>CADWAE010000208.1:2645227-5290454 GCA_902982915.1 Phalloptychus januarius | reverse complement strand
AGCCTCCTACATTTCAGAATGCATTGCGAGTCTACAGCACTGATATATTTCACACGACAATAAAGCAATGAGAGTTTTTCTTTTATAAAATTGGTAATTGTGGACTTCTGAAAAATACCCCAAAACAATCTAAAGCAGAATACGGTCAGATGTGAAGTTAAAAAGAGGAAAAGCCAAATGCGTTTGAAAAATATAGAAGAGCTTTTAATAAAAACACAGAGTTCATAATATATAGTATTTTATATAGTATTTATAGTTCATAATTTTCTTTTTTGTTTACTAAACTGATATTTTGCCATAAAGGCTAAACCAGATCTTTCTCTCTCAGTAGGCGTTAAATACATCAAAATTACCAGTTTTTACTTATCAATATTCTAAAGGTGTTTGGTAAGGAAGGTAGTCATGCATTAATGTTTACTTACTTTACCTTGAAAGGAAAATATAAATAATTCATATTGACACACAGTGAATACTAATCCCCAAGCTTCATCATGGTTGATTAAGTTACATAAGGTTCATTATAAGCAATGCGTCTGCAATCCTGACCAGTCAGGTAATTGTGTTGAAAATGAGGTTACGTTCAAAAGCTTATCCACTGATCTTAAACCATTAAAGACAGTAATAATGCATCGTCTTGTTAGTTAGACTGCTGTAATTATAAAAATAGTAAATGCATATGTATAAGATTGTCTTATGTAGATTTGGTAAAAACCAGTGCAGCAAAGATGGTGTCTTTTAGGTATTCATAGATCCACAGAGACCCAAGTTGCATAATGGAGTTCCACATTTGCCCACAGCAAAGATTTATTAATAAACCTAGCGCTGCTGGAAAAAAAAAATTTGAAGGTGGTTTGTTGTAGCTGCCAGTTGTAAATCCTTTTCGAATGAGATCACCTCATGATTTGTAATCTCTGGGTAAGTCTGCATGAATTTTTGCCAGCACACAGACTAAACAACTAAATATGTTTTTACTGCACCTTCTTAATCACACGGTGAGACTTCCACTTTGAACAGGTCCCTGAACCCAAACATTTCAACAAGTTAATTTTCAAAATCACTCAGGTGTTTATCTAGACTCTTGTAGTACAAAAATCGCAATAAATTGCCCAGCTCTGTGAGACGCCAGTGAAATTTCTCATTAAAATGTATTTCATGACGGAAGGCTTTGGATTACAGTGGACTCAGAGTTCAGTATTTGCGGATTCACTTGTTTGCTGATTATTTTTTGCGGAAAACCCACCGATTCACTGATTTGTTTTTTAGAGAGGAAATCTGACATATTTGATTTCCCATAGGATATGTTATATTCTTGGGGGGCCGAGGATTGATTGGTCAGTGAATGCTGAAATATTTCACTGTATTTTCTTTGCCTCACTTTTATGCTGCACTTTCAAAATCAAACTAAACTGGCTGAAAAATAATTGTGTCATCACAATAGCAACTCATTTGGAGCGCTATCAAATCATGGCAAACCCTGTTAATATTTAATCAAATAACTACTGGTACTCTAGATACTTTAGGTATAAAAATGTATTTCTGGAACGGTGCAATATCTCCAAACCTAATACACATTAATGGGTAAAACGTGACATTAGTCTTAGAAAACTGCTTGAATTAGTAGATTTTTTTTATGAGAAAATTGATTATGGATTTATGGTTTAAATCCCCTTTGTACATTAAATATGCAGTGAGTCATCAGTGTGTTGCTGATTATATATGAGCCAAATGTAGAATAACAGAAAAAAAGGCATAGATGGAGAGAGACCAAGAAACTGCTGAGGGTTACATAGACACTGAGAAAAGATCAAATGTACTGTATGTCCATAAATCATACATATAGGAGGCATCAGTTCCTCTCTGTGGATTGCTGGAAAGCCTGTTTGCTTTCCCACTCAGAACAGAACACAGTTAGCACCCAAGAGAAAAGACACACAGCTGCTTAGCTGAACCAGAGTCCGGTTGTTGTGATCACAGCAGTGTAGATGAGCGTTCACACCTGTCCAAAACAAACAGACTATTTGAGGAAACTAACTCAGATTAAATGACTCAAGCGTGATACTTTAGTACTTTAACAAGGTTCACAAGGCCTTGAGAAGAGAAACACACCAACACCATCACAGATCCTCTATTTATTCCCAATAAATTAGCAGCAGGCATGAGATGCTTCTGCACATATCCAGTCTTTGTTTCTCCTAACCTGGGTGTGTGTATTGCCTGTAAAACTCAGATACAGCCATAAAAGCAATTAGTAAACTTGACATAATTACGTCTTTGATCGTTGGACAGAAAAGGCTTTTTCTCTGGCATCACTTCCAAGTAGGAAGTTGGAAGTGATGCCAACTTGCTGTATCACAACAATGATGGTTGTCTCTTTAACAACCATCATTCAATGGGTGTTACAGAGACTTGTAGACCCCAAGATGGCTCCCTTTCTGCAATCCTGCACCAGTAATGGCCTTTTTCCATGAGTGTCTACTCAGTACGACTTGACAGAGCACTAGCCTGTTGTGAAGTTTACATGCTTCCAGGCCCCTTTTTAGAACTTACTTTGCCAAACTTCAAAAAGTGTCAAGTAAGACTGAAAACGAGATGCAAGATTGGTTAGTGATCGAATGGAGTCACTCTCTTGCATTTCTCACTATTGTATGGAAGTGAGATAAATTTAGGTCGTTATCCATCCTGATGGACATTGGTAAAAAGGAACTGACTTTGTCATGTAGTATTTATACACCAAGAAATGTAATTTTTCAGTGTGAGATTTTCCACTGCAATTTTAAAACTTTTTATACATCTTCAGAAGTCGAAAAGAGGTACGATCACAAAAATTTCCTTACTATAGAGTACCGTGGTTGTAAATGGTTTTTCTCTGTTTAGAGTCAAAAATTCTTATAAATAAAAAGAAACAGTGAATTGTGACAACTAGTTATGTAGAAAGTCAAATAAAAGTAGAACACAGAGAAGTAAATGAAGGTAAATGCTTTAAAACTGTGATTGTGTGAATACTTTTAATTGATTTATGTTCTAATTTAAAAGTTTTTAATTTTCCATTAGATGTGTCCAAAAATCAAATCGAAGACGTTGGCTGAGTGTTGTACAGAGGAAAGGTACATCTGAAAAACTACTGAAATAGCAAAATCAATATACTAACATTATCTAATTATTGTTCTTTAAATGAAGATGCTCGACTAGTCTTTTGCTGCTGGGCAGTGTATGATATTATTGTTTCAACTTGACAACCTTGACATGAGCTTAAAACACAAGCTTAAAAGAAGCTTTTTATAGCTTGGTAGAAACATTTTAGAATGACTGTATTTGCACTTACTGTTTGAGATCAGAATCTCCTGAAGGGCCATGCCTACTTTAAAGACTCTTTATCTCTGTTTGGCCCTATAGACTGATAGGTTTCTGAACTCTGCATCAGCCAAAGCTGCCAAGTGTTCAAACGAAGCAAAATAACTTCACTGTCCCTACAGCGTAACATTAGGCTCAGCAGTTCCTGCTTGCCTTTGTGTGTGGGGCCATTGTGACTAAGTTAATTTCTTGCCAAACAAGCAGAAACGTTTATGCCAACACACACAATAAATAACAACAAATAAAAAAACTGAATCATCTGAATGCTTTTATTCTCTCCAGTGCTCTAGGCAAACACTTTAGTCGCATTAGATGATGCGTGCCAAATGAGTTTCCTTTAAGGTATCTGAGTAAATTGCTTGCTCTTTGTGTACTTAAGCATTAAAAAAAACCACAGTCTATTAAAGCCGAAGCTCTTGTGTTACTATGTACAGTAGCTAATTAACACCGTCTCTATCCATTAAAGTTAAAGATAATCCAAACAGTGTTTGCCTAGATAAACATCATGCTATGAGGTAAAAACACTCATTTATAATCATTACTTAAATTTATTTACCATGAAAAATAGAACACAATCTACAGAGAAAAGCAGCAGATAAAAACAAGTAAACATAATAAACTTTGACAAACAAGATGGGCCTCTTCTATCTGAGGTTATTTTCGTTATTTTCATATATGAGTGTTAGTGTATCCATCTATTTTTATTATTAATGGTGACAGACTGTGTGGCCCAGGCATGTTATGGTAGAGTGTGATTCAATACTGGTAATGAAACAATGCTGGTTCCACAATTTAAAGTCATAATGCCAAAGACACATAGCAAAACCTAACAAACTCCAAAAAAAGCAATCAAACAAAGAGAGTTCATGCAGAGCAAAGATGTTTATTGGCAATTACAGGAATTGTAAGTCTGCCTTCTAACTTTTTAGTTCCCACTGCTGTCATGATTCTACTATTTTAATTTGGTACTTGTACCAGACAACAACTATCGAACAGTTTTGGCCAAGTCTCCCTGGGGGTATGTTAGGTTTTCTTTTGTCTTTGGATGTTTCTTGTGGTCAACAAAAAACATCCAGGAAAAGACACACCGACTGGGCAAGAAATATGCTCAGAATTAATAAACCCAGTTGCTTTCATATTCCTGAGACAAATAAGTATGCCGAAAACAAAGACTTTAAATGTACTTTTACTTTTCAACCCACATTAAAATGTTCCCAAGAATTAATTTAATCATATATAGAACACTGTCAGAGATTGCCTGTGATTATCCAATACAACAACTTTAAAACTTGCTTTTTTATTCTGCAGAATAGACTACAGCAATTCTCCACTTTTTGGTCTGCCAAAGGATGACAACACTCATGGAAAAAGCATTATTATCTAAGAATAACAAGACACAAGTAACAACAAAAAAAAGTCAAATATATTATTTCAGTGTTAGTCAAGTTTTCAGTGTTAGTCTGAGAAGGAAAACTAAAACCTGCACCAGAAAAAGTTGGAACAATTTTCAACAGAGCTAAAATATATTTATTGAAACTGCAGGGTTTGAGACATATTTCATTTTTGTCTATTGTACTTTTTTATATAAGAGGCAAACAATATACTGAGAAGCTTTTGTTTATAAACCATTCTCACTCTGGATCTAAATATCTTTTTATTATAAACTGCAACATTTTCAGTGTGCCTTTTAAAAAAGTAAAATAAACTATATCACTGTCCATCTAGTTCTAGGTCCAACTTTTTCTTCTCTGTTCTATTTTTCCACAGTCCAACTTTAGCAAAAAGTGACAATTCAAACCAGCTTCCCTGGCATAGTTTATTTTCATGTCCTGAATTACTTGCACTTTGACCCTTGTCATTCACACAAGATAAAAGCTCTCAACTTAAAGCCAGAGAGTAAAACATGTAACTAGAACAAAGTGAAATGAGTTATTAGGTATATATCTTATTTTCTCCCTCAGTCGTATTGAGCACAGCGTAGCAGCAGTGCTTCTTTGTCTGCAGGCCTTATCTGGCTGTGAAGCACCAAGTTATGTGCGGCTGTTTCTATTGGCAAGGCATTGAAGGCAAGGCCTGCCAGCCCAGATAAACCTCCCTCTGTTCTCTCAGCAGACTTGCAGGCTTCAGGTCTGCTGCAGGTGTCCCAGAAAATGTTTCCATAGCCATTAGACTTTAGCGCTCCTGGTGACACGTTGGCATCTCTGATAGGAAATAACTGAAGACGGGGAGAAAAGCGATGATGGGAGTAGCTGTGAGGTAGACAGACCCCACACACAACTAGACAGAATGAGTGGGGTGATTTAGACTGAGATGGTAAACCAGCAAAAACATTATTTATATACAAAAAATAACTACATTTAAGTTTGTTTTTAGGATCACAAATATAGTTGAAACCTCCTCTAAATGAATATTTCAATTATCCTAACCCAGTAATAAAACTGCAAATCTTGAACATTAAACTATTTTGTTAAATGATTCAAAAATGAAAGAAATAAGCTAAGGAAATACAACAATAATGTTGCTGAAGCTTTTGTTTCAGTGTTATAAGTAGAACGCATCAAACAATACATTTTTTGAAAATGCTAATTAATTTATAGCATCACCCCAGTGTAAATATCTGCTGAAAATACAGTCCAATTGACTAAGCATTATATATACAAGAACACTATTTTCAAGGAAAATATAAGTGTATATTTTGCACACTGATATTGTGACATTGTTATATTAGCAATACATTATGCAACCCTATTTAATGAGTAATTAACAAGACAGCTAAACTTTGTGTTCATAGAAAAGGTTACATTAATAAGCAGAGCATGTGACAAAAGACGTTTGACTGCAAATAATTACAATTTTTAATTTGGGGGGATTAGTCTTATTTCAATAGCCTCTCAAGCCAATACAAGCATTTATAATATTATGAAATATTACAAATTCCTAATGTTTAAACACTTCTTATTATTCATTTGACAGGAGTATATGTAATAATAGCTACCTGAATGTATGAGTAACTGGATCTGAAAATCTGATTAACCTATTTCTGACAAATTGCTTGTTATAATAAAATATCTACACAAAACAACATCTCAGTTATTCTTTAGAAATATGCAGGGTGTTGTATATCGTTTCACTGCTTTTGTGGCCTCTGGGATATCTCAAATTTCAAGTCTATAACCCTTGTTTGAAAAGTAAGATTTACAACAAATTCTAGGCTCTAAAACAGAGATGGGATTTTGTCTCCCCCTCTGTGTCTCACACACACATGACACTTTTCAAAGAGGATTAATTACCATAACAGCAGAACACAGAGGAGGGCAGAGCTGTACAGAACTACAGAGATGGCGGAACACTCAGTTCCAACAGAAAAGGGCGGAGCTTCCAGGTAGATCTACAGAAGAATGCTTATTACAGAATACTATGTTTTATAATATATTTACCACCAACCACAAAAAAAACAAACATTTAAATTTGTCTTCCAAATTCATCAACTGCACAATTCTTATTAAGTAGCATAAGATAAGTAGTATTTCAAAAGAGCAGAAGGAATCTTATGTGTTTTTGAAACTAGAAATCTTCTAGTTCCAGTTTGGTATCCCAACTTACTAAACTATAAAAAATTGTGTGCGTTGCTGGGGATTTTAGACCTAGTTTATGAATCAGATCAACAACCAGGGTCCCTTAAATCAGTATTTGTAGTTTTCTAAAGACCTAAGTTCTTATTCATTGACCCTTCCCCACGTTTGAGTGTGTGTTCATTCGGGTAGTGTGAAATGTAAAAATAAACTAAGTTGTCACCTTTGTCAATGTGAAACAACATGCCCATCTGTGGGACTGGAGCCAGTGTTAATGTAGACAAATAATCACATCATCACCTTTCTGAGCAAGGAGCAAGACGTAGAACTGGCAGATTAGACCACCTGGTGTAATCAGACTGGAAACCTATTTATAGGACAACAATTTACACCCAGTGCCCAGAGGCAGAGAGATGAGTACCAAAGGGGCCAGTGCAATGTTTCCTATGAAAAGGGAATTAATGACAGTGTCCTCTGTTACAATAAATTTTTCTTGATGCTGCACAAAGTATAAACTTTGATAAGATAAACCTAAATTAAAAGATGCAACATATATACATACAGTCAACTCTAATTAGCCATACATAGCATTATGAAGACAGAAAATAGGCAGCTTTGTCTTCCACTAATGTGCTATCCTGGGAACACCTGTGTGCTGACATTCACTTGGATGTCACATTGACACTTAACAGCCCACCTAAACATTTTACGGACCATTTAAACTCCCCATAAGGGAACAGCACTGTTTGACAGTCGCTGCCTCCAGCAGCAGTAAAGCCACGAAGATTGCTCTGATTGGCAGAGAGGAAAAGCAAACAAAAAACAAAGATGCTCAATTGGGCTACAGAGTGACTAGATGCCACCATGATAGGATCAGATGGCATATGTGTGAAACACGGTCAGTCTACAGGCTTATTGGGTTTACTTCCAATGTTCTAAATGCAACTAACCATAGTTATTCCCAATACCAATTTTGGTAAAAGTCCATTTTAAATGTAGCCAAATACAACTTCCTTTTTGAACTCTAAAACTAGTGGCAGAGGAGGTAACATAAGTTTAATGTAAGAGATAGGTAGACAGAAAACCCTTCCATATGTTATTTTCTTTTCAATACACACAGTAGCCATGAGCTATTTTGTGTCCTTGAGACTGAAAGCTAGCAACTCCTTTACTGCCGATTTCTTTGATAAGTAAATGTCAACAGTGGAAAGAAACTTGATTTTGAAAATGTAATGTTTTGTTACAGTTTGTAAAGTTTTTTTTATCAAAACAACAAGGACTTTGCTTTAAAAAGTAACTTGTCATCTGCTGCATTTGAAGCAACATATTTACCATCTCTTTACCATTTGAAAGCCTTAAAACAATACAGAGTTTAAATAAGCTAACACTTCCACCAAGGTGGGTCTTCACAGTAAGTGTATTGCATAAAGTGATACAGTAATAATGCAAGATGTTTTGACCAGCCTTTTGTCCAGGAGGCCTAAATCTAGCCTGACAACTGTTGTTCAATTTTAAAATTTCTTTTTTAAGAATTAGAAAACATTGCATTCTCTCACAGTTCAAATTGAATTCGGACTAAACTGGATTCATGACTGAATCTCTTTTTAAAATAATATTTATGTAATATGGTGCTATATAAATACGTTTAAAAGAATGAAAACTGTCCTTTTGTGAAAATGCAATACTGTCAAAAATTTTATTGACAGTATTGTCCCTAGAAATATTATTTTCTAGGGAATTATTTTCCCTAGAAAATTTTCTATTCTAGTTTTACCTTGATTTCCCTTTCATTTCAAATTTAATGAAGAAATGAATGTTGCTAAATTTAATGAAAGATCAAGCTTTTTCATATTTCAGGGGCATATACCTGAGGTTTAAAACTTATTTTAAATTAGCAGTAACATGCTTTTCTGTTCTCTACCATTAAAGCAGCCCCACAAAACCTGTACTGATGAGACAAAAGGAGAAAAAGAAATCATGTTCAATAATATGTGTGGGTGTTGGAAAAAGAGTGTTGAAGTGTGTGTAGGCGCTTTAAAAGCTGTTCCAGCCTACCAGTAATTCAACCCCCAGACTTCTCTTTAAAAATACAAAAGGCTGGAGGCAGACATGAGTTCAAGATATTATAATTACCAACAACCGTCAACAAACTGCTGCTCTGGAAATGGTTGGGGATAAAAAATGAGTGAGTCTAATGATTTGTTCATTGACCTTGGTAGTAACAATAATACTGCTCAGAATACATAACTTTAGAAAATAAGAAGCAGATGCACAAAGCTGCTTACAGGTGCTAAATGTTTATAAACCCAAGTTTACTAGTGCTTATTATTCAGAAACTAGACCCAAAGGCAGGTCTGCTCCCAAACGAGAACTCAAGGAAGCAGTGTTAGTGTAGTAACACGTTTTACCTACATATGAGACGTGTTATGCAAATTATGAAAAGAATTGCGGCTGGAAAAAGCTGGAGGTAATTTAGGCAGGTAAAAAGACAAAATGCTCCAGATATTATTAGGGAAAAAAAGGTCAAAAAGTCAACCCTGTCTGCAAATTATTTTTTCCGGATGTTTTTTAAAATTACTTTTTAATTCAATTAAATTAAAGGAATCTCTGCCACTCTGCACTGTTGTGTTCAGGCAATTTTTAAATATTTATTATACATGGCATGTACTATATTTTATCTTGCTATTGCGTTTAACTGTCTTTAAACAGTTGTTGAAGTGGCGAATGACAAAAACACATTTTCTGTCATACATAAGCACAAATATTTAAAAATTCCTTGCAGATATTTCTCTAATAGCATCACAAAATCAGTGGTTTGATTGCAAAAAAATTAATAAATAAAACACAAAAACAATTGTGCAATCCTGGAGGGAATGATTTATGATGTCCCGATTACATTACATTACATTGCTGTGTCTTTAACTGGATTATTACTTAATAATATATTTCTGAGCTTACAAACTATAAATATGAAATATTAACCAGCTAATGGGTTACAAAAACTTTCAAAATTGAACATTTCATGGATGTTCAATTGACTTGGTAAGCTCAAAGCAATATTTATAACACACTGACAAGGCATGCTGTGAAAAACCTGTAAGGACTTGTTTTTGTCTTTTTTATGTTGTTATTAAAGAACTTTTCTTCTTCAAAGTGTTAAAAAGTATCAAAATAGAAACTAAAGCAAGAAAAGGTGATAAAATAAAATAAAATCGCAACAGAAATAAAATTTAAGTAAGCAGTAAGAAGATCTGTGTGATCAGGAGGCTGCACAAGCTCCTCGGGGCTTGGGAAGATATAAAGGAGTTTACCCTTTATGGGTCAACAATAGCAACCATGGAAGAAAACCAAATACTCAGGAGAAATTCTCTGTTTTATGTTACAACTGGTTGCACATTCAGGTCACTTCTAATTCAAAATGCATGCGATATATACATTCTTATCCTCATATACAGAAACAAGTTAACATTATTTTTAAGAAGGGTGTAGCAGTAAGAGTCTGTATAATTGGCAAAAATATCACAAAGAGAAAGGTGGATATATTTAATTGTGGTTCGAGCAATGAATGACAGAAAATAAGAACAGAGTATTTCTGCATGAGAGTTTGATGAAATAAAACACAAAATAAAGTGCTTATGTTGGGTATTTTGTAATGCATAATGACAAAAGCCTTCAAAGTATTTTTGCAGTGACAGAAAGACACTCAAATACTCAAATAAGAGCATTTAGTGTCTGCTTTTATAAAATTTTGAATCTTAAATATTTGTATCCAGATCCGCGCTGGTGGATATTACTCCATGCCCAGTTAAAAACCCGAGCTCTGACCCATTTGCTTCCACACTGGGTATTAAAGTAGGACATAATTTTGTCAACTGAGAATCATATGGAAATCTGGTCTGAATAAAATGCAGCATTGATAGTTCATTAAGTTAATCTCAAGCATCCTGATATCCTCATACTCTGTGATGAGAGGAACCATTTATGAAGATGCAGAACAAACTCAATTGAAAATGTTTAAAGTTACTGAGCCTGTCTGGATCCAGAGGGAACAAAAGTAGTACTCTGGTTTGTAGACTTGAAGTGAGATATAAACAAATAAAAATAAAATAAAGCATCAACTATTAAATGTGGAAGACTGTATTTATGGATATAGTAGGAAACTGGGTTCTCCCAAAAAGCCGCATCTTCATTAAATATCATTAGCATCTTGGTCACTGAGCTCCGCATCAAGAGTAGTAAAAACCAGGCCAAATAGAATATCTTTAAGAATATCTCTGAATGCAAGACTCCTGAAACATTACATACTCTAATTTAAGAAAGCAATTGCAATATTGCACATTCCTGCCAAGCACTGTTAGGTGAAAATCACTCAGTCAGGTTTGTTTAGTACCATATCATATCATGTGCATGACATAAGAGCCACAAGATCAAAAACTCATGAGATGCTCAGATTAAAGCTCCAAGTAAGACTCAGAGTAGTGTCTGAGTTGGCTCACAGTTGGCTTAGGCAACATAAGAGTTTTATACCAGCAATAAGAAATCCAAAACAGTCTGGTTCCTGAGCAGCTCAGAAAACAATATCTAACCTTGGGTGTGTAGCCTCGAGAAGTTCACGTTATAAGCACTAAGAATAAAGACATAACATAACCATCAGATTATTAAAGCCATATTATGTTACCTTATAATAAAACCTTCCACCATAGCATTTAGAAAATCAGATTATAATTCAACATACTGTCCAGCTCTAACTGGCATGAATCTGTGCTACAAAAGGAAGCTGTCTGAATATTTTATAAACTACCATAATCTAAATGAATACAATCAACATGCAGGAAGATAGTGGCAAAAGCTGCCAACCTGGACATTTCTCAGTTATTGTTAAAGTCTGTAACCTGTCAAAGCAAGTCTCTGTGCATGTGAACTGAAGTAGATTTAGACATTTAGACACCAGAGAAGAAGGAAAACACTGTGATTTGAACTAGTTTAAGCTTTTATGGCCCTTGTACACAAGCTGCATCATTCATTATGAATACAAACTCACTGGCCAAGGGCAGCAGCAGAAAAAAATGTCTCAAACAAATCAGCTTGCTAAGAAAAATGGAAGATACAAGGAGAAGGCAGGGTCATGGCAGGCAAAAACATCATCACACAACTCTAATGAACCGTAAGAAATAACATTATTCAGCTTTGAAGAGCACATATCTTGCTTGCCATGGAGATGATATCTGTAGGGCTGAAGCCATAGAAAAGCTGCTCGAATGTGCAAAACAAATTCGCCTTGTAATTCAAAGATGATATTTAAAATATAAAAAATACACAAGACACTTGTAAAATCTTCAACCCAGTGTTTGGGTGTTGAGACTGAAGCAGTTAGAACTACAGTTAGACAAAGAACATTGTGCTTTGGATGACAATAACACACAAAACAAGCAGTTTTCACACACATTTGGTACTTTATCAGCTTCTAGACTCATTTCCATGGACTACTGAGCCAAAGAAGGCAACAAATGTCATCTTCTTCTCCAAACTGGTTATGAATCGCCTTGCTCAATGAAGCATCTACAAGCATGCAAACTGAGGAAGGTTGAGATCTGTCAGAATAACCTGTGGCCCGCCTGCTCAGCATGAGGATTTACCAGGAACAATTATTTCTTCTATAAATAACTGCAGTACAATAAAACCTTTTGGCGTGTGTCAGTTTGTGGACATCTTCCTTACACACATTTATCATCAGCACACCACAATTACATAATCATTTGCAATGTTTTTCATGTGCTATTGTCATTAATAAATTCTCCAATGTACCACAGAAATGAGGACAATATGGTGTCTTCTTAATCCCTGAATATTTGAGAGAGGAGAAAAAAATGCCACAGGCAGTGTGCTGCAGCACAGTGAATTCACTGAGGCAAAATGAGATCATGAATTCTCAAAATAACAATATTGTCAAGTTTTCTTCATGATTAGACCCAAATGTTGCCTTGATACCAACAGATTCCAGTACAGGTATCACAAAACCACTTGGAGACCTTATGGGGCAGTGAGATAAGCCAATAAAGCTTGGCGTATTAGCACACATGTAATGTGTTAAATGTGACAATTTTCTTACAGATATCTTAGATATATCCTGCAAAAAAAAAAAAAAATCTGCAAATAAGCAAATTTTCAGGCATTCACAGAAGACTTAGATTCAATTAGATCTTTTATGTTTTAGAAAAAAAATAATGATCTAATTGCTTTTATGCAAGAACCCCAAAAAGCAGGTAATCTACAAGACAACACTCTACAATATAATAAAAGTATTAATTGGATTTAGACTTGAGCAAACGTTTTGAATAAACACAAGCTAAATGTGATGTCAGTTTTAGGTAAAAGTGTATGTTGCATATTTAATATAATTTCTTAGCTTTGTATTTATTCAGACTGCTCCGGTAGCCAGGCATCAGTCAGCAGCTAAAGAGGGTAAAACTGTATCATTAAACAAATTTATCTTAAGAGTGATTGGAGGCACCTAATTTGGTTCAATGTTTCTGGCAAATGTAAATATTCCCAACAAGCTAAGTTTGTATTTCATGAACCTAAGAAAAAGTGTGAGCGTCTTCTTTAGCTCAACCAACTAGCAGTTCAAAGCAACAGATCGTCAAGCGGCAGCGCTGCATTATTGTGTGAACTCACAGAAAAAGTCTGTGCTTTCTCCGGCGTCTCATTAGAAGGACTTGAAGCAGTAGGAATGTCCTGATGGAAAGTTTTTTTTACAAGATTTAAAACTGTAACTTTAAAAAAAAACTCTTGGAATGCCTTGGTACCAGTGAGCGGTCGATGTCTATTAGCATTTAAAAACAAACATGTTTTGCACTAAGAAAAGCCCTATGCTGTTCTTCAATCTTCTTAAAGCAACAATACACGGTGCAGCTGTTATATTGCTGAAGGAATAGGGCTTACACTAACCTTGTGTAACCCTAGCTGCCAGACTCATAGCAGTCACAGCAGATGTCATTAAAAATACTGTAGCAAGAAGGAAAAATTTAGAAAATTATTTTTTTCATAGAAAGTCTCACATTTTCTCCAGATAAATATATAAGTACCACTTTAGAGAATGTTTTTTTTCCTTTTTAATAAGACTTTTGTTGCATTCTCTTTTTTCCCAAATTCCAATTAGAACAATTGTTTTTCACTTCATTCACTCAACCTACTACTATAGATCTGTCCACTGTCTTGTGAAGCTACTTACTATAACAACCTCAGGCATGACTGCTGTTCAGGAGTGTAAAAAAATGGATCCATAACGTCGGAAGGATTGGACAAATCTGAAATACTGTTTTTCTTGTTAAGTTTATGAAATTCTGAACCTTGTCACAAACACATTTTAGACATTAAAAAAAACAGGAAGAATCAACACTTTGACACCTGAGATCTTTTCTGCAATTTCAACTGACTGAGGTCATAAAATGACTCGACTCCTGACCAAAACTCTTAACTACACCCGTTTCCACCCACACTCTCTTCAAAGTCCGCCTCAGACTAGCAAAGAAGCCATTACCAGTAATGAGAATCAATGGGGGTGTTAAAAGTATTGGCAGTTCAGCATAGGAGCTACTCTCTGAGCCGCCTTTATTAGTGAGGGAAAAAGCAAGCGCTGCTCTCCGTTCTGCCTGCTCTAAAAGGCAGTGCATTGATCAGAAGGTCAGGCCAAGCGATGTCCAACCTCTTAATAGTCTGTTATTCCTGGTTTTCAACAGCTGTCAGTTATCTTCCAGGTAAACCGAGGTCAATGTCACCCGTTTCCCAAAGTGGTAAAGGTTAAGACTCAGAAGGAAAAAAGCCTGGATCATAAGAGGAAGAAATTAAAAGTTAATCTCTCTGAATTGAGCAAAAGCACAACACACTCTCAGCAAATGAAGCATAACCTGTAATCCTCAACATTTTCCTTCTATTTCTACACTAGGTTTAAGAGTAGTGTCCTCTCAACACTCTGAACATTATTTCATGTTTGGATGCACTGATGTGAAAATCTGGGCCAATATCAGTATCTGGTGTTATAGTTCTGCATATAATATTGGTAATTATTATATATTTCGGATACATCTTTTGCTTCAGTTAAAACAGGACAATGCTCCAACACTATCACTGTCAGATGTCCGAATAAATACAGCACAGCCAAACCTCCCGAAACGGAGACTACAGCTGCTAGTGGCTACAAAAAACTTGAGATTGAGGTCAAAGTTCATCTTCAAAAAAGACAACAATCAAATTGAGAATCTGTAGCAACAATTGAAAACTGATGTTTACAGATTCTCTTCATCCAAACAGAATTAACTGAAGAAGAAGAAAATATTCTGTCTCTAAATTATACAAATAAAGAAGAATTCACTAATCGGGTTGAATACAAATGCAAGGCAAACTATGATCAATTGTAAAATAAACCCTGAAAAGCAAGTACCAGATCCCTTCCATCTCATGATGATGTGCTACTTACTACTGGTCCCTCCAAATACATTCCAGTTTGTGGTTGTGACATGAGGAAAATGTGAAAAGGCAAGGTGCTGTAAATGCATAAAAAACATGCTAGGAGTTATCTCAAAGCCGTTAACCACCACAATTCAGACTTAACTGAATTACAGTATTAATTAGTATGTTAAAATATAGCAACCCTCCTTAATGGTTGAAAACACAAACAATTATAGGAAAACTAAAAAATAATTTTGTTTTAATATTTAAAATATAAATATTGTTATTTTTTTTAAAAGGGCCTAAATGAAAAAGGATAATAGCTGATCTATGATACAATTCAAAGATTTGATTTCAAAACTTGCTCTTAAGGGCAGAAACAAGTAAGCTCCTTTTGCTCTAAATGCTTGGCTTTGTCAGACAAAGCTCTGCCAGAATTGTATCCTGGCTTTCCAGCTGAAGTCGTTTCAGATTGTTTTTGCTGCTAAGGAACAATTTTTCATGAAAAAACTGCAGTGACAGCCGAGAGTCTGTCAACAAAATCTAAGAGGATAACATGGCATTTCTGTTGAACTAGTGATTTAAACTTTTATTGTTTGGGGAAGAGCTGGCTGACGGCCAGCGAGGGATTTACCACTGGGAGTAAAAGAGATAGACACGCAAGCTGAACAACAAAGATAAAAATATTAGTTTTTATAAAAGAAAAATTTAAATGGAAATATCGTCCAACAATGAAGTAAGCACCTTCTTGCCATAGTAGCCCTGCATAATTAATCACAAATAAGTATTTAGCTTAATTAACAGGATTAAAACCTGCCATCAATACCCTATAAATAGCTATAGCTTTTATCCTTCTCAAAAATATGGCTTTTAGAAAAACAACTGCCCTGTCCAGGGGGATTTAGGAACCTTAGATGACTGGTTAATTTATACAAAACCAGGGTACAGTTCATAATGTTGATCAGCTCATGTATCTGAAAAGGTCAAGCATGTCTGAAATCTGTTTGGCATTATCAGCACACCATTTACAGTGCTGAATTAACTTCAGACCATCCAGCACCTCTCCACCCATCAATGTCACTGTGGTCTCCAGGATTATTCAGGTATGAAATTAATTTACTTCACACCTTTTACAGACTTCACACAAAATCAGCGTTCATTGAGATCTGATGAAGAGATTTAGCCTAAAGCAGCAATCAAACTAGACAAAAATGACTGACCAATGGGAGCGGTGAATTCTATTGTAGAGACAATTTTCAGCAGTAATTCAAACTGCCTGAGGCTAAAAATGGTGGTGCGCTTAAGATCCGTGTTTAAAATTAAAGGGAACCCTTTATAAAGCCCACAGCTATGTCCTCATAGTGAAAACAACATAGCACATTTACATCTATTTACTGTGAGCGCACTGCAAGGACATTTGAAAATTTTATCTCTCATCTAAATCTTCAAAGTGGCAGATGTAGTTAGTTTGTTGCTTTTTGTTTTTCAAGTCTCCTGGCAAGAATGAAGAATATGCTTCAAGACTTTTGTTGTAACTGCAGGGTTCACAGAATTAAAAGTCTTTTAAGATGGATTTGAATGAATTAATAAGGAAATAGAAGATAAACAAAGGCCATTATAAAGAAGCACAAGAACATATGTTACTATGCAAACTAAATTTAGCAATTTTCACAACTATATAATCATTTAATCCAAGCAGCAAGCATAAAGCTAAATATAAAAAGGGTTATTTTACCATTTTTTAAATATCTATTTAGTATGAAGGTATTTTTATTTAATTCCTTGTTACGACCTAAAGGCCTCATCTCATCACTATGCTGGTATCTTTAAATATAAGATATAAAAATCTAACTTCCAGACAGAAAAAGCTGAAGAGTAACCTATGGTCAGAGAGGTGGGCGTATTAGGGGTTGAAGCTTAGAGAGGGAAAAACACTGTAATCAACATGGTAGCATAATGGTTTCCTGAGCCTGAGATATCTAGGGGGGATAATTAAGCATAAAAATACAACCATATCAGTTCTCCTGTGTTTTTTATGCATACTGCTCCGTCTTCTCAAACCCCCAGTCGGTGGTGGCAGATCGTACTCGTACTGAGCCAGGTTCTGCTCAGTACTTTCTGTTAAAGGGGAGTTTTTCCTCTCTACTTTCGTGACATGCATCCTTGAAATGAGGAACTGCTATGAAGTCAACGACACAACACAAGCAATTGTCTAGTGTCGCTTCACATCCAGGACTGAATGCTGCAAGTCAGTGACTTGATGCAATCTGCTGAGTTTCCTTAGACAGAAAACTTTTAAAACTAATTTGCAGAATAAGTTGAGCTGACATAATGTACAATTTGATATTTAATAGCAATTGGAGTGAATGTGTGGCTGACTTCAAACAACCTTTTTTGTAAAGTAACTTGACAGCCCATTTGTTGAGAAATAGTGCTGCATAAATAAACTGAATTGAATTGTTGAAGCGAGTACAAATCAGCTTACGGTTGATACAAAATGCATGTGGCAAAAGCCTAGATTTCATACTCCCAGAGGTTCTGTATAAAATGGACAAAACCATAAATGTACAAAATGGAAAAGGGAGAAATAGCCAGTTGCCCTTGAGACAGAAGGCCTTGAATAAAATAAAAGAGGGGAAAACACCTTAATTTGCTCCAAAATGAAATATTGTATCCATTAAAGACCTGATATGGCAGCAGAAAATGGGTTTCTCTTTAAAAACAGGGTAATAACAGCTAATCTATGTTGGGTGTAAAAAATCAGCACAATGAACTGACATCACAATCACAAATTTCATACAACATAAAATGAATAACTGTTATTATGGGGAAAATGCTATTAACCAAATCTGATCTCTCTGAAAAAATACATTTTTTGATCATGTTTGAAGTCAATAGAAAATAATTTTCAGTAAAACTGCAGTACTTAACATTTTCTACAAACTGCTAGAATAATATATGCCAGAATAAAATAAACCACTTAATTTATTCTTCAAGGAAATTCAGTCATTGCAGTGATGCACAATGACACACAATATATGTGGGTTCTGAGCATTAAATACAGTCCACACAGTCTAGTAATCAAGTGGTGAAACACTGACCATATGGTGAAATGTGGGCGTCCTGTTATGTTAATGCATTTTAATGAACTGCATTAAGATGCAGAAGGAAATTGTTTCTCACATATGAAACATGGTCAGCATAGATCATTTCACATATATAAATTGCTTCTCTTCATACACAGGTGGATATCCATTTATAAACCTTAATTGCTGTGAATCCAACATCAGTATCTAACTAAATATATATTCTAAGTAAGGATGAACAAGTTCAGCTTATGTGGGTTTTCTTTAGTGGTTTCTATTGGTAGAAATTTGTTGACAGTTGATGCACTGGTTATATGTGTAATTTATAACCGATTGTCTCAATATCTGCAACAAACATATAGAGTTAATGTACTTCCTGCCCATACAACTGGTCTAACAATTCAGAAAACTGACAATGAAACTCTGGTTAATTAATGTGATATTGGCTGAGATTAGCATTGCTTGCTTTGCAAACACGAGCTAGAAGCATGTCATGTAGCTCCTCTATAGTTCACCTTCCCAAGCCATCTTTTATTTTGAACATTGCTAAAAATGGAAAAATTTTCTGCAAATAATTTGGAGTTACGTTTCACATAAAATCCGTGAATAGGTCAATCCGTCAATATTGAACCACGGATAGGCTGGGGTCCATTGCATATGCATTGGTCTTGTTGATAATACCTATATCTGTAGAAAAAGACGTGCCAAATTCACTGCACTTTTTTCTATAGGTTTAGTGATTTAAATTGTTGTGCTCACTGAGCCATTTTTCAAGGCACTTGGCTCTCCTGCTAAGGGATCGTTGCAGATATGGGCTATTGCTACATGTTGGGTATAATAGGTCTGGTAAGAAGGAAAGCAGAAAAACAACATATATTTGTCAACCTGTGTGATAGTTTCCAAAACAAAGCTCTGTATTTTTACAGCATGAGCAAAGCGTATTCCTAATATTGATCAGATTGTCCCTCCCTCAACACACTGCAAGTTCTTTTCATGTCAAATTACAACAATGTGTGCGCCACAGGCATTAGGAAAAAGTTGTCACATAAATGCTTCAGTCATTTGCTGCCTTTGTCATTTATGCATCAACAAGAGAGAGAAGAAACACAAAGAAAGGAAAACGTGAACACTTAAACAAGTTAAGCATTGCAGAGAGAGTAACTGAAGAATAGAACAATGATGTGCCTTGAAGAAAAACATGATCATATTTACCATCAGGTAGTGGTTCAGATTTCCCAAGGGGAAACAAATGTGTTTATCTGTAAAACATGGAGTAAAAGCTTTGCCACAAAAGGCAGCAGGACCGTTAATTTGTTTAACAACATGAAATGTCATCAGCTGCTAAACGGAGGATGTTTTAAACGCTGCATGTCCACCCACAGTGATGAAAATGTGAAATGAACCTGTTGCAGATCAGATGACTGCCTTCTGTTTGTTAAATCAGTCCCAGGCAGTTAAAAAGTACAACATAGAGAGAAATGGCATTTTCAGTGACCAAATACACCAATAAAGAAAGGCCTTTTATTGGTGTTTCTGAAAATGTGAAGTTGAAAATGTCATTAATATTAATAATTTAAAGCAGCATCCCTGTTGTGAAGTTCAGAGGGAGATAAGAATAGTGATGCAACTTTTTATACTTCTTAAACAATATTGCTTTAATTTTACCATTAATTTAATAGGCTTTTAATAAAACTAACTAAATTAATTAAACAGTGGTTCAGAACAGATGTGGAAATATGCAAACAGTGATTTGGAATTAAAGCCATGTAAAGGATGCTAGTTACATTCCAGGCCCAATAAAACATCTTGTTGTTTATCCCCGTTTTCATGACAAAGCTCTCACTTTAAACTGGCCTGGAAAATGGATGGGGACAGCTAATGACTTCATGCTGCTGCAACAGTTCATAACATGAAAGGATAAGCCACCTCCTCTGATGTTCAGTACAATCCACTCAGAACTCGCAGGTGAGGTGTCCTCGTTCTTCTCTGTCCCAAGCTTTCAATAAGTCAAGCCCAGATCCATCAGAAGAGCAACACACTGAGTAACACTGGCCTGGGTGCAGCGCCTTTTGGTGCAAAGCAAGGTCACTGAACTACACACTGATGCAGGATCAATCAGACAGATTAATGAAGCACTACATGCTGACATGAGGAATATTGACAATCCTGTTACATCTTGGTCCTGCTGTCCTCAACGGGGCTTAAATAAATCAGGCCAACGTCAGTAGACGGGTAAACTTCTGAACCTCATCCTTCATTTTATAAAGGATAAACAAATGCAGCACACGTGGGAAAAAAGAAAACTAAGACTTTGACTAAAAATGGTAACTTCTCACAGAATTACACATCTACACATAATAACCCAGTAAAAGCAGATGACTCCTATTATTTAAAGAATAAATGCTTATTGTCTAGGTCTGCTAAGTGCATCTAATCAAAATATCAAATACACAGAAAAACAATGGGAAGAATAACCTGTGCTTTTAACATTAATCAGGAAACCTAAATTTACCTTTAAATGAGCCTTTTGCTTTGTAGCTGCTTCAAAAAGACTGAAATGTTCAGGATTGCCTTGCAAATGGCTCCTTTACTTTCATTTCCAGAGTACTTTTATTCTTTACTTGCATTTTCTGGTTCATTTCTGTATCCTTCAATAAAACTTATTATCTGAGTTATCAGAGTTAGATCCCAAATGCATTGTCTATTTAATACATAAAATAAATCGTAAGCAAACGTCCAACATTAGCTCATCTGAAATGAATGGAAGTAAACCAGGCAAGACGAAAGGGCAGAGAAAAAAGATCCACAACTGAACCCAAAGAGTCTCTCTACACCAAATATTTGTTTTTAGGTGGCACTGACACACAGGACTGCTAAAAGGGAACCTACAGGGATGATGGGAATCCTTCCATAAATCCAGAGAGCTTCACTTCAGCTTGGATTTTGAGTTAAACAAAACTGATGTGTGTTTAAGCTTGTGCAGCACACAGAGTGCTAATACAATGGATTTCTGTTTGCAAGAAGCTGTTTAGCTGCATTGTTTGGGATTGTAAAATATTTAACACTTATATCCAAGATGTTACTCATCCTGTGCATAAAGAGAGGATGATGAACAGTCACATCATGTCTGAGACGAAGTGGCCATATAGTCCACTTAATAGAAGAATTTCAAGGTATTGTTGCATTTAATAAATTTGTTTACAACAACTTAACAGATATCTTATCAGTGTTCAAACCATTTAGCAAATTCTTAATGAGTTTATTTCTTAACTAAACTAAAACATGCTGGTACTCTCAAGGGTTTTCTTCTTAGCTTTCAAAGTTGCACGGTGCATTTTAAATGTGAAGTCAACTTGTCATAAATGAACATCCCGCCACACCCTTTTACTTATCAGTCCTCTTAATTAAACAAGCAATGCTACAAATCAGTAAAATAAAAATAACTTGTGCAGGTCCATGAGTTTACCTGAGTAAACCCGTCTACCCAGGTTAACAGCAAACTGCAAGGCTTTTCACACCTCTACCCCGGATTCTGGTTGCATTTTTGATGGCAGGCTCAGAACAATTGGCATCCTCCTTTAATCAATGTGAGGATTAACCTTTTCCTATCAACGATGCCTCTCTATGCTAAGCATGGAGTTGAGAGCAAGGATTATACCTGGGAAGATGTGTTTCAGCTCATTATTGGGCTAAGATCTTCAGACCTGGATGACACGCCATAAATCAGCGGCATTAAGTTACCATTAATGACTCGGTAATCCTTCAAATCTCCCCAAAGAAATGCAGCTCATCATGAGCCTTTCTGGGAGTGAGTGTATTTGAAGAGGTGTCTACAATTATGATCCTCCATATTTTTAGAGACAGCTTCGTCACTCTTCTGCGCAGAGTCTGATCTTCTAAACATTGAGATAAGTGCCATAATGGTTGTTATTATTTCCATATTGCCATTACAGAACTCATCACACTTCCTCACTACATAATGTGTGTCTCACAAATTCAAGCCAGCCCTGTAATGGAAACAAGAAAAATGCAAAGATCTCTGCTGAGAAAATATTGGTTACTGCTTCAGCATTATGCACAAATATTACACAATTACAGCTTATTATAGTTTATTTCTTTTCCTTTCACAGAACAATGGAAATGGACACTGTGAAGAGCCACAGTGGAATGAGAATTTCAATGCACTAAAATAAAATAAAAAACTCACAAAGACTGCAATTCTCATCTCCTAAGATTGGGGATTTGGTTAAAAACGTAACTAAAAACATTTTTTCATTAGGCAAAGTTTTCTTTCTGCATTTGTCTTGTCATGGCTGAAGTAAACCATGTTGCACAAATCTTGTCGATTTATATGATTCTTTAAGCTAACTATGCGCTAATGCTGCTGTTATAGCAAAAAAACTTGGTCATTTGTTTTACTAAAAAAAAACAGTTTGATTTCTGAAAAATAATTAAAATATTTTAATACATTTCTATTTTACTGACAGAACAAATCCCATTCAGTAATAAAGCTCACAGAAGGGATACCTCAAACAAGCAATTTTTCATTGCTGTACTCCTTTACAGTCAGGGTGGGCATTCAGTGTGGCTGTAGAAAAGACATGACTGAAGAAGAGAGCACTAGTCTCTGAGCTCCATCTTAAGCCGTATGTTTATTGTTAATGATTTTGGCTGAATGCAGACATTGAGTCAAACTCTAAAAGTAGGCCTGGACATCTTCTATACCCTACTGTCAAAAATGCAACAGCTAAAAGTTGCAGGACACCAGACCTCAAGAATTTAGGTCTGTACTCTAATAGTGCCAATGTGTCAAAATGAATATGCTTTGAGCTAAACTCTAAAATCTAGTTCTTCTGGTATATTTAGGGTCATTCTCCTGCTAGGATGCTATCCTCCACACCACCACTCGTGTAATTTCATCCAGGATTAGTCAAAATAAAGCAAGTGTAGCACCATTGTTCCACAAGGTAATTTTACAAAATTTTGCATTAAGAAGAGGTAAAACCATCACTTTCAAAAACAGAAATAAGTTGCTAATACATAATGCAGACACCCGCCTCAATCAGAAAACCTGCTTTTTCATAGATTTTTTTTCACAACACATATCGGAAATATTTGCAAAAATACGCAGCTTTGGAAGCTGAAATACCGAGGTTTGATGCTACTGGACATGGTATTGGACATCATTCCATAAGCTTTGACCAGTTTCCCTAAATTTACTGAAGAAAGCAACCTTCTGTCAACACCATGTGTCACAGTGGGACTAGTGCATGCAGGTTGTTGTACAGTCACAAGTAACCTGTTGCATGTTTGTTGTGTCTGCCACACTTTTAAGATTTATGTTTAAAAAATTGATTGAAGCTAATGTGTCATATTTCAGGATGGATATATTTTCTTCTATGAGATGTTAATATTTGTGGTAAATATTTGGGGATAATTATGCATATTCAGGATGAGTTGTTTACAATATAATTTATTTCAGAAAAACTGAAACTGTTCTAAATTTCTTGCGTTCAATCAGTTCAAAAGTTGCATCTCCCATGCATTGTAAAAAGTAAAATTTGGAAACAATGAAAAAATATTTATGCATCAAGTTTCCCATCAAACTTGCACGACTACAATCCCATCTACGTACATTCCTACTTTCTGAACACCTGCAACATTTAGTTTGTAGCCTTCAACAACACAACATTCTCGCCTAGCATTTATTTATTATGCAAAAAAATATGTTCTCAAGACTGAGCAGAAACTCTGATATTTATTCTAAAACAGGACCTACAACTTACTACGACAGAGATGCATAACACCGACTCTACTTAATAAACGTAAAAGTTACATAAAAACAAAAGAAAAGTAGTTTAGATACAATTTGTGGTTACAAAACGCCATAAACAAGAAAACTTATGCATGTATTTATGTATTGAAACTCAACGGTAGCGCCAAGGAAGTGACATAAGAAAGCGAAGAGAAAAAAAAGTACCTCTCTGAGGCGTGTGTCCTCTCTCATGCCCTCTGAGCTTGTGACAGGTTTCCTACAAACGCATGTTTTAATGTCAAGTTTCTATTTCACCGCTTCGCCGAGTTACTAGGTGACATCTCTGTTAGCAACGAGAAATGTCAAACAATGGCGGAGCTGTGACAGGAGCAAAGTACGGGAAGCGGAAGGTCCACACGTGCTTTTCGATGACGTTGTGTTTTGGTTGGTTTGTTTTAGGATACGTCATATCAGTAAAACGTACTTTCAAAATAAAAGCATATGATACAGTCCTACACTTCCTGTAATTTATAACTGGTAATCGTGTTTTTTAATTATTAGTTCTTTTAATTAATAGGCCCTTTCACTTTTGCAAACAATAAAAAAAAATCAGGATGGATTTACACATATAAAGCATGTAAAGTTAACTTACTTCAACAGGAAACAAACGTCTTGGTCACAGTAAAGTTCCACAGCACAATATAACAAATTTGTTGTTTAACAAATATCTATTGGTAAATTTTAAGCTATGTGTAAATGTAACCAAAATATCCCTAAACTACTAAATATAGAATTAATATTGAGAGAATAACAGTTTTCTTCATTATACAATATGCTATTACTGAAGTATTTTGTTTATCTACTTTTAGCATATTTTATTTACAAAGCTCCACATTGCAAGTTAGTTAAGACTATAAATGATATAATGTCCACTATTTGTTTATACATCATACTTATCTGCATGCAAATAAACGATAAAGGAAGTCCTGTATAAGTTTGTCAGTCATACGTACAAAAGTAAGTAGATGTGATTGGTGCACTTAAGATGCATTCCATGTAAAAATAGTTTTTGTTCTTTGTAATTAGATCAGATTACTCTGACTATGAACAGGCATCATAGTAATTTGATTCCATTTAAGGTGAACCGAACTGTTTGATAGGCTTTACTTTCTATATCTTCAGATCATGTATAATCTAAGTGATTCTAGTTAAGATTGTTGGAATCAGATGACTTTTTATTTAAAAGTAATACAGATCGACTGTGATGTAATATAAAGTTGAAACTGATGGGAAGATTTTAATAAAGCTCTGAAAGAAAACTGTCAGCCACATTTTGAAATAAAGATATGCTAATGCAACTCTATATAAACTTGGTGACGCTAAATGCACAGCATAAAAAATAACTAAACAGTGTGAAAGGTCAATACTTTTGATTTTTGTAGCAATTGCATTTTACCTGCTACCAAAAATCAAAAATCTTTACGATTTTTACAATTTTAAAATAGACTTCCTTAATTATTTATGGAAATCCTGCATTTTTTATTTATATTGTTATCTGTAGGGATTTCAGCAACAGCAACCTCACTAGACAAACATTCCTATACATTAAACATGGCTAAGATGTGCTTTTAGGATATAGCTATTCATCTTGATGTTTCTACTTTTGCTATAATTGTGATCATTGGGATTTTGATGTTTTGATGTATTTTTTATATTTTATGTCCCAGTAATAGTTAATATAAATGAACAGACCACCAAGATTTTCTTTAATCTCAAATGTCAAATTTATTTGTATAGCACTTTAAAAACAAATGTCAAACTGCACCAAAATGCTGTACAAAAATGATAATAAAGTAAGTTGATGAAAAGAAAAAGAGAAATACAAAGAAAGAAACAAACTGTGAACTTATTACTGTGATATGTGTGATTTTTACTTCAAAATAAGTTTTTCACTTTCCTTTATCATACAAATTATGCACTTCATATTGTCTTTGTTGTGCTTTGGTTTGAGTAGTACTTTGACTTTTTCCTAATGCTTAACAACCAAGACTGGCAATTCATTAGGATAAGTCATACTTCCACACCACTTAAAATGCTCTTACAAGCATAAGTGAAGTGTTAACCCATAAATGTCACATTTTAATCATCATTGCACTGAAAACATGGTTTTCATTTCATTTCAGCCAAATTTAGTGCGACAAATTCTTATTTTAAGGAAGTGTTGTAATTATTTTTTGTGCTTTCTTTTGCATGACTCGATTCTTTTCTTATTGCCATAGTTGATGGGGGATGAGAGAGGACAGGCTGATGAGTGTTTTTTAAATGCAGCAACATGTGAAAGGTCAATGAAATGTGAGTATTATCATATGTATCACACACCTATGTCATTAATTGAACATTCAGCATCAGATACTCCCCTGGTAATTTCTGTTTTTGCCCCTTGTCTTCTCTCCACATTCAAAATGATATTTAACATGCTCTGTCAGCTTACACACATTTAGCTCGCTTGATTTATTTGCATTTGAGTGCTCTGCCAGGTAATCACTGTTTGCTCTGCATCTCAGCTCTGTTTCTGTAGTGTGACTAGACATAAATACAAACTACATCTCTCTGTGTCATGTGTGGTCGAGTTGAAAGGGAGAATTTGGTGAAGTGCAAATACTTATCTGAGATTCCTATTAATGTTTACTGATCCAATAATAATCCCAAGTGAGTAGCAGTCCCAGTTAGCATATCACTCTCAGCTGGAGAAATGGGCTGGTTCCCAGCATGTAGCTTTATTAAATGCAGACTTCTCAGCTTCCATGCACAAAGCTTTTCTATTTTTCTTCTTCTTTTTTTTTCTTTTAAATATGCAGCTTCAACCCTCTTTAAAAGTTGAGCAGAAACAATTCCGGTCTCATTATACAGGACTAATAGATATGATTGTCTTCATAATTAGAGAATTTTAATGATGCCTTTGTACTCTCTATTTCCATCTAAAATAACATTGCAGCATATAATAACTATTGCTTGTATGCAATAAAGATTATTGGGAATTTACTGAAAATCAAATACACAAACTCAAACATATATTTTGTTAAATGCAGATTGCACCATTGGTCAAATGCTTTTTGTAGACACTATCAAACTTGGCAAAAAATTGAAAAGTGGGTTCGCTGCAACTTAAGAGATATTAGTTAAGGTGTTCGAAATGTACCTGACCCTGTGTTCAGAAATTTCCCAGTGTTTGGATGATATAAAATCCATAATAAATTCAAATTAGCCACAAATTCTTGCCTTTACAAATTATTGCAGCTGTGTGTTCTGTGATCAATTCACAAATCAATAAAAGACCCAACTTAAAATGACAATAAGACCAATGATAGGGTATGTAAACTTTTGACCAGAGCATTTAATTATTTATCGAACTTTTGCAGATCTTTTTCTTCAGTTAAAGCAATTTCTTTTGTTAATTTGTAATACTATCAGGTGCTTTGTGAGTGCATGGTCAATATTTCTGAGAGCTTTTAATATTTTTGGGAATTTGAGAAACATGTGCTTGTTTGATCAGTGAGGAAATTAAAGAGACAAAGAAATACAAACATACCTCACTCTTTCATTCTGTCGAAATGAAATACTTTCTAAAACACATAGAAAATGTTCAATTAGAAGGGTTTTATAGCAAGATTACAAGAGAATTATATTGTCCTCAGTACTGAGGAAATTAAGATTACTTCATGAAGATTTCCTTGTTTATTTAGACTGAGTATTTCTGTGATGGATATACGGTTGAAAATGGACAGCCAGTTGTCAGATGTTGATTCAAGAAGATTTTCCTGCCATTCTTCTCAGCTTAGCCAAAACATCCCAGCAGAGACATGAAAAAAAGGATTATCGTCGCAGCATCTTTTGCTTTGTGGAAGTGTCACATCACTTCCACAGCCTGAACTGAATTCAGTAATCAGTACCTCCTGCGCATGCTGCCCAATCTCCTTTGCGGCTGCAGTCCCTTCACAGCTCTTCTCGGCTTATCTCATTAGGTTTCCCACTTCTATGCATTCCAAGTAGTTTTTGAAGTACATAATACCTTGAATGATGCAACGCATTCAAGTTTTGTGCCTGTACAATTCTCATCATGTTCGAGGTGAATCACATATAAAAAGTTTTGTATCCTAGCAACATCCAATAAAAGCTGCATTTGATTGGGCATTGCCAAGGGCCATCACTAGTGTGCTCTACAGCCCCTGGGCATGCCTTCTTATAAACAAATTGGTATGTGTTTACAAGAAATCAGAGACTTGTTGTACTCTGTCACAGCAGTTTATCATAAACCAGAGTAATAACAGGTTTTCTTCTCCTGATTGAAAGCTGAAGTGCATGTAGCCCCGCTCTCACAGACTGATCATTTGTACACGAACGTGGACAAAATGGATCCAATCATATATCTGAGCTGTGTGGTGATTGCTAAATTAAGCCATTTGCCTGTCTTTCACACTGGGAGGTCAGTCACGGATAGATTTCATCATGTGTCTCTGCAGCTGATTGTGCTTTGATTACCAGTGTGAGGAGGAAGAATGATTTCATGGCATTTGGGAGTCCTCTGAATTTATCATTCTCCAAGCTTCCTGGTGGAGTCGCCTTATTCAGACAAGAAAATGCAGAGGAAGCTGATGCCATATTTACTGAAGCTATAACAAACTTTATATTCCAAGGCATTCTTGGCACCAGAGGGGATTTATAGAAAATTCAGCAAGTTGTAGACCCTGCCACTGGCACGTTAATGAAAAATGACAAAAGGGCGGGGCTAATGAGCCATTCATTTCAGATGTTTTAACTACTTTGACTCTGGGTTCCCTCTAGCTGATGAGATTCCTCCTCATACCTCTACAAGTGACCTATACCACCCTATAACTAAAGTACATCTTAGCTTGTATCCTTTGGCCCTTAACACAAAGCTAAACTGGCTTGCACTTTCTTCACCATTACAGACTGGACCACCATTCATATTAGTGCAATTGAAGCCCCCTGCTCTATCTCTCATAAATAAGATACTTGAACTCTGTCTAATGGAGTTCAGACTGCTTTCCCAAAATTTTCCCCAAACTCTGCTTCATCCATGGAGGATGAACAATGAGAAAATCTTTAAAGTGTTCGTTCCACCATTTGGAAATATCCTCAGTCCTGGTTAGCATACACCCTCCAAGTCACAGACAGTCTGAAATTGAGTTTGTTTTGTCACTTTGTCTATATATATAAATCCCACTTATTTGATTATACAATTACTTTTATGGAAAAAGCTCCAAAGAGGCATTTGTCAGCCACAACAGCTAAAGTTTAAGTGGTTTTAAATTTGCTATTGAATCATTCCTCAGTCATTCTCTGCTGCTTTCTTCATTGAAGCTACATTTGATGTTTTTTTTGTAATTTTTTTTTAGAAAAAAAATGTTTTTCACCTTTACTGGCAAAGCATTAAAACTAAGAATTTTTTAATGTTTTTGATTCCTAGATGCCACTTTCAATGCTTAATTTCTGCAGGATGAAATAGACAAAAACAAAAAAGAACCAGAATCCAACATTATTTCTACAAAACAGCAACAGTGTAACTTCAAGAAGGTTTGACTTAGTAATTAAAATGTACCCTTTGCTCCTGTGATATTTTCTGTAAAAATACATTTGCCACAGATTCATTGTGAAGCAAAATTACAACACACTAAACTTAAAGAGCTGCAATTTTACCCTCTGATTTATTATATTAAAATATGTTTAAAATATGCTTAAAATAATGTATGATATGAAAAGATATAGCACCATATAACATCCGGTTTCTAAGATACTTTTCCACAACCTTGTCTGAAATCAATATGAGATTAAGGAATAATTAGTTCCTTAAGATTAAAGAAAAAACAAGAATGAGCCATCAAGTACTTAACCAAATTAGTGTTTCTATCACTGCTTCACAGATGGTTTTAATGATCTATCAGTCTACAAATTATGTTAGTAAATTAAAATATGAGACAAAAAGCTCATTTCAAGTGTTTTTAATTTGAATCAAGTATCAGTAAGCCTCATCTAAAAATCCCAATTTGATACTTAACACAAATCTCAGTAAGACAAGAAGATATTTGAAAGATGCACTAGGAAACAATCATGGAAGAAAATAACCTTTTTTCAGAACGGTTGGACCTAAATGGTCCAACCATGGAACCATCCATCCATTCGTCCATCCGTCCATCCGTCCTTGTAGAATGGCAGTTTTCTACATGGTCAATATAGAAAACACTGCAAATGATGGTTTTGAGAATTACAATAACATTTATTCTGTAACCCACTTGCAGCTGAAATCATATATTTATATACACTAAAAAGGTTTCATTTCTCACCGAGAAATAAATTCAATACCGGCATGGTATTAAATGCCTGAATGCATTTTCAAACATTACTATTTGAAAATACCCTCAGGGGAAAACTTACTTAATTTCTAGAGAGAAATTATGTTTGCCCACAATTTATAATATTATGTCCCACAGATCCTCAGCACACTGAAAAAGCAGTGCTGCCAAAACAATAAATAGATCAGTTTTTTATGTATTTTTTCCAGAAAGGATGACTTGCACCAATATAACAGATGTTTCATAGTATCAGAGAATGTTCCACTGAAATCTCAGAAGATTTCTGAATCCATCTGGGTCCACAAGCTTTATAGTCAATTGTAAACATATTGTTGATGATGAGAAAAGAAAGAGGGAAAAAATAACATTGGCTGTCAAAAAAAAAAAACTGAAAACCTACCAAAAGTTTGTGTCTGCAGACAAGTCTATTGTTATATGTTGATCAAAATTATGTTGCTGTCACAGCATTCTTTAAATATTCCCAATTAAACCACATGTGGATTTATTCTGTTTTTAGAGGTTGCAAGGAAATAGAATACAGTAATAAGACAATAGTTTTTATCTTTATTTTCACTATTGTACAAAAATAAATGCAATATTGCACATGAATAAAGGTTTTCCATAGGAAGGAAAAATTAATATTGCACTGATTTACCATATTGTGTCTGGGCTTTATATGGCTAGACGTCTGATTGCCGAGGGCTAAAAACATTGCAATTAAAAAACACAAATGAGAATTCAGTAAACGGCCAAAGGTTAGTTTAAAAATGATCTATTACATATTTTAAAGGTATTGTTTCACAACAGTCCTATATATCACCTAGATGTGCTGAAAGTGAAAAATGTTCAGCAGAGGGGCCATGGATTCAGACTTGAACCCAGGCAAGGTGAATCTCGAAATCAAACATTTAACACTGAATGTCCCAATTCAGCTGGCACACCACGAGCATTTGCCTAAGATTATAAAAACATCATAGCTACTCTTAGAACATACACTTTAATGACTGCATCAAATCCCCCGTTTGGATTGCTGACACAGAACATCTTGGTGAAATGAACAAATGAACAAAACATGCAGCTAAAAGAAATAAGTTTAAACAGTGAGCATAACAAATTTAAGGTCAGTGAAAATGCGCAGATTTCTGCTTCATGATTATTTCACATGTTCTCATGAGACTTGGAGGAGAGAGAAGCTCTTATGATGGAAGCCCTAAAATGCGTGAAAGATAAGCCTTTGATAAGGACACCAAAGCCAGGAGACATGACAAATCACAGTTTATATTAAACTCAAGGTGAGGACACATTCCCAGAGCAGAAGAAATGATATCTGACGTACAGATGGTTTATTACAACTTCACCTTTTGAAATACAGATTTTTTTTTCGCCTGTATTGTTTGCTAAATACAATACAGTACATACAAACATACATACATACCTACAGTAAATACAATAAAACTAAATTATTCTCTCTGAATTTACTTGATTTGTCTGACAGGTTACTTCTTTCTCTATAGTAATGATAAAATTAGTTGTTCCATTATTTCAGTAGCTCATAGTTCTCAACACATGACATCACTGTCCCATATCAAAATTACCCATCATTTATCTTTAATTTGTTTGAGATTAGGTCATTGTAATGTCAGTTGTAACAGGAAAGCCTAGGCTTCCCTCTTCCTACTTTAAAACATTTTGAGTTGAGAAAGTACATAGTCCATGCAAGTTTTGGAAAGAGCCCAGAAAATCTCCAAAGGAAGGCATCCAGACGGGACCTTGGATTAGACACTCACACCACATTTTGCTCCTTTCAGTGCAGCAGAGCAGCGGTTTCACTCCTCCACGTTTCTCCAAGGCAGGGTTCAGGAACCGTATGGAAGAAGCTCATTTTGGTTGTTTGCAGGAAATCGATTGTTCAGTCACGATTCATATCTCATGACCCCAGGTGAGGCTTGGAGAGGACATAAATCAGGAAATTCAGAGTTTTGCTTTTAAGCTTTTAAAGACAACAACATAACTTGCTGTGGTGACAGCCTTTGATTTTGTCATACAAGAAAAAAACAAAACAAGAAAACCTACTCCATAGTCACAGAGCACAAGTTACTGACCGACTGTATTCAATAAAATAACAAAAACACTCCAAACATCCATGGGGAGGAACATTTAGGTCAGATGTCATAATCTATCTCTAAGGAACATGGATTATTCTATAATGAGGACTAAAGTGTCCCTATAATCTATCAGAAACTTCCTCTTTTCATCACATTGGTGATAATTAGCTTTGGTGGAAGTGGTCAAGCACAATGCAACAACATAGAGTCTTACTACCATAATAATTACATAATAATAACCTTTGCAGGGTCTTCTCTTATGTATATTTCTTCTTGTAGCAACATGTTGAAACTTGATGAAAGCAAACGGCTCCAGTTCATCTCAGGATATCAGATCTCGAAGTAAGACAGTGAATTCATATTACCACACATCACATTTCACACTTAATGCTTTCCTGTAGAGCAGAGTCGTTGCCACCAGGTCGCATCAAGTTTGCAAGCGAACAACAGCACTATAGCAGCAAATAATTGCCTCTGGAAAATCCGCCTCTGGGAGATGCTGCTGCACAGAATGCAATGAAATTGAAAAGTGTCTCTCACAAATCACTTTGAGAAATATGTTCATTCCTGACAGACAGAGGAAATCTGATTATAGTTTCCTGCTCACACCCGGTATTAGATATCACTGTAGAACTAAAGATATTGGTAAACTTGTTTTCTGGTTTTCTTGGTCTTCACTGAGGCATCTTTCAATGCAAAAGGAAAAAATGCAATAAACTCCGAGTTAAGTTTTTAACAATGTAATATCAAAAGGAAGAACTTTTATTGTCCGCACATCCTCAAAAGATTCCTGCTGAATATATCTTATTATATATATTGTTAGAAAATAATTAAATAAAAGGTTCATTTGACAGTTCACATAAGTGTTAACACTAGCATTTTACAGAAATGTATCTATATAAAATAGATGTATTTTATTAATGTAAAAGAGAATATTTAGTGAAGTTTTAAACTTCTTCCAGTCCCTTTCTGAAAGGTTTACAGAGATAGTGAGTCCAACTCTATTCCTCCAGCTCTGGCTATCATGTTTCATATTTGTCCCTGTTCCTATCTGCACTGTGGGTGTTAGTTTGTATGCAAAACAAGCTAACACCCACACAAGGAAAGTTTGCATGTGAAACATCTTTCCTTGAATAGAGGATCTCTGCTACAAGGCTTTGCTGCAAACTGCTCACTTATCTGTAATCACCTCATCTGATTTTAGAGATTTAGATTTGAAAATATCTGCACCATACAATCTGATGGAGCTTCAGAAATATTACAAAGAAGAATGAGGGAAACCACCCAAAGACAGCTGTGCTGATCTTGTGGCATTATATTCAAAAGACCTGTGGCTGTAATTGCTGTCGGTGGATAAACAAAGTCTTAACCAAAGAACACTTATATAAATGCAATTTCTTGATTTTTTATTTTTAATAAATTAGCAAAAATCTCAAAAACTGTTTTCTACATTGTCAGAATGAAGCATTTCTGTGCAGAATTTTGAGAAAGGTATTAATTTAAAACAATTTGGGAATAGGATGTGACATAATAAAATGGGGGACAAGAGAAGCGCTGTAAATACTATTTGGATCCATTGTAAGTTCAATTTGGACTTCTTAAACATTTTAGGTTACAAAGTTCTCAAACATGAACTGAAATGTACTTTCTCCATTATCCATGCTGTGCCAAAAGGGCACTAGGGGACATTAGCATTTCAATTTGTGCCCACTGGTCATACGTAAGGCAGCAAAAAGTTTGTTTTTGTTATTCCAACCATAAATGTGAACAAACCGGGCAAAGTCAAAGACTTTTTCAAGTTTTAGAGTTTCTGAAAATGTGCAAATTCATGCATTAAATAATTTAGATTGGGTAGGTTAATGCCAGCTGCGCCGCAGGATTTCTAGTTATGTCATGTCAGCATCTCTGTACATCATTAAAGTGCGTGACCGATCCTGCTGGCTCTAGAACATCACTCCACACTGCATGTGAGTATGTCATATCATCACCTCATCCCCCTTTTTTCACTAACATTCAGCAAACTTTTCAGTCCTTGAGTCCTTTGACAATTTCAATCACCTAAAAGGTATGTTAATAACTAATTTTCATAACAAATTTGTAATATTTTCCTGTGTGAATTCTAAAATTGTTAGAAACAAATAAATTATTTATCAGTTTTACAAGTCCATCATTATCTGATTATGTCCTTTTCTTTTATCTCTTCACTCAACAGCTTATCAAATATTGATAGCAGGCCTCAGTGGCAGAAATAACCTGCCCTTGTTTGGCCTATTTCATTTGCATTGATGAAAAATTTCATTCAAAATTGAGAACTCTTTTTATTTCAAATTATTTCCAGAGCTTTACAAAGATCGTTTCCCCTGCTAGACCATCTCTAAGCCTCCACTGTGAAACCGAATAAACAATCTAATCTTACAATCACTGCCTCTGGATTACAGATAAAACCCTCTCTCATTTATTAAGCCTTGAGATCTTGGAGTAATACTACATACTGATAAAAATGGGGAACTGATTATTCAACACGATAACTTTATTTGGAAGGTCCAGCCAAGCAGGTTTCATTAAGATATTAAAGTGTAGAACAATGAATGTGACACAGTTAGCCACTTTTTGAACTGTTTGTATAAAATAGATGTGCACTGCTTCCCTAAAGTATTGATATTTTTCACATTCTGTCACATAACCAAAAACTATAAGTTATTAAATGTGATTTTCTGTGATAGATAACACAAAGTAGCAAAATAGTGATATTAGAGAGAATGACCACCAGGGTAAATAAGAAGTTATGCAATATCATCTGCTGGTACTGCACCTCCTGTAGCAAACACAAGCATGGAGCTCTTGTACCTCAGAGAGTTCAGATCAAACCACATTCAGGTGATACAGTGGCCTAGATCTAAAACCTAACAGAGTTTTACAGAAAACTTGAACATTTTTTGTCTCTGACTGAGGTTGCCCTAGTTTGCCGAGAAAATTGGGAGAACATTTTCAGTTCTGAAACACACCACACAATGCCTGTAACTCCTATTGTGGTAAAGGGTGGTTCTATGATTTACTTTGTATTTGCTGACCAAAATCCCAAAGTAAAACATTAAAGTTTGTGGTTGTCATGTGAGAAAATGTGAAGAAAAGGCTAACGGGATGTTAATATTTCAGCAAGGCACTGAACTGTTGCATTGTACCGCTAATGATGCAAAGTTTTCATTATTTTCAGATGTACTTTTGGACTTTTTAAACAGCTGTAATAACTCAAATATTCCCAACAGATGACATCGTACATAGCTACACCAGCAGCTTTTTTCTCTTCTTTATATTTATTACTCATGCTAAAATAAAAATAAGTAAAAAAAAGAAAACATCAAGTGTCTCTGCAGCTATTTAGGTATCTGGCCACGCTTTAGGAGTTATAAAAACCTATGTCAAATGGTTCTTTCTGTTATTTCTGAAGCCCTGTGTTTCATGAGGCATCAGCTCAGTCAATGTTATTGATATGGGTTATTTTCATTGTGCCTTTCTCCACATTTGCTGCTCGCCGTTTCATTTTTCCTCTAAGTTTAAACCCGCCTGGTTCAGAGATTTGTCAGAGCTGACCTGAGAAGACCAACATTTCCGCTGCCTTAGGCTTTATACACAAACCTCAGTCCTGCAGACAGCATCTGAATAGCAAAGACATTAGGTGCATTTATCAGCCATCTTGGCCAAATGGGTTTTGTCCTTCACAGCAAGTGTTTGGCAGGTACCTTCAATTACCAAAGACACTGTGTTGACCCTCAAGGGCAGTGGCATGATGAGGAGTGATACAGATGTTAGGAGGTTTTATTCTGTTCAATCAATATGCTTTGTATAGACGGTACTTCTCTGTCAGAGGAACAACAGAAGCAGCCTTACCCTCCGCACAACACTAGTGGCTGAATCATGGAGTGCTATATGTGGATCAGAGCTCAGGAATTTGTTTCTGTTTCTGTTTATAACACGAGTTTTCATTTCAGTCCCTGAAGGAGTTGTTTGATCATTTTTAACAGTGTCCCATTTCGGTTTGAAATATATTTGTCTGTGGCTCCATTAATGAACCTGGGTACACAGGAGGGAAACTTTGGTGTTGGTGATACGTGTCACCGTAATTAGTATCCCACAGGTTATTACGGATGCCTTTTGATTGGTTTATGGAGTGTTGCCAGACTAATTGTCAGGGAGTCAGTGCTCTGAGCCTTCTGAGCAAAGCAAGAGACCCAAGTGTGTACATATTAAGATTTGTAAGCAAATATTTTTTGGAAGAAATGAAAATAACACTTTTGTAGTTTGTTACAAAGAGTCAGAATTCCACACAGACACATACAGTGATATATTTCCATTTTTCTGATCATTTTGATGTTTATAGCTTGCAGCTATTGAAAACAGAAGCCTAGTTTCTCAAAAAGTACAAATATTTCATAATATCAACACAATAAACAATTCTCAGCCCAGAAATATTATGCTTTGGCCTCCACAATAAAGGGAACTGGTTTTATAATTGTTCAGCCAACAGGCCATTCATTGACAATCTATACAAAGATGTTTATCCAAACATTGGAAAGTTTGGTGGAAGGAAAAAGTGTGGTGAATGTATCTGCTGTAAATGCCCCACCAGCTGGTAGAACAGTTCTCAGTCAATTACACAGCAATAATTAGCTGATTATAAATAAATGTACTTTTTTTTAGCTTTAGTGTTAATCTCCAGTAAAAAACATTCAATCTCATCTCTGTACTTGGATAATGTTGTTTTTCTTAACATTGTTCAGCAAACAAAGAAAAATAAATTCACATCTATGTAAAAAAAAGAATATAAATAATATATATATACATATAGTTTTAACCATAATCTTATAGGAAAAAAAGGACATGAAAAACTGCCAGAGGAAAGGAACTTAAACGATCAGATAAGTGAGATTAGGTTTTGGTTCTCACTTCAAAACCTTCCTGGTTGTAAATGCTTGGTCACTGCTTCAGCCGCTGCACAAAACAACCCTGCTGAAGTAAAATAACTAAGCTGCTTCATAAGGGATTACATTATCTGCAGTAAAGTATTAAAACCATTAATAGATATCATCAATTCTGAAACTCAAAGATAGCAAATCACATTACAAAAGCCAGTGAGACAATCTAACCTGCAACAAATCTAGTAAATAACTCTGTTAGTTAGATGGAGGAAAGAGCTCCTTTGATAGTGTTTTAATTAGAAGCGTTCGGTGAAGTCGGATGCTGTATTTTATGGGCTTGGACTTTAATTCTGAAGACGTTGAGGATTGGTGGTGTTTACAGACAATTATCGTAACTAAACTAAAAACCCTGTTGGTCTGTTTTACCAGAGCTGTGGTTCTGTAATTGTTCAAACTTTTTCCTTTTTCCTTGGTTACCAATATTTTACCATTGAGTTTGAATTTGGGTTCAACTTTACAGACAATGTTTTAAGGTTTTTTTGTCCTTTTGTTGATAAAATGATGTTACAAAAGCCTACATCTGGCAAAGTGGCATGATTAACCTTATATATTCCGTAATATAAAGCTAACATTTGTACTAGCTGTTATTGGATGGATTCTGCAATTCCATCCATCCATTTTCCTACACCCTTGTCCCTTACTGGGGTCGGGAGGGTTGCTGGCGGGGTCACCCTGGACAGGTCGCCAGTCTGTCGCAGGGCAACACAGAGACAGACAGGACAAACAACCATGCACACACACACTCACACCTAGGGACAATTTAGAGAAGCCAATTAACCTGACAGTCATGTTTTTGGACTGTGGGAGGAAGCCGGAGTACCCGGAGAGAACCCACACATGCACAGGGAGAACATGCAAACTCCATGCAGAAAGACCCCGGGCCGGGAATCAAACCCAGAACCTTCTTGCTGCAAGGCAACAGCTCTACCAGCTGCACCACTGGGCAGCCCAGTATTCTGATGAAGAAATTTTGGACTTTTGTATGAAACATTTTTGAAAACAAAAGTGGTTGCAGAATTATTCATGTACTTTAGAACACGTGTGGGTGTCTAATTCTGTTGTACAATTGGAAAATAAAGTTTTATGCCCAGACACAGCTGTAATTTTTTTATGGTCTAACAAATAGCATTGAAGAGCGGATAAGTGGAATATGATTCCCTACCTCCAATTAAATATATAAATTATGCACGAATACACAAAAAGTATTCACCTTCTTGAAAGTTTTACTCTTTGCTTTTACAGAAATAAAATCATGATCAACAAAGCTGAGTTACTTGACACAATTAAGGGAACTTCTGACTCTTTGTAAGAGGTAGAGTATGAAAAAGAGAGAAGAAGATGGGAGAGGAAGATTGGTGTGCTGGGATACCATCAAAATCCAAGCTCTGCAGGATGCTGCTTTTGTACATTGGTAAACTTACTTTCCTCTATCTCATCTAGTCTATTTCTATCTTATCAATTTGATTGCTACAACGGGCTTTAACAAGACTATATGTGATAAAAATTCGATGGCAATTGTCATTAAGAATGTCTGCAAACTTTTGAAAGTTGAGAATTTATCTTTTATAACAGCCGTGTGATCTCACTTTAGAACTTCTTGTAAAAATTTTAATTTATGAACATTTATTTAGTGGGAGATAAACAATCTAATCTAATAACTGATGGCACAATAACTGTTACCTCCAACCCCCAAGGTCTGTTGTTGGATTGGTTCCAAACGCAGAGATGATCATAATGAGATGTTTGTCAAAGAGATAAACTAATTTAAAGCAGGAATAACAAGGAGACAAAAGGACATTGGTGTGAATAACAGAAGAATCCAGCAGGAAAACAAACTAATAGTAATGGGGCGACTCACAGAAAGTCTGGAGCGAGACAGACAACAAAATCCATGATGAAAAAAGGAAAAAGCCACGAAGAGTGATAGAGAGAGTGTATATACTGGGAGGAATAATTAGTGGAACAAGAAACTGAGTCTAATTAACTGAATGTGCTGCAGCTGAGGGAGAGCCTGAACTGGAGCAACTGAGTAAGGCTGACTGAGATAAACAAAGAAACCAGGAAAACACCACAAAGGGAAAATAACTATTCTTCAATGTTTCCTTGTTAATCAAAGAAACCCAGAGAGCTAAATAACAAAAGGAAGGAATAACTCACAGCCAAACTAAACTCAAAGCCCCATTGATCATGACACTGTTGTCAATACTTTGTATAACTTGTCTTTTGCTAATTGGACAGCACTAATTCTTGTAACATTTCACAAGGTTGGAGCCCTAAAGAGAGACTAATATTTCACCATTCCTCTTCACAAAATCTCTCTAGACTGAAAAATGTTTTCTGTCACCTCTAATACTCACTTGTACTGAGCTTATTATGCAGATTTTCTATAAGATTAATGTCATGAAACAGATTGATTTTGTCTCTGGTTAACCATTTTGGAGTTGATTTTCACAAATGTTGACTACATTGTTTGATTTCTAGAATCAGTTGAGTGGATGTGCTGGATTAAATTGCTTGTAAAGTACCTTGAGATGACATGCTGTGAACGGAATAGGCATTCTGTTGAAAAACCCATTAATGACCTGTTTTTGGTTTTCTGACAGAGTCTCCCATATTTGGCAGTATAAACTTAAAAAAGTCAAGCAAAAATAGTAGCTAGAATAGATAAAACAATACTAGGCAACACAACAACTCATTCAAATGAACAAAAAAATCATGTACTTTGAAAGTCAGGAGAAAAAAATTGTTTCGAAAAGAATTTAATAGAAAACAGAGAAGAAGCTGATCTTTGAGACCGTGAAGGAGAGTCTGGGCGAATCGACTTCACGGGAGAGGGTGGAACAGGGATGTTAAAAACAAATAAAATAATTTCAAAATCAATTCTGTAGCACACAGGGCTCAAGAGAAAAGCAGTCTGCACAGATGTGATGTTTTCTTGCCTGTGTGAATTTGAAGATGAGCTGCTGTCTTTTGGCCAAACTGAAGACAAAAGAGGGCAGCCTGTCTCTTCCTGAAATACAATGAATTATAATCATTAGAGCGCAATGTAAGCAAGGCATGGAGGATCTTTTTTAAAATCCTGCCTGGACAAAATGATAGCAATTTGTTTGTGGAAGAAGCTTGTTTCTCTGACTTGTCACTATGAAAAATCTTTATGTATGAAGCACAACAGGTGTTGTCAAGATTTGGAAAGATTGATTATCGAAGTCACTAATGCTGCCTAGTTGTCATGCATTGCTTACCTAAGTAAAATAAATACATTTTCAAGAAAAAGCTCCAAATAGCTTGTACAGATCATTACAGATTCAGCCACTGTACAGCCCAAATGCAAATAAGTAAGCATAAAACAGGAACGAATAAGTAGATCATTGTATGGTTCTATGTGCACAAGCTAAAAACAGTGTTTTGATTCACAACTCCCTGCTGCAGCACAGACACACAAACACTTGCCCCATTGTACAGATCTCTTCCAAAGATAACAGTCAAGGTACATCTCGTTCTACTAAACCTACATCTAATTCTGCCAATATTTTTATCTTGAGCGCCGAGTTCTCTGCCGAATGTGCTGCAGGCGACTGCGTGTCGCGAGTCCTCTGATCAGTGCTGAATGGCCGCTGATTTAAGATGAAGTCTGGAAAGAGGTGTGAAGTAAATGAATTTTATACACCAGTAAGCCTGAAAACTCAGTTCTGACTGAGCAGTCACTCTGATTGGGGTTGACGGGCGGGCAACTGTGCCATGCAGATCCTGCTCAGCAGAAAAAGGCGTGTTGCGATGTCACACAAACCCCAGGCATGTTTGCATTCAGAGGATGGGGGGATGTTCACAAGCTCCAGCATTGTGCGTTTATCTTTTTCTCTTTAACGACTTTCTGCTCTTGATGGAAATTCTGTAAATTCTTTGACTGAGTTACTCCTCAGCATCGCCCCAGAACCTCCTGGCCTCCGTCTTATAAACACCATATTTTTCACTCAGACAGCTGGTCAATGTTGGCTCTGATTGTATTTTTTGCTGCTGGAATTGAGCCATCAGTGGCCGGCAGTGATGAAATACGAGCTGTTTGATATAAACTAGTAAAAGTGACACAGAGATCATTACCGTGTTTTACCTCAGTCACCTGTACCGGTCGTAAATAACCTGAAGTGCATCCTCTGAGTTCTGGCTAATGGGAGTTAGATTTTTTGTCACACAGGAGGGGATATGTCACAGTTTTCAGACCTAATCATGATCTGAGTCCTCGAGTCAGCCAAATTAAACTTGTGTTGCTCGTTCTGATTTATAAATGTCGTTGTTTCATTTATTTAGCCAATGATTTTTTGAAAACATTCGTGTTGCTATCAGAAGATGTCGTATTTTATGTTCCTCCTCTAGGATTGTTATGATAATCTGAGGGGATTTTCTTTAATCTGACCTAGACATTTTTGGTGTTCATTTGAATCAATGGAGTTAGCTCCTCAAAATTTCTTTGATGATTTTTTTGTCTATTTGCATTTGCTCACATAGGAACACTGACATAATGTACAGTGGGCCACCACTTCTTCACAGTTCATTATTAGTGATTTTTTTCTGAGTAATATGACTCCAGATAATTGTTTGCATAGATCATATTTAAAGTACTTCAAGAAAATGCAGCTTTGGAAGCTGAATACATTGGCACATTTGCAATGCAGGTAATCCAGGAGCAGCATTTATTTTTCTTGTTGTGATTGGCTGTCCCTCAAAGAGTGGAAATAAGGAAGACAATGGATGTTAGCTGCTGCGGTCAAGTTAAAACAGTTTCCAGTCTGCACATTAATGGATTTTAGGATATATTTGATGTATTGGTGTCCATTTATTGTATTGCTTATTATTTATCATGATAACTTTCTTATTATAATAAGATTATGATTCATCTACATCATGATAAAATCCAATTGATGTTTAAAAGCCCTTAAAACTGACAGCACTGTCGAAATTATTTATTCTTCAGTAAAAGTGTATCTATAAATATCAATGTATTGAAAATGTGATTAAACACAGATTGTGTGTCCACTTTAGTGATACAAATAACACTTTTTTATATGACTGCTGTTCTAAAAAATGCATAACAAATGGGTATGTTGTGACAGGCACTCAGCCATGCAGTTACCTAAAATAAGGGTAATAAATAGTTATTTTTGTCACAAAGGCAACACAAAATATTGTGGTGAAACTTTAAGTGAATATTGATATGTGAACTTAATAAAATAAGCATTTTTAAAGGGGTTCTCAAATAATTTCGGATTTTAGCTATTGGCTCGAATAGAAGTTCAGCTGTTAATCATTAATTATAAAAACTCTTTCAGCAAAAAGTCTGTTCAACTACTTCAGTTTTTGAAAACTAATTCTCAAACTCATTCAGACTTTAAACTTCGGAGAAAGAAAGCCGCAAAATGCCCTATTTGCTGTGCACCACAAGCCACGGGACGCAACAAACATATGGCAGAAACTGTTTGGGTCAGATCAGACCAAAATGAAACTTTTTGGCCTACATGCAAAACACCATGTGTGCTGGAAAACCAGTACTGCACATCACTCTAAACACACAATCCCCATGGGGAAGTACGGTGACGAGTGCATCATGCTGTGTTGATGCCTTTTCTCAGCAGGGAGAGAGAAGCTGGTCAGAGGTGATGGAAAGACAGACAAAGCTGAATGTAGAATAATAATGGAAGAAGAGGCTGAAAAGGGCTTGAGACTGGGGCAGAAGTTCATTCTCCAGCAGAGCAACAACCTTGAACATACAGCCAGAGCTACGATGTTTAGATCAAAGAATATTCACTAACTGCATAGGTGAAGTAGAGGATGGTCTTCTCAAGACTTAAAGCGTCATGTACAGTGATATTCCTAAACCGATCAAACTCAGCATGAGCTAAGAAACAGAGGTTTTAGTCTATGAATGTGCAAAGCTTGTGGAAACCCCTCAAAGACTTACAGCTATAATAGTAATGAAATCTGCTTCTACAAAGGAGTGACTACACCTTTACATTTTTATCTGTAAAAAAAATTATCAAAATCACAAATAGTTCTTCTGTCACATAAATACCAAGATATTTCATCAATGTTTGTTTAGAGGCAAATCTTAAAACATTCAAAGGTAGATACTAAACCTTTTTCATGATGATTTTGTCAGAACCTTTCATTTTTCTTCGGTGAAATCCACCAACCGAATGATATTGATCATATTTATTGATAATCACCTCTGCTGTCTTCTCAGTCATAACTCCTATGGTTAAAAACTCAACTTGTTATGTTTGAACGCTTCATGCAGGAGCCAAGTGCTGAAAAGTGTGGACTAGAAGATCTTTTTAATAAAAATGAGTGAAAGAAATGTACAGAAGATGATTCTAGAGGACAAATACAAGGAACGTTCAGTCGTTTTCAGGGGAACGACTGAATGAGCCTGTGGAGAACAATGTCACTTGAGAGGTTAAATCTACTGTGGAGGGAGTGAAAATAACAAAGAAACCAAAAGAGATAAATACAGGTGAGTGGGTGCAACTGGGGAAAGCAGCAGGAAGGAGCAAATAAGGAAATAATTAACAGCTGGGAAAGGGAACAGGTAGGCTGGCAGTGAGGGGAAAAATAAAAACCAAGAGAAGGAGAAGGGGGAAAGAACTGAATCTAAAATAAACAGGAAGTAGAAATACTAATCTAATGAGACAACTAATAAGAGCAACTGAACTAGCTAAAATGGAAAGATATAAGAAAACAAACAATACAGAAATGATTAAGTTGGAAAATAACTGCCTTAATCATTTCTAATGATTGAGTTTATGGATCGCAATACAACTATTTTGTTCTGAGTGAACTGATTCTGTTCCGGTCATCTGTGTCCTTCCAATTAGAAAGCCTAATGAAGGAAAGCAGGATGAAAGCAGTGTAGTAAGGCTGAGACAGCAGGACGGGTAGCCAGGCCACAGCAGCGTATTCACGATGACCTGTTTATTATTCGCAAATTAGATGATTAGAAAAGTATCAGCTGATATGAAATGAAAGAGAATTAGCTGGACAATCAGGTGTACACAGGTTAAAGATGACTCCGGGGGCCTGCTTGTAGTCCTGAATTGGATTATTTTGTAATTATATGATAAATTAGGGAGACGGATAATAATAAAAAAAAAGATTTCTTCCTTTTCAGCATGACCATTTAGAGAAGCTTCATGAAGCCAATAACTGGGAAGGTCCCAGAGGTGAAAACCTTATAAAGCTGTTAAATCTGCACCTATTCTCTCTTTGTTTTGTGTGATTGTGAAAATGCATTAAATCAAAACTCAATTCATTCATTGTTTTTACATAATTCACGTGCAAAACTTTACAGAATTTACCTAGTACTCCTATTATAAAGTTGCATAATACCAAAACTTTAATCAACCTGCTTAGAGGATTATGTCATATAAAACTTTTGAAATTAGTTTAAGCACATCCCATTAACAAACAATAATCACTGTGATGTGACTGTATCATTAAGTTGTGGTTTATTTAGGAATGCCTGGCTATTCATCAGATGGGCTTAAGAATTAAATTGTTCAAGGGAGAAGGGGTTTGATAAACATCATAAAAGCCTGTGGCTACATTTAATTAGCCAACGCAACTGCTTTCCATTTTCTGTTCATTATAACTGATGATACCGTTTATCATATAGACTAAAATTCCTCCAAGGCTCAGGCACTGTAATCTGCTTACAGTCACACAACACACACTGGCATTAATTATGAAATAAAATAAAAATTTAAGTATTTGTGGTGATTTAGTACAATATTCATTCGAAATTGTCTTAATGTATAACTTGAACGTCCAGTTATCTTTTAAATGGTAATACAGTGAAGGAGGTGTCATGGTGGACAGAGAGATACAGTTATTGATTAGTGAAGTCTATAAAGTGTTTTTGCAAAAGTACTCATATCCTCTTTGGAATATTTTCTCACATTTCAGCAACCGACTGATGTGTTTTTGGGAGCTTATGTGATGATGCAAATATTAAAATGTATATCAATTACAAAGAATCTCAGATTTGGTGTATATTTATGTTCAGCTTTGCTCTATTAATACTTGGTAGAACAACTCAGTTACTATTTGTTGCCAGGCTTTAAGGTTATATCTCCACTAGATTTGCACATTTAAGCATTATTAGATTAAAGTTCTGAACAGAAATGTTTGTTCCTTCTTTGCAAAATGGCTCCAGCTCAGATTGGATTTAAGGCTGGACTTTGACTAAGCCAGGCTAACACATGCAAATACAAATTAAAAGTTCTCCATGTAGCTCTGGATCCATATTTTAGGATGATTGTGCTGATGGATGTCTAACCTCTGCCACAGTTTGAAGTCTCCTTTAGCCTCTAACAGGCTTTCTTGCTCTGTTTTCATCTCTATTGCTAACTCTAAAATCTAGCATGCATGTTAAAATATTCAGATGATGATTCAATCTGAAAAATCTTGTATCAAGAGGCAAAGTGAATGCTGACAATACAGTGAAGCATCTGAATTTCCTATCTTTCTGATCCTTGTTTCACTCAGCAGGACTTTGATAAGTAAAGACAAGAGGAGAGAGAGGAGATGGAGGGTTAGAAGAATGTCAAAGGATGAAAATCAGATAAATTAGTCTGTGGAAGAATTAGATTTTTTTGTGAAAGTCAAAAAAGGGACACAATACCTTATACGGGACGCTGACACAACATTTCTCTTAAGAAAAGGAGAAATGTGTAGCCAATGTGATTCCTGAAGCTTTCTTCTGTCCCTGTAAACACTTTGACACTGACTGCTCAGCTGGATGCCCTCATGCTTTAATGTTCAGTAAACCAACAGGTTCTTTGGATCAGAAAAAAACTCTAATTAGTCTCTACAGATGTCTTTGCGCTCTTCAGCAGATCTTCACTAAGCAGAGTGAGTGAGCCATGATTAGTTTGCTCTGTGATTTTCTTCATAGAAATGTCTTCTTGCTAATCTGTGCCCTCTGCTGCTGCTTGGGCCACCAATCCTTTGTGAAACATGACCCATAAGCTGTTTACAATGATTAGGGTGGCAGTTTTGCAGCTTTAAATGGGTCTTTAAATTTAGTCCAAAGTGGTGAACAACATAGCAGCTTTTTCAGCCTGAAGTCACACACATTGGCAGTGGGAGTGGGAGTAGGATGGGGATATATGCTCTCATGGTGGCAGTTCAGAGATTAAGAAACCTGAAAACAGCATTATAAACATTGTTGTGATTCTTAGGTGTTAGAAATTTGAATTTCATTTGTGTTTCTGCTTTGATCATTTCTTTGTACTGGTTTTCTACTTTCATTGCTTTATTTTTTAATTATTTCTTTGTTTATTATTATTTTACGTGCATATTTTTGGTCCTTAGATTGTGTTCACCTCTGTTGGGTTTCGGATTCAGATTTTGTGATCTTCCTTCTATTAATGTTTCACCAGATTCAGTCCCACATATGGAGGTGGCACAAAGATTGGAAACAGGCAACTCACTGCATCAAAAAGACGGTAATATGGGATAAAACATAGCATTGCATTGACACAGCTAGTTATACTTCTCTTAATAAAAAAAAAAATTAGCATTCTTAATTGTCTCAGTATTAATCTATGGGAAACATGTATAATCAGAAGGCACCAATCAATTTAACACTTCAAAAGTGAGCAGCAAAATCTTCAAATTTATCTGGAAATTGACATGGAGAGGTTGAGATCTGTGCAGATGCTTCTTCATGCCAGTTAAAAGATCCCATCCTCTAACTGTCAAGAAATGAAAAAAAAAAAAGCGAATAATTTCTCTCAGATCTTTGAATCTCATTTTGGTAATCACACTCAGCTGGAAAAGGCTCAACTTGACAACATTCCTGCTGTACTTTCACAGCTTAAAAGAGCTGTCATGCAGATCATCACACAGACATCTGACAGGAGCACGTTGTTATGGAGCAAAGGGTCAAGAGTGCCCAACGAATTAATGAACAGACTCCATTTTGGAATGGATGAAAATATAAAAGAAAAAAAAAAACTTGTGTTTTGTTCAGATTTTAATAGCCCATTAGAGAGTTCAGCACAGACCGGTTCAAGAAAAGATGTTACATTTGCAAGACATCAGAAATAAGAACTATGCATCCCAGAAATATACCCTGAAGGCAGCAGGGAGAATATCAATGGGTTGGGTGAGGTTGTTGCAAAAGATTCTCCTAAAAGTTCTGATAACATTATACTTTTTATTGGAATAAAGTCAGTATTGCTCTATTAATTTCAACAAAAAATGTAAACATCATAAATGCACTGTAATTGCAATGGGGGTGTCCACATTTGCTGCATGATTTGAGTTTATTGAACAGAAAAATGCAGTAAGTTGCATTAAGTAAAAGCAATAATGCAATTTATTGCTTTTGAGAACAAAAGTTACTAGAGATTATGTGGGATAATCTACTTTCTAATTAGTCTGGCATCTTGAGGAGAGCTGCTGCTCCTCCACATTGGAGGAAATCAAGTGTAATCAGGAAACACTGAAGAGGTTAAGAATGTGCAATAAATACAAAACCAATTTAAAAGTATTCTCCTAAAATGGTACATATTTACTTTTTAAGGATTTATAACTGAGGCTTTCTCCAAAGGTTTTGCAGCTGTAATTAGAGCAAAAAGTGTCTCCCTGTACTATCAACTCTAGAGGGATAAACACAAATGCATGCCACACTTTTCAGATTTTTGTATAAAAAGAAAAAAAAAAAGTTGTAAACTCTGCACCAGTTTCTGTCCACCTCACAATTCTGTATTGCTTTTTTTTCCCCATAGGAAAATAAAGAAAAATCACTGTTCTAAACCAAATAGAGATTGTTGCTGGACATGATGAGGTTTCCTTCTTAGATGTTCAACTCCACAATCTTATTGAATCAGACTTCAACAAGATGGAAAGGAAAAAAGTGGAATAAAAAAGTATTTTTGAGTCGTTTCATCTTTTTTTGTTCTCTTTCAATATGAAATTTTGTAGTTGTCAGGTCTGTCCATTCACCCGGCCCCTTTTGAACTACATCATAAATATTTGTTGAGAAAACCTCCCTGTTTTCTCCTGTGCCAAACCCCCTGCAGGATAACTGACAGCGGCTGAAGTAAAAACACAGAGTGGCACCAAGTGGCATGATGAATTACACACTTGAATCCCATCTGATGTGACTCTCTGATCAATGCATGTCACTTAGGGCTGTCAGACAGCAGACCTAAGCTTTTCCTTCACAGCTGGAATACCTGCAGATGCTTCATGGGTTTACTATAAATTCCTTTTACATCCACATAAATAGTGGTCTGAAGTGTCCAGGCTAAGCTGCAGTTTTGGTGCAGATTCACTTGGCAAGCCTGTGAAGCCTGATGGGAGCAGAAGAATCTGATGTGAGCTAAACCGCAATGTTAAAAGCAGGGCGACTCCTTGGTAGGGCTGAAACGATTCCTTGAGTGATTCGAGTACCTCGATTATTAAAATTCCTCGAGGAAAATGTACCTGCCTCGAAGCTTTCTTATTTTATGTTTTATTATTTAGCGCACCGTGTTCCAGCTGGGACATTATTTGGTTGCGCAACGCTCTCTCTTCCGCCTCTTAGCTGTTGACAAAAGCTAAATGTTAGCGGCATAACGTCCAATCTTCAAATTCAGCCTGTGGGGATTTTATTGATTGATGATAATGCCCGAGTTTTGAGGGACCAATAATCATCCTTAAAATGACTTACGGTTTATCTGTCCCCTGGTCTATTTCCTCCCCTTTTATGTTTGTTCGTTCGCCTCTAATCTACGCGCCCCTCCCCATCACTCCAAGCCCCCAACTCCAGATGACATTTCCTGTATTCTCAAACCCAAAATTTGACAGGTATGGGGCAACGTGAGAGTTCATCTATTAAACTCACTGAAGATGAAAACATGAACTAAAAGCTGGATTATAGACATTTTTATAAGCGTATTTGTGAGCCTGCCTCTTTATTATTAAATTGAAAATGATTTCATATTTTGTATAACTTTTCTTCAGGTTAACATAGAAAGTGAGCCATTATTGTTACAAGCTCATTTTCTAAACTACAAAAGTGTAATTGTTAGGGAAGCTCAAATATGAAAAATTGGACTGATATTGATATCCAATAGTAGTATCAATTATTTTTCCAATTACTCTATTAATCGATTACTAAAATATTCACTTACAGCAGCCCTACTCCTTAGTGTAAAGTAATGTGCATTAATGCAGCAGACCAGGCCTCTGGACACTTCCACAGAGGTTTCAGAGAAGATGCCAAGTGTGTGCCGTCTGTTACCGTGGTCAGAATAATGAGCATGCTAACTGGATTTGCATATTTGTATCATTATCCAAACAAATCCCTCAGCTTCCTCCACAGAGATGTGGCCAATATGATACAGTAAGTAAATGGAAAATGAAATGAGCAGCACCCTCTTTTTAATCCACTGAAAGAAATCTCCCCTGCAGTGATTTGTAATGTGCTGCTGTTCTTTCTTATACTTATTGTAATAAATAGGCCTGCATTTTCCAGTGGCTTGGGAACTGAGTGTCACCCTCTCCATCCTCCTGCCCCATTCCCCCCTTTGGCTGTAATTATTGACCAGAGAGAAATGCAGTTACTTTCTGGGCACATAGCTACTTTGTTGCTGTTAAGAGAGAATAATTCAAGCGTGCATGTATCAGTGCTGAGCACTGGGATTACAAAGGCATCCTGGTGTTCAGGCTGCAGCACCATTTAGCGATGGAACAGTTGCACAGTGCAGATGAGTGACATTGTTGCTGCAGGGCTTTGGTTGATTGATGCACGTCATGCTGCTCTTTGTTTTGGAACAGGATCATGTGGGGAGGAAATGCTCTTTTTAAAAGTTGCAGATCCCTCTCCTTACCCGTCTGCCATCATGTCCTGATGTGTGTCTGTCATTCTTGTCTTTGATGTGATTTTCTGTCCTAAATGTTACATTTTACATTTGTTGTGTATGAATAAAGTCTGCTTGTGATGCTGACAGAAACAGCTGAATGTTCTAACTTACAGAGTCTGATAGAAGCATTAAAACCTCTTGAAGTGTTTCCAAGTTTTGTTACCTTAATATCAAACATTTTAATGCATTTTAATGTTCCAAGCTTGGTCTTTATGATGCTGTTTACTCACTAATGTTCTGCTACAAAGTTTTGAGGCCTTCATAGAAAAGTTGTTTTTATGCTGAGATTTGAATTACACACATGCACACACACACACAAACAATTCTGCAAGTCCTGAAGGCAATTGGTTACAATTAATTTAAGTGTATCAGTATAATAGAAACTTAATATATATGTAGAGCATTTTTCAATGCTCTACATATTTGATTTAAAGAAAAATGGCCTCCCTGCATTATTTTCTTTCTGCTATGACTTCTGTTTCTCTGCTCTGCCCCTTCCTCTCCTGCTGGCTGCTGATTGCTCTCACCTGTGTTGCTGCCTTTAGTAACTCCTGCTCTGCTCTCATGCACTGCGGATCGTTTCATTGTCCTTGTCACAGGCTGAGAGGGGTCCAAGTCCTTAATTGTGTAACATGTCTATTGCCTGCTTCCCGTCTACACTGTGAGCTGCCTTGATTTTGGCTCTGAATCTCATTTCATGTGCCTGCACCTCCACAGATTCTGCACCTGTTCTGCTGTGTCTGCCTACAGCAGTCATTGAGTTCTGGATTGTGAAAAAGTCAGTGTGTTTACATCAACTTATCTCACTACAGGAGTTTTCTCACTCCGTGACATCAGCATTTCACGTTTCTAACATATGGAGTTGTCCTCTTGACCCTATCCTGCAAGTTCAAATGATCTACAGAGGTTACAGAAAACATGCCAAATTGTACTAGTCCATAATTAAGTTATTTAAAATATATATCAGTTTTTACCTGATCTAAAATATTACAAGAGTTCTGATCAGAAAAATTTAATATTTCTTCCACTTTATGTTATTTTTGTGGGCAAACTGTAAAACATAGGATTTAACCTAATTTCTTTTTGCCTGCATGTAAAGCTGTTAATAATCAAACTTCAGCTAATCTTAAATACCTTAAAGTTGGATATTATCCCAAGAGAGCTCTTTGCTCTTGAGTTGGCAAGTTTACTTATGGTTGCCAGAGTATTTCATAGCAGATTGCTAAGCAGTTTTCAGATTTATCAACTGTGGGCTCAACTTCCTGCAATGGTCCACAATGCAGAAACCTTTTCTGCATTTTAAGACTAAGCTCAAAACTTTCCTACTTGAAAATGTTTAGAGTAAGTTTTGGGTTAAGCTAGTTTTCTGCTTACTGTGTATATACATATTGCTGAGGCAAATAGTCGCCCACCTTAAATTTTCTTCTTGAAAACTTCCTGTTAATGTTATTTTTTTCATCCAGTTTGGGGATTAAACTGAAAATTCAATACAATCTACAGTGATTTAATTTTTCTACAAGTGGAAAAGCTGTGTGAAAAGCTTCAAAATCTTACTTACATTTTTAGAAGCTTACAATAACTTGAAGTATTTTTTTTTATCTGAAGGAGCGTTCAGAACATTGTTGCAAAAATATTTTGACCCACTAAAGTCCTACAACTGGGTTCAAAGTAAAACTGTGATCTGGCCATTGTTACACAGCGACACTGGTCTTTTTCAGTAATTCTGTTTGAGATTTCCAGCTGTGTTTGGGATCATTGTCTTTTTGCACAAGTCAATTTTGCACAAGCTTGAGTTACTGTGTGAAGGTTCCATGGTGTTAGCTTTATTCTTCTAATAAACTCTGAAAGAATCACAAGGGCACAAATGCTTGTCCTTTGCAAAAGGGCAGAAGCATGTCAGATCTAGGTGTTCGGCCAACTCCAACAGGCTGCACATTGTCTGGAAACATCTTTAACAGGAAATCACATCTCTCAGAAGTATAAAAAACACAGCAGATACATCATTAAATAAATGGTAAAAAGCATCGATATCCCTATCAATTCGAGTTAAATAAGCCCAAATCACCAACCCTCCGCCACTGAACTTGACATAGCAACATATGGATGTGGTTTTTATTTTTCAAATTTGGCCCCATCCTTTGTAGAAAACTCTTTCACTCTCTTCTGCCCAAAGGACATTGCTCCTGAATCCTTATGGTACATTCAAATGCAGATTTGCAAACCTCTATCATGTTGCCATTTTATGTTGGCAACGTTCTCCTGGCATTTCAAGAGAAACATCTGCAGTTTTGTCTTTAGCTTGTCCTGTGATAGCTTAAATTTTTAACATGAAATCTGAAGGAGGATAGAGTCTCAGATAGGAGCTCTTGGTGGTTTTGCAATTTCTCTAAGCATTCCACGGTCTGTTCTGGAGATGGTTTTACTAGCAGGACTTTAATGATAATAAAACAAAGGACACTTACAGTTGAGGCACAAGGAGAGTGAAACTGAAGAATCCAGCAAAGAACCATGAAAACCACTGAGGAGTGAAGGGTGATATTGAAATCAGGTGAGTGTAATCTAAGGGAGGCAGGACAGCTGGGGTTGAGCAAGAAGGGTGAGGAAGAGAGTACAATTAATACAGAGAGGGTGTACTTTCTTTTTTTAGTCACTCTACCTGTTTCAGCTGGATATCACCTCCTCCAGAGAAATCATTTAGGGCTTTGTCAGCGACTCAGCAGGTCATCGCATGCTGCTGGATTTTGGACCAATTGCTGCCGTCTTTGCCAGCTTCTCATAATCCTGGTGCTATCATTCCCTACTCTTTGACTCTGTCACGCATTTTCCACATGCAGACTTTCACAGTCATTGAATCCAGTCTCACTGTTGGAAAGAGAGCTACTCCTTTGGAGTGAAACATGTTTTTTTTTGTCTCATTCTTTGATACAAAACAATGCTTTGGGTCAGGCATGATAAATTAAAGGTTTTTGTTTTTTTAGCTTTATGATTTAAAAACCAATCACACTGTTTTAAAATAAAACAGTTGCAGTTTATCACTATGGCTAAATGCATTTTTTTTTAATCTCCCAACATATTTCTCATCATTGATAACTTTTCAAATGCTACCAGTGCCTTATCGTTAAGTACATAAGTCATCACAGTTGGCTGTGGGGCTGCTGTAACTGAGACGTGTTTTCACTGTGATTTAGATGAAACTCGGGCAGCACGGTCTCCACTAATTTCCCCAGTGTCTGTGGAGCATCCAGCAAGTCACACCAACTGTGATAGTGTCCTTAAACTCAGTTTTACCTTTCAACATATCTGCAGGAACATTTCATGGACCTAGTTTTGGAATACTAATGGATCCCACACCAACCTTATTATTTTTGGAAATCTGCATTTTTATTGGCTAAAAACTAAGTCTTTTTTTTTATTTCCACTGATATTGCGTGACTGTCCTTGTGTGCTATTATTAGCTGCAGATGTTGGCTTCTCAGTTTTCCACAAGGACCTGTGCTCATTATGCTATCCCCACATCAATAAGCTGATAATTCAACTCAGTACTGATGGATGCTTATGCGTGGGCTAATGACCTTTGTCCTGATATGGAGCCTATTGAAAATCAGTAATGTATTCATTAACTTAGCCATACCAATAATGCAGTTTGTACAACCTTGAATATGATCATTTCGCAATTATATCAGGTTCACTTCATGTCAGGTCTGTTCAGTGATTGGTGTTAGTTTTTGTGCATAAAAATCTTTCTTAAATGACACCTAATATTCTGCAATGCAGTTCAGCTTGTTGAGTACAATTATATGTAAATAACAATTGGACTGAAGCAAAAAAACAAACAAAAAACAACAGTAAAAAAAGACAAAATATATTGTTATGGGAACCAATACCTAGTTTTTAATAATGACAATAACAGATTTTATTTCAGGGTAGTTTTCTAAAATGCAAGGTTACCTATCAAAAAAGAACAAATGAATGAAAAAAGTCATCTAAAAAGTAAGCCAGTAAAAAGGATACAACAACAGATTAAAGGGCAGTATTATGTTTTCCAGCCACAGAGTGGCATTTTATAGCACAATCAAGTAGCTATGTTACATTCACTTGCAATAAAAATGGTGTATATCAAATATGACTTCAGAATCTGACTTTGGAATTTAACACCATGAAATTGGGCCTCTGTCTTTTTAAAAACTGCTCTTTTTAAAACTCCTCCAACATTGCTCCTTTACCAACCCCTTTGCAATGTTTTGACCAGCACTGCACTGAGAAGTAGCTTGAATAATGAGCTCAGCAGGTGCATAGTTCCACCAGGTGTTTGCTAATTGCTGCTAACTAGTCGGAAGGAGCTGAAGGGTGCTCTGTGATGCAAAATATTGTAAACTGCGGCTTCGAGGAGGAGGTTGGTCCACTCTGATGTTTTGCACAGCTGAATGGTTGCCATGGGAGATTACAGAATTTCTCAAACAAGGATAAAAATGTCACAGCAACAATCCATGTATGTTTTTGATGTGGAATAACATTACAACATGACGTAAAGCTAAAAACTTCAAATTATACTGCCTCTTTAAACCTATATCAAAATGAATATGCCAGTTGGCACAAGTGTGTTTTCAGCTGTGACAGGGAAGAGAGTCTGTATTCCTGATGACAGAAGGAAGAGCATTCCAGAGCTGAGGCACACAGCAGCTGAAGTCTCTGTTCCCCATGGTGACAAGATGGGCAGACGGAACAATAAGATGAGTGACAGAAGAGGATCTTAGACAGTGGGAAGCAGCGGTTCATGTGAAGCAGGTCAAATTAATAAAGAGGAGCAAGTTTGTGGATGCACTTGGATATGATAATTAAGGTTTTTAAGTTCATCCTAGCTTTTATGGACAACCAGTGAGGCTGTTGCAGACCTGGGATAGTGTACTGGAAAAATCCTGAAGAAGTTTAAGTTTATGGAGGGACTTATTTAGGAGACTAAAAAGAAGAGGATTGCAATAATCAATGAAAGATGTGATAAGATTATGGACAAGAATGACAGCATCATGAGAGGTAATGACTCAAGCATTACCCCTAGAGTCTTTACCTGCAGGCAAAGATGAACATGGGAGTTGTGAATATTATTGGAAAAACTCTGAAGTTTGGTTAAAATGGAGGCTGTATAACGAGTAAAACTGCTTTGCTTACTGTTAAGGTTGAGGAAATTAGAGGACAACCATGATCTAATCTCCATAAGACAGTTCGACAGTGATTTAGATGGAATTGGAAATGTAGAGCTGAGTGTCATCAATGAAAATGTATATATTTATGAAATATGTGGCCAAAAAGGAGCATGCAAATAATTAATAAAAAGGCCGCTGCTACAGATCCTTGGGGCACACCTGCAGAAATGAGAAACAACATTGAAGAATGGGATTTAAACTGGATAAACTGAGAAAGGCCGTAAAGATATGAGGTAAACGAGGCAAGACGAATTTGACATGCCTATAGATGCTAAAATGGTCAGAAGGATATAATGAAAAATGGTTTCAAATGCTGCACAGGAATCAAGAAGGATGAGAATGGTGAGAAGCCCATAATCAGCTGGCATCAAAACGTAATTGGTGATCTTTAACAAAGGCATTTCTGTCTTGTGGGAACAAGACTGAAACTGTTCATAAAAATTATGCTTGCTGGGGTGGGAGTGGAGCTGGGGGGCAGCAACTTTTTCAATTATTTTTTTAAATAAAAAGAAGGTTAGATATTGGGTGAATATCATAAAAAATGATTAAGATCAGAATCTGTCATGAATTGAGAGTTTGTGGATGGACCAAAAATACAGGCAAGAGCTGGGAGCATAGATCATGAATGTTTTAATGAAAAAAATATGAAAAAACTTACAAAAATAAAACCACATAGAGCACACTGAGCCAGAGAAGACCAAAAACCATAAATCCAAGAAAAAAAAACAACAGGAAAATAACAGGACGTAATGGGGAAGCAATAGAGTTTAACAGGATTAAACAAGAGGAACCAGCAAGGAGTGACTGAGAATGAGTTGTGTATATACTGGGGAGGTTGATTACAGAACAAGAGAGATGAAGTGAATGAATAATTTCAGTGCTTAGTGGGTGCTAGTGGTTAAGAGAAGAACCAAAGAGGAGAGGATCAAGCTGGCAGGTGGAAGTTTTTATTTTGAAAGATATTTGATGCATCAGTTATGGAAGGAGGAGTGAAACTTGAAAATAGCTGACAGGAGGTCAACTTCAGAGTTAGCACCTCCTACAGGGCTAAGTTGTCAGTGGATTGACAGTGAAAAACGACATGAGAGACACAAAAGTCAGCAGAGTATATGGAGAATGAGTCAGGAGGCTCTGTAATTTTAGTGAATATAGAAGAAACAGAGATTTGGTGTTCTTGGGGCTCAGCGAATTTCTGCTTCTATGTTTCTAATACGATGCTGATTTAATAAAATTTGACTTTCAACCACCTCTGTTTTGTACAGGAGATTAGGGCCACTGAAAAAAACATTACTTTCATCTCAGAATTGAGACTTTTTTCAATAACCTCTGACTTTATTACAGATGGGTACCTGGGAGCAGCCAGCTTCAACGACAGCTCTGTACAATAAGAGAACTAACCTTCGTGAAGGAACATGTTGGATTAAAGGGATTTTCTTTGTGAGAGGAAGTCAGAATTCTGAAATTAAAATCTGATTTCTTTTCTGTTTCAGTGGCCCTAATCCTGTTTCACACTTTTACATTAAGGCCTTGTTAATTGAAAATAAACATGAGAAGAAAATGACACAGAGACAGAAAAAATGTGAGACTTGAGTCATAATATGTTAATATTTTTACATTTGAAAGAGTGTTGGTAACAGCCAGCCATGTAATCTCATTAAACTTTTTTTCCCACTGTGATACCTGTCATTTCATTTGTCATTCAAACACAAGAAAAATCTATTTATAACATTTTTAACTCACTGGATTTGTAAATGGTAATTTGGTTTGCTCTCAACTAGATGTGCATTATTTCCCCTAATGTTTTCCACAATGTGTAAAACATTTAGTGTTAGTTTTCTGACTGACGTCTTCCATGCTGCCCCTTACATGGCTTGTGGTAAACTGGAGTTGGATTTCTTGTGGCTTTCTTTTTCAACAATATCTTTTCCTTAAAATAATTCTTTTCTTGCCCAGTTTAGGAAAACAGGTGTTACAAGTATCTTTTTATTTCTGAACGATCAAAGTTTGGGTCATTGTTTCGCAATCTAAGCCAGACTTTGAGTTTGACCTAAAAGTCCAGCAGACATTAATAGATTACGTGGTCTGCCTTCTTCATGTCCAAAAAGGTATGTAAACGTATATTTACAAAATCATGTTTATCTCAAAAGTCTAATTTTTGCAGCATAATATATCTTTGTGATGTCTGAGCTTCTGGTGCTGAAGGATCTGAAGACAAGAAGGCTGGAACTTTTCCCAAAATGAACCCACCGCTCATCTTTCTTTTAACATCCGCCCGTCTCTGATTTCAGCTGCTTACTGCAGCAGCTGAGATGATGAAGACAAATAAGAGTCTTGGTGATGGAAGAGATGCTGGTGGCTATCAAAGTACATCGTTGTAAGCCCTCCAACCCATCGCTGCCTCGCTGGACAGGCTGCATTCTCGCAGAGGTCAATTTCTGAGCAGCCCCCCTTTTCTCTGCGGTTGGTCAATATCTCTTGTCAGTCAAAACAAACCAATTTAGAGTTGACAAGCGTACTCTGGCGTCACATATCCACAGCCAGAAAATTGAAAGTGACAGTCCTAAAAAATGATTTATTGCATAAAAATCAATTAAGAAACTTCATCTGACAATCCAGGCACTTTGTAGAAATAAATTTAAGCACTTAAGCAGCGTAGAGCTTTTGTTTATTCGTTTAGGAAGTGACACAATGTGCTCAATCACTGACAAAGTGCTTTATGTTTTTTAGATGAGATGAGTTATTGACTTGAGTCAGCTCAGCAACTGTAGTTTGCTCTCAGTTACACCGAGTTGGCTGATTCAGCTGAATATTTTAAACTACTTTTTACAGAAAATATTGCTCAACAGGAAGAGATGACATTTTATTGTCTGTATTCTTTAGCACAGGCAAATACCACCTTTCACAGTAGTCAACAGCCTGTTTTGAGTCTGTGTGAAGCTTGAAGTATTCAAGCTAACAGCAAAGGACCAAATTCATTTTATTTATATCTTTATGTAAAAATTGGACATGTGTGTGCTAGTAAAGTTTACAAATGCTATGTGGCTCTGGGCAGCTCACTTTACTTCAGCTTTCTAAGCAAAGCTGATTCTCAGATTTCTCAGGTTTGATTAGAGTTTGGATTTGCTGTAGAAAGTAGGAAGAAAACTAGTAAAAACGTGGAATTACATTTAATTGTTTCTCATTTTTAAAAGTAATTTAGCAGCTCCAAAAGTTCTCTGCAACTCGTTACTAACCGCAACATAAAGCCACTCTCGTGTTACATACAGAAGCAAGCACTCCTTATTTTAATGACCAGCTGTTGAACTCTGGAAATTTGATTTCATGCCTCTGTTACCGCTATGTTGATAAAGCTTTGATGAAAAAAGTTAAACAGATAAGAAATGCATTTAAAAGAGTTCAGTTTGCTTTTAAGTAATAATCAACACTTAGAGGGTTTTCCTCTGGGTGAACACCAACATGTCTGGCTCTAGCTACTTAAGAAATCACAAAGACTGCAGTTAAAAAAAACACACGCACACACGCAAGCAGATTGAGGTTCTCGCTTGGCTGCCTGCAAAACTGAAAGTCCAATTGAAATGATTCCCAGAGGCAGTTTGTCTTGTATTATTGTGTGATATCAGCTAAACTGTAAGCACACATCTCTTTTTCAAATTAGTTTCGGCACTGGCATACATTTGTATGATTAGTGTAAAATATCCAGACCCTGAGAGCCTTTTTTGTTGTTTATGACTGCATTGGCAAACCGGGGTAATAGCTAAGCCGGATCGTAATAATAAGAAACGGTTGATTAAAGAGTGAAAATTGTTAAACTTGTTTATCTGAACACATGTTACTGAGGCATATCCAGCTGTTCAAGACACACATTTCACATTAGGGCTACAGAGCAACAAAACAGGATTAAGCACAGGGGGTAAAAAAAACATTTTCAGATTAAAAACAGTAAAAAAAGAAAAAAATTAAGATTTACACAATAATGAAAAACAGGATTATGGATTTGTCACAGACGTAAACACTACAGACTGTATCTGGTGAAACATGGATTCGTTTGTGATGTTTAATGGTCTTTTTTTATTTATTTGTGCTCTACTTTTATTTTTTCACTCAACTTTCCAAAATGATAACAATTTCCACTAGTTTCTATGCAAGCCTCTCTCCTATATTTTCTTATTATGCCTTTTTTATGTTGTTCTAATTATAATCTTTATGGTGAATATTTATCTAAGTATAATGTTTTCAATCACATATTATGTCTGTGTAATAAAATGTTATTTACTTGACATCCATTTTCTGACATTTACTAAACGGAGAAAATAACCAACAAAGCTTAAAAATAACTCCTAAAAATTAGTAAATGTCACATGGGGCTGTAATATTTCACTCACATTCCAGTCTCCTGGGAAAAAGTCCAGGTTTAAATTCCTCCAGAGCCACTTTAAATGCCAACTGTTGTGGGTGTTGACAACTGTCAACAAGCACCATACTTGATGCGGTCACTGCTCTGCACATAGAAAGTGACTGAAGAGGGACAGTCAGCGGGTAAAAAGTGTCAGGCCATGGGCTTCTCACCAGCTGAGACTGAGAAAGTCATGCACTTTAACAAGAAATCCTGATAACAACAATAATTTTAGTAACAGTTATGTGTTAGTTTTGAGAAAGGTTGTTATTTTTTCCACAAATCGCGGCAGAAACTAATTGAGAGTCCTGTCTATTAAGTGGTATTTTCTGGACCCCAGCCGAGTCAATCGTAAACTCCACCCAGCGGAAGATTGTTGCCTTGTTGGCTAGACATCCACTTATCCTGGAGAGGAAGTCCCCAGATCCTCTTTCTGTATCAAGCTTTTTAGAAACACTATATATTTTTTCAAAGTTAGAAAAATTAAGTACACTGAGGGATTGTACTTAAGTGGGGGAGGTGAGCGCTGTAGAGAAGGCAGGAGTTTTGTATCTATGTTTCCCTGCTCAATGATATAAGAACAAAGATGGCCTTGCCAGGAATACCATCCAGAAAAATATTACCAAACAAAAATGCCATAGAAGCTGCAAGAAACATCTCACAACTAAATGTTAAACAGTTTATTTACTTCGTGTCCCTGGTTAGTCCACAGATATTCAAACCCAGAACTTCATTGCTTCAGGAAACAGTGCTAGAAGCTGCTTGATTAGGCAGCTCCATGTATTAACCCAACCTAAACAGGATTGCCAGTTTTGCACTAAAAATTACATTTCATCATTTTATGTGTCACAGTCACTCTTTTTTTTACCTTCCCCATATAGCAAGCTCCCGGTTCACACAGAACATCAGCAAGACATGGTGTTTCCTCGGTTTTACAGTTTTAAGCTCTAAAATGTTAATCTGATTACGATGCCAGCTGGAAGGCCCCCTTTTCCCTACAACTCACTGGGAGGAGACCATGGGCAGATCCAGAAGACACAGCAGGGAATATATTTCCCTTCTGGCCTGGGTTTTCCCTTTACGCTCCCCCAGAATGAGCTGGAGAGTGTGTCTGGAGAAAGGAAGATCAGATACACAGATATGCTTTCTGAATATGGTATTTTATATGTGCAATCTGCATGATGCAAACAATTTTTATCTTTGAGAATGAGAAGTAGTACATTTATACTGCAGACTTTTGATGCACAGTGCCTCATATTATAATTGGCAAAGTGCAGAGAGGTGTAATTTGATTGGTATCATTGTAGGAGCAGATCTGCTTTGCCTCTCAGCTTTAGAAGGATGTCCAAATTGAGGTTTGCAAACATTCAGCACCTTCAAATAGCTTCATGAATTGCCCCTTATGTGTAATTCATAAGGGGCAATTCAGACACGTTTGGACTTCAAACATGTCTTACTAAAATATTACAATCTGGAATAATATCTCTGTTAGCATAAGTTCAGAAATGTGCAAGTCTCCCAAAAAATGAGTGGAAATTGCTGTATTATCGGAGGTTTTGTTGTTCCACCCATATTTCTGGCGCTCCAAGTCTTTCGCACATAAGGCTTTGACAAGTCATCCATTTCTCTCTCCCGCCAGTCCTCTATCAGATTCTGTCTATATCTGCCTCTCTGTCTGATTTGGCCTCTCTCTCATTTCCTCTGCACTGCCAGGTCCTGCTGAGGCCAGAGACAGCCGTGTGGATTTGAGGGCTGTGAGCCAAGCATCCTCCCAGGGAAATTACCTCAAGCTTGCTGGGTATTTAATGAGGTTCGCAATGATTTATGCTTCCTTATGTACAGAAAATAGAATCAGGAACCTAGGTATTGGCTTGTTACTGATTAATTCAGCCCCCTAATTCTACCTTGGGTACATTTCAGTAATATATTGACAACATTGTGATGCCCTCTGCTTATTGTGTTGCAAGGAGTGAAATTAAAGTTGCACACAATCAAGTTGTAGATGCCTGTCTGAGTTTATTTTTTGTTTTCCTTCTTCAGAGTGAAACAGAATCTAAGCCCCAGTTTTCATCTCTTGTCCTTATGTCACATTGCATATTTATGCATATTCTTCCAGATGATAAAAAATCTAACAGAACAGATATAAGCAATATACCAGCAGCCACTCCAGCTACATTTATTTTAATACATACATAAATTGCCTTGAGTTTTGAATCTATTGAAGCTGTTGGGGTGTTAATATTTGACATGTCCCTTGGAGCATGTTTTCACTCCTTTGTTCACCTGATATCTTTTTCAGCTTAGCGATTGCTGTCTATTTTCTATGTGTAGATAGTCTCTAGCAGTTCAAAAACACTTTCTATGTTTGGTTGTGGGAGGAGGGATTATCCAGCAACAGGTCTGCTGCTTTTTCCCTCTCAATTTAGAAGCCAACAAGTCTATCAACAGATCAGTTAATAACACTTCTCCTCTCAGCCAGGTCTTTTGGTTCCTTTCAATTAGAGTTCCTCTTATTGACCTGAGATTTGAAAGAGATCCTCCCCAGTCTTACCGGAGTGTTTGGTGATCGGGATTTGGAGGAACTGTAGCTCTATCAAGGACTGATTTCAACGTTTTAAACCAAGGATTATTTAAGAAGTGACACTGTGGCTCTTTTCCAAAGAACAGAATCCACTTTTACCCTCAACTGTCTAATTAATTTCCTTGGGGGAAAAAAGAAAGTCAGATCTCTTTGCAAATTTCATCACCAGAAAAATCTTTCAGCTTGATTACCAGTAGGGTGTAAAGAGCAGGCTGTTGTTAAAGACAAATGTTTTTTAAATTTAACGTTTGGATGTTAAACAATTAAAAGAAATGCTAAATAATTAAATTACACAAATCACAAGAGGAAAACACAAACCACACATAACCAGGAGCAAACTGGCAAGAAACATGTCAGGAAGATCTGACAAATGAATGACTGAACAGAAGTGCTTAAATTATGAGGAGGATGATTACTGAAAATCCCTGCAACTGTGTGGAAAGCGTAATGAGAAAAGCAGTGAAAAAATTAAATAAATACCAAGGAACACTGAAAATCAGGACAACCAAGTTAGTAAAACACCAAAACTATAAAAAGAATGAATAGAAATATGAAATCTCATAATTGCAAATCAAAACTGGAATCATGACAATAACAATCATAAAAATAGCCATTATAACATACAAAAATTAAATTTTGTTTGCTTCTGTACAATAATGTTTGCTTCTGTATAATAACAAAAGCATTATATCGCTGATTATAGAGCAATATAAAGTGAAAAGATATAACATTTATGCATTCTGGTGTAATGTGTTTGTGATGTGAATCTTCTTAAACAATATTAATACTATTGACGACTGCAGCCATTAAAAAATATATATATATATTGTATAAAGGAGTTTATTACTGCAGCTCCGTTTGAGTGCCTTACTATTTTGGGATCAAGGTTAGAGATAAGATTAAAGTTATTTTCTAACGGATGTTTATTCTACTTTTACTGAGAATTATCTCCAATATCAGGAACATTGCCTAAAGAAGTACCTGCAATTGTCTTGTGATTTTAAAATGTTTCTGAAATAATATGACTTTTGATGTAATTGAAATACAGTGTTCTGAAGGTGGCATTATGAAACATGCTCAACACAATCAGTCCAAACATGTTTACTGATCAGACTGATGTATTTATAACTTCTGTAAGTGATATTTAACTCTGTCACCTCACAAAATGAAAAGTCTCGTTTTAACCTCGCCTGGAGCTTTTTTGTAGCAAGTTCACACGCTCACCTCGGGCTGGAGTGGATTTCCCTCCACAGTCTCCATTTTCCTCCCACAGGCCAAACACAATGCATGCGGCGCTAATTAGAGATTCTAAATTGACCTCAGGCTGAGCGAGCGTCTGTACGGTTGTTTGTCTGTTAGCTTGGTGAAGGATTGGTGATCTGTCCAGGGAGTATCTCGCTTCCATTTCCATGAAAGCTGTGATACATGAAATATGTTTATTTTTAGAACACAAATTAATTGTCACTGGATTAGTCCTGATGGACAAAAACCTATGCTGCCAGTGCGATGCCACATGAAGCAGAGTTTAGCAGCTGTAAACAATGAGTGGATTTCCAGGCAATTTCTCCCTGGGATCTCTGGTATTGTAATTGTAAATGACTGCAAATTAGACTGTTGAGAACAGATATTACTATTAAAACTCAAAACTAAACAGAGTCAGTATCAAATGTTTGTGAGGTTTTCAAACCACTCAACGGAGCCAAACCTGCTGCTTTGCTTGTTTTTATAAGCTAATAAGGTACTGGCTGCAGCTTCATGTTTAATTCAAAGACATAAGAGATGTATCGGTGCTCCCATTTAACGCCCTGCCAGAAACTGAGTGGGCCTATCTCCTAATATGTCAAGCCTTACATTTAATACTTTGTCTCATTTAAAGAATGAAGATGTGTCCAGATTTGTGAATCCGATTCGCTTTTTATATAAAACTTGAAATCTTTTGTCATAAATAGAAGACGCTTACAGACTTGCCTCTTGAGTCTTTATTTTTGGATCCTTTCCAGTTTTCTTCTCGTGATCACTGCTCAGCAAGGTGCCAACGGGAAAACAGAAATTGCACAAAATATCAGGCTTTGCTCACATGCAGTTTGCCAACACTGAATAACTCTTCAATTCGCGACTGTGAGTCTCCCGGGCCCATAGACAAGTGGCTGAATCTACATGCACAAATACACAATCTGGGAGCGTAATCCTGTCTCTATGTCTCCATGCAGAAATGCACACAACCCTCCACCTGTTTTTACAGCTCAACACCACAGAGCTGCTGTTTCCTTTCACTCCATAGCTGACATGCCAGTCAAATTGTCCCCATTGTTGGATTATTGCTTCACTAAATACATGCATCTAGATTAATTTAACTGAACACATGTTCTATATTATCTGGATCACTTTTATATAAACTACTTCAGACATTTGAGGATTTTTTTTTTACAAGCGGAAAATTTTTTTCCTCATAAGGATTCAAATACTCTAATACTGACTCTATTGTTGTTTTGGACTTGAGCCTGCGAATGATGGACAGGCAAATCTGGACGGCTTGACACTATCTGAAACTGTCGTTATGCATCTGCAAAGGTGACAGAAAGCAAATAGACTTATGTTACCAATCCACTGAATCTTTCATGTTATGCTGGCTGACACTGTCCGCTGCAGCACTCAACCACCCCACTCAATAACTAATTACAATATCTTCAGCCTTGTCTGCCTCCTTGTCACCTGCGTTCAAAGGAGAGACAAAATAAAGGATGCAAGCAAATTAAAAAGGTCGTTCTGTATCATTTCCAATTTCATTCTCACATTGACACCCAAGGTAAAAATCTGTGTCCTTATTTATAAATTGTTTTGGTAATTCTAGTTAAGATGCCTAAAAGGTATTTATGTTAATCCATCTTTAACTGGAGTGTAATAGCCTCACACTGAGTGTTTGTGAGAAATATAAACTTTGAAGAACATTTGTTTGTTGGGGAGTAAACGCATATGGTTTTAACAAAACTGATATAAATGTTGGTCTTTTGTCAGACCCAATTTGCAAACAAGACAGCTTTCTATAATATATAACAATGCTTCGGGATACAGAAAGAGGATCTTTGACCTTTACTCAGTCTCTTCAGATCATCCAGAGTCCCAAAGCCTCCATTGTCATTTTTTTAATTTCAGATCAACTAACAGGTTTTCTACCAGTTTTAGGTGAGAAGACCGGGAAAAAAGGTTGAATTTTTTGGTTGAGTTTCCATCTATTGTGGTGTTAATTTGTCATGAATCTGGCTGAAAGAACCAAAACCAAACTTTTTCAGCCTTGTGCTAGAGTCTACCAGATCTATGTTTAAAATCTTCTGGTATTTTAGAGTTAATGATGTCAAGACACATGGTGTTTCACATATTTATTTCAGGCAAACCTGGAGCATTTGATCGCAAAAACGATTATTAATCTCCTCTTATAAACCCGCATGGTTTGATTTTAAGTGCCAGTGGCCGAAAGAAATAGGTCTCTGGTTCTTTTCATATTCATGTCAAGGGAACAGGAATTAATGGATTATTAATTAAAAGTTCCAAGAGACAATGATACACTTAAAATAAATTAATAAATTATAGGTTAGAAAATGCAAAAGATGAATAAATTACAAGACATTTTACACATCTTTACCAGGGCAGAGAAGAAATTAATCCACGTTTGTATAGACTGTTCTCAATATAACAGAGACAACAGTTTCACTGAATGGATTTTAACATCAATAATTTCCTTTTGGCATATCATCATATTCATTTATTAACCACAGCGTAAAATATAAACAGTGCAGATGGATCCATAGAAAAGTTTTCCTTTTCAGCAAAATGTGAAGAATTTGATTTTAATGGAAATTCGACCAGTGTTAAAGTTTCAGTAATTTAATGCAAGTATCATATATAATATAACTTTATTAAAATGAAAAAATTAAAAAATAAAAAAAAAAAAAAATTAATTATGGTTTTTAGAGTAACACACATTAAATAAAAGTGGAATAATTTTACTGCGTACTACATAGATATTCTTTCATATTTTTAAAGATAAATATTGAGTACTAAACAAGTTTAGTTTGTTTTGGGCCATTGGCACCACCCAAATATAAGGAAATGTACATGCTTCAGTGCATAACTCTAAAAAAACACTATATGATTAATAAGTACTGTTTCTTCTTGCACTGTGAATACATGTCTTAGAAGAGTATGAGTAAATTTTCAGCCAATATTTCTCTGCAGATCATTAATGTCTCTCCTCTGGTGAATGGGCTGACAGCTGGGAGAGGAGAAGACAGTTTTTGTTTCTTTTTTTTCCCTCTGGGAAAGGATCATAGGGACAAGATGGCAGAAGGTCATCAGAATCTATATTAGATCGCTCATTTTTCCTCCATGATAACTTCACAAAGAGCCTCCCCCTCTGTGGATCTCCTTGTCAGTGGTGCTGAGGAGTCCTGTGCAAATTGCCACCCTGGGTATAAATAGGCTGACAGCCTGGCAGGGCCAGGTGGTCTAATCTGCCTGTTCACTGTCCTGCTTGCTGCCTGGCATGGTGCTGAGGCTCTGAAGTGGATGTTTACCCCACATTCACAGTGACCTTAGATTGTCCGCAGATGGCACATTTCCCTGGCAAATTGTAACGAAGCTGCTCTTTTGAAGAATAACTGACTCTAGTATCTCCAAAAAACATCTCTCTTTAAAAACATATACCTCCCACATTTAGTGGTTCTTTCTGGTTGTATTTATTTAAATGCATAATGAAACTACAGTGCATGTGTGTTGCTAAGCTACAGCAACTCGGCTCATTCAAGTCAAAGATGATTGTTTCTGCAACCTTGACCTTTTCATTGATTATACTCATAAGCAAATTTAAAAAGGTCACAAATGTGGGATGAGAAATTACCTGCATTGTCTAGCTTTTTGCGCTAGAAGAATGTGTGGGGGTATAATGGTACTTAGTTGGTGGAAACAATGGGCTGTTGTGCAATGAAAGGTCTGTTGCATCCTATGTGATGGTAGATATCAGTGTGAAATCAAACAGTGTATTTACTGACAAATTGTTGTGTTTATTTTCTCAAGTCTTGCCTTTGGATTTGATGCTTAAAGTAAGTCAGACAAATGCAAAGAAGCACCTGGTAACTAAATCTCAAAACTTACATGAAAAGAAAAAAGTGAATGCATTGCTAAAGAAAAGACACATTTTTTCTCACTCTGTCACTATCCAGCCAAACCTGTTCTGTTTTAACATTTTTGTTTTCATTAGCATATTCAATTAATTAGAGTATTTGTCAGAATAAAAGTACATTTTCAAAAAAATAAATAAACATTGATGTGAGTATTAAACATATTTATTAACCCCACATATCTGTATTATGTTTTTTATTGGTCCAATGCAATATTCTAACGTTAAATGTTATGTTTTTATTAGATATGAGTGTAAAATCATTATGATTAAAACAAATAAAGGCTTTAAAAACATCAGTATGTGTGTAGCTTATTAAGAATATTAAGATGTTCCCGAAAAAATGTTTACTTTTCAGTAATTTTCTGATTGATCAAATACACCAGTTTTTCTTGCATTTGGTGAACTGACTGTGAAACCTCAAAATCCTAAAATGAAGAAATTTTCTGTGACATTTCAAATGAGATTTAATTCCTAGCTGACTGACTGCAGCTCAACACGTGCAGTGATATCACTCTTCAGAGAGAGAAGTGTTGGAGTAAAACCACTCCATTGTTCAAGGGTCACTTAAACAACACTCACTTGTAGCAGTATTTGTTTGGGGCGCTGCCTGGAACATCATCTGTAAAGCACCTATACTTTACATAATCTATGCCTTTTAGAGCCAAATCAACAAGCAGGAGCCACTGATTCAGATTCATTCAGTGTGCAGGAAAAACCAACACAAATTGTTACTATGGCAGAAAAGTTTGATTCCTTCTTGGCCTAGATTCCTCAGGTCCACACATCTATTTTTACTTCCTGAGGTTATAACTTCAATATCTGTCCTTTCTGTGTGCTTTTCCGCACACAGTTCATTCCTGCAGTACACATGCATTGGGTCAAATCTGAATTTCATACAGTAAACAAAATTTAGGTGGTCTGTTAAGACATTTTTATCCACTTTAAGGAAGTGGAGCAAACTACAAACCGAACAGTGACAAATCAGCACCTAATTTGCAAAGAAAAATCCCTCCTGTCCAACGCAGGGAAAAGTATTAATCCTGGTGTCAGCTGCAATAACTGACTATTTATTTTAACTTCTGGAAGTTTGTATTATATTAAAGTGGTTGAATTATACTGTACAATATGTGTTTATATTTATGCATTTGGTAGATGTTTTTACCCAAAGTCAGCTACAAATGAAGATAAAACAACGCGGTTAAAATCAAAGCTTACAATAAGCTACTTAGAGGGAAGTCCGCTAGTCAGGGTCTGGCAGATGTGACAAGGGGACTGCAAGAAATAGAGTGCAGGATGGAGGGAAGTGCAGAAATAGTGAATGCTCCTCTTAAGGTAGTGAATAAAAGAGTCTGTGTCGAGTCTGAGTCGAGCGCAGTGTAGGGGTGAATAGTCGACTACCTATTGACGACTGGAGTGACAGAGTCAAGACACAAGCCCTTGTGAAAGCATTCAAGTAGATGGAAACTGTCCTATTAAGCACTGACAAACTAAACAGAGCCAAGTTGTAGGTGATGTCATGCCCACATCACCTTTAAAGCTGAAAGGTGTGCTGAATTATATTTTTAATTTTGTTGGATGGTTGGAAACATGGAACCAAGTAGGGTTTAGGAGGGAAATTTATAATGCAGGAGTGTGCATAGGGGGACCTCTTGAGAGATGAGAGCACATTATGCCGGTCCTCATGGGATGCATTCCTCTAAACCAGGGGAACCCGCATGTCAATCATGTTAGGCAATGGGATTTCACAAACACAGATTCTATACTGTTTTACTTGCAGAAAGGCGCACAAGAGAAGGATTTTGTCTTCTAAAGCAACTCAAACCCAAAAATCTGAAAGGTTGCTTTATCAAATATTACATTAAATTATAAGGCTCATATTTCTGCTAAATCAGACTGTGATGGAAGAGTGACAGGAGCCAAACTACTGCTAAACTAGAAGTCCTTTCTTAAGGCAGTGACACACCAAACATGTGACAGAAGGCAATGTGGACAGGTGAGACCAAAGGTCAACTTTTGCAAAAGTCTGTATGTGGAGCAAAATAAACAATACACATTACATAAAAAATGCAATGCAGAGATGCATCACATTAATACATCACACTTGTATCAATGCATCATGATGTGTTGATGCTTTTCTTGAGTGCGGACAGGGAAGCTGGTCAGTGATGTTAAGATAGAGGGAGATGAGCGCGGGACAACAATGGAATAAAATCTCTGAGGCTTCTTCTTCCAGCAAGACAACAAATATTTACAAGACTTGAAAAGTGATTATCTCCTTAGCCAATTTGACTGAGTTTGAGCTTTTTTGCAAAGAAGAATGGTTAAAAGTTTTTAAATGTGTAAAGTTATCAGAGACATGCCCCAAAATACTTTGAATTGTTTTGAGAGTTGTAAATAAAGGCTACCAGACTTTTTGTTGTCACTTTAAAGTTTCCTCTATCAGCCAAAAGGAGTCGCAGCTGCAGTAAAAGGTGGTTGGCCAGAATAATCAGTCTGGTTTTCTGCTAAATGCAAAACACTTCTTTCCACTTCCAAATTGTGTGTCACCTTGGTTTGGTCTTTCACATGATCCCAATTAAGCACATGGGAGATTGTGGTTGTAACATGACAATAACATGAAAAGTTCAAAGTTTGTGAAGACTTTAGTAAGCACTGTAATCACCAAGGAAAAGCTATAACACTGGAAGATTAACAAAAAGAAAGTTGTATTATTTTATCAGTTAGCTACTGAAACAGAAGGGACGTATTTCCATATAATTCAGGTGACTGAGTTCAATGTGACTGAAGTTCAAGAGCAACCTAATAACATGGTCAGAGTGAGAAGTGTAAAAAAGTTTTTTTTTTTTGTAAAGTTGTCAAGAAAGATTTAGTTGCTGCCGCTCCCGGCTAATGGCATCTTTAAATTACTTGGAAAAATTAATAGTTTTCATCCTGGTTTCATCAGTTTTCCATTCCCTCATCATTGCTCCCCCCCATGCTGCCATCTGTATTCCTGTTTATGTTCTGCTACCGTCCATTTTTCCTCCTTCCACATCCTTTATCTTCACCATACCTGGAGGCCAGCTTGTCGCCAGCAGACATGTTGATGTCTAATGGTTTGGGGAGCATTTTTCTCCCCTCAACACCTGCAGAAAACAGGAAGCCTGACAGGCTGCTGGGAGAACAGAAGGAGGGTTTATCTGGGAAGACAGGCCTTAACCCTCTATCACCAAGCCAATGGAGACTGCAGCATAGAGCTCATTGCTCTACTGCTAGATAAGACCTCCAGTTTGAGCAACACTTCCGACTCGACCCCCTTTACGACAATGGATCAGGCAAACCAAAGACAGCACATGATCAACTGCTTTAACTAATACCTCTTCATCTCAACTAACTGCAAAGCCTGTTTTAATTTCCCAAAAGACTTGAACTATCCGGCAAAGCTGCTTCTTATTACTGAATAATGCAGAAGAAGACAAATATTTCTGATCATATTTTTTATAACTTACTTTATTTCCAAAGACTGGTGGACCCACAGGGAGCAATAAAAAAAAAACTAGAAGAATGAGCTTAATAATCTTTGTTGTTAGTTGCAGTCAGTTTTATACATATGTAGAATACATTTGTGGATTTTATTTCATATGAATATATTATTATGGGGAATACAAGGAAGATTCAAATAGGTGTGTTTACTATAAGGATGTTTTTGTTTTTGTCAGATCTGATATTTCACCCTAGAAAACCAAAGGTTTTTGTGTTTATGACGGTTTTAAATTTTCATTATATAAAGCACTTTGAACTGCCTTTTTGAAATGTGATATATTTTAAAAAGTGCCAAAACAAACTTTGCTTTCCATATCTAAACAGCTAAGTTTATTTCTTGTTTCCATGAGAAACATCCTTTCACATTAAACCCTTTTTCTTGTCTGCATTTAAAATTACACAGTTATTGACTTGAAATAGGAGCAAAAAGCATTTAAATACATTGAACAGAGTCATGTTCAATATTTTAGTGCAGCTATTCAGGGGACAGTAAATGAGCTTGCTGAATATTAAGTTTTAAACAAAAAAGAGGGAAAGTTTCCTCCCTTTCCTGGTTTGTTCTTTCGACTCATCACTGTTGCTTCGGGTCCCCCGCGTGTGTACAAGGCCTTATGGGAAATAACTGCATTCAGTTTGTTCTGCAAATCCGGAAATCCGGTTGTGTGTCTGACCAACCATGTCAGGCTCTTAAATCACACAGGACCTGAATTCCACCGGGCACTTTCCAGCTCGTCACCGTAAATGTAGAACCAGGCTTTATCTCTTCAGACTTAAATATGACCATGAATAATGTAGGAGGAGGTAAAGCAAGCACTGATGGGAGATCAGAGCAGTTTTATATGTCTCATATCTTTGTAAAATTAAGTCGGAGACTCTGTGCCACAGAACTGTCACATCTGATTTATGGCTGTTAAATCAGAGTAATAAGAAAAAAATTAATCAATACAGTAATTTGGAAATAGGCATTTTAGAGGCAGTTGGACGGTTTAGGTGGAAAGTTATTGCTAGAGCACAAGCTACACAGGGAGGGAAAGGCTGTAAGAAAGGTCTTCAGAGAGAAATTCATCTGATTTGGGTCACCTCTTTCATAATTCTCTGCTGATTATGTAGCAGAACAAACGATGTTGCTAGGAATGGGATTTGCTGCATTCCTTGCCTGCTATTTGTTGTGTGTGTCAGCATATTTGTGGCTGCGCTTGTCTGGCAAGAAATTAACTTAGTCACAGAGGTCTGAAACAATAGCAAGCAGGAATCGCTGAGCCAATTGCTTCACCTCAACAACGGTGAAACCATTTCGCTCCAGCAGACCACTTAATAGCTTTGGCTGATGCAGAGTTTGGAAATCTATCAGTCAACAAGGCCAGACGGAGATGAGCGGCCGGCTCATCCACAGAACCAATGGGTGGGAGGAAACAATCGTCTTGGCCTCATCACAAGTTCAGGTCTTTCAGTCTCTGACCTCTCATCCAAAATTTGATTCCTGAGATTGAAAAGAGGAACAGGACAAGAGAGGAATGTTTTATCGTCTTATCACCAAACTGCATTGCAGGTAGCATGTGTTCTTCAGTCCACAGGGAGTTCTGGTTCTGCTGGACAAAGCAAAAGTCCAGACAACTTGTAATTGCCAAAGAGTCCCTTTGTCTCTTGTCAAGGAAAGAAAAGGAAACTTTGTATAGCAGCCTTCCAACACCAGGCAAGTCAAATTCAGTGAATATGTCCCAATGATTCTCATTTGTCAAAACTACATTTTGAAAATAACTTTTGTGGAGGTATGATTCACTCTTTCCAGTAATACAGAAAAAGTCTGCTTTTAAAAGTAGTTTTTTTTGGTCTGATGTAAAGTCCTCACTTTAAATTTTACATTTTACATCCAAAGGTGTTTTCCTTCCAGAGCCATTTGCTCTGCTTTTACGGAGAAAAATACACTTCATAGATAGTCTGTTGCAATTAGCCAGATGTTAATGCTGTCTATGACTTGGATTGGACTGAGACAATGGAAACTGGCAATTAAACTAAAAGAAAACAAAGTCAAATTAATTAAAAGATATAAAAATAACAACAGAAGCTGCTCAGAATCCAAGTCAATATTAGATTCAGTTTGAATGAAGCTTTGTGTCTCTTCACTGGCAGGAAACAGGACCACCTGTCATGTCTTGTCAGGGCTAAAGTTTTTTTTTCCAGTACTTTACAGATTATTGGAGAGGAACTTTAAAGCCTTTGTGAATAAAAAACTTTGTAAAGAGTATTAGACAATTATGTCCCTGCTTTTATTAGCAGTTAAATGTCTACATGTCCAAGTGAAAGTACCCTGTTCGTGGGTAAATCTTTGACTTGTGTCAAATGTGTGATGCTGCAAATTGAAACCAGATGTTATTTTTTCCTTATATTCTGTGGTTTATGCTTCATTTAGGATTCAAATATCAAAGAGAGGCCATTTATATGCTGACCAAGTGAAGATGATATGTTGTATTGATGGTTAACAGAGCGGAAAGTGTTGCAGGAAATGTTACTCTTCCTGCAAGTGTTGCAAAATTTCTTCCCCTGTAAGAAAACAAGCAAATCTTATACCAGAAAGAGAGTTTGGAAGGACATTGATGCTGTACTGTTTGTCTGACTTTCCATTTACCTTGGCCAACTTTAAGATTTTCTGAAAAAGTAAGAACACGTACAACTGATATAGCCAAGTGGAAAGAAGCTCTGACAGAAAGGGAAAGATAAAAAGAGGATTATGGTACTACAGGTGAATGCTAAAGGTCACGGGAAAATGTGAGAGTAATACAGAAGCAATTTAGAAAGAAATACATTTTTTTATACTTCAGTGTGTTCAAAAGGATGGTTTGCTTTATAAGTGGGACTAGGTGAACTAATTTTCCTCAAATGCAAATTTTTTATTTCAAGAATGAGTGGCACTTCTTTCTTGTCTACCTTACATGTTTGTGGAATATAAAGACAACATGCATATTTTGATATTAAGTCAGGCTGTCAATGTTTGTTTCTCAATTATTTGTTTTATTTCTTTTTGTGTATTTATATTTGGTGTTCTGTTACTGGTTTCACTATGAGTTAGATCTATAGTTCCTAGATCAATAGTGCAATATTTTACAATTTCTTAACTGCCACTGATACTGATATTGACAATGATTTTAGTTTCTGTTAATAAATGTTATTTTTTCTGCACTTTAACCACAGCATGGTCTCCCGTTTTTTTTATGACCTGGAGCCAGTCAAAAAAGAATTTGAACCCGAACCAAGGAGAAAACCCCTAGAATTGTCAGCTTTATTTTTCATTTGAATTTTTGGGCTTGCATATAGGAGGAGAGGATCAGAGAGTATCAGCAACTGGGCCATAATTTACTATTAGTAGGAAGATAAACAATGTGAGAACATTTTATAGGGGTCTCAGAAAAAAAAGCTAACAGACATTAATACTTGCGTCAAGAAAACAACGCACTTTCTGCTGCCCCAAACAACTCAAAAACCCACACATTTTCTTACAAATAAAATGTGTCCCACTTTGTGGGAATTATGAGCAACTTCACCTGACAGAAATGGTAGTCAAGTTTGCAGGCTGCCTTGCTCTCTCACACATATACCTCTTTAGCTCTGCTCAAACCTTTTTTATGTGGATGAGATGAGGGCAATGCAGTGGCCACTCCAAAACATTAACCTTTTTGTCTTTAACTCACTGTCTTAGTAATTTGGTGGCATGGGAGTCACTATTAGTTTTGAAGACCCATTTGTGTCCCAGCTTTGACTTCCTACAACTTCCAACAATATTACTGGATTAAATAAGACAGGGGAGGCATACCTCACAGTACATCATGATAAGAATTAGGTTGACCTTTTGTATTAACTGTGAACATTGGAAAATACTGCATTTAAGTATGAAAACAAGTTAATGCCAGTAATTTGTTTTTCCACCCTTCGCAGAGAAAACAGTTTGCACTGCCAATAAAGGTCTATAAACACAGTAATTGAAAAAGTGGTTTGTGGTTTCAATGAATCTCCTTATTAATACTGAAGATAAGAAGCAACATGTGTGTAAATAATTAATAAAACCAAACTTGGCCAAAGGTTTGAAAGCAGTACGATGCCATAATGTAGTCTAGAGTGAAATCCAATTAAAATGATGCGGCATGACTTTAAACAGGGTGTTCATGCTGAAAAGCCCCCCAAGTGAGGTTAAAATAAAACGATTCTGTGTACAATAAGCGGGCAAAAATTCCTCCACAATGATGTAAACGACTCATTACGAGTTAGCAAACATTTGATGGCAGTTGTTGCCACCAAGGGGGGGAAAACCAGTTAATGAGTTTAGGGAGCAATCAGGGTTAAGTTGTTTTGTTTAATAGAAGTGTAGTTTTCCATGTCAAGGATTTTACGTCTGATAATGTGCTGGTTTTTATTTCTCTGTTTCTCTTCTGTTTTTATTAAACTACCATTATAAAAACAAAGTTTCCCTCTGTTAGGCTGGGGAAGCTTTGAATCCATCTGAATGTGAAACAGAATTGAACTGACTAGTTTAAAGACATCAGGAACTTCATATAGAAATATTTCCACTGAGGACAATCTGCAACTATACAAACAGCTGACCAATGACTTTTGGATTGATAGATATCCTTGTTGACAAATTCCTTCTCTCCCCTGCGAGACAACTTGATACAGGGCCAAGACTGCACAGAGAAGAGTAGTGTGTGGGAAAATGTCAAATAAGAAACCGACAACAGTGTCCTCTACTCATGGGATATTCTTGTAGTTTTGTGTCTGTTTTAATGCACCAAACTTATTTTTGCTTACCAGTGGTTGACAGACTTTCATTTTCAGTCTCCTGATATTGAACACATTGTCTCCAAAAGAAGCTAGAAGCACATCTGTGAATAAAGTCAGCAATACCTTATTAAGAGGAGAGAAAAAAGCCTTAAACAAAGTTGTCAGAAATATACACTTGGTCAAAACCAGAGCATTTAAGTGAGACTTTAAGGGTTTACAGGAGGAAAGGGAATGTCTTGAGCATGAAATAGATAGTTTTTGTCCACAGCAGACAGAAATTGGTCACAGAACCTTTTTCTTTATCGGGTTTTTAAATGATCAGGACTGCATTTGTCAAAAATCATATTTTGTCTTGCAAATGATTTATGTGTGAGTGGCCTAAATCCAATCTGCCTAAAATACATTCTTATATTTTCCTGTTCAAATCATACAAAACGGAGCCCTAAAGTTGTTATCTAATTATTCCTGGCAAGTTGCATATCGGAAAATGCATCTGGCATTGCAAAGGGATTTGACTGTTGTAAATATTTAAAAAGCAATGTTTTATTTAAAAAGTAGGTTTTATATTGGAATCTGCCATGGTGCTCCCAGCGTTTCCTCTTGCCGCTCTCAGAGAACAAACAGTGATGCTCTCTACAGCAAGGTCAGCCTCGTAATATTACTGTCAGTGTGGGTTTCCCTGGTTCTTCAGTCTGAGAAAACATGCATGAAACATTACCGCGCAATTCTGCAAAGACAATGAGAGAGACTTTGTGGAAATAAAAGAAACATTACAAAAAGAGTGTGAAGAGGTGTTAGAAAAACCAAGTAATATGGTTCTTCATGGGTCTGTTGACTTTTTGTCTGTCTGATCTATGATTATTTCATATTTTGCAGTAATTGACATTACTAATTAGAGAAGGCAGCATTCTCATCGTTTTCTTGTTTTTCTTCCAACGAACCAGGTTGTTCTTGTTTGAGAATTGTAAAAAGATGTAATTAACACAATGTTTCACATTGTTCCCTGTTGCTCTGTTTAAACAGTTTTGTGCAAAATCTACAACAGTCTGTGGATGAAACTCGCAAATAAATACACTCAGGTTTGGTTCAACCGCTCCAGCAGCTCTTGGGAATTTCCAGCATTTTTCTTTGCCTTGGGCATCCCTTATGCCGTTTTGCTAGTGTTCAAACAAACACACAAAAAATCCTAATAGGCTTAACAATGACATCCTGCTGCACATGTTAGGTATATTTTTGCAGTGGCATGATTCTGATTTTCCGTTTGTACCAGTAATGACCTCCAATTTACCTCGCCAGAGAGCCTACAGCCTTAAAAACATATTCCATCAGCTAATCCATTTACTGCCAGCTTGCTTACATCCAGCACCGCAAACTCATTACAGGATTCTCAAACAAGGGTCACTTAATACGAAAGAAGCATTTTCAAGAAGTTTCCTGCAAGTCTTGGTGTCAACAGTCCACAGTGACCGCTTAATATTGCAGACATATCGCGCCCAATAACGGCATTGACCTCAGGTTGAGCGGCCTTGATGATGGCGCGAGGCAATATGAAAGAATTGGTATTCATTGTGTCCATTTTAGGCGATGAATTATTTATGGTTGGCTTGAAGCTGCTTCTGGGCGGCTGTGGGACAGAATAACTGCTGCAGGGAGAGTGGTGAGAGGAAAAACAAGAATTTTGGAGGTGAATCCTTATCTTTTTATTTCCTATTCTCATGGCACCATTTTTACCATAAGTAATGGGAATGAGTCAGATGACAGACCAGATTAGTGCTATCAAGATGTGCAAAGAGTGATTTTCTGGATCATCTTTAAACTATGAAAACAATATTGAAAAGTATCAACAACCTAATACCTATTATGCCAAGCTTGATTGTCTTTAGAGGTTCATGTTTCTGCCATTGTCACAAGAACAAAAGTCTCCAATTCAGCCTGCAATAAATCTCTGCATAGGGCAGACTGTGAAGGTTCCACCAGACCTGCCCCTCAAATCTCAGGAAAAGAAGGAGGATACATTTGTGGGTTGCACTTGACGGAGCATTCCAATTTAGTTAGCCTTCAACCCAACGCTGTGACGCAATCACCCTCAAATGTGGCCTTCGAAGGATGCAGAGCCTCAATTTTGGATTTATTTGTTTGGTACATGTGGGTCCCTAGTCAACAGCTGCACCAGAAATTCTTGGTAGGAATTTGTGAAAGTTTAACTTAATAATTTGTTGATGAACATCTCAGTGTGCTTGCTCAGTTCGAATGGAAAATGATTTGTCATTTTCTTCTTTGTTTTCTGTAATATTCTCACATCTTCTTGCTGCTTTTTTGGTCCTGGGCTGTGGTACTCAGTCAGCACCAGAGTCTGTGGAATAATTGGTATGCGCAGGTGTGAGCTGGATGCACCAGCTAGCTTTCTCTACCCAATGTGGGATCTGTTGTCCTGGAATTCATGCAAGCAATTGCTCACTTGTCATTCTGATTCATTAAAGTTGTAGCAGCTCGTCATGCAGTTTCTTTCAACAATATTATGGGTTTACAACAGCAGTTACATGGAAGCTTTTTACATTTAATGACAGGAAGAAGTGATTTATTGTTAAGAATAACAAGTGTCAAGGAAGGCTAATTGCTTCTCAAGTTAACAATGGTTTTCAGTCCAGAGCTCAAATTGAGAAAAAAAAAACATGTTCAGAACTGACTGAAGAAAAAATGTAACATGTATGAGGACAAATTTCTCTGGACACTTACTGTAAGAAATGGTTCTCTAGAACTTGGAAACTATAATACAATATATAGAAAAGTTTACTGCACAAAGATTTAGATTGAATTTGCAATTGTTTCCCTTCAGACGTACAGTTGTTAAACTAAAGCTCTCAGCAGTGTTTCATTTTTAACATCCCTTGACTTTTAAAATGTTTTTTTTCCATCTTTCTCTTTGTTTAGCCCTGTTGTCAAAATCGACTTAAACTTTTCAACCTTTTGCTTTTCGTTTTAAGTTGGTGAAATAGTTTTTTGTATTTCTTTTGTGTGAAAAATTCCATCAGGTGAAGCATTTCTTCACTTCACTTGATGTTTATTTATGAATTTACGGTGGTAAACATGTGAAAAGACACGAGAATGGATGTGAAAATCACAAGTAGCCACTGGCTTTTAAACAAGTTGAAGTGACTCTTTGCTCTCTCTCTTATGTACTACTGGCAAGAAGCTCCTTTCAAAGTGTGACTTAAGGGAAGCTGTTCAGTCTTTGGCTCTTTTTTGTGCATCCAGAACAGACTCCCCATGTAACACTAGCAGCTTTACATTATATTATATATATATTTAATTCATTCACTGATATTAACTGGAACTGGATTTCCACATAAAGCATGCATGTTCTCTCAATATCTCAAAGATGTTTTTTTAAATAGCTCGCACTAGTCTGCAAACGCAGCAAATAAGTTTCACATATATATTTTTAAGACTAATGGCTAATATGACTGAGTTTTACATGGCTTAAATCCATAAGCAAAACAATCAGTGGTGGTGTGCAATGCAAAAAAATAAAAATAAAACAAAAAACATTATTATTCAGATTATTCATTTTGTAATGAAATTATCAGGATTAATTTAATTCTAACTTCAATTTGATCAAATACCAATAGGTCGTGTAGTAGCAATAGTTTTTTTTTTCTTTTAATTTAGATACATTTCTGAAGGGAACTGAAACACAGAATAAATATATGTTGATGTAAACACATACATTAAGTGTAAACTTACATGTTTTGGCTGTAAAACTGTGCCAGGATTGTAATAGTTTAATGCTTCTCATCCATGTTTGGAGGTGCATATTTGCTGTGAAGTGGTAAAGTTGGCTAAAAGCACAGTAGTCCTGTATGTGCATCTTCTTTGCAGAAGGCAAACACATTTTAGGTGCATTACTGCCACCTACTGAGCTGGAGTAATTGCATCAGTGGGCTGGAAAACTGACCGAGATGTGATTACAGCCATTATTTTTTATAGTATTTTTTCCATCATCAATAAATCCAATTTGCAACATACTACTTTAAAGTCTCTAATATGATTTGTTTGGTGATATACCAAATAAATTTATATGGACTAAAATTGTGAAGTGGAAGGAACAGTATATTACTATTATTTTTTACAAATAAACAAATAAAAAAAATATAAATTTGAAACCTATAGCTTTAAAAGTGATTTCATTAGTAAATAGGGTACATTTGTTCATTCTTCAGCCATTTCAATACTTTGTAGAACCACAATCCACTGTGTTCCCAGCTCATTTTGGGTAACAATAACAGATTTAACAGAAACAGATTTTTCTCATATTATATGCCATCTGGCCCCAATACCCTCTCCCACATTCTGGCTTTGTCTCCTACAAGGCTCATAACACAAAATAATAGCTTTAGTGGTTTTCATATAGCACTCTTTATCAGACTCTCTGCCTTGACCTTTTGATTGGGTCAATCTGAAATTAGATGATTTTCTTAGGAGAAAAGAAATACAAAATTAAAAAAATAGAGCATAGCAGATTAAGCAGCTCTAACTTCTGAGAGATAAAGACACATTTAATTCCCAATGTGATATGTTCTTTCAAAGTTCAACTCATGGCAGCAATAGCATTGAGACGTGCCTGGAAATGAATGGTTTAATCACATATTCACCACCTGGTATATTATGGTTTCTTTGGACTTTCAAGACAGGCATTGTCCCTTTTCAGCTCTGCTCATTTTCTTTATCCAGCAGTTATTCCTCTGTGACTTTAAGAGATATTATCTCCCTAGAAAGAGTCTTTTCCATCACATATTCCTACTCCTTTTGTTTAAGAAATAACAATAGAATGACTTATCTCAGTGGAGTGAGACTTACACAACCAGCTGCCTTAGCACATGTAATCACCTGCAGTAACATGGTTGTTCGGCTGAGTTACAATTTGAGTATATATACCTGAAATCCAGTCTTTTGGGAGGCCCTACAGAAGGTTATTATGATTTCTTCTCTGTAAGAGCTTCTCTCAGTTCCTCTGTTTGTGACTCAAATGTGGATCTCTGACAATAACGATGTAGAAGAAACTGACTTTCTAGGCCACAGACAGAGTTGCCAATTATGAAATTGTCATAATCGTGATTGAGGTGTGGACTCAAAATGCAGCAGGCTCGAGACGTAAGGTGGAGTTGAAAATATAATATGAAAAAAATGAAGAACAATACTTCCAAAAGTGAACAATCCAGGTGAAAGCAAAGAATCCAAAAAGCAAATCAAAACTGAAGACTCCAGGGGATCATAGAGAAACAAATGGTAACCAACAGAGAAAACAAAAGAGTGACGAACAAAGTGATAAGACGGACTGGCAAGTTGTGACTGAGATAGAGGAGCTTAAATACTGGGACTAGCAAAGGGAACAATGGACTTAACTAGATGAGATGACTGATTACAGGTGTGCGTAGTTGGCACAGGAGCTACCTGAGGGGCAGGGAGAAAGTGGTACAAGGAGGCTAATATATACCGGGGAATACAACAGGGAGGAAACACCAGGGAGCTGAAAATACTTCTAATACTAAAGAAACAGGAAGACACGAAGAAAACCTGATTAACATGAGGGAAACCATAACCGAACCTAAACAGAAACAATGATGAACTAGCAATAATAAGAACTAAGGAACATAGAACTAGAGTAACTAGAATGAATAAACAAAAAATAACCTAGATAGATTGACTAAAGAAAGATGGACATAGATCCAGACAAAAAGACTAATTAAACCTAACGTGACAAAATAAGAAAACTAGAAACACTACGGTGGGAGCTAGAATGTCTTAATAAATGACCTAACTAGGATTACTAGAGGAAGATGGGCATGTATGCAGCAGAACTAAACCTAAGGTAACCAGGTAAGAAAAGCTAGACATAGACTCAAAGAATAACTGAACCTGAACTGAAAATAAGGAAATCAAGAACAAGACAGTTGTAACCACAATAAATACCTCAAATAATAAAACTAAAATGACCATGAAAGGCTGACCTAAAGTGAACTAAAACATAATGATAAATGAGATGAAAAGCAAAACCAAATCCAAAACCCCAGAGTCCTGGCAGAAAAAGGCTTTATCAGGACATCAGGTCAACATGGAACTGGGATTTATATCATTAAACTGCACACAGTAACTGTGTTTAGTTTGAATTTATTGAAAGGGATTGATCCTGTCATGATACCAACAGTGCGGAAAAGAGTGAAATTAACAATCCAAACTAAACAGTTATAATTAACAGGTGTGTCACTATAAATCAAGATTTTGTCACAAGAAGGAATTTTTCAAAATTATAAGCTGAGATAAAATCCCATCCCTAATACAGGAAAGGGATGGGTTAGCAAATACTGAAAATACAATCATAATATTTGCTTTCTATCATGAGGAAATCAGAACACTGAAATACATTTATGTCAATGCACCAAACAGAGCACAGAAAAAGAAGTCAATTCAGAAGTGCAGGAATAAAACATAAATTCAACAAAAAGGGGGAGGAGAAAATAAAAGCAATGGACAGAGATCAGACTTATCTAGCAGTGTGAAACGACAGAAGTGAAGAGAACGAGGACAGCCAATAAGCCAATAAACTGATAGGTGTGGCCAGACAAATGGATGCCTGTATATCACTGTGAAAAATTAGTAGTTTTGTAATTTGATGTAAATATAATTGGATACATCCAAGTAAAACAGAGTGAACCAGAAAACAAGAGTAAAATAATTGAAATAAAGCATTTTCTTGAACATAAAACAGGAGCACAGCAAATAATAATAAAAGAAGGATAACACTAATTAGCAAATCTAATGAGAGAACTGGACAAACATGACCAAAACCTATGTACCATAGTATTTATATTTACAATGTTACTCCAACTCATTAAACACAGAAGCTGCGCTGATATTATTCCTCCAGCTATTTCAGGTCTTGTTATTCTGATTTTGATGGGATCTGTTTGTTATCTCCAGGCATCTGCTTTGCAACCTGGAGCCTCTGCCAGCTTTCAGGCAGTCGTCTGCTTCTGGCACCGAGCTGTTGGCTCCTCGTGTGACTGAAAGCATGACAGTGCCTGTCATGTCTTAAATGCATCAGTGGGGACTCATTAACAAAACAAATCTGTGCCTTCGACCCACAGTCCAGTAAGAGTTCCAGCTTCAGCAAACAAAAGGTAAACAAATAAAAAATAGTGTCACTAAAAACACTTTAAAATGTGTTTAATTGTGGCCTGGCCACTGCCCTTCTGTGCAATTTACTCTATTTTCTTCTCCCTTCAGTGCTCAGTCTAGAATGTTTCCCACTGAAATTGATTTTGAGTTTTGATGCTATTTTTCTGTGCTGTTCTGGACTTGCAGTCTGCCATTCCATTGTAGTTTGGAAATGGCAATGGCAAAGTAAATTTTTCGGAAAATTTTAGTTGGAGGATTAATCTAAGTGCTACAGAGAGAATAACATCAAGGTGCAGTTTTCTACCACATAAGGAGCTCAAGCTTAATTTTTCCCCAAATGTCTTTAAGCAAACATTATAAAACTCACATTGTAGGATGGATGCTCTGCTGTCACTATTCTGTGATCTAAGCAATGCCTGTGTTGCTACATTGCGTGCAACACAGGCATTTTAGCTGAGTGTGTCCTGGTTTAAAGCTGCTGTGATTTGTGGTGGTTTTAATCCCAACAACTAGAATGAAGAGATTACAAAAGAAAGAACATTTCATATCTTTCTGCAGACAGAATATATGTAAGGGAGAGAATAAAGCTATTGAATGAACAGGGATAGAAAGCACAACTTCTGGGGGACGCAGCTGACTAGTGATGAAATATTTTGGCATTTAGTGTTTCACCATAAATCATTTTTAGCTGAGGAAATGTCAAAAATGTAAATTGTTCCAGGCAAAAGAGCATAGCTGCAAAATATTATCGCACTATGTAACCATTTCTCTGGTAACGTTAATGTGCCACTTTTAGGCAAAATTGTTCTTTGTGTTGAATTGTTTGATAATTTCTTCAGAATCCTAAAAAAAAAACACACTTCCAAAATTGTTTTCATTTAATAATAATATTCTGGTTAGCAATAAGTATCTTAAAAAAACAACAAAAAACACTTTCAGAAATTACAGTGAGAGGAAGAGACAGAGACACACAGAGAGAAAGACTCTTTAGACATCCCTTAGAAGAGTCAGGGCAATAACAAATTGTTTGCTCTTAACTTATAAGACAAAAGGCATTCAAGATTAAAAAAACAGGGTGGGATTTTGGAAGGAAGGTTCTCAGAAATCACTTCCTCTGTAATAGGTCTCTTATCTGTATCAGGCAAATGTTGCATCTCTGTGAACTTTAGAGAGGAAAACAGCTAAAATGCTGGTCAGTGAATCACCTGTCTTAGATGATTTTAGTTTATATTAGCAGAATACAACACTATAATAACAATCTACAACTTTACAACAGACCTATGCTTAATGCCGTTTGTTTTTTGTTTTAGTCTGCAGGCTACATCAAGCTGTAAATCAGCTGTAACTCATCAGGAAGATCAAGCTTACCTCTGGATTTTGCAACATTTGTGCAGTAACATCAAAGATGGTATGTTCCTAAAATGGGGTAATGACTAAAATGGACTGAAATGGCATACTAGGTCTAAATGAGTAAGAACAACAGCAAAGGAGCAAGGCTTAATCACCTCCTCTACTCAACTTTAACTAAGAGGAGGAAAAAGAATATTTGTCCTACATATTTTTAGTGGTGGTGTTCTGTCTGACCAAAATATTTTGAAAGTCTATAAGCTGTTTGGGACAAATGACTGGGCAAACACTGGTGTAAAGTACCAGAGACATGCAGAGGTTGACCAAACATCAGATCAAATAGAGATGAGTCAAGGTCGTCTTTAGTAGCATAACCCAAGCATGGTGCAAGGAAAGCAGATCAAAGGTTTCCTTAGGTCAAAGCAGCATAGATCGTCACTTTTAATGATCTGTGAAACCGGCTAATACAGTCCGTAATGTCAAATTCACATCACAACCGCTTTGGTGGATGCCACTGGAATTACATTCAACAAGATTGGATGTGAAGCGGAATCAGGACCTCATATGAAAGTGACTCGAATCAACAACCAAAAAATCAAATATGACCCAGATCTGAGTGTTCACACTTATTCTAAAAAGTCTGACGTGATCACTTGGCTTCCCAAAAACCAGATGTTTCCTGTAGTATGAACAGAGGATATGTATGTTTTTGGTGAGGTTTGTGTCACAAGAAGCGTCCTACTGCTAGAAAGTCTAGTGGTAGTTTGCTCAATGTATTACTTTGACAATAATGGTCTTTGGTTTTTCTTGTTTTAGTGCAAATCGTGTTACTGATTGATGTTCGTTTGAGACCAGAAATGAATACTTCATCCATGTATTTTATTAGTTTTTTTAGTGCGTCCCAGGAGGATGGGATGACTCCAAATCGCTGACTCAGCATTGCAGACCAACGATTTAGTCATAATCTACTTTCCTTCCACTTTTCGTCTTTCTTCCTGTATTGAGCCTTTTTACTCTGTGTTAATATGATTTTGCTTTATAGGAGGTGCTACTTGCTGGAAGAAGTGGCACCTGGATCTTGGCTAAAGTGATGCAATTAGAAATAGATGCACTTTCCCTGTTTGATAAAATTTCATTTATTTTGCTGAAAAAAAAAATATCCAAGATCAGGATTTTCTTTTTTTTTTTTTTTTTTGCAAATCACATATGCTGCATTCTGGTTTGTTTAAATGGGTAGTCCTAGTAAGTATCTCAAAGTATCTCACAAAATGTATTTTTGAGCTCCCAGTGGTAATTTGCAGAAAACAAACATGCCTCCCCCTTCTACCCTCGGAAAGCTGCTCATCTTGGCTCTCTGTTCAGCTTTTAACATTGTTTGAAAATGTACAAAAATGCTCAATCAAAATACAGCTTTTTCCCCCTCTAGATTGGACCCTCTCATACCCAGCCACAGTTTTCCCAGCATGAGTTTCATTTCTCTTTAGAAGAAACACTTAGGGATATAAGGAAGCAATTTGAGATGAACATTTTGTTCAAACATGCTTTTTACTATTGAATATATAAAGGCCTTCTGAGATATGTTGGAAATGAATAAAAAGCTCAATGTTTCCAAAGAATAAAGTACTTTATCAGACACATAAGAAAACCCACTGAGGCTTGGACAGGAACCCAGTGAGTTGATTTTGAGGTATAGATTAGTTGTAATAAACCTGGTATGATTTATACAAGCTGGCAAGCAGCAAGGAAGGCCATGACTTGGCTGCTCTGCATCCAAGAGAGATGAATAGACTGCCTTTTATTGGTAATTTTCTGTCTATAGAGGGGGTCCTTTTATAGATAGGATTTGCAAACTGCGTGACCCAGGTGCTTGTCATTCATGCTTTATATGTGATTAATCTATTTGTTGACATTAAACACGAGATTGTCAGCAGTCTCATTCACATTCACTTTAACGAATGAAGGACATGAGGAAGAAAGGAAGTGAACAAGAACAGAACAAATGGAGGGCAGGGAGAAGGACATAAAGAAGGAAGGACAGTAGGAGTCACATGGACAAGGGAAGGATTGAAGGCTTTAAAGAAATGACTGTAGAAATCGAGGAACGAAAGGAAGGACGCAAAAGAAGAAGGAACACATGAAATGCACAATAGAAGAACGATGTGAAGGACGCAAGAACAGGAAGGAAAGTACACATGGTGAAGAAGTACATTCAGGATGCATGAAAAGAATAAATCTTCCAATGAGGAAACAGAAGGATATTGACCATGTGTCTATTGTGATATAAAATATAATTGATTTATTGCTGTCCTGGATGTTATTTAGAGGTAGCATTGTAAAGTGGGTTTAATAGAAATTAATGCCACACCTTTCAGATTTCCGTTTTGTTAAAAATTTTGAAAACCATATTTCATTTTGTTTGTTTCTATCACAACTATGTGCTTTTCTTGTTGATCTATTGCAAGAAAATTCCAGTAAAAACACAAAAGTTTCCTTCTGTTTATGCTGTGACACAATATGGGTTAGAGAATTTTCATAGAAGTAGCACAGCAGTACATTAAGCATCTTGCATAAGAGGATAGATTTGCCTGAACTTTTCAGTCTGAGTTGAAAATGCTCTCTTGATACCAATGTTGGGGGCTTCTTTGAATTGCTGAAAGTATTTGCCCTACTTTTGCAAAGGATTCAAATCTGAGCATGCTTTGGATTACAAAAGTGTATGTTTTTTATGATTATTTTATTTCTAACATTTCAAATTATAAATAATTACTTCGGCTATAATATATGTATTTTTAATTACACAATTTCAGGGACATTTTCTTGCTTTTGTCTAGTTTAGAGAAATACCTTTATGACGCCTTTGCTCTACGTAGCTCTCTTTTCTAGTTTCTTTTTTTCTCCACATAAGCATCGGTGTTGTGAATAAGTATGTCTTAAAGTAATCAGCATGTATACTCCTAAAGAACACCTTGTGAGTGAGTCTTTTACCACAATACAGCAGCTGTCATGGCTCATATGATATGCCTCTGAGATGCGTTTACACCTCAGGTGACAACGTGTTGTTGTCTGAAATGTGTAAATGAGAATATGGGCAAATGAATAGTAAAACTACGCAGTTTTTTCTATGTTCACTGAACTCTGTGTATGCATATATATATGTGGGTGTGTGTGTGTGTGTGTGTAGCAACCGGGCAACTTTTCACTTCATAGATTCAAGGTTTTGTGGCAAAAGTTCAGTACACGTCCTGCAGGTTTGTTGTTTTATTTACTGGGCAAGTTAAACAACAGAATAGGAGAACAAAGTTGGAAATAGCAACTGAAGAAATTGTTTGGATTGACGATTTTGCAATAAAAAAATAAATGCTTTTTCTTAGTAGGGGAAATTTTATTGGGTTGCATATTCAGGCAAATTAGTTTTACTCCTGTGGTCCAAATTTAGATCAGATAAGATATATTTAGCGTTATATTTGTAAACACAACAAGCAAAAAATGGTTGTCGAATTATGTCAGGTCTTTGTGTGTTTATCCTGCATCTATGCAGCCGACAGGCATTCAAATTAAAATTATTATTATCAAAGGCATCGAAAGACAGGAAAAAAAGAACAGGCGGTAGGTGAAGAACAAAAATAAGTAAAAAAAAAGACATAAAATCTGCACTTGACACTTTATGTAAAAGCAGGTAATCCAGTAGAACAAAAGAAAAGCTATTCTCCGGTGCATGGTCAAAAAGAGACCTCTTGCTATACTTGAAAAATATTCTAAGTAAAATGTGGAAACAAACTTTAAGACCTGTAAGATGGGGAATGGCAATGGTACACAAAACATTACAGCAGTGTAAATGTGTTGTGTAGAGGATTATAAGAGAGACTGTGTCTAAAGATCAACAAGGATTTTTAATAAGTGGGTTAAGGTTCCCTCATGAATTGGTTGCTCTGATAAGGGCTGCAGTTTGAAATAAAATCCATCGCCTTCAATTGAAGTCCTGCCTACTTCCAGAACTATTTCTGGAAGTAGAAATGGTTCTACTATGCTGGAGTATGTTTGTTTTTATACCAGCTAATTACCAGATAAGTCATTGCGAGGGATTTTACATGGACTATAGAAAGACGCTAGAAATAGGATATACCCTTAAAATGTAGTTTTAGAAACGTAAAGTCCTGTAAAATATAAAAAATAGAGTCTTGTCAAGTACTTATCAGAATAAAGAATGTCTGATGTTCAGTATGCTGCTTCATCAGGACTTTTTTGGACTATTGTTTTATTTTATTCTCCATATTGATTGATCACCTAACCATTTGGGGAACAAAGTTCAATGCGCTTTACATTCTGTGAGCGCTGCCAAGTAGTCAAATTAAAAAAAACTGAATGAAACTGAAAATAGGTCAGACCACCCTGTTATGTTGGAACCACTTCAAAGCAAAGTGAATGAATCTTCATCAGCGCAGACAGTGTCTGCATAGTGCAGACGAGACTCGGCAATGCAGCATTTAACTATCATCCGAGGTCAGAAAAGTGAGCTCCACCGTTAAATGAGGCATCGTGTTTTTGTTAAACAATGGAGGAAAGTTAGTCGCTTGTTGTAGCTTTATAAGTACAGTTAATTGATTAAGTCTTCTAAAAAAAAAAAGTGAATAATACAGATATTAAACAGCCAGAAAACAGAAGACAACCTATTAAAAAAGGTTCACTGATGTTGGGCGAAAATGGCCTGGATTGCTCTCCTTTTTAATTTTTCCATAAATTTATTCATAAATTGGAAAGGAGGCCAGAGAAGTTCTTTCACTACAAACGTGTTCCTTCATGCCTTTTTGGGCTCTGCAGTGTGCAGGACTTCCCCCCTCAAACTGATCCAAGAAGTTGGGAGAATGAAAATGTCTGAAATGTCTTGGTATGCTGAAGTAATCTGAGATTATTTTACTGAACCTCCTCTAAAACAGCCTATGTCAAAATCACCCAGCAATCAATGGTATGAATAGCACTTGATACACACTGGATGAAATTCCATCAGAAAATTCAAGATTTTGTAGGCCTCTAAGTCAGATTTTTATGTTCTGCAAACCAGATGCTTATGTTTAATTGCTGTAATTTGATTATGTAGAAACCTTGATTACCATTTGCTTTCACAAAGACAGTTTTTGTAATCAGTTTGTGTAAAGTTCAACCATCAAGTGGCAGCTGCATCTACTTATGATGTTTGTTTTTTTGCAACAACAAACATCACCCACTTCTGGATTTTAATGCTGATCTTTTACCAAATGGTGTAGAAGACAAAGCAGTTTGACACTGTCAGCTATTACATTGACGCTGCAGTTTTCAGGACTTCAAAGTCTCGCTAAACATACAATGCATTTTTCCTAATATTTTGTACCTGAAGATGAATACAAATGAGGAAATATAATGATGAAACAACTTTATTAAATTAAACTTCTTCTATCTTCAAAATTGTCAGACGTTTGTAAATGGCCACATTGGTACTTCTTACCTGCAAGACTTGGAGGACAAAAAGGTCGATTAGTTTGGCTTTGGTGATGAGAAATATTTATTGAGTATCATGTCAGAAGCACCCACACTCTAAGCAAAATTCAAATTCAAAGGTAAATAAATAAATATAGTAATTCTTTATATTAATTCCACCCTGGAAAATGGTGGAAAAAAAACTTTAAAAGCCTGAAATAGATTAATGTAAACTTCTTACTAGAATTAGTCGTTTCTTTTCCAATTTAACATTTGGGTTGAAAGCAACAAGATGATTCGATAACAGAGATTAACAAATCAATGCTAATAAAGGGATAAAGTTAATCGGAAATATTTTTTTCAGACTTATAAACGATTGAGAAAAAAAAAGATTACTGTCGACAGCACCAAAAGAAGCAGTGATGTTGCCTCTACTTTTCCTACTGAAATGGTACTCACTCTATCTTTAAGCATCTTTCATCATTAGAACTACTTTGCATTTTTAAATATTAATTGAAAACTCTAGGGACTTCTTAGAAGGGACAAGAGCTAAGCATAATTATATTTGTTTTAGTTTATTCTTTCCTAAATTAAAATGGGTTCTGTTACAGCAAATCTCACAGAGCTACTGTCAAAGTTAAAAGTTTTTCCCAGAATAGATAAAAGATTATGCAAAAATCATGTCTATCTACCAGCCTGGGTTGTCTGAGCAGTCCTCACATTAATGAACGTTGTTTGGAGTCAGGTCTTTGACAAGACTGCTGGTGTTCCTGTCCTGTTGGGTCATTATTCACAGTGACAAGTAAGCTGTGCGTAATGAACAACTCTGGTCCTGTGTTAAAGAGAATTTAGGTCTCTCCCATTTGAAGATAAAGATAGGTTATTGATCAGAGGTCTTAAACAATTACCCTCTCACCTGGATTTCTATTATGCACCAGCTGTGATTCTTAGGCTGCAGGAGAAAATAGAAAGAAACAGTGAAGCTGCAGATCTCAACTCCTGTTGTCCTGAAACTTTTAGATGTCTTCCTGCATCAGCACACCTGAATCAAATAATTAGGTCATTAACAGATTGCATGCTACGGAGGCAATTTCACAATATGATTCAGGGACACATCTAAAAGTTGCTGAACCCCAGCCCTGGAGGACCAGCTTTTGAGACACCGGAAGTACATAATAAGATTGATAGGAAGGATGCATTAGTCAGCAGATGCAAAACATGTTTTATAAAGACAACAGAGGTGCACGGTGGTCTTGTTTTCATGCTGATCAGCACATATGATCACCATTCTCACAGCCTTATAGCTGTGAGAATCTATTCAGTTCCATATTTGTGGATTTTGCAGTGGAAAGTAACTGCAAATTATTCTCTGAATATTTGCCAATTTGTGGATTTCTTCTTAAAGCATGCATAAAACATTAAACAAATGAGAATATTTGCTTCCAATCCAGGAGCACTTTGTATGTAGAGCCTTTACTTTTTTAAATCAAGTTTATGTGTTTCAATTACCAAATTCTGCTAGAAGTCTTTTACATCACTGTGGAGGAAAGCAATTTTATTTTCTTTTAGTTCTGAACTATTGAAGCGTTTTTGAGCATGAACTGCCAGGGTCATGCCTTAGGCTCCCTTCCTAAAGAGTTAATTTCTGTTCCAGAATATTCTCACCCTTTAAACCTTATTTGAAGATGCTTGTGTAAAGCATGACTAATCATTCATATAGACTTGAAACATTCATGATGCCATTTTGAATGTGTTGTTTTTTGTTATGAAGCCACAGGATGGATATGTTGTACTTCTACAGACAAAATCAACTACTGTACTTAAAACTGTCATCTCAGCTTTCTTGAGCTGTGAAATGAGTGGGAGAGAGACTTCAGTGTGATTTACAAAGGGAAACACGATTCTGTAATGATGACAGTAAAAGGTGCTTTGTTACATTTTGATTGTGTGCTAGAATATGTTAGGAGTGAATTAATGATCACCATTATAATGACTGAAAATCCAATAATTCATCAAAAGACCTTTTGGGCTCTTTTTGCTAATTGTTCTCTCCTCCCAGCCTGCCTCCGGTACAGCAGCTTTTTGCATTTCTTCCATTTAATTTCTTCCTCATTTTAGAGTTAATGATAAACCTGCTCTGTCCTCTCTGAGCCTTGCAGCTGACTCTGAGTTTCTGCAGTATTCAGTCGGGAAGGTTATTCTTGGTGCAGTGGATGAAATATATAAAAAAAATCTTTTGTTTTTCTTTTCTTTCTTTTAAGACCAAACCACCACCCTTATTAACCACTTGTCACAATGTCCTTGAACTGCTGCCAGTGCAAATAAATTGTTGCTCCTGGGTTCATACATTTTCTATATTTAAGAGAGCCTGAGAAATTCAAAAAGAAGGAGAGTGTGCAGACATATGTGTGTCTTTGTTTGTATTTAACACTTCAAAAGGTAAGAAAGCTCCTTACCAGAAGGGACTTCTCTGTCGACAGGTGGATTGTCCAGGTTTTACAACACAAAGAGGATTTTGCAGGCAGCGTTTCTGCTTTACAACTGATAACGGTGTCATGGTCCCCCATAGAGAAGGTCTAACCTTAGATCTAAGGAGGGCTCCCTCTCATCTGATTTAACACCCAGAGCTCCATCTTTCACTGGTTCTCCTGCACTTCCCTGTCAGGATCTTCCAGGACTTTAATCAGTTTTCTGTGCAGACATCCCAAGCACCTGCTGTACTTTCTGTTCTCCCTTTTTTGTTCCCGTTGTTGTTTTCGACTTTCGGTGTATCTGAAAGAAGCAGCAGATGTGAGCCTATCAAAGCCTACCAGCGTGCAGCATCAGATAACTAAATGTTTATCCTCCGCTTCCCCTGACTCTCAAATCACAGCAAAGTAATGTCTGTTTTTATTTCTGTCAAGATAGCTATTCAATTACAAGGAGGGTTTGTTTGAAGGTATTCATGGCAGAGATCAAAAAGCAACCACACAAGCTGACACACAGATTCAAAATTATACGTCATGTAGAAGTGTCTTATTTACACTGAAAACAGACCCGAGGTGACTCAGTTTGTAGCACAGTCGCCTCACGTCTTGCAGCAAGAAAGTCCTGGGTTTGGGTGCTGTGGTGGCGCAGGGGTTCAGCACACCCACATACGGAGGCCTTAGTCCTCGACGCGGCTGTCCCAGGTTTGATTCCTGGCCTGGCGACCTTTGCCGCATGTCTTCCCCCTCTCTCATTTCCCTCATTCCTGTCCACTAACTGTTAAATAAAGGCCACTAGAGCCAATAAAACCTTTAAAAAAAAGAAAGTCCTGGGTTTGAATCCCAGTCTCGGGTCTTTTTGCATGACGTTTCCGCGTTCTCCCCATTTATGTGTGTGTTCTCTGTGGATACTCTGAATTCCTCCCACAGCGTAAACATGACGGCTAGATTAATTGGTCTCTAAATTACTTTTAGGAAGGAGTTTGCATGATGAAGCTGGACAAAAAGGACTATTTTAAGGACATGGTTGCATTAAAGAAGGAAAACTAAACTGAATGTAATTAATCTTCCTTGGTACTAATTTGAACAAACAGCAGCAGGAAAGTCGTCCTTTTCGTTTCCTCTAAATTCCTCCATGCTCTTTCTTGTGATCCATCCCTCCTCCTTTAATCCTCACTGGCTCATGGCTGAGCTGCTCTTTTGGACCCTCTTTCACACATTCATTCAGGTCAGCATATGACGTCATCCACTGCCCTCTTCTTCTGTGAACTAATTGGACTCTGTCCTCTTTGTGGCCTTCAGGGAGGCACACATAATTAATGCAGAAAGACAGGAAGTGTCAAGTCCAGAGTTTGCTAACCACACCCTTTTAATTGGTGAGAGTCAGAGGGGGAAGCAGTGCAAAGGGCTGCAGTGATTCTTGGATAATTCTGTGGTTTTGTCTGTCAGTTGTGGATGGAAGTTGAATGTTGAAGATGGAAAAATGGGAACTGAAGTGTGTCTTGCAGTGCCTTCTGAGCATCCAGAGCAAAAAGAAATAAAAAAGTGTTTCAAGTAAATTTTTGTACATTTATTGGCATAGCTCTTTTGTGATTTCAATACTATGAGGGAATGCTGGAACAAAATACCGTGGCTGATTAGCTAACAGGTTTCAGGTGTGAGGAGAGCGAGCAGAAGGCATGCTGAGGAGAGAGAGAGAAAATACATAAACATGGAAACTATTAAGGTGAATCAAACTCTAACAAATAACTAGACATAAAGAGCATAACCATAAACAAAAGAGAGTGAACTCAGGTAAAACAGAAGGATGATCTCATCAAAATAAGAAACTAATTAACACAGAACAATAATGAAACTAGAATCCAAGATTCAAAACAACCTAGGATCTTAAAAATACTGATTTTATTTTCTGTACAATCTGAAATTAGTATTAAAAAAGTATTTTTCTCTCAACAAGATTGTTCTTTACTTGTATTATTATATTTTGCTTAAAATGTGGGTGCTCCTGACAAGAAATACCAGTAGAGATTGAGAATCAGTTAAGGTTTAAATTTTGAAACCAAGCTTTTAAAAATACCTTACTCATAATCAAGATGTTTCCAAATAAATATTGTTAAATGTTTCAGTTTAATTTTTATTTACAGAAATTACATTTTAATTGCTCAAACAGATTGACTATGAATAATAATAATTATATATATATATATACATATATATATATATATCTGCTTGGTCTTTAATTTACTGTTTCACGTCAACACTTTTATATTCCTTGCAGGATAAGTGCCACCAACATTTTTTCCTCATCTGTATTTTATTACATGGACATTAGTTGCTCTTTTTCACTGTTTGCTTGAACTGGAAGGTCATTCTGAAATACAGGCTGTCAAAGCTAAAAATAAAGCTAAACAATAGAATGAAGCTAAAACTGGATAAATATGAAAAAAAAAAAAACAGAGAACCTGATAAAAAAAAGTGAGATTTATGTATCAGAGCAGAATCAAATAAAAGGCAGCATTCAGGTTTATTGGTTCAGCTGGGGTCAATACTAAAATCAGAATGACAGACTTTGTCGACAGAAACTCATTTTTGGTGACAGCAGAGAGAGCTGGGGTCGAACATTTCGAGCTGGGCATAAAAAAAAAAATCAGTCAATAAACTTATGAAAATGAATAAAAAATATGGAAAAAGGCAAAACTAGCAAGAGATTTATACAAGAGGGTATATATTTAGGAAGATCAATTAATGTGACAGACATGTTTTGGACAAAGAAGGTAGCAAGAGTACCTGGAAGAAACCCAACCATGCCCAGGGAGAACAACCATAATCACTGCTCTACAATACAGCCCTGCCTAAAAATAGATTTTTCCAGTTAAATAAAAAGATACAGGACTTTACACTGGACAAAAATTAACAGCATGATAGCGAGAATTTGTTGACCCCTCAATCAATCCCCCGACCTGTAATCATGGCTATTCAGCGAGAGATTTTAAAGTGACAATCTTCTTTTTACTGTCCTAAAGAGTGTTCTGCTCTGCATCGTCAGAACCAGCTGCTATTCACATAGGATTTCAGAAGCTTTATTCCCAAGAAGGAATGTAATTATCCCCTTCCATACAAATCTGGAATCATATATTGAGTTACTGCCAAAACAGCAAAGTAGGGCCCAATAAACACAATAATCATTTCCTCATTTTACGACTCTCCTGGTGTTATTTTCGTAATCAGCCTCCTCCTTAACGCAGTACACACTGGGTCTGTCAGCCGTGTGCTAACTTTGTCTCTGGGCCAATGCATGTGATGCTTATCTGCACAGATGGCACACTTGATGCCAGGATATCATGACCAGCAAGCTGCATTACACAACTGCCAAAATGCATTAGAGTGCCCACTCACTGTCTTGGTCCTGTTGTGTTGCAGAGCAGGATCCCTGAGGCATTTTAACAGGAACCAGGTCTCCCTCGAGATGTAAACAAATGAATTTGCCTGCCCTCATTTCTACATTGATCTGGATTTATGCTACTGACCTCGGTGATAGTCTAATGCCCTTGTTGTTGATAAGGACTCTGAGATAAAAGGAGGTTAAGGGCTCTTAGTTTGCACTGTGTCTAATACTTACATCAATATTCATGATGATAGAGAGCTCCAGAGACCAAACAGCCTTTGTGTGGATTTAATCCAATTTACAGAATCATACCATGACAAAACACCAATCTATTTTCTCTAACTCTTTAATAAAGCAACCTCAACACACAGTTTCTAGACCATAAAACATTAATAAGACTTTTATTATATTCTCCACAGTGCATTACATGACTCAGACTGTGATATGCCAGGTTGTTCACTGGGAGCCTATTTAATGAGATTGAGCGCTGATGGGCAAGAGAATCACCTCATCTGGCCAGGTATAAACGATCATTCACTAATCACAAGCAAGAAAGAGAGTATGGAAGGAAATCAGAACAGATGACGGGAAGTAACGAGAGTTAACATTGAAATGTGATGAAGGACAACATGACAGAAAAGGCTGATGAAAACGAAAGTGAGACAGGAGAAAACTGAGATGTGAAGGGAGAACATAGGAAAGCAAGACACAAGTGGCTAGAATTCACATCCGTCAGCTCAGCTTTCTTTGACTGAAGAGTAAACTAATGAGACATGTTCAGCGTTCAGATTTGGCATTTTCGGTATCCTGGCTGAGATGTAAAGTAAGATTTATTGATTTGAAAATAGATGAATGAGTTGGGGGCTTGAGTTTGGATGGACAAAGTTTGATTTGTTGGTCTAAACTTCTAATGAAGAAGGTCTGCACATTTAAAAGACATGCAAAGCAAAAGGTTTGCTTTTTGGTTGTGTATATGATATTTGTTTCTAAAGAAAAAAACCTTGCTTTTAGCAAGTATCAGTGAATGTCTTTACAAGGACAGAAAACGAATAAGAAGCACATCTATAATGGAAAGATATTTTCTGGAAGCCTCCATAGCATTGGCTGCTTGTAAGAAAGTTTGTGTTGAGTTTTCAAGATACAACTCCAAAAGCAACTCCAAATGTATGGTATGTATGAAAGGTCAAATTGATTTATGAATTTTATTTCATGCTAAGGCTTTAGGGTTTTTCAAGTTTAAAATATTGTTCGTTTTTAACTTAAAATGCAATCATCTCCGTCATACCTGTGTGAAGGATCGACTGAATTGAATTTAAAGGCTGTATTTGGTGTTTTAGTGTCAGCAGCTCTTTATCCACATAAATCCTGATCCATCCACAAGTTGTAACTATAAAATGTTCACATGCTTTAGTGGCTTTTGCCTTCCCTGTTAGAAGTCGTTCTGCCCTACCAGACCGTCTTCTTTGCACCATCAGTAATGTAACTTTGTGAAACTTCCTGCATGATGTTGCTGGGAGCATAAGCAACAATTGGGACACAACATTAATTACTGTGACATTCTGCATCCAGAACTCCTTAGATGAAAGTATCTCAATATGACAAGAGGGATTAAATTTTCCACTTTGAATCCATTTGATGATTTTCATATAGAATGAAACTCCTTACAGGTCTGTTGTACAACAGCTGGTAGCCTGTGAGCTTTGTTTAATGACGAGAAGGTGAGTTGCTGCCTCGAGGTTTTCTGCAGCAAAGCAACAGTTTGTCATTTGCAACACTTGCTTGGTGAAAGTTTGTGTAACTACTTTGTACGCTAAACTAAAGGCTGATCCCAGAAATAATAATCTTCTTATCTAAACCTCAGAAACAGATGAAAAAGATATTTTCCACACATAAATATGTTCTAGTTCTGCGTACTGAATTATATCTCAAGCTCCTGGTGTGCCGTTCTGCATATTATGTAAAAATCTGCAGCTCTGAAGTGTTGTGGATTCATGGGGAGCTGTATCTTTCTCCTCGTTCCATCTCTGCCTAATTGAGGCGTGAGGGTTGAGAATATATTAGCATACGTAAATCTCCCCCTGCACTGTTCGCAGTTGTGTGACATTGTGGTGTATGTGCGTGACATGATTTGATGAGAACAAAGAAGGCGTAGAGTAATAAAAAATTTAAACCAATATATTCTTTGGTCCTGCACATGTTTTAATTTCTGTCCTTGTTGAGCTTAACAATGATGTGGATCTGTAATATTAGATCAGCACCTGGCTCTTCCTCAGGAGAACATCGTCCACAAGTAAGTTTCTTAAACTTTTCTGAATATCCACCAGGCTAAGTCCTAAACAGTAACATTTGATATATCAGAATAAAGATGCATATTTAATTGGCAGGTTACTATAAGCTATGCTTTTTCAACTTTGTTAGAGAAGGATGTGAACATTGATAAGGTAGTGGAGTCGAATTACAGTTTTCCATGTGCTCTTTAAGTGTGTTTAGATTTATTTACAAAAGTATTCATGCCCCTTGAACTTTGAACTCCATCGGTCTCAGTGAAGTGAAGTTAGTTGTAAGTTATTTTACAGATAGTGTCTCCTGTTTTTTTATCTACATGTGAATAAAATCAGACGTGTGGAGAAGAAGAAAGATTATCCAATGAAAACTGTTTGAGGGCGGAGTCAGAAATCTAACCCCACCCACTATCCAACCCCGCCCCATTAAGCAGTCTGTATCCAGAACCCTCTCCGTGCCCTGAGTAGGCTGTTTCTCTTGTAGAACAGGCATCCTGTTGATTAGTTTCAAAGCTACAACCAACTAGTGACTGGAGGTCAGCTAGTTCATTGTTCAAGCATAAAAGTAAAACATTATTACTAAAGACCTCGTGCCTTTCATGCCTTCCTCAGACACTTAGGCCCATTATTTAAGAAATAGTGGTCAAAGTTTTTCATGCTCTTATAAAATTTTGTTGGAGTTTTATGAACATTCAGACTGGTTAGCTAAAAGAAAATGTCCTTTCTGCATTTGATGACATTACAGATTCTTCCTTTTTCTCAAGGAGGTAAAAATGTTCTGGGTGCTGTGATTTATTATACCCCACTTTCAAAAGCCCCAGTTCAGTTGGCTGTGGAGGACTGCTGTGTTTTGTCGTGCGATGCTATCTGTAAAAGCCATAGAAGGTCTCCTGCAATTGTTTATTATTATACCAAATTAACAATTGATTATATAACTATTCTGACTGAGCAAGCCACAGAGAGCAAGGCCACTTTCTGAAAATTGAAGAAATGTAAACATCATCCCCCAGGGACATGCATACTGAATAGCAGCACACACAGCCTTTTATTCATTTCTATTGGGTGACAGAAGTAATTGAATTCAGTCTGGAAACCATTAAGATTATTTATGACTTCCTTTCTTTGGTGGAAACATAAACAGTGAAAAAAGAAACCCCACTTTCCAGTATATTTCTGCACAACTAGTATAGGCCAATACAGCCACCTCACGAGCACAGCTTGGGAACCCAGTGGGGGATTTCAAATCTTCTTTCCTGCTCATTTTGTACAAAAATAGTCTTCTGGATTCAAAATAGGAAAGAGAGAAGAATAAAAGGATGAGAAGATGTTCTTTTTTTTGAGTGTTTTCATTTCTTTGTGTGTCTAAATGAAGCTCTCAAATCACAGGAAAGAGCAATACTTCAGTTGAAAACTGGTATGTATAGTTGTTGAATATTCACATTATATTTGCATTTATTATTTTAATTTACTGTAACCTGGGAGTTGCAGCCATCCAGAGCTTTTTTTGTCTTTCAAGGGATTATTTTGTTAAAATTTTAAGAAAGAAAAATAAAACAAGCTAAAACTGCAAGCAGTCATGTTTGAGGCTCAGGTCTATCCTTAAATAAGGCCTCTGTTATTTGCTCCGCTGACCGAGCAAACACATTTTTTCACCTGTTCGTCAACTCAACAATCTTTACCCAAATAAATATTTAAACTGCTGAAACAGTGTAGCTCCAGTAAACGGAGCTGCTCAGTAAATGTTTTAGAGTAAACACTGGAGCCAGTGAGTCTGGATCTAAACCACTCATTTAAAAAAGTTGCTCCCTTCCAAAATAATAAAATAAAAATCTCTCAAAGTATTTACCAAATACTGATGCTTTTTCCATGAACATTCACATTTTAAATGTTTTTACTAACATGCTAAAGATATAGACTAAAGGTCAAGCTGAAAGCTAAAAAGGAATCATAATAATAAGCAATAACTGTACTTATCAAAAAATAGAATACATTAAATTAGAAATAAGTATTAAATGCTATATTATGTTTATAAAAAAAACTTGCTGGTATTTCTCATAATTATCACAAACTTGTACCAAATACAATTAAATTAAAAATAATTAATTATTGGGGAAATGTTGAGAAATTTAATGTCTTAATATCTCAAAAAGCTGGTGCATTAGTTCTCAATCCCTAATGTGACTGCTGGCTGCTGACGTACACAAATAAACACCACAATAGGGCCAAACAAACCACAGTTTGTGCTATTTCAACAAGATGGAGGAATAAAATATAACACCAAAGTGTTTGGGAGAAAAGTTAAGACCAAACAACATTAGTATGTTGGACCTGTCTGCAAAAAATCCTCACCTGATTCCCTTAAGATGAAATCATAGTGCAGTGTTTGTTCATATACAACACCTGTGCGACCTGAGTTTTTTTTTTTTTGGCTCAACACCAGATGTTTGCTGCCTAAAAGTTTTTGCCACCAGGGCTCTGCAAACAAACTATATGTGCACCTGGATATCCATTCTAAACACACACACAGATAAATCCAGACAGAAGAGAAGCAGAAAAGCAACACAGATGGTTTGCTTGAGAGGAGGCAGCAGGAGTATCACCCTTAATCCTCCTACACATGGCTCTTCTGAAAGAGTAAATTGACTGCAGACCAATTAAGTGACCATGCAGAGAAAGCTTTGCCCCAGCAAACCTAAACTGGAGTATGAGTGGAATAAAGCCCACTAAATTATTGATACACGTGAATTTCATAATTTTTAGGGTTGATCTGGAAGGTTTAGAAACAGTGTGACATCAGCTCCATGTAAAAAAAATCAAATTTTAATGTATGTTAACTTAATCGTCATCTGGGCCATGGAAAGTAATGATGTTTTAAATGTAGGAAAGCAAGTACAATTACTCCATACAATGAAAAGAGGTGCACTGTGTGTATTAAAAAAGACTTTTGTCAAAAGGTATTGCCTGTGAATCCTCTTTAAGATATCCAGATCTCTGAGATTAAACATCTCTGGAAACTTGATGCTTATATAGACATAAAGTGCATGCAGAGTGTCTTATTTATTTTACATCATTTAATATCCTGTTGCTCCGGTTAATAAGCAGTGATTGCACACATAGTTAATCAGCTTGTGGGCTAACTGCTGACTGAATTTAATTAGGTGTGTGCTTCTTGAGTAGTGCTTCTTATCTTCATGTGTATAATACAATAGCAACTTTCAAGTGTCTTTGATTGGCTATATGACGCCACAAGAGATTCAAAGTTAGTATGGTCAGCTAATTAGTGTAAAGTGTGAAAGACTGAATAAGTCGTGGTAAAGCTGCTTAAAGCTCAGTTCGATTTCCTTTTATGCTACTTGCCCTTTACACGTTGCATTAAAAGCAAACATTTTGGGATCCTTTTTCCCCAAGAACAACCAACCACAAATCGCTGTTTTGCAAATAAATATAGTTGGAGCGCATTTGTTTTTATTTTTTTTCAGACTTGTGTTGCTTTTGAATATAATCAGCTCTGCATGCGATTTATAAACAATGAAATTCAATCAAAAATGTCTTTCATCAAAACGTGCAGACACTGTTTTGTGTCCTTTGTTTTTTGTAATTAAACCAGAGTTGTTAAACTGTTATAAGGTCACTTTTTGTGGCATTATGGAAGTCTTTTTGAGTCTGTCTCACCATTTCAATGAGAATTTGGAAATAATTGTTTAAGGAGATGTTTAAGTCAACTTGTAACTGCAGCACAACTACTTGATCAGCTGTTGACTATTGAAAGGCTTTAAATTTTTCCATATCACAAGCATTGCTTGTGCATTGTTACTAAAATTATTATTTTTTTGTCAAAGTGCAAAATCAGCCACTGCAACCTCTCTGCTTGGTTCAGAAATATTGAAGGATGCAAAACAATCTTTCCTGTCAAAATGTCTTAGAAGAATTGTTCTTGTCAAAGATAATTGCCTGTCCTCTTCGGTAAGATTTCCACAGTGGCAAATATGACAAATAGTGCATATCAACATTGAAAGCATCTAAGCATGCAGCTGTGACTGCTTTCTTTTTCTCTTTTAACATTGTTCTTTGCTAACACAAGAATCACAGCAAATGTCTTTGTCAAATCTTGTTTTGTTTCTCTGACACTACTAATGGTGCAGATTGAGTAAACTTGCATCCCATTAAATAAGCCCCAGATGCCAAAGGATAAAAAGCAAACTCAGGAGGAGATAATCTGTTTACATGTGTTGCTCTGGTGCCTGGAGAACAGTTTCCCATCCTAGAAAATGGCTGTGGGATTATAGGCAGAGATCCAGCAAAACACTGATGGTGCTGCATCAGGGCTTTAAACAACATCTGATGACTATGGAGGATGTGGCGATCAAAAACATGGAGATGCTTAGCAAACAATTCTCTTGGAATGAAAGGAGAGGTATAATTTACTGTATGTTATGTGCTTTTTGTGCTTAAAGTTTTAGTCAATCTTAGTTTTGCTGAGAAGTTATTCTATATTTTTGCTGTCATTAGTTTATTTGAATGGTTTAGTTTTCACCAGTTCTTACAGTTGTGAAATAATTTTTACTTGTTTCCCATCCAAGAAACACCTTCCAAAGTATAAATATGCCTATTTTTCACTCAGTTTGTCAAATTGTCAGCTTATTTTCAGTCCCTGTTGTCACCTCTCACTTATGATGCCTTTTGTTTTGCTATCTGGTTTCATCCAAGCTGTTCTTTTTTTAAAAATTGTTGCATTCATCCAACCATGTTTTTATGCTCCACTATTTTTGCACAAAATTTCAGAAAACTGCAAAACAGCCAAAAGGCAAAAAACCAACCTGTTTATGGGTATATATTTATATCTTTTTTATTGATTATTTTGAGTATGGAATTTGGCAAAAGATTATTTGTTTCATAATTGGTTATTATGTTTTTATGATTCAAGCACTTTACCTGTAATGTGCTTTTCAAATAAACTTGACTTAATTAACTTGACTATAAATACAACACACTTATGTGTGGAACAATCTACCCTTTAAGAGAATTCAAAATAGCCTTTAGTGATGGGGGGCAGATTTGTTTTGGAATGACTGCTGTCAATTTGGTAAAAAGTCAAATAAGTTTTCAAATACAACTTTCGGTCGAAGATAGCCCAGCCGTTGCCTTGTAATTCCTCTCAGTTCTCATTTCTTTACTGTTCTGACTGGAATTTCTCCAATTCAGCTCAATTTCTTTGGATGAATTTCAATCAATGGACAGAAGTAGAAGTTGTGAACGACTTACAGAAATTTCTGTATTGTTTTTGGATTTGTAGTTTGGCAACAGTCGACGAAGTGAAGTAAGCCATTCAGTGTGTGTTGACCACGATTCCAAATATTTAACAGTCAAAGTTAGAGGAAGAATGTTTAAAACATTTTATTGCTGACAAAGATGTTGTGTCCCTACTCTCTAAGGGTTGTTTACAGGGAATGCAATTTCAGGTATGCTTTATTGAGCATTGCATATGTCATAGCCAATTGGGTCAAATCTGAAACTTCAGGAGAGTTGCTCGCAATTGTTTCTCAAAAGCTGATGATCCAGACTCTATACGAAGCAAAGTGTAGAACAATGAATGGTTTTTACCATTAGAAAACATTTTTACAGTATATTTCTTTAAGTGTATTCTTAAAGCATGAAATTATCTTTATTTGAAAAATGCGAAATGCATTGAATATACAGAAGAGAATTAGTGGTGTTACATTTTTTTGCCAAATATTTACTCCATTACTGTTTCTCATTTTTGAGTCTCACTATGCACAACCCAACAAAAATATCTGCAAAACAAAATCTTTTTTGACATAGATTATGTTAAGCTCACCCAGAGCTAATTAAACATCTGATCAGGTGATGAATTGATACTCTGACAAGTAACATCACTCTCACCAACATCACCAAAAACCTGAGGCAGTGTTTAAAGAAACTGACAGGTGAAAACAAAACTAATACCTCTCAGGAAATTATTTTGATGATGTGATGATTTTCACGTGACATCGATTAGACTCTGCAGATTACAGAGCCCCTAAGGGAACATGGAGAAAAAAAAAAAGGAAAGAAATCCCGACTTACTTTCTCGAGATCCCGAGAAAAGAAAAAAAAAAAGTCGGGATCTCGAGAAAATAAGCCGGGATTTCTTTCCTTTTTTTTTTCTCCATGTCCCCTTAGAGGCTCCGTAGCAAATCAATTTGTAGTTGATGGAATTTATATAAAAAAAATGTTATAAACTATTAGTGTCAAACGATACAGATGTTGCTACCTCGTTACTTTTTTATTTTAGTATTTTGGTGGCCAGGTTTCCCTCAAAGATTTATTTTGACCAATTCTGATTATATTTCTAAATTTTTAGACATAGCCACATTTCTATGAAGAAAAGGATAACTGAATTAACAGAAAATGTTATCAGACACATCCTCAAAATAATAAACATTATTTAAGTACTAAAATGTTTTCTTGGGGCATTTTAAATGAATACTGCTTTTCCCATTGTTGATGTCTGAGATGCTTCTTTAGTTTAAAACTATGTTTTTGAGTGTTTTGAAAATAAAACCTTCATAAAGCCTGAAACAATCTCATAGCCAGAAGAAACAGTTTTCAACAGTGAATGAATAGTAATTAAGTGAAACCAGGAACACTGTTGCCTCATCCATGGTGGCAATTTTGAGTATAAATAGAATTATTTTTCCCCTCTTTCATAGATTTACTGTTAATTGAGTTTGCTTGAAAATCATTTACCAGGTAGGAAGTGTGTCAACAAATAAATATTACAATTAAAAATTCTATTCTTGACTCGTCAGCATGTCTGTGCTCCTACTGCCCTGAACTTATTATGCGTCAGCCAAGTCATCAGTTGACTTGAGGACAGTGCAAATGTAGTATTTTCTCATTATGCTCTCGAATCTTAATGTCTCAAGACTCTTGTTGTAATGCAACAAACTCTTTCCCACACTCAAGAATGTGATGGGCCGCATCCTTCCATCCATCACTTTAAGTGGAGGTTGAGTGGACTCAGGAGCAACCATGCTTGAGTTAAGGTCTATCATCCCCTGTGACAGCCATTTACCTCCACACTGTGCCGGGTTCCTCGCTGATCAATGAGCAAGTCATTGTTGGATTGCCTTCAGGAGGGAGGGTCTGTCAGCAAAGGTTGACAGAAATACAGTGAGTAAAAAGCAGAGATTGAAAAAGAGCGAGACAGAAACGACTGATATGGGTTTCTGTTGAGTGTAGTTGCTCCAGGATATTTGTGCTACTACAGCTATATTAAAGCACAACTCAACTTATGTTGTAGCGTGTGATAGAGATTTCAGTACTGATGTTTTTTTTTTCTTTGCACAAAGTTAAACACCAAGGGTTTCATTTCTATTGGCACATTTGCATGTTGTAATTGTTAAACTAGACGCAAAGGCAGAGTTTTTTTAAAGCACTATTTGTAGTTTGGTAACAAATAGTGCTTTCTTTTTAAGATAAAAAAATATTTGAATACATATTTTTTTTCAAATTATAGCAATTAGAGTATTATAAGATATTAGCTGTTTGCATTATACAGATTGGATAGGTGGAAAAGATAACCATGCTCCCCAACATATATATTTTGTTCTAGCTCTGGGAAGTTTTAGAAGGCCAGTGCCCTGAGATTGAAGAGCACAGGGTGGAACATAAAGGTGCAAAAGGTCAGAGAGATATGAAGGCGCCAGACTATTTAGAGTCTTGTAGGTGAGCAGCAAGACCTTAAAATCTGCTCGAACCTGACAAGACAAGCAGCCAAGAGATGTCAGTCCTGGAGTAATGTGCTCATATTTCCAAGTTTTGGTTAGAGTGCGAGCAGCTGAACTTTTAAAAACTTGACAAACTAGAAGGGAAAGCATTGCAATAATCAATGCATGGAGACACAAGTCCAAGCTGTGACAGTAGCTTGGACTTGTGCTAATGTCAGATTTCAAATGGTTGTGCAAATAGTGTGTTGCGTTGACTTAAGAAGTTCCAGAAAGCATCACCTATCACTTATGCTCTGGAAAACACCATGAACTATCGTAATAAAAACATGGCAGCTATCTAACTATCCATCCATCCATTTTCCAACACTCTTTTCCCTTACTGGGGTCGGGAGGGTTGCTGGTGCCTATTTCTAGCTATCGTTTCGGGCGAGAGGCAGACGTGCACCCTGGTACACCCTGGACAGGTCGCCAGTCTGTCGCAGGGCAACACAGAGACAAACAAACATGCACACACACACACACTCACACCTAGGGCCTGCACAGGGAGAACATGCAAACTCCATGCAGAAAGACCGGGGCCGGGAATCAAACCCAGAACCTTGTCGCTGCAAGGCGACGGCTCTACCAGCTGAGCCACTGGGCAGCCTTAACTATCTTGTTTATACATAATGATGCCACAACTTTTTCTTTTCATTGGACAGAGTTTCATAAGCATGAAGGCATGAAGGCATGCAGGCACAAGTGGATACACTGATTGACCCCTTTCAAACAGCATTGCACAAAAATATTTCTATATTGATTGAATTTGAACTAAATGAGAAGACGTTCCTCAGTAAAATGGTTCAAAGTCATTGGTCATTTGTCAGTTAAAAGGTTTTTCTTAAAACAGGCTCAGTCACAAAGAAAGAAATTGTATTTGAAGATCTCACACAGATTAGAAAGACAAAGATAGATGACTTGACGAAGACAGAGGACAGAGACCAAACCTCTCAAAAACCACTTTATGTGGTGCTGAATTGTAATGAGCTGAAATTACGTGTGTTCGCCATGGTAACAATGCCAATGGGGGGATTCAATTAGCATGAGAGATTTCTTTACTCAAGTGACGATAAAGGGATTCATTAAAGTACACTTCCAGGTGCAGATGAACATTGTAATGTTGGAAAAACGCTTTTTAGAAACCTTGTGTTAATTGCTGTATTGCAACTAATGCTGAATTTTCCTCTGTCATTTGTCTCTTTTTGATCTCCTTTCATGTATTCTGCCAGGCTACATGGCCAGATTGCAAAATGCACAAGGGGACAATCTAAGCACATCAGGGAAAAGCAAGCCATCACACATAAGTCACACGATGAAATAAAGAAAATCAATGTAAAAAAAAGAATCTGCTGGCAACACGTCTTGTCACAATAGACATACCAAAATAAATATGCTCTGAATTGTGTTTCAGATGAGCAGATGAGGCAACTTTAATACTCAAGTGACACAGTTTTATGTGAAGATTGCTAGCACTGAGTTGGGTTTTCTTTTGAGTCTCTTTCTTATGTCTTTGGAGGCCATTACAGAGAATCCGTTGTCAAGTTGAAATCATTTGAGATTTGTGACAGCAGACATTTTCTTTGTGTGTAAAAAGCCATCAAAAGATAATACACCCTCTGTTTTTACAGGGATTAAAATTGTCAAGTAGGTTACAGCAAATAAACAATGTGTAATTGGAACCAGATGCACCAAGAACTATTCCCCACATTACATCACCACCACCATCTTACAAGTATAACTACAATCTGGATGTCAAAACTGAAGTCAAGCCTTATTTTGGTAAAACACCTTTTTTTGAAATTTAGGTGAGCCCGTATGAATGACGGCATCTGTTTCCTTTTTCTTTGCTGACAGGAGTGGCACCAGGTGTGGTCGTCTGCCAGTGCAGCCCGCCTGCTTCATACCTCAATGTGTGGTTTGTTCACAGCTGGTTTTCCAAATGCCTTTATTAAAATGAATGTATTTTCAGATACTTTTGCTTTTCTATCATCTCAAACAAGTTCATCTATTCTAATCTGACCTCTGACATCAATTTCATCCACACATCTGCTATTTACTGGATATTTTCTCTTACCTCTTTCTGCAAACCGAGGAAGGGTTTTGGGTGAAAGTTCCGGTGGATTGACAGTTTCTGAAATTCCCAAAGCAGCTGGAACTGTTTGAACTCAATCAGGTCAACTTGCCATATTTAGGTTCTTGAATGCACTGATATGATGCCATGCAGCTAGTATATTTGTTGTTTGTGGTGACAAACATTCAAAGAGTTGTACCTGATGAAATGACCAGTTAGTAAGAGTTGAAAACATCAATCATGCAAGGCAGGAAAAAAAGAAGAAATTCAAATTCCATTATTTTATTCTGTGACAAATTCCAGGTTATGTCGCATTTTATACCGAATAATACGTTTAACTTTGCCAGGAGGAAGGCTCTTCTCAGTCAAGGGAAAGAACCAGCTTCTGTTGCGTGAATACTCTTCTACAGATGTCTGACTACACATCCTATTATGCAAATAAAATGTACTTATTTGATGTTAGAAACTGGCTATTTCTTTGTCAAATGCACAAAACTGTTTATTATCCTCGTAAAATATATTGTGCTGAAAACAGATCTGTGATAACATGAAATTATAAGACTGGAAAGAAGAAATTGAATTTGAAAATTATTACTGTAGACAGACATGCATTTGGTTGCATTGGTTATGTTGCTTTTGCTCTTTAATATATGAGGAAAAATGTAAATAAATGTATTATAATTGTGACTTAACACCTGGTTGGACAAAATTGTCAGTCATTATATCTACAGCTAAAGAGACTCTTTAAATCTGCAAATATCAGTCACAAGTAGATCTAAACATCATATGAAGAAAATTGAAACTAAGATTTATTTTTAATATTTTCATTAATACCACACCTTCTAGAGGTCCTGGGTAGCCACTGTCACATATATGGTCACAATAAGGCTTTTTCCTTTATATTTATGACTTACTAAATAAAAACAACTCACTTTACCTTTTTTATTGTTTTACTGAGCATCACTCTCCTTAACTCTTAGCAAGTTCTAGCCTCAAGGCAGTGGGCAGATATTCAAAGCAACATCTAAGGAATTTTGCAGAGATAAAGAAAAAGATTCATAAAGAAACCAGAGCCATCATTAATTTTTTTTCCTAAGGATTAATTTTAATAATGCATTTTATTCATGTGAAAGCAGCTTTGATTAATGAAGTTTGAATCTCTTTGCATCTGGTTAATGACATTTGTCACCTGACAAGACGCTTAATTCAATCTCTAAACAGTGATTCTGATCTTGTTAAATCTCGGTTTTAAAGTAGCCATGATGGGAACTTAATCCCCGTGACATTTGACCAAAGAGCTCATTAGACTTGTCGATTCTGAGCCTTTATCCTGACGCAGATGAGAGAATATATTTGTTTGGTGAGGCAGTGAGGTATGTTAAGAGTTTTCTTTTTAAAGGACTTTTTGTCATTTTAACTCAGCTGCAGTTGTATTTCAGGATGATGCACTGGTGTTTCATCTACAACTAATATTAGCATTTTTGTAACATTAAGGCATAACATTATGACCACCAGCCTCATAAACATTGATGCCCTTTTTGATAAATTTGTGCTGCTTGTAAATATTTAAGTGAGCTGTTTTGAGATGCCCAGCATTCTAACATCATATGTTAAGTAATTTAACTCCATCAAAGGTTCTGACCTTCTGTCATGGTAATATGCTGCAACAAACTTCAGTAGCTTTTCACTGAAATGTATTTTTTTTTTATTTCTGAAAGAACTTGATGTGTACAGAATAATAAACCTATTCGTGCAAATGAAGTCTGACACATTCTTTTTCCTTATTGTTTTCTGCACCTGTATTCTTGCAGTTTCACAGTGTCTTGGTGCTCAATAATAAAATCTTTCTAAAGCTTTTTGCTTGCTAGAAATAGTGAAACAAAGATGTCTGCATTCCAGAAAGTAGTCCAAGCAGCATATTTGAGCTGTATTCAGATTATTTGTACTTTTAAAAAGACAAAAAGATACTCTTTAAAGGTTTTAAAACATTCCTCTTATATTTTTTGGCAGCTAAAATCTTTTGTTTGAACAACTGATCATAATCCTAAGAGAATATACATTTTTTCTGCCATTGTCCTTGCATCCCTGTTAGTTTCTTTTCTTCCTGCATTGATTGATAAATCCATAATCATCCCACTGATCTAACATTTGACATGACTTAGGTCAGAAATGTTTTCAGTCTTTGGATTTTTTGACTTATAACATATGGAAACCCAAGGTGCCACACCCTGACCAGCTAATTAACCCACAAAGGTTTTATGAACCTTGAAAATGTTTCACTCTTGGTCCACAGACTACACAATCTTGGGAAATACTGCAACCTTGATGCAAGGAGCGTAAGCAAAAAAAGGCAATTGCTAAAGAAGCTGGTTGTTAACAGAGTGCTGTGTCCAGACATATTTTAAACATATTTAAAAGTTGAAGGAAAACTGTGAAATTGTGCACCAACAACAGGCAGTAGCAAGTCAAAGCGGTTTTGTGTGTATAGTACATTTTCAGCAGCAAGGCAATTCAAAGTGCTTCACATAATTGGAAAGAAAATAAAGCAGAACTCAATCAAAAAACATAACATTGCAGCAATTTTGAGAAGATTGTCAAACAAAAGCCATCAAAGAATCTGGGGGAGTTTCACAAGGAGTGGACTGAAATTCTAGTCAGTGTATGAAGAGCCACAACACACAGACATATCCTGAACATTCACTACAAGGGTCTCACCTGGACTGAGGAGAAGAATAATTGGGCTGCTGATCAGGAGCCATAAGTCCTCTTTTCTATTGAAAGTAAAGTTTTTTTTGCCCCACCCAGTTATGATCAGTGGTTTTCAGACATCACCTCTTATCTGAATCCTCCAAAGATGAATTGTTCAATTCAATATAAGAGTGACATGTTTGACAAGTTTTGAAGTCGCTCTGATGTTATAACATAAGCTGACAGTAATCAATCCCTGTGTTGGATCAGTTGAATGAAACTGAAACAGCTTTCTACATGCTGTAAAAGACAAATTAAGCAAACTAAGAACAGCAGTAAGTAAATAGTGCTGCAGCACCTGTTTTAGGTTAAAAAAAATCATGCTGATGAGCAATCACTTTATGCTGTTTACTTAAGGCAAAACAAATCATGATTGCGAGCCCTCCTCCTGAGAACACTGTCAAACACAAAGACAGCAACAGATGGATTGCTGACATGAAACCGAGAAGGAATTACTTTGGGAAACAATTCATTAGCAACTTGCCAGACACAATTGGGAACATAATGGAAAAAATAAAAAACATTATGTCTCAGACATTTTGAAAGTGACTGAAAAACAAGTGATCAATTCCTGTCTGAGATGTGACATGAACACATGAGTGTAAGAGATGCGCTCATGATAAAATGATTTCCCCTCTTGTCCATATTTTTAGAGAACAAACACTGTTCCACTTTTATCTGATTAAACATCTGCCTGATTGCTGTTGGTGGATGGCCAAATGTTGTGCTGGAATTGACATTTTTATACTCAACAAAATGGATTTTCTTGAGGAGTCATTGTTCAGCCAAACAGTGTGGTAAGACCCTGTTAGTGTCAGCAAAAAGCTGGCAGCCTCGAGATGTTTTTACTTCAGGTCTGCTGCTCTGGGGCTCCACAGCCTGATTGATGGAGCTGTTTGTCTCTAATCACTTCTGAGATAAAGTATCATGCAAGAAACACAGGAATAACTAAAGACTCTAGTTCTCTAGGAGGGGGAGGACAACAGTTTTTGATTTTTGTTGTTGTGAAGGTTCCAACCTTTTATGGTCTGTTTTGGTTGCATTTATGCAAAACATGAAAAATGTTTTTTTTTCTGTTTAATGTGGCTCAAATTGTTCTCATTTGGGTGTTTGAGACAATTACACTCTTTTTTAAGAACTGAGCTCAAATACATCCACTACATTCATTATCTTTTTTTAAGATCGTCATATTTTTTTTTACTAAATGGACACAATTAAAAGACACTGAGCTGGAAAAGAAAACCTAGACAAAGAGTCCATGAACCCTTAGATCTGGACTATATTAAATTCAAAAATGGCAAACATTTTATGAATTCATTCATAAATTTGCTTGCTATCACTTGTAAGAATAACTGCATGAGATTATGACACTTTTCCTGGTATGTAAAACATATTTCAGCCTTTTATTTCCAAATAAGCTGGTTTTCTTTATACTAATGGTAGTGAAAGAGGAAGGTTTCCTCTGGTATAGACTTTGAAACCGTGACTTTCTTTTCTTTAGATCAGGGCCAAACCACTTAAAATAAATTCTTATTCACAAGTTGGTATCTGAAGGTCTTAAAAACATGAGAAAGCGAATACCTTGTTCACTGTTATGCTAAAAAGGTTTTGTCTGATGATCTATCAAAACGGGTCGTCCTTCTCAAATACTTTGCAATTATTTTGTCAGCACCATGTGTTCCTAAAAGACGTTCTTCTTCCTCTTTCCACTTTGCAGACTTCATAATCAGTTTAACTATTTAATGCATCCTAATATTCCAGTTCCTGGGAAGCCTATGGACCAGTACCATTTAGCCTGTACATGGCGTGATGCCACCTTCCATCATGTGTTGTCACAATAGCTCAACAAGGCAAAGGAATCCAAGAAATAAGAAACTAATGTGTCAATACTGTTTCTTCAGCAATTGTTTATGTCCACGTTTACTGCATTTGACTTCTTCTGGTGCAGAATTATGGCACACGTCTCAGTCCAACCATGTAAAAGTTGGATGAAACTGAAAACCGCTGGATATGTATCCCTTTTAGTACCAGATGCAAAAGTGGCACAAATCAGACTTTCTCTTTTAGCAAAACTGCTCTCAGTTCAGCTACAGAGTTACAGTGGTGAATTAAAATGATAAAGAACTTCCCATCTGTAAAAGTGAACAGAAGCATTAACTGCTAATTTATTTTTTTAATTGGGCTTAAAATAAAGACAACAATAAATAAAAAACGAGTGAACAGAAGGGTTCATTTGTTAGAAGATAAAAAAATTAACTACTCACAGCTATTTACATGTCATAAAGTAATAAAAGCACAGATTAGACAACATGAATTCAACTTATTATTATTATTTATTTTTTGAAATAGAAGAGATGCAGCGAAGGCTCTGGAGCAGAAACAATGAAAGTAGCATTTCGCTCACTGCATAGCCACCTCTCAAGAGGCAAAGTGAGGTTGAGATTTTGCTGTGATTCCTGCATATTTCTTTCTGCAGCAATACCGGAATAAACAATTGAAAATAGCACAACACAGGCAGTGATGAATTACCGCGGGGATGAGGCGCAGTACATCAGAATGTGTCTGCTGCTGCAGCTGCACAGTGGACCGAGACCACAGCAGGAAATGGGTAAGGATAGACTGTTAGTTCCCTTAAACTCTTTAGGGTAAACGTTTCATGCTGCTTTACATGTAAAATGGATCTTTTGTCATGCTAATATTTGCTTCACATAAACAAGAAAAAGATGACACAAAGTAACAGAGGCTTCCTCATAGTCCACACTGGGAATATATAAAAGCATTCACACAACTTAAATGCTTTAAAACAACAAGTTGGAGAAAAGGTGTACATATTTTTTCTAAATTTTGGGGTAACTCTGACGCAATTGAAACAATATTCATTTTGCAACCCAAAAGTTGTTGGTTGTAATTCCAGCTTCTTCCAGGCACATATCAATGTTCCTTTGTGCAAGGCATTTAATCCCAAGTTGTCCACTGATGTGCATATGGATGTATCAATGTGTTTAGTGAGTGTGACTGTGTGAATGCTTTGATTGGCTTGCATATAAATTCAGTCCATTTACCAAAATGTAAGTGTTTTTGCCCCCCTGAGTCAGTTCTTATTGAGCCACCTTTTGCTCCAATTACAGCTACTAAGTCTTTTGGGCTGCTTCTCCACAAGCTTCACACATCAGCATACTGAAATGCTGGTCTAATTTGTATACATTATCTAGATCTCAGTCAGACTGGCTTATTAGGTTTCAAGTCTTATGTTGTGTGTATCCAAATTCAGGGACTTCACACTTTGAAGGCTGCATTTACAGGCCAATTATGTTACAGCGACGGCTGTTTAAATTAAAATTGTCCTCCAAATGCGGCCCACAAATTCACCCTCCATTTTTGATTCGAAGGACAAATCTGATGTACTCTTCCCATTGTGGTCCAAACAGGAGATTTTTGTTCTTACAACAATGGCAGGCGAAGTGGGAGGAATACCGTTTTGAACTGCATTACAAGCTGGTGGCACAAAAATTAAAAAGCTCAAACAACAAAAGCCTAACAGCCTTTTATTGTTAGGCTTTGGCTATTTGTATACACATGTTTTTCAAAATCATTTTGTAAAAATATAAAATTAATTAAAAGGGATTAAATGAATAATAGAAATAGCTCAATTTGCTCATCTTTGTTACTCGGCAACAGGACATGCACAGAGATAAGTGCGGGAATAAATCCAAAGTCTAGACTGTCCCAACTCACAGAGACCTGGTTCTTGTCTTCACAATTGATGTAGGGTTCTTCCAAGGACACAGCCTCTGAATTTGGACACACCCTGCATCTAGTTGTTCTTAAAGATGAATTTGCTGTAAACTAAACCAATCCACTGTAGCTTTTGCTCTGTTTTTAACCTCCTGCTGGAAGGCAACCGTTTCTTCCACGTCACAATTATACACTCCTTAAGCGACATGAACACTTTTGTAGATAAAAATTGAAATTTAGATAAATAGAGGGCGCAGAGAAAAAATACCTGAACTAGTATGTGTGTGATGTCCTTCTATCTTCCCTTTAAACTCCTTTTTTACATTGAATGATGTGAAATAATAACAGCAATTTCCACAATAGATGTCCATTTTACTGTTTGTTGTGTTATGTGTCTGTGCCATTTTGATCTTGCTCTCTGAAGCAGACTTGTGCAAATGCACCAGAAGACAAAAGAGGCTGAGTATTGGGTTGCTAGAACAAAAACAGCGAATAATTTAAATTGCTATGCTTTTATTAAAAATGCACACAGTGGCAAATTAATGTCAAAACTGACATTACATCAAGTACAAAGCCATATTTAATAGAGCTGGCCTTTCAGAACAGGAGGCTGTCTCTTAATAGTTTAGTTGAGGTAAAAGCAGCCATGGGCCACTGATGGCTGCTGAAGGACACTGTTTGACACACAAATACCTGCTGCACTGAAAGCCAGAGCAGATGGTGAGGGATGTGTTGTTGGGTTTTCCATCCATCCATCCACCTCTTCTGTACCTTAGTGGAGTCGAGATTGTAGGGTTTTGACCCAACCATAAGTGGGAGACTGAAGAATAAATAGCCACACACACCTTCAGGAACTTGGGGGAAATCTTTTTTTTAATAACTAATAAGTTCTTTGTGCTATTCTTGTGATTAGAGCCTGATTTATTTTAGAATTACAAAAATATACAGTCCCACATGAGCTTGGTAACTTTCCATCCACCTTGGGGGAATTTTACATCTGGCTTTTTCCTCTGTGTTTACTGTAAATAATCTCTCTCTGACAGACCTTCACTGTACAAGCCCCCTTGGTAAACACAGATGATGCTCTGTCTAATGTTAGGCAATGAAATAAACACTATATGGTCTCAACAGGAACCCCTTTTAGCTGTGTGTTTACCACACAGAGACTGCAATGATTCAAACTCTTGATGTTTGAAACTGCAGTGCTTTGCTAAAGTATTCAGAGCCATTTAGGTTTTCCACATTTTGTCCTGTTACAGCCAAACTTTAATGGACTGTATTAGTATTTAATGTGACCGAGGAACAACACATAAATTCTCCACCAGCTTGTACAAATAAAAAAGTGTAGCATGTTCAGCCACCTTGAGTAATTTGCTAAATGACCTTCTGCAAAGGTGCGTGTAGGTTTTTTGTATTGTTTAATGGGCTACTGAATATATAAATGTTCTCTTTGCATAAACTACTTGGATGTTGTAACAACAGCTATCCTTATAAGTCATTCTTAGCTAAATGGGGAGCTTACTAAGATTGGATGGTGTGACTCAAACATGAGTTTTCAAGTATTTTCACTGATTCAGAAATGGATTTATGGACCTTATATCTTCGCTCTTATCCATCCCATTGAAGCTTTATGTGTTTAGATAAATTGCATGCATTGTGGAATTGTTAGACCCACAATGCATGAACTTTAACTTGCAAAATGCAAGTTAAAGTTTTCATAAATAAGAAATAAACTAAAGCTAAAGTTTAGCATTGACTGCAACCATCCATAGCATGGCGGAAACAGGCCAGTAGTATAAAAGAATGATCTGACAAAGAGCTTACCGAGAAATATATGCAGGAGAGTGGATTGCCAAATAAGGAGCAGGTGGTTAATTAGAAACTGGGTGCAACTGTAAGCAATGGGAAGTATCTGAGGTTGAATTGAGGAAAATGGTGAAATGGTTACACAGGCAATGTGGAAAACAGAAATGCTAACAAACCAGAGAGACAAAACGAGAAATTATTTAAATCAAAAAGGTTATAAAAGAACACAGAAGCAATAGGGGACAAGCAAAAATAGAAAAGATAGGGTTTCAAAATAAAACAAGAACAAAAATACACATAACTAAAAGGACTTTTAAAACTGGAATGAACTGAAAAACAAAAGTAAAACCAAAGTTCCTAAATTCATGACACCTTTGCTCTTGTCTCACGGATTTAAATAATTCACCAACTTTCTTGTTGCCATGCATAAGAAACATCCGGAAAGCTTGGTTCTGTCAATATGTTTCCTAGTTTGAATTTAGCTCAAAGCTAAATGTTTTGTTTTTAAACATATTTCACTTTCTCCCATGTTCATTAACCCTACACGGTGTGAAATACGATTTCTATGGGTTTATTTCATGTAATTTTTTTAAAGGTCAGATTTGTAGGGTATTATTTGTAAAATAATAGTCTTACTAATAATTCATACTCCAACTGGAGTTATACATCTGTGAAGCTCCTCCAGATTGATAATAAACCATAAACTTATTTTTGATTTTTCCTGTGATTTTTAGGGGCATCAGAGTAAAGAGGCTGAATGGAAAAACATGGCAAACTTCAGATTTAATAATTGTCAAATACAGAAAAATATATATTTTTTATTACAAAATAATTAGCTATTTCGTGTGGGTCTGTTAGATAATATTTAATTTAAAATGGACTGAAAACGGGATGAAATATTGAAAAAATTTAAAAAAGATCGAGGACAGATTTGTGTGTGCATTCATAAAGATGATGTTTCCTTGCTTTTTCAAAGCTTTTTTATTTGCATTTACAGAGGAAGTGGTATATAACTGGGGCACCATTTCATTTGAAAACATAATTTAAGTTGTAAATGTCACACTTTCTCCTTATTGCATGAATGAAAAACCTCCTGATGGTTGACAAATGCCCTCATTTTCTCAAATCTATCTGCTAGTATTCATTTTGTGGTATCTAGAAAAACCCAAGTGCACTTGTTGGTTTTGTGTGTTTTTCATTTTTCTTAAATGTTATTGCAGTATATGAATTTATAAAGAAAAAAGCTGCATCATCAAAACATCTCCCGTGGTTTGTGTAAAGGCTCATTTAGTCCTGTCTTATGTAAGTCTGCAATCGTTTCACCAAATTAATTCTAATCTTCATTCCCATTACATATCTGCTTTTAGTTTTGCATCCACACACCAACTTAGTGAGGTTTCCTTCATTCATCGATTTGGCCTCGACTGTGAGCTCAGGAGAAATGCCACTTGGGTCAGGCCAATCCGAATCCCTCTATAAGCTGCAGGATTCAGGTACCAAACAGTTCAGATGCCCCCCTGATTAGGTTTTGATCCTATAGGTATAAAAACAGTTTGACAGAATGAAATTACTTTTCTTTACTATTGGCATAAAAACCTTTCTTGGTAAGCATACGTGAAATAAATAAAACAAAACATCAAAACCCTGTTTCTAAGATACAAATTTAACAGCAAATAAGAGAAAAATTGCATGTTGTTGCTAATTTAATCACACAAAATATACTGAGTTAGAGTTAAAAACCTATTGCAATTTAGTGAAGTGTAAGAAGCCTGAGCAAGGGGAGCACAAGCGATGAAAATGGCAAAAATAACCCTCCTCCGCATCAGTTTTTTCATCACATTAAGGACTGAACTTCAAACTGTCAGCATAGCACCCGGCATGCTAAAGATACCCACAAGACCCAAGTCATCACCATTTCATTCATGCATACAGGATCATTCCTCCAGCCCTCTGACGGATGTGCTCTCCATCTCTCCATACGTCTTTTAGTGACTGGAATACAAGACTACAATTTCCTGCCTAATTTTGCTGTGAAATGTCTCTTCAAGCAGACCTTGTCCATGCTCCCTAAGGAGCATCACAGCAGCGGAGGACAGCTCCCACAGTGCTGCAGCTCCGGTGGAGATAATCTCCCTGTCAGCAGTCTGTCTCTCTCTCAGATGTCAACTGCTGCCAACAGTTGTGTACCTTTAGTTTGCACTCCCACAGGGCTGTCAGCAAACACTCATCTCACCACTTTTTTGAGCTGCTGATTTTAGCACATTATCACATCCCAAAGTCACTGCCTGTAGCTGCCCTCACTCTTAAGAGTGCAAATGTGAATGTTTTAATGACCTCTAAATGTGGGGGTCTTGTGACGTGTAATGAGATGAACAAGGTAGCTAATAAACATTAATGGCTTTGTAAAAAACATATTTGTAGCAATGACAGAGTAAGCTTAAAGTTCTGTTTCACATGTTTTTTTTAAACAAATGCTTTGTTTGTAAAGACAAAAGACAATGTTAAGAAGAAATAACAAATTTCAATAGTTGTATTTATATTTTTGTACATTAAATCTAAAGCAAATAAAAAACGGAAGAATTTACGACAACTTTTATGGCTCATTGCAGAGAGAAAAAACAAAAAGCTACTAGATTTGCTCCTACAATTCCTAAATTTTAAGAATAATCTCAAATTTTGTTTAGAAAGTGCTATCAAATCTCCCACTTTTGGAGATTTGATTGAAATTGAAATTAATCTCAGAAATTTTCAGGAAGAAAAGTGAGGAAACTTCCATGCTTTGAAAATTTGTCCAGCAAATTTTCAATTTTTCAAGCTGAGACATTTTTTATATTTCTGGGAAATATCTGAGATTACTTTCAAAATTACTGAGTTTTTTGGAGAAAAATTACTTCTTTGGTTCCTGTCTAGTTTGGCCATGATATGTTGTCAATAATTTAAACTAACAACTTAAATATTTTAAGTAGTTACATGCCACATTTGTAATTGTACTATAAGTAACTCAAAGCATGTGTACGCTCATGCGAACATGTGGTGTGCTCCAGAAGAAGTTCAGAAAAGATTATTGATAGCCTTCATTATAATTTATTGCTTGTGAAAGTGTGGAAATGTTATATAGATTTATGAATTATTAAAACAAAAAGTACTGATGACCCAATATACTGCATGCAATACACTGTTTAGCTTAGCTGATCTCATTGCTGCTGGTGAAAGTCGGATCTTTGTTGACAGATGTCAACAGGTACTGACTTACATCATAGTAGGGAACACACCCATTACAGAGAGGGAGGTAATTGGATTCACAAATCAGCTGACAGCTTCAGGTTTATAGTGGCATTGGGCTTTATGGGCCATATTTCAGGGGCTGCTGGGCAGTTTGTCAGAGGTAGTTTGTATGTGGAGAGGAAATGGGAGAGGAGAAAGCAGCAGGGGAGCATCATTTCTTTTGCCTTTTGTGGGGTTTTACTGAAGAAAATGCACTGGTGAGCAATGAGTCACTGTGATTCCACTCAGCCCCAAAGAACCATAAGCCCCGCATCATTGAATAGGATGATATGTACCCCTGAAGGCAGCTAAACCTTTGACTTTCTGTCTGAAGCGAAGACCGGGGTAAGTGTTTTGGCTTTTGAACAAATACCCCTTTGTCAAAGGCCACTGAAAGCTACATTAACACTGATTAATCTGTTTTGTTGAAATTGCAAAACAAGCAGGAAAACTTCATCTTTTATTTGCATCTCGCAGCAAGCAACAGGCGCCACTGAGAGCGAGTGAGTTTGGACCACATCAAATCAGTGTCACCCTGAGACTTCCTGTACATCATAAACTGCAGGGCCATCTAAGCTGAATGGAAAGGTCAGATTGTGTGGCATGGCGCAGTATGAGATATCCCTTTTCTCACTCCATCTCTGTCTTGTCCTCTGTATTACTGCAGGATGAGCAGTATGTTCTCGCTGTCAGAGAAACGCTCGCGCCGGCTCTCCTGGGTCAGAGGAGCAGAAAATGCTGGGATGAGACAGGTAGAGAACAGCTGAATCTTTTCACGTTTTTCTCCGATTCCTTTGTCTGACTGCACTGTTGCTGTTGTCAATGGGTCAAACACGAGCCAATGAAGCAGGGAGGAAGGAGGATTAATTGTTTTCTTCGGGTGCAGAGGGCAATACCAGAGGCCTGCTTTATCAAGCCCCCACTGAGATTCCATATGCTGGAGGAAATCTGTTCAGTTTCTCCCTTCAGACTGGTTCTCATGTGCTTGTCTGTACTCTTAGGTGCAGAAGAACATGCTGTGGTAAGCCTTCCAGCAGATTCTATCTCCAAAGCAGACTTCTTTTTCAATCCTCATGGACAAATGAAACATCTTATTAAAGCGTTAGATTACAGTGAGATTATTGCTGCTGGAGATAAGAAAGCTATCAAGCCTTTAGTGCTTGAATGTCAGTCTGACCTTTTTTTTTATTTTAAAAAAATATGTTTCATTATCTTTAAGTTTAAACTGAAGCTGAATTCAGTGAAAATTTACTGTTCCTTTCCTAGAAGCCTGCGAGACATTGAGGCCACAGTTTTTGCTTACTTGGCCAACTTGCTTCTGTGGCTTTTGCTTCTTCAATTTCTGCTTGTCCTTGCACTGAAGATTGGTTTGTGACAGCTGCAAGATTAATGACTTATGTCCTCTGGAGCATATTTTATTTTGCTATGTCCAGTATATCATGCCAATAAATCAACAGTATGTACATAACCTCTGCCGTTGTTGCCAGCTAAGCTTGACTCTGCCAGATTTGGTCAACAGTTGAGTGATAAATCCCCACTCTGAAGGCCACAGCAGTATGTGGGAGTAGTCGGGGTGATTTATTAAAGACGAAACTGAATATGAGTGAAGGAGTTTTGTTACTGATGAGAGTCATGAATGATATCTGCTGTTACTGATGGTATATTAGGACGCAGGTGATGTCATTCTAAGTTTGCAGAAGACCGTTGATTGGATGAAGGCCAATGCAAATGCAGCAAGACACATACAGCAGACACATTGCTGCTTCCAGAGGGTTTTGCACTCCAAGCAAAATCGGTTTGCTTTCATAAACAGAGTCAAACATAGTCTCCTCATCCATACTTATCTCTCTGCATGCTCATTTTTATTTATCAGTTTCATACCACAAGACATTAAGATTGAACTTAAACCCTACAATCGCTATTTTTGTATCCTTGCCAGAAGTAATTCTGTTCCTTAATTTAAAATTCAAAGCTTTGGAATCATACATTTAGTTGGTTATAGACTTAATTTATGTTAAAATCCTAATCAGGAGAGTTGAAAAATAAGTCACTGCCTTACCACATCTGCTCAATCAATAAAATATTTAAAGCAGCAGATTGTTTCAATTCAGCTTCATCTTGCAACAGCGTCTCTAGCCTTTACATCAAAGCCCTCATTAGAGAAACATCTCTCATTTCAACTGGAAAATATCTTCTGCAAAAGACTATGTTTAGGACTCCTTTATCCAGGGCAGATTTAAGGTTCTGTACAAACATTTTCACCATATATTGGCAGGGACTGGAGTTTGGCATTCTGAGATATTAAGGGTTTAACCCCTATTCTATCTGAATGTTTTTACAGTTATTGAAAATATTATACATTTTTGGTTCCCCACTTCTCACACAATGACTGCTGGAGGAAGGGATTGGACCCCTGCAAGCCTGTAAAGATAAGTGGATGAGTTGATTATTTATTCTATTAAGTAGTAAATGCAAATTTTATTAAAGAGCATACTATAGATGTACATCTAGCAACAGATTTATTGCACTGACTCATTTTATGTGTGCTTCTATCTCCCCCCCCCCACTTTGGGTTGAAAGGAGCACTTATGTTTTCAAAAATAGCAGAACTTACATTGATTATAGGCATCAGAAATGAAGAACTTGCTGATGGATTTTTTGTGTTGCTTATTAAAAATGCTGAGATTTCATGGAATGTCTGTCAGTGATTGATGAAATATGAGGAGTACCACTCATATTACCTGTTTTCTGGAGCCTGAAGAAAGATAAAAGGACTTTGAAGAGGTTTTCACAGCCTCAGTGTGATGACACCCTCATACCAACACATAGGATACTGTCTGTGCTTTAATGCTGTGGCAATATGCCTGAAGGCGAGCCACGACCTTTTGCTGTCATGCAGTCAAGGCATTTCTTTCATTTTTATAATTCTGCTGACTGTTTTGGAGCCAGCTTGGACACATAAGAAACAAGCAATGGACAGAACAAAGGCAGAGGCGGTAAAGAGAGACATCCTCCTTTGTATCTGTAGTGATGGCAAAATGTGTAAAGGTCCAGGATTAAAGATCTCAACATTGGAGACACCTTTGTTTTTTTCCCTCATCTTTCTCAGTAGTTTTGTTTATTTTTGCCTTCCTAATGTTCTTTTAAGTGATTAGAATGCCCCCAGGGAAGCCAAGGGGAAGATATTTCCAGGTTTTGAAAGTGGAAAGGATTTAAGAAAGCATAAGTTAGCATAATGAGATGCTACTTCTCAGCCATCAGTTAGTTATGCTGCCATCGGCTCAGGCTGCTGCGCGACCTCCCATGTTGCACCTCTCCTGTGCTCTACTTTGTTTCACTTTCCATGCATTTAAATGTCACTGTTGCATATGATTAACTTCTTAAATCTGTGTGTAGTATTTTGTGCTGTTTTTGTCATCTCTGACTCCAGACCAGCATGTTCAAAGTTTAACCAGCATTTCCAATATTTTCCATGATTCTTTCTATCAAACTAGAGTTTTTGCTGTAAGTATATTTTTGTTTTTCTTTCCTCCCTCAATTCAACCAACATACTTTGGCTATATAAGGGAGTTGTGTTGTTTGAAATGAGTCCAGTAAAAATAAAATAGTTCCGTTATCTTCACAGCAAGACAATGACAGACACATAGGTGTCCACAAGGGACATTGTACTGCTTGCTTCAGGTGAATACACAAAAGAATAATTGTTTTAATATTATCATTGCTGAGACTAAAACAACATCATGGTCAGAACTATAGAAATTAAACAACACGGCCACTGACAACTATAGTTCTGGGGAAGGTCTAAGCCTTGTGAGACTCAACAACGTCACAAAAATGGAGAACATATGGTAAGTGGTGACACTTAATATTTGGCCAAGCATAACGAGGCCTCAGTATGAATGAGTCACCCAGGACAAAAACAACCTCCAAAGGAGAGGGATGAAAACCACCAATGACCAAAAGGAACACAAACGGCTGTCTTACATTTTCTGAAAATAAGTGTGAAGTTCCCACACAACTTGAACATTTAGCTAGGCCCAGCAGCCTACCAACAGAGATAGGTCAGGATGGAGACAGTGTGATGGTATTGCAATGACCTGGACTTCTTGCTACAATTGATTGAATTAGAAATTCTGCTCTCAAACTATGGCAAAAAACTTTGCCATATGGTTGAAATAAAACAATTCAAGAAAGAGGAGTGATCCATCCATCCATCCATCCATCCATCCATCCATCCATCCATCCATCCATCCATCCATCCATCCATCCATCCATCCATCCATCCATCCATCCATCCATCCATCCATCCATCCATCCATCCTCTAACACCCTTGTCCCTTCGTGGGGTCGGGAGGTTTGCTGGTGCCTATCTCCAGCCACCATAGGAGTGAACCAATAGTTTCGATGTAACAACTACTGCCAGGTGTTAAAGCTAAAACTTTTGCAAGGCAAGATCAGCTTGCCAGGTGTCATGCTCTGTTAAATAAACATTTGAATTCCATGATGGCTATTATTAATATTTCAACAGATGGGGTTTTGAGTTGTGCCTGCAGGTTGGTAGCGCTTTGAATTATAGAAAAAATACCTGCAAAAGCAAATGTCAGTGAGTAAGGTTTTTCATTTGGGTTTTTTGTGGAAAACTGTTCAAAAAAGGAATATTCATCTGTACAAGGGATGTGGCAGATGACGATTCGTGGTTGGTGGTTGTGGACGGGTAATTTATACACATAACATGTCTCCATCACATATTGCAATTTTCAAGTATTTCTCTGATGAGGCTGCCTTGGTATGTATTATTCTTGAGTTTGTGGCCTACCTGACTGAGTGTGTCTCTTCTAGGATCATAGCTCTAAGGAGTTTTAAACACAAGAATCCTTTCTTGTGTTTTTCAATGGTCTCACCTATGGGAGTTCAATTTGGGTTTTGATCAACACAATATTTGCTTTATGTTGGTTAAAGTAAATGTTTCACATCATCAGAGCTTGACACGTTTCAGATGAGAATGAAGAATCTTATTTGAATGTCGGCCTGATGACGGAATGCAGATCTAATTAAAAAGTCAGCAAATCTCCTAGCAGCAGATGCTGGCACACACTGCTTGGTGTTTTCTCCCTTGTCTAATCTGTGTGTAAGACCAGATAATTAATGGTGCTGTGACAGGAGAGCCCACAGCCATTAATGGAATGGATTGAGCTTGTTTACCCAAGTTACTCCTTGTCCTGTACTTTCCTAATGAGGATGTGAGCAAGGGCAGGCCATCACCATGGTTATCAGACATTTGGGGCTGCGGCATCAGTCAGGAGTTTCTTGTAGACAAATGCAGGGCTCTAGAGAGGAATAACGATCCCAAACTAAGGGCCAGGGGCAGCACTATCATGACAGAACCATTGTCCACTTGGATTAACTGTGGCACAGAGGTATAATGAGATGTTAATTCTTATTATTGGCTTGTTTGATTTGCATTTTAGAGAAAAGGGACTTGAAAAAGAGAGTAATAAAGAGTAGATTTGAAGAACTCATTTTAGTCTTGATCCTTCATGCAGAATAAACACATTCAAAACAAAACCATCAAAAGTCCCCTCTGAAATTATGTCTTATTTTCATCATAAAGTTATTTGTAAATTCATGACAAGTAACAAGTTTGTTTTCATAATGCATCCAGCATTCCCCATAGGGAAATAGATCAGTGTGGAGATAGGAGAGATGCTTGAGGCAGATTTCTTCCTGAAGAAATTTACCATCGCAGATTAACTGCATATAGACCAGGGGTATTTAATTTCAGTCCTCAAAGACTGGTATCGTGCAACTTTTAGATGCATCCCTGGTTCCACAGACCTGAATCAAATGGTTGAATTACCTCCTAAGTAAGTCGTCAAGTTGTCCAGAGTCCTGCTAATGACCTGGTTATTTGATTCTGGTGTGTTAAAAGTTGCAGGACGCTGGCCCTCAAGCAGGGTGAATGAGTACCATCTTTCCTTCTTGTAGCTTATGTGGTTCTGTTGGCATTTTTAATCCACAGCCTTCAGGGTTTATTGAAGAATGAATCTGCTAGGATAAAACTCAACTCCTCCATTTGAGGACACAAATCTCAAACAGAAATTGGTAAATTGACTCAGTTCAGGTCAAGGGACAAATTTCCTCAACCAGAGAGATGGATGTATGGGGCCTTATCTTTAGTAAAGTGGATTATCTTCTATAGTGGTGAAAAGAAAGTTGAAGTGAAACACAACACTGTCCAGTTACTGGCCCATCAGTATTCTGACTCCCATATATGATGTTCAAGGTTGTTTTAAGAATTACACAAGACCATTTTGGAAAGGTTATATTTTCTAGACTAAACTTTTATATTTCTTCATTCAAGTGATCCCTAAAGCAAACACAGTTGTGAAAATTAGTCCTAAGAGGATCAGATATATGTTAAATCAACCTTGAGTTTATTTTGTATTCGAGTGCATCTGGTCAATTCTAAGAAATACTAAATAATTTCTTACATTTGCAAGCAGCTTATTTTCAAAATATCTACATAATGTAGGAGGACTTACATTTGATTTTAATTAGGAGAATCCAGTAATGGGTAATGGTATACACAGTGACTGTGCAAAAGTCTTCCTTTCTTCAGTTTCCAATCTATTGCCTAAACATGTCTTCAGCTGTTGGAGAGACAAAGCAGATACATTTCAATGCCAATCTGTCTGCTTGCTTTCAAACAAACTGGAAACTTTGAAAATCATTTTTCTCATTTCTTAGGTTCTGAACAGTACATCTGGTATAAATATGGAGTAAGACACTTTATTGGCTTTTATGCACTATTGCAGGCCTGTGCCTAGCAGCATTGTCTCATCAGTCCTTTGTTTAATTGGCAAGACGTTTGCCTTTTTCCCACTCAGTTTAAATATGTTATGTTGATGCAAGTCAGAGGAGCTTGCACTGAGCTGCCTTCGGCGTTGGCTTTATTTGACTGGCTTATCAAGAGAAGAAGTGCGTTTGGAGAGAAGAAGAGTCTGGAAGGCGAGTAAAACCTGACAGAGCTCTGTGCCATTTCCTTATTTAGATGGCTTTTTGTCACTAATAATTATCCTGCCTTTTTTGCTGCTGTGTGAAACCAAAATAAAGAAGAGAGAGCTTGATGCCAACCGCTGCTTTCCTATTCTTTGCTCATGAAAGCCTGAAGGGCCCAAAGTGCTCCGTTTCCCTATTGCGGTTACACAAATGAACAGTTTCAGTGAAAACCAGGTCAATGTACTGTGACTTTCTCTGAGGAGCTGAAACAACAAGATGCTGCTTTCTCTCTCTCAGTCACATTTTGAATAAACAGAATTTACCAGTTTAGACATATGAAGGATTTTCTCCTTTTCTCAGACTCTTTGCCATGTGTGTTGGCAGACGTCTTTTGCTTGTTCGTTCCTTTTCATTTTGACCACTTTAAATACATGAAAATAAATAGTCACGCTGTTGGAGTGAGGAAATCTGTTTCATTAGCCTATGCAATGAATCATTTGGCTCCCAGCTTCTTCATTTCATTTATTTTAAATTGTGTTTTTCTGCTACTGTTAGCTAATCTGTTCAACCCTTGCAGTTTTTTATTGTGTCAGAGCTCTAGCATTTTCTCCAGAACATTTTAAAAATACAGAATCATTTATGCACAAGGCAAGAATTACAGACATGGTTTCTGTTGCAGTGTTGTGAAAAGGTATTTCCCCTTTTGCTAATTTTTTCAATTTCTCAAGTTTTAATATCAGAGTGAAATAAATTCAAACTGCAAATGATGATTTAATCTTTTTAAATCTGCAGTAGAAAACTTTTAAAAATAAATATTTTACACAACCTGCCTCCTCTTTGTGGTTTCACTGCCATCTGCACACAGAGCGTTGCTCTATGTCGGAAGCAACCAATGAGAGCCAGGAGAAGGGTTTTAGAACTAGCGATCAGGCTTTTGTACATGCTACTCACGCACTCCGTCCCACACTGTGTAAAAGCTCAAGATTCCTATTAGCACAGCTGCAACAAACCGACAAAAAACAATAGGAAAACGATTTACCCACTGTCTTCAGTGCCAGTGCATTCTAATTTGAGCATTCACTACAAGTTCCACTGTTGGGGAGGAGCTGTAGCGCATACACAAGGAGGATTGACGGCGCCAAGTCCCTCATCCTGGCTCTGATTGGTTGATTCTGACTGGGAGTGGTGTGTTTCTGCAGAGTAGGAATACACAGAGGAGGCAAAGGAGCTCGGATATTTACAATAAATCATCTGTCTCATATTACACTGTCAGGACATAGTGACAAATATGTAAAAAATGACATTTTATAAATGTCACGAACTGCAGCTTTAAGTTATCATGTTGGATCATAATTTAACTATGTTTAATTTTTAGAAAGTTGACTAATTACTCCCAGAAAGTAATTAATCGTTAATCGTTTTCTAATAGATGACTGCGTGTTTTTTAAAAGCTCAATTGTTTGTAAACGTTTTGTGTTTCTTTTTCTTTTTAAGTTAAAAAGAAAACTTTTTCTTTTTAAAGAAAAAGAAATGTAGAATAGCAAATCACCTAAATAGAACCTGCCTGATATTGAGTTAAAATCTAAAACAATCAACACATGATGGGATTACATAACTCAGTAGTAGAATAAGTGCCCTGGGCCTTCTGCTGCACATTTTCCCCTTCTTCTTCCATAAAACACCCTTTAAAACATAAAATAAAAGTCTATACATCTATGGATAAAAGTCTATGGATTTAAAGTAATCTGTATTGTAATACTCAGTATCTTATTTTTTGTAGTTTTACTACCCCCTTGTGGCAGGATGTAAGTTAGGTTTTGTTTTCGTTAAAATTCAGTCTGTCCAGCGTTTTCGACCTGCAACGTGTCAGAGCGACAGTGTCTGAACCTTTTCTCAAGCCTGAAGTATCTTTGTCCGTAAGTAGTGTGTTAGTGCACTCAAATGTTGCTTGACAGAGGTTGTCTACTAGTGTAAGTTTTTGTGTAATGTTTAACGAAGTTAAATGTGTTGAGCCTTCGTGGCACTACGTGGTTAAAATGTGTCTTTGTACAATGTGTGTATTTGACACGTGCAAGCTGTTCATGTATTGTTTTCTATGCTTATTTTTCAGTTTTACGTGGAAGAGAAATCTTATTAAACCTCAGGCTTACTTCAGCCCAACGTTTGGAGTTTTTTCTTTGTTCGCTATCTGTCTAGCGCAGTCTAGCACACGCCTGTGTGAGGACAGAATATAATCCCAGAACATATGAGAAACAAGGTCATTGACTTCCATCAGACTAGAAAGACTCTAATGAATAACAGTTAAAACTACAAATGAGAGCTAAGGGTCAACAAATGGAGCAACAGTAGTCAAGTGGTTGCATAGATGACTCATCCCAGTGATCAAAGAACCTAAAACAGAATAAAAAGCACTACAGAGTTCAAATACCACAGTTAAAACCAGTGTTCATGATTCATTAATAAGAAAGATACAAAAATGTTAACCAAGGCCAAAACTACTGCAGAGAAAAAATAAAAACTCTCAAAGGCACATCTCACATTTCCTAGAAAACTTGTAGAACCCAAGACTTTTGTGAAAATATTCTGTGGACTCTTGAGTTAAAATGATTTGAGATGGTTGTGAAGCTTGACAACGGGAGAAAATTGAAAGAACCATGTGTTTTCATCCTTAGCAGAAAATCCTGCTGGTACACCCACAAAATTATCCAAAGCAAACTAGTAAGCCGTTTTTATTTTGGGGGGATGTATTCTACATCAATAAAATTTAAATTCCTTGATTTGACCTATGACCTTTTACAGTCTGTTCTTGCTTGAAAATCCTGAAAGAAAAATAGGTCAAAGCTCCATCACAGCGATGTAAGAAGTGGGTTTTCAAGTTATCTTTGCTTGATTGTTTGAAATATTTTAGTGTGACCAAAAAATGAAGCCGACTACTTTTTCGCAGCGCTCTGTTGATGTGTAACATGGGGATCAGGTGGCAGAGCTGTCATGTGAACACCAAATGGGAACTCGGTCAAGATTGGTGGCTCAGTCTGAGACTTTTGGCATTTTTCTTTACTGCTTTTTTTTCCCTTCTGCTCTCATTTGTATTGCCCTACTTCACATCTGGTTTTGTTGCATAAAACATGTACTGAGGTGGATGGAGACTTGCTTTATAATGGCCATAAAATGACACAAGGGGCATCAATGGGAAGCTTTCTCATGAATCACTGCTACATTAATTTGCATTGACCACCATAACTCCTGTGAAGCCATTTCAAAGAGTGGCTACAGGGGATGTGCTGGAAGGTGCTTTATAACGCAGTTCAGATAATCAATTCCCAGTAGGAGTTCTTAGTAAAACACTTCAAAAATATATAAATCCACAGCTCAGGCTTTTCATGGAATATTTACACCAGATGTTATATTTTCCTTAAAGTCAACCAATGTTTTAGACAGTTTGGATTATTTTGCAAATACCCATCCTGCATGGTTCATGCCCTATGCTGATCTTTTCTGAGTGAAAAGAGGCTAAGCTGCTTATGTCAACACTCATTTGTATAAGATAAACAATAGACCCTGATAAATCCCACAAACAACTAAAACTGTACGGCCCAGAGTCCTAAGCCAACTTTCAGGTAGATTTTCTTGTTAACATGAAACTGTCATGACATTTAAAGTTTGTACAGTATAAAAACAAATTATCAGGTAGTTTTTTTACAATGTTGGTAAATATGACCTTGTTCCAGGTCATGATTAATTTGAGCTAAAACACTTTGCTAAATATGCCAACAGCAGTGACTTATTGGATTGGACTTTGCACGACCCAGAACTGATTCAGCAAATGGGGATTCGGTCGTTCTGTGACAGATCTGCTATTAAAATGGTCTATTTTTCAGGGCTTCTATTAAATCCAGTGTCTGCAACATTTAGCAGTTTGATACTGTAAAAAAGGGGGAAAAAGGCCAACTGAAAGTGCTGTCGTTTTCATCTTTATGGTAGTTGGTAGCTTTGCAGGATTATCCTCTTTTTATAAATGTTGCTCAGATTCCTTCTATTCATCCTATGTATGTGCAGGAGTATAAGCTATGCGCTGAAAGAGTCTGCAATGTCAGAACACTTTTGTGCATCATCATATTTTAATAGTTCTGTGTCAGCTTTCAAGTTATTTGTAGTCATCTTGAACTTTTTAATCTAGGTGTTATATATGTTATGCTGTCTGTGTCAGACGTGTGGACTATTTTTTGCTCAATTCTATTTAGATTTTGTTGTCGCTCAAATCAAAAAACAAAAAAGTGATTAGATGGATTTAATTGCAAATTATTAAAATTTGCAATTTAAGAAAAGTTCAAATGTCAGGAGCATAAACTTTGTAACCAGTTGTTCTGTGTTAAGGGGTTAATCATATAAAAAATAATAATTTCACAGGAATAATAAGTCTGTAAAACCATAAAAAACAGATTGTTTTACTACAGCTGCTGTTGTGAATTTTATTTTTACTTTCTGTCACCATGCAACAGGATTTGTGATCTAAAATAGGAACTCCATTAAATCAAAGTAATAAAAACCCTCTTCTCTCCCAATAACAGACCAGTGGAGCAGAGAATAACAGCAGTCATTTTTAACAGGACAAAATATGTAGATATGCACACCATTCCTAACCTCTAATGTCCAGTATTAATGCTGCCGAATGGCCAGCTGGCACAGGTTGGAGCTCCTCTGTTTTAGAGCTCCCACCTCTGATTAATGAGACGAGACAACTGAACACAAGAGCCCACTCCAGCTGGAAGGAGGGGAGACACCGGAGGGAACACAAAAGAGAAACGTCCCTCACACAAGCTTAGTCAGCTACTCCTGTTAGGCAACCACTGCAACAATGTAGAGTCACACCCATGATGTCCCCTCCTACAAATACAACCAAGTGAGCAGCATCCTTTGAATCAAAGCAGGATCTTTGGTGCTTATGTTCAACCTAATCATCAGATTAGTATTCGGTTGCATTTAAGTTAATAATCCAAGTTTAGGTTTGCAGTTCTTCATAAAATATTCATAATCCTTCAGAATTTTCAGATTTCATCCTCGACCTGAAAACATTTCATTGGGATTCTAAATAATACAACATCATCGAGAAATATCACAAAGTTTAAGGAAAATAATTGATGATTAAGCATTTTTCATAAATGAAAATCTAAGCATTTGATCCTGTTATTCTGTTTTCAGGTGAATGCCAACACTATAAAAACATGTTGGTGGCATCATCATGCTGTGAGGCTGCTTTTAAACAGCATGAACATGGTCATTTTATGCTTTACAATTGCTGTCAGATTTCTGTTTACAGAATCTTTCCATTCAATGCGGTTTAAACCATTATAGACACATAATAGACCCAAAATTCCAGTTTCTATATGCTGAAGGCTGCTTCGAGACATAAATGATTAGCAGCTATGACTATAGTAAAAGGATAGTTCCTGAAATTATTAAATGAGGAGACCTGAATACAAATGCACAGAACAAATTCCCAGTTTCAAAATCTATGAAACAGTAAAAATAAAATTCAACACTTTACAATTTTGTGCCTTTTTGCATTGATCTTCCCAGTGAAGTACAAGCATATGTGTATGTTTGCATTGAGCTTCATTTCAGTGTACCACATTTTCTTGTAGACACACATGTTTTCTCAATGCATTCTGCTTCTATTCTAACAAGATGTGATTGTTGATTTCCCCTAATACACTAAATGTATTCTAGACCTGGGAAGTCTTTGAAGCACCGGCTGTAGTTTCTGATTGTTTACATTCACTCAGCCCTCCAAATACATTCCAATAAATTATTCAAATTAAGTCTCTCTCATCCGAGTGTCTGGCTTTCAGGAAGATCTAACTGAATTTGATAATAAACGCTGCACTGCCACTGTTCATTCTGCTGGCACTTTGTACTGTGAGCTAATATTTCTTTGAAGACAAACTAATGAAGAGCTGAGTCCCTTCTCTTGACTGGAGTTTTTCCATGACCTTTTTTACAAATTAATTTTATTGGATGCTTAAGCATTTATTGGACTGCTTGAACTTTAAGACTTTTGTTGCAATACAACTACAAACAATTTATTTTATTGTGTACAAAGAAAACAGAAAAGAGAATGACACATGGTTGTTAAGTTGTTTAACAAAATAATGTTTGAAGAATGTGGCGTTCATGTGTACTTTGCATATTTACCTTTTTGTCTAGCTTTGTTCAGATGATATATTCCAAACTGTAAGATACATAAAGATTGTGATTTGGTCAAGCAAACTTCTGAAGTCTTTATGGAGCATCACACCAATGAACTCTTTATTAATTCAGTTAAATGCATTAGATTTCAATGAGAATAAAAAAGGTTGTAAAATAAGTTCGCCACAGTTTTCAGATGTTGATTTTTTTGATACCAGCTACTGCCTTCCTTTTAGTTAAAATGTCACAATACTTTCCATCACAAAATCCACGCAATAAATTCTTAAGCATGCAACTACAATGTGACATTATGCAGAAAAATTTAGTTAGTATTCATGCAATTCAAGGCATGGCATACTTTTTAAAATGAAACAATACTGTGAATAAAATTAAATTTAAAAGATTGTATTGTTCCAACATATCCATTCATCTAATCTGCGCACTCTCCTAATCCTTGTTTAGGCTTATCAGGGCTGACATGTTTCTTTGCAGCCAGTGATAGGGAAAGTGCACCGAAGGCAGGCTTTTTCCAAATTATGTATATGTCTTAAAAACAACATGATTTTCCTTTTCTATGTGTTCTGTATCTTGACATTAGCCTCACCTGCACATTTAGAGCACGTGATGACGTAAACTGACTTCTTCTGAGAATAAGACCACACTTTGCTTTAGACAGTAGAAGAACTATGAAGTGACAAAAGACTTGAGTTTGTTTAGCTTTTGGTCACAGGTTTCTCTAAAGCAGAGATTTCTTAAATAAAAAAGTTTATATGTTTGCAGTCACATTGAAAGTTTATTCAAGAATTATTTTATCAAATTATCTCCCCATTTCAACCATTAATAATATACAGCTTTGGAAAAAATTAGGAGACAACTTAAAATGATCAGTTTGGTTAAAATGAACATTGTTCTTTTATTCTATGAACTACTGATAACATGTCTCTAGAATTCCAAAAATATTTTATTTCCTGGCAGAAAATAAGAAATGGTCAAAATAATTAAAAAGATGCTTTCAGACCTCAAATAATTCCAAGAAAACAAGTTCATATTCATTTAGAAACAACAATACTGATGTTTTAACTGGAAGAGTTAAGAAATCAAGATTTGGTGGAATAACCATGAGGTTTTCAATGGGGTTCAGTGCAGTGGGATTAAAATTTTTTTCCAGAGCAGTTTATGAAAATATTACTTTTTTTGAACGATACACTCATCTGTTTATGACTTTCTGAATAGGAAAGCAAGGTAAACTTGTTTCTTTCTCCTTATTATTTGTTTATTTATAAGTCAACTCCTTAAAGGAGAATACATGATGAAGGTGGCTCATGTATGCCCATGTGCAGGAGGACATTGGTACAGTAAGTACTAAAACAAGAAACATGAGGGAAGCTTATTCTCTCTTTTCTTTAGCAGAAGTTCAACGACAGGAGCTCAGGGGACCTGACTAGACACAAACTACGCTATTACTCACTGAATGAGTGTAGTGGTAGTTTTCCCTTTTGTCTGTGCGATTTCCCAACAGACACAAAGTATGAAATGTTTTTGCACATCCTTTTCACTGTTAGAAATATGAAGGTTTATTATAGTAAATACGAAAAAGGACAACCCTTTAGGAAGCAAGCCATCTGTTTGTCCTGCAACCATTCTGAATCGCTGTACCACACACCACATGGTTTATTTCTCTTTGTTGCAGAATGGCTTTAAACATAATTCAATTTGCCTTCTGTTCTTACCCTGAAATGAGTCACTGTGCTGTTCAAAATGTATCCTTAAAATCTAATCCATGTGCATAAATCCACTGAAGAACTGCCCGTATGTTTTGGTCCATATGTGAACATCAACATCTCCTTTACTACTGTGTTACACCATTATGTCATCATCCAATTTATAAACATGAACTGCTGAGTTACCCTCATATTCAGACCTTTTATCACGCTTTAAACTCTTGAGTCAACTATTTACATACACACTGTGGATTGCAGAGAATATTTAACTTGAATAATTTGAACTATGCTCTCTGTCAGAGAGATGAAAAATGATTATAAGACATGACTGCATGAGCAGTTTGGCAGGGCACTTCTGTTTATTCTTAGTCTGCCTCAGTAGGAGTTAATAAAGTAAATATGCCAAGTGGAAGCACAACAGCTGTTTCCATGACAAAGCTTAATGTAATGCTTCTGAAATATTAGCTCATGTTTCTTCAGCTGCAGTCATTGAGTATTCTTCTTTTCAGGAATTGATGATTTCATAATTGTCTGTAATTAAATACAACCTGTTTAGGTTTTTGTGCACTACACTGACCATTTTATGCACTGTAGAAAATATAAATTGGTTTAAATTAAGCTATCAGAGAAACAACTTCGAAAAGGTTTAATGGTGGCAGCATGTAGAGTAGCTCTGTTACGTTAGTTCTGATTAGCTATTTTTGTGGACTTTTGTTCATATTTTTTTAGTGAAGTGTTACATGTTAATTATTCTTTTGGTTTTGGATGCTGTGCAGCTGCAGGGATTTTTGCTCTCAATTTTTTCACCTCCTGACAGTTATGTTATGTCACAGTAACAAGCTGTTTCTTTTTTTGTTTACAACAGAGCATGTGATTATCATCTCAAAAGCTCAAATAAATAATACATAAACTATGTCCCCAAATCCCAGAGGAGTTGCAGGTTTCATGGATGCAGCGCAGGACCAATGAGCAAAGTCGGAAAGATAAAGTTCAATGCATCTCTTCAATTGGAGATAATGTTCAAGGTTCATAAGTGTTTCACCAATAAGGACAGACAGAAATTTAAAGGTCAGTAGAGTTTTACTCCAGAAAAGCATCTAAATGGTGCAGAAACCAGATCTTGAGAACTGGAAATGGACACATCTGATCTAACCTGAGCTTAATCAGCATCCTTTAACTCTGTTTTATTTGTGCTTATTTGCACTAAGGCACCTGCATTCTGATTCATGCATGATAACCAAAATATAAGCCTCTTTTAAAGACCTTGTAATCAGTACACTCCAGTACTCCAGTTTGAGTACTGGAGTGTCTGATTCCATTAGGTTTTTATGTAAGGCAGATACTGACTTTTGCATCTCTTTCATTTTTGTTCTATCTATTAGTATTTTTGATAGAAAGCACTTTGCTGATCTGTATATGAAATTTAATTTACTGCATTATAAATTTAGACATGACTGCTAAAACACTCCCTACATAGCTTGGGAGTTATGAAAACATGTTTTGTCCTGTTCACTGTCCTGCTGAGAAACTAATTAGAAAGTCAATAAACACAAATCAAATGGGATGCCATGTTACCGGTGATCGCTGCAGTAGTGATACTGATTAAGTATGTCTTCAGTCTTGCACTTGCTGCCAACATTGTCACCAGAAATGCAACCACACAACACCTAACCACCAAACTGCAAATATTACATCTGTTCATGTTTCACAAAAAATGTGATTGAAAGCCAATATTATCGCACCTCAGACAAATGTTGGAGGGTTTGTCGACTGAAGATTTCATCCATATATTTTGGGACTGTCCAAAACTATCAACCTACAATCCCCTTAGAACCACCTTTAATAATACTAGGTATATTCCAGAATAAAATTCAAGATCACAGTAAGATTTGTCTTAAAGATTCTACTTGTTCTGGTCTCATGGCTAAACCTCGGCCCCCAGCAGTCTCACAGTGGAAGAATAGAGTGGGGGAGGTGTATCACATGGAACAAATTATAGCAAAACTACAGATGAAAAGTGACATCTTCTTAGAAAACTGGTCCCACATTCAAACACTCATTTCAAAACACAGCTGATGGAGATTACATTGATAAATAGGAGATTCTCATCTGTGTTTTTTTTTAAAACTGTGGACAAACAAAGCCTCTTATGGAGCACAAAATGTGAGGCTGTACATTCAGTTTGTAAAATATATTATATGCATGATGTATGTGATGTGACTTGCACTGGAAAATCTGAATAAAAAGTAAAAAAAAAAGCCAACATTATGAATCCAAAATTTTTTTCTAGGCAATTCTCTTCAGCTTGTCGACTTTAAAAGTTCAGGTTCTATTTGTTAAAGATCTGATTTTTGTCATCATTTAAATTTTCCAAAATGTTTTCTCTAATGAAGCAGATTTATGAACAGACAAGACCTGGACCCCAGAATAATGATCAAAATGTTTAAAAACAATACAGTGGTCCTATGCATATGAGAGTTATAATAATAATAATAATAATATTAAACACTTAATAGTCTCCAGCAAACTCTGACTAACTTTAATCCTTTTGAAGATTATCTTTCTTTCTAAAGAAAGGCAGTTCTTAAAAAAACATATGCAGCTTAAGATTCTCTCCAGGAAGAGGTTCACTGACATACCTTAAAATGTTATAGCAATAATATTTATTCTGAATATGATAATTTATTTACAAATAAAATCACTATTGTCTGAACAAAACATATTGATAAGTATGCAACTAACAAAGGTGGTATAAATTGTTTCGTGGTATTCTAAAATATATTTTTGTTGTGATGGAACCTTGATTAAGTCATTTATTTTATCAGATTATCTTTACTTAAATAATATAATAGTTCATCACTGAACAAAGTGGTTGCAAAAGTTCTGGGAGATTTAAACTTAAAATGCCAATGCATTTCTTCTCACTTTGAAGGGTTGAAAGCTATAAAACTCAGAGTGAATGACAAGCAGCCATCTGGCTACCTTTCTCCCTAAGCTTATTTAATAGCTGCAAACTGGAATAGCTCTAAAAGAGAAAGCGTTTTCTTTTAAAAGAAAGCTTTTGGCGCTAAAGCTCTCCCTTGTGTCCATGCTTTGAGGTTATTCATCTTGATTTAGATTTCATCATACGTAATCATCGCGCTTCTTTTATAGAGCAAAAAAAAAGTTAAGCTCTTTTTGTTTCCAGCTTGATTAAAGAAAAAAAATCCATCGAGACTTTGTTGTTAGAGACACGCAACAGAGGGGGATTATTACTGTGGTGAGGACACATTTAAACAGCAGAAGCTAAATAATACTGGAATGCTAGTGGGGTGGTCCTACTGCAGCAGCGCTGTGTGGCGTGTTAGAGGTGGTCGACACACAGCGGCTGCAGCTGGAACATGTATCCATGCAAGAAATTACAAAATACATTGGTTAAGAAAAAACTTAAATGATTTAAGCTCACACTGAAAGCCATGATGCGATTGGTGCAGACTTCAGCATGTCACTGCCCACTACAGGAGCTGGTTTCCATGGAGACTTTTAGTGAAGGCTTGTGGACAGTCATTGTTGACCAAAGATACACACTACAAATGTTGCTTCCCTCCTAGAGGCTTTTGGTTGTATACATCAGAGGAATTACTCTGATTCATTCATGTGAAGAGAAATGCAATTTCTTAATTACTTATTTATTGAAAGATTTCAAAAGTTTAGGGAACTCTGTTCATTTGAAAGCAGAAAGTACAAGTGGCTTCAGCTTTCACAGTTGTCAGACTGAGTTTTGTCACTGCAACGTTATATTGCAGTTTTTAATTTGAACCTGCTAAGTACACTTTGTTTGTCGAGACATACTTACAGTGGACACATAAAAGTATTGCATATTTACCTTATCAGACATTCATTGTTATTTATGTGGGTTTAATAAGAATGCTGCTGCAGATTTTGTTAATTTTAATTTCCCCTCTGGACATGGTCAAGAGTTATTATGTAACCATGATTTGACCGTTTTCTTCACTTTATACAACTTTGCAATAAAAACTTCACATGCAACTAGTGGTTTAAAACATTTGTTTTCAGGAATATATAGATAAATGTTATTTATGTGATTAAAATATTTGAGCATGTTGAAACCCTTCAGAGAAACAGAATATAACAGGTAAGTGGTCAAACAATAAACGTTCTTGATTACAAAATGACATGGCTTTGATGTGACTCAGTTGAAAAAACAAAACAAAAAAAAGCATGCTGGTTCTTGTACAGAACCAGTTAACAACTGGCCACCAACTCTGGCTAAGAACTGTAACCCGCTTTGGTAGAAGGGCCTTGGACAAGATATACAGTTTGAAATGTAAAGGAAAACAATGCTACAAAATTATTTATCTGTTTGCCTTCCTGCCTTATTAACATGCAAGAAAATTCACTGTAGTCAGATGGGAGTATTAAATTGACCTAAAAACAACAAATACAGTGGTGCTTAAAAGCAGGCAGAGGTATTTGGTACTTCCTGAATGTTCCCAGTGAAAACTCCACAGAGGACAAAACAAACCAGAGATGCTGACAAGACCAAAGATCTACTGGAAGCACATCAACTTTCCAGGAAACTTATAGGTCTCCTGAAATTTATAATTACTTCATCTGGGACAGTATTACAAGCTGCTGAGAAAGTCTGCTGACTTACACTCTGATAATTCACCAGATGCTCACTTGTGTTGACATCTTAGGGAGCATGCTTGAAGCCCATTTCTCTTCTGTTTTTCCAAGACTGTTTTTATTAAAAAAAAAAAAAAAAAAAAAAAAACACGTCAAAAACATGTTGGCATCAGTGAGACATCCTTCCCAACTGACTGTGAATTGCTTCACCCACTATTAAACCAACAGCTGAGCTTCTTAACAGTCATTATCATAGGAGCATCTGTGTAATGCTGACTTGACATGCTGTAATAATGATACACCACTTGTCCATATAGTCAAGGTCCCCTTGTTGCTCAGACTAATCGTCGCTATCATGACCAGAGAGGTATGACCAGATAAAAGCCCCGCAGAGGGCAGATGGGAAATTGTGTTTCAGGCCATAAGCTCAGGCTTTTACAGGACCTTTGGGACGCTGTAGCAGCACCAGGCTCTTAGAGGATTTTATTGCCCCCCCAACATGAGCTTCACTTTGGTTAATTATTCCAGACGTTTTGGTTGTGTTCAAAGGGCAGACGTCTACACGCAGTTAAACACATGACATCGAATGAATTTAACATGACCTTATTGGCTGCCATATTATCCTTAAGAGCACATCCACAAGCCTACGTGGGAAATGAAGCTGAGGTTTGAGCATTTGACAGTTGAAAACAGATTACATGGCAAAGCAAAGATTTATTAGTGGAGTTTAATGGAATAGAGATGAGTGGATGGGGGATTTAAATAAATTAACCTTCAGTGGATTCCCAAAGGCCTGGGGGAATGACAGGAGGAGGCTGAGGGAGAATTTTCTCCTTGTCACCAATGTAATGAATACTGATGACACAATTGTGGCCCGAATGCTCACTGATCGTGTTTAACCTTTAGGTAAACAGGAATTTGTCCGAACGGACGGGGCTCGTGTAGTACAGAGATAGAGAATTACCAAAATAAACTTGAATAATATTCTCACAATGGTATCAATATGTCTTCAAATGTATTGCATGTACTACCTGTGTATGTGCATTTTCCTTTAAAAGTAACTGTAAGAAAAGTTGTTGCATAAGCAAGAGTTCTTATGAAATTGAATACTGTTAAATATATATCATAGTTAACTGATATCATGTGAAGAAGCTAAAGTATGTGAGAAATCTTCCTCTGGTGATGTAAACGCCTTACGTAAGGAGTTCTGAAAATATTTAAATGTTAATGAAGATGCAGTCCCACAATGCGCAGCAACAATATTTTTATTTGGCTTATAATGCTGAATGCTATAAATTATTAGTCCTGTTTCTAAATGTCACTTCTTCAGTTGGAAATCTGTTACCCATCAGACAAACGTCAGAGTTGAGAGTTTCGTTAAATTCCTTAAATAGTGTGAAGTTATGCAAAATTGTTCAGCCAATTATTTCTTCTTTTTGTTAAATACCACAAAATGTAACAAGAACAATTTTTACAGATGTTTTGTAACTTGAATGTGTTTGTGTTTTTATTCAGTGTATGCATTTATCACATATAAACAGGCTCTAGGGTTAATGGACAATTTTATTCATCACACAAATCTAAAAAGATAAACATATATCCATTAACATTAATTGAAACAATTTAAAAGTTCATGTTTTGCGACTAGAGACTGCACCAGCAGTTTGACTTGCAGAACCAATGTCAGCTTTTTTTAAACCAGAAAATCTGCAAGTGGGAGTCAGAACAGGTAGATTTAAGGTGAACTGTGCAATATATCATTTTTAAACCATTTATTTTTATTTCAGAAACGTAAGGCTTTGGTAAGTTGTTAGTTTTGGCAAAGAAGCTCTTTCGGTGTTGGCAATGAAAGTCCATGTGGCTGTGTATGATACAGAAAAACAAAGAGATCATGTAGGCGTGTGTTTGCAACCTGTTCTTTTTTTCTCAAGGTATCGAATACAACTGTTTTGTCGTAGTACATAGTGTGTCTGACATACTCACAAGGAATCCCTTGGCATGAGGGCTATGTTGTACCAACTGCTGCATTATGAGACAGTGTGCAAACACTACCCTTAAAGAGGATTCACAGAGTGTGAATAAATATAGAAACAGTTGCAGTAGAAGAGTGTAACGGTATGGTTTTGTTTCATATTTCCACCTTTGAAGGCACAGTTTTAACAGTTTTATCTCCATTCCCCATCAGATTTTGCAGTGCAAACATCTGCAGCAAAAGTGGTTTGGATTTGGCAGCAAACTTTCATAAAGCAACACTCCTATACAGTATAATTAATCTGGAGTTAAGAAGAGGTCATGTTTTTGTTTAGAAATACCTCTCTCTCATTGTGTTATTAAAAAAAAAGACAATATGGTACACAGGGTAGCACAATATAACACCAAGGGGTCCTGACAGAGCAGCATGTGAAGACCTGGAATTGAGAGCAGACCCGAGTTTGTGTTTATGCATGCCTGCTGTGTGCCCTTATGTGGCTCACCATGTGTGGTTGCATGCTCAAGCATGTGTCTCTTTGTTTGAGGGAGGCGATGTATGTGATGTCTCTTGCAGCCTCATTGTGTGGATACCTTGGAGCTGACAGCTGGCACAGCTGAGATCCTCAGCACTCCTGCATGAGGTTCTCCATGGAAACAGTCAAATTGAACAACAGCAGCTGATACAATTGCCAAGAGATATCTGTCACCATGGGTTATGGTGTCACTGTGGATATCCACCTCTGCGTTACCAATTTATTTAAACCATGGCAGCGTGGTTATGTTTTCAGTAAACCTTATAAAGGTTTTACTTTCTTTTACGAAGCAAGGAATCAAGACATAAAGGTGGCTTGTTAGATTTGAACCTACACTGATAAACAGGCTCTTGTTAAAATATTAATGTGACAAAATTGATTTTGTTACATTAAATCTTTAAATCTTAAATAATTAATTCCATGATGTCAGTAAAAGTGTGGCGCATGCATGATCCAATGTAAAATGCTACTGGTATAGGTTTGAACAAAAATACCACATATCTAACATTTTTAAAAATTTACAAAAAGTTTAAAAACAATTATATTTTATTTAAAACAGAAATGACTCTTAAATACTAATATAAAATACGTTTAAATGATTATGGAGATAATTACGGCATTACATAAATGTATTACGCGCAATTTTAAGCAGCTTTTTTACATTTGTTGTTTATGCCTCAAATTTGATAAAATACAAACATTTAACACCGTAAAAATTTTAACATAACATGAGACCAGAATAAGTAAACAATATAAACATTATGTAATTGTCTACAGAATCATGTGGAAGAAGAATGACTTGACAGTAGTCCAGCAGACAATCACTGAGACCCTTTAACTGATATCCAATAATCAAACCAAAGCCCATTTAAGGGCTTTAGGGAGATGCATAAGAAAGGGCCAAGTTTCTTTTAGCAGACTTTCTATTTTATTGGGAGATTAAAATGCTTGGGAACAACAATCTGAGCAGCCAGCATTTTTGGCAATTAACTTTAGTTGGTGCCTATCTGCTTGATGACTGTCTAGTCAGCAGTTTTCCCCACAATGTGTTCATTGTGACATGGCTGTAACACATTTCTGTATTTAAAACTGTACTGACCTTAACTTTGGTTTTCATTTCTATTTCATCATTGATTTATTGTTAATTTATAAACTAAACTGGCATATAAAATGCCAGTTTAGTCATTTCCTATGTTTGATGTTGTTCTTACTGGTCTCTTATCTGTTTCAAAAGTTTTCAACCTTGAAGTGCAGGAACTGTACCATAAAAGGTTTTTACCAACTTTTGACAACCTTGATACCAGAATTGGTGTAGAGTATATCTTCCTTTGCAAAAGCAAAACTAAATAAAAACAGACCTCAATTAATTGAAGTTTGGATAAATAGAAAGGGTTAAAGTTGGAAAGGCTGCTAGTTTCTTAAAATATTTATAATGTATATTAAAAAAAAGAAGAAAGCTTTCTTATTCAGAGTTAAGTGATTTCTCATTGTGGTCAGAACATTACATGACAGAAGCATCATTAAAACTGGCTGGGTATTTTGTGTTAAGAGCTTAAAGGTATTCTGTAGCAAAATATTCTCATTTCTTTACTCAAGGCTAAATATATGCAAACATAATATGAAACTACTGATAACTATTCTTTCACATTTTTATTCTTTCCAAAGCTGACTCGAAGAAGATAACGGGTCTTATCTAAATTATAGTTAAATGTGTTGAATCATACATTAAATTGTAGCTGTATGTTTTAGGCTGTCAAGTGTTTTTGTCATGAGTGCCTCTCACCTCTTGTCATTAAGATGTCTGTAACTAAAGATGCAGGAAAATGTCAAACATGCTCTGAATGATCTTCCAAATCTACTCTTCCTTATGTGATCAAGTGACAAGCTTTTCATAACTATGAACATGTCAGTGTGATTGATTTTTTTAAATATTATTTCATCTTTTTGTATCTTATGTTATGATCTGAAGTGGTTATTCGAGTAATAATGGAAAGGTCATTGGTGGATTAGTTTTATTGCATTTCCTTGTTAAAGCTGATACCTACACAGATGTGAGTAGCCATCAGACCATTTAATGATTAAAAATGACCTGAGAAATGTTTATTACATCTGTCTAATATTGACCTTCAATATGCTGGTATGATCCTTCAGTAAGAGAAGCATAGAGTAGAAATTTTATAATCAAACAACAATAAAAATTGCAATCATAAAATTTCACCTTTCAAAATATAATGCAAGGATCCAGTAATGCATTCTGCACAATATAATTTATCCAAAGAGAAAGTTACCCACAATTCATAAGCTGTGTCTTAACAAGTGTATCAGATTGCCAAATATTTTGTTAGAAATTTGGTTTTGTCAGTTTCATTCTCTGAAGTGTTCAGATGTCTGTTAATATAATGTGTCATTTTTCAAAATTATTTCCTAAAAGATGGTAAAAGAAGGAGAATGCAAAAGTGATAAAAAACAAGAAAAAAAGCGTCTGTGCCAGCTTCTTTTATAAAGCACCACAAACCTTCTGTTGGGATTTGAGTTTTTCTGTGTTCATGTTGGGTTTTTTCAGTTTTCTGTGAAGTCTCTGTGTCGTCCTTTGTCTCCGTTTAGCTGTGCTGCCAGATCCTGGACTGTTTGAGCTTGTGTTTGTCCTTCAATAAACCATCACTTACTTCTCTACCTGGGTCCAAAGGCGTTCTGCCTCACCACCACAAATCATGACACCTTCACCTTCCTACACCTGTTAGAGACAAATCATTTGAAAAATGTTCACTTGAGAATCAGCATTGTGTATAGTTTAGTTACCCCATGTAAAAACATTATTTTGTTAATCAGAAATGTATTTTCTGATCATTTTAGAATCGTCACAACAATGCCATTTTCTTTTTTGGGCACAAAAGTAACAGTAACACTGAAACAAACATCTATTTTCTGCAAAAGACAGATGACACAAACACCGGCGTCATGATTTGTTGAGGATTAAAGTGAAGCCACATGAAGAGAAACATGGGTGTCGAGTGGATGGCGATCTTTTAATGAAAATAGAAAAGATATTTTTAAAAAACTTACAGTCAGGAGGACACAAAAAGGAAGCATGTACAAAGAGGCACATGAAGGGATATTCCAGCAAGAAGTGAAAGCAAGAGAGGTGTATAAATACTGTGAGGGTGAACGCTGGAGGATAGGCTGGGGCTGATTGACTAACAGGTTACAGGTGTGAAAGGAGAGAGCAGAAGGCAGGCTGAGGGGAGAGAGGATGAGTACACAAACACAAGGACTGAGAAAATGAATTGAACTGTAACAAAGAATAAATAAACACAAGCAACATGACTAAACGAGAATAATTAAGAAAGAACTGAACACAACAGAAACAAGGCGAGGCTGATCTAGTCAAAGAACAGAAACTAAAGAGGAGGGAATCGCTCAGGGTTATGCCTTATTCAGAACAGATTTTTAACATTTGCAAGATGATTGTGGTCAGATTGCACACTGTTTTATTAAACAACTACTTCAAGCAAGTACATTCCGTACTACAAGTAAAAAATTGCCACATTAGTTTTTCACAGACGTCATTGACCTAATTATGATTTCTAAATATTTCTTAAAATTCTTGTTGCTGTGATGCAGTGAAAAGGCAAACCAAAACGTCAGTATTAAGGTTCAGTTTAGCTGTTCTCATTTTTTTATTTTTTTTTCTCTCTTTTTGCTGCGGATGCAAACATCGTTCACTGGCATCATCTTATGAAATGTGAAAATGTCTTGCTGTCTTTCCTGAACCGTGTGTATACAGATCTGTTTGGTGCAGACTGGAAGATTAGGAGCTGGGATATAAGTACATTTATAATCTTATTAATATGTTTCAGTATATACTTCAGAGATGGCATTGTGACTGATGACAATGCTAATACCCCTATATTCAGAGCGGCCATAATTTCCTTTCTTGTAAAATGTGGTCATATGGAACTTTTTGTGGTTTGGTCTTAGTTTTCTGTATATCTTTCCAGGAAATGCTCATTCTAGAAATAAACACATTTTTGTGACAATGGTTTGCTTCAGTTGCTATAGAAGCATCAAACTTTTTTGATGCAGGTTTATTATGTGTTCAAAGAGGATTTTTCCACATACTTGGTTGTAATGACAGATTATTTTGACCTATTCTCCTATCTATTTGTTGCCTTCACCATGTGTAGATGACTAAATGCATTGCTTAGCTGCATATAAGGGAACAATTCTCACCTAGAGAGGACCAATAAAAAACAGCTTATGTAGACAACTTTTTAGGGTTGTTTTCAGTTGCCCAAAGCATATAATGGTTTCTGAGGGATGTTAGACACATTAAGGTAAGGTTTATATTGCAGCATGCTGTTTTGAGGCCCAGAATTGATGAGAGAACCATTGTGCATGAGTCTACTTTGCCCAGGTATTCTCTTCAAAAAACATCTGATCCCTTGGTTTTTCTCCCTCTGTGAGTTTTATTGCCTGAGATAAAAGTAGTCAGATATCATCAGCTCGTAGACTGACAACAAAAATATCAAATCAAAAAGCAAAGACACACTAAAACTGTTCTCCGTCTGTCATGCGACAAAAGGCAGAGTGGGGGAGAAATCCCAGACAGATGGATGTTGATGGGCTGCAGCATCTAAGGAAAGACAGATCTAGTCACTGTGGAGTTCTGTTTGATGAGAGGGCTTTTTTTGCAAAAATGCTTGTACAGTTTTTCACTCATGCTGTCAGAGAAGGATTCCATAAGATCTCTGTTTTCCTTAAATGCACACATTACAGACTCCTTAGGGATTTCTGAGTTTTTTGTAATCGGTTTTAGAATAAACTGGCTTTTAGTGCCACAAGCTATGGTTTACTATGCAAATGTTCACACAGTTGAATGCCGTTGTATGTGAACGGTCTGTAATTATTTCAGTCAAATTAATTTTTTTGATGATTTGTGTGTTGGTTCGATGTTTTGTTCCATCACTGCAGTTTTGATCAACACTTTAAATGGCATATTCTGTTCATTTTAACTGCAAAAAGTAGCAAATATATTTAAAGTATGAATATATTAAAGATATATTGAAGAACACTTTTTGGATTGTGTTCCTGTTTTGAGAGCACTTGATGATAAAAAAAATAAAATGATTAAATGTTTTATGGTGAACTCAGTTTTTCCCAGGGTTCCTTAAATTGTTCAAAAGTTAAAGTGATTTAACTGGAGACATCCTAATTTAATGCCAAAATCATTTGACTCTTTAATTTGGTAAAAGTAGTTGCACTTAAATCTTCCTCTGCATAAATATCTAAGATTATTTATTTTAGCATGTATCACTGATTTCATTTTAAAAATAAACAAATAAGTAGAAAAAACTTAAAGCTTTGTCTTGAATAAGCTTCTCCTTTACCATTTCAACCATTGAAAATTGTATTCACATACAGGGTTGATTCTTTAAGAACCAAACCCAAGAACTTGTTCCTGTATGAAAACACTGTTACCACCTGAACCATTTCACCGCCCTCTAATTTTTTACATTTCAACATTTATTTTAAACATAAGGCAGCATGTTTAAAGTAAACATGCTGCCTTATGTGCAGTTCAACAAAGCTGAACTGCACATTTCAGTAGGACATGTCTGCTTTGAAAACTGAGTTGAGTAATGTTTCAGGTATTGAATTTATTTCCTTTTTAAAAAATAAAAAATGAAATAAAAAAAAGTTACAGTTTAAGCAATTTGACCCTTTGACACTTTGTATCTTTTGTTCCTTTAGTTTTCTGTTCTCCCTTTAAATAAGAAAGTTCTGGGTATGAATCTGATCTTTCTGCCTGGACTTTGATTGTGCTACCTTTATGTGAACATCTTTTCTCCAGGTACTCTGATTTTTTCTATTAAAATATGCTTGTTAGGATAAATAGCAACTCTAAGTTGTCCTTAACTTTCTGTTTCCAACATATATTGTACTGTATGAAAGGAAGTTTGTCAGATCAAACTCTTCCAGTAAGCACTTGAAGAAATATCCAGCTGTTGATTGCTGCAGAAATAATAAAAGTGTGACTAATAGGCTGGCATGTGAAAGAACCTACATAACAAACAACAAGTCAAAAACACAAAGTCTGTTAAACACAGTGACACACAAGACAGATTGTGAAAGACCATGCAGAGAAGGGCTCCATCTGTCTTTGTCTAATAACAAATGGAAAAGAGACTCAGCTGAAAAAAGGTAGCTTCCAAATTTCCTTGTAAACACATTAAAGGTCTGGTCTTGTCCAATATAAAGAGCCAAGACATAACAGCAATGGAGACGCTGAGATGCATCCATAAATGCATGAGGCCAATCTCATGTCAGCATCTGCTGGCAACTTCTATGCATCCTGATGTGCAGAAAGTGCACTGGATAAAGAACTGAGGGAAGACACAGATCAGTAAGGCAACTGTAAGGGGAAAATGTTTCAAATGCTAGGAAGATAGGAAATAATACTTTTCGAGAGTAAAATAAAATCAAAAGTTTTTTCAAATCACTTTCTCACATGGGCCTGTAGGTTTGATTTCTTTTAATCAACACCTTCATTAAAAACTGCATTTTGAGTTTTTTTTTGTTAAATTAGGTAGTCCTAATTCTGAAATTGTTAGTTTTAGAAATCAAACCAAAAAGAAAGATATGCTTTTCTAGTGTCAAACAACTGCACAATTTTTTGCAATCAAAACAGTGTTAATGTAGCAGTATTTCAATAAAAAATTGTGGGAATTTGCACATAAATTTAATTGATTCATGGATAGAGAAGAGCAAAATATTACCACAGCTGCATTGATATGATCCGTATGTTGAGCTGACAAAGTTTGCAGTGGTCACTCCTGCTCCTTTTTGTGTTCATGGGCTTCATGCTTTGAGAAGCATCGAGCATATGGGCAGTAAAAGTGTTTTCTTCTGTTCTTTCAGTACTTTTGTGTTTTTAACAGACATTAGACTTTCAACAGGGCATGGGAAACTCATAAAAATGGCAATACCATGCGGCCTTCTTCCTGCTTATGCCGATCCCTTGTAAAGTAAAATAAATTACTTACAGCTGCAAGTACACACCCCACACATAGTCTAAAGTGGCTAAAAAGCCACTCAGGTCAGTGTGATCAGTGTGATCTCTGATTCTTTCTATCAGCCTCCAGCGGTGCCAAAGCTGCCATTGTTCCATAATTACACACACTTTCATGGGTCTATTTATGTACATCTGTGTACATAAATAGACCCATGTCCTTAAGTGTAATGTGTGGCTTCATAGCTGTGTAGACTGTGATAGTCTACACCTTGTCCACCTGAAGAATGTTCAAACTTGACCTGTTTGGAGTTAATCTGCTGATTTTCTTTGTCATTGGGAATGAAAGTGCCCTTAGATACATGCATTTCATGAGCGTTGGCACACAAACAAATGTGCATTTACATCTAAAAATAGAAGAGGTTCCCCATTTATAACCGATGGAGTTTTTTTTTCTTTTTCTGAGTTACATTATTGTATGAAGATATATGTGGTTTAGTTTCATCGAAATATTAAAATCATGGAAAGACATTGGCTTTGATGCTCCTTGTCTAAAATACTGCTGAATGAGTACATGCCAAGTTGTGTGTAAAACATTGTGCCACAGGTTTTTGATGCACACTCTTTGTACATGAGGTGGTTGTAGTGGCAACATACTTTCATGTAGATGAAACAGCAGCCCTGCTGCATAATAATTGTATTAGAAATTTCAGAAAAAAAAAAAGTAATATCTTTATGTAAGCATGTCACTGGAAAATTAGGTTTGAAAAAATTAATTAATGAGCATTGATAGTATATGTAGGTTTTCTTTAAAATCATCCCTAGCTCAAGCAACTTTTAATAAGGATTGCACAAAAACCAAACATGTGAAAACAATGGTTCCCTGAAGGCTGAGATCAAAGTTGAATGCACAATCCAGCGCTTATATAATTCATTAGAAAACCATCAGACACCCAGAGTAACTCATTTTGTGAGAGCTGAAAGTATCAAACATACGTTAAACAAACAGGGAAGTGAGAATATAAACAAGCAAGATACTTTTTCAAGTGAAAACATTAAATTATCAGTTTCCTGGCTCAAATACATTCAGATCTCTCTGTTGCTATTTGATCAAAGAGATTATTCAAAAAAGCAGTTGTTCCTCACAGCCCCGAACACCCAGTTTTATTCAGTAAAAACAAAAAATAAAAAATAAAGAAAAGATTATTATCAGAGACTCCTGCCTCCTATTGAGAATTACTGCAGCGAAAAGCAAGCACATAGTTCACTAAAGCTCTGAGAAGTCAGAAAAAAAATCCGATGATGCATTACAGCACATTTGCTTGTCATTCCCTGGGATTTGGGAATGACTCCAGAATTACTGCTGCTGCTATTACTCAGAGATGGGACTTCATTTATTTACTCTGAAGGGGCAGAAAAAGATAAATGGCAAGTGAAAAGAAGTATTCATGGAGCTCAGTGTTACTTCAAAACCATTTGGCCGCTTTGGGTGATTCGCCCTGAAATCCAGAGAAATATTTTTATTCACATTACATTTTAGTTAATGTATATTAATAATGTATTCTGGCTGGGGATACTTTGTTCCTCATCTTGACAGAATTTAATTTGGATGCTGACACCAATTTTCAGCGGCTGCATTTGTTTTATTATTCATAATTTGTCATCTTCTGGATGTGTATTTTTAAATTCATTTTTTTAAAGGATGAACTGCTGGGGAGGTTCAGCAGGATTTCTGTGTCATGTGTTTAATGTATACCTTTGACGGATGATTGTCAGATATTTTATTTTAATCAAGATAGCTACTTACAAGCTTAAAGTGTCAGAAATGATGGAAGTTGTGCTCTGATCTATGTATGACCTTGACAATGTAAAATGCAATTAAGCTCTCAGAGTGAGACTTGTCATTACTTTTAAATTATCACAGTAATGCACAGCTTGCTGTACCTCACTGTGGTAAAACGCAGTACAGTTTTTACACAAAATATAAAACTCAATTTTTTTAACAAATGCAGCACAGTACTGACAACATTATCTTCTGCTATGCAGACAAACAGAGCACAAAAAGCCCTCTGTTTCCTTCCATCCATCTGTGCATCCATCCATCCCTGGATCAATTTGCAGAGGCCAAATCGCAGAAAAAGCTTTAGGAAAATGTGTGGGCTGCCAAGAGATTCTCACAGCATGTTTTAATAGCTTTTTAAGGGCAAAATGATGTATTTCTAAGCACATAGTGCAATTATATAGCACAATCAAATAACTATGTTACTTTATCCTATAAAATGCTGCATATATCATAAATAACTTTAAATAAATTATATATTGGAATTTTATTCTTTGAAACTTCCCTCTGTCTCTTTAAGAAGCTCCGGCACCAACACTCCCTGCCTTCAGCATGTCATCAGAGCAGTTCTTAGGAGCATTGCAATGAGAAGTACCTTGTATAATAAGCTCAGCACCATCAGGTATATATTTGCTAATTGTTGGTCTCACCAAACTGGTGGAGTTGAGTGGGGTAGAGGGAAGGAAGGGGTTCTTGGTGAGGCAGAAGCTTATACTGCAAAGAGGAGCTTTGGATGAATAGATAGTGCTTTGTGAGAACAAGAATTTAATGATAATCACCAAAGGAAACTTTCCTCTCATTGTGTAAAAGTGCTGCTAAACCATCATGTCTTTTTCTACTTAAGGCTTTCTTGCTACTACTTTTGGTTGGATCTCTCCTGATCGAATGTAATTTAAATTCTTACTTATAACTGCTGCTGGGAGATAAACTCTTATCCTTTTATTCTGAGAGAGTCTGAAAGAGGTGGCCTTGTTTACTCTTTGCTGTTTTTGATTAACTTTCTGCAGCCTGTGGCTCTGTTTGTCTGGACATTTTGGAAGTCACAAGAAGCTGCTTGATTCCTGCCAATCAAAGCCACTGATGCCTTTGGCTGCTTTGTCTATCCTGTCCTAGAATACATAAATATGCAGTTTCTGTCCTTCTGACTCCTTTCATGTCTTTTTAAAGCCTGTCAAAACACAGCCTGTCTAAAATCACCTCTATTTAATTGATTTCTATTTAAAAATGGTCATGGGATGCTGTGTGGTTGGCTCCATAAACAAACAAGGATAGAAACCAAACTTGTCATTTTATTGCTAATTTTTAATGACGAAAGATACAGGAGATGGACATCAGCCATCAGTCAAAATGATTGTCAGCCCTATGTAGATTTTCAGAAAACGCTTTTTACAAGTTAAGAAGATTAATGTTCAAATAATATATAATTATAATATAATATAAGTTGTAAGAGATCAAATATTGAAAGATATCACATATTGATTAATGGAGAAGGTAAGCATGTAACCATGTAACCTAGCATGTATGGAAAAAATTGTTTAGCATCTAATTTTTGTACGTTTTTATTGTTGCTCCGGTGTAATGGGAAACTCCTTTTATGACATAGTGGTATAAATCATTTGGTGTGAATTCAGGCAAAGTCAGTCATTTGATTAACACATTAGGAGGGAGGAAATAAGGGTCGGTTTGGAAGCTAGCCATTTCCAACTTTTGTAAATACCACCGTCTACGAGCTCCAATCAGGTTTGTTAGGTTCACAGACAAGTTATTTCCACTCGAACAGGAAGAAGCCATGAATAAATTAATAAACACAACTTGGGAAAATAACTTGAGTCACTCTGTTCGATACTCCCGTCCTTCACTTCCGACGTCCGACATGGCGCCTCGAATGATTAAGTGATGCAGTTGCAAAGGGTTAAGTTTGAGTCAAGCAGAACTGATCTGACCGTTTCCATAGCAACGATCAGATGCAGAGCTCATTGTAGCTCATTGAAGCTATTACCTCATCTGTGACATAGATCTATGTCATAGATCAAAGAACATCTGAGGTTATAAATGATTGCATCTCAAAACTTGAGATCAAACACCTCGTTCACCCTTTGCGTTTTGTTTTGGATTTTTGCAATGGAAAAACTCATAGCTACTTTGTTTTTCCCGGTGAGTTTTGGCGTGGGTTACTTAGTAACACAAGGTATTAAGAAGGTTTGTCAGCACGTGTTACCAGGAATAACCTTTGATATCAGTGACTATAAAGACGAGTCAGAAGAATATGATGAGTTTGATTCGTTTCTTTACAAACCTTCCCCAGGGAGCAAACTTCCTCCTCCACAGCGAGGAGCAAACTTCCTCCTCCCCAGCTGAGGAGCAAACTTCCTCCTCCCCAGCTGAGGAGCAAACTTCCTCCTCCCCAGCTGAGGAGCAAACTTCCTCCTCCCCAGGTGGGGAAATCTTACAGCAAACTGTGAGTACGGAAGTGTATGAAAGCTCAACGTCTGAGGACAACAGTTCCACCCGACAGAAACGAGTTCGATTCGACAGAGTTTTAATTCGTGAAAGAACTGAAATGTCGTCCACGGCTGAGCCTAAAAAGCTAACGTCTATTTTAAAGAAAACAACAAAATATCCTAATACTTACATAGAGTCCCACTATCCCAACTTTGATTTTGAGATGGAGAAGAGAAGGCAGCCCGCAATGAAATCATGTCCTATATTGTAATGTCATATATTTTTTTATATCTGTTGCGCGTCGTCCTGATTTTAAGAAATTTTTTAGAACATTTTTTAGATTTTAGAGATCTTAGTCAGCATGTTTTTTCCCCTGGGATTTGGCATATTGGATATTTGATTACCTCAGAAATGAGGAACATTTTTGACAAACTACTTTCTGGTAGTTTGTCTTAGAAAAAAGTAGCTCTCAGGATGAGTGCACTTTCTCTCGGTATGATCTTTTCGATGTTTTTCTTTTCAATGCTTTTCTTTTTTATGCTTCCCCGGCTGGAGAAGTTTGATGTGAAAAGGAGACAGTTGAGTCTGAAAACTCAACTTCTGCTTCGACGGAAACGGCATTAGAGACAGAACCCCTGGAAGTTTATAGTTTTTACTTACAAAGCTTTGAAGTTTTTACTACTTACTTCCTACAAAAACTACAAAGTAAAAAAAAAACTACAAAGCTTCCAATGGAAATCTTGAAATGTTCTGCTTTCAGGAGAAGTTGACAGGGCGGGAAAAAAGGATTCAATTAAAACCGACTGGGAGAAGTCGGTTTTGAGGGACCAGATACAGTGGTCCCTCATTTATTGCTGGGGTTCGGTTCTGAAAAAGTCCCACAATAAACTAAATCCGCGAAGTGGTGACCTTTTAATTTTTCCCTATTCAAATACATATTGAGGCCTCATAACCCCGCTTTGCACTCTTTATAAATCTTTCCAAAACTGTCATTAACATTTTCCACATTGTCGCAGTTTACACCTCAGAAACCTACATAATTTCAACAACATGATGAAATTCTGAATGATTACTCACCCGGTAAAATATATTACAGTTGCTCTGATGGCGCTGCATCCCCACACTGTTTGTTCAAAAATCCAACTTTTTGAACGAAAAAAACAATTGCCAACACACTTCACTGTGAAGTAACACGACCGTATTAAAGCAAAATCGATCAGGAATCGATATGAAAACTACAGTTTAAGAACACAGGCTGCAACGTAGACCGTCTTTCTCTTAGCCAATCAAGACAAAACAAAGCGCTTTGATGTCCATTGACCCAATCAAGATAAGAAACAAAAATTCTACTGATTCATACAGTAGAATTTTGTCACAGAATTTAAAAAATGCAGTGCTGCATAAAAAAATATCTGCGAAACAGTGAGACCGCAGAAGGTGAACCGTGATATGGCGAGGGACCACTGCATTTAAGAATGATTAAGTAAGTTATAGTATGTGGACAAATGTGGCCTTTTAGCTAATTGAGAAAGGAGGAGTGAAAATAAGCTCATTCAGAGACAGGGAGATGCTACAATCAGCTGGGTCACAGCAATAATAGTAACACTGGATTTAAACACAATGTCTTGGGTTTTCAAGGCGCATCCAAGGGAGTCTTGATGTCTGTTGAACTTTACATTGCCAGGTTCAAGGCTAAAGAGTTCTTCCTTGAAAATTGTTGTCAACAGAAACATCAAAGGCAATATCAAATTCAAATGAGGTGGGATCCCAGGGAAAAATCGTCACATAATCTTTCTTTCATTTCCTTTACTCGTGAGAAAATAACAACGATGTTGACCCTGTAAGTACCACACAGCTTGTGAGTAAATTCCAGAGGTCGATTTTGATAGACAACTGCAACTGTTTTTCTGTGCAGAGCCACCTACTTGCCAAAGTCTTCAGGTTTTCATGTACAGTATGAGTATTGTGATGATCAATTTTGGAGAGGAGAGCAAAAGATATAAAACATTGGTTAAAATTGTATTATGTGTTTAACAGTCTGGCAGTTGCACAAAACATTAGTTTCTGTCAAAGTCAAAATGTCCAAATAACATTATGAATAGAAAAATTATCTGCTGGATAAACGTTACTGGACAAAAAAAAATAAGTAAATGAATGTATTTCCTTTTGAACAACAATGCAGATGCTGTATATATCAAACATGCCTTTAAAAAGATTGACTTTGGGACTTGATGCTTTGAAATCGGGCCTCTCTCTGACATTGCACATCATCACAACAATATTTCTCCATTGTAGCACAGGATAGAAAAACTTTCACTCACCTTGTTCATTGTTGTCTTTTGTAAAGGCTATCATAGGTCTGTGTGATCAGTCATTTATTTCAGTGTGTTTAAAAAGATGCTCTATTTTCTTTATGGTGAGTGTTTTCTGAGTAGAGCCATTGTTACTGTGAATACTAAGAGATCAAAACACACATTATGAGTTCTCCTGATAATATAGCTCATAATTCTGTAATTCAGCTCTGCAACCCTGACCTCCACTGATAAAGAGTCTTCCGAACAGAATCTACTTTAACTCTGCTTATAGAGCTCTCCTCTGCTCTCCTCTCTTATGTTATGTTTACTGCTCTGTGTGGAACCTGCCACAATCTCACACCTCCCAAGAGCTGAAAAAGAAAGCAAGGTCATTCTTTTTAATCCTGAGAAAAGGTCTTACAAGATATAAGTCAACTTTCATATTTAATGTATTCAAGAGCAGTTTATTGTATGCTGAGCCAAACATGCTCCTAATATTAACTCTTCCACCCTATGTGGGTCAACCTGTTTTTCTTTCAGCAGGATTGCCTGCTTTTTATGCTACCGGGGCAAAACGTGCTTTAAGTGAAAGCTGCTTTTTATGTGAGAGTGTATGGGAAAACAAATAAATGAAAACGGTGAGAGATATTATTAGGATATTAAAATACTAATTAGATCAAATAACTTCCAAAGAGAATGAGCAAAACGGTGTTAGTTAACACAGATTAAACAAAAACCAGGAACAATTCTCCCCCAGGAGAGTTTGGAGTTATTTACAGATTCTGAAAGTGTGGTTCCAAGCTTTCTAAAGATGTCAAACACAAAGGAATACAAAAAAGACACGAAGAAGAAATAACCATTTGAATTTTGGCACTGCAAACAAGATTATTAAGAAAACAGGCCTCAAAGTTTCCACCTTTACCTGAAGAGCTTCTCGTGATTGGCAGCGCTAAGACCCTCCTCCTGCCTCTGATTGGTGGTTTCTGACCAAGCTGCATATCTCTGTAGATAGAAATAGGTGCACTGGGATAAAACCAGAGAAATGTATTTTTCACAGATCTCTTAAAATACTGTCATTACATATAAACAGTTTTAACAAATATGTAAAAAAAAAAAAATTCTTATCAATGTTACATACTGCAGCTTTAAGCAAAGATTTAATTACAGCTACTATATAGCTATGCCTCAGTTTACAAAGAACAGACTAATCATCTAAAATGGGTACAGTAATCAAAGGGAGCGCTTCCTTAAATAATTTGGACAGGAGAGGATCCAACATGCAAATCAAAGTTTTGGAAGAAGCTAATAATTTTCACAACTTAGAAAACTTGACTGACTCAAAACTGTCCAAACACACATCAGGTTCGAAACTTCACTAACTGGGCTTAAGTTACCACATTTAATCTTTTTTTTTAATAAAATTAATATTATTTATAAAGAATCCCATAAAGCCATTACTGCTCAGAGTTTGGGGAATTAATGGCTCAGAGTTATGAGTCAGTACGTTTGGCAAAAAAGAAACCTAGCATTATTCTTTTTCTACTCTGTTAATGATGAAAAATATGATGTTCTACTTTGGCGAAGTGTCTTTTTAAACAGCAATAGACTATTTTTTCAAGTTAAGCAGGACTCCTTCAAATGAGGAGAACGCTATTTTCTTTCAAATTTCCTGGTGTTCTGCTTTAAAGTGCATGGCTCTGAATTACACCAAGGAGCCAACCTGGATAATTACCTTCAATTTTAAGGGGCTACATTGTCTAATGCCACACAAAGTGAGAAAGTAACACTATGAACAAGAACATCAATTTAAGAAAGGATAGAGAAAAAAAATCATCCCTCTGCTGTGTTTTTCTGAAAATTAGAGAAGAAGAAGCATGAAAAGATTGTATTTAATTATTACAGTATTGTCTGATAGAGATCTACTATAACCTATATACATATTTATACTACGACAGACTGGCGACCTGTCCAGTGTGACCCCGCCTCTCCCCTGGAACGTTAGCTGGAATTAGGCACCAGTAGCTCTCTCGACCCCTCTAAGGGACAAACAGGAATATTGACATGAACTACATCAAAACTCAAAACGAGATCCTGCAGGAGCATGCTCAACATGCTCTGCAGCTTCAGAACAGAATTTGAACATTTCACACTGTGCAAGCTCAGTCTTGTGAAGTCTTTACAGAAACCGCTGTCTTACATCACAGCACAATATTTCAAATTAAACTAAAGGAGAATTGTGTCTGAACTTTTTCACAATATGCTAGATACTTATTCTAAAAACAATTAGATAATTTTTTTTAATTTACTGAATTTAATACATATCAAAGTGAAAATTTGAAAAATAAATTTTAGTTTAGTTTTACTTTGGCCTCAGGTGTTTTATAATACACTTGAAAAAAGTAAAATAATAAGTTAAAAGTTTTTTTTCTTTCTTGTAATTACATGTATATGTACAGTGTTTTTACAAAAGAGGAAAATTCTCATACACTTTGCTGTTTTTGTTTGATGGAGCCTTTTTTTCTTCTGGTTCAGTGCAAATTACAGAGAATAAAAAGTGTTCCTCTATAATCGTTGTTTTCCAGATTACAGGGAACACCTTGTAATCATTCGATTCAGGTGCAGCTTTCATTTTGTCACACACTGATAAGACAAAGAGGTACTTTGAGATGGATAGCATCATATTCTTTCCAGCTTTTACCTTTTTCTCTTTGTAGTTTAAATGCCATTAAATTTTGCCTTTTTCATGGCTCAAAGATTTTTTTTTCTAAAAATACAAGCTTGTTGAATCAGATGCCATCTGTGGAAGCAAAATACTGGGGAAAAATCACAGCAAAGTCACAGCAGTGTCATTTGCTAAATAACTGGTGGTAAATCTAGAACTACAGTTCAGTGACACTGCAGTTCTAGTTCTCAACTTGAAGAAAAAAAGTGAGCAGTGCCCAGTCCTCAACACACACATGAACCCCCCTGCACACACATGCACACGCATGCGCATACCTTTTAACATGTTTCTTGTTATTTGTTGTCCTCAGGAAAAGTTTTCTGCAGCACCATCTATACCCTGGGTTCTCGCCAAACCACAAGCAGACAGCTGGAAATATGTCTGTTTTGTGTGTTATGGTTTATCAGGAGAAAAAAATGCCTGCGTGAGGGCGTGTGTGTGTGTGTGGTCTGCTCAGATTAAAGTCTGTCAGAAAGCCTTAAGATCAAAGCTTTTGTGGAGCCCAAATCTTATCTGTCACTGCGAAAGCCGCACAGTTTTGTTTCTTCCGTCTCAGAGATAGAAAGCAAAGTCACTCAGCCATTGTTTTTCACTACATCAGTTTGTAAATTTAAAAAACACTCTGATTAGATTGTGAATGTGCCAATAATACTGCAAGTGCACCACTGACACCTCTTCTTACCTTTAAAATAAGCTTCAGAATCTAAGTTTTTTTTCTTTTTCTGTCAATCGACATATTGATCACAGATTAATTTGAACTGGCTTTAGGTCCCCTTTATTATTTTTTTTAAATGTCTTGTTTATGGTCCTATTACACATTTGTACACTTCCATTTGGCTCCAATATTAGCTCAAGTACTTAAAAGCAAACACCTGGCCCTTATTTTGGTAATCAGTGAATGTTTTCTGGTGTCAGAAGAATGAGCCGTTTCAAAAACTTCATAATTGCTAAGTCGCAATCAATAGAAAACGCCCCACTGCCCGGCAATTCCAGCCCTTGCCCATCACCTAGCCACCTAAGCTGAACACCAGAATGTTTGGTCAGCTGGTTTTACTTCTGTATGTGCTGTACAATGGCTGCTGGAAAAGACAATAATTTTTTTTTTGTTAACTTATAGTTCAGAAACCACTTAATCCATTCTTGTTGATTGTGCTTTTTCCCAAGATCTATGACATAATGGCTACTAAACATCTCATATCTCAAAAACAATAGAAATTATTATTATGTATATATTCATAAAGTTTGTGGTAAAATAATTTTTCATTAGTACAGGTATGGCTTTCATTTTGCTTTTTAGTGTGATTCTAAAAGCCAGGTAGCTCATCTTATTTTCACCAAAGAACGAATTTTTGCAGCTTTCCAGTTTTATACATACATATTGTTTTATTAGAAACTTGATTTAGTCCTGTTTTGTTTGCCAATGTATTCTGTTTTATGTAGAGATAGAATAATGTTTGTAAAACAATTCAGCGAAATTATTATAATTTAATCTCTCTTGTATTTTATCATTGTTGACTTTTTTGTTTTTTTGTTCTTTCAAAATTAAATAGTGGCTAAATATTTCAGTCTCATTTACTCCTGATTGTTTTCTTGTTTTATTTTTGTCTATTTTTACTTGCCTACTAAACACACATTTGTTCTGGAAGCAATTGCTGTTGAAGAACCTCTTTAATAAATAATATCATAGCCACAGGGGTCAAACATTACTTAACTTCAGTGTTTTGGAGAAATATTTCAGCCCTGTGCTTTCACATTAGTTACAAGTTCCTGCACTGTATTTAGTGCATAAATGCAAGGCACTTGTTTAACACAGCTCCAGCCTGGAGGTTAAAATTAGCTCCAGTAACAAGTGAATTCACCAGAGAATTGTTCCATCAGGCTAATGACTATGGCCCAGTAATGGCAGATCAATGATTAGAGATGATTAGTTTTTTTTCTCTGGCTATGAATGGAGTCTGTCTGAGTTGTTGGTGCTTGCTAATTTGAAGTCATTCCCATGGAGTCATTCCCAGCTGGAGCTGGAGGATTTACTAGTCAAGAAGGTTGGATTCTGTCGGGCCTCGGGTCATCTTCAGCCTGAGTCAGGTCCTTTGGCTCGCCAAGTCTCTCTGATGGAGCCCTGAATCATTAGCAGCTATGCAGATTCATTCTTGTTAAGGGATTTGAATGGATAGATTTGTCTCATTACATTTGGCATCTCATTAGATGCACATATTGTTGGACAAAAGGTACGCGCACCTGCAGAAACACATCTACACACACAATACACTGCTTCTCACAATGCCATTCATCAACACAGTGTAATGACCCAGATCAATGCAGCCACAGTGGGTCCCTATGAATAAGTTTTTCACATTAAGACGGAATGATAGTTAAATTTGTTTATGAAGCCCTGCATTACAAAGTAACACCAAGAGTTATTGTTTAATTAACACTGATAAATCTGTCACAAGAAGTACAGTGAAAAAAAGTCATTAGAAACATGTTGGCTGGATAAACTATTTGACACATCATTTCTCATTCCTAAAATTAGATTTTCTTTGTACTTTATACTCTGTACCTGTCTATTGAGGGACAATTTATCTGTGTAAATATAGATGTTTCCAAAGTAAATTGTTAGATACTAGGGAGAGAGAACTTATAAAGTTATAAAGTTCATGGAGTTGACCTGATTGAGCAAAACCAATGTGATTTTTGGATTTAGCACATCAAAATTACCCTAAAACAGTTGAAAAAACCAAAGACAATTTTTGGCTGTTGACCAGTGGTTAAATTATAACCACAGGGAGTGCAGTTATAATTTAATGCTGTCTAACCTCTTTGAAAATCATCTGAACTGTAACTCCCAAAATGCTAATACTTTCAGCCTTTAAACAAACAAATAACACAAAACTTAAGATATAGCATTTATTAAAAGACACAGCTTGAAAACACGTCATTTGCTGACACATGTCAGGGATTTGTCATCCAAAAATGCTCCTTTTAATTACCTAGTTTGGTGCTTTTGTTACCACATGCACATTTAAAAAAAACATAATTTAAAAACTAAAACATTGAACTAACAAAAGACCAACAAAAACAAAGTGAATGTTTCACCAGATGAATAGATTTCAAAAGATATTACTCATAAGCAAATCTGAACATAATGGAGGAATTTAATTGAAGATTATTTTTTTTTGATTGTATTTGTGCTGTTGCTACAGTAAAGCTCTTATTGCATGTATTTCAGTCACAACTTGCAGAAGTGGTTAAAACTGTAACATGCTTTGGCAAACATTACAGTTAAATATGTAACTATAAAACATTTTGACGGCAGAACAACAAGTTTAACTTACACAGACCTATTTTCCCTTTTTCAGTCTGTGGAGGGCATATCATGAAAAAAAATCTCAGTTTGAGAGACTGGCATCAAACCGTACCATACAAACTACCACTGATGGATTAGTGTGGTGTACAATGGGATGTGCTATTGTAGTGTGTTACAATGTTTGCACAGAAATTTCAACAGTCTCTCAGTGGTTGGTTGTTACAGGAGTGATGATCAAGGCAGCTGAATTTTTTCCTCCCTCATGGTTGCAGGGACTGAAGAAAGGGAAGAGCTTCCCGGTGAAGCTGCTTCCTGTAAAGGAGAAGATGATTGCCCTTGCGTCCACATCATAAAAGGAAATTTGTCCTTCCTCATAGTCTACAAAAACTCCAACCTTTTCGGGTATCTGCCTCACTGGCAGGTTTACAGCGGAGCCAGCATTGGCTGTGAGCTCATTTCCATTTCTCAACCAGATGGTCCAGTATCCGTTCTTCGGACTCAGTCTGATATCCCCCTTCCTGTTGATAGACTCACTCACCACTCCCAAATCCCATTGAGTTTTGCCTTTCACCTGAACCTCGTAGTAAAACTTTCCAGAGGAGAAACCTTCTTTTGCCAGAACATTGAGGACCTTTTGAAACCTCTCTGGTTTGTTGTCGACATTCCTTTTTTGGTATCCAGTGACAACCTGCTTCCCATCAGCTGAAACGTTCAATAAAGGGTGTGCTGTGTCAGGATCGAATGTCACATCTACAGCATACTGCTGCTGCTTCTCCCTAAAGGTAGGATCGCACAGTGTATTTATTTTACTTTTGATTGATCTCTGCAGCTCATCCATGGTCTCTTGTATTGCAAACTCGGCAGTGTTAAGTTTCAGATCGGGCCAGTCCTTTACTTTGGGTGAAGATACTGTAAAAGAAAGGGCATTCTCGAGGAATGTGAAGTCATCATCTGTGAGAGAAGTTTTATCAAGTTGTTCTTTTTTCTCTTTAATTTGCAAAATTTCTGCATCCAGTTCCGTAATGAAATCTGTCCCCTCTTTTTCAATCTGTTGCAGCTTTGTATTGATTACCTGAGTCAGCTCAATTTGGCTTCTCTGAAGGTAATCCACGACAGCAGCCATCACATGGTTTTTGTATGACAGTGCTTGATCTGCATTTTTCCTGATCCCGACCAACGAGGATTGAATGTCAAGAATTATCTGCTGACATGTCTCGATCATTTGATCAGTGCTCTCCTTTTCTTTCTCCAGCTTAGTTTTTCTTATTTTTGCCTCCTCTTCTAAAGTCACCACCGTATGCGTTTTATGGTCTTTGACTTTGCAGGACAAACAGAGAAACATTTGATCCCCCCTGCAAAAGAACTCAAAAGGTTCACCATGTGTCTTGCATAACCTGTTCTGGAGGTCATTGACTGGCTGGATGAGCTTGTGTTTCTGCAAGTTGGGTAATGTTTGATGAGGCTGCAGGTGTGTTGTGCAGAATGATATAAAACATACTAAACAAGACTTCACAGCAGCTGATTTAGGGTTTACGCACAGATTGCACAGCACTTTCCCAACTGGTGCTTCTTGAATGAGTGGAGACGACTTCCTTCTCACTGTTTTTTTGAATCTTTCTGCCATATCAGCAATGAAAATGTTGACCCGGAGCATCGGCTTTGAGTGATATGTCTCTTTGCACAGCGGGCATTTAAAAAGACAACTGACTGTTTCCCAGTGTTTTGTGATGCAATCTTGACAAAATGTGTGTCCACAAGGAATTGAAACAGGTTCCGTGAACACATCCAGGCAGATAGAGCAAGAAAAATTGTCATCAGTCATTAGACTTATAGCAGAAGCCATTTCTAAAAGAAAGAGAGAAGTAAATTTTATAGCATAAAATTCTATTTTCATCTAAGATCGTATATAAAACTTCACAAATAAGTATAAAACAAGACTTAACATTTGTAAAACAAAAACATTACCTGATGTTTAAAGACTTCAGTGAAACTCGTGAAAGAAGCTTAAACTTGTCCCCATGTTTCTTTTTCTTTCTGTTTCACTTTGGTCATGTGATCTGGCTTCCTCATCGCTCTGAAAACAGTTAACCCTTAACAGGCGCACACAGCCAGCAGCTTTTTTCCCCTCTACCTCTCATTTTCAACTGAGCTTGGTCACAAAGGAAAAAAAATATGTAGCACATCTATATATCAAAGGCCTGCATCTCCAGTGATTTTTATTTGGTTGTGCATAATTCATGCTCCTCTTTGACTGTTGCTGGTTTATTTCTATCTGAAGCTCCTTTCATGTACAGTTTCACCTGCCAGTGGATTCAAAGTTGTAAAACAGGAAAATGAAAAATTCACAACAACTTTTACACGACAAGTGAAAAGTGGGAATTGACACACAAAGCTTTGCAGTTAACACCATCCTTTTCTTCCATAGGGAAACAAACGCTTTTGTTTTTCCTGCGTCTATGAGGAAAAACGTTTAAACATTTAGCAGGTTATTGTTTTTATGTATTTCTGAATTTAATTGATTTTGCTAATTAAATTCAAAGTATTAATCTCCTTTACTATTACAGATTTCATAAACACAATAATATATTTTATTTTTTCTACATTTCTGAGAACTATGCATAAAACCAAACAAACAAAAAAAATATTTTCTTGCAAAGAAATGTTATGGCCTCAGTCCAGTCCTCAAGAGCAATAATCCTGCACCCTTCACCTTATAGGGCGTTTCTGGATACTATTTGAACAGTATTGTGAACAATATTGTCTTGTTTAGAAATGTCACAGTTACCCATTTGAATGTTTCCTCATTTGTTCATGTTGCAAGCACAATTTTCACTGTTTTTGATAGGATTTTATGTTATTCATCAGCACAAGTTAACGATGTTTGTTGTAGTACCGACATTTCAGAAGTGCACCAAAATCTTCTAATGGTGATTTTACAAAGTGATGACTCATAGGACCTGAATGCGCAACACCCTTTATAGATCTTTACTGGCAAAAAATGTTCCATTTCACAGATATGCAGTATGTTGTGTTGGTCTGTCATAAAATCCCAATAAAACACCTTGATTTATGTAGTTGTCAAGTGAGAAAATGTGAGAAAGTTCAACGAGTATTGCACTTTGGGAAGGCACTGTAAGTGAAATGATGATAGAAAGCTTGTCAGTCAAAGAAAAAAGGATCACAAAAGAAGCTCCATGCACAGGATGTGTGATATTGTGAGAGATCAGGGCAGCTCTGTTCGGCTACAACCAGGTGGGTCTGTTCAGCAGAAAGTGTGAGGCAGGGTTTTAATCCCAGTCTGCTCCTGCTCACCAGAGTGTCTCGGCTCTAATGAAATATTTAAAAGAAATTTGGGTGAGATAGGGATTCCACTGCCAAGCCCTCCAAATCCCACGTCCCACTCCTTCTCCTCCTCTTTATGAGCCAATGAAAGGCTCATCAAAAGATGAGAAGGAATCACTACCTCACACCTCCCATGTTTTCTCTTCTGACTCCCCCCATCCCTCATCGATCACTGCTTTCTTGCTCCCTTTATCCCTGTTCAGCAGACTCTAACCTTGGATGCATGAATTAGAGGTTTGAGCTGTTCTTAATGCTTGAGGACACAGTGTGCGCTGTATTACTGACGACTCTTGTTAGCTTTCTGCTCATGTTTAACTTGTGCAAATCCAGTGTTCTAGATATATATATATATATATATACACACACTTTACTTTGGATATCTGTATGTGCTCTAAGATGGCCATATTGGGTTTTGAGCAGCGTTCCCACTCAGAATTCTGATTTCCAGATTTATTTTGTTAATTTTTCCAAGTTTAACCTGGGATGTTTTAACCCTTGGGCAAAAATGGAACATTTTATTAAAGCGACCTTCAACCAGGCAAAAGCTTCTCTCATATGTAATTTCTGCTTTCCTATTTTTAATTGTTCATAATTTACCTATAATGTCATGCCTGGTTCACATAGCAAGGTCTTAAGACTGTTGATAAATGAAGCAGCGAACTGGCTGCAGTTTAAAGATATTGGTGATAGCAGAAGAGAAGATAGTTTGGTAACAGAGCTTAGTTCTATCTTGGTCATTGTTCAGTAGATTTGGTTGCAGTGTAATGTTAAGTTGTGTTTGTATTAAAAATTTGACATTAGATTTAAGCATTACACAAAAATAAATATGTTTGCTTTTGAACATAAATTAATAAAATTGGGCAAGTACAAGGCTTCTTTTGAAAAATACTAAATGTGAAGGGATTTAACACATTTGCTAAGATAAATTATCTTGACAAATGTAGCCAAAGGAGAGTTTTCTTCCTTGTTTTTAGGGTTTTTTTTCCCAGAATTTCTAGTTTCTGATTTTCCATCTTGTTAAAACTACGGTGTAACAATTGAAACCTTGTAAGAACAGCCATATGTCAGGGTGCTCCGATTAAAAGTTGTTCTTTATTTCCTGAGCTTTTGTTAAAAGTAAGGCTTTTAGGATTAGAAAGAGGCTCTGTGGAAACTGAGCAGTTTTTTTTATTAAGAGTGTCAAGAAAAAGTAGGAACATGGAAAGTCAATTACGTCTTTGAGTCAGTTTATGCTTCTTGCAACCTGAAACATTTTCCTCTTAACTTGGCAGCCTGCAACTGAGTTAAAAAAAATATGTCAGGGATAAAGTCACATGGGAGAAAGGATTAATCTGGGACATTTTGAACCACAATAGAAAACTGAATTCTCATCTTCTCGGCTGTGCAGAAAAACCCAGCTGAACTAGACGTGTATTGTCTGGGGAATAGTTTTAATAAGTTAAACTGTGAAAATTGCTCTTAATTCTATCCAGGCAACTATCCAGCATTAATATCCAGCCAGACATTTTCTAAAACCTTAAGTAATGCCTGGAGATCTAAAAGATCAGACACATTTCTGCAAATGTAAATGCTGCTATAGGCTATTTTATCTTGCTTCTCATTCATTAAAAGTCTAGTGACTGCTGGATTTACACCACTTTCTGAGATAGCCTCCAAACAACACAAGAGATTGTTTCTCCGAGCTGCTGCAAGTGTTGAATTATTCATTTCCCCCATGTGTGAGTCTCAATATATGTGACTGAGAATTTGACAATAGAATGTTTGCAGATTCATTCACATAGGTAGTTTTTGATGTTCCCCATTTATAAGGACTCCCCAGAGTCTGCTGTCTGCAAATCTAACAGATACGGGTTACCAACCCTAAACCTCAATTCATGCTGTCCAGCATGTAGTAGATATTTCACTGCTCCAACACACATGATGCAAATTAATCAATTACTTTCTCAGCATGTCAAAAAGATCAGCAAAAGTCTGCTAATGGCCCAGCAATTTAAATCAGCTGGGCTACGTTTACAACAAGCAGGATAGTGAGTTGAGATTATCCAATTAAGATTTTTGTTTTTTACTTCACTGTGTTTAATAAGTAGGTATGTTTTAAATGAGCAACATCAGTAGACAAAATGTTGCTTAGGGTTAAATTAATGTTTTAAACCAACAGTAATATGTTAAGAGTGTAGAAATGTTTTTTTAGCAAGCTTTTGTATTTTAAATATTGGAGAAATTAGTTTTGACTTGGAATTTGTATGCTCTATATTTTTAATAAGTATGACATAACACTATTCAACTATTCAACATGGGAAAGACAAAAAAACTCAATTCAATAGGAGATGTAATTTTGATGAGCTGGTTCATTATTTTAAAACATATATAAAAGGAACTATATGTTTATATTTCAACTTTACAGGAAGAGGCGGATGATAAAGGGAGAGCAGCCAGGAGGGACATCTTTTGGTCACAGTTTGAAGAGGATGCCAAAACAATGTCTCTCCTCTCTTACCTTCACATATGTGAAGCTATGGAGTCCGATGACTAAAAATGGGACTTCTATTTTTTGGTTTACTTTCATTTTGGAGTATCTTGACTGTAACATTGCTCTGAAACACTGGCATGTACCTGCTTTTAATCATAGTTTGTGGGGTTTAAGTAATAAGTATATGAATGCAAAATGTAATAAAACAATCAAATGCAACTCTTTAATTCTAACACTTTTTCTAACTGTCCAGACGAATGTGTGGTAGCACAAATGAACAAGAAAAAAATGGCATAGAAGCCATAATGGAAGATTGAGTTTCAGTGTTACAGTAAAGTCTGTGGTAAAAGATAGGAGCAGCCTCAATTTCTTACATGAATGGTTAGTTTTCTAGTTTTCTGATTTCTTTGCTTCCACATTTTTCTCAGAAAGCTTACCTTTGTGAGCTGCTACATGATCCGTCTTCTCAAAACTAGCACTCTGCTTCTCATTGTGTGACATGTGTCTATAAAAAAACCTTTTCTTTCTTTTTTTCAATCAGACTTTACAGCTACAGCCACTTTTAATGGCTCCAAGCTGCAGCCTTTACTTGTCTGTCACAGAGAGGCTTTTAACAAGGTCCTCCACTCCTTCAGCTCTTTCCCCTCCTATTTTATCCACGCCGCCACCACTTTTCTCTCTTTCGTAATTTCGCCTTTCTCCGGCGGTAGAATATGCAGGTGTCTCACTCAAGCTGAAAAGAAAGGGGAAGTGGTTACCTTTTAATAAATAGGAACCTGCACACTTCTCAAACAGCTTTAGGGCTTCGTGGAGACAAATTGTTCTGGATGTGAATTTGCTTGGAGTGGAGGTGATGTGTTGAATGAGAATGTTTCCCCCGATCAGTCATAACATTAAAAACAACTGTGTAATGTTGTGCAGTATTTTCTTGTTGTGCCAAAATAACCATGACCCACTGAGGCATCTACTCTAAAGGTGACTTTCAAAAGGTGTTGAGGTATTATTAACCAGCTGATCATCGAAGTCTGAAAATAATGATCTAGCTTTACAAATTGGGCACTGTGGATAATTTGCTGCTGGAAGCACAATGTGAAACCAGAAGGAGGTTTGTCTACGGAAAAGTTACTGGAACAAAAGTTTTGTGCCAGAGCATTGCCATGAGTGAAACACAAGCTAAAAATGAATTTTATAATAAAATTTATAAGCCACATTATGAATGGAATGTTCTTGAAGATTAAATTTTAACACCTTTATCTCTTTTTCTCTTTGAATAACACATCTTACCTCAACACATGTTCAAAGATAGAGTCTGTTTCCCCTTTTGAACTCTTGCTTTGCATTTAGATATTACCGTTTTATCCTTTCAGGTCACCATACCTGTAATCAAACCATTTGGACCCATGTTATTAACTCATGGTATATTGCTTTAAGTATCTTGGGATCTTGCTTATGAGCAAGGAAAAAAATATCAGGAGATCAATAGGGGGATTGCTGCAGCAGCTACAGTGATGCCATCACTACCGATTAAATAATCACAAAAGTTATATTTTTTAATTCAGTCTTTTATAACTCTTTCCTTTATTTTGTTTTTGCTCTGATGCCAGTTTGGGTCAGTTTATTCTTGATAAATTTGACGAATTATGGGCCTAGATAAAATAAAAAATGCTCTAAGGTGAATATTTGCATGTAGGTAAGTTTAGCTGGAGACATATAAACACATTTTCTAAAAGCAGACAATAAGTGAACAAAACATAATTTCTTTATATTATATCAGATATTATATCAACTATGAAGGTGCAAAATTATGGATGCGTGATGGTCATGCATAACATGAGTGAATATGGCACTGATGTACTTAGAGTTGGGAACTGTCTCAAGAATTTTGGTTGAGAAGGTTTATGTGTTAGACCCAAAAGTAAATTTTGCATATCCAATAGTTTAGTGGATTTGACAACCAAAAATCAAACAGGCTAGAAAACTGAACTTATTTCTGGGGAAATTGTAGGAAACAAAAGACACAAGTTAGCTGTTGCTGTCAGGAAAAACACTCTGCTAGAATATATTTAAAAAGTGTATTTAAAGTTTTAATTAGCTTTGACTAGTTTTGCAATAACTTTTAAATGCAGAGAACAAACCAGATGTCTATATGTCAGTCAGTGACGATTCTGCTGTCAGCAAGGATCCACCAGATGTGTCTAATGTGATCGATCTTTTGCATCTGTAAAAGTAGTTGGCATGAACTAATGACTGCAGCTGGAAAACTGCAGTCATTTAACTGGCATGTTTTAAATATAGTGTAGAAGAAAACAGGATAAGTTCTGAATACATGATACTTTCATAAATGGTTGATTTTGCTGATGTTGTGTATTTCAAATATGAATAATCTTTTTGGTCTAAAGTTTAAGTCATTGAAGAGTGCAAATCTTTAAAAAGCTTCTGCACTAATAAGTACAGTAAAAAAAATGGTCAAACATAATTAAACTCGTACGTACAGTGTCATGCACAAATAAATGGTCTGGTTCTTCTCTTTCTACATATATGAATAAATCTTATAATGCACTCTGTTCTTATTATTTTGGAAAACCTAGAAAGACTTATTTGTAATGTAAAGAACTATGTAAGGTTGTTTTTTCAGTCTATACATTTTGTAATTATAGAAATGGATTACTGAAGCCTACACCAGTTAAAATGAAAATAACTGTGTGCACTACTTGGTGTGGAGTTGTAGATGGATGAAGATCTGATGTCCTTGGGCTTTTATCAGTATTCATGACGAACAAGGAAATTAAAGCCAACTAAACCACCCTAGGCTCACTGCATTTCAATTACACACAGCATAAAAGAGTTATTGATCCATAACAGAGGAGACACACAGAAATGGAAAGATTTTTAAATACTCATCAGCCGTCACATTCGCAACGTTTGGTAGAGCTGTACTTTAATTGATTTCTAGAAGGAGGCAGATGCCTGCAAGCTTCAGCAAACAAGTGAAACAGTTCAAAGCATTTGGTTGGTTTGTGTGAAATACAATCCCTAATGTCTCCCTCTGAAGAGCTTCTTCTTTTTTTGTTTTTACCATCCAGTCCTGCTGACTTTTTTTTTTCAGAAAGTCCTATTTGTTTGTTGTATTCCATCATCCTGGAGATGCAGCAAAGAGCAGATTGGGCCATTTGCTCACGTTCATTCTGTGTAGAACATGATAAATGGGAGAAAAATTCAGTTCAAGCTTCAGCCACATTCCCCATGTTCTGAACTCCACTTCCCACTTTGCACAATCTGCGCCTTCTTTCTCAGCGGTTTTAGTAGTTGGATGCAATGTGTTCTGAAAACACCGAGCCACAGACTCTCTGGAGGTCAGCACACCATCTCCCAGATGTTCGTAGAGGAAGTAAAAGCTACAGCTGAAAGAGTCTCTTTATTTGTTTCTTTTGTCTCTTTTAATCTAAGTGATCCTGTCTTGCTTCTGCCTGAAAGGGAGGGTGGACGTTTTATACGTCTGCACTGAGGGGGCTCATTTTTACCATTTTGTCTCTACGTCTTCATTCTCTTCTTGTCCCTGTATCTTTGCTATCTGCTATTCTCTCCCCTCAGTGTCTCTTGTAATGTCAGATGATCCCTGTGAAAGATGGGACAGATCAGAGAGGATTTTCTATCCATCTGACCTGGGCGTGCCCTTCATCTTCCTCTCACAGCTTGATCTATCAAACACAAGTGCTTTTTATTGTTGTTTAGCAGCTGGCTCTTGGCCCATGGCTCTACATTTTCTCTCAACCCTCCTCATTACTGCTGTGCGCTTCACTCTGCTGGGAGTATGCCAGTGCATTTGCATTTTTCAGTACATTTGTTGCGTTATGCAAAATATTAAACCCTCAAAGGTTATGTTCTCTCTGATGTTGAGATAAAACATGATCCGGTAAATGCTATTCACAATAAAATTAAGGTGCAGAGTAAGATTCCCTTTTAGGTTTAGTCATCCTGAGTCGACTTGAAATATTTTGTTTCAGCTCCAAAATGGCCTCTACTGAAGGAAGCCCCAATACCATCCTGTGGGCTACATTTTAATGTTTTAGATATGTGGTGAATTTTCCAGGCACTCTTATCTGTTCTTTGATTTCTTTTGCACCTGCTGTCACTTCTTCCTCACTCTTTAAAAATGAATTACTTCAAAATAACACCTGAAATTTTGAAAACATGTACAACAAAACTTTGTTTTATGTTTCAAATTCCTCGCTGATAGTAGTTAAAAAATACATTTATTTATGCTGATGTGGAGGGTAAATTTGGTAGATATGCAACATTTTCCCAACCAACATTTCTTAGTCCAAAAAATCATGATGTGCAAAATAATCACAGAGTTGACATTTTGACTTTTTGGGGGGCAGAACAATGTAAATGTGTTTACATAAACAATGTAAACAATTTTGCACCACATGAAGTTTTAGAATAGTAGGGTCCAAAAATGTAAGAATTAGTTGCCAAAACATATAAAGTCGCATATTTGGGATTACTTTGACTTTAAATAGGATGAAGAACTAAATCACAGGATACAACCAAAGTGCTTTTGCTCAGTTCCAGCAAAAAGACTTTATCATGTGATAAATATTCATGAGCATGACATGTTCACCATCCAGCTGATTACGCTACTCCATCACCAGGTGCTGCAGCTCCATCAACAAGCTCTGAAAAAGCTTTCCACCAGCAGAGATATGTTTGAATATGAAAACGACAGTCCCAGATGCACAATTTAAATATCTTGCAAATAAAAATGCATGAGAAATGCTTCCCATTGACGTCACAAATGGTAGGAAGATGTACATGACACCCATAAGCTGTCGTGTATATTTAGAACTTGCACACCTTTGAAACTTGTCTTTGGCATCGTTGGTAAAGTTGCTAAAATAAAATTGTTAATTGTGCACACTGCTATATTTATAATTATGCTAGGTAAGTTTGAATCCCAACATTGTGGTTATTATTTAAATAACTATATTTTCTGAACATAAAATTCTGCTTTTCTATTCTAAGTTAGAGTAAATAAATCACCACTGCATTTGGAGGCATTGTGGGGAAAGTAAAAGCTTTGCTTGCAGCTGGAAGGAGTTTTGTGCACCATTAAAAATGCCATTAGTTGTTGATTTTTCCAGGAACTGCTTATTTTGGCCTCAATCAAGCATTATTACCCTAATTAAGAGAGTAACTCATCGGCCAAAAAATAAAAAAAATACTCTTAAAAACACAACAGTTGAAGGGCTCAACCTATCATCAATGGTCGATAAATTAATTCAATCCCCCAACCTTAATAGAGGATAATTTATGCACATGTGCAGAGTAAGTGCACTGGCACAAGGCGATCTGGAGCTGACAGGGAAAGAGCTGAACAAAGAAAGTTTATTTGTGCAGCTCATATTGGCAACAAGGCCATCAAAGAGCTTTCCGTGATGAAAACAAAATGACAGACAAATGACATTATATTGCAGTGGCAAAATAAAGAAAAACAATTAAATGTTGGAATACAATGTTTCAGTTAGTATTAATTGAAGGCAACTCTAAACAAATGGTTTTCGGTCTTGATTTAAAGGAACTCAGTGTTTCAGTAGTTCTCCAGTTTTTTGATCCAGATTGTAGTAGCATTGAAACAGAATGCTGCTTCTCTGTGTTTACTTCTCTGTGTTTCAATTACTTCTCAAGTAATTGCTTGACTCAGTAATTACTGAGAAGTAATTGAAATTATTTTCTATTTACTTCTTTAACCCTCCTAATATCCATCCATCCATTTTCTATACACCCTTGACCCTAGTGGGTCGGGAGGGTTTCTGGTGCCCATCTCCAGGTAACGATCCGGGCACGAGGCGGGGTCACCCTGGACAGGTCGCCAGTCTGTCGCAGACCCTCCTGACAGTTTCTATAAAATAATGGTAAATAAAGCTATTTTTTATTTATACTCTAGATTTTCAAATTGATCTTCGTTTCTGGAATATTTTCTGTTTCCTTGGAGTATAAATATGGAGTGACACAAAGGCACTAACTCTCTTAAACACTCAGCTTTATCTGGCCACCACCTACCGTGAGGAGGATGGTGAAGAAGGTGACAAAACTCTCCCTGTCAGAGAACTGCTACAAAGAATTGCATCTTGGTGTCACCAAGTCTCCATTATGTATTATTTGCATGGAAGACATGCCAATCAAATGTCTCTTCTGCCCTAGATTCATCACAATAGTAAACAAGATGAATCTGTAATTCAGTCAGATGACACAAACAGTTAAGACAATTTTGACATGATGTTGAAAAACTTTTCATTCCCACTGTTAAGTACCTACACTAAACTCATTAAAAAAACACTGAGGAAAATGTAGTGGCATCTAGCAATTAACTGAGAAAGGGCAGCCATTAGGTTTTTCAGCAGTGACCTAAAGCATGTGGTCAAGTAAACACAAAATCAATTTGATGAAAAATAAACTTTTCCAAGACCTTTTCACAATCCTAAAACCTAAATACCTCAGACCTGTTGGGTGACCTGGAGAAAAGCAACATGAGAGAAGAGCCAGGACACTTGACAATATAGAGATGACCAAAACTATCTCCCTTTTTATGCCCCAACCTTGTGAAAGGTTATTGGAGAAAGAAACGTTGTGTTGTGTTGGCACAAAGGCGATTATTCAAAGTAGTGACAGATATTTGATCTTTGTCTCTTAAAAACTTAAATTAAAAATTCTCAGCTGACAGCATCTGTTCCCTTTCAAAAGATGTTGTTTAATGTATTCTCATTAAACAACTGTTTGTCAGTATAAGTACCTCATGTGAAAAATAGCATGATTGTTTTTATACTTCTTTGAAAGTATTAAAACAATCACTAATTAAAACACCCCTTTGAGCCTATTTGTGCTAAACACTGTCTGCATTATTATCTGAAGTCGTGAATATAAAACAAACTTTGTCACAGAAAGGTCTAATTTCTGAATATATACAAGTCAAATATTTAATTCTTTAATATTTTTCCTTATCCTCTCCCCCTCTAAGCATAAAACCTAAAGTATCTGGAGATTATTCATAATTCATGGCATTGCTTCACTCATTACATTACATCATACTTATGCAACTTTTAGCCAGAAAATTCACAGCTAGAAAGCCCACTTTAATCTTTTATATGCATTTAGCCATACTTCAGCAGCAAGAAACAAGGAGTATAATTTTCCAGTCATTGCCTTATTCTGCTTAGTGTCCCTTTAAGTCTTTTATTCTTGTGACATTTGGCCGGCTACTTCGTCTTTATTTCCTTCTCCTCATGTCACCTCTGCAAGTATTTAGTCAAAGCTCCAGTCAATCATTGCACCAGCTGAAAAAGGTTAAGTATTCAAGCAAAAACAATGACCTTCATTCTGACAGGTTTAATGGATAAAGCAGCTGACCATAGCTGCATAGCTCATGGAGCATCTTGCTAGTGTATCACTCACCCCTGACAGTTGATGACAGAACGGTGAGATGAATGGACCTCCTGGAGGTTACGCCTGCGTTGTATATTTTCTTGGATGACGATGATGATGATGTACCTTTGTGTGGCTAGGTCAGTACGCAGAATTTCCCCGTCACGTTTTATGGCACATGACAGTCACTCATATGTCTGTCTCGGGTGATAAACACTTGTCTGATCATGTGTGCAGTTTACCTTCAGGGAGCATAAAGTGCCACTCATTCTTTGTCCAACCTTGCTGTGTCAATGTAGCGTGCAAGAGCGATAGAAATCTCCAGGAGCTGCTTCAAAATAAACTTTTTGCTTAAGGGCAAATGCTGTTAATATGTAATAGTTGTTTTTTTAAGAAAGAACTACAGAGCTGCAAATTTTCAGGCAATGGGTCACAAGTTTTGATGTGGCTGCGCTGAACATTTGGCAGGTTAGTTTTTCCATAAGGCATGGCATTATAGCTATTTCAGAATCTAGAATGGCATTAAAAAAGGGAAACCTGTCTCTACATAGCCAAAACAGAGCAGGTGGGGGTTTTAGACACTGGGGCAGAGTTCTTCATTGTGCTGAAGGAGAGATAGTCCTGCTTTTGTTCCAGTGGAGGAGCTTTGCTGTACAAGCCCAAGAGAGTGGGGGATATAATTTTGGCATGTGTTGTTTTGTGCATTAATTTGATGCTCTAAATCCTGAAGTAGAGTTTAAATGCAGCCAAAAAAATCCAACCAAACCCAACCCGAGCCAATAGACATTATGTCCAAGTCCGATACAACATGACTAATTAACACTAATTCGATGCTTGGCCCCATAGTAAACATATTATTTTAAACTGCGGCCAGTTTGAAATGCTTCCTGATCTGTGAGTTTGCTCTCCGCTGATTTATTAGTACAACTTCTTCTGTTTTTAGCTTTTGCTTAGCATCTTTCAGCTTCATTTTGTTGCTTGTTATTACCACAGCATGAGTCAAATGCAAATCTTCTGGGATGTGTGATTGATAGAAGCGGAGCAAGGCGGATTAGTTGTGCAGTGTGATGTGCTTGTTACAGTCTAATTAACTTCTGCATCTGACTTCCTCAACAGGTTAAACTACCTGCTCCTCTGTTCAGATTATAATAAGTAGATTAACACAACTTTGCATTTTACATTCTCGTTTTGTTTTCTCTGTGCTGTAAGTATCCTATTCTTATTTTTTTTAAATGTTAATATTATTGCCTTTGTTTGCTTAGATGATGTTATTTTAACATCATGGAGAAATTTGTTCTTCTGACTGATGCATGTTAATGATGAGATCCCTCAGATGCTTGGGAAGCTTTCCAAGGCCTGTGTAATGGGACTAAAAACACATCAGAAAAACCAACCTGTAATAGCTAAACTTTTTTAAAATCATGGCAGGTGTGTGTGGATCCCTATTTACCATGAGCTTTAATTCCCAGTTACAAGATTCAAACACATCCAAATACACAAATTTAATTTGTATCCAAATAGACACCAGTTTGTGATAAATCAGTCCCAAGAAATCTACAAAGATAACCCTTAAAAGAAGAATTTCTGAGCTGGTAGATTGTGAAACCTTCTAATTGGTAGCTTCCTGTTCTTTAATTAGGAATGCCAACAGTGGAGTTCGATTTTTACATACAAGATATAACACAAAAGCCTCGTAATACGTTTTAAACTCTTTTCAAACATCTGTTTTGTTTGGCTGCATCAGAGGTTTACTTTGTGACCTCTCATTAGTTAGAGTAGATGACCAAATAATGAGTTAATTGCTCCTGTGAAAGAGTTGCAATTTCATTTGTAGGTAGATGGATTGCAGAGAACCCATTAGGTGAAAAAGAGATCCATTACACTGCAGCACCCTTTGCAGTCCACTGTGCTAACAGATGGAAGTGTCTATAAAATGTGTGGATCTATCTTTCACTTGTTTTACGTGACTACAGAGAGATGCAGTTCATTGAATACTCACTGAGCCCCTCCCATTGGGTGTTGACACGAATGTAGGGGCTCTTAGCACGGGGTCTCTTTTAGTAGACTAATGTCGAAGCAAATCAATATCTAAGACAGGATCTAATTTTTCTTGCCTGTTTTCGTTTCTGTCTGCGAACTCCCGAGAACAAAGACCCAAAGAAACATACTTTATGTGATCAAATAGACATACATTCTTTGTGAAGCTGCACTGTGAAACATTGGGAACAGACTGAAAACTTTTCACAAGGTCTTGCACACATTTTCACCATCATTCATTGACTTTATCTTTAAGTTTGACAGTAAAAGATAAAGAATACCCCAGATGATTTAACATCTTCAAGGTATAGTCCTTTTTTTCCTCTGAAACTTGAAACAAGATCATTAGCTTTTGGTCTCAACTTAGATGAAGCAGTATCACATTAATCTCAGCAGAGTTTTCAAACCAAAAGTTACAGTAAAACACAATAAATTCTACTACTGTGCATATTCCAACCCTCATAAAAAATGATTTATTTTATCATTGTTTCCCCAGAGTTACTGCTGGAAACTTACGTAATACAGCTGTTCAGCACAAAGCCATCATAATCAACTCCAAGTCTTTCTCCCCGCCATCTAAAACAAAATATGTGCTCAGTGACACTTTGAACACTTGAATCATGCTTTCTGCACTGAAGGATGGTGTTTGTACTCAATGACACATCCTGTTAAAAAAATGGTTACTGTTGAACACAAGAAGTTGAAGTTAAATGAAAATTGCCTGTTGCACAAAGTTTAACTGAACTCTGAACTTTTTTTTACCCTCAAAGTCTGATACTTTGCTTTATTTATATTTACAGCAGAACTCAAGAAGGAGGGTATTCTGCAGGGATTATTACAATAAGATTTTAGCAAACACTGAAACGTAAATAAACATGCTAATTATTTAGTGACTTCCCACCTTTGAAAGAAAATCTGTTTTTATCCTATTAGCCTTGTAAATAAACTTTGTCGCTTTTGTGACAGCATGTGTTGATAGCTGCTGGCTGTCAATTGTTTTTAGCGATTGCTTTGTTTTTTAGATCTTGCTGAGAATTGCTGCATTCTTCACAGTTAAAAGATGACAGATTGTGAAGCACTTTTGAATTTTACACAATTAGCAACAGACATTTTGTCATACTTTGTATTTGTTCCCATTGTATCCAATGCATAATACTGAAGATCAAATATATAAAAACTATGAATATGTATGTAAAACTTTATGGACTTTAAAATAGTTAGTTAAAATTTAAATGAAAGTTTGTCTGGGGATTTATTTTTATTTTTATTTTGTTGCTGTGTTGTTTTTATTCAAAACATACCTTTTAGAGATATTTCCACAAAGTTGTAGCTTCATTACTCAAGAATACATTTTTTCATATGCTTTGGGGAGATTTAGAATTTGTTTTTGCTAAATATATTTATTTTTATGAAAATAAAGGCTGCCATTATGCCACCTATACTTGTACAATGAGACCTCTTTGATGCTGAAAAATTCTCAAATTTTGGCTTTTGCAATAAGATTGAACTGAGAAAATGACAGAAAAAAAACAATAAAAAAAGCTCAAACTGAAATAAACAGTAAACACACTCCTATTTATATGAGTTTATATGTGAGTGAACATGAGCTTAATTCTGAAAACATGCATTCCCAGTTACAGAAAATTGCTATATTTATTTCCCTTAAACAAAATTTATTACACCAAATTAAATGAGTATTGGTCAATTTAAAAGTGAAAAAAGTTCTGAAAATATTCATCTTGATTCCTTGTCCAGTGTGTATACTTTTATGTCCACTGTAGCTGCTTTCATGCTGTATGTTGGCAATACTGCTCTGCTTGACAGGTTTTAATTAAGATGTAGTAGTGTGTACTTTAATTATCACACTGCTTCTGTGTAGGTCTTAAGTTGCACTCTTGCAGTGAATGCGTTTATAAAATAAAGTACACAAAATAGCGATATTGTAAATCCAAAACCACTGGTTATGTGATTAATATTTTTTTTATTAGATCCAGAGCTCTACTACAGAACACATAAACATAAAAAGTCCCAGATGCAAATGTAGCCTCAATGTGTTGTTTGTTTGTTTTTATATTATATGGAGCCTTCCCCAAGCCAGTGTTTTAAATTTATGGATGAACTATTTTTCCAACCATTAGCTGGAGTTCTGTGTTAGAACCAACATTGCTCTGAACTCAAAAGAACATCAGACTGGTAATTCATCACAGTTAAAGACAAATTATTAGAGGTGGGACTGCAGATACTGTTTTTTTTTTGCATGTGTTGCTGATCAAAACCACAATGATTTGAACAACTTTTACATAAAAAAATCAGGTAAAAAATAAAATTAGAATTCTTGACAAAACATGTTGGTAGATTTTGACTTTGCAAAAATGCACTTTGCACAAAAATCTTTTGACATGAACATAAAATCAATCATTTGTCATCATTATCAGACTGAGTCAAGCTGTTCACCTGATCCAGAAAATGTAGAAACATTTCATTAATTGCTGCAATACATCAAGTTTATGCATCAAAGTTTGAACAAATATTGTACTGCACCACTCATAGACCCATATTTAATGTAGTTTAGAGTGTAGTTGAAAGTTAGAAATGGCTTTCAGCAGTCTTTGTTGTATTGTGGCACCAGATAAACTCAGTGAGGATTGAAATAGAGTTTAAAACAGACTGTGAAATGCATCCTGTTTCTGTTTGCTATAACTACAGCACAGGACATGAACCTGATCAATTGTTCAGCTACTTAAGATTTCTGGCTCAAAACAAGAGCCAAAAATGTCTATAAATAAATTTCAACATTAGCACAAGAGTCAAAAGTCTAATGTCGAGATCAATAAAATCAAAACAAGCTCATGTTTTTTTTTTTTTTTACAGGTTTAGTAAACTTTTCTCAGCTCTGATGAGGATCACCCAGAAAAGTCAAGCTCGTGAAAACTCCTAATGAATATAGTAATCATGTTAACAATATATTTAAAATAAAATGATATCAATCATGTATTCAGTATATATTAAGTATATATTTATACTCAACCTATCTTCAGCGGTCAGAGCTGGAGCATTGTTTGAGCGTCCTCACACACGCACAGACAGCTGAAAAGCACCTTAAGTTTGACACATTTCTGGCAGAGCAAGAGTTGTCAGAGTTGAACACACGCTCTATCACTTTTTCCTCACTATTGAGCAAACATGTGTAAGATTGTTTTTGTGCATTTCTGACTTCACTAATAACATTTGCACAACAGTTAGTGCATTTATCAAAACATTAGAACTAAATGCAAAGCCTATTTAACCTGCAAAAGCATGTCACTTGTTCAGAATGGATAGTTAATTTGTCAAAAGCCAGAACTCATGTCAACAGAATGTGTCAGGGTCATTTTAGCAGTTCACTTAAAGTATTTCCTAATGCAAAAACATCAGATCTTTGTGGCACAATCAAATGCTCAAGCTGCACCATACGGTGACAGCTGCTGTTACACTAAGTGAGGAAAATGAGCACCAGACACTGGTGCTCCACATTTTTCCTATGATATTTGTGATTCCATTTTTTTCAAGGCATTGTGCAAAAGCAAAGTACAAAGTTATTTACATAAAAACACAGACGATCGTGTTTGCTTGGAATGTGAATCTAACGGAAAACGAATGAAGGTTCTGTTGCTCATGAGTTCTAGTAAAACCAGCCTGCTGTCAGCAGGGGGTATTTTTTCTCTTTTTTTTTTTTAGGGAAAACTAAACCGGATTTGTCCATATCATCCCATTTGTGCAGCATCTTGAATACCGTGGAAACACCCATCTGGTTGCCCGATCTTGTGCACAACTGATAACTATTTCATCAGTGAAAGCTGAGTTTCATTGAGAGAAATTATTCAGAGATATTTTCTGCAGGAAGTGATAAAGAAATGGATAAAATTGTCAGATGTTGTAATGAGTTCAACTTGATTGCTAGAATGCTAGACAGGTGAGTTAATGAGATGGGAGACAGCATGGAAGAGCAGGCAGCTGAGACACTGAGGGAAGCTACTGGGTAGATATGGGAACACACACTAAGATAAAAAAAACAGGAAATTAGGAACTAATTACCATACAAAAGTAACTAATAACTAAATCTAAGTAATGAACAGAAAAAAAAAGAATGACAAAACCTAGATAAAACAAATCACAAGACCAAAATCCATGACAGCTATAAAATATTTCCCTCAGCACAAACTACATTTCTCGATGAGATATGTTATTCTATATTTCCAGTAAATAAATATTTTTAAAATGAAATTTGTTTTTCGATGTGAAAATAGCAATACTAAAATAAGTTTTTCTTTGCACTGTTGTACTATTAAAACAGAGTGTGAAACTCTGGAAAGTTAATTTAAATACCTGAATATTTCACACACTGTTTTGTGAGTGGGTGTATAGTGTTGTCTTTATTATCCCCTAAAGATGACCACATTTAATTAAAAAGGAGTTTGTGCGCAAAGATAAGTGACTGTGAGAAGTTCCCACTAGTACCAAAGCTATCCTATGATTTTCTCAAAGATTATAACATATGTGTAAAATAGATTAGATGTTTCAGTCAAATGAGTTTCCCTCTTAAATCTCCAGCATGTGCCAAATTAACTGGACAGTTTCTTATACTATTTGTCTGAATAAAGCTCTTTGCTTTCTTTATTATTGTAGGGCATTTTCTACCACAGACACATGGTGTGAATAAGACCTCAGCATATTAAGTCAGTGTGCTCCATTAGTCTGTGTGGTTTTGTGTTAAAGGTGTGTTGTTTAAATAAAGGTAATTTGGAGGAGGGAATTAAAAAAGGCAATGAATGCTGCTCAGTCACTGCATCAGCATTTGTTCTGGAGCTAGATAATAACTGTAATTCATCTTAATGACCGCTGACAGAGCGATTTGGCTCTTCCTTACAGTGTAGCAATACACTTGCTAAAAGTTTTGCAGTACTGAGAGGTATATAATCACATCACATTGGTTTGGTGTGTAGAATAGGATTTTTCTGTGTAGTACATGCACATAATTCTTGCAGTCTATTCTTAGAATAAAAGAGCAAGAGGTCCATAACTGCCTGACTTTAAAAGCACTGGCCTTTTTCGACTCTAATAACATATGACTTTGAAGAGAGCATTTTCATTTCTTCAAAGGGACACCACTGAGGGAGGGAAAGACAAAAAACAGAGGAAGGATGGAGCAGGTGGGAGGGAAACAAAGAGAGTATAGATTAGTATCTCTGTCTGACGCCCACATCACAGTGGCTACCTCTCTCTCCAGACACCCACTTAGCTGAAAGAGAAGACATTAACTGGTCAGTGTGTTGCCTTTTGATTAATTCAGACCATTATGTGACCATTAACCCGTTTAGACCGGAGGCGCCTTTGTACAACAAGAATAATACAGGTTACATGCATCAGATATAAAATATATTTAAAAAAACTTTCAATCATATATAAGCATCTAGAAAAGTTCATAAATCTATCCCATTGTGTTTTAAATTAAGCTGGACAGAGTTGGAAGGCTGTGGTTAATGTTATATCAAAAATCTATATAAATTGAGTATTTTGAAAAACTAAGAACAGGACAAGATCTGCTTGTGTCTTCGTGGCCTTCATCTCTGATCTTACAGCTGGGATGTGTAACTTTGATAAAAACAAACTTTTTGTTAAATCAATCATTGTGTCTTGAAAGATAATCTGTGAACAAACGAAGCTCTTTCACCTCTTCTGTATTTCTTCAGATGGTAATAGTACCACTATTACCATCTGAAGAAATACACTTCAGTGTATATCTGAAGAAATACACTGCTCCTAGTCATAAACAGTCCCCTGCTTTTTGAACCAGAAGGAATGTCTTAGCGCTGTCAATCATCCCAGTGTATGTGCTGGTTAGTGTGCTAATGCTGCAACTTTAACATGCAACAATGAAAGCAACTATTTCCCATCACCGTCATTTGAAAGAAGTACAAAGTAAATAAGTGAAATAATATTCTCTCTTTCATTATTTATGAAATAGGAACAATTTTGTTATTCTAACTAAAGCAAGAGACGTTTGGTCTGATTTAATATCTAACAGTGAGAGAATAGAGAGTGTGTGTTTTTTTTTTAATTCAGTCTATCTAAACTTCTGTTTGTATTTCAGTGCTGCTCTGTAATGGCCCAGGAGTACCCAATAAATAAGACATACCATACCATAAGACTGACCGTTGAATCTAGGCAACAACACCCCTACAAAGACCAACCAAGTATAGAAGACAGTTGGACAATTTATTAAAATAAATTGCTTTTAAATTGACATTTTTGCATCAAAACAAGGTACCTTTTAAAAATCTTCAATACTTTCTCCAACTGTTTTATTATTTAAAATGCTGGCAAATTTCTTTTCTCTTTCTAAGAAAGTGTTCAAGTTATTTAATTCAAGAATGAGTGACACTTATAAAACATGTTTGTGATTTGAATTGTTTTTCCTTTCATTCTTGGAGTTCAGAATGCATGAAGCAGCTTCCCTTTTGAACAATATTCATACCTCCTTCAATGTTGTTATGATTCCATCATTGCGCAGAACCAACTGGTGTTTTTGTCCTTTTGTTTTCACTCTGTAGTCGTGTTTCTGAGTGACAATCTGGCAGCTTAGTATTTTTTTCTCTCAGGCGCTGCCTTGACTGACAGCCCTCCATGACAGGTTTTATTTTATTTTCCTGATGGTTTTCCATTTTTATTTGAACTTTATATTTTTGTTGCTTTTAAAAGTTTGATTCAGCTCCTTAAAATTTCATTTTTTTGTATGGTGTTGAGGTTTTCTACATCCCTCGACAAAAAGAAACAGTGTTTGTGGCTGACAAAGTCTTTGACTGCTACATATCACACAATGTCAAATGTTTAAGTAAAATCCTGAATCAATCTGACAATGCATGCACATTAGGGAATACTTAGACTGTCATATTTAATCATTTTACATTTACTTTGTAAATTCAGATGCTTTTAATGATGCATCTGTTATTAATCAATCATATTTATTGTTCTGCACCTGAAGTAGCTGCAGTGGTGGACGCTGATTATACAAACGCAAGGTGGAGTAGAAGGTCTGTCACTTTGTAGTTATCATAATCACCTGAGGCTTTTTAAATGTTCAATTAGTTCTCATTCTGAGCTGAGACATGTTATATTTAATAGGCAAAAGTCAACCAAATGTTATTTTTGGAATTGTGGGGACATCAAAGGGAAATAATTGCAGTAATCTGAGTGAGATGTGAGCAGGACTGCACTGGTGCACTGGTGCAGTGATGTTGCCTTTCATATACATGGAAAAAGTAGGATCGGTGCATGGACTTCAGATCACACACAATTTTCACTTGTAATCAAAAAAGAGAGGTCAGTCAAAGAAAATAACATTTTAAATCATGTAATTTGACCTTAAATATTTTTTTTTAAAGTATACCTAAAAACTTTAATCAGTTATGGTCAAACCTAATGTATAAACTATGTTGGATTTGGGATTTTTATATCTGACTCTGAGGGAGTCAGTGCCTCACCACTGACGAACCTCATCACACGTCACTGCAGTGGTGGTAGGGACAGGCGGAGGAGTACAATAATACGTAGGTGGAAGTAGGCGAACCAGGTGACGTTGTTGATGTGGGTCTGAAAAGATTAGGCACCCAAACGCTTAACCTGAGTGGATGGCGAGACAGATGAGTTGTCAGTGGTGTGGGTGAAACAGGATCAGACCGTCTCTTTATATCCCAACACTCATTTCCGAGCACAGCATTTGAAGCATCTGCTGCAGCATGCAGGAAATATGTGTGTTGAATAAATCTATAATAAAATTGGTGTGTGTTTCCAGCATTGTCATGGTGCCATTAGACATAACCTGCACTTTTACATGCAGAACAATTTCTGGGTCACATAAAGCCAAACAGTGGAATATTAAAATTCAGTTCTGTGGTCTGTTATTCCATTTTATTTTTTAAGACACATCAAATCTGCATTAGGTTGTTCCCATGATCTTGTCATGATCTTCAAGAGTTCTCTATATATTTGGGATGTTCCTGTGCCTCCACCATCAGATTCAGCCCAAGTCTGGTGGAGATAACACCAGACAGCTTTTTTCAGCAGGAAAGAAAAACTTTCTGTAAATTAAATCTTGGTGGGCCCAACCAGAAAAAAAAAAACATACGCAATGTTTTTATTTAAGAAATCTTGGATCTCAACAGGACAACCTATTTAAGTAAAGGTTAAGGTTAAATGAATGAGTTTTTAGCAGCCATCTGTAGAAATCGGAGGTATGCTAAGGAGGACAGCTGTGCTGGAACAAGGAAACATCTAAAATTTCCAGGACAGCAGGCACTGAGTAGCAGGGTAAGGGACCACTGCTTTAAGCCACTTATCTGCCACTTCATCCTCTTCCTTCAACAGTTAACATACTGCTATGGCTTTTCTTTGACAGTGCAGTATGTACAGGCACATCTTGGCTGCAGGCTTAGAAACTCTTTGAACTTCCTTCTAACCTGAGGCTATAACATGTATGTCCATCCCTCTATCTGTAAGGCCAACTCCAGCAGCAAGTGCAGCTCACAAAGATACCCGACCCTAACAAGGATTTGTTGTTGCAGTCACTGAGAGTGTAGTGAGAATGTGCTGTGATGTTTTTGGCTAAAGTCAAGGGAGAGAAATGAAAGATGTGCAAAGCAGCTGCACAGCATAAAGCATTGCAGCGTCTAAGTTGGAGTGCTTCCAGCATAATGTGGGCATGATAAGGTTATAGACTGGGCATGAGGCCAGACTCCACTCCTGTATTAAACCCTGATGACTAAGTGATATCAGTGTGTAGAGACCCCACATCATGAGTACGATGCTGCCTTGTTCCACAAAGAATCCCAACACTGTCATAGTAAAAACAACTAAAACTATTTTAAGTGTTCACTGAAGACATCAACTATTGTGCTATATAAAAAGTTTAATTATATAGCATACTTCAACAACAAGGCAGATATAAGTGTCTTACATCACAAAAACATAAAAGCATCAAACATTTAACAAAGTCAACTTTGAAAATCAGTAACAGACATTTCATTTTGCTATGTGCCATTGTTTAAAATCATCAACACACATCAAATATGTTGCAAAATTTAAAATTTATTATGGTTCACAAGCAACAGTTGGGTTTTTAGTCTTGATTTAAAGGAACTCAGTGTTTCAGCTGTTTTGCAGTTTTCTGTAAGTTTGTTCCAGATTTGAGGTGCATGGAAGCTCAATACTGAGTCACAAAAGCTGTGCAGGCCCAAATTAGAGGAAGGAGGAGGAAAAGTGACTTTCATGGGAGAATTTTCAAGGCAAAAACTATTGCTTACCAAATGCGACAAAAAAGCATTTTAGACAACAACAAAAAATTATTTGGATTACGTGCGAGACCATTCAAGAAAATATATCTGTGGATTGACATAACAGAGCTAAACCATTTTTGAGTCTGTGTCTCATGTTCTATTCAATTTGATAGCACTCCATTCAAAAAATATCATGCCAACAATTCTATATAGTGGGTGGAGGTTTACACAAAGCTGCATAATAATGAGCCAGAGTAACCAATCGTGACACATTTATTGTTATGAATGTACATTTTCACTCTGCTAAAAAACCAGGCAATGGCAACTTTTTCCTCTACATGGCTGATGTGGTGTTGTGCAATTCAAATGCTAATTACAACCATTGGCATGTGATTCCCCACCCATAATTCACTTCTGGCACAGAGAAATTAAAATGCCACAGTCTGTGAACAGCTGTTAATTGGCCAGAATTGACGATGCACAGACCCATTTTTTTTTTTGTTTCTCCAAATGCACGTCAAAAATTACTCTAATCTCCAATACATGAAAACCTTTGACAGAAATTGGAAAATTACATAATAAATGGTTCCAAGTACAACAGGATCAGGAGATATTTGGATCTGCTGGTCAATCAGTATTATCTTGTATCTGATTATTCATCAGTGACTGTTCTGCTCTTGCCAGTCAATCATGCATTTGCAGTAATAGATGCTTTTAAAAAGGCTGATGAGATTAATTGTAGGGGATGAAGATGTATTTGCTGGCAGCAGACCCTAAACGGTTGGGATGAGAAGAGATCAATGCTTTTCTTCTCAAGCCTCATAATGCACCGTGAGTGGTTGAAGTGCAGTGCTGTAGGAAGCTTTCTTCACTAGAAGAGATTATATTTCTTTTAAAGTGAATAAGGACACACAATGATTCTGTTTTGAGAAAAAAAACACACACATGCCAACTCATAAATAATAAACATATCCATAATACTAAAAGTAAGTAAGGTTGCATGTTTGCCACCTTCTATTTCAAGGTTACTTCTTTATATCCATTTCTATTCCCATGTCTGACTGTAATCTTGCTTCTTTTGAGCCAAATCGTCTAACAAATTGTTCAGTCTCGGCTTAGCATTTTAAATAGCAAAGAATCTTCAAATGGCTCCATTTCCCACTTGCACAGCACCCTGAGGAACTATTTAGTGGAGCTGAAGGCCAATCAGGAATCCAAAAGAGCAGGAAATGGTTGGTCAGAAATCAATCGTTGCAGATCACCAGCTCATGACTGTTGCAGAAGGCTAAAAAAGCTTTCCATTCACACATTCGTTTTGCGCTTTTGTCAAAGAAACAAGACTACTCTTATGTATAACAATGTAATTCTGAGATATAATGTATGTGAAAACTATTGAGACACCTCATTCCTTAAATCTAATTAGTTTCCTTTAAGATTACAAACATCAATAAGAGCAGATAAACAAAAGAGGGTTGTTAATTTAGAAAAAAATCACAGTCATGGGTTTCTGTTTTCCTGCAGCTTTTAGAAGTATTTGACTCTTCAAGATATCTCAAAACAATCAGACTGTTCATATGTTGACATTTTACAATTTCTGACAGCAGAAACTGTAGATCATCACAAAAACCTAAAACAAGAGGCAATGAAGAGCTGTCTCTGCCTAATTTCATTAAGTGATTTCACAATACAGTCACAGCTAAAAGTCTTCTATTGTTTATGGTTTTGAAAAACATCTAGCAGTTCTTGTTTCACTTCAGACTTCATAGTCATTTGTTATCTGAAACATGTATGACATTGATCGAAAAGGTCCAGAATGTTTCATTATTTCTTTAAATCCAGCAATGCAGAGACATCAGGGACATGCGATCAGCAGAAGTACAGCCTCAAATGTGATCAAACAAATAAACTAGAATAAAAAGATCTATCTATATGTCTATCTAGCTAGCTAGGGAGCTATCATAATCAAAGTTAGAAATGCTATTAAGTTCCAAATATTTCCAAATATTGTAATTTTGTGTGAGGGGTTTTTGTTTTTACTATCTATGTTTACCCCTATTTGCTCAGCTTGGTAATTATTTGGCCAAGTGTTGCGCTGGTGTGGCAGTTGAGAAATGGCAGCTTACTTGTTGGTTTATCGTCATCACCAGACCGTCGTTAATAGTGTCTGTTTTCAACTGATACCCCATCATTTTATTCGCGGACTTTTTTTTTTTGCCTAGTGTAAGTTACATAAAAATGTCTTATGAAGTGCCTTTATCGTGACTTAGTGATAAATAAAAATCAGAATTGAATTAAGCTCTTTGATCTTGGCTGGGCAGAGCTATAGCTAGCCTGTTAGCAGTGCCAAGTCATAATGTTTTTACTAAACAGTTTTTAGAGTCTTGTTTGGGTTCAGACAAACCTACTAAACAGAATTATAATAATTATCATTATGACTTATAAAATATCTTAAAACTGAAACCACATGCTGTCTACAGGCATTACTTATATTTATGTGTTTTTGCAGAGCCCTTTCATCATTGCTGTCTGAATGCCTAAAAGGATGGACACATTCTCCACCTGACTCTGGCGTCTGTCACTCGCTCTGTCTTCACATAGTGGTACGTTTTGATATCCTCGTATGTGATTGGCAACAACGTTGCCTCGCTACTACCCAAAACAAAATTCTACCATGAGCAGGGCGGAGCCACTGAAAGTGAGATCAGTCATTCTGATTCGTTTCTAAATCTTCACCAAGTAACATATTGTGCATGTAAAACCTCCAAACATAGGATAGGTGACCACAAAATAGATACCTCTTTGGTTAGCGCTTTCTTTGCCCAGGACATACTAAAGCAATAACTGCAGATGAAGTCTAAGTAACTGATACAAGCCACTTTCTTTGAAAAAGTAAAGCGGTCCAAACTGCTGCGGTTCTAAAGAAATGACTGGATTGTAGTTTTTAGCTTTGCCACTAGGGGCCATTTAGTGAGCAATGTTTTGTTCCGATGTAAAGATACTGTTCAGGAAGTAGTGCAAATGGCAAAAGTTGTTTGTAGGTAGTTATGAGTTTTTTATGAGAGTGTGCGTTATAAGTGGTAAGGCATTTCACCAGTGCACACTCTGATCACCACACCATATTAACCCAAACCCTATTCTTTCAATTTGTATTGGAAAACCTTCTGAGGTTTGCTACATTGTGTATAACAAAACAGCAATCAAAAAAAGTAAAATAATATTATTGTTTCCCTACAACAATCTGTAACCATAAAATGGCAAGGCTGACTATCACTTGTTTTTTTTCACAATTTCAACATTTATTTTATCTGAATTAAATATGTTTAGTAATTCTTGACTATTTACACAGTGTGTGATATTTTTTCACATCTGTGCTTCAAACATGCCCCCAAGTAAAATAATCAGGTTTGTTGTGTTCATCACCTTTTCAAACCATATGCATCATGTTTTGTGTCTTTTGGTAAAACAGTTTGTTATATTCATCTCTGGCTGTTTTGCCAATATGTTCATGCATATCTCTGGAGAATAATGATTTCTGCTTTATTGTAATGATGTGCTCAGACTCTGACTCATAGCTCAGTATAGAATCAGTCATTCATATCGCACACAAATGGAACAGCATGGTGCCACATGTAGAATTGGCTACTGAACAAACTCTGTAGCAACCAGCTGAGACCGATCAGATGTACGTTGTCTCGGTTGTCTCTCTCTTTAAGATTGAGTTTGACTCTTTATCAGCACTCATCAGACTTTGTTTAACCTTGAACCTGTTGTTGCAATTTCCTTTTGAATCACCATCCTAAAAAAGGGCTTTTAAGTGTGACTATGTTAATGAGAGTCAATGCTTCACAGTCCTAAAGTGTCCCTTTGGGTGAACTGCTTTTGCATTTAACTGCAGCTGTCTTTGTTTTCTGAAAGATGATGTGAGCAGGATTTAAGCATGATGAAATAAAAAGCCAAGAGATGACAGATCAAATAACAGCCAGAAGATTCAAATACACAACGTGTATAGAGACGCTGATGTAATCCCAAAGTTTGATTCTGGATTGTTTAATATTATGTTTTCTTTGTTTTGCCAGTTTTTGCATGTTACTGATGCAAGTTCCTTCTAAAAGTTGAAAAAATACCCACTCTGAATTTTTGGAGGTTAAAATATTTATTTTTTGTTCGGTTTATTCAACCATTCTGACATTTGATCACTAATAAAAACTTTGTTTTTCTTGTTTATGTTGTCTTAAATATACATTGATTTATTATGCTCATAAAGAGTTTACAGTTAGAATGCAACATTTTTATTTGTCCTATGGTTGTCCCAAAGCCAAATTTTTTACATCAAATTTTCAAATTTGATACCGACAGAAATAAAACTTAGATGCCATTTTTGATAGCTCGGGTTTGTTTTTAACTAGATAGAGCAAAAAAAAGTTAATTACAATACAAAAAATTATCCTTAATTAAAACAAAATCAATTAGCAAGAGAAAATTCAGCTTATAATTTAATCACCACTTCCGTTTGGCAAAAAAAGACCAGTAACATTTTTAATAATCTTTAAATAGATTAGATAGTTTATTTTATCTATTACAACTGGTTATATTCATTGTGCACGTTTCCATTTGCCTGTTAAGTTGCTGCTGATACAAATTGAGTTTGCCACTGAAGGCCAAATAAAATATCACTTTATACTAAAATAAATTGCTTCAAAACAAACATGAAAATGGTGCATACAAATATTTTTTACTGTGTAAACAAGGAACTGAAAGGAGTACAATTTAGGAATGATATTCTTTTATTACAATTGTAATATGATCATTATTATATTTTACTATGCTGGAGTGTAACCTATGTCAACCTCAGACTTGAGAAGCTGATGCAGGCACACATACACAGTAGAAATTAGTGATATGTCTGACAGGTGCTCACAGACAACCCTGCATAAAATCCATTCAATGTTGAGGATTAATCGCCCTCTACAAGCTCCTCAGTAAATTTATATAGTCAATATAATTAGAACAGGTAATGAGATGTTCAGGAAGTGAAAAAGAGAGTATTTTTATGACAATATACATGTTTCTTTCAACATCATAGACAAAACGACAGACATATGATGAACTCTGAATCTAAAATACCCCTAGTGTGACAAGCAGCACCATAAGGAATGAAACCAAACCACTCGTCATCCTTAGATGTGAAAGCCTTTTACGCTTCAGACTTTTTGTCTGTTGTCAAACATGTCAGTTGCTCCTAATGTTCCTGCTTTTTCTCTGATGTTTTTTTTATTTGTTTTTCAGATCAGCTTGTTCCATTTGCATAAGTTCCTGTGACTGCACATTGTGGATTAACAGTGAGATGTTCCAAATGCAAATACCACATATGTTCAGGTATAGATAAACTACTACACCAATAATGGTGGATGTTTAATGTAAGAATGTTATGGCCATATTATAGCTTAAATAATAATGAAAAAACTGCCATATTAACAGTTTTGCAGTGTTTATTGAAGCACATTCAAGGGTTTGGCAGTGGACTATAGGACCAGCACTTAAAGATTATCTGCAGGCGTTATGTAGACATATCAAAGACAAAGGCTCCTTCTTCTGCATTCCCTGTGGTAGGCCACTTTTAAGAATGAAATGATGTCAGACGCTCCTTATCTTGAATAAGGAAAAATAAGACAAACAGTTTAGATTCATTGCACGCATTAACACATTAATGTTGACATTAAAAAACGTTTTTTGGACTCAGTAGTTAACGACTGATTCTCTGCTAGTGGGAGGAAAAAAAAAATCAAGGTTTAGAGGCTGCACCTGCTTCATCCTCTTGCCATGTGCAAGAGTGCTGTTGCATTTAAAATCTGGTCCTACAAAGCCCTTTTTGAAACAACTAATTTTCACCTCATGAAAAACTGATGTTTTTCTTTCCTTTGTAATTCAAACTAATAGCTCCCACAAATACACCACACTTGCTCTGACTCACACTGAGCTGGCCCACAATCTGATGTGTTCAAAAGCTGTAGGAAAGTGAAGCATGAACCTACTACAGAAAAAAAATAATATCACTGTGTGTAAGAAATAATAGTGAAGAAACCATTACTTGGCACTGACCCAACTTGGTTTCTGGTTACTACTTCAGTGCCAATCATTATCACTCAAATAGGTCAGTCAGTAGTTAAACACATTGCTATTTTATTTTTTTCCCCCCATACACTTTCAATCCCCCTTTTGTTGTAAATCTGCCCGAAAGCAATATGGAGTGACATAAATATTTACAGAAGTGAAAATAAATATTGAACATTGCACATTTTCTCATTAAATGCATTTCTAATAGGGTTATTGGTATGAAATTTACACCAGATGGTAGTAACAACCCAAATATTTAATACACACAAATCAAAACATATTTGTCCATGAATCAGGTTATGTGATACAAAGTGCCATATCACATGGGATGATGATTGAATATATGGACAGTATGAGATGGAAAAAGCCTTAATAAGTATATTTGGCCTCAAGTACACACATATATTTAGAATTATTTTTTTAATAGCAACCACACATGATTTCAATTGCAGAGTGCCAGAGAAACCTAAATTTGTGCCTTTACTTCTTTCAAAGAATTAATTAATTTACTCAATGCACCATCATCTCTATGAACCATCATTACTGTGCATAGTGCATAAGACTCCACTGATGAAGGAAAACCATACTGAAACTAGTTTAAAGTTTTCTGCAGGACAATTAAACGAAGATATCAGCCATTAAAATACTTAAACAACAGGATCTGGTTATCTGGTTAAAATGCAACTCATTAAATGGGATTTCACACATAATATTTGGATGTAGAATAGCTTTGCGTATCAGCTCCAAAATGTCAGACTGTCAGCAGTCATGCAGTGTACACCACAGGCAGAATTTATTACTAAAAGAAGGCTGAATGGGGAAATTTACCACGATGTTTCAGCTGTTAGAGATGTAGGTACTGAGAGCAACTCTGACATTTTCAGCACCAATGTTACAGACTATATTTTTTTTGTTATTTCCCTACTCACATTTTTTACCTCTTCTGAGCACACTGCTATAAATTCAGGACAGATAATGTGGTAGCAAGCAGCTTTTGGCAGGAACATTACAAAAACAACACTAAAAGCAGGTGGTTGTTATTAGACACTATTTGGGAAACCTGCAATAGCCCTTTTTGAAAAGAAGTTACTAGCATTGAAAAAAATATGAACTGGATTTCTGGTTATACTATAAACATGGCATATATTTATTTTGTTACAGGAAAGTAAAAATATTTTTTACTTTATTTCTGATGTGGTCATGGTTTCAATGTTAAGTTAACACAAATATTTAATCTCTGCAAAATAAATGCAACAGTTCAGTTCAGCCACACCTTCAGTGCTTTTACAAGTAGATGCAAAAATATCCGGCATACTTTGAATTTTTCCAGGCAAACACAGACGTACTTTGCAAGGGTAGCGTTTTACTTATTTGTTTATTTATTTTACCACAGTTACAGCTACTGTCATTCAAGAAGGTGAAAAAGTTATCCTCTGTGATTTACAAGTCTATGAGTGCAAGCTCAACTGGGAGTTGCAGGAGTACTTAAAGGTGTGAAATGAAATGCTTGAATAAGCTCCTTGTGAATGAATGATGCATGCATGTTGACTTTACTGCAGGGTTTATTTCTATAAGGATGTGATTATGTTTACTTTTCAGAAGTAAATGCTTGGCAGAGAACCATTGGCCTGAGGATTTGTGGGACATCAGATGAGATAATATTTCCTTTTATTAAAGATGCTTAAGAATACTTTTTAAGTAATGTTAAAGAATTGTGAAAATGTCCAAAAGGTCAAGGAGTATTAGAACTTGTGCAATACTTTGCAAAAACAGTTGTAGTTTCCCTTCCATCTGGTACAATTACACTCACAATCTTGTTTTACATCATGGTTATCTTTAGACCTCTGTAGGCTGCAGGATCTTCACATTCAAGTACTCTGATAAAAGTGATAAAAACTGGTTCCCTTTTGCAGCTGAAGTGTTTTGGGCTGAATGTTCTGAACACTGACTCATTGTTGAAGACTGCAGGGTGCTTGTGTGTTGGTTGTTGCTGTATTACTTGTATTACTCATGTTAAGGGGGAATGGTTCTAGCCAGATTGTGGCTGCCTGGGTATTTTTGCCTGGGTTCAAAAATACCTTCAAAGAGTTTTACACATGTGGCTTGAATTAAAGTTTATGTTTCTCCTTAAGATTGGGTGTAATCTCCAGGAAACAATAAAAGTTTTTGACTTTTGGAATGTAAAATAAAACAGCAATTTCATGGACAACATCAGGAACACTTTAAACTGAGGGTGGGGAGGGTTGAGCATTTACATGAATTGAGAGGCCTGCCATTTTTAGATGTGGCTAATCTTGGAATATTTTTTTAAAGATATCAAATAATAGTTGTTTCTCATTTTTAGCTGATAACACTGTCACCTATCAGGAAGGAACAAACCAAGGTATCCTGCTCTTTTCAGATATGACAAAAAAAAAAATATAAGAAACTTACATGTTTTTATAAGTTAAAAGGAAAGAGTGGTAACTGCCAAAGGTTACAGAACCTGTTTGGACATTTGACCTGAAAAATAAATCAATCAGAAAATTGCATGTAGATGAACAAATTACTGCCCTCAAAATGCCTTGAGCAAGACAATGAGTGTTAGACTGCTGTATTCACCTAAGTTTCTGATGTGTCTCTGTTCAAATGTCTGGAATCTCTATTCCTCTTTAGCGACGCCCCTCAGCAGTTATGATCAAGGTTGGACTTTAAATGATTTTGTGGCAAAATAAAGAAGGTTTGAAAATGCAAAGCACACCCTATGGATGATATTGTATGTGAATATGAGTCTTCATACCTGTGTAGGCCTGAAGGCAGGATAAGTGATCCTCATCTGAGAGCACAAAGAGCAGCTGGTGCTCAGAATGTTTACAGTACAAGTGGTGACCTTTTCCAGGCATCCCTTGAGTCACAAACAGACAGTAGTCAAATTAAACCACAATAGGTGTGACTAAGCTCCTTTAGGTTAGCTAAGGCTAAACATCAGAAACATTATATACAGTATTAAAATATCAGACAACTTTTTACACACACATACCTACAGACATTTCTCCTGTCAACATTAAAAGTCACTGTTAACCAGAGTGTTGGATAAAAAGAAATAACTTAATTTTAAACTGTTCAAAAAGAGTTAAATGTGTTAAAATAAATTGATATCACAGAAGCACAAAAGTTTTTCAAAAAAGTATATCTAGATACAAAATTAAACACGATAATATAATTTCTACTTTTTTTTTGCAGTAAAATGAATCACAGCAGCAGGCTTTACTGCATTATCACAATGAGGAGGCGATACTTCACTATGGACTTTGCCAGCTGCCATGAATAAACTCAAGACATCAAGACATTTCCTGTTCATTTGGAAAATGGACACTGAAATTCTGCAAAGTCAATTCAGACCAACATCCTGTTGGCAATGTGTCCCCCATGCAGAAAAGGTTCCAGATAAGACTGATCTCCACAAAATTCCCTAATGTGTCCAGTTTCCCATTTTCACAAATACATTAAAGACATTGTTAGGACCCAGCTCAGCCAGGGGAAGGAGAGGTAACATTTAAACAACCTAGATGTTAAAGGTTTGTCAGTTTGAGATTTATTGTTTTGGTAATGACAAAAATAAAATGTAACAAAACAACTAAAACCAAAAGTATTAAATAAAACAAAATCCACAAAACAATTAGAGTGATAAACCAAAGAACTTAAGCAAACAAAATTGACTAAGTCCAGGTTAAACAAGGTTAAACAAAACACAAACTACAAATCTCTAGTGGAGATACAGAAGCATACACCACAAGGTCAAAAGCTATCAAAGCTATTCAAGTTTGCAACAAGCTCACAAAAGACACAGCTATTAGCAACAGCCTAGCACCCAACAAAAGTGGCAAGCTGTCTGAACAAACAAATCAGCTGCACCTTCTGCCAGGAAGTCTTGGTTTAAAAAGGGGAGGCCTCAACAGGGATTGGTGGAGCTGACAATTGATTAGCCAATCAGTTCTGCTGTAGACCTCAAGGTGTGGCACAGGAAGATGAGGGCTGCATCCAATTCCCAATAGAGTCCAGTTGATTAGGGAGCTGCAGATGTACAGAAAAGAGAAAAAGAAAACCTACAAGGCCACCGGCCGAAACAGATATCATGAAATTCAGCAGTTTTTTCTTAGTGAACGAAAGAGTGAGTTTACTTTTGACAAGTATTTTATAAGCCAAACTGAATATAATTTTCCACACTGCTCGCTGGGTCCACTCAAAAATAAAAACAACTGAATAAAAAAGTACTTCAGCTTTGTGAGCCCCTTCTGTAGCACATATCCGTGTTATATAAGAGAGGTAACTCCTTATTTATTGGGCATGGAAGAAACTAAAAGAAAACTTCTTTTGGCTGGAGCACACAGATGTTTTTGTCCATTTTGATTTTTAAATCAAAAAAACAAAATGATCCTGCCACCATCCCTTTTTAATATTGCACCCTGTTGGCTGTTGAGCAATATCCTCCATATCCAAAACTTCCCCGGCTTCCACACTTGTAAGGTAAATGGACTTACTCACAAATTAGTTTTGTTTAAATATTCAAAAGCCATTTCCTATTTGAACTTCTAACATTATATTGGTTGATCCTGCAAATGTCTTAGTAAGATATATGAGTGTAGACATTGACAACTGTTGTTGACTGTTTTCACCTATTGCTCTTCGTGTATGGCATTTACTGTTCTTACACTCTGCCAGCTTTCCTTTCAAAATTATCATAAACATTTACTGACAAAGTAGAGAGCTGCTCAGCTTGATGGAGGTGGTGGTAAACACTCCCACTCAAACCAAGGTGGGGGAGGCAAGGGGATTTGATCTGTGTGGCAACAATGGATTAAGCCTTAGTTGTGGCAATAAATCTTCATTAAAGTCGTTTTCCTGAAGAGGTTTCTGAGAGCTGGTGTAGAGCGGAATAAAAGGGAGGGGAAGGAGATGAAGAGGGAGGAGAGTTGTGAGGAGGACAGCTGTGTCTCACCTCATGGATCATCTGGAAGAGCAGCTGGTGTCTCACTACCTTTGCCTCTTCCTCCTCTTATTCTTGCCTGCCCCCCTCACATCCCTCCTGTATTGCCAGTCCAAATTACCCAACATCTTCATTAATGTTTCATTACAGCTGAGTCAGCCACTGTAAACCACTGCCAAATTAAGCTATCTGCTTGTAAGCAGATTTCATGGGTTCGACTTGCACTCTGAGTCACAACTTTGAATATATTGCAAAGATTGATTTCCAACATGACAAAAAAGACAACATGCTTTTCATTTTATCCTCAATGTTTATTTTTTACTTTTTGTATTGGGTTTAGCTTCTTATAAAAACAGTGTTAAGGTTTTTATTAATTTGAAAAAATATCAGTCATTATTTGTTATGTAAATCAGTTATATATTTTTGTTTGTACTTGTTTGAAGTGCAAACAAATACTTGTTTGACTCAAGTTATTGCAGTTGAGTCATTGCGGTCAAGTGCATTGACTTTTCCCACTGCACTTGAACACACCTCACACAGAATAGTCACGTGGGATGATGCATACAGGAGGAGGCTAAATGCTACTCTGGGCTAGCTGGAGGTAAGACGTGCGACGCGGTCGGTCCAGATGTAAAATATATTTCTTAGTTATTTCACATTTCATAAGTTAGATATTTGCACTTGTGTTTGAAGGGATATGTCTTTTCTTTAACCATAGAATGTTACATGGTCTATATGAGCCGAAATTAAATTTTATTCGGTAAGCTAATGCTAGTTCCTGTACAATTATTCAACTGTGAGCTGTGCTAGCTTGTTAGCTTGACTTCATGCGGTTGTGTTGGAGTTTTCTTAGTTAGTTGTTTGATTTTTATCATTTTTTCTTTCAATTTTGGATGTAATTTTTTTTTTCCAAGGGAGGCGTCTTGGACCAGGTTGTTTATTTCTTATGTCTCAAACATGTATCGGGTTTTATAAAATATGGTGAATGTTGTTCAAAGATTTGTTTTGGGTTGTTTTTACTGTTCAAAGGTGACCGAATGTCATTGTTAAATGTGAATATGTTGCATTTTTGCATATGTCCAAACACATTAAAAACTGCTGCTCTGGGCTAACAGGAGGGAAGTGTTTTGGACCAGATTGGTTGGAGTGCTTGCTGCTGTTGATATCTCAAACAGACAAAATAAAAGAAGTTCAACCCACATCTGGCTACTGTTCTCCTTAATACACCAATAGAAAGACAGAATGCAGAGTAAAAGTTTGGACCAGTCACACCTTTTCTTTTTCATCTTCCTGAAAGCTTAGCAAGTGCATTTAAAACTTGGACTTCTGCCCCAAAAGACCTACTCGCCCTTAGTTTTCAAACATAGAGCATAGAGGCACAATTAGAAGCACAATTAGAAGAATCTTCTAATTGGAAAATAGCCAGACAACCATTAAAGTAATGGGGGGGGAAAAAAATCAGTGTTTTTAATCTTCCCTGAAACCTCATCCTTTCCTTCCTCTTTACTACCTGTGTCAATATTCCTAAAGATGATGCCAAATGTTCCCTGAAAGACTCATTAATCCATTTTGCATTAGAACTGCAACTCCAGAAATTTAAAACATAATATGCTAATTTGAAGGTGTGCTTAAAGTATTCCCAAGCTCGGAGCCCAGGTTACATTGATCAACATAGCATACAATTGTCACAGCTGGCAGTGTGAGAAATTGTTTTTATAAAGCAGCTTTTGTTTATTCTGCCAGAAGATGTTTTATTTTTTGATAGCTTGATAGAATAATGACTCTGTACTCCTTCAAAACTCAACCATTTAAAGAGAAGATGCTAGAGAGATGAAAATATAAAAATGGTCTGGTAATGGTCTTGTTTTATTTTTTCCTTACACAAATTGAACTCAGTATGTACTGTATGTAAATCAAATCAAAGGCTTCATTAAAATTCTTACTTAAGATGATTGTTTGATAATAAGATACTACTTTTATCTTTTCTGTTCTCGTTTTCTCAGAAGCTGTTCACATGAAATCTTGGATTAGAGCAAAATTGTTACATAATCTTCATACTTATAAGGAAATCAGAGTGGTACTTTTCCCAGTATTAGACAGAAAGACCAGTGTTTCATGTGTCAGAAAGTAACATATTTTAATTTCTCCTGTCACATCATTTTCTTAAATTCACAGTTTTTGTGCATTTCCTTTTAATTTTTTATGAAAATAAATAATTCAAATAAAAGCTGACTTATTAATTTATGACTCTATATCCACAGATGCTGTTCTCGCTGTACTGAAGCAGAAATCCAAACCTTCAGTGAACCTTTCCCACGGCTTCAGAAGACTTTGGCTGGGTATGCATGATCATATTTGCTCTGCATCTCACAACCCTCAACTCAAGCCATTCTAAATATTCACACACAACCATGTATTCCCTCCTGAAACGTCCACCATGGCACACTGCAGAGACCATAACTTACTCATGCTATAAAATATGCACACACCCTCAGGTGTTTGTTATGGTTCATCCAGATGGTTTAACGGTACATCCATCTATCCATCGACTCTCCACCATGGGTTATGGTGTCTTGTTTTTTATTTGAAAGAGAGAAAAACTTACCATGTCTCCCTTCTTTGACCTGATATTATTTATCTTTTTCCATTTCTAAATTTAAGTTAAAGTTTTTCTTTTTAAATAAATACTTTGGGGCTTATTTAGACCTGATATTAACATGCATTGTGGCTGATTTAGATTTAAATAGACAATCTTTACTGCTGCTGTTCAACAATCACAGCTACCCGCTTTATTTAAAAACAAACAGCCACGTCACTTAATGGGCTGTAATCAAAACAGCAAACACGGCATCACCAGACCTACTTGTTGCTTCTCCAGAAAGTTGACCCTTGTGCTCTCTTATTACACTGAATTCAGGCAAGGAAATTTGGATTACGTTTGAGTTCTTTAATACATGAAAATATTTACAAATCATGGTTGTTCATGGAGAATGGAGATGATGTAATAGTGCATTGTTGTTTTGCAATTGTAATTGGGATATTGAGTTGAAGCTGTTATATCACCACAGTCACAGCAGATTACTGTGGAAAAGCTGGAAAGACTGTTTTCCAGCATCTTTCTCGCTCATCCAAGGCTAATAGTAAAATATCGCTCTGTTTTCAGTATCTACCTCTTTCTGTTTTTCTGTTTTCATCCATTCAACTGTACCAGGACTAACAATCTGGTAGGATTATTGACAACCTGATGTCTTACACTCTGTATAATACTCCACCTAAACATAAGTGACGAGTGAAAAACTAACTCAAATGTTTAGCTCAATAAGTGTGAGGTCATGAAGCAGGATGGTTTTAATAAATCATTACCTTCATAAAACATAGACCACTTTTATAACTTTTACACATGGGGTGTAAAACACCAGCTGCTGTGAAATCTCTTAATAAGTGACTGGGTAATGAAAGCGATATATTTTATATTAAATATGTGGGAGCCCTTTAAAATTAAAGCTTTGCACTCTAGCTTTATGGTTCAATTGTAAAGTGTTTCATTTCTTTATTTAGTCAATGTGTTTTATTTGTTTTAAGAAGTATGAAAAGCTGACTTCATACTTAATAAAGGATGTTAAGCCTTAAAAACAGTTGTTTTTGTCATAAGGAAAGACAGTAATTGTTTTTGAAGAAGAAAGTGTTGCTGCCTATGATGCTGTAAATGAAAATAGGATTTTTCATGAGAGAACAGTGTGAATGTAAATGCCTGTAAATTTTAGATAACTGAAAGAACATTGTGATATCTGCTGGCTTACTAAAGCACCGCATTGTCATTACATAGTTTCTCCAGGCAGTTTTATGTCTCTTGCCCCGTTTAACAAATGCTTTTGAAAAAGTATTATGTATTTTCTAGGTACATGGAGCCCTTATAACAACTGATATCTTCAGTTATTATAAAACTGATTACAGTGTCTAGATTACATTGACATGTGATCTAGACATTTAGAGAATGATGCAGTACATTTCAAACATAACTTAAATTTGACTCATTAAGAAACTCCTGTTCTTTCAGACACTGCCTGTATGTTATCACAACAGTGTTTCCCAATCATGCTGTTTATGACTATTAAGAGTGTTGGACTGAGAAGTAGCTTGTATTATAAACTCAGCAGACTTGCAGTTCCATCAGGTGTTTGCTAATCGCTGCTACCGCTAGTCTAGTGGAGCCTTGTAGGGCAGCATGCAGAAGCGGCTCTGTGAGGCCGAAACTTAGCTGAAGACTGCAGCTCTAGGGAGGAGCTTTGTGGAAATAGGCAGTGCTTTGTTAAATCAAGTGTTTAAGCCCCCAGAAGCTGCCATGAGAGATTTAAGGGTTTATCAAATATGCATGAAAGAATAAAAGCAACACTGCATGAATGTTTTTGATGAGGGAATAACATTATAACAAGCTATATAGCTCCAAAAGGATAATTTTACATTATATTCCACCTTTACCATTTTTAGTCATAGTTTCCATGTTACTAGATATGTTGTGGACAATTTACTGAAGTACAAACTGAAAATTAGAATAGGGATTACAGGGAATTTAAATGTGTCCTGGTTGATTGTGCCAAACCTTTGGTAAGAATATTTCTCCATCTTGTAATCAACTGGTATTTCCATGTACAACAGTCTTTATTGTTTATGGTTTAAAAAAGTAAGAGTATTGAATGAACAGGTGTTGTGGGGATGTCCTTGCAGATGTTAAAGTAAATAGGGAAATGGGAAGACAGATCAGTATTTGACCTCTCATTTGTCAAATACTGATGCAAATTTGGATGGAAAAAAGTATGAAAAGATAATTCTTATGTCTGATTGATTAAACTTTGTGTACATTTTGCATAGAATTGAAGTGTCAAACTGTCACACATTTTGTGATGCTGGCTGATTTAAAAAAAAAAAAAAAAAGATTAGGCAAAATTTAATATTTTCCCTGCTTGTTGGAAACACAATACACACATTTGAAATGTGGTGTTTTGTAAATTTTTTGTATGTAGTTGGATTTCTAAGGTTTTAAAAGCCAAAACGTTTGATAGGACAGACTTGTGGTCTTTCTGGGATCACTTGACTCAAATGATTTTTGTCTACAGAACGCATATAACATATAGATCGACACACACAAATATACATTGGCACGTAATCTAGACATTTAGAGAATGATCAATGTGTGTTCCAATGTTCTAATTAAAATAAGGATTAAAATGACTGATGAATTTCTGACGGAATCCAAATGAGATTAACATAAAAACTTAGTCGCAGATGGGGGCACATTTGGCAAAAGAAGCCAAAACACCAAAATCTCTGAGGCTTGTTCTGTCTTTCTGCTCATCTGAAAATATTACCCATATTACCCAGCATCCCTCACAGTGACTGCTCCTGTCTCAGCAACTTCCAGCCATCACTTATTCTGCTATAGCGGAACAATTACTGTAAAAGTCACAATTTCACGAATAAGAAAGGAGAGGTTGTGCCTAGACAGGAAAAGGGAGGGAGACAGTCATCACCAGAAGCTCGCTGTAGACAAATCCACAATTTTTGAAATCTGGTATCATTTCTATGCTCTACAAATGCAGCCTTGCTGAACCACACTTGAAATAAACAAACCTCCAGGAAAGATTCAAGCATTGAACATAGGGTGACTGGGTACTGTATGCATAAATGCTTTCAAGCCGCACCACATACGGTAATTAGGAAGCAGAGAGCACACACAGAGAGATGTATTTTAACTAAAAGCCAAAGTCGAGCAGTGAGTGAGGGAGAACAAGATCAGAGATGAGCCGGCGCAGAGACTGGTGGACTTGTGTGGGCGGACGAGGAACTAGAAGGTTTCTCTTGATGTTTTTGTTTGAGGGCGCTTTTCGTGATCTCGGTGCCTCCAAGGAGTTTCTCACAACAAACCCCTTTTTGCTCTGAAACCACTCCAACACTGGGTCATCGCCCTGTTAGTGAAGAAATACAAAACATGGCTTCTGGACTGAAGTGCAATTTTTGGTGTAGTTCTGAGAGAGTCGGAGCAGCACAGAATCCCTTGGAGGACAGACAGTAAAGACAATATCCTGAAGTATATTTTATGCTGCTCCTCTCAGCGCCTCAATATACTTCTGCATGACTTTTAAACGAAATTCATTAGGAATATGGCTCCAGTAAGATTGGACTGTAATAAGTGTTGTAAAATTAACACAAATGGCCACAAATTATGAAGATATAGCTAGCAAAACATTAAGGTTGTGTCGAACTGATGACTGTATTTAAGAGTACTTCTTGTATTGAATTGTATTGAATATATCCGTCTTAATCCAGCCGCCACTTTAGAGAATGTCAGCACTCTTGACTTGCAAGTCACTGAATAAAAGATTTCTGAGAACGTTTTTGAAGATCTTACGGTTCTCCTGACATCATCAAGCTATGACAATACACTGGACTAGTTCTGAATCTAGGATGAAGCAACTGAGAAGAGTCAGCTGCCAAATTTTCAAACTGGCTTTCGCAACAAAAAAAAAGGAGTGCGCTTCCTTCAGGCCACGAGTCAGTCTCAGCTTTTAGTGGAAAAATTGAAGTGTCTAGTTTTTTCTTGATGGTTGAATGGAGTGGAAAATAGGTTGATGAATGGTCCTATTCTTTAGGTGAAGAAGGAACTGTGCTAATTGAGTGAAGTACTCAATTAGCACAGTTAATTTATGTAAATCAGTGCATTTTCTGACTGGGACTGTCATATTAAAGTAGCTCTCTAATCTAAAATACAGGATATGCAAAAATTACAATATGCTTTGAAAATAATTTGTAGTTTTTATTAATAAAAGTTAGAATTTTTTGTGAAAAATTAGAGCTGGTGGCATTTTGTTTGAGTTTTCTCACCCTGTTTCTGCTTCATACTTGCACCGTGAGTTTCTCCTCCTTTGCGTTATCCATCTTCCTCTCCTCTATCTAACCAGACAAAGTCATCCATTGTTCTGGCATCCGAGCAGTTTTCATTATCACCTTCCTCCTCACCCCCTTACCTGGCTCAAGACCGATGTTTGGGTCATGATGAGGAGACAGAGACAGCCAGACCAGCCACCAATTTTACCGTTTTATTTAGAAGCATCTTACTGTTTCACATAGGGCCAGGTTCATTTGAAAACCTTTAGTAACTAAATAAAATCTTCACAATTTAGTTTCTCAATTTATCTTTGGATAACATCAACAGTTTGAGCTGACTGATTTAGTTTTGACAACTAAGCTAAAAGAAAATAAATCTTTAAGAGGGCAAATGGTTATTCACAGCAATGCATGCAACAAATGGCAAGCTTTTTTGTCTGTTGTTTGCAGGTGCCGAGGAGATCCAGGGGAGAGGGAAATTATTACCATTTCAAAAAAGTAAAACTAAGCTGTGAGGGTGTGTGAGATGTGTGTGCATATCCAGGTGCGGTCTAAATCAGTACCTGTGAATACACCGTCTGTGTTTCCTGAAATTGCTTTGTGATCCAACAGGTCACCAGACTAAAGAGGATTGAGGGAGAAAGACAAAGAGTAGAAGAGTTCTTTGTGTGAAAGAAAATGAGACATTTCAAAAGACAAAGATGAACAGCAGGACGGAGAAAATCAGAAGCTGAGAGATACAAAATAAAAATAGTTTAAATATTCATGTTTTCCGTGATGATTTATTTATGAGTGTCTGATATTCCCTGTTATTTATAAACTGCCTGAGCATCACCATTGTTGACAGAAGTGTTGTTCTGCATTCATGAAGGGGAAACCTAATGTAAAATGCAACGTAAAACATCCAGCATGTCTGAAGATGATGCCACAGTAAAGGTTAGCAATGAATGCTTCAGGATTTAATGTGTCTGTAATGGGTTTTCAACCAGCTGCTGCCTCGCTCCTTATGCATTCTCACCCACATTTTGACCTCCATCTTCGGCTGATGACTGGCATTGGCCCCATAAATCCCCTGGCATTCTGTTTTGGCTTGGTGTCCACAACCCACTCACAGGATCTGATGGGCATCAAGGAAGTAATCCAAAGCAGGAGCTGCGCTCTTTTCCTCCCGACCAGAATAAGTATCACTGAAAGTTATAGGAGCAGAAAGAAGCATCTGAGAAAGTCTGCTGTCTGACCCTCCTTCTGTAAGCCTGCAACATGTTTTATTTATCAAAGCAATAGAGGATATCATCTATAGTTTATCACTGTCCTTGTCTACTTGCTTTGGCGAGACGCATATGCACCACTCAGCCTGATGTTGTGAAACAATGAAGAGGAAGTAAGTATTCTTTCTTAATGTCACCTCTAATACTTCTTGGTACCTCTGCTCAGCGGAGCGGAGCTGATTTGCATTCTCATTTACGGAAGAAGAGAAGGGAGGGGTGAAAATTAAAGTGAGTGTTAGGGAGTGTACATGCATGCAGGAGCAGATTCACTTATGTGATGTCTCTGAATGCTTAATTGGAAGAATGACCTCTGTGAACGCATAAAACAGAGCCGCTGTCTTCAATATGTCAGTCTATAGAGGTGATGGATTCCATCCTCTTCAGGCTCTCTTATTACTGTATCTTTGTTTAATCTCTTTCCACCTGCTCACTCTGCTCTATTATACAATAATACCTCCTTTAGCTTATCTACTTTTGCATACTTCATATTGTCTTCTTTCACCTTGTGTTTTGAGGGTCAAATTGAGATAATTACCAAAAGCGCAGCTCCATCTTCCAGGCTCTGCTTCTTTTAAAGGCCTTTCCTTGGCTTTGTTGTCTGTAAGAAACTTGGCTGCCATTCCCACTTTTTAGAAAGTGCTTTTTTTTGCTGAAGATATAAAATCTAGAGGCACTCTTTACATCTTTCAGGTGATTCACAATTAAAGGACATCAGACTTACAAAACCAGAAAGATTCATTGAGTTTTGCATCAACTTAATCAATCAGTTTATATATAAATGACAACCAGAGTAATATAATATTGGACTAAGTACAGTACTGTGCACTCTGATATATCCCCAGGTGCTATACTCACTTTGTGAAGCCTACAGCTTCTCTAAAGGACACTATAGGCAACCAAAACAAATTGTAAATTTGTTTTTGTAAATTGTACAACAAAAATACATAATACACTAATATATTTGTCTCAACCAAATTCAAAAAACAGATTAATGTTACACGCAAGTATACTCTGGATGAATTTTTCAGGATATTTAAAAAATATTTGAAGCAACAGCAACGGTAATTGGATTTTGGAGAATTTAGGATTCATAGAAATGAATATAACATTTCTTTACACATTCAGAAAAAGGTTGTGGGGCAGGTCAACTTTCCAGCTGAAGAAATGCTGATGAGAAAGAAGAAGCTTTCCACAATATGAAGTAAACTTGTATTAGGGGAAATATTATAAAGTTGACTCTAGCTGATACATCTCCTGCCAATTTCAATGGGGATGTTGGTCTCCAACACGGAACAATTTCCTTTTAAGATATTTGTCATTTGTACTACAAACATTTTTTCTGTAGCATACACCTTATGCATTGGACAGTATAAGCACTGTAAAAACACATGATTTTACATTCACTAAATTTGGTGTTTGATTTCCATCTTTCAATTTTGCATATAAAACTCTGTTTCAAACCATGAATCTGTTATTCACATGAACCTGTTCCTCTCTTGGCTTGTGTTTTTGTCAGAGTTAAACCCTGGAAGGCTGAAAAGTTATCAGTCTGTGTGGTCTCTAAATTACTTTTTTTTTCATAACCAGTATATGAAAAATTCAAACAAACAAAACACCCTTTGGAAAAGTCCTGGTAACGCTGTAATCCTACTGCAGGTTTAAAAACATTTTTGTTTTAGGTCTTGTTTACTTATGCATTGCTGTCATTATTTGTTCTGTAAGGCAGTTTCAGTGAAAAACCATGTTTATTTCAAGTCGTGTAAAATCTATCTAGAATGGATTAAATTGCCCCAAATTACATGAAGCAAAATGAATCCTAAATAGGCAGGAGGTAATACCATATGCTGGTGTATTTTTTAGGAAGGCTAAACAGTATTAAAAGATGACTTGCCTCTATCCCAATATGCTCTAAGGAAGAGATTTAAAAGCATTTCTCCTTGCTAAATTTGAATTTATTTCATTCAATTAAAAAGGCCTTGATGCTTATGAGGTTAATGCTGCACAGATTTCACTTAATAAGCTACAATTTTTTTACTTAATTGTTTCCTAAAAATAAAACATGGCAAATATTTTACAAGTGACAAGGTTGCAAGTTGGGTTTAATATTACCAAGAGTCCTTTTGATATATTTGCTTTATTTTAGTTATTTCAGCTCATTAAAGAGAAAGCACTCTAATGTGGTAATTATCTCAACTGGAACTCCACACTGTACACTCTTTATAACTTACAGCTCTAATTGCTAAATTTACATATTGTCAGCTCTTTTTAAGCTGGTTTATGTTCACCTTTTGTAGGTTGTGACTTTGGCCTAAGGAAAAAAAAATGCAGTTCAGTTGGAGGATGTATTGAAAAGTCAAAATATTTTCCATTTCGATAAAATCCATCTGGCACAGTAGGATTTTGTTGCAGGTTGACTTTGTTTGGCTAAATTAGCATTGAGGATTCTCCCACCCCATTCGAATTATAGAATAATTATAAGAATAATACCATAAAACACAATGAAGACTGCCATAATAAATTAGATTAGGTACATATGAAACTACATGGCCAAAAACTTAACATCCCATCATATTTGATGAACAGATTTGATGTAAAATGGTCAGGAACTACTGGTTGTGTAGCACATGTGACCTCAATCTCTTCAGTTTGAAGAGGTCTGGATGAATGGAAGTCTTTTTGAACGAAAAAGAAAATAGCAGCACAGAAGGATTTTACAAGACATAGATCTGAACTTTCTGAAGAGCAAAATGTGCTCTGGTCAAATGAAACCAAAGCTTACATTTGAGGCAATAAATCTGAAAGTGATGCTTGACAAATGAACAACGCTGTGCTGAAAGAACACTGTAATGACAAAGTATTTCGATGTGCCAACATTTTCCTTTGGGCTGTTTTTCCTCAATTTAAATGGGGGCCTCAGGTGTATGTAATCATGATCAGATCCAGATACATGATTAAGAAGAATTTAATCATTTGAGTTTAACAATGACCCAAAACAAAGATCCAAATCCTATGGATGATGGTTTACATTACTGTAAACCAGAATTTAGTTTGACTGATTTCTTTATGATGATCTAAAGAGGTCAGGGACACATTCACATTTCATAGTATGGAGGATTTTCCGTTCTCCTTGCTGAGTTCTTGATGTATGAGGATCCAGAAGAGTCGGTGAGTTGAATTGCACTAAATGTGCAGTGAATTGAACCGCAGCTCTCATTTGCAATTCCTAACATGTAATTTCATTTAGGGTTAGCTTAGCAACTAGTTAAAGAGATATAAGGAAAACACAGATTTATTTTCAACATTGGTTTGCATTTTACACAAAAAAGATTCACTGAACTCGTGTGTGCATACGAGTTCACACACGTATGCACACAATTTAAAAAATATATATTTTGGTTTTCCCCTAGAAGATTTCAAAACTAGTTTTTCAATGGTTGATTGTCACACTGGCGTTTGAAAAGGTTTTGAAATGACCATTACCTATCCTTTTGTGTCACAGGAACATTTATTATTTAGTATTTGATCAGGACTCTTGTAAACTTTTTATATCTGTATTACACACTTGTCATAGAAACGTTTATTAAATATTTTTTGATAGTTTGTATTATGTAAAAAGTATTGTTCTTCCAGGTGAATAGATGAAATATTTGTATTTTTAATGCATACTTCTGACATCTTATTCAGAAAACAAGCTTTAAAAATACAACTTTAAACTTCCACATTTGCAGATTTATAAAGAACAGTGTATGCCCCTGTTGCAGAAAATTTCCACACTCTTAACCTTTTTGTCTTCAGACAAATAAAACTGAGCTCAAGAGTTTTGAGTGTACTCCATCAATTTAGGTTCACCTCTTTGTTAAGGTTGTACTCCAGTTTTTACCCTCTTTCAAACTATGTGTATATATATATTCTGTCTCAATTGTAAGGCACCTTGCATGAAAGCATCTAATACGGCACATCTAATAGGTTCTGAGATGAATTTTCTGGGTTTTCCTCCTCCCTCAATTTCCTCTTCAGTGGGATCGCTGCTATATTTCCTGTCACAATTTCCTTCCTCCTCACCTTTTCTTGCATTGCCATCTATCTCCCCTTCCCTCCTGTTTCCCTCTCTTTATGTCACCTTTAAAGGAAGTGTGCACCACTGATGAGAGTGGGTCGAAAAGTTAACTTCAAAGGAAGCCAATTTACTCCAAACATGAAAGAGTAGCACTTTTATTTTCCTCTGAGTGATGCTGCTGTTGCATTGTACAATAGACCGCAAGGCTGTCAAAACTGTCCTTTGAAACCAGTAAAAAGACATTTCACAGTGGCGGACATCTAAAAAGAAATAAAATTCAATCAAAATATATAGAGCAGTTTTTAGGATAGAAATTTAACAAAAAAGCACGGCCTGACAATTGACGTCTGTCATGTGACTCAACCAAAGAAAATTCCCCATCACAGTATCACTAAAGCTGTCATGTACATTTCTAATTTATATATTTTTATTTCTTTATACTTAAAGGGCACATGGTAAAAAGAAGTAAGAAAAATCAGGGCAAAAACTATTAATTACTTTGATACTTTTACTCATTTTATTTATTCTTCATTCACTTTCAACTCAAATGCATCAGAATCTCTTTATAATCACAGCTTGTCTGCCATTGTACTTAAATAATGCCAATTTATAAGTTCCATAATTCTATCTGTTGTGATATCAACCAAAATACAAAAAGCTAAATTCACAGTCTTGTATTGAGAGGATAATTATTAAAACCTTTAGCTCGTTGTCTCCTCTCTTGTTCCCCGGGTCGAGGGTTTCCCCGTGCGTAAGGGCAAAAAGCACAAACACACATTCTACTGTTCCACTGCAGACACATCCAAAGTTTATTCAGACAAGCAAATGCATCCAATCATACCAATAACACACCAGAATCATCAGAAACTCAAAACCACAAGACAAACATCAATCACCTGAAAGAAGAAGAAAAATGGACAAATACAAAGACCAATAGGGCCGGTGCCGCCGCCGCACCCCAACGATCTGATTAATTATTTTACCTCCGAAACTTTTAAAGGAAGGTGTGTTCTCTTCTCTAATGTATGCAGTCTGGGAGGGTCCCGGCTCCCCTGACTACAAGGAGTTTTAAATTTCAAAGGGAGGATGCTCTAAATGATTTTTTGACTGTCGTTGCTGGGCCTGGAGGAGTCCTAAGAGAAAAGCAACATTTGACACCTCTGTGTGAGATCCTAGAATCTCTCCAGGTGTCCTCCTACACAAACACATGACAAAGGACCCCAACTCTTATATGGGTCCAGGGAAAGGTTATTTTCACACTGATCTCTCTGTTTTATTGTCTCTGAGTGACTTCTCTCCTCTCACCCAGAATATCTATAAGGCCAATTTGGATATAAGAACTGGCACAATTATATTCTACTGATCAGATTATGTTGATTAAACCATTAATCTAAATCTAACTTAAAATTAATATTTCCAATAAAACAAATGGAACAACCTTCCTTCAAATAAAAGGACGATCTTCAAAATAAAAGCCTAGACATGAGTTACCAAAGTACTTGAAGAATTAATAACACTCACTGTTTCGCAGATTTTTTTTTTTTTATGCAGCACTGCATTTTTTAAATTCTGTGACAAAATTCTACTGTATGAATCAGTAGAATTCTTGTTTCTTATCTTGATTGGGTCAATGGACATCAAAGCGCTTTGTTTTGTCTTGATTGGCCAAAAGAGAGACGGTCTACGTTGCAGCCTGTGTTCTTAAACTGTAGTTTTCATATCGATTCCTGATCGATTTTGCTTTAATACGGTCGTGTTACTTCACAGTGAAGTGTGTTGGCAATTGTTTTTTTCGTTCAAAAGTTGGATTTTTGAACAAACAGTGTGGGGATGCAGCGCCATCAGAGCAACTGTAATATATTTTACCGGGTGAGTAATCATTCAGAATTTCATCATGTTGTTGAAATTATGTAGGTTTCTGAGTGTGTAAACTGCGACAATGTGGAAAATGTTAATGACAGTTTTGGAAAGATTTATAAAGAGTGCAAAGCGGGGTTATGAGGCCTCAATATGTATTTGAATAGGGAAAAATTAAAAGGTCACCACTTTGCGGATTTAGTTTATTGTGGGACTTTTTCAGAACCGAACCCCAGCAATAAATGAGGGACCACTGTATCTGGTCCCTCAAAACCGACTTCTCCCAGTCGGTTTTAATTGAATCCTTTTTTCCCGCCCTGTCAACTTCTCCTGAAAGCAGAACATTTCAAGATTTCCATTGGAAGCTTTGTAGTTTTTTTTACTTTGTAAAAGCTTTGTAGTTTTTGTAAGAAGTAAGTAGTAAAAACTATAAAGCTTCCAATGGAAATCTTGAAATGTTCTGCTTTCAGAAGAAGTTGACACGGCGGGAAAAGAGGATTCAATTAAAACCGACTGTGAGAAGGTGAGATATTTAAGTTGGACATGTCTAGATGGAGTGGTACCCCACAGGATAGGAGAGCCGCGTCTCGTTCCCAGTCGCTGCAGCTGTATCCATGTTTGTTCTTTGGAAAGATTTGAAAAATCTTTACCTAGGACAGTGGTCACTTCAGGGGTTCTGTCTCTAATGATGTTTTCGTCGAAGCAGAAGTTGAGTTTTCAGACTCAACTGTCTCCTTTTCACAGCAAACTTCTCCAGCCGGGGAAGCATAAAAAAGAAAAGCATTGAAAAGAAAAACATCGAAAAAAATCATACCGAGAGAAAGTGCACTCATCCTGAGAGCTACTTTTTTCTAAGACAAACTACCAGAAAGTAGTTTGTCAAAAATGTTCCTCATTTCTGAGGTAATCAAATATCCAATATGCCAAATCCCAGGGGAAAAAACATGCTGACTAAGATCTCTAAAATCTAAAAAACTTCTAAAAAATCCTAAAAAGCAGGACGACGCGCAACAGATATAAAAAAATATATGAAATTACAATATAGGACATGATTTCATTGCGGGCTGCCTTCTCTTCTCCATCTCAAAATTGAAGTTGGGATAGTGGGACTCTATGTAAGTATTAGGATATTTTGTTGTTTTCTTTAAAATAGACGTTAGCTTTTTAGGCTCAGCCGTGGACGACATTTCACTTCTTTCACGAATTAAAACTCTGTCGAATCGAACTCGTTTCTGTCGGGTGGAACTGTTGTCCTCAGACGTTGAGCTTTCATACACTTCTGTATTCACAGCTTGCTGTAAGATTTCCCCAACTGGGGAGGAGGAAGTTTGCTCCTCAGCTGGGTAGGAGGAAGTTTGCTCCTCAGCTGGGTAGGAGGAAGTTTGCTCCTCATCTGTGGAGGAGGAAGTTTGCTCCTCATCTGTGGAGGAGGAAGTTTGCTCCTCAGCTGGGGAGGAGGAAGTTTGCTCCTCAGCTGGGGAAGGTTTGTAAAGAAACGAATCAAACTCATCATATTCTTCTGACTCGTCTTTATAGTCACTGATATCAAAGGTTATTCCTGGTAACACGTGCTGACAAACCTTCTTAATACCTTGTGTTACTAAGTAACCCACGCCAAAACTCACCGGGAAAAACAAAGTAGCTATGAGCTTTTCCATTGCAACAATCCAAAACAAAACGCAAAGGGTGAACGAGGTGTTTGATCTCAAGTTTTGAGATGCAATCATTTATAACCTCAGATGTTCTTTGATCTATGACATAGATCTATGTCACAGATGAGGTAATAGCTTCAATGAGCTACAATGAGCTCTGCATCTGATCGTTGCTATGGAAACGGTCAGATCAGTTCTGCTTGACTCAAACTATTAACCCTTTGCAACTGCATCACTTAATCATTCGAGGCGCCATGTCGGACGTCGGAAGTGAAGGACGGGAGTATCGAACAGAGTGACTCAAGTTATTTTCCCAAGTTGTGTTTATTAATTTATTCATGGCTTCTTCCTGTTCGAGTGGAAATAACTTGTCTGTGAACCTAACAAACCTGATTGGAGCTCGTAGACGGTGGTATTTACAAAAGTTGGAAATGGCTAGCTTCCAAACCGACCCTTATTTCCTCCCTCCTAATGTGTTAATCAAATGACTGACTTTGCCTGAATTCACACCAAATGATTTATACCACTATGTCATAAAAGGAGTTTCCCATTACACCGGAGCAACAATAAAAACGTACAAAAATTAGATGCTAAACAATTTTTTCCATACATGCTAGGTTACATGGTTACATGCTTACCTTCTCCATTAATCAATATGTGATATCTTTCAATATTTGATCTCTTATAACTTATATTATAATAGAGCATCTTTTTAAACACACTGAAATAAATGACTGATCACACAGACCTATGATAGCCTTTACAAAAGACAACAATGAACAAGGTGAGTGAAAGTTTTTCTATCCTGTGCTACAATGGAGAAATATTGTTGTGATGATGTGCAATGTCAGAGAGAGGCCCGATTTCAAAGCATCAAGTCCCAAAGTCAATCTTTTTAAAGGCATGTTTGATATATACAGCATCTGCATTGTTGTTCAAAAGGAAATACATTCATTTACTTATTTTTTTTTGTCCAGTAACGTTTATCCAGCAGATCATTTTTCTATTCATAATGTTATTTGGACATTTTGACTTTGACAGAAACTAATGTTTTGTGCAACTGTCACACTGTTAAACACATAATACAATTTTGACCAATGTTTTATATCTTTTGCTCTCCTCTCCAAAATTGATCATCACAATACTCATACTGTACATGAAAACCTGAAGACTTTGGCAAGTAGGTGTTTCTGCACAGAAAAACAGTTGCAGTTGTCTATCAAAATCGACCTCTGGAATTTACTCACAAGCTGTGTGGTACTTACAGGGTCAACATCGTTGTTATTTTCTCACGAGTAAAGGAAATGAAAGAAAGATTATGTGACGATTTTTCCCTGGGATCCCACCTCATTTGAATTTGATATTGCCTTTGATGTTTCTGTTGACAACAATTTTCAAGGAAGAACTCTTTAGCCTTGAACCTGGCAATGTAAAGTTCAACAGACATCAAGACTCCCTTGGATGCGTCTTGAAAACCCAAGACATTGTGTTTAAATCCAGTGTTACTATTATTGCTGTGACCCAGCTGATTGTAGCATCTCCCTGTTTCTGAATGAGCTTATTTTCACTCCTCCTTTCTCAATTAGCTAAAAGGCCACATTTGTCCACATACTACAACTTACTTAATCATTCTTAAATGCAGTGGTCCCTCGCCATATCACGGTTCACCTTCTGCGGTCTCACTGTTGAGGATTTTGATCTCTGTTGCTGGATTTTCTGTTGACTGACCACTACAGGGCTTTGGTCAGAAAGCACACTGGTCATCAGGTGTTGAAATAGATTTACTGATGTAAGTCAACGGTGCAAATAATGTGAAGCAGTTTCTGAAATACAGAAATATACAATAAATTACTGTTGTATAAATATAAATAGAACAATTCAAAAGCAAAAATACACCAACATTAATTCCCTCTGGGATAAGGGCTGTTTGTATTCAAAAGATGCAAAACCCGGAAGCAATCTAGCACCAACTGGTCAAAGCTCAAAACCAACGGGTAAGTGTTCAACCATGCCAAAATAACGTTGACATTAACAAAGCTATCGATAAACACCAGCAGTTAAACAACTCTGTCAGTAGTGATGATAATTAACCTCAACCTATTTATGTCAAGTGACTAATACCACTACTTACATCATCCATGACTGCGGCACCGGTCTCAACAGAAAACAGATCAACTGATAAACATCAGAAGAAGAAAACTCTTGAGAGGATAATTATTAAAACCTTTAGCTCGTTGTCTCCTCTCTCGTTCCCCGGGTCGAGGGTTTCCCCGTGCGTAAGGGCAAAAAGCATAAACACACATTCTACTGTTCCACTGCAGACACATCCAAAGTTTATTCAGACAATCAAATCACACCAACTGCTCACCAGAATCATCAGAAACTCAAAACCACAAGACAAACATCAATCACCTAAAAGAAACAGAAAAATGGACAAATACCGGTGCCGCTGCACCCCAACGATCTGATTAATTATTTTACCTCCGAAACTTTTAAAGGAAGGTGTGTTCTCTTCTCTAATGTATGCAATCTGGGAGGGTCCCTGCTCCCCTGACTACAAGGTGTTTTAAATTTCAAAGGGAGGATGCTCTAAATGATTTTATGACTGTTGTTGCTGGGCCTGGAGGGGTCCAAAGAAAAAGCAGCATTTGACACCTCTGTGTGAGATCCTAGAATCTCTCCAGGTGTCCTCCTACACAAACACATGACAAAGGACCCCAACTGCACATCAAATAAACCAGACTTTTGCTGCAAACTTAAAGTGACAAAGAGCCTGCTGGAGGAAGATAATTCAGCACTCCTTCCTGGGCTGTTAAATTACACCACTGCTTTTGGATCTTAGTATTACCACTTTTATCTTCCAAAACTCTTTTATCATATACCTGAACAGTTTTAATACTACAACATTAATCTCCTATTATTTTGATTGTAATGCATTAACACACACCCAAGTTAGTATGACTTAGACACTAATTAGTACTATTAATATAAAATTACTAATTTGATCAAGTCATGCACATTGTGTCTAAGAAAAATGTTCTACTGATCAGACAGCTGATTGAGCTAAATGTCAACTTAAATTTGAGGCAAACTCAAGATAGTATTGGTCTGTCTAGTATTTAAACATGTACTTAAAGTTAAAACTAGCATAATTGAATTATTATTTCCAACACTTCTTAGTCAATAATGTATTTTGTTGTATCCTGCACACAGTCAAACCTAATGAGAATTTAGATAAAAGTTCCTGGCCTGTAAAAAGAACCCAGAGTACCTAAAGATAAAAATCTAGCATGCATTGGAGGTAAACACACAAACGTCATGCAGAAAGACCCCAGGCTGGGATTCGAGCCCTGGAAATCTTTGATGAAGATCAGTGGTGCAACCATTGGCTCCACAGTGTTGCCCTAAATACAGCTGTAAGAAATCTCAATTCCCTGACACTAAAAATGCTGAAGTAATTAAGAAAGTTTGATGAATTAGATTATATTCTTTCGTTCTTTCAACTTACAAGCATAAACCAGGTGTCCACATATCAAACAAAAAATAAATCCTTATTAGGATTTCAATGACTCTTCAATTTCTACAATTTTAGTGTTAAGGAAGCCAGTCTGAATTTAATTGTAAAGCACTCTCCAAATGTTCTGGCATCTCTGAAAAAGTTGTTTTATAAAAGCTTAAGAAATAACTTGTGGTAATGGAGATTTAATCCAAAGATTTTCCTCCTAATACCTTTGCTAGGCAATTGAGATTCTTTTTTTTTTATCTTTCTTGTGCGCTGTGCCAAGATAAACATGGGTCCTCAACCAGACTTCTTTATCACAGTTCCAGCTGTTTCAAATATTGTCTGACTGTTTAGATGAGTAGCTTCTCCAAACCACTTTTTTAATTTGAATTTCAGTGGCCAATCCAAGGAGGAAAATACAAGCAAATATTTAAAAAAAAATCAGTTGGATTGTTTAATGTATTACAAAATGTCAGCTGTGTACAACAATGAGTAGATCTACACACCAAATACAGCTCTGAATCAAAATGCAGCTGTGTCACTGGAACTCTTTGGTCAAATAAAATGACCAAAGAGTCTTTTTTTGTATTTAAATAAGACAAAGTCTTTTTTAAATACCCATGATTCCCCAATAAGGATGATTTTTTTTCATGATTTCCAGATAAGGAAACATGTTCATATTTGTAAATAATACTGCACAGCTTCTTTCCATTTTTGCTGCTTCAACCATTTTCATTTGTTCATGCACATTAAGGAGTAATTGTAGAGGAGTGTTTCCTTTTCATTCTGATGTAATTAAAAGTTGGTACAGTGTATTATTGGAAGACTGTGTTGTGGTAAATTTTGAATTTTAATCAACAAGGTTTATCTCCAAAGGTGACATGTGGAGGAAGGAATCATTCATCTGTCTTTCATTCTCTATATTACAGTCAGGAGTGCATGAAAAACATCCACGCATTCCAAAACTGATTATTCAGAGACGGTTGGTGTAATTAAAGTTTTGAGGAATGAATCATCAAAACAGAACCTCAGATATTCTGTGACATAAAATAATCATACAAAATTTAAAATATGAATATTTTCTTTTTCTGTTTGATCTCTTCTGCATCTGTTGTGTTTGTGGACAAAAAGACAAAACTTTGAAACTTAATGGGTGCAAGTATTTCCTATCTGCTGCACTTGATGGCCATTTATGTATATGCATTCATTTAGTGCAATCTGCTTTGGGAATCTTGCTGCAGAAACAAAAAATCTCTTCCTGAATGTTTTTAATGACTATTGCCTCTGGTCTGCTAATTCTTTACTACAATGTCAGGACTGTCTCTCTGTAATTAACATTTAGGATAAAACCAAAGCAGCCCTTCAGAGCTGTCCTGTCTGCATGTCTGTATCTAAAAAAATATAATAAAAATCCACTAAGGTACATGAGGTGCATCTTTAAAAGCCATATAAAGTAATTTGGGAAATAAAGATGCCAGCTACATTTAACCTTGTTTTCCTCACATATTTTCCTTAAAACTCATTAAGTATCTATCTTAGAAACAGTAATACTAAATTATATAATAAAGCACAGCTTGTTTTAGCTGACTGCAAGGCAAAGTCAGACAAGGTGTAACCTTGCTGCTGCCCTCCACTTTTTGTGCGTTTATTGGTGTGTCTGAATTTGTGTGTGCGCTCTGGCTCTGACTGAGAGCAGGCGTTGACGATGAGCATGTTCCAGTTTTAATGCCTTCATCATCTCCAAGGTCAAAAGAGGGGGGCTTTCGGGCCACCTGCCAAAGACAGCCATGACATGGGGTAGGACAGAGACATAAAAATATTTGATGTGTTTTACAATAACTTTGCTACAGGCTCTTCAGCACTAAAGCTACGAAACCGAATAATAGGTCCTCTTGGGCACATTACTTAAAATTTCATGTCCAGTCTTTTGTGTCCTGAATAAAAAAAAATACAGCTTTTTACTCATTTTGACAGATGATTGATGGGAGGCTTACAGCAGAGCTTTATGGCCATGGGAAAGCAAATTCAGCTGTTCAGAATGTGCAAGAGTAGGTCGCCCAAGCTTGAAGTACTTTGTACATAAGTACTGGGCCTTCATAGTGACATATACTTGATAAGACGTCCGTATGACCTTCTGATAGCAATAAATTGTTTGATTGTTGATAAATATTAGATAAAAAGGTTGTTTTTTCAGGAGCTGAAAGGAAACTCCATTGCTCCAGCCTCATGAAAAGTTGCAGGAGAAAAATAATCAAGATAGTTTCTCAGCTCAACCAAGCATAACGTTTAACTAAGAAAGCATATTATTGAATATTCAGATTTGATTTCGAATTGCTACAAAATCTACGCAACCTGTATGTCTCCAAGTCTCTAACATAACAGATGCATCACTAGGCAGATCGCATTACCGGCTGATTTTACAACTGAAAACTGTTTTTACATATAAAAAGTGAAAATCTGCAACATGAGCACATCTACTCACTGCTAAATGCACATAAAGTCAATGTGCATTTGACTTTATGTGCAACACACATTCTTGCTTCCACCCAGTGCAGCATCAGTAGCTCTGCTGCTCCATCATAGGAACAGTCAAGTTTCTGGTCACCATCATATGCAGGAATCGTCACCATGAAAAGGCCACAGGAGAGTTGTCTTCCCCGCTGCAGTCCCTCATGTCTCAGAAATACAGAGCAATCAAGTTCATCCTGACCTTCAGAACTTTCTGGTCCCAGAATATCTATCACGTCAAATAATATACAAATGCACCAAAAAACATGCATTTTTGTGTGTGCTATATATGTATAGTGCACACAATAGTAAAGTTAACGATTCTTAATAAATTTTAAAAATGTATTAAAAGTCTCTGACTTTTTTTATTGTTTTTGGGTCAACGTTAGATCACTACAGTAAGATCTAATTACATTTGGAGACCAGAATAATACATAAGTAACCAAAAACAAAAATAGTAAAGTAATCAAAAGGGACATAGATAATGAACTTAAAGTGAGATGTACATTTTTTATGCAAGTAGAGATGAAGACCTTAAGGAAGATCCATAAAAAGGTGTTGGTTTGTCTCTCTGGTGCATGCACTCATGTTTGTTTTTACTCTTGAAGCTGGATCTCACTTGCAAGATGATATAGATATGCTTGTTTGTATTAATGTAACAATAATATTATGTATTTCATTTGTTTTTAGGAATACTTGATTAGATTAGAGAACATGTATCAGTAATATTCAAAACAATTTGCATGTAGTATTTCTTCATATGAGACATCTTAGTTACTTTTATTTCCCTTCCTCTTTGAGAAAGCAGTAAAACTCATCCACTCTCTTTTCCTTCCATTCTTTCTTTTTCAATTCAGTCTCCTCGCGTGTTTAGATGAGATTAAGCGCTACAATCGCACAGTTTGATAAAACACATGTCTGGACTTTCTATTTGCATCCAAAATCACTGATGTTGCTGATCACATTCTCCTCTTGTTTGTGTGTAATGGGTGTTGACTTTAGGTCAGACAAATAATAGTTGTCTGTCTTTTGCACTTGACAGGATTGAATCTGTAGAGGCCAATTGTATCGTCGGTCCACTGCTATCAGCATGCCCAGCCCTCTAACTGTGTGTGCCGGAGCACTCCTTTCCCTCAGGTAGAGGAAGAATGATGAGCTGTTAACCTTTAGTCTGATGGAAATGAAAGGGCTGATATATATCACTCGCCTCTACCATTCTCCAGCATCACATACTCACTCACGTCAGCGTGGATAAATGGATGTAGGGCACAAAGACAGATGGAAAGTCCCTGAACTTCACACTGATTGTTTGGAAGTAAAAACAATTGATGTGTTGTTGAAATTAATGAAAAAGTCTTGTTGCTCGGGAAGTAAAAATGAGATGAAATAATAAACTCTTACTGTTTTGTTGATAACAAAATCATTGTGGTTTCCATTATTATGTTGTAATTTCTGCCTTAGGTCTCGAAGCAAAAGGGAAAATTGAAACGTTTGTCAAACAACTACAAAACATATTGTTTGAACAATTAATATTTTTATGGAAGCAATAAAAGACAAAACTGGCCTTTTTTTTGCTTTTTAATTAAGAGAAGCATTCATGTCATAAATAAAGGAACCATCATTCAGCCTAGATTTACTATTTGTGGGTTAGTGAAAAGGAGCTTATGAATTAGAATATTGCATATTAATTAATTAGATTATTAAATATTAATATTCCAATTCATAGTGAAAAATATCAGTTTGAAGTTAACAATGTAAGTTATATATTTGCCCCAAATATGTAAATCTATGCTAAATATAACTGGTTGACAACAACAACTCTGCAAAATGTGCTGTGCTTTTCTATTCATCTTCCTTGAGTCGATATATTTTGTCTTTTCTAGCTCTGAACATCTGGCATCTGAAAGTTCTTCCATTTATTGCAAACTATGTGAAAGCTCAGTCAGATTGAATAGAGATCCTCTGTGAACATCAACCAGTGATTCTTGAAACACATTTTGAGTTGGATTTAGATCTGTAGTTTGATTAGAGCAGGCTTTGATCCAAGCCTTTCTACCAGACTGTTTTTTATCACTGTTTTCCTGCTGGAAGGTGGTCCTTCACTCCGGTCACAAATCTTTTGTAACCTCTAGTCAGATTCACCTTGGAAGTAGTGTGTAATGAAACAACGATAATTTGCCAACATAACATTTTCCATGAGGATCTAAAAACATGTGGCTAAGGCAACTAGTGTTACATGCTTGAATCATTCATGACTTGTGGCAAGCTGCAAATGGAACTTCTTCCAGCTTTACTTCAACAATCTCTTCCTTCCTGCCTCTATGCCACAACACCAGACTGTATAGTCTGTGACTAATAGTTGTTTTCTCCTGACTTCCAGAAAACTAATGCTCCCCACTGCTTCGTTCTCTAATCGTAGCTCTCTTTCTCTGACTTTTCAGCTAATAGGTGGACTGAAATGTCCCAGTATGGTTGCAGCTTCTGTTTTCAAGTAATTCTGAACGTGACTACATGCCACACTACTTTTGTTTCTATTTTTTTGCTTTCACTTGTATTGCACTACATTGTGTTGGTTTGAAGATTCATGGTTAAAACATGCCAATATATGGAACAGCTCAAAGTTTATGAATAATTTTGCAAAGCTGTTTAAAGATATTGCCTTCTTAAATTTTCACTGAAGACAAACATTTACAGCTCAATATTTTTGGCTTCAATGTTAAAAAGAGCATTTAAATCCCACTGTGAAACTCTGGCGGTTTCTTTTATCGATCCTTCCTTTTTATAGCAGTACATTTATAGTTAATTGACTGTAACAGGAAAAAGCAGACATGTATGCCTTTATTGTAATGGGATCTTTTTATTCATTTTCTGACCAGACCAGGCTGAATGTAGTTCCCCATTGCAATGTAAATCAGTCTCTGTTCATCTTTCCCTCATGGGCATACTATATAAAATGAATACACTAGGTTTGAAAGTATTATGGTTTTGTTATTTTCTTAGTGCAATAGCTTAAAAATAACTTAATTTCAATTCCAATTAACTTCAATAAGAGGCTGAATTGATAATTTTGCTCACATTTGAAGAAATTGTATTCTGTGTGAAACAAGTTTTTCTTCTCATCGTGTGACACCAGCATACTGATTTTTATTAGCTTCTGTAACTTTGACTTATTCCAGATGTTAATTCAAAATACAAGGAGCAGGAATGCTCTGAATTTGCTAATGTATTCTTTCTATTTTGTGTGTGTGTCCTGTAACAGAATTGCATCTAATGACCACACTAGAGTCTTCTTCTTATTGAGTCTATCTCTCCTATAACACATATACACAAACACACTGCAACATCTAAGCAGCTTTGGCATACTGCTAGAAAGTATTAAAACAAACCAACAGCCTCAAACATTGGAAGGTAGAACCAAAACACAAATAAAAACTTATACATGTAATCATATTCCATTATCCATCCTTCAATTTTCAATTTACTTTGCATTTATGTGCAAAAAGCCTATTTTAGCCCAGCACAGTTGCCTACTTGTTTAGATTGCACAGTGTACTCCAAACACACTTTCACTTAATGTCCAGAACCAATCAATTAACACATGAATGTGACTGTACTTCACTTCTACAGATAGTCAGCACAATGAGCTTTGACTGTCAGGTGGGAGGCAATGTGCTTATCCAAGGTTTTCACTGTCGCTGGTGTCACACACTTATTTCTATGATTAACTTACCGACTTGCTTTTGATCAGCTATCAGTGAGTATGTCAGGAGACGAGTTCGCTGTGTGTACAGAAAATGTACCTCAAGAGGTTTCTTCACATAAACTTTAAAATGTGAATGCAATTCAAATCTTGTTCACTCTGAGCACATTCAATAAAATACAGGCAAAAAACGTTTATTTTTGACAATTTAATACATTTGTAATTTAATACTATTATCCATTTAGACAAGTCAATGGTTTTCAATGGGGGTTTGCCATCCTAATATGTTGAAGGCCATTTAAATAGTATTTAAACTTAAACCTAGAAGATGAGTTTCATTGTTCCTGGGCACTACTAAAAGCAGAGCTCTCATTTATCAATAGATGTCAACTTCTAAAGAGGTAGTATTATGTGTTTTCCAGGCAGGTAGTGTCATTTTATAGCATAATACCTTCAGTTGTTATAACAATGTACATATCAAATATAACTTAAAAGAAATTATATTTTCTGATTTATTGAAATTGAGCCTCTGTCTCTTTAAATATTCTTGCTTTTTCTGATGTGATGACTTCAGGAAGTCACCACATCTCATCTCTATTAACCCTTAAGCAAAGAGTGCACTGAGAAGCAGCTCGTATGACGAGCTCAGAAGATGCGCAGTTCCACCAGGTGTTTGCTAATTGCTGCTGGTGACGGAGCTGAGCAGAGAAGTGCTGCTTTGTTAGGCAGAAACTCTGTTGCAGTGTTGCCAGATTGGGTGGGTTTCCACCCTATTATGCTTTTTTGAACACATTTGACTTGAAAAACAGCTTTGGGCAGGTTGTTAAAGTTTGGACTGCTGTTTACAAGATTTGGCAGAGTTTTAGAAAGTGTTCATAGAAAAATCTTTTCGAACTCTTTCAAATTTCCTTGCACAGATGAAACTTTAATAAAATGCAGTGTTATTGCACTTATCTTATTAATTAACTTCTTTTGAAATCTTTAGAATCTGTTGAGCATTTCTCAAACAGGTATGAAAGAATTGTGGCAACACTGCATGCATGTTTTTGATGTGAGAATTATATTTTAATATGATGTAAAGCTCAAAAAATTTAATTTTACATGATATTGCCCCTTTAAACTGTGACTTTTGTATTCTTCTCTTTGGCAAGGAGAATCATGAGATACTGAAATATCACAGCAATAGAGCAAATTTTTGTCCTATTGCTGTGACTCTACATCAGGTTCTGTTTCTGTATTTTGATGTGTCACTAATCCATTTGAATCCATTTCAATCTGAGAGAAATGTCTGTTTTTAATGGTCTTTTTTTGTCCTTGTTTCAAATTATAGCAATGAGGTGACAAAATTTTGTTGCCAGATTTAGCAGCACCTCATTCTTTGTACACTGGCATGGACAGTAAACATGTGACTTTACAAATCATATGTAGCGATTGTTCTACGAACACGTCAGAGCCAAATCTACATCAGGTTTTGATGAATGAGGCCCTAAGTGTTTATAAGTGCAGTTTTTTTCAGAAACTCCACAGATTCTATAGAACTGGGCCATTGAGAGCTACAACAATACCAGGACACAGAAGAGACAGCTTTTACCTTCCCATCCGGAACAAAATGAGGACAAGGCGATTGATTTTTCCCTTATCTTTTCCTATCTGTGTACATGCCTATCTGCTTGTGCTGATCCTTGTCGATCTTTTACATCAGAATTAGAATAAGTACTTGTTAGACATTCAGCATGAGTATCGTACAACATGAGAATGCCAATGTATGTCAAACTGTTTGGATGGAAATTGCATTTTCTAAAGTCGCTTTCCATTCACTTCTGTGCTACCTTAGTTTGCGATATTATATATAATGAATCACTAGATCTTGCAAAGGTTAAAAGAGACAAATGGAGAAAATGAAAGTGAAGAACTCTAAGAAATCGGCATGTAAGAGGTACTGCCAGGATCTTGAGACACTGGGGTATAGCTCAGTCCAGAAAGAGTTTAATACTTATACAACAGTGGTACATTTTTAAATACCGTACTTTCATATAGCAAAGAACATTTTGGAGCCATACACCCTGGGGTACTAAGTGAATATAAATTAGACAAAAATGTGTGCAATTCTCTTGCTTTATTTTTTATTGTCAGCAGCCAGGCATAAATATTTTCTAGGACTAGTGGTGGCAAAACAAACAATGTACTTATTTCTCGTAAGTAAAATAAATTGTAACTTAGCTCTGCATTTGTTTTTAGAAACCGCAACACCTAAAAACTCGAAAAACTTATTCAAATCATGACAGTGATTGAATGCCAGTAATATTCATCCGGAATATCTATTAATATTGCACAGCAGGAGGCCATGTATTATGAGATCCAAATCTGCCTAGAGAACACCTCAGAGATTTATTAGATAACACCTAGATTCACTATCTGTAGCTGTTATATATCATCATTTATGCAAGTCATGTGATCGACCTTACTATGTGCTTATGTGATTTTGTGAGTGTGTAGCTAAATGCGACAAAGAAAAAATGAGAACATCTGCAGTGTTCAATTTAAATGAGTATCAAGCTCTGCAGCTGCTCAGTGTGCACAGCTACAGCACAATACTCAGGTATGTGTGCATGAAAAATATGTACTGTTGAGTGTGCATCTGTGTGCTTTCTATTGACTTGTTAGGAGAGCAAAAAGGCTTTCCATTCTGATAGAAAGTAATTTTATCAAAAGAAAAAACAGCTTATAGTAAAGACCAGTGAGGAAAAAAGCTTTTTAAAACCAAAAGCTGAACTTACCTAAACTTACTACAGTTAGATTTTGTTGAGATCATTGCAATGTGGAAAGTTGTCATTTTATAATGCTTTTATTATGTATCTAAGAACATTTTCTAGTCAGACAACTATTTTGAAGGAAGGAAATTAGAGGTGAACAGTGCTCATCACAGCCTTCTCTGTGAAGTAAATGGATAGGATGCCACGCATCAATAAAATCATATCCCTCTCATTTATTAAAGTCTGTTTTTTCTATCAGTCTCAAGTTTTACACCCCATATTTTTTTTAATGGCTGAATTCTTTGTCAGAGGCCCCAAATTTCTGACTCCACTCTCAAACCATTTTTGACTGGATAATCCTCTTCTTTTGCTTTAATGCACTTTAATGCATTCCTAGTTCATTTATTTCCATTATTGTTGCTTTGGGCTTTTATTTTGTTACTTTAATGAAGATGGTATCTTCACAGATACGTCGGATTCCCTATTTTACCAACTAGAATAATTCTTGGGCAATATTTTGGGATATTTTCAGTCACCAAACTGAGACGTAACATGCTGAATTCAGTCTTTTTTCTTGCTACAATCTAGGTGGTGGGATATTTTTACAAGTATTTATAGGTTAAGGACTGTGCTAGTTGTCTTAGTTGCATCTGCAGCACAAACTTTCTTTGATGAATTTGCCCGATGTTAGAGCCTCTACAGAGGTATGCTCCCTCCTACATAATTTCCCATTCACTTAGTGTTACACTTGGGTAAAAGGTGCAATCAGGCATGCCATGCTGCTATAATTCCCAAGGCTCTCTGCAGCTCTATTACAGGTTGCCGATCTATGCTCAGTATATCAACTGCTCTAAACCATTTGACATAAATATCTTCAGTCCAGATATTTTCACGTGTATGCTCGCTCAATCATTTAAGGCACTTTTCTCTTCTACTTTTCACTTTGTCACAAACACAAATATTTGTATATGAGTAGCATTGAAGACAGAGGAAGTTGTGAATCAGCTTACCTAGCTTTTCTCGAATTTCATGTTTTAAGTTACAGTACAGAGCTGATTTTATTTCCTGATGATTTTCTTCTTGTAAAGCACATTTTAAGGCTAAATATTCTCATTGGCATATTAAGAATATATGTCAATGAATATATTGACATTTATTCATTGAAACATAACATCAACCTCTGTTGATTCTATGATAATTTTCTTGTGTCATGTCTGTTTTTTCTCCAGTCACATTTTAACATTCACTCTGATGTTTCACTCTCTTCAAAAGTTATCCACATTCACAACAGCGATTCATATAAACATGTATTTCTATTCATGAGTTTGTCCAGTTCTTCTTGTAGTTTCATCCATGAAAATGTCAACATTACAATTGCACCCATCACACACGTTTTACTCACCACACCTGTGAACAAAACACAGATCCATATCTACAAGGCTCATCTTTTGTCAGTGCTTCAGTCTGCCATTCAACACCACATAATTATAGGCATTTACATGTTTCTTGTTTTTTTGTTTAGTTTTTAAAAATATTTTTTTCGGAATTATGCACATCATTTCTAAATACCATTGGACATTGTCTGACCTTCTAAGATTTTTTTTCCCCTCCATCACAACAATAAAACATGCAGTCCCATCTAATTACAAGCCATGACACCTTTTTAATTTTTTAAAAATATGTTGTTAACAATAAAAAGGCCGCTGCCCCTCTCGTTTGGTTAAATTACAGGTACAAATCAGGAACACGATGCTCCTACATAATTTCTTCAAACTACACATTTTGTTGCAGGAATCTGGAGTGGGCAGTTTTTCTTACCTCATTTGAAGTGTTCTTTCTGCACATTAATTTGTTGATTTTCTGTAAAATATTGTTCAGCATTTTGTAGAATAAAACAATAAGCAAACAGTATCAGAATAAAATAAGTGGAAATTCTATGTGTTGATTTTAGCAGTGTGGTGTTATGGTGGCTGTTCCATATCAAACCTAAGACCAATCCACTGTTAGTAAGAGAAATTTGTTTTTAGCATAGGAAACCTTCCATCAAAATTGCCAAAAGCAATGCTTTGTTGCAGTTGCCAGCCCAAAATGAGAAAAGAAACTGAACATTTCATACACTTCGACAAACTTCAATCAATACCTTTCTTTGTTTCTCCATAGGCTTTGAAGTACTCTTAGGCTACTTGTATTATTTATGTTGAAACTTGATGCCCACACACTTACATTGAGTTAAGGTTAAACTGCACTGTCCAACAGAAGGCCCACTGTTTACAGATATGCCATAAAAACAAAACACCTTGCAAGCAAATGGCAGTGTCAATACAGCATCTTGAGCCCAGAGCATATTGGTTGTAAAATGCATGTGTGCAATATGTGATCATGAGAGGATGCTTTCAGTTCAAGAGTGTATTTGTTCTTTTGATCAGCTGTGATGAGGAGTTAATGTTCAAATAAAAAATACATTATCTGTGACTGTATGTTAGCAAACAGTTTTTAAAATACCTGCAGGCTGTTTAAAGAAAGAAGACATCCAGTCAGCATAAAATATTCAAGTTTGGTTTGGCACTAAATTATCAACCACTTTATCAGGGTCACTGTGCTAGCACCAGGTCAAACTTCTTTTGCCTTCTGAAGCATTTTTAAGTTTTCATGGCTAAGGTTCAGTGAGGTGGTGGAAATATTCTTCAGAGGCTGAGGTCCACGTGGACTTACTAACTACAGATTAATCACCTGCACTTCAATGATGCAAAATCAAATTTTAAGTTGTTCTTTTAAGTAAAGGAGCATTCCTCCCTCCTATTTTTATCTCAAAATCAATTCAAGAAAAAAAAAACATAAATTTGAAGCTTTGATCATGATAAAACAGCAGTTTCATGTGTTCAGTATTTACATTTATTTAAGCAAATAAGCACTATGATGATATCCTGTTGGACAGAATAATAATTAGTGTCATCTACCAGTTCATAGGTACAGTTCATAAAGCTCTTCATGTCCAAGGATGGTAGAAAGGATAGAAACGAGCTACAGTAAAACATGCTGGTTGTTGATGCCCCCACAGCATTAATATCTTACTTGTCTGTCAATTATTCACTGGCATTAAACTTTAAATGAACCAAAAAAAAATAACTTCTTGTAGTTTCTTATGTTTTTGATCTTGTGCATCTGTCAAGACATCTTTTTTAGGTGTAAATTTTACTATGAGAACTTGACAAAACTGATGAAATATTTCTAGGTAAAAATAAGAGTAGGATATCTTAAAATTAAGACATAATGATGTGGAATTTATTTTGTCATGGTCTCAAATGAGATTAAAATTGCATTGCAGTCATTTAGCAAAACCTTGCAAAGCACATTGAGACTTTAAAAGTCTAATAAGTTAACACTGAAAATCTGAATGTTTTCAGTAATTGAAACTGTGTGACGTCAGCTCCTGGTGATAATGTGCAACTACAAGCTGCAATTTGAGACTTTGAAGAATTACATAAGAAGACACCAAAGACACATGTTTGTCGTGTAAACCTGAAAAATAATCTTCTGCTAAGTTGTGCCTGCGGTCTGCAAACCAGCAAGTTTAAACGAGGCCTACTATTTCTGATAAGGAGAGTGGTCACATTTGATAGAAGCTCTTTGATGGCTAAAATATCTGGTTTTCATGGGTGTTGGGGGTTTTAGTTTATATACAGTATGTTTTTTTCAGTTCATAATAGTGGACTTGTTCTCTCCTGAACAAGTCCACTATTTTGTACTCACCATTATCTGGATGAAAATTTAAATAACAGCTTTTGCACTTGGAAGGGAAGTTGAGGTCATCCATCTCATATTTCACCCCATCATCTGACAACACTTTGCTCTTCTCATAACAATGTCCTCTCAAACAAAGCCTACTTTAACTATAGCAAATGCTTCCGATTAATGGGCTCTCTGATCATTTAAATTGCTGGCGGAGCATCCTTTGTTTGTTCAATCAACTGACGGTTTTAAAGTGAAGTTCTTGTAAAGTAAATCTAACCCATAAAACAAGAAACAAAGATGTTATATGCCCTCGTTAAAGTGGGGGTCCATTTGTAGATCTCTAAACAACATATTTATATTTTCCCAAAAGCATAAAGTTTATGATTTGTCCTATAAAAACTTATAAAACTCACATCATCGCAACTCCAGAAATGTCAGTGACGGACTGTTCTTTGTAAATATTCATGTACAGTATTAAAAGTGAACAACTTTAATTCTGTCCTTTCTCCATCTTAGCTGGGAGAATGCTAATAAATTGCCCAAAATAGATCTATGACATTAACAAGCATTCACAATCACTACTGGGAGCTATCAACATAGAAGCTGACACATTAATCATACTTTACACTTTAACCCACAAATATTGATTTTTTGTTAGTTGGGGCACAGTGGCTCTACACACCGCTACAACTCTCCAGTGTACTGTTGCTAGCCTTTGCATTAAAGGGCATGGTCTCTAGGGCTGAGAGCATGTAAAATCTGACTGTTTGGTAGAGCTGCTGCTGAAAATCCTCTTGTGTTTAACAAAATGCAAACCAGCAGCTGGGATGTTTTTAGTGTCTGAACCTGGCAAGGTATAGTTTGTCTGACAAAACACTCAGCCAGATTATCTATGTACCACAAGCTGCACCAAAATATACATAAAGCGCAGTTGCATGTAAAACCATCCAAAGGAGCCTTTAGCTAAAACTTTGCAGGTCTTCTGGTTGGGAATTTTGATATTTAATAAATACATGATTAATACATAGTTTTCCATTGAAAAATAAATGCAATTGCTTTGAAACAATGTAGGATTGTATTTGCTTTCATTTCAGGCAAAGACAAAAAATAATGTTTTTTGTCCTTTATGTTTGCTTCTTTACTCTGCTCTATGACCTGATTTACTTTATTGTTTTTTAGGTGTTGGTTTGCTCATGTTTTTGTATGCAGCTTGAAGCAGAAGCTGCATACAAAACAGAAATTGAAGACAGAAATTGAATCTACAAAACTCAGTTGTGCCTATAGTCACAAATATTTGTGTGCGTTTGTGTGTGTTTACAAGGGATTAACTGCTAGGAAAACCTTAAGACTAACAATGTCCAAAGGGAAGGTCATGGTATTTTCATATTATTCCAAGTGATTTCGTATTTCTCACAAAACCAGTGATTATGAGCTCAGCTCTTGTCTCTGAGGCAAATTAACTCTTTCAGCACAGTTGCTTCAAAATGTAAAAGAGAGCTGCCAGGATCCTGAAAAAAGATTTAGTGAGAAAAAGTACAATTTTAATTGCAGAACAAGGGATGTTAACTTGTTAAAATTGATCAACTTCATGTTGTTCTCAAACATGATGGTTTTGTGATACAGATTTTTTAAATTCAAGATGGCTTTAAATCTGAAATATACATTAATTACGAAAATATGTTGTTTATTCAAACTGCCACCATGTTGTGACAGCATTTCTTTATAAGTGTTTTATTTTTTTAAGGATGTCTATGGAAGCTGTTATCTTCCTATCTGTTTCGTGTGTAGATTCTGAGCCAATGTTTCAACAAAAATATTATTTATTATAAATTTATATTGATTATTCATGACGACAATAAATATTTTTGATTTTTAACTTTATAGACAAGTTAAAATAACAAATTTTATTTTTTATCATGCAATATTGTCTCTACCACAACATATATAACTACACACGTCCAATTTCTGGTTTGTTAACAAAAATGTAAAGAAAGGGAAAAAAAATTGTTAATATTGTAAGATTCCAAGACTGACCATTTCTGTCAGATTCCTTGCATGTCTGTTTGTTGGTTTTCAGCTGTGTTTGTGTTTTGGCAGTTTCTTGGTTATTTATTTATACTTGTTAGGTCTTGCCATATTTCAGTTCATTTTCTTGTGTGTAGTAAAATGCTAGTAGTGTGAGAATGGACTTTCTATTTGAGAATTTCTGTTTACTTTCGTAGTGCATTCTTTGTTTTGTTCTTTGTGCAACTGGATTTAGTTCTCTTCTGTGTGTTGTTTTTTCCCGGGTTTGTAGTTTCTTGAGTTTTAGCTCAGCTTTCTTTTGTTAATTAGTTTGCCCCCCTGAGTTTTCCTGCCTGCATTCTGCCACAGTGTTCTTCTTTGCCTCTGATTAGCTCATTTGGTTCCTTTGTAATTTTCCACCTCTGTGTTTTAGCTGCTGGTTTGTCATGGTTCTTTTTAGAACTTGCTTCATTCACTGCCTGCATTCAATGACCTTCTCTCCCTGCATCATTTTTTGTCTTTGATCCTGGGCTTGCTCTCTTTTGTGATTTTCCCCCCAATAAGTTTATCTTATTTTGTTTCATTATTAAAGTGCTAAACTTTGCCACATTTTGTCTCTGCACTTAGGCCCTAATAACTCCTGATTCTGGACTGCATTTGATCACCTTTTGCAGAAAATCTTAATCTGAAAGCAGTCACACTGCATTATAGAGTGATTAAAGCATTTTTGAGATTTATTTTGAAAATTAATTAACTATTATGTTCTTAAAACAGTTTTGGATTTCAGAAACCTTTGCTTTGTTTGCTAAAGCAAAAAAAAAAAAAAATAATAATAAAAATTGTTTCCCTCAAAATTGTTAAAATGTTCCCATAACATCCCGAATAATGATGGTATAATCATACAAGTTGAGAAAACGTTTACCTGGTTTCACCATGTGATTTGCTGGGCAATGGGAGCTATAAACTACAGTAATGAGGAACATTGTGCTATTATTTGGGATAATGATTATTTTTTTTCCATTTGTTAACAAAATAGACATAACATAGAATTTTGTCTGACTCTTCTCATTTCTTCATGTCATTTTCCTCCAAGTGGTGTCAGTGCATAATACTCAACCTACAAACCATCTTGTTGATTTAGGTAATTTTCACATATTTAACTGGTTAAAAAGGTATGTGATTTGATTGAACTTCATCAAATTTAACTAATATTATAGGCATTGAATAGCTCAAGAATTATGTATTGACAGTTTTATTTCAACACAACCATTTAGTGTTTTTCTCTGTGTATGACTTTGCTCTGGGTACCATTTCTCACTGGACCAAATCCAGAGCAAACAAAGGGGTACACTGGTCACAATCTGGCCCAAGCGTTTTCTTTTCTTTAATAAGTCTGAATCAATATCAGCCTCTCCTCGTCCTTGGCTTCCTGACTATCAGTGGGACAAACACCCTGTGGCTCAAAAGCTAGAGCTGCCACATTCATCACTGCATGTCTGGGTTAGTAGTTCAGTCATACTTATAGATATTGTTCAGCAGTCAGAACAACACAGATTATTATATCAAACATCTGCTTTCAAATTAAATATCTTAATATAATTTTTGTGTTAATTATGAGGATCAACAATTCCGAAACTTGTGAAAATGAAAATAACAGCTGAGACTCATGGCCACATCAGATTTGCAAGGAGCAAAAATATTATCTATAAATTTATTATTAAATGACTTCATTACATTAAAACTCAACATAAAGAAATCAAAATTAAAAAATGTTAATAGATTCCCAAGTGCCTAAATATTTCAATAACTGATTAAATACCTAAATGTCAAATCATTTAAAAAGGTGAAATAATGTATTACATCATTACCTATTGAATTATTTCATAGTTTATGTCAAAGTGTCTCATCAAATAGATTATGCTTGGTTAATCAGCTCTCCTTAAACCAAATGTCTTGGTGTAAGTTTGACAGTTAAAAAATATCACATTGTACTGCAGTACACTAATGTGAATTAATAGAAAAAATTAGCTATGAATAGATATATTGGGTTATTTATTAATTAATTATACATTTGGTAAATTATGTATACAAAAATTATTTTGCATTTGTTTTTCGAGCTTAATCAACTGTAAGTAATATTTACATATTTTGTTGTATTGAACTGTGCTTATTCAGATCCTCTCAAGCTCAGAGTATTGGATGATTAAGGGAAGCATTTCCACAAGATTAATTAAGAGATTTAATTAAAAAACATTCATGTACACATTATTCCTGAATGTTTACATTACATTTTACAAATAAAAATGTAATGGTTTTTGTCTGAGAAAAGTTTCAAAATACTTTTAAACTTACTGAATGTAGCCATTTAACTATTCTTCATATAGTCTTTTTCGAAGATAGAAGTGTAATGTTTTTATTAATCCATTTTTTCACAAATACAAGAAGTTTACTCTGAACCCATAGAAAGCTTTCTGCCTGTTTCCAAGTCGAGAACCACATGGCAAACCAGCTTGAGAACCCTTCTCCATTTTAACATTGAGCGTCTCTTGTCAGGGTTAATTCTGTTATTTTTTGTTCTTCTGTTCTGCCCTTAGTTTTACCTGTCTCTTGTCACCTTGTCAACTCTGTTTGAGTGTACAGTACACATAGTCTTGTCTCAATGCCTTTTAAGCTGTCAGCTGTCCTTTTACCCTGCCCATGTTTTTCTTTTTTTCCCCTGGGTTCCATACCAGTGCTTGCTCTCCATTATTGATTTAAACTGGTAAACATTTTACCCCTCTGTTTTTTTTTTGTAAATTTTATTTCTGTTTTTAGCTCTTGAAAACGTCTTTGAAGGTATCATCTAACTGTGTTTTATTCATCTCTGTCTAGAGGCATAATTTTCACAGTGCAGTGGGCAAAGGTTGTTTTATGGTGCAGAAGGCAATCCTTGTGCTCCTTTCACTCAGCGAGTTTTTATTCTGTTGCATGCAAACCAGTGGTGTTCAATTCTGCTCCTAAAGAGCCAATTCACTGCAAGTTTTAGGTGCAGATGGACACATATTTACTGCTAGTCATCACATAATGTCATTCAGTTCAGGTTATTTATGTCATTTCAAGCCATGTTGCAAACATAAATTAAATGTAGTTTTGTCACACAAACAAAGGGACGGACTAACAAGTAATTTCTAAGGGAAAGATAAAGTTAATGAAACCACAGCTTAATAGGTGGGTCTGTATTTGAAGGAGATACAGTTCAACACAGAAGAAAAAGAGAACATTATCTTAATAGCAGTATAAGCTCAGTCAATTGCCTCTAGAAGCAGAGAAAATTAACTCATTGTGGTAAAATTTGAAATATTATGTAAAATTTAGGTTCCCCTGCTGTGATTTAAAATGTTAAGTTAATTTGGATCCAGTTTAGTGAATCTTATGTCGCATGTGTTTCTGGTGCCCTGTTGAACTGTTCAGGGTATTTCCTGCCTTTTCCTGGATGATTGTTGGGACTAATCAGAATTAAGTGGGTAGGACAAAATTAATTTTGTCCTACCCACTGTTTAGAAAAAGAACTGGCTGAAGGGTGCAGTTCTAAATAAATATCATCTTCATGCAAATGTATGGTGAGTTATTAGAGAAAGGGGAACTGCTTGTTTAGTAATCTAAAGTGTAGGAGATGAGCAGATTTGTCATACCGTTTCATAGTCACAGCAATTTGTGGTTTAGAAGAAAGAAACCGCATTGCTATGACCTTAGCGAGAGTTTTACTGCAAGTGTTTATTTGGAATCAGTCAGTTTACTTTTCTGTTTGATTGATTATTAGATATTTTCACTAGAAAAAAAGCATTGCAGTCTTTAAAGCCTTATAACAAATAAAAAAAATACTTCAATATTTAGTTCATCTTTCTTTTCAACTAATGAACCTTCAGGAAAATGTATTCAATCACATGAGGTGTTGTGTCCTTAGGTAGCAGTCCTCAAGGAATATATGGTTTTCTTTACAACATCCTGTGATGCTAAATTGCCTCAGTCAGTTTGATGTTTCTTAATTAAGGAGTGGCATAGAAAGGATCTTCTTAATATAGTTTGGCAAAGTTCTATTGTCATAATGTGAAATATGTCAATCGTACATCTAAAACATTTATTCTAATCTCTCAACGTTTCTCCTCTTTGTATGAAATCCAGTGTTTTCTTGTCTCTGAATTCATCATGTCTGCAGCTCCCCCACACACTTTGAATGACATTTAGAAGAGAACTTATGTTCACCTTGAGACTTTTGGGTTGCACAGCCTCCCTACTGACTCCCTAGTTTTCCCTTTCATTAAGTTGACACCTTTTTGTCAAAACACTTTTCACTCAAGACATGTCATTTAGCTGCAGCAGCAAACTGAGCGAGCCAGTTGGAGTTTAAAATGACACTTACATTAAAATGTTAACTGTCTTTTGTTATTCTATTGTAATTACTGTACAACAATTACAATACACTGGGTTTATTTATCAGGAATATGTCATATACAGTTGAGACCAGATTTTTATATAATTGTATGGAAAGTAACCTAAGAGTACACAAGTACTCTTGACTTTGAAAAAAGTCAATATAATGATTTTGTTAACTCCTAGTAGGATTTTCCACAACATTTGAGTTAAATGTATCTTAAGGCTTACTTCAAACATACTCATTCCTTGAGTGACATTGCAAACAATGAGTGACATAATCAAACAATTTAAAGAAACAGCGGAGATTTCAGAAGAAGTTATGGACCCCCACAATGTATTTAATCATTAGGTATACTGTTTAGATGGCTAATGTTCATCTATTTGGGGAGTTATATGTAAGTATAAACATCATGGAAATGTCAGCCAATCTTTTGGTTTGAGAAGGACATGAGTTCCCTGTTTTGTTGCAAAATGTTCAGAATGAAAGCAAAAGGCCTTTTGATGATGCTGGCTGAAATATGTAGCATCATTATCTGACAACCAGAGAGGAAGAAGCCATTACATTACATTACAAGAGCAACAAAACCAGATTGCAATGTGCCATTGCACTCAGGGACAAATATTTTAACTTTTGAATATATGTTCTGTTGTCTTATCAAGTTAAAACTGAAATGTTCAGCCATTATACTATATATATTATCATATATATACATTTTTGTATAATTCTATGAATTAATAAACAGAAATTCAGGTAACACTGATCTAAAATGGACAAATGTAAACAGTGTATGTAGATATTTACTGCTTGTTGAATTAAATTAATTACATCTGATTAAAATTTGAGAATAAGATGGTTACATTTAATATAAATGGAGTAATAATTATATTTGTCCAGTTTAGGCTTTGGATATATTTAAAACACTGTATATAGAATAAAAAATAGGGAACATCTCTTGCTTTTTGAACAACATGCCATTGCCGCGGCTGAATATAGCCCAAGCACAAAATTAGTTTGAATTCCCAAAACCTGTATGTTTACAAGACAATGAGATAATCATGGTTACCTGCACACATTCTGCATGAAAACCTTTTGAGACACTCTTGTCCTCAGTGGGCCATAGTTCATCAGAACCAAAATCTTAATGCCTCATCATACCTCGTCTCATCAGTGTCAGCACTGATGAGCACAAAGCTCCCTGCTTCTCAAAATGAACAAAACTGATTGTAATGAAAAAAAAGATTCTTATTTTAGTTTTTTTCTGGCAGTAAATTCAGTGTCTAAATCCACTTTCCCCCCCCCCCCCATTCAGCTGCTTACATGTGGTGACAGATTGCTGGATTTCTACAATCCCTGTACATGTCTTCTATACATCCCAAAGAGCAAAAGCAGACTACTAAATTATGCAGGAAATAGGCTCTAATTGGACATTAAATTCATCTAGATAGCATACACAAGAAACATACTTGGTGGGAATAAATTTCTTGACATGCAGAGCAGCTCATTAGACACAAGGCTGCTTAACTGACCAGCTAAATCACCCCTGACTCCCCATTCCCAGACCAGGGCTCAATTTTCTCCCCACTTGACATGTACTGCACATCATCACTGTAATTGATGACTTGCTCAGTACTGCCATGAAAGGAGCTTTGGTAGACTTTGTTTTGTTCTCTTTCTGTTCAACTTTTTAATTCAACCTAAATGAAGACCAAAGTCTTAAAACTTTCAATCACTCTTACTTATTCTGCCTTTGTTGCAGAGGAGATCAGCACAGGTCGAGGCAATGCTGTGAACATCAATAAGTTACCAATCTTCTTCTTTAATTATCAGCTGCTGAGAGTGAGGGGTGGATTGATGGAGCAAAAGGCAGGACTTGAGAGGAGTGTGGAGGATAAACAGCAGCCGAAGAACCAAATCTATACAATAAGGGCAGCAAAGCACGACCTGCTGAATTCAAATGCTTAGATAGCAAAGGAAAACACAAATAAGCGAAAGAAGTTTGCTTTCTTCCAGAACTCTCAAACTCTTAATTAGTTTCACTTTACATTTTAGAGACAAAACATAAATCAACCATTTTGAGGATATTTTGATGCATTTCTGTTTGTGTCACTCAGACTGATAAAAGAGCATTAGAAATTTCTCCAAAAGGCCACAATTCCAGACATCTTAATAAAAACTCAAGAAAGTCATGAGATAATACACAAACTCACTGCAACATTTTTTTTGAACAATTATTCTCGATCTGAACTGTAGAAGAAAAGAACAGTACAGAAGAATAGCTTCAGATTTTAGTCGCGGTTGATTTGGGGACACTTGTGGTTACCATGGGAACAGCCATTGAGGCTTAATAATATGGGTTTTCAGCAGACAGCTACATTTTCCCCTGAAATGCAACAAAAGAGAAGCTGATGAATGCTTTGAATTCAGCCAAACAAACTAATGCATATTTAATGATGGGGTCAGTTAAAACGTCCTGCTTCATGTTTTATGCACATTTTGAAGTATCTCATTAACAAAGTTAGATAGCAATGTCAAAGGCAAACAAAAAAGAAAACTTTAACTAGACAAGATTAAATGAAAAACACATTGCATTGCTCAATGACATTTCTCGTTTTCAAAAGAAAATAGTTACTATAGATAAAAGACACACATTTGTACAACCAAGATATCTAAAAATAACACACATATTACATTTATGTTTAATTATGTAACCCAGATACATGTAGGCCAACTGCACATAATTGCATATTTTATTTTGTTTAGCTTATCTTTAATAATTTTGTTGCTGAATTTATGAAGATAAACCGATTTACTTCCTTTGTACACAAATCTAGTTTTTTTCCCTTTTATTTAAATTGTGTGAAACTGCTGACCGGAAACTCTTTTTTTTTTTTTTTTTGGTGCTGTGATGCCAAATGTATGTTCATCAGTAAACTTCAGAGAAAATTTTCTGATTCTTGTCTTGTTTTGCCCTGAGGGTACAGTGATGCTGTCGGTTTCTTTGTGCCAGAGGTTTTATTAGCTTCATAACTGCTGTGAAAACCTTTTTGAGGATCTTTTTGTCTGTGTTAGATTATCAGAATGTTTTGTTTATGCATGCCTCTTTTCATTGTTTATTCTTTCTCAAAGCTTTAAAGCTTACATTAAATTGAAAAACTAAATTCTTCTTTTAGAAAGTATGGTCCAGTTAAGACATTGTTTAACTAAATAATCAGAATACATTTGTTTAACTCTGTTACTTTTGTTCTTTTCTCTTCCATCATGCTGGTGGATGGAAATATCTGCCTGGATTGTCTGCTAGAATGTTGAAAGAAATCTGTCAATAAACATTTACACCTCTGTATTGGTGTGTGTGAAACAGAAAAATCTGCCTGCATATCTTTAAAAGAAAACTAAATTAATACCCACACAAGTCTTTCATTTTCTTTCTGCCAAGATCTGTATTAATGTAACATTGTGAACAACAGCAGAAAAGTCATTTTCTTACTGATTTTCATCCATTGTCAAAAATTAATGCTCTTCTCTAAAGTCAGTCCACAAAGTAAATGATTTTTAAAACTTTAGGCTTGAATATAGTTTATAAGTTTTACCATGAGGTAAAAAAACTGAGAAATTTGTTGTTGGGATTTTCAGACAAAGAAGATGTGCTACAATCTCTGAACAGGCTACAGTAATATTGTTCTTTATACATTAATTTATTGTTGTCTACAAAATTATAACTGTTTTTTTAAATAGTATCTGTCATATGTAAAGTGTTTCGATTCCCTCTTCATTTTGAACAATGAGTTGGTAAATACAAAAGCTACAAAAAGTGTATTTTAAAGTTTTTAAAGGATGTTTCTTTTCTAACGACCTTTATATGGTATGCATTCTCTCTCCCCAAACTGTGTAGTTGTTTATTATCTGGGATTGCGTTTGGATATTTCGTCTGGTGATGTTAAGAAGCTGACAGGCCACATGGATATCTATTCCTGTACTTTCCCAGGAGACAGTTGTCCAACTGAGCTGTTTATTTCACTGGAGTAGTTTTCATAATGCAAAAAACATTGTTTACTGTAACAGGCAGCTTTTAATTTTAATCCCTAAAATACCACATACTTTTCCTGCCACAGTGAATCCCTGTTAAAATTTGGTGTAGTTTTGACTAAATAAAAATGTGACCCAAGCTGCAGTTTCTGATAAAGTTTTGAAGAAAAATAACCAAATTTTTGATTGAAACTGAAAGCTAAAACCTCGCCTGAGGGCATTAATGAAAGCACGCAAGAAAGCTTTGTTGTCCCATCTTGTCATTTTAGATTTATGGCAAGTAGAAATGTTTTCACGCACATGATAAAAAACATTACTCAAAATACTATGAAAAGTGTGATTTTGATGTACTTTCAAACTCATCAAAGTTTAAAAGGGTTTTTTTGATTTGGTCTCCAGGTTAATTTGTATTAGCTGTGTGGTGAAAAAATGCTGGGAGAAGATTTTTAAGTTTTAACCAGGTGTTCATATTTAACTTCTGATGCTGTTGCTTGTGAGGTCTGTGAAAAAAAGACATTATGTATGGAACTGAAGGCGGCGACTGGTGAAAGTTTGATATACGTTTAGATGTAGACAGTAGAGTCTCTTCATAGTAACCTTAAATTAAAACATGACGATTTCACAGTATCACAGTGTTTATATATTATTTTGAAATTGTGTAAATTTCAAAAAGTTGAAAGTCATATTCCTTTGAATTTTTGTAATTGTGCTCAAATGTTTAAAAGAAAAGTCTTGCTGAAACCAAGACTCATTGCTGTTGCTCCAGATGAGGCTTGTTTTTATGTGTATTCATCGGTGTGTGTCTGAAGGAACCACGGAAGGATACAAAGTGAGTTTTGGCGTGTCTGATTGCATTAGTGGGTGACTTGTTTCGCATTGACATTTCCTCTCATTTTTCTAATGAACTCCAGCTTGAGATGTTAAAGCAGGATGACAGCAGGAGCGAACGGAGTGCTAATCAAGTCAGTGGAAGCAGGAAAAAAAAAATCAGAGCCTTGCATAACGTTTGTCTTTCCTTTTTCTTTGCATATTTCTCTTCTTGTTCCCTCTCCTCTGCTCCCTGTATTGCTCCACTGACATGACATATCATTGGTGGCCAGTCATCACAAAGTACTGGCTGCACTGGTCACTGAATAAATCACCTAGACACAATTGGGTTAGGAAATGGAAGACTTTTACTGCAGCGTAGACAGATACACATGGAGCAAATCTTCACACTTAAATGGAAACTTGCTCAAACTCTTTTTGTAGAACAAAACCACTCTGACCTGATTAGACAGCAACAAGAAAAGCAGGCATCTTGATTTACTATTATGTTAGGCACTTTGTCCATTCAAAACACATATTAAGGATTTTCTAGTACGAGCAGCAGGTGGCATCAGCTCAATAAGCTTCTGCAAGGTCACAATATTTACACATATTTATTAATTTTTTGCCAATATCTTTTAGAGTTGATGGGAGAGTTGGGCCATTGCGCAAATGTCTTTTCACAATTTGGTTTTACCATGTTTAAAGCAGCACTAACCTTACTTTAGTATATGTTTTATTTGTTTGGTTGCTAATAATTTTACCATTCTATAATAGATCGATATCTTCTCCTCAGCCGTAATATGGTAGTTCAAGAGATAAAAAGCTATTTACTAAATCAGCCGGTGTTGGATAACTTGTAGCCACCAGTCTGAGTTATTGATAGTGTCTAGTGTGTAAATCCAGATGGTGACTTTATGGACTTTCAACACATGTATAAATTACAGCAGCCATGCAAGCTAGGCTGCTGCAGGTAACAACAAACATGTAAAATTTAAAAAATGCAATAAAATATGTAAACATAAAGAAGATAATGAAATTGCAAAAGGTTAAATTCAAAAAGGCAAACTAAGACAAGTGAGAGACCAATGCTAAATCTAGCTGCTGTTTATGAGATCTTGTGAAAGTCTGATATACAGACACAAGGGTGTAAGAAGTACTCCATTGGTGTGTACCATAATCATAACTATGACCAGTCCAATGAAATATTGAGGGTGTTTTAAAATGACTTCAATAACTAAGAGAAAAAAGCTCTTCAAACCAGTCTGGCCCTATGTGGCAGCAAATATCCCCTGTTGTTTTATCATAAATTCACTGTCATTAAAATGTAGTGATTCAGTTTCTGAGACTAAAATCAGACCAGATTACTGCCTGAACTTGATAGAATCAAGAAATCACTTGTGTAGAAATATGTCAGACAACATAAAATCGGTCAAAAGATCTTAAAAAAAAAACCCGCATCATGTCACTGATATTTAGGAATAGATAACGAGACTCATTGACATCTATCAGTATGGATAGATGTCATAGTATTCATACTCATAATATGAATAGTACTATCAGTGTCGATATTATTATTTGCAGGTACTGTAAAGAGAAAAATACTTGTTCACAGTACTTTACATAACATTTCATTAATAAAACTTGGTTAATCCCAAGGCTCTGTTTGAATGCTTTATTTATTACCAGAGTTTTAAAGAGTTTTTTAGCTGTATTTTGTGGCTGCATTAGCTATTTTTTGAGTGTTCATTTGATTTTCCAATGACAAAATTTCATCAACTATAAAAAAAATACTTTATATCAAGTATATATAATAACTTCTCTTTGCTTTTTTTAACTATGAGACCAACCTTAATGAGTTTTATTTATTATTGTTTAGTAATATTAAGTCAAATAGATACATTAATGATACATGTATCTGTATTAATGTATTAATGATAAATTGTTGCCTCAGTTTCATGCTTTTCCAAGCTTTTGCAGTTGTCACCTGACTCTTGAAAGTCCTCAAGTCTATAGTTCCTTCCTACTTGATAATTTGTTGTCTCTGAGTCTTGAACTGTCCTGTCACTCAACCATTTGGATGTTGTGGGGTAGAGAGCTTGCCAGAGGAAAAGGGTAGACAGTTGTTGAACGGTTTTTGACATTGCATGAATGCAGTGCTGCATTCTAATTATGCAGTGAATATTCAGAGTTACTTGTCACATAACAAACAGTGGAAAGATGTGGACATGCAAAATCTGAGGGGATGGAGAGTGCAAGATGTTGTTTTTTGGGGAGAAAAATGTCACAGTGGCCATGTGTCCTCATGATAGTAACACACAATTTAGAGCAGATTTGTAAAAACCTTTTAGACTTTTGTTAAATTCTTCTGCATAAACTTGCAAAAGATGTAACAAAAATAACTAATAATCACTAAAAGTGTCATACTACCGAAGAACACTTCCATGGTCTTTCACAACTCTTTTAGCTAGAAAACAGATGTGTAACATTTAAATAACTTGGAACAGATTGGTCTTATTTTGTAGGCACACAGTGCCATTCTGTACCACAATCAAGTATCATATTTCTTACCCTATAAGTAAGACGTAAACTGTAGAGTGTGTGTTATCTTGAGATTTGTGTAATAATCGGAATGAACCTTGAAGGAAGGCTTCCCACAACACTGGGTATTGCCTTGGCAGAAAATGAAAGCTGCTGCTCTTAAAGACTACCTGAAACATTTTCTTTTGTGGATGAAATTGGATAATTATTAGCTTGTTCATAATTAGTCATATTAGTTTTGTATGTTGAATGTTTTGAAGGCAAATACTGAAATGTGTAGCCCTAATTAGATTGCTTTTATACTACCTGCTGCTATATGGTTTAGCTACTGTGTAATGAACTTAAACAGAAAAAAATCCCACCATGATAACTCCAATAAAGCTTTTTTTTTTTTACAAACTAATGCTCTAAAAATGTTGTCAAAATACAAAAAAGATTATTTAATTCAATTCACTTCATAGCCGCAACTCACAACACGCTGTCTCAGAGACTACTTAAAAAGCAAATGCAATTAAATTTTGCAGATAGACTCCAAGTGATCTAAGTTATGAAACAATACAGTCAAATTTCTTTAATTATTGAAAATGATTAAAAAGCTTTATATCAAGGAAACCCAGCATATTAAACCAAGTCATTGGCTTTCAGTATTCATGTCTACTGGATGAACTCGTATTGACAGTGCAGAATTGCTTGCTGCTCATTGTCTGTCAGCAGGAAGCATATATGTATACAGTTTTTTTTTTTATTATTATTATTGTCTTTTTTCAAACTAAACTCTTTTAATTGGTCTAAAAGAGTTAATGATGGTTGCCTACCATTTACATCCACTGGGGATGTTTGCCGCCTCTTTAAAAGATCTGCATGCTTAATCATGTGAGAATTAGACACTCTTCTTTATATATTGTTTGATACAGAGGTTTAGGGAGCACTGCGATAAAAAGGGGGACACAGTTCCTCTGGGAAAAGATTTCTTTTCTCAGGAAAAAGAGGGAGCAAGTTGAGACTCTACACTTTTCCTTTACACAGTGAATGCAAATGAACAGTTCCATATTCCTTTAACTTTTTTCTTCAACACAAAATGAAAGGGGAAGTGAAAAGGAAAGATGGAAAAGTTTTTTTTTCTGTGGCCAGATGATGGCAGGGGGTTTGAAATTACTGTTCATATATTTTAACATTGTTTTTAGGATCCTTTAGAATTTGATTTGATAATACTACTTCATAACCAGTCAAAAAAACATATTGTGGCATTTGGCCTTGAAATTATCCCACAGATGTATTTTGCTCAGTCTTTCTTTTATAATACTGATCTTTATTTGACCAGTGTGGTTCACTGGCATCCCAAAACATTACAAAGTGCTTTGTAAACTTTTCTGGACTGATATGTTCGTGAAGTTGAACCAAAAAGTTGGAGTTAAGCACCACAGCAGGTGAGTAGGAGTCAATGGTCAGTTCACCAAGGGAAGAAATAAACAGGTGGGAGAAGGAAGGACACCATCTGGAGCAAGTATTTGGATTTAGCCCAAACTTTGGCTTACTTTTAGTTTGGTTTTAGAAATTTTAAATCTTTTAATAATCCTTGGATTTTTTCAGTGACACCTAAAACAACCCGGTGTCTGGTACAAGAGACACCTGGTTGTTGAAATCAAATCACAGCAGAGCAAATCAGACGTGAAAGAAAACTGATGAATGGGTTTTGAATCCATTGCAACCGTTAATATGACAAAAGGGTGATATTGAAAGGGTGATATCCCAGTAAAATTACTGGGATAAATTATCCTTAGACCCAGTCTCCAGTCTCTTGCAACCTCAAACAAGTTCTCTGCCAGGATTGCTCTGAATTTTCTATTATCCAGCATCATCTTCCCATTAACTCTGATCAGCTTCTCTCTCCCAGTTGGAGAATGGACACTTCACATCATCATGGTTTTAATCCTGCATTTAGGATGTTGTTTAGTATTAGAATTACAAAGCAAAGGAATTTTGCATCTGTGTATGAATTTTAACTTTTGGTGTCAAAATGGGATGAATGCAAATGAGCCCCACACTTAATATTTTGTTGTACAGTAGATAATTTAAAATCCACTTTTCTTCCTTTCACTTCATAAAAATGTGCTGCTGTGTGTTATGCAATGAATTATAATTCCAATAAAAGCTGCCTCATGCTCATAGGAGCCTCTTCTTCAGCCAGGAGTGGGACCGACTGCTGCATCCTGGGTGCATAAAGGAGCATTAATGCAGCTAATCCTCCCAGCAGCTGCTGGACTTTAAAACCATCACTGCTCCAAACAAATTAGTGATATTGCACAAACCAACATAAATGAAAGTCTTTTGTAATTTTTTGTAAACAGAATGTTGTTTAAATTGCATTTATATTTTAATTCATCTTACTCAGTTGCACATTTTTGTTATTTAAAAACTCATTTTATAAATTTGCCTTTACTGTACAGTCACAGTGTCTTATTTTTGCTTTTTTGTTTTTATATTTTACCTTTGTGTGAATCTGCTTGCTACTATTTTGCCTGTTGTCTGCTGGTACACTTCAACTTCTAAATATCTTGAGTAAATGTTTTTCAAGTCTGAATAAATACATATATGAGCCTGTCTGTCCTAAGATAAAGAAATTACTAAACTATAGCTATGTCTTTTTTATTTTATTAGAAACCTCAAAGCATGTGCTTATTTAAAAAAATCAAACAAACAAAACAAAAAAGTGTATAATAATAATAAAACAATGTCAGTAAAGAAAACAGGTTGGTGCACATGTTGAAGAAAAATATTCATCAAAAATGTTTTAGCTGTGACTTCATGGGGTTCTTCCTTCCTCTGCTCTGTTTGTGCTTGATTCACAAACAAGCAGTTTTCTGCAGGATTACCTTTTTCCAGGATCCATTAAAGAGGGAAACAGATGGGTTGGATGATATTCTTTGGAGAGGTCCAGTACCACAGAGCTTTGATGAGTAACAACAGCTTGTTTGTCATAAAAACATCTATATTTTGAGGTCACTAGAGCCTTCTAACAGAATATGAGTAGTGCTATTCAACTTTAAGTTTCACATTCAACCAAGATGAATACTTATTTAACTGCATGTTGAAGTTAAAGAGACAAAATTTTAGATTTGCAACCAGTTATGCCATATTTAGGCAATTTAACTAAAACCTTTGCTTGACTGATTTGTTTATCCTCTGGAATGATTTTAGCCTTTCATGTCCACCTGTTTAGAGCCAGGACAGAGACATCTGCTATCACCTGAAGTTTTTAGGAACTTAGGTAACAACCAGCTCTACACACAACTGGACAGCATAGTGACATGGTTTGATTCCCTGCAGTGCTGACATATGGGCCTGCTGTATGCCAGGTTACTGCTGTGGCATTTACACTTCTAGCACAACGATGACCCTGATTTATGAATAAGTAATTGATTTAGTTGGGTTTTTTTAGAAACTCAAAAAGAGGTAGTCCGACTCTCGTTGAAATATTTAAAAAAATGTGACCTATTAAGCTTTTGTTCTTTTTTCAGTTCTTAAACATAATTTGTTAAAGTAATTTCTCAATTGCCCCTTATTTGAATAGAGCTACAAATTAGCTTACACTACAAGCATTATGATATAAACATAGGATTACTCTTTTATTCAGTTTGTCTATGTTAAGGTTTGTTTGTCCCTATTAAGTAAACTTAATTGTATTGAATTGCATACTTGCTGTAATCATTGAATACTTGGTGTCAGATTAAAAAACTGACTTCAATGCTGAACCTCAGGGTTTCTGTACAGCTTAAACTTGAATTTAAGTATTGGGGTTCTCATTTGGTGATCATACAACCCTATAATGTTGCACTCTCCTCCACACAGTGTGAATCTAAGTAGGTTTTGTCACACTAATCTACACTAAAATTTAGTTCTCCTGTTGTTTCTTCAGATTTACACAAAGTACAGTTTAAATTACACTATTCTGCAACAGTTTTAAAACACCCCTAAAAGCCGCAATGTGCTGCAGTATTTTCCTAAGTTGACGTTGAAATGAAATCATTCTTTTTATTAATCTGGTTATTTATTCAGTTTCATGGTGTGAAACCTATGAATATTCTGTCAGCTAAACATTTGTGCTGTTTGCATATTTGGTCCATCTGGTACTATAGGAACTTTAATGCACATGTCCCAGCAGCTGCAGTCTTGTGGGATGTCTGTTTGTCAAACTCACTCAGATCTTCAAACTTGCCCATTTCTTCTATCAGATCAAATTTGTGGACAAAACGTTCCCTCTTTGCCTTATATACCCCACATACTGAAAAGTGTTCAGCTCAGTCAATCAGACTTGACCACTGTTCATGCAGTTAGTTAAAACACAAATTAGATAAGCAGGCAGAAAGAGCAAGACATTATATTGATAACTATGTTGAAATAAAAAGTGTCATCCGTCAGATGTTATGCTATGCCTAGTTGTTGTATAGTAGAGAGTTTCTGATTACAGTACAAGCTGCAGCCACTGATAGTGATATTTTTTGCTAAACGTATTGCAGTAATGGCTCCATGTTGCATGTCACTCATCATAGAGGTCATGGACAGTAGCTGCAGTGCGTTGTCCTGATGCAGCACAAAGCACTGCAGCCCCTGACCTTCCCTCTGGTCAATATCTTGTTAGTGCTAACCTTTGAGGACTCAGCTGTTCCTCTGAGAACCAGGAGGTCTTTGATTCCTTAGTGCGTCTCAGCTTCTGTCCTTCTGCTGTTATTGCCTTCTAATTATATCATGCATCCCCATTTCCACATCTCGCTTATGAGCTTATTCATGCCCACTGTCTTGTCGAAGTCGCCTCATTCTGTCAGTGGAGGGTTTTAGGAAGTCTGAATTTTCTTTACAAAGCAGCTTGATGTTATCAGTCTTCAGGATCCGTTGAACATTGACTTTAAAATCTAACTAAGTCCTTATTTTAATATACAGGTTTATATATTTTTTTCTTTTATTTGTATTATGTTTTAAATACCTAACTACTGTTATGCAGAATGCAACTTTACTTTAGTATGCGTAGGGTTTCTTTTCCTGTTTTTTCTGTTCTCGTAGCCCACATTGAACCATTAGCTGGCCTCTCTTGCTCCGGCTGCACACGAGAAGTCCCAGCTCCATTGTCAGTAATAATACACCAGACAGACTTACATGATGATAATTCATCCTGACATCTGCGCTTGGCTTGAACAGCCTACTTATTAAAGCAAGATCTTATGTGTTAGCTACAACAGCTCGTGCAGTAGATATGTGTCTTTGCTGTCACCTTAGCCATTTTGATTTTCGTCAGCTCAGCGAGTGTAAGTCCTACTTTGCAAAGGCTTCCTCTCCTCACCAGACTGAAGAGAACATTGAAGAATTAAGTGCGAGCGTAATAAAAATGAAGTGCAAGCAGAAGTGTGAATATTGGAGGTGAGAGCATGTGTGAGAATGCCTTTGTTAATTTGTTTGTGAATGTCCTTTTGTTGCTGTCCTATTGTTGGTTGTGTTAAGCTCAGAGGCTGCTGACCAAAGAAGAGGTTCAAATGTGTCACCTTATCAACATCAAAGATTAAGAATTAGAAAACTCTACGTAATATTGCTGAGTATTTAAAATAACCAAGCAAGTTCACCATCTGTGATTCTAAAAATACAATAAATTATGTTATACGGTGTAAAAAAAAAAAAATCCAGCAAAAATAGTCTGCTCTGTTTTGTCTTCTCTGTGGGGTGCCATCTTCACACATACTCAGACGAGAAGAGCTTCCTTCTGATGCACTCTCTGTCTAAGACATGTAGACAAACTCTCACAAGGGTGTCTGTGTTGCTTTGTATGTTGTCTAGTATGATTAAAGGAACCTTTTTTGAACACACAACCTTTTAGACACAATATTATGCTCTTTGAGTGGAGTATCTTGGTCTTCATGTGACCGATTATTAAGAACTGACTTATTTTGTCTGGATTTGCCAGATGTAATTAAATTTTTAAAACAACTATTAGGTGTGTATAGGGCATTCCAATTAAAGGGATCCTATGCACTCTGGACATGTCTAGAATTTAAGTCAGCACCTTAATTAAGGTGCTAACTTGTTGGCCAAAAGTTACGTCAATCCATCCATTTTGAATCTTTGCACTTGCAATGAGAACTCTGAGATTTTGTACAAAAGTTTGTCTTGGAAAAATACAGATGTTATTTCAAATGTGAACCTCTCGGGTCAATGTTTAAGCCTTTTTTCGGAAAGTTGACTATTTGGGGTTATATTGCAGATGAGGGCAGCCCTTAGGTCAAATATAAACTGCAGTAAATTGCAAACCGTTTGCCTAATAGATGAGGCTTGTCTTAAACTGGACCACTCAACTGGCCAATGATCCAAGTAAGTCATGGAATTTTACCTCATTTTGCAATAAGCAAATAATCACAAGGGATAAATTGCATTATCTTGCATAGAATCCAAATAAAGTTTCTGTTTTTTCCTACTGTAACGCTGGCTCACATTGTGAATCATGATAAAATGATCTGTCATTTTGGTAAGAAAGAGATTCCATGAACTCATGCACGTTAATAATTATGAGCTGTGACTCTTTATGTGTCCTGGAAAGGAAGGCTCATTTTCTCCAGCTGTCCTGCACCGTCGGGCTGAGCTGACTGGTGTCAGAGGGAGGCATTCTAGAGGAACGTTGGAATTTCTCTGACTTGAGAGGCTACCAGGGGCACACAGACTCTGCTGGTGACACCTCCTTAATGTGCAGGAGACAACAGGTAGACAAGGCAATGCAGGTACCTAAGGGCCATTAGGAATGTGCAGGAAAGGACTAATGAAGATGCTGGGCACTACCTGCCCAGACAAAAACACAATTTATTCAGCAGAGATCTCAGATAAGGCTGAGGTGTTCTATATAGTTGTCAGACAAATTAAACTTAAGATTGCTGTGAGGTCAAATTAATTGACAGCACCTCTATGGCGACCAAGAGGTTAATGCATCTCGGTGGTGACAGTAGCGTCATCTGTGCCTCGTTTTTTCCTCATGGGATTCAAATCCCTTTTGAGAACCAATCTCTGTGAAGCCATGGCAGGATTGTCTGGATTTCTGCTCTCGTTCCTGAAAATGGTTGACATTGCTGTTCAACTGAGACTTAAGAGCTACAAGGTCATCATGGTGTGATTTCAACTGTTAAGGCTTCCTGTTTAAACCTCCCCTTTTATTTGGATGCAGGAAGAAATTCTTCAGTGCAAAACAAGTTGACTTAAATGACTTTCATTTATTTCCCTCTGCAGGAGATGTGGACATGGTTCAGGGGCAAAGTACCATGAGGTTTTAAGTCTATCAATATATTAAATATTAAAAATTGTTTATTTAAAAATACTACTAAAAATTGTAGAGAAATATATGGATTCAACACATACACATTCATGCTTTTTCTAAATGCTTGAGCTTCAATAACTTCAATTATTATTATTTTTACATACAATTTTTATTTCAGCAGTACAGCAAGAAAATTCATCCACTTTCCATACCAGCTTATTTCTCATCAGGACTGCAGACCTGCATGGTTCCCTATGGGGAATTGGGAAAAGGCATTCTGGGGTCCAACACAAGGCAGCACTGAGACAGACAACACAACAAACCAGACATGTACACATTCACACCAAAGGGCAATCTAGCAAATCCAAATAACTAAACGAGTTTGTTGTTCTGAAAGATGAAGCGAGAGTATCTGGAGAAAATCCAGAGAGAATGTTCAAACTCTATGCAGAAACATGTTGCCACCCCTCTTTAATAACAGAGACAGCAAGGGGGCCTTCTGTCCCCAGAGAATAGGAGCAAAAACAGGTTAACTCCTTTCATGTTTTCCGTAGCATTAAAGAATTGCTTTCTCATTGCCCATCAGAAGCAAACTGATTAAATCTAATTCTGACAAAGGCGTGTATAATTTATGTTTGGTGTATCAAAAAGTATCATGTGGCATTATGTCTTTGTGTGTACAAAACTAACCTGTTTACACTTCTGACTTGCTTCCCTGTTGAGAATAAGCCAAATTGTTAAATAGAAATGTATTTTTTATTTCAATACAACATTCCAGCTTCTTGAAACATGTTGTGTTTTGATATTGTGGATTTCCTTTCTCAATTTTTTAGTTCAGTTTTCTCTTCCTCAATTTGGATCACATTCTAATTAATTTTCAAACAATAATATTTTCTTTCGTTTTTGAATATTCTAATTGTATAGATTTCTTGTTATTTGGCATTTTACCTTTTGACATAACATTTATGCAACACAGAGTACTTTTCTTTAAGCAAATTAATCCTTTGTACTAAAACCCTTCTGTCCTTCCCTCTCTGATTGTTTTAATAGCCACTTTATTGTCTCATAACGTTTATAGAGGACAGCTTGTGAATGTGAATGCTTTGATTTTTATTATAAGTTCACATGAAATACATATTTCTACATATATATATATACATATATATATATATATATGGAAAGCACTGAGTACAGACAGTTAAAATAGAAAACAGCAGCTGTTATGACAATGTTGAAGTATTAATGAAAGTTTCAAGGAAAACAGACGAATAATGCAGGTGTTGGATTAGAAAAGTGGCTGTGCAGGAGAACAAACACATGAAACAAATTAGATGTCTGATCATATAAACCTGGTGACATTTGGAAACCACTCATGCTTAATAACTGGGTGGTCATAACTTCATTATCACCATTTCTTTTACAAGATGAAGGATGCCATGAATATATCCTTTTCTCTGTATTACAATGGAGGATACACACACGCACACGTGCCCATGGCCTTGTGCATGCATGCCCACGCACGCATCCACAAGGTGGAATTTGAATATATGAGGTGTGATCTTCTACTGCCATCTATTGGTGTCCTTTTCAAATCAAAATACTCGCAGCAATTCTCCATCAAACTATGAGAGCCCTGTGGTGTGATGGTTTAGGATTTTCAGACCTGAATTGCAAAAAAAAAAAAAAAAAGAAGATTCTGTGCATATTTCTATTTGAAAAAAAAAAAACATTTACTGTGGTAAATTGTGTTATACCAGTTTGGTTAAAAGTTTTTTTTCATTCGACCCTACAATATTTCTATAAAAAACAACTTGTTACAGCCATGACAGCGTATAGTACATCATGTGACTCATCAGAATAAAAGCTTCCCAACTAAATGAACATCTGCTTAAGAGAGGTGATAATTTTTAAATGTTAAGATGTTTTGTCCTGTCAAATTGCTTGCAGTGAAGTCACCTCAGCAACATGTAAATTAAAACAGATGTGACCCTCATTTAAAAAATATAATATCTGAATAAAACAATTAAAATTTGTATTTATTTAAAAAGTGACAAACACATATGTTTATCTGCGTGTATATGTGTTTTTTTCTATCTATGAGAGTGACACTAAACTGCAGAAATGCTTCAGATTGAAGCCAGTTACAGTGAAGTTTATGGAAAAGAAGTTTAGAACTCTGTCACTTAGTAGGTGCTTCAGCCAAAATCCTTTGGGTACATTTGTGACTAAAACCTTTATTAACTTGTCAGTCAGTTCCCTTCTGTCTTCCATCTTTTCACAAGGTTGACCAGCTGTCCTACATGTACTGGGAATCCATGATGTCCAGATACTTGGCATCAATCATTCGAGGAAGCAAGCCGACCCTGGGATCAAAAAACACAACAGATTAAATGTTTTTTTTCTTATTTGAAACATGTGATCCTGTAGGCAACTTGTTGAAATTACAAAAATGTCACAATATTTTTTTCTGAGTAATTTCTCCTTTTAAAAGTTAGACTAGGCATAGACTAGGTCTGAGCTAAAAATTCAAGTGTATAAACTTGTGTGTGTGCATAAATTATTATATACATTATATATTTAATAATCTTATATTTGTGTAATTCTGAGTCATATTTCAGGAGTAAAATCAAAGCATTGATCAAACTGAATCTTCTGACACTGAACCTTAGGCTTTTTAGAGCCACTCTGCCCCCTGCTGGCTGTGAATGTCTCACCTGATAGGGACCAGTAGGATCATCAGCAGAGGAAACACCATCTTCATGTAGGGCAGAGGATACATCCCAAATGCACACAAGATGATCAGCTGGATTATCTGCACTGCCGTGAAGTAGTGAACTTTTCTCTGAGGTACCCGGCGTATGTAGTGGGTCGGAGGGTAAGATGTCTAGACAGATGGGGAGATGGATCATACAGTTAATATAATGTTTAAAATTAGTTTGAGTTCAATGTAATGGCAGTAGCCCAGGGTGGAATTAGAGCTGGTGTGCACTGGCAACCGGATGAAGTTTTAAAAAAGGAGAACATTTTTTTCTCTCATTTGTACCCCAAATTAGTTTTTTAATGAATAATTTCATGTGCAGCTTAGTAGCGTACTATGCTAGTTTGATGTTGTGTAGGCCAGGGATCTGCATCTCCAGTTCTCATGTTCCACCGCCCTGCAACTTTTGTATGCATTCCTTCTGTAACACACCTCAATCAGAACTTTCTGACATGCAGAGGCCTCATATATTCAAATTCCACCTTGTGCATGTGTGCGTGGGTATGTATGCACAAGGGCATGGGCATGCCTTTTCATTTCATTGTGTTTTAACAGAGATGCACCTAAAAGTTGCAGGGCTGTTGGACTGGAGTGCTACAGTTACCCGTGGTGTAGGTGCGTCTTGTTTGCTGCTGATATTAGACACAGACTGCTACCACACGGGGCGCCACAACACTTTTTTCCACCACACATGTAAGAGTATTTCCTGGAATATGAGTGGTTCAGAAGGCCTGTCTGTTAAGTATCAATGACAGAGGAAAGAAGATACTGATCCAGGTAGACATTCAGACAAAAAACATCACTTGTGAAAAACAAATGGCACGAAAGACGGGCTTTCTGAATTTAATTTGTAAAAGATTCCAAAGTTGCCATCTTTGAAAGCAAAGGCATTGTTTTGCGAATTTAGTAAGTCATATGACGATTCTCTATCAGAAATAAAACTTTAGTAGCTCTTGTCTTCTGAGCCTAATTCGAAAGCTTTATATCACATACCAATTTCATCCCTTTGCATTGTGACAGTTATCACAGTAACTATGCTGTGCAGAGCACTGGAGACATGCAAATAAGAAGGATAAAATTTCTATGGAGCACAAATGGCTAACTTGTTAAAAGAATGAAATAAATAAAATTCTCCTCAAGGTTGTGCTGCCCTGGGCAATGAGCCACATTACCCACATGAAAACTGCTACTGATCCTATCTTACAATAATTCTGTTATTTCACATATTCGAAATGGATAGAGAAAAGGACAAGTCTTCGTTATAGCTAGATAATCTGGCACACAGAGCACCATTGTATTATGGTAAGGTTTCCTCTCTTCATTACATTATTGTTTTTGTTATAACCAGAAAACATTGTCCTCCTTCATTTTTGTCTAAGGTCTTTGATACCTTCAAAATCTAAATCGACATGTTTTTGTTTTGTTGTTTCTTTTCTATGCACTATTTTTGAATCCCAGTATTTGGCATCATTGTATTTAAGCACACAGCAGGATGGAAATTAATAACCAAGATGTATATTAGTTATCACTGGATGGGTGAAGCAAACATTTCGTGGTCTTCCTGCTCACCTGCTCCTTTAGCAACAAGGTCATGCGATCTACCATCTGATTTCCATCGAGGGAGGTGGCTGCAATGTAAAGGAAGAGGCCATAGAGGACGGGTTTGGGGATCCACTGAAGAGGGATAGGTAGCATGAATGCAGACAGGCCAATCAGGATGTTCGCTACTAGTGAGGTCAGACGCGTCTCTTTGACACTAACGATCCTAAAAGGACAGAAACGGAGCAAAAAGAGCCAGCTTTATCAAAGTTCTCATGCTCGTCTTGATAAGAATGTGGTTTATTTTTTAGCAGTGAAGCAATTAAGTGAACTACAGTATAGTGGTTGGTTGACGTTTAGTAGGAAATTGTAACTTTCAGGATGGAAAGGATTTTGTGTTGTTTAATTTTATGTGCCGTTATATAAGTTAGGTTGGTGCCCTGCGGTATTGTTTACCAGCGGTCTGGCAACTCCAATCCTCGGGTGCTAGACCCCACAAAAACATGAGACTGATGAAGAGCTTTAGCTTTCTCCAAGAGCAAAACCTTTAACCAATTATGTCCAAACTTTGCTTCATTTTTTCATATAATTGCAAACACTTATAATCTCTGCATGTTTCAGTGTGCTAAAAATCCAACAGAAGTATTATATGTCTTTCTTGGATAGTTAGAAAAGCATTTGGACTGTTTAGATTTTTCAGGGGACCTTGTTTTAACTTTACTCACGTTGTGCAGACATGTCCGTTCTCTACCTGCTGTTCTACTTTGGCAAGCTGGCGGGCATGTAGGGAAGAATGAGGAAAGGCAGCGTGCATCCATGGCAACCCCAGACAGGACATGAGGATGTTGATGAAGCCAGTCAGCATTAAGTCCCAGTGGAACGCTGTGCCTTTTAGCAACCTGATGAAAATGTGCATACACATGAAGCTCCAACTTGTTTGCAAATGCAGAAGGAGGAGTACCTCTGTTCTAATTCAGAAGCTATTACAGAGAAAAGGATAGGACATGATTTCTGTCATACTTTCTTGTCTTGCTGCTGTATTCAAGCATCAAACTGGAGCCTTACTTATGTTCTGGTACATGTGTAAGTGAGATGACGATGTTCTGGTCGATAAAGATTAGCAGTGCAAGTAGGAAACCAAGTCCGACCGCGGCAAGTGGAGTCAGTCCTGACAGCTTTTCAAATGCAGGGTACTTGAAGATTGGACCATCATGGACACTGAATACAGGAACTTATAACAGAGAACATATATTATAAACACATGCACAGCAAAAACAAGTAAAGATAAAATGTGAAATTAAAATTAGGATCCTTTCTTGCATGCAGGTGTTGTTTAGGGAACATTAATATTCTTGTCTTTTGAATACATCAAAAGCCACAGAAAGCGTTGAATCACAAAAGGTGTTATGTGCCAAGGTTGCGTGTATAAACCTCAAGGGTAATCTTCTACCAATGCTTTGATTTGACGGCTCTGTACTCACGCTGTATGTCAATGAAAAGATAGGAGCCAATGAAGGAGAATATCACAACGGAGATAGGCAAGGCACAGTCAGACACCACCTCTCTGATTTTACCATTCAGGTACGGGCTGCGTGGGGAATAAAGCATCACATTGTACAACTTTCTACAACTTTTATGCACTCTGTTATACAAGACTGCATGGTACTTCACACTATTCTTTTAGGATGAAAACAATAACAAAACATGTCAAGTTATGACTGGCACTTAAAGTTATAAACACATCATTTCCATGTTGGTACTGCAAATCTTTTTCAAGTTTTATTTTACAGGAAATTAGTAAAAATCCATAAATAACTTGATGCTTTCTGCCTGCATTATGGAATATAACATTTTTTTTTTTACTGAAATGGGATTCTTTTGCTGCCTCTAGTATCATGCTTGTCACAAAAATCAACTTTAGGACAACTGCAAAGTAATTTGTCACTAATACGTCCTGCTGACAGAACAAATGTGTAAATGTGTTTAATAACTTAATGGTGCCATAGTAATAGCATAACAGATGCTCTTCAAACTCCCCAGATGGAGATTTGGAAAGGAAACTTGCAGGCCTAATGGTTTAGTGAATGTTGAATTCATTTAACTCTATGATAATTCTTCAAGTTGCTTTAGATCGTTATTTAAAGGAAGTTAAAGAAAAAGATTGACTGTCTACCATCCTGACGTGAGCAAAAAGAGATCACTGAGATGCTTTGAACTGAAAGTGAGAGCTGATGTAATGCCCCCTCCTTTTCTCATGCCAGCCTAAACTGATGCAACACGAACGAAATATTGGCTTTACTTAGGAGGCATTTAAGGGGTGGTGCAGCCTGTTTTAACATTAATACCTTCTCTCGTTAATATTTATTCAAGAGCAATATCTGCACGGAGTCTAGAGTACTATTTCTCAACCCAGTTACTTCAGGGCCCACTATAGTGCATGTTTTAGGGTTTGCTTTTTTCATATACACATTACTTATATACTCTAAGTATGATTAACAGGTTTCTTCAGCACTTGATGGCATGCAGGAGGTAATGCTATTATTTGAATGAGGCGTGCTGGAGAAGAGTTACATATGAAACATGAAGGACAGCAGAGAAACTGCTCTAGAGAATGCAGTTTGGTCTTGTAGGCATCGTTTAAAATGCCTTTCACAGCAGGTTGTAGATGTTAACCCGGGTGGCTATTATGGTTTACTTTTGCAATTCTGATGTTCTGAAAAAATGCCATTCAGAGAGGAGACAAAAATTGCACAAAAACCTTTCCAAAATTCTGACCGAACCTGGTAAGAGAGGGTTATTATCCACAGTAATACGAATCGTATGCTGACATAACCTGAAATGCCATTCATCATCAAGTAACATTAACTTAAAAAGAAAAAGAAACACAAAACTTTTACAAACAATTGAGCTTTTAAAAAACACGCAGTCATCTATTAGAAAACGATTAACAGAGAAGAATACAGGGCTGGGAGGGGGGATTGTGGAGCCTTTCTTCCACCCTGCTGGGGGCGTCGCTGAGCACATTAATTTCAAATTAATGTTACTCAATTTGAAACATTATTCAAATTAAGTACAAGGCAGGTGGAGTAACAAAGCAAGGCTTCAAAATATGACATTTCAATAGATATTATTCAAAGTTGGAGATGGAGAGATGGTATCAATAGATAACATTGATCAAACCCACAGTATGAGCCAGTGTGTGTTGGAACCATACCTCCTCTTGGTGAGGTACAGTGTGTAACCCAGCCACAAAGTCCCCAACATGAGCAGCAGACAGAGAATGGGCCTTTCTCTTGTGCATTCCACCAATGTCTCCGGCAGAAAGACTAACGTTTTCTCTTCTGGATGTTCAAACAGTGACATGTTCATCCCAATTGTATTCTCCAGCTTGGTGGTTGTTTGGTTCTCAATCCCATCTAGAATCTCATTTATCAGCTGAAGCACCACAGTTTTGTTTGTGGTTGCCAACGTTGGCCCGTAGTAGAAATGTTCAAAAACTGTGGGGAAGGATGGGAGAGGTTAGTAAGAATCTTTGGGAAACTACCATACAAACCTGCTGATTATTATTTTTAATTTTTGTTGTAAATATTTTTACATTTTATGTGAGCAATCACACATACCAGTATTTTTCAATACCTCAGAAGACTTGTGATTAACCATGTTTTCTAGTCAACATTATCTATATGGGACAGATTCACAGAATGGCCAGTGAATCTGTCCCAATCTTTTCTAGACTTACTTTTGACTGTGCCTTTCACTGCATCCCCAACAAAAGCTATGGAGATGAACAACGCAATGACCTCTTCTGTTGAGCTGTGAGATAACGATAAGAAAAAAGAATAACAAGTCGTGTTTTATGTTTTTATTTATAAAAACACAGACATAACCTATTCAAGGCAACCTAGCAGAAGATATACCAACAAAGAACAATGTTGGTGAAGCCAGAACTTAAATAAAAGTTTTTCTTCTTATTGATTTCACTTCAGTAAGTGGTCCATGGGTCAATGCTTCTTTTAATGTGTTACAAATCAGAGTCTGTAAGGAGAAAAGGAGTCATGTTGTGTATTCACCGTTTGAAGAGTTTCATCATCAGGCTGACATTGAATAAACCCCCGAGGATAAGGAAGAAGCTGTTCCATAAACCGATGCAGGCATAGAAAGTATCAAAGTCGAGGTCGTAGTCATCACAGATACCCCTGATCACTATGAATTATACATACAAGACGCACAGGCACCAACTCATAAATATGTATATTTTTTCAAACTCAGAAAAGTTTTTTTTTCTGTAAAACTACTTGGAAAAATATGTAATTATCTGTTTTGAATATTATAGCAGTATTTCAGGCTCTCTCTGAGTCTTTGTGTGTGTAAACTGAAATGTTTTGTTCTGTTGATCTAATAAAAAAATTTACTGATAAAAATTAAGTCCACTTCTACGTTTTTTTTCAAAAAATACCAAACAACACACCGCTGATGAAAATGGCCAGTGGTGCAGTGGTCAGAGGAATGACCAGAGGGGAACCAGCAAACAGAGAGTAGATCACTCCTCCAATGCTTTGGCCAATAATGGTCTTCTGAACATCTATCCATGCAAAAAAACAACCAAAATATTGCATGTGATACATGAAAATAGTGATGTGTCAGACAATAATAAAGACAAAGTCAATACCTATTTCCCCTCTTGTGCTTTCATCATTCAGAGAACCAAAAGCAATTGCAGGCAAGAGAATGGCAATGTAGAGGAAAATAGCCGTGGTGGTGTATTTCAGTAAACAGCGGTCCTTCCCTGTTATACCTGTTAATTGGATAAACAAAGGTGTAAAAACCTCAAACAGAAAAGGATTAAAAAACAGAACCTTTTACAACATTGCCATACCGTCTGTGAAGTCTGAAGGATAAAGAGGCAGTCTCCGACGGAGGTCATCATAAACACCTCTACCGGCTCTGAAGAAATCTCTGCACTGTGAGCCACCAAGCAGAATATAGTCAGCAATTTAAAAGCTTTTGTTTTTCTTTACTATACAAAGTACCTCTGGCCCAGTGCTTCTGTGTGTATTTATGTTTCTTTCCTGCAGTTAAGCCACAAACAGATCTATTGCTGCCATTATCTTTGTCTACTTTTCACATTTCTTTCCCATACAAAGTAGAACCGGCCCAGTGCCTCTGTGTTTAGCTGTTTCTCTTTCCTGGACAAACTCAATTCAATAATTTGTTCAGCTAAATTTTAACAGTGAGATCTTGAAAAAGATCTTCGAAACCTTTTGTAACAGGTCAGATATATGCTTATTTCTAGAAAGTTTCTGGTGCGGTTATGATTATAATCAAAGACTGTTTGTTTTTTTTTCTTTTCAGTGTTTTACAAATGTTTTTGACTGAAAATGTTCATATCCATCTAAGGCCTTTTTTAATACTGACAAAATGTAATACCTAAACATTTTAAACCCACTTGATAAAACTAGCAACAATTCACTGAAGTAAAGATTTCATTATCTAGTCCAGTGCGTATAAGATCGTTAATAGATTCTGGAACCTGGAATACATTTCTGTCTCCTGACTCAAAAACAAAACAGTGTGATTACTGGCCATAAATTAAAAACAGACAACATTGCTTGGTCAAAAGTACTGCTTTATCGCCATAACAATTTCAAAACAATATTCACATTTATTTTCAGCATCCACAAGAGCAAGAAAAACCTTTGACGACCGCAGAAAAAATTTGACTAAATACTGACATTTTTAAAATTTTCTCCAGACCTGAAACATGGATATAACTTTTGAAGAGAGGGAAAGCTACAACATTCCTTGTTCGCACGGCATGCATATTGAACATTAGGAAAGACATCATGCAGGTTTGTCAAATAATTTCTTGTGTGACAAAGGTATTAATAAATACATTATGGACATGAAAAACTGAGGTTAAAAAAAGTTAAAAGATTTCCACTCAACACCTTCAAGAATGTTTGCAACATTATTTAAAAAAAAGTTGAGATTGTTTACGATTCAATTATCAAGGAAATATATTTCTTTGGGTAAGAGAATGCTAAATCAATCGCAATGTGGGTAATTTCCTTCATTGCTTTGATGAAATGGAGACTTTAGGTCAGGAAATGTCCTGGTTTCCTGACCTAAAGGAAATCAGTTCAGGAAACCAAATCAGCAAGAGAGGACAGAATGATAATTTGAATATGTGCTGCGTATTTGGAAATTAAATAAAATTTTTCCACACATTTGCTAAATAAGGTGTTTAAATTTTGCGTAGCAAGTATAACGTTGCCATAAAAACAAATTTACCAGATTATTTTGTTTGGTTTGTAGTTTACAATGCTGGAACTAAATCACAGGTTAAGAGTTGTTGGGAGCTGCAGCCTTTTTGCAACCCAGACCAGTATGTTCTCTCCCTTCAGTCTTTGGGTGTTCCTTCTTCTTCTTCTTCTTCTTTCACCTCCCTGCTTAACACAAACATTTCCTCCAAATTTAAAAACTTCATATAATGAAGCAGTTTATCGTTGCACTGAACTGCAGACATTTTGCCGTCAGCATAGTGAAGGGGTTGCCAGTTTTTTTGTACTGTTGCCCAGCTGCTTCTCATTCTACCAGTCTAGCTAATAGAGTGTACAAACAGGATACTCAGATAATTTGGCTCATCTAGTTTACTGCACCACATCTTTATATGCCTGGACAGAGCCAGAAAACACAAGGGTGGTCTCCACATCTGGAGAGTTTGAGAAGCCAGTACAGAGTGTAGACACTAGGGCAAATACAATAAGGATGTTCTATCAGACAGCTTTTTGTTCCTTTGGTTAATGCGTTTTGGCAATCATTTATCACCCTGTTGTATATCTGGTCTCCTATGTCAGTAAATTCTAGACTGATTACACACAGAACTGCCTGTATTACGAGTTTACACTTTTATTACACACCTGGAGTGCTTTTCCTCTTCGTGGGTCTGAGTCCTCCACTTCCTCTATGATTGTCTTCTCGCTGGCTGCAGTGAGCTGGTGTCGCTGGGAGACCAGTTCCTGTTTGAACTCCTCCTGAGTTTTGGTCTCCAGAAGCCTTTGCCTGAAGTCAATGTCATAGAACATTGTGGCAAATGTCCTGCCCAGTTCAACAGCTGTCTTGGTGCTTTTCTGCAAAACATGGTTCATAAAAAGGAATTTAACAGATGCAATGTGTTCTGTTTATATACACTTTCTTAATCTCACATACTTTGCTATAAATCATCCTTAACCTCAATGATTTTTCAAAAACAAACAAAAAAAATGGCTGCTCTAGTCTGAGTTTTTTTTTTTCTCCAATCCACACATAGTCAAAATTATACATACAGGCTCCAAAACAAACATACAGTTCTACTACTATACATCTTTTCTGGAAATCACAACATTCCCAACATCCCCCTTTCCTTCTGATTGTGATAGTTTAAATCAAATAGTTAAAACTTCTGATCTGAACTGAAATTCACTGGTTATGAAGAGGAAAAATAAGGTTTACATTGGCCTTCTCAAAATTATAACATGCCAGAACCTGGGATCTTTGATAAATATAAAGCTAACCAAAGACTTGTGGGGTTAAATCTACTCAAATAATCATTCCAGCCAAAATTAATAAAACATTTTTGCCGGAGCTTGTTCATACGAAGTTCCTAAGGATGTTCAAATTATTTGGTTTAGAGTTTGTGCTTTACCGTTCTAGGCGGTGTGAGGATCAGGATAACATAACGGGCTTCACAGCAGTTGACTCCCCAGTTTTGTGGCTTCTCCAGGCGGGTAACACAAACATGACGCTTCTGCAGGTTTCTCACATTGGAGCTTTAGAAAAAAAGCAGCGCAATAGCATTTAAAACTGACAAGTCTGAATGATCTGACACCACCAAAAAGAACTGGTAGAATGTAGAAATCATAAACATGGTAAGAAAGGTTAATTGTCACGGCTTAACTCACAGAATACAAAGCCAAGACTGCTGATAATGAATACCGGTTGAAGTAGCAGTCACACCCTGAATAGTTTCTGACAGAAGGTGAACTGGAGAAGAAGAACACATGAAAAGACAATACAATGGAGGTTTTAATCTTTATTTTGCAAGAAAATAATTGTGAAGGCGTCCCTTCTTCACTCACCATTAATATCTCTGCCTCCTGCATCTGTGAACAGCGAGTTCATCACCTCTTCTACGTTACAGCTGCCTTGGCCGTCCTCCACCATGTGAGCAATCATTCGCCTCAGAATCTCGTCCAGAGTGGCAGCTTTTTCGTCCAAAAGGATGCTTGCCTGAGAAAGGAAGCTGTCCAGATCCCTGTGGGCACGCACTTCCTCCTGGAAGTTCATGGGTTTTACATACTGATAGGAAGAACAGAATATATGTGATTAGGAACTGCGAAAGGAAAGTGGTCATCTTATGGACCTTATATGAAAAACTGACCTCAAGACATTTAATGTTAACTGAGTGTTAGAAAAGAAATAATATACAGTATATCTAAAATATGTCACAGAATTATTGAAGGCTGAAAATCTTTTTTACTAATCACTTTACTTCACTCTGATTTTGTTAAAATAACTCATATTTTTTTCAGACAGTTACTACAGCTTTCTCTTCAGATACCCCACTTAATTTTCCACCTGGGTTTGACACAGTCACACATTTATGCTGATGAATTCTGATATATTTTGTGGACTCTATTTTGGTGCTTTTATTTATTTGCCTCTTCTTGATTATCATTTAGTGACAACAAAGGTTTACTGGGAAGCTGCCTTTATTATATTAATGGCTCTTTGTTGTGATTGTTTACCTTATATAATTTAAAAAATGAGATCTTTGTCTTTTCAAGCAGTTCTGTTGTAATAAAACTAAACTGTGCCCTTTTTTTAAATTCCAGATTCCTGATTTATGTATCAGTTTGGAAATTATTCACATTGAAGCAACGTTGCACCTGAGAGGGGATCGAAGTTCTTCCAAAATGATGCAAAACACAAAAACGACTACAAAGAGATATCACTGCTAACGGGGATTCTACAAGCTTTTGAATTACAAGATGTTCTGAATTTTTATTTTGCTTTTGTTTAAGCAATTTGTTGTGTTTTCGTAAACTAGAAGTTAGATTTTAAAAGTTTCCTGTTTTACATTCAGTTATTTTGCTATTTTGCATTTTACACCAAAAAAAAAAGAACTGAGAAATAAACTTACTTTTCTTGTTGTATTTAAAAGTCCATATCCAGGACCTTCAGCATCTGTATTAAAAATAAATAAATAAAATAAATTTGTAATCATATCCAGACTTTTTGTCAAACTTTCAGCTTATTTTAATGCTCCATATAAAGCAATATTCCCTTTCTTCCCCAGGTACAAACCTGAAACACTGAGATGTACGTCATTTTCATAAATGTTGTCTGTGATGATGGTAGGTGAGTCCTGATCTGAATCTTCCTTCTCCTCATCCTTCAGCTCTGTGGATTAAAACATTAAAATTCAATCACAAAACCTAACAAATCTCAGTCTTTGCAGCACATCTCACTCTGTAGTTTCAGCTTTGTCACAAATAATTTGTTTTACAGCTGAGGTAATCGCATGAAAGTAGCTGTAAATGTCATTAGAGAGCCTCCAATGCTGCTGCGTTATGGTCACACTGAGATAAAACTGCTTTTTGAATCAATGGGATGCTAGCCATATTAACAGCATCTCCAGTAAGGGACAATTTATTCTGCCCTTCCTCCACTTTGCCATCTGTTGACAAGAAAACAGCAAGAGGGAGAAAGAGCGAGAGACCCAATAAAAAAATCCCCCTCAAACCAGACATGCTGCAATATAACAACAGCAGCCTCTCGTAAATTCCTTCATGTATAGAAGATAAATATGGGTTTTTGATTGCGGGTTTTATGGGAGGAAGAGAAACCGCCTCAGAATTAGAAAATTAACCCTTCACAAGCACAGCTTTGTGCAATGATTATTCCTTCAGCCCATCATTAACTCACAGATCACCTGCCTTGTTTTTCACCTATTAATTAACCTTCCAGCACACAGAGAACGGACCGGCTGTGCTCAGCAGGATGTGAAATGGGCCATCAGTGAGCAAGAGAAACTTTGATATTCACATAAAAAGAACCAATTAAATATATTGATGCATTTATCATCCCACAGGAAAATACCTCAAATATTTTCACGAGATGTAGAGCACATAGAGTTCATAAGAGGGGAGGACCAGGCTGAGAAATGCAGTCTTGGTAAACATGAGGTGTGGATGCAGCTACGTACCCATCTCCTGGAAAACATATCCATTCTTAGACCTCCCAGTGGATGGAGCCTCTGTGGAAGTGAAAAAATAAACATGTTTACAAAGCTTCAGGCTCACTTTCAAGCTGGCTGTCTCTTTTATTAAAGATTTTTATTGTTGTTTGTATTGTCTGGAAAGTCACCATCCTGCACCTCAGATATGGAAAGGTTAGAACCATATGAACTCTAAGCAGAGGAGAATAATGAAAAAAGTTAATCATCCAAAAGTTTGAGCAGTATGAGGACCTGTCTCAGAATGCATTTTCAGAGTAAACTTTATTTATTTTTACCATGTTTATGTGCTACAATTGGCAACATTTCTGTCAGCAGATGAAGTTGTTATTCAATTAAAGTTTTTCAATACTTTTAACAATAGCCCACTCTGCTTTGAAAAAGCTATTACTTCAATAACAACATAGAAAACCTAACTTGTAGTTTGCAAATGGAGCAGGTGAGATGTGACTGAAAGTAATTGATTAATCCTCTCAGGTTTGAAATAGACCAGTATGTGTGAATCAAAGTGCATCAGAGTGACGTCTTACTGCAAATTGAGCTAAATAAATTACAAAAATCAATTAGCCTAATCACTGCCTCTTTTTGGGTGAGGTGTAAGAATAAGAAGATGTGGTTTTACATAAAAAGTCACTGATAGAAGAATGTACAATCCTTCAGTCTACAACTGTTAAATAGATCTCAGCTGGTCAAACTGCATTTCACCAGTTGAAGACAAAAACTGCAGATATAAAGAGCTCTCATCATTCAGTGACCAGTCGCTGACCATCACCTCAGCTGAAAAATACAAAAGAAGGCTGAAGTTCAACAACCTATTTCCATAGTTTACTATGCAAAGCATCAGGCTGACTTAATGTTTGTATAGATGAAAACATCGTGGCATATAAGCTGGCAACTGACCAGTGACTTCCAGGCATAATTTTCTATCTTCCTTATGTTGTTTTGATTGGTGACGAACAGTGAAAAAATGCAACATAAAGTACAATGTAATTGCAATATTTTCAAGTACATTTGTTTAATTAATTTGATTGCAAAAGGGGTGGATTATCTTCGCTCTGTAGAAATCCTTAAAACAATTATAACAATTTTATCTCTTAAAAGTGCTAAAATAACATCATCACATACCCTAGAAAAATATCAAAACTTCTTTAACTTGCATGCAAGAGTAAAAATTCTGATTAAAAGGTTTATTAATTACCCATTACCAGCTGAGCTTACTGAATAATTTACATCCCAGTGTGACAACTTGACCTTTAATTTTTCTTAAAAAGCGAGTGGTGGGTGTGGGTCAGGAAAATATTTGGGAGGCTAAGAAAACAGCAAAATTCTTTCACATTTGGTTACAACAAAAACCTGATGGCAGCTGTGTGCAGTGTTTGTATGGGCGATCATGTATCTTCAAGGTGCTGCTGCAGCTGTGCAGACGGGATTTTATTTTTGCCTGAGGCACAGTTTGGCTGCAGGGGCTCCGGAGCAAGGCCATATCTCAAATGTGATTAGACAGAACATTCCCAGGCCTCCTCCACATCACAGGAGTCTGGAGACAACAGGGGACTCATGGCCCTTTTGCAACAAATGCAAAAGAGTCTTTTTGCAGCTAGGTTAGGATTAGTTTGACCCTAACATGTGGGGTCAAACTAACCTAGCTGTTAGTTTGACCCTGACCTAGCTGTGTGGAGGATGTTGGAGATCTTTTAAGTCTTATCTCATAATGTCAGCTTTAATGTTAATACTCTCAACGATAGATGTAGCAGAGATGGTATTGAAATGTAATGTATTTTAAATTGTTGTGCAGACACAAGTGGAATGTTGGACAATTAAAATTAGAAAATCACAGATTTATCTCCTCTACCTGCTGTTGTTTGGTCAGAAGAGAGCGCAGGACGTAAATTAGATTGTTTCTGTTTACCTGCTGTCCTGCCAGCTTCTGCCAGTGAGTCTACTGGGAACCTGGCCCACTATCGCAAACATGATGCAGTCTTGGGACAGAACAGTAAGGCTAAGCTGTGACTTTTTCCACAGCGGAAAGCTGAAATCAAAACAGTCTGCTCTCTGCTCCTTTGACATTGCTTATTAAAGGTTTCACTGCACAGACCACGCAGCAACTTTTTATCCACATTTTTTGATAATAAAATAAATTCACTTTACATTGAACTTCATTGTTCATTTGAAACAAAGTCGAGCCAAATGTAAGCATTACTGATATGGATACAAAAAGGCAAAAGTCAGAATCTTGCAACCAGCGAGCCTCAAATACCATCATAAATAGTTCTCAGAGTTTTTTTGTAGCTACTATGCATGTCTGGCTCAGTAGTACAGACATACAACCACACCAGATCTGTGCATAAAGGTAATAATAATAATTTGTTTAATTTATAAAGACCTTTATGTCAAATTTATATCTCAAAGGGTACATCAAATGTTTTCTTACCAGTTGCTTTTTTGTGTATTTGATTACAACTGGTAAACTGGATTGTCTATATATATAAACAAGTCCAAAGTATTTTGAGCATTTCTATTAATAAATATTATTCAAAAGCTCCAATACAGCAGGTGATCAATTTCAAGTGGTTTTCTTGTTTCATAATCCACCCATTAACTACAGAAACTGGTCAATTCTGTGCAGGCTACTTTTGCAAACTATTATAACAAATTCTTTCATTAAAAATGTTGTCAGAAATGTCTAATAGTTTTGCTTTCTATTGAGTAAAAAAAATAATAATTTACTTGTGTCAGAATTGTGACTCAATACAACCTGAGCTATGTATTGAGCGATAATTACCACCTTTGGTTAGAATATAGAAACTTCATAATTCCCTTCACACTGAAAAAGGCTCTCCCATTTAGTCATAATCTTAAAATATATTGGACACCATGTAATGTGTGAAAATGGAGGTGTGTTTTCTGCGCTTTTTTGTTGTCTGTTTTTCATCAAGATTATGTATAAAACTTAGAATATTTAACCAGATTTGATAAAAGATGAGGTTTGGGCAACAGAAGAGTCAAATACATGCCTAGAAAACCAAACTAAAAGGAAACACTAGTCTTTTGTCTATTTCTGTTTGTTTAACTTAAAATCTGAGATTCTGTGACCCTGCTAAGCTATTGAACATGACTGGATGTCTGTATTGAGGGATTGTTTTATTATTCACAGACTCTCTGTTATCTGAGGCCAAAAAGTGAATGTCCTTGAGCAAAAACAGAGAACATAATGCTTGTTCTGTCTCTGGGAAAAAGAGAGACTGATACTACATTAAAAACTGTTGATTTAACTTAAGAAGGCCTAAAAATAACTACTTCAAATTAACCTAAATATACTTAAACCAACCATAACTTAAAAATAACTACTTGATTCAAGACAGCACTCAAATTTCAGGCTCCTCTAATGTACCATGAAAAGTTTAAAATTTCACAATGTACACACTTGCATGCTTTATTGTTATAAGACAAATACCAGGAAGCAGGAACTGCAGCTCATTCCACTCAAACACCTCAAAGGATGCTGATAAGAACAGACTAATGTATGTTTATCTGAATCCATGAAATTGACTGCTGGACCAACTTTAATCAGTGACACATCAGATGCAGTAAAACAGCTAAAGAACATATCTGAATGCCTTTTTCCCCCAAAGTAGACATCAAGAGGGTTAATTTGACATGTGGCACTAATCCTTGTATGACAGATGGGTTTTAAAGAGCCATTTCTCAGTAATTATAGGGGTGACTTATAAATAGCCTTTATGTCTAATCATAAAAAAGTTGCAAAGCATGAGACTGATATAGCTTAATGTAAATAAACTAGATTTTTTCCCAAGCTGAACTATTATACATACATCAATGTTAGTCTTGAAATTGTCTAAATGAGAGTTGGAATTCACTAAATTAGAACATTTTCTGCCAGTTAATCTTCCTAATCCTTTGCCAGTGCAAAAACTATGCTGGGTATTACTTTAACTCTTTAATGGAGTAGCAGAAAGACTGACATCTAATTTTTTTTTTTGTACTTTGGTCAAACTAACACAGGCACATTCCAGCTCAGAGTTCTTGGAGACAAACAACAAAGAAACATATCCTCTTGTTCCAGCTGAGAGACTAAAGAATTTACAGCTTGGCATTTAGAGGTGAAACAATCTGAACAAAGAGTTTGATCAAGTACTGCTTTATTGAGAATAAATATAAAGTCTAATAATCAAGTATTTAAAAGTTTCTTTTTCTCTGTAGTTGTTGTAGTGCATTTGTACAGAAGGACATCTAGGTCCTGTCTGTTTTTTAAAACACTTGATGGAAGTGCCATTTATTGCTATGATGTAAATATTGACTCATATGCCCTCCTGACAATAAAACATATTTTTTGTCCTCTGTAACAAAGGGATTTCTAAATAAGGACTGAACAAGACAAAAAAAATAGTAAATAACAGAAATTACAATGTCTTTGACCATTTATACCATGCATAAAGTTTTGTTTAATGAACACTAACATTTCACTCAGACAAAAAGCTGCATTCTGTAAACAGGCTTTCTCATACACTTGACACATCTGGCTCAGTTTGCATTATGAAAAGACCTTCTCGCCCCGTTAAAACCCCTGACAACTCACCAGATGGAACAAAGTGGAGGACTTTTTTGGAATTCATGTTCTTCAGGCTTTCAATAAAGATGCTTTTCAAAAGTCAACCCATTATCCCTTTTCCCTTCATCCACCAGTGTTTCTTTGTTAATATTTTTCCCACACACACACACGCACACATCATGGGCTTGGATACTGAGGTAAAGTCACCTCCCTGCACCTCCTCCAGGAGCGCATGGGAGGGGAGGGCAGAAAAAAAAAAGATTGAGAGTGAGAAGTGCGTTTTTTTTTTCTCTCCCTTTCATACTGGGTTCTTGAGTTTAAGAACTAGAACATTTCAATAACATATTTCTAAAGACAGTTTTTTTTAATCTCTTTTCTGTAACAATTGACTTATGGTTCAGATGCCACATTAGGAGCCTCCTTCTAGGACCTTGCATTGAGGATTATAACATTAGATGAGTGCTAGTACCAGGGGTGGTACACCAATAACATAACTTCGCAAAATGCTGTTATTGACTCAAAAATTTGCTGACGTTACTAGCATGATGAGCACATTTTTTGGAGGAATGCCTTGCTGCTGCTGGACATTTAACCCGCATTCAAAACTGCCAGGAAATACAATAACCGTCAGTAGGTTTGTCAAGCTGTTAAATGTTGCCCGAGAAGTGATAAGTAAACAGGCATGGTTTGAGCAATGTTTCCAGCCCACCTGATTCAAAAGAAAATCTATCTGGGTATACATCTATATTATGTACTCAATTATTTTTTTATAGCGACGTCTCATACCACCACAACCGTTCACACCGGTGAGCCACAAACTTGGACAAAGAACAACTCAGTGGTCAGATTAATCAGTTTAAAAAATACATTTTCTCCATAAACATCACGAAGCTGTTAATATTATGTTTAGAAGGACAGTTTCTTTAACTAAAACAGTATAGAGCAACACTGCAACTCCACAACTTAATATGGTCAATCACAGTTTTCTGAGAACAGCACAAAAAACATTGTGCATAACACCAAAAAGGACTTTCAACCTTACGGAAATACACAAGTGTAGTTTGTTTAACACACTGCATGACTCCATCACTCTGAGTTTTCCTGTTAACGTGAGAACAGCAGATTGGACTTATCTCTTGTTCATTAAGAATGACCTTCAGCGGTTGCTACAGAAAAATGTCACAAAAAATGCATAAAGTTTCTCACTCGAGCTTTTTGACACACTGGCTTATTTGAACACAGTAGATATAATAGATTTGTCATCTCTAATAACAGTAGAAAGATGAATTGTTTCTCACAAATGTTCTGGTCTCAAACTGACTAATAATATGAAACCCTGGCTTTATTTACGTCTTACACTGTCTCGCCAAAGTATTCACCGCCCTTGAACTTTTTTCACATTTTGTTAAATTGCAACCAGAAATTTCAGTGTATTTTTTGAGGATGGAATGTGACAGACAAAGTGTAGAATTTTGAAAGACAATGAAAACTGTACATGTTTTTTTAAATGTAAAAAACAAATTAAAATATAAAACATGAAAATTAAGATATGCATCTATATGAAATCCCTTTTTTTCTGACACCCCTGAATGCAGCAGTAACCTCAAGTCCATTTGTGTGTAATCAGTGCAAGTACAGCTGTTTTCTGAAGGCTTTTACTAAATGAACATCAATGTATGTCTAAAAATGACAAATGTTACTTATTCTGACTTCTGTTTTGTCACCATGCTGCATTCAGTACACTAGCGCCATCAGCTGATAACAACTGTTACAGCATTATAGAGTTAGCAACACGATGTAATCTAGGTTGGGCATTCGATATACAGTAGTCCCAATGTGTTTAAAAAAAATGCTAGAATAAATAAATAAATAAATGTATACATATATACACATAAATATCCTCTGAAAACACTCTTGATAAAATTTATAAATAAAATGAAAATTAGATCTAAAGCACAAAAGCTATGAAAGAGATTTAAAATAAAGTTGGAAAGGAAAAGCAATAGTACTTGCTCAATGAAACTAACTCAAAGAACTTCATAAAACAGTATTGCTTTAAGTAAATGTTCAGATTAATCTGGGGGAACAAGGTGGTGTAAAAAGAGAACTGGGCTCAGTGTTGTTCTGACAAAGTCTAATTGTCTTATAAACACAAAAGAGCCTTTAGCCTTTACGAAATGAATAGTTTTCAGCAGGAAAAAAACATCACATTAAACAAGAATAAAGGAAAGCCAACCCTGACATTCCTAATTACAAGACGAACTCCATCTCACAGCCATTGCTGTGCAACAAGTTATAACCCTTATAAAAACTTTACAGGTTGGTCATAACCAACACCAAAGGTAGTTGTGGAGAACACCTGAGGTAATCAGTAAAGTTTTTATTTCATGCAGAGCAGCTTGACATTTATTGTGGTGGTGGATGCAAACAAAACCAGAGAATCCTGTTTAGTTTATCACATGGTGGTGGCAGGTGCAGGAGATCAGAACGATGAACAAAACAATGTTTTTGTCAGATTCATGACTAAACAAACAAATAATTTAAATAAAAATGGGTGTGAGTCTGCTTTATGCCACAAGATGGCAGCAGAGTCTGTTCTGACTCAAATAATGGGAAGCAAAGTTTCTGCTACCCATTATGTAATGCAAACAGCAAAGTGTGTCTGAAGAGAACATGTTATCTCATTTTAATTCCTAAACCTTTTACTGTGCAAACTTTCAGTTTTGGTGACCTTGAAAATGGTCTTGAGACAGACTAATCATAAACTAACCATCAAAGTGCCACATATTAAGTATGTCTTTTGAAAAAAAAAAAAAGATAATACACTTAAAACATCAAAAGCCCTCGGATAACCATTTTAATTGTTATTTTTACTGTTAGTTCGGGGATTTTGCATTTGGAGTTCATAGTTCAACCATGAACTATGAACTATGAACTATGAATGCATCTGTATGAAAATCTTTGAAGAATGTAAAAACGTCTATTTTAATCCATAAAAACAACATGCTTATAGGCTAACAATTACTGAATGTTTCTTTGACAAACAGCTTTACATATGTGGGTATTTACATATTTACTCAATAATGCTTTTAACCATATTGATTGGGTCAAATGTAGTGCCTATCCTTTCTCAAGATTTTTTGCAACAATTTGTTAGAATGTTGGCCTGCTCCTTCATAACTGGATTAAGTGAGTCAGATTTGTAGCCAACTTGCCCTCATATAATTTAAACTCTCACCTTTAGTATAAAGCCCTGAAGAGCAGGGCTTTATACTGGTACTTTGTTGCTCTAAAGCCAATTTGTAAACAATTTAGCAATAACCTATGGTCATTGTCCATTTGGAAGACCCATTTGAGTCCAAACTTAAATTCCTGGCTGAGATCTTATACTTGTATTATCCATAATCTCTTATTATGATGTTATGTAAAGGTCTGTGAATAATAAGATGCTACCACCTCCATACTTCACAGTTAGGTGTTGTCATGCTTCTTCCTTTGTACCAATGCTATTTATGGCCAGACGGTTTTAGATATAATTTTTATTTCACCAGTCCAAAAGACGTATCTTCAAAATGTAAGGTCTTTGCCCCTGAGTGCATTTGCCAACCATAATCTGACTGTTATGTTTATGGCTTCTTCATCACTTAGTGGCCCTTTAGCCCTGGTAGATAAAGGACTCAACTGACTGTGAGCCCAGTTGCCTTGTTGCTGAAATGTGCTATAAAAATAAGCATGACTTGACTTAATCCGAGACGTAAAAAGCCATGACATTATCATCTGGACTTTTACAAATTGCTTAATGGTAGTGTAATCTCAGTATGTCTATTCTTCTGAATTTCACTAAAAGTAATGACAAAATATTAAAAAATACATTCTGACCTAAAGATGAGTATCTTGGTGACGATGTCTGACCTAATACAGGAAATGTTCAGTCATTATGTATGGGTTATGTGTGTTTTTCATGTGTGTGTTAATATGAACTGTATGTTGTCAGTTAGTCTCTATCAACTGTGAAACATTAATGAAGGCAAACACTTCAAGTACCTGAAGGAATAAACTGGATCAAACACTCCTGTAAACCTTAAAGAGGTTCATGTTATTGGAGTAAAATAGAATAAATACAAAGGAAAATACATAAAAATACTTCATACATATTTCAGGTAAAATCCTTAAATGGACAGAAACAGCAGATAGACATTAAGCTGTGGATGATGTATAAGAGAAACTGAAGTAATTTCTGACAGGAAACTATAAATGTGTAACCAGTTGAATGTTAGATCTTACAGTTATCCTTATTGCAGTCAAACATTAAATACGAACACACGTGTGGACAGACTGTGCTTGCTGACTTTCCATATGAGAGGTCAGTCAATTTTACCCTCTGTTGATTCTGAGCCTTACAAAGAAAACACTGCAGCTCATATACATCATGAACTGAGATTTAAAAGTTATGTTATAGATTAAGAAATATTACGCTTAGCCTATCTGACATTCCACTGTTCTGTAACTTTAAACCTTAAGAATTCAAATTAAGACATCATTGGGTCAAATGGCTTAAAGAAGCATCAAATATATTTGTGGAAGTTATACTTATCATTAACACACTTTACACTATCAGTGCTACATCCACAACCATTAATTAATCTGTTTCTAAACATGAAAAGTATTAGTTGGAGGCACAATAGTTAATTGTGTAGCTGAGTTCATAAATACTGCAGAATGGTCACCATGTCAAGCTTTTTACATGAAACAACAAATATTTTGCATTAAACATAATTGCATAGCCCTTACCTTCAGCATATCGATTTACTGTGACTCCTGGCATCTCCTCTTCCTGCTTTTTGTTCTTCATCAGACTTTTTCTATTTTCAGTTTAAACAAGAAGTGACAGAGGTTGTTCAAGAAGGAGATGAAAATTCAAAATTCTTCTCTTGTAAGAGCTGCAGCAGGAGTGGACTCACAGACAGACATCCAGGTAAATGGGAACCGGGTCACTGCAAATGAGTAACACCTTAACGTCTTTCCTGCCAATCACAGACGATCTGACTTTCACAGATTAAAGTAATAAAGAAGCTTAAGGTGGGCTTTGGGCGATGCAGAATGATAGATATGTAGGGGGGCTTGCAGGAAAAAGGTGAGTAAACTATTTTTAGTACATGCTAGCCATCTTTGATAATTGATTTTATTGTTTTGTGGCTTGTTGACATGTATGAATCCTTCCTGCATTTACTTATGAGTTCCACCTCTCTACTTTTTACATATCCTTTCTGATAGAGACCTGTTGTTTTAAATCAAATTAGTCCTTTTAACAATAATAGCATTGCAAACCAATTTAGAGCACTTTCAATATCTTGCATTAAATGCACAGCACCTTTGTATTATGTTGCCATGAGTTTAAAAAAAAGGATCTAAAGATATTATTTCTCAAACAATGTCCTATTTTTTTTAAATTGTCCTTATAATTTAATTATCTTTTGTATTTAATCATAATGTTATTTGCATGACTTATCTTTGTAAAGGATTTTTTTATTTTTACCAGTGTAAGAAAATACAATATATTTGTTTCCTCACTTACATATATGCTTTAAAACTAAATCAAATAAAAGTAAAGTTCATGAAAATCAGCTCTTTTTCACCACTGGTAAGAGCCACACCCAAAAACAATGAAATCTAAATTTAGAGCAATCATCTACCTCTTTGTGTAATCTGTCACTGATTATGTCAGCTTTCAAAGACAAACACCACATGTCCAATGCACATGCTACACATCTCCCTTTCCACTCTGCTTTCTTGTAAATGTTTGTGTGGGGATGTAGTTTATAGAGAACTTTATCTCATTGATGACCATTATTTTTTTTTTCAAACTCTATTTTAATTAGCGTTATTAACATTCTTACTTCTACATTAGAGTGTAGAACCAAAATTTTCCACGAGCCAAAAATGTATTTGCTATAAGGGCAATGCTCTAAGAAAGAATTACCCACTAACAGATATCCTCTGTTTTTACATTTTTGTAGTACCTAAATGTTTTAGATAATTTACTTAATTTATTATCAAACATAGCCTGAGTAAATACAAACCAGAATTTTTAAAGTTACACCTTTGTCTCATTGTTTTGCAGAATATTTATGCAAAAGTCTCAGGAGTTAAGATGTTATTTTTGGCAAATGTAAGCGGTGCCTCTGTGTCTTCTTTGGCCAGCAGGAATTTTGGCTTTGGAACTCTTTTATGGATGATATATTTTCTTAGTCTCTTATTGTTCAGTCATGAACACCAGCGCCAGCCCAAGCCTCCCTGGGGCCCTAAGTGAAGTTTGGTTTTGGGGCCCTCTACTTCTGCTAGAAGAATGAGGATTCTTGCTAGATCAGGAAATTGTGCATGCATTTCTGAAAACTTTTAATTTACTTCATGCTGCTTAAACTGGTTCTATTTAAGTGATTTCCTCTTTCTACAGGTCGGGCAGTAATAGCTTCTCAATGTGGCTATTAACTTTGACCTGAGCTTAGTTAACCAATTGTCAATTAAAAATTAACAAGGATATGAAATGCTTTATTCATACTGGAAAAATCTCTTGAGACTCATTTATAAGAGCAACCTGTTACATCACAAAAACATGAAAACAATAATGCAATCTGTTAGACTCTTCTAAAAATCAAGGTAGATGTAGAAAGCATTTTCCTCTTAAAATACAGCTTCGGTATTTACTCAGGTTATTAATGTTAATATTATTTTTTATTTGTTTGATGGTGGGAAAAATGGGTTAGGGGATCCAAAAAAATAAATAAATAAATAAATGAAAGAAATCTGACAGGATGCTTAACTTATATGGTGTAATTCCATTTGATGTAGAGAAGAGGTGACTGTACTTTGAGCTTTCACAGATGAAAGAACTCATCATCGTATTTCTGCACACAGCAGGACTTCCATTCAGCACTGGTACCTGGCATCTTTTGACCTTTCTCAATGCTGTATAATATTCCACATGAGGGTTAAAATGTCGGTAGATCAGTGAATAGAAAAGTGAGTTTTTGGATCAGCTCTTTCGTCACCAAGTTAGACTGGAGCAGTGCCCATATTACTGCAGATATGGCTTCATTCGTCTATCAATTTCACACAACACATGTTCATTACTCTTGAAGAGAAACCAGGATATTTAAACTCCTTGAGGCAAAGTTTAATATGTCCCCTGAGAAAGAAATACACCCAAATTTTGTTGAGATGCATGGCCTCAGACGTGGAGGGATTCTTCCGTCTCACTTGGCTGAGCACTCTGAAGTTCATGGGTTAAGATACAAGCAGAATCATTTTGTCAGCGAAACACAAAGGCTTTTACACCAGACACCCGTTATTTTTGAGATCTTGTCCTTTGTCACAGCAGTGACAAAGGTCAGAGCAGCAGGAGTCCATTCTGCTTTGAGAACAAGCTTGACTTTACTCAGACAATGTGGACACAGACCTTGTTTTGGTTTTCGAAGGACCTGATTGTCTACAAGGATGGTTTATTTATAAATAATATAAAATGTTAATCTGATGAAAATGACTTGGATCACATGTGAAGCAAGGGAAGCTGAAATATCAATTCAATTTCACACCATTACTGTTTCATTACATTTGAAGAAAATTGCTATCCATATGTGATGTAATCAAGTAATTCATCTCTGCAATCTATTCTTTCTACTGCATGACTTTGTTTTAGTTTACCTTTCTGAAGCCTTTTTACTCAGTGTTGGCTTCTTTTTTCTGTCAGACATGTAGGTGAAGAGTATTTAAATTAATGCTGCAGGAAGCCTTTTATTATAGGCTCTAATTATTCACTTTATCAATATTTTGTTAGTGAATAGTCACATAGTTGTTAATTAGAAATCAGCCATGGTTTAAAGTGCATCGCTTGAAGTGTTATGTACACACGCTAAGTGTCTTTTTAATGTGGTTGATTTCAGCAGGATGAGGATTCTTTTAAACGACGGAAACTGCTACAAAGGGTTCATGCAGGTGCTTTGGGATTAATGAGCAACAATTAGGTAATAAGTGACTCTGTGTTTTGTTGACTCTGCTGGAGATGCTACTTCTCTGTGTCTAGCAGTTTAGTCTGAACAAGATAATAAACCGCAGTCAGCCTGAGAGGTGAACCAGTGGCTTCAAAAACAGGGATAATAACTCAGATGGGGGGCTTATTTTCTGCCTGAGTAGACCTGAGGCACTCAGGCGGCACTAATAAGGGGTGAGGGAGGACTTGGATCAAGGTAGCTTAATGCTGCAATGTACTGTTATGCTGCACAAGGGGAATATGAAATCCTGCCAGTTTTAGGATGATATTTATAAAACATCAACTTCTTTCACTGGGGCTCTTTCAGAAGCAGTTCTGGGACCAATCTTTCATCTCTAAAGCAGTGTTAAAAATCTGATTAGTTTTACTGAGAAGGTGATTTCAGTCAGTAAAAATCTCTGGTCATGAGCAAAAAAATAGGAGAAAGAAGAAGCATATGTAATATAATTTTCTGTTCTTTGACAATAGAATGAAAACCTTTTCACCATATGCTGCATGGCATATTCTTTAGTTTTATGTTTCAAATGTCAGAAACTAATGAATCAATACATATCAATTGTCATGTCTTGACTTTGTGTCCCTGGAACCAAAAAAACTAAAAATTAGAAACCATTTTCCAATGGTCTGAGGAACTTTGCATATAATACATATTTTTTTTGGCCTTCCATATACTGTATATTATAGTGTTGTTGCCATGACAGCAGAAAGAGACAAGTTATGCAAGTTGTCTTTATAAAAAAATAAACCCTATAATATACAATGTACATATAGGGTATATAAAGGAGCTCAGACAATATAAAATGTCTGAGCTCCTTTACAGAGAGAAGCATGAGCACGATTGGAGAAGACAATGAATCACGTTTAGTGCAGTTAAACAGTCATTTCAGTGACACTGATGTGGATGTTCTGAGAAACTAAGTGAAACTAAGACATTTTTTCAGCTCACCAACAACATTAGGGGGCAGTATAACACTGGGTCAGTTTCCTGCAACAACCATGCTGTACTTCCTCTTGTTCTTTGTTTGTCATGGTTGGATTTTAAATGAAAAAGACAAAACACAAGCAGAATAATAAATTGAAAACTTACATAAGCCTGTAAGTATGTTGTTGCAATCAGGAAAACATATATTTTTTGGATGGAATCCCTTACCAGGAACTTGATGAAAATGAAATGTGGTTATTCAGGAACTTTGCTTATTGGCAAGGACTGTGTATTCTTAGGTAATAGTTGTTTTCACATTTGTTTTTTAATTTTTCACATTCCTAAACTAACAAGCTTTTATTTTGGTTTAACTAAATAATCTTCCAAGAAATAACATTTACATAAAAACTCACTGCCTTTGTCAATGTAGCTCAAATCAGTTTCCACTGATTGTACTGGAGATCTTTTTAGTGGTTAAATGGAGTCCACCTGTGATAAATTCTGTTGATTGGACTTGATTTGGAAAGACACACATCTTTCTATAGAATGTCCCTCAGTTCATGAGAAACCCAATGCTCTGACACAAAGATTGACCTCTTTGGTGTGAATGCCAGGTGTTACGTGTGGAGGAAGCCAGGGCAGGACTCATTACCTCCTGTAGAATGGTGGCAGCATCATGCTATTGGAATGTTTTCCAGCAGGAACTAGTCAGGACCGTCAAGAGACATCCTGAATAAAAACCTGCTTCAATGCGCTCTTGACTGTTCTTGACCTCATTTGTTAAGGTCAAGGCTCTTGGCTTAACAAATGAGGCAACAATTCATTTGTTAGGACAACAACCCAAGGCCCATAGACAAGATCTTAAAGGAGTGGCTTCAGAACCTTCCTGTGAATGTCATGGAGTGGCCAAACCAAGACAGAGTCCAGACTTGAATCTGACTGATCATCTCTGGAAAGATCTGAAAATGACTGACGTATGTCTGTCATCCTAGCATGCCTAAAGGTGGGTGTGCTAAGCTGGTGTCATGTTATTTATTTATTTAATAGTTATTTAACCAGGAAGTAAGTGCTGAGGTTAATAATTTCAATTCTCAAATTAACAATTTTGTCTTCAGGGGAGACCAAGCAATGATAGGTAGCAGCATCAAATATTCAAAAAGACTGGAGGCTATAATTGCTGCCAGAGGTTTAGCAAAGTGTTCGGGAAAGGCTGTGAACTCTTCTTTAAATGTAACTTCTTGGTTTCCTATTTTGAATATGTAAACATTTATTAGTTGATCATATATTGTTTATCATTATTATCTTTATTTCAGATGTTTCTAATAAATGTTTTTGGCTCCAATTTTGACTTCTTGTTGTAGAGGATAAGAGGTATAATTTTTTCAGGTCTCACTAGATCAAGTGAAATGCTGCCAACAGGCAACAGATTTGATCTGCATCTGGACCTAAATCTGCAGAAAAGTCGGTGGATGTCTGCAGGAAAGAAAACAGACAGAGCGTCTTTTGCCCAGAACAAGACTTCTCTTCAGGCTAAACTGCTGCTTGGTCTAGTCTGAACAGCTTCAATGCAGTGATAGTGACTGAGTGAGGGCAAGTCTGGTATGAGAGTTGGATGTGAAATGACATCTTCATACACCGAACCCACCAGCCCGTTGCCTTCAGAATGTCTCATTTAGCAGCAGAGCAGAAATGCAGAGAAAAACGTTCTGAGACATTAGTGTTATGGAAATGGTCCAAGGTTAACAGATTGAATCATCTGCGCTTTCAGGTCAACACTAGTACTTGTTTTTAAAAATGTGAGAAAAGATAAGAGCTCATATCTTCTCTTGAATGTCTAGCTAATTACATTTTAAACAGTTTAGCTGCCAATTCATTTAATTGATATTAATCAGGAACTTTTCCTTTGATTACTATTTTGCTATGATATAAAAAATCCTTTTTACTCAGGCCATTTAGCTAATTGCACTAAGTACTATGTTCACTATCAAGCTGAAGTATAATACCCAACATATTAAATTTGATGGGATATGATTGAATAAGGTCAATTATGTAAAGGATCTTTCTTCATGTTAATAGATACAGTGTGAATAATGTTTTACAGAAAGAGTTGAAGTGAAAGATGAAACTTCATAGTTTGCTCTGCAAACCTCATTTATACAATTCCATTTAAATTGATCAATATATTCCAGGAGTATTAGCTCAATTCTAAACATTTTCTTTGAAATGTGCTTGTCAGAATGTGTGTCTGTTTGTCTTACAGGAAAATCAGTTATTGGAATCATCATTACAGACACCAAGGCTCATTACTTAGAAATACTGCAATGGGTGCTTATTTGGTTTTCAGTGAAGATCGTTGGAGCAAATTGAGAAAACCTTGAAATAAACTCTAGTACTTCGATCAAACCTCGCAGGTCCATTTTCAGACAGGCATTTCCTGAACTTGTAGCAGTGTTAACCATTGGCATGCCAAATCTTATCAGTTATCATAAATAAGTTTGAAGTTAAGTTCTTCTGATGAAGCACATGTTGCTGTATGAATAATATCACATAATTCATGGAAATAGGATTTATATCTTTTGATGTACATTGCTGATTGTTGTCATCTAGGTATATGCTAGTAATTATCCTATTTCATAAACTGCATCAAGCACATAGAGTTGGTCCTTCAGCTTACAGCTAGAAGATTATCTGCTAATAAGAAAATGACTCCATACAAATGTTTCATCTCAAAGATATGAGATTTTAAAAATGCTTGTAAAGCTATGCATATGTACAGAAATGATAAAAAATGAAAAGGAAAATATGTCCAATCCAACCTTGTTTCCAAAATTGTTTTCACTCAGTCCTATTTATGAGCTTTGTATCATTATCCTATGCAGAATCAAATTACATTTGAGCTTCAGGTCATGAATGAATGGCTAAACTTTCTCCTTTAGAAATATCTGATTCAGACTCCTGAATCATCATCACAGCTATCACCATCATGCTATCAACATGATGTTCTTTTTCTGAAATGTTCTGTAATCTATAATGGATGCACACTTTTAAGAACTTCTACATTTGCTTCAAACAAATTGACAATGGATTCAAAAGTTTCAAGCACAACTTCACCTTCTTCCAATGGAGAAGGACAAAGATGTTGAAGTGAAGAATGCTCCTCTGTTAATAATGTTGGTTCTTCAGTAAATAAATTGTTGCTGGAATCTTCAGATTAAGCTATAAGCAGTGCAAAATGTTTCTAGATCATCAGGGCATGAAGTGTTTTTGAGGGAGAGGCGAGGTAAATCCTGGACAGGCTGACAGTCCACCGCAGAGTTGGATTTCAATACTGAACCAAAAAAATATGGAGAGTTAGGTCATGATTTATCAAGAGGGAGAATATATGTTTCACATTGGAAAACAAAATCTTATTTCCCTTATGAACAGAAAATTGAAAACTGCTGTCCCTTATTAAAATCTGTTTTATTTTCAACATTTAAGTGTTAAAACAAAAAAAAAAAACCCTGATGAAACTTTAATCAGTGAATACTCTTTACTTTGTATCATCAGTTCCCATATTTTCTTTCTGACTTATTCGAATTACAACATATAGTAAAATATTTTACCTACTATTTCTACGATGCCATAATATTTTCCAGATTTCTTTCTTATTTTGGTATACAAACCTGCAATCAGAAGTAAAGAATGGTATGTCTCCTTTAAAGGCATTGTTGTGATGTGGATGAACAGTAATGAAAAAAATAATTGAGAAAGCATTTACCGATGCGTATTAAGTTTGACTTCAAAAATTAAATCTTTGACATAAACTCTTGTGTAACAGTGTTACATCCTCAACTTCAAGGCATCTTTTAGCTTTTACAACTTTTTAAAGAAGTGTTGAAATCTTCAAACACTTGAGTCAGATTCTGAAATCAGACTCAGTGATGCTAGATGTTTTTCTACCTGCCCTCTTTAAATCACACAAACATTTTCAATCACATTTAAATCTGGTGACTGGCCAGGCTGCTCAGGTCAAACGCTTGGCTGTTTGCAAAGCACACATACCTGCGGTTAATAACTCCCAACAAGTTCCAGTCTGGTTTTAGCAGCACATAGAGCTGTCTCCCAAAACCCTGTACTCCTCTTCAAATCCTTGTGGTCCAAAATGGTCTGGGTCTTGGAGTGCATCCAAGGTGCTTTTTCTGTAGTGCATGTTTTATAGCTGCCACAGAAGCCCCTCTAACTGCCCTTATAAAGTCATGTTGTAAGTGTTTCCCTTTTACATGGATGTTTCTCTTACTTGTCCTGATTAAATTGCTAAGAACTCTTGATTCATTATGTTCTACCACTGCCAACCAGGTTTGAAACTGTTCCATGAGTTATACATTTCCTAAAAAATGCCACAGTAGTCTTTAAATGTTTATTTTTTTTTAGTTTTGCATACCCAAGGCCCTTCCATTATGTTGAAATACTATCCTCTCCCAGCTTTTTTGGCTCTTCATTTGATCATTGTGATTTCAACTCACCCACAACATCTTCATCCCTTGTGTTTGTACATGATATTACCACAAATTTAGGTCACACATGTCAACTTCATTGGCATCGCAAGAATGTTTAATGTGATACTGGCCCAAAATCCACCACTAAAATTATGATAACCTTTTTAGGAAGGACGCTGTCAAGGTTTAATTTTAACCATTCTTACAGATGCACATTTGTGAGTTCAGACACAGATGTTGGACAAGAAAACAACAGCAATTTAACTGATTCAAAAAGTTTGAAACAATTGTGACAATGCAATGTTAACAAATTTGCCTCTTTTGGCTTTATGCACCCCTTAACTCTAAGATATCAGTCAAAGAGAAATTATGTTCTTTAAAAAGAACTTGAAGAGTCCCTAACTTGATGAGTCCGCAGAGAAAATATTTCAGCTTTTCTCTGCAGACTTTGGGAGCTGCAGTGTTTTTTCTGTAATCACCTTTATTCAACTGGGATTTTACAATCCCTTCGTACTTTTATCTTACAAATATCAAACGGATATCTTCCAAAGAATGATGACGGCCATGAATTTTTTGATTGTTGGACGAGATTTAAACCAGCGTTCTGATAGGGGATGACATTTTGAAAATGTCAAAAAGGGCAAGGAGTTCACAGCTTTGGGTTGGCTTATTTTGTTGGTGTCCTGTATTGTCTCAGTAAAGACTTTATTTCACAGGGAGCTGTGATAAGGTTGTTCCTGCCGGACGGGGAAAACAACAGCGAATTGCAAAGTCTATGGTTGTATTTGACCTAAAAGTGCATGTTTATGTGAACCTGCTTAACTCCAGAAATGTCAGAGCCTAACCAAGGCTGAACCTTGAAAACCGAGGGATCATTTTCGAAAGCTGTTGTGATTGTGGGTTTTTTGGCTACTGTAGTGCTTTTGATCCTAGCATATCTAGGCAATATTGAGAATATTAACTTGTTATAATCCATGTGCAAGGTTCCCATTTTTATCAATGAATGGAAAATATTGGTCTTCTCATATTTAGAGTTGAAACCAGGATGTTTCTGTTATACATATATGGAAAAGTCAGTAAAGTCCACATACTGTATTTTATGTCAAAATTTATTTCCACAATACCTGCTCAATGTAAAGCATTGTAATTTATGAATACCTAATACCTTAATATTGTGACATGTATGAGAAGATCAAGACAGACAGATATGACAAGACATTCATTTTGCACTGCAAAGCAATACTGAATTGCTTTTAGATCTTTCAAATTTCTCTCTCCAGTTAGATCAGATGATTTAAGGTTTTTATATTTTACCGTAAGTAAACTCGGTGACATACATCCATCATTGCATTTTCTATAATGTCCTAGTCCTTCCGGTGTCACAAGACTGAATGAGAGACAGGGTACAACCTTCACAGGTCACCAGGACATGGCTGACAACCTTGCATATGGATATTCATAACTAAAGGCAATTCAGAGTGAACAATTAACGTAAGAGTGATGTTTTTGGAGGATACAGGAGTACAAAAAGAAAACCCCTATGAATAGAGAGAACATGCAAACTCCATCTCACCCAGTCCATTGCTTCTTCAGCTGTTTTGTCATCATGTCATCCTTCAGTATCTCCATGAATCGTTTCTGCGGTCTTCTTCTTATAATGCTCCATTTTCAACATCCAATTTTCCAATGTATCCACTATCTCTTCTCAGAATATGTCTCTCAACCTCTTTGACTTTATCTCCAAACCACCCATCCTTAACTCTCTCTGATCAGCTCATTTCTAGTCCTATTCACTCACGTTACTCCCAGTGTTCATCTCAGGATCTTCAAATTCCAAAGTTATGCAGCTCCGCTTCCTGTCTATTACATTGGCACAAAAGGACTCTAATTTAACTTGATTTTTTATGTTTTTTTGTCTGTCATACTTTATGAATTCCAAGTTAAATTAAACTCATATTGTTCACAATTGTTGGCAGAGTTGCTCACTGATGCTGACAGTAAGAAATATATCTCAGCTAAGCAGACTGTGTTTTGTTTCATGTTAGTCACAGGTTTGTGAAATACATACTGAAAACCTAATGAACAATGACCTAATCCTTTTGCCCCCAAGGTAGAACAGCTTTAATTTAGTTTCTGAACACTATTGTGTCACAAATGGATATTTTGTATGTTACAAAGCGTTGAAACAGCACCTGTGGACTTGGGATGATAATTCTCTATTCCTTTATATTTGCAAAGCTAGCAAAGGGAGTAATCTTACTCTGGTAAAATTGCTTACTTACTTAATTACTTTTTTTATTTTATGTAAATATTTGGTAAAAGGCATCTTCCATTTATTTTAAACATGTATTTAGATATATATGTAAATGAACATCAAGGAAATACAGATTTTAAACTTAAATAGTTGCATTTAAGTGAAATATGTTTGGTTAGGGAAAAATGTTTTGCTTATTTCTGGTCAAGACCTTGTTAGAAATTCAGTCTAATAACATATTGAATTTCCTGAATGGCTGTGAGGGGGTGAAGCGTTGAGAAAATAATAACAATCTATTAAAACCTTATTTGTCTGCGCTGTTAATTTATGGCTCTTGAAAGGCATTTTATTCTCTCTTTATCTAAGAGAAGAAAAACATCAATACAATCAATTCATGGCTTGTTTCTTCCCCATCTCAGTGTATTAAGTTGATAAGTTATTTCAAGGTAAGCTTCACTTATTGTCAACAAAAAACCTTTCATTTATGCAGATTTGACTTACTTCTGATTATTATAGTTTGTTTTAGAGTCACGTGGAAAAAAAATACTCCCCAATACAGTATGTTTATTTTTCCCAACACATAGATGCACAGGATTATATTACTCATTATGTTGATGGAGGTTTACCCCATTCAAACCTCAAGCATTTAGTTTGGTATGCTCCTGACTTGAGAGTGAAGTGTCACAAAACTGAGGTCTTAAAAAATAAAAAGGCTGCTGCTTATGAGTCTGGGAAGCAATATTTCATTGTAACATGTAGAAAATAGAGTAGAGGAAAAACAAAACAACTGCCAACATGCCCAGGTCTGGTTTTCCAAACTAGTTCACCCCAAGAGACGATCGTAAGGCACTGAAAGAAGCTTCTAAAATTGTCATCACAGAATCTATAGCAGTGTTTTGATGAGAATGCATCTTTCTACAATCATAAAGAGACTGCAAAACTTTATATTTCATAAGATGTGTGCAGGAAATAAATATTTGTTCTCTAATAAAAACATAAAGCCCAAGTTAAAGTTTGGCAGGACTTCTTAAATGAGCATCATATTAAATATTTGGAGCTGCATGTTAGTGTCATGGTGTGGAAATGCCAGTTCGCCATCATTAAAACCAGCATGAATTCTGTTTGAGGAAAATGTGAGACTGTGAGTAAAATAATAAAGCTGAACCAGAACTTTATTTCTGGTTCTAGTTGGCCCTGCAACATGACAATAACCCAAAATATACCACTGAGGAAGAAAGCAAGAATAGAAAAATTCTTTCTGTTCTACGGTCAAAACCCAGATCTTGATCCAAAGTTATTTTGGAAAAGATCGGAAACATGTTTTTTTTAATGATTTAATGATTTTTATGATTTTTTTATAAAAAAGTTCTAAATTTCTTTCAGGTAGAATAAAATCTTTGTTTACATCTTTCCTTAGATCATTCCTACAAACAGCCATCACCATCTTCAATAACTTTGAAGAATCTGAATTAATGGGCTACAACAATATTTAATTTCCCTAAGGATTAAATAAGTATTTTAGAATTTATGGGAAGAACAAAGAATATGTATCTGCATTTTTACATGCAATAAAATCACTTAATTTGCAAGCAATAAGCAAAAAAGTTCATTATGTAAATATTTTTAAATAAAGAACTGAGTATTTAATAGAATGCCTGAAACTTTTCACTACTGTACGTAGTTAGTTCTTTATTATCAACCATTAATAACATAATTAATACAGCAATGTGTTGGCATGGGACGCACCCCTTTTAATTAAACTGAAATTTGTATAAATCAATTGTATATGAAATCCACAAAGGAAAATAATGGCATGAAATGTTTATGGATTTATTTTTGAAAGATTCTGCATGGATCTGTGCTGGAGTCTGCAAAGTGTTATTGTTGCAGATTTTTCCTTGGATCCTTCCTTTTTTATAAGGTTCTAAGAGGCCAAAAAGATACCTATTTGTCTAACCAAATACCTTTAAGAAGCAGATCACAACAGAGTTCAATGGTAAAATGGCAGACGAAAATGTATTTTAAAATTCAGAACATTCATTCTCAATAGATTTTGTTTTTGTTTGTCCTGCATACCTTGACCCAAGTAAGCAAAAAACAAACACATTTGGACAGTCAGGAGGCAGGCCATCATCTTTGTGCAAGAATCCAAGCAGAACACACAGGACAAATAATGAAATAAATGGTATTTTATAATATTGTCCCTTTGTATTGCCCCTTTCCCTTCCTTTTCTGACAGGGAGAACAAATGGTTTTACAAAAATAGCTTAAAATAACCAAAACAGGTGTCTGTAAGTATCTGAGAACTTTTATTTAATACAACTCTGCCTCTGTTCAGAATCCACAGCAGGTTCCCGAACAGAAAACCCAGAATCATTCTGTACTGTCAAATATCTATTAGGCTCCATCCTGGTGTTGGTGAAAACTAAATATGTCAAATCTGTTCACTTCCTTCTTTGGCAGAGAAAAACAGAGTGCAGCTTACAGCAATGTTCACTAACACAATGAGAAATAAAAGGGTATTACAGTCACAAACACAAAGCACAGCAGCTACAGGTAGACCTACAGCTTTTCTGGTTATTTCCTTTCAAGTCCAACAACATGTCTTTGCAGATAAAGACCAAAGACCTATATATTCTATAAACAGAGGTCTTATCGCTGAAGCACAACAGTCTTGATGGAAAGTCCTGTTACAAAGCTCTACAGTCTTGACAGAGATGGCAATAATTATGTCAGAGTTGTTTATGTACTTCAGCTGGAGGCATCTTTTGTAGATTTTTCTGGACTTGAAATCTGTGCTTTAGTTCAAGATGTGTAAACAAAATCTATTTTACCTCTACTCCGGTATTGTGGAGAAATAAAGCTCCTTATTGAGCCAACTAAAGAGAGTGGGGAAACTCCATCTTTTCCAGGACAGTTGAAGCACTGAGAACAGTGCAGACACAAAGTTCACTGGTTTTCTTTGGATATTTCCCTTTTCATTTCAAAAATCAAACACATTTTTACAGGTATATATTTAACACATATCTGTGTTATATGTAGCATTGCTATACAGTTGGGTTAGTCCATGAAATTGTATTTTAATTTCATTCCAGCTTGCTTAAACACAATGTACAAATGTACACACTGGTGCCTGACTGCAGAAGGTTGCCCACATATGTGGAGGCAGACTGTTTCGACACAGAAATTAAGAAAAAAACTGTGCCACTGTTCATGTTTAGAAGAAGGAATAATAGTCCATGTCAGTTTTGTTCTGTTTCTTCCATCTGCTTCACAGGTCCTCAGCGAGTTTCCCTGCAGCGTTTAATGTCCGTAGAGGCAATGGAGGAGCAACAACAGAATGCTGAAGGCAGCCTGAAGCATTTGGTTGAGAGATGGGGCCAAATTTGGGAGACTATTGGAGGGAAGAGTGTCATGGCCTACCAGTAGTTCATTTCCCAGAGCCTGAAATGGAGAGAAATGTAGATACAGTATAATGTTGAAAGGGACAAATTATACAAAATTCACATTTTGCATGCTTTTGTACTACTTTCGGTCTTTATTGCTTCTCCATCTTTTCTCCAGATGGAGCCCAAGTGCTCAGAAACTACGCAGACAGTTTTTCGCAATAAGTTAATATTTTTTGTGTCTGGAAAAGGAGCCATTTCAAAAAGCTCTGCAATGTAACGTCACAAATCAGCAGGTACAGAAGCCCCTGGGAAGTCCCTGGGAAGCCCAGCTGGTTACCTAGCAACCCCCAGCAAAGCTTAGCCTGTCACCTGGCAACCCAAACCAAAGTTAAACTATATAATTTAAGAGAGGTTCTTTAAAAGGTAGTTAAAGATTTAAGATTTATGACTTTTTTGACAGAATTCAATATTGAGCATTTTCTTAGATTTTTTTGGCAAGCATGGAAGCATAAAGTACAGTTCATAAATTGTCTAGCCTGGAAATGAATATTATAAATGTAGAGTATTTCAAAGCAAATGCAGATTATTTCATATACAATTTTTTTTATTTGTGATTTATTATGTTTTTTAAACTAAAATTGCACCTTCAGATTTTTTTCTAAAAATATTGCTAATGTTTACTATTGCATATTACCTTCTAGAAAGGTAGTATGCTAATTTTAAGTGTTTCGATGTTTAAGTATCGAAACACTTAAAATTAGGAGAAGATACTAGACACATAATAAATGTCTTTAATGGTGATGGTTTGATTTTGTAAGGATTTGAGTTGTCCTGTCTACCCTTGATTGCTCCCAGCTGTGTCTAGTTCTCTTGATTACCCCCTGTGTATTTACCTGTGTTTGTTCTTCTCTGTAAGGTCCTTGTCTAGACTGTCTAGTTGTCACTTGTCTACAGTCTATTAGTTACTCTTTTACCAGTTGCTACCAGAGATTACCTCCTAGCTTTTGCTCCTTTGTGCTGCCTGGATTTTTGTGTTTTTCATCATTAAACCATAATTTTCAACTGAAAACGAAGATGGTGCGTTTATCCTCACCATCTTCACCCCCACTTCATGACAGATTTTGAGTGTTGGAAGTAATTTGAAGTATCATAAACACCATCCCATACACACAGTGAGGTTATCTGTGCAACTTTGGGTGCTAAAAGTATTACATATGTAAACCCAAGAAATGTGGCTTGAAGCTATGCAACAGTGACCCTTGAGGATATTCAGAGATGCAATTTATGCTTTGATCAATAGATAATGTAGCAGCAATAATTCATCATGCAGCAATGGCTAACAACATTTTTGCTGTGTCAGGATGAAAACAAATTCATGTAAATGCAATACATTTGTTGAAATAGGTTTATACTTTGGTCTAGAACTGTGAGTTCTAGATCATGACATAGTGAAGGCTCCTTTAGTGTCTGCATCTATGGGGCTGCTGTGGTGAATATGACAGAAAAGCGTGTGCACACCTGTGTAGGTATTATAGGTTCCAAAATGTCCTCCATAGTTTCAGTGGTTTGTGGTTGGGAAGTGCTGCTCAGTCTGACTCCTCCACTGTGGCTCGGTGTGCTGAGAGAAGTTTGCTGCTCAGATTCTCTTCCAAACATTTTTAGAGCATTTTCTGAAACAGAATATAATAAAACATGCATCATCAGAGTTAATCAGTTCTTTGCCTTATTTCCTCTTTCCCTGAAAGTTTAATTCAGGTTTTTCACCTCCAAATTTTTCTGATTTTAATTGCCTAAACCTCTAGTTGCCAGAATAACTCTGGACAGGGTCAGCAGAGAGGAAAAACAGCAAGTACTCAAAGTGTATAGACTGCATGTGCATCTTTGCATTGACCTCAATAACTGTTAAACTATTGGGACTGGCTAAGTAATGCTGAGATCCCTCTTTCTGTGCCTTTTCCAGGCAGTGGGCCCGGGAAAAGAGTTGCCAAAGATTTACCATTGCAACGTAAGCAAGGAAAAAAAACTCACATAGGTCAGTAAGAAGGACATTAATCATTTACCTTTTAGGGAATAGGTCATGAGAGGTCAAAAGCTAAAGCAACTAAGATGGAAAATTGAGTAGATGCAGCAGAAGAACAGAAAATGCCATTGATTTACAAAAGTACATTAAAAGTTCAATAATTAAATTAAAATGTACCTCTGTTGGTAACTATAACATCCTTTGAAAACAGTTTTTCAACTTGTGATAGCTAATAAAATGCTAATTAAAAGTTTTATTGTCTGTTAAATGAATGTTTGTTTGATCTTATGACATTATTAGGCATGTGTTATTCTTGTATTATGTATTTGTAGGCTGTTTCTGATCAGTCTTTTCCTCCATCCTCTGCAAGTTCTTGTGACCTTTCAAGAACAACTGAAAGGTCACAACAAAGAATATCACGCTCCACTCCACCTCAGTAGGTAGCTATACAGCCGAAACCACAATAAACTGTAAAAACTGCTTGGTACAAAGCCAAAAAAAGACAAGTCTACTGGAGCGCACATCATAGTCAACCATTTTCTTCTCCTGTGATACAGTCTTGCAACCAAATCATTTTCAATTAGAAATGCAAACTCTGGGTTTTTTTCTAGACTAAAAAAGACAGTTATTTTGTAAAATAGATTTTGGTTTTTCACACAGAAGAGAGAAATGTATCTCTTTCATCACAATTGTATGATGATGTGTTGCTTTTTAGTTAATGGTTTACTAGTTACCTGCACTTGAATGAATAATGGCTGCATCACCTGATGATAAAATGAGGAAGGTAATCAAATTACTTCAGTGACATAACAACGGTTCCATCCTTCATGTAGACGTTGTATAGATAAATTATAGGAGCACACATATTCGATGACCTTGATTGCAGGACGCTGTTAGTCATCATGAATGTTTTTTTTATAGCACATCAACCATCTGAGACTCCCAAAGGTTAACTGAGCTAATGGAAAAGGTATGGCTTAAATTGCAATGTAAAGATTAAATGCAGCCCGCAAAGTTATAATACAAGACCATATTACATTTGTTCCTTTCACTTGTAAAATGAGACCCCCTGTTTTGAACCTATTTCAATCATATGCATTTTTTAAAGTTCTGCACCTAAGCAGAAACAGATATATATGAAATGAACAAAATGTTGTTTTTACATGCTGAATGCCTTTCATTTGTGGCTCAGTTTGGAAATGAATTACATCTCATTATACCACAAGATTTTCCAGCAATAAAACTTGTAACTGCAGATTCATATTGATGGTACTGACACACACCACCTTCCTAAACACTGTTGCGGACACAGTGTTCCCCAATTCCTGTACCTCCGAGGCACCAGCCAGGAAATAATCTTAATTTTAAAAATTGTGCCAGTGCTAAACAGCAATCAAAAGCATAAAGTGGAATGGCCAGCCGTTTCCAGCCTGCAGTTTAGAAAAAATAGAAACCAGACAAGATTAATCAGACAAGATGTCTTTGACTTAATAAATGGAGGTAAAATAATGGCCCATTTGTTACTGTAATCATAAGTTTTCAAATCAAGAGCAACACCAGCTTTTCCCAGTTTTCACAGACAAAAGATAAACTAACTCAATGACTGAACTGAAAAAGAGCTCAAATCACCAGAGATACTCCTGTACGGTTTTTTTTTCAAATGAAAAAGTAAAATCAGTATATTTGGTTGGAAAGAAATATGCAGTGACCTCACATTTGCAGGGCCACTTACTTGTAATTCAGAGGAACCGACTCTGTGAACTCTGGGGTAGCATTATCAAGGTAAGCAGACAAGGGGGATACTAATAGCAAGTACAAACTGGGCATGTAAATGGAAAACAGAGAGCAAGCACACGCTGATAATGCTCCAAAACCCACAAAATACCTGATTTAAATATATCTCATTTTGCTTCTGTTGAAGCCTGCTGGGAAACATCTGTCTAGCAGAATCCAAACAACTTCGTCCTATCACTTTTTGCAACCACAAAGCACTCTTTGATTTCCACATCAAGTTTATTTGAATCCTTCCTGTTTCAGCTTATCTTTATGATTCACTCTGATTAGTGAATATGATTTTCCTGTTTCCTTCAAAAAACAAATTTGCTCTGCAGTGCGATTATGCATTTTAAAGAATATCAGATAAAAGAAATCACAATGTGCTGTATGTTACCTTTTGTCTCTATGTAGCTGCTTATCATACATAGTAATATGTCCAGAAGCTATACAGCATGAACAAATTAAATGCTTCATGCAGCTTTAAGTTATTTCTTTTTTAAATCTGATTGGAATGAAAACAGCAGGTATCCCATGCCATTAGTAGATTGAATTTCATTTTGCTTTCAAACCTGCCTTAATTTTTGTGGTATAGATTGACTGAGGTGTTGGAAACATTTCTCAGATATTTTGAACACACAGCTACTTCAGAGTTGCAGCTGTGCATCGTTGATACAAATCTGCTGTTCCACCACATTGCAAAGGTGTTCAATTGGATTAAGACGGGGTGACTGTAGAAATCACACGAACACAGTGAATTCATAGTCATACTACAGAAATCAGTTTGACCTTTGTGACATGGTGCATCATCCTGCCAGAGGAAGAAATGGCAGGTCAACAACAACCCTAAGATTGCTTATGGCCCTGGCACTAAGTGCAGCACACTTTGGGTCCACGTAGTCACTGTTCCCCAACCCTGGTCCTCAAGGCACACTGGCCTGCATGTCTAGACATTTCCTTGCTTCAGTTCAGCTGATCTCAATCGATGACTGATTAACAGGCGTTTGCTGAACTGCAATCAGTTGAATCAGGCACATTAATCAGGGAAACCTCTAAAACATGTAGGACAGTGTGCCTTGAGGACCAGGGTTGGGAAACACTGCACTGAGTCACCACACCAGTACACCTCAACCAGCAGCCACTGGTACATGGTAGGATACATTCATGATTTCATGCTGCTTATATCAAATTCTGACCCTACAAGCTGAATGTTACAGTTTGAATCAAGAATTATTAATCCATGTAGTGTTTTTGCTGTCTTTCACAGTCAACTTTTGGTGAATCTGCTTGAATTGTATTTTCAGTTTGCTCCAGTTTTGTCTGTCCATTCTCATTTGAACAGTGACAAAAAATATGAAATATTTGTTCAGACATCTCCTTTTATTGGAAGCTTTCTCCTGACCATGCTCTGAACAGCCAAGATATGGATCAGAAATTCAGAGACTTCAAGTTTCTGAAATACTCAGACCAGAACATGTGGAACTCACAATCATCATTCCATTAAATAATCTAATTTCTTCCCCTGTCCTGATGCTCAGTCTTTCCCATGCATTAATGCCTGAATGCATTAAATTGCTGCAAAGTGATTAATCTGAAAAAGTGAGTGTTTAGTCTGGAATCACAGCTTTCTACAATGAAGTTATAGGAATAAACATTTTATTTTTACGGCAAAGAAACATAAACACACTGGTGCAAAAATAATTAGTGCATGTTTAAGTCAGTAAGAGATTTCTTTTAAAGAGAAGTTCAGAAACAATCAAACTGTCAAAGCAAAGTAGGAAGATATTATTTTTCCCAGATCCAGATCAATTCAACTAACTCTAGGGCTGCAGAACATGTCTAATGTTGGCTTGTAAAGTTGTTCATCACTGTGTCCTTGAGTTTGAATTATCTTTTTTTTGCTCTGTATAACTGTAGCAGATGCTGTGATTAGCCAATGCCCCGATCGCCTGTAAAGATAATTAGTTGCTTAAAATATCTGGTTTAGCTGAATAATTATATTTAATAAATTTTATGCAATATATGTCAGTAAAGTGATCAACTTTATATATATAAGACAGTCTTGTGTCCCGTTTGTCAAATACAAAAGAATGGCACAAGCGATCATTTCAATCAATGTGATTATTTCCCATGATGTGCATGTCAGTTTCTTCTTAGTTGGTGTGCACAAATGAATTAGAATTAAATTATTTCACATTTCTGAATAATAGAATTTAGATTTTGGATAATTCTAGTGGTTATTGTTGAAGGGCTAATTACGCAATGATCAGCAGCAGATGTCCAACAGGGTTGGAATAATAGTGTCTCTGTAATATTCTTCGTGGAGAAATGTCTGACTACCTCTGCACCAGTCAGAAAAAGCTTAGTAAGTCATTCAGTACGACTGCAGAGAGCTTACAATGGAGTTCCAGTAAAGTAAAGTTTGTGAGCAGAGCTTCCACTTCAGATTCAAGGTTTTCTGACTGTGGAAAAACTGAAACTTGTAAAATATTTTATAAGCATAAAGATGTAGTTAAGAAACCTGCTGCATATTTAAATCAGTTCAAGGTTGTTTAACAACATTTTTCATCAAAATCTATCCTATGTCATTCACTTTGTTGACTTTTGTGTCTAATTAGGTACAGTCAGAATAAGCCAAAGGGGTTTAACAACCAGGGCCTGAGGTCAGAAAGTAAATGACAAGAGTCAAAACAAAACAGAAATAAACCAAGTACTAAATTCCTACAATTCATAACACAACTAAGCTGTTTAAGATTGAAAGAAAATACTAAAAAAAGGGATACATGACTAAAGTCAAAAGACTATAATGGGTCAGTCATTAAGTCCACAATTCTGGACTTAATGACTGACTTAATGATAACCATAACTAAATATGGTTATCTGATGGTCTGATATAATGTAAAATTAAATGTTATGTTTTCATGGCATGTAAGTGGAAAATAATCATTATTAACAGGAATAAATGTTTTCAAACATCTAAGTGCATAATTAATACATGTTCCTGAAAAATGTAGGCTTTTCTGTAATATTCTAATTTATTGAATAGATCGTTAGTCTCATTTCTCACTAAAATAGACAAAATGAGAGTATAGAGCCTTAAAATGTTTTCACACCCAAATAATGTTTTATCCAATTTTATCATGTTACAAATACACATAACTAAATTTATTATGACAGACAAAACAAAGTAGCACACCTCATAATGTGCAGTGTAGGCAAATAGATCAAAATCTGAAAAGCCTGCCATTCATTCATATGTATGAATGTGCACAGCCCTCCAGAGTCAGTTATTTGTAGAACCACGTTTTGCTGTGATCTCAGCTGCAAGGTATGTCTTACTTTCTACTGACTTTGAACACCTCCAGATGGAAATCTTTGCCTATGTTTCATTGTAAAATACCTCAAGTTCAGTCAAATCAGAAGGAAAACATCTGTGACAATTATTTTAACTGAATTTAGGTCTGGACACTATCAGAGTGTAGCCTTACTTCATGTAAGACTTTCACATAAAGTCCCTACAAACCTATTGCAATTTGTGGTTGTGATGAAGAATGAAAAGGTCTCCAAAGCACTCTAGATAGATGCTAAAAGTGTTCAGTTGCTCTGGACTCACGGAGACAGCTGTTGTCTGTGAAAAATCCCAGGAAGTGATCGCATTCATCCCTCGTGCTTCCACTTGGTGAGCAGGAGCACCATGGAGCCACGTTGGATGTGGAGTTGTCAACATAGTTGGGAGTTATGGTGCTTCCTGCAGACAGACAGCACCAGAGTTCGATTAGTATTAAATATTCATTATTCTCAGAATTGTTGCACTGCATTCATACTGCTTTATTTTTTTCTAAACATTAATGGACACTGCATTTCCTGTTGTGTTGTTGTGAGGAGATAATACCATTGTAATATTAGAAGTCTGAGAGTGTGTGCACAGGTTTAATACTATAATTTTACCTTTTTAAGTCTTGGTTGTGTTTTTTATCAGCATGTTGGAGGTGGGTTTCCAATTACTTTAATACATACAAGGCAAGATTGAAAATGCCAAGTGAGTGTTTCTGCTAAGGGGCACTATTTAAAGTTCTTGAAACGCATTAGTTCATTTCTAGTGTGTGAAATGAGGCAGTCGCTCTTTTTCTTTCACAGAAAACACATTGCACCTTAAATTATATAAAAGGCCTTTCAACATATGTATATATATATTTCTGCCTACAGAGATGCTCACGGTTAACTTTTGTTTTGTTTTAGCTTTTTTTTAAAATCAAGTCTCCCACTCACTCCTAATGTGTTTTGTGTACATTAATTCCCCTTCAAGCAGGCTTCTGCTCATTCCTATCTGTTTGCCTCTTTCCATCTCTCACATGACATATGGTGCACACCTCCATTCACACATCAGCATTTTCTCCTGCAGCATTTCTTATATCGCTTCGTTTTGCACATGTTTTCCTTCTCTGAAATGTCTGCCCACCTATAAGCCCTGTGTAGGCGAGGAGACACGCTCCATAGTTCCCCTCCTTACATCCACTGGCAGATGTTTTTGAGGGTTCGCAGTCAAACTGAAACTGTGCCAGACGAGACCTGCAAAAGCACAACATGGGCACAAGTTAGCAGGAACATGACAGAAACTTGTAAAGTTCACATTGAATCTTTCCACTTTTTTTAAATGAATTATATCGCTCTATCTTTAATTAACATGACATGAAAGATATATTGTTTGCCATGCTAAAGAGACTGAAACTACTGAACTGTAGACAGAAAGTGATAGAAAGAATAATATATTTCATCCCCCAGACCTGGGATCATTAGTAAAGCCCTGTGAGTGTAATGGGGCTGAGGAAAAATAATGGCCATGCACAGGAGATAGCAATGAGCAATAACTCTGATCCATCTGCTTCTCTGTCTGAACTAAATATTTAACAGGTTATTCCAACAGTCTTTCTCTGGGGTGGTTAATGCAATGCTGGCAGAAAGCTTTAAGGTAAAATAGCCATTCTGCTGATTGAATTACTGTTTATTCAGTTACCGCTTACTAAAAACAGCTGGGAATTGTAATTCTATTACAGTCCAGAAACAATATAATGCTCCAATTTTGCTCTGCTCTTACCTGCAAACATAGTCTGCATCACACATCTTCTTCTGTGTAATGCAATTAAGCTTTTCCCCACTTTCATAGGAACAGCTTGGCACAATGGTCTGCCTCCGACGTTCCGCGCACGCCGTGTCCGTGCAGGGGCAGAAGAGTAGCTCATGCGTGTAGTCGGCAGGAACCCGGTCAAAAAACCTGCGTAGGGCCTTATTGCATTTAGGCCGGTTGCACAAGCCAGATTTGGCAGTAGGTTTGATGCAAGCTGAGACGTATTCAGTGCGCAGCTTCTGGCACAAGTCGTCCACGTTGCAAGCCTTGGCTGCATCAAGGCACCGATTCACAGTTGTCATGCCAACATCCAAGTCTGTGGATGAAAGCAAGCTCAAAGTCAAGAAGTCAGCAGAAAAGTAAGAGCAATATATCAAGAAAGTTTTGTGTTTATGTAAATAAGCACGACCTATGGCAGCTACTCAAATTATTCATCATTTGAGCTGAGATATTTTCCTTGACCTAAATATGTTCATGCGAACTTTCATTAATAGAAGAAACCCCGCAGCCCATTCAAGAGTGCAGATAGTGCTACATAGGACCACAATAACATTATTTCGAAATGTTTCCCACCTATGTTGTGAAATGTATTTTGCACAATGGACACCTCAACAAAACATAAACCAACACTGAAAGTAAATCAGAAACACTTTCTGATTATTTTCAGGAAGTGTTCCAACAAAATTCTGCTCAGTTGAAATCTTCCTTCAATGCTTTTTCTGGGATTTTTCCCATTGAGTTTGATTTAATAAATAGTTAAGTTTACCATGCTTGCCCTGTATTCATGAGTTTCAAAAACTCCAGAGATGTTTCATAAAAAATCTTATTATTTCATAATTGCTCCGGAAAGCTTGAAGTTTTATTAAATCGAGAAGACAATATCACGCAGACAAAACTGTTTTGCTGGATGAAAAATATGTGTGAATCCATCAAACTTATGTCTCAAAAGGTAAAATCGCATGGTATTGGTGAATTTAACATTATTATATTAATCTTGACTTTAGTATCAGAGCATTTGTGAGGAATTTATTATCACACAAATAGTTGAGAAGGGCTCTGTATGAAAACTGGGCTGGATCATCATGGCATATTCAATGCTGTTTGAGAATGCAAAGAACTGGCAAAAAGAGCAGATAATCCTTTTTTCTTTGAGGATCACAGATCTTATTGTAAAAGAAAATAAATGCAAATTAGCTTTATCTGTCTGCAATCTTTGTCTCTACCAGAAATAGAATGGTCTATATTCTCTATTTTTGTTTTGGTTTCATTAATATGTTGTGTAATTTCATTGTTTAGAAACCCCCAGGCTACGAAGGAAACACAAGATTTAAAATACTGCATGAGTAAAAGTCAGTTGCTTAAACCAAATTCCCCATTAGCATGCTGTAACACACAAAGATTATTCTGTTTTTTTCAAGCCTGGAATATAAAGGAGCTTTGTATCCAAAAATACTCACAACCCAAACAAATAACTTTGATTTTGGAAGTTAAACAAATATTTACACATTTTCTTACATGACTGCAAGAGATTTTTGTTTGTCTTGGGCATGTTTCCAGGGAAGTCAGTGGATAATGTGCCTTATTCCCACAACAAAATGTCTTTGAAGGATGAAATGCTATAAACAACAGGGGGAAAGGTAATAAGAGGAAGTTAGCTAACCTGCTGTAATAGAAGCCAAGCGGACATAATCATAATCCCTCTGCACTGTCTCGTAGGGATAACTCTCCACAAGGTTGAGTCCTGAAAGAATAACAGATGGCCTAACTTAATGATCAGAGGATGAAGCAAAAATGTAGAAAATAAATATGTTTCTATTGAGTCACTGAAAGATCCCAAAGGATGAATTCATAAATGAATCATTTAACTTGGTCAGTCACTGTCGTTGATTTATTAAAACTTTCTTTCTCAAACCAAAACATTACAGACCATGAATGATGGACTGATGAAGACTCCAGTAGATGCTGAGGCAGTTCTTTTCCTTCTTCATCCCTCGTTTGCACTGGCAGCCGCGTAATGGGCTGGACAGGAGGGCGGACACTGCGTTGGCACACTGGCTTCTGGCGCCGGGGCCCAGCTTCATGCTGCCGTTGCCGGCCACACACTGCCGCAGAGTACGTAGGCGCGGACTACAAGTCTCATCACTGGAGCACGAGTCTCCAGCCACCAAACAGTCAGTGCCAGCCAATAAAACGTCTAGCAGAGCTGTTAGAGAGGAAAAGAAATCATAGCAGAGAGCAAATGGATTAGGATATTTGAGATCCGAAGTAAAACAATAAGATTAACTGTCAGGGAGATGAAAACAGAAAAAGTGAAAAGCCTTTTGAGGGATCAAATATGATCCCTTTCTATGCAGGTTATTGTGAAAATGAACAAATCCTGCAGTGATTATGCCACTGCTCTCATACAACATGCTAAAAATTTTATGTGTGCTGCTCTTCTTTAAAAGCTGGAATATATTAGAGTTTTTAAACTTGGTGGAGCACTGAATCACCAGATCCTATTGACTTTAGGTCAACAAGAAAAAAGTCCTGCAATACTAGTGGGATGATTCATTTTTGTACAAGAAGAGTAGATTATATATTCTTAAAATTCTTATAAAATTACTGGTTTTATCCACCTTTCCTCAGGTAATTTAAAAAAACTTCAACATTGACAAAGTGGAAATTCTGACAAAATTTGAATATATTATTCTTTTTGATTTAATTGCATTATGCACTAACTGAGAATAATTTATCAATAACTATTCTGAAAAAAATTCTCATTTAGCTTTTTTAAGAACTAAATTACAAACAAAATGAATGGATTTGTAATGTTTTTGAAATTATCCAAACTATATAAAAAATAATAATTATTGTATCATTTATTTATTTTATCTAAGTTTTATTGTATCATCTTCGTTTGAGGGTTGGAGGCGAGTGATAATTCTTAGGCAAAGTCTTTAGTAGAAACAATAATTTACATTTTAATGCACATGGAAGAATCTGAGTGAGAAGAGTGGTGACTCTGATGTATAGTTTTTATTTCCTATGTAGGCTATGTTTGGGCAGCTATGGCCTTTTACCAATCAAATAAGAGAGATGAATAATGGCTTTGAACAACAGTTTAAAGAGAGACACATACATTTCTTTGTTGGTCTTTAAAGGTCTTTAAACTTTAAAGACCTTCTCTACTAATCTATCTTTAATGAGCTGTACTATTGATTCCTGAAAACTTCATCAGTATATTTATCTGTTTGTTTGATTTTAGGCATATCTTAATGGTATGCTGGGTATCAGGGTTTGGTCCTGATCCAGGCATTTTATAAATGAGTCCGGTATCAGGAGATTGACTCTGTCTCCTTCTACCTGTTCATGTTTGGACTGCCAAGCTGGATTTGGGATAATGTGGCGCTCTGTGTTGAAAGAATATTTTGTGAATGCAAACAAAATTGATAGTTAGAGACACATCGACTTCAAGATGTTACATGCTTTGTTTACATGGAAGTTGACTTTTTCTAGTGTTCTAGTTGTTCTTTGTAAAAATAAGTTACTTAATCATGGTATCATTCCTAAAAACGTTTACAAGTACAACAATATAACCCCATAATATGTTGGTACATATGCCAGGCCTGTATGAGGCAATGCAATGCAGAAACTGAAAAATACCCAAATCAAAGATGACATGGAGCATTGCAGCTGTTTGACTTTTCAAACCTCTATTCAAAAGGATGTCAGTATTTACATACAAATCCAAACTTGTATGCACTACAGCATTCATACAAAATAACAAAAAATGTTTTGTGGCTCCCAAAACCTTACAGCCCTTGTGTCCCTGCATCTCTATGCCCTTTCTAAAACCGGGTTCAACCATCTGTAATTTTATGTCAGCTACACCCGTAGCAACCAGTGATTTCTACCTTTATTTTAATGTAGCACCAGGAAAATGTAGCTGGAATATAAGAACATGACCTAAAACAGAGGAAATAAATTTAAAGTGTCAAGTACAAATATTTAAAACAAAAGACAAAAGCAACTAAATTATTGCTGAGTTTAAAATAAAATTTGGCATTTGTGTTTACAGAAAAAAATATTACTAGGCATCAGCTCATTTAAGGTAGATTTATGACTTTATTATATGGCTCCTTTAAATTTGTTATGATATTAATAATTCAGATATTTGGTTTCTTCCTTGCAGTCAGCACAGCTCGACACAGAGACAATTAGCCATCACAGCTTTAAGGGTAAGCATTAATGTGTTGAGTAAAATACTTTCATTAAAAATGTATCATCTCCAAAATCTACATAAATCCTCCAAACTGATATTTTATTTACTAATGAAAATAAGTCATAGACAACAACAAACAAGTATCAGAACAAATCAAAAACATGCAAAATATAATTGCAATACCTTTAAAATAATAAACACAAAAACAAACTGCTTCTTGCCAAGAAGGAGTTCTAACAGTAAAGATTATGCACATCAAGGTAAAATCAGGTTACCATTACTTCACAGCAAAAAAAATAATCATTGAATAATTTTTATAAAGTTTGATCATCTTGCAAAAACCTTAATTAGGTGAAATATATTAAAATAATAGTGTGATTTAATAGATGTTTTTTAACGTCTTGTGGTCCATTTATAACTTTGTAATCAGGATCAGTTGGTTGCTGTAAGACATAGCAATGTATGACACAATAGCTTGCCATACATCCATCACTCATGTGCCAACACTTGCCAACTATTAACAAGATCAGTGAATGGCTGAAACTTTTGCAAAACATCCAGACGAAATTTAAATCTCCTGAATGCAACTGTTACGAATCTCTTTGTGCCCGTCTGTTGCTGTGCAGAGTTTTAAAAGGTATCTTAAGCTGCTCACACCCTGTTCTAATGAGTGGTGAATACCTGTGGCTGATGTGTTTGTCATCCAGCTACATTTACCTGAGATTGCTGTCTTCATCATGAAGGCTTGCATAAATACATGTAGAGTACCTTTACATCTATTTTTTTCCTTGTGAGTTATTTAGTTCAAAGAGCTAGAAAGAAATTTTCACCACTAAAGTTATTTTCCCTCTGAAATTGGAACCTCACACATTTTAGTTTGCATTATGTTTTTACCATTTCAAAACTTCTGAATTTTCTTACATCGAGTTTCATTTATTGTTAAGGTTAATGGTGTGACAGTTCTGTCATAATTAACAATATCAGGAGGTGTTTTAAGTGCTTGTTAGACTTTGTTTTAATCTATTTTGAGTAGATTTGATTCTGTCACTTATTTGCCCTGAGCCCCAGCCTTCCACACTTGTCTTCATTATTTTTTGAAGTTCCACAGTCAAAAAAGTAATAATCCACTTACTCAAATAAGACATAAATGAACTGTACTGTTAATTATTAACCAGAAAGGCACAAATTAAGCTCACTTTATTTATTGTTCCTTTTACTAAAATGTTCAACTATCCAATAAGCAGATCCTGAGTCAAGATTACTGTTGCTGAAGAAATGCAGCTTTGTGCATTATCCACGCTCCCGCAATTCTAAAAATAATTCTCATAACATATTCCTAGGCATGATCTTCCTAAAGCTGAGCAAATATTGAAATTGCATGTTATATTTTTGTTTACTTGAGATTTTATATTTTTGCTTACCTTGTCCTTGTGTAAAGATTTCTGTTTCACATAAATCTTCCCCAAGATTACCCTGTGGTTATTTCCACAGAGACATTCCTCTACTTACATTGCCTTGGATAAAAATTCACCTCCTTTGAATATGTTCACATTTTGTCAAGCTACAGCTCCAAATATCAAGTATTTGTATTTTATGTGATAAACCTACACAAAGTAGCCCATAATTGGGAGATCTAATCAAAAGGTAACATGATTTTTTAATGTTTTTTACAAATAAAAATCCAAAAGTATAGCATACATTTGTACTCAGCTCCATTTACTCTGATATCACTAAATAAAATCTGTGACACTTGGGAAAGAAACTCCTGTGCAGAAATGTGATCAACATACTAAATGTGGAAGAAAACCAGCACTGCATATTATCCTTTAACCACTGTCAACCCAACAATGCATGAAGGTGGCAGCATCATACTGTGGGCTTGTTGCTCTTCCGTAAGGACATAGAAGCTGGTAAGAGTTGAGCTTGGAGGGAGCTCAAGTAGAGGCTGCAAAGCACTTTTGAGTGACACAAAGACTCACCTTGCAGCACAAGGATTTAGATTATAACATATTCACGTATTAAAATGGCCAAGACTTGAATTTAATTGAGCATCTTTCAGAGCCTGATGTATTTTGCAGAATGAGCAAACAGTTCGGTCTCTGATTGTGAAGCAACACACCCCGAAACATTTTCAGATTTGACGTCAATAAAAAGATGAATACAATGGGGGAGGAAGTATTGGTATTTAAGCATTCAGTACCTTTTAGATTTTAATTAGAATAAAATGCTAAAACTACAGTATGTATTATTTTCCTTAGACTTTATAATTATGCACTACCTATCTATCATCTAACTCTGAATTAAATACATTTCTAGTTTATGGGTGTAATGGGAGGAACACATGATTGGACCTAGCATCCTGACATCCTGACAGAGAAGGAACCAAAGCAAATTCGAAAATGAAAATCCATGAATGAAATCAGAGATCCTTCTTGTCTGGCTATACATGTGTCACTTTGTGCTGCCTGGGCAGATGCTGCTATCAGCGCCATACATCATGAATGCAAATGAGTTGCTTGATTTGACATTTCCAATAAGATCGTCTCAATCTACTAGTGGGCTTAGCCTATTAACAGTGTCAGTAATCGCTATGTTCTAAGGTTCAGTAAGTCCTCAGCCTACCTGCCACATAAATCACTGCAAGATTAGCTGATCAGTTACCCCCATGCACCAACTTAATGTCCACTTCCCCACAAATACTGTCAAATGGTTCCTAATGAAGTCAGCTGGAATCGTACCTCCTTGCACTCTTTGCCCACACAGATGGTAAGTTGTGGATAAAAATTGGGTTCATTAGTGCACATGGTATTTTTCTTGTGCACTTATAATTAGTTATTTAATGGAGATAAATGGATCATACCAGACATACACATATTAAACTGGTTATTGCTCCTTAGTTCATGATCTTATGGATACTTAATATGTTATTGCATCACCTTGTAGGTAAACAGTTTCCCATATCAGGAATATTTCACTGATTTACACTCTTAAGTTGATGTGATAAGCTCACAAATACCGTGATTTATTGTAAAATAAATATTTTATTTTATATTTGATACACATTTAAAGAGAATTATGTTAAACTACATATATATGTCATTTAAATGTGCTTGGAGAAAGTTCTTCCCGATGATGAAATCTATTTAAATGTAATGCAGTTTGGCAAGTTAGCTAACAAACAAGTTGAATGTGTTATCCACAGTGTTTGAGTTAAGTGGATGTGTTTATTTGAAAATACTACAATGTATTAACAACATTTCTTATTTAAATCATTAAATATTGTCAGTATTGTTTTTATCTGGTAAATGGAGATCTGTAGCAGAAAACAATTATTTATTTCAAACTTAGTTTGAGGTTGTCTCTAGAATTACAGATTGACAACAGACAACAATGAATCTGTTATTGAAATCATTAAAAAAATAATAAGGGTAGATATTTCCATCTAAAATACATTTATGATGTGTTTATGCTGAAGAAATAAAGACTGCAGTGTAGTCAGATATTCTGCAGAGCTCTGAAACTAGATTCTACATCTACTCTGATCCAGCACTAAAAACATGTCAGAGACAAATACATGTGTTGTGCATTACATGATCCTGGAATGGATGAAATACAATCTGTTTGTTTGAAATAATTAAGTTATTAAAGTTTTGTGGTTTAACCAATCCCCTGTTCCTCATTAAAAAGACTAGCAAAACTTTGCAAACAACTATGTTTGTTACTTAGACAAGGCAACTATTACCAGACAACTACTAGTGGTATACTTGATATATGTTATACATTTTATTGAAGAGTGGCAAAAACAATAGATTTCAATAATAGGATTCTTTCAATTATTGAAAAAAATATAGCTTAAAGCTTTGTACAATGCATCCATAGAACAACATCCAGCCAGATAAGCAATAAAATAGCTTTGATCAAATCATATCTACATGTTATAATGACTCTGTCAAGGTTCAGATCTAAATCCAGATGAGAATCTGTTAAAGGTTTCAACATATGCTTTTTGCTGTTGTTTGCCATCCAATTTGAGTAAAATTGCCATTTTTTGCAAAATGTTTGAGAAAAATTAAAATGTTCAGATATGCTAAGCTGGTAGAGATGTATCTCAAATGAACATTGCAACAATTTTTCCCCAAAATTAAATTTATGCATTTTTTGTGATGATCTGTCACATAAAACCTACAGGGTGCCATATGAAGGCATGTAAAGTTCATGGAGTATGAATAACTACAAGGTACTGTATGTAGAAGCATAATTCCTAATAACCAAAATGTAGCTTAGTTTGCAAAGACATATTGCTCCTGTTCTCCATGTAGGACAATTTTGCATTTTTCTACAGCATAAATAAGCAGCTTTACAGATCAAAGTAAAGCAGATTGGGATTGGTGAAATGAGACAATGAAATCTAGATCTAGCAATGTCAGCTCTACGCTTTCAACAAACATCAAACAAATAGATGACCCAGAGATCCTCTCCAATTTAACTTCAAGGTGTTTGAAAAGAAAAGCATTTGCACTTTCAGCAGAATATAAGGTACCACAGCTTTTTATTAAAAGTTCATTTTAATTCCTCCACAACAGTGTATTATTCAGAGGTATAATGTTCTCTGTAACACAAACAAATGAATTATTTAAACCAAGCCTCTGACAAAACCAGCTGTCAAAATGTAAATTGAAATCTACAAATATGAGCTGTAATGTAATGACTGAGGTTTAATCCTAATATATTTTAACTCACGACTCCCCAACAAATTTCATGTGTGCAGAGGAGAAAATAAAATATTAAACAAACTATTTAGAGCAGGGACAGGATGTCAGAGGAATGACCAGCAGAGCTAATGAAGTAAATTAGATACAGCATTAGCAACCTGAGGGGCTTAATGTCATATTGTATCCTGAAGAAGACTGACTGGTGTAAATGGATGATTAAAGAAGTCAGCTGACACTCAGGGCTGTCCAAGATGATGTGTCAAATACTGTCTGACTCTGACTGCTTCAATCCAAGCTGTAACTTGGATTGAAGTTACAGTATATCTCATCACTAAAATCAGTAAACAAATAAAAATCTTCTTTTTGGTTTTGGTAGGAGTCATTAATTAAGCGTTTCTCAAAGTTTGCTACAAACACTTTATACGTTTTGTGTTTTAAGTATTTCCATATGTGCTTATTAATCTTTTTGGTTTCACTTTCTCCTAATAACATTGATGAAGTTACACCAACCACTTTGTAATTAAACTGTGAATAAGCTGAGCTTCAAACCAATAATGTCACAGTTATGTAGTATCCATTTCTCAGCTATGCTTGTTCAGAACCACAGTTGTTCATGCGCCCCATGTTGGAGGCAGTGACGGATGTGCAGAAAATCTCTTCAAATGCCTTTATTTTTCTAAGATGTTGCTGGTCTCCAAGATGGCATCAAATCCTAGATAGTAACAACGCTGATAACCATCTCCCATTTCCACCCAAGACCAGCTTTTCAGAAATATGTGGCTATTTAACTGAGAGGAGTTGGAGACAGAAAAGAAGACATTTTAACTCTCACTGAATCACTATCATTCATTTAAAAATGGCCTTTAAACAGGGTTATTTGAGTTAAGCACAAAGAGTATCTGCTGGGAATTCAGCTTCTCTGACTAGAGCAGTTCAGAGCTCTGGGGAAAAAACAGGGCAAATCATAATTTTTTAAAAGTTTAACCTCATGTGAAGAAGTCAGTTTTACATAAAAACAAGAGCATAATAATAACTTTTTTTAACTGCTTTGTACCTTTTAAATGAAACAATTTTACAATACTGGGCCTTTGTCCTACGTCTAGTCCAGTCTTTGAGAGCCAGCCTCCTGCAACACATTTAAAATAAATAAATGCTTGTCATCAGGCCTCTGCAGAACTGAATGACATGCTGAAAAGAAAATTCAGCTATTATTATTTCATTGTATGGATTTTGTCCCAAAAAATGAAACCAATCTTTGCAAGTATGAGAGTTGAGTTCTGTAATCCTGATGTCAATGGAAAGCTAAGATATGTGAGTTTTGTGATCTCTGAGTTTTGCTTTATTTTGGTATTTCACAGGTGTTTATTTTTTGCTCCATTGTTTCCTATGTGTTCTTCAGCTACTTCTCCAATATCCTCAGGAAGTATTTGAATCCTCAGCTTCAAATACTTGGCTTCCCTTACAGCTGCACTCTTTTTATAATAAATCACCATTCTCCTTGTTCAATAATAAACTCAACCATTTTAATATTGCTACTGATAACATCGTTTTTATTTTCCTTCCCATCAGGCTGTTTCTTTGTGACGAATTACTTTGAAGTAAAGTTTTTTCTTCTATCTGCCTCCTCCCTCCCTGCATTTCATGAGTGTGAGATTATTACTGAGGTGTCAACGTTAAGAAACATATAACTGATAAAGAGAACTGTCTTGGAACAGAAAAGAAACTAAACATTTAGTTCTGCCTACTAAAATGCTAAACTGAGGATGAAAACCTCAGTTTAGCATCTTGAACTGCAGGATACAGCTCTATAAATGTCGAAATTAGTAAAGAAATATTTGATGACAAATTGCAAATTTAGAAGCTAAAAAGGGAACCTGATTTGTATCACAGATGTTTTAGCAAAGGTTTTGTTCAGGTGGAACCGTGAAAACTATTTTTTATTTATGTAAATTTCCCTAAAAGTGAAGAGTCTAGCAACATTTAAAGTTACAGGAAACAACTTTATTGAAAGTGTTTCAGCTTGTGGCCTTCAAATTGTGTCAAAAATGGTTTGAATTTATGTACATTACCCTAAAGAGCTCAGTTTTTGTCTACTGTATGAACGTTTCCCCATGTTTGTGCTTAATTATCCTTTGAGTTGCTTTAAATGTAGTCAAAGGCTCTTGTATTGACAAAGATGTGTACATTGTTTAATCTGCACTTTCTTTGCAGCATGGACACGTTTCATGCTGTGCTCTTCCTCCCTTCTCACATTATTCATCTGTAAATCAAAAATTCGCTCACCCAGATCCAGACTGCAAAAACAAAGAAACATGCAAATTGATCCACAAACTCAAAAAGCTGCTGTATGAACGGAAAGAATCAAAAACAAAAGATTATATCTGAATGAGACAAAGACCACAGTTGGTATTCATGACTTGTGCTGCTGCTTCAGGTGAGGATCTGTGCCACTTCGATCCAAAGCTCCAATGCTGTAAAACAAATTGATAGTTGTGAAGGTACCTTAGCATTATAGTTTGTTTGGCCTCTTTGAGGTACAACTTGACTATTAACAGCTTGTTTGCTTTAGCCTTTAGAAAACCAGAGTGTGGTTTAATCTCTAAAAGTGAACATTTTAGCAATGAATAGTTCCCGGGGCGGTGTGGTGGCTTGCAAAAGTATTTTTACCCGATTAATTTGGTTTACATTGTATCATGGCTCAACAGCAATAATGTTGCAGACATTGTAATGCATAATTGTAAAATGAGTGGAAACTTATTCAGTATATTATTAAGTTGTGTGTTTTTTTTAACAACTGAAGAGCTGAAAAATGTGGTGTGCATTTGTATTCAATCCTTCTGAATCAATAATTTGTGGAGCCTTTTCAAAGCAGGAGACATGCATGTTTATTGAGCTACATCTCTAGCAACTGCACACACCTGGAGATCATTTTTTATTCACATATTAGTTCAAACTCAGTCAGATTAGATTGAAAATGTCTGGAAATAGCAATTTTCCTTCCTTGTCACCTATCCTCAATTGGTTTTAGGTCTGGATTTTGACTGGCCCATTAGCAACACATGAACATGTCTTGATTTAAACCATTCTGTTGTTGCTCTGGCTGTAGGTCTCTGGTTACTGTTTTGCTCGAAGGTGAACCTCCACCCGAATGTAAAATCCTTCACAACCTCTTGCAGGTTTTAATCCAATATTACCCTGTACCCTGTACTATGCTCCACCAAATCCCCCGTCAATACTGGTCAGGGTTATATGCAATGTTAGTTTTTGACCATATGTAGCATGAAAACAATGCAGTCGGATGCTGGCTCCTCCATAACTTGTAGCAAAGATTAAGTAGTACTTCTTTCAACATTGTTGTCATCTTTTTGGCTCTCTTACATGAAAGTTAATAAACTGCCTGCTCAAAATATTTTTCCCCTGAACTCTTTGTCACTTCTCTGTTCAAACCATTCTTTACGTTTCTAGAAAATGCTATCAGTCGTAAATCTTTATTGTTTTGTAATGTAATCCTGGCTACTCTTCATTCCTGACCTACCACAAGTTTGTCCGTTGCTCAGCTTTTTGTTCTCTAATGTTCTCTAATAAACTTCTTACATCTTGACAGAACAGCTGGATTTATATTCAGGTGATATTACATAGAGAAGGACAATTTACTGGAGGCAATTAGTTGCACAGGAATGTATTTAGTGGTATCAGAATAAAGGGGATTAAGTGAGGGAGACTTTTCAGATGTCCCTTCATTAGTATGCATCGCTTTGTGTTTGTCTATGTTATAAAATCTAAAAAAGAAAAAAACAATATCAGCAGTGATTCATTTATATATTTAATCAGAACCAGTAGAATAAGGGAATCTTGGCATTTCACTTTGCAACCATGTTTAGATGAGGGCAAAGAGTAAATATGCTGTCATGAAGCTAAGTAAAGATAACAGTTCTTGGTTTAATGTCAGTAGCTATATTAAGTGTATATTTCATTATTACGGATGTTAAGCAAGTTATATAAAGAGTATCACTTTTCAGACCTATAAAGATGATGCTGGAGTAAATATGTTCATTTTGCTTCTCAAACTGACTGGATGCATTTTGTTTAATTTCTGTTATCCACATTTGAATCCACATATAAAGTTACTTGGATGACCTGTCAGGAGAATTGAAAATGAAAATGTGTCAAAAAATTATTTTAAAAGAAGTATTTCTTTTTTGGCACAGTCTCTTTCAGACTGAGGTTGTTTCTAAGATATGACATGGCACAGAGTGCCCTAACAACTTATTCATAAAAGTTATCATAAAATACACTAATATATTTGCTGTGATAGTGATGAGTTGACAATGGCAAAAAAAATGACTTTCTAATAAATAGCAACACATTTGTTTGAAGTGCGGTAACTGCAATTATCAACAAGTGAAAAAAGTAATTAAGTGCAGATTCTATTTGTCTGCTTTCTTTTCATCTTTTCATTTGTCAGTGCAGACTTTGGGATGTGTTCCCTTATAGAGGTGTTTCTTTTGCTTTTCCAGGAAACTGTTGGTCAGTTGTTAAATGCACTTCCATTCAAGCATCAGAAAAGTTTCTTGAAAATATAATTAAACATTTTTTGTGCCTTTTGTTATGCAACATGAGTTCTTAGAAGCCTTTACCACCTCCCGTCTTTGTCCAATATTTCTGAATCCCCTGAGGCTGAATTTCAGAAAGTAAAAATGTATCACCACCAACATGCTGACATGAACACAACTACTGACACAAAGCCTGTTATCTCTAGATGAGTCAAATGAAAGGCTAGAGGACAAAGACTCTGTGGGAATATGCTGACTTCACTGGAGATCTTAATTAAAGGCGAGAGATTATTTGTATTTTGGTGCAATTGTAATGTTACCCAGTATGAGATATGATATTTTTGTCTAAGGAGGGAAAGAGAGAAGAAAACCTGAACCCAAAGTAGGACAGAGAGAAATGGATGCCTGTTGAGAACAATTAAGACCAAGCTGAGGGAGATTTAGAGTAATCTTTAGATTTTGTCCACAGCTAAACAGCAAGAAGTGAATATCTCCGCTGCTATTTCCTTCTTCAAACAGCAAATGTATGTTTTACTGAAACTGAATCTCAATTCATTATAAAGTCATAAATAGGCCTTGCTAATAGTTGTGAAATCTTGAACCTAATTTTGTGCAGAGGAGACTTTTTGGTTCCAAACCAAACGAGAAGCTTCAAGGATTTTTGTGTAGGTCTTAGAGCCACCTTGTTACCAGTAATGAGGCAAGAAATTATGAAAGGACTCTTTTGATATGCAGACTATTTTTGATCAGGCTCACTCTGGAAAGTTAAACACTATTAATTTTCTTAGATCTCCATAAAATACAGGTTGTGATTACTGAGAGGCAAAGCTGAAGGAGTAAAAGTGTGTGTGCTTGTGTACTTTTTCCAGAATTGCGACACTGGGTACATCATCTTAACTAATCTATATATGATTTATTGGAAGTATACAGAGAGAATGATTCATCATTTTATTCTTCCAGCATGTTGCCTGTTTGCAGCACTGAGCAGGACTTATGCCTGCCAGCAAGTGCATGCACAAAAATGGATCTTATCAAATAACGTGAGCAAAACGCGGCACTGGAGACAGCACTAATCTGATTCGTAATATATGTCACACTACAAGATGGCTGCCAATTAAGTCTTGGTTTAACAACAAGATCAGAGAGTTTCATAAACAGCCAGTAGCTAGATAAATGTCTGTATTAATTAGTTCTCAGTGCTACTAGATTCTCTCTTCTGGGTTTGACAGGATTAAATGTTAGAATTAGAACATGTTAGAATTATGTCAGCACAAGCACACGTCTTGATATTCACATGTCATTTCTACCATACAAATTCCTTGTTTTTTTCTACGTTGTACTTTTTGATAATATGCGTCAAGTTTTAATGTCATCAGTATAAGTTGCTAATTCTCAAAAATCCGTAAAGGAGAAGGAAAAAACAGAGCGAAGGAGTGGGGTGATGTTTAAGATCACATTAACACTTCTTCAAGGGTGAACCAAGACCTACTAGATATGAATAATGTCAATGTTTAATCACTCTACTATATTGCAGTACTACCATAGCCTATACTGTATTCATTTAATACAGCAGTATGCACAATTTATGATAATTAGTGGGAAGTGTCAAAGTACATAAGAAACATAAATGCTAAATCAACTATAGGGTCAATTTTCTGCTACAAGTCTATCAATTGACTTTTCATTGCATCTGTAAAGCTCTTCAACAAACTCTTTTATGTCTTGTCTGTCTTTAATGTACTGGCCTTAAGCAGAACTTGCCACAGTCTGTGAAGAAAGAAGATTGCCTTCTGATGCCATCATAAAATTACAACATGTTACATAATGGTGTGTTTTGGTCACAATGTCATGATCAGTTTAGTTGAATACTTGCTGGATGTCCAGTGCAGATCTGTTGTTCTAAAGAGGAAGCACCCAATGAGCAGAATTCACACTAATGATGACAGAAAATTTCAAAGAGTGAGGAGGATTTTTTTAAATGCAGCTATGAAATAGAATATTGTCCCGCAATGGCAACATTTTTGATATGGTTTCAAACTTAGTTTTAGTTTGTAGCATAATTTGGAGCATTTCAAGAAACTTCATAGAGCTTCATTTCTATATTTAAGCTGCATGTTTACATCTCTGTGTGTGTTTACTACAGCAGGTTGGTAAGCACTGCCTACATGGCTTCATCATCCCATCCCAGATTTGCTATATAGAGTGTTTGTGTTTTCAGGATACACAGAACATAAAAGGCAGCCTATCCGCAATGTTACACCATATGTGCATAAATAATTAATCTTATTGATCAGTTAAGATGAATCCATACAGACTCACCAGAAAAGGTTTGAATTTATTTATTTTTTTTGCAAAAGAAAACATTTTATAAAGTCTGTCTTCACAGTAAACAATATCTAGTTTCCTCAACTGTTATTAATATTTTTAAAATCCAAATAAAGTCAGTAATCATTTCCTTTGTGTTTAGCGGGCTTCTTAAAGCATAATATATATATATATATTTTTTGGTCAGGACTTGCTCCAGTGCACCTCCACTGTTTTCATTGTTGTTATTGGCATAAAAAGAAAAGTTGCTGGATTTGTTGCTAGTGGCTTTTTCAACAATAAATTAGAGGGGTTTGAAAAGTCGAAGAATAGTGACAAAGTGGATAAGTTGGGAACAGTGTATTTTTCATCCTAATCACAGCCCCACTCAACCCCCTCGATTGCCTACTTGGCTGTTACCCTCAGTGTTTCTTTGAATCGCCCATTTGTAGGAATTTTTCAAAAATTTGTCAAGGGTGTTAGTTACACCTTAAGTTGATTTTTATATATTTGTGTTTTATAGCACTTTGCAAAAGTGCTATAGCGTTTTTTATTGTTACTGTTAAGTAGCAGACAGTCACATTTTGGCTCAGCTCTCTCTCTCTCTTGCTATAGATGGCACACGAATCCACCAATCAAACTCAAACTCCTTCAGGAACAAATCGACATATTGCCTTTGTTCTAAAATATATTTAAGATAATAACAATATGGTTTTTGACATTTTACATTTTAATTAGTTATAATATTTGTTCAATTCAATAGTGATAAGGGAATGTTATTCTCTGAAATTGTTGATTTCAGGGTCAAATGTAAAAACAGGAACTACTGGTTTAATCTATTTCAGCTGTGCTTCATACAACTGTGTTACATGCTGTTTTTTATTTTTGTTTTTGTTTTCTATAGTCTTTTTTTATTTTACAGCCCAGCAGCGTATTATATCACAACCTGATTTTGAGGCTATATTTTACTTATATCTACAATACAAAATACCAGGAACTCTGTTTAAGAATACAGAAATTATTATCCACCTAAAGCCCACATTATGGTGATAGGATGTGAAAAATGGGTCAGCATGACCCATTATTATAGACTCTGGAGCTGAGGACTCAATCATGCAAGCCCATGGGGAAGACAAGGAGATCTGCAATAGCTAAGCAACACAGATTAAATGAAAGCCTGCAGAAGGATGTGAGACAACAAAAGGCATAGCCTAGAGATCTGAAAAGACATAAACCTTCATCGAACACACAAGCTTAAGATGGTACAAAACTAACACTGGCTACTCTAATTCTAAGGACCCTTTTCATCCTATGCCTCACACGTTCATATTCTAATTATTATCAATAAAAATAATATTCATTGAGGAATGAAAGTATTCTTTCTAGAACATCAAAAACGTGTGAAAGCCTCTTTAAAGTTTAAATAATCTAAACTCAGATGCAACACCTACAGAAATACCACACAAGCAACTACTTTATGAGTTTCAAGATAAACCCACTTTTCCATTTGCTGTTTCACAAAATTTTAAATGAGAATCAATTGAATTGTAATTTTATTTAATATAAAATATTATTTTATTTAATAATAAAATATTTTGGTTGTTAACATGAAAAACATACCCAGAGAATGACAGAAACAGCCATCCATTGTTCGAAAAATTATGTTTTTGCTTCAGGAGCAAAACCACTTTGTATGAAATGATTGTAAATTTCTTTTTCAGCCACTTCAGTTCAACCTCCACTTGCAATAAACCATAACAACAGTCTAATTAATTTTAGCTTTGAAATTCCTAGTTATGCTGTCAAACAGGCCGTCTGAATTATGGCTTGCAGGGCCAATCAGCAACCAAAGCTGAAGGATAATTAAACAAGTGACTTCCAGGAGTATGAACAAGCAGTGCATGAGAAAAACAGCAAAATTAATAAAACACAAAAATGGCATCTCTAAGAGACTGGTGATCCACTGATCCACTTCTTTTAAATTAATTAATTTTCTGAAGTGTCATGATCATTAACTGAAATTTGAGAGTTAATAATTTATTTCTTTTATATTAAATCTTTTATCTATTTTTAAGAAATTGTATGGCCAAGACTTCAATAGAAACGCTAACAAAAGCTGCAAAGCCGCAATTGGATGAGACAGATTCTCTTTTTTTTTTCTTACAGAATGTGAACGCAAGTTTATATGATCATGTACTTCAATAAAAAAAAGTTGGATCGCCTCTCACAATCATTTTAAAATTATATTTTATAACTACTCAGCCTGTCTCCTTGATCTAAAATGTTCCTGACAATATAAATAAGCTTAAATGTGAGAAAAGAGCACCTATTATTCATACTCAACAGTCACCAAAACTGAGAGCTACAAAAAATAAAACCTCTGGGTTGTTGTGGCACCTGAAGGATGCAAAATTAATATATAATAGGCTTTGCATTAACAGCATTCACAGTTTTTTAAAGCCATTCTTAATTTATTTTAAACCAAATGGGTGTTATGCTTTGCCTTTTTACAGAATAAAGATTGTTCAACAATCTTTTAGAAAAATCTTACAGAGATTTTTCATCATTATTAATTCTGACTGACATCACAGAAGATTTTTTTTCTGGTTCAAAGCATTCAAGATAAAGCTTAAATAAATGAAGCTGAAACAAAAATGACAAATCATATGCCAAAGTCAGTTCATAAAAAAGCTGTGGCTACTTGCTAATTGTAATTAACAAACCTGCAACTTAGAAAAATTTTTACAAATGTTGGCATTCACTCGTAGGATTTGCTTAATGTAATTAAGAAATATAAGAGAAATCTAAAAGTTGATTAATGTAAACATTCATCTAGCCTTGTTTTCAATGCTAATTTTGACTTTTAAATGTGGAAGAATCAGGGACCAGCACATTCAGAGTTACTTTAACTCTCCCACACCTCTCTATACACACGAATAAATGAAATCAGACAACAAAGAACTTATAAATGTTTTATACCCTATTAAATGTACCTAGTTCAAGGGGGTCCAAGCTATAATACAAACACAACTCTGTAATTCGTCTGGTGTTTAAGATACACTTTGAAACTTGTTAGACTTGGCAATAAAATGAGCCGTGGTTCATCCCATCACAGATGGACTTCCTTTCAATGCATCAGTCCACATCTGGTAGTAGCAAGTCCCAAGGGACCACTTTAACTCTTCAAATCTGAATAAACATGTGCATTATTTACATTTCTAAAAACTAAATAGTGGAGCACGTCGAGTTCCTTTCTTTGCAACCCCACACCAGATTACACTCTAATAGTTTTACAGAATAACTCAAAGCGTATGGATCTAGTGAGCATTTTTTACCTAGTATCTGCAAAAACCTTACAACTTTACTTTGTTTTACACATTTGCACACAATCAAAATGCAGATTTGGACATGATGCATTTCTGAGATGAGCTAGAATTATTTTGTTGTCTTCAGTTACCTAACCTTGACCCAATACTGCTGATATTGTTAAGTCGAAACCATTGCATTAGTAAATCCCCTGCATTGTGTGAATGTGCACAACAGAGAAAAACTTGGAGTGAATATGAATGCACTGATCAACAAACACAATGTGAACAACCTTGTTGAGTCTTGCAAATGTAAAACGAGAAAAAAGGTTTTTTTTCACATGAAAGAGCTCCCAGTTTTACCATAATTCTTAGTAAAGCATTTTAAACCATTAGCTTTTTCTTAGTAATAATAAAGTAATAAGTCTTTTGTGTAGTCAAAGGATGTGAGTCTCTTTTCTTGCTTCCAATTTTTTATTTTTTTATATTTGAAAGGTTATAATCAGAATTTGTATGACTTTAGCCCCGGGTATAATAGCCCATAATATCCCCACATTCTACCAAGACTAACCTATAACAAACAGTAGCAGATTAAACATGAATAATACCCCATGGATGACATGGTAAAGGTTTCATGTATCACAAAACCTATTGTACAGAACCTTTAATTTGTATAATAATGTATCCTCAACTTCAAGTGGTCAGAAATGTATTAGCCAAAAAAAAAAAAAAACTCAGTTTGAGTTTCAGTTTAAAGTAAACAACCTGCAGAAATAAAATTATTCTTGGGTTACAGATGGGATATTTTAATCTGAGTTGCAGTGATTCCATAGTACAGATGTACTCGCATTGGCAACCCCCTTTTTTCTCTACATGCTGGTGGTCAACAGTGGTCATTATGGTTAAACAGCTTAATCAAACCACAAGACATGTCTCCAATAACGGAGATCTTTGTTCAAGTGTTCATTTGCAAAACGCAATCTGGCATTTTTTATGTTTCTTTTGGAGTGATGGCTTCCTCATTGAATGGCCTTTCAGCTCAACTCAGTACAAAACATGTTTTACTGTGGATGATGACGAATCTTCACAAAGTCTTTGACTTTTCTTCTAGAGTTGATTTGAACCGTTTTGGACCTAAACTGAGTCTATATGAGCTCAAACTATTTTGCAATGACAACAATAAAGTTTCAGTCTCTATATTTGCAGTTCTTAAACTAATGCTTCAAAAGAATTAAAGCACAGATGGCATCAAAATTGGATTCTGCAAAGTATTCTCAAGCAGACTGGAAACAAAAGCATGCCACACATTTGAAGATTTTAGAAATGTTATTACAGAACTTTAGAAACTTACTTTTTGTTGCTAAATATATATTTAAGAAAGAAGATGCTTTCTCTTTAAGCCCCTAAAAACAAATACTTGTTCAGTCTTCTTGATTCTTGTAATCTGACCTTCGAGTAAATCTACTGGAACATCAGCTGCTGAGAAGATTGGTAAATGTCTTACATGTTTTCTATTTTTTTTTATTTCTCTCTGAAGAATGATAGACTGTAAATCTTTGAAAATTACTTTGTAACTCTTCCCAGATTGATTGGCAGCAACAATTGTTTCACTTGAGTAATTATCTCTCTGCCTTGGCAGCTTGAGAATGAGCATAAAATCACTATTGTGTATCCATTTCCCTCACCTTCCCAATTATTCACCACTTTGTTAGTCTACCACATAAAATATCAATAAAATACACTGAAAACTGTGAATGTATCAAAATGTGAAAATATTGAAGGGGTGTAACTAGTTTTGCAAGTAGAGTTATATTTTAATTCTGGCAAGCAAGCATTAACTTGACATCTATTCTAAATGAATGCCTACAGACACACCTACAATGTCGTAGGTGTGTCTCCAGTAGGAAAAAGGCTTTTAGTGACTCGAAGTTTGTCGAAGAGAACAAGATGTGCTAAATTACATGGGTAAAACCGTTGAAAGTACTTTGTAACAGTAGCTAACATTGTTGAGTTATAGTGTGTGCTACATTACCATTTGTATGATAATCACATAGATTGCTTTTCCTGCTTTCTTTTGTCCCTGAATACCAAGACTGTCAAGGCTTGCTCATACTGAATGCAGTGTGTGTCACCTCCAAACAATCTGCTCAAGGTCTCCTGGTGTGTTAATCTGCTGAAAAACCGAATGTATACTCTCACATAAAGGTGTTTATTTGCATGCATAATGAAAAAGCTCTTTTCTGTGACGATAGAGCAGATTCAAGGAAGGTTAGAAAATAATGTTTTGTAAAGATTGTTATGTGCAAGGGCTGTTGTCTTGTGTATTGGTTTATAGATTCAGTGACGACGAAGGTCACCTGACACTTTAATATTAACACAGAAGAACACAGAACCCCCTCAAGGCTGCAATGATTTAGAATTGGTGCTTTAATAATACATTTACTGTGAAACCTGCTCACAGTATCTGCAATGGAGGGAAAATAATCACATAAATCTCACATTAATTTCCAAAACATTCCTAAAAACAAATCTAAAATAAAGAAGAGGAAATACAGAGGGGGAAAACTAACTTGGGTGAGGATAAAAAAAAAAAAACTTTGACCATTTAAAAAAAAAAACAAGATTTTATCATTTTTAGAAGGTTTATTTGTTCAACAAGAAGCTGACTACATCAATGAATGACAAACTGAAAATAATATGTTTGCAGAAAAGTATTTTGTAACAGTTTTACCAGACTTATGGAGAGGCAAATTCAGTCACAGGCACAAAAATAAGACAAATATCTTGTTTCATTTTTATTTTCTTTAATTGTCCAAGACAAATTATAAGTAAATTTTCCCATAGATACTATTATTTGTTTTCAGTAAGACATTTTTTGTGACATTTCTGAGGAAAAATAGGCTAAATCTTAGCTCACTTGATCTACAGTATTTGGGATGTTTGTAGTTTCTTGGAAATAGACAGTTTTGTAGCTTTAACTTTTATTGACAGTCAAATCTATTGTAGAATAAACTAGTTTGCCATGAATAATCTGGTATACACATTTTCTTACCAATTAAATATTTACAGATACAGTGGAATATAAATGCAGTTCTTTCAAACATAGTGTTTTAATCATAAATAGTACTACATGGAAAACAGTTTTCCTATAATAAATGAGAAACATTAAAGCAATTTGTTTGAACCTCTCCCATCTCCTCCAGACATATCAGAAAATTGTGCAGCTCTCAAAACATAAACACCAAAAATCTTGGATTAAGACAATAAATACATGTAGGCTCAATATTATAATCGATAAGTTTTGTTTGATGATTTTGGTGTTATGTGGAGGTGGAAGAAAAGAGTGCATGAATGAAAGTGATGTTTTTTGTTCAAGAAATAATGACACTATTAAAAACCTTTTTGAAGATAGGATGAATAGCTGAAATGTTTTTGCTGACTCAAAAAAACTGAATTTATGGATATCTGCTTTTATGTTATATTATTTAATAAATTATTATGCATTACATCCAGAAATGCATCTGGATGATATGCTTTCTACATCCAAAAATAGAATGCTTTTCAGAGGAATACTGTTTCTTTTACAACATTTGTTCCCAACAGCACCCATTAAAAAACAGATTCACCAGAAATGCTAACACAATTGCTATTACAAGCAGCAATTGTTTATTGGAGCTTTTCCTCAGGCCCCCAAGAAAATTGTCTTTTATTATTAGTAATTTCAGTGGTGTCCATTTCCAAAATGAGGCTCATTAATCATCATATTGCAAAAATTATAAAATACAATTTAATGTTAGAAAATAACCTCTTCTTCAAGTAGTATCTTACACAAAAAGTCAAATAAGTGAATGTAGGACGTTTTGTTTTGTCTGAATGCATACAGCAGAGTTCAGATTTAATCTGGCTCTTGGATCATGATTGAATCCTGAAGCATCCTCAGTTTTGAATCATAAGTTTGTGGCCTTATGAAGTAGAACATAAGCTTTTTCTGACCTCATGTATCGCACATCGTCACCATATCCCTTCACTGTCTGAACAGGTGTTCAACCTACTCTGAAGGATACATTTTTTAAAGTACACACACCAATTCGCTAGTTCTCATTCTTCCCTCCTCACACTCCCAGCTTATTAAAAAGCTTCCTTCCTTCTTCAAAGCCCTGGTGACTGATCCAGTAAGAGATTTCAAGCTGTGCCTTGTAATGATGCAAGCCATGTGAAGCGCAGAGCAATGGGTCAACATGAAAAAAGTTGGAACAATGCTCTAGATAGCATAGAACTGAAAATTAGGAACTTCTTAAACGCCCCTTTAATCCTTTAATCAATAAAAACAGAAAACAATGTAATTTTTGCACACATTAAATCACGACTTTTCATTGATTCCTAATTTATTATTGTCACTAATCAATTCATTCCAGAATAGTAACATCCTGTGATTCAGTAATCATTACAGGATGCAAAGGTGCAACAACAGCTCGATATAAATTACTGTTAATCATGAATTTAAAATATGCTAAAAACACATATCGGTTTAATGCAGCAAATTATAGAAATACAACAGTTTTGAAGTTTTTTTTCTTTTTTAAAGATGGTGACCCAGTGACAAATTCTATAGTTTTTACAATGACATCATTTTTTTAATGCAAAGCTTGTAAAATTCTAAATATGAACAGTGCGTAGCTGTTTAGTTTTAGTCTCAGGGACTTCAAGATATCCAGAAAAAAACATGAGTGAGGAGGTAAGCCTCTGTTTCAACTAATCAGGAGACAGTAAGAATGCATTAAACATCCCGTAGAAACCGATACACCAAAAAACCTTGTAAAGGAGCATATTAGCTTGATTTTTAAGTTAATATCTTAGATCAGAGGATCTTATCTGCTGGGTAAAAGGTGAGGCATCATTTCCAAGCTGATTTTGAAAAATTCACAAATGCCTTTTAACCTTTTTTTTACTTCTTTTATTTTTGTGTGATTTTATTTGGAGAGTTTTGTTGTTCAGCTCTACTCTTTAGTTCAGTTGTGAGAATGCAAGTGTCATCTTGGGACACTTCACAAAGAAATCTAATCACATTTTTATTCAATCACATATGCATTCCCTTTGACTCTTATCAAACAGTATATTAAATTTTGTTATTTATTGAAAGTTTAAAAAAATTCTATTGAAGTAGTAATTCGCAAAGCTCCTTCAGTGCTACTATTGAGGTCTTGGCAGCCTCCCTGACCGCTTCTATCTTGTATTTTCAATAAAAAAATGTCCAGCGTTAGTCATGCCACGGCTTGATATTTTTAGTGTGCCAGTGTGTATACTTTCTCTGGCTGATCCTTCATAACCTGTCTACAAACTTTAAAAACATTTCCAAATCAAACAAGAAATGGTTCACAAGGAACAAAGTTTTGTAGAAAACCAGTGCTGTGAGATAAAAAGGATAAATTCTCAGAAAGGACTCAGGATTCTGCTTGACCTGAAGACATCAGTGTGAATCTGGTGATTTTTTTTGAAAAGCAGCAAAATCTGTTCTTATCTGTGGGATAAATGTGCTTAGTTTACAGATTCGTATGTCTTTTCATTTTATTTTATTTTATAAATCATAATTTTTCCATTTCTTTTATACAACTGCAAAGAAAAAAGTATTTTAAAGCAAGGGTTATGTATGTTCTGCATGCTGTATGTCTTGGAACATCAATTTAATTTCTAAAATAAAAAACTAATGTATTATAAAATTGCATTTTTCCATTTCTTTTTCTCTGGGACTGTGCTATTGCAATGAAGTTGAATTAATTTTAAAGTTATTTTTACACTTCTTTATCAGATCTGCCAAAAGAAAAAAAAAGCCTGAAGCGAACTGGAATGGAAATAACTTCAAAACATGATCTCACACACGCACACCTTTCTATAACAGCATCAGTGTTGAATCCCTCAGGAACCATTGTGGCATCGAGTCAATGGACCTAATATGGAGCGCTTCCTCTCTTGGGGCACATACATATGAAATTGGCTCAGGTTTCACTGCTATCACTCACACAGACTGTCAGATGCTTAGTGGCATTCTGTTGATCCAATTAATTAGCTCCTAATAAGACATGGAGAGAAAAGGGATTTGCTACTACTAAGTAGTGACAGAATCAAAGCCCTCTTCAAATTAAGCCAATATTTTATCACAAACTGATTATTTTTATCTGAATAATCATGTACACTAAGTAATATCTCCCAAGAAGACTCATTCCTTAAGCAAAAGCTCCTAAACAAAGACTTCCTAACTTTTATTGTTTTGGTTTAACTTCTAAATGAGATCTATTTGCAATTTGCAGCAATTTTGTCAGTGTCACACCCTAGTCTGAGACGGTTAATCAAGCGGCACTGAACGGAGGTGACATCCTATCCTGCATGAAGCAGATGTTGTAAATCTACTGCAGCTCACTCAGACAGGTGCCCTCCAGCTGGTTCCTCTCTGTTGCTTTGTGTTTCCTTTCTGAGCAACACTCGGTCCAGCTGTTATGTTCTCCTCATTATAAGGTTGTACGGCGAAGCCTGATTAATGACCAAAAGAGGACTCTGTAGAATAACATGTGCTTTGAATATTTAGATAAAGTTTAGGAAAGATTTTGTCCCCTAAATGTGACTTCCAGCTATAACTTTACTACTTAAGACGATAAAATTTAAGATATTTTGAGGAAATAAAGAATCTAGATAAAAATTAGCCACAGGAAAATTAGCATTAAAATCAGCATATGTGGAGGAATGAACAAACTAGACATACACCCAATTAAAATAACTAATCCATTTTGATATGAGCCATTTGTATGCATACTCTATTACTTGTTTACAAAAAAGGTCAATCAGAAAATCTCTTGGTAGCAACTCAGGGTATTTATCATGGAAACATGGTGAATGTAATTGAAGTGTGATGTAGTTCAAACCTCAAATCAGAATAGTGAATGGTTGTTGAAGACAGAGAGGCTGGTTCAGACATTGAGGATCCATAACTTATCAAACATTTATGTGATTAATTACTAAACTAGCTTTTCACAAAGTCATAATTTGTTAAATCATATGTGATTACATTAACCTGTTAGGGGACCTAACCGTTTAGCTATAACATATAACATTGCACCTTTAAAAAGTTTATGAAATCTTGTACCTTGTCTCTGCATAAATAAATTAGCAGCATAAACAGTGGGAATTTCACATATTGTAATTTCTGGTTTACAGCAAAAAAAGAAAGAAAATATCCAGCATGCAGCAATTTGTGGAAAAGCCCTTATTCTAATTAAGTTTTATATAATGTGCAAACAACCATCACCAGTCATTTCTTTTTTTTAACCTTTGTGGTGAAGATGAAACCATAAACTGCTTCCTTTGTAGAGATCCTGACATGTCGTGGCAAAATTATTCATAAATCAATTTCTGTATGCAAGCTGCTGGCTGCCATAACTCAGCTGATACACACTTCAAAATGGAAACTCTGATAACAAAATATCAAATCTGCAGTAATTCACTTGCCTGACAATGTAAATAAACAACTAAATATTAATTAGATACATTGCATTGTCGGTGTTTGAACTGCGTTAATTGCAGATGTATCAAACAGTTCAGTTTGTGAGCTCATCCTGCCTGCCAGAAAAATAACAGCAGCATCTCTCATGTAAAAGCAATGCTATCATAGCTCTTTTATGGCCTGTGAGACTTGCTTTTTTGCAATTCATGCATATGGATATACTGCACCACAACACTAATAAAAATGGATAGGAATGTATTTTCTTTCTGTTTTACACACTGGAAAACTAAAAAGGGGACATAAGATACAAGAACATTATATTTCTCAGCTAGGAAAGAAGCCACTGCTAATCAAAGTAAAGTTAAAATTTGTCTTAAAATTATGACAAAATTAGAGCAAAATATGACTTCAACACAACTGCTGTGTTGGGTCCAAGTTACCACAAAGACACTCCACCAAAGAATATTTAACATGAGAAAAAAATCTGATTAAATCAAATAATTAGAGCAAATGTAATAACTGGGTTAGTGCATCTCCAAAACCAGAACTCCTGTGGGATGATACCAGTTTATAAAATATGCCTCAAAGAAGAAAAGTGACCCACAGATATTGTCCTGGGGAGAAAAGCCTCACTGATGCACAAAGGGGCCAAAGCCTGGCCTGTGTGGTCCGATCCACTGGATGAACTGCTAAAGCTTAAATCGCTGAACAGGTAATGCTGGTTCTGATAGAAAGGTGATGTCAGATTACACACTGAATCTCAATTTGTTGTTTCTCCAGCCCAGTGCTGGTGTCAGTGCTGACCCTGAATCTAAAATGAGTATGTTATGATCACGACTAGACCAAAAGTAATGGAAGAAGGTTTCCTGGATTAATAAACTGTATATTACAAGAATGGCCAGGTGTGTGTGTGTGTATCATTTAGCTGAGTAACACTTTACACAAGGCTGGACCATAGGAGAAAGGCAAAAGCAGTTTGGCAACATTTGTATAGGAAACCTTGGGTGGTGCCATTCATAGATGTTTCTTTAACACATCCCACTTATCAAAGCTTTGTTGCAAACACTTTTCCATGGAAACAGTGTTTTCTGACGGCTTCTATCCAATCAGATAGAGGCCGTCTAAATATGAGAGCAACTACTGTATAGTTTTTACCTCCTGTCTGAAACAATTAAAATCATCAGGCTTTGATTGGTTTGTTGGCCAATTTGAATGACTCAAACGCAAGTGTCAGCAGTACCTGAATTTAAAATGCTAGCATCAAATCAATGCTTCTTGGTAGAGCGGAAAATGAAGTTTCTTCTTTATAAGGAAGAAATTTATGCTTATGCTACAGATTGCTCAGGAGGGGGGATTGCTCCAAAATCAATGACTCAATAGAATCACAAAAATGTGCTGTTTGGCATAGTAAACTAGACTCAATTGTTTTCTAAACTGAATCAAAAGAGAATGCATGCAAATTCATTTATATCTGTCTTTATGGTTGCACATCTGATATATTTCTGAATATTGATTACATATTTTTTTCTTTTCTACGTTAGATTTCTTTTGAACTGGTCCTGCATAAATACTCAATTGAGAAATACAGAGAGATCTAAATTGCTTGCCAAAAAGCACAATTGTGTAAAGGCAGTTCTAAATTTCCATGAAATGTTGCAATATGAAATATTTATTCTCAGTGTGTATGCCTGAAGTTTCACTGTTTTATTGTACTAAATCTCCACTGTCTCACCCTGCATATCAACTAGGAGTCCGAGGACATCAGCACGATCAGCATTAAAAGGAAATCATGCAAACAAAACAGAATGTGCTTTTTCGAAGGTGCATGCGCAAACCACAGAATGTTCAGTCTTTCCTGCATAAACAGAACATTTCACCAGGAGCCCGACTGCTCTTCCAATTTTAACCACAGTAGCTGTTCTGGCCAAAACCTTTGTCAGTGGTTGTTGTTGCATGACCCAGACTTGGTCCAACAAACTGCTGGCTTTGTTCAAATGCAGTCAACGTTTTCAATTTTTAATTACAGGAAAATCAATGTGACTGAAGATTTCACTACAACACAATAGACAATCTTAGAATATGTGGTATGCAATTTTTCTGCTTTGGAGAACCTCGTGCAGATCATCAGAGGTCTATTTTTCAGAATTTCAACAAAAATTCATGTATTTTATGCACACATATTTGGCTGCTTGTTCTGTGATTAACTACATTTGGTGACTGTAGTTTATAGCTGAGCTAAAACTGAAAATGCATTTTTTGCAAGCATTCATTTACATTTACTTTTTTTTGTCCTATTACATTCAAAGTTTACAGTGCATGTTGCAGAGAAACACAAAGTAGTATATAATTGGTACGTGGAAACAAAACAAAAATGTGCCATGCAAAAAACGTCAGGTCTCTTCACTCTGATATCTCCTAAATAAAAAAGTTACAGCATAAAATATGTGAGCTGATCCGTTAGTAAAATATGTAAGACTTGGACAAAATGAACGGACAGCTGTGAGCGTCAAAGTCTTGTCTGAAATTTTCAATTTGAATTAGGTCTCGACTTTAGATAGGCCATTCTCACCATTCAACAGTAGCTCTGCATGCTGAGGCCATCATCATTTTAGAAAGTGCACCTTCGTGTGAGTCAAGGTCTTTTGCCACGTAGAAAAGGTTTTCTAGCTCCTACAGAGGTCAGAACTGACCTTTTGGCTTTTCTTTGATGAATGTTCGTTAGTGAATTTGTAGTTGTGCCACAATCTTTTCTCTTCTAAGGGTATAAATACTTTTGTAAGTGACTGAAAATGACTCTGTTGCTAATCAACTCCCCAGTGTCTCTTACAGCAGGTTAACATTTCTGTCCCTATATTTTATGTAGAGGCTAATTTTTGATTCCTGAAAGAAAGAAAGGGTTACAGAAGCTTACTCGTAAAGGCTGTGAAATAACATTTGCATGAATAATAACGTGTGCATATCTAATATTCACTGCTGTGAGGAGAATGAGTTCCTAAAACTTTCCACTGTGCCGTGCTTTTGTAACTTTATTGCCTGGTTTTACAATCCCATAAGGGTTATAAATGCATTTAGTAGATACCAAAAAACAAAGTCTTTAATTTGAAGTCCAGTCTCTGTCAGTCTGTTAGATGTAAATGGAGCCTCAGCATTTAATTTCCCCTCAGTTCTGTATGTTTAAAGTAAATCTTCTGGTAGTATCTAAACTCCTTTATAATTAGCTGTAAAATATCACCTTAGACTTTCTCTTCTCGGGCTGAAAACTAAAAGACAATCAGGTAAACTATTAAAGTGCTAATGCAAAGCCTTTAATACATGTTTGTGTATGTGCTCCTTTTTCAGCAACAGTTCAAATGATTAAGGTTAAATTGTTCTACTAAATGAAAATATTGGTTGCGGCTGATTTAAGATTTAACATTTAAAATCCTAATAAACTGTGCTTTGTCCATCAGTTACAGTTCATTTTCTTATACTACAACATATTTGATCATATGAATCTCAAAACAAAACACTCTCACTGATTAGTGAACAATAATTTAACTGGCACTTTATTACAATAATGGATTAGGGCAGAAAGCCCATTTATTTTTACTACCATGCATCACTCCCAGTCAATAGCAAGTCTATGGCTTTCACACACACACCCCCACTCCAACAGCATGTGTGTTTCATACTGAAAACATGAAGCAGCTTCTGACTTCCAAACTTTATCTGCTGAAAGTTATATTTTAACATCACAAGCAGACAAGGAAGTGGGAAACTGAAAAATGTCACGAATAAAGGTCAGAGACATCAGACTGATTGATATAATCTGAATCTCAATGTGCAGATTCTAAAATTTCAATAATTAAAGAGAAAGGTAAGAAAACATGAGGTTCTGCAGAAACACTGTAGCAGCCAGACTCTGACATTTGTTCTCCAATGTCTTACTGAGGATTTAAATTTGAGTTTTACCTTCTGTGTATAAAGCAATATTTACACTTTATAGCCAATCACTTAAAAACCTTTAGCAAAATAGTTGTTAGAACTACTTAATTAAACTGCAGTTCCAAGGATTCTTGCAGAAATACATTTCTATACCTTTTTCACTATCTTTTTAGTAAAAAGGTCCTGTGGACAAGCTGACAAAAGCCATCAAGCTTCACCATGGGGTTTACACTCACAGCACATTTGGACACACCAATTAGCCTTGCATGCAGCTGTTTGGACGGTGGGAGACCACCAGTTCTTGGAGAAATCCCACACAGGTAGAAAGAGTAACATGCATAGCACACAGAAAGCCCCTCAGCCATCATAAAGTCAATTTTTCAGTCACCTCTCTCCTCAGTGTAGATTCTAGTTATCCACAACATGTTAAGATTGCTCTTTATTTCTGTACTTATTTGATATTACTGTTTTCCAGGTAAAAAAATATTCCAATTCAATCCAGTCTTAAACCAATCCCAGTTTATTAGGTACTTAAATACAAAAGTTTTGAATTTCTTTTAACCTTTCCACTTTTTATTACAAACATTTACTTAACTGTATTTTACTGGGTTTCATGAGATCAACCAGCACAAAGTAGTGCGTAATCAGAGTTTTCATCTGCAATATCCGGAGTCTGCAACCTGCAGCTCCAGAGCCACAAGTGACTTAATATGTTAAACATTGAAATGTTGCCCTGTTTCGTTCTGTTAGTTTGATAGTTTTTGTTTGTTTCATTCTTTTGCTTGGTGCATTCATGAAAAAGACAAGGGCCGACTGCTGAGAAATTTTGTCTAGAACCTCTATTGCGGATGTTTTACTTCTTAAAGAAACATATCATCAATTACTTGATCTTTTATTCCAGATTTCTGTTTAGGTTGCTTTCAATTTATTGATTACAAAAAGAGGTCTGAATATAGACTTTATCGGACTTGGTTTTTAATGGAGAACACACCAGGTGTTTCCACAAATAAGAAGAACAATGCAGTTTTTGTCTTGGCTTATATCTGGATACAAGGTTCTAATAAAATCAGAGCAGTGATGCATAATGTGAGGTCCAGGTGCCTGTAAACTGGAATAATTAAAGTAGGAAATCCGTCTTGGAATAATGATACAACACAGAACAAATACACAAAGATGAGGAACAGCTGAAAAATGAACCAATCATGTAAGAGGATGAATTGGCAAAAAAGAGAAAAACGACTGGGAAAGAAATCACTAATCAATGACAGGTGATAAAAACCAAATAACTAAAACCAGGAGGGAAGCAACCAACTTAGAAAGCAAGACTAGCTGCTACAAAATTGCAAAAGAGTTACAAAACAGAAGAGGAAGTCAAGCTAATAGAAATAGATACTATTCAAACCCTACAAAACCATTATTTCTTGCATTGGTTCATAAGTTCTGCTAATTTCAATCACATAATCACTGAAATATGCCTCCAGGAAGGGAGCAGTGGCATTTATTTTTCAGAAGGTCAAAAAGGAATCTTTAGAAATACCATTTACCATTAACACATGTGTGGTAAATAATGGCAGCAATGATTTATATTCAATGTAGACAATGCTGAAAGAAACAAAACACATTTAAGCCTTATGTAAGATGCTGCATAATCAGCTGTTATGCACAGATTTAAATTAAGTGCATTTCTGAAATTCAAATGTTCACATATTCACCAAAACGTGGTTTGAAGGCTGAAAATGCGACCCTGTGTCATATGTCGCAGTTTTATAAGAGCAGATCTTTCCCCAGACACACGTACTGGGGTGTGTGTGTAAAACAAAATGCATAGTTTAGATTTTGTAACAAATCCCCATGCAAGAGTTAGTTTATAATGAAGTACAATACCAAACAATGCATATGTGTGTTTATTAAGAGAAAAAATCTTTAACCGAGCAACAGCAACAACATTCAGTGAAATAAATCAGCAGAATGCAGTGACAAAGCCTTTTGTTGCAAAAACATGGGGTTAAAAATAGTAAATCTCATATCCTTATGAAACACTAAAAGGACTCTAAAAAGCTCTGACAGGACTTAAAAAAAAACTTAACAGTAAGAGGACTAATGATGAATGTAAATTACTGTTGGCAACTCCTAGAATATATATCCTTGTTTTTGTGCCATTTATATATATCGACTTTGCTTTTAGTTTAGATTATTGTGGAGTATTAATGCAATCAGCTTTATATTACGAATAGGTCTTGCATTGTGATGTGAAACATGACCTGGCTCTGGTGAAAGTTTTATTAAGTTAACGTTGCACAAAAATGCTTCATCAACCGTAAAAAATGAGGTACTCTGAACAGTTGAACTCGATTTCAAACAATTATTAGCTTCAGTGTGACTCTGTCAAAGTGAGTCCCAGAGTAAATTTATCATGCAGATAAGATCAAAGACTGGGCAGTCCACTAGTTATCTCAGATTATTTGCTTTTATTTTCTACAACACTGAATGCAGCATTGATTCAGTTTGACACTACAGCTTATTTAAATGGACAGATTAACCCCTTAATGTCTTATTGAGGACCCACAAACCTGGTCTGAGGATCATCAGTGCTAAAGTTTTCAGCTCAGAGGAACCGACCACATCACACCAGGATGAAAACACAACCTTAACAAAGCAAATAGAGGCTCTAAGTGATGGAAATAAAGCACAATTCCAGATGATTTTCACCCCTTCTGCAGCCAATTAAGAGATTAAACTCTATAATAAAGGAGCGCAGTTTGAATGCAGGCTTAATGGGTAAAGCTGGCATAGCAGCAAATTATTTTATTTGATAACTACATTGAAATAAAAATAGGTATAATCTAAACATAGAGAATGGTCTCATAAGGTTCCCTATATGTGTTTGTCATCAACCTGAATTAGTAATGAAATTCTCATGAGGAGTTGAATGTGACAGTATAACAACAGTTACTGAAAAACTGAAAGGGAAATGTACGAAAAATATTTTGATTCAATGTCTACTGATGTAAAATTAATAACAACATTTTTTGTTTTTAAAATGTTATTCAATATCATTTTTTTATTGATCTTTGATTATAAGACAAAAACTTACCATAAATGTACCAATTGTTTAGCCAGAGATAGGAATGGGGTGGAAATGCATTTTTTCTGGCATCACTTTAAAGCACTTTAATAGTTTCATTACAAAAAAATTATAACAATACTATTTCAAAACAGGAAATTTTAAAAACTCTTGTATAACCTGAGGCAGTCTATTCCTAATTTTAAAATAAATAGCAACAATCCCTGAAAATGTTTTCTATTGTTGATTTTTGGCATTGTTGGCGCAAGCGAACGCAGAGAAATCTTTGACTTTGTGCTCTCCTGAAAGGCAGTACTCAATACTAGCATTTAATGGACACTTTTTATAACAGAGGTCTTGATGTTTGCCTTCAGAGTTGGTTCTGGAAAATTGTGGTCATTCTGTTGTGGCCTGCAGGTAACTGAAGTAGTTAAGAGAGTGGGGGTAATGTGTGGTTTTATTCCATCTGTCCAGATAAAATATAGATTGCAGAGGAACTGTGCAGAAAGGTGCAAAAACAAGTTTGGTAATCCAGACAGGTTATACAAATTGACCATTAAATGTTTAGTCATTGTAACTGATCCGAGAAAACGGCTAAATAAGCAGGATCATCATATCTACTGTGATTCAACAAAGATCTGCATGTTTAACAAATATATGAATATGCCTTCCAACGCTATCCATAACCTTTGAATTTTTTTTACGTTTTTGTACAGCTAGATGCTTTAATAAAGTTCAAGAGTTGCTACAGTTTCTCAATTGAACTTTAGCGTGGATTTTTACTGACCTATAAATACTTTATAATCTAAATTATTATGTTTTGGGATGGATCAATCTGATAGAGGAACTACCATCCTGAGACTAGGGAGATGGCTAAGATCCCCACCAACCACCAATGAAAAAATTTAAAAAGCTGGTAAATAATTACAAATACTGAAATGTTGATTAAAAAAGTGTTATTTTTTGTTATCATTTCAGATGTGGTTGTCAAATTTCCAATCAGAACCAAACTTGCTGGCTAAATGAAAATATTTTAAAATCTAAATCTGCCAAGTGTATGAATAAGTTTGGGATTTACTGTAAAGTAAGTAGACCTCTCGTGAATTTCTTTCAACAATCATGTTCATCTTTAAAAGGACAAACGGATGTGATAAGCTGTGGACCATTGCAGCTCTTCCACAGGTCAGTTCAGGTGGATCTCTCTGTCTCGGCAGGTTTAAAGTTGTGTCATCCTCTTCGTTCAATCAGATGATGGATTGAATGGTCTTCTGGGAGATATTGAAAGTTTGGAAAATTCCTTTGATACTCTGTTTTCTCCGTCTTCATCTGTTTGTTTGATATGTCCAAACAAAGCTTTGAGGCATTAATAGGACATAAAAGAAATCATACATAGGTGGAGTCTTTATAAAATTTTTGAAGGTCATTAGTTGCACTGGCTTTTATAAAAAGGTACCTGTATAAAGGGTGTGAACAGAAAGCAGATTCCATTTAATTATCTTAAAATGTGAATAAAGACGCAGAAAAATCTAGTGAAAGTGGTTCTCTGAAAAAGTTAACTGTTTTTAAGGCTCAGTAGGTCTAAGCAGAGATCATTTGTGTTCCTATTTTTTTCAAACTATTTGACAACAATTAAAGGATGCAAAAACGTTTTTAATTTGACTTCAGTTCACAGAGAGCAGCAGATTCAAGTAGTAAATTCTTCCATTCAGCATTTCTTGGAATATCCTTTCATTTACTTAATGAATGACTTCCACAAGCAAAAAGCATTAATAATTCATGACAAAGATTAGAAATACATTAATGCATTTTCCAGCCTTTGTTAAGAAGGAAAGCTGGAGCCAGGTAAAATGAGAAAAAGACCATCACAGTAATCAGGCGGCTAAAACTTTATATTTCCAAACAAAACAGCTGAAAATATGAACCAGCTGCATGTTTCTCTCCACCCAACTGTGTGTGCTGTTGCCACAGAAATCAATATTCTAGCTTCATTCAGTTAGAGAGCAATATTTCACAGATGACTGATGTACTGCTGCCAGTGGTCGCTTGTGAAGGATTTGCTAAACCATAAAGCAATTACAAAATAAAATGTAAAGCTGTGCACTTGATATTTAGTTTCAGTATAAAGTATGACAGAAAATGTTTTAGGACAAATATTTCTTCGAGCAACTCATTCAATTCAACAACACAGTCAAACCATCCCTGCAAACAAACAGCCGGGGCAGACTCTTCAGCCCACTCTTCAGCATATGCACTTGCAAGTAAACTATTTTTGCGTGGTTTCCCATATTGCGCTGTGCATCGGATCATTATCACGGATTCCTCATTTTAGCGACGCATTTCAACGCCGCAGCTATAAATTTGCATTAACACAATTTTAAGCTCATGTTGCAAAATGTGACCAAATATTTTTCATTACACCCGAATGGAGCGGGTTACAAATCAGGCCTAAAAAGAGAAGTTAATACTTACCAAAAGTTAGGAGCATAGACAGATAAACTCCCCACTGATCCATCTCTGTCGGAATTTCAGGTTATACCTCAGAGCTTAAATCTACAGCGGAATATTCCTTCTGCACATTTGGGTATCCTTGTTTGCGCAAATATCTTTTTTCTCTCTCCTCAGCCACTGTAATGTAGTTTGTCGCTTGATTTAGTAAAAATCTTTTTATCTCTCAGAGTCCCACCACTTCCTTCCGAGCCGCTCTCTCTGTCGCGGTTTTGCGCAAAGGTACAGCCATGCGTGATGCTGCGAGAGAAAGTTGTCCTGTGCGCTGAACAGTCCGCTGGTATTGGAGAGCCTTCTGTTGCGCGTCTACGTGGTCGCTGAAGTCCTTGAGTCCGCTGCTGAAGAAAAGCGGAGCGCCGAGAGGGAGGGGGCAGAGGAGAAGGGAGGGGGGGTTGTTTGTGCAGGAGAGGCATTAGGCAGTCTGGTCACACAATGATTGCTTAGCCGCGATTTTCTTTTTTGATCCAAAAAGTAGCTTATCTTAACATTCCTGAATTCTGCAATCCCGCTTTAAAGAATTCCAACCTTCGACATGTGCTTTCATTGGGATACCTGAGATTCTAAAAGGGCGTGGATAATTTTGCAATGACTTATAAGTTATCATCTAAAATTAAGTCTTTTCTCCTTTTACTATTGAGAGGCTTTTTTTAAATCAAAGTTTTAAAAAGGTACTAAAAAGCTTAAAAAGTGTGCTTTTTGTCAAGAAAGTCCCAAAGCAACTTTTGACAAAGTCTGGGTTGATAGTTCTGCTTTATCTTGCGTTGTCATTAATCATCTGTTTAGTTTTCTGGGTGCCCTGTAAGACCTCTGTCAGTACAAAGTGCAACATTGGGGCCTTGGGGTCAAATAGCAAAGGAAAAACAAACTTGCACAAAAAATTGTCATAGAATAAGGATTTTGACAGTATGTATATCCTTATGGTTACAATGTACCAACCTTTTTTATTTCATTTGCAATTTTTCTTAGCAAAAAAATATTTTATGTAAGCGAACTGAATGACTTATGGTGGACCTTGAGTTGACGATGGCAATAAAAGAAGGAATGGCAATGATAATGAAAAGGCAAGCTTCTATTAGGGTTTCAAAACATGTCTGAGATGAGAATACAATTACAAATGTTTGTTCAAAAGCTAAGGCCAAATTGTAAAGTGCTGGAAAATAGTTTTTGCTCCCTTTCCTGTCTTGTGCTTTTTTGTCACACTTTTAGATAATCAAACACATTTTAATATCAAACAAAAACAAACCGAATAAACAGTTTACATTTTTTGTATTTATTAAAAATAAATCCTTAAAGGGGAAAAAACATCCAAACCAACTCTAGCCCTAAAAGCTGCTTGTGATGTCTTCAAGGCACAACTGCTGTCAAGTGTGAAAACTTGCCCCCACTTTTTTTTTGCAGTGCCTCATTGGGGGGTTTTCAGACATAATGACCGGTTTAAAATAATGCCACACAATCTCATCCAAACTTGTATTTTTATTCATTTTATTTTAAAGTAATATAATAAAAAAATCAATAAAATTAATGAAAAGTTTTGGTTTTAAAGTTACAAAAAATGGGAAAAAAAATTTACTGAGTGAAGACTTTTGCACAGCACTGTATGCATAAACGAGCAATGCTCTCTGCAGGTGTCTATTGAGAAGGGAACAAATCCATTGGAGAAGTGAGAAAATCTTTTTGACACAAACTAAATGACGAAGCTTCCATTATTACATTACATAGGCCACATATTGTTTGTCATTTCACACAATGGTTTTCGGCGTATTTCTTTATTGCATCTCAAAAAGTTGATGGCTGGCGGAGTTTGTAAATGTAAACAAAGCTGCTGAGGAGCAGATAACAGCTGGTCTCCATGTTGGATCACCCAGGCTCAGAGTGTGTGCTTTGCTGTATGCATGTGCATGCTGCCTGCAGATCAACCCAGAGGCCCAAAAGGATGATCCAGCTTTATCCAAAGACAGACTGAAGACAGCAGAAGAGCCATTTTGGCCTGTCAATTGTATTGTTATTTCCACATCCTGCATAGCTTCTCTGCTGTACTTTTCCATTGAATAACTTTGGGTACGTTATGTCAAACCGTTTTGCCTCTCTTATCGTTTGAAGTTTTTGTTTTACTTTTTGCTGAGGAATCAAATTGGGAAGACTGTAACTGTACAATCTTTTTACGCCTCAATAGTTGTAATTTTCACTTTAACAAGCTCTCTGTAAGAATATCGGAAACAATATATTAACATCTCTGTTGGGACTTGAAGTGCTTAAACAAGGGGAGATACATTCTGAAACTGCTCTTTGAATCTTAAAACAGCAACTCAGTCCCATTGAGGATCTCTCAGAAAAGCTAATATTTGCACTGTGCATGTGTAATTTAAAACATTAAAATGTGCAAAACGTTGAAAACGCACATATAGTGAAAACTAAAGAGGACATTTCATTTGCTTTCAACTTGTTAAAATACTTTGGCATCTTCCCACTGGACTTGTGCTGCAGAGAGCTGCAGAACTGATGTGATCTGAATAACCTCAACTTTAAGCTTTTTTGCAGGATATTTATTTAGCAGGAAATGTGAGGGTTTTAAAATAAACATTTTGTTATCCATGTGCCAGCATGTTTTCTTCCTCTCTTAATAATTTCTCAATTAAAAAACAAGGTGCTCTATAAATGAGGGAGATAGATGATTCTCAGCTCTTGCTTTAGGCAAACTCACATTGACTATCTGTTTCTGTGAGCCACAGCAATAAGGAGAGGATTAGTCATTTTTTTTACTTATTTTTATGTGTTCAGCCACCAGAAAAGGAAACAGTAAATCTTCTGGGGATTCAACCTTCCAGTGTTGTCATCTGGAAGGTTTGACAATTTCTAAAAATCAGTCACTTAAAATTGTGTTTCAAATGTATTGCTCTTCCTTGTCAGGATATAAATATTTTCTTCTCCCTAAATGAAAGAGTCACATTTTTGTAGAAGATGTCCTGATTCTTTTTTTATGAATCAGAGCATGGTTAGGATGACCTGATGCACCATATGGCTGAAGCTGTAGATCCACCTGGAAACCATCAGTATTTAGAAAAGAAAAGAAAAGAAAAGAAAAGAAAAACACAAACATGTGCCAGATGAAACATGTTTAATAAAAGTCTATCCCTGTAAAAATAGTACATTGGAGATAAAATCTCTGAAGAAAGAAACTCTTCCCATGTGTTTTATTAATTGGCAGAAGGAGGCCACTGACTGATTTAACAATACATTTATCCTTACTATTTCTTTTTTCTACAATTAATCTTTCGTATTTACCATCTACTAACTTCTGTGACTCTGACTGGTACAACATCCAGCATCTTAAATATCAAGATGGCTAATTGTGCATAAAAAAGTCAAGCACTATCTGTTTTTGGAGCAAATGGATAATGCTACCTACCAACAGACGGTTGGTCACAAATTGCCTAACAGCTGAATCACATACAGTACCATGGAAAACAATCCATATCTTTTGAACTTTAATGCATTACAGCTACAAACTATAATGTAATGTCAACACAAAGTTGTGCATCTTATGAAATAAATGGTAAAAGTATTTTTTAAGACATTTTGCAAGTCAAATGTCAGCCAAATGCCACTTAGTCAATTCAGCCTCATAGACTTTGTTTTTTACATCTAAATAAAATCAAAAACAGCAATTGATTACTGTCAGAAGTCACTAATCATATACATGCATAGTATATGATTAGTCAGCCAAGACGACTATGGTAACTCTGGAGGAGCTGCAGTGATCCAGAGCTCAGATGAGAGAATTTATTGACTTGAACTAGTCCTACTAAACTCCACAAATGTGACTCTTATGGTAGAGTGGTAAAAAGAAGGAAAATGTTGAAAGTTATAAGAAGTTTTCTTCTTTTTTCCACCTACATACCATACAGCTAGAGCGTCAGTGGAATGGATTAGAAGTTTGTTGTTGTATAATATAAATATGAAAATGTTCAAGGCATATGAATATTTTGCAAGTTAAAATAAAAGTAGCAAAAAAGCACAGATAAAATCAATGAAACGCCCACATTAAGATGAGTCTTATATTGCATCTTGATCTCCTGAGTTCATAGACAGTAAATGAAATGGTAAAATGTTTCAGAGGGCAAACAACAGCAAACATTCTGTCAACTTTAGCTTTTAGACTTAATTTCAGGACAAATTAAAACACTGATCAATTCATTGTAGGGATCTGGTGATAATATACAGCTAGTTCAGGAATGAATAAGAAAACAGGACAGGGCTTTAAATCTCCAAACCAGCAAATTAAACTAAATTATGCACTGAACAGCGAAATGGTGCAGAGAAATCAGTAAAGGTATAACATGGGAGCGCTTAAAGGGCCTCAACAGAAGCATATGAGCTGCATTTGGACATGCTTCAACTGATCCAGAGAAGTTTTATTGTGGCAAATAAAAATTTAATTACAATAACGTATGCAGGAGAAAATAAAAGCATAAATAATATTTTTACATCCCTGCATTGGCTGTTGTAGCACTCAGTTGACCAGTATTTCCTAGCTGATAAAAACAAAAACAAAGAATACTTTGGCATATTAGTCAAACGATAAACCAAAAGTCAACCCTTAATTTTGATTGGTAGTTGTATCTTGTGCACAAAGCAAACCTATGTTTCCAGCAATGTGTTGCTTTAGTGTTTCAGAAGAAGTGACAGCTACACCCCCCCGAGCTAGATATAGTTTAGCCATCGTAAATGTTGCATATCATCCTTTTAATTAGTCAGACACAAGAAAGCAGCGGCTGTTGTTGTTAGCATGAAAATGTGTCTCTTGAGATAACTGCATGGAGCAGCAAGCCCACACAGTGATCCGAGAGGCACAATAGCGTATCTTGAAATTAAAACACATAACACCTCTGCCTTTAACACTGCATCACTGACAAGTTCCTATTTTATAGTGTTATTCTCACCTCATCTGCAGTTTACCACATATAATAACATTGGATTTTCAGTTGTAGTCAAATATACTAATAAGATGCAAGCGTGTTATATCTATTTGGGGGTTTTAATGGTTTATTTTCTTAAGTTGGGGTTTGGCTAGGCCGTTCTTAAAGCTTAATTTGACCTGATTTAACTGTGCCAGAAGCAGTTTTGATGTGAGCTGTGGTTATCCTGTTAAAAACATCCAAATGTGTCCAAATTCCTATTGAAAATCAATACATTCAGGGGGAAAAATGGAGGCACAGTAGTTCTTCAATCATTATTCCCTCTATTTGGTGCAAGCTATCAGTTCAACTCAAAGGGAACCTGCTCATAAGCATAATGCTACCACCAGCAAATTTGACAGTTGGTACATGAGTCTCACCTTGTCATTGTGACCAAGTAGCTGAATCTTCGTCTCAACGTTCATGAATTATCTTGTTTTGTAGTTTTACATAAACTATGAACCACAAATATTCAAGGAGATCTAAGCAGTTGATATTGGCTACAGCAATCTATAGTCATGTTTTCATTAGGTTTATTCATGTTTTTAATTTATAGTATCTGTTGTTAATGTTTCTCTTCTAAGCTTGCAATAACTTGAGAAATCAGAACACTCTGCATGACAAAAGATGCAAGTTCTTCAGCTTTCATTCCCTCTCAAAATATAGAACATCTAATATCTTTTATAACATATAACATATTCTAACCCTTCAACTTTGCTGTGTGGAGAAGTTTTAGATGATGGTGGCTTTTCCACTGTCAAGTATCGGATGTTTGATGAAAAAAATGGGAAATTTGAAGCTGGGAATTTCGTACCAAAAAAAAGTAACTTCACCTTCTATCAGTTAATCTTGCTACAAATAAGGAACCTCTGTTGGCTGTCAGGGAAGGGAAAAAAGTAGCTCGAGGTCCATTCTCTTAAAGATCTATAGGTGGGTTACAAGTAATTAATGCTGCAATAATGATGCCACAGACATGCGTCCAGACCTCTGAAACAGTCACAGCGCATGAATGCAGGGTGGTGACGTCTTGTCTACGCTTGATTGCAAACAGAGTGCTAGTTGTTCCCCTGATACGCCTGTAAAGCTTCTTCTTTCCCATTCAGTTCCTTTTGCAACAGCTGAGTGGCTTCATATTGGTCAGACTTGTAAATAAATGGTTGATTTATGGAATATTCAAAGAAGTTTAATGTGTCTAAATAGGACTTAATGTAGAATTAGGTGGAAGTTGTTGCAGTGATCAGATAGGTTCCATGCCAAGCAGAACAATGCTCAGTTGGAGCTCGCCTGTGGGGTGGGTATGTGCACAGACAGCGACTTGGTTACTTCTCACAGCAACAGATGGTGATGCAGACTCTGTGGAAGAATGTGTCATTACCCTGTGGATTCCTAACTTAATTTGGAGCACAAAGGTGCAGAGACACACTGACTCAGATACACAAATTAATGCGAAAATAATAAATGGAAACATTCTATATATTTGCATTAATTACTCAGAGAGATTACAGTAAAAAAAACATGTTTTGTCACACCAACTGTGTGAGGTTTAACCCTCAGCCAGGCCCATAAACTCAGATGTATTGTTTCGATGGCGTGAAACCTGTATTAAATAAAATTCTCATGTCACGTTACAGTTCAGGCATTACTGTTCAGTAACCGGCTTCCTTTGACTTCAGCAGAATTTATGTATCCATTCCCACTTTTTCAGACGAGACAATCCATCTTTGTGGTGGGTTTAAGGGGGTGATAAGGTTATCCGGGAACATCTATCACTGATTTCCTGACACTCCCAGCGGACAAAAACAATTAGACAGCACCTGGATCAACAGCTTTCTGTTTTAGGTTATCTCCAGGGGTTTGGTGAATGTGAGTGAAAACAGTAAAATGTGTGGGTGAGTGCAAGTGCATGAGCTGAGGTTGCTTCAAACTTTTCAGGGTGAATTTACAGCACTTGTCTTTTGAAGTTAGAGGCCCTCAACAGATGTTTATAGGAAGAGATGGTGATGTGGAAATAAACTGTGATACAAGCTAGATATCGACACATTCTCAAAGAGTGTGCACTATGTGTTTGGGATATACTCAATAAATGCTCGCTACCACATTGAAAACAAATAGTTATAGATTTAGAAAGAGTGAAAAGCTTAAATTGTACAGTACAATTCAGCTTTACAGTAAGTGCATCTGGTTAAAATTAACAGTTTTTTGTTTTTTTAAAATGTGTAATGGGTGCATGTGGGTAAAGGCTTTACTTGTAATCCTCATTCAAATAGGATTAAATATGATATTTAAAAACCTACTTGAAAATTCTATATTTCTGTGCCAAAACAACACATTTTCTCAGATTGTCATCCTAAGTATAAATATATTTTATTAAGATTTTACATGCCAATACAAATAAAAAAATCTGAAAGTTTGTCAAGCTTTATGCTGATGGGCTTAAAAAATACATTTACAACCACTTCTTTCAGAAGTCACATTGAGTAAACAGTCGACCTGTGTTTAATTTAAATGATATGTAAATGAATTAAGGCCTCAGAGGTTCGTTACCAAACATTAGTGAACAATGCAATTCATAAAGACAGAGAAGCACACAATTAGGAATAAAGTTATAGGAAAGTTTGAAGCAAGTTTTTGTTACAAAGCATCATTCTAGATGTTTACATTGCCTCATGTTCAATCCATTTTCATAACATGGAAAAACTTTATGCAGACCTACCAAGACATGGACAACAATCTAAACTTACAGGTCAAAAAAAGGGAGAATTAACCAGATAAGCAAGCAAGAGCTTAATTTTGTGTTAGTCTATTTAATAAAATCCCTAAAAATACGTTGCAGTTTTTAGTTGTAATGAGAGAAATGTAGGGAAAAAAGTTCAAGGGTTATGAAAGCAATTCTGCAAGTGTTGTTGTTTTTGGTCAAAAACAACAGATTTGTTCTTTGATTTAGAGTTCTTAGTAATAGCAGCATCCTTCTATTAGTACTATCTACACAGCAATTCAAGTTCTTAAAATGTGCAATTCATCAACTAACAGCATTAGATTTTTTAAGGAGTTAATGGCATGCTTATTCAGTAAAAAAAAAAGAAGTGATGTCCATTTCCCTTCCACAGCCTTCATTTGGCAACACTTTGAAGTTATGCAGTTTTGTGGTACAAGGTCTTTTCCTTTCTCCCAACATATTTGCAGCTGTCCCAATTTTGTTCTTGCCTCCTGTCTGTGGGGGTTTGCTTGATGTCTGATCAACACAGAATGCCATAAAAGATGTATTCCATCTTTTGACACAGTTCAGCTTCCAGACGGAGGCATTCTGCTCATGCTCTAACATCAAATTACAACATATAAATCCAGCAGACAAGTCCATATGGTTAGAACACATTGCAGAACACGCTGCGGCAGACAGAGTGTTGCATGCATTTTGCTGATAAAACTTATGCAACAAGGGCCACACAGGAATCCCATAAACTCGCAGTCATGCATTGCACAGAAAACATGACCATAGTTCTGGTTTCTTCCATAAAGTTTCACTAAAAGGAAGATTTTCTTCAAAATGTACAAACCGGCAATAATCAAGTAAAGTCAGGATCTTAGTCATCTTCGCTGAACTTTGTCTAAGCATGACTGTTGGCTCACATGTAGAGGATTTTTACTAGTTTAAGTATTAAATATGGCATTAAAAATTTCAAAAAGGTAATATATCTTCTAATAAGGTGAAAATCATTGCTGTTGTCTTTAGTTTGCTTGTTGATGAGATTCTGGTACTTTATACAATGTAATATTTTCTTATTTTTTCAACCACTTCCTTAATGTAAGCTTCTTTGCACATTTAACAAAAATAAAATAACATCTTTGCTGTTTTTCATGTCTGTTCAGGTTGATTTCTTTCAGTTTGACGTTTCAAAAATTGTTGCTTGCTAAGTAAGTTATAAAAGACATTTTCAGAATTTCTGAAATACTTTTGACAACTAAACTTATCTGTAATGAAAACTTTGACGTCTTGTTTGCAGAGTGAACTTCATGTTCGGTGATTTTATTGTGGGTAGAATAGGATTAGGAATTAAAACTGATGTGAAGAATGAGAAGAGATGTGCTGCAGCACAAAAGCACCTCACTAAACTTGATTAGGCAGAATTTAAGCTTGGACTTGCCATCTCTGCGCCTCTGGCTCTGAAGCTCAGCTGACATGTCTCATTCTGGTAATGCCAATTGATGGGGCCACTGAGGATGACTGACTTATTTAAATGCTGGTTTTGTCCTAATTTCATTAAGCAGAATGAAAGTTTTTACTTGTGGGAAAGTTGAAGTGACAATAGAATGAATAATTTAAATGAGATAATAAAATGTTTAATCTTAAAGTTTTTTTAAAGACTGAAAAACTTTATTCTCATAAATCTTCAAGAATTATCTTCTCTTCTGTTGGAAATCAGACAGAAAACACCTGCATGTGTTCAACCATGTTGTAAATAATCCTGAAACAATGAAATACAATCCAGTGAGCTGAGTTGGAGCACTGTGTTTAAAGTTAAAGAGTTTTCAACACTGTGAAACTGTATCTGAAGGTACTAAACTATATTTAGCTGCTTGACAGAACAAATGGGCAAAGGCACAACTAAAAACCACATGTTTTTTTAGAAGCAACCCTCTGAGTTGGAAATTTCACTGGAAACAATTCCTTCCTTCTCAACTCTTTTGGCTTATCCACTTGTCTTGAAAGATGTGAAATGTACTGCCATATTTTTGTCTTGCCAAATGGCATCTTAGAGCAGCATAATATTAGTTTTGACTTGTTATTTTTTTGATCATATCCCATGTCTTTTTATGCCTCTTTGTGTTACAATAAAAAGTTGTTTTTTTTATTTTACACACACATTCAAATATACTTATAGGCTACAAAAACAACTTTAATAGCAAGTTGTCCTAACTTCTGCAATGTAAGCAGGATATACAATCCCTATATTACAACAACAGTCAAAATTTTTCATACATTCAACATGTATTCAATCTTATCATGAATCTGGGCCTTTGATTTCATTCTGAACATAGATATGACTTTCTTGGCTTCAGGATCCTGTTGGAAGATTCATAAACTTAAAATGTTACTTATAAAACCTGAAGGATCACCTCAGATGAAAGAGTATCAATCAATGCATTGTGCAAAGTGAACTAATGAAGGCCATTCCAGAGGCTTAATGTTTTATTTATCCAAACCAAAACCAGTTCTGATGTTTGTTTGAGATCATTGTCGTTTTGAATCATCCAACTGCATCCAAGTTTCTTTCACCTAGCTATCGATTTGAGGGGAAGCTAAAGAATTTTGAGCTAATCTTTTTTTTCCATTATTGCACTTTAAGTTGTTGCAATCCACCAAATACCAACAGCAGTGGTGCATACCATTATAACAGTGTTTCTCAATCCTGGTCTTCAGGAACCACTGCCCTGCATTTTTAAGGTGTTTCCCTTCTGCCACACACCTGACCTGAATAAATTGATGATTAACAGACTTCTGCAGAACTTGATGGCATGCAGGACCTAATGCTGCCATTTGAACCAGGTGTGCTGGAGCAAAAACACATCTAAAATATGCAGGGCCGGGTTCTCCAAGGACCAGGATTGAGACGCTGCCATTATTGACAATTGGTAAGGTGTTCCTAGGTTTGAAAGTGTCATATAGACTCCACACCTATTTCTTTATCACCATGTCCAAATAGTTAAATCCTTGCCTGAGGTGTCCAAAAAACTTTTCTCCAGAAATGCATTAATATAGAAGCCATATATTTAAGTTAAACCTAAATGTCTCAGTTATGCATGATGAGAATAAACAATTCTGTGTTTTCCTTTTATCTCATTTAGTTAGTTGTTAAAGCTAACAGAAATGACATGTTAGGAGATGCCCTCAAAGCTAAGATTACAATATACTAGGAGCTAGGTAACGCCCTCTTTTGGGCGTAGCTCGGGCTAACAAAGGAGATCACAGCCTCTTCTGGAGAGCCATTTTGTGTGTTAGTTATTAAAGGTAGCAGGTCATAATGGAGCAGCTGTACTTTTGGTATTTAAATCAAGAACTCAGTATGGAGAACGGATAAATCTCCAAATGTAACAGATGTTTATTTATTAGTCAGTGTTCTTTGAGTCATTGTGAATTGTGTTCACTCTTTAGCCCTGAACATCATTTGCCACAAATGAGTGAAACTTTAATGATGTTGGATGTTTAAACATATCCCAGATGAACATTATTAGAATTGATGAAGCATTCCACTTCAAGAATGGTTTTTACCACAGTTCTGTTTATAGTTTCTGAACTTCACCTAAAAAAACTAAAATTGAAATTATATTATTATAGTAAATAAAAGAAGTCATATATCCAGGTAAATTGTTCCACAACTTTGTTAGAAATAATTGTCTTCTTTTCAAATTTCTAAGGGATTTTCATTTGAATATTAGTAGGGAAATTTAAGTTTTTTACACTGTTTGTTTACTTTAAGCTGTTGCGAATTTGAGAAAATCCACTGTAAATTTTAACTTTTGCACCTGATATTTCTTGTTAAAATGCAATAAAGATGTGAGTCATTAAAAGCCCATCATTAATGATTCATTGGTGAGTCTATTAAGCTTCTGACTGCAGCTATATATAGCTGCACAAGCTGAAAACAAAGGTTCCTTTCACATCATCAACAGAGAATAAGATGGAGAAAAAACTCTGAGCAGTCTAACATGGATGACGGTGTAAAACCTGAGGGATGAACTAACAGCCTTTACTCGCCTTTACTCACCTCACATGCTTCTTGTTTTTTAAAAACTCCAAAGAAACTCGAGTGCTGATTCCAGTCAGCATGCTGTGCAGAACATTTATTACTGGATCGCATTAAAAAATGGACTCCTCTTAGACAATGAGCCGTGTCCTATCACTGACCAGACCACTGTTACTGATATTGTCCACACAGGTCATATGTGTCCCCTGGGACCAAATAACCACAATTTGACTAATTAGAAGGCAAGATCTGGCCAGGACAAAGGTCAAAATACAAACTAATACTTTTCACAACGTTTCTTGTAAAATAAACAGCTCAGCAGTAGTGTTAGTGGTTTAAATTGAAAACACAATTACTTTGACAGCACAGGTTTATCATTTTTCATTCTTTCTTTTAAAAATCCAGCACTCCTGGGACAAAGCTGAAGAGCGTTTCAGCACAGGCAGGTTTCTCATATAGATTTTTTCATTTTTTGTTCATTCTGTCCCAGACCTTGTACTATCATCATCACTGTCATTTCTACTGAAACAAGCTGAAGTAGTAATTTACTTTGTGTCCTTATTTAATGGGCTTCAAAGTGAGCGACTGATCTCTAGAGTCAGTTTTCAGCAGGAAAATGAATTCATTTTTTGAGAAAATTAGCCTCCTTTGGCAGTGCAGATGGATGCAATGCTGAAAGTATACAAAGTCATTTTCAGGCTGTCCAAGACCTTGTTGATGTGACAGTGCTGTTTGTTGATACATGTCTATGGAGAATTAAGCAGCATTCCTATTGAAGCCATAAACACCTTATGAAATGGTGCACATGTTGCTATAATTTGTCATTAAATCAGCTCTATTACAATAAACAAATTTTTTTTTTATTTGTCAGAATAATAATATTCTGACAATATAGAACATTATAGATCTCTTTTTTTTTTTCTTCTTAAAACTCAGAAGGGCACAAAAAAATCCCTTTAATATTTAAATTGCTTTCCGCATTGTATGATTTGGAGAATTGGGAATCTTTCCATTTGGGAAACCCATTTGGGCCTAAATGCATCCATCCATTTTCTGTACAACCTTGTCCCTTAGTGGGGTCGGGAGGATTGCTGGTGCCTATCTCTAGCTAACGTTCTGGGGGAGAGGCGGGGTCACCCTGGACAGGTTGCCAGTTTGTCGCAGGGCAACACAGAGACACACAGGACAAACAAACATGCACCCACACACACTCACACCGAGGGATAATTTAGAGAGACCAATTAACCTGACAGTCATGTTTTTGGACTGTGGGAGGAAGCCGGAGTCTCCGGAGAGAACCCACGCATGCACAGGGAGAACATGCAAACTCCATACAGAAATACCGGGGCTGGGAATCGAACCCAAAATCTTCTTGCTGCAAGGCAACAGCTCTACCAACTGCACCACTGTGCAGCCTGCCATTCAGGCCTAAATGTCCTGGATAATACATAGAGATGTTGCATCAATATTTGCACATAATTTTTGCTCATGTTTCCATTTATTTTATGTTGTACACAGTCCCTCCTGCAACAAAATAGCTACACAAAATAATGCTTCCACCTCAGTACTTCACCGTTGACACCGTGTTCTTACGCTTTCTTGTTTTTCCTCTAAATGTCATGTTGGTTTTTATGAACAAGCATCTATTTTAGTTTCATCAGACTAATGGAGACTGTCAATTGCCTGATTACTTTTGGTTTTCCCAAGAGGGTACATAGGAGTGTTTGATGAGCCGTTTTAAGATACGTCCATGGGATTACCTCCATTTAACTAAATCAGAAGCTGGTAAAACCATGACATCATCATCTGGGCTTCCCCATTTCTTAAAAAATACACAGTAAAAGAAAAGTCTCTAACTCTAACAGACCTAATACCAAACCAACAGTTTAGTCTAATTAAATTCTGACAAAGTGAGAAAAAATGCTCTTTAATGCATTTAATAAACTAATTAAATAACTAATAATAAGTTTTTTTCTTCCATATCGATTAATGTTGATCATGAGGTGGCCCCTTCAGATCGCCTGTTGATTTTGTCCTTCAGGGCCACAGCAGAGATATTGGCTTTAAACCTTTGCAGTATATAGCTTTTTTCATACAGTGTTGCATTTCTTATCCTTGCCTGAGGTCTTCATGAATATTGTACTACACTATGCTCTATAGTAAACTCCATGTTGTGAGGAATGTATCCAATTACTTTATGAATAATAGATAAGGATTGTGGAGGAGGAGTAACATTCATTCAGTGAGATTTTCTTGAACTAATTCAAGATTAAACTCTTTATGTATTTGTCAAAATTATTTCTTTGTTAAATAGAAATATGTCAATATTTATTTTCTTCCTTAGCATTGAGCACAAATCTTTCAGGGTGAAGCTTTCTTTCAACATAAAATTTGCAGCAGATGTTAGTGACAACCCAGTGAATACATAAAAAAAAAGAAAAGCAAAGTAGGCTACAAATTAAGTTAAGGAAAAAATATCATAGCCACAAAGGAAAAAGTGACTGAACACACTTGTAAATGTATTGACTGTTTTATGGAGAATCTCTTTTTGTAATAACAACTTCAAGATGTCTCTTATAGGGAGAAACTAGTCACATGAATTTCTCAGTGTAACTTTTACCTTTTCTTTTACATAAACCATCTTTAAAACTTGAAAGTTCTCCTGTTCCATGCAAGAAACAACTGATGATTCAAGCTATTTTACTCTATTGTTCTGAAATGAAATGAGCTTAGTACTATTGCCTTTTTTGGAAATCCACACTCAATCCATGTTTAGATTATCATCAAAAACGTCCCAGTAATTTTATCCATTTATTCCTAATTTAAATACATGAAGTGTGCCAATAACAGAAGCTATTAGACAGATTAAGAAAAATGCAAGCTCAGGACCAAAAATTGGTCAAGTAAGAGCAGCAACTCTACACCATGTTCCAAATTATTATGCAAATTGGATTTATGTGTCATAAAGATTTATTTGTTTGTTGTGCTATTTAGACAGTATTGTGTCTCAGGGCTCTTTGATTCACTATAATTAATTTCAGAGATCTGGGTTGATTTGTGAGCTCAATTAAAGGAAATCTTCTTAAGAAGGATGTTCCACATTATTAAGCAGACCACAGGTTTCAAGCAGTATGGGAAAGAGAAAGGATCTCTCTGCTGCCAAAAGATCAGATAGTGTAGTGCAGTGGAGAAGATAAGAAAACATTAGATATTTAAGGAAAACTGAAGTGTTATCATCGTACTGTGCAGAGATTTGTGGCTGATTCAGAACAAAGATGGGTTGAGGAAGAGGAAGATTTCTATTAAACAAATTCATCAGATTAAGAGAGCAGCTGCTAAAATACCCTTACAAAGCAGCAAACAGTTATTTGAAGCTGCTGGTGCCTCTGGAACCTCAAGGTGGAGGATCCTCCAGAGGCTGGTTGTGCATGAACCTACTATTCGACCACCTTGAACCAGTAGTCACAAAACGAGCCATACCTTCCGAAGCAAAATCATCTTCATGCATGACAATGCATCATTTCATGCTCCAAGTAATACCTCTGTGTCATTGGCTGCTACGGGCATAAATAAACTCATGGTGTGGTCACCATCCTCTTCTGACCTTCAATCTTGGAAACAATTCAGATATTAATATCAGATCGGTGCATCTATACTCTTTACTAGACACAACAGCTGTAACTAATTATACTACATTTTTTAAAAATATTTAACTTATTTCATATTGTTCATGGTGCTCCAATGTAAAGTTATATTGCAGGACCTGCTACCGACAAAATGAACAACACTCCCTGAGAAATACTTAAAAATGTGATTTCAGAAATATCATATTTCCCATTCATATCCTTCTGTGCAAATTGAAAAGCAAATTTAAATGCAGAAAGATTCCTTTATCCTAAAAACAGTGTTACTAAGTATTCAGTGTAAATTCCATAAATCACTTGGAGAATCCTAAATTAATGACTTTCAGTTAACAGCACATGAAAAGTCATGTCATGATTTTAACCCAACTCTGCTTACAGCAGCACCTCTCATAAGCTGCCATTGTAAAATTACTCGCATAACTCGCAGCAAGCATTATAAATAATAAGGCAATTTGCTGTGGGTGCCATCCCATCTCACTTTAAAAAATAACCGCTTCAGCTCTGCAGCCTCAGTTCTTCTACTGTAATTCTTGCATTTCATTGTTATGTTGAAAATCACGACTGTAGCAAACTGTTCCATTTGCATTTTTAAAGACATGAGAAAATCCTTATTAGGTCTCCTATAGAAGTATTTAATATGCAGTACAAACAATTCTTATTCACATCTAGTCCAAGTAAATAAAACTGTGTCCTTTGCTTAAAAAAGGGAAGCATTTTTTAATAAATAAATTTAACGCGTGGTGAACATTTGTATTGCCACCATGTTTCATTATGAGAAGGATGATTTTTGGCCAAAAGCTCCATTTTAGATTCATCTGACTGGAGGTGTGGAAAGTTAAAAACATTTGTTTGCACAGCCTTCTAGTAAACAAGCAACCACACACACAAATAAATTATATTTTTCACCTACTTATAATGTTATGTTAGTTTGTCCCTGGTAAGAAGAAGTTAAATTTGTAAAATGTCTTGAATGAGCTGAGTAAAAGTTTTGTATGGGTCTTATTTGATTTATTGAGAATACATTTTAAAAATCGCATTATTGTGTTAAAGAAGAACAAATGCAGCATGTTGTGAAATACTAAAATTTCAAAAGATCTTCTTGCATTACACACTGCTCTTAGGATGTTTATGGGTTAAATTGAATGGTTTAATGAGCTCCTCTTTAATTGCAAACATTACCAGCAAAGCAAGTCACCAGAAGATGTGAATGATTAAAGAAGACCCACTGAGTGAGACAAGTGGTGAAAAATGTGGGCTATACTTGCTTTTCCGTCTGTTTGTTTTTATTTAAATTAATTACACAAGAATACCAGTGTAAAGCTATAGGCACAGAATGTTTCATTAATCATTTAAAACACTCAAAATCTAAAAAGTCACAAGCTTTAATTGGCAATAATAATGTTACCGTAACAAACCTCCTACTGAGACACAATTATTATCTATTATAATGCGTGCTTTTAGAGGGTTTTTGTGAAGTGGTTAGCTAGATTTCAATAGCATAAAGCTTTTAAAAGTTGTACAATGAAAAAATGTAGGATAATTTGAAGGTCCTATTTTATTGACAGTGGCCTTTTAAGTGATCAAAGTGATGTCTGTTAGCTTCGGTTCTAACTATTATCATCATCTTGTTGAAAAGTAAACCTAACTGGTCACAGGCATTTTTAATAAATACAAAACTTCTGCAAAGTTTTATAGAAAAAAAAGAAAAGTAATAAAAAATATAAGACGTGTTTTTAAAAAAAAAATACATTTTATACTAAAACATGATTTTGCTAATTAAAGCATAATTAAATAATAATTCATTCATTCATTAATAATTAAAATGACAAAATCAAACTCAACCCTTTGATTTACTTAAAAACGTTCAATATTTTTACAAAAATCTGCTTAGTTTATTTACTCTTAAATCAAGTGAAACTTATCATCCATGCTGTGGTTTCAGTGAGGAAAATTTAACTAAAGTCTCAGATAATCTCAAGGAAACCACTAGATTATGCTTGATCAGAGCATCGATTCAGTTTCCCTCCACGCATAACTCGAGTGAGAATCTTCAAACAAAGGTGTAATGCTGTGGTCACATTCATTATATTCGAACAGGCAACCACTATCTATCACGAGACAATGATAGAAGCATTAGAGGATTTTAGCAATATATCAAACCGCATTCTACAGTGCGTGCACAGTTACTTAGATCAAGGAAGAACGTGCCCGGTCTCCTGGGGAGTGAGAGTGAATGGGAAGATTCAGGATCCGCTCGGCTAAAGAAGGATGAGATCCCACAGAGTCTCATGGGGAGACAGACACAGATGCTTCATTGATCCTGCTGATAAACACTGAATGGCTGGAAGCTCCAGTAAGTGTCAGGTTCCCTGAACGGAAACACTGAGACAGTCAGGGATGAAGTTCACAGCCCTGTATGTGGGATTTACAGATAAGCCTGTGGGATATAGAATTAGCAAAACTAATTTTCACAATTTGTCTATAATTCACTTAACTTTGTCAATGGAATGTAATTCATGGAAACATGAACTTAATGAGTGACAGACCTGGATTGTATGTCTTTTTCTGTGCCTGTGTGGTCTGGTGTTATTCAGTTTTTCAGCAAAAACATTTTGAGTGTTTCTCCTTTTTAAAGTTAAAGTTATCAAAATGAACTTCACTTCAAAATGAACTTCACTTCACCACCTTCTTTACTTGTTTAAACACAGAAAAGGAGAGGTGATCATACATGTGCTGCTACTGGTACATTTATTTTGTATTGTGGCACAGTTGTATATTTTAGAGTAATAAAACTTCATTTTTTGAACCTGTTAATATTTTACAAATTTTATGCTCTTTAAACTTTAATAATGCTCATCCAAATAGTGAGGTGGTTTCAGAAGTCACCTCAGAGAAATAATAAATGACCTCTTCATTCAATTGTCATTCATGACAATGGAATGAAATGAGGAACATGTAGAAAGATCATCCAGTGGAACTGGACCCTCCTAACCATACAATAGATGCTTCTATTTATCAGACAGGATCCTGCAGAGGAAAACACAACAATCTCACCCTTATTGCTCTGATTTGCACAGCATGACACGACCGTAGAGTTTTCATGCAGCATAGCTGGGGCCACCCATCAGGTAAGGACTGTGGAGAGTGGTCTAACCAGACCTGATGAATTAAGGGTACATTTATTGGGCCTCCGGGGAGGTCTGCTGATTGCTCATAGCACTACTAATTGATTTAGTGCAAGGTCACAGTTTGAGTGACAGAGGGTGAGGAAAGGAATTTCCTGTTTCTACATCTATAATTCATTTGCTTCCTGTGTGTGTAGGAGAGAGATTGTGTTTGTCCTTGTGCAGAAATACATTTATTAATTCAAATGTGCCATACATACGTATCAGTACATACTGTTTATATGGAGGATTGTGAAAAAAGTCTTGAGTCATAAATTTTGATAAAAAGAACCACACCATATGACCACATATACATTCATCTACATGAGGAATAGTTATTAAGCCTATCAGATGTATATTTTTAGCTACCCGATGGTCATTGACTGCTTTCATCAATAAGCCACTTTATTACTGCTTTTGGTCCAAAGAAAAAGTCCAATCACATCAACAAAGAATGTATTTTTCTTGTAATGAATCCTTGTTTAGTTTAGTACTGGATTAATGGGAGGATGATGGGGAGAATGCTCTTGGGCCAGGTCAGAGTAAAGCTGGCGACACACTAGATTATTATCATTCTTTTTCTTTTTCTTTGCATGATTTTACCTCCTGTTCCCAGTCGGGGGAAGTCTCTGCCGATCTGCAGTAGTTATGGTCAGTCAGTATGGTGGTCAGACAAAAATCTGGTAGCCTGAGAAGAGGTGACGACCCAAGTCTGCAAATGTGAAAGGTGAAATGATCCGAACCAATTTCAGTCTCTCTCAAACAAAACTTGCCGCTTGGATTTCAGTTTCCAGCCATTCTGGCTGCAACAAATGGATATAACTCAAAATGTGCCAGACGACATTTAGTCATTCAAATTGAACAATTGTCTCAATTTTATAATTTAGATACATAAAACCAAATATGAGATCATAATAAACAAAAGAAATTGAAACATTTTGGACTACTACCTACTGATTTATTTGACATCTTACAACATGGTGCCTATAGAGCTAGGCAGTTATTCTGCTTTCGGTTATGGGGCCCAAATCCAGTTATACAGGAGTCGAATTCAGGTGCAGATCTGCACTCTTTAATACTCTAATTCAAGCCAAAATGGTGACATACAGTGAACAACAGCTGAACATGGAGGAAGCAGAAATATCTGCCAAAGAACTGCAGAGTCTGTGGGGTATAAGTACTGCCCGAGTGCAGTTTGACTGACTGCAAATAAACACTGCTTGTGGGTAATTAGGAACCATCCATCCATTTTCCTGCACCCTTTTTCCCTTACTGGGGTCGGGAGGGTTGCTGGTGCCTATCTCCAGCTGTCATTTCGGGCGAGAGGCGGGGTACACCCTGGACAGGTCGCCAGTCTGTCGCAGGGCAACACAGAGACACACAGGACAAACAAACATGCACACACACACTCACACCTAGGGAGAATTTAGAGAAGCCAATTAACCTGACAGTCATGTTTTTGGACTGTGGGAGGAAGCCGGAGTACCCGGAGAGAACCCACGCATGCCCAGGGAGAACATGCAAACTCCATGCAGAAAGACCGGGGCCGGGAATCGAACCCAGAACCTTCTTGCTGCAAGGCAACAGCTCTACCAGCTGCGCCACTGGGCAGCCCAATTAGGAACCAATACAACCTATATAATGGCTGAGAAGGACATGATGTGATAATGACAAAAATTCAGAAAAACCTATGAAGAACACATATTTCAAATCTTCTGATTTAGATGTACAAATTTAAACACAACTTTTTGGTGGAGTACACAGATTTGAGCCAGAGAATCAAACTATCACATTTGATTACATGCAGAATTTAGGAAATATTTTTGCCCTTGCAGGTCTACACTGCTAGGATTCATGTAAAATGTACAGCATTTGCTCATCTATACAAGCAAATGGGGTTGGGTTATACAAATGCAAGCTGTCCAATTCAGTTGTCTGCCAAAACACTCCACTGCGCTGCTCCTTTGACGGTCCGATGGATTTCCCTCTGGTGTCCAGAGTATTTTCAACCAGCCACACAAACAGACCACCAGCTTCATGAGAGAAGCCTTTGTTTTGGCTCTCATCCACAACGCTGGAGCTCATTACAACATGGTTGGATTGCAAAATTTGCAACACATTTATCAAATTAGCGAGTAAACTACATTCATTCAAATAATTATTTTCCTGTCCAGGTATTCTAACAGTTTTAAAAGTGTCTTCTCAAATCTCAGAGGCAGAGAAAAGAGAATTGTAGATTTATTTTCTTAATAAGTCAAATTATATCATGCTTAAATCACCAAAGGTAAGTAAAACAACAACCCTTATAACTTTTAACTGACGACTCGAGCAAACAGTAAGAGGAAAGCAGAGGCTGTCTAGCACATTACTGGGTTTCACAGGAGAGTATTACAATATGCAAGCTTCAACCAGAAAAAAAAGTCCCGATTCATCCCAAGACTTCAAACACCCCCAAAGCAACCAGAGTATCTCAACCACACAATATCCTCTCCACCCACAAAAAAAGCAATTTCCCATCATATTTAAGAGAAACATCTGTCACTTCAGGGTCCTTCATTCCGTGTCGCACTAAACAGGTTTATGCTAACAAAACGCCAAATGTCTTCTGAGGATCCACTGCAGAAATACGGCGCTGCTTATGGGATTTGTTGAGTGGCTTCGTTCCACTGAGGTTCAGGCCTTAATCACATTTCCAGCTTCTGCTTTAGATCTTGCTTCTTGTCCTGGTGGATTTAACTCTCAAAAAACTTTTGGAGTGAAGCTCAGAGCCAGAAAAAACAGACTTTCAGAGGCACATCTGGCTAGAGAAGAAGACATTGACTGCATCATGCTAAATAAAGGTTCATCTGATTCAGCAGCTGATTGACTCATTCATGGAAAATAGTGATTAAGATTCCTCATTCGTTTGGGAAAATTTTCTTAGACTTAACTTCCATTGCAAGCTTTGAATGTGGTGAAAACATTCTTGGAAGGTTTAAATGTGATGCACAGCAGCAGTGAACATGATCTTCTCTCAATCATATTAAAACACAGTGCTGGTATCAAAATAAATGATGGTATATTTAAAACATTTTCTGCAGTATAAAATAAAAAGGCTACTTCAATTCTAAATAAGTCATATAATGTAACTGCACTCTTGTTTTGTTTGCATTTACTGTATCCAGTGCAATTAATTGTGGTAATTGCTATTAACCTTGCAGAAATGTGAGAAAAAAGTGTTTTTCAAGGGATTACCTGGCAAAAAAAATGGTAGCTGAAGGAACTTGTCTAGGTGGAAGGTATACACCAGGTATAATGTGGCATCATTAAGAAAACCGAGTATATACTCTTGAGAGTCTGCACTACTGTTGCCTGATCGATGCATGTATACATAGTCTTCTGTTTATCCAAGATCAGGTTGCAAAGGTAATGAGTCCAGGAGGGAAATTATACATATTCTAATATCTAGTGATTCTCACCAGAATTTTCTATGGGGTCCAGTGGCATTCTCAGTGGAAAATGGAAATAAAGTCCCTACAGCAAGATCTTTGTTTGCCCAGGGGTGTCTTCCAATAGGTTGTGCCTAGAAACATTCATCAGGCATCCTAAACCAGTGTTTTCCAATTCTGGCCTGCACGGTGCACTGCCCTGCATGTTTTACTGTAGGTGTTTTCTTGATTCCATCAAATTTCAATTGATGGCAGATTATTGAGATGTTGCTGAACTGCTACCTTGAATCAGGTGTGTTAAGGCAGGAAAACATCTAAAGCATGCAGTGCAGTTTGCCTTTCTTATATAATACTGAAATACTGTCCCAAACAGATGTTCAAACCAGCTCAGCGGACTCCTAATGATTTATATGAAGTTCTACTTCAAGATTCAAACCCAAGATCTTTGTGCTGCAAGACAACAATGCTACTATCTGAGCAACTATTCATCAATTTATTTGGGATTCAAATAGCTTGACCAGGTAATGGTAGGAATGTGTTGAACAGGTATATGGAGAAAGTTCTGTTCAGCACAACAGACATGTCTTTACTTCTCAAGTGTCCATCCCACCGTTACCCAATCTCTCCTGGCCACTTAACAGTGGGCTGCAAAACACTGGAGTCCACGCTAAACCAGAAAAACCACATCGTCTGCAGAAGCAAGGCCAGGAGGCTCCCCAACAAGGCAGCATCATCTCTATGGCTACTTTGTTAAAAACTTTAACAACATCGTTTATTTTTTATTAATAACTTGCATATTGGTTTTTTCATTTACAATGCCACGATGTAATTAACTCATACATGAAGCAAATATTGATGTCTACCAACTATTAGTCCTGTGAATTAGATAATTTGGCATGGTGCAATAAATTTAACAAAAGATTAATTTACCCGTAATATTTAACAGGACACCACCCTGAGGGAGCAAAACTCAAGCTCACCTTTACCTGCCAGTTTTTTTCTTACTAATTTGTTGTTTAGGTTCATATTTAGTTCATACAAGTGCTACATTTGTGGGTGTTGCACTTGTATGAACAAAACGGTAACTGGGATTTGTCATGCTAAAATTATAATCAAGGGGACCTTTTGAAACCAAGGCGCCTCTGTGGTCTTTTTATGTGTAATCAATGGAAATGGCAAGGTCCTCAAATAACCCCACACAAAGCCTCCCCCAATGGTAGTCAGAGAGTGTCCTCAGGCTTTCTGGTGATGTGGGAGGAAGCCTAAAAAATGTGCTACTAGCATTACAACATAATTATAATAGTGCATTTTTCCACAGTTTTCTAGAATGTTTTACAACATTTTAGAAAAGCTGCACATAATTTTAACATATAACATGTATGTTAAAATTAAGAGACCATTGCACTGAACCCCATTGAAAACCTCATGGTTATTCCACCAAATATTGTCTTTGAACTCTCCCTGAGTTAAAACATTAGTGTCCTTATTCTTAAATTAATATGAACTTGTTTTCTTTGCATTATATGAGGTCTGAAAGAATTGCATTTTTTTGTTATTTTGACCATTTCTCATTTTCTGCAATTAAATACTAAAGTGGGAATATCTGGCAAACATATACATATGGAATTAATAATCAGAGAAACTGATCATTTTAAGTGATCACTTAGTTTTATTCCAGAGCTGAATATATATATATAACTTTAATTCTAATATATCAAAAATGCTTTAGGAAAACTCCACATTCTTTTCTAAAACAAAACAGGAAACAAAAAACAGTTTCTTTAAGATCCCTTCACAAAATTAAAGACCTAACTGAACAAACTCCATATTGCCTTCATTTTGAACCCACCCCTGTGAATTAGTAATTCAGTCATATGGGTAAACTGTTTGGTTTAATTTTCTATTTCCCTACTACACCTGCTGGTTAATTATTATCTAAGTAAAAAGGAAAAAAATACTCCTTTTAACTGAAATCAGCAATTTATCTGGTTTGTGATGATGGACTGCTACTATTTTGAACTGCACAAGGCTTTAAACATGCAAATTGCATTTCATAATTCTGTACTAAGTACTCAATTAAATCAGCATTAGTATATCATTTAAACGGTCTCTTACTTTACCATTAGATTTTGCTGAATTGGGAAAACTAAATGGCTCACTCTTATCACTAAAAATTAAATGTGATGTCTAAAAAAGCCTTTCAGTCAATACGGGTTGAATCTATATTGTATTTCTTTCCCTTTTTTATTAGATAATGCTGCTGATCACAAACCTAAAGTAGCTTGTGTCCACTTGTTGTGAAGGCAGCACTTTTATCACAGTCTGCTTTCAAAGACCTAATTGAAGGAACTAGCCAAATAACAGAAATATCTTATCTAATTTTATGTCTGGCTTTGTACACATAGATTCCTGTTGTAATTGGTTCACAGATGTGACCTTTTGTGTGATGAACAGTCCATTACGCAGCTGCCCACAGGATGTGAAAGAAGCTCTTGATATTGAAAAGTGTCTTATCTGGTTCAGCTATCTCGCCTGCATGCTTATGATTCTGACTGGTGAGAATAAGCTGCACATAATTGGACACTGTTGTTCCTTCTTGCATCCCAGATTTTGAAAGGCCATGATCCAAAAAAAGCATCAGTCTCATCCAGCAAAGATGTGTTGAATGTCCAGCAAGAGATGTGAGAAGCAGATAGCAAGAGATAAAGCTGAATAGGGAAAGTGTTTCAAATGCCTCATTTGCACCACATGAGTCAGACCACGTTTGGTCTCAGTGGGAATATCTGGCATGACCTTAAAAAAAATTCATCCAGGCATTCACAGTTCATCACAGATGACCTCTTTCACATATCACACAATGGTTTTATTTAAATTTTTAAGGCATCAAACTCAGAAAGTTAAAAGAGTTAACATCCCAAAAGCCTTCATTTCTTGCTGAGCAAGAAAGAGAATAGGAATTTTTTTCCCAGACTGTTTTGTAAAATTTAACATTATTAATAATGAAAACGGTAGTATTTTTGATTTTTTTTTTCAAATAAAGAAGAAATAATGATCTATATGTTAAAAAAAATATTGAAAAAGTAATGCTGAGTTGCAGTCAGGTTAAAAAGATATTCTACATGCGGCCAAATTTGAATAGCAGAATTTGTGAACTTGTGTTCAAATGTGTTTTAATTTGAAGTGCTGTGGGAACAATTTTACTCAGCAGGAATAAAGAAGCTTTTCTGAGATGAACATACCCTGAAGGATTTTTGCAGCTGTGAGCAGTAAAACCTGTTTGTTCATAGTAGCAACTTCATTTATCATTTTTCTTCCTTGTCGCAATTTTGATCTCATTTGTGTTGGCTAGCCAGATAAAATCCCATTAACATTCTGGGCAAAATCAAGGTGTATGAATACTTTTCCGAGGCACTGTCGCTTTGTTTGAAAACTACTTGAGACAAACTGAATATTTCATCCAGAGCGCTGTATCTTTCGAGTTATGAGTGTTGGCTGGTGGTTTATTTGAACATTTTTCTGTATGTAAAACAAAGTTGCCTAATGGGGAAAGTCTGTCCAAGAGTGAAAGAACTGCTGAAACGTTCCTTCATCTTTCACCTCCTTGTTAGGTTGTTTTTACTCAAAATAAGGAATCTGCCCACAAAACCCTCACTGTAGCAGCCTCAGTATGAATGATTAACAGCTCAATTCTTCATTTTTCATTCTTTAATCCCAGGCAGCCCAGCAAGATTTATACGATGCCAATGAGGCTTTAAGCATTTTGTACTAAAGATGAATGTGAAATTACTGAGCTGCCCACAAACTTTTAAAAACCTTCCAGAGAACCACGCAGCAGAAGCACTGCTGACAAGTTGTGATATTCTGATGTGAACCAAGAAAATGGCTTCAGCAGAAATAAACCGCAGGCGTTTCAACCATCAATCAACGCCATCAGGTCACTCAGTTGCCATGTTTGTGTTCCTGAAACTGTACTTCTTCTGTGTTTATTTAAATTCAGGGTGAGCTAAAGTGCAGTAACTTCTCTGCAGGTCGGCTGATTTTACGTGAAGCAGTCATTTATCAGTTAATTCTGGAGCGTCGCTGCAAGGCAGCAATGGTGTCTGTTGGGGTAACTGATGTGGACAGAGTTAATGTAGTCTGGAGATTGTTTCCATATGGGGCTTGTTTCATGCAGAGCTGCTTTGCTTGCGTCTTTAAAAAAAAAAATCTGCTGTTATTTCACAGTTTGCTCCCTTCAAGCATCCAAAGAGTCGACTTTTGCAGCAGCAGCAGACATAAACAAACAGTTCCCTTCTGACCTCGGTGGATAAATCAACAGCGAGACACTGCGCGCTCTCAAGAAAGAATAACTTCGATTACCTGGCCTGTTGTTTTTACTAGTGGTACATTATCAGGAATAATATGGGAAAAATATTATGAGGTGTTAATTTGAGGATTATAAATACACTGCCAAGTGTGAAGCACATTTAGACATTAAGTTGTAAAAACACTTTGAAATGGCAATAAATCAAACAAAGCTTCATGATGACAGTGGTTAGCTCCAATCCCTCAAAGCAAGAGGCTCCAATATTCAGGATAATTTGTAAAGATTTAATATGATCTTATTAATACCATCGAAATATATACGGCAGTCTCTCTACATCAGTGTTTCCCAACCCTGGTCCTCAAGGCACACTGGCCTGCATGTTTTTGATATTTCCTTGCTTCAGCTCAGCTGATTTCAATCGATGACTGATTAACAGGCGTTTGCTGAACTACAATCAGTGGAATCAGGCACATTAAATCAGGAAACCATCTAAAACATGTAGGACAGTGTGCCTTGAGGACCAGGATTGGGAAACGCTGCTCTAGAGATGTTTTGTTTCAAAGAGGCACATTATGAAGGGATTCCCAAACACTGGTTTTTCCAGAAGTCAAAAAATATTTATTGGCCTGACTTTCAGTTCTAATACCCAACTATGATGTAAGAGAGAAGTGGTAAGAAGATGCAATTACATCTCTGGTTCATCTTAGTTGAACATCAGCTTTCCCAGCATCATATAGAATAGGATGGAGCACCTCTATTGAGGACTGATTCATTTTTGTTTTAACTCACGGTGAACTAACCTGGGTCTCTGTGAGCATGCAGCCAATACTCGTCTCCCAGTCCATATGATGGTCAGACCTCGAAACAATCTGCCTCAGGTCGGTCTGCGGTTGCTAGGGACATCATAAAAGCAGTTCTGTAGGGTAAAGTTCACATCTGAAGGGTATATGCTTTGCTTCAAAGAGTAACCACTGCTTCCTCTAGGTCAGAGATCAGACTCTGCCTCAAGCGGCAGAGCTGAAGTATCTTTCTGTCTTGTTCTGAGTTGATGCATTAACAGATGGGGGGCCTGGTGTGAAATAATACAGGCAGTGCTCAGGATATTTGCTTAAGAAATGTTAGTTTGTGACAAAAAGGCACTGATCTTGGATATAAGAGGCTCAATTAAACTAAATGTTAGTGATGGGATTAAGCTGGTGATAGTTGGTGGGGAGAATTATGTGATTTGGCAAATAGGATCCCTGACGATTATGGAAGAATCACCACATTAACTGTGCATTCAACAATAAAAATTTGTTTTTAGTTATTATTTTAATCATTAATCAACGCTCCCTATCTGGGCATTTCAAAAATATCACAAATTTGATTAATATATCCTTCATTATGTTATGTTAGAAACATAAGATAATATACAGTTAATGTGCATCTTCACATTGGCTCAGTTGAAGACTTTAGAGGGAATAAAGAACATCACGTTTTCATGGTAAGAAAAAAACACGTCGTTCCATCTTCTACATGATAGATAATATTACATATTTCCTGATCCCACCATTAACTGTTACAGTTTATAAATGCCGTCTTCTCTTTTGTGCAAAAAGTCAAGTACTCTTCTATCTTCCATCAGCATATTATGGTGATGACAGTAATGTGCCACTTCTACTCTCTGAAATACATTTGAAGTGTTTGGTGCTTGATTTGCAAGAATAAAAGATCCTTTCTTTTCATGTTCATAATGGCTCTTCACAAAAGCCCATTCCCTCCTTCCGGTCTTCTTCCCCTCACATGCGTCTCTTGCTGCTTACTCCTTCAATTTTTGACCAAACTTCTATATTTCAGAAAAAAAGGAAAAACTCATTGACCTCTGAGTGTTTGTTACTTGAAGCAGATGGACTGTGTTGTGTGGAGGTCTACTGGGTGTGGATGGATCTACGGGCTCAACCCCGGCACCCCTGCAGAGTTCTGCTGTGGCAACGCTGCTGCTAAAGCTACAGAGCTGCTGCAGAAAGTCTGGCAAAGCTTTAAACCAAGACGAATAAGTGAGGGAACTTGAAGAGCAGGACCAGTCTAGAAGGTCCAAACTTCTGACACATTATCCCAGGTGGGCTTTATTTTGCCTATTTTTTTTACGTCGAATATTCTTTTATCTGACAGTGATGTAATTCCAGTAAAAAAAGGAAAAGAAAAAGAATGACAAGGTAAGGAGCATTTTGAAAGAACAGTTGTGGATACATTTGCTATTTTTCCTGTCCATCTCTACAAACATCTACATTAAGTGTAATTTAAAAAACATTTTTCAATGTTCTCCAAATTGTAAGTTTGATAATACTCATACAAACAAACAGGTATGCAATATTTTGTGTTGGTGTATCACAAAAACCCCAATAAAATGAAGTTTTCAGCTAAGTGACAAAATGTGAAATGCTGAGACGTGGGGTGTGAATACTTTTGCAATGCGCTGCACAAATGAGCATATTACTTCATTACTCACAGCTTACAATTTCTCAGTTACTTTTTACAGCTCTTAGGTTATAATAATTGACATTTACGCAGAAAACTCAAGGAGTGCGTGTAACTGTCACCTAATAAATGAAAATCACTTCAGTCTTTCAGTCAATATGACATTTAACTTACTGACTTGTGATGTGGGGAAAAAAGCCAATTTGGAAAATGAACTGAATATGAATTTCTTAACATCACATTTATCCCCTCAATTTTTTCTAATAATCTGTCAAAAAGAAACTATTCCCTCCAAACTTTGATTAAATCGGCACCCTGCACTGGTAATAATGTGCAAGTAGCTTGTAGTGGAACTGGTTGAGCAACAGATGCGTTAGTGAAATAAAGCGCTGCAAATTAGTGAAATAGTTTTTTTTAAAAGCAGAAAAGCAGTTTTAAGCTTTTACAATTCCTCTTTGGTCTCTCAACACCCCACAGGGACTCTCAAAAACTCTTACGCATGTTATATTTATCTACTTGTTCCTTTTGCGAAGGAACAAGTAGTAGTTTCTCCTATGCACAGAAAAGTTTCGCTGTTTGTTTGTGCCTACTCATGGATACATTTCTAAGTAATGTAATAATATACATATTATAAGAAAGCCATTTTTTTAAAGGGACATTTTGGAGGTATGATTAATGGTTTAATTCAGGTTTCTGTTTCCTTTTATTGTAAATAAATGTCGCATTTCCTTTGCTTTATTTAATTTTTACACTCTGTTGTGAAACAGGACAAATACCAGCCTCCATTGGGGAAAAACAATTTCACTAAAGATTTAGATTTAATATGCATGGAGTTAAATATTTGCCTCTCTGTTCGGTGTAATGAAGGCAGATAAATGACTCAACGAACATCCAATTTCAGCGGCCTATGAAAACGCAATAAAAACAACTGCGAGTTTGCTGCTGTAACACATTTCACATGGACAACCAGCTGGAAGTGATAAATGCACATTGAAAAGAAGGGTTTATTTAAACATTTCAGATCTTTCCTCAGCAGCTGAAAATGTTGAGATGTGTGATTACAGTTGTTGAAATATCGCTGGATGTGAGGTGATAGCAGCCGTTTCGCTCATGTGCAACCGAGATATACAGCTCTCAATAAAAGGCCAAACAGTAACTGACAAAGCAATTTTCCACTCAAGGTCTCCATAATACATTACATGAGCATTAACTGGAACCCATAGATCGTGGTATGAAAACCAAACTGTATTTCACTGTATGTCTTTTCCACTCACAAGGTTGTTATTGTGAAATAAAAGCTATACTCTAGGCAAAGTCAGGTATGAAATGAGTTTAAAAGGGAAAAAAGCTAAACATTCCTTGCTTTCTGTCAAGGTTGGCTGAGGAGAAAAGTTTCTTTGGTGGAGCCTGCGGTTCTAACAGCACAATCTGATCTGTGGCAGATTGTTGGTTTTCTGCTTTGCTGATGAAGAGTTTTGAATCAGGAATAAATTCAGAAACAGACAACTCTGCTTTTCACAAAAGAGGATTAGTCACTGAAAAAATAAAGAATTTTGACTTTAATCACCCATGTAAAACATCCCATAAATCCAAATTAGTTCTTGTGTGTATTTCTGTCATTGAAGCTGCTTGCTCCCAGCTGCCCACCTGCCTTAAAGTCACAACTCTGGGATTAAACTAATTGAAAAAAAGTCTGAATTATTTTGTTTTTGTTTTTTCAGTGGCCCTAATCCTCTTCTATAGCTTTTACCTGCTAGAATCTCTACAAAAATGACAACAGCTGTACTTGCTCAGACAAGAAAACATGAAAACCTTGTAACCAAAACATCCACCTGTTCTCAAATGCACAGACGAAATCAGTAACCAGTCTAGACAACTAAACTATCAGGGTTCACAAAGGCTTTCGCAGAATCAAAGCTGAACATGGTGGGGAAAAAACAAAAGTTTCAAGCTGCAGACGAACTGTGAGTTTTGACAATATTCCCATAATGAAGTTTTCAGATGAGCTTAATCATAACGGAGAAAAAAACAGCAATGTCGGCATAATTAATGTCATCATGCTTTGAAAAGAGCAGGAAAGGACTATTGTGAATTGAGTGTCTGTCAAAATTTAAGGAACATTAGTTAGTATAAGGTAGTCCTAATACTGATTCTGTCACATAGTGAAAAAGTAGCAACACAAACCGTTTATCTCAAAGCACTTAATTATTAATGCTCAACCACTGCATTTGGATGGACATCCATCAACACTGACCACATGGCGTCTGCTGCTGCACTGACCGTATCGAGGTTTATACTGAAAGCAAAAGAGCTAAATAACTCTGAAGACGCAAATCTGGCAGATCTGCTGCAAAAAGGTTTCACATAAGGGTCCCAAACATTCAGAAAGAGGCAAAAACAGTGTGAACAATAATAAAAAACAAGTTAAGTTACATTTTATCACATTATAAGCATTAAAATTATAGCCTATGATTATTCTTGTTATTTCTGACAGCAGCAGACAACTGTCTGCAGCTCTGGTCAAATATTTTAGATTTAATCATAAGTGGCATGAATGTAATCTATTTTAGGAATCACTTCTTCATTTTAAAAGTGTGAAAGTTTAAATTTATTATGAATTTTAACTCACCCACAAAGGAGTCTAGACTCTAAACTCTACATTGAGACTCAAATAAATATTTCCAGTTTTATTAGATTTTATTTTATAACTATTAAAATAAGTTATAATAATAGTTTATTTAACAAATAGCTACCTGTTCCTTGAAACATGTAGCTATTTGTTATATATTTCTCTTTGTTCAGGTTTTTATTCCAACTGATAATTAAAAACCCATTAGAAACTAATGTTGAGCATTTATAAATATCAATTTAAAAATAATGGAAAACCAAATACGAACATTTAGTGTAACCATTTATCTGCTTGTTGTTTTATTACATTTAACAGTCATATTTCTCTTACAAAGACAACTAAAATATGAATCTTAGGTGAGATTTTCCTTCAAAAGCTACAAAAATACTTGAGTAAAGCATGAAACAGGAGAGCTTAATGAAGACTTCTGAACCCCACAACTTTTTCTGCCCACCTGCTGACTGTGAGAAATCCATCTAGAATACTGATTTTGTTCACCGTTTGCTGGATCTACAGGCATGTCAATGTTTGACCAAATCATTCGCAGAAGATTTAACCAAACAAAGAAAAAATAAAACCATGAATGCAGCATCAAGAGGTAAATTTCCAGCTATTTTAAAATCTTTAAAGCATCCAAGTGAAACCGCCTCCACTGCTCTCTTGCAGTACTGCATAATCTGACTACGGATCTCTAAAATACAGAGTGAAATGTGTCACTTCACGCTTCTGGACATGCAGATCACAGTCTGAACAGGTCTTTATTCTTTTTGGCCTCGTGTTTCAGAGGGACGGGGAAAGCTGAGGACAATATGGCAGAGTCTTTCATCAAACATCTGTCATCTCATCTTCCATCTCGTCCCCTTCTGTTTCGCCCTCTGCTTCGCCCTCCTCCTCCTCAGATGTGACGTCCAGCTCGTCCATCTGGGACGTGCACTTTGAACACGAGCAGACAAACAGGTAGTTTTCCCTGCGAATAAAACACTCGGTCAAGATATTGCACCCATGGAAACAGCTGAAGATAGTAACAGATAGACACCACAGCAAATTAATTCAACTATTTTACTGAATACATCTAATAATTTTATCAACTAGCATGATTTAAACACTCACCATGGGTGGAAATGCACTTTATTGAAACTGAAATAAGCAGGTTGCATTAAAACTTCAGGTGTTATTGAGACTGAATGTAATTTGAAGATGGATTGACATGCTGATCAATGAGGTGCAGCTATGCTGTTTCTGCCTCAGGACTGCCCATCAGTGCCTGCTGGGGGTTTTTTTTATTGATCCACATTTAATCCATAAGAGTGTGACCCGCCTTTAAATGATTTATTCTAAAGATTACGTGTGTTTACCTCAGAATCTTGTGCCTGCTGTGACGACTTCTGTCCCGCTGACAGAAATCCAAATAACTGATGCAGATCTCCTGAAAACAGAAGAAGACATTGAACTGAGGACCCCAGACCAGAAACCACGCTCCTGGAAAAAACACAAGCTTCAAGTTTCCTGCACATTTTTTCCATGTAAAAATTTCAACTGAACGAATGGAAAGGAATTAATGATTGATGGCCAAACGGATGGATGTAAGGAAAATCCAACGGATTGATAGACAGAGAAAATAGATGAACAGACAGATGCATGGATAGTTGGATGGATAATTGGATGAACAGATAACTAATGCTTAGATGGAGGAATAAACAGACAAAATGGACAGTGCAGACTGAATAATGAACAAATGACATGGACAACATCCTATAATTTATTTTGACACATTCAGATGTTCTTTCAAATCTACACTTTCCTAAATGTTTCCAGATTGTGTGGGAACCCCTGAAAAGTTGGGCTATTTTTCACCAAGAAGAAAAAGAAAATAATATGTCCCTCGCCTGTCTGAGCACAATGTAGCAGTAAGTTAAATCCTCCTGTTTCTTCGCATTTTCCCCCACATCCACAGGAGAGATTTGCTGTGAAACTAGCACAGCTTCTGTGACATTACTGTGCCATGCAGATGCAAGCCTTCTCAATCTTTCTGACAGCTTGACAAACCCACTCCGATTCTGGACGTCTCTGCCTTCTAATACCGTCTGACAGGGGAGAACACCAGGCTAGACCATAGAGGGATGTTCTGTCCCGCCTTTGCAGGACTAAAATACATCACAGTGAATCCAGCAGTGTCAGCTGACCTCTCCTGGGCTGATGTCACTCAGGGCATTGAGGTGAAGCAGGAAATTGTTGTCGGGGAAGGACGCTTCTGCGTTTGGGATGCAGCTGTGGTTACCTGCAAGAATCAAACGTGAAAATCTTTCTGGTTTAATCTACTCTTAGAACCAGAACCTTTTTGTTGGAGCTAATCATGGACATTACTGACACTTACAGGAGCTTTGCAGCAGATAAAGTCCAGATCCCTCACAGTTCAGAAACTCTCCCGTCTCTGCACAGAAATACACAAGTTATGCTCATTCGCTTCGACTTTCTGTTGATATCTGCACACATATTACTTGAATGCACTTCTGTTCCTGCTGAAAACCGCAGAACAGACTAGAACAAGCTCTCATTCAGACAATATGACAGCCACAAATCTCCTCAGCAGAGAATAAATCTATTTACTTCAGAAATTACTGCAGTACTGAGATAAAACAGTGACCTTTGTCGATGTCCTTGTATAACTGGTCAATAAAAGAGTCGAGTTGCTCCCTCTGCTGGTCGGGAAGCTCCAGTGCATCACAGGCATGAACCCACTGACTCAGAGAGCTGCGTTAGACACAAAATGACATTCAAACAGAGATCCGGCAGTGAGCATGTTGATATTTAAAGGAAGGAGCAGAGGACGGGCTCACCTGGTGCCGATGCCCTGGCCATTTGTTCCCACCAACGCAAAGAGAGAGCGGAAACCCTCAGGAACAAACCACTGCAACACAAACACACAGCTACTACTTTCATTCAGATCACAAATAACTGCTTGGTTGAATAAGAATCGCATTGAGAGTTATTTTGCAATATTTTTATATATGAGAAAAAAACATTTAAAAAGACATACTGACTCCAACACTGAGACTAAAATAAGAGGAAAAAATTGGAAAAGTAATCCAATCTTCATTTTTCATTCACAATAAAATCTTCAATTGTTAACACGTCAGGAAAAATACAGGAAGTTTTTAAGCCCTTTAAAAACACACATACTTAAACACCATCCTCCTTAAAATGCTGTATGCATAAAAAATTTATAAAGCACACCATCCCATATTTGACTTGTAAAGTTTTAAAACTATTTATTTGAATCATTCTTTCTTTAATGATGAAAGTTTCATACAAACAAATTCACAACCAAGTTGCGGATTTTTGTTTCGCTGTTTCAAAATAATGCATTCACTGCTGCATTTAGATACATTTCCCTTAGCAGTTGCACCTATTTAGTAAATTTGTGCAAACCAGCAAAGACCTTGGCCTTAATTTGTTCTCAGCGTACAAATATTTATATAAATATACTTATGAAAGATACAAACTGTACTGTTTGTCACTGAGTTGCTGAGCTCTGAATGTTAAATGTTTGAAGTGACAGTTAGTAGAAGACGCCTGTGATTGTTTCTGTTCTGAAACATATCAGGTCCAGAGAAATGGTGGATCTAAGTAATCCGAAGGGATCCACATTAAGTGAGGAATGAGGGTTTGTGGATGCAGATTATGCAGATTATGTGATTAAAATGTAAAATGTAAGCTTGTAAATGAAGTTTTTAAACTAAGCAATACTGCTGCACTGGCTGTGGGGTCAGTAAAAAAACAAACTGATCAGATCAAATCGTTTTATTTCCTCCCCTCCAGTTGAAGTTACTCTTCAAAGGACTCTGGACTTTGGCCTCTGCCAAAGTCCACCAGCATCTCCACGTTCTTACGCAGGTTCAGGTATGTGCGGTTTTGAATACTTCCTGTCCTGGGTCAACCAAGTGATGGCGATGTTGTTGGCAGAGTGAAGTAGTTTCACAGGTGCTTGTTTCTAGAGGGAAGAGAATACATCTCTGGTGTTTGCCAGCTGCGTGAAAAGATACTCCCCCGTTTCACCAGCTGCTGGTAATCCACTGAGTTTATTATAGTGACTGGTTTCCTGCCTCAGCTTTAAAGCATAGCTCATTAATTTTCAATAGGATTAAGGTCCTGGCTTTGGTAATCCTGTTCACAAATCATATGTCAGCTCGCTTAATCCTTCCCAGAACCAGTTTTAATGCGTGAATAGGATCATTGTTTGCAGGAACTCCCACTTCCCTTCAAGTTAAAATCATCCATGAGAGGCTTTTAAATCCAGTCCTCGAAGGCTGGCAACCTGCAACGTTTACATGTCTCTGCTTCAACACACCTCAATCAAATAATGAGATCATTAGCAGGACTCTGGAGAACATGACTGCAAACTGAGGAGGTAATTCAGAAAACAGATTAAGGTGGATTTGAAAACCTCTGATCCAAGTGTTGATTTAAGGTTGTCACCCTTCTTCCTCATTCCATATAGTTTGTGCAGTGGCAGCAAGGCAACCCCATGATGCTGTAAGATGCTGCCACTACCTTGACATCTTGGCTTTATGGTGACCATTTTATAGCAAGCATTTCTTTAAGGATATGAAAAATTTCCATGGGACACCTAACTGAATATTATTGGAGGTTTAATGTACATATTAGACAATGTATGGGTTTGAAAAAAAATCTGCAACATTCATTTTTATTTATTGATTCCACTGTTCCTATTTCATGCTGATTATTAGTGTATGTAAACTTCTGACCAGCTCTGAAAAACCCAAGCAAATTCTTGCTTTTTTGTAGATTTTTGCAGATCTTTTTTTTTTGCTTATGAGAAATGAATGATCGCCAGAGTAAAAAGATAAGGATGTCATTAATACTGACCTGACTGAGATGCTCATCATAAAGTGCTTCCTTAAAAAGACTGTTCAACAAGCCCAGCTGCCCCTGCAAACATAACAGGACAGAAAAATTAGATCCTGCTGAACAAACACCTTTCACAAAGCAAACGCAGCCGCAGTGGGGGGTTCAAGTCAAAGCGCTCTGCTGCTTTGCCTGCTGAGCTGTGAAGAACTGTGATGTTCTTTTTGAACTGACAGATTTAAAATAATTCACACACACACACATCTTGACCTGAGATCTCCAACAGGAAGCTAACTCACTCTGAACTGCTCTCCCAGGAGCTTATGGGCAATCTCCTCCTCCTCGTTCGCCGTCCGGCTGCAGAAGTGAGAAAACAGCTTCTGCCAGTGTGCTTTATCTTTGGCCTGGATAATATTCACATCATGGGCTCAATTAGTTATAATGGCAAACAATGGCTTAATTCATGTCTAATTAAAAAAAAAAGCTCAAACTGAAAATTAATTTTGCTTAAGTTAATATGTTGATTAAACTTTAATTTTGTAACCTGCCTGGCTGATTTCAAACATTTTATGAAGCAACATTCTCATTAAGGCCATCTGTATCAATCTTAAAACTCATTTCATGGCTGATTTAACAATAAGGTTTGAATTATGAAACAATGCAGGGTGAAAATCTAATTACACCAGAGAAGGTACATTTTGTGCTGCCACATTTGATACTTGTCAAGTTAATTTTGACAGATTTCTGCAAGATTTTGATTTCAGATCAACACATTTGAGTCATTAGAGAGTTACCTGTTTGACCACAGCGACCATTTTGGCCATCAGCATGATGCTGGACGTCTCTGGGGGATAATGCACGCTCCTAAAAGCAAACAATACGTTTTAATTATTAGCATATAAACATGTCTGAATGTAATCAGGACACAAGAGGAGATAAAATGGCGAGTTAAAGTCTGTGTTACCTCCATGCATCTTTAAGCTTGTTGATGGGGTGGTCTGGATCTTCCTGAGAGGGACCCAGACACAGAACCCGATGGTACTGATCTGCAGCCGCCTGCCGACACTCGCTGCTGCAGTAAATCACCTGCAGAGCAGCAGTAAAAAAAAAAAGATTAAAAACTGTTTTGCACCACCTGGCAACAATGTAATCAAAAAAGCAGTTGTAAAGTTTATTGGTCTCATCGTCCCCCAGGCTGAAAATACAAGTACAAGATATTCAAGCATGCAAAGGGAAGTGAGTTTTAAGTCCATGTAATAAATTCTTAAGTAACCAAATTTTATTTTTAGCTCATTAAAATATTTGTAAATATTTGTGAAGGCTCAAAATTATCTAATATCAGAAAATATTGAAACATTTCTGGAACACCAGTTATTCTTCAACCTGTTCAAAAAGATACGTGGAGATTTTTGTTGTTAAAAAAAATGTAGAAATGAGAAATGTGTAATCTAGCAACTGACCAGCAGGGGGCAAGTAGTTTGGTTGCAATAAAAAATAGTTTTTAGTTTTTACTGAATATTCCAAAGATGTTATGTTGATGTCCAAATAGCATCCTAACGTTTTAGCTTGATCAACTCATTGCAGTTAAATTATCAAGATGCTGATGATAAAATATGTAACTCCAGGCTTTAGATCCTGAGAAATTAATAAAATAAACTATAGTGTGTTTCTGTTAGTTTCATGTCTTGTTTTGTTTTTTCACTTTGACCCCCACATAATGCCCAATGCATTTAAAACTGCTACACAGGAAAGCTGCAACTCTAACTGTAAATCTGAAGCTGGAGAGAATATTTCAGTTTATTATCATTAAGTTGTCCAGAGATCAGAATCGCCCAATATTAGCTTCACATGCTCTAATCTTATTTCTTAAATGCATCAAAACTGGAAAATCCCCACCACTGTTAGACATAAATTAATAATTAAATGTATAAAATAATTAAATTATGAAATTGTAGTACATACTTTTCAAATAAACACTTCCATCCATTCAACTGATGAAAATGCGTAACCTCACCAATTTGGTACCATATTTTATACTTACATGTTATCAAATTTTCCTCCTGCTTTTATTTTGTAGTAATTTACAGAGATTGCCTTATCAGCTAATTTTCTTTGTAGTGCAGCATTCTTAACAAAGAAAACAAAATAACCAACTAACTATTTGTAAAGTAGATGCATTTAGATTAGATTGATTAAAACCCAAAGTGTCAGAAACTAGCAGGTAGCTTATTTTTGTACTGAGAAAAAAAACAAAAATGCAATATTGCATAATAGCAAAACACTGAAGCTTGTGATGTGAACTAGCAGGGGGACAGTGAGTGGACCTACCTGGCACTGAGGGCAGGCTTGATGGAGCTCAGGCCGGACACGGCAGAGCTCTGGATGGGGAAGGCTGAGAGCGGGATTGCAGCCGAGTCTCCGGGCATTTTCTTCTGCAGTCTCAAGAGCACGTAAGCAGTACTCACAGGCTGGGAAAAAGCAAAAAACAGAGGGGAAACTCTCTAATTAACTCTCTATTAACTTTTAAAATATTTAAGTTTAACTTCCACAACAATTTCAGACCTGCTTTAATTCTGAAGAGTATGCATTTTATATGTTTTTACGTTTGAGAACTTCACTACAATGAACAGCACTTTATACCTTTATATTTATACAAGGAATTCCACAGGAACTGCGAAGAAACCAGAGGCCGCTCAATCAAAATGGTTTCTCCCTTCTTGATGCTTCTTTTCGCAAAGAGACCCTTACCCTGCAAACATTCAAACAAATAGCTGGAGAAAAAAAGGAATGTAGCAAAAATGAATAAAGCAAAATACACTGCAGCCCATATTGCAATGATTTATTTTGGATAGATTTGTATATTTTGGACACATTGCACGAGTCTCTGGTAAAAAATAAAACTAATTAGACCAAAATGCCACAAGTTATGCCTGCACCGTTTAATAAGCTGTAATTATTTCAAATTATTTAAATAACTCAGTAGTTTGAACATCATGACATCATACCTATTCTAGTTTAATTAAAAGACATTATGTTGATGATTTGATAGAAACAAAGATGTTATAATGCTTCAGCTGTTAACCTCTGTACTGCTACACTAAATGGTCTTAGTAAAATCGCAGAAGGAAAAACAAATAAAATCAACGAGTTTGCATTATATCTATCCAACATTATAGATCACATTTTAAGCGCTGCCTTCTTACTTTATTTTCTGTAACCTTATACACTGAGGTTTAGTGCATAATGTCATGTCATGCAGCTGTTAGCTGCAGCCGACATACGGCTAGCAGCGCAGCTCCTCTGAGGCGCCATTAAATCGCAGAACTTCAGTCTGTTTAAATGTGGCGGAGCAGAAAAGTCTCACCTTTATGTTGTCTATAAACTGGACTTCCACGCTGCTGGTGACTTTACGGGGGTCCACACAGAGCGAAAACATGTCATCCACGGGAGCAGCCATATTTGACAACTGATTTGCCCTTTCAACCCTTTAAGATAACCATGTAGAAAAATAGACCGCGCCTCCTGCTGGCGGGATGATGAATAGCACTTTTTCTTTATGTTCTTTCTTTAGTGGATTCTTTCTTCCTTCCCTTTTTCTCTTTTTACTTATAAATCTAAACTGAAATTATAAAACTTCTATAAGCAATCAAACATATTATATGAGTCCTTCAGATATAAATATATAAAATAATATAAAATAGCCCCTAAACTCTTAGGATATAAGAAGAACGTCTGTGAACTCCTTTGAAATTCAAATAGAATATTATAAAGAAATTAATAAACTGGATAACGTTAATACAATTTTCGAGTAAGTTAAGCAAAAAAGTCAAATGAAAACATAAAAGCTGCTGCCCAAGAGCACACTCCATACCAACTGACTCAAAGATATATAATGTAAAATAATACAAACACAGAAATTATTTTTGACAAGCAAACATTTAATAAGAATTAATTTATAAACAATACATTTTATCTCATAAATGCTACACATACATTTAAAATAATGTACAGAAAATAAATCTAATATAACTACAGTTGAAGTTGAATAACAGTCAATAGTGTAAAAATATTAAGACAAAAATTTCATACAATGTCAGAAATTGTGAATGCTAATTCAAAAAAAGGTGAGTTAAAAAGGTGCTCTGTTAATATTTATCAGTTTATAAATCAGTAAATATCTGCAGCAGAGGTTCTTTAAGCCCCAGTAAACAGGGATCAAACAGGGATCAATGTGACGGTTAACACAAATCCAAACTGGTCTAGTAACATGTGACCAGTTTAGATTTTTACGAACTGCTCCAACATATAGATGCACAATACAAAGTCTGCCTGATTTCAGTGGTTTTAGATAGTACCCTTCAGAAACTGCTGTCTACTACTGTCACAGCAACCTTGTGACTGAATAAAGGTAATTACCTTAATTAGCAGAAATAGTTTACATCAACAAAATAATTAACAAAATATTTTATTTCAACATATCCACAATTAGTAAAGATCAACTAATTGGGATTGTGTGCTTTGGACAAACAAGCCAAACACTAAATCTCATTTTGTATGATTGCAACAGTAAAACATTTTAAGTTAATTATTTTATGATCTTTTCCTATTTTTAACTGATTAGAAATAACTGATACACTTCTGTACCATTACAAATATCATAAACTAAATTTATTTGTACATTTTTCTGTCCCTTTGTTCCAAATATGCCTCTGAAAAAGAAATATGTTTTAATTTCTCTACCTTCCCCTCACACCACAGAAATAATGACAAATAATGAGGTTCCAAGGATGAAATTAAATCAGCATAAAACTGTGTTTTTGGCAACAAACCCTACATGTAGTAAAAAATACCAGAGGATAAATCTCTAAATCATGTCTACAGGTAGCAATGATGGAGGATCTACAATGCTGCGATCCTGTTTTAAATAAATACTTGTTGGACTCTACTACTGAACATGAAATGGGTCACCACTGAGGACTTCCTGTCCTAATTGCCCAAACAGGTTGTACAAAGTATTGACAGCAGGGAAGAAGAAGAAGGAGAAAATAAATTACTGAAAGAATAACGGTAGCAAATTAAAAGGTTAGAACATTTCTTAGTGTAAATGTTTCAAGGGATTTAATCTGAGACATTTACACATTTCTAAACAGGTGCTGTGTAGTAAGTGTATTTTGAGAGGTGCCTTCAGTAATATTAATGCACAGGGAAGAATCCCCACACTGTGCAGCTGCCTTCTGCTCTACAAATACTCAATAACCTCTTTCATCCTGCTGCCTCCATCCCAACTCGCAGACTCTCCTTCTGTTGCTTCACAGACAGCTGTTCGCAGCGAAAATCTGACAGAAAAACAAACATCATAACACCAGCTGCCAGAGCTCAACACTTCGGAACAAGAAGATATGAAGAAACGTGAGAAAAACAAAAGACTTCTTTAAACGATCTCATTATCAGAATTTAATGGATCACCATTTAGGTTGATTGTGCTACAGAAACTCCAGAAAACAATACTCTGTAAAAATCAGAAATGCATTATTGATAAAAAGGGATTTAGAGTAAAAATTGAGACTTCTTGGACAGCTGTAGTGAAGGCAACAATCTCTGGGCTGTTCAGAGGATTCACTGTGGCTCAGTGAATGCAGCATTTTCTGGAATGTCTAGGAATGTTGGGTAAATACAACTCTAATAATAATTACGTGTCAGATAACCTCCAAACCCTGCAGTAGGGTCGCAGTTACAGTATTTCATAAAGCAGCCTCAGTTTAGAGCTCGGGTCCCATCTTCATCATAAACCTTTGTTGTAGGTCAACACTTTGCAATCCGTTGCCATGGCAATCTCCGGCTCAAGGCGAGATACCTCAATCTGCCAAAAAAAAGAAAAAGAAAGACAAGAAAAAAGATGATACTGAATTGATTAAGCTGTGTACCTCTGGGCTTCACCTTGAAAGTCATTTTTAGAGAGATGAGTGGAGAACAAAAGCCTGCAGGGGCTGTGGGAGCTAAGTGGAGTATGTTTAATGTGAATATCTTCCCAGCTGCTCCATGAGCCATCTGGCCTTGAGAGCGGCTGAACATGCCGTACCTGAGACATCTGAGGGAAGAGGCTGATGGCCACGGGCAGCGAGAGGCCGAACGTAACCAGGCATACAACGCTGTGGATGGGGAGCAGAAGTCTGCGGTTTCTCTGCAGGAATCGCAGCCTGTGTGAGTCAGGACAAGGATAAAAGGGAATGTGAGCCTGCAGTGAGGATTGATCCAGGCTGACTACTGCAACGCCTGGAGTTATTTTAGGATCGTTTGCAGATCTGGGAGAGCTGTTTCACACAATTAGAGGGTGGGAAATTCAGAAGGATGGAGCTTAATTAACCAGATGGCACATCTCTTCTGTTATTTAAATTTTAAATAAAAATCTTAAGTTTATTTTTCCCTCTTTTTGCGTTTCTGTCTTCTTTTGTTAAACTTCCACCCTCCGTAGCGACCTCAGGGCACAACATATGTTGGCTCCCATTCGGTACATGCACAATTACATGGACTGGTTTCAAACCTTCTGATAAGAGTGTGTAACAAAAGAAGATATCTGTAACATAACATAAATATAAGTAAAATTAAAACAATTCACAGAGTTTTTACATGGTGCTAAACTAAAGCTGACAAATAGTTTTCAGATAACCTCTATCTGTTTGATTCAGCAGCTCTAAAAGGTGTAGCTGCAGACTCTGTTAAAATGTCATGTGTAATGTGAAAAGTCAGACAATAGTAAATGATTGCAATAATCCAAGGTCAAATATCCAAATCATTGAGGACATTCTTGCCTCTTCAGATGTCACCACACAATTTTTCTTTCAAATTTAGCACCAGACTTTAGTCAGGCTATTTCAAAACTCTGACTATTTTCTCCTGAAGTCATTTTTCTGTTGGCTTTGATATATTCTGTGACTCAATTATTAAAATCTAATGAATAAAAATAGAGCAATAAAATAGAGCAGGGAAAATCTTGCATTAATGTTAAATGAACATGAAATAAACATAAATAATCCTATATATGGGATATTTAAAAAGTAAACCTTTGATGCAGGTGAATTATTTATTTTTCTGTTCTTAACTTTTAAAAGGATGGACAGTGAGTTTTTTTTTCTTTTTAAAGCAGCATCTGCTAAAGGTTTATACAGTGTCCTTCATAATTATGGGCAGCCATAGTAAAAATGTGAACAGTGACTTTGAAGTAAATTTTAAAAAGTATTTTTCTTGAAAACCTCCCAGCAAAAGTTGTTGGTATCTAAATATATGAAAGTGGTTGTTATAGAGACTTGATGAGCAAAGACTTGGCAAGAATACAACATATTAGTTGTTTGATTTGATTTCTCAAATGCAATAATTGTTTTTTTTTCTTACCCCTGCTCTAGAATATTAAAAATAAAAAAAGATCAACAGTTCTACAGATATTAGTTTGCTGGAAGATTATAATACAGCTCCTCAACATCTTATTTTTATAGTTAAACACTTTTTGTATTATGTAAGTTATATGGTTTCTAAGTGTGACGGTTTTGGTTCTTTCAAAATAAATTGCAGGATAAAACATTTTTCCAAAAGGAAAAGCCACCTGTGTGTTTCTGCACAAACCTTTCCAGGTAGGACATGATGATCGGCGGCAGGACGAAGATTGGCATAGGAAGGACGACACGTGTGAAGGCGGTCTCCATTATTGCCTGAGAATAAACAACAAAGATCATGGACAGGTGATTAAATCTGATGCTGAGAGACTCGAGTGAAGCAGGAAATGAGAAGTCACCAGTTAGCCACCACAATATTAAACATTAAATTCAGTCAAACAACATAAAAAAGAAGCGTACGTGTCGAGCAGCGATTTTGGAGGATCCCACCACGCTGCCGTTGTTGTCCAGAACATCGATACCTTCAGACAGCTCGTTGTGTCTCATCAGGGCTACGTTACAGATGTTTGCACTTGCTAAAAAGGAACAAAGGAGGCATTATAAAACACCAACAAGATTTCAAGAAAAATGTTGCTAAAAAACTGTAAGATTTTAAATTAGGTTCACTATGACCTTCATAGTTATTTGGATAATACAGAAAATGTATTTTCTACGAGTTTGCAGATCTGTACAGCAAAGGGATACATAATAAAAGTATCATTATGACAAATGGTCTTTTGAAAACCCACCTACAGCTGGGAAGGGGACAAATCTCTGGATGACCATTCTGGTGCCAGGACTCAGCTTGTTGGCCTTCTGAATCAGCACATTCAGTCCCACCTTTAAAGAAAAAAATCCAATTAGAAACAGTAAAAAAAGCTGCAACTGATGCAATTGTATTGAACTAAATCTTGTATTTTTTTCAGTGTGCTGAATCTAATTCATTTTAACTTAAAAACTGCAATTAGTAATACACCAAGATTTCTAAGAATTACAGAATATTACAAGTAATGACATCAACTTCGGTGAAAAAGAAGCTAAATTACTGCGATAGAGACAGCACTGGTCACAGCTCCGACATAGCCTTCAAGAAACTTAGATGTAGGAGTGGGCTGCAGACAAAAAAATAAAAGCTGTCAGTTTTATTTATTCAATTTCTATAAAAATAAAACTGGAATCTGAAGTTGTTTTTACCTTTGTGGCATTCCGGTTGGCATAGTTCACGCAGGCATTGTGACTCTGGTTCAACCACTGAAAGAAAACACAAAATACAAAACACAAAAGATCCACAATCTATGAGGAAGGAGTGAGAAAAGAGGTAAGTCAGTCAGAGTGGCAAAGCTGACCAGATGATCAAAATGGATAATAAATGCTGTGATATGATGGTGCTAAAAAGTATGCCTTTTCTGCCTTTAAGTATTTCCTATAAATATGCATAAATATGATGCAACCGACGTAATATTGAGTCAGATTTTAAAAAGCAGATCAGATTATATAAATTTTTAGCAATGCAAAAAGGATTGCAATGTCTTATCTTGTGATATTTGCCTTGAGCCGATAAGTTCTGTTTGAATTTAAAAGTTAAAAACTCAACAGTTTCTACAGTGGCCTGGTGCAAATGTGCATTATTTTAAACATGTTAGATGCTGATACATTTGCAAGTATTTAAAAATATGTCTCTACCACCTATGGAGATGTGGAGACTAAAACTTTTGTTTGTTCCAATCTCCTCAGCCTCAGGACATGCTCACTATTAGTTTTCTGGCTCAAAGATTTGCATGCAGGGCAAGAAGTTCGGTTTTGATCAGGGCATCTTCTCTCTTTCCAAATAGCAAAACATCATATTCATACACAAATATAAATGACTGTAAAGGTTTTGGATACTTTAAAGCACCACAGTGGTTGGTTATTTCCAGTACCTGCCAGATAATGGTAGACATCACAGTCTGATTTGGAAGGAGAAGGCCAATGACCTAAATGAAACCAGGAAACAGGAACTTATTTTTGAACAAAATAAGTCCAAAGTTTCATTTTTTTTGTCCCCAAACATGTTTATATTCAAAATGAATGGGTTGTATGTTTGACTTACAATTGGTGTTCCGAATGGCACATAACCTGCATAGTGGAAACATGATTTTCAGCATAAAAGCGATGAGAAAAATGATTCGGTTTGAGGAAATCTGGACAAAGATCTTCATCTGAGGACATACCTGACATTCGAAATGGCATGAAGATCTTCTCTCCTGTGTCAGGGTGAATGATGGCCTGTGACACAAAGCATGAGAGCTTCCTCATGCTGCCACCAGCTCAGGGATGAATGAATGAAAGTGTGGTTAAGATGAAGAAACATAGTCTTACCTGCTTAATCTTTTGGGCTTCCCACAACTACACAGCAAAACCAGAACGTCATTAAAGGAGGAATGTCATTTTTGTCTTCCATCTTCACATTTTGCACCATAAGTTGCATCATATTTTATGATACAATCGAATCTATGAATTCATTATTCAAGAAGATGCTTTAAAAAAACCCACTCACAGACTTAAAGCGCCTCATTTTTAGTTTTGAAATAAAGGAACCAATTAGAAATTTTGCATGTGTGTTCCATTTAATTCATCAGTTCTGAATCTTTCAGAAAAGGGGAATGATTCATTGCGTTACTTACATTGTTCCGAGCCTTCTGAACATATTTTGAAACACGGCTTGCATCAAGACTGGCAAACGCTCACCTGATCTGCAGATACTCCAGGAGGAAGTGTGTCGTGTTTGTAGTCATCAAGGAGTTTGATGCACTCTTTTAACTTTTTCTGAAAAAAAAAAAATAAGTCGTAAACACACTTATCTATTACTTGATTAGGTACACTTTTACAATTGTTTGTTAGCATGAATACTGAATTAACCTGAATATGATGAAGATACATACAAGCATCAGAATGGGGATGCAAAAAGACCTTTAAGGGTTGGTGCCAGAGGGGCTGGTGTATTGGGTTTACAGAGCATGGGGTAAAAATAAGAAAGAAGTCTAGTGTGTAGTAGTGTGTGGGTAAAAATATTGAAAAGCTAACCAAAACTGTACAGTAACAGATTGGAAAAGCTACAATGAAGTTTAATTTCAGATGCAAAATCCAGATAGCAGGGTTAGAATTTTATAAGGAATCTTCATCTTGTCTTCTATCAACTTTTCAGGCCAGTGTTGGTCATATAATGGTATGGGAAATATTTTGGGCCTTTTGGTACCAATTGGGATTAATATATACTAAGCATGAGATATTATTGTAGACCAAACCTGTCCTATTAATCAGATAACAGATTGTTTCATTAAAAGTGAATGACATAGAACTTTGCATACAAAAGATATGCCAAACATATAAATACTTGTCAAACAAGCACTTTAACAGGAAGCTTTACCTCTGAGACAAACAGGGTGCTGGGATCAATGATGTCAACAAAGTGTCTCAGACGTCCAAGAAATGAACTCTGAGAAAACAGCAAACCAGAGGTCAATTTTAACCTCTTTTAAAAGAAAACATTAATTAATTTCTTTTAGGAGATTTTATGTTCGGAAATATTTGTCTAAACTAAAAGTCTACAAGTCAAAACAATGACACAAATGTTATTATTACAGAGCTTTTTGTGCAATTTCCTACAGGAAACATCAGACAGTTGTCAGATTAAAGTTATCTCGATGAACGTCCAAGCAATTTAATTAAAATCATCATTCAAAATATCTGGAAGATTAACAATATTTTCAAAACACTTGAAAAACAATCTGTGATGGAGAACTGAACACAATATTGTCTCAAAACACCTTATCCAAGTAAACACATTGCAGTATAAATTGTCTTGTTGACAATTATTGCACTAAGGATTAAGTAAAAAAGCATAAAAAAAATAAATGTAATCAATCTGAAAGCTGCAATGTCTTGTTAATATCACATTGTGTTCTTCATAGAAATGATATACACACACTTCATAAATTAGATACTCTCGATGCCCAGTGGCTAAATACTGAAAGTCATTCTAAAAATGAGTAATATCAATCTTTGGGGAAAGCAGAAACAAAATATAACAGCACACTTCAGTGGAAGGCTCTAAACTGCTGTGGTCAAGCATTCTGTTTTTCTCCGTCTGCTTCAGCGTGCCAATTGCTGAGTTAGTGTGCCAGCTCTTTGAAAAGACCCACTAACAGTTTGTGCCAAGAGCCTCTTTGGCAACATCACTGGACAAAAAACAAGACAACAAGATTCAGTCAGATTCCTTCTGAGATATTTATTAGTTATGAAGAGCAGAAAACACAGCGGAAACAGAGTGTCTTTTTATAATTAACTCCCTAGCAGCATATCCTAATTGAAATGACTGGGACACTATTTCAGGCTTCACTATAGACCATCATTCCCTGCTCTGGGTTTTCTATCACTGCCTTTCTGTCACTGCACATCTCCTGTTCTGACAGGCCATATGTGCTGCAGAGCTGTTTTGTAAGAGAGGTGGAGAGAGCGCGGAGCCATGTGAGGAGCCGGCTTTAATTATGCATGAGCTTCAGCTCCCATGAGACAAACACAACTAGGCTAGCAAAGATGGAATCCGGCTCGAAGCGCAGACAAAAAAAAACAAGCAAGATTTATGCTGATTCAAGAGCTGGCCTGATTTCCTGCACTTTGATGTGAGACCCAAGAGATGCTACAGCAACTTTATCAAGGTGCTATTTACTGAAGTTGGATTATTAAAGCGGTTTTGTCTTGATGTTCTTCAACTGGTTTTGAACAAAGAAATGCACACAGGGGCAGAAAGATGCACAAAACCAGTGAACCATGAAATAAATATTATTGTGATCCATAGATAAATTTATCATCAATGAACCAAGTGTAGACAAGTGAACAGAGACCATCTCTTACAAATATAATCTACACATCCTGAATAAAACAGGATAATTAGTGAATCATTTTCACTATTTGTGCTTAACTTTGAGCTTGATTTTGACCTATTCTGTAAGGTTTCCTTCGTATTGTGTGTGAAACCAGAGCGATTTTAGAGTTCGTTCGTTTTACTTTGTGTTTCTTTTGTGTCATGTAATAATTTTTGCATCTCAGTTTTGCAAACCTTAGTGATCAGTTTGCAACTCATTCAAAATAAAACGTCAGTGTTTTGGGCTAGATTATTGATCGAAATGTTGCAGAGATATGAAAAACAATGAATAAAAAAATTAAACACAAATATGTCTCTGCATTTATGCCATCTTTTATAAGAGTAGCATTGAGTTACACTGTGGCAGTTAGTGTAAAAGCACGGAACCTTAAATCTAATACGCAACCAAGTGCTGCATCTACACAAGTCATACCAATTATGATATGGTAAGAATTTATATGTTTATATCAATATTGCTGATATACAATAGCAAATTTATATGTTGTTCAGTTCCACAGAATAGAAAAAAGAACTGATCTCAAGAATGAGTCAAGAGGAATACCTCTTTTAATATCTTCACCTGTAAAGGTACAAACCTGTAGTTATGAAACAATGTTTTCCCATTTATCAATTGTGGCCACTGAGTTTTGTCCATTTAAGCCTTTAATAAGTACAATTGTAAATGCCACTTTAAACTTTCATAGGTAAGATCTTTACCAAAATGGCATTGCAAAAGTTTTGTGGATAAACATACTAGTTATATAATAGCCTTAGCAATCCATTTACTCAATTTTGCATTATGCATTCCCATGTGTTAAATTATTTGCTTAAAGTTGCTGTTTTACTTATTGCTCTGACGCTTCTTAGGCAAATAAGCAACCTAAGTTGGCTTGAAGGTCGCAATATTAGTGATGACCAACATAATGTAATTTCATAATAGTAAATGATCATGAAGCAGGTACATGCAGATTACTTTCGGTTTGAATCGGTCTGGACGTATTTATAAAATCTTGCAGAAATTAGGGGAAAATCACCAATTTGTGCGTTTCCAAATAAAACACAAGCACACCCTCTGCACTGTGATGCCTGATAGAATAAGACCAAACAGTAGTTAAAGACAAACTAGAGCAATAATTCCGCTTAAGTGCAGCAAACTCCTAACTAATCTGCTCGCATTAAGAAGTTTTAGAGTTTTTGCATGAATAAAATCACTGATGCACGTCGGCGGCAACTTTTGCAGCAAAGAGTCAACATCCAGAGCGAAGCGGTGAGAGCGGAGGAACAGGATGTTTTTTTTCTCAACCGAAAGCCTTAAAAAACAAAATGCGGAGAGACCGGGTGGTTCCGGAGGACACGGAGCTCCTACCTGATCGTATCGGGGTCTCCCGAGCTGGAAAGCGGGACACGCTGCAGATTCTGCCATGACACCAAACTCTTTTTATTTATTCACGAACTGAATCATTAGAAGGGATTTTTACAGTCGAGCGAACTACAGTCAGTGTGTGTGTGAGCAACTCGGGCGAAGCGATGCGCCCCTGCGCCAGCCGGGAGTTGTAGTTTTTTCCTTTGCCTTAACAGTGGCAAAGTTGATGCGCATGACTACACATCCCAAATAATCGATAAGCTGAAAGTCATTGCATAACTGTTCGGATTGATCTTGGGAGAGATAACGACTGATGCGCCCATATAGGTGTCAGGTTGGTCCTATGATTACTGTGTGAGGAGGTGTGGTCTCAGAGAAGTGATTAGATCTGGACTCCATTCAGTAATGTGAATCACCACGATTTTCATTTTCATTCAGTTTAATGTCAGCCCAATCGCAGAGTTGATTGACTAATCATGCTAAATTATTTTGAAGTGATAAAAAAAATTATATAATACCACTTTAATGGTGTCATGTTACAAAAACCAACCCAGTTGTAGTAGTGAAATGAGAAAAAGCAAACCTTGATTTTAAAGGTTTAATACAAATAAAATCTGAAAAGTGTGTTGAGCCTTTGTGTCCTTTTGTTTTACATCCCTAAATAAGATGCAGTGCAACCAATAAGTCAACCAATTGTTCTGTTAAAGCATTTGAAGCCTATTGGAGCTAATTAGTGAATAATTTTATGTTAAAATTGAATCACAAGCTTTGAACATCTAATAGAGAACTGTTCTAATCATCATCCAAAAACAGAGTGGGAATGGCCCAAATACAAACCCACAAATACACAATATCATCCTAAAGATTCCAGGAACAACTTCTGAGATTTAGACTGATCAGTTAAACTTTTATATTAAGTTTAAAGTTTTACATTAATTTTAATGCAAACATTTGTGCAAAACTTGCATTAGAAAAGTTTTGCATTAAGACAAAGTTGCCTCTGTAGACTATTCTGTCTGGGTAGAGTAGTCCACAAGACAAAGAATGACCCCAGATTTGAGTCAGTTGGACTGGAAACACTATATCACTACATTCAAATAATAATTAAGAAAGGGTCATCACAAAAATAAAAAAAAAGGTATATCTGTAGTAAAACAAAGTCTAATTAAATATATGGTATCTTAAAAAAATACACTGTTGTTTTTCTTCATGGAAAAAACAACAGTGGAAATTTGAGCACTGGAAAGTTCAGTGTCTCAAATCTCACATCAAAGACGTCATGACCTTCTGTTGACCCAGCGTAGAGCATGAGCAGATGTGTAAATATGATGCCATATAAATTAAACAAAAATCCATATGCCCAGTACCGGCATTTACGTGATACTTTTGTGACAATCACATAATGCAATTATTTAATTCTTTGTTTTTTTTCAGAAACCATGCAACTCCTTGGAGCTACATTTTAAAGCCTGTGCAGGTCTTCTTTCAGATGATGTAACTGTGTTGGAAGTGCTACACAAGATCTCTGCAGTCCAAGTTATTTTTCAATCAATTACATAATCAGGCTGCAAAAAATAGGTGCTGACCGAGCAGGTCTTTTATTAAAACAGTCAGGGGCGCCCCCTAGCGGACAAAACGGACCACGTCTGCTGCAAAGTACACCCAGTCAAACAGTGTGGTCTCTGCACTCATCACCAGCGTTGATGATATTAATGTACATTTTTTGATAACCTATTAAAAAAATGCATATGGAATCATAATACCCTTTTACTGAATAGAATGCAAGACACAAATTTGAATTAAAACGTAATTTTCTCTAGTGTGTTGACTAATTTAAATATGTTTAGCTTCATTTAAACATCCCATTAGCTACACACTGTCCATAAATATCAGAAATGTTATATTATAATTCTGGCAATATATCTGACCACATTTTATCAGTGATGGCAAAGATCAGTAGAATTGGTTTAGCCCAGAAACAAAATAATATAAGCAAAGGATATACAGAAAGAGGTACACCAGTTGCTAATAGCCAAGTACCTCTGTGGCAGCTCTGCCTCCTGTAGAAAGACAGTAAAGTAAAGGTAGCAACCTAACTCTTGCTTAAAAAATCGCTGTTGTGTGTTGAATAAGCATCATAAAGAAACACAAAACAAATTAATGTCATTGTACTCTAGGATGAAACACTGTATATGGGACTTCATCAGGGACAAAAAACTAACTATATAAACCTCTGTTCATGTGCACTTTATTTTATTACAGTTTTGCGGTCATATAAAGCATTGCAGCTAGCTACAGTGGTACTTCAGAGTGGCATTAGAATACATTATCATGAAAAAGGTAAAGTAACTTACAATACCATAATATAGTTGTTTACAGTAAAATATTACTGTTTCTGTATGTACATAATGCGATAAAAACTTAAACATTGTCATTGGTTCAGTTCAAGTGTGAAAAACAAGTTCAGGGAAAACTTGAACAACATAACGTCTTCAACTCTTTAAAATGCAAAAACTAATGCTTAAAAAGTACTAAATGTTGTGTTGACATTTGTGAGTTTGCAAAGCAGTTTTTCCTCTTCTTTGCAGTTTTAATTTTTCTTTGAGAAGAAGTAATAAGCTTAAATTGACTCTTTAACTTACTGTTTATGGCATGAAATAGTATGAAATTAGATTTTTTTTGCCAGAAATCAAACTTTTTATTTCAAAGGTAAATTGAGTCTAATTGTAAAGAGCTAATTCAAAGCACTAGAAAATTTACTTTTTCAGTCTGCATTTATTTTAAGCGCATGCAAAAGCCGCCATTTGTAAGATAAAGTGGCAAAAGCTGACTACTTTAAGTTATTCTACTACAGAGAGCTGTCTGAAATAATCATCTGTGTCTGCTTTTATGAAAGCTTTTATTATGGCATGTCTTCAGTTTTTTGTTTGTGCCAGACTGAGAAAAAGTAACCAGCATGCATTAAAGTTAATATTACGTCTACACCAACAAGGCAGTAGTGTCAGCAGTGAGACAATCTGGATGATTGTGAGTCCAAATCAATGGAGCTTTTCTTCATTTAAGCTCCAGAATAATACCTCCTATATGAATGAAAGAATCCTTGCACACTTTGCTAATCTCCAAAACAACACTGGCTCAGTCGTTACTTGTGCCTTGAGCGTACTTGAAGCAGGGTGGGAGTCTGCTCCATGATCCGCAGTAACAGATTATCAATGTAGTCCTCCAGGTCTCGAACCTGCGCCTTCACTTTCTTCAGCTCTGCCTCAACCTTCTGTAGCTGCGCCCCCTGCTGGTCAGACGCTGCCTGCTGCTTCTCCATGTCCATCTCCTGCTGCAGTAGCAGGGAGATCAGTTCCATGTTGGTAAGGGGCTGATATTGAGCCACTCTGTCTACAGTAACCTCCTGCAGAGAAAGCAGATTTATGTTATTATGTTTACTCGCCATCTTCTTGCATTTTATTCTAAGCAAAATAGAAACTATCTAAGATTTTCTTATGTAAACGCCTCAGCATGAGATATTTTTCTGTCCTTTTAGATTTACTTATTATACAATATCTAAAAAGATCAGCAGAGCCCAAGTTAAAGCTCTTTGATTTTATCTACCGTCAGCTTTATCTGAGCATTACTTGGTCTGTTTTTTGCTCAGGATATGTGTCTCCATCCAAGCTGTTTTGAAAGATCTTATAAATAATCATTCTCATTGTTTATTTATCTGTCTACTCTGAATAGTTTGGTCCCCAAGTCCATTCAAATTAATGACCGAATACTAAAAGGCATTCTGACTCAACTTTTGTAGTTATAAGTCAATGAAGTGGAGTCCCTCAGGGCTCCATTCCTGTACCAGTTTTTTTTTTTTTTTACATCTATATGATCCCTTTAACTCAGACATGACATTTATATTGTATTAGCGTGCCACCATCTGGCCATAGTTCATCATAGTCACTGAGGCAGTGTGTCCAAGGTAGCCCTGGACACACTGCCACAGCTATTTTAAATGGGCAGAATTTCAGCTTAAAACATAAATCAGTGTTTTTGGTCGCAGAACTGAAGCTCTGAAATCAAAACTCAACTGTTTCTTTAAAAATCTGTAACACTTTATAACTACTGCATGGAAGACTAAAAACAAATACCATTTATCTTTTTATCTGTACCTGACTATTCTCAGGTTCAGGTGTGGCCTGATGTGTGGATCGTCCTGGATTTATGGTAGATTTTAGCTTCTCCAGAACTGAGCGACCTTCTTTCTTCTCAGGCTGGCTGGATGTTAACGGTTTCACTGGATGAGACCTGAAAAGGGAAGAAGTTGGGACCAGCATTCTAACACTAACATGCTGCAAAGTTTACAATAATGCAAAATGCATTTTTACAGTATGCGGTTTCTGAATGACTCAGTTTTGCAATTCAAACTTGAGGAACAACAGAGAACGTTTTAATAAGTACATATTGAGTAAAAGCAGAATGCATAAAGGCCATCAGTAAATAAAACACTTGTCTTTATGAAAGAATTGAAGTCAAAAATGGGGAAAATTATATACAGTTCGTCCATTTAGTCAATAACAATGAGTAGATTATTTACAAAACTAAATATTGAATTTGAACATATAGACATACAGAAAAAGTTGACCAGAAGTCACTATGTTTTTAGCTTGTTTGTATTTAATATACTCTCACTATGAAGTTATTGCCCTTTCCATTTTTACTTGCTAGAACTGAGCCTTAGGATAAGAAGAAGAAATCAAGTCCTCAATGTTTAAATAAACTAGCTATGGAGAAGAATCAGCTGTCTGGTATCTCCTTGCTTAAACAAATGTGCATTAAGAAAAAAAACAGCAATCACATTTGGCCAGCTAGTTAGAAACTCAAATATCAGATGATTTACCAATTAGTGAAAGCACATAATTAACCACTATCAGACTGCACTGACAACTACTCTTTTCAGTGTGGATGTTTTTACTGAGGGAAAGAGTCAAAGTTATTATTTTTCAGTATTAATGAAGTGCTTAAAATATCTGGAAGAAAAAACAACACTTTTTTGTAAAGCTAGCAGTGTTACCGTTCTCATATCTAATAATGGATTATAAATTATATATGTATCATATTATTCTTTTAAATCCCCCATCCAGCAGCCCAAACATTGACTCTGAAATGTACCATCCTTATTAATTTGTACATATTAGTGTCCATTTCTTTCTTTTGTATGTAGAGAAAGCTTGAATCTGCAACGGCAATGGTTCTATTATGATATCATTAGGCTTTTAGGAAAACACTCATTTGTTCTCAATAGTAGCTACTAGCTAGCATAAGTAGCAGCAAAACAAGCAAAAGTAATGCAGTGCAATGTTTTAAGGAAGCAACAGAATATCTTTTAGCCAAAAAAAAAATCAAAGCATGAGATGATTTACATAAACGTAAAGCAAAAAACAAAAGCAATGCAACCATCCAATCAAATTGGATGTGAACATGACCAAAATCAAACAAACCATCACAGCAGAAAACAATATTAAAGATTTAAGCAAAAAAAAAAAGACATCCCATTTTCATGTTTTGTTGTCTAGATCTTAAAAAAGGTCATGTCCTAGTGTGAGGAGTCTCACCTGCTCTCCTGTAGGGGCAGGCTGCCATCAGGCTGTGTCTCCTCAGGTAAAAGTGAGTGCCGTGCATCAGTCAGGGGCTGGTCAGTGGTGAAGGTGGCAGACAACGAGGGGGTGGAGGAGGCCATAGCCAGCGAAGTGCTGACTTTAGCACTAGGCCCAGTGCTTGAGGCTTGTATGGGGGGGCAACAGACGAGGGTGTCAGCTGACAGGGGGAGTGTAGAAAGGATGGAGGGAGAACAGGGTTCATGTTCTTGCAAAGATTTCCCAATCTTTGTATTGGAAGGGGTTCTGCAGTATGGTGCAACTTTTGCATGAAGATCTTCAAAGCTGATTGGAGTTGTTTTTTCTTTGTCCAAGGGAGGTATTGGGGATATTGTGTTAGACATAAATTGGTGTGTTTGGTCACTGACAGAGGTCAATTCAGACTTGTTGGGGTGTTCAAGAACTTGTAAGGAAGACAGCACTGATTTAGTTGGTTGATAAGACAATGGTCCTTCACTGGCTTCTGAAATGTTCTGGACGAGGGATAGAAACTGCACAAACTCCCTGTCTCCATTTTTGCTTTGGCTACTTGGGCTGTCACTGCTGTTCTCTCTAGAAACTCCTTTCGGTCTGATTCGTGCACTAACAACTCCTGAAAATGACTCGGTCTGCTTAGGTTTGTCCAAGTTGTCTTCTGGGTTCCCATTATCATCACAGTCTTTCTTTATCTTTTCAAAGTCGTCATTACACCTTATTTGTTCACCTCTATGTTCAGCTTCAACATCTGGTAAGTTAGATGCAGGAATTTGTTGCAATGGAGCAACGATCCCTTGGCTCTTTGACACACAAGGACCGCACAATGTTTCATTTGCTAGTTCGCATAGACAGTCATGGCAGTTGTCTTGGCAAACTGGTGATACTTTGCAAAGTTTTTTAGGAGATGCAGTAACTTCAAAAGAAGAGTTCAAAGTGGATATATAGGTGTCCTTTAATGTAAATATGTCCCCAGATGTGGTCTCCTTCTGGTAAAGTTCTAATTGTGAACCTAGGGGTGGAAAGTTCTCCCCTTGATTGCTTTTGAAATTATCGGCTGCTTCAGATTGAGAAGATCCATCTGAGTCAATGAAACCAAAATCTGAATTGTTCACATTCATGTTAAGGTCTCCTAGTGTTAGTGAAAAAGATATGTTATTGTTGAGGCATGTGGATTCACACGGGTTAGGTTCTTCTGTTTCCTCTGCTGCAGTATATGATATATTTGATACATCAGATGGAACACTGGACAGTATGCTGAAATGGTCACTATCAAGAAGCCCTCCAGACTCTGAGTTCTTGAATGAGATTTTATCCCCTGCATTTTCCTCAGTGCTCATTGATAAATAATGACTGTTTAGTCTTTGTTGTCTATAATTTCCCCTGCACGCACGTCTATACAAGTCTTGCTCAAACAACGTTCCACCCCAACAGTCAGCAACATCTTCCAAAGGTTCATATTTGAACCTTTTGGGGTTCTCATCAGATACAAGTCCAAGTGAGGTGTTGTTTGTATATGGCTGGTTGTGCACGCCTATAGAATCTGATGTTCCACTGCTTGAACTTGTGTTGGGAGAAGGGATCTCTTTTTTTGATTCACCCTCCCTGCCACGCTGCAAAGATGCCACACCAGTCTGAGAGAGGAGATAAGCTTCTTTATGGACAGCCAGTTCCTGGCCTCTGTGCAGCCAGCCATCTGAGAAAATTTCATTCACCGAAGTCCTTATAAGTCTCCTTGGAGGAAGAGGTGGAGGCTCGTCATTGCATCTTTGCAGTTCTTGTACGTAGTTACAGCCAATGTTTTCCACCGGAGAAAAGCTACGTTTACAAGATAAGGTTGGACTGGTTCTTGGTTGTTCTGGAGGAAGTCTACCTTTAGGGAAGTTGAGTCTACTACAGGCAAAGGCATCAAAGGATTCCTCCCATTGTCCTGGATGCTCAGACACGGCGTAAGGAGGGGAGTGGATGGGGGAGCCAGGCATGGTTCCTTTGGGCACTAAAGCAGGTAGTGATATCTGCTTAGCAACTGGCCGGGGACGCTCACGTTTTATTGAAACCCTATTTTTGCTGCTGACTTTGGGATTAGTGTCTGCTGGCAGAGTGGTGTAATGAAAGGGGGGTGAGTCTGATAAGGAGCACGGAGCAACAGAAGGCAACTTCTCTAACTCTTCTGCCACAAGCTCCTCAAAAAAGGGGTTGCGCTGCATACATGGCAGGAAAGGGTTGGAAGGGGAGACAGGGTTTGAGGAAGGAGAAGAGGAAGGGGTGAAGAGGTTGATGTGGCTGTGATTGTCAGGTGAAACATGACCAGAGGGACAAGCAGAGGGAGAGGAGCATGGAGGAGGTACTGGGGAGCAAGGAGAGAGGGAAGGGGGTACATCTGAGCTGCTTTCTACCATAGTAGAAACTTCCAGCCTGTAGAGGAAAATAGGGCACAGTATTCCCCTTGGTTAATGATGTGCCAGGTTACCAGCTGGGGAAAATCAGTTTACAAAAACAGAACACTAGCTCATTAACTAGGATAAACCTTCTCAGCCAAGTTCAGTTTGAAGATATCAGATCATAAAAGCAGAATTGTGGAAACATAAATAAGAAAAAGCAAAGCCCATTTGCAAAATAATCAAGCAAAGAAAGAAATAAGTGATGTAATTCAAGCTCCACCTACACTTCCAGGTACAGTGTTGGTGAGTGCTGGGTGAGTGCTCTGTTTGCACGTGATGCAGTTTGGAGAGAAAAATACTGAAAAGAAAATGGCAATGCTGAAGTGCCAAATATGAAAATACGGATAGTGATGATGATACCATGTGATTCTAAAAAGGCCAAAAATAAGTAATTCTGTTATCAAAAGAGCACATAGCAGAACAAATACTTGATATTGACACCCATTTTATTTAGTATGCCCCAAATGGAAACTAAATAAGTTCATAGCTAAGGAAAACCTGTGATGATTCCTGACTCACCTTGGCTTGTTCTGCGAGTCTCCGGAGCCAAACCAGCCTCTGAGCCTTCCCTCCGATGAAGAACCAGCCTGGTTTAGGTCTGACTTAGTAGGCAGAGAATCGCTCCTCCCTGCAGAGAACAATGTCTTTCTCAGTTTCCTTCCTTTTTCAGGTGAACAACCTGCTGAAGATACGATTGGCATTGCTGCCTGAACAGGGTGATCTCCAGTCTGAGCCTCTTGAGCAAATGCTTCTTTCTCTTCCTCCTTTTCCTCTTTCTTCAGCTTATCAAAGGACCAGCGTCTTCCCTCGGTCAAGGAACTTTTCTCCTCTCCTCTCTTTGTGAGATTCTGCAGAGACCGAGACAGTGGTGAACATTTCTCCAGCAGAACCAGTTTGGACGGGAGTGCTCCAGAGCTTTTTGGAGTTGATGGCTCTGAATCGTAGACATGGCTTCCATTTATACAGAGAGATGACTTGGATTGAGTCATGGTCTGACCCTTGAGAGACTCCACTGCGACATTTGATCGAGGAAGGGCTGTGGTGATCTTACTAGCTTCATCGCTGAAGGCTCGCTTGTGCGTAAGAATCTTGGTGGTGTGCTGGGTGGTGAGCACTGTCAGAAAGAAATAAGAAGGGGTATCATCACTTGCTTTCCAAAAAGATTTGTAACTGATACAGGTGCCAATGGAAGACTAGCATCTTATTACATCCTATGCTCTGGGTTAGGACTGAAATGTCTGTTAGATTCATAAAGGCAAATGACCCAACAGTATTGGCAATACAGCATAATCTGACTTTTTTAATTACCTAGACAGCTGTAAGCTTAGAAGAATCATTTTCTGTGTGCCTGTTAATATATGTCAAAATATCTCTGCTTCAGAAATTAAGCTTCTTGATTCTTTATTTTTGCTCAATTATGAGACTAATTCATTAATAAACCTTAATGTTGATTGCAGAAGTTTACTCAGGCTACAGTTATGCAGCTTTTTTACAGAAGTGGAGCTTTGTTGGGTTTAGTTTCTTTGCCTTGAGCATGGAAACATAACCAACAGTCAAAATAACATGTTTCCAAAAGCAATTACCAAGGAATGTATTTACTTCTCAAAAACAGGGAAACTGTTGAATTCCTTGTAGCAACCAATGGTTTGAATAGACAACATTCAAAGCAACAAGCAAAGACAGAAACCTTATCCTACAGTACAATGAGTACAATTTATATTTTTCAATTTGTTTTGAAATGTATATATGTGAACATATATACATCTGATATGTATATATGATCAGGTTCACCATAACTTTTCAAACTATAAAGATACTTTCATAGACTTGTGTAACTATGAGTTGGGTAGCTCTATACACAGCTATATATCTACCGCATAAATAAGATCTAAGTACATTTCATTTATTCAACATTACTGTAAAATTTGTATCTGTCATGAAGTGGGTTTTGGTGCGGTGAGAAATTGCAGGCGGGACCAGGACGAGCAGTGAAAAAGATGGATTTAATGAAGGAAAAACACGATGAGACCAGGGAACACGACGAGATGGCAGGGTAACACGAAGACGACGACAACAACATCAACAACGACAACAACAACTACAAGGATCCGACACCAGACAAAGACAACAGGTGGACTTAAATACACAGGGAGGGCAATCAGGGAACGGAACACAGCTGGGATTAATCACGGGGAGCAAACAGGACAACACAGAGACTCAGACACCGAGAACCTAAACTAAATACACAGAAAAACTCAAATCACGACAGTATCATTTTGTTGCTTTTGAGACTAACTTCTCTTTGAGAAGTGGCAAACATCTGCAGTTTAAATAAAAACATTGATTAATTTAACAATTCTGCAAATAATTTCAAACCTACCCTTTTTTGCTAGGTCTGCCTCTCCATAGTGTGCATCAATTCTCACTTTGCTTGTGTAAATAGGAGAGCTGGGGGGGTCCGACAGCAGATCCAGGCTGGGTGGAGGGCCAAGGTTATCACTGGCCATGGAAGACAAGCTGCTCTCTGAGGCCAGAGATGAGCACGACCTCGTGTCAGATGACTTTCGCAGTCTTCCCTTGAAGAAATCTTTCATCTTGCTCCTCTTCTCCTCTGTTATCTCCACCTCTTTTGACTCCACCCTGACCCCTCCCTCCTCTCCAAACGGTTTCCCCAGGGACCCTGACAACGCAGCGTAGCGGCCTGGCACAATGGCGGAGGAAGACTCCACATCGCCCCTTTTCCTCCCTGTGACACGATCCTTGAGCTTGCCAAATGCAGACCGGGGCTTGTCCTTCATGGTGAGGTCGAACATGCTGGCTGTCATGTTGTTGCGTGTGAACTGGACCGTCACCTGAAGTTCACCACGTTCCTTCTCTTTTCTACCCGCCTTGGAGTTCAGCTTGAACCATCTACAGAAGAAAAGAGAATCCAATGGATCTTGTTTTAAAGGGGTATTATTCTGTATTTTCCAGGCATATAGCACCATTTCATGGTGCACTCAAGGAACTATGTTACCTTCAGTTGTCATAAAAAAGTTGAACATATCACTAACAACCTAAAAGACGTGAGACTTTGTAATCTGACCACTTTTAAATGGACCTCTGTCTCTTTAAAAGGTTTCTACTCTTCCTAACCCTCCACCTTCAGCAGATCATAATAACAATGCTCCTCAATTATGACAGTTCTTCCAGGTGTTTTCTGCTGCTGCCACTAGTCTGGAGGAGCTTTGTGGAGAATGCGTAAGGGAAGGAGTGCTCTGTGGGACGGAAGCTCAACTGGAGACTGCAGCTCCGAGGAAGAGCTTTGGGTAAATAGGCTTAGTATGGGCAAGCTTTTAGGCACCCTGAATGGCTGCTATATGAGACTCAGGGATTTCTCAAAGACGCATGATAAAAACAAAGTCCAGTTATGTTTTTGATGAGGGAATGAAATTATAATATAATATAAAGCTAAAAAAGTGGATTTTACATAATACTTCCCTTTTAGAAATTAAATAAGAACTTGTGCAATAAAAATAATAGTTTCTCTCAGTAAAAGTGTCCCAGTAATTACAAAACTTTTAGATAAAGCTCAGCAGTGTGTGCTTTAGTTCTACGTTAGGTAAAATTATTTGAAGGCTTCACAGCTACAAATGGAAACATATTTCTCAAAGTGCACAAAAAAGGTCAGCTGAAAAAAAAGCATCAACAGACAAACTGGGTCAGCCAATGAATTCAGTCCTTGCTCTGTTCCTCCCTCTCAGGTCGACTGAGCGGACCCCAGAAAATGCTACAAAGCCAAAACGAACAGCAGGAATTCAGTGAGCATAGAGGGAGCAGGATCCTCAATTAAAACCAGATGTTTCAGTTTTACTCTATTACAGTGTTTCAAATAACAGAAAGCCCAGTCACGTCACCTGTGGTTGTATTAAACACGGGTAGTTCACTATCATTCAGTTAATCATTTAAATTGATAATAACCAAAAATGGCTATTACTGTTTATATTGACATTCCATTGAAAGTGATCATTTTCATGTTGTCCAATCACCTGCTTGTAAGTCTGACACTTTACTTTTCTTCACTGAATGTAAACGATGAAGACGTCACAGAAGACCTGCATGATAAGAAAATGGTTTCTTGACCCAGAAAAGTGGATAGTTGCTTCTGCCTAACTGTATCTCTTGACTTGTGAGCCAAAAAGGTAACGAGTGAAGACATGAGTTTGGAGGGAAAACGACCAGTAATGGTGTTTTGATTGAACTGGTGAGTCAGCCACATTTAATACTCTGCAAAAAACCATTATAAAAGAAGGATGTTGAGTTTTTTCAAGACTTGACAGCCAGTAACTAATCTAAAGCAGACCTCCAATAAAAAGAAACTCACTGTATCTACAGGCTCTTATATAACCTGTCAGTTGGGCAATGTTCGTCATCGATTTTCCAGAAATATTTTTATTTTTTCTTCCAGTGTGTTTAAAGGTAGTAAATATATGCACAAAGGAAGAAAAGTATCAGTAATTTAGCTATTTTCTTTTTTTAAAGAAAAATAGGAAATTGTGGCACAGATTTGTTTTCATCCCCATTTACTCTGATGCCCTTTAATAAAATCTGATGGAACCAGTTTATCAAAGCACTAAGCAACACAGAAATTAGGTAGGAGATGAAGTTGTGGAGTACGTAGAAGGGTTAATTCATAAACAATATTACAAGCTTTTGACATTTCCATATAATCAGAAAGATTTTGGCATAGTTGTAAACATATGGCTGTCGGCCTAAACTGACGGGTAAAACAGCCAGGAGGTCAACAGTAACCGCTGACAGCATAAATGTTAGTTATACACCTCACAATTATAGTTTCAATGGAAGAGTTAAGGAGGAAAGGCATTTCTGAAATAAAGCTAAAAGAAGTTACATTAGCAGTCTAACACAATGTGTTAAACTGTGTAGTCTGGAGGACAGTGTTCAGGTCATGAGAGATCAAACTGAGCAACATGCCCAGAGTAAAACATGTTGGTGGTGGAATCAAAGTTGAACAGGGAAGGACAGTGGAATACTGTAAGAAAACATGTTGAAGGCTACAAAGCCTTGAGGTTCACCTTCTATTAAGATTGTAAACTCATGTTCACTTATGTTTTTGCAGAAATATTTGATTTTCTGTCCTAATCTTCAGCTGAGGCTCAGTCCAATCACAAGGTTTAAGGGGCATTCAGTGCAATATATTCTCGAAAGCCATCTGACTCTCACGCAATCAGCTTTTAAAATCTTTTCCCAATTACTAACTGTATTTTTCTGTCACAGCCTTGGACTATTTATATAACAACATCATAAGAAAGTTAAATATGTTTCAATCTCAGCTGCCACATGCATAATGATTTCTGTGCTTTCTATTAATAGAAAATTACAGACACAATGGCTGCTGTTGTCAGACATGTTTTCTCTGAAATTGTACAAGATTGTCGAGAAATGTTACTTTTGCATGAAGATTGATTTCATGGTCACGATGAAGATTTGTGCAACAGTGAAAAGTGCAACTCATCTTGTTTACTTGCGGTGCATTATGGGAACCTCTGTTACATCAGTCCATAGGTTAGGTCTTTCTGAGGATGTTCTGCAGTTTGCATCCCTGTCCTCTGAGCAGCACAGTTCTGGTTCCTTCTTAAACTAACTCATTGAGGATAACCGGTTAGCTCTGCTGATGCACAGGACTGATCATCACAAACTAAAAATACCAGAGTCTTCCTCGACTATAAAAAAAAAGAACACTGCGTGAAAGTGCGAGGATAGTTAACTAAAATGAAAACGTGAACTTACTCATCTCTGGGACACATTCCGTCCTGGAATATCTTATCCAGAGGGATGATGGTTTGACCCAGAAACACGTCCAGCCCTATGAGGACCCGGTGCATGACGGTGAGGACCAGGTCTCCGCTCCCCGGGGGGAACGCGCTGCGGCCGCCCTCCTCCAGGATCCCGGGGAGCAGCTCGAAGCAGCACTCCTCGTTCCACACGGGCACCTCCGCCTTCTCCACCAGCCCCGTGGTGTACTTCTCCTTCCCCACCTGGATGATGGTGTAGAGGTAGCGGCTGCCGTGCTTACCCTTGGTTCGCAGCCCCCTGGCGCGGAGCACGGTGACATTAACATGAGTAGGCACCCACCGCTGGTCATCGTCCAGATCTATCAAGGACATCATCTTGTACCGCTGACCCCGTCCCCCCCTCAACTCTACACACGCAGTTTCACTCACTGATGTGTCTGATCAGCTGATCGGGAGGTCATACCCCCCTTTTTTTCTTAGTGCTGCGCAAAAAAATACCGCTGCAGGGGAAGAAAAATCTCCCAAAATTCCGACGAGCCTCAGTTTTCAGTTTCAGCCGTTTCTTGCTGCTTAAACTCAATCAATGCAAGTCACGTTACAGTGGAGCAGAAATCATCTGCTACCGTTCATGTCGCATCATCAACGAGTTGACGGTCCGGAATCTGCTCATTGTGTGTCCACGGCCCGCCCTCCTCTATCACAGCAGGCCCGCATAGAGAGGAGAGATGCCGCAGAATTAAAGAGAAACACCCAAAGCTGCGTCTGATCCAGCGAGACACAGAAAAGCTGCGTGAAGGCACAAAGGAAGCAACCTGCCTGCGCTGCGTTTTCACAGGTTCAATTGAATAACTGTTACATTTATTTCTTGAAAACTATACTGCAAATCTTACAAAGTATTTTTGGTCTAGTTTCCAGTGTAAATATCTTAGAATATTTGAATAAAAAAAGACAAGGCTGGCTGTAAGCAACTGTTCAGCAGGATACATGAGCTTGTTTTAAGCAAATAATTTAAGTAGTAATTCCATTAGCAGATTATGATAATCTGCCAATGGAACTAATCATTTTTCATCAATATTAAGTTGTTATTGACTTAAAACAAGCTCATATATCTGGCTGGAAAATTTATTGTAAATTACTTTTGTTTTGTTTCAAGTGTACCAAGATGTTAGCATTAGAAACTAGACCTAAAAACCTTGGTAAGATTTTCTGTTTTTGCACAATAAGATGTTCTCGTTAAGCAACTCTATTAGTGGGAAATGTCGATGATTAGTCTAAGTTTATACTTGAAGCAAGCTCTGATTTATTTTCAGCATTCAGCCTTTTGTAGTTCACACCTAATTGCATTCACGCAGGAGCATAAATATCTCCGTGTTCACCTGGACAACAGACTGAACTGCACTGTACAGTAAAACCATACAAAAGACACAGCAAACTTTACTCTTTAGGGAAAGTTCACTGTTTGGAGCTGCAGGCTCATCCTGACTCTAACTCCAACATGGACTCATTTCAGGGGAATTTCTACAAATTATTTAGGAGTTTTGATTGTGTTATGGATTAAATTAAGCAGTATCATTTCTGAAAAAATATTCTCCTAAAACTCATCACTGATATTCTCACAATTACCAAAAAGAAAAAAACAATCTTGATTAAAGATACTATGGATCAAATATCAGTGAAATGTGATGAGAAAAACAGTGACAGTTCAAGATTACGATTAATGATCCTGTAGTTGAGGATCTCCATTTGAACTTGAGGCTGGTGGGATATTCACACTGTGTCTATCAGGACAAATTGTAGATGGGATTTCTTCACAATCTCTCTTTATTGAGTAGTTACAGTAGTAGCACAAGCAGCAGAAGGTAGGCTTGGAGTTGGTGATGTGGTATAAATCATAACAGAAATAAGTCCACATTAGTTCACTTCACACGTTTATCTAATACAAGTGGCAGCAGTGACACCTGCTGGCCACAAACTGACCACACGTTCATCCAATGCTACAACCCACGTGAAGTACCGTAAAGGTCACAATAAACAGGCACATCAAACAAGTACTGACACTAACGAGCAAAATAGCGCCGGCCCAAGGTAATATGGGGCCTTAGACAGAATCCCCCTACTAAGAACCTCAGCATCACTAACATGTTTAAATATAGATAAGGTGAAGTCTGTGAGAGGGAGATCAGGTTTATTGGCCGAGTTTAAAATCTATCACTGATTATTGGTTATTTGCTGTGATGTATTGTGACAACAATCAAACTATCAAGATGATTCTTTAAATAAAATGTAATAACATTGTCATTCTCTATAAATGAATGCTACAGGTATAGATCTATGGTCTGCAGGGCCGTGCAGAGATCACTACAGGGGCAGGTGCTCAAAAAAAAAAGGGGGCACATTTAACCGCATTTTGGAAAGAATGTTAACAAAGTCACATAGCTTTCAGAGTTTATTTGTCTGATTTATTCCAATATTTAGATGTTGTATTTATGACCCCTGGTGTTGAATGGCTCCCATTTTGAACCTCTGGAGAAACGTTTTGCGCCCCTGTGGGAGCAGAGGGCCGCCAGCTTCTCGGGAACCTTCGTGAGACGAATGTGTCCTGATGGGTTTGTGTGATTTGCAGGACCAGGAGGTGAAGGAAGGTCATTACAGTCAAAATAGAACTGTAGCTAAAACAACTAACTGTCTCCAAACATGTTTTTAAAACTACAACTGCGCCTCCTGCCAAATATATGCCAGGATTTATTATTGCCGTTATGCCATTTTACCAAATATGTGATGTTTTTGTAAATATTTTAAGAAAATGGCTCGACGGCAAAAGAGAAATCCAACAACCACTAACTTCATTTTTTTTTTACATTTTGTGAAGAATGTAGTTGCGCTCAGTGTCTTCCTCTGAGGTCTTGTTTCATTCAGTGGTTGTTGGTGCAGCGCCCCACAGGTGAGGAGGGGAACAGCTTTTTCAAAGAGTTTGGTCCATTTGACTCTGCAGTGTGAAAGGTCTGTTACAATTAAACCATTTCTAGGGGCCCCTGGATGTCTGGAGGGCCCCTGAATGGCCCATACCAGCAGCTACTGAGTTTTATTTGCCTTAATTAGGAAGATGGCAGCAGATTTGCTCTCCTCTGGTCTGTTTAACAGCAGCAGTCTCAGATCAGCTCAGCTCTCCAGGACTGTCAGCAGTAGAAAAAGCAACATTAAACCTGTTGGGGAAAATATACTACATTTGCTTTGCATTGTCCCCGCATGATGACAATGATATAGTAGGATCCAGTTAAATTCTTGATTAATATGGGTTGTTGCTATGTTGTTGTACAGTGTTTTAAGATCTTGTTCAATGTGCCCTTTTATAACTTTGAGCCCCTGCCGCTCCAAAGTTCTCTGCACGGCCCTGTAACTGCACAACATGAACTCGCAGATGAAAAGCTGACAATGTGCAATATGCTGAACACAACATCATCACATAGCACTACTAAATAAAACTATCTTAACACACTTAGTGATGCGCGTTCCTGATCAAGTCAGGAACGCGCATCAAACCCAACCGAAACCGTCTGCACCAGCTGCACGCCTCCACCCTCAGATACGGTTTTTTCTGCAGCTGCTGAAGAACTCACCGCTGGGTGGCGCACCTCCCTCTCCCAGGCTAAGCCACCAGCACCCGGCCCAATCTGAATAACAAGCATTAATGTCCACCCGAGCCTTTGGAACAGATCCCTTTATAAAGACATTTTGAACAGAGAGGACTTTTCAACTTTTTAGTTTATTCATTAGAAATAAAAAAAAACTATTACTGAATATTTGTAAAAATTGAATGTTTCACAGTGTTGATTACAGCCACTTTGAGTAAAGAAGTACATGGGAACAAACGCACACATTCAGAACAGCAACACAACAGCACAATCCAACAGTTTTAAGGTTTCTCTGGCACTTATCTACTTGGCTTTTTAAAGAGGGAGACATTGTATTTTCTGAAAGAATTTTTTTTTTTAACAATAACCATACTTTATTTTACACAATTTACACGGCACGTTTTATGGGTGACTTGGCCTCACGATCAGCTACATTCAGATGAAGAAAACAATGTTACATATTAACAAAAAGAAAGTCGTTCAGCATGAAATCTTTTTGATGTGAGTGTTTAGCTCTTTACATCTGTTTGTCCCCAGTGATACTATGAAATGTGCAAATAACAGCTTCAGAAATAAACAAGTGTTTTATGCTTTCTCTCTCAGAGGAAGTAGACACTTTCAGTCATTGTCAAGGAACAGCACATCACATGATGACACAGAGCTTTAACATTTTACTACGTGAATATCTTCCTACTCACTTAAGGCTTCATAAAGTGGCAACTGCCTTAAAACTAAAGATCTTTACTGTTGCCTGTGTTTTGCTCCTAATTTAGGTTTTAAATACAATTATTTATTGCATACTGCTGCCCATAAAGTTGGTTAAATTACAGTATACAGAAAGTTTTCATTTGTCTGACTTAATCAATAGTATTTAGTAAGATGTTGGCTTTTCCTTTGCAGGTATAACAGGTAGAAATCGTCTGGTAAATCCTTCCACCAGGCTAAGAAGTGTGTTTATGGGCATTTTTGTTTCTTATTCTTCCAATAGTGCATGTGTAAGGTCAAACACTGATGTTGGAAGAAAAGGAATATTTGTAAGAGAGGAAGACGTCTGCAGCCCGAGGTTCTGAATCTAATGCACCTCTAAGTATGGAGCATCTGAATTTAATCATTTGCTTGGGTGACCCAATAAATTTGGCTAGATAGTGTATTTTCTACCAATTTTAATGTGATTATTGTGCCAATGTGGTCTATTCATGACATGCTGTGCATATCTTCTGAAAACTGCTTTGATCAACCTTTGTTAAAATAGCATAGTAAAAATTAAACCACCAAGAAAAAGAGGAAAAGTGTGTAAAAAGAGAATTATTCAAACCTGTTAGGCAACACTGTACTTGAGCAAAAAGTAGTGGTATTGTTGCAAATTCAGACAAAAAACGCAAACTAAAGTCACATTTCAATTGGGCAGGATTAATTACTGGACTGTAAACAGGTTAAAGACACAGAAAACTTTGGTTAAAGTTGTGCTGAAAAGTTGCCCTGAAGTCCAAAACAATTGAACACCCTCCCCCAAAAAACTCTATAATATTTAATTTAACTAGTTTCTTTTCAATGTGACTTTGAAATTTTCTTTAATTGCAGTGTTTTCTAAAAACAAACTTCAAGAAAGACATTTCTGTTTTGTTGCTTTACATTTAAATGTTTTAAGTAATCTTGTCTTTATTGTGTTTTATATCTGGCACCCAATGTGCAGTCCACTGAATTACAAGAGACGTCTCTTTTAAATGCGAGTATAAAACAACTGTTTTTGCTAATGCGCTCATGGAAAAACATTTGTGTCTCTCCTGCGGTCTGAGGATGCTAAAACTGAACCATGATCACCATTGTTATTTTTGGAGGTAAAATGTGAAGCTTGCAAAATCGTGAACAAGGATCCCAATTATAAAGTACGGCAGTGGCTGCAGCATCATGCTTTGTGTGCAGTTTGTTGCAGATTGAACCGGTGGCTTTTTAAAAAATAAATATACCGTTTCAACGACATGTAACTACCTCCAAAATATAACAAGATAACTTTGAAGTTTGGTTGTGACTTGGAACAAGTGTCTAGTGTTGACCTACATATTTTTGTTTAAATTAAATGAAGAATAAATGAAGGTCAAAGCGCAGCAGAGCGAATGTGACGATGTCAGAGGCACTCCTGTTAAAAATTTCAGGTAAAGTTGCTTTCACTACAAACAGATGCAAACATATTAAATGCTACTTTTAGTTATGAATATTATGAAGGTGCAGCTTGTGTAGATATACAGAAATTCTAACACAACTATGCTATAAATTTAACACAAAATATTCTCTGAAACTGACTTAGCTCTAAACATAACGCACTGACAGTGAAATAAACTCAAGTCATATTTAAAGTAGAAAAAAGGAAGACTCAAATTGTTTTAGAATTGAAAACTGGCAAAAGTCAAATTTTGACTCAAAATATGCAAGTATAAAACAACCATAAAGGTTATAAAATTATCTAAAGCAAGAGCTGGAGTTGTATTCTGTATAACACACTTTCTCTGGAATGTTTTTAGATAAAGGTTTGTGTTTCTGGATATGTTGTTGTACAGCTACATATTAAGGTTCATCATTTTTTGTCTAACTTCAGTCCGACTGGCCATTCTGGCAGCCTTTCAGAAACAGCTCGTCCTGCGACAGATGTCCGTCGAAGCCGTCCATGTAGAGGCTGCTGGTGCTGCTGCCACTGCTGCCCAGGAACGTACCCACCGCCCGGCCCTGGCGGGCGTGGCCGACGGCGTCGCTGAACACTTTGTTGATCTGCTCCTCTGAGGGCATCCACCAGTCTGGGTTTGAGGCACAGTGCATCCGGATGAACTCTGAAAGGTAAAGAAAAGTTATCCTCCTTACTGGAAAATCAAAGCACAGTTAAGATTTGAAAGTGAGATGGCTAAGATTCATATCTGGTGGAGGAAGATGAGAACAGAAGGACCAAAAACACAGGAGTCCAACGTAACAATGTTTGTTTTGCTATAGTTGAGTTACAAAAATATATGGTTTGACCAGGTTTTAGTTTTGTTTTTTAACTTCTGATTGCTTGGCTTTTTTATGTCTCACTTTGAAAGCTTGATGTTAAAAAGAAATCTGAGAAGTACCACAGTTTAATAATCAGAAATGATTATATTACTATGGTACTGTTTAATCCTAAAATACTGTCATTTGTAGTCATTTACAAAAAAGGATTTCAATGATGTGAAAAGCATTAAATGCTCTCAACGGACTTGAAATACTTTTAAAAGGGAAATGCCCCAATTAAATAGTGCTTTTTAAAAAGAGGTGGAGAATAATATTGAATAAAAAAAAAAGCTCGTAATGTTTGTTGGGTAGATTATAAGGCTTTTTTATGCATTTGAGAACTTTTAAGTGTCCCAAACAACAAATTGTCTAATGCACAATTTCTTGTGAGTCCTTCTTTGCAGCTGGGAGCATGATAATCAGGTGCATAGAGTATGGATTGATTATTTTATCTGCTTGTTGCCGTGCATAAACATCACCAAAGGATTTACAATTATTTACTGCAAGATTCTTACTCTTACTTCAAAAATGGCATATCTGTTTAAAAACTATGACATATTAGTCCTTAAAATCAAAGTAGTCTCTTAAACCTTCATGGTGAATCACTGAAAGAACTTTGATGCAAAAGCAGATAAACCTGCTTGATTAACAGTCTAAAATCACACAGCTTTAAATCAAAGTTGTCATACTTCAGTGACAACTGGTGAGTTGTGGTGAGTGCATTCTCTCCTAAATCAGCAGAGACTGAGGCGACGCACCTCTCAGGCAGCTGACTTTGACTGGGTTAAGCGGGCGTCTCTCTAGGCCCGGGTCTCCTGAGTGCACCGAGCGCTTCCTCTTCCCCAAACCGCAGGAGAACTTGAGCTCATCTGTGGTGAAGACGTAGCGGATCAGGTATCGCAGGAGTCGTCGGCCATCTTTCTTCGAGGAGTTGACGGCTTCGTCCCACTGCTTGTTGGTGATGAAGAGCGGGTAGTTCTCCAGCAGCTGTTTGCTCCCCTGAAAGGAAGAGGAACTAAACTTAGGAGTTTGGGAGAAACAAAGAAAAAACACTTGTATGTATGAACCAATGATTAAAGGACAAACCTCAAAGACGGTTTGTTCTTCCTCCTGCAGAGATACATCTTTTAATTCCATATTGTCACACTGCTTGAAGATGGATATGATGTTATATTTTTCTCTTTATCACATTGATAATCCTTCATAGATCAAAGCACAAGCCTGTCTCTCACCTCGGTGAGCTGCTCCTCTGGCATTTGCTGGGCCAGCTGGTTGTGAAATTCAAGAACAGCCTTGAAGTAGTCCAGAGTATTTTGGCAGGGAACTGGGGGGGAAAAAAAGAAAAAACAGGTGTTAAAGTGAACCGTAGTAGAAAAAAAATCTCTTAAGCAAAAATGATTGATTTTGTAAACCTACAACCATATCCTTAGATTACTTCATGTAACGTTCTTATAAATTCTGAGAAATAAATTACTATTGCAACAAATCACTATTTAAAGCAACTTAAAATTATATTTTATGTGAGAATATATAAACATTTTTCTTGTTCCTACATTTCCTGTTTGAGGAGGTGAACTTTAATTTACTTTCAAAAGGAATTTAAAAATATATTCTTTCAGGTAATAGAAACTCATTCGCAGAGTCAAATACATTACATTGAAAAAAAAACATTTGACGCGTCATAGATTTATTTGTGTCATAACTAAATTTCTGTTTTACTGTGTTTGTGGAGGTCAAAACATGGACATTACAGAACATATCTGTTAGAAATATTTTGGGGAATTTCATTAGTTGTACATTATAAGAATCAAATTACATCCCTCTGCCTGCAATGAATTTATAAGACACTTCTCCTTTTAAATTGAATTACTCAATTAAATTAACTTTATGATGACATTTCTGCCCGTCGTGTAAAGTTCAATGCTGTATCATGATCTATAATCCGATTCACATGTGACTTTCCCAAAGGTTTACTAGAAGAATGGGTAATGACTTTCATATCAATGGGAAATATAGCACATGTAATACTGTTTCACTCCAAATGTAATTTTCAATTATGGTTACTTTAGAAGCTTGTTATTTTTCTTCACTGCTAACATCTGACTGTGACTGTCTGTCTGGACCCTCAGGCCCAATCTGGTCCCAGAAAGGTCATTCATACATAAACATGTTTCTACTTATGATTGCTTTAAATGTGAGAGTTTACAGCGGTCTAATATTTCATTAAATATTTTAAAACAGGTTTTATTTTGTGCTTTGTCTTTAATGAAAATGGGTGGATGTACAGATAGAAAGAAGGAAAGGATCCATAGAGACAATCAGCTCAAACTTATTTATAAAGTTGTAAATGATTTAAAGCAAACAGAAAACCCATAATATCAGATATTCTGAAAAACATCCAGCTCATTCATTTGGAAATAATATTTAATTCTTGCTGTAACCTTACTCTTGAAAAGCTGAGCAAAATCAGTATCTTGTCCATTATTAGTCTTACATTTTCTGCTCAAATAAATTTCCAACTTTGCCTGACCAAGACATAAATTCAACAATCGTCCAATTTTCTTATCTTTTCTGTCATATTAAAATCCAAAAACAAAAGAATGTTCTGTGAAACTTTCTCCATATTATTCCAAATTGTCACAACAACAAAAAAGAGCAAACGAGAGCCAGCAAGAAGCAAACAAACAAAGTGGAAGAAATAGGAATAACAGGATTTAACAACAAATCCATGCAGGTTACTGCACCTGGAATGTTCTCCAGTTTGTTTCGTAGCTCCTCGTTCTCCTGCTGCAGACACAGCACCTCCTGCTCCAGCTCCAGGCAGCGGGGACAGCAACTCTCTTCCTCCTCTTCCTCCTCCGGCAGCGTGGACGACGGGTGTCCGTACGACTCTGACGGAGCTGGGGACCCCCATCCTCCCAGGTTGTGTCTCGATGGAGACACGTCTGAACCGCGCTCGGCGGGAGCGCACTGCTCCCCTTCGAGACCTGCAGCCAGGTGCTGCTGAGGCCCAGAGAGCAGGTAGCTCTGCAGGGAGTCCGTGAAGATGCGGAGGACGGCAGAGGTCTGGTGCTGGTTGGAATGGCTTGGCTGGGCCTCGTCCTCGGGGTCGGTGGTGGAGGAGCTCTCTGGCGGTTTCAGCTTCCCCTGAGAGGAGCAGTGGAGACCCTGAGCGTCCCCTCGCCCGTCTTCCAGCTTGATGTTAGAGCTGAGGGAGGAGGACCGAGGCTCCAGGAGACGGCCATTGTTGAGAAGGTTGAGGACTCGGCTGCATTGCTGGGCGAAGGCATCTAGGATGAGACGATTCTCTGTGGCAGAGGAGGAGGTCAGAGAAGAACTGGTGATTTTTGTTATTCTTTTTCGTCTGTTCTGATCTGCTTATCTAAAGAATCAAATTATACATTTCATCTCAAAAGGTGCAAAACAAGTGACTCCTGGATGGATTTCAACATGTTCAGTGCAACTAGCTTTGCAGGTCAATAATTGAGTTAGAATCCATCTGTGTCTAGCTCAAGACGCTGAAAGCAGAGATAACAGAATGATATTCCAGGCTTTGGACGTGTCACACTGCAACTTTCAATCTGTTATTTTAAAGTAGAAATAGTATTGTATATACTTTTTCCATTAGGATTAGAAATCTTAGGTCAAAAGGCCTTTGGACAAGCTGTAGTATTCCACTGCTCTGGTGGAAGAATCTGGATCGAACTATAATTAGGTGAGTTCAGCAAATCTGGCCTTAGAGAAAGAACCAGAAAGAAAAAAAGCCATTAGGAGTTTGGTTTGCAGTTACAAAATGAGAGCTCTGGTAACAGGAAAAAGAAAAGGAAAATGTACATTTCTGGCTTATTTAAACCACAATGTGTGGAGGAAAAGACTGCACATCAATCCTAAGCACAACATCCACAGTAAAATATAATGATGGTGGTGTAATGCTGAGGGAATGATTTCCTTCAGCAGGGAAAAGGAAGGTCAGCAGAGGTTATGGTAAGATGAATGCAGTTGAATAGAAGCTGGTCCTGACAGAAATCCATTTGAAAGCTGAAAAACCAACTTCAAACTGTGGTGAAGGTTTGCCTTCCCACAAAACAGCAACCACAGACATAATGACATAATATTATGTTATAATACTTCAGATCAAAGCATAATCATCTGTCAGAATGTCTCAAAGTCCAGCTCTAAATCCAAAAGAGAATCAGTGGCAAGACTTGAAAACTGCTGTTCAGAGATTTCCCCCATCCGATCCGACGTACAAAAGCTCGCCGCACTGAAAATAACTCAGAACGTTGTACAATGTTCCTTCCTCTTAACTACATGCACTGTTTTATGTTGATTTATGACATAAAACTCCAATCAAGTAATTGGACGTTTGAGGCTGTAACATAAATTGAGTGTGAATAGTTTTGCAGAGCAGCTGGGCATTAAATTCAGATGAATTGTAAGCTTCTTTTTTTTTCATTGTGCTGATGCTCTTTGGCTGTAAATACTCATTTGAAAACTTAACAATTATTCAAGCTGACAATTATTTGTTCTTCAAATAAAGGCAACAGAAAGAAACGACCTGCTCACACACTAAATAAGATGCTACCTACTTTCACTTCTCTTTTTGAGCTAAAGTGCTCCACAAAAAGCCTTGTGTGATCTGCTTTGTTCATAGAAATGTCAGCTTTATTATGGTGATTTATTCAGATGTCAATAAGCTCTAAGGTCGCCGTATCTGCTGTGACCAAGGCAATCAGCACATAGTTATAGTCCAGATTCAGGCCTCAGTGCGCACATTTCCCCCGGTAGTCTGGACACGTCTCGGTGAAACGATCCCACACACCTCAACGTAATGATTATGAGTCTACTGTAGCTGCAAACAAAACACACAAACAGACGCGATGAGTTCTGGGCGGCCGCTGCGGCGGCGGTGCCACTCGCTCGGACGTGTCTATCAGGCTGGCGCAGATGTGTCGCATTTATTAATATGCGTGCTGTCTCTGTTTACCCGTGGAGATGTGTCTGATATCATTCACCCTCAACCCTGCTCCCACCTCCCCCTCCTCTCCCGGTCTGTGGCACTGAGTGCTGAGAGCCTCATAAAATTTCATTAAAAACAACACGGTCGGCAGAAGCAAATTTATGAGGCCCATTTGTTTTAATCACGACTCTTTGGGAAAGGCTTTTCAATGCAATTTGGGTTATTGTGTGTTGAACTGATTGCAGGTTCCAGGGTCTCTGCTGCTGTGCTTCACAGAAAAAGGGACACCCAGTTTCTCCCCTACAGGAAGTAGAAAGGCAGTAACCTGTCTCATTTGTGCAGATAAAACCACTTTGATGTACCATTATCACCTGAGGAGTGGCGCATCCTGCATGGCGTGTGCAGATTCAATTTGGCATGAAAAGTCGCTTGTCGAAACATATGCAAACAATAGAACTGGGTTAAACTGATCTTTCGACATGCTATCACACATTTGCAATAAAACGATTTAATATGCAGACGTTTATGTCGCCCAGAGTCTGTCTGAAAACTTGACTGTGAAGCTGCAAAAAAACCCCAAAAAAAAAAACGCAACAGCACGAAGAGCCTCTGCTGCCTGCAGAGATAACCAGATTAAAATCTGATTAAGGGATGCTGTGTCTAATATTTAATTTTGAAACTGCCAGGATAAGGTTCATCGCTTTCATCTAAATGTTGGCTCCCACGGACCAGCCCTCCACATGGGGAACACATTTCTTGCCTGTATGCAGCCTGCTAATGAACAGCAGCTGAGGGGGAAACAAAAAAAGGAAAACATGAGCAGGGAACAATATGTTTCAACAGGACGACGGTGCACCATTACGGTGCTCAGAGAAAAAGGGAGAGATGCAAACAGTGTAATTTTGTGCACATGAAGAGGAGATTCGATCACAATTGCTCCCATTACACAAGTAAATCAATCACTGCTGACAGGAGGAACAAAGGAAGAAATGAAAAATATGAGGATTAGGAGATGCTGGCTTTTTCTATCAGCTTATTGACTCTGCCAGCAGTTTAGGGGTGTACATCTAGGAAGTAAATACAAAACATACACCATGAATCATCCCCTGAAGGCTGCACTGCAGGGCAGTTGCCTTATAGCAAAGCAGGTCCTGGGTTCAAATCCCAGCCTGGGGTCTTTCTGTTTGTTCTCCTACAAGCATTCAAATGTTATATATTAATGAACATCCTCCCAGAGTCTAAAGACATGACTGTCAGGTTAAGTTTAGACTGGCTTGTGTAATTAAAGGGGCGGCATTATTTCTCTCACAGCCATATAATGCCAATTTATAGCATAATCAAGTAAATATATTATCTTCTGTTGTTATAAAAATGCTGTATACATCAATCCTAGCAGAAAAGAAATTTGACTTTTTATATTAACATCTGAAAATTGGCCTCTGTCTCTTTAAGAAGCGTCTGCTTTTTCTGACAGCACGTCATCACAACAATACTCCTTTATTTCACCATTTAAAATCGTTCTTAGGAATGTTGCATTGGCAAGTAGTTTGTCTGACAAGCTCTGCAGATGCACAGTCCTACCAGGTGTTTATTTACTGCTGCCGCTAGTCTGGAGGAGCTTTGAGTAATCAGGAAATGGCTGCTACAGGAGATTTAAAGAATCAAGGTGACACTCCAGGAGGGAATTAAATTAAAACATGATATAAAACTATCAAAAAAATATATTTTGCATAAATCCACTCCTTTTAATATTTTATGGATAAATTTAGGAGAGGCAAAGACAAATCTTATGAGTTTCAACATTTATTGACTTATGTGTTTTCATGTGCCTTCATTTTATGTCTTTATTAGAGACACTTTGTGAATTTATGTCATTTCACCATGGTCCTGGACTGAAAAAAGTAGCAGGATCTTACTATTTAAGTGAATGGATTTGGGTAGTTACAGAATAGTAAAATTACAGACCAATTTTATGCATTGGCGAAAAAAATCCACATGTTTTAACAAGCATGGAGGCTTCTATAAGCACATCAATGCACAAACTAAAAGATCATTAGATTGTTTAAGAAAGGAATCCTTTTCTTTGGTGTGATCTACACCTTGGGTTCCCACATGACAACATGCTTCTGGCAGCCGCAGCTCTTGATTGGTGTGAGATGCTCTTTCACACATCCAAACACACTTCCCTAATGAAGACCATTTGACCAAAAAGCATATCATTAGATTACTTAATAGAAACATTAAGAGCTAATTAAAAAAATATATATTTCATGCTAACTGAAATATATAAATATCAAGAGAAATTGACTGGACAGATTTAAATAATATTTTTGAGATAACTGAGAACCCAATTTTTTCACATGTGGTGTTGAAAAACACAAAATCAGCTGTAAAGCATATGCAATCACTGCTAAATAACTCAGTCTATGGCAGCCTACCAGTCCATTTAAACTGTTTCAAAGTACATTAAAAAGGATCTTTCTTGTGTTCACACTCAGACTTATAAACCTTAACTTTAGTCTTAAACTAACTCTGTTGAGAGAGCAACTATTCAACTTTAAATGTAGTCCTGATTTCTTATAAAAAGACCTTTTAATTAAATGCCAAATCATAATAATTGCCAACACTGTGTGCACCACATTGAGGAATCCACTCCCATCAAATGGACATACATGAGCAATAAGAAAATAACAAGACAACTGGCAGATGTTTGTTTTCCCCCTTTCATATCGCCCTGGGCCGAAAGCCATGTCGTCATAACAAAACCCTCCACTGGCTTCTGGTTTTTATGTGCCACCCCTAAATTACTACCATCTGGCCACCGATGTTACCACCTTCTGGAGGTGCCTCTTGGTGCAGCATAAAGCATTAACACTTGAATATGGTTGATAAGGCAATATTTCACGCTCCCATAAGATGATTTAGTTTAAGGAAGACACGAAGACTGGTGAAGTATCACTATTTAAATAAAAGACTCTATATAAGAAGGAGCGGAACTAACAGAGCTCACTCCGGACAAGTTTCGCACTCACCTGTGCTGATTCCGTAGGTGCAGTCCGGGGAGAACCGGGGCTCCGAACCGCTGCCGGAGCGCCGCTGGGAGCCCAGGGATGCCGTGGCCGCTGAGGTGGATGTCGGGACCCTGCTGCTGGCCCTGGCCTCACATGGGAGACGGTGGTGCTGCTGCTGATGCTGCTGGCTGCTGCTGATAGCGACGCTGCTTTGGTGGAGGTGCTGCAGCCGCTGCTGCTGCTGCTGCTGCTGCTGCTGCTGCTGGAAAAGATGAGGCTGCTCGGGATGGAAAGTGAAGGGATGCCCGTCGCCAAACACAGGCAGCTCCAAAGCAGCGGACCGGTCAAAGCGCGACTTCCCCGCGGAGCGCTTGCTCTGGAAGGGCTTCAGGGTGCTGTACGGACCCCGCTGCTGTCGGCACATCTTCGGGGCGCAGGGCCCTTCATCCGCGGGCTGCATCTCTCCCTCCATACCGGCCGGGCGTCAAGCTGCTCTTTGTGGCGTGCTGGCCTGACAGACAGCTGATGAGTGAGCGATCCGACCGTCACTGTCTGGCTAGGTTTCCCTTCACACACACAAACATGCACGGCGTGAAGCTGGCTTACTGACAAGTGGCCGCTCCAATCCCCAGTCGGGAGCGCAGGCTGAGACTCCTCCAGAGGGAAATACAGGCGGGACTTCTGTGTAGCCAACATCCCCACCGAGAACAGCGGGGCGCTGTAGCAGCTGTAGCTGCGACCTCAAATTATACTGGATAAATAAATAAATAAAAATCCTGCAAAAAAAAAAAAAAAAAAAAAAATGAAGGAGAGGCCATTTTGGTTTAGAACAAAAAGAATCGACATAAATTCAAATATCTTAAAAAAGCCAAAAAGTTGTTGCTATAATAGATATAAAATAAAAATAATTAAAAAAAAAAAAAAAAAGGAAAAAAGTGTCTAATAATCAAATGAAATAATCTTAAAAATACACTTCAGTTTCATGGTCTGATTTATTTCGTCTTAAGTAACAGCCTACAGACGAGCGCCTAAAACACATGTGTTTACATCTTTAGTCTGTTGTAAGTTTATGTTTGACATCTGCTGTTAGAGACAGCTAACAGCTGCCCTGAACACTCCTGGCTTAAAAGTTTGTGTGGCCACAAGGGGGCGCCGCCTCAATAGGTTTCAAACAAGAGTTCAGAACTACAGTCTTTTCCGATCCATAAGACTAAACAGATCAGCGGGTTTTACGCCTTTTAGCATTTTTACCGTACATATAAATTATTGGTTAGATTAAAATTCAGACATTATTGAGTGGCAAATCTAACCTTACATATAAATTAAATGTTAAAGCATTTTTTTCAAGTGTGAAGGAACCGACAAGATGTACATTTCAAAAGCAAAATGAAACCCAGAAATTCTACAATAAAATAAAATATCTAAAATGTATGCAAAACTACCGCAAAATATTGAAAAGTGGAAAAAAAACTTCAGACATACCATGACCTCAAGAAAATAGCATCATAATCATCACGGAGAAAATCACTACCTGTCAGACATTGTGCCTTGCAGATGTATTCATACATTTCATAACATTAGAGCCACAAATGTTGGTGTATTTTATTGGTGTATTTATGTGAGAGCTCAACCAAGACTTTTTCACAAAGTCTTAGGCTTCCTTCCAGCACATCACCCTGAACAAACCACCCTTCCCTGAGGCAAAACATGGTGGTGGCAGCATCATGCTGCAGGGGAACTCTTTTTAGAGGGGGTAAAGAAAGTGAACAGAGTTAATGAGAAGATGTATTGAGCTATCGTGCAAGAAAACCATCTGAAGGCTGCAAAATATGAGGAAGTGGCTAATGAAATAAGGTTGTAGTTGAACAAAAAACAATGAAAACCTTTAAGGAGCATGAAGACTTATATACTGTAGGTACAGTAACAAAATGTACAATTAAAAAATGGGCAAATATAAGAACTATCAGCCAACAGAAGAAAAACAATGGAGTCAAATTTGACCACAAAACAATGGCCTAAACAAAGTAAAATAAAAAACACAAAGGATGATCAGTCAATAACTTTTACAAAAACATAACTTCCCAAATTAGAAAGTAAAATAAAAGTGTGATTCTGGTTTAAACACAATGGACTTCTGTTTATCCTCTAATATTTAACACATTCACGAAAACATGGTCAGAAACTTTTGTTTTTTCTACTTATAGTTGCTGAAGTGAAGCTCATCTAGAATTTATAACAAGTTAGATAGGAACTTGAGTGTCAGTCTTTAGGCATCAATATGACTATTTGTTGTTGAACAACGTGAACGAGCACGTCCGGATGAAGTGTGGTGCCGTGCGCGCGCCCAAAAGCACCGATTCACAAAAGCAGCAGATCTGCTGAGAGGTGAACACACACACAGCCCCTTCTCAGCCTGACACACCGAAGCGGAGAAGAAACCGGAGCAGTTTGGTTCTGCTGGGTTTTCCCGTCTCCGTCTGGACCAGAACTCGGCATGGAGATGAGACTTTTAAAAGTCACTTAAACGCATAATTTGGATCCTGTTCACTCCAAAAGCCGCTGATGTCCCACCGCGCTTCGGATGCAGCAAATATGGCATAACTTTACATGCATTGGGTCCAGTTTCGCGTGGGGACATTCATCCCAGCTCGGACCCCGTGTCCAGGCAGCTGAGGCCGAACAAGAGGCGAGGCGGCGGGAGGAGGGGGAACCGAGAACCCGGAGCGGCCGGGCGGGATGGTGCGCCTCTGGAACTGCCTGCTGCTGGGATATCTGACCTGGAACCTGCGCATATCGGACGCTCAGGGGGAGTACTGCCACGGCTGGCTGGACTCTAACGGGAACTACCATGAGGGCTTTCAGTGTCCGGAAGACTTTGACACCACGGACGCGACAGTGTGCTGCGGCTCCTGCGCGCTGCGCTACTGCTGCGCGGCCGCGGACGCACGCCTGGACCAAGGGGTCTGCACCAACGACAGGGAGGTGGACAACACGGAGTTTGCTCCGCGTAAGTTTAGAGAGTTTTTATTGTTCCGCACTCAAAGCAAATTAATGGAAATAAGCAGTTCTGGTTTTTTTCATTATTATTATTTTTAATATTATTTTAAAAAGTATTTTATAGAGTAGCAATAATTATATACCACTAATATGTAACTAGTTTTCAAAAATTACAATATTTGCATAGATGTAGTGTTTACAAATAGTTGTGGCAGATCTTTCAGTAGAGGTCAGAGGTCAGCGGGAGAATAGGTTAAGTTTCAGAGACTTGGTCAGAAATACTTCATCTCTTTAACATTAGGGGTGAGTCTTCAACAAAAAGACCACAATGCAATCTTTTAAAATCATGACCAAAATAGAAATATTGCAAAAGAAAAAAGAAAATGTAGCTGCAGAATCTCCGCCCAAGTTTTTAGGCTCCTTTTCTTGTTTCTTGGAAGTATTTTCTCGTCAGCTTTGAACTTTTAGAGAGCCTCTCAGATTCAATAAATTCATGCTGTTTTAAAGTTGTATTTTCAGCATTATTTTGGCAAAAGAGTCTAGTTTCCAAACCACCTGCTTTCATCTTAGCTCCAGATGCTTCCTTTTACCTCAGCACATTTCAGATTGTTATTTGTGGAAAAACTGAATAAGTTATGATGCAGCATATCTCTGCCTCCCGCCTGCTGTTCATAAAACACACAGTTTTAATATATTTTTCCAAAGAAATAGAGATGAAACCTGAAGAAGTAGCGGTTGAAGGATTTCCAGAATCAAAACCAGTTTTTGCACAAGTTGGCAACGTTCTGCTACCAAACATAACTGGTTTTTAAACTGAGCTAATCACATCATTATTGCACGGAAATACGTTTTTACAGCTTGTACAAACCATGCAAAGTAAGCTGTGTAGGTTTTAATCTTCTGCTGCCTAAATTTAGAGGTTTTATCAGTTTTCTTTCAATTTCCAGAAGGGAAACAGGGGTAAGTCTTGAACTGATTTCACTGTGTCTCATAAAATGAATAAATGCTCACAGATTTCCTTCCTGAGTGCAACCAGGCTTCATGAAGAGCAACTTGAGATGTTTGTGTGTTCAGCAGGAATGTGTTCCTGTTTTGGTCAGAACACTTCATGGCTTTTAAAAGAATAACATGATTTAAAGTGTTTGATAATAATCTGTTTGTCTTGATAAAGTTTTTTTTTTTGTGTACGTCCTTGGAAAAGTATTCACATTCTTTGGACATTTTCCACATTTAATCATGTTAAAGCCACAAATCTTAATGTATGTTTCCTGGATTTAATGCAATAGACTTCATGGTAGCATATTTGAAATAGAAGCAATACATTGCATAGTTTTCAGAATTTTTAACATGAAAATCTGAAAAGTAAAGCTGGTGCTCATATTCAATCTTCTTTAGTCTCCAATCCATGGATGAAATCCAACGGCGTGATGTTTTTTTGATATGGGCATTTGCCCAGGGTGTCATTAGACAAGGGGATGAATGATATGATGACCATCTCACAATGAAACATGTTGGTGCCAGCATCATGCTGCTGAGTTGGGAAAGATAATCAGAAGTTAAAGGAGCTAAATAAAGAGGCAGTAAAAAGGCATGTCTCACTTTCCAGCAGGAAAACAAACCCAAAGCTCAGATTATTTTTTAAAGGTTTTGTTGGCTCTAGTGGCTTTATTTGAAAGTAGTTTGACAGGAAACAGAGTAATGAGAGAGGGGGAAGACATGTAGCAAATAATGCTGCATGTCAGGTCGGGAATTGAACCTGCGGCCATTGCCATGTGGCCTCGATACGCACCCGTAGAGCTACAGATTTAACTGAATGGTTTCAATCAAATCTGTTTTTAGGTGCTAAAATGGATGAGATAATTGAGAATCTCAGACGTTGCTGATCTATTTGGAGAGGTTAAAGCTACTTTGCAAAAAACAATGTGCAGAAATAAAATTTTTCGCCGTGTGAAGCTGGTGGAGACATATGCAAAAAAAAAATAGAACATGCAGCTGTAATCACAACAAGCAGAGGTCCTAAAATGTACTGGATATTGGTTGTATTGGACTTTATTTAAGAGAATCAAAGTAAAGGGTGGGCAACAGGATAGGAATGATAATATTCACATTTTTATTAGTAAAATCTTAAAGATGATTTTCTTGAGAAATACATTCAAGTATGTGGAAAATATATGAGTAATTCTGCTAAACTCTATTTTTATGAAGAGCATGTCACTAAAGTTGAAATTCTCGTGGTGAATTCACTTCTATAACCTGGTAATGAACTTTAGATCCAGAACATTTTCAATAAATTGACGCCTACTGCTTTAATTTTTGGAGATCGGTGATCAGCAGATTCTTATCCACTGATCTTATCGTCCTCAACAAATGTCTCAGAATCATCCACGGTCCTCCTTTGCTCTGCTGAGAGGTTTGACTGGCAGAGCCGCCCACCAGGTCAGGCCTAGATGCTTGGAGTCAACAATAGTCATCACACTGTTACCTACTCGGTGACTTTCTTCCTTCAGAGAAAAACATCAGTATCGGCCAAAATCTGAATTGGCGTTCGGCCATAAAACTGCAATCGGTCCATCTCTAATCTTCACAAAGTTTCAAGTGACAGAAGAATTTTCTTTTTATAATATTTTCCAGATAAGAAGCTTTACCATCATGGCAGTAGATCTTATTTGCATCCTGTTTTCCTCTCCCTCAGAGCCCATCTATGTTCCCTTCCTCATGGTGGGAAGCATCTTCATCGCCTTCGTCATCGTCGGCTCCCTGGTGGCGGTCTACTGCTGCACCTGCCTGCGGCCCAAGCAGCCCACCCAGCAGCCCATCCGCTTCGCAGCTGCCAAGGAGAGACCATCCCCATGATCCTGACCACGGCCCCGCCCAGCCTGCGCGCCCCGTCTCGGCAGTCCAGCACGGCCACCACCAGCTCCAGCTCGGCGGGCGGGGGCAGCTCCACGCGGAGGTTTTCTCTGGGCGGTCCGGCCCAGCAGCAGCAGCAGCATGGCTGCCTTGTGACTGCAACCGTCTCCTCTTCAGCCTCCACTCCCACTCAGACCCCACAGACTCTACTACCTCCTCCACCGCCTCCGCCCTACACATCACCGCCCATAACAGGAGCGCTCCAGCACCCGCAGCTGCAGCTCCACCAGCCCTCTCACCCCGCTCAGAGCACTAGCTTCCTGCTTCCCCAGCAGTACTTCTTCCCCCTGCAGCCTGACGCCTTCACAGCAACCAAGGGCTTTGCTGACTTTGGACAGAGCTGACAGGCGTCACCAGAGGTTTACAGGAACTCCTGGACGGCGGAGCATGAGTCAGTGAGAACAAACATGGCTGCCCAGGTTGAACGTTAAGGACTGATTGAGTGAACTGGACACAACAACAGGCCTGTTTGGGGACCATTTCTACATTTTATGCACTTTCATAAAGCCAGCAGATCCCTGTGATCTAACTAAAGTCTTGTCCAACTTCCTCCAGAAACCTCTAAATGTCTCAAAATGTTGGGTTTTTTTAATAGAAGTATATTATACAGAGTATGTAGGAAGTTTTAAATGTAAAAATGACACCTGAGAGTGAAGAGAAGCTTTGTTTGTGTGGAAATGTGGGCTTTTGTGAAATGATTCCCTAATGTACGCTAATTAAAAGCTGTTTATTGTCAGTTCTGTGAAGCATATCTGACAACTCTAGTCCTCTTGGGTCAGACATACAGTCATGGGAAATAATGAGAAAACCCTTTAGCAGCGTTTGATTTTGTGACATATTTTGACATATAGATATTTAATACAATTTAACAATACCTAAAAACGCAAGTACTACATAGAAATACTAAAGAATGAAGAAAATACACTTCTAGCTTTTTTGTAAACTGTAAAAATCACAGCAGCTTCGCTAAGGGTAATAGAAAAAGGGCACTTCTATGTTTACATCAACTAAAATTAAACATAAAATATAAATATCAGATAAATATTGAAACATCTTTACTCTGCATTATGATGGAACGTTAGACCTCACATGTCCAGCTTGGTGTCCTCCTGACCGTGGAGAGTAAACACCAGGAAGAGATCCAAAAAGGTTGCACAACATTGGTGAGGTTTACAAGTCTGGTGACGGATTTATGGACGACTCAAAAGACCATTCCGGTCGGAAAACACTCCACAAGTGGAAGACATTCAAAACATCAGCGGACATGCACAGGTCAGGCCTTTTAAAGTATGTTCACCTTGAAAGCAGACCAAAAGATCATAAAAGAAGTCTCCAATTATGTGACCATTAACAGGCACTTGGTGCTTTTGATATGAAAGTCCAGCTTATGCAATCATGGCAGGTGTGTAAGGAGAAAATGTTTCATCTTTGGGGGAAAACGGGAAGGCCAGATTATTGACAGTGAGGACGTCATCATCCTTTATAAGAGAATAACGGAGGAGGCAGCAACTGGATCTTGTCCCTCACAAAACACCAGAAAATCAGCAGGAAGTGGCCAAGGATAAAAAAATTAAACATCGTTGGGGAGTCAAAGCCCAAACATTCATATCGTTTTGAGACTTAGACTCTACAAGGAAAAACACCCCAAACATCTCAGTGACTGAATGGTGGCTAAAAAAAGTGCAGTTGGCTTTTATATTTCAGAATTTCTTCCTTTCCTGAGATGAAAACAAATAGACACTAAAGTGTGAGGGGGGGGGCTGATGGACTGGTTGGACCAACACCGTGACTCCCTACCTGCAGCTTCTTCTTGCGCCAGACTTCACGGCAGGAATGCAGAGCTGAGATCCGTCATTGTCAGTGCTCAATGAGCATGGCATGGTCGCAGTGTTAAAAACAACTCCCTCTAGAAACAGGTTTATGTTGCAGCAGGAGCTATAGGGAGCCTCCACAAAGACCTTTCTGTTCCCCGGTTACCTGACTGTGAAACTGATCTGGTGATCAGCATCTCTCGAAACCTGCCGCGGATGTTTGCTGCTGCGTGGAGAGGATACACAAAATTACAGCTTTTATCATGAAAATGCATCTTACAGGATGAGTTTCAGGGTGAACATTTGTAACACATTCACCGTCTGTCCTCTGAAGGGAAAGTAGAAGTTGGCAACAGAGTTAGAACGTCTTTGGAGAGACACTTTAATGCTTTTGCAAAGTAAAATAAAGCTGCTCTACTTACAGGAGCACTCACTATTTTTGTTAAAAGTGTTTTATGAACCTTCCGTCTTTTCTCAGTTGTAAGTTCTTGAAAACATTTCAGAAAAACCACACAACCTCCGTTTGCCACAATAAGAACACATTAGTTAGGATTCTTTAGATTTTCATATAATCAAACCCTGTTGTTGGGATTTGTGGTCATTTTTCCTACCGAAACAATGTATTCACCACCATGATTAGCAGCAGCCACAATCATTCATCTCAATTATGTCAAATAAAAAAAGAACCAGCTTAACGTCTCTTTGTTTGGGTCAACTTTAAACATCAGATACAATCAGAAACATTAGGAGATCTTTTATTCCTTTCTGAAAATCTGTCTATTTTAAAAACAAGTTTGTCAAAGACATAAATCATTCTCCCTTACCAAATAAATAAAAAAACATCTACAGAAATGGATTAGTGCCTCTGAAAAAACAAATAAAAATCTGACTTTAATCTCAGAATTCTGATTGTCTCTATAATAACCATTAGATGCCAACTGGTTATTTGGGGGCCTTGTCAGAAATAAACATCTCTTCTGTGTAATCACCAACATTTGGTGGATTTTTAACTGGAACAATGATGGTTCTAGGGTTTCAAAAAGCAGTGAAATGGCCTTTTTCCCATCACTTAAAGACCAAAATAGTCAATGAGTAAGAAAAACGTAGTTGGATGTTGACACAAAGATATAAATCACAATGATTCTTTCAATTTTTTGTGGTTTTCTGTTTTAGAGTAAAAAGTTTAATACTGCAGACATTTTTCCATAAGTTTTATCCTTTTCCCCACCTGTCCACAATTTGAGAAGGACAATTGTACTAAACTCTATTCTCCTCCACACTTTTCATTTCCAGGAACATAAATATTACTTGAATGCTACATCCATTTCAGTCAGTGCATTACCCAGCGGCCTCTTCTGTTAATTTACTATCCTTGGATCACTTCAAAAGATGGCGTCCGTTTTGTTTTTACAGTGAATGCTGCGGAGGCCAACACAGGGGCCCCCAGTGTGAAACAAGGAAAATTAATCTGAAGGCAGTCAGACAATTAAGACTACAGCAAAAAGCACACACAGATTAATCAAAAGTCTGTATTTGGCCTATGATTTCAAATTTCCTGGTGATATCTTGTCTTGTCTTTCCCCGTTTCCCTGATTTTGTTGCTTTTAGAGACACACAAAATCAATCAGGCAAAAATCTGAGTCAGCCGATTTTCACTTGATTTTACTCAAATCCTGGAAAAATATGTTTGATTTTCCATATTTTCATATTAAATTCATTTAATAATATTAATTAAATGCATTAAAATTGAATTTAAACATTAATAAAGCTTAGTGAAAATGAGAAAGGCTAGCGACATTTCTCCAAACAGGTTGTGCCTAAAAACACCCCACAAATGGGTAAATGATAGAAAAATCCTAATCTCAGCATAACTGGTTGCTGTAAATACATGCACAAAAAATCAGCCGGTGTGTTACACTGTTCCTTCATAGTTGTAAAGTTTATTTCAGTAGTCCTTCATGGCAGTAAAAGACAACATTTATTAGGTTTGCAGTCCCAACATGCAGAGCAATCATTGAACAAAAGAAGAGAACAGAATCAGACATTAAAAAAAAAGTTAAAAAGTGCATTTTTTCCAACTTTTGCAAAGTGATCAACACTCCAGGGAGATTCAGAGTAGTGCAGTTAACACGTCGGAGAACAGTTTGTGCTATCCATTCATGCAGCTCACGACATTCACAGACGACAAAGTTTTATCTTCTCTGCAGAAAAGAAAAAGCGACAGTCCAAGCCTTCCACAACAACGACATCCACATTCAGCTGCTTGGAAATTTCGGACAACCAAGTTTTTTTAAAATTTTTTTTTTAACGCTATTAACGAGCAGAAAACAAGAAAAGTATCTGAAACTTAAAACACAAAAAGAAAACATTCCTGTAGAACAGATGTACATTGTATGAAGTAAAACAAGTTACAAACATATACACTCTAGAAATTAAACTATATCATACCAGATATTAACAACTGGAAAGGTACATTGAGTGCATTGTGCAACACTTTGTGTAAAAGCGAGCTGAACACACACGCATACACACCCCCACAAACCCCCTGCACACACTCCCCTGTACGGGCCATGCAGCAGCACACACAGATAAATTAGAACTATACCTGAAGTCGTGCAGACAGACAACTGGAGCGAGCATCAGTACACACACACACACCCCCACAGATAATAAAAGAGACACACAAGGACTCCCAGTCACACACATGCAGTCCATCCACACACATACAGCACATGCACATGCAGGCTATGAAGTGACACACACACAGTCAGAAATCTGATCTCCCATAGGGAGAAAAAAAGCGATCACACAGACACTGACCAGTCAAATATAAATAAAACAAGCGGGAACAATAATATTCATATTAATCATTACGAGACATTTAAGAAAGCTCAGTTCCACGTCGGCTCTATTCTATCTTGCCAAAAATGAAAAGCTATAGACGATTCATTACAAAGCCAATCAATGCAAAAGTCATAGATCTCCAATATAAAAATACAAATTCACAAAGAACTACAGAGAGAAAGTGGTTTTGATACCGTCATGGAGTTTCCTGGCTAATATTTCTCTCCCTTTAAGCTAATGGCACTTATGTTTGAAGGGATAAAATCTCCATTTTTAGGGGAAACTCTATCGCTACTGTGAGCTTGCCTTCAGCTCAGCTCTGCAGGAGCAGATCTGTAGTTTTAAACACTGCAGGAGTGCAATACTGTGAAGTTCAGACAGTGCTGTTGTCTTCAGGTGTGTGTGTGTGTGTGAAAGAGAGAGAAAGGGAGAGAGCTTCCAAGTAGCACTAAATTATTCTTGGCAATCTTTTTCTTCTAAGAGGGAAAAGTTTCAGGTAGGCACCGCTGTGATTGTTGAGAGAGGAGTGATGTGTGGAATGCAATTCTAGGTTGAGAGCCGAGCTGCGGCTGTTAAAAACAAGAGGAAACGGGACTACTGTCAGCTCTGAAAGAAAATAATAAGGGAAGCTACAAGAAGGAATAACCAGGCACGGAATCTACATGTTTAAAAGCTGCAACTAAAAATCTAAACTAATGCAAGTTAAAAGAACAAACGGGGCCGAAGGCATGAGCAGATGTAAGGCTTCACGCAAGAGATGCTCACTACAAACTAAAACATTACAAACATTTGCTCTGAAGTGGTCTGGAGAACATTTACCTGCATTTGGTAGAAAATTGTCCGAATTCACTAGTACTTGGACGATTGTATGCACGACTGCTCTTTGGCAATCTTTCACAAGTTCAATTCCTCTGAACTGGCTCCTCCGGTGGTTCCTACCTCGGTACTAACAGTGTTTAGGAGTGGTTTAACAGAATGAGTTAGGCTTTGTGGCTCAGTGCTAAAAAGCTGTCATTCAACAGGAAGGAGAAGTTCGCTCGGACACAACTGAGCGCAAACAGTGAAGAACTCCAGACCACAGAATGCCAAAAAACGCACAGTGCTCATCAATTCTGCTGGACACACAAACACAGCCGATAGTGAACACGGTTTGTTTCTGTCCTGATGTGTTTTTTTTTGTTGTTTTTTTTAAGTCCACAATTTTCAAATACTTTTCATTGTTCCTCAGTCCACCTATCCGTCCATAGCTTCCCTTATGTGCTGGAAGTTTATGCTCCCACCGATGCTTTTCTGTCCATTAAGTCACCCTGGAGGAGACAGCAGCCATGGCTGCAGGCGGTCCGACCGGGAACAAGGAGGAGGGCGGAGCACCACTAGTTGCTTCTCTGTTTGGTGGTGTCGTACGCTCTGATGACCTCGGACTGAGACACCACTCCGTTCTCATCTTGAGAAAAGGCGTAGCCGTCTGAAAACAAAGCGACACGGTTAAAACCAACTCCGAACAGAACATGAAACATCGAGGAGAAGAAATAAACAAATGTCCAAAGTAAATATACTAGAGCCGCCATGATATTGTGACATAGCTGTTGAATATTTAGACAACACTCGTTGTGAGGTTTAGCATCTTGATCACCAACAACAAGTTAAAGCCATATTTCATATTCAGTTTAAAAATCCTAATGTCGCACCTTAAATCAGACTAAGCCTTTCCTGTGTTAGGCCACTTAGACTGGCCAAAATTATTATTCTTTACTAAATACCAGATGCCAGTTTAAAGTATCTTCCTTTAAACTGCATGAGTTTGATGAAATTGAATCACAAGCGACCCTCAGCAGAGTTTGCTGGAGTTTTGGTCCATTCCTCCAGACAGATCACATATAAATGAGTCTAAATGGTAGTACGCCATTTTTAAGCTCTGCACACACATTCTCTATGAAACATTTAAGATGGCTGCTCCAACATCAACATTTCTGCCTTTAAGCTACTCTGTAATGAACTTGGGGTCATTCCTGATTTAGAAGTCCCACCTGTGCTCAAGTTTAAAGTTCTTAGTTAATGTCTTGAGCTGTGGCTTTAATATTACCATATATTATTATCTTATGATGACATCTATTTTTAAGAGCACTAGCCTCCCTTGACGCACAGGACATGATGCTGCCACCACCGTACTTCAAGTGTTCAGTCAAAGTAGCAAGCTTCTCCATTTTTCCCTGCAAATTTAGAAATGCTCATCATGACCAACACTTCAGTTTCAGTTCCATCAAACCACTGGATGTGTTCGCTGAAAGCAAGAGCTTTATTAAAGATTATAATCTGTCTTTTCTGTTGATTTTGGGGTGATGATTCTTTATCTCTGGGCAATGATCCATCCACAGGATTTGTTTTGGTTTCACCAGCTTCAGCCAGCATCTTCACAGGCCTTCTACTGTCATCGCTGAGCTGAATCACAGATTTCACACCAAAACCACTTTCCGTAATGTAGATGAACGCGGAACCTTCAGGAATCTGGAAAATGTTAATGTCCACAAACCTCTTCTTTGGTACTTTTTAAAAAATATTCCATGGTGCCAGACAAGGAACCAGTGTGTTTAAGGTGTTAACCCTAAATATATTCACAGCCGATCCTCAAATTAACTGAAATATTGTGAATTAACCTATTAGAAGTCTATAAAGCAATGACATAATCACCCCCCAAAAAAACAATGTCTTTTAACATAACCTCAAATATTAGTTTCCAAGTATTATACACTGCAATTGAGTTACTGTACAAATTGATATTGAAATAATGATTAATATATGAGGTGCAGCTCCAGCAAATATGACTGTAACAGATCTTAAAGGATCCATTTTTTAATTAAAAACTGAAATAAAATAACTTTTCAATGATTTTCTAGATTAGTGAGTACATGCACGTTCTCTATATTTTTTTTTAGCTTAATGATGCTAAAGGAGATTTTTAAAGGACACTGTAGAATGAGCATAACATTATTTTTTTTATAATTCTTAATGCAATTCTGTAACCGGAGGAGAAAAACACTTCTGGCAGTGACAAATGCTCAGTTGTCTTTGTTTTCTGATCAGAAGTGCAACACTAATGCTAGATGAAAGTAGTCGTGGTTTTCTTAACATACGAATTAATAAATATTTCAAACAAACATTTCTGTTAAATGAAATAATGTGATGAGTCTGAAAAACACACAAACCCCCCACCCAGAAGGTTTATCCGTACTGTGAAGATGCACTATAATCTACACCTTCAGTCTCCTAACAGGCTCTCACTTCACCTTTGGCCCCTGACTCACCTTCAGGTGTCAAATGACTCGCTCAGTGCCCGGTGGCCAGCAGGCCAGTTCAAAGGAGCCCGCTGAGTCGAGTGCAATGTGAGGGAATAACAGCGCAACATTTCATCATTATTTGGCTCTACTGAGCTTAGCTCAGGACACACTGAGGCGCACGGCAAGGAAGGAGTGAGAAATAAAGCTACAAGGAGAGACAGAGGCGACTATCTGGGAGCTATGGGGGGCTGAGACTTAAATAGGGATGAGGTGTGAATAATGAATCAAAAAGGAATCACACAACAACGATTTCATCCCCACCTAAAGGACAAACGAAAAACAAACTGATCAGACAAAAGACACAAAAGAACAAAGAAACACACAAAACAGAAAATAAAACCCATGCCAGATATTGGATAGTTAAGCCTGAACTTTTAAATATTGAATGTAGAAGTGCTTCATTCTGATTGATTTCAGGCTCAGATTTCTGCCTGGTTTGAAAGAAGAAATGTTTCAACAACATGTAATAATCTGAGGTTGTTATTAAAAACAAAAAAAGGAACACTGGCTTTTCTTTTGGCAAACTTATTGAGCCTGTTGGGAATTGAACACAGTTTGAGCTGATTACTCTATATATCAGCAGTTAGCAGTGTCAGCTGAGAAAGCCTTGCAAGATAACACACAGCATTAATGATGCTGTCGGAAGTCGCCAGCATGAATATATATCAATCATTTAGCTCTTCTGTCTGAGTGAGGATGGATTCTTTTCACACAGACCAAATGAAAAATATTTAAATTATTCATCAGGAAGAATCAGTGCAGAAATTACAAGTTTAGCAAGTTTTCCACTTTGTTTTTGAAAGTTAATGTAATGACTGGACACTGCAGATTACTGTGGAGATAGAAAGGCTGCATAAACAATGAAGGATAAATAATGCATCTTGACCAGATACTGACAGTTTTTTGCTGAGAGCCCTGATCCGTCATCAACTGCTGAAAAAACAAACATTTCTTTTTTTTTTTCCAATAAGGAAACATCATATCTGGTGGTGCTGATGGTGCTTAGTTTTGGTGAAATGCTTCAAAGTAAAAATAAAAAGGAAAAAATTATGAGAAAAAATTAACAAAAAAAAAACAAAAAAATTGGTAAATGGTGACAAACTGTGATCCAGAGGTTTCTAGCAGGTCTTTTCTGCTCCATACTTCACATTGGAGTTTTAAAATCAATTTAAGATGCATAGAGCTATGTCGCCTATTTTGCCCCAAACAATTACGGACACTGCCTGAACAAAAAGCTTAAAGAAACCAGAGAGAGGAGAAGGATGTGTGAGCAACTTACGGAGCAGGTTCTGCTGCATGGACTCGGAGCGGTACAGACTGACCGTGCTCTTCTTGAAGACGTTCTTCAGGAGCTGGGCTCTCTCCGTCAAACTGCACACACAGAAACATTGAGAGTGTTGGCAGCCTGCAGAGCACCATGGCCAGACTTAATGACCCATACATCAACCTCCAGAGCGGCTCGACCTGCCAGCCGCTCTACCTGCTGGTTCAAACATCGAGCATGGAGACTGAACTGTGGAGAGGCTAAAGGAAGGGCCAAACGAGAGCGTGGGGAAGGATGGGAAACAGCGGGGCGACCGGGAGGAATTCATGTACATGTGTGGGACAGGACATATCTGCGTGTGCGTGCATGTGTGTCTGGAGAAAGTCATTCATGTGTTTGTATGTGTATTTGTTGCGTGTGTGTGCTCCTGCTGGCTCTTGGACAGCAGCCAGTCAGGAGGATCGCTTTCAGCCTGCAGGAGATCTCACACTGATGTGCTGCATGTTGATGTGTGCAGCAGACCTCAGACCCCAAACAGCAGAGGAGACCTGCCTGGGCTAAAACACTACAGCACTGTATGGCTTTAATTAGCCGAAGAGCTCTTGCTCTAAAATCTGACGTTCCGTATTTTTATGGGAAAGAAAAAAAATTGGGAGAAAACCACCATTATGGCATGATTACTGATATTACAGTCAGACTCCTGCAATTTAGAAGCAATTTTGAGATTTCTTTCCTCCACACAGGACTGGTTGCTGGCAGAGCAGCTGTGAGTGTTCGTGACATTTTCGTGACAAAAAGATGATTCTTCCTCCTAATTGACGTTGGAAAAAATGATTCATATTTTGTCAAAAAGGCGAGAAAAGCAGTTAAACTTTCAATCGTGTGGTCGTGAAAAGGTCAGGAGAGAAATCACGCCCTGAGACGACGCAAATGAAATTCAACAAATGATGAGAAAAAACTTCTTTAGATGTAGCTTTTTATGAGTAAAGATTTAAGTACTTTAAAATTTGCATATCCATTTTCTTAGGTTGCCCAAATATTGTTTATCTAAAATATGGTTGTTGAAGAACCTGTGCAACTCAAACTATGTGAACATTTCAGATTTTTAACATTAAGGTTATCTAAAAAAGTAAAAAGAAACTCAACATTTATTACTTTTTGCTATTGTGTCACTGAAATATGTTTTGAACTTTGACATAAATGTAGCGTTACACCTCGAGGAAACAGGTGTTCTTTACTTGAAACGACCTGATAGTTTAGGAGAACAGGAGGTTCTGAGAATGAAAAAGAGAAATCAGGCTAATTTTTTAACATGTTCAGTAATCTTTAGATACGCCTGTGATGTCACTAAAACCTCGCAGATCGAGATTAAACAGTGAAGACACAGGAATAGTGGACTGGTGAAGCTGTACCTCTTTCCTTGCACTACTGCTCCAGGGTCTTTAGATAAAGCCTCCAGCTCCTGCACCTCATCCACCAGGGTCTTGAAGCACGCCTTCTTCACACTGTAAATCAAACATGCAGTAAACAGCGTGTTGAACATAGTTTACGACGACGAGGTGTTTGGAAACTGATGATATAAAATGTAGAAAAGGAAAATGAAGTTTTTAAGTCGGCAAATTGCTCCAGACGCATTGAATCTGCTGATGGATGATGTCGACCCGACATCTCCTGATGGGAATTCACAAAACGGAAACACCAGAGTTCCTTGGAAGTTTGTTGAAAAAGCGAAAACAGGAATTTCTTCTGGCGATAGGAGAGATACTGGAGGAATTTCCTGTGTTGTGAGCATGTGAGAAAGAGAGCGGAGAGAAAACTCACACTTTGTAGGTTACGTCAAAGATCAGTGAAGTGACCGGGATGAAGAACAGGCCCATCCAGAAGACCCCTGAGCTGAACATCATTCTCGCCTGCAGGGAACACACACACACACACACACACACACACACATTTAATCTCAAATCACTGCGGACAATGCAGAGTTCAACAGCTGGGAGATGTTAAGGAGGAGAAACACCTGATAAACCGGAACAACGATCCCCATCCTCTGCAGTATCACACAACAAACAGCCCAAAACAAACTGCTTTGTGCTGAAATGGAGAATATAGGTTCAGATAACTTGCTCAAGGCGGGATAATCAGCCATGACTGAAGGATCCCATTGTTTTGTTTTTGTTTGGAGCCCCTTCACCTCTGTGCCCCTGTGGGAGAAGGAAGTACCTGTGGCGTATTGAGATAGTTTAATCTTTTTCAAAGAAAAACAATTATGCAATCCGTTGAGTGGAGAGTTTTTGTCAAAGCAGCATAAATACACTCATTTAGTCAAACATAATTCAGCTTCTAATTGTTTATTTTCCATTGACAGGTCAAAATCCACCCCATTATAAAAGTAGTCATTTCTTAAATATTTTCTGGCATAAACAATTTTTGTGCCGTCTAAAGATATTTAAACCATTTATTTTTAGATTTGTGTTTGTCTCAAACTTCTATGCATGTTATAGGGATTTAAATGTAAAGCATAATTGTGCAGTGAAAGGAAAATAATACCTGGAGAATCAATGTCGATTGATTTTTTTAAAATTAATGGGTAAAAGTTTAGATGTACAAACTTGGTTGGAGGTTGTACAAGGATGAAAAAGGTTTGTACTTCCTCGTAAAATCTTGACATAAACTAGAACTGAGGCCAAAAGAAAGTTCTACAAGTAACTTGGTGAACTAAATGTAAATGCACATCACAGTTTACACTCTTATTTGTTCTAAAATAATGAAAACCATGTGTCATTTTTCCATCCACTTCTCTACTTTGTGTTGGTTTAGCACATAAAGTCCCAATGAAATACATCAACAATTGTGGTTACAAAGTGACAAAATATGAAAAAGGCCAGCAGGTAGAACTTTTGAAAAACGCTACAATGGAATTTCCCACCGCTGTTTCCAGATCTAATCACCTCTCAAAAAGCTCTCCAGGGTCGCACAAGTCTTTAGTAATAAAGTAGTTTATAATTTAAGAACTCCAAGTAACATATATTTACTTCTTGACTTATTAGTTTTAGCTTCAGTGAGGTTGTGAACCACTGTGGTGGAGGTACAGAACCTCAAGCTTGTCCTGTTTTCTTTGGCCCACCGTACTGAAACTATCCGTCATTACACGTCTGAGTTACGACTCATGTTCCTTGCATTGTAATGTGCCACTTGTTTAAACTGCAGCCACCCCTTGACAGTACCTTTCCTGAATGGTGACAGCGCGACCTGTGGGATGCACGCACACATGGATCAGTGTAAACACTATCAAAGCATGCAGGTTAGTCTAAATTACCTAATCTGTTTGCCATTACCTGTAAACTGACTTTGATGTCTGACATAAAGCCAAAGCAGAGGAAGCCCCCCAAAATGGCAGGAAATAAAAAAAAAGGCTTTCTCCTACAGGGATGAATAAAGGTTTTTCAGGCTAAAAACATGAGAGAAAATTGCGTTGAAGATATTTTTGCAACGGTTTTGAAATTGTGCGGCCCCAATGGGTACATTTACCAAAGCTTTTTTTATTACTATTTTTACGGCTTGAGTGAGTTTAATTATTTTAATTTTTATTAAGCTTATTAAACATTTTCAAGGGGGTGTTTAAGCTGTCTACAGAGCCCTTTTCAAAATAAACCAGATTGTATACTTGGCAAATCATAGCAAAGCAGAATGACAAATAAATTGTGTTGTTCACCAGTTCAATCTACAATCCGTATTCATTTATGCAACCGTGTGATTCAGCTACTAATTACGTATACATAAGCTTTATACATCAGACATAAAGCTAATTGGGTAACAGAGTCTAATTAATAAAAGTATACAACTCAAAAAGCTAAACTGCAAGTTAGAAAGTCGAGCTAATAGAGGGTATTTTTCATCTTGACGTCAGTTTCAAAATCCAAACAAATCAGAGCAGTTACAAACAACAAATGTTTGTCTGCAGGCATCTGGAAAGGCTCCGTGGCTTTGAGCGGGTCCAGCAGTGTCTGTGGATGCAAGTATGTCTCATACCACAGGGGCCCCTGGGTGCAGGAGGGGCACGGGGTCCTTGGAGCTCGGCTGTATTTTTAGGACAAACTAATAAACTTGTCTGGCCGGACAGACAGTAGTGTCCTCTAGCAGGGAGGGGGTGTTTTGACAACCTCCTCCATCCCACCCTCTCATGGCTGCAGAAAGTCACAGACACACCGAGTTCAATTCAAAGCTCCCCCTCACACACATACACACTGGAAAAAAAAAATCAGAATTAATCACTATTTAACCTTACGTCCTTTAGTAGGTAATGAAAAGGTATTTTCAACTAATCACAGCTGTGTTTAATTAGTTATCAATGTCTTCAAATAAAATTGAGAGGATTGAGAGCAAACAAAGCAGGGATCTAATAAGCACCACCAATGATTTTGGTAAAACCAAAACAGGCAGATTTAGAAAGTGACGAATTAGAGAAAGTGGACAAGCAAGGTCCAATTAGAATGTCATAGGACACCTAAAGAGATTTTAGGGTTTTAGGAAACATCTTGTGATCTGCTTACAGTGTGAATTTGTATAAAAGGCCAAATGATTGCAATAGTTTTGAATGTCCTTCAATTACAGGATATAGACTCTTGTTTACAGAAGAATGGCTGATTTCAAATTCTTTTGAGACCTCTTTAAGTCTCTTCGTAAACTCGTTAGCTGCTACCATCTTCTTTCTAGTCGCCTCAGGCATCTCCTTTCATCTCATCGTGGTGCGCACTATCACATCAACAATCACGAAACCACCAAATTAACTTTGAGGTTTAAACATAGCAGAGCTCTTCCAAAATGCTGAGTATTGATGTTCTAATTATGTGCACCTGATGGGGTACGCCTGTGGGTAATTTTAGCCGTTTTAGGTAGGAATGTTTTTCCTCATCTGAAATTGCTTTTGTCTTTTCGGTTTTACAAAAGCAGTCATAAAAAACTCAATTTAAACACTCTGTGACTGAATATAAATATGTGGCGTATTTACTTCACCCAGATGGTTCCACTACCTTTGTGTTGTGGTGTTTATTAATCATTAGTCAGGGAAGAGAAAATGTAAAATAAACAGCTAAAAAGTCACATAATCAGGAGCATTGAGGGAGAAGATAAAACCTTTGAATACAGCATGAGGGGAAAGTCCGTTAGTGATGAAAGGATTTAAATAGGACCATTTTAGTCTGAACAAATAAGAAAGAAATTTCTCAACGTCTAACATTACACACAAAAACATGCCACCAGTCTTTGAACAGCCTTTGCAAACAGAGTCCGTGATTAATCAAACATGTCATCGCTCTTCATCTGTCGGCTGGTAAGACATTGTATTTGTGAAGAATTGCTCAGCCTGCTCCAAGAAAAATTGACAAAAAGGGGAAATTTATCGCATTTCATTCATGACTTTTATACATGACAGACAACTGCATTCATCACTGTGAAGGCTGTTTTGCTGATCTGGGAAATCTTGGCAGCCTTCTCTCAAGCTTTCCTCAAATGGCCTTCCAGTTATCTAGCACACACCAATAAACACTTAACAGAAAACCCAAAAGGGACACAAGATGGAAAACCTGCCTAAAGCAAGATTCAGCCTTCTCCAAATAAACTTAAAAAAAGGATAAATATGGAGAAATGAGAAGGAAACGTAAATAAAACCAAAAATGTTGATGCACTTTGAAAAACAATTAACTAAATAAATCAAACATGCAAATCCCTGGCACCTCTCTTTATGAAAAAGGCATGCCAAAGCTGTGCTTTTAGAAGTACATTCAGATTGTTGAAAAAGTAACCTTAGTTTTATTTGTTGCATACTGAATGGCTAACTTTACTTAACTATAGTCAATACCACTGATCATAACTGAGACTATAGGGAAGTGGGGTGTGACTTGCAACCCGAAGCATTCAGCATTCACCTGAGGGAGATCTCCTCTTGGTGTCATCAGGCTACTGTCCAAATGCATTCAGGTCTTTAAATGCAAAGCTGCACGCCCCACCTCTGGCATGTTAACTGCAGTCGACTCATCAACGTATTTCATTGATTAGACGGACTGGAGGATGGTATGTTCTTTGTGAACCCAAAGACTGGAAAGCTGTTGTCTTTGCTTTCTACTTTTTCAAACTTGTTCCATAAAGCCATACAGCCCTTCACAGTTCAGTGGCTATGGGTTTGACACATCAAGTGCATTTATAAAATATCCAAATTTGGGAAACCGTTTTTAAACCTAAATCTCTATTAAATTTCACCACTTTATCTCTGAACTGTTTGCGATGTTTCTTGATTTCCCATGATGCTGTTTGTTCACCAAAACTCTCAAACAAACCTCAGACCGTCTCAGAACATTCATGCAGTTATTTTTAGGTGCTTCAGATGAAATTAGGTTGAATTCAAATGCATGACACACTTCTGTAACTATTACTAGAAAGAAAAATACAAATCCTTTCCTCTCCACTTCACATTATGTAATATTTCATGTCCTATGATAAAATTTAAACGAAAGTTACTGGAGCCCGTTGTAGCATGACATAAAAAATAGTAAATACTTCTGCAATATTCTGTGAAAACAACATTAAAATTGCAGAATGTCATTTTGCTTATTTGACCTCATTCAGAGAGTAGTTTTAGGTCTTTATTACTGGCAATTTGCAGAAGGATGTGCATATATGAATCAATTCTGAGTACCATGATTGCTTCCAAAGAAAATCCTTTTCCCACTAACTGACTGTGCAATTCATCAGCTAAAGACATACTTTAGTCTGAGTGTGTGAGAGATATTTTGCTACAGCATTGATAAACGGCAAAATTGTGTGCAAGGAGAAAGACAGAAGAGTTGTATTAGGAACAGATGTATCGATATTCGTCATTGTAGCAGACAGCAGGTCAGTGTAACAGACCTCTCTAGAGTCCAAGCCTCTCAGTGAAGCATTTGGTCCTTCCTGGACAAAATGATCAGAGATGTTTTTCCCTTCATCCCTCTGTCAAACGCTTGTCAGGAGAAGACACGGTGAGATATGAGCTTTGAGATGGAGCCAGGACAGTAGCCCAAGCGACGTGCTTCATGAATGGATCCTGCACCTGTCCTGCTCGCTGTCCAAACTATGCTTTGCCTAAAGCTGATTAATGCAACTGCGAGGATCAGAGCGCTGCTTAGCATCTCTTATTGAGGGCAGTGAGAGGAAGAAGAAACAGGAGGAGAATGAGCTATAGTGTCTGTTATACAGTTCGCCCTGAGGTCCTAGTTCAATCAGCAGAGGTGAAGAGGAGCAAATAAGAAAAAGAGGAAGAAGTTTCAGGGGGGAAAAGGAAAACAGACAGGACAGAGGGCAAAGAAGATTCATGTAAACACTGCGGAGGTTCTGGTGAAGTATGTGGTCGGTGTGTTCCTGCTCCTCAGAGGCTAAAAGGAAACTAAAGCTCACGTCTCTGATGTCCTCTCAATTTTCACAGGGATGTGTCATTGTTTGATGATATAGTGGTATCCCCCGGTTAGTTCTGGGCATAGAGTTACCATTTGCCCACAGGACACCATTACAGTCTTCAGTGAACCGCTGTGGGGCATGGATGAAAGCAGCTGGATTCACAGACAGAAGATGTGGTGTTAGTGTGTCTGAGGGGCGTGACACGTTGAAATTCAAATAGAAACCCCCTCAAAAAAACTAATGAAGTAATACTTCACAAAGACTGCATCTGTCCATCAATCTTTCTACTAAAAAAGGAACATATCTGATATGAAACTGGAGTTCTTCACAGAATTACCTCACATTTTTACATGAAAAGTTCTCCAGATTTCCAAATTCCTTAGTTCTTCTCTGCCAACTCTTGAAGTATAAATGTAGGACTTCACCATCAATTATTTACCTTCAAATACAGTTCAAGTAGAAAGGAACGAGCAACCAAAAAAAATAGATCAGTGTGTTAACTGACAGATCACTGAATAACGAAAGGAAGGATGGATAGATGGATATATATGGAGAAATGGATGGATAATGACTGGTAACAAACTTCCAGAAAAGTGCAAAACTGCAGAAACAATGAGCTCTTTTACATCTAAGCTAAAACCCATTTTCTTACACCAGAAATTAACAAAAATATCCTAAACTGTAATCTATTTTTACATCCGTCTTTGTTTTTTTCTTTTTTGCTCGTTTAATTTTCCTTCTAACCAAGCAAAACACTGCGTTGCTGAAGTATAATTGCTTTCCCTAATACATTTTCTTCAAAAACCTTCTTTTTGCCTCCTACACAAATGAGGAGGCACAAAACCAAGCAATGAAAAAGTATGAATGATGAAAAGTAAGATTGCTCCTTCATGACCCAGGAATATCAAGGTAAAAATCTTCAGAAGAAATGCTAAAGGTCTATTCCCACAGACAAACTTACAGAAACCTTGATGTATTTTCACGGCAGGCGGTTGTTTTCCTCTGCTACAGTTTGTTGAATACCAGCTTTTTTTCTAAAATAACCTCCTCCTGAGTTCTTGTTCTCTGATGAAAGGACGCCCCAGTACCCCTCTCCCAGAATGCAATGGGAAATGTCAAATGTTTATTAGCTTCCCATTAAACACCAGGGGTGAGTCAGAGAATTAGCTACATTCACATGTAAATCACAGCTTGTAAGGGAAAACTAAATCTTTAATGATTATTGTGTTGCGTGAACTCAAAAGATCAACTTAAACTTTTTTGTTTGTTGTGGTGATTGTAGATTTTTTTTTTAAGCTGTAGTTTCTCAGCTTAGCTAGCACACTGCTCCACTACTCCAGCATCACCTGTGGCTACTCAGAGCTGAGGGGAAAAAAATGTAACACAAAGTCTGCTAATTGGCTCAATTAGGTCATTATGCAACATAAGCCAGAAGTCTAACAGTTTGTACCCTTCCGGCTCTGCTTCTAAATATCGGGGTTCGGTTTTACGCAGAATTTTCCCACTAGCGTTCCTCTATGGGAAATGAAGCAGAAGGTGCTCAGCATCTGCGCGACTCAGATGAACACAGCATGTGGATTTGCATGTTTACCTGTCCGGACATGTCGGGTGCCAGGGTAATGATGGGCCACAGGGAGGCGTAGATGAAGAAAAACACAACCCACAGGCCGATGCTTCCCCAGATGGCGATATGACTGAACTGTGAGAAAACAGGAACACGGCCAAATAATTAGACTTTGTCTTCAATGCAGGAATTACTAGTTTCTCTGACTTGCTTATAAAATTTACAGTAATGTTTCTTTATTTTTTCTTCAGTGTGTAGGAATTCATACAAAGTGCACTCAAAGTGAACTTCCAGTCTTTTCACTGGTTACAGTTACAAGCCCACAAAGAACAAACTGTAAAGAGACGTAAGGATAAGAGACGTGCATGTAAAATGTGTCACAGGTGCCTGAGGTGATATAAACAGCCAGAGCCTACCATAGTCCAGGATGAAGTCTCCAGACCAGCTTTAAGACAGACTGTGATGACGACAAACTGTTAAGGAACAGAAAAAAACCATAAAAACATATTGAACATTTTAACTTATTTTGACCAAATCCACATTTTTATTCTTCCTGTGTAGCCATCAGTCATCTCCTCCAAGTGCCATTTTGTACCTTTGTAGTTTCATGACTATTCACTCATATCTACAAGTGAGTCACTGGGTTATTCTCAGGATTCTGACACATTTTCCATTTTAGAACTTTATACTTTTCCTATATCTTTAGGGATTTTCCACTTGAGTATAGTTTTTTTTAACCTAAATTGTTTTTCTTTATCCTTATGTTCTAATAATTTATGAAATAAAAGTTTCTAAGGTTCCAATCCATTAGGTTGGTAAAGTTTGTTGTTTTTTTAATTGTGCTGTAAAATTAAATAATCTCAATTTTAAAATCTAAAACACTTAGATTTGTAAAATTTAAAATAAATTCATTCTATACTACTCTACAGTGTAGCATGAATAAAAGGTTTTTTGTAGTGTTTGTAAAATAGACCACATACGGGTCCAGTCCAAAACTGTGATCTATGGTGAAGATGGCAAAGTTTTATTTTAAAAAAATTTGTTCATATTAAAAACCACCCCCATGCTAATGATAAAAAACAAAAACAAAAAAACAAGGGCAACAAAATGGATGTGATGTTTATCACCATCAGAGGACAGAAAACTTGGAGTCAAAAATACTGATGGACTTACTGTATAGACCATATTTCCTAAGAGGAGATAGTCTGAAGTCTTTCCGTTCCCAAGTACTGTATCTGTGAAAGAAGTCGAGATAAGAGAAGCTTTCAGGAACATCACAGTTCTTCTCAGGGCTTCAAACTCCACATACATTAAATGTCCTTTTAAGAGCCTCAGGAAGAGCTCAACTCCATCTCAGCAAACTGATATCTCGATATTATCAGCTTAATTTATTTATGCCGTTCCAAACAGGAGGGATTTAATGAATGCTTAACTATGGCAGCACTTATATCAAAAGAGTCAGATACGCCATTTGTGGATTCTGTGGAGAACTTAGCAAATGCAGCTTCATGATTTATATAAACTGCATGACGGGAAACATAAAAAAAGAAAGCAGATAAAAAGACAGTGAGCTGGTGTTTTCCAGTGCTAATTCAACATTTCTACTATTACACCGATAAGAAAAGATAAACTAATTTAGGAGAAAAAAGATTGTTCTCACAATATGTTTAGCTATTAGAGAAACAAAGTTTACAGCAGACGGCAAAACAAAGACAGATGCCAAGTAGAGCAACACAATATATTGAACTGCAGTCATTATTGAAATTAAATGTGTGTAATTTTGTGATTATAAAGGACTGCAATTTTTTATTTCAACTGCAAGGCATGAAAATTCTGCACACCCATAACGCATTTGGCCGGTATGATGGATTTTCCTGCTGTTTATGTCGGCACTGGATGTATATTTAGTGGTGGGGACATAGTGCAGACATAGTTCTTAGTAAACACTAGCTGGAAGCTGTGTGGTGGAAATGCGATTTACATGAAGGTCCACTGTAGCCTACATGCCTTTATAGTAGTGAGACATCAAATTTTCCTGGTAACTCATTACTAAATGAGATTTAAAAGGCTGGTTTCTAAGGCAAGATAGTCATTTATTATATGTGACCTGTATTTCCAAATAAGATTAGAACTGATAAGACTGTTCCAAAACACATGTGAGTTTGGGATGTAGCAAAAGTTAAAATATCAATGCTATGTGACGGCCAGTGGAAAAAGCAGCAGAGGTTCTCTCTACTTCCGGCTGGTAACATGCCCTGTGCTGACAGCCTGTCAGTCAGAGTGAGGCGGGTTGGCGCCTTTGTGTGGAAAGCAGGCCCAAGCTTGTGTGGTCCTCAGCTCTGGTCAGCCAAGACTTAAAGGCTTAAGGATCGCCATTTTCTTTGGACAGTTTTAAAATGCACACTTTTAAAGTTTTTTACAAAATCCAACTAATAATATTTGCTCAAACAACATAAAATGTTAGTTTCCTGAATAAATTGATCAGTACGATAGGTTTTTGTCTACAACTGCACAGAAAAGCTATCAGCCTTCGCTTAGTGATGCATATATGAACACATGCTTGTTGCTGCATGTCCCTCAGACCAAAGATGCCACATGTTTGCAATTCATGACTGGAACGGCCAAAGAGAGAAGTAATTAAGACAAAGTATGTGAGCTTGACTGTTTTCTCTTTTCATCCAGTCCATTGAGAGCCACGGAGGAGTCGCTGGGAGCCACTAACCATGCTGGAAGGCTTTCAGGGGGAACCAGAAGAGGATGACGGAGTGGAAGAGGCCGTTCAGACAATGGGCCCAGAAGACCTGCAAAACAGAGGCAAGAGGAGTGGAGGAGGAGGAGGAAGGAGGGAGGGTGAAGGGTGGAGGGGACGTTGAGTGAGAAACAGAAAGAGTGAGAGAAAAGGGAAAAAAAGCATGTGAAAAGGGTGTGGGGAGCTCCAGGTGACCCCTGACCTGAGCCCTTTGTGCCATCCCAGCACTGGGCTAAGTGGCGGTTTTGTCGGGGCCTCCTCAGTGAATGGCCACCCCGCTGACAGACACGTTGTATATCCTCCGATGTTATGGGGGGAGAATGCGGCTACGCGGGATATGTATTAGAAGTGAAAAGCAAGTGGATGACATCAATGTTCGGGTTTTAATCATTTTCTCCCATTACAACCAATTAGCACAAAGGAATTGACCTTAAAAATAGTAAAATCGAAATACTTGCACTGGCTCTAAGAACATTAAACAACATTATACAAAGAGGTGCAGAGGAAAGGTTTCCACTCATTTAATGTCGTTAGGTCTGAGCTCATTCATGAGAGAATTTAAACCGGAGAAGCAATACATTACAGGAGAGTTTAAATAAGTAAAACAAATCAGTCTAGAAACACACACAGAGTCCGACAGGCTGGACAGAGATTAAACTGTTTTCTGGGTAATTATCAAGAGCCTGGAAAATCGAGGTATGGAACGCCGTCTGCACAGACGTATACACCTAGGAAGAGTTGGCTAAACCAATACACCCACTCCAAAACCACCTTGTTTTAAAATTTATATTAATGCAGCAACTCAGCCAAACAAAACACTAATGGGCCATGTAGCATGAAACAGCCGTGAAATCTGTGAGGCCAAAAAGAAGAAAAAAAAAATCTCCTCACTTGTGCCCTCTTTCCCCCTCCTCACCCAGACACCGCTGTTCGTTCTCAGACATGAAAATTGCTCAAGCTTAGAAACTAGAGAAACTGTTTAGGATTTTTCAATTGAGGTTCTGGTAAATGTTTCTAAGCAGTTACTGTCTCACCTGTCAGAAAACCTTCTTGGCACCTTAATTTATCGTTTTCTGTCAATTTATGACAACTCCAAAATCAAAAACAGACATTTGGATGCTACTCTACGAAACTTTAAACTATTGTCTTTGTTGTAGTAGGTTCACACAGGACGTGGAGACAGGAGGTCATGCACCAAACCTGATTTTCCTACATGAAACATGTACCAAGAACGAAAAAGGTGAAACATTTTTAGTTAATCTGATATAAGCACGGCGATTTCTAAAACCAAACATAATAGCAAATTCATGTCGTTGATTTGTCTTTATGGAGGATAGCTGTTAGCTTCACCTTCAAGTGCAATGGCAAAGAAGGTGCAGTGCTTGTATTTATCCCTTTTAAAACTTCCACTTGGTGTCATGTCACCACCATATCTTCAAGGATTTTATGATACAGGACAAATCAGGATAATACAGAACAGCAAATACAATTTGAAAGGTGTTGCACCTTTCAAATTGTATTTGAACCCATGTATTTAGATAAAAGTAATTGCCTAACTAGTAAACAGAGTCCACCTATGTGTGATTTATTCTCAGTGTAACTACAGACGTTCTGTCAAATTCCCAGAGGTTTGTATGAGAAAATAAGAAAATATAGAGGTTTATGAGCCAGAGCTACAATGGAATGGTTTTAAATCAAAGCATAGTTAGATGTTTAATGCCATATGTTGGAATGGCTTTGAGTTAAATATAGATAAGAATTTTTGGCAAGACTTGAAACTCTACATCCAAACTGAGTTGGAATATTTTTTTAAAGAAATAACAGGGAACAATTTTAGCTTCAAAATGCACAAAGCTAATAGAAGCTTTGGCTTGCTGTAAGTCACAAAGGCTTACAGCAATGACTGAGTGAAATTTAAGTGAAAGGTGATTCTATTACACATGCATGTGCAAATGCATGCCACACTTCTCCGATTTTCTTTTTTTTTTTATTTAAAAAAAATTTAAAAAGGACATTTCTCAATGTCCTTCCAAGTCATAAGTCTGCATTACAGTACCCTAGGATGTTGTAATACAAGAAGCCAAATGAAAACAAAAGCAACTTAAGTTTTTGCATGTGAACAAGTTTGACAAGTATTATTCTTGCAAGGTGAAAAGAAGCATAACTTTATGACCTGATTAATCAATTATCTCTTACTAAATGAACAGTTGAAAGCATCAAAAGATTTTTTTGCAAATATGTCTTGAAAACTTAACATGACATTTTTATGTCATCCTGAAAAGTGAATATTTTATAGTTTTCTGGAAATATTTAATGTTCTAACACTTAATATGATCTTTGTTAATATACTGTGACCTCAGTGGCACAACCTCATCACCTTCCCGCCAGCCAAACAAAGTCTCATGACAGCTACCCCCACCCTGGATTAGCTCACGCTCCCACTGTGTACACAAAACCCAATCCACAGAGCGAGGGTGGCCAAAAGCAAACCCCCCGAACCCCTAGCTTTTCGATGAAACGCGTATTAAATTATCGCTAATGTTACAATCACATGTTTTACTCAATTAGCCTCCCACTGACAGGCTCAGCTCTCCATCAGGTTCCTCCTCAGTTATCCCATCATGGTCACTGCAGGAGGGAGGACAAGCCTCCAGGTTTCCGTCTACAATAACGAATGCTAATGAAATCAATAAATTCTCATAATCATTTGTCACAGTGGGATCCTTTCCTTTAAGCCATCAATCCACCTGGGTATCTCTTTGCTCTTGTTTTCTCTTTGAGTTGGTTAGGATCCACTGAATGAATGGCTGCTCTGTCTTGGGAAAATCTGGCCCTTTGTGGAAGCCTTAATGGCCAAAAAAAGCAAAACACATGAAAGGCAGTAATTAATATGGAGCCAAATATTTCCAGAGCAGCCTTCTCTTTTCCGTTTCTTTATGAACAAAATGAGGTAAGGAGGCAAGAGAGAAAGAAAAGCTCTGTAAATGAGGTGGTAGTTGTTGTTAAACTGCAGTGGTTATTAGGGCAGCAAAGTGATTTAATAGTTTGCATGGGAACCTACTACCTTAAAAGTAAATGAGTGACCCGGCGCTGAAACCCCCAGCGTGAACCTCTCCCTGCTCACACCTCAACACAAACAGCTTTAATTCACAGAGACAGTATCTGTTGTGTACAAAAGAGCCGGGGCCCGCAGAAAGACAGGTTTCGGAGGGGCCAAATTCCTGATGGATTTTCTCGCCTCGCCTCGGGCCAGCTGCAAGGAAAATATCTCTGGAAGAGAGTGGACAAGCCAGCAAAAACAACATGCTGACCTGACCGAGTCATCATTTATGGGTCTTGGAAAATGTGGCCCAAACAAAATTTAGGTTCGTTGCCTCAAAGTATCAAGAGAAATACTTCTGGGATTCTTTTCTGGCATAAGAAAACTTTGTGAAACATCCCAAAAGGTTTAATCAAGGGAAAATCCATCTGAGAGCAGGATTCATATGAAAAACCCTTCAGCTGTGTGGTAATGTAGCTCTGCCCAGTCTTGTATTCAGCATGTGTGCTTTCATTCAAGATGGTCACAAACTGATTATTTTAAGGGGGCTTTATTTAGCCATGTCATTCTTTACTGTGACGTTTTATATTGTTAACAGGTTAGGTTTCTTTAAATGCATGAGTAAATATAAAATAAAAATCCAAACAAAAATGTATCATAAAAAATTAGAAAAAATTATAATGAAATTTAATTTAAAAACTCAAACTAAATAGAATCAAATTTGATGAAAACTTAAATGGTAAATAAATAAAAATTCTGAAGAGGCAAAATCTAAAACAATATCTGTAATGTGATACTTCAAAAAATGAATTAAATTAAGTGAAACAAAAGAGTTTTTATAATTAAATAAACAATAAGAAGATTAACAAATATCAAACTTAGGAACATATTTATATAACAATTCCTGGCATGTAGAAAGGATCAAATAAACACATTTGACAAGAAAATATCTAGAAGATGATAAAAATGTTTATAAATAACTAAATAATTTACTTTAGTCTTCCAATGAAAGAGGAGTTTTGGACAGGAACTGATGCATATTGTTCGCTCCTTTCTGGTTTAAATGTGATCTGATAGGCCTGGCCTCCAAACATACGACTCCTTTCCTTAAACAAATTGCTTAATTTTCCGCAACAAATCCTTGTTATATAATGACAACATGCTCCCAATTTTCTTCCTTGCTCTCCCTTTCAGTTCCAACCCAAAACTCAGCTGACCTTCCCTGCCCCAGACCACCATGGCCAATCCTCCTTTTAATCCACCTCCATGTGCAGCTAACCAGGTCACCACGCCTGTGAGGAAGGTCCAGCGGTCTGTGGCTGGGCATGAAGAAAAGAGGAGACAACTTTATTACCCAGCAGGGGAAAGCTAACAGACAGGCCCCCCCACACTGCCCACAACCTGACAGAATAGGTCAAGCCTCGCCAAACCAGACACTGAGTGGAGATCCACGAGCTACAGCTGCCAGGTCACTGAGAGAGGTGGTAAATCCTTCAGAGCAACAACAGAAACATCGCCTTTCATTAATGTGATGACAGCTGATTTTAAGATCAGGAACGCTAGGACTTTGCATGTGTGTAACAACATTTGTTTTCAGCCTTGGCAAATGAAATGTGTTTTTTTTCCTCAGCATAAGTTTGGTTTTAAAGAATATTACAAATAAACATCCTTCAATATCTGGGGAGTCCTGGTCATTTCCTATCCTATCCACAACCCGTCCTATCAAGTAGACAGGTTGTGAGATAAAGTGGGAAAAAGAATGATGGACATAAGAGATAATGCAAATTCTATAAACATTCACATGCAAATAATTAGTTTCGAGTTTTGTCTTACCTTGGTGTTGAAGCCCATTGCATTCTGGGAGGTTTTGTAGAGCTCTGGGTACTTTAGCATATTCTCTTTCCTGCAGGAGCGCTCAAATATTCCCAAAGTAAGAGGGGGTAAGGCAGTAAAGAGCTACATCAAGAAAAAAGCAACACACACAAAAATATCAAGTTTCAGCTCCTCCAATATAGAACATTAACCATTGTGATGTAACATCTGATACAAAATGTTAAAAAGACAAAAACAACAAATAAGTAATTTGATGTTTGTTGTACCGTGATTGCTCTGACACATTTGGCATGAAACTGCCTCTGCTCCTAATGTCAAAATTTAATTAAAAAAATATCCTCAATGATGTTTTTTATAACTTTTTACAGTCCAGGTCACAAAGTTCTGATTGGTGCATTTCCGCTGTAAATCTCATGTCTGTTTTTAACTAATCACAGATGCCTATTCTGATCATTCCCGATTCCTCCATATGCTTTAATTTGCTGGAAATTTGTTTCAGTCTGTTCTCCAATTGCGCTACACTTAAGTTTGATTATTGAGGGCTACTGACCTTGAACCCTTTTGGGGTTTGCTTTGATTGGTCACACTTTTAGTCCGTTCATATGCAAAACCCATCTCCCAATAAACATCTGCCAGGTTCTGGACCAAGAGGCAGGTATTTAAGTCTGGCTTAAGTACAATTTCTTAGAGATGTTGTAATGTTGCATGTAGCAGCTGCTGAGAGAGAAGTGCTGGTATTGTGTGTAGCTGAGAGGGCTCAGTGGCCAGTTGGTGTGCGATCCCACAGGCCCATCTGGAGCAGGAGTTAGCTGGACTGGCAGGACACAGGACATGCTCCATTGGGTTCTCTTTCTTATTCACAGCCAAGCCCTAAAGGACTTCTCTATTGAAGGGTGGATTCAGACCACTGCCTCAAACAGACTCCCACAGAGCCAAAAGAATTCTCCAAGTCTTTAAGAATGAAAAAACGTAACTATAACCCCACTCATTCAAACACCGCTGGTAATATGGAATGGTGGCTTATTATATAACTGATTAAAGAGGCAGCACTGTTGAGCTGTCCCCGTCAACTGACAGTATGTGCTGCAAATTGTTTCCATATTTGAGGAATATTTCTCATTTTGAATGGAGCAAAGTTGGAGGTTTATTGTAGAGTTAACAAGCACACTTTTTTCCCTTTGCTTAATTTATGACAGATATGAAATATGAGCTCATTAGGAGTGGTCCTGTTATTGTGCCCTGTGGGATTCCCAAAATCAGCTCACTTACCGCTCCACTCTTCCTATTCTTTTTATCATTCAAACGTGGCCACTTTAAATAACTACCCTCTGTGGCGCGAGCAAAGCTGTTATTCTTTCACATTCAGTGCATAGCTTGGGGCACAGAGGGAGTATAGACTTGACATCTGGTCATAAATAACAAAGAAATTTTTCAGGATGTAAATGCCACACTCTGGCAAAAAAAGAATCACTTCTGGGGTACCAGAGCTAAACTGTTTGGTGTCAAAGTGGGGATCGGGTGGAGGTGCAAAGTGGTCTCTTCAGAGAATAAATATTCCCAACACTCACCACATTATACAAGCCGATACACCAGCGTTCAAAGAGGATCTGTCCAGAGAAGCCATTGACGAATGCAAACCAGATCTGTGTTAAAAAACAAATTATATATATAAAAAAAGATTCACCTCAAAAGGCAGGAAAGATAAATTACAATAAATGAAATTTATGTTCTGCTGTCCAAAAACATTCACAAAACTCTCTACTGGTGCTGTTCTTTAAAGCTATAAAACTAATACTTTTTTAATAAGATTATAAATGAATGCTTTCCAATAATAACAGAATAAATCCCAATTTATACCTTTAGGTCGGGTCTACTATCTGCTCTACTGTGAAGCCTGCCTATGTGATGTAATGTATATTTTCTGAATGTGCTCATTGTCAGCACCAACAGGACAATAACACTCTAAAAGGTGGTGTCAAAGCATACAGGAGTTAATAAAAATGAGTTAGATCACAAGCAAAAACCAAAACAAAAACTACAAGGAAATCCAGTATGGAGAGATCGACTGTTGTGAGCTAAAAATTGTATAAATAAGGGTGCATGCCAAACTTCATCTTGTAATGACTTCCGCTTTAGGAATTAAACCTTGCAAATTCTGAATAAATAAGTAAGTTAAGGTGAAGTAGTTTGAACTGCTGACCTGGGATCAGCATATCATTAGTTGGACTTGCCAAATTTCTTAATTAGGTAAAATGGGGCCAATGAGAGAAAAAAAACCTTCATCCTTCCAATGGAAACGGTTCGCTGTATTCACCGCAGGTTTACCTCTAAACCTGCTGCTCTACCTGACAACATGTGGGTGACAGATGAGGTTTGCTGCGCTGCTTAAGCCACGTAGGTAATCTGAATGAAGTAGACAAACGTAATGCAAACCAGCTGTTGTGCGGAAATAAAACTCATGATAACCTCTAAAAAAGTAAAAAAATAAGGTGAAGAAAACTAGGACAAAAATGATGTATTCTGAATATAAATCTATCGGTACAAAGTTGATATATCAGAAAAATTGTGAAGTGAAACTGACAACCCATGGAATCTATGATCAGAAACTGCACCTCACAGTGTTGAAGTTTGACAATTGGTGATCCAGGACAGGCTTTAGCTGCTGCCAAAACTGTCAAGAGAACATAAGGGAAGCTGTGTTTTGGCCATGGCCTACCAGGAATTTCCTCGCTTCATTTAACGTCATTATGAAGGCATGAACTGCTACAAATTCTCACATCGGGACAAAGCTTGTTTGACGGCCCCGCCCGCCGCTGCTGCCAATGTCTACATGACCAATACCAGTCTGCCTCCTGGTTTTTCCCATTACATCGGGTTAGCATATGCATGACAACAAATAGTGGGGGGCCAGACGATAAATCGGTGTGCCCAGATACTGCCCCTCACCTTTTAGCTTCAGTCACACCCACCAATGACCAATCCTTTGTCAGGTCCACTCTATCATGACAATTTTTGTATTTTTTTTCTTACATGAGCGGCCTGTTAAATCACGTGGGATGTTCATATGAAAATGGGACCAGATGGCTCTGTATGCAAAGACAATAGAACCACAACCTCCGATGTTTGGATCTGAATTGCATTCAGATGCCGTTGCTAGGAGTTATGCAGGGTATGGATGAAGCTCAAGACATGAGGCAGGTTCAGCTATTAGGATGGCTCAAGGGTTGGTACGGAGTAGCTTGTGGGTAGGTCAAACTGCTGAATTAATTACAGATCTGGTCAATAAGAGCCTCTGGGCCGATACATTGTTGTGCTAAGTTAAAAAAGCCTCCTATTCACATGGTGGGGTTGCTGCTTCTGTGTGAGTGTTTTGGCCTCGTCCTCCAGCTCCAATGGCTTCGCTCTCTTTCTTACTCTCCCCATCTCTTGAGGGACAGATGCATTGATTTGCTCATTAGGGGAAGTACCAGGCAGGATTTTACTTCCCTTTTTTCTTCCCCTCATTGAGTGCCACTCAGTGAAGGGGTGTGGCTGGCCTCTCTCCCTCACTGCACATCATGAAAACATTGTTGGCGCAAAGCGGGAGCTGGAGGAGGAACAAAAAAGGGGGTGGACGAGAGACTAAGGAGACTTGCATATTCATCAGCAAATGAAAAATCACTGATTCCAAGTTTACTCCACAGAGCTGCAGAGTTGTATAAGAGCCTCGGTCAGGAAGAGGCTGGGTGGGAGTGACATTTGTCCCCAATAGTGCGAGTCTGGATACTCTTAAGTTTGGCTCTGCAGGATTGCTAATTGAATTCATTCACAAAGCAAGCAAAGAATAAAGCGGATGACAAAAAGGGAGCTGATAAATATGCTGGAAATATGTGAAGCTCCAAACAGAGATCGTATTACAATGCCAAGCTCGGCCTGTAAGTATTAATTCAGTCCAAATGGTCCGTAAGATTTTACTCTTCTAGTCTGAGCATTGCTGAACCACAGTGAGCATGATCAAATGAGTTTTATAACAGCCTCATATGTATCACCCGTCCATCACGTCTCCAAGTAGTGCCCAAAGTTATGTCAATCAAACATGAAAAAAAGCTACAAAGATTGCGCATTTCAATAGAGTTGCTATGGAAATTTTCACAAAGGCTTCTCAGCCTTGAAGTGAGTAAATTCAAGTCTTTTCATTGCTGTTCTTTATCCAATTGTAACTTGTTCCAAAGTCAAACTTGGGAATTAAACTCAAGGTTTCTTGAAACCATGTTGTTTAAGAAAAGCAAGGCCTTGCACAAACATATTCAGATTCACTGAACTTTTTATTTTTTTGCTATCGTCCAACTATAGACTTTCATGTGATCTCTCAGGATTTTGTGCGTAAGAGCAACCAAGTAATGCATAATTATGAAGTGGAAATAAAATGTGTTTTTAAAGATTATTTCATAAATGAAAATTCAATAAGGTCTGCATTTTTTTCAACCCATTTTACTTTGACATGTGTAATAAAAAACAGTGTAACCAATTGTCCCAGTCAATAGAATTTACTTGTGTTTATTTTAATCTCATTACAGATGCTCTGTGAGGTTTGTTAGAGAACATTAGTGGAGAAATGGCATCAATGAGGCTAAGGAACAAACCAGACAGGTCAGAGGGAATGTGGTACAGGTGTTTAAAAAGCAATAAAATCTAAAACTATTTCCCAAAGATTTTAACTAAGAATTTATGGCAAGAATCAAAAACATCCCATTCATCCAGTCTGAAGAAGCTTAAACTATTAAGCAAAAAAGAATGGTTAAAGATTTCAGTGTCCAGATCAGCAAAGCTACGAGACCTACCCACAAAGACTTGAAAGTGTATTGAAGGGTGCTTCTGCATAGGCTCAGTTGAAGAAATAAAAATACCCTTTTTAGATAAATAACAAATAAAAAAAATTACAAAGTTGATTTGTAGAAAAAAAGCAACAAAAAAAAAACATTGAGGTTTGTAGGACTGTTTACATGTGGCAAAGTTCAAGGGGTATCAAAACCTTTGCAAGGCACTGCACATACTAAACACTCATATGAAGTCATGTCTCACATATGATCAGGAATGGCACTTCAATGCAACAGAATCATTGAAGCCAAAAGAAACTGTGAAGTAGTTGCACTGGTCAACCATGCAGTTATGAGACAGTCTTATGCACTTACAATAAACCCCATAATCATTAACTGCTCCAAGCGCTTGCACCCATGTTCAAGTCTCCCACAATAGCGCATGAGTCCCCAAGCTCAGCAACAGAAGGGCTTTTCTAAAGAATCAAAGAGTAGGATAGAGAGGCAGATGAAAGAGACCTAACCATTGAGCCTCTAGGATTCATATTGTACCCATCAGTATAGAGGACAATGATGTGGAGAACAGCATGTCAAAATTTCTATTAGCAGCCAATTCTCTTCTTGCAAACCAGACTTAAAGCTGAACAGAGAAAAGATGAGTACCGGTACTCAAACATAAACCCACTAGTGCAACAAACATAGCTTTTAATCATACACTGGAGCTGAAGGTGGGTTTTATGTTCAGACACTGCAAATACTGAACCAGTGAAAGACTGGAGAAATGTCTCATAATCTGATTCAGACCCCTAAACACATGTTGAGTTGGGGGAAGAAGCTAATATGTCTAGAGGGCCACAAAAGGTGAGCTCAAACTCTAGATGGCAGATTAAAATTTTGGTAAAATCACTGACATGCAGCCTGGTGAATTTCAAACAGCAAATGAAAAACGAACACAGATATTGTTTTGATAATATATCCTTCACTTCTGGAAAGTATCCTTTTTTTAGTACCTTACAATAAAATGTGAAACATTTGGTGATAAAAAGCAACAGATTAAATTTTCGGGAAAGAATGAAATGTCAAATGTGAGGGTTCGTTGTCATGTAATCAAGTTAGTCTAAAATTTAATTTTCCCTTGGATTTGTGTGTGTAACTTCAACTTAACCTGATCCCGGAAAGGGCAATGAGATTTAAGCAGATGCAATAGAAACAAAAATGCACTTGTAGTATCTTTCTTCAAGTCACATTGACTATAAAGAACAAACACACTGGAATGTCTTAGGCAGCTGACTGATTTTTCATGGCAAACAAACCTGAAAGCCATCCGAGGTCAAACGGTCTCAGAAAATGTCAATGAAAGAAAAAAACATAGTGCTCAAATTTTAAACACTGTGTTTAATGTCTGCTTTTCATCCACAACGACGGCAGAAAATGTTGCAACATACCTTCTTGTTTTATTCTGCGTTAATCTTGCCTATCTTTTAATGTTTAACTGTTTGACTATATTTCGAATGGAGCATCTTCTGGTTCTGAACTGGAAGTCAAATACATTTTCTCATATATGGCATCTTACTTTTCAGGTGCCATTCAGGCGGTTTAAAGGGAATAGACATGCAGCTGGATAGATTGTTATTGTGTGCATCACATTGAAACATATATTAGAGAAAGCCAAGGCAAGAGATGTCCGAGGAGCACAGGCTCTATTTCCACTGTTATCCAAAAACAATATGTTTTATAGGAAAGTGCCCAACATACCATGATGTAGATGCAAGAGGAAATGCAACTTGATGTTGGGAGAAGAAAGCCCAGCTTCAACCATTCAAGCTGAACCCCAATGTCAATGTGCGTAATTTTCTGGTTGCACTTCACAAGTGTGAAGCATCATGAACTCCATTGGACAAATCCCAGGGGCTCCATTATTGACAACTGTCCTCCATAAAAGGGCCAAACTGGAATCTCACAAAATGGATGCTGACAGGTGCCAAAGTTTCTGGGAGAAAATCCCTTGGACTGATTTATTTTGGCCAGCCACATCAATGCTACAATATGTTTATAGAAACTGAAATTAAGCTTTCGAAGAGCCTCTAATGTGGAATCATGGAAGTGGCTCAAGTTTTGCTTTGGGGCTGATTTTCTGCATCTGGTAAAAGTTCTTTTTTTATATAGGAAATACAAAATAAGGCATGTCATAACTGTCAGGTTTTCAGTTGTGTCAAGGATAATTATGTTTATATCTATTTATTTTGGAAGGTTATCAAAACATTTGTAATGAGTGGAGTGCTCCAATAAGAACTGTAAAAGATAGAATTAACATTGGTAACCATTTAGCTAAACCTGTAAGTAGCAAGCAATAAATCAATGAATTGAATGATAAATTCAAATGAGCCAGATGATTTCCATTTGGACAACAGAGATTAAAGAGATGTTTTCATTTAATATTGCTGGAAAACTGTCTTTTGGAGAAAAGCTGCAAGCATTTGACACACAGTGCAAAGTAGCTAGTTCAAACTACCTGCCACTTTTTTCTATTGTCTCTGTATAAGCCAAATGACATTTTTTAATTTTTATGAAATTTTGGTTACCGAGACCTCAAAATCCATTTTAATTATTGTTGTGTTGGCTATTTTGTTTATTTAAAATATTAAAATGTTTTCCAGTTCCAGAGTTACACATTCTTCAGAAAATGTTTTTTCTTGCAGAGAGGGTGTATTTGCATTAATATGGCATTTCTATTATTAGATAGAAATGCCATATCCTATATTAATATGGATATGTGCCATATTCTATGCCATATAAAATATGGCATTGATGGCATATTATCCTGAGATTGCTGTCTCAGGATAATATTGTTGATTGTAATAATTTCTGGAACAATTTACCGTCCTCCAAAATTCATTGATGTAACTGGCCTACAGTTGGTATTAATGAGCAATGTAAGTGTAAAAATAGAAGAATTCAGTTGACCTCAACCTGCAAACTAGTAGACCCCTTTAAGACTGAAAATCCAAGATTAAACCTATAGTTAAGCAAATAAAACCTTCAATCCTGTTTTTTGCATCTATCTCAGTAGGGGCCTGTGAAACTCTCAGTAGTGTCCAGGTTTAAATCTCTGAAAAAACATAGTGAATAAAAAGATGGAAGAACATCTGAACACTGGTGGCGATAAGGACTGCTACTGCTGATAGCAGCTACTTAGCCAGTCTAGTCACTCTTACCGATAGCTCTGAAGCAGCTATCTGCACTGAGTCTGGTTTCTGTCAAATGCAATCAAACCCAGCATACACAGAATCACAGAGGAAGGGACTAACATCAAAATCTATCTAAAGCCTGTCTACTGACAGCATGGTGGTCAGCCTGTTGCAGCTCCTGACGAAGAGAGCAAGTTCACAAACTGGTCACTGATTGTAGTAACTCAGGTCTGGTTTGAACCGCAGATAAAACTACTGTAGGTGCCATCAGTGATATCTTGAAGAGTTTATTCATTCTGTTATCCCAGGATATTCATTTATCACTGAAAATAACAAGGAACATTTTCTTTTATGTTATTCCGTCAATACCTTTTTATATCCATCTATTTCTTTGCATTATTTTTAGTATGGAAAGACTTTGTTCGACTTACCTCAATAATGTAGAGTACAATGTTCTTGTAGAAGCAGTACAGGATGCATTTGGCTACACGGTTGTAATTCCAGGCTCCATGGACGAGCAGCAGATTCTTCAAGTATTTGAACTGTGTGGGAGGGAGTAAATGGAGGGCAACGACATGATGAATGAAGAGCGGAAGCCTGAGTGCAGCACAGCTCTAATCGTTCTTCATAATTAGAGATCATAGCTGGAACACTGAAGTAGCTAAATGTACTTTAAGATTAAAGCAAGTGTTTAGTTTTTTTTTTCCCCAGCAGAAATCTGAAGGACCAGTATAAGATTTTGGCAAAATCCCTCACTAAGACATTCCAGAAAAGACCAGTAACCGGCTGCAGGGCCAAGCTTTAAATCGCTGCAATTAGCGAGGTTCATATAGGGGTATTGGTCTCCAAAAGCTGTGCTGTGAATAATGGAAAGCAAAAATTAATAAAATCCCAGTGAAAGCTGGACTGCAGGTAAATTAAGACTTTTAGATAGAGAATAGGCCTTAATCCAGATATAAAGTTGCACTGATTTACAGAGCAACTGCATCAATAATAGAAACTGTAGGGAAAGTCGAACTTTACATTGTGGTTAAAAGTTCAAGTTATCTAGTTCAAGTTCAGGTTTTATGTGTAGCCAGACCTAAAACTGGCTACACATGTTTGTAAACAGACTTTTTTTTAAAAATATTTGAGACAGTTTACAATTAACCAAAAAAAACATTTTCCTGAAAGTGATTGCGCAGTTGACAGGTTTTCTTCTCTGCATCTTTTAGAAATTAGGAAATAATAGCTTCGAAGTTGACTCATCATAACCTTTCAGGCATTTAAGCCAAATTTCATCAGTCCCAATAAAAAATATATATATATATGAAGATTAGATTTCCTAAAATCAGGACCAATTCTAAAGTTTGTCAACTTTATACCTTCTCCCTGTTGAAGGCTGTTCCAATACTTTGTTCTGTATCTGAACCATCTTAGAACTTGCTTATTGTCAGGACCACGAGTTCAGTAAATCCTGATTAAAATGGGCAAGAAGTTAAAAGGGTTTGGAAATGTTCCTTTTTTCGAGATTTTTCTGCAAGTCATCATGGAGAAACCAAAAAACCAAAATACTGGTGGCCAGAATTCCAGTGTTTAACTTCACAAAATTCTAAAATTGTGATGTGGCAAATCAAAGATAAAGAATAGTCTAAATAAAAGAAATGCAACACAAATGAAGAAAATTAGATAAAATAAGTTATAATGTCTGCCGCCAGATCCATTTCTTTTTGCTATATTTATGTATCCTAACGGAAGAGGAAATTTTTCTCTGGAAAAAATAGAAAATAAATAGTGAATAATTTCATTCCTTCCCTGTTGCTGCCCACTGTTGGTAAGCTGGCTGAAAGAAGACTCCCCAAGCAGATAGCTTGATTAATTAGCCTGCTTCTATTACTTGTTTTACTTTAGCTACTCTATAAAGAGCAGAACAACATAAAAATGTAATATTCTGTTGCATTAGCACCCCAAAAGCACCCCTAACTGTATTGCTTCATGCTTAAGTGATTACTATAAGAATCCATATGTGCATCTTTTAGCAAAAGGAAGGAATTACCGTTTTCTGTTTAAAATGAAAGCAATTACATCATGTTATGTTTTTGTTTAAAGTTTTTTCATATGGAAAATTTGTGGTACTTTTACTCAAGGTTCCCAAACAAATTATTTCTCTGGGGGTCTGCTGACCTCTTTTTCAGCATCATCAAAGAAGTCCAGCTAGCATGATCAACCCTCATGTTGGACATATTTATTTAAAAAAGAGAAAGGAAGAAAAAAAAAGTTGAATTCACAATGGATGGACAACAGAGGTGCCATCACCCAAATATTTTTAACCTTGAAACCGACTCAGAAGGAAAACCTGACTTCTATAGGAGCAAGAAACTGAATCTCCAGCAGAAAGGAGCTCATCAAATTCTCTTCATTATCATTTAATTCATGTAGCGGGATAAAAATAACAAGCTGTGTAATTTTCTAACAGACTCTGGTTTGAACTCAGCAAATTACAGTTAATGTGCTGTATCAGTAAAATATCAGTTGAGGTCTGGAGGTGCAATTTAATTTAAAGCAGGGGCAAAACCTAAACGGATTATTAGACCACTGGGTTTTGAAGGACACACGCTCCACATGTCATGTGGATCAAAAGCCTTCAAGACTCTTGAAATGTAATTGAATGCTGAAGTACAGAGGATGTACTGCTGGTTTCTCATCCTCAAAGGCCTCTTAGCGTTAATAGAAACACGATGCGCCGAACATTGAGGCGGTGAATCAGGAGCTCCCCGGCTTTTGTTGCTTACACATATTGTATATCGACGAAGCGTTCCAGACGAGCTGGTTACCAGGATGCAAGCAGGTATTTACACAACATTTTGCCAGAATCCATTTTCGTGGAGCTTTGTTGGGAATTAGATGCCACCACTCGCCTGTTTTACAGGTGTTACTACTTCAGTTTTAAGCCCCAGCTCATTCAGATAGATCACCTATTGTTATTCAGAACAATGTGCAATCCTATCACTTACACAAAACACATGAGAAGGCAGAGACAGGAACGACAGAAATGTATTACTATACCCTGCTGATAAACTAAGAAAACAAAGTAGATGTTTATGTTTCTTTTAGCTCAGGTGTATTCCCAGGTGATGTTTGCCTTTCTGGCACAAAAACGTTTTAAAGATTCAGTATTATTTTTTATGAGTAGTGTGACATTATTTTTCATGTCACACTACTCAGGCCTTAAACGCGCCTTCAGTTTATCCGCTTTTTATATGAAGAAAACTTGAAAACCCTTCCTCTGTCCTTATGAAAGTGCATACTATTGCGCTCACCTGGGCAATAGAGTAGTCAGAAGAGTTTGCTGCCTGCAAACCTTCGTTGCCAGAGATTCCCACTCCGACATGAGCTGTCTGAATCATTCCTACATCGTTAGCTCCGTCCCCGATGGCCAACGTGATCACCTTCACTTGTTTCTTCACCATTTCAACCACCTCCGACTTCTGAAGAGGAGAAACTCTGAAAGAAACCAGCGACGCTTGTCTTACCCAATGCATGATTTAGCAAGTTCAAAAGAAGTCATGTTTTTATTATACAACATTCATCATTAGCACATAAAATTTGAACAAACATCAAAAATGGTACTGGTATAAACAATCTGGACGCACTGTACTTCTATAATAGATAATATTCAATGCAGCCCATAAAAAAATCTTTAATATTCCTCTATAGTTACAATAAATTACCGAGTTCAGGAATCAGATTTTTCAATTTCAAGTGATACACAGCTCCTTTTTATTTTGAGATGGACCTTTATACTTTGAGCAGTGCAAAAAAAGACAGCTATTATATGTTTGGGTAAAGGACTAAATGGCATTTTGTGTTTAATCAGGAGGTAATCTCATATTTTCAATGAAAGAAATAGACAGGTTTGTAACCTAAAGCTTTTTTGGAAAGAATGAATGTTTTATTTTACCACATTAAAGTTATTAAGGGAGTAAATAAATGCATTTGTAGCTTTTTATAGCTTTTGCAGAGGAAATGGAATTTGCTAAAATTCGTCTTGGTAGGGTGCAGCATTGCAAAATCTGTGATATTTTCAGCTTATATCCAGTCAGCTTGATATATTTGCATCAGTTAAAAATCAAACTCAGGCAATGAATCTCTTCTGCAGTCACAGAAAAGGATAAAGAGCACACGGTTAGTAGTAAAGCACAATGTCTGCAAAGGGAAATGCACAAGTTCAAAGAATTCACATTAAAACAAGAAATCAAATAGCACACGCCTTTCCAACAGTTAAAGTCAGTGGAGAACATTATTTATTGACTTGGTGCTCAGACAGTTATTACCTGTTGCATGTTTAGTGTAAGGAACGCGAGGACAACAGGGAGCAAACCTGCAAGCGTATTTTTCCACTTGAGCTCCACCATGCCAGGCGAGCCGACTGCTGACACTTCATGCATCGAGGGAAGCAAAGATCTGTCCACAGCTCCATATGAAGTAATATACTCCACCCATTAGAAATTTTTATGTTATTTGACTGGAGTCCAAGTAGAAGGAGTCAGAGTATATTTACTGTTGCTGTGTTGACACCTGACCTCTAGTAAAAATCTATCCAATACACGAGTGTGCAGTTTCCTTCAACTCACTGAAAGCACAGTCAGCACAGCCAACTATGAGTTAGACATATTTCACACATATTTTGTATTTACCAACTTATATCATTCTCTAGATGTCATTTCATATTTTTTTCAGTTAATTAATAACTAGGTCATAAAAGCAAACTAAATTAAAATGAAGATATAAACTGCTCAGACCTGAAACACTTCACATTTCTGTACAACAGAGGTTGTACAGACCGTCCAAACCTTTTCTTCTTCTTCTTTTCGTTGATCTAGTTTAGACGTCAGTGACAAAGAACCCAAGTCAATAAATTAACCAAAAAGTTTTTTTTATTGTTTGTTTTACCGTTTTCCAAGCCTAAAACGGTAAAACATGGAAGATCTCTCTTTTTGAACAAATCGCAGAGCAAATAAACATTGCATCTGTCCTGAAAGGGTTAAGCTGTGAAAGCTTATTTTTTGAGGTTTATGAATAATTTTCCCTTCCCTGGTGTATCTTTGTGTGTACCCAAGGCAAACACAGTTGGAGGGGGAAGAAAAATAAAAATTTGAGATCATGTACACAGTGCAAAGGTAATAAGGTGCTCTGAGAACATGCTGCTGATTTCTGGCCTGGTCGCCCGTCATAGGCGCTTAAGCACATAAGTACTTCCTACAGCTTATGTGGCAAAGCAGGTCACTGGAGTCTTTTCATTGCCAATTTTATTTATTAATCTTATACAGTTTTGATAATAACCGAAAAGTGGAATTATTAGTACTCTAAGTTTAATTCGTCTCTATGTTTGCAGATTCTGCTGTTATCAATTTGGGAATTGTGATATTTAGAGAAATATTTTAGCATCCTGTGTCTGACTAAATCAAAACCGATGGCTTGTTGGAATATTTAAAATGTTCACTTGTGTTTCAGGTTTATTTTATTCCTTGAGGAGCAAATCTTACCTGCAACAAATGACTGCTTTACAGGACAAGGCCAGGTCCAGGAAGTACTGGCGCACTCCGAACGTTAGAGCGTATTTAAGAGTCTTTCCGTCAATAATGAGAGCAAAGTCATTTTCCTTGTAGATGGCTTCTCCCAGAAGTCCACAGTGGTGGCTGAGTGTTTCCCTTGTTGCCTGAAAGATACAAAAAATGAAAATCATAAATATTAGTTATATACAGCTAGATTTGTTTAGAAGCAATAATGTAACTTTTATTATTTCGCTTTGAAATAATAAAAGTGAAATAATACTGTTCTAGTAGTAGAACAGTTTCATGTAGTAGAACAATAAACTAAAAGCACCTTTTGTACAAATTTGCATAAAAGTTTCACAAAGTAGCTCAAATAGACAGGCCTTCATATAGATGATCTCTGTAGTCATGCATTTTGCATGACTCTACTGTCATTAAACACTGAGTATTAAACACTCATATTTACTTTTGACTTTGTTCAACTCCAACCTATTTTTAGCAAATATAATAAGTCATATTTCCTTCATTTCTGCCAGGAATTTTCTTCAAAAACTGGACTGAGTTTTTAAAGATTTAACCTTTAATCAACTCTTTCTTTGTAAGGCATGTAAATTTAACTTAGTTTGTTTGAATATGCAGACTTCTTTTGTATTGAAGTAGGTTAAAAAAAACTGTCCCTGAATCACAGAGTTTTGAATAAATAATAAAGAAACAAGTCCACAAGCTTTCTCTGACACATTTGTTGAGAAAGCTTGAACAAATGTAGGGTGTGAGTGTTATGAAGAACATAATGCTCTACACCCTACAGTCATTCCCAACTGTGCTCTCAATTTCAAAGTTCCTTTGTTTTCATTTTTAGTATGGTTAACAAGTTTAGTTAAATTATGATAAAACTTCACAGGTGGAGGTTATTTTGACACGTACCACCTACCAAAGCATGTCAGATATTGCAGCACATCTTCAGGTATTGGTGGAGCTCATGGTATGACAAATCAGGGAGGCTTTAGTGGCAACTTTCCATCAGGCAGGTGGTCAGACTGCTAGGTCTGATCAGCTTACATCTTAACTCCAGTTTCTAACACCAAACCGCTGAGGAACATCTGCTTTTCATCCTGGATGTTTATTATCATCTTTCATATTTATTACACTTAAACTCAGGCTATGAGGTGATACCGTTGATAAATTGAGGACGGATTCTGAAATCTTTACAGTTGATCCAACGATGACTGATAAGAGATGATGGAAAAAATTAAACGATTCTGACAAGAGGATCAACTGTCTTGGAATACAGGCATATCTGAAAGGACGAAGCGGTGAGATCACTATTTTTATCTTCTGTCCTCTCTACAGATGGTGAAGAGAGTCTCTTAGTATCAGACAGGTAGGAAGCCACTTTATTTAACTTAAAACATAAATAATATCCTGGGATTTATGTGAAAATTGTTCATTTATAAACAAACTTCAACTTGGAACATAAAATAAAAGAGAAAGTGTTGAATATGTGGTGCCAAGCAGATGCGCAAACAGCTGAACTCATTTAAAGAAATAATGGAGACCATTTTCAGAACTGAAGGAGGAAGGTGCCTGGCCTGGTGTGGAGGTCAGATATGTCAAAGCATTCAGATTGCACCATGGGGACCGCGCAATTTTCGCCTGGCATAACAGAACTCTGAAACCTCAGCTTAAGGGAAATATTTGGAGAGAGAGGCTTTACGTTTCACGAAGTGAGCAATGCAGACTGAGAGACACGCACGGAGAGAGATGATGGATTAACAGGAGAGAAGCTGAGCAAGAGGATACAAGCCGAGAGCAGCTGGGAGGACTTTACCATCCTGATGGGATCTATAAAACAGCTTGAGATGGTGAACAGCGGACAAGCGCATGTGTATCCATGAATGTGTGTTGAGGTCAGGGTACCCACAGGCTGGAATATCTAAATTAAAGTACAACAGCCAGATCTGAGTTGCCCTGGGTCATTTTAGATTACATCTCAGTGCATTAGCAATGCATGAAATGCTCTCTGTACAGACCTCTGGAATGAGAAAGAATCCACTTTGTTTGGGACATCAGCAATCCATCACAAAGTCTGATAAGCAAAGTTTACAATTTCCTCAAGTACTTTGCTCATTTCCCCCCTTATTTCCACTGAGGAATTTTAGCGCTAATGCTACACGTCTCTGGCTAAAGCCTCTTTGTTATGGCTATAATCACCAGTTGAGCCTATGTGACGAGCTAGTGTTTGGTTTTGGAACGGGTATGTGGTGGCCATTCAGAAATCCACGGGAGCTTCCCATAAAGACTGAGCTCCATTGTTGATACAGTTCTTGACTGATGCAGCCAAAAGGACGTGACCGTCATGATGTGGAATCTGGACATTTGTATGGATCAAATGTCATCATCTGTTCAGACTCAGAGGCCTACAACAAGGGGACACTCAAGCTTCATAAAAACAGCACAGAGATGGGTTTGCACATTTATTTGTAAAGGTGACCTATGACCCTCCCTTGAACAGGCTAGGATAGCCTGATACAAGACATGCTTATTAGATAAAAAAAAAAAAAAATACTAGATTTAGATTTCAGTCTGCTCAGTTTAGCATATTTGGATATATTTTCAGAAGGATCGGCTTTAGAGCCTCAATTTGAATCAAATTAAGCTGCTGCTGGGTGGGTTTTTTTAAGTGCTTGAACTTTTTTTTTTTAAAGAAGTCGAGAACATAAAAATGTGCAAAAAGTAAACTTTGCATAATAGACACCCTTTAAATTAGAAACTAAAGCTAGTTCAGGCATATTTGGGACTAAAAACTGGCAAAAAGAGATCCATGTTTGAATAAGTGCTCTCATACCTGCTGACCCCACAACCCGGCTCTCCGTCTTGGTGGACAGCTTTCTGTTTCTGAGTTTTAACAAACTGCCTTATGTAAGCATCTGCTCAACCACAGCAGAATGGGAGCTGACATTTCAAAGCACTGGCCTGTGGGCTGTATGAAAGCACCAACCTAACATTCTACCTCGGCTCCATTTATCACATTTAACAAACGTCTGACAGAGTGAAGGCCGTCCGTCATCACCGAGAAACACCCCCACACCCCTCCAGCGGCTTTTCGTCCTTTTCCTGTCTTTCTATCTGACAAAGCCGAACCCAGTGGAGTCTTGGCTTCAGTCGACATATGTAGCTTTTCCCCTGCTGAAACTGCAGGGACTTGCCCTTTTCAATTGCAGGAACAACAGACATGGCTCTCCTGCAAGGGGGTTAACAGACTTCCCTGTTGGGTGTCGTCATGTTAAATGCGGATTTCAGGATGTGGGCTGGGTTTTTATGGAAGGCACCCTGCGGCCTCATCCTTTAATACAGGCAAATCTTTCTGGCAAAGAAAGATTTGCCAAAAAGACTAAGTGAAGATAGTTAAGATTTACTTCCAAAGCAAGGGATGAATTGTTATTAATTAACATAAAATGTGTGTAGCCCTATTTAGATTTTCCAATCAGACATATAGAAGGACATACCCACAGCAACAATTTGTACTAAAGCGTCTGCAGAGGTTTTCTTAAAAAGCAGAATCTTAAGTTTCTTTAACATCTTGCAATAATAGATCTTCAAAGCAGATGTAGAAACCACAGATGTAAACCCAAGTTCTGCAGAAACAAATGTGTTTACACTGCAGATGCGCAGAAGAATCGGCTGGTGCCCCCAAATTAGCAAAGTTTTAGTTCAACTTTAACAAAACTCTTTAGTGTGGATGTGGTTAGTGAGTTAAGAAAGCTAACTTAGTTTAAAAAGTTTATTTCAGTACTAGTAAGGTAAATGTCAGGAGGACAATAGCAATGTAAAAAGATATTTAGAGGAAACTGTTTTCCCTAACATGCTTAAACATGTATGCAGTTCATTCAGGCTGTAGTGTAGCAAAATAGAGCAAGATTTGCAGGTAACAGGAATGCTGAACATAGTACAGTAACATTTTTATCCTTTTCTTAAGCTTTTAACTTCTGTCATGCGACAACGCTGGGTTTGGAAATCTTGACAGCATCTTCAAAATCTTAGCATTAAAGTTATACTAGCTGGGCTGACTGTGCTAAAATTAGATGTTAGTCTGTTTGAATTTCTGGTCTTCAAGTCAATGAATGTCTTAGTTCTCTGCAGAACTTTATGGCAAACTGAGGTTATAATTTAACCACTTAATTAAGGTGTTTGAGCAGAAATACATCTTAAAGTTCTTGAGGACAGGAAGTGGAGGCCCATGGTTTGAACCAACTATTTATCTTTTAAAATAATAGTAAAATCTTGTTTTACAGTGAAGTATTAAATATACACTATACAGTAGTTGTTATAGATCATATGACCAAGTTTAACAAAAACCTGAGAGTGGAAATGCAGTTTAAAAAAGCAGATATTAAGAAAATAATTGTTGCATGTTTTTACATCATTCATTTCTTACAGATATCTTTTAATTATGATCAAATAAATCCAAAAATACTTACATTCAGACTGTCTTCATTAATCACCAGCATGCCCATGTTCTTTGTAAGAAGTTTGCAGGAATGCCCTATTGTATGACAGAAAGAAAAAGAAAACATGTACTGAAGCTGTTTGATATATTACAAAAGACAGAAAGGTCAGCAAAATCATTGCATAGGTCATCCAGTACATGGAAGGCATAAAACTACAAAAAGGAGAAAATTAAACAGGCAGTAAAAATCTAAATGTTACAGCTAGCTGAGAACTCCAGTCTTAGGACATGACTAATGAGTTTGGTTTACAAGAGTTTGTCAGTTTCCTGTTTTAACAGGCAGTTACAACTCTGGGTTACCCAACATGGCTCTCTGGGGAACGATCTCCACAGTGCTTGGCCGGGACACACACTCAGGGTCACCAGCAAGTGGTGGATGGAGCCTCTCATTGGGGGAAAAACAGAAATATTTCATGAACCAAGACTAAAGCCTTCACTTTAGCGCTGGGGCTGCATGAGAAAGCTGCCATCTGTGGCATAGCCACATACATATTTGAGGGCTTCAACACTTTGCTTCTGTCTGGAAAGAAATTTCAGTAATTATTTTAAAGAAACTACCACATAACCTGTCTTGTGAACATATGGGTGGCATTTTCTGAGAGTGAAAATGAAATAAGCATATGAATAAACAACAGTGCGCACTCACAGAGGAAATGAACCTGTTTCTGAGTTAAGCTCAAACAGGCTCGGGTCTGGGGTCTAGCAGATTGTTTGCTTAAGAGCAGAGGTGCAAACGTCCAAAAATTTGCCAGTGTGGAAAATGTCTCCCCATCTCAACACCGTCTCTGTTCCCTTCCCCCACTCGTCAATTCTTGACACAACCCTTCCGCCTAATGTGTTTACGTTTTAACTCATTTCACTCATTTTTTTTGTCACAGTTAAATTCTTGAGCCTTTTCAATTCCAGAGGGAGCTAAAGACCGTTCCAGCAGGCCTCGAGGAATGCTTAACGACACTCATGTCACAGCAATCTCAGCTGCACAAAGGAAGCAAGATTTAAGTCTTCACACAGAACCTTAACAAAATAAAATCCTTTGAACTTTTTCACATTTCATTAGGTAACAACCTCAAACCTACATGTACTTTACTGGTATTTTATGTGACAGACCAACACAACCTTATTCACCATTATATAATTATCATTGTAAAAGTGGAAAGAATATGAAGCCTGGAAAACCCAAATGAACCAGACTTTCTAGTCAGTCAAACAAAAGTTTGCTTAAAGCGGACTAAACAGGGTTGATATGAATGCAACCAGAAATGCATTTCATTTTGCATCTCTCTACTGATGTGACTGATTAAACCAAGGGTTAAACTGCAAAAGCAGTGGAAGGCTGTGCTTCTGAAGAAACATTGCTCTTTTATACAACTAGGCTAGATTTACAGAAAAGCTCTCTCATGTCCAGATACATAAGTTTGCAGGAGTTATTTGTAATAAATCAGTCGCTTGGGTGGTTTAGGCTTTGTCCAACTGTTAACACAAATCTGGAGCTGCATCATCAGTTTCATTTGGAATATTGTACGGAGCACTATTTCACTGGCAATGGGAATAATGTTTCAGTGAGGAAAACAGTAAAAAATAACATAAATACTGAGCAGAGTTTTTACAGAGCAGCTTAGCCAAAAGGTGGAGCAGTGAAAATACTTCCAGTGAGCATTAGCCTCAGTTGAGCCCCCTTACATCTGGGCACAGTGGGCACAAAAGGCTGATTCAGTCAGGCTTCAGTGGTAGGCGCAGCCGCCACTTTTAAAACCCACTTTTAAAACCTATTTTTCTAAACGTTATGCTACCGAGTTGACTGTATTCAAGGTTGATCCACTTTTGGTAGTCATCCATTCCTGTGATCCCAGGGCAAACAAGGACGTGAACTCCAAACTGAAACGGCTAGGCAGCGTTGGGCTGTTTACCTTCCAGATAACATCTGCAACAGTAAAATCTCTGAGGAAGTGAGACGTAGAAGAGGGGCCTGCTTGAGTACATATGCATGGCATTTATTTCACGTCAGTGTAAAGAGCTCATACATCATCTTGCAACAGATGCTTTCATTAAATGTGTGTGACACAGCAACATTGAGCTTATCCGGAGTTTATCATGCTGGTGAGGAATGACTGCAGGGAGTATCTATACCAGGGAGGTGCACAAATGCAGCAAAAAGTGTCCTGATGCAGGAACATCAGGAGGAAAAAAAGCATCTGTCATGGAAACAGCTTTACAGAGTGTTGAACAAATTATGACTTTCACCTTTACTCATCATACAACCACAAAAGATTAATGTGTTTTATTCCAATTTTAAGTATCGAACCAGAACAAAGTAGTGCAAAATAAAGTGAAAAAAAGACAAATGGGTTTACATTTTTTTAAAGAAATGTGCACCTTTATTTAGCCCTTATGATAATACTGCTGAATAATCAGCAGAAGCACAATAATAGCCTTAGAGGTTTTTGATATAGCATTAGTGTAAAAACAAAGTCATTGTTTAAAGAAAACCTCTTTGCACTTTGGCACAATCCATGACAGGACACAATAGATATGTGGAAAGAGGCTGATCTGGTCAAATAAAACTAGGGCTGAAACGATTCCTCAAACGATTCGAGTACCTCGATTATTAAAATTCCTCGAGGAAAATTTATCTGCCTCGAAGCTTCGTTAAATTATGTTTTATTACGTGTTACGGCTGGATCATTATTTGTGGTGGGTAGAGTTGTTGTGAAGTGCTAGCAGCAGGGTGTTGAATTGTGCAGCGTTTTGTTGGGGTTTGGGGAGAAATGAGAATTGTTGAACTTTGCGGTGTGATGGTTGGAGTACTGATAGCTTTTTTGGCGTCGGAATCGCGTCTTCACTGGTTTGAAGCAGACGGTAGGAAAGAGGGAGAGAGAGAGATCCGATTCCTCGGATAATCGTAAAAATATTCTATAGAGTACTCGATTACTAAAATATTCTTTTACAACAGCCCTAAAAAAACCAAAATAGAGCTTTTTGCCTCCACACAAAACATTCATTGTTTGTAAAACTAACAGCACATTGCCCTGAATACAATGTCTCCTTCTTGCACTGTGGTAATGGCAGCATAATCCTGTGGGCACTGACAGAAAAACTGGTCAGATATGATGAGAAGGTGGCTGGAGAAATGCTGCTCAATTGCGGAAGAAAATCCTAAGCATAACGCAAGAGGTACAATGGAAAGACGTATTGGAATGGCATAGTCAAAGTTCAAGCATAATTCTGTCAAATTTATGGCAAGACTTGAAAATTGATTTTCACAGATGCTCTCCATCCAACCTGACAGAGCTTAATGAAAAAAATGGGCTAACATTTCAGTCTCTAGATGTGTTAACCAATGCACCAACAAATGTTAAGCTGTAATTAAATATTAATGCCTATTTATGTCACATTTCAGATTTGTTCTTTCACAAATATGCACTACTTTGTGTTGGTCCACTTCTTAAAACTCCAATAAAATACATTAAAACAAGTCAAGAAGCATTCAAAAGGAAGGAATTCTTTTGCAGGGCACTGTAAATGCTTTTACTGTACATGTGTTAACAATTCAAGCAGCAGTTAGTCATTATGCAGCTGGTAGCAGAGCTTAGTTTGTATGAAGCTTAAGTAGTGGCTTCCCTCTGCGTACAAGTAGTTGTTTTCAGTGAAAGGGAGAATTAAAACAAACTCTGCTGCAAAGCATGTTTACAAACTACACCACTGATGATTTTAGTGGTAGACAGCACGCCACATTACATGACAGAGAACAGAGAGCAGCATTCACATGAAGCACAAAGCCTCACCAAGTATGTTTGGTCTTGTTTCTAGTGCAAACATAGTACGTTTGAAATAAGGCAAAAAGTAGAAGCGCCTTTTTAGCACGATCAGAGCTTGTTTTCAGTAAATCCAGTAATTCCTTAATGTTGATAAAAAAAAGTACTACTTCCACTGGCAAATAATTTCACTTTTATCAGGACATTTTTTCCATGTTATAAGTCAGATTAATTCAAGCATACTAAGATATTTGTACTAGAAACTAGACTAAGAAGTTCACTGTTGTTGCTCACCGATGTTGATGGCTGTTTCCTGTTTGTCCCCCGTCAGGATCCAGATCTTAATGTCAGCCTTCATTAAAGTCTCAATCGTTTCAGGAACTTTATCTTGGAGCTTGTCTTCTATGGCTGTGGCCCCCAGGAGCTGCAGGTTCTGCCATAGAGAAGGTCAGGATATATATGAGTAAGTGCAAACGTGGGTCCAAAAGAAATCTATCAACGGGGCTTTTGTTTACCACCCAGAAAAACCACCATGGGATTCTTGGGAAATTTTGGATCAACTTTTAAGCTCCTCCAAGTGCGCATTTCTTCATATGATTTCACCCCACGCACACACAAGTAGGCCCATAAACACTTTTGGTCAGTTTCTCAGGAAACTGGGGCTCTTTAGGGTTGGTTATGGACTTGTAAGGGCTCATCACGAGACCAAGGATTTGACAAGAGCCAGTGGCAGCGGGGAGACAGAAGCCAGCAGGCGAGGAAAGACCATAGAAGCTCTTTAAATTGAGACCTGAGCCCTAATGTCAGTTTGTTTGTAGCTCTCGCCTGCTTGTTTGCTGGGAACAGGAAGCCTGCAGAAGAACCTTATATTATGTGCTCCGTCATGATTTACTTTCTTTTTTGGAAACTGAATTTTTCATTTTTCTTCTATTTTTTTAGTTTTCATTACCTGCCAGCCATAAACATGATAATTAAGAGAAATGAACACTTAAAGAAATCACTGTGTGAATTAAATCTATATGTGCTCAGCGTTTTTTCAGTGAAGTAAAATTTTTTTACTGAAATAAATAACTTTTTAATGGTATTCTAATTGACTTTGTTTTAAAGCCTGTCAAAGTCTATTCAGTAACTGTGAAACTCTTGCGATCTTTAAAATTTGACTATGGCTCTATTCTGCCCCCTTGTGGAGTTTATTTGTATAAAGTTGAGGTGTGGGTGGCCCAGAACAGCAGTGAACCCCAAACCATGGCCAGCCGCAGTGCCACACTTGGCTCATTAGGCAGCGCACATTACATTTTCCTTTTTGAAAGCTTTTATGTTTGGCTCATGATTGATTGCCTCCATTTGTTTTGGGCGGCCCAAAGCAGCCATGAAGACGAGCCAAAAGGCTGATTTACAACTGTGGCTTCCTGTGTTTGAGAAGCTCTTTCACACACACCAGCCGCATAGAAAACCAACACTACCTGCTGCAGAAACACTTAAATTCAAACCAAAGGGGCACATTTCAGAGCATCTGAATCTCTGTAGGTACAGCTACACCTACCTTTCCAGTTATACTTATAATCATCTCATTTAGCGACACCACAGGTAGATATGAGTGAAATGCCTTATGATAAATGTATGTTTTACTGGAGAAGCATATTCTTACACAAACAAAAATAAAAAACCTCAACTTTTATCCTGAGCTAGTATATTCTCTGGAATATTTTTTGTTAAATAATATTTTTATAAACTAAACCAGTGCTGCAATTATTGATACCTTCAACAGTTTCTATGAAATAAATGCAAATGCATTTTTTTAAATTTATGATTTACACCTTAAAGTAATTAAGACTTCTTAAGAGCTGAAAAATTGACAGTTTCTCTTTGTCCTTCCTGTAAAAATATGACAGAGAGTAATTTCATTAAGCTGGTCTTGAAAAAAGGAAAGACAATAGTATTGGAGATTATCTCTGCATCACCTCTTCTATTCCTATATTCAGAGAAATAAAAACTGGATCTGAGACAAACAAGACTGGTAAAGGTCCCAGGTTTATCTCACCACCTCGGACTTGTAAAACAACAATTTTAACTGGATCTGTGTGTTCTGGTCAGATGAGCCAAATTACAGCTCTCTGACAATCTCCCCTGGTGGGTTTGGTGTGAAACAAAGAATGAATGCCTGGACAATCTCCTTATATTCACTGTTCGGCGTATTGAATAATCAATTATGCTGAGGGCCTGCATTCCTTATTCTTTAACATGTTTAAATAAAACTCTGGTGGCCTCTGCCAAAAAACTGAAAATGAGACATCATTGGTTCATGACTGAAAGATGACTGACCACTGTCCTCTCAACTAGTAGGGATGTCAATGACTGCAGGATAGTTGGGTTTGTGATAAATCCAAATTAAATTGAATTGAATGGGTATTACCAACAGAAAATTATGACTTAAAAACAATCAGAGCGTTTCTCATCACAAACCTTCTCTATGAGCTCATAGCTTTCCTCTAGTTTCAGGACTCTGTTCTGGATGGCGGTGCAGGCTCGGTGGTGCAGCTCTTGCCAGTGCTGGTAGGACGACTCGCTGATGTCTGCCACCGCAAAGCACAGAGTGCGCAGGCCTGGAGGAGCAAACACAGAATCACAACTTCAAGCGTCACACATCATAACTTCTTAACTGGAGATCCAGTCAGAAGCAGTATCCAGTACTCATTCACATTTTGTCCCCTGGCAAACAACTACTCAATAATAAAACATTTATCTAGATTACTGAAGTCTACCATTTGTGGATTGGTGTGTATGTCAGTGTTTTCTATGCCAGACCAATGGAGATCTTCAAATGTTTTCCAGATACCTTGATTTTTTATTTTATTTTCATTTTCTCATGACTTCACAAAAGATGACAGTGTTTGAAGCGATGCCTCGGAAAACAACTCAAAGTCTGGCACTTCACTCAGAGGTTGTTAATTAACCTGACAATCCTTCATTATTCTGGCATTTACAAACAGAAACCATTTAGGCAGACATAAATGACTTAAAGCAGCAGATACATTTAAAGTCATATCATGAGGGAAAAGTAAATAAATGGCGTCTTTTTATACAGTGGATGAAAATAGTTTCAACTGAATCCCTCCCACTCAGAATTGTGTTGATCTGTAGAAAAATCACCTCTTTTTATAAAATAACTGATATGCCCCTTTTAATAACTCCTTACAGGCTTCAGACTAACAGGTACATTTCTGTAGCATGGAGGTAGCACCATCCAGCCAGAATGCTATATTCAGCCTAAGTCAAATAATCCCAATGACATAATTTTGCTGTTGTTTCACAAGGGGGCAGTATGAACTTAGCACATGAGGGGCTCCTTCTGCTGCAGTTTCCAACCAGTTTACAGTTTTATGTTGTTACTCCTCCTAATACTCATCTAAATCAATTATCCAAAGAAAGATTAGTGGGACTGAAACCACTTGGGGAGAAAAGAAAAAAACCCTCAATGGGCTGTCAGAATAAAACATCTGATCATGGCCAGGAAGACATAAGTGCCGTCTTCTGTGCATTACAGGCTAGCTGAGACAGGGGGCAGTATGTCTCCACTCACCCTCAGTGGCAAACTGCTCCAGGTGCTTTAATGTGATCTCTTTGTACCTTGAGCTGTCGGCCAGACGGTCGTAGATCACAGTGTCCTGAAGGGAAATAAAAACTCATTGGTTACCAGCAACCAGGGGGTAGAGACAGCAACCGACTGAAACAGTTTGTGTTGTTAAATGGAATCTTTTTCCATTTCCTATCATATGCATGGATTTTTGTGATCTTCTTGATTATATGTTCCAGTTATCTCAACTAAATTCAAAATATAGAACTTTAAATATTTTATTCTCAGTGAAATACATCAAAAATATTTAGAAGGTTCTGCCGACTTGTACCGCTGCAGATAAAACCCAAAATGTCTGTGTGTCACACTGCACATGTGAAACATGAAGCTGCCTTTATCCTGCTGCTCGAAGAAAGACTTCCTAATGTGAGGGAGAGGCAGAGCGGGGAGGGTGGCGATGGTGGTGTTGGGCTGTCATGTGTTGCCATGGAGAGAGACAGACTCACAGCTCCTTTGCAGTAGAGGCGAATCTTGCCAGATGGGGTGCGCATGATGACAGACATCCTCTTCCTTGTGCTGCACAACAAAAAGCCCAAACAGGATGGTGAAAGTGAAGAAAACAGGGGCAAAAAAGAATCGCAGTGTGAAATAACAGTAGCATTTAAAAGAAAGGAAATACCTTGTAAACTCCAGCACATGAAGCAGTTCATACTTTTCTTCGCTTCCAGGCTAAAAAAATAAAATAAAATGGAAAATAAATAAATAAATCAGAGCGAAATCCGAGTTTAGTAAATCAGTCCAATGGAGACTCCTTCAACTTCGTTTTCTGTCTGAGCTTTCGTTTAGCACAAGCCAAACCTTCCTCCTCATTTAAATCAACCGTAACTGCAGTTTAAAACTGTTCATCAGTTGCCTCCTGATGGCAGAAGAACAAGGTAAAATTCAATTAACCTTCTTAATTGGGAAAACTGTGAGGTGAAATATCCTGAGACCTTTAAAAGCTCCAATGACGATTAGGAAATGGAACAAACATATATTCGCCCCAAGAGGATTAAAAAAAGGAAACTGTTCTGGCTTTTGAGCCTTAGGGCCTGTTAGTGCAATTATCATGTTTGCCACTTAAGCTAACAGTTCCAAACCCACAGTATTAATCACGGTAAAACAAAGTGGACAGTTTTACACTTGCTGGATATTCTTGAAACTATTTAAGACTGATAGAAACCCTCTCACCCTCAATATCTTTTGGGCATTTGGGCCACTCTTACAAGACAAACATGAAAAGCACAGATATGATCTGGTCATCCATGAAATGATCTTTGTAAAGCCCAAAAACATATTCTTAATCTTTATGATATTTTAAATAGCAAAAGTTATTGTTTTTTGCAGATGGATTATTTATCGGCAGGGTAAATGTTTATATGGGCTTATTAAGGGTCACATTACACCACCACTGGTTGTAAACCATGTCTTTCAACAAAAAAACATGCTCCAAATGTCACGTTTCCTATTTAGCATTTAACATAAACTGTGCTGATTAACTCCTGAGTCCCAGAGTTTGGTGTTCATGTTTATTGTCACACCAGAGAATCATGAAAACGATGTTATACACATTCCATGTTCCATCCATCAACGCTACAGCCTACTTTACTCTAATCAACTCAGTCTCGACTTACGATTTCCACAATCACGCTGTCAGGGGTTCGTCCAGAAAACACAAAGCCGAGGTTTCGAGCGGCTCTCACCAGAGCGCCTTCATCTTAGAAGAAAATAAAGAAGAGAAATACATTCCATGAACAGATCTGTTGACATATTGTTGCCCTTAGATAACTTGGAATTTGAGCTTGACATTCTAAAGAACTAACAGCTTGCACATAAATCTTCTCCCCCTTGGAAAAAATAACAGTAAAGACAGAAAACCTAATATCGGGAAGAGGTAATTAGTGCTTAAGAAACTGCAGAAAATACAGTTATTTGTTCTAAAGCTGCACAACATATAAACATATTGAAACAGCAATATCACAGTTACAATAACACAGTTGTAGAGACACTTAGAATGCATTAGTTGTTGGTTGTTATACTCCAAGGGTAATGAATTAAGTCAAAACAATATTATATTTTCTCAGTTAGATGTCTTGCTGCAATTATTGCTGACATCTGACATAGGTAATGGCACCCAGGTGGCTTAAAGGTCACAGAGAGAGTTCAAAGCATCACATTAATAAATCAGATTATGAAAAACTCTAGTATAACTATTATTTTACGTTGTTTATATTGAAATAAATGTTTTATCTTTAAGCATGCAGGTCTTTATGAGTCACTAATTTCCTGAAATTTGCATTCAACTGTAGAGAAAAAAATACTGTTACACTGACAAAATAATAAAGATGCAGGATTGCTCTGCTTCTCTATTTCATTGTAAACACTTTAAGGTTTTCCTCTTTCTCTAGTGTTTGTCTTGGTAGCAGTTCTGTGGAGTTAAAATAAACGCTGAAGGACATGTTTCCTGACTGACAGCTGTCTCTATTCATTACACCGAACTGTGAATGTGTGAGACTGAGGGATCATGCTAAGGCTAAAGGAATCAAAAGTGACATACACCATGCTTTTTGTAAACAGGAGACTGCATTTTATAGTGTGATCTTGTGCTCTTAGGATTATATAAATGCACTATTACATTCATATGAGATACTGGGGCCAGAAGGCTGCAGCAGAGCGTTCCCGCTGACCAGGCTCACAGGTCGCCACACAGAGAATTAAACATCAGAGAAACGCTTCAAGGACATTATTTTTATTCAAACCAACTAAAACTGGTTCAGTATTTTTTGTTATGTAGTTTCAGAGGATGCATACAGAAGCAGTTTGGAATTACAAATAGTTGAAATGTGTTCTAAACAGTGTTTTGAATGTGGACATGTTTTTTTTTATTATAAACATGTAAAATGTTGCAGGACAAATTCTTGAATTTTTACAGTGAACAATTCTACCTCCATTATTTGTAAGTAAAAAAAATCAATCCCGAGTTTATCAGTCAATTTAACAAGAGCAGAGAGCCATTTGGCACACACTACATGCTGGGATAATATATATAGAGAACAATAAGCCGTAATACCTGGAGAGGCGGCTTGGTAGATGATTTTTCCATCCACGCGTTCAGGGACTGCAGTGTGACAGATGGCCATCATGGTCATGAACTCCAGAATAACAGCAGCTGTAGGCTAAAGACAGAAGAAAAGACTGCTTTGACTTTTAATGTTCTTAAATAAAACATGCTAACAGAAGCCAACGACCTTGTTCTGAGGTGGAAGAGAGGCACAGAGAGCTTCGACTGAGAGACACATTGATATGAAGGGGACATTTAAACAATGCACGGTTAGAGAACTGCTTCACTGGTAAAGAAAAACAGAAACAGAAATATTACTTAAAATCTGAACTGGAAAATAACTAAAATTCAAAAGTACTATTCATAGTGCCTTGTGTTTTCATTAAGCCTACTAAAACCAATATTCCAACATTCCAACTATAAATAAATGCTACAGTTTTAGATCTTACTTGTAAAAATTATTTCACTTCACAATCATGAGGTATGTTGCGTTGGTCTGTCACAAAAAACCCAGTAAAACAAAGTGTTTCATATTGTTCTGTGACAAAATTTGAAATAGTTTCAGTTACTTCAAAGTTGAAGTATGCATACTTTTGCAAAACAATGTAACACCTTTCTGTTTTGCAGATTTAGCACAAACAATCGTTCATCCTAATAAATCTATCCATATGAAATCAAACCAAGAACCAGTTTTCAGTTTGCAAAAACACTAAAAATATCCAGTATTTATTTTACATGACCCTCTTTCATTTTTTATACATTGGCCATCAAGTCTATTATGAATAAAACCGCTTCAATTTGCTAGAATGTCACCATTTCCCTCGTTCCTTTGAAAAGCCAGCCTTAGGTGTGTGTTACCATCTTAAGAATATGTGGTGTAAGGTCTGAAGTGTCAGATCTGATCAGACAGATGACAGCTGGTAGGAAGCCAATAGGCTCACAGAACTCGCCTGCCGGATTCAAGCTACTGACACACATTTAGTCATGCTTTTCCAACCAATATAAACTTGTCTCAGTTCATGGAGGGGAAAAAAGAGCCCAACCTACATACTCAGGGCATTTACATTAATGAGAAGACCAGTATGACTAAGCTGCCGTGGGGTGCACTCAGACAGGCATCTGCTGAGGCTCCAACTAATGCCGAAGGACTACCAGTGTGGAGTCAGTGTCTACAACTGAGCCAGGGATATTAGCAGCCTCCAGGGCCGCAGAAGGCCTTCGTATTACAGAAGGGGTAAAACAAAAACAAAAAAATATATTTCCTAACAATCGACTAATATTAGCTCACACAGCTGCTTTATCATCTCCATGAGAAATGGATGCAACTTTCATAAGGCTGTTGTAACTGAATATAAAGCCGCTGTTAAACATGCACTAATCACTAACCTTTAATTATGCTTTTAAAGAGTATGAATCTGTGAAGTGGTTATTTTAAAAAGTGCTTCTTTCACTATTACTGAAACACAAAGCTGTGTGCTTGACATTGTTAGTAGATTTGTTCTGCTGGCCTTGAGAACTATGAGAGGAGCAAAGGAGAAAATAAATGATAGGGACACAAAGGGCAAATCAAAGGGCCACTTGTGAGTGAAAATACACAGAGTCTATTACAGTCCAGGTGGCGCTGAGTCCCCTCTGCCTCCTGGCAGCATGCTAATCTGGTCTGGGTTGACAGGTATCCTCTGAAGGACATGTGGATGTGTGTGTAGGAGAGACAGAGAATTTGTGTGTGCTAGTTTGAGAGCTGATGTGTGTAAAAATCCATCCTGGAACTCAGTCATAATTAAAAAAAGGAAGAATAAGGTCTTTGTTTAAGAATCTGTGTTATTCAACTGTAAAAACCTGAAGTTCCTGGTTATGCTTATTAATGCTTTGACAAATGGTAACGAAACCATCCCAATACATCGATGCATTAGATTTGATCAATTCTCAAACTGAATTCTGGGTAACTTGTGCCACCGCAGTAGTGAAAGACTCATCACTTCGGCCTTGACCAATGAGAAAGAGGCTGAAGGGTCAGGAGAAAGTGAAGAGGAGAGCTAGTGAATCAACACCCAAGCTGGTGAAACTCGGCAGACAGCAAGTCCAACAGAAACATCGCTACAAGGTGTTTCATTTTATCAGAACTGTTAACTCTCCTTCTCCTAACCTCCTCACCACAATGTTAACGTTATGACTCCAAACAGCCTCCAGACATGTAAAACTGTGAGCAATGTCCTAGCAACCATCCTCATCACAGCCTATAAGTGTTTGCAGAGTGAAAGTTCTAGGCGTGAAGTGAATTCAGCACTGCCATCCAAGTGCCAGTGATATTTTAGTACAGTGCTAAATGAGCTTTAGTGTCAAAATATGTTTAAAATAAAAGTTTACCTTTTTATGGTTTATAAATATATATATTATAGATAGAACAAATAACTTTGTGTCCCCACTATTGGTTAGTCCATACCAATCTGCAGCTTCAGTTTCTATTCCAAGTTATCAGGAGTGACACATAGTAGTCTTCTGCTGCTGCAGCCCATCTGCTTCAAAGATTTTGTGTAATCAGAAATTGTGTTTTATATACAATGATTACAGACCATGAGCTGCTACTGCTCTTCTGTTATCAGAAACCATTCTTCCCATTATATTCTAACACCTATACGGCCCTTTTGTTCACACAACTACCTCTTCTTTTCTATTTGGGACCACTCTCTGTAGACCTGAGAGATCATTTTCCATTCTGACGCTCAATTTGCACCATAAGACATCAACTTCACCACATCTTATGCTTGAGCTGCTACCATCTGATTGGCTCATTGGTGTTCACAGGCAGTAGAACAGGTGTACCTAATAAGGTAACTGGTGAGTTTTGGGATTGTATTTAACAAATAAATAAATATTAAGTGTGAAAATAATGGACCACAAAAGTGCTACGATGTTAAACACCATTCACAGTTAATCACCTAATAAGAATTCCTGCTTCAGCACAACAGAGTAATCATGAGCAGAATTAATACCGAAGCCGCAGAGAGACTGTGGTTTTGAAACAGCGGTGGGTAATTAGCAGTGGGCGAGGGCCTATCAACACGGAGCCGGAGCAGACCTTAGACAAACCCAATGTGTGAACAGATTCTGCTGTCATAACAAAACAAACATCACAGTGGGATTACCATTTTCCCTGAGCAGAGATACTGTACATAATTAGATCTGACATTCTGCCTCCTCAACTCTGCTCTGCAGCTGAGTGACTCACAAGCAACACAACCACAGTCTTCACCCAACCTACTGTACATCTGCACATGGTCATGAAGGCTTCCCTTATTTCACATCGAGTGTCTGGTGAATTTTAGGATGAATTTCTCTGTTGCTGATCTTCTGGGAGATGTTGAATATTTACAGTAACTTTAAATATAGTCTAAGAAAGGTGTAATTATACCAATACTAAATTGTTTTGTTCTAAATATAAAAAACTGTAAGCAGGTTCTTACACTTTTCCCACAGTGAAATTCAAGCATGACTAAGGTAAGTTTTCAAACTGTTCCACCTGCACACCAAAGAGATACTAACAATACAAATGATGTAAAACAGGAAGTACTAGTTTACTATAATATGGTATAATTTATTACTATTATTAAATTATTGCGGAAGTATTCTACATTCTAGAGCAAGGATAAGGAAGACTAAAATATAACAACATTTTATGTTTGAAATGTCTCTCATACACATTCTAAATACCTGACTGGTCTAAGACCAAAACACTAACTAAAAGTCCCCAAATTTCAGAAACCTTTAAGAAAAAATAAAAATAAAAATAAAACATTTACTTCAATACAGATCAATAAATCATTGAGAATTTAGGAATAATAAATACTCATTACATTGAAACAATAAAAAAAATCATGCCAACATAAATTACATGCCTGTTCAAATTAAACGCTTAAACACAATATAAATACGATATACATAGTCACAAAAACAAATCAGTAAAATGTTCCTTTGCTTCCTAGCATTTAGCAAATACAAATAATTCTGGCAATTCTAACTGAAGATGAGTTTGTAAACAATGTTCTCCAAAATTAGGCTTTTAACCGAATGTTAGATTGCACTTTATACCAAAACTTAGCAGTTTGAATATTTGGCACTTTGAAGGACTTTCCACAGAAATCAAGCACTTTCCAAACCTCAAAAACATTTAATTGAAATTCAAGCATTTTCAAGGATTTCAACTAGCACCCAAACAAACTCTGTAAAAGAGCAAAAAACCATATGAAATCCTTAGCAAATGATGACCAATACACATGCCAAAACAATCTACTCAAAAAGGCAAGGAACAAATTACACAACATCAAAGAGTTGGACTCAAAATCCCTTTTAATTTGTCCTAAGCAGCAGCAGTCAGTGGAGGCAGGCGACGGGGATCCCTGGCATTACTTACGTGATTGTTTTGGAGGTTTTCCAGTAAGCTCTGGTCATTAAATCCAGCCTCCTCTGAAGAGTGTGTGCTGTGCCTGGAGAGAGGCAGAGGGGAAATGTCGGCTCACACACTTTTATAGAGAACCTGAACAACACTAAAAGCGGACTAGAACATTACCAAACAATAGACTTGACTGGTAAATAACAGATAAACGGTATAGAGTACAATCAAAGCGTAATTTGACAGCAATGGAGATGATGACAAAAGAATAAAGACAGTAACAACTGGAAATGATCTCTTCTGGTGGTCCACAAGAACTTCTGGATTTAAGTTATTTTATTTCCTGCTATTGCACTGTCAGAGAAAATTATTTTAATGTTTTAATGGCAGATAAAACTCTTGTCCATGGTTTTTTTTTCTGAAAACCTAGAAGTTAGTCATATCTATATCAACTTTAATTGCAAACATTAATCTACCTGCATAATGTGGAAAAATGTTAAATATCATTCATATCTTAGTTTCCCAGAAACTACACAGTATCTTAGATTTAAAAACTAAAGAATAACTTAAGAATAACATATGCAAAGGCAGCACCATGTGACACCTGTGGTTGCAAAAAAAAAATTGTTCTCCACAAGTCTAAGAGAAAAATGACCCTGATTCTCACTTGATTTATTATCTAAGTGCTGACAGATCTCTAAGAGTTAATCGCGCAGTCAGTGCTGTGTGCCAGCAGTATTGACAGAAATTGAATCAACTACATTGCAGGCAGAATGCAAATGTCGGGTTCTTGGGCTTCAAAACAGCAATGTTTAGAGCCAATATTTGGGATTGTTTCCTCTTTGCCAGAAGCAGATAATTCCGAAAACAAAGACCTGATATGAAAGATTATTGTTTTATTAAGAGTCCACCCTCAAACATTAATTTCTGTTTTTGTGTAAATGGCTAATTACTTCTTGACCTCGCTTATTCTGGTGCGTTAGATACATTAGAATATGAGAAAAGTTAAATGATTTCTGTAATTCAAGTCAAGCTCATTTTATAGATTAATTACACACAGAGTGATACATTTCAGCCACTTATTCCAATTAATTTAGGTGATTAGCGCTTGCAGAGCTGATGAAGATTACGTGAGACCAAAAGAAGGATTTTTAATATAGAAGTGTTACGTGATCGGCGACAGGCAAGCGAAGGCTAGGCTATGCTAGTATCGGTTCACTGTGTTTTATGGAGCTTAACACTACAACGAGCTTCATGGAGATTTTGATTTCATTTTTTAGCAGGACTAACAGCTTAATGGCCAGAAGATCTCTTACTCAGCCTAAGCCACACAGAAAATATAGACACCCGACCCAACATTCTTATGGTAAAGTTCACAGTCAGATCTGTTAAGGTTATTTTCAATATTTGAACAGAAATATACACCCTTCTTCTCATTTTGCCAAGAAAATCTAAATAGCTAAAATCTTCACTGTTACCCACTAAACCCAAACAAAAACACTTTCAGTAATTAAATTATATGTCTTGTGTTAATTTACTTGTTTAAGATTTAAAACAGAAAGCTAAGGACTTGAGGCTTGACTCAATATGCATATGGAAAGACAAAATAGGACAGATCTAAAGATCAACGTAATATTCTATTCATCTAAGAAACTGAGTTTGGGGACACTGATGATGAGTTTTAATGGCAATAAATTACTGAAATGCATTAATATTATCACAATTTATTGAGATATACGTTTTCTGAAGAAAATAGCAAATTAAGGTGGGCTGATTTCATCTTTTTTTTTACAAACAAAGTGAATTTTTTTCATCCTTGTAACATAAGGGAAGTAAATTTATAAATAGCCACTGTTCTCCCACTAGGTGTCCAGCAGGGATCAATCTGACTCTAGGATAAATAGAGTCCTATAGATCAGGCAGACAGCAGCGCTGCCCATGGCACCGAGTTTGACAGACAGTTTACAGCGGCTGCTGTTACTCCTTCTAATCCAACAGGATGACGAGTACAGAACCACAAAGACAACCTGATAGCCAGCTTAAAAATGACTGTAAGAGAGAAATTTAGGGAAAGGATATTGATATATGAAAAAGTAAGATTCCTGTAGATATTGCATCATAAACTAGTGTTCAGGATGGCAATCCATGCTCAGGTCACTGAATAAAGGTTTACTTCATAAAAAAGCTCAAATGTGGCATTTCTTTCCTCATGTTTTTATTATTATATGATACAGCAGCTTGCCACGTCTTTTGTCTCAATGAAATTTGCTAGAAGCTAGACTGGGTGAGAACAGATCGAGATATTGATTATCCGCCAGCACTCTCAGGTCCTGTCGCTATGGGAACAAGGGTGAAGCCAGTTCATGATCAATAATCAGGGATCAGATATAGATCACAACTTTCACACACCCTGCTGTCCTGTTCCAGCTATAAAAGGGAAATACTCATAAGTGAATCTACTGACTGAATGTTTCAATTTTAAGAAAAAGATCAGTTAAGTCATTTTTTTTTTGGAGGAAACCTGCAGCAAGTATATTTAACAGATTTAAATCCCCCTCAGAATGGATAAGGCAAACCCATGCTGCAAATACGTGTAAGAGAGGAGCCTAAGTGAGAACCATTGCCAAAGTCAAACAAATGTTAATATGCCAAATGAAAGCCACAGTTTCCGCCTCAATAGCTACCATGTTTTTTCTGGTAATTATTTGATCAAATCAGACCTGCAGATGTATACATGCACTAAATAAAAGTACACAATTTGTTCTTAAAGAATTTCCACATAAATGTTAACCATAATCATCTGTATCACAACAGATATACATGGTGTTACACAGTCACACACACAACACGTCCAGAGAGCACTGCACGGCCACAGAGAGGAATCAGACACTGAGGTTTTGTTTTCAAAGTCACCACTTCAACAATGCAATGCAGCACTAATACATCACAAAGGCAGGGAGAACAGCCATTTTGTAAAGTTTTTTTTTTCTCCTTATACACCAATCATCTTACCAGTCTTCTTCTGCAAAACTACCCTCGTCAGCTTCAGGGACATGGCTGCGGGAGCGAAGGTGGAAAAAAAAAAGCATCTTGATGACAAAGTGTTTGGTTAATGTGTGTGAATGTTCAGGCGCCAGGACTGGAGTTAAAATGAGGCTGTTAAAGTATCAGAGGTCAGATAACTTACTACGCTCTCTAATTAAATATTCAGATGCACCACATTGATTTTACTGCAAGGGGCTACATACAAGCAGCACCGCATTTAAACAGCAGCTGGGAGTAAAGAAGAAGAAATGCAGGAATGGCCTGGTGGGTGGTAGCCGTTTTAGTGGGGCGTTCTATAAACCAGGTTTATAGATTCTGTTTGCCTCAAACCGCCCTGGACTCAAAGCATTCAATTATCATCCTTTACACATGCATGTTTTCTCTGACTACTGAAAGCTTTAGTATTCAGCTCATATTATGCATTCAATGTTACAGCTCCTCAAAACTGTTACAGTACACCGATCAGGCATTGAATTATGATTAGCTGCCTAATAGAGTCCTTGTCCCTCTTTTGCTGCTGAAACAGTCCTAACTCATTGAGAAAACACATGGGGCCCCACACAACATGTCTGGGGCCCCAGGAATGGCACTACATTAATTGAAAAGAAAACTTTACTTTTGATTGTTCAACTTGACTAAATCTGGTGGCAAAAAGTTCAGACATCAGCGATGTGCTGAGTTGAATATCAATTATTAGCAAATTTAATGAATATCTGAATTGCCTCCTTAAAAGAAAGGAGAATATAATATTAATGTCTAGCATTTGCGCATCATAAACTAATTTCCCAGTGATTAAGAATAATGTGAACTAAAACTGAATACGTTCAAAATTATAGAGACCATTGATGTACCACTACATTAAATTATTTATTTTTGATAATAGAGCTGGCCAGAACACAACAGGTCTTTAATTTGATCTGTGAGGCTTTAGTGTAAAGAAACAGTATTAACAACAAATAAATATGTCTGCACCTTTTTAGCATTAAATGTTTTTTTTTATCAAATAATAATAAAGAGAATTTCAACCTAATGTTTGGCGAGTTGGGATTTTAACTCATATATATGCTTTCACTAAAGTCCAGACACCCCAAAGGGTTCAGAGAGACATTTTCTTCTAAACTAACATCATTTCTCCTTCAGACTTGAACTGCAATCCAGTGGAATTAATTAATGTCTACTCCCTTGGGCATGGCTTTATTAATTACAGCAGTACTTAATTTGTGGTGGGGCGCACATGCAGGCGGCGGTGTCAGTGGGGGTTTTGTATGTGCGCTGAGACAAAGATTACAAGTCACGCTACTCAGTAGGAGCCAAGCACATGATTTCACATTTATTTTTGATTAAGTATGCATTTTTGGCTTTTCATTTCCTAAAATGTTTCCCCATTTTCCCTTAATTTAGTGCAACTCTCTAAGGTGGAGTCAAATGCTTAATGTTTGTTGGTATGCTAATCTGTCAATTTAATAACAAAGGAACTACTATGTGGTTTTGTTTGCTTTAGAAACTACAACGATTCAACATTTTTTTACCATTCTGTTTTAGATTGAGAGCCTAATAGGCTCAAATGAGTCTTTACTTAGGAGACACCCATTTCAGAGAATTAAAAAAAAAAAAGAAAGAGGAGAAAAGGCGAAGAAAAACTGTCAGGTGATGAAACTGGCCTATTTTCAGCTTGACCTGCTGTGACTCGCTGGTTAGAAAGTCAAATATCCAATCACAAAAACACTGGTGTACGAGCTGCCACTTAGGGAAGGGGCCTGAAAGTTAAGTACTGTCAACATCACTGGGCAGTTTAAAATGAAGGCCGAGGCGACACAGAAATGGAAATAGCTAAATAAAGAGAAACTGTATTTTCGACATGTCAAGACCTCGGTGAAAGCCCTGCCACTCCACCTCTACATTCTTCAAATAAAAGAAAAATGGAGTTAGACATTTGTGCTAGTTTGTCCAGAAAAATGTTTTTTTACACTTGTGTAGTTCTAAAAATGTTAAGGTTTACAGAAAACCTCAGCATTACATAAATTAAACATAAACCTTGGACATGTCTGTCCGTGGACATGTCTGTCCAAGGTTCTACAATAGTGTTGCTAAACTTTTTGTTTGCACTTATTTTTTTTACCTTTGATGGCAAAATTTTAAATTGATGCGTCTTTTCACTGCTGCCTTCAATAAAGTCTTGAAGAAGAAAAAAAAGTTTCAATCAAAACACTACAAAATCCCACAAAAAAAATGAGAAAAAATATAAGATAAAGATAGAATGAAAACAAAATCTACATCTGTCTTTCCTCTTCATCTACAGCTTTTAAAGTGAAATACGAGCATCAATTTTTGGGTGGCAGCACATCGTTTCTACTGTAACTCTCTAGAGTGATATTGTTGAGCTTGATCATTCCAACACTGGAATGAGCAAGGCGTCTTTACAGTGGTTCTAATCACAGCCTAATGGGAGCAGAGACAACCAGATAAAATAATGTCTTTTGTCCTTCAGTGTGAACTTCATCAATCACACGTTTTAATTGAATCCTAATGGGATTAATCATGTACTGTCACGCCTGCACTTGCTTTGCTTCTCTGAAGACGCTCAGCTCGCCCACTTGTTTTGCATTTGCTGAAGATAATCATTGAGGCAGGGAATTGAAATCAGAGTAGAAAAATAAAATCCAAGAATCGATTTAATGAAGTGTTAAAATGTTGCTAGAAGTATCTTACGTCTCGTAAAACAAAAAAAATTATATGAGGATAATTAGCTTTTAAATCAGTGTCTATAACAGGATACAGTACAAACAGGGAAGAAAAAAAAAGAGAATAAAGTTTTTGCAAAGACCAAAGGGCTGTGAAGATGATGGTGTGAAGAGCCTTGGCTTGCAAATTTCTGTTCAGGTTTTATTTATAGTTAACATTCAGAGGCAGAAGAGCACCGAGGCAGCTGCTAATGAGAAGAACAAAGAAATGCCAGATGCACACCGATGCATACCCAGCATTTAATAAAGTCTATGGGGGAGGCAAAGGTTCGGGGTGTGGGGTGGAAAGCAGGAAAAGAGAAAGCAGGACTTACCCATAGGCCACACCGGCGATGGTGCACTTCTTAAACTGCATCACATTACAGGTCAGTGTTCCTGTCTTGTCAGAGAAAATGTATTTTACCTGTAAGGATAAAAAAAAACGCTTGTGGGTGCACAGTGGATTCCAAAATTCACACGTATAACTCCTGAAGTCTCCCTAGGAGAAAATCATTTAAACCGAGTCGTTTACCTGACCTAGTTCTTCATTCAGATTGGACGTACGGGCCATAGCCGGTGTGTTTGTGGCCTCATACAGCATGTCTGTGTCCTGAAAGGGATCAAAGACAGCCATTAAAGCAAAAGCTTGAAATGCATCTGAAAGATGACTCTGACCTGCAAGGGAGAAAAAACATAAAATAAAAAGAATAAAGTTCCCAGAACTTATTTGTTGGAGTTTTATTAAGAATGTGAAAACTGACTAAGGATTTGCAGGCTAGCTTAAAAAAGTGCTTCCACAGAGGGAGTACTTAGTGGGTTGACCTAGTTAGGAAGATTACATAAGAACATTTTACATCTTCAGTCATACATTTCAGATCATGTAGGATTGAGATGCACATATTCTGAGCATTATTTCCTCAGTATGCATTACAAGCATACACCTGAAAATATTTTTGCTGAGAAAAACATCTCCATCAATGAAGGTAGTCTGACAAATTAATTTAAGTTCACTAGACTCCATTTATCATCTGCTTGCTAATTATCCTGTTGAATTGAACTTGAAGTTGTTGAGTTGAAATGTGTTTTCAATATTTAACTGAAAAAATAATGAGAGCCTTCAATGATTTGATTTGTGCAGTCATGTCAAAATGCAACGTTTACAATGAGACAAGATGAAAATGAACAGTGTTGACTCACCCAGTTGATGAAAAAGGCCTGGATGAATTTGATAACCTCCAGTGTAACCAGGAGACTTATTGGTATCAGGTTGTTGAATAGGATAATGAAGGTGAGGAAGTTGAGGCCAAAGTTGGCAGCACCGCCATCTGCCAGGGGAAACATTTTGGACAAAAAGCAATGAAACAGGAGAAAACTCATCAGTCTTTGCTTGGTTACCAGTTAGTAAAATCAAAATGCCAAAAGGCTATTTCCAGCTGAGGGTCAACATTCAACCAATCCACAAAGCGTTTTTGGACCAATGTTGAGCATTAGCTGGAAGTGGTCTTTTCTTCCACCCAACCTCATATTTTTTTTCTCAATTCAATTTTTCCGATTAGCAATCCAATTCAAAGTCCCAAAGATTTAAGCCTTGGCATCCAGCATGATCCAGGCAATGAATTCTACAAAGCACTATGCAAGAAATGATACTGGTCCCAGCAAAAAGCCCCCAAACAACTGGTAATGACCAACATGTAGCCCCACTGACACGAAATATGAAAACAGGAGGGATGCGATTTACCTTTCCTCAGCTTGCAGGAGATGCAAATGTTACCTTCCTCAACCCAAGCCTTGAGTTTAGCTTTGCGATTGAGAGGGCCAGCCCTTCCCCATGACAGAATGATTTCATAAGCAAAGAAAACTACACAACACAAAGGAAGTGGTACAATGGAAAGCTACAGCTACAACACGAAAACAAGGGAATAATGCTTTGTTTTTTGAAGAAGTGAGGAGGAAGACAGACATTTCAGATGCTCTCAAGACAAAGGAGGGAGATTCAGTCCACAGCACATTCTCAACTGGCAAAAAGTGGAAAAGAGAGAGTGGATTGTATCAGTAAAGTGTAAGTGCGATCGTCATTTCAGTTATTTCAAGTCGCAGGCTCAGTACGAGAGAGGAATGTTGGCAATAAGTTGGTATTAGATAAAGTAATACTGGACTGAAAGTAGATAGATGAAACCAGCAATTCAGGACATGCAAAGTCAAGTGAAAAGATGCAAAAATACTGTTGATTCTATTTTCTTTTGGCCGACAGTGTGGTTAAATTAATCTAATGTAATGGTAAAAGATTTGAAGATTTATGTAAAAGTAGAAAAAGGAAATTGCTTTTTCTGATTTCATTATTTTAAGTTTTTGAATATAGTTGGGGCCTCATACATTAAAATAGGAAAACATTAAATATTCAACTGATTCAAATCACATTGAAAGCAAAGCTGGGCCAAATATATTTGTGCACATACAGTATTTACTATCCACCAATAGTTATTCCTAAAAACAGAATTAACATTTATGCTGACTAAATGTGAAACTAATTGTCTGAAAGTGCATGAAACTATGCAGCCAATGTTTAAATTTGCAAGGATTTTGCAGTTTATTTCAGTATTCTAATCCTCTGCCGTTGATATTTTCTGCTAAACTTTGAATTTCATCACTGGAGTTGTGTATTTTTGCTTGTGAACATAGCATAGCATAAGTTTCTATGCTGAAAAATCAATGTTTTATAGAGCTTACATTCAAACACGCTGATAAAATCCAGCAGCCTTAAAAGAAATCGTAGGTTTTTTTTAGAGATTGTATACGTAAAGTTAAAATATTTTTCAGTTAAGAGCTTGAACAGAGCATACTTGCCGCTGCAGTTATTCTTCCTACAAAATCTGCAGTTAACTTGAAATCCAGTCTAAATTCACATCATCACAAAGTTTGGAGAGGCAGAGTGTGATTTTACAGTATAACCACTATCAAATAAATAAAGCTGATTTCCCAGGTTCTTTTTTATTGAATACCGGACTGAGCTGTTGCGTCTCTGTCGCCAGACCGCAGAGGCTAAAGGAGTTACTGCTCTGAATCACATGAAAAGCCCAGGTTGCAGTTCCAACAACTAAAATACCGACGAATAGAAACCTAGGTACTTTAAAAGTTCCACTAAGTAAACTTTTAGGAACTTATAGATGAAACATGACATGAGATATGCGATAAAGTTCCTGTTGGAATGCATAGTCTTCTAGCTGTTATATACAAAAGTAAGAATTGCAGCAATTTTAAATAGTAAATTGTGTCATTTTATTTTATTATTTTCAATTACACTTGCAACTCTAGTTATAATAAATTGAATAAGGTTTAATTTTTTTATTTTGGGGATCAAGATCTATTGACTATATAAATTTTATGATTATAAATTACACCATCTTCCATGTTAACTACCCAAAGCAGAAAGAAAGGTCATACATATTTATACTGGGAAGCTGCACCTGTTGTCACAATGCATTAACCCAATCAAATGTAATCACCAGTGTCAGCACTTTTGAACACATCAAAGTCAAATTTATCCATTTATTCAATCAGAATGCATAAGCTGAGTCAGCACTACATTGACTATTTTTGTCTGCATTTATTAGAGCGATGTTGATTAACTGATGGATTTATATAAAAAGTGTCAAATGACATAAAAAGTGTAAATGACTATCTCTGCACCTCTCTTTTATCACAGGTTGGATAATATGCACTGGACAGAGCCTCAACAGCTCCTTATGGAAGTAAAAATATTTCAACATGGATACTTGCTTTACAACTCACACTTCCCTGACCTCTGATACACGATCCTTTGGAGGAAGGTTTTAATGTCGGTGGGAACAGTGTTAAAACCTTTTTTGAGCCGACAGAAACTAAACTAACATTGTGGAGGAATAAAAGGGGACCATGTAAGTTGTAATGCAAGCTTGAATTGGCCAGAGGAACAACCTGTCCTAAAAAGGCCTATCAAGGTAAAGAGAAATGGCAGAAGTCACGATAAGCACTTTGCATACCAGGTTCAGAGCTTCATTAAGACAGAACAACTCATTAAAAAAAACAAAAACACACATACAAGTACATATAGAGCTCTGCAAAAGTATTCATAGCCATCAAGCATTTTAATATTTTGTAACATTACAACCACAAACTTCACTGTGTTGTACTGAAACAAAATTAAAGCAGCATATTGATGGACTATCAATATGGGTACAAATGTTGTGCAACTATATTTTAATGAGTTTTTTTTTTCAGGCCAGATTTGTACAATGCATGAACAATAGTTGTCATGTGGGAGATACTTCCACCTGAGTTTCGACCTCTGCAGCTCATCCAGGGTAATCTGGCATCACTCGACTGCCATCCTTCACCTTTTCAGGTTAATTTTATCTTTCAAAGAAGTTTGCTCTTTTTAAAGTATCTTAAAATAACTACATCAATTAATAAATATTTTTGTAAGTCATGTCTGATATCCTTTCTTCACAACTGTACATATAAAACGCCTGGGCCATTAACTGAAAATTAACCAAAACCAAAAGATATGACAATGATCAAAATCATTTTGTCCATTTCGGTATTTTAAGAAAACAAGAAGAAATTGTCTTTTTTGGCTGTGCTCTGGAAGACGTTGAGCTACAGGCACAATCTGATATGATTTTAGGTCATATCTGCCAACCTTAACATATAATATCCTAATAAATGGAGGATTGTGGTTGTAACGTGACAAAAAGTGGGAAAGTTCAAGGAGTGTGGATACTTCTGCAGTGCTCTGAACTGAGCTGCCTTCCACCAACCATCCTTCCTCTTTTATCTGTCTTGGAAAAACTCCAATGCGAGTGAGAGGGCGGCAGAGGCATTTAGAAAATGTCAGCTCTTGCCCCTTGGGTTGCAACACGTTATGTTCAAGCTGCAAACACATAAAGCTTCCTGCCATAAAAAAAAAAACCTGAGCACAATCTCATCTGCCTTTCTCTTCTTGCAGGAAAAATGCAAAAAAAATAAAATAAAAAAAAAAAGGTCTGAAACTGGAAACTGCAAAGAGTTTAACGTGACAAATCAAAAAAACAAGGAAGAGAAGTGAAACAGTTTGCATCAGGCACTGAAAATAACTGGAAGAAGGTATAAGAGAGCTGGAGGGGAGAAACCTATTGTTGGATCCCTGGTTTGTGCTTGTCCATGGGCCCATACAAAGTGGGGCAACGATATAGGGGGCGAGGGTAGGGGGCTTCATTTGCTTAGCAAAGGCAGAGCTTCAGTAAAGGGTTAGTAAGGGAGGGTCATTCACAGATGGCCAAGGCTTTTAAATGGTTGTTACCTGGAGCTGTTAAAAAACAACAACAAAGAAAACAAAAATCAAACAGAACATTAGAAAAGAACCAAAACGTACAGCAGCGCAGTGATATTCAACCATTTCTGTTTCAATGACATTCATCCACATCACAAACAACGATTCTGACTTTACTTATTCCCACATTGCCACATATTTCACTTGTTGTACAAAATGTAAATTAACTAAAGCAACAGAAAAACACAACGCGTACTAGCTGTTAAGGAACTTAAAATGGCAAAAGGAAAAAAGCCGATATGAACAAGTGAGACACAATATGTGGAAATAAGATGCGCAGCCGCGGCTGCCCGGATTCTTACAGTTGAGATCCATGTACCAGGCGTCATCGCCGTACTGGTACTTCCAGATGGTTTGGCCAATGGAGCAGATGAGGGAGATGGCCAGGAGACAGCCGAAAAGCACAAGGATCTGAAAGTTGGTGATCCGCTCCACGTTGGACAGCTTCAGAGGAGGCCGGGTGGAATTCTGACCAACATGTGAGCAGATGGGAAACAAAAAAGTCTTACAAAACTGCGGTGTCCCTTCACTATCAAGTGGGAGTACGAACATTTGGTATAAGGGTGTCTTTGTTACAAAATATCTTCAGAGAATTAAAGAATATTTCTCTACGGAACTAATGTGGGTGCACAGTATGACAAATGAGAAATTGCAAAAAATGATTTTACCTGCATGAGTTTGGTGTCGTGTCCCGTATAGACAACCACTCCATGGATCCACTGTGTGTTCCTCAGCTGGGCTCCTCTCAGTAAGATCTGGTCTGGACCCAGAGGAATGGTGCTGAGGGACAGAGCAACACAGCTGTAAGGGCTTTCAAACTTCACCTGCGCTTCCCTCAGAAATCATTCCCCAAACTGATGGAAACATTAGGGCTGAAACGAATAATATTTGTGTCTGTAGGGACCCGTTGCTAATTCTCACTTTAAACTTCACATAAACTTAAGGCTCAAGTCCAATTTATTCAAATTCATGCAGATTTTTTTCTCTCCGCTTTGATTGTGTGAGAGTCTGCTGCAGGCAGTTAGTTAGAAAGTTAGAATCTGCTGATTCTAACTTTCCTCTCTGACCATAGCAGAGGTGGCTGCAGCTGAAAAAGCACAGATGACTTTAAATTATACAAGTGACACCTTTGACAGATGTAGCAGTTTATTAATGCCAGTTTCAAGGGTGGCAGCTATTAAAAACCTAATCCCTATAGAGAAGCTTTTCATAAAAGTGCAGATTCATTATGTGTTTGACAAACAAAAGCATTGAGGTATGTGGATTTAAAAAAGTTTATTGAGAACTTGCCCTTATTAAAATACAATTTATATTACCACAGAGCAGGAGAAAATTAATCAGACATAAATAAGCTGGCAAAGGCCATACAGTGATAAACAATATCATCACCTTCCTAAAATAACAACCCAAGTTATTTATTTTTGACACATTTTTTTTTCCCGAAAAAATCTTTTTTGGCAAAAATGAACAGTGTGAATGCTGTTAAGTACATAACAGTAAACTTTTGAAAGCAACACTAAGAAGGGTTAACATTGTTTTTTAATATGTTTTTACTGCAGACATTTGAAATCCTTCCATTTTGTCCTAAAAATCAAAGTGCTTCAATTTAAAAACATCCAAAAGAAATGAATATGATTGCAGCTGGAAATTCTTATTTATTTCCTCACACCATAAAATGCAAGACTGACTGACAAATGAGCTCCTGAGATGGAAAGTGAGGCAGAGAATTTGATACGCAGGACTGAAACTGAGCTCACCTGTGTCCAACCAAGCGAATGTTTCCAACAAACTCGTACAGGTGCCGGTTTGGGCTTTCACATTCCATTCGCCCCGACAGCTGCATCAGGTTGTCAATGTCCTTTATGTCTGCAGTCACTTGGAGACCCTGTAGTTGTGACCAAAACACAGCTTTACTTCCTTCTATACTGTAAACCTGTGTGCTGCGACTATAACAAATAGAAAATATACACCAACCTGTCTGATTTTAAGGTTTGTTTCTCCATCCAAATTAGATGTTTCAATGTAGCACATACCCTGTGGTTCACTGTTATGGAGGAAGAGGATACAGAATCTTGGAGCAGAAAAGTAACAGCAATTTGTATTCAGTGAGATTCTATATTAGCGTGAATTAAACTTTGATTTGCTTAGAATGTTTAGATGTCAAAACCATTAAAAGGAAGTCAATGAGTAAAAAGCTTCAGTAACAGATTAAGAGGCTACTGCAGAGAACCAGCAGGACTGAAGCGCAACAAACAAAGATGTTGAAGACAGGAAAAACCACCACCAATGTTTGACTGATGCTGTCTGTTTAATATACAGCAAACATCTAGAGGCCAGACAACATTTTTGTTTGGGGCTGCTGTTTCCCATGAGTTAAACTGTCTTTCCAGAGCAGCAAGAATAAAGTCCAAAAGGAACAGAGAGAGGAAACATCCAAGCAGGGTGACAGGAGCAAGCAGGCATACCAAGCACAACAAACAATGCAAACAAATGGGTCTCAGACAGACTCTTGGCAAAGTGACAGCAAGTTAGCACATGCCTGAGGTTAAATGTTGAGTTGGGTCGCTGGCTAGCAGCCCTGCTAACAGATTAATCTTCTCACACAAAAGGCTTGATTGATAAAAATGAGCAGGAGGATGTTCCAGCGACGACAGAGAGAATTAAAACTGAATTGAAAAAGCAATAATGCGTTGCAGTAAATTAGCACAAAATAGAAATCCAAGATGGCTTCCAGATTCCATCTTTAAATGTGACTGCATGCAAACTGTTCAAATAAAGCTGAAGCATTCAGGCTGCAGTGCAAGCCATGCAAGGATATGAATATGAAAAAAATATATTCACACCAAAAGAGAGCATGATATAGAGGGAGTCTCCTTTTGAGCAGTTAGTAGTGTTAGGTTTAAAGGACATTATAATATCATAGTAAAAGAGTTAACAGTTAGTGATTTTTAAAGCAAATTCACAATTTGAAGGTTTTTGAAATATTTTCTTGTACAGTGCCTTTTAAAAGTATTCAACCCACATTTTGTCAAGTTACAACCACAAAACCAACACAAAGCAGAGCATAGTTGTACACTATTTAACAAAGTATGGTGTGAACTTGTATTTGCCCTCACTGAAGGCAGCTAAAGTTACATATGTTGGGTTGCTTCACACCATTTTTCTCTGAAAAATAACTGGAGCTCAGTCAGATTGGATGGAGAACTTCTTTAAAGCGCTTTACATACATTTTCAAAAATGTTCATTTGCCTGTAGGTCTGGTTTTGTCATTCTTGGTTGCACTAGATTTTAATTAGGAGTATCAGCACTAAACACAAATTCACACCAAATATTTCAGATTTTTATTTCCTTCCACAGTTTTGCACTTCTTTGTGTGCAACATAAAATCTCAAAATATATTCAAGGTTTATGGTTGTGATGTGGCAAAATGTGGAAAGTTAAAGTGGTATGGAAGACTTTACAAAGGCAGTGCAATCAACTTTACTAACAAGTTTTCAGTGACGAAAAAAGTCGCAGGTCTCTTCCTTCCTGCAGAGTGGAAATAAAGTCTGATCCCAGTTGTAACAAAGCCGCAACCCCATCTCTCCCACCGCTGTTTCAGTTGGTTATGTTGTTGCTGGTTTGCTGACCTGGACGAAAGAATGACGAGGTCAGCCGGGAGATGATCTCCATTTGCAGCTCTGACCACTTCTCCAACAGCCAGCTGATATTACCAACCACACACCAGCAGGGGGCGAGACAGAGGCAGTGTGGCAGTAGTTTGCAGAGGAGGCAAGGATGAAGGAGAGGTTTAAAAAAAGACAAAGGATGGGAGAAGAAAAAAAAGGGGAGAGAGACAACTGGTTCAGTTTTAGGGAAGAGCACAATGACCAGTCCTGTGTGATCACAGGTATGCTTCTCCATGTGTTCTCCTTTTCACAAAACCATCTAGAATAAAAATGCTGGACAGTGAAACTGCTTCACTAGAGCAGGATCTTAGCTTTATATATCACAGAGGAGTCAAATTATGCTTTTAAAAGTCAAATCTAGACCAAATCCAAACAGTTTCTGAAGAGGAGAAGGAGATCAATAGGCTTATGAAAACATGATTGCTCAAATCTAGTTAAAAATATCATTACTTACAACCCACCAAAGGAAATGATGGTCATTACCTCACACAAAAGTGTATGCATTTCTAATTGTGCATCAGATTTATTGTTGAAAATCTCAACTCAAGGGGTTAATAAACCATCACTTCTTTAACGTGAGCTGAGAGTGTCAGAAGAAAAAGGGAAACAGGGAGAGGGATTTCTAAAATGTCTTGCATCGGGCTGATTCCTATACCTGGATGATAAAATGACAGCATCCGCAGGAACGAAATCACTGCCATTTACTTTAATAATATCACCCACTTCGACCTGTGAAAAATAAACTGGTTACTGCTGCGTGCTGCCTATAAACCAGCACAGAAAACGTAAAATCAGCAGTGGGAATAAAAATTCACAGCTGGGATGATAAAAAAAATGGGGAGAACATTAAACCACAGAAACATCTAATAGTAATGAGAAGACACTGTCGGAGCAGCTGAAGTCGTCTTCCATTACCACTGAACCCTGCACACAGTTCATCAGACAGCAACTAAAACAGAAATATTTATATAGCTTCTAACTAACATTTTTACTGTAAGAAACCAGTGCATGGGAACATGAGCTAAAATAGGCAGCATTCATACAATTCCTGATGAAAAAAAAACAAGGAATTATACAAATGCATTATATACACTTCTTTTCTGCACATAAAAATGACAATAAGTGACAGAAAGTTAAAATTAAAAAAAATACAAGTTTGCCACTTTGGCTTCATTCAAGATGCTCTAAGAGGAAACACCACTGGACAAAAATTGGGAACAGAACATGCTTTTGTAAAATGCATGCTGAAGAGGAAAAACTCATCTATTATTTACACTTTGGCTTTTTAGAGAATCCCAAGTCTATAACGGGGTGAGACATGAGCATGGAACCAAAGGGAAGAGGCACAGATTTCCATCCAACAGGAACTACATTTAAAGCACACATGATCAGCTCCACTTCTTGTAAACTTTGCACAAACTCCTACTTTAGGAAGATTTGTTTGCAATCATTTCAGCATAATCTCAAATTGCATCTGTAGGGCAGAAGGATGAAAAAAAACTAAGTGAATCTCACACAGGCCATGAACTGGTTACCATGGTTTCAAAATCCGTTAAAATTAGCTTTTTTTCTTTGGTGGCACAGAGCTTAAATTGCGTTGATGCTCCCCTCTCTCTCAGTTGTTGCTGCACAGACTTTTTCAGATTGCATTTCAACCCAGAGACAACCTGGGAGCCCTCAATGCAAGATGGCAGACTCTTTGCAGGCGTTATGCAGGTCGTTCTGCTCTTCACACAAATCTGCATACACAAGTTTTACTGCAGAGTAACAATGAGAAAGACTGCAACATGATTATAATGATTCTGCTGATGCTTCAGAAGAAATCCACAAATACGTCATGAACTAAATCACAGCAGTGTTGTCTGAAAAATGTTCAAAAACATGAGCCAAAATTTTCTTACTAAAAGCTGAGCAGAGTCGCCAAGCGGTTCTGTTTTTTACCTAAACACACTCTGCCTACAGCTGGCCTGATTTCAACAGACATTAAGAAACTGGATCATGAGGGGAAACCTGCTCTTTGTCCTCTGGTCTCACTTTCCAAAGGTCACCCCCATATGGGAATGCTGTATAATTATTTTAGAATGCATACCATTCTAAAGGCGTCTCAACTCCGATTAATGAAATGAGAAATGGTGACAAACTGTGGACACATACCTTCTCCCAGTGCACAATCTCCCAGGCCCCGTTCCTTAAGACTGCGGTGATTCATATGGTGAGGAAGTTGGAGCCAAAAACAAAAGAGGAAGTCAAAACAGGAATAAAATAGAGACAAAGAGAATTGTTTGTAGAAAACAAGACTGACACTGATGTTCTGTATGTATGTAGCAAAACAAATTGTATGGTTTTCAACAAAGCAGGAAAATGTTTTCAGTACCTTGACATTCCTTTTTGTTGACAACATTGTCAGCTTTGTGGCGTTTCTGAAAGAACAAACATTTACCTTGAGCATACTTTACGTTGGGACATAAAATAAATGCAATTTAAAAACTGTACTACAAATATGTTATTTTATTAAATAATAAAACATCTTTCAGTGTAAGAAGTTGCTTTTTACACTGACAGACAAAGCTGCAGATACATAAATTAGCATCATAGAGCTGAAGTGAGATTAGACCATCACTGTCACTCCAAAGTGATTTTCGCACCAAGCCTGTGTAACCTTTTCAACATCCACATCATTCAGCATTTTATCCACCAGTATAGTGGTGGATAAAACCACTGCAGCGTTTTTCTCCTTTGTCGTCCCAATAGGGGTTCTAAATCTACAGCTTAACTTTCCTCAGTTATCCCTGCAGGGTCACCTGACAGATGGAGAAAAGTCAGAAGGGATTAAAGTGTTGATCTAAAAACTGTCACATAATGGGTTTAACAGAAGCATTTGCATCTCACTCATGTTTGCTTTACTTAAAAAAGATGGATTAATTTTTCAATTCATTAAGAAGAATTTAAACATTTTGCTCATTACCATGTGATTTGTTTTCTATGTGGTGTATTTCAGTTGTCCTGCCAACAAATTCTCCCCATGTGAGCGATATGAATCTCTGCAGCTCCTTCAGAGTCCCATTAACGTTTTTATCTCTGTCACTGTCAAGTCGAGGTGGACAGTTATGTTTGGTAGGTAGTGAACGTGAAGTTTATGGTAGTTACAAAAAATGTGAAAAAGTTGAAGGGGTATGAACAGATCTGTGTGACCAGGACAAGGAGCAACACTTCTCCCTCTTGAGCCCCGCTTGTTTGCTCAACAATCAGCTGTGATTTCTGCAGCTGATTCCAAGGGACAGCTTGTCAACCAGCATCACGCTGAGTAATAACGAGTTGCTGCACCCTTCTCATTAAAATGATTACTGTGCATTAAAACTGAGCTCCTGAGAGCAACGTGTGCTCTAGTTGATTAACAAAGAGAGGACACATCCACCTACATCTCTGCTAACTACTTGTTTACAAGAAAAGAGACCTGCACCAAGGTAATCTAATTTAATCTGCAACAAATTCAGCCCTTCAAGACTGTCACTCAAAACATTTCTTTTATTAAACAGCCGCCATCAGAGCAGCATGCGCCAATACAAACCTAAGATGTTTACATTTCAGATGACAGGAATAATTTAACAAATCAGCAAGAAACCCTTAGAAAGAAAGGACAGAGTCTCTACAGGTTTCACTTACTCTCATTTAAGGCTTTTTAAGACCATTATGAATTAAATTTAGGGTTTATGTTATGACAGAACTGTACAAAAGAAAATTACACGTTTATAGAGCAGCAGTGCCAAGATTTTTTGCACAAATGCACTTAACACCATATGAGTTGAAAAGTGGCCACAGTGGTGTCCAGCCAGTGACGATAGATTTACACTTTCCCATCATAGATAGCGGTAGCCTCATTCGCCTCAAGTCACAGATTGGAAGATTTCTGCGCTCAACTCAAATGTTTGCTTGGCAGAAAAATCAAGCAAGAAAAATAAACTACATAGAATATAAAAGATTAAATAAAATTTAAGACCTGCGATTAACTTATTTAACGCCGACTAAAATGTTAAATGAATTTAGGAAATTCTATGGTTTTAATTTTAGATAAATGAATTTAAGACTTCAGGATGCACAGACACCCTGCAGGAAGACACACGGTGAAGAAGGAAGAATGAAGTCACAAGGAAGGACAAAAAGAGGGAAAATGGGATACAAGGGTAGAAAAAGAAGGGACAGAAGGAGAAAGGTAAAAGGAACGATGGAGCAAGACAAAAAAGTAAGAAATTAATGACATAAAGGAGGAAAACTGGGGACACAAGGAAGGGACTGAAAGAAGGAATGGATATATGAATGTATGAGTGAAGAAGACAAGGAGGACACAAACAAGGAAGGAAATAAGGACATAGAATTTAGATGATGGGATAGGGAAAACAGTCTGAAAATGCTAATATTTTCCCCACACTCTTCTTTTCTGTGCTGATAATAACATATTAAAATCAACTTCCAGACAGCAGGTGAATGACTGTGACGTCTCCAGATACTAAACTCTCTTTCTCTGAGACAACTTGCCTTCCCTTCCACACTCAGCTGGCTAAATGAAATTATATTTAATATCCCTGCATCATGCAGTACTTTTTAATGAATGGACCTGTCTGTGGTGCATGACTTCAGTCTTTTTCTGGCTACACTGTTCCCAGAAAAAGTTTGCTTCTCCGAAGCCCATTCATCATGTCCTGTACTCGAGCTGTCAGCCCGTTTTCATTCATCCACACTATTAGTTGTGGCGCCACAGATAGGCCAGCTCCTATTTGGAGGCAAGACGTGTTAGGAGAACAGAAATACGTTTAAAGGAGCGACTCCGTAGGTTTGGCTGCTTTTCACTTGTCCTCATATTCACTGCTTCGGTCTCTAGGCACAGAGAAAATGAGATGCACTGTATTTAAATAATGTGTGTAAGCTCACAGTGCAGCAAAAGGTGAGCCAAGTGTGGAGGTTATGCACAAGTACTTCATCATCAGGCCTCTGCAGACTTCCAACACAGTAAAAAATAAGCAAAGATGAAAGCAGCATTTGCCATATATTTGTTTTTAGTCTTCATTTTCAGGTCAAGCATGGTAATAAAATGCAACCGATGCTTTTAAAATGAAGCTGCTACAAAGTCACATTATTATGTTCCCATTTGGAGACATTTAAAGCTGAATTATGGCAGAACTGCTCTGAACAAATATCCTGAGGCTGTTGCAGAAGAGACAGCCAGCAACAAAGTAAGGCGTGTGCTGTACAGTGTGTGCATGATTCATGAAGTTAGGGGTCGATGCTGGCCTGTCAGGTCAACTTGTGAGGGACAGCACAGAACAGAGAACAGACATGTGTGCAGGTGACCTTCAGCGATAAAGATGGAGTCATCATCCACTCTGTTCCCATGTTTTCCACAACAGGCCAGGAGACAAAAAATGCTGCGCTGGTCCCTTCAGCTCACGATAGACGTTACAGTGTAGTATAGAGTAACTGCCCACTGGGACCTGCGCGAGGGATCGCATTGCAGTGTCACTGCAATACAGTGAAATGCAACATTCTCTCACTTCGCTAAGATAAGCTTGAGTGGATTACACACCAACTGCAGAATGCAGTTGGTGTGTAATGTTGACTTCAACATTATTAACCCGCCCAATGTACAATATGACTAACACCACATCCAACTATTATCTGCTGCTCACCTGGGACTGGGTCAGGGGAACAATAACCTTCTTTTACACCAGTTGGTTGTTAGTTTAGTTTTATTGAAAATATTAACAATCAAATTAACAACCAAACTCACATCAATCTAAAGCATCTTCAAGCATCTGCTCAACAGCTCGGGGCAGTCACTTTGTTTTGTTTTGTACAAACCGTCTTTGTGTGTGAGCACTGAGTATCTAGGTTAATTGAATAAATGTGTTTTTGGGTCCAGTTGGCACAGCTGGGGCCCCAGAAATAAGTATGCATGTTTGCTTGTGTGTGTCTGATGGCGTGGCTGTGTGTGTGATGTGGTCATAACCTCTATTACCTGCTTTCTTGCAACAGGCCACAGTTCACTGCTCATGATACACAGAGTTGTGGAAAAGTATTTTCCCTCCTTACAGATTTCTTCTGCTTTTGCTTTTTTTAAGCAAAATTATTTGTTTCATATCAACAAATTGTAACAAAGTCTAAGACTGGAACATACCTACCAAATTCTGCTTATGAAAAGGGACACATGGCCTAAAATTAAACTGTAAAAAGACTGGAGAAGCTGGAGCCCCATTCTGATTGATGCTTGTCTTACCAGATCTTCAATTATTTCCTTGACCGCAGCCACCACCAGAATGAAGATCAGTGGCACCAGGGTGGTCCAGCGACCAGTAGGGGACACATCTGGGATTTGCTAAATAAAACACAAAGTCACAATATTAGGTTGGACTTTAGTGATTATTTTTTCTGAAGCTTTTAGCCTTCATTCAGACTTTCAGATAAAAAAAACCCCACTGTGTGTAAAAATGTTCAACCCAAGACACCTCAAGTGACAGTTTTACCTTCACATGGTCCAAATTCTGTAAAAACATCTCATGTTAAGCACCTTTTGGTGTCCAGTTACTATTTAGTCAAAAAATACTCGACAATTAGTCCAACAGTACACTGATGTTAAATTGATTAGAAAAATATTTTTTTATCTACAGACATCTTTTGTTAAAATGATCAAGCATACACTGAAGGAACGCTATGTTATTCCATCATAAGCAAAAATGCGATTTTCATTTCATTTCTAATTAATGTATTGAATCTTTTAATGTATTTCTAATATTGTGTAAAATAGGCTTAATTTAAATAAAAGTGGTAGAAAGTGCCAATTTTTTTATCCGATTAATCAGAATAATCGTTAATCCATTATTAAAATAATTGTTAGTTGCAGCCCTAATGCTGGGCCTTAGCATGTAAACAACAGCAAACCCACAATGATAAATCAGTATTGTACTGCTGGAAAGAAACTTGGAAATTGATTTCACGTCTTGTTCATCTGCATGGCTGTTTTATTCAAGGTCGACATATTGACGGCAGGAAACGAGGATTCATATTGGCTGCGTTTCAAAAGGACACTGGATGGAGTTGTTTCCTAACCACATAGCTTTCTCTAAGTGGGACAGTCTGTCAGCTCAAATATAAAGACAAAAAGTTTTTGTGCTGTTCCCTTCTCCATTTCCTGCTGTTTGCTGGTCCAAACACCTAAAATTCAAATTGCAGCAATTTTTGCACTGCAGCGTAGTAGCTCAAAGCAGCTACCTGTACATATTTCATGTCATTTGTTGCATGTTGAGTTAGTAGGTGTAGAATTGTGTGTATTTTTTCTCAAGTTGTATAAAATTCTGTGTCTGAGTGTGTGTGTGCATGTGGTTGTGTGTACATATGAAATTACAGACATGACCTTCCAGGAAGTGGTGTCTAAGTCAACACAAAGTGTGGTTGGATAAAAAAAAAGTATTTAACCAAATAGCTCAAATTTTATCTCAGTACTGACAAATGTCAGTTTTATTTATATTTTTGCATCACAGAAATACAAAACTACTAAATCTTACCTGCAGGAGCGCAATGAAGAGAAAAAAGGCGTTGGCTGCCCTCCTGAACTGCGAGTAGAGGAACCGAGGGAGAAAGGTGAGAACATTATATTTGGCCGTGCTGAAGAGCCCAGGACGCAACGAGGTGATGGTGGGGAGCAAGATGAGACAAGAAAGGGAGAAAACAAAACAGGTTAGTTTGCAAAATGTAATCTACACTGGCAACACCGCTGAAACAAGAGTCATTCAGATGAGGCTTTAATTTTAGCATTCTGACAACAGTCTCTAGAGTTAGTTTTACAGAAACACATTTATTTGTGTCATACAATGACAAACTGCAAACACTGGTGCACTAATAATAAAGAATAATTAGAGGCTAGGAGATGGCAGAGGGGGCATAAAGACATCCTGGCGGAGATGAGCGATGTTGCGTGTGCTGCTGTGGGGTTGGTCATCATAGTGGAATATTGAAACTAGAGGAGCTTTCAGCACTCCCACAGCCGAGCCTCCAGCAGGCTGATTTACGGCCGAGTTAAAGGGGGCAGTCAGAGGAGCCACTTTAAGAGAAGATGTATATACAGCTGCAAGCCAAGCCAGTAGCAATGCTTTGCATAGCTCTGCAGTCAGACAAATGCAAACCAAGTATAGTGCATCTAACTTGCAAAGATGACCAAAACAATGCAGTTTAACAATGATATTGCCATTTTAAACATACCAGAAATACAATATATATATATTTTTTTACAAATGGAAATATGGAAACTGTGGCACATATTTGTGTTCATTGAATCGCTACTTGATAGAAACAACTTTCACTGCAACTGTAACTTTTTGGAGTATGTCTGTTAACTTAGCACACTGGTGGTTGCAAAGTTTGCTTTGCCACAGGATCTCAATTGAATTTACGTCTGGACTTTGACTAGATGGTTCAAACACATGAATATTCTTTGATTAATGTAATTCTGTTGTAACTCTTTAGATTTCTAATCATTCTCCAACTCGAAAGTCAACTCAAAAGACTAGCAGCTTTTCTTCCAGGGTTGACATTTATGTGGCTCCCAAAACTTTCGACCAGTTTCTCCAATCCTACTAAAGAGAAGAATCACACAGCATGATCCTGCCACCAACTTTAGTCGTGGTTTAGAAATTCTTTAAACCATTCTTTAAACCGTGTATCCTTTACTTTAAACTTAATGATGCACACAGATGTTTGTGGTTGTTTTAATAAAGCAAAAAAATAATAAACAATCATAAGACATACAAGTATCTATGTAGTTTCTTTTTGTAAGTCTGAAAGGTTTTATTGAACAAAATTGAAAGCATGTATGCAAATGACCCCTGAACTAAAACCTTGCATGTTCTTAGACAGATATAACTGTTGCTTTGTAGCAGTCACATGAGTCATAACCATAAGAGGAAGCTCAGCATTATCAAAGTGACCGGAATGAACAAGCATACCAACAGGCAGAGTGAGACATGTAAATAAGAGGAAATGACTTTTACATGCAGCTACGGTAGTTGATACTGTGATCAGATCAGAGTTCTATTTTAAATCTTAGCCTAAACTCACATGAGAACCCTGTGGGAAGGGAAAACACAACAGTGGCTAGAAAGTTTTGATGCCAAAAAAATATGAGGCCAGTGTTTTCATTCACTATAATTGTTGTGCTTAAAAAAAATCTATGACTTCCTTCTTCCTTCACTTTGATATCCATATAGTAATAAACTGAAGAGGTCAGTTTCAATAGCCTACTAGGTGAAATAAAAGTGTAGCCGCAGTGACAAATAAAATATATACATATACATTTTCCAGAACATAAAAAACAGCACACACATTAGTTAGCTCTGTCTGCTAACAAAACACAAAGCTGAAGAGTCATAATTGTTATGAATAGCAGTGACAGCACACATGCTGTTTACAGTAATGTTAAGCTGTTGGAGGTACAAAGGTTAAATAATCTTTGACAGATGACTGCTGCCATTAACTAGATTTAAAAGCAAAACTCAAGGCATATACTTGTGTACTTCCTTTAAAAGGCATTACTCACCTGCTTCCACAATCATCTATTATTTGAAAGTGTTCATTTTGCAATAAACACTTTCCAAAACTGGAATTATATCAGATTTGGGAGTGAACCTTTTAGCCTGGCCTGAGCAGGTCATGTAGCAGGGAGGTCATGCAGGCTTACTTGCAAGCCTCCCAGAGGTCGGGGAAGTTTGCCAATAAATTCTTTGAAACAGAGTTTAATGATGCAAACTGGGGCCATTTACAGGCCGTTTGGTAAATAGCAACCTGTCCTCCAGTAAGAACCTCTTTAGTAACAAAAAAATAACATTTCAATGTTGGAAACATTTGACAAGTTGGTATGAATTGCAAACTGCTACAGCAAAAGCCAAAATTAGTCCTGTATACGCCAGACTGGAATTACAGTCTGTTGAATGAAAACTATGTAGTTCTTTTCAGACAAGTCTGCTTGCAAATATGCAACATTTCAAACTCACACTGGGTGATTTTTGATGGTTAATTATTTCAGTAACAAAACTGTAAATATAAAGTTTAATGTTGGAGTACATTGAACTTGTTTTTGCCTGCACCACACTATAGGTAATGAACTGGACATAATTTTCAACAAACAGGCCTAAGCAACATACTCTTGTGTAAAGTATCCATAGCAACTATGTGGATTTGCAGGAGATTATAGAAAACTATGAAACTGTCAGCTTAGTAAAATATCAATGCAAACAATATTGAAATTGTAAAGAATTATTTAGATGCAATATTCCTGATGATGGAAAAAAAGGAGTGGCATAAAAATGCTGATTAATGGATTTTTGTAATTAATGAATTCCTAAAAAATGTGCAGGCCCAGTTAAAGGCATAGCACATATTTGACCACAAAGCCCATATTTGACCTTTAATTTTATTGCCTTTTACTTGACAAAGATTATTCAATCACTGCACGATTAAATAACATATGTAAAAAAAAAAAGTCACACTATTATTTACATTGGTATTCATGAGTGAAATGCATTATAGGAGCTTAACTTTATACACAGACATGGATGCTTAGAAAATCAGTGAACTGCATTGCTGATTTGCTTTGGAAAGTCATGATGATTAAAAAACATTTTCCACACTGACTGGCTATTTAGTGGTTTGTGTGTTCATATCAAGTGTCCCATGCCTTTCACACAATAGATGGCCAACAAGGAGATGGTTTAAAAAGGCACTCCCATCTTTTCACAAGACAAACTGTCAACATCAGAGATTAATTGCCTTTTACATTAGTCTGTCAGCAGCGAGTGCAGGTGTGTAAACAATCCACAATAACATGAGCTACAGCTCCTTCACTTTGGATGTAGTCCAGGTGGAGTCTGAGACCAAGATCTATTTAAGTTAGTAAAATTAAATACACTAGAGTACAATGATTTGGGAACCTAAACTGTTGAAGAAATGCTAATAAAAGTCGGCAGCCTGAATATATAGGACATTTTTATAACAACTGAAGGTAACAGTTACTTGACTGTGCTAGAAAATGGCACTACGTACCTGGAGGAAGAGTTCCTAATTTGAGTCTCCTTTAGTTGTTTGTTTTGTTAATATGTATATTTCTTATCCCAGCGCAGTAAATAACCTAAATGACCATCAGCATCCAGACTACAAGGATTCTGACGACAAAGCTAATATAAAACTATGTAATGTAGAAATATTAAAGCACAGAGTAAATGATTACAGTATCTCACCATGCCATCCTAATTAGAGCTTTCTAATCCTGATCCCTGAGGCACGCTGGCACCGGACTCCAGGAGGTTTATCTGAGCCGGAGTAAAACAGAACCTACAGCAGATGCCAGCAAGTCTCTGCAGGTAATGTTTTATACATCGAGATCCACTAAAATCACGTTATCACTTCTTCAGAGTTCCTAATTAAACAATGAAATCAGTGAGAATCTGCATAACTTGTACTGGAGATGAGAATGATCTAAATCAGATGGCAAAAGCCTGTGCATGTTTCCATTCAAAGCCTCCTGTTACTACACCAGCTTACAGTCATCTCTGCGTGTGCATATACTGTACATATCAAGTTCCTCATCCAGGAATGCTAGCTGACGGCATTTTCCGAACAATTCTGACCTTCAAGGCAAAAACCCTGAACTCTCTGGAGAAGAGCAACAGAGTAGAAAGGTCAGGCGGAAACATCTGCTCTAATCCATTTCTAGTGCAAACAACACTGCAATGCTACCTGTGCAGCTCATAAACTATCAGTAAAAAGGCTCCCTATCATCTACACAAGATAACATTATGAATGTATTTATTTGGGAGTGGGAAAGTCTTAATAGATGGCCATATCAGTCGTATCCAAGCAGTCAATGCTATTTATTTCCTAGTACATTTAATTCATGATTTAATCTTTTTATCTTCCACAAAGTAGATGAACAAAAACAAATAAATGAGAAAGAGATGGACATATTATAGGATTGATGGATATAGGAACAAAATCTGGAATACAATGGAATACAAAATATTTTTCTGTACCATTCACAAAAAGCAGAAAAGTCACAACTTACTCAAAAATAAAAGTTATTAGAAAAGTAACATTTTGGGACTGAAACCATGAAGAAAAAAAGCTTTGAAAGGAAACCAAGTCTTCAGTTTCTGTTATGAAATTAAAAAAAACAACAACTAAACATATCCAGTTTTCTTGGGAGAAGATTGCTTCTGGGTCCTGAGGTTAGTGAACAACAAATCTGTTTGTAAAATTGTTTTTGTGGTCATTTCTTGGCCACCGTTGTATTGTAACAGCACTGAGCATGGCTGATAGAAAAGAAGCAGCAAAGAGCCCCACTAATACTAAAGCTGACCACCTGATGAAGTGGAGCAGTGAGCTGCCCAACACAACATTAACTCAGCTCTTAAATATAGAGGCTCCTTTGTACCTCACAGATCTGTCACTAGGTATAATGCCCACATAGTTATTATCTTTGGCACATTTCAGAGAATAACCCTCTTACCTGACATGATTGCTGCAAAACTTTGTGAACTGCGGCTGATTGAGGTGTATAAGCCGAGCATCTTCTTGGTCAGCCAATGTCGTCTTCTCTAACGTGTCCTCTGTCTTTTCATATCCTGCATCAGGCAAGAAAGGAGGTTTTAGTCTAAAGAACAAATAAAACATCACAAGAACCAAAAAAAAGGTAAGATGAAAAGCTGTTTTGAAGTCTTTGAGTTGTCCAGTGTGAATAAGACCAAAGGAGACCTTGGTAGGAGAGGAGGAGCCACAGTCAGGGGAAGTCTATGGAGACTTTAATGCTTTGCTGCTTCAGATGGCAACATGCATTATAGTATGCTATTGTTTGTATAGTGATATAGATGGTACTAAATAATATGGTAATTCTGGTCTTGAATTATTTGCAACATTTAATATCAATCTATTATCTGAAAGAGTTGGCGAGGCTAAACCAAGTGTCAACTATCCCTGAATTGGTCATGAGTTAGACAATGAATTAGCAAAGACAAAGAAACATTTAGAGTTAAATTCACAGAACACTCACCTAAACTTTGGAGCAATAATCTGACAGCAGTAAAAAGTTTAAAACATCATAAAGAAATTGGAAGAGGATTTAGAAAACATTACATAGACTTGCCAACCTAATTTCTTGTAATCTCAACAGCAGAAATTCTCAATAGGAAATCATCATGTCATATGAATGATGTGACTTTTATATCGATGATGAACAACAACACTGCTAACTCCAACCGAAGGGGATACATATGTATTGTATAAATAACGTAATAAAAACTCTATCTAAAAAGATCAACAAGAACATTGTCCATCTTATTTAGCTGAACGTTTGTTCAGCTAAATAAGACAAGCAGTGAAGACTGGGAATGTCAGAGTGTTTAAGTCATGGTCACTAGTATTAGCCCAAAGGCATTGTGAAACACCATGGAGAGGATGTGGTCCGTCTAAGTGATCATTCCTTTCTTCTACAGGAAGCTTGAGCACAGACCACCCACTCATTAAACCAGAAGATTAAAAGAAAGGTGTGCGAAAGTAAAGATTTATGGATTGATTACTTAAAACATCTTAATGAAGTCTACATTTCAATGACTTTTACAATAAGGAGGCTGTTTTGTTGCTGGATATGTGTGATTGTCACTCAGAAATTCCTGTCCAGTGTGACATCCTGCTGCAGAGATTGCACAGCTCTTATGTGAGAAGATTAGCTGATGCAGTCTGATGATTTGAAACTACAATACCAAAGTGCCTTTTTCAATCTGTAGGTGAATTATTTTACTGAAAATTTGTTTTATGGCTAAAGTTTCAAAAATACTCTGTTTTAATCATGAAAAAAAAAATATTGATTACACACCCACACCCACTTTCTTCCTTCCAAATAAAGCAGTTTTAAAACATGGAAGCAACTATTGTGCTTTAAAGCCTCTCCTTGATTGGATAAAATTCTCCTTCCAGCTCTGAAATCACAAGGCGCTGGTCTGCTCCCAGCCTCCTACCGAGGTCAACAAAGTGGGCTGCAAGGACAACACTACTGAGGCGCAACGGGGGCTGCATGTGGGTTGCAGAGACGCTCATGCAGGTAGTGTGAAGCAATTTTTTTATTGGCAAGGAGCCAATCCAAAACTGGCAAGAGTCTCACTTTGTAAGCAAGGCTAACACAAGATGAGCGGGCTCTGTTCTGCAGGCTGCAGGTGCATCATGAAAAAGCCTAGTTGGTGCAGAACAGGACGGTCTACGAAATTTATAAAAAGCAAGCTAAGTTTGAACTAGCAAGGTCTGATACTTATTTTTAAAGGTACAGCAAAACAAATTGTTGCCATGTTACGACCAAAACCTTTACTGTAGTTCTGAGGGAACTTAATGTGACAGACAAAGACAAAGCAAAGCATAATTGTGAAGGTGAAAGAAAATGTCCTTGTTTACTAAATGTTTTAAAGATAAACAAAAGTTTATCATTTTCTTTTCATCCCTCTTTATTTCAACAGTCCTAAATATAAAATCAAGTGCCTCAGATAACCTACCAAGGTTTTCCTCAATGTAAATGCAGCTGTGTTAGAAAACACCGGTGATGAAACAGCATTGTGAAGCTTGGAGTACAGCAAAGAGGTTCAGGTATAAATAGGGGAGAACGGGGGATTTAAAGCAGGGTTAGGTTATGAAAATATATCCCAAGCTTTGAGAGTCTCAAAAAGTCCAGTTCACACCATCCCTCATACAATGGAAAGAGTATAAAACATCTGCAAACATACCAGGACATGGCTGTCCACCTAACCTGACAGGCAGGCTGGGGAGGGAGAGCATTTATCAACAAAGTAGCCAAGCGGCCTGCAGTAACTCTGGAGGAACTACAGAGAAGCACAACTATGAAAATCACAAGAAAACCTGAATCCTGTCCTGAAGGAAAAAATGGCAAGAAGAAATCATTAATAGACAATGACATAAGAAGTTGTGTTTGGAGTTTGCCACAGTGACATGCGAAAGACGCTGTTGTGGTAAGATGAGATAAAAACTGAACTTTTCATCACCTTTTACATACCTTCCCCAAGATGAAATAGCAGAGGGGGCAGCATAATGCTAGGGGAATACTTTCCAGCAGGCAGAGGAAAGATAAGGAGAGTTAATGGGCTAAATACTGAGAAATCCTGGAAGAAAACATGTTGGTGGCTGCAAAAGACTAGAAACTGGGGTGAAGGTCCATCTTCAAATCACAGTCATGTGTCAGAAAGACCCAGTCAAAGTTCAAGAACAAATCCAATACAGCACTTCCAGTCAACATCTATCCAGTCTGACTGAGCTTAAATTATTTTGTAAAGATGAAGTTTTAAGTTTGTAGATGTCCAAAGCTGGCAGAGGCAAACCCCAAATATGGTCCATTGTGACAGCAGTGAAAGATGATTCTGCAGAATATTCACTCAGGAGGACTGATGTTCTACATTCAATATTCATCATTAAACATTTTTTCCATATTAATTGTGTTTGTCTGTATACAAATAGCATATATTAAAGTGTGAGGTTATAACATAAACATCCAAGTCCTTCAGTAATTTAGGTCTCCATAGTGGCCATTCTTTTCTCTTTCCACATGTCTGACTTATTAATAAAAATCAGCTAATTACCTGATGATAAATGCTTGGATCAATCAATGTGTAATGTTTAAGCTTTTTTTTCTGCTTCTTTATAGTCACGAGAGTTAAGTTGTAGCTTATACCAATGCTTATTTCAAGGTATAAGCATTAGAAATGAAAGATAGGCAGCCTAGATCACATTAAACTGAAAAAGATACATTCTAAGAAAAATTGTATCATCTTTTTCCTTATTTTCAATGAAATGTTTGGACTGATCCCAAAAGCAGACTCAGGAAAGTGCCACCCAAACATTCAGGTACAGAGAGAATAGAGAGAAAAGTTATCAGGTTGGTCCTGATCACATGCTAACTTGTTGTGTTAGAAGATATGGGTTGACGTTAAAGAAAGGCTTTTACAACGTCGAAAATAGGAAGTAGGAAAGAAAGTCATGTGAGTGCGGAAAAATGGCTTCAACAACAAACTGCAGAGTGGTGAGATACTGAAACCAGATACACTAAATGATATGCCCCAGTTGTAACCCTAGCTTGCTCTGCAGTATTCCCTCCATGTCACGTCAAGGAAACAAGGTGGAAGACTGACACCGCCTTTAAAGTCAAGCTTTCCACTTTCACTGCTCCGTGCTTTCCTTCGCTTTCTCACCTTACCCTTTATTACTTTCCAACTCATGTTACGTAAACTCCAAATCTCAAATTCCAGTCCTTGTTATTTTAACAGTCTACTTAGCTTATACCAAGAAGTACCCAACAAATCTTATCTGGAAAGTTTCTCTTCTCAGCATGCGTCCGATGGCTAAAAATAAACATTGTAGTTGCAGACATTTGGTCACCAGGGAAAACGTTGGGTGGTTATCCCAACTTTGTTATGCAAGATGTCAGCTCAGGAAAGGTGGTTTATTGGATTAGTTTGGGGGCAGGGATGGTGCCAGTACAGCAAAAGCAGAGTCGGGTGTTGTGTCTGTCTTTTACTCATTTAGGGACACACAATGTACAAAGAGAACAGGTTTCAAAAACAAATCTGTTTTAATGAGGTAGTAAGTCTTTAATGTATAATGCAAGATTTAACCTAAAAACAATACTGTTTGTAACACTTGAGGACAGAAAAAGACAGCAACTATCACTGCAGCATGAGGCCATTGTGAAGAAGCAGGCCATGTGGCTGAGGATGTGATTGATGCTGCACCTCTGTGTTCTGAATGAGCCTTCGCAGCAGGAGTAGGCCACTGGGGTAGGCCAGGTGCTGCAATGCACCAGTTGCTGGTTGTGCTCTTATTTAACTTAGCCTCCCCCCCTTTTAGCAGCTAAGGAACAAGATGAGAACTCAGTTATTAAGTATGTTCATCTGTTGTTAAATATGTAAATATTTAATTGATCTACCGTCAGCTGCTTTGACCTTAGTATTTCCATGTTCTAGATGGCACATATGTAATAAACTGGACAGGAATTTCATAGGAATCAGACTGGAGGCATGAATTGCTTTACTATTCTACAGGAAGTTATGCTTTACGTTTCAGCTAACTGAAATGTAAAGAAAAAAATAAATAACATTTTCTGGCAATTTGAAATATTTGTTCTCAAAAGCATTTGTGAAGTGTGTCAAAATGAAAGCGAAGGGAGCACAGAATGCACACAGCTATTAAAAGAATATAGATTTTCCGCCACATGTCTGCTGCTAATTTGAGCTAAGAGACAGAGAGATTAAGACTTGCAGAAGACAACAGGAAGGCTAAACTAAGCAAAACAAAGTTGCTTTCTTATTCTTTTGAGTTGTCTATAATAAAAAGTTGGATTTACAAATAGTGCTGGAAATCTTAATATAAGAAGTTTGATACTATAAGGATCAAACCACTGCAGTGAATACACACATAAGGATGGAAGATTCAGTAATGCTAGGCATGCTAACGCCGCTAATCATATAAGATTGTTAAAACTTAAATAATTTTTTCCTCTCAATATTAGTAAGACCCTGTCTTTGAGTGCCTCTGTTCCCTTGCATGCAGCACTATGTTGTCTATGCTCCTAATATAAATAATTAATGACTGATGATTATTGCAGGAAAGCAATAAAATATGTTTATGTTCTTCTCATTTCTTCTTAAATTAGAGTTACTAAGGAGAACTTTGTATCAGCAGGTCAAAGCTTTACAAAAAATAAAGATGAGAAACTGGTCACAAAATTCTGATCTTGCCAAAATGAACTAACATGATGATAGAAGCCGAGACGTAATCCCAAAGTTGTAAAAGGGAGTTACAATAAAAAGATAAAGTGGACCAGCAAGAAAGTAGATAACAGTAAAAGTAAACCTGAGTTTTACTTTTTTTCAGCTTTAATTGGATTGCTGGAGAAAACTAAGGGGAAAAAAAACAAATAATGTCTTAGACTTGGTCCTATTGGGCTTGTAATAATAAATTAGCTTCTTGGTTTTCTAATCTCGTTTTATCTCCATTGCTGTTTGCAATGCTTTAAAAACATTTTCTCCTGAACTTTAGTATGACACTGTAAAACATATAATGCAAATTTTAGTGTTTAATAACTTTCATAAATTTCATAGCTTTAAATCAGAAAAATAAATTGCATTTTTTTATTATTTTCTTGTGTTCATCGCCAACAACTGCATTATTGTTTTAGATCCCTACCTTGTTTCTGAACATTTCTTGAGGTTTCCTGTGGCCTCCTTACCAACTTAGTCCGACGAACAACAATTTCTATTTTATGTCTTTCCACATACATCTCTCGACAGAAGCACAACTCAAGATTCGCTAATGTTGCTTCTGTTTCACACGGACTGGACAACTTTAATTCCGGTGTCACAAGTGTTTATTTTTGTCTGTAACACAAAACAGAAAGCTTTAGATAAAAGTACATAAATACATATTTCTGACTGAGCTTCTGACCGTTAACTTACTGACTCTGCTGTAAAATGCCTATACACGATGTTAAGTCGTGTATAGGCATTGGACTACTGGAGAAAACTTTATTATTCTATTAATAATAGTTCCTATTATTAAGAATAGAAATTAGGAAATATATTGTCTAGCTAAACCAAAATACTGCGTTAGAGCACCATGTCAGACACCAACGACAGAACAACACACCACAGTATGTAATCTAATGAATAACGTCGCCGTCCTACTAAGGACACGGAGGGAAGTAGCGACTTAGCTTACAAGGCTAACCAAACTCAGCTAATAAACGTAACTGGTAAGGTCACTTTGTGAGAACTTTATAAAATGAAACACAGCACATCAAACATCACGGAACCTACTATACACACTGTTTAATCTCACCTGTGACGCGAAACAGAGCTTTTGATAGGTCTAAGTACATAAAAACATTTCTCACTGAGTTTCTGAACGTTGACCTTTTTTTTCTAACCGTTAACTTCCTACTTCTGCTGTAAAATGCAGAGAAGCGACAGTCAGTATCGCTCAACGCTAAATCACTACTGCCATCTACTGGCGCAAATGGGTATTGGCTGATTTTATGTCCAAAATAGCTGCGGCTTGTTGTGCTGGGTCTAACAGCACAACAAACTGAGATCTATCCAAGAAAGATAGTAAGAAGAACAAACTATTGAAAATTAAGGGTCCTTCATGTAAAAAGAAGAAAAAAAACAGAATAGAATTTAATCCCACACTGATCTTACTTCTAGAGCATCTCCTGTGGGGTGGAGGGCCTCTAAGGTGGAGAGCAGCTATAAGAGTATAACTAATTCAAGTACCACTATAACAAGGAGTCTGAGGTTGTGAGGCAGAACAAGGACTAAGTTAAGCAAACCACTGTGCAATACTGTGGTGGTGGAGTCAATCTGCAGGAAGGCTAGACTAATGATCTAAACAGCTAAAAATTTGGCTTAGGAATTCCTCACAATGCACAAGTTTTCAATATAGTTTCCCCAAGTATAACTTAAATTCCAATTACTTAATAACTTCGCTGCATGATGTCCACCTCTATCAGGTTGTTTTATACCTCCTATGCACCTAAGACCCTCATCAGGTTTCTGCTGCAGCAACTATTCTTACACATCTGATCCAATTTAAGGCTTTGAGTTGAACACTTTAATTGGATTGGGGAGGAGAAACAGGGCGGAAGCCGGAAAGTGGTCTAATACTCCAAATACTGATCTAACATTCAACATTAATCCTATAATTTAAATATGTGTGTAATTATTTTCAAGCAAAAACTGATGATGAGATGAAAGTGTTGATAGTTCCAATAAATTAAGTTTTCACAGGATCCTTTTAAAGAGCTTTTCTGAAATCTTCTCTGTTAAGTTCAGGTCCCTTGGTTCTACAACAGCCTGTGTAAAACATATTGAGGCCACTGCTATTAATGTTTTAGTGGAAGCTCTGCTTTTTATCTCCAGAAGCCATATTAACTCCAGTCTGCATCATGACATCAATCCCACTCACAATAATGAAGACAAGAAGGGAAACCAGACAAAAACTTCCTGTGAGCTTTATTATTATTGTCCTGTACTATATTAAGCAAGTCAGAACTCCACAGACGCTCGACAAGGCTAAATAAAGCTCAGTTGGAGCAGCGAGGAGTGGCAGACAGCTCTGAAGGGAAAGCCTCTTGGGGAAGAATCAATGCCACTGAGAGTTGTAATATGTTTGGATGCAGTCCAGATGTCAGGATTATTGCTTGTGTCAGCCAAGATGCAGACTGGTGGAACAATAGTCACGAGAAGGAACATATTTTGGACAGGGCGCCCAGTGGGAAAAACTGTCCAGAAGACTCGACTATGACATGCTGGTCTTCCCCCGTCAGTCTAGAAAAGGCTGGGTGACTATTGCATGTAGCAGAGAAAATGTCAAGCAAGACAAATTCCTATTAAAAAACTAATTCTCTCCCATATTAAGATGATTCATTTGTTCAATTATTATTACATATAGTTCATGCACACATTATTAGAATAGTTTTTCCCATCTATGATCATCAGTCAATCATAACCTCTGGCCAGTACATTAGCTGCAATTTCTTTCAAGCTTTACATATAAACAAATTAACTAAACATTGACATTTTTAAGCAGACTTGGTAAGTTACCTTGCCTTTATATTATTTTTTTCTCTTTTTTGTAGATCAAAAGTTTACAGTCAGTCGCATAAGTGCATCCCCAAGCTTCCAAACAACAAGTCAAATATGGTAGAATATATAAACAACATAAGAAACTGCAACTCTGGGGGTTTTACTATAATGTGTATTGCTATGAATACCTTTCATTTTATTAAAGCTAAAATCTGAAGTTAGTCATTAAAACTGAATCCATCAGTAACCAAAGATCACACATTTTGTTTATTCAAATTTAAAAATCTATCAGTAACTCGGGTTTAACTATTTCATTAACAATATTGTCTCAAATATGTATTTGAGCTGCAAAGGCAAGTTATTGTTTACGAGCTACTTTTTCTTTTATTTCAAAAGCACCAACACTAAACCTTGTAGGACTCCATATTTGTCGTCTTTGCACTCTGATGTTTTCGTAAAATTTCTAAATTGGTTTTTGTTTGTCAAATAAGTGCATAACCATTATCTCTTAGGTCTGTAATTTTTAAAGGACATAGATAAGTATGGCATTTAACACTTAATTTTTCAAATAGGAGCAGCTACAAATTTCTCAGAATATGACACATCCTGTCCAGTCTCCCTCAGACACAGAGCCAGAACCAATAAGTGAGAGAGGTCAGTAAAGTGTGATTGAAACCGCCTGCATGGACAGAATCAGGCTCACTCAAAGTTTATTCAATAATAAAGAAAATGGGGGGAGGGAGCAAGGAGGTAGCAACACTTATCCAACACCAGGAAGTGAACACCACCCAAACCAGTTGAAAGAAAAACAACAAAGCTGAACACTGTCATTGTTGAATGGCATTTACACAGAGGCTCCTTACCATAATTAAGAGTTCAAATTAGTTCAGAAGTGATGTAATTTGTGATCTCTTAATGGGTTATATCTGTAGAGTGGCACCAACTAAAGCTCTCTACATGATACATTCAACCCAGATAAATATTTTAGTGGACAGAGCAGCCTATTCAAGGCTGCAGTCTATTCATAGCCACCAAAGACTCAGAGATAAAATCATCACTTTCTATCTTTTCACTGTTTGTGAATGGAAGGAAGAGCTATTGGAGGCTATAGGTACTGCCTCAATCTAAGCTACATCCATAAGTCTCTTATCAAATCTCGGTGCTGTAACCAGCACCCACAACAACAACAACAACAACAACAGGGCAGCTGCAGAATTAATCCCTCCGCCCTGTTTGGCTCCATCTGGCTCCTCATAGGCTCAGGCAGACTGTAGCGGGACGGAAAGTCCGGGGACAACGCAGGCAGCTGGATCTAGCAGTGACATCACAGGGATGGCCTGGCTGAGCTTAGTGAGGGATCTGCCAAGAGACAAGCCTTTCCACTCAGAGCCACTTTATGAATGATCAAACACAAGAGCATATGCTATACACTTTGCAGATCCCTGTGGACGCTTCGAATGTCAAGCATATTGATATATTACCAAGGTATCAAAACTGTTTCAAATGAGGGCCCTGAAGGATTTCTTAGGTTAAAACGGCCGCTTCCAGCATCCTAAATATAGATCATGATAAAATGCTGATGTTATGCAAATCTTTGCACAGCTTGTTGGAATACTAATAAAGACCAATTAGCACCTTACCTAAAAAAAACATTGCAGGAACCGAAGATCATTATGTGCTCTGCTAGTGTTCAGCTATAAACAAAGACAAGGATGTGATGTAAAAAACGAAAATGCCATTCTGTTGGCAGAGATTTATGAAAAGTTAATCAGGCCAAAGCTAATTATACACATCTTCTCTGGATCAGAGATAAGACCTTGATTGAAAATTGAAAAGCAACCCCGTCTAAAGATGTTTCTTTAAATATTTACAAAAATATTTGTCATTAAAATCTTTTAGAAAATACAGCACATTAATTGTCTGCTTTTGTTTAAAATAAGGCAATAAGAATCAGCTTTAATAGCTATAAGACAATTCCAAACTTCTGCGTTCTAAATTACAATGAGAAAATGAAAATTAGGAATAATCACCGACAAATCATTTAGAAAATACTTTCGACTAAAACAGGCCAGATATTGCTATCAAAATATAACAAGTTTTAAAGGATTTTCTATTCAAAACTAAAATTTAATGTCACATTGTTTTTATGTTTAAAAGTGCCATTAATGAGATGCCAGAAAAAGAACCCAAGCTTGTAGAGTAACTCAACGTTTCCCCACCCATGCCTATTGCTGAACTCATGCACACTACCTGTCATCAGGCTGCCAAACATTTCCTTTTTGTAAAAGAATAAATGTCTGTCTGGAAATATTTCCAGTCACGTTCTGAAAGCTTAATTAAGCTAATAATGTCTTTTTAATACTGTGGTTGTCAAGCTTCAAAGGGTGAATGAAGGCTCATAATGACAAACTGACCAGCTAATACTTTTCATGTTACTCTACAAAAAGCAGAATGGAATAAAGAGCTAATGTCCAGAATAACATTAAAATGTGCTAAATTACGCTAGTTTACTAAAACTCAAGTAAATTTGGAATTTATTTATGTTAATCCTAAATTAAAACATATTTGATCAATTTTCTTGCTTATTTATATGTATCAAAATTAAAACTAAAAACATTTTAGTTTTAATAGTATAAATCAATTACTATTTGCATAATAAGAAATAAATATGCTTTAAAAAGCAATTGCATCCTGTTAAACTTTTTTTGTTAGAATACCAGTATGACTATTTTTTACTAATGGTCATTATTCAACAAAAACCTCATAACACCTACAACAGACCAAACCTGTTTTTATGTTACTACTGCGGAGTTAGACTTATTAGGCATGACAACCAGGATGGTGTTGTCTGTCTGACCGGTTTAGCAGGATTGAATGTAAAAACAAACAGTATCTGTTCATTCAAGCTGCCTAAAAAGAAGATAATCTGTGCAAACTACCATAGCTCAGACATCATGTGAAAGGGATGAACATAGAACATACATGTTTCTGTCCATATGTTATTATGCAATGTGCATTTTCACTTTAAAAACCCTAAAATTGTAATTTAAAAAAATGTTACTTGGCATTTACCAAAACTTGACAGGAAAATTACATTTTTATTATAATAAGACTGAGATGAAAAAAGAGACAAAAACAACAGGCAACCAGGCTCATTTCAATCAAATGAAATAATGAAATGACAGATGATATTAATCCAAGTCAGTATTTTATGTCAACTGACCTGACGTGTCGCATCTGATGAGACCGTTTGCCAGAAACATCTGCACATATTATTTGCAGAGAACATGCCCTTTTTTTAAGTGCATTGAGGAAACATTATGTGAATATCATACATGTCTAATTGATTCAGGCCTAAATCTTTAGAGTAGGTCATCTGTTAATATTAGCTATGGCGCAGGAGCATAGATTCTCATGAAGGCGATCACTTCATGTGCCGTTAACATCACCATCTATAGAACATGACCTATATATGTCAAATATCCCAGGACTATAAATTAAAAGAAAATGTAGATTAGGCTACAGTTTCTTTTAACCCAGTTATTACCTTAGATGTCTGAACTGGTAAAATATCACTTATCCAGAACTATGAGCCAATATCACAAATTCACCTGGATATATGTGAGGAGATAAAAAAAAAAAAGCTTCTATACATGCCTATGCTATCCATGTATAGAAGATGCACTATGACCTTGTTAAGCCAAAATCTATATTAGACACAATCAGGCTCATAAACTCCACAAGCTCTGGGAGGATGAAGGTGAACAGGGAGATGAAGGACAGCAGGAGTTTCATCTTACCCACCATTGATGGAGCTGCTTTCCTGTGGAGAGCCTGCCAACACTTCTTCATCTGACCTCATCATCCCACAGCCTCACTGGCTGTATTCTTTCACATAACCTTGCTGCATTTTCTTGCTGTGTCACAGAGACACACCCAGATTAGGAAAAACATCCAGCAAACTGCTAGGATTATTTGGGAATATTGAGCAGGATTTCTTTGTTGTCTCTGGCAAAATACCAGGAGCCATTTCTCCCACAGGTGCTAGACTCGTACATTAGTTTTGGTTGTATTTACCAAGAATGCCCTGCGCTATAGCCCACTTCTGCTTTTGGAACGGCCTCCAATCCACTTGCATTCAGATATGAATTCATATTACACCAGAGTTCACTTGAACCAAACCAAGACCTAGGTTTTTAGACAGATCAGAATTTAATTGCATATTTACATCTCCCTGGACATTCAAGTCAAAAAATCTAGAGTTTGGTTGAAGTGGACTAAACAGGGCTGATGTGAATACACACTCAAACAACTTAACTAAAATAAAAATACTTTTCACCAAGTATCAGAGCCCAGACCAAAGATTATTGTTGTCAGCATGACCTGGTAGCGCTTTGCACGGTGTGCTCACTGACTGGGAAAAGAAAAATCATTTTTGAGTTTCCAACTGGCTGATCAGTCAGGTCCAATCAAGATGAATCTGGTTTCTTGGTGCAGGAAAGCATGCATCTATGCTTTTTATATTGAATTTTACGTTAACAATTATTTTTCTCACTCATTTCTTTTCAATCACCAAGATGTTGAGCTTTAGCATCACCAAAACTAAAATCTGAGGACATCAAGGGCTGAAAAGGTTCATGCAGCTGCCCAAACATTGGTGCACGAATGCAAACATTGCATCTAAACACCGTCCAGATCTAATCTCTAGCCAAAACACTGATTTCAAACAAAGAAAGATGCTATTTTATTGCTTTTAGCAGAAAACACTAAAATATCTGACTGTTCATACAATGTTGTTCAAAAGTTTAAAAAAGGGACAAGATACACAGTTTATCATTTACCTAGTTAGTATTTTATTATACATTCTAAAAGATGTACCTTTGGCTTTCCCAACACAAGGAATTCCCAAACTACAACACAAAAACTAGCAATCAGTAAGTTTAAAAAAGGGCATTATAGGCAAAACTGGAATTAAAATAAACATTGGCAAAAGCATTCTGCTCTGGAACTGCCTTTGCTTTCTTCACATTTTAGAAACTGCACCTCCTTTTTGTCTGCACTTGCACAATAGTTCTTATACCTAATGCAGCAGTTTGCAATGCACAGAGAAGAGTTATTTAAGTGAGCGCAGTCGAGTGTCTGAAGAGTAACAAGGTTAGACTGGCTGCAGCTAACTGATGAAGGCAGGACATTAAACAGAAAGCAGAGAAGCGGAGACGTCCCATGCCAGCACATAGAGAAGGAAGGCCTGAGGGGACTTGATACATCACATTGGCAGCTCAAGATGAGGGATTTAGTGGTGTGTTGGGCTTCTGTGCCACATTATTATCAGGCAGTGATCCGCAGGGCACACAGGTAGCTCTGGATCCCTTCAGAAGAGAGAAGTCTGTCCCCCTCCAGTCTCTCCCTTCATGCTGATACCACAATTCAGACAGACTGAGACTTAGCTGGTGTTATTGAAATGCTACAGGGGGAACATCCCGCTTCACTTACACTTGGGAATAAAACCCTAAGACAGACAGGCAAGCAGAGAGAGAGGTATAGGGCTTAAAGAAACAGCAGATTATTTTGTGTCTCACAGAAAAAGCATGTTGACAGTAGGACCTAAGCAACAGCTTCCTGTCAGGACAGATTTTACCAGCCTGTTCTCATCTTTAGCATAAACTACACGAGGGAATTTTACCTATCTGCAGATAAGAATGAAAGCTAAGATAGCAAACTAGGTGCTTGTCCCTTTCTGTCTATCATTTTAACTGTTGGTGGCATTTGTCAGCTTCTCCGTCTAGACCAAAGGAGAAGTTATCAATCACCTTTCACTATCCACGCAAATTTGTGTTCAAGAAATCAGAATCCAAAGGTGCCTGCCTTTCGTTGCTGATTTACTTGCTGATCGCTTCGTGTGTCAAGTGTACTTGATAGGGTTATTTTGGCAACGCATTCCATCAGGTTGGCAGAGATGCTCGATGTTTCCACCACACAGTAAAGAAGAGTGACACGGAGTGAAGTAACACGTGGAGGCCAAGACCGAGGGGTGTGCGCAGCATGCAGAGCTGACGGACGGGCCGCTGATGGATTAGGCGGTAAGCCTGGCAGAGGGTTGCCCTTGCTAGATGGATGTCTGCCCCGTGTGCTAGGGTGATTAAAATAAAAAAATTTAAAAAATGGTTGGGGAGTTTGCTCTGACTTTCATAAAATCACCAACAATAATTATGTGACAATGGTAGGACTGTCACAATGACAAATTTCCCTGGAAGATAAATTGCTGGAAATAATTGTTGCGATTAATGATAATATTGTTTTGTTGAGATCATTTCCAATGAATCAATCAAATCAATCAAATTTTATTTGCATAGCATAATTCAGCAGCAAGGCATTTCAAAGAGCTTTACATCATAACAAACACAAAAACACAAAGTCATGCAACATAGAATCAACAGTCAAATGAATACACTGATATGGCATAATAATGTCAATATATCTTCTCAAACAATCATAAACTTTCATTTTTGTAAAGATCACTTGACACTGGAACTGGAAAATATTTTAACTATTCAAAATAAGCCACAACAACCAAAACCAATACATAAAATGGATTATGTTTTCTCTGTAAACAAAATGTTCCTTTAAAAAAATTTATTAAAATGGAAGTTATGGAGCTCATTTTGATTTATCATGCTACTAATTAAGACTTATACACGGGACTGTCCATTAAAATGGAAAAATCCAAAGCCATGCGGCTGCTTAATAGTTTATCAAGCTCACTGATAGGAAAAGAGCTCAACTGTTTCCTTTTCGTAAAACTAAAAAGTAGTGTAAGCATGAAAGCAATAGCTGCTGCATAATTAATGTTTTTATTCTTGAGACTCCAACAGATACATTGTCAACAGTTTTACAGAAAATCTATATTTTGTATTAAATTATTTCGGATTCTACCAGCAAAGTGTTTAAAATCACGTACAGAATAGCAACAATCTGTGATGAGATGTTGGCACAAAGTAAGGATGCACCAATCAGAAATGTATTAAGGGCCAATCTCTGGTTTCTGGAAATCTTTGCTCGGCTGATCAGAGCCAATTCTAATTTCTCTTCAAATACTTTGACATAAAAGGATACAAGAACAGCATTCTAAATATTCCTTTACAATCACCCTGTTATGAGTGGTCAATTACTAATATTAGAAATTGAGAAAGCTAAATGGAAAAGAAAAAAGAAATTGAGAAAGCACTAAAGTATTGCCTTCTAGATAAATCACTGTAAAACAGGATTTTCTTACAACAGTGCAGTGGAGTTTGTCCTTGTTCTTTTAGAACAAGGTCATGACTTTAGCATTAGCATGGTTAGTGCACCAAGTTTTGTTAAAAATGAAAGTTTGTATTGATGTTATAGATAGCAAAATATATCCTGTGAGAATTCTACTAAAATTCTACCAACTACTAAAATGACTAAATCCAGAATGCTCCATCAGGTTAAAATGAAAAGAGTTTCCAGCAAATGGTCTGAGACCGGGAATTGAAGCCAGAACAAATGTGCTGATGAGTGAGTTTAACCAACAAACCACCAAACACCCCAAAGTTTCCTTTCCTTAAAATTGATTGTTACATTCTTGCACTTCCAGCAACTCTGCTAATTTTTAGCACTCCGCTAATTTAAACAAAACAGGAAACTGTGATTCCCCCAGCAACCGTAGCCACACCAAGGCAATCGCAGCCTAGAAGAGCTCAGTGTAGCTTGGAAGAAAAACGTCTTTTTTCCCACCCCAAACAGCAGGTCATCGCTATGAGACAAACTGAAAATTGTCTAATTTTGTGGTCTTACAATTTCACTGTCTATGTATAATGATGTTAACCGTTCCAAAGAACTATTTCATCAGTTTCTTTCAGCAAGACCTTTCAGTTTCTTACAGAAAATATTTTTTATGTTGTTCTGTAGCCATCTGTTGGGACAACAGTGACTCAAAGCAACTGAACAAAACTGACCAAGAAGGCAAAACAACAAAGTATAGTGCATCAGTGGCTTCTTCAGCTTCAGAAATGACTGGTACAATCAATTGTCTCCATCCACTCAGCTGAGCTTTCACTTTACAGCAAGCATGTGCTAGACATCGGTTTGTCCGGAAGTTAAGAATATTTTTGAAAAAAAAAAGAAAACTGGTCAAAGGTTATTTATTAAATGATTTTTCAAAACCCAAACACAGAAATAGGCAGAGGTGAGAAAAGTGCCACTTGATATGAGCCTGGCAATTGTCAAGCTGCGAACTGTTCCTCTTCTGAATTATCTGTTGATAGGCGGGTGAACAGACTTCAACACCAATATCAAATATTACTGGCAGCTAGTTCTACAACGTCACTGCATAGCAATTCACTGTTAGTCAATGAGTCTATGAGTTGTCCAGGTTTTTAGGTTCATCCACAACATTTTATGAGGTAGACAAGCAAACAGAAAACCCTCTGTGAATTTGTTTCATTTCACTTTTACAGGGCAAGCTAGTTGCTATGCAGCCAAATAATATAGTAGACGGTCATAATTGAGAATGGGGAATTAGCCAGGGTATAAATCAAACTTGGGCTTAATCAAATCACATCAGCCCAGACTCTAGCATTTGGTGCAAAGAAAAACAGAAACTACAGGAAGGGTCATAAATCACAAGGTAGGATATTGATCACTGCAGATATATTCAGCCCTGTCCTGAGAGGTCTGAGGTCAGCGCCAGAATCAAATCAGGGGCTTGAAGGGTCGAAGGCTTCAAAACTGACTGCACCTGCACCCTGTGATAAGCATGGATGTGCTGAGCTATACAGTGAGCTCCTGAAAAAAGAGACGCACCCAAAAACTCAAATCTACTGAGTAACATTCACAGACAAAAGGTAAACAACTTTTCTATAACTATAAAAACTTGAAGGGTTTATGTTGTACTTCACTTGTAAACAAAAGAACTGTAAAGGAAACCTACTGATAACTCCCAACTCAATGTATTTTTCAGTAGAACCATACATCTGGAGAACTCCTGTTTAAAGTTTGTCATGTAGTGAACATGGTGAGTGTGTGGGTGAAGGTACTTTGGTCAACTGAGAACAAAATCTATTTTGTTATATATGCAAAAATGCTATGAATGGTGGAAGACAAACATGGCACAAACAATCCTCAGTGACACTTTGTGGAGATGGCATCATGCTGTGGGGTAGGAAAGCTGGTCATAGCTGATGGGAAGATCGATGGAGCGAAAGCCAGAGTAGTCTAAGAGGAAAGTACTTTGCAAAAGATTTGAGACTGGAGAGGAGGTTTGCATTCCAGCAGCAACATACATCCAGCTTCCTGATCTGCAAAATGAAAATGGTTTTTGTCCCTGAGTCTTGATTGAGCATGCAAGCATTTTTACTGAGGCAAATTAAATGGCACCCAATGGCACCACATTTAGCCAATATATTCACTATTATGTTGCTTTTATTTATTCAAGCCCTGTGCCCTGCTTTTACATCTTTTCTTCTATTTATAAAACTTATATGCTTTCTCATTACTATTTTTGGTATTTAGGTTATTTTTTCAAGAGGATCACAAGGCTCCATGTTTACATATGTGACCAGTTACTAATTTAGATCACTGCCTGTGTGTTAGAAAGGCCTAACCCTAAACTAATGTTCACAGGCCATCTCCATTAAATCTGACAAAGCTTAAACTAGTTTTAAGAGGAATGAATAAAAATCTCAATCTTGAGATGGAACAACACTGTTTTTGTAAAATATCCTGAAAGCAACATAGTTCCCTCTATTTCACAAATATGCACTAAAATATATCTGTCTGTCATACAAATCCAATAAAAATAAGCTTGTTTGCCTTTTAAGTGAAAAAGTTACATTAGTATGGATAATCTTACAAGATTTCAAGTGTCAAAAACCACTTTTTTAAGGATGCTTTTTACTTTCATTTCCGGATTTGTTTTGATACATTCAGTCTTCCAGAGATTTGCCTCGTCTCTGAAACTTATAACGCCAGTCTGCACAGCTATAACTAGGAAGTTTCCCCTCAGCTCATACCAGAAGGCCTTCTTGCATCTATATTAAATAAATATTCATAAACTGCTACATATGCTCTCCAAAGGCTTCTCAAAGATATAAAGCTGATTACAACTGCATCTACATACCCTCCGCTCGAGTGCGAAGATCGGACATTGTTCTCTGGACGGGCGGCATCTCTCCAAGCACAGCCGAGCGACGGCACCTGTCAAGCGGCCGAAGCTCGTGGGTCCTGCACCCTGCGGCGGCGGCTGGTGCGGCTGCTGCTCGACCGTCAAGGAATGTCGAAACCCCGTCTGAAAGGCAGCGGAGGAGCCTCTCTCATGCGGACTGCACTTTCTGTGTGCTAACGAGAGAGGCGGGCGAATTGAAAGCAGCCTCCGTAAAATTTCGCCGTAGCTGAAGGGAACATGGTTAAGCAGCCCAGCGGTTCACAAGCCCTCCAGCATCCCGGTGTCGCACGAGCAGAATTAAAATGTTACACGCCTTCATTTCCTAGGGAGTGGACGCGGACTTAACCTAAACTGAAGTGAGGGAAGACCGTGCCGCTTCACAATGTGGACCGTACCACATGAGCTCACCGGGGGGGGGGGAGAGAGGGAAGGAGCAGGTCGAACCAAAGTAACTACCAGCTCTCTACGTCTAATTGTTAAATAATTCAGTTGATCCATGAATATAAAACACATCCAGCGTTTGATTAATCATTATGGCTCATAAAGTTTGACGTAAAAATGTTTTTTTCTTTAAAAAATCTCCCGGTCGGAGTGAAGACCTCCTCCCTCTGCAGTAAAGGCTGTTTACAAGCTGGGAGTTGGCGCATCACTGATGAATGTAACTGAAATATAAATGTTGATATTCACATTAAAATTACAATGTAAGCAAATTACACCTAATACTTAATGAAGAGGATTTGAAAATATTAAAGGTATACTTATAAGTCCTTATTAAATTATTGTTATTATTATATGTATTATTATTATTATATGAATTATATGTATTATTATCATTATTATTATTATTATTATTATTAATATTATTATTATTGCTATAAATTATTTTCTGTAATAATAGTAATAATGATAATAGTGATGACAATAATAATAGTAATAATAATAATAATAATAATAATAATAATAATAATAATAATGATAATAGTGATAATGAAATAATAATATTATTATTATTTTCGTAATACTAATAATAAAAATAATATGGTTGTTGTATTGGGAATAAAGTAAATCTGAAGATATTTAAAATAATAACCTTTTTTATTTATTTTTACTCACTGTTTGCACAGTTTTTGTTACCTGTAACAATCTCTTTAAAAAGTTTTTTTTTATTTAATATTTTTTTGATAATCTACTTTTTAAAAGTTAACCAGATTCGCTAGTAATCTGATATTTTTTGTTTGTTTATAATTTGGACACAAACCAAGTTGTTTGGTTTGTGTCCAAACCAAATAACAACAAAGGATTAGCATAATCCCATAGTGTCATAGTTCATTTATGTATTATATAACGTTATAGATATCCAAGTTCTTATGAAAATATATACAAATAAAGCATGTGTATTTTGTTATGTCTTAAAATATGTACTCACTTAAACTTCTATGTTTATCTGTGATTTAGAGAGCACTCTGGTGATTTGCACTTAGGCCTGTGTTGGTTATCTAATCTCTACTGAAGATAAGTAAGCTAACTAAGTAATCTTCTATGAACTATTAATCTTTAATGAATTAAATTGTCGGTTAAGTTTTGTTTCAGCGAGGACATGAGGCCTAGTAACTTGCTGGCTGCTTTCCATATGAGTGAATTTAAGATACTTCAGAGCAAAAATAAAGAACTGATCTACTAACTAGGTTCTCACAAATCTTCTCTACTTCACGTTTCCCTTTTCCTAGCAACAAGTATCTATTTTTTACCTGTACTTAGGTAGGTGAAGGTTGTTGCTTATGCATTAAACATGAATTTTTGGATAAATGTTGCTTCCTCAGTCCCTTTTACGGATGATGTGCAAAATCTACGAATAAACTAGTTGAACTATCTTTTCCATAGCATAACTCACAAAGTAGTACATAACTGTGTCTCCAGACCTGAATACAGACCACAACAGCAGCACTAAGCAGCTTTAAGCAGACACTGCTATTAGTCATCGTGTTATTATGTGATTACTGTCTGGAGACGAGCTCAGCAGAAGATGTAATCCACAGGTGATTTGCTCTGGCCCACAGTTTCCTTTATATCCACCGTCAGTGTGTCATGCTCTTGTCATGAGTCGGCTGGATGCTCAGTGATCTGAAACTAGACACTTAAAAGATCTGCATGCCAAAACAGAGGGAGCGAGCAGCAAGCACCCCATCTCTGCTGCCTCTCTGCTGTGCATTGCTTTGTGTACTTTCACATTGCGGTTAAAATGTTAATCACAGCTCCGACGCCATTTGTGCAGCAGCAGCTCCACTGCTGTTGCTTGAGAGAACTGCAGATACACTTCGGATGGATATTTTTTTTTTTACAATGCTTATTTTAAGCATTGTAAAACTCTGAATTTAAGATGTTCAATGTCTATTTTTGGAAAACATTTAAGATATTCTACTTCCTTTCTTGAAATGCTCTTAGAGATGTTGAAGATTTGCATGAAACACCGAGAAAATCCAGAGCAGCCGTGTTTTCTAACAGAAGGTCAAACTTCATCCCTTATACAAATAATCAGCAAACACCAAAAACGTCCATGATTTTCCATTTTCCTGCTACAGAAACATCTCCTCTGCAGATTTCCTTTCTTTCCCTCCCCTCCACATAATTCAACATCAGCCCACCACCACGGGGATTTGGCTCTTTAGCTCCCACCGTTGCTAAGAAACAGTGACAGGAAGCCTGCCTTTTCGACTATGTGCGAGTTGCTCTGGTTTTCTGTCTTATAGCATTCCCAGCCCAAACAATGACGCATTCAGCCAGCTTTCTAGATTCCTACTGCTGCTAATATCTGTGTCAGCTGTAAACAGCAGGAGTGATTTCATCAGCTTGTTTTACAGCTTCTCTGGACCTTTTATGAGTCCTCTTTCTGAGAATTATTTATTTCGATAGTGTAAGTAAATAGACATTATTGCTGCAATTCAAACCTGTGACCTATTTTGTCTCCAGTTAAGCTGTCAAAAAATAAATAAATCAGCTGTAAGTCTATTGATAAATGCCACATTTAGGTTCAAGGTTAAGGATCTTCAGATTTTCTCATGAAGTTTTCACAAGTTTTAGTGTGGATTTTTTTTCTAATCCTTGCAGTTTTAAATTATATACCCAAGTTCAAATATGTACACTTCCCACAATTATTTGGATGTATTTCCTCTGAAGCAAACCATTTTCGTAGCCATTAATGAGACACTTTTCTGAGCAGAGGTCATCTAAATGTGTAAGTCTAGTGGCGCATATATCCACTTTTTAAAAACATGGTTCACATTTGAGAAGCTTAATATTATCCTGTTGTGTCCATTCTTATATCAGTTTTAATGTGTTTTTTGATCACTGACAGCATGATGCTGTCATTACTACAAGTATGCTTGACACCTTGACTCCAAACATACTTCTTCACATTGCGGTCAAATATCTGAATCTGAGGGAGGAAAACAAACATGAAATAAATTTTTGATCGTACACATATTTTTCTGCTGTTGTCACTTTAACTGATGGCCATTGAACTTTTGAGTATCTGTATAAAATTTTATGTGCTATTTTCTTAAAGATGAAAATAAACCCATCAAATCCTAAAACAGACAAGTGGTTGTGAGGTGTACATTCTTAACAGGTCAAGGGAATTTTTAAGCAGACTGAATTCCTTCCATCAGTAAATAAATCCCTGCATCAAACAGCAAAATATTTTCAATGTCCCTAAGAAATCTCTGCTTCTAATTGATGTTGTGTCTCCTCCTTCTTTAAGCCTTTCTTTTATCTCTGTGTGTGTACACCACCTGAGCCACTTTAGTGCTGTTTAGAGAGGCAGCATTAGGAGGAGACAGTAGATTAAAACCTGCAACAAATTTACCAGAACCACACTCAGAAGGATTTTCAACCTGCAAAGAATTATGCAGAAGGTTTTTTTTTCTTTAGTGGCATGAAATAGAACTGAGAGCGTATTTAAAGTAAAGATTAAACATTTTTTTCTACCAATCACAAGGATGAAACTGAGCTTCTAAAAATGCACGACATGTCATCACTTCTGTTTTCCCTTTTCCTTCTGAGTGTGTTTTTAAACTGAAAGATTCTTCTCAGGTGCCGAGAGAGGATATGCAGCCCCTTAGAAATAAACTTCTTTTGCAAGGGACCATTTGGGATGTTTTCTTTGTAAAAACAAACTAACAGATAGATCATTTAACTGGTTTATTCAACAGTTAAAATTATGCCAGGGCTTTTGGTTTATGCTTGAGCTACAGCACTGTTCATGCCAATTGAACTATTTCAAAATTTGTTGGTCAAATCACAAACTATATAGTATTTTATGGATGGTGTTTTCAGGGTGATGTGCAATCATAAGTGCACACAGTATTTTATGCTGTTTAAAATTAAATTAAATTGTTAATTTTAGCCTCATCTGACCCAAACATCTTTTTTCACGTGTTTGGTATGTCTCCTATGTAACCAGGGGCAACAGCAAACAAGGTTTTTTATAGCTTTCCTTTAACAATGGCTCTCATTCAGGCACTCTTACAAGAGGAACAATAATTGTCCAGTCAACACCTTCTCCAAAAACCTGAGCTGCGGGTGTCTGCAGGTCCTCCAGCTTTTTAAATTTTTTTCTTCTTCTCATGTTTGTGCCTACAAAGGAGCAGCTTGTCTTTGTTCTCTTCTCTTTAAAACACTCTTCATGGTTTTTATAGATCAGTGAATGGCTTGGTACCACATTACAATAACATTCTGTTGTAACTGTATCAACCTTCCAGACCACTCAGGTCTTCTGGTTCAGGTCTCTGCATCTCCAGAATCAGAACCAAATACAGAGAAGCAGTTTTCAGTTTATGTGCTCTTCTTATCTGGAACAAACTTTCAGAAAACTGTGAAACTGTTGAAACACTGAGTTCCTCTAAATCAAGGTTAAAAACACATTTGTTTAGAGTTCCCTACAATTAATGATAAGTTAACATAAATTAAAGTGTGAATTGCATTACTTCTCTTTTTTAATGTCATGTTTCTTCTTTTGTTTCACGTTGTAGGCACTTTGACCTGCCTTGTTGCTGAAACGTGCTATTCTAATAAACTTAATTTGACTTGGTGATTTCGACTACTTCTCTAATTCTTTCTCCTACCCAACCTGTCACTCAGTGAGGACCAGCATGTTTGCAATTGTACCATGACTTCCTTTTGGGAGCATAAAAGTAAAGAAAGCTGAAAAATACACCTGACACACTTTTCAGCTTGTTTTCAGATCGTCATTTGAAATTTCAATAAGGTTTGTGGTGAAATGGGACAAAATGTGAACATTTTCAAGAGGTATAAATATATTGGTCAGGTACTGTAAAAAAATACTGGCAATGTTTTTATTTACTGATCTTGAAACAGAATATTTCTTTCATTTTCGTTTTTGTGGATCCATGTTGTTCCCTTGAATAACCTTGCAGTCCATTTTGCCATGAATTACAGTTTCCCTCAAGCCTGATTTAACTAAGATGATGATCCCGCCTCTGGCCTGCAGCTGCATCTTACCCTCGTTTCCTGTAGCTCTGCAGGGAGTGGCCGCTGGTGTAACGTTCAGCTTTGATTGAATTGTATTCTGCCCCCTTGTGGACGCTGGCCTGATGTCAAGGGAGGGTAGAGGAGGTTTAATGGGCAGCTTACTCATAAACATGAAGTCACTCAGAGTCACCTGAGAGTCACCTGAGGTGACTCTCAGGTGTCACCTTAGACTCTTGATTAAGATATGGTTCAGTTTTAGTTCATTTCGTTTATTTTAAAATCGAATTTATTACAACTTACATTTAGATAATTATAATTTTCCTTCTGATGGGTCCAAATCCAAGTCCTCCATCTCGTTGCTCTGTTTACAGTCAAGCTGTCAGTCAGCACTAAAATTAAAGAGCGCTGCTGCATTAACCCTTATCCTCTAAATTACTTCTTAAAGCACAGCTGCGGTGGCCTTAGAGGCCACATTAGCCTCACTTATGGGAAGAACAGGCAGATAAGCTCTTCAGGTTGCTCTCTTGTCTAAATGTGTTAAAGCGAGATAAAATGGCTGCTGGATGCAACGTGGTCTGGTTATATTTCACTGAACTCCAGATAGGGAAACCTTTCTGTCTGCAGGAGGCCAAATGGTGAGCCTGGCTCAGTGTTTTCATTTTTACCCAAAGCTGCACGGTGGCTTCACTGCTTCTGAAACATCAGTGTCAGGAAGAGAAAACATTCCTTATGGAAAGACCACAATTAGAAAGACAATAATTATTTTGTTCAAGTCATGCATTAATCTGTTTTACAGACTGACACAGCAAATTAAAGCAGAAAGGAAATTGTAACTAGCTTGTAATTTTTAAATACAACTAATTTCCGGTTTAGATATTTAAATGGTTTAAAATTTTTAAATGACTTGTTTTCCTTCAGAATCCAGTCTGATTTAATACTAATTTAGTACTAATCATTACCAACTTACTGTTACTTCATCACATTTTCAAATGTTATAATGAATCTTATCACATTTATCAATGTGAATCTTATCAATCAATATTTGGACCTTTTAATGATGCTCAGTACAGCCACTTCAATACACAAAGGTTCTTGATATTCAAGTTTAGATGCTGTATTGCTCCAGGCGTAATACATGTGGTTAGCTGGCTCCATAAAAGATAATGAAGCATACTGAAAGTGTCATCAATAAAACATCTTCACGGAACATTTTGTATGATTTATTTGAATTTTTTTTTCCATTTCTAGGAATACCTAGGAATGATGATTTTTACCCCTCCATTCAGGGAATAAAGTCACATATTCGGCTTTTGGAGAAAACAAAATTCTTTCTCATTCTTGACAGACATAAAATAAATAAGTAAATAACTTCCATTAGAGTCATTAGAGTGATTTTGTAATAGCAGTGAAAAAGTAATGACCAGGAGTCACATTTACACAAAATGTTGACTCATTTCAGGGAGAACAGCAACCAATCAGTCTCAAATAATGAAGCATATATGACTCTCTGCAGAGTCATATATATATATAATGCTGAAATCTCACTGGCTGATCATCAGCTGCCAGAAAGAGGAGGAGCTGCCACCGCTCTAAGATGACATGTCACATCTCCAGGGAGTCGCTTCATCACCTGTTGAGCAGAGCATGGGCTCTCATGCAGATGCTCTCCTGTATTGTGCTTGTGTGACACTTTATATGGCCCGGTCCTGTTTGCTCTCCCCCAGTAACCTCAGTGAACAGCTGCACTCTCCCTTTGGTGGTATACTATTGAGGAATATCACCTTACTGTGAGCTATAAGTTCAGACACAACTTCACTTTAGTTTCACATGAAAATAGAAACTTCCTACTTTAAATGTAAAATTCACAAAAAAAAATATCTTTGAATTTAAATATCTTTTTTTTAACACAGGATAATGAGATTTACCTCATCAGAAAATCAAATGTAATTGTTTGTGAAGAACTGCTACAGTTACAAACAACCATTGTTAATTATAGACAGAAAAAAAGGAACATGTTATTTTTCTAAAATGTTGTTAGTTTTACAGCAGATGTGATGGGACAGAAACATTTCATGAAAGCTTTGGGGATCATTAAGATGTTTTTAAGAATTAAATCAGTTCATTTTATTTGATTTTAAATATCTTGAATAAATAATTGAAAATAAACTCAATCTGCTATTTTTAAACTTTCGGTTTAAAAATGTTATACGGCAACCACTTTGCAAGAAAACTGCGCTCAAATTCAACAAATAAAAATTTGCAATGAGGTAAGATAAATACTTCAATTTTATTGCTGTGACAAAGTAAAGGTGTCTGTCATGCAGTAGGAAATAGAAGTTGGCTTCAAATTGGTAAAAGATTTAAAACTGCTGCATTCACGCCACAGAATTATCTAAGATCATCTATAATCTTCTTTCAAGACAACTAATTATTTGTTCCATTGACAGGTTCCTGTCAAAGCTTCAGTGAAAACTCCATAAACTGTGATAAATAATTCAACCAACACTATCACTTTACTTGAGATAAACCTGCTGGGTTGCCATGGTAGGACTGCATACATTATTTACTGGCTGAGTCAATGTGACTGCAAGGCAGCTTACTGGCTCCCAGTCGTTTTTAGATCCCTTCACACAGTGAGGATTAAACGTGGTATTAATCCATGGCAAACAAAATACCTTGTCTGAGCTGAATGTTTGCCTCCGAATGAGAGGGAAGGAGCTGATCTGCAGTGTGCTGGACCATGTAACGTGGCAGAGAGGCTGCAATGGAGGGGACAGTAGTGACGGCAGGACCGGAGAAGCCACAGAGGCGGGTGAGGTTCCGGGTGGCTTCAGGGAACAGTGGCCGGGTCCTGAAGGAGATGTTCAAGGATGAGGGGGCCTCAGACTCCTTGGATTCAGACTGCACCAGCAGCTCAGATGCCGAGCGGGCCAGCACCCCTTCTACAGCTGGAGACGTTCAGGGGAACTTGTACGGATTCCTGGGCTCGGAGCTGGACGACAGTGAGAGTGAGCCTGATGAGCTGCTCATGTACGCCGGGGCCACCAAGGACTGGATGTTCACCACCAAGAGGGTCAACATTCTCAGCAAAAACGGGACGGTTCGAGGGGTCAAACACAAAGTCAGCGCAGGCCAGGCGCTCTTTGAGAACCTTCCTGACGGTGTAAGTACCAGTTGGCCATAATCACATTATTGCCTTAGTGATCTTAAGACTATTTTCTTTCTGAGTTGCATATAGAAACTGCAGTGCCTTGGAAAAAACATCCAAATGGTGCTAAATTATTCAAGACATTGAATTTGTTTTTATAATAGACTAACAGTAGTAGTAACAGAAAGTAGTGCACAGTTGAGGTTTAGTGACTTTCAGTGCCTTTCAAACTTTTTTAGAAATAAACAATGATAGGCAAGCAAATATATTGGGCCCATATTATTCTGACGCTCCTAAATAAAGGTGTTGATCAGATGAGAGAAAGATTGCCTTTGAACCCTTCTACAGGAGAAATTCTATGTGTATTGGAAGACTGGCACAGGGCATCACCCTGAACACACCGTCCCGATGGTGAAACATAGTGGAGGCATCATGATGCTGTGGGGGGGGATTTTCAATCTTGGAAGAAATTGTAGTAGAGGCTGCAAAAATGTTTAAGATCAGGTGTAGGTTCATGTTTGGACAGGGCAATGAAAGAGAAAAAACAAATGCTATAGAGACCTAGTCAAATCCGATAAAGAATCTCTAGTTAGACCTAAAAGATGCTATAAACAGATGGTCATCATGAAGTCTTTCTAAGTTTGAGCTTTGTTACAATAAAGAGTGGGCATACATTTTAGTTTATAGGCTAGTAGAGTCATACCCTACACACTAGCAACTGATCGTTGTTTCACAAAAGCTTTCACTTAGTCGTGTTTAATTCAATTATTAGTTAAATTTTGTTGTTTGCCATAATAAAGGTAACTGTGTTTATCTGGTGCTTTGGTGGCGCAGGGATTTAGCACACCCACATACGGAGGCCTTAGTCCTCGACCCGGCCGTCCCAGGTTCGAATCCTGGCCTGGCGACCTTTGCCGCATGTCTTCCCCCTCTCTCATTTCCCTCATTCCTGTCCACTAACTATTAAATAAAGGCCGCTAGAGCCATTAAAACCTTTAAAAAAAATAATAACTGTGTTTATCTGTCACAAAAAATGCGATAAAGTATTGAGAGTTGTGGTTGTAAAGTGACAAAATTTGAAGTTGTTGCTGTATAAATTCTTTTTAAAAAATGTTTTTTGAGCGGAACCAGAACTCGCTCCCAAGCGAGGATGAGCGCACACAACAATTAAAAATTAATGATCCATTTCATTAAGTGTTTCAGGAGAAACTAATCAGGTTAATGAATTCAGCACTGCTTTCTAGTATCACAGCACCGTCTGCTGCATGTCACTTCAAGGAAACACTGAGCCTGTTTGCTAACACAGGAAAGGCTTAGCAAATAGTTCACCACAAAGTGATATGGCAGAAACACACAATGCACACACAGCCTTCTCTGAACAATTCAATAAAATGTTCTTTCTTTAGGGAAAAGATTAAATTCTTATGAAGGTGAAGAGGCCTGAACTGAATGAAGTCATATGAATGTAAAAGTTATTCATGGTTTTGAAACTCTTCAGCTAAGTCTAAAAGCAACATAATAGTGAATATATTGGCTAAATGTGTTGCCATTGGGCTACTTTTAATTTGCCTCAGTAAAAATGCTTGCATGCTCAACCAAGAAGCAAAGTTTCGACTCTACTTGTGATGTAACATTCTCACCTTTCATTTTTGACTTTTCTTAGGTGCATTTACCACTTGAGTTTGGACGCATAGTAATCTACACCACGAGTTTCCGTGTGGTGAGAACCACTTTTGAGCGCTGCGAGCTGGTCAGGAAGATCTTCCAAAACCACAGAGTGAGGTTTGTGGAGAAGAACATCGCCCTGGACAGCAAGTATGGGAAGGAGCTGGAGGAGCGGTGCAGACGTGTTGGTGAAGCCCCCTCGCTGCCAGTCGTGTTCATAGACGGACACTACCTCGGGGTCAGTCCTGCACACTGCTTCTCAGCAGCTCCAGGCGTTTGTCTCAAGCACTTCTAATGGTTTGGAACTTGTTTTGCAGGGTGCTGAGAAAATACTTGGCATGAACGAATCAGGAGAGCTGCAAGATCTACTGACAAAAATCGAGGTTTGGTTTCCCCTGCAGCCAGATTTGAAAATGATATTATTAATTATAGATTGTGGCCAAGTAGATGAACTACCCAGAAGTGTTTTCCCCCAGTTTCAGTTTGATGCAGGCAAACAATAAATAATTCAGTTGTTTGCTCTGAGATTTATTGGCATAATCATTATACCAGCAAAATTTTCACATCCCAAAGCACTGAGGTGAATTGAGTGCAAACAGGAACAATCAGCTCCTCCCACTCACTTTATCATCAATAAGGCATTTGGCACATCAATATCCAGGCATCTGTAATACAGAGGCCGTTATTTATTGATTTTACACAATGCTATTGGCTCCATATAGTGTGAACTATAATCCCTAAAAATAAATATTTCAGCTTCCCCCTCAGCTGTGGTTGGTCTTTCTCATCCTTTGCTTTAATTTTGAATTCCGAAAAGAAACTAAAACTAGATCCAAAACTACAATGACATTTAAGTCAGTTTTTTTAGCCCCGAGGGCAATTAGAAGGGTGGCGCCCTGAAAGGTCATGCATACACAAATTAGCCTGAAACTGTCCAAAGACATTGGTGATTGTGTGTTTACAAGCATGAACACCAAACTATTTTGAATGTTAATTCTGCAAAACAATAGGAGACTGGAATTTTGGGAGATGCATTAACTTTCTGTGTAGTGGATGAGGAGAGGATCACAGTGTACTCTGTCTTTTAAATGTTAAGCTAATAAGAGATAAAATACATTACTTTGAGGGCATTGAAAAGAATAAACCTCTTTCAACTTTTCTCATTGTCACATTTACATGTTTGATAAACTGAAATGGTTCGTGATTCTGAAATGGAGGAAAGGGATACTTTGTTTTTAATTTTAAAAAATATACATACTCTAAAAGTGGAATTTTGTATTCCATCTTCTGAGTTTGTGTTTTGATTATCTGTGCCTGTTAAAGAAAACCATTCCCCACAGGATGATACTGCCACTACCTTTATTTACAGTGGGGACAGTATGTTCATTGGAATGCAAAGTGCTAGCTTAGTGATCACATTGAGTGGATAGAAAACTTCTACACACCTTTGTTAAAATAAAAATGTATTTGTTCAATACAAATGAAAAACAAATGACAAACAGGCAATGAAACATGCCCAACCTTTTCCCTTCAACCTTTTTGTTGTTCTATCAAATGAAATCCCAATAAAGCACTCTTTAGAGTATGTGATGTAACAAAATGTGAAAAAATGCAGTCTGAATACTTTTGAACAGCTAACAACGAAAGCCAACCATTTGATAGTCCAGTTTGCAAAATCTGCCTGAATTTATAAACAATAAGCATCAAATCACTGTGGCCTGCAAAAAGACATGAAAAGTCTGTCTTTGAAATACTAACACCATAATTTTAAAGAATTTTTTCACGGGTTTGATTACATCTTCGTAAAAAGTTTGTTCCATTTTTTTTAATCATGACTTTATTTGCACATAGAACATTGTTGGCATTTGAAGCCTTTATCCAGAAACATTTTCTCCGTCTCTCAGAGGGTTCAGCATCCCCAGACGTGCCAGACCTGTGGAGGCTTTGCCTTCATCCCGTGCTCAATGTGCCATGGCAGCAAGATGTCCGTGTTCCGCAACTGCTTTACGGACTCCTTCAAAGCCCTAAAGTGCACTTCCTGCAACGAGAACGGCCTGCAGCCCTGTGCTAGCTGCAGCTAGTGAGGACGGTGTGCCTGGACCAAGCATCCCACCTCAGGACCAAAAACAGGAACCTGACATGGACAGCAACACAGCCAGTGAAACACAACACAGCAGGATTCTTTCTCCATGGCCATTATCATTGTGAAAACTGGAATTTGTAATAAAATCTGCAAACTTTCTGATTGTCTCTGTGTCAGTCGGATTTCCCTGAAGCATACTTGATTTGTAAAAAAAACAAACATCCACTGAAGGGTTGTGAACTAGCTTGCCCTCTGGGAAACATAAGCTTGTTAGTCAGGAGGCGTCGTAATTAACAAATCTCGTCACTAATCCTATATCAGACACGGTTGGATAACAGACACTCGGGACAAACAGTGAAAGTCAAGGGCTCAATTTTCAGACAGTCGCAGGCAGCAAACTGGAACTTTGCTCACAGGGAAGAATAGAAATTAATTCAAACGATAACATTAAAAACCCTTTGAAAAGCTACTAGTTGATACAATGCTTAGCCACCAAAAACAACATATGAGCCCTAGATTTTGTTGATATAATCTCTGTTGCCCAAGTTGTGCTTGGGGCAACAGATGCTAATGATGCATCTCAACAAGCTGGGAAAACATTGAGTAGTGAATTTATTGCAGCAATTCAATTAAAATATGAAGCTCATATTTCATACAAATCCTTGTATGAACTTAGTCTTGATTTAACACAAACACAAAAAACTATTCAGTGTAAAACATTCTAATAATGTTTAGGCGCAATGTATCTGTATTTAACTTCCAAAAATAAGAATCTTTTAAAAAATATATTTTCTCTAACTCGTTTTTTCAGGCCTTTGTCCTCTGCAGCTCTACTCTCTTGACCTGAATTCTTGATCCAGGTATTTGAAGAAGAATTAATGACAAGCAAAAATAAAGAAAGAAAATGCAAATACATTATGTTTAATTTTATTAACTGTTTTATATTCTGCTGAACATATCATGCATAAAAGACCACCTGCCCCAAATGGGCCAAATACTTCGAATTTTAGACATGATTGGATAACAGACACTCTTTCTGTTCTTTTTTAATAAAGTGTTTCTTATTATCTGTACTAGACGTAAAGTGGTATTCCGGGCAGTAGCACCGGCTTATTTCGCCTCTACTCCTGGCCGGCTCTGGTTGGCAGCAAATGTTGGGTCCATTGAGGAAACGCAGCGCAGCTCTCTATGCTGTCATAGCCCTGTACAATGCTGCTTGAACATTATTAGACAAGGCAGCACCGTAAAGAGGCTAAAAGCGTAGAGCAAAGTGATGGTGATCAGCAAAATGATTCTCCTTCAAGATGCTCCTCTTCCTCCTGCGATTCAAGCCAAACAAGCGACCATTATTACAACAGTTTAATTACTGAAAGCTGATTCTCTTCATTGACAATAAAAGATGACTACAAAAAGCTCGCAGCTTTAGTTTTGTTAGGTGTTTTGAGATTCTGGGCTTTGTGATCACAGGCTTGACGTGATGGAGAAAATCTGAGGCTTGACTGTGTAGGATCAGTGCGCCCCCATCTGTGGGGTGACTGAGATGAAAAGACGGGAGAGGGAATTGAAACACAAATGGAAGATGCATTGAGGATTCCGCCCCCCCCCCATCACACTTCTAAGAGCCTAAAACAAAATGTATTTATAAGAGATCATAAAAGCGTCATTGTTGGCGCCCAGTTGCCGGAGACGGGATGATATATATGAAGCGATCAGCAGACACGTCTCGACGCTCGTCTAATCTAATGATGAACCCGGTGATCCGGTTGCTATTTTTTTTCTCTCAATGTCCACAAGCGAGCATGTACTGTGTGAAGATGGGGCGATATGAACGGAAACGAGATGGGCAGTGGCGGCGCTGACCTGGGAATGGGAAGACGAGACATGACACTGATGATGCGCGCAACACCCAGAAATGTTCACACAACATTCAATGGTTAAAAACCTGCAATGGTGGGATCGTCCGCAATGCGTCCGCTCTCCAAGGATCTGCGAAAAAAAAAGGTTATTTCAGTCGAGTAATCGAGCGTGGTCCGGCCGCCGTGCTGTGCGTAATGTTTTTGAATGGTCGGTCAATGCGCAGACTGGTTGGAAATGACTGTTTTTATTGACGTCAGCGTACAGGCTGGTGCCCCTCTCTCTCATCCCCACAACTGCACCATCTAATGGCTTTACATTCCAGTCAACCATCTGGGGTTCAAACAGGAAGCAGGCCCCCGATCCGCTACAAGAGAGGCTTGAAATTTGACTTAAGGGGCCCCAAGATGTAAACATCTGCAGAGCACAATGTCAAGCAAACAACCAAAGATATTACTAACAGTCTGCAGGTGGAGATTTAACATGAATTTGAGACTCCCATATTGATTTTTCTCAGAGATTTTAGGCACAAAATAAGCCTGGACTTCTTGAAAGGGACCCATAAATACCACTCATATTGGTAAAACCAGCTGAGTGCTCTAAAAAAAAACAAAATCCTAAGCTGTGTGACAACTTACTTGTGTTTGTGTTGCTGATATGGGTTGAATTGAGTAAATCTGACTGAGACTCATACAGAAAACTCTTTTAAATAGCTTAAACCAGCAGTTCCCAAAGTTGGTGCTCGAGGCATCTTGCATGTTTTAGTTCTCTCCCTGGTGGTAGAAACAACTTTTCAGCTTGTCAATGTTCTTAGGCCTTCTAATGAGCCATCATTTGATCCAGGTGTATTAAACCAGGGAGAAACTAAAACATGCAGGATGCAGGAAGGCTGACTTTGGGAACCACTGTCTTAAACCTAACATTTAATATTTGTGTCTTTCTGGACTTTAATAAATTCCTGCATATTATGTGATGCTCTCCACAGGTTGCATTAGAGCCTCATTTTAGCACCCTATAGGTTTCATTCCCTTCAGGCCCATGTGGGACCTACATGCCATGTACATCCAACCTGTAGCGAGAATGTCATGATCACAGCTTTTTTTGTTTCAAAGTCCCAATAGACCCACACATGAAGCAGATGACTGTCTTGCATATTTTTTACTAAGCTAAACATATATGTGGGCACCATCTCATTTTGCTCCGGTTTAATAAATGGCCGTGGGCAGATGATGGATTTCTTTTATGGTTCCCACTTTTGAGTTTGATATAATTTGTATTAGAAAACCCAGTTAAGTGCTATCTAAACAAGGTAACAACTCAAATTACACAAACAATCTAGGTCCCATACGGGTCCCACTTTGTACCCATAGTTGTTTTGCATCAAATTAACATGGGCGAGTAAAAGGGGCCCAACATACAAGATTCAAGCAAAGCTTGATTAAGAGTTCAAATTCTCTTTAAAAAGCTGCCAAAGACTGACACAGGTAGAACCAGTCAACATGTGCATCGGCGAGGGACTTAGTGTGCCTGAAGACCCATTTGGGTTTATTACATTTAATTCATATCAGCAAATTCAGTTGTACAATCTTTATAGGTATAGTCATCAATTCAAATAGCCCTGTTATTCCGGTCACATACGTCCCTTAGATTTCTTGAATCAAGTTAACAGTTTACATGAGGTAAATATGTCATCCTGTGGACAATCCCTGCATGTAAGGGCCCACCCGTGTAAGTGCTGACTGGTTAACCACACAACATGTATGAGAAATGAATAAAACACCATGATTCAATAAATTATTTCAAATTTATTCTAAGTCCTTCAGCAGTGGCAATATCAATAAAATATTTAACTACTGACACCTTCAAAAAATATACATAAATCCATCATCCATGAACAGAGCCATATGACTACGGCCCACCTCCGGAAGCAGAGAAGAAACTTGTGGCAGGTGCAACTGTGTGCTGACAGAGAATTAAAAAAAGAAAAAAATACATGCATTTATGCTGAACTGTTTTCTTTTTTAAGAATAATCAGCAGAAATACTAAAATGGGGATTGATTATTTTTGATAATTCACTGTAGAAACAGGAACGAACTGTTGTCCGGAAACCTGTGGGGAGGTTTCAAGACCCCAACACCGTAAAGAGGCGGTTGGGGTCTCTGAATGACAAGCAAATTGTTTTGATGAAATTTGGAGAAGATGAAAGGGTTTTGTGCTTTTTGTTGAAAAAGACAAAAATAATTCCACCCCCCTCTTGGAGTTTCATATTTGAAACAATACATTCACTTGCTGATCAGTTTGAAGCAAAACAACTCTTGAAAATAAACCTATGTAATCATTTATGGGGATCAAATTGTAATCCTCACATTTTCATCGCTACCAGTTTTATTTTTCAATAAAATATCACAAAGACATGATAAATTACTGCTGATTTTTTTTTTCTGGTTAATTTTTCCGTCCCACTAGAAATAAAATGAGAAACTTTACACCCATTTAATCAGATTTTTTTCTTCCTCAAGCATTAAAATCTTCTCGTCGCAACACTGAGCCACCTTCAAAAAGGCTTCAAATTAAACGAAAATAAAAAACAAAAAACATCGACTAGCCTTTAAATATGTTCTGTTTAAATACGTAGAGCTCCAGTTTCCTTTGCACTTGTGAAGGAAACACTGCCACTGTGGTTCATACGCAAGATTGACACACAAACATAGTAATTGATTCTGGTCCTGTTCCGAGTTTTGCTAAAATCCAGACACAAACACAGAGGAATGTAAGCCAAAGCAAACAGTGGCTGGTTGGAAGGACTCCTGCTTAGATTCAATAAGATGTTTGACAGTCTTGCTATCTGCTGACGAACTGAGCATCTCCAACAAGTACTGTTCAGACATGCTGTGTTTACGCCCGGGAGTGAACTGGTGTAAGACTTCAGGTTTATCTGTGGTGGAGATGCTCAGAGTGGGAGGTGGGCTTGGCTTTTTCTATTCCTTCTGCTAAAGTCCTTTGTGCGGCGGGACGTTTCCACAGCAGTCACTATAGTATCTCCAAGTCCACATGGCGAACATCTGGGTTACGTTGCTGCAAAAGGAAATAAAGACGGTTACAAATCTCCCCATGAGATGTTTTCTAATGCACACATGAACAAAAAACTACTTCAGCACAACTTCCTCCCTCGATACCTTCAGCTCCTTCTCCAGGCGATCCACCTCAGCCCCTAAAGTGTCAATAATGTTCTCGCCGTGTTTCAGCATGAAGTTCTCCAACTCTTCAGGTGTTTTCACCTGCTGAATGTCCTGAAGAGACACAATATAAACAATGCCACGGCTGAGCGATCCGTTTCACACCCTGACGTCTGCAGTAAACAATGCAAACATTGAGGTAGACTGAAGATTGACAACGTTGTAACACCGTTCAGCGGTAACACTGGTGTAAAATGGTAGAGACGTCTATCTAGAGGACAGTTGATGGTAGACAAGTGCTGGTTGAGTGAAAATCACAGATCTTTGCTTGGTAACTAAGAATGACTGTAAACTAAGGTTTTTTTGTAAGGGCTTCCCTCTATTTTTCTTATTTAAATCTAAATATTGTCACCTGAATATGAACACTTCTAACTTGACTCATTAAAATGGACATCTCAGTTATTCTGGCAAGTTAAGCCAGTTAGTCAACCACTGGCCAAGACAAAAATAACCATAAATGTTTACCAAACATGTTTAGCTTTCTACAGACAGAAAAAAGGGCCATCAAAATCTGGGTCCACCATGAAAAGAAAAAATATGAGAAAGCATGATCTTTTAAACAACAACAAAGTTATCTACTGCAAATAGAAAGTGGAAGCTTACGCTGAGGATTTGGTCAATGTCTTGTTTCTCCAGGTAAGACCGTGTCACCACTCGGCCATCGAAGTCAACTTCAGCCTTGAAGCGCACTTTACTCAGGCCCATATCTGTGGCCTTCACATCATGGATGGCTCTGCGTGCAAAAAATACGGTTGTAAAACTTCAGCACAAGCAGGGTTTCTGCCATGCAAATCACAATCACATAGAGAAAAATATTTGATAATCTAAAGCAAAGGGCAACATGGGCTGAATCATACAGCAAATTCAAGCAACAAACAAACTGAGGCTGCGGCGTTGTACAGAAAGCCCCCCAATAAGTCTGGCAATGCTGCACATATTCAGCTAGTGTGATGAAGCATAAGTGCATAAGACTTCTCTGCGATCAGTTCACTGAACCATCACCATATAGTGGAGACCTGGCTAGAAATATCTGAAGTTATTTCTTATTACTTTTTAGGCCAAACATGTTTGCTTTTAACCTAATCACATCTGAATCAAGATTTAGTTTGATTATTAGATGACTTTCATGTGTTTTTTCTACTTAACAAAAATAACCAAAGGTCAAGTAGAAAAAACACATGAAAGTCATTTAATAATCAAACTAAGAGAAACTTTTTGGAAATTTAATTCTATATGTATATATAGAAAAACTGTAGCAGGTTTGAGGATCGTGTGAGTGAGGTAATAAACTGGGCGACTGTGATTTTATGAAGCTGAGCAGAAGGTGCCTTTTGTGTCCACTCCTCTAAATAGAGTGGTTTATTTGAACCTCACTCCACACCATAGTTTGATGTCTTTGACCAGATTGGAGTAGTAACTGGTTACATTTACTTTGATGACATCATTATAAACTTTTAAATCAGATGTTATGATCAGTTTTTCCAACACTTGCGAAACCTTTTTACGGAATACCTTGTTGGATGACTGCTTTCTACTTCTACTAAAAAATATGTTGAAGTCGTGCGAATCTTACTTTTTGGGTACTCTACCCACCTCTGCTCTTACCTCACAGCCGGGTCGTTCTCCAAGAACTCTGTGAGCTTCTGGACTTGCTCCGGCTGTATGGAGCGGCCCAGCAGGGCCTCGGTGTTGGTGTAGATCAGGAACGCCGACACGGCGCCCAGCAACGTTCCCACGCCGAGGGAGCCCAGACTGTCATAGTACGGGTTACCTGGGACAACGACAGTTCCATGCTGAAATTTTTTGAACAACAGGAATTCAAACAATAACTAAATGGCTGAGAATGTTTTATATCTGATGTGAAAATCCCAGCTTGGGAGATAATATATTTGTGTTCACCTGTGAGTGAGGTGAGTCCCATACAGCCAGAAGCGATGATGACCCCCAACACGGCAGCAGCATCTTCCAGCAGCACCACGTTGGTGCTGGGGTCTCGACTCTGCATGACTTTACATAGTAAACATAAGGATTTTTATAAAATATGTTTTTACGCAGCAGCTCATAATTCACATCTTGTTTTCACCAATAACAACTTTTGATAACACAGAGATTTAGATAATTGTGGGAATCTGACAGAAACTTGCATTCTTTCACAAAGATAGTTGGCTGTATTTTCTGTGTGTACTGAACAGAAATCAAACACCAAACTTTTTTTTCACATAATTAGGTGCAAAATGTGCATACCATATTCATAAAAAGACATCCCGTGCTTGTGGGCACTCTTCTTTATCTCATTAATTGCAACTAGTAAGGTGGCTGAGAAAGAAAAACAAACATGTTTCAATTCAAGCTGCAAAACTTCAGCTAAAAATAATAAAATCTCATATTCTATCAAAGCAACCAACCTCCTTCAGACACCAGAGAGCCTGCTAAAATACAGTAGGCCTGTAAAATTAATATGTGAAAAGCTTCTATTAGTATATAACTTCTTTCTTTACAGAGTTAAGTTAGTATTAAGTTAATGTTAGTATTCAGAGCAGACACTCACCCAGAGCAAAGATTCAATTGGTTCTGGGTGTAGTAATCCCATAATGCCATGGTACCAAGAGAGACCGGCTCCCATCATAAAAATGCCCACGCCACTGATGAGGGAGGCGATGTAGCGCATGTTTGAAAAGCCATACCTGAAAGATGGAGCGAGACTTAGACTGGCAACGTCTACTCAGTTACAAACACTCAGTTACTGTATGTACATACAGACAGTGAAGCAGAGTTTCTGTAGATCCGTCATTTCAAAATTCAACACATTTCCAGGCCCAATTAATTTTGAAGATTAATGATCTGCAATAAGTACTGAAACACTGAGCAGCTGGACAGTTGCGTTCAAAAGTTTAGGAAAGGTCTAATGAAACTTATCCGTAATGTTTATAATGCATTTAGGTACATGTTCAAATTTCCATCAGAAAGTTCAATATTTCTAACTTCTTGTGAAAGTTTTTTTTTCCCACTTTCACTCTATCAGAAAATATTCAAATAGCATATTTTTTCTAGGGTGCAGACAGAGCATACTTAGTGTTTCAAGGAATAAAACTCCTACAAAATATTTGCTCTTTAGTGACACCTTTAATGGCAAATCAAGAACCAGGTTTCTTAGCTTGTTTTCAGAGAGGTGTGCTGCTTACGGGTGAATGGCGTCCGGGTTCCGGACAGACTGGCTGATTCCCAGGGCGAGCAGAGCCTGGTTGCAGGTGTCGGCCAGAGAGTGGATGGCCTCGGAGAACATACTGGCTGATCCGGTGTAGACCCAGGCCAGAAGCTTGAAGAAGAAGTTCAAGCCATTTCTGAGGACATAAAATAGAGATTCATGAAGCCAAACATTCAAGTTTTACATATGTTTTACTAAATGACATTTATGTACATCTTTTTGAGAAAAATGCTTTGGAAACCAATCTGACACATCCCTGGACCTCTGATGAATTTACTGATTAAATCTTTAGGTCTCACGCGTCGTCCGGCTTCATGTGACTCCACATGTCCTCTAACACAATCTCACTAATCCAATAGGCAGCAGAAGCTCATGTGACTGCAAGTTTCCAAGTTCCCACCCGTTTAAAAACAACCAGATATATTGTTCCTATTAACAGGAATATATATTTACTTCCACTTACAAATATTAAATTCTAGATGGAAAGTTTTCAAAAAGTCTGGGCTTTAACATAAAAACATTCTTGGAAGTCACAACAAAGGACTCATTATGATTTACACAATTTGTAGTAGGTTTAAACACTTATTCATTTGTGCATTAGTTAAATACTCAAAAAATGTGTCTCTGTGATTATGGAAGGAGCAAAATAAATGCCATGGGCAACTTTGGGATGTAGACATTTTTAATAACCCCCAGTAATGTCCGGAGACTTTCAGCACAACAGGTAAGCTTTTCATGCATCATTCTAAAACATTTATTTCCATCAGACTTCTGCACCCATATTCTACCATCACGCTTTCTAAGGATTCTGGGTGATCATGCAGACGGTAATTCACGACCTGCCACTGTGTGTGCTGCAGCTCACAATTCAGTAAATATGAGACAAATGTTCTATAAAAAACATACAAAATTCAGAAGCAACCTGGTAAGACAATAGAAATGAAATAAAAAAACCTTACATGCAGATGGCCACCATCACCACCTTTCCTGGACCTTGCAGAAATGTCGCCCTCTTGCCGGATCGGGGCTTAAGAAAGAGAAAAAATAATAAAAATACTAATTGTTTTCAATTATAATCACAACAACAACATCAATAATAACAATGACAATATTAGACATTTGAAATAGTATTTTGTAATTTTGTCTCTATTGTTCTCTCAAAGGGCAGCAGGTTAGATGGCTCCTCTGGCCAAACAAATCAGCAGAGTGTAGAATATACCACCACATTCCAGCCAGGTACGGCGCAGTCACTGAAATAACATCAACACCAAACAGCAAAGACACAGGGGCAACATGAATGTCACTGTGCGTGAAAGATGCAGTGACCTCAGTTATCAGGACAAAGGTCACCCAAACACAACTAGCAGTAATTAACTATGGTACGATGGCATGTTGCTGAATGTTAATGCTGTACATTAACATGTCAACATTAATATAGCTACTATTAACAGTACAATGTCACATTGCAACATTTCAAAGGTGTCAATTCATTGGTTCATTTTTAAGGTAAAAATACAAACAGTTTAATGTGAATCTACAGCAGGTGTTTCTACAGACGTCAGGCATTAAATACAAAATATAACAGATGATGGAGAAACAAGTGGATGGAAAAACAAAGGGAGAGATGGATGGATGAACATATGATGACAAATGAACAATGTGATAAACAAATGACAGATGAACAACTGACAGATGGATTTAAAGGACATACAGAAAATCTAAGCGACAGATGGATAAACTAATAGTCGAGCAGACAAATGGAAACACAGATGGATGGTTGGAGCATTTAGATGATGGGATAGGAATAAAGTCAGGAACTTCACAAAAGAATACCCCCCCAAAAAGCTCTTACCTTAGTGTTTCCCCAAAAGTCTTTGTACTCCTTTAACAGCTGCTGGTTACGAAAACTATCTGCAGATACACAGACAACAGGATAAACAAAAGATCAAATTAAGCTATTTTTACAACCCCTTAGCAAAACAGACAGTAGATAACTACACCAGCGGAGAGATGATCTGGTTAGTAGTATTTATGATGTAAATGAGAAAACAATATTTTTACCAATTTTTCAAACATGTAGCCTAAAATGTTTTAGGGTACTGAAAATGCATATACCTTTAAATTTCTGCACAAATTTAAATAATGTAGGTTTTTCTACCTACATTACAAAATAAACATATTTTGAGTATTTCTTATGCAACCTCTATAAGCAGAGAAAACTTTGTGCATTTAATTTATCCACAAAGAAACAAATGTTAAACCTACTCTCTTGGTACTCTCTCTCCACTTCTTTCCTGAGATTCCTCTCTCGGTCTAGAGCTTCATTGCTTCCCCACACATCTAGTGCTCTGATAGCAACAAAAAAAAAAGAATATAATCATAAACCAACATAAGAGAAATATGCATGTAAATGCTGGTTTAATAAATGACTTGTTTGAGGAGATTTGGTGTCATTCTCTGTGGATGTTTTGGAGCCGTAACAGAAGAATTTTGCACTAACTTGGCCTCCACGTCTGACCGCAAAAACACAGTGAAAGCCTCTGTGTCGTCATGGGGGCTGCGCCTTCTGATCTTCCGGAGCTGCTCCAGATCACTGCAAGTACAAAAGGAGTAGGGCAAGAAAATTTGAAACAGACTAACAGAAATATCAGTTAATCTTTGTCAAGTGAACTGCAAAAGTATGCTCAATTATTAGCTCCAGAGACAATTATTGTCACACACAGAAATAGAACAGTTTCCCATTTTCCATAATATTTCTATAAAAATACAAGACAAAGGAATCACCTTGGTTTGAGACAGAACTCATTCATCGCTCTGACAGCAGTGATAAAGTTGTTCTTAGTGTATTTGGCTCCATACTCCCTTTTTTTGAGGACAGCTCGAACTGTGTGCAAAGTTAAAGAGCAATGAAATGAAAAACTGATTTCAATCTGAATCAGCAATCAAGGGAACCAATTCAAAATCTGACAGGAACAGACAAATGTGACCTCTTACCTTTGACTTGAATTGCCTCAGCTTTTGTCAGTCCTTGAAGTACTATGGAAGTAAAGATATTACTAGAAATAAAAATTAAGCTTAAACTTCCACAATTCTAGAACATGTAATCAGGCAGACATAAAACAATTAACCAGTTTGTAAATGGAACAGTTTACCTGATGGATTAGTGGTAACTTTTGCAGCACCAGTTGCCACTCTCTGTGCTGAAGGGGAATCAGTTGATTTTGATTTTGGGGGACCATCTTTACTATCACCAGAGGTAGAGTAGTATTGCACCTTTGTGAGACCCAAAGAGGCCACGTGGGAGTCAGGAAGGCTGAGCCATAAGTTGTGAGTGCCTCCAATCTGCCAACCTGTGCAACAGTGGCTCATTAAAGATATTATGCAATGGCGTGTGTCTTTTCAGAAAAAAATTACAATGACAGTAAAAAAAACCCCAACGTCAGGCACACAGCAGGCTTTTACAATATATATGTAGTTTTAAAAGAGTATTTGTATCAATGACATCATAAGAGGCACAAGAAGCTTTTGATGCAGTTTCTGGAGGTTTTGGGTTAAAAGATGTTGAGCTGAGATCAAGTCTGGCCTGAACATGTAATGTGGCTCAACTGTGTCTGACATGAAGCTTTAGACATTGTGACAACCCTCTATAAAAATATCAGGTTTTTATGCTAAAGAATTTACACAAAAATGTAAATAACAAATTTAAACAGGAATTGAAGTGCTTTTACTGAAAATATTGCAGCAAAATGAATAATACAAATCTATTATAGTATAACCCCAATTTTGGAAAGCAATACAGTTGTGATAATATCCATATTCTTGTCACTTCTGTCTTTATTAACAATGCTCCCAACTGACATTGGAAGTATTTTGGTCACAACAATATGCCAGGTGAGAAGTGAGACTCATTAGCATGCAAAGTGTAAGTATGACTGCTTAACTGTGATATATTATGTTGCCCAAACATATGTGTTATAGTTAGGATAATTTGACTATTGCTGAATAATTTAAATATACACACAATAGTCTTGGTACTCATTTTGTCATCCTGCCCTTTATAGAGTACCACAACAAAAGTAAATGTCTAGCATTATATTTTTCTTTCCTGTAAGAGAGAAAAAACAACTAGAATTTGATTAAAAACATGCACAATGCGAAAGCAAAATTTTCAGAAATCAGAAAAAGGTTGACACGAAAGAACTGATTAGTTGCCTTGTTGGTTGCTAGGGAGGATACATCGTGATTCGAGATCAACTGACAAAAATAAAGCAAATAGAATGAGTGATAGTGAAGTCTTCTAAAAGTGACAAATAATCAGAAATTAGTTGGTTTAAGTCTGGCTATGGTCCAGTTGTTTTTTCCCCGACCGTAAAAAAAACAGATTTACAGTAGACATAACAGTAACAGGCAACTCATCCAGAAGCTCACCTCGGGGAAACCTATAGGACCACTGGGACAGCGAGGACCTGTGCTGCAGGGACACTCTGCAGAAGACATGCCATGGTCTGTGGGCCAGGCTGGGGAACATCCTCTCTACAGCGGGGCTTGGTGTTGAAGTGCAGGAATGTGCTCTGTAGATTCACAGATATCCCACTCACAGTTGTGTTAGCATTACCTGCCTGCTAACTTAACCCAACCACCTTTCAAACAGATTAACGTTGAGAAATATCCTCTCGGGTTCAGAGTGTGATTAGTTAGCAACGTTAGCGTGGCTAAACAAAAACAACACGTTCAACTAAACTGACAGTTATAGTAAAACTGAATATTTTTCATTTAACAGAAAAGAACAGCTTCTGCTTGTTGGTTAGCTCTGTTCTGCTCCGGTAACCCGGTGGAGAGCTACATAGCTAACTAGCATGGTCAGCTAACGTCATTAGCCTTGGAAATAACAGGTGTTCTTTAACATTTAAATTTCAGACTAAATTGAAGCAACTGAGTATCGGGTGAGTTTATAAAATATTGTCATAAAAATGAAATACCTTTTTATGTTGAAGCTTGCTCTGCATAGTATGAATCCATTTTACAAATTGATCGTAACGCCGCTTCAGACATACGATGGAAAAAAAACTACAAACATCGAATCACGTGACCTATGACATTTCAGTGAAGAGATCCCGCGCGAGTGAATATGAGTTCATGGAGAATCAGATAATGTCGCGATATTTTGCGCTTCGATGTGGAAGGTCAAGTTTATTTTTTCTCTTTTTTTAACATTTATTTTAAAGACAGATTAACTTTACATATTACAAGAGAAGGAAAACGACTATCAAAAGAGGATAACCTCCCTTTTCATTATCTAAAATAAGCATACTTTTTATAAACTTACATAACATGAAGATAGTTCCCTTAAAAGGTCACAATATCATACTTTCCTAGTGTAAAAGGTTTTAAAATGCGATGCAAAAAGAATCTTAAAAAAAATCAATTTTCTTTGTAGTAGCATAATTTCACACTTAAAATAAAAATGTTTACCCCACTGAATAAATACACTGAAATTTAAAGGTTCGGTGTAGGAGATTATACTACTGCAAAAAAGGATTAATTTCTTTTAAATTCTCCAGCATTACAAATTTGTGAACATGTATGGTCATGTTTATTTTGTATGCAACTTAATATAAGACTCAGTTAAATGCAATCTACTTTTATGAATAACTACAGCAGCACATTTGCATGAGAAACTATGCATTATTTATGCATTATGTATATAATATTTAACTGAAACTGTCAAACTAATTCCACATTATTTCAGCAATATGCACACCACAAAAAAAGAGGAACTTTTTGCAGCAAGTCTGTTAACATATCTTTTAGCAGAAGAAAAATAATGTGTTTAAGCACTAACACGGCTCATCGGTTAGCATGAAGGGAGTGCTTCTATCACTACCCAACCCAAATCAGTATTAAATACGAAAGGGAGGGACTTCTTAACAGTGTAATGACAGAAAAGGGCGTTGTCACCAAACGACAAGATAATCCCAAGACTTAAGAAAGAAATATGCAGGTTTATTGGAACTGTAGAATACTACAAAGGATACAGATCCTGACTTTGCTTTAAAATGGTGCTCCAAAGGGCAGCAGTTTTTTTTTTTTTATAAATTACATAAATGACTGATAAGTCAAACACAAACACAAGGAGGTGTTATTGTCTGGTTATTCAGGCAGTTTCTTGACAACAATCTTTGCACATTCATTACTTTCATTTCACCGTCATTGTACTGTATTCAGAGTGTTTAATCAGTAGTCAAGACCCACCACATAATTCAATAAAGTCAAAACTGAATTTAAGGTTGTTTAGGTAAAATATATAATCTGTGAAAAATATGAACACTGCTTACAATTAAGGTCACTTAAATGCAAAAAATAGAAGATTCTAATAAATTTTATGAAACAGGTCATCACTCTGATGAGAGAATATCCTGGTTCTGGACTGATTGTCCTGAGTTTTTGGTCATATAGAGAAACAAAAGGGTTGGGGACGATGTCTGCATCAACGCATCGTGACAAACTCCTCGGACGAGGTGGGGTGGATGGCGACGGTGTTGTCAAAGTCTGCTTTGGTCGCACCCATTTTGATGGCAACAGCAAATCCCTGCAGCATTTCGTCACAGCCAAGGCCCTGCATATGCAGACCCACCACCTGCAAAGATGAGATGGTTCAAGTTAAAACAAACAAACAAAAAAAACAGAACTTTGTGCCTGAAAAACAATAAAAAAAAAAACGTGGTCACCAAAAACAGACATGTCGTACCTTCTCCTCGTTGCCCACACACACCAGCTTCATGATGCATGGGCTCCTCCTGCTCGTGATGGCGTGATACATCGGCGTGAAAGATGTCTTATAAATCTTTACATTCTCCTTTCCGTGGGATTTAACAGCCTCCTCTGAGACAAAAACATGAATAAGGAAGCTTTTGTCATGCTGGTTTGCTTAGGGAAGCTAGGATTGCTGGGATATTTACCAAGTTATTAGATCACAAAGAATGCTGCAAGTGAAATCATTTAGGATACAGGAGTAGTCACCTTCTGTGAGGCCCACAGTGCCAATGGGTGGGTGGCTGAACACCACTGTGGGGATGCTGGAGTAGTCCAATTTGGAGTCCTTCTTGCCCTCAAACAATCTATGGGCAAGCTTTCTGCCTGCAGCAATGGCAACTGCCCCACAAATAAAATAACAGTGAGCTTTAAATAACTTGGCTATGAAGCGTCTAGTGTCATTTTTGTGTCATTTTCTCACACTCCTACCGGGTGTGAGAAGAGCTTTGCCACAAACATCCCCAACAGCATAGATTCCTGGCCGAGAGGTGTTCTGGAATTCATCCACGATGATGTGGCCTCTTTCATCAGTGTCCAGACCCTGGTAGACAGAAGGAAGAGCACACTTACAGGAGGCAATCTTTAACAAGACATTTTAAATAAAAAAAAACAATCATTTACGCTTTTTCTCGCCAAATTCTTTGGCCAACTGATCCAATTATTGAACCTGTTTTTTGTAGAAAACTGGCTATGAAAAGTGATGGAGATAATGTGGGTTACTGGAACGTAGCTAAACTTTGTACCCTTACAGAGAAGAAAATAAATGTATATATGCAGTGGAGTAAAAATCCCACATTAAGAAATAATAGAAATAATTTTTAAGCAAACCACCAGTTGCACAGATATGGGCATCTCTACCAGTCCCTCTGATAACTGCAGGATACTTTAATTTTAAGTTTACTTTTCTTAGTTGATTAGAGTTTCCAGGAACTTCTAATTATGTTGCTTAATCAAAAATCAATACTGAAATGATTAATAAGAATAAAAAAAAGGAGCAAACATTGGTTTGATTTTTAAGACACATGGGATGAGCTGAAACGGATACTACACATAGTAGTATGAACAAAAACACTCTCCATGCATGCTCCAAACTTCTGAAATCTTATAGGAGAAACTATTATGTTATTGGTTAAATTAGATGGTGAACAATTAATACAAGCAGCTCCAATCGTCGTGGTAAAAGCAATTTTGTTCAAAACAAAAGAAAACAGGATTTCCAGCCTGCTCCACATTACTTTGACACATTTGGAAAGTAAAACACCACTAACACTAAACTACATGACTGCAGACAGGAAGTGCTGGCAGTGCAACATCAGAAACCACCACAAGGAGTTATGTTGAGCCCTTTACTGTTCACACTGCTGACACACCATTGCTACGTCAGCTTTAGAAGTAACCTTGTGATTAAGTTTGATGATGACACCACTGTTGTCAGGCTCAATTCAATCAACGATGAAGCAGCTTATAGAAAAGGGACAACAACTCCCAGCCTGGTGCCTTATGCACAATCCAACATTCAATATCAGAACACCATCAATGTCACTGACACTCCCCTCAACTGGCCAAAATCTAATCCCACTTACAGAACAGACCATGTTTCTATTGGCAATGCAAAGTCAAACTCACAGTGGGGTCCCCCAGGGGTCATTCCATTTCCACTCTATTTATTTTAGTCATGTCATCCTCCAATAAGGAATTTCATTTCTATGTAGATGACATGCATGCAAAATATATAAGATGCTTCACTTTCATCATCCATTGCATCACAACTCATCATCTGTATGATGACAGTCAGTGCTTTATCTGACTGTAAAAACCACAGGGTATTTAAACAAAATTACACACCATTCTCATGGTTTGTTTACTTTCTTTCTTGCCATCTGGTAGAAAATACCAAACCTTAAGATAAAGGAATGCATTGTTATTAAGCTGTTTTTCCCCTACAATCACACTTCTGGGTCATAGCATGTAGAACGCACATTTAATATTGATTTATCATTTTTAAGCCCAGTTTTAACTTACCAAGGCAAACTTTTCAGTGATTGTTTCTGTTCTTATTAAACCAAATACTAAGAATAAAATAAGAGAAAATAATAACCAGGGATGACAAAGTTAATTCATTAATCTATTAACTCTCTAAATATTAACATAATAATTAAATGCAATTCAAGTAAAATGTGTACTTTTCCAAATAAAAAAAAAAGTAAGGCCTTCTTGAAATCTTTACCAGCACTGCCTATAAATGTGGCCAGCACTGCATGTGCAAATTATTACCATGCTGCCGATGTTCAGCCCAGACGTGTTGGGCTGCCTTCCTATGGCCCACAAAAGGCACTCCACTTCCTCAATGGTGCTGATCTTCTCATCGTTCTTCTTCTCTGGGTCTTTGGTAACAATTGTCACCTCAAGGCCTTTGTCGGTCTTACTCACAGATCTCACCTGAGAGTTCTTCCACAGGTCGATGCCGTTCTTTTGGAGTTCTTTGGTGCAATTTGCACTTATGAATGCATCAAAGTTTCTCAAAACCTACAGAGAGAGCATTCACAACTTGTAGCATGGTCATAGATTGTACTAACATCACTGTTTCATAAGTTGGTCTGTTTCTTACCCCTGTTTGTCGAATAATAAGGGACGTTTTAGACCCCAGAGTGGCCAGAATGCCAGCCATTTCGACAGCAATATAGCCAGCGCCTACAATCACACTGCGCCTAATGAGGAAAAAGATTTTTATTTACAGATAACTTCTGAGGCCTAAAATCTTTTAAAAAACATATAAAACCTTACTTTGGAAGGGTTTCAAGTTCAAAAAAGCCATCGCTAGTAATGCCAAGACTTGCACCTAAAATCAGAACACAAAATTGTTTAAATGTGAAATTCCACATCTTCAAAACAAGTTCTCATCACCATTCCTACCTGGAACTTCTTCATCACTCAGAGCAGAAGGCTGCCCCCCGGTGGCTATGAGGATGTGAGGCGCCGTCAGTTTTCTACCATTGACCTCCACGGTGGGCTCAGGGTCATCTGTAAACCTGGCATAGCCTTGAATAGTTTCGATTTTAGCCTGGAAAACATCAGACAGAACTACAACATGAGGCCCTGTCACACTTATTCGTCGTTTTATTATGAGGGAAAATTAAATAAGCAAAACTACAGATGAAATAATTCTAACTTGCCACAAAATTGTAGCCTAAACATTGACAGAAGTTAAACTCACTTTGTCCAGGTTGCTGCGATAAATCTGGTTTAGGCGAGAAACGTAAGCATCCCTTTTGGCCTTCAGAGTCCTGCAAACACAAATAAATAAGTTAGTTGCATAAGATACAAAACACTTTGTCCTGAGAAGTTTTTATAAGAAATCAACCTATGAGAGAAAACTTAATTTAGAACACTTAAAGTTTAATCAATCATTAACATTTTTATATAAAGGAAGTCTATTAATTAACCTTTTTTTTCTGTGAAGTCTGACAGTTCAGTTATGTTTTCTGGCTTATTTGAGAGCTTCTCACTTTGACCCGATCAAGAATGTCTGCTTTTGAAATCTCATATCATTATTAATAAACCTGACAGAGTGTCTTTTATCTAAGCAGTGCTTTGCAATTATTGTTTTAGAACAAAAAGCTAATTGTATAAATCATCAGAAACCACTGATTAACCTTGGTTTAAATAAATGGGTGTGAAATGGTTTGATTACAGCGATAAAATGGAAAAAGAAAAATATGTTTTAAAGTGACCTGGAACCTGTCAAAAATTTCATTAGAAAGAAATGAGGGGCGTGTATTATTATATCTGAATGTGTCTGTCTTAATTTATTAAACCTCTGTTAGTGTCACATGCTTCCTTAGAACTTTGGGGGATTTTTTTGGGAAGACAGTAGAACAGTAGCTTAAAATCCAAATGGAGTGCCTGTTCATCTTTCAGTCATGAATATGAATAAAGATGGAGGTTTGTGTCCAGAAAATTATTTTAAAACCTATTGCAATTACATCTTTGCGCAAACTTTGACTTTTCCTTTCATATGTTGCAGAGTAAAGAATCAATTATAGATTTCTGATTTATATTTATCATGCTCTCTTTCTTTTCTTTTTCAGAAAACCTTCCATTTTATTTTTTTGCTTTTGTCCAGTCTTCAATGTAATTTACATAAACAGCAGTGGAGTTGAAATGGAAGCATATTGAGGGAGACACACCTTAAGTTTGCTCAAGTCGGGTAATAACACTCCTTACATAGACCTTCCTTTAACGGTCATGATGACTCAACAAAGCTCTTCTCAAACAGAGAAGTGGGCAAAAGAGACAAAAAAAACAGAAAACAAAAGAGCATTCGAGGGAGGAGTTGTGTCTGGGAAAGAACACTGATTTCTTTCAAGAACTTCCCTCCAAGCTTTCAAAAGAGCTCATTGCAGCTGACCACAAAAATTGATCCAGAGACAGAACAGACAGTGAATATACAGTGAAACTTACTCCCAACTGAAATGAGCTTTCTCAGTTGCAAAGCCATAATCGCTGTGATCGTGCAGATACTCAGCATGTACTGCTGCATTCCACATAACCTGTGAAAACACAGGAAGATGGTTTGATTTTAAATTCTTCGGGCTATTAGTCCAAACATGACCCATCACATGAGTAGGAGAAAGTAACTACCTTTTTAGGTACGCATCCAACGTTGACCTGGGAAAATATTAAAACACAGCATATAAATGTAGTGCAATCTGAGTAGACAATTTCTTAAAGCATGTGAAATGTTAAAGACAGTATGTTTGAGCAATGTAAATTTATTTATACTATAATTTGCTTTAGAGTTGAAATAACAAGGATTCAGTGTTGGCGTAAAGCAAAACTGGACAGAAAGAAGGGAATCCTGCTACAAATCCAAACTTGCGAATATTTATTAACTACGTGGAAATCATTTTTAAAAGTAAAGCGAAAACTATGTAACATGCATTAGTTGTACAAAACAAAACAAAAAACGTAGGAAGTTAATGCTTAGTTACAGAATCAGCATGTTGTTTAAGAGCTTTTAAATAAATTAGCAGAGACACTTCTTCAAATTAAGCCTAAAAGCAAAGCAGACAAATAATCTAGAGCAGGAGTCTGGACATGTCGACTTTTTCAATTTTAAATAAGTTTACATACAGCTGAATAACTGGCATCCCTTATGAAATATTAAAGTTAATAGATTGCTACACAATTTATTTATGGTGCCTAAACCTACAACCTTCACGTTGCAAAAGGACTACTCTCTATCCTCTGTGCAGTCGAGCCTTAATGTTAATAATTAAACTTAATGTTTTTGGGGGGCAGTTGGATTGGGATGATAAAATAAAATAAACTGAAAAGGAGCAGGGAGGGAAAAAAGCCTATTTTACTAATTACGATATTATAAGAATGAGCAAAATAAACAAGCAGCAAAATAAAAGTTCAACTAGTGTACTTAGAAACAGAAACAGCCTCCACACTATTCATTCCAGTTCTCACAGTTGACTTGTTATAGTAATGTATTTAATGGCAGAAAGTATAAGCAAATTCCCTTAAGAGATCATGTTTCAAGGTGTGTTAGAGACACGCGGCATGCCAGAATGCTAGATTAAAAAATGACAGCAGAATAACTTCTCATTACTACTAACATTCTTAATCGCTGTGTTTGGACTGCGACAAACACGAGCCGGAGAGTTCACATTCACCCTGGTGTATGTGTGTGTTTGTTTGTTGGGTCTTCATTTTTACTCACGCAGGTACCTCCGAGTTTGTGGCTCTCGATCACGGCGGTATTCGCTCCGAGCTCCGCCGCTCTCCGAGCCCCGGCCAGACCTCCAGAACCGCCGCCGATCACCAGGAAGTCGAAGCGGGTCGTGTCCGCTGCCGATGGTCGGTTCGATGCCATGCTGCGGCGGAGAAGTTCGTGTCTGCGAAGAGTGGAGAAGCTTAGCTTTCGGGCGGTGAACCAAGTCGAAGCTTTGATAACTGCTAGCTGGCTCAAGAATATTGCCATAACCAGGAAACTGTTGTAGGGGAACGAGGCAGGGGAGGGTCAAGTGAAAGCCTCTGCTGTGTCATTGTGACTTGCAACAATAGTGTGCAAATCCCAGAAACAGTTTCCACAATACACATGGTGAGCCACACATGGGCAACTGTACGGGGCCTAGTACAACAAAGCAGGTATTATCTGCTGCAGCTGTTTGATTAAATATACAGCTCTTGTGGAAATATGCTAAAACCAATGAATATTCATTAACCAGACATATAAACTATCAGAAACATGTAGCTAAACTCACCTTCGTAAAGACACACACAGTAACCTGCGGATTTTTAAAAGCTGCATGCTCCCATGTATTTACAAGGCATTTCGATCCATGTCAGCGGAGGTCACAATGGGAACGTCAAAGTCTAAAAAAGCACACCGTAGGGTCGCTGTTTGCCTCTATTAATCTTTACAGCCTCATAGATAACGGTCTATTTGCGTTAATATCGGTGGAAGCTGCCGACAGTAATGCATTCCTCCTAAACAGTACGTTGTTTTGTCGTAAATTTAGTTCCCTACGTAAATTCTACGCTGACTTGTGAATTGCCAATCTTTAGGAATCGCACTAGCGCTAGTGAGCCTGTTGTCAAGGTGACATAATTCAGACAAAAGAGAACCGTCAAAGAAAAAGACACTTCCCGCAAATGCGATAAAAATAAATAAAGTCACATTAAATCTGATTTCTGTCAACTTTATAAAAATTTATGATCTCAACCATAAATATTCAAGTTTCTCGGTAATACATTTTAGATCACGATGCAAGTGAATTGCATGTAATTCAAAAATCCTCAAAGGGGATTAAATGTAAATTTTTTACTTCAGTTTTTAACTAAACTTGCTTTTAAGAGTTTTTTTTTTATCTCTCTGACTACCTCAGTTCTAAATATCAAATCAGATATAGCGATGATCAGTTACGTAGTTATTAAATCTCGTAAGATAAAATAGTTTTACTTTTATTTACTTACGTTGTACATTTACTTGGTTAAAAATGTAGCACTACATTTACCTGAGTACAATTTTTTTAAAAAACAAACGCTTCTCCGCTTCTGAGACAAAAACGTCAAAACTAGTTATTTACATCCCATGCTCTTATTTTGAAAAGAAGACAGAATTCTTTCCGGAATTGTATTCCAACTGGTACCTTTTTGACGGCTAATGACAAGCTAACTCAGGGGGTATCCATTTGCTGCGGTGATATGCGTTAAAATCACCCCGATCGAAGGTATTTTCACCGCTTTTATGATCTCTAAAACTACGTGACAGTCCATAAACTGTTCCACTACAGTCAAATTAGATGCATGCTAGAGACTTGATCCATCTGAAAACATAAACATTGGGAGAGCGGAGCGTCGTCCGGGAGAAGCTCCTATTTGTTAGGGAGGGCCTTTTCCTAACGTTCAAAGGAGGCTAGCTTCTGACTGCAGATAGAGAATGCTAATATGAATACACGCTTTCAGTCTGATTAACTCCCGGATTACTGTAAGGATGTAATGATTTATAATTTTGTGGATAAATAGCTGCAGAAAATGCTGCAATAGCTATATGTGAGGGGGAGGGGTTTTATGGGCCTCCTCTTCATAGAGGCAGTCTTGTCTGTATGAGTGCTGGGGGTGTTCAAGCTCTCTGTTTTCATCTGCTCCATGCAGGCAGGGACTCCTCACTCATTACTACATCACTGCAGCAGTGTGATCCTTCCTGTGGACCAAACCCTGGATGTCAGGTGAACATCAATCAACTTCATGGAGTGAAGAACTTCAGTTGTTATCGGCGAGACCAAATGACCAGTGGAGTCCACCATGAAACCTGTGACCTATCAAAGCATGCCGTCGTCTGTCAATGGTGTCCATCCAAACATGGCGCTAGAGCGTCTGTTGGGCACCTCAAAGGTGATGTACTGTGAGAAATGTGGGTTTACATCCACAGACCCTGTGGTGTTCAAGACGCACATGATAGAGCACGGGACGAGGTTTTACTGTTTTTATTGCAACGCCATAACCTTCAGTGAGGCGGAGCTGAACGAGCACTTGAAGCAGCACACGTCAAAGTATCCATTCAAATGTCTCCACTGTGGACAGGGCTACATGAGGAAGAGGTGTATGATGAAGCACATTGACCGTTTGCATAGTAACAGCATAAATCAAGGACCTGCTAAGTCTGGCATGACAAAAGCTCCGCCCGTTGCTGTCTCCAGTGCCTTAAGAAGTGCGCCCACTGCTGATTCGCTGCTGCCGCCTCCTCCTCGACCTGTCGTCCGGGTGGCTGTGCCAACCCCATCTGCACCTGCTGCCAAATTGGGGAAAACACTGGACACAAACTTAACTAACACCACTAACGGCAACACAGAACGCTTGCCTCATTTGAATGGACTCATTCAGCCCAACAGGGCCCTTACAGTGTCTCTACCAGAGGAGGTGAACATCCCCGCTGGCTGCTTGGTGGAACTTGTTGAGGTGAAAACTGTTAATGGGACTAAGGAACTGAAACTGCGGCTCATCTCACAACAAGAAAATGAGTCTGTGATAAAGAACACAAAACCCGCAACTCTCCAAGACCCCGGTCTGGAGAAGCCGTTGTCATCCACACTACATCACCCAAACACAATGAGGTCAGTAAGCGCTAGCATGTGCACAGGCAGCAGGAAGCAAAGTGAAACAAAAACGATGGCAAACGTCGGCGTGGACCATCCGAACAATCCAACGAATGTGGTGACTAAAGAGAAGATTGTACTGAAGAGAGCTCCGGCGGAAATTATCAACCTGGACTGTGACGTGGTCATCCCAAACAAGGTCTCCAAAACCATTGTCACTCCTATGCGGGAAGCAAATACTGGGATTAGAGTTACGCAGGCAGCAACTGTAAACCACGTCTCCTCGTCTTCAGGCGTCATGTCTGGCAGAGGTCCTATCAGATTGAATGCTGGCCTGCATCCTGTCACTGTGGCAGCTAAAGTTTCTCAGAGGATTGTGGATGACAGGAATAAAGCAACTGTGGATCTCTCTAAGAGCACTCCACCCAGGAGATTGTCTGACACAAATAATGTTCAAGAAGTGTCAGCACCTGTGAAGCTGGGAGCTAGGGAAGTCCGCCTCAAGAGCAACTCTGCTTCTAAAGAAGACATAGATGTAGTGTGCTTGGATCAGGAAAGCACACCAGCTTCAAAGTCTTTAAGATCTCCTGTTCCTCAAGCCATCAAACTGAGATCTCCTGCTGTTCCAGTCAATAAAGACAATCTTGCAAATCAGACTTTTCCAATAAAAAACAGCCTGATGAAACCCTTATCAATAAACACCCCTGTCCTATCTAATCACGCAACTCCTACAATATCGACCTGTATCCAGGAAGTTGGATCTAAAACCATAGCAAAAGATGGAGATGTCTTAGAGCCTCAGAGCTTTCCAGTCATCTCCTCTGTGTTTTCGTTAAGCGAGCAGCCAGAGGAAAGCCGAGGTCCAATTGAACCTCTGGTAATGGCTCTGAGAGGAATAGTGATGGATAAAAAACAGAGCACAAGTCAAAATCAGATCAGAAACTGCACAGATGAAAAGCTTAAAGCGCCACCGTCAGGCCGGTGTGTCCAGCAGGCTGAAAAAAATGGGGCCTTCACCTGTGATGTGTTACTCACAGAGAAGTCCACTGAGTGTGTGAAAGTAAAAAAAGAGATTAGCCTCCTGGTGGCTGCTGTGCCAATGCAGCCACCAGCATTGACACAAAGCAACATTCACATCAAGAAGGAAGAAAGTGGAGCAAAGATAGGAGATGCTAACAAATGTAGCCACAGTTCTGATTTAACACCTCCTGCATGTGAAGATTCTAAGCCTGCTTCACCTGTGGAGAAAGCAAACGCAGTGGATAAAATACAGCAAGCAGGGAAAGGCATGGAGGATGAATCCTCCAGGTTCTTGACCATCTCTCTTAAACGGGTTCAGGTTGGCATCTGGAAAAAAAGCAAGAAAGGGGTTAAGGTTCAAATATCCAGAGACAAGCCTCAACTACCGGCAGGTAGCCTCGATGACTGTACAGTTATTTACCCCATGCCACTGAAGGAGGACCAGCTGGTCAAGCGGCCAGGTCCGAACCAGCCGGTGGTGGTGCTTAATCATCCGAAGCCCCGGGCTTGTATGCAGAGAACAAGGGCGGAATCTTTTTCAGACATGGGAGCCTCTGAGATGACTCCAAAGTGCCAAATTTTAAAAATGAGGCTAAGCAAAGGGATCGGACAGAGCTACGAAGTGATGGGATGTACTGTTAGAGACTTTCCCTGAATGTAGTGTTCCATCTATGGACAGGAGTGTACATTTATTATAAAAGTAGTGTTATCTTTGAAGTCTCACAAAATATTAAGGCGGTTATTTTCTTAACGCAAAAAATATGGACATCAATGTTGTAAATTGTGTTATTCTGAATATTCAAGTGCAATGCAGGTTGATGCTTTTATGCCCAGAAATTTGACTGTGTGCCACTGTAGATTTCATCAATTAAAACAGAGTTCTTAGTACTCTTCAAGAAGCCCGTTTGAAGTATTATTAAATGTATTTTATTTAAAACCAGTTTTTATCAGTGATGTTCATCTGACACAGACATGCAGCAACATGAAAATGGTTGAATTACAGGAGTTCATGTTACCTTTCACGCAGAATATTCCGGATTCATGTTTGTTATTCAGCATTGAAGAAATGCAAAACAACCTGAATCCAAATATTCAAATCAACAAACAACTTATAAATATATCTGAACAATGTTTTTTCATTGATGATGTTTGAAACTGCTCCCATAAGAGTCTGTGAATTTTGTCCAAAAAGTCAACATTTTAACATCCCAAAAGTGACATGTTTTCACTGTTCAGGCACTCCGTGATAATCTCTGTGTTTGGGAAATATTCTGTGCTTTTCAAAAGGTAAATTCATCAAATGAAAAGCCTCAATGAGAACACTGCTGTAAGGTGTGAAAAGTCAAATTTAGACATCGACTCCTTTGTATGTTCGTTTTGATGCTTGTTTGGCTTGTTAATCATCACTGGGTGTTACAGGTGGAAGGGTTTAAGAAGTATTCTTAAACTTACAGGAAGTGTGACAAGAAGTGTAATAGCTGTGTTTTATAACTGAAGTGTTTACTACTCTGTCATCCATTCATTGATGGTAGCATTTTGGGCGTCACCAGATCACAGGAGGTGATTGAAGGCCTTCATGATTATAGAGGAGAGTAATAATTTAGGCTTAACACTAGTTAGGATGGAGGTAGATGTGGTAGAAAAGTAAATGAATGGCTGGCTTTTTTCTCTAAACTACCAGGTTAAAAGTCTCAATCATAGTGCATTACTTTATCTTACCATGTGTGGATTACCATAAAGGCTCTTGATTTTTGTGGACACTAAACAAATCCCTTAATGTTTTAAGTTTCCCATTTATCTTAAGCAAAATATGTAAAGTATGACAGAGAAACAGATTTACTGTATGAGGAATAAAGAGACCTACATGTTTATTTTTTAAAAGCTTTTTCTGTCTTGATGATGATAAATGTAATTATTCTTGAGTATTCCAAACCTGTTGTATATATATTTTCTCAACATTTTAACTTGCATAATCTTTTGACCAGATCATTTTTAGACTGCATTGCTTCTTATGGCAGCACTATGACTCCTGTTTGTTATATAATCCTGTCCTACAAGGTGCTAGACCAATGATTACATTCATAGTTTTTGGTTGCCCACGGACGATATTTATGGATGTTTTCTATTTGTTTGTTTTTTATGTTGGTCATGTTTTTGTAAATAGACCTAAATATATAGACCCTATATGTATGTAAAGTCAAATAATGGTGTTCATATTTAATAGAGAACGGCCACCACCTCATATCCCTCCTTACGCTGCAGTATCTGAAGCTGCTGTGCAGTCGCTCTTATAAATTATTTCAGAGTCAGAAACATTTTACCTTGCCTTTACATTACTTCTCATTTGTGCTAGAGTTAGTCATCATGTAGTCCAAATGTGTTTTTGGTTTTCATACATGTTCGGTGTTCATTATTACTGTGTTTCATCCTTTTATAACAGTTGTGTAACTCCACCTTTTCTAATAAAAACATGAGAAATATATTAATAACTGAGATTTTCTGTTTTGCTCTGCAAAAATTGTGTTACATCAGGTTTTAATTCACACTGTTAGCCCCCTCCAGCACACTCCTCTGTTTGCAAATACCAAACATGAGCTCTAGAAATATCACAGTTAATGACGTGCAGAAAGCTTGCATGGACTGGTGAATCATTATTCATCGAGATACTTAATGGCTTTTACTTGCTCTCAAGTAAAAGACAGCAAAATAATGCTCCATTTTAATGTAGTTTTAAAACATAAATTTAATAGTCATTAAGCTCTGCTTAATGACTATTTAATCCTTTTTAATTTACACGGGTGTGGTGATTAGTGCAGATGATGTCAAAATATGGTTGTGAAAATGTAAATCTAGAAAGATTCCAGCTTCTGAAAAACCTTTGAGAACATGCATAGATCAACTCAGAATTTTTTTCTGACATCTTGTGCAAGCTCCCTCAGCCGTGGGAGCTTGCACAAGTGAAGTCTTGGAGTGAGGTCTTGACTGCAGTTAGCTAAAAGGAGAAGTCCACAGGAATATTATTTCAACATTCCCTTATTAAAAATTAAACCCGACGACAGTGAACCAAAAACAAGATCCACTGACCTGTAAAGTGGGAAACTGAATTGTGTGATACCTTAATACTCAATTTAATCATGTTAGAAGTTGAAACAATGGGATTTACCAGTTGCAGTGAATGACCAAATTGTTATCCAGACAAGCTAAAAGTGACACAATTCTTTATATCTATGAATTTAAACACCAGTAAAACTTGTTTTATATTCAGATTTGTGTTTGAGCATTAATTGGAATTCAAATGACCAGACGTGCAACTAACTTGCTTGTTACTGCAGCTATCACTAGATTTCAAGTGTTGGCAGCCATTTTGGATTTTCAGTTCCAAGTTAGAGCAAAGATTGCAGGGTGCCTTCCTGGTTATTTTCCCAACTTCAGTCTTGGCAAACTTTACATAAAAATTGGAGGCAAATGAATAAGAATGATTTTTATTATCATTATTAGCAACAAATCGTATGCCAACTTCAATGTTATCATAATTAACCATAGACATAAAATGTGCAACCGAAGATCACCTAGGTCCCAGCACGCCGCCCTGAACAACACCTATGTGAAATATTTTTCTCAGAAATTTAAAAATATTGTGGGAAATAGCTTGAGATGAAAGCCTTTTCTTGGCTGGAAGATGCAGACTTTACTGTAGGAGCTGTACAACATCCCTTTTCGTTATTGGACATGTCAGCACACAGTTCTCTGGGCATTTACTGCTTGCTGTGTTTCTCCCGCTGACGAGTGTTATTGGAAAAATGGAATGGAATTTGATGATTCCTGCTACGGAGTCAAACATCTAGAGAAAAACAGGGTGTGAGTTACAATAAATTTAAGACTTTCACGAGTACAATGTCTAGATGTTATTTTCTGAATTATTATACTTACATCATTTGATCGTTGGCCTGTTCCAAGTGCGTACTTCCTGAGGGACCCAATAAACCGGATTTTTACATTATAGACTTTCTTCTCATGATACACGACCAATACCAAGGGTTCGCTGTTGGTGTTATTGGAGCAGTCTCGAACTAAATACGCCCCGTCCTGTTATCAGAGTTAGTAAAATAAGAAAATAAGTTCATGTTTAAAAACATTTAATTGAAAACACAGTTAAAGCTCTGTTTTTCTTTTACTCTGCTTTTTGTGGAATGTGTTCCTCTTAGTTTTCTGGAAAATCTATATTCTTATTTTTAAAAACATTAGCTGTTAAATTTTTGACTGTGACTTCTTATATCTTGCAAAGTCACAATCAAAGTGTAAGAGCGACGTTTAACTGCACAGTGACACACACTTTGTTACAACCAGAACAGTCAATGTATTTTATTGTAATTTTATATGATCAACCAACATATAGTAGTGTGCAATTGCAAAGTGTAAGGTAAATGATAAAGGACTTTTAAAATGATAAAGGACTGTTTAAATCTTCCACAACTAATAATGTAAATAGTGTGGTGTGCATTTGTGTTCAGCCACTTTTACTCTGATTCCCCTAAATAAAATCCAATAGAAAATGCTTTCAGAAGTTACCTAATTGATTAATTGTATTGACTGAATACAAATGTTCATCACACTTTGCAGATTTTTACTTGTAAACTTTTCTTAAAACCATTTGTCAATTTCTTCATAGGTAAAAATGATCACACAAATTCCCAATAAAATGCACTAAGATTGTGGTTGTAACATGACAAAATGTAATAAAATATAATAGGGCCATGAATATTCTTACATATTGATATATTGAGATACCTTGTTCACCAGGTGTAGGGCGTGCTCAGCATCTGTGCGATTACAATGTCCAACATACCAGTCTTCCTCACAGTAGGTCTGCAATAACAAATGAGCTCAGACTTCAGTTGTCAGCTATTATTTTTAAATGTAGAACAAATTCTGAGTATAAAATGTATGTACAGGGCGTCTTACGCGAGGCTTGTCCATTGGAACAAAATCATTTTGATCAATGTCTTCTTTGGTTTGAGGCCACTCATGGTGATGACGTCTGGACGCCATGCCTTCTTTCAATAGATGTAACGTGTGACTTACTTAATCAGTTTTTAATCATAATTAAGTTGATTTCTAATATAAATACTCACCTACATGTTGATGTGTCCTGAATAGAAACATAAAGTTATTTAGGAATTATATTCAGCATCACTTTTAGTAATGAATCTGATAATTAAAAGTCCCACCTATTTTCTAAGTCATGAGTCTCCAAATCCAAAGAATGTCGTTGATGACTCAGCATGCCTGGAACATCTTTAGGAGACTGTGGACCTAAAAGGATATTTAGGATAATTACAACAACCCAAATGCTGCATTGAAGATGGTCATAGGTTATTTTTAAGCCTTACTTCTGGCATGTGATCTGAAGTCTGCCTGGGAAAATAAAAGAAATAGAAAACAAATGTATGATGCAGGTTAAAGTGAAGTCTTAATCTATCTCTGAGTTTATTTTTAGCAATGTCCCTTTGATTTATTTAAGGATCATTTCATATATTTGCCTTGAATGTTGGAGGATTTCTTATTACTTTTTTAGAGTAACTCAACTGTTTCTAAGTAATTTGTTAACTCTTAGTAAATTACTTAAGAACATTGACTGAATGTATTTTTAATCCTAAGCTGCTTGATATAGATCTAAAAATAATTAAAGCAAAATATTACATAAAATAAAAATCAACAACTAATAAATAAATACATTGTTTATTTCTCTCAAGAAAACACAATGTAAAAAACCCCAAAATAAAACATAAAAATCATTTATTAGTCAGTTTGAAAAATTAATAACCTTTAAGTCTGGTTCTTTGAAAGTAAACTTCAAATAAAAGAGGGCTGGTTCATGAAACTATGGGAAAACTGGATAGGGCTGTGAAAATAAAGTAGGGCGCACTTACTTTTTCAGTGTTTCTCATTTGTCTACAGAAACCAAAAGAGGAGAAGACATAAATAGAAAGTTATTCCACATTAGATTACATTTACCAACCAGCAGATGGCGACATCGCTATACTTTACAATCAGTATCAACGACTTTGGGTGATACAACTGGAATAAGGCCTTGATCAAGTAATGGCAGCGTGGACTGCACTTACTCACTCCTGCAGGTTTCATGAACAGCCAGCCCAGCAAGATTGTTGGATACGTCCAAGGCAGAAAGTGGATGTGGTGAAGAACTTCTGCAAAGCATAGAGTCTTTATAAATCTGCTCAGCTGAAGTTAAGGAGGAAGACTTCAAGTAAATATTTATTTAATTACCTGTGAGAATGCTGTCAAATTTGAAAAAAAAAAGATGGAAAGGAATTATGTATTTAACAAGTCCTAATCAAAACATTAAGCACTAATAAAAAATGTTTATTACACAGATGTTTACTTGCTCTTCTGGCTCCAAAGGTGGGGGCCTCCTATCTGTGAAAGCAGCATGTGAATATTTTGATTATTTTAGGTTCCTGTATTAACCAAAGTGATTACATGTTTTTTTAGGTATTGAATGGTCTTACCTAGTTTAGCTTTTCTACGTCCTGGCTTCATGTCTCTATTTACAGGTGGAACTGAAGTTCAAAAACAGGAACAGCAGAAATAAAAATCAGATTTTAAAGCACAAATCACAGTAATTACAAAGTTACCTTATTGGTAAGACTTCTTTCTAATAAATTAACTGCAACAAGGAAAAGAATGTGAACACTAAATGTGGTCACTAAACAATCCCTTACAAATTGACCTCCTGAATTTGTGTCACATTTTTGTGCAAATAGAAATTATTTTCTTAATTCTCATGGAAATAAAACAAGAAAGGTTTAGTCTGATTTAACTCTATACAGTGAGAATTTTTTAAAAAATCTTTTGTGTATGTAGTTTTATTCTCAACTGTACAACCAGACTTACAAAAAAAGATTTTGATCAAAGCACACCATGTGTTGAAGTATCATATTCAAATCAAACTAAGAGTTTATGGCAAGACTTTAAAGACAGCATCCATCTTAAACTGGATAAGCACTGGGCAAATGTTCATGTCTAGACAATGAAAGTTAGTAAAAACATTTCTATAAACTCTTGACTCAGGAGGTCTACAAACAAATGTTAGCTACACTTAAAAAAACAAGTGTTATTAAGTGATATACAATCCCAATAAAATCCATCTGTAACATGAAAGGATTTTAAAAAGCACTGCATGTAAAGTAATAAACATTTTCTATATTTATCAAATTAGCAATTAGGTCTAGCTTACCTTTATTTTGAGGGGTCTCTCTGGGTGGACATCTAGGAAGGGGTCTACGCTGATTGATTGAAGAGCAGAACAGAGCATTTAAAAGCAGTACAGTGGCGCAACTGAAGTGATTTATAAGCAGTGAAAACAAGGCTTACAGTGGAAATTGATGACAGGTTCTGAGCAGGTGATGGCCACTGAACATCCCTGTCTTTAAGGCAAATAAAAAATACCATCGTATTAGTAATGGCAGAAGTTTTATTTGAGTTTAAGTTCTTATCAAAACCATGTAATTTTGTCAGCGCCAAACTCGGTCTTGCACAGAAATAAAAAAATCACTGTGATTGCCGACAGAGACTGCTGCTAATGTAAACATTTAAGAGACGCATTGGGTAGATGGTTGGAGACATGCAGCTGTGAAGCCCCTGGCTGATAGCCACATCCATGCAGGAGAGAAAAGCCTGTCTGTTCCCATTACTCTTTCCCCCTCCTCGGCTTCTGGATAATTGTAATCTCCCGCAGTCTGACTCAGCCAACAGATGGCCCTGGAGACCCACTAGCAGATCATGCTCACTCAGCATGAGCTCTCAGTCAGAGCCACACTCCTCCCAGTCTCACCATGCATTTAGTCAAGCTGTTTTTACGTCTTCTTTCTGCAAGAACTTCTTTCAGACTTTTTCTAATTATATGCACAAGCGCATACTCAGCCTCTGAGTCTTGGCTAAAGCGTAAAGTACTACTTTAAGCTGCTGCCACATTGCTTCTTGTCTTGCCATGTATTTTGGCTTTTTTTTTTTAAAACATGTTTAATGTGGGTATGGCAGAAAAATTCCCCCATGATACAGTGGATTTTTTGGAAGATGAAGTCAGCTTCTTGAAGAACGTGAGATGTTTCGATGTGGTTTTTGGATGTGCGAGGATTAGTTGTGAGAAATTCAGATATTAATTTATTTTTTATTCTTTTATTTTTTTAATATTAAAGAATTAACTGACCAGTGAATGAAACTGCAATACCTCCCAAGTTCCCCCAAACAGTTTGATAATTACTAGCCAAATGAATGTTCATGTGAAGCTTTTGGTAGGTTCATTCACAACATTTGAGTTGAAATGAGGGACATCTGCTAATGTACTCTTTGGCTACACATAAAACACACTGTTTCCTTGTATGACATCAGGAAATCAAAATACATTTTCCAAGATATGAAAAAGACAACTGTGGACTTTCAGACGTCTGATTCATCCTGATGCCTTAAGATGTAAATATGAACAGGATGGAAATGTCCAGTCTAAAAGCTGAGCAGGAAGGAGACAGATCCTGTGTCTGAGAGATAAACTGTATCAAAGGTAAAAATAAAAGACCTTGTGAACTGCATTATTCACAGTGAAACGAGTCCTTCCCCGTATTGGTGAACTTCCCAAAACACACCACCATGAGGAAGAGACATTCTTAAGAATCCCAAGACAACAGGCAGGATGTTAAAAGACAGGACGTTTGGGCAATAAGTGTGTCCAAAATGGACAATGAACTAAAACATACTGACAAATTAGTTACAGAATTGTAAGTAAGCCAAATTGAGAGAAAGGCGATGTGCAAACTGGCCAAAATTACAGCATCCTATTGTGAAAAGCTTGTGGAAGAAAAAAATGTAAGTCATGAAGTTTAATATTAGATTCAGTGTTGGTACTTGTATTTGTAACAATCTGTTAAATTTTCTATGTTGATTTGTTCAACAAATATAAATAATAAAATCTATGAAAACATATTCATGTCTCTTAAATTGCAGTCTGACTCTCCCTGGAAATCAAGAAGTCATCTTCAGACTTGTACATTTTTATTTGAGAAGATAGGAGATGGACTGCATCTTAATAAGCAGAGAGAGCCATTGAGTTATGGACTTTATGGTCAAGCTAACTCATAGCTACAAAAATAGGAGAGTACCCCAAACAAACACTTGCATTTTGGAGAAACATATAAATATTTCAGGTTAATTTACACTTCTAAAGTCATTTTCTATCAAAATAAACATGAAACTGAAAGGAGCGCTACTAAATCGAATGAGATTTTAGAGGAAGTGAAATAATGCATGTTAAGACGTGAATGCTAAATATGCATCTCCGTTCTTACCGGCATACTCTCTCTCATCATTTATAGGCCTGGCAGGAAATATGCGCACATTGTGCACTTCCTCCTGGTCATCCACCACATCATACTCAGGCTCCATCTTGTCATCAAAGTCACCACATGTCGGAGCTCTGTTCCGGTCTTCTCTGAAGCGATCCTGCAAACAGAGAATTGCAACTACTTTATTCGATACTTATTTCCAGAAATGGTCTTAGTACACTTAAAATCTTCTTAATACAGTACGGGTACAGCAAAAATATTCTGAGCCATTGCTTTGTCAAATCTAATTCTGTAGTTACTGAAAAGCACAGGAAGTTGTGAAGTGTTGCAACACAACAAACTGCTTGTCCGCCAAGGATTTCCTTTCATAAGCTTTTGATTCACATTGATTCACGCTTACATTCAGCCTCAGAAAAGTAGCAGCAATCTGCTTCACAATGTTAAATAATGAGCACATTGTTTCAGTCAGAAAATAGATTATGCCTCAGAGTTTAAGACTAAACAACAATGCTGTAGCTGGACAAATGCATTTGATTATGAAAACTACAACAGAAAGCATAATCAAAGTAGTTTATCTCTGTTGAGATTCTGTGCGCTTTCACATGAAAAACTACATTGACACATCAGACAAGCTTGATCTTTCTCTCTCTCTCTTTTTTTGGTGAAATTTGACACTTCCTCTAAGCGTGGACAACATTAGATGTGAAGAAATTTTCACACACGATGAACTCATCCTTTAAGATATGGCTTTACAGATAAAAATATCTACTTAATTTTGTTTATATGAAGTATAAACAAAGATATTTGTTATCATAGCAGCAGGTAATGACTTACATTTCAAACCATCTAGAAAAAAACATCTACTTTTGCAATAAGCAAAGTTATTGAGATTCATTAACTTGGCAAGTTTAGATTTAAGAATATTTTCACTCAACCAATAGATTTGGTTTTGACAGAAAACATAAGAGATACATCTCAAAATATCATTAAAAAGTATTTTTCCACATTTTATTAAAACTTTTAAATTTCACTTAAACCCCTGATGTAAGTGAAACTGAAAACTCTGTGGAGTCACAGGAGTCAAGCAATTCTTATAACTGTTGACTTTTTAAATGTTTACACAGGTATTTTGACAATTTGTCTTTGTTGATGAGCTCCAAGTCTTTGCCATCACCCTAATTTTTCCAGATTCTATACTAGATTTAATTAAAGCCTTTCATTGGGCAACTAATTTACTTCTAGAAGCAAGAAACATATTGGTAAAATGAAAAGATTACATGACACCTAATTATTGCATGTGTATTAATAACTTGTAATTGCAGAATATATGTTTAGACTGTTATACATAAAGTTTAAAATGACAAAATTCTGTAACTGCTCACAGAAATCAAATCTTTTTTGTATGAGTTAAGATAACTAACTTAGATTTGTAATAAAAATGACAAGAAAGCATAAACTATAAGTAGATGTGGTTAGGAAAAAACATCTTACAAAGCAGCACGACTAAAAGTAACCTTGTTCAGTAAAGTTATCCTGAAAACCTGAGAATGCATGTAACCTGAGGGGAGATGTGACTATTTATGAAGCAGGTGTCATCGCCAGGAGATTTGAGGTGAGGTGATTTAAAAATGAGCTTTTTAAATCACCTCATTCCCAATTTGCACTCCTGTTAGAGAGTTTTGTCATTTTGTTCATTCCTAATAAACCATTTTGCCTTCATGCACTTAGACGATGGTCATTCAGTTTATTTTTTTCTACTAAATATTTTTGCTAATCATTTAGATAAATAGCTATACAAACGCCAAGATCTTATTTTATATCAATTTACTTTTTTTTTATTTTAAAATCTGTTTTTACACTTAATTCTGATTAATGTTCAGTTGGATCCTTGTTGTGCACATTGATGCAAATATAACAGATAGTGAGTCCAAACCCATGTACTCTATGATTTTCTATGCAGAGATTAGCTTTGATTATACCTTGCCTACTACACAGTAGCTACCTATGTGGTTTCCAACATGCTGACCAGGGATATAAAACATGCTCTTTGAAGAGATGCTGGAATAACTAGAGGGAGAAGAAAATGAGGCAATTCTAGAGTTGTTCAAACATTGCGAGCTTCGTGTGTCAGAGTTTTGTGGCGTTGTTGGAGGCAAAGAAGCACACAGACTGGATTTTTACAGTGTAAATGCCAGAGGTTTCACAGTTTAATTAGTTTCTCTTCGTAGTGTCTTTTGCTGCTGTCAGTGAAGCAAATATTGAACTGTTAGCTGTTCGATAAAACTAGTTTAAAGGAAAGAAGCCCCCTCTTCAACGAGTAGACCATTTTGTTCTGGTGTTTGTAACGCCAACTAATTACTTATCCTCTATTTTGTGAAATAGAATGTCATCATGTTATGTAGTAAATATAGCAGAACAAGAACAAAGTTAATTCAGGCCAGTATATTTCTAGCTTTAGAAAAGAAAAGTCCAGAACTCCAAGTCCATGCCATCGGAAATGTGCCAATGATGTAATCTTTAGTCTTGTATTGAGAGTTTTTATAAATTAAACTACAGAAAGCCAACATAAACAAGCTCAGGCTCTAAATGTTTTGTGATGTTCTGCATTTGTTGATACCAAACACTGGTCTCTATATAAAAAAATTATACTTTTAATGAACTCATGCATACTTTAAATTTCAGATTAATTTGCAATGGGATTTAAACATGCCAAAAGATAAAAACTCACCCTAGATGATGATAAACACATGAGAAACCAGGGCTTCAAGATAAGACGCTTGCACAGGCCGAGTCATAATCTGATTTTCAAACTAACAGAAAACGTTTTTCTTTTTAAAATCAGAATATTAATGTTACTTTTTTATATTGAGGTTGCATTGCGGCAAATTTGTTAGTGCTGTCGCCTTACAACAAGAAGGTCCAAGTTTTGCATCCTGGTATGAGCTCTTTCCGTCACGGAGTTTGCATCTTCTCCCTTGGAGTGCATGGGTTCTCTCTGCTTCTACCGACCGTCCATATAACTCTTGTTAGATTAACTGGCCTCTCTTATTTACCCTTTGAAGTTAGCTGTTTGTCCTGTATGTTGCACAGTAATTCAGACCTATGAGGTTTCTCTGTTTCTCAGCTGGACGTAGCCACCAGCCCCCCGTGAACTTGGAGGAATAAATGAGCATAGGATGGATTTTCACGTAATTCAAATGAGTTGTTGCTTCTGAAGTGTTTGAAATAACCCTACTAAATATAGGAGAAGGATACAATGTGCAATAAAAGTTGGATAGTGTTGTACAATAAAAATTAATGCCTGTGTTATGACAACAGATAATGTTCAATGGGCCTTTTCAGCAAAAATCATTAGATCCTGCTGTCCATCATCCCCATTATCTGTTCCTCAGCTCATTGAAGCAACACATTATTAAGGGTACTCGACATATAATTATAAAGAATTGCAGTACGCCACTCTCTATGTATTGCACAACTTAAGTGTTTCAGTAACTGAGTATTATAGACACAGCTCCAAACAAATAGAAAGAAGCCAGAAACACGCGACTGTGGACATACTACAAGTCTGCAAAATTTTAATGGAACAACAAACAAGACAAAAATCCCCATGTCAGCTGCTGTAATTTTCAGTCAAAACACCAAAAATAATCCCTGTGGTTTCTGTGTAATATTTACATAAGATTTATAATTTTAAAAGTTTCGGCCGACTCCAAAAGTTCCCCTTTGGGAACATTCATGTGGAACCAGAGTTACTGGAGCACCATAACTCACCATTATCACAGCGAACTCATAGCTGCTCCTTCTCTCGGCAGCTAACGAGGGAGAAAAACAGAAATGAAAAACATCATTAGTTGGGTGTTCTGCTAAAGAATGTGTCCTTCCAACTCGGTTTGTTCTTGGATTTGTCTTCCTCAACAGTCAGACATGCAGAGGAATGGCGTCTTTAGAAGCAGCACGCTGTTTGTGGTTCCCTGCTGCTTTCAATAGGGGTGCAGTCTTTGCTTTTCACATCAGGAGCAGTCTGAATTACATTTTTTTTATTCAAAATATTTTTATTTTCATACTCAAATATTGAACAGCTTCATTAGATAATTTGTCTTGTTAAAAGTATAAACTCTGTATCGCTTGTTTAATCATAAGTTTACATAATTTCACACGGTGGCACTTCTAATAATTTAGTCCAGATGTTTTTAGATGAATTTAGCAAACAAAATGATCTTGTATGCCTTCGAGTATGTTAATTTCACTGCACTCTACTTTAGATATTTTTTGAGCATTACTCCGTCTAACATACCCAGAAAGATGTTTCCTTTTAAATGTGCACATTTCAACTTTTGTATCTGTTCAAAGAGGCTTTTCTTCCAAATTTAGAGCAGTTTCAAAATGAGGCTTAAATAGAGTTGCTTCCCAATTCTATTAAAAATTTTCTCAATTCTCTATTTAAGTAATTTCCCAAAAAGTCAGTTTATTTCAGCACTAAGCATTAATTTGACCTAGCAGTCATGTGAAAATATATATGCTTACATTACATTTGTCATTACTTAGTAGAGTAATAAGACAGACCACAGATTCAAGAAAAAAGAAGAATAGCGACTGACAAAGTAGCAGACGTTTTTCTAGCGTTTTTATTCAGTATGATATGTCAAATAATTTAATCTTAAAATAGGAAAAGTTTTTTGTCCATGATGACACAAAATATTTATTCTTTAAAACGTTTGTTTATCTAATTTGGCTTTAAAGTTTCATAATGCCTAATTTATTCATCACTCAAATAATCAGAATACAGTCATTTGAACGAAGCCTCAGTTGGCTATATCGGGTAAACTACCATTTTGAAAATGTATGGTTTAAAAGCACAGCAATGTTTTGTCATACGTTTATTATGGCTTAAAGATTATTATTGAAATGCCAGAATAATTAGCCAGAGTTTAGTCCAACTGGTTGATGCAAACAGAAAAGCACAATTTCCCTTTCCTCAAATGTTGATGGTTTCCATTATAGTAATGTGTTGCTGCAGATCATCTGACTGAAAAAGGGTTCTACATTTTTTTTTTTGTAGTTTAAACGAGTTTGACTTTTAGGAAATACTTCTGTTATATCTTAGTTCAATCCATTCTGTTGCCTTTTAATTACTATTTAATTTACATTCTAATTCTATTATATAATTTCACACAAAAAGAATGACTTGTCTTATTAAAATTCTTGTTAAATTTTATATATGTTGATGCTTTTCAATGGATTATCTGATTGAAAGACATCCTTTTTCAAATAATTTACATTTTCTCTTACTGGAGTTTCTAAACCTGCAAGTGATACATTGAATAATTTGCTCATTATTAAAATTTCCCTTCTCTGCATTTGCGAGGTTTTTAATTCTCTTAACTGTGTGGACAAGTGAAACAGAAATAAGGAAAGAAACCCAACCCAAAATAGATGCTAGGACAATTTAGCAACAAAAAATAGAAAATGCCAGCAGACAGTAAAGGCCACCAGCTCTCATTTCTAAAGGAAAACTCTCAGGAGTCTCAGATTTGGCACAGAGGTACAGTGCTCAGTGGGAGCCGCCTGGTTTCTTCACAGAGCTTACTGAGACACGGAGAGCGGGGTGAGACGAGGTGTATGAAAAGAAGGAGGGATTAAATAGAAGGAGTTAGCATCTGAGGATGAGGAGTTACTCTGGAAAACGAATTCTGGCCTCGTGGGAATGGGTGCAGAGGATTTTGTTGGATCATAACGACCTGACCTCTCAAGGATTTGTGACCTGGCTTTGCTTTGTGTACCAAGAAAGCATCAGCTGTAGACATCCTGAAAAGGTTCAGTCTCAGAAATTATAGTAAGGGGATTCTTAAGATGTAGAAAGGATACACTGTGGGTAGGGGGAATATATACATATCTATATATGCATTAAGAGGGCTACAGTTAAGCCTAAGTTTATTTAAATCCTTGGCAGATTTAGACTTTTTAATCTCACCAACTTCCCTTTTTATACTGGAAGTTATAACGATGTTTTGAAGTTGTGCAGCAACTTGAATCTGATAGAAAATCCGTAGGGCATTTATGAGGTGATGGCAAGGAGGCCTTCCATATTTAAAGATTTGGAGCTCATCGCTTGTGACAAATCATCAAAATACCAGTGAAAAATGCAAAAAGCTGGTCAGCAGTTGTAGAAATGGTTGCTATTATACTAACAATTTCCAGCAAACATACCTTTAAATAAAAATAGATGCTTTTTTCAAAACAATTCTCCTTCTATCTTGTTTTAATACCATTCCAGAGATGTTGGTCGCATTTAAAGGAAAATATTTTCAAATGTAAATGCTAGAGTAGCTTAAGGCTGAACCAGTAAGAGATTTGTTTTTATGAATCACAATTTGCTTGTGTTTGCTTGTGTTAATATAGTTTTGTTATGAAGCTTTAAATTCAATATAGTTGCATTTTGCTTTGTTACTTAACTACATTTCCACTTAAATAAAAAAATTAGGAAGTGTTTCCCATGTCTCTAATCTTTTTCATCCATTTTAAACCCAGACAAGCCTTTCCTGCTTTACTTCATTTTATAATTTTGCAGAAATACACAATTCAAAGATAGGAAAAATAAATTCAGTCTACCTACCTTTTCTGAAGACTTGAACAAAAGTGCACACCTGCGTCAGCGGGTATCCAGCAAACTCTGCGTCTTTGGTTTGTATTCGGCTGCAGAAATAAAAAGTCTGCAGTTTTTCTTCTTCTGCTGTACACCGAACAGCAACACTCGAGTGGCTTCAACTTTTCTGTGAGTGACGATCAGCCCACTGCAACCTAAAATGACTTCCTGTGTGGTGACTTACTGCCTTACTACCTCAGGTGTGTTTTAGACAAGATGAAGGGCTTCGTGAGCTGTGTTCTGGGACAACATGGCATTTCTCGCCGTGTTAAATGCTGGCAGTGAAGAGAATAAGCAAAATATTCATCAGAAGCATTGCTTTTCAAATCTGCATCTCTGTATGATAACCATCTTCTTTAAAGAGAATCAGTAATGTTTCCTATGTTCTTGCCTTATGTGCATCGTTACTTTTACCCAACAGCCAGTCACACAATCTGTGTATTAATCAGAATGTTACTTCTTTAAATGAGGGGTATAGCAGTAAGTCACAGCATCGGTTATTTCTGTTGAGGTGACATTTCAGCTTCTGCCTTACTGGCTACAAAAGGAAGCGGGGTGACATTTGCTCTTCGCATTTCCATCTGCTTTTATTTCTGCATCAAACAAGAAGGTGAACCCAAATTTAAATGTGTGACTACTTTTAATTAAAGGTTAACCTTTCAAAGCGGCATTACTCTTCAGCGCGATCATTTTATTTCGGAAAATAAACAACAAGTTAGGTTGTAAATGGCTCCAAATAGGTTTTCATGTTGAGATTTGTAACTTCAGAAGGGAGCTGGCAGCGTAGTAGAGACTAAACACAGGCATAAAAATCAGCTTTGAGTTGTGTTGTGAATATTTCACTTGAGCTGGACTTCCTATCTGAGCATAAAAAAGCTAACAAATTGATAAAATAGAGATGAAGGGGCAGACATTACACATTATTTTTAAGTAAATGTAAACAACAAATGAACGTATTTCAATTTATAATGTTTGACTCAGTCTTAAAAATCTGGTTCATTCACTTCTTAATTCACCCATCCACCATCTTGCAGGGGGAGCTAGTCATTATCTGCAGGGATATTTGGGCTCCACATTGAACAGGTCAAAGTCCAACATAAGGCAACACAGAGTTACAAAATAAGAAAAACTAAACTGTTTTGCTCTGCTTCTACTGTGTCTTGCAGAAGTTTCACTTCGAGAGAATAGTTTGAGGGAACTTGTTAATGCAGTGCAGCATAAACCTGCATTATAGGTGTAAATGTTGATGCTTGGCAATTCAAGAGAAGTCATTTTCTGAGGTTAAACATTTTGAATTATGGCTACTTATATGATTCTGACACATGTAGTTTGTTGTATCTTATTGTTTTTTTGATTAATGTATATATGTGTATTAATATATATGCCGATTATCTGATCATAAGCACTTAACTATGTTGCATGAACTAGATATGGTCTCTTGTCCCTTTTATTTCCTAGAGTGATCAATTATACAAATATTTTTGTAGAGCAAACCTTCCCTGACACTGCAAGGCAACCAGACCTACTTTACAGTAAGAAGGACTGATACAAGCGTTCATATGGAAATATATTATAATTCTTTTTATAGCAAAAAATGGACCAACATACTTTGTTTTTTTTAAGTTTTGGGTTTAGTTAGTGACGTCAGAAATGTTTTTGACGGTTTCTGTAATGAAGACTTCTTTACAACAACTCTACTTTCACAAAGCAGAGTTGTTGTAAAGAAGTTGTATGCAAATTCATCTTCCTGTCTGCAGTGGGTGTGAGGCCAGCGCCGCTTTCCTAACAGCGATGCAGCTCTAGCGCACAAGGTCAGCTTCTCTCCTGTGGTTTCTTCTGCAATGGTATAGCCTGACTTCCTGTGAAAGATTACCATCTCGCCTCTCATATTCTCACTGATGCTTATCTTTTGAGCCGCTAACACCAACTCCCCAAACATCTCCACGTCTCGGCCCCCAGTGACAGCTCCGTCGGCTAGTCAATCTGGCAGGTCACTCTGTGTCCTCAACCTGCCCTCCTCCCCCCCAGGCTCATCCTCGTCCCAACAGCCAGGAAATGAGCCTGCTGTGTCCTGGACCTGTCAGGAAGAAATAGGATCCATAGTCTCGCTCTGGGGTGTTAGCAACACAGAAGTTTAAAGTGGGTGAAAAGCACATCTAGTTCATTTTTTTTGCACATCAGATTCTGACAGAGGTTAAAGAAAAGATATTCAATTCCCAAATCCATAGGAAGCATGCATTTAAACCGCTGAGGCAGTGTATATCAGTTCCCTACAAACAGAAATACCCAGAAAGTGACACTAGCTGTGAGCTGACATTTCCTTCAAGAAGCATAACTGCACCATAGCAAGTTGATAAGGAAATTTTTTTTGAGTTTCAAATAAGCATTTATCAGTTTGTCTTCGCCTCAAAAGAACATAAGCTGATGGATCATGTGGCTTTTTTCAGTGTGTCTCAAATAAACTACACTTTAAAGCATCTCATTTGTCTTGTCATCTAAGCAGCTCTGTGACGCAAACAGCTTTAAATGTTCTTGTCACCATGCTAACATGTCGGCGTCTAGCTGTGGCTTTGAAGGCTGAAAGAAGTTCACCACCCACCCTTCAACTTTCAGCTGCCTGTCACAATTACAGGAGATCAAGGCTGGGTTTTTAGGGAAATTAAAGTCAACAGGATAAAATCTGAAATCGTTAACTTCTCTTTGCTGTTAAACAAGGAAACTCCCATGTAAATAAATCAAACCAATTCAACCACATTTGGGCAAATTCAAACAATCCCTTTTCTACTGAACAATAAAAAAAAACCTGACATTAAGTCAAACTGTCAGATAGATAAGCACGCAGGGGGGGGAAATGAATGACATCCTCCCTGGTGAGCAAGTGATTCAAGCAGTGTGAATAATTAAAGCCCAGAGCTGCGATAGGAATCTGTAGACGCTTGCCTCGGATAATGCTTGAAGGATATCAGAGGCTTTTGGTGCGAGGAGGTGGCGGCTGAGACGACATTAGTCACCCTCTGCGTGCCCCGGGCAGCCGTCAGGACACTGTGCTGAAGGTCAGGACATGACGGATGGCCAGAGATGGGTGCTGCCTCACCCGCTGAAGTTGGATAGAAAATGAATGTCCTGTACATGAAATATCATCCCCGTGGAGAGAGATACCCGATCGGACACTGCAGTAATGTGTCACACCTGTATGAACTTTGTGAAAAGATGTGGTCCATCAACATGATAGAAAGCCACTGAGATGGAAGAACATAAAAAGATTTCTGTTTAGCCAAATAACTCAGAAGACATTCATTTTATTGTTTTTAGTCATTTAGTTAGGACCCAAAACTCAAGACATTTTTTTTCCCAAAATCCAACTCAAGTCACAAGTTTTTAAGAAGCAAACTTAACTCCCCAGGTCCAAATCCAGTCTTTACTTCAAGTGAAGTCTTTTACTCTGAGTCCTAGTCAAACTTATAAGAAGCATTTCCATCTTCACATCTCTAGGTTTTTGTACCAAGTCTTTTCCCCAGAGTTAATTTCTCAATGCTTTGCTTCAAATCTAGTCTCAAAACTGTCTGCAATTAACATACAAACCAAAATGGCATACTTTTATAACAGCCGAAGAGTGTGCGACAGCAGGAGAATTTATGTTTTATAAACAAATGTAGCCCATTACTACAAACTTCTTATGCTGAACAGATTCAGATATCTGCTGATCTTCAGGCCACATGTGGCTTGTTGGATTGAAGGAGGGATGAATAAAGAGTGATTCACAACAGCATCATCTTTTGTCTTTTGTCCAAGGTTCAACAAACTCCTAAACTTCTGGCTCCACCAATCAAGGACAGGAACTTGCAAAAAAAAGTAACACATTCCTTATTTAACAAATTGAATGAAATGTTTTTTTATTGAAATGAGTTCAGAAATCAATATTTGATGGAATAACCATAAGGTTTTTCAATGAGGTTCAGTGCAGTGGACCATTTGTAGAGCTGTGTGTATATACATATATATATATATATTTGCCTGCAGGTATATTAATGCTACCTCCAGCGGTCATCAGGTGAGAATCTGGGTACCACGCTGCCAGTGATAGATATAGATTAAAGTCTTTGTCTTTTAAAATGGACTTTAATCTGTTTAAATGCTCGATATCTCCACCCTGATTCGTGTGCTGTACTTTAAAAGGTCACTCCGACTGTTTTGTGCTACTTTTGTGCTGTTTCTTGCTTCTCTCATCTGCCTGTTTCTCTGAACCAAATATCTCTCACATTAGCTGTAAAAACACAGTACTTCCTTTTTTTGTTATTTTTGACAATGAAGCCTATGCAGAAAATAAGAAGTATTCAGTGAGTTTATATATAGATTAATAAAACTAAGCTGTATTTTGTGTAGGTTGACAGTGATGCTGCTCTAAATATAAACTGTGGGTAGACTCCTCAGCATGCAAAAGTTAACTGAAGCAAGCATCTGTATGAACTAAACCACAAACCTCGCCATCTCAGAGCACTGGTGTGGTTTGACTGTATGCTTGTCTCTCAGAGGCTTCCTCCATAAAGTACTTTATTCTTTTTAATGTTTGCAGCTTTTTGGCAGTGTCTCGGAGGAACTCTGTATTCAGGTCAGCTCGCGACCAGAAAGATTCCTTGATTATTCCTTATTTATCGCTGTCATCTGTCCTGCTGCGGCGTGGAGCCTCTGAATGATGTGAGTGAGAGGAACTGAGGTTAATGATATGAGAGTGAACCTGCAGATTGTAGGCAGCCCAATTGCATTTTATGTCACACACACAAAGATATTTTCATAAGCCAGCCTGGAATCTTAAAAATAAGAAGCTGAAGACTGTTTTCATTTTTTAAAGTTTTTTGTTTTTTTCACATTTCTTTAGGTATTTTCAATGATCACCATATTATTTTATAGCAAGTTGTAAAAATATTTGTATTACTTTGAAATTTCTTACATTTTGCCACTTTACAGCTGGATTTTATCTGATAATCTAATATAGACATAAGCAGACTTTATGCACTGAGCAAAAGTAACACAGTAAACACCAGATTGCAAAGTAGAAGGAAAATGATACATGTTCCCAAATTTGTTATCCCAAACAGGGAAGTGCATGGTACAACTGGAAATCTGGCCTATCACAACTCAGACCAACTCTAACCTGAAAACTAATCTGTGTGTCATCAAAGTGACTATACTTATGTGCAATGACTGCAAGTAACCTATTAACCACACATAAACTCTCTACAAGCATTTAAACAATACCTTCTTTTGAAATTTGAGGAAACCAGAGCATGGAGACTGTTTGACATCCTTTAGTTAAAAAATCCAAGAACAAGGTTTTCAAACATAACCACTATGATTAGTGCTGATTGGTTCATCATTTTTATAATCAACATCTTCAACCTTGTGTTAGAAACAATGCTTTTGTTGCTTTCACATGGGGTAAAGCTGGAAAAAATATCAAAACATTTGCAAGAACAAATGAATGTTTATTTTATCATCTTCTTAAAATGTAACCTTTTGATTGGTTTCTTTTATATGTGTTTTATTATGACATTCATTCTGTACGTCTATAATGTGTTCAAAGAAGTTATTCTGGCTTTTAAAGGAGATTTCAACGGCAACTCTTACTCTGAAAATTGAACAGAAATTAAGGAATGAACAGAATTAAAAGTACAACTTATGGGAACTTAAGCAAGGAAACATGCATAGCAAATGAACTGATTCAATCTTTTGAACATTCTGTATCACATTTGTAACCACGTTTTCTTTTTCTGAGAATCTTATCAACTCACATTTCCTATTATAAAGGTGCACCTGGCAAACAGGCCTCATGTGCTCCATCTAGCTGCGGTTTCAGATGCTGATAAGATCATCTCATGTTTAATGGTAAGTATAATTAGTGGGGTGTTCATCCTTTAGATGCTAAGTTGTTGCTAAGAGCAACAAAATAATAAATTTGCCAGATGCTCTCCTTGCCGCAGCTAGCGCTCTATTCTTTCTCTCACACAAATATAGTGAACGTTTATGGTTGTGATATTGTCAGGTTGGACTAATGTATTTTTGTGATCAAATACAGACAGCTATATGTTATCTTTATCTTGGAAATTAGAGAAGGCGGATAAAAAAAAGCTGAAGGCTTTTCTCACAATCAGCTGAGTCGGGCTTTCCTTCTAAACAACCTTTGTGTTGTCTGCTATCACCAACTCCTTCCTAACCCTGGATTACATTAATCTTCAGGTGAAAAAGACCTCAGTGTACTTTTTGTGGTAATTTAGGGCTAACTAATCTGTTTTATATTTTTGAGAAACACTGTCATGTTATGTTTTTGTTCAATACAAATGAATTAATAAAAACTATATTTTATTTTAATCTCTTGAGGAATAATTTGATCTGTGAATCAGACAAGAAGGGGAAAAAAGCTGACAAAACTGTCAGATAAACACAATTACTGTGTTGAAAAGTTGTCTAAATAAGAAAAGAAAGTTGTTTTTAATTAGCTTAAAAATGAAAGATGTCTGCAGTGGCACTGCTCTCCTTGAATGGGCAAGTCTTTAAAAATGTCAGCTCAAATTAAATTGGTTTCAGCCCAGTTTCTGTAATCTATGAGAGGAATCAATTTCAACGAAAGCTATAAGCTTTTAACCTGAAGGCGAGACCAAATTCAGAAACGTCACCCAAAGTAAAGCTGCTTTATCGTCTTTACTCTCTGGATTTTCAAGCAAACTTTTCTAACACAAACTCACACAGGGAGAAAGAGCTTGGCATACCAAATGAGCTCCAGCGAAACTAGGAATAATGGATGAGCAGCAGCTCGGTCAAGTCTAATTAATGCAACCTCTCGACCGCTGAATCTCGGTCCTTACTTTCCCTGCCACCTCTGCTCCGGTCACATGTGTAATAGCCTGTTGGGAGGGATGGCATCCGTCTCCTTAAACAGGCAGACGGTTCAGGACTTTACACCGGCTGTGGCCTCTGGTAAATGCGACTTTACATCATCCTGGACACAATCCATCCACATTAACTTCAGGCTGGAGGAGCTCATTTCATCCTCATTGCTTACAGTGTCTGAGTCCGACAGCCACTCCATTTAAATAAAGCACAGATCCTGGATGGAGCTGGTGAGGATCAAGTGGTTTAAAGAAAATGATGGGACAGAGATGGTGGCTGTTAATTGAGTGCAGACTAAATGTCATAAGTTGATCCCAGTTTAAAGAGATATTTACCTACCCTGTAGATAGACACATGACGTTATTTCAGTCCAATATTAATTCAAACTAAATGTGTCTTGTTTAAGGTTAGTCAAAATGATCAAAATTGTTTCTGCATGTTAGATGGAAAACTGGATTTTTTATGATGTACTTCAAAGTATCACGATGGAGCACTCGGGTCATAATAAGAAAAGAAATATCGAAAAAAGTTCTAATATTATGAGAATAAAGTACTTTGACAATGAAGAAGTCAAAATAATACAAGAATAAAACCGTAATACTAGAACTTTATTCTCTTAATATTATTATTCAAAATGTTTTTATCATGACCCTGATACTCCATTGCAGAAGTTTTCATGCATAGCAAGATTTCTATGATTTTAAAATATGTGCAAAGCCAACCTGATGATGTCATTGCTTTGCAATCTTCTGATAGTTTAATTGACATAATTTGATTCAAATGGAAGCAAACCAGCCAATATTTACCAGGAAGTAGATGTTGATCCTGTAGCTTCTTTTTAAAGCTCGATGCCCCTCCTACAGTACAGCTTCTTCACCTGTTATTAAACATGCTGTGCTGAAAACTGTTTTCATCAAACGGATCAGTGTAGATCTCTTTTGCTCTTGGCAAAATATCTGGAGGTTACGGTTGGCGAACTGAAGAACCATATCTAAAACTCTCCTCTAACTGGAGTAACACTGAATAAACAGTGAGATAATATCCTTAAATATATAAGTGTTTATTTTTAGCTCTAGCATCAGCTTCCGGTATCATCTGTTTGATCTAATTCTGCAGTGTTTACTTCAAATACAAAATGTCTTTGATAGTTGTGCTGCAGCAGCGAGGATGAATTTATTAATCTGAGCTGTGGTTTCCTTACGTAACATGTGGGGATCGCTGACATTGAACAGAGCGATCAGATCTTCATCCTGCTTATTTATCTGTGCTCCATCTGAGCTTTTTATGCTAGATTCTGAAACTTTTCGAGTGGGGGAGGATGCACTCTTAAAAAGGAAATGTAAGAGGAAATTGAAAACCGTGCACATGGTGAAAGGACCCTCTGATGTCTCTTTTCAAAATATCTGAAAACTTGTGTCATTAAAAACTAACCCTTCATGCACAAGTGGGATCAGAACATCTCTTTTCTTCCAAATCTGTAAATACACGATCTGCTAAACTTACAGAATGAAAGCTAAAATAAAGCATCAAATATTTACAAACATTTGTCTGTTTTCTGAATTTAAAGCAAGACCACTTTCTTTTTTAAGTCACCACTTGGTGGAGCCAGTAATCACACACACACACACACATGCTCCCTGTTTGCAGGATAAAATGCTCTTATAGATCTTACCCTGGGAACAAATGTAATGTGATTTTTAAAAATATATTAAAAATGGGAGATATGTTAAATGTAAGATTGCCAAACTTTTGAAAACTGAAGAAATACCTATTCAGCATTTCAGTTAACAAGCTACAAGTGATCCAATCATGAAAAGCCATTTAAGAAATGTTATTGTCAAACTTGAGTTAATCATCTTTGAAATGAAGCAGCTGTATGTCTTCTATTTCTGCAGTATGAGGATGAGACAATATTTAAACTCCTCTGCAGTGGCCAGCTGAGGCGTCCCTTCGCCTTGTGTAACACACACACTAACATACACAAAAAATGTCCAGTTCTCAAAGACAGAGTCATTTTTTTGTCAACTTTGAAGCAGGTTTGGTATTTCAGGTCCACTGCATTTAAGTTGAAAAGGTTGCAGTGTTACAGTTACTTTGTTCACTAAAGTCCCTTTGGCACAATTTATGCAATCTGAACCAAGGACAAAAAAAAATGGAAACCACAACTGGCCTTTCTGGTTCTATTGCAGAGGCAGTGACCACAACTCTTTTTTTTTTTTTACCATTCAGTGTTTTCGCATACTCTTGTGTGAGAAACATACCTGAAATTTTGTTTCTCAGTGATTCTCACCTTCAGATTGGAGCTGAGGAGAGAGGGCAGCTCCAATCTGAAGGTGGAGCTGTAGATATTTAATTAAATCAAAATGCACTTTACAGAACATTTGGATTAGCTCTGATTGCTAAATTTGGGGTTAAGATCTTTGTGCATAGAGAGAAGCCTTTAAAAGTTTTTAAAATGATCTTATCATTTTCCAATTCTGGAAAAATCTTAGTCCTGAAAAGTCCCCAAAGTCTTATGATTTTAAATTCATAATAGAAGTTAATCAGTTTGAAGGAAAGAATAAATTATGCTGCTTTCAGAGTGATTTGTTCATGAACATTAAAACATTCAAGGTAGCATATCACAAAGATATTTCAACAATATTTATGTGTTATTATTATGATACTTAATTGGGTAATTACAGATGATTGTATTCTTTTAGTAACAGGGATTTAAATGTGTTTTCTCTTGTTTGATTATGGGTTGTAAGCCTAACAAATCTGAAACCACAATGTAATTGCACAACTCTGCAGCAAGTGTTAGCTGCCTTGAGGAAATATTGGTATCACATATTTACACTGTAAATATTTACAAATTAACTGCTGGGTAACACTGATAACCACAAACAGCAAAATGGATGAGCTGATCAAGCACATTGAGGTTTGCTTTGTGTAGAAATGTGCAGTGGAGCAAATTAGAAGAACTCAAACTATGAACTGAAGAAGAAGACAGAGTTATAACATTGTTGTCAACTGCATTGCTAGGAGCAGTGTACACTCTGAGCTGTTGTCAGAGTGTACACTGATAATGCTAAATAATGCTAAAACTATCTGATACACCCAGTGAACATGATGAGAGCTGGTACATGATGTCAACCTCTGTTTGTGAATATATGGAGACATGGCCGTAGCTAAACGTCATCCTGAAAGTGTCCTGAAGTTGCTTTAAAAATCCAACTATTGGAGTCCTGTGGTGGCGCAGGGTCAAAGCACAACCCACATATGGAGACCTTAGTCCTCAATGCAGCCGCCATGCCGGATGCAGATTTGCCATGCTGGGAATGCAGATTTGATTCCCGGCATGGCGACCTTTGCCACATGTCTTCCCCCTCTTTCCTGTCCATTCACTATTAAATAAAGGCCACTAGAGCCAATAAAAAAATTTAAATAATCAAGCAATGCATATGTGCCTAAAATAGCTTCTTTAATTTGATGGTGCTACTATCGAGGTGCATGGAGCAAAAGTTAACAGATGATATTAAAAAAAAGTGTGTGGTTCTTCTGTTTTGTTAACTTTTTTAATGTTTGGTTCTGTTTTCTTGCTTAGTTGTAGTCTTGGTGTGTTGTTTTATGCTCATCTTCTATTTAAGTTCCACTTTTTCATATTTTTTCCGTAGATCCCCAAATAGTCATCCTTTATTAATTCGTGCGTTTTTCTTAACTCTTCAGTTCATTTCCCTCATTAACCTGACGCTCTCAGCTTCCCTAACCATCTCCACTATATTTGTAATCTAGTGAGTTTTGGTTGCTCCTTGTCAGATCCTCATGTTTTCCTCCTCTTGTTTCACTTGTTTCCAAGACAACTCTACATCTGTTCGTCTTGTGTTCCTTGCCAGTGTGTTCCCTCTTTTGTTCCTATTGTAAGCTTATTTTTCATTAAATCATCACCTTAATTCAATGTGACACTCCAATTTTCCACGGGTCCCGTTCCACCACATATGCAAAATCTGCATGTTGTCAATGTTCTTTGTATATAAAATAAAATATTACCATGTGTTGAGCTTTTTGTATCAACAGAGGTGAGCATAAAAAGGTAAATATCAAAGCTGACATCCACCTTATTCGTATTTGGTTTGTTTATGCGACTTTTATGTTGCTAAAAGTATTCTGTTGAGCAGTGCTCTTTCTGCTGAGTCATAATACAGCCTCAAACATAGTTAATATGCTTCAGAATCAGTGGTCTGAAAAATACCAATTTAGTGTCAGGATGTTCAGAGGAGTCGTCTTGTAAAAAATGAATCAACCGTTTTCAACTCAACACTGTGGGGCAAAATAATTGATCAGAATCTTTGGCCACAACTCCCACTGCAATTAACTGAGTCCAGATTAGCTGCTGGTCTTGCACTGCAATGCCAGTCCATAAAAACAGCACAACTCAGCTACAAGAAGCTTCATTTCTGAGCAAATTTGAAAATCTGTCAAACTTTTATAGTCTATTCAATTTGATACTTTGCAGAATCACCTTTGCTGTAATTAAAGCTGCAAGCCTTCAGTCAAGACTAAAATTATTACTCATTCTTCTTTTAAAAAACATCTAAAGCTCAGTAAAATTGGTTGGAAAATGTCTTGGTGATTCTTATTGTAAGTTACTTGTAGACTTTGAATAGGCCATTCAAATACATAACAATTTGACACAAATCATTCTGTCAGCTTAGGTGAACTGTCAAACAGTATGAAGCTGACTTCATGCTGAGATTTTTACTGCATGTATAGTTTTTCTTCCACATAAAGCTGCAGTATGTAACTTTCATGATACATTTTTTTCTTACATATTTGTTGAAACTGTCTATGTTGTGACAGGAATGTTATGATGTGCCACTTTGTGTTGGTTTACGACATGACAGAAAAAAATTTGGTTCATGGTTGCAACATGAAAAACTGTGAAAAGCATGAAAAGTTTATATATTTATGCAAGTTACTGAATCCAGGCAGAATCAAAACACTCTCTATCTCATTATGGGAGGATTTTAAGGCCAAAAGGGATTAAAATTTTCTCAAAGATGTTCTGGATCAACAGGTTCTGGATCTCATGGTTTCCTTGTGAATGGATTGACCTCAAATCCTTCCAAAGGTAGAATCAAAGATGCATCCTGATCAGATGCCTTTGGGGTCCTAAACTAAGCCCATTTGATTTATGTTTTATCCTCAGAGGACATTTGTCATTTTTTCTCCAGTGAAGCATATTATTTTCTTAAAACTGTCTTTCATATAATGGCGAGTGCAAAACCAGATTGTAAAAAGTTGCATGAGCAGATATAGACAAAAAAATATATGTATTTACATAAAACTTTACATTTACATAAAAGCCTTTTAGTTATGTATTTTAAAAAAAATTATTAATAAATTAGTAAACTCTGAATATTCATGTTTTTTATTTTTTATTTTATTTTATTATTTTTTTGCAGTAGTAGTGTTGTGTTTTCTCCACAATGGAGGAGTTTGGTAATCTAAGCTGCATTGCAAACCATCATGACTGAGCTGTGTTTTTCCACTGCACTGCGCACAGAAAAAAAGGTGTTTACTTGAACCAATAAAGAAACAGCAGGAAATTTTAGCTTTCTGGCAATGGTAGCTAAACACGCCTCTGATACGTCTGAATGTGATCAATAGACGGGAAAATTGGGACGGTAATCTGAATTTTGAAAAGGAGACGATGAAGAGAAATTTCCTAACCAAAAAGACTCAGGCAGAATCTTCAACATAGTTGAACAACTCAAACTCTTTTTCCTCTTTCAGTTTCCTGCAGAGATAAGACGTCTGTACGATGAAAAGACTGCGTCTAGTGGGTCACAGCATTTCATGACCTGTTTGGGTGGTTGTGTTGTTGAAACCTGAGCCATCAGATCTGGGCTTGGTGCAGGAGAGATAAGACTTGCAAGGCCAGTTTGAAGGAAATTTTCTATTTGTAAGGAAGACTGATGAGTCTGAGTAACAAAGCAAACATGATACCACCAGCAGCAACCCAGTTCATTGTTGCGTAAAGTGAAAAAAAAAAATAACAAAATTGCTCAACATGCATTGTTTAAAACAATAAGACTTACAAAACTGCTTGTTTTCAGTGATTGTATTAAATTTATTTATTTTATTCTTAATTTCTTCAAAATTTTAAAGCATTTCTTATATGATATAAGCAGTGTATACATTGCCTTGCAAAAGTATTCACATTCCTTGATTTGTCCTACTATTTTAGGTCTTATTAAAACTTCAAGCTTCCATGTATTTTTTTTGAATTTTATGTGACAAACAAACACTAAGTAGTCAACAAATGTGAAGTGAAAGTAACATTATGTATGTTTTAGAATGAAAAAATCTGGCGCGGATTTGTATTTAGCGCTTAATACAAAATATTTTGTAGAACCGCTAGCATTTCGTTTCTGCAAAATAGAACTGAAGAGACTGAAACTGTTGTACTTTTTTCTTCAAAAACGACTTCAATATCTGAACCATTAATGTCAACAGACTTTCCTAACTGAGCTGCGAATCTCTACAGCTCCTCCACAGACCTCCTGGTTGCTTCTCTGATTATTTGATTCTTTTAGATGGATGGCTTTGTCGTGGTTGTTTGCAGTTGGACTGTACTCTTTCTAATTGGTTGATAAACCAATGTATTAAATGATAAAAGTTTAGCATATTATTTTAACAGGGGATGAATACAGATGTGCATCACATTTTTCTAAACTACATTTGTAAAATAAATTAAAACAATGCCTGTTTTTCTTTGGAATTCACAATTATGCACTACTTTGTGTTGCTCTACTGAATGAAATCCCAATAAATCACTTTGAAGTTTGTTGTTTTAACACAGCCAAATGTGAAAAAGTGTAATCCTGTTGCAGCTTCTGTAGGGGTCTGGTTAAGCAGGTATAAGGATGCCAACAATCTGCAGAGATCAGGATCTATCTTGCAGCTATTTTAGTTACATGCAGCTCAGAGCAAATTCAACTCTTCTTTTTTCACTGGGGATAAATCGTCACAGGCGCCAAACAGAAAGATTGATCTCGATATAACTTCAAGCCACCATTTCCTCGAGGGGAATAGTTGGAACGGAGAATCACTTGACGAGAATTTATGGACCATGAGGGGAAAGAAGGGCGAGAAGCTCCCGAATGCGCTTAAGTTTCTGAAAGTTTTAGAAATATTAATAAGACCCAAGCTGTTTATTGTCTTTATTAAAATATGGAAATAGCATTTCCTTTCTGCAAATATGTGTCCATTAAAACTTAAATTATTATATTTCACAAAGCATATTGCAAATTAATACTTTATGAGTTTCCAAAGTGTTTCCTCTTGGGACTGAAGAAAAAGTGCAGCAACAGCATGGCAATCCAACAAAAAACATTGGCACAGCAACAATGGGTTCATATGCACATGACAAGTTTAACAAGGGTTTTTGAAGCTGACTTCATACTGAGATTTTTCTTGCAAATCCCTGTCCTACATACTGCGGCTTCCAGCCCGGGAGTGAAACTATTACATCAAACTGAGACATCATTGGGCTCTTGTTCTCCTTCCTGCTGGTATATAAGTAAAGGAAGTTTACTTAAAGGAATAATACAACATTTTAGAGAATTCTTGAAATGAATTTAATTCTCCCAAAAACAAAAAAACAAAAAAATAAGTTGGACAGATACCAGAGTCACATTTGGTAGAATAAAAAGAGATCTGAAAAGAATTTGAAGTTTGGTTATTTGGATTGTAGTGCAGCTAAGGAAACCAGGAGGGTTAGTTATTGGTTCAATTTAAGGCAACCCATATATAATAAATACAACTGCATTGTAAAGTTCTACCTTTAAAACTTGATCTTAGAGGTTTGAGGAAAGTTTTCTTAGTCTTCATAAAGTGATTGTATTTAGTTTCTGTAGCTCCAAAGGTGAACACAAATGTATGACTTGTACAGGATTTAAATGTATTGCAAAATGACAGCGTCAGACAGAGCAACAGAGCAGACTGAATGTCTGGAATGTTTTTTTTCTGCAGCTTTCTAATGCACAACAAGGGCATTACTTCAGCTACTGCTGCCTTTTTACCTCTGCTCCTGACGGGGGAGAGTGAAAGCACAGAGTTGTTTCTTCAAACAAGACCTTGTATTTGTGTAGATAACATCAGAATATTTGCACTAAAAGCTCCAAGCTTTGTTTGTGGTCAATGTTTATTAAAAAGCCTGACATCTGAAAGGTTGCTAAAGTTGGTGACTGTTCCTCTGCTTTGCAGATGTATCTTCTGTTTCCTCCTCTTGAGTAATGTTTTCACTTCGTTGAAGGATACGTAAATGTTTTTTTTAATATCTTTATTTTTTTCCATTGTCGCAATAGTATGTAATTAATTAATTTCATTTCCTTTAATTTTTAGTTAATCATGTGAGTTATTAAGAACAAAATCTTATTTACAGTTTGACTTGGTGTGAATTTTCAGTAAAATCTTTTTGTGTTTTATGAGTTTACATAATTTATTTACTTTTGTTTAAAATTGGCCAGCTGGCTGTAGTTTTATAACTTAGCCAAAAATGTGTAGAGTTGGAATTTTCTAATTTACTTATTTTGTACACTATTTTACAAAAAAAGCAACATTTTGTGGAACATAGTTCAAATAGTTGAGTGATGTGATATAAATATTCAATAAATTAAAATATACATCACGCTGAGTGTCATTTATCAGATTAAAAGTGTCTTTTAATCTTATAAAAAAGTATTAAGCATACCTTTCAGTAAGCCCACATAATTATTTTAAAATATATATATTTTTTAAAATTCTGATCTAATATTCTAATTTTAAATGTCAAGTTTTTTTTTTTTTAAATTTACCCTAAGTGGAAAATCATCAAACCTCCATTTGTGTGTAATTCGTCTATATAATGCGATAAAGTCCCTAAAGTGAAGGAAGGAGATTTTCACCAATATTCCAATTTACTAAACGGGTCTAGAGGCTGCAGCTCCTAAAGGTCCTACAGGGCCTGTAGGAGCTGCAGCGCCCACTATTGGTGAATAAAGAATGTTGTAATTGAACTCCCACTTGGCTTCACTAAAGGGAAAGTTTTATCTTTTGGAAATGAGGAAGCAAACAAAAATAATGTTAGTCATGCAAAAGTTTTAGAAAACACAAATAAAAAAGCAACATGAAAAAATGACAGCTGCAACAGTAAGTTAGACAAGTTGTAAAAACTCACGAGATTTCATTGAGAGTTACGGGACTTTTTATGATTTGCTTTTCATTTTTACAAAATTCCAACAATTTAGAAAGATAGTTATTGTAATCAGTGTGCTCTGTCGGTTTCAATAACACTGTTACTGATGACTGTGTTAATGGATTTCAAGCAAAGATAGTCATCTATTTACATTTTTATCTAATTATGCCAGTTGTCTGTAGTTTTTTATTGAGTAGTAGTTCTTTGTACAATAATTTCATTGCAGCAATAGTGTTCAATTGCAACGCGTACTTGACAATAAATCTGAACTGAGTCTAGTTGTCAAATGTTGCCGTAAGAGAAGTCAGAGTCCATCCAACAGACCAAATGTATTATTGATGCTCATTCAAATGCATGAAATAAAATTTTCCCACCAAATATTGGATCCAAGTAACTCTTTGCTATTTGGATATTGTTCACATTTAATGATTATAGTATTGTGCAGCTCTGCATCACAGCTCATTGGTATTATATTGCGAGTGTTGTCTTCCAAAACACTAACCCACATGTCAACATAGTTATAGCTTGTACCCATGGAAGTGAATTTGCTGACTGAGCTTTTGTACCACTACACAGATTTCGTAAGCTCTCTGGCCTCTAAACCGCACACGTCCGTTCTTTGGGTTAAAGGTGAAGTTCTCCTGTGACGACATGATGCAACTGAACACTGAGGTGAGGAGAGCTGCAGCAGGTAGAGTAGTAGTATTTGTTTCTCAAATAGCAGATGAGGGAAGGAAACTGTGGAAAAAAACCAAGCAGAAGCCCAACACTCGCTGTGCTAATCCCTCCTCCCTCCTGTCTTCTCCTCCTCCAGAATTCCAAATGGCTATGAATGTTTTTTTTCCTGCTTGCTTTTCTCAGAGCTGCGTATTAACAATTGCATTGCGCTGCAAATGGCATCTCCATGGTATGGGCTGACCTTCACTGCTCTACAGAGGGCACGCCAGTAAATCCATTTCTCCAGAGATGCGGTTCACTGAATAACAAATCACGAGGCCAGACGTGGTTTTCTCTTCTGTTAAGAAGCCTTTTGCTAGAAGCGTCCCTCGCAGGGAGAGCAACACCAGGAGTTTATTATGAAGAAAGGGGAGTTGACAAGCACACAATCTATTGCCAGGGAACTATACCTCCAAACACATGAAGCCTAATCTATTTTTCTTTTCCTCCTCCTCGTCCTCCAGTTCTCTTCTGATTATAGTCTGGTAAATTACACATATTATCCCTTCAAAAAAAAGCAATAAGGCACTGTGTATAAATAAAATGCAGTTCTCTCTAGTGTACACACAAGAAGCAAACACAATGACACCCTCAGCATCATCTGGGAACAATGTAGAGTCCTATTTCTTTCCTGATATCGCACAGTTTCTGCACGTATTCCTGCATCTCATTTCCGATGTTCTCCCTTCTGAACCAGCTCTGCAGAATATCAGCTACCTGTCAGAATCTGTTAATGCCCGCATTTCATAAAACACCTTATCTCGCTTCATGACCAATGTAGCGTTATTTACACCTTGCAAACAAAATAGCTGCAGCACGGCTGATGCCGATAAGGGCCTTTAGTCACAGAGTAAAGTGACAAGCAGCCAGATTGCAATTTGGTGATTTACCCTACATTTGTTCCTGTGACCTGAACCAAACAGCCAATTTCAACAGACATTGCTGTTCAGTTAAGGAAAGACCTGATGAACTGTGTTTTATTTCTTTGTACTGAATCAGCTTAAGATGTTTTTTCTCTGTAATTTGAGCTTGATTTGAAAAGACAAACAAAAAACAGATATTCAGGTTCACACCATTTTAAAGAAATGGTGTTTAAATTCTTGGTGATAATGTAATTTCTTAAATACAGAGCAGCGCAATGGTCTTCATACCCCTTTAGCAGTTTTTTTACATTTTGAGTCCTGGAAGAAACCTAGCAGCAAAAATCTTCAGACCAGGGTGCAGGTTTTACCTCTATGCAAGACAAGTGTCCTAAATAAACAGCCAGAACTACAATAGAATAAACAGTTTTAGTCTGTAAATATGTAAAGCTGGTAGAGGCAAACTTCAAACAGGCTTGAGGATAAAACTGCAGTGAAAAATGGTCCTATACAAAGTCAAACATTTTTCAGACTTTTAACTGTAAATACCCCAGATAATTTTTTTGTTACAATGTTTAATAATTCTACAAAAACTTGTGTTTTTTGATCACCTAGAATGAAATAAAACATGTTGAGATTCTGGTGAACATGCCTACAGAAACTGGTCATGTTTGGCTGTTTTCTGGCTATGTTGACTTTGGACTTTTCTTTCGGCTTCTTCCACACTGAGTGGGTCATATTTCACTGTAAATAACGCCACCCACTTCATCTGTTTAGTGCATCTGATTCTCTCAAACAAAATGCTCTCCGTAGTTATTACAGCATGTAGAAAATAAAAATAATTTTTAAACAATAACTGCCTCTTTTGTTTCATTCACATAATGCAACCAAAACCAACAATCCTCAAAACTCCACTTATAAATAGTCCACTTGTGTGTAATTTCATTCACCCAGCAGTTCTGTGAAAGCATCAGTGGTTTTTGGGAAACATTAGTGAATAAACATCTTCATGGAGACCAAAACAGACGGCAGACCGATTAGGGTTATGGTGGGTTTAGAGATGTTTAATGCAGGACTGCGGCATAAAACAATATTGCAACCTTTGAAAGACAAACAGACCCGGATTACTAGAGCCAAACAGGCGACCTCTGAAGATAATTGAGTTCACCTTTCTTATTTAGGATTATCACCAAATATTATTCTTAAGCAAGAGTAGAATTTTCTTAATAAATCTTTCAGTAAGTAGTTACTTAATTTTACTCAAATTTATGTGCACCAAGCAACTGCTTTGCAAAAATTGTATGAATGTAGCAACTGACTCGCCTTTTCTCCACCTTTAGACAGAAAGCAGGAATAATAAATAAATTGGAAAAATATCATCATTCAAATATGTGGCCCATTCCTTGAAAAAAAGGATATGATGATAGAAAAATAGAAATAATTAATAAGAAAATATCAATAAACAAATAAAATATTTCCAGTGAGGTTTTTTTAGAACATTATTTTCTCAGTTCCAAATTGTTCATTATATTTCTTCATTGTTTAGACAAATGTTTTGAAGCTGTAATTTTGACAAAATGTTTTCCATGTTACCAGCTGTCTCCCTCATGTCTTTGGTCTACTGTGTTCAGAGGAACAGAACATGGTTCTCTCTTTAGGAGATTTATGAAAACTGAAAAGTTTTACATCTTAAGGGGGAAAAAAACAGAGAAGTATTGATTTGTGGCCCGACACACGCGGGACACAGACGTGCTAAGAGCCCTCAGAGTGCAAGCAGGCTCATTCTTCTTGACTCGTGCGGAGATGTAGCGAGCAAATGGTCTTGCAGGGATGCCCAGAGCTCAACCTGATAAGTGCATCTAACACACTCTCCCCCGTGTTGGAGGCAGATTACACTCGAGCGCGTGCATGGCTGGTGAGAATGGGCCTCGTACCAGCTTTATTAAATAAGTGGTGGTCCTGCCTGGTGAAATGGAGCAGTGAGGAAGAGTTACATGCACCGCCTCCTCTGCAGTGTTGGTGGACCGCCAGCATCACCATAAGCAGTCAGTCAATAGGCTGACTCAACAGTGTGTGAAATTAAGAGGGAAATAGAAGTAGACAGACATTAAGCCTTTCTCCCACTCCTCCTCACCCTCTCAGACGCCAGACAGCAGCTAATGCACCCCCTCTGCCCCCCAGAGCCCCCTCACTCTGCTATCACACACCAGCAGCAGCAGCACTCTGCTACTTGTCAACTGCTTCTCAGATTAAAAAGAAAAAAAAGCTGCACAGGCTACACTGACCTCCTTTGACAGCATTAATGTAAATATCATACTGAGACAGATTTCACAGACGTCTGTTTCTGCAAGTTATAGGTTTAATAAAAGCTAAAGAGAAGGAGTGTAAACATGTTTGCACACAGCCACATGGCAGGGAGCTCTAAGCTGCGTCTGCAGGACGAGGTTTTCCCTGACAGGCAGTCCTGTGTGGACAAACATCAGCTGTTTGTGCCATAACAACGTAAAGTGGGAATTTCATGCATCTGAAAAAGAAGAACAAACCAATGCAATTCTGTTTAAAATTCACACGATTGAAATATCTCCTATGGAACCAAACATCTTCTGTCAGGTAAGGTAGCTATTCTAAACATCTTCCCTGTGGATACAGGGAAGATGTTTAGAATAGCATTTTCCCAAATTTCTTTCTTCTCCTTGATATGTTAATACAGGTTGTGTTTTGTTGTGTTTGAAACAAACTCCTTTCTGCTGAGACCCTCATTTTGTCAAAGCAGGGAGGAGTCACATTTCCATACCAAATGTCTGGGTTAAAACGCAACTACTATTAAGGAAATTTTCAACAGTGGTCTGATGATAAAACAGGCAGTTGCCAAGGTAATATGCTAAACAGTTTCATTGACTGTGAGTTGAACTATGAGAGCTGCATCCAAAATGGAGTCTGGGGTTTTAACTGGATCCTGCTGAGTGGAAATAAATTCAGCTTTTTACTCAATGATATTAATAGAGGGTTTGCAACAACAAGCAGAATGCTAGATTAAGATATATTCACTAATCATGCCACTTTTGGAAAGTCACTGAAGTGCGGAGAATTTTATTTGAATTTCAGGTCAATTTAAGTTCTTTATTGCTTTAATGGGAAACATAAAATGTTATTTAATTTTTTGATCCAAAGAATGCATTTGACTGTAGAATAAAAGTTATGTGGACAACATAACCCTGGTAGGGTTGTAGTTTTGACATAGAACTTTGAGTTTCAGTTTTTGTTGCGTTTGTATTGGTTTATGAGATTAAATTAGGATAAAATGCAAAGATATTTGTGGTTCTATTCTTTCAGCAATGACCCTTTTTTCCATAAATGTCACATCTCTACTGAACAAACAAACAGTTCTGTCCACAGGCATTCGCAACTGCACTGTGTATCTCTGCGGCTCCTCCAGAGTCATCTTTGGCCCCTTCAGATTTTTCAACAATGGATTGAACTAATAAACATTATCTGCTTGGACAGATGCTCTAAATGTTAGGATGATGCTGATTTATAATATCAGAATAAAGGTGGGGAAAAAATGGCACTTTTCAAATTTTATTTGTAATAAACTTTGAAAATGCAACATAATTTCCCTTTGATTTCAAAGTTTTGCATTAATTTGAGTTGGAAACTAATGCAAAACTTCAAAAATTTAAGAGGTGTCAAACATTTGTATTGTTTATGAATCTGATGTGATCCTGTTAATTAAATAGTCACCATTTCTTTTAATAAAACAATATTTTTGGAACAACAAAGAATTTAAAGATTTTGCATGTTTTAGAAAACTTTGAGAAATATTTAATCTTTTCAACTACTTCATCTCAATTTCAGAAATATTGAGTATTCAGTGTTTAAGAATTAGTTACAGTGATTTTAATGATTCAGAAAGTCTGTTGTTGTTCTCTGCTTGCCATAAGCAGCAGGATAAAGATAAACTCCCGAGGGTCAGAAGTAAAAAGAAGACAATGTCTGTGGAGACTCTTCAGATGGATATTGACCAAAGGGGGGAAAAGCTGATGGAATTTCATTGACCTACGGCAAACTGCAACGTGTTACACAACCAGATCAATGTGCTCCTTCCCTCCTGCGCCCCCTGTCCGCCTCTCTCTGGGGGACTTTTAATGCTCGAACTTGTTCTCATTGAGGAATCGAGAGGCATTGTGACTGCTGAACATGCTGACAGACGTTTGTGAGAGGACTGTGTGAAGCTCTAAAGAATGCTTGGCTGGTGTGTCTCATCTGCGAGGATGGAGAGCTGCTTTTAGAATATTCCCTTTCTGACTCCAGTGGGAATGATATGGAGATGGGGAGATTCTGTGATGTGGAAGGTTCTGCACAGATGATGCATGTGATTCTCTTGCTCTTGGAGACATTTTATATTCACGCTGCTGATGTGCAGCCTTCATGTTCTGTGACCAAGGTCAGCGAGTGAAGATATCTGATTAAATCCCTTCTGCTTGATTTGTGGGTTTTACAAGGACACCATGCTAGGTCAACATCTCTGACTTATAATAAGTGCAGCTAACACGATGTCAGGGTTTCACGTGAATGCAGATAGAAATCTCTTGAGCAGCTGGAAAGACAGAAAAACAGCAGCTGGAAGTGATAAAAGCAGATATCTAAATTGCAATACAAATCTGTGCTTCTTTAACTCTTAAATATAAAAATGGAAAATTACAAAAAATGCATCAAAACCTATAAGAATGTGGAGTTGTGATTGACCCATACCTACTTTAATATCTAGGTTCCCATCGTCTGGTAAAGGTTAAAGGCAGGTTGCTTACACATGATGCTTTGTCATATAAATAGTCCTATAAGAAGAGGTTTGCACTGTTGTGTACGCACGTGAGTTGTTATCTTGATAGGAGGCTCGTTTCAACAAATTTGCACTGTGCAAGTGGCAACATGAGATAGCGCCATCCCCCAGTTGTTATCAGCATGTTTCATTTAGCGGAGCAAACATCATTGCAATCCATGACTGAGCATACAACACTCCCTTCTCTGTAGAAATCAGACACTTATTTACAAATTGTGTTTTTCTGTGGAACAGGGCAGTGACAGTATTTGCAATCTGTACAAATTAGGTTTGCATAAAAGGCAGGTCAGAAACGTAGCAAGTTCAGTGAGGTCAGGGTGAATTAAACTATATTAAGGTTCATAAACTAATTAAGCTCAAATTGATCTGCAGGATAAAATCCTTGGCTTTGCAGGAAGAAATATCCAGTCCACTACAAAAAAGCAAGGGTAAAATCTCCAGAGCCATTTCAGAAATCTTTTTAAAAGTGGAATATATTCAAAAAAACACACACACTACAAAAATGTACATTGTAAAATACAGGGAACAGACTTTAAGTGGCTGTGTATCAATTAGAGTTGTGTTATTATTCTCCAGGTGAGAGGCTATGCATCAGGCATGCAGGTCATTGGATTTCAAGACTCGCAGGTGAAGAGATTTGGTCAATCATGGAGCAGCCAATTGATTTTCCTCTCTTTATTTGCTGAACTTGGCGTGAGGCGGAGTGAAACCTCTCTCCCTGGTTGCACACACTGAATGTAATTTTACCCATTATCCAACAAGCACACTTACCACCTGTTTTCTATTTTCATGTGCTGACATTGGGGAGTAGGAGATATCTTGGTGAAATGCTTGTGAAAAAAGAAAAAAACAGAAAGTGTAAATAGAGGATGGGAAGAAGTGTGGCTTGAATGAAAATTGAGATTTTTTTGTACTGTGGGAAGTGTTAGGATAGGATTATAGAGTGAATTTTCCAAAGTGTGCCAAATGTCAAATCAAATCAACTTAGCATAAATCAACTTTAATGCTCTAAGCTGCCTCCCTCTAATCTCAGAAATTTGGAGATAATTTCTAAGAGTTGAATTAAAGGCTTTAACTAACAATAAGCTGGAGAAATATAAAGTATTTTTTTTATTATAGGTCAAGCCAATGAACATATGTCAAATGAACATAGACTTGACTTGTTGTGGACACAAACGTAGAGGAGGCATTTATTGGCAACAGCTGAAGTTTTCTTTTGTTATGTTTTTTTCTGTCAGTTTATATTCCTTGATTTTTCTGTGCTGCTGCTCCAACACGTTTTTTGTTGCTCTTACTGTTGTGGCCTTTATCAGTTCATTTGTCATCATATTTGCATTCCTGCCATTGTCTACCACCCCATGATTACAATGAAATGCTTTGCAGCACTTGCTTTAGCTGATCATCAATTAATCATTAATTAATTTTTAGAAACATGCATTGCAGACATAAAAGTTTCCAAACATGGACTAGAAGAGCTGAATGTGAGCATTCAAAAACCTGCCCTAGTTTGGTTTCTCTCTAATGAAACATTTGCATATGCCAGCCTGTCCTCTAGAGACTATACTTGTGAGGTTTACGTTTAAGTCTGCATATTGTTTTTCTCTCTCTAATTCACGCTGTAGATTTGCTCAGATATGTATGGCACCAGTTAGTGATGTTCTAGTCAGAATGTTCTGTCTCCAAAACCAGTTTGACTCATTTAAAAATAAGTATTTGCCAACACTGAGTCCCAGTCAAGTCAAGCTTTTCAGCTGACATGGAAGTCGAACACAATTACCAATTATGAAACTTATAATTCAGCTCTTAACATATTTCACTTGCAGTTGCAGTTAAAGAGTTTGTGAGCAAAATTTAGAAAAGAAAAAAGTGATTTGTAGTCTCAAAAGAATTTGCCCAACAGGTCACACGAGAGAGACAGAAAACCACAGCAGTCAAAGTGATCTCTGACTTTTAAAACGTAACCACCATTGTAAAACACACCTGGCTTTACAGGCACTACCAGACAACAAGATCATTTGCATGGCCTTTAACACAGTTTTGCAAGTCATGCAAATGAAAACTGGCAGCACAAGTTGTAACTGCATGACTCATCTGGGATGCTGCAGACATAAAGTGACACACAGTACACCCAAAAAAGGTGCCAAGAGTTGATTTTAATCAGGGTATACAATGCAGATCATTTAAAATGCCTTGATCAGAACCTGGAACTAATTATTGAGATCAGACTAGAATATCATAAACAGATGGAAACAACAATAGTCAGGGAGAAAGATTTGCATGTCCATGTTCCTGGCTGGTGCTTTTGCAAAGCTACTGCGCTGAAGTGCAATTGTGGGGAAGGCAAAGAAAAATCTGACAGAGTTTTAATCAATTTCTTGATTATGCAGGTGTTCTGCTGTTTGGTTGGTACAAAGTTGTGTGTATTAAATTTTTGATTATTTTCAAGATATAGTGGTTGCTTGTCTCTCCCGACAAGCAATCGTTTTCAAGATCTAATAAATGATTATTCTGATTGTTTTATATGTTTATTTTAATTAATGCATTGGATTAAGACAAAATGTTGTGGAGGTCTGCAACAACCTCCCCCCCTTTATCAGCCCAAAGGCCCTACCATTTGTGGTATAACTTAATAAAGTATGATGAAAATGTGATTTTTTTCCAGTGAACTGGAACAGTCATGTTTTTCTGTATGAAGGCCCTTCAGGAAGCAAGCCAACACCTGGTTTCAATGTGCAGCTATCTTACTGTTTGAATCAGCACACACAAAACACATCCACTGACACTGCAACATGATACATGAATGTTTTAATATAAATCATTTGCCGTCCAGTTGTCGCATGCCTGAAAAACCAACAGTATGGCTGTGTGTCTGTTCACAAAGATCTATGTTTACCTCCAGATGCATCCAAATAAGCTCATCTGTGACATTAAGTGCAAATGACACAATTCTCAGTAACAGAACCCATTTAGAAGCTATTTGAATTTTGCTCTTTGGGGAGCATCTAAAGCTCAGAGGTTTGGAAATCCTGCTTGAGTATCAAATTCTACATGGTCCACTGCTTTCTTTGCATGGAAACACACAGACTTCATTCCACATGCACTCCCATGGAAACCGCCTGGTTTTTTCAGTTCACACAAACGAAGAAAAACACGAACAAATCGTGCAGGTCATGCACAGTTGCGCACAGAGATGCACATGCACACCCAGAAGGAGTGAGAACTATCTGTGGACCCAGTCATGCTTCACCCATGCAGAGGTGTTTGTTGGCTGTGGGAGTTATCATTGGCCACGGAGGCTCATTCCCCTGCCAGAAGACACCGTGCCATGAAATGAGTGATAACGGCACACAGCTATGACTGGCTCGTACAGCAGCAGGACATGCAGAACCTGCCTGAGATGAAGGAGGGATGTGAAAATATGAACATACATCATGCAGCTGAACTCAAGCCCTCCCTCATTCTTTCTCCTAATGACGTGTGCATTTACGTTCCATTAGCTCTGAACGGCTAAACAGGATTGAGGAGGAAGCTCACTCAAAGGGGAAACCACATTTTTCTGTTGGAAGGCAAAAAGTTATTTGTTGCGATGTCAAGCTCAAAAATGGAATGTGCGTTGATTTAATAAGCCGAGAGGAAAATTGATGAGACAGGAGCAGAAGTTTGAGTCATATGGGGCTTTATTTAATTCAAGTGATTCAATTTATTGTCTATAATGTTGCAGTCTATTGGAAGAATTATGTTGTTTGTACAGAGAGGACTTGAAGGGCAATAAAAATATGTCATAATTCACAATCTCTTAAATAGACGAAGTAAAAGTGGATTTTTCCACTGGACATACTGAGGGTTTTTCCTCTAGTACAGTAGGGGTGCATAAAACACATCGACTTCACAAGATGAGATGATACATGATATTTTATTTGATAAAACTAAGGTTTGAATTGACTTGTTTTTGCAAACACTGTCAGGATTTTATTTTAGGATCTTTATAAGAAAGAATCCATAATCACAATAGAATAATTCAGTCCAGGTTTGTCAAGTTCATATAATGCATTTTTGTTTGAGTCTAAGATGGTTTTAATGGCCAAAAAAGCTCTGAAAATCTCTATTCAATATAGGCCTATCAGGTTCAGAGACAAACATCTGCAGTCCAGATTTCTTAAAAGCAGAGAAACTTTCCTTTATTTTAGTGCCAAAAAAAGAGTCTGAAGCAGATGATACCTTTAGCCGTATCCATAGCGATTGAAAAGCATGTGTAAGAACTGTAGAATAATCCACTCCTATAAGTTGTGTTAAGATTTAAGATGTTATTTTGTTTTTTTGGAATTTCGCAAAAACAATAAAGGTTTCATAAATCCCACATTGTCTTAAATGAACTCTGATCATTGAAGAATCATCCAACTGATGTCTAAACAGCAAAAACACTTAACATTTTGAATGAAAAATGGTTCAGTGCAACCCAAAGTCTAATTTTGTCAATTACATTCTGATTGGCAAAACTAAAATATTTATAGAAATTAGGATATTGCTAGGAAGCAATATCTTCATATCAAATACAACCAACGCATGACGTTGCTGCTGTACTTTTGAATAATTTGTATCATGTTTGTCACCATTTATTTTTTTTCAAAGTACACAAAATGCTATAGATGATTTACAAGTAGTGAAGGCTTCTTCTAAGTTTGCATTGTTAGATAGTCCAACCAGTGTGCAGCTTCTATCATTACCCTGTAATAAAACCAGAAACTACTTGACAACTGCACCCTGCTGTAGTTTAAAACAAGTCTCAGACACAGATATGAATGTCTGTGATTGTTATTTCAGAAGTTACTGCTGATCTCCATGCAATCCCAAGGCAGAAGTCCAACTCTTTCAGGAAAAAATCCTAAATAAGCTGAAGAAATTCCAGATAAGTACTGCAGAAGCACTGAGGCAGACTAGATCAGGACATTTCCAAAGAATGTGCAAAGTTTCTGTAGAAAAACAAAGGGTTTTCCTAGTGGTTGGTATTTGAGCATAGAAAAACAGAAAAAATGGAAACATTTTCTGCATACTTTAAGAAAAGGAATGACAATAACTTGATTAGTGGAACCACAATGTGGCAACTGGAAAATGTTCCTGTTATTCCTTAATGTGCAGATTGACAGCAGGTTTCTCAAACAGAAATTACATGTCAGGCTTCAATTAGAAAATACCACATAGATACATCCTTACATCATCTCTGTCTGTCTCATGTCCATGCATGTTGATTGATTCACAGCAGTTTCAGCACTGAAACAAATGCAGTCGTTAACTTTTAGGAGTTCTATAATTGATGTGAAAGAACAGCCAAATGAAACTGTTCTCTGCTGGCAGTGCAAATGTGAACTTTGATCTCATGTAATGGGATGTTTTATTTTCTTCCCATAAAAGCTGTAAGTGTGAACAACTTTAACCAATTGAGTGTCACTGAATTAAAATCTAAGCAAACCATTAGAGATGTATTGAAGGGCATGGTGCAAGTAAATTTGCAAGTAAAATTTGCACAACCTACAAATTTTACTTACAAATGTAGCATGATACAAATGGCAAAAGATTTATAATTCAGGAGCAAGGTTTGCAGTGCTTCCTTATTGGAAATATTGCCAATTTTGTCATTTTCAAATTACGTTGGAAAAGTAGCTTTCTTAATTTTTGTGCAAAGTTTAGATAATAGACATACAGAACAGATTTGATGTCCAGTGACTCTTGAATCCTGGTTATTTTTTTTGTGTTTTGGAGTTTTAAACTTTGTCACATCAAATTGTATTGAGCTATAGGACACTAAAAAACTCACGTTTAAATTTACTTCTATTTTCAAATTGCAGATTTTACATTAAAACTTAATGAAAACAACTCCTAAAATGATCATTTCTTATTGCGTCTATAATAAGAAGAGAAGATCCAGAGTGGAGAGACCAAAGCGCCACACTGGCTCTGCAGCCACCATTTGCAGGATGTCTTCCTCTGAGTTTTATTTTGTTATGGTCGTTAAGATGTTTTTCTGTATATTGCAATAGTCTGCAGTCTTTATAGCATCACAGAGTGAGGCTGCACATCCTGAGGTATATATACTTTTCATTCGAAAACGGACATTTTCAAAGCCTCAGTAAAGAAACAAACACGGCTGTCATAAATCCTGCTTCGGCGAACATTTTAACAGCATTCAGGTGCAGTGATGCTCTTCCTTCCAGCGCCACCTGGTATTTCAAAGGATTCTGCAGTTCCAACAAAATGCTGAACATACATCAGAATGCCTTTATGTCTGTCTGCAGTTCTACTGGTAAACAGAAAAACTTCAGAATCACAGACCTTGAGGCGAAGCAGCCACTGTGCTTTGTTTTCTTAATAATCCCAGAAGTTGTGGGTTTTTTTTTTTTTACCTCGATCTGAATCAACTTAAAGATTTGTTTGAAAAGGTTTCCAGGAGCAATAGATAAAGAACATTATCTTTAAAAAAGTGTCTGACTTTCATTTAGTGTTTTGATAATGGATCAAATCAACAGAAGCTGTTGTACAGTAACTTTGTCAGAATGATTGTTTCGCGCGTTGATCTCTGCGTGGTGATTTAATCAAAGTTGAACATATTTTCTTAGCCCACTTTCAATCCTCTGTTGTGTCTTGACTTCAAGGTAACGCCGTTCAAAAAGAAACAGAATTACTTCCAGCTGGAATGCATGTCTTTGAACAAAAGCTTCTTGCAAAACTCTTCTTACCAAAGAAAAGCAAACAATGAGAAACTTATTTTATTACATTTCTACATCTAAACTCAGACTATTCACATATTTGGTCTCCTGTGACTTTAATGTTATAGTATTACACTCAAGAGAGAATATTTGATCCAAGAATAAGTTCCTTCTGATTTTTATCATCTGAAGGTACAAGCTTTTTGAAGGGGTTGACTTAACATTTCTGAAATTCCTCTAAGCATTTTAAAATATGCTGGTTTTTACTGCAGGAACATAACAAGTGTTTTAACTGTGACTTTATATCTTCTGATCATGGTAGCTGAGACTGAAATGCAGCATTTTTGTGTTCTTTTTATAAACCAAAATAAAAAGACAGCCGATTAGTATGACTATACATATACAGTACCGCAGAAAAATGTGTATGACTCTTGAACATTTTGACATTTTTCACATTGCAAACATTAACCTCAATGTATTTTGGGAGGATTTTATAAAAATAGTGTCAATATTGTGGCAAATGTTTCATAGAAATTGCAGCTGCAACACTGAATTCTAGTTTTAACTTTGAATGGAGAACATCGGTAGCCATCAGTTTCTGAAACCACTAGATAAAGGTATGGACTTTGACTGGGCCATTGTAAAATATTAACAGATTTTGATCTAAACTATTACAGCTTTTTGATTTATATATATGTGTGTGTCTATAAATTAATGCATCATTATGCTTCAAATTCATAACAATGTTCTTCAGTGAATCCATAGATTTTTCTGTGGCTTATAACTCCAAATTATTTGCAGAAAACTCAGCTATTTATGGATTTTTTTTTCTCAGAATATATTCAGAATATTCACTTGAAAATGCAGCTTGAGAAGCTGAAATACCTACGCACTGCTGATTTGCTGAAACCCCAAAGACCAAAAATCAGTAAGACTGAGGATATTATTTACAATGAGAGTGCTAAGACAATTTTGCTGTCCACAATAATGCTTTTTTTTGTGAAATTTTGTGTGTGAACTAATATAATAATCAGTTAGAAGTGTTTTAAGTACTTGCTGTTGTCCAGGATTTCCTGTTCTTTGTTTTGATGTCACATAAAATTCCAATAAAAAACCTTGAAGTTTTTGTTTGCAACTCATTAAAATATGAAAAAGTTTAAGGGGTGTGATATTTTTGTGAGGCTTCATATGTTAAAACAGTACTGCTGGTCTTCTTCAGTAGATTATTACGAGGCAAAAATGATCTGAAATGTCTACAAGTTGAGAAATGAAGAGGAAATGTTTTTTTCAACAAGCAAGGACATCAATTTGTAAGCAGACTAAATATCCATGATACTTGATAAATGACTTTAAAAGAACATGCTAAGCAATTCCTTTAGAAACACAATCAGACTTATGATGTCTACTAAAATATTCCCCTGCATGCCAGCAATTTAATGCACGACCAGCTCAATCTGAAGCTAACAAGTAGCCACAGTTTGAATGTTCCTGTTTCAGTTTGGGGCAAATAGAAATAGAATGGGTGCATGTGTTAATTCTACCATGCTTCACACATTGACTTCGATAAACAGTCTATTCCAATTAAAGCTGCAGCCCAGGAGACTGCACAAGGAGGCTGTGCTCCATCGGATCACATCAGTCTTTGAAAAAGTCCAGAATGGCTGATTGTGGTTTGGAGGAAAACGGGCCTCTTCAGGAACAACGAGTGTGACCTGGCAGCCGGTGAAGGGAAGAGGAGGAGGTGGAGGCCGACTGGCTCCAAACAAGTCCAGAAACTTCTACGGCAAATTACGTTACAGCAGAGGTATTGGAGGAGGGGGAGGTGCCGGGAGGAGGGCAAAGCCATTAATCCTGGTTGATGCTTGAGTTTACTACTCTTAGTGCATGCGTGTGAGGAGACAAATTAATTATGTGGCTGAGATTAATTAGGTGATGTGGGGGGAAATCTGTGACTGTAAAACTTTAGAGGGCTGCACAGCTAACTAGACTAATGGGGCGTTCATGAACTCTTAATAGATGCCTCTCCTACGTTGATAGTGTATAATCAGAGCAGGGAAAAGGAGACAGCAGAATCGACAGGGAACTTATTTCAACATCAGAGAGGCTCTGCAGGCGTTTAAAAGCAGGCTTTACAATATATTTACATAGTGGTCCTATAATTAATGTTTTATGCAAGGGATCAACTGATTACTTTAAAGAGAAGATGTTGCTTTAACTTACTGCAACAGTTCAGGGAAATTGACTTAAACATTCAGGTAGAAAGCTTTAAATTTCTATTAGATCTCCATGGTAACCTTGAAGGCTCTTGGTTTGTTTTAAAGATTACAAATCTTTAAAAAAGTAAGAAGCTGTGTAAGTGTAGAACTGTCACTCCAAAAGAAAAATAGAGTTATGTGCTATTATAACTTTACATTACATTTACATTATTCTTATATAAGAGTAGCATAACTATAACATCATTTGATAAAAAGACTCCTTACATACTGAATAACATAAAATCTGAATATTTTACAATAATGTCATCAGACAGACAAATTGTAACAAAGTTGTTTGTTGAAAATGACCAAAATCACGAACTACGGTATGTGAGATTATCACAGTCATAACTACGACTGAAGTGTAAGAGTGACAGAAAATCAGACTGTTCTTTTACTGTGTTTTCTTTTACTGCATTACCGAAATGTTATTCTGTTTCCACCTAAGTACTTCATGGTTTTGAGTGTGTTGCCTCATTTGCTTTTCCTTTTTCTTCCAACTTTAAGATTGGTCATCAAGGTGCAACGCTTCAATTTTAATTCATCGAACAGCAAGACAGGCGTCCAAAAATAAAAAATAAAAAATAAATAATTGTCTCTGAGTTTACTTTGAAACTGTAATCAAACTTTTTCGGTCGCTTTTGGAGTAATCGCTTGTTCCTTGCTGATTGCTGACTGGCCAGATCTAGTTTTGCTGAGGCTTTTAGCAGTTTTAGTCGGCATTTTGTCAGGGTCACCCATTAAACACCATAAAACATCTCCCTGTGACAGATAATGTCTGTCCTTCATGAACATTCACCTGCTTTTTCTACTTGTGTGAAGAGATAAATGTGGCAACTTCAGGCATCTAGAAATTTTATTCAAGGATGAACCAGAATACTTGCAGAATACTGCAGTCATATTGACCCACAGCATCACACAAGGAAAGCAATGTGTCTTATATGTGGGTTGAATTGGTTAACTTGATTTAGGAAATAAATATAAATCATTTGCATAATTTAATTGAACTGAAACAGGAAATACTTAGCCTGACTTAATGCAAGAGACAATAAAAAATAAAGTTTTGTGTGTTTATTTAAATATCTGCTTTTGACTTTAAGTAGAAAGCCATGATTTGTGATTCACATTTACAGCTCCAACAATGGGAATGATATTCCTGACCTTCTCGTTGGTAAAAAGTGACACTCAAGACGAACATCAAATGCAGTAAGCAGACGCTCCTTCACTTGTTACTTGCACGGAATTGAAAATCATGGTTTTAAATTGTTAATTTTACCTGCAAATCTGAGCTCTGTGATGCCTCCAAGGGTGCCGGGAGAAATGAGAGAAGTTATGAGACAATTCATCAATCTGAGAATTAAAGAAAATGATACACTGATGAAAATCTTTGGACTGAATCTGATATATTACTGTGCAATATTAATTTCAGTGGAAAGCAAAAACAGCTTCACACGCTAAGTTTTTCTATTTTGAAATGAAAGCTAACAAGCAGAAAAGCAGACTTTTTGTGACCTTTTCTGCTTTCTGCTGCCTTGTTAGCACATTAAAGGTTCATACTCAGACTTCACAGGTCTTTGAGCTGTTAACATCTTCACCAAACTGTGAATTCAGCCCTTAAACTTCCCACTTTTAAAATTTTACAAAGCATTCCGAAGTGAGCCAGAAATCAACCATGAAAGGATAAGTCTGTAATGATTTCACTCAAAGTAAAAGATTTGCTTTTCTTCTTTCCTCTGCAATTAATCATGTCAGGAAACCTGAAGTTTATGTGGTGTCTCTTTCTTGTAATCTATGGTTTTATTTAGCAGAACCACTGAAATGCTACATTGATCCCTGCAGAACAAATGGATCATTTGGAAATATGAATTAACCATAAATTGTCAAACTTTTGACATTAAACGTTTATTTTAGATCACTTTGCAAATATCTTTCTATTTATATCAGTAGTTAAAAAGTGAACCAAAAATGTATATAAACTCCTCACACACAACGATAATATTAAGTGATTATTCCTGTGAATTCTGAGGTTATGGCTTCATCAAGACTTTTGAACACCACATTAACCTAATTAATAATTATATAAATAGGACTACTATATTCTGTGGCCAATAAGAATGACTCGTGATTGTGACAGATGTCCAGCAGATTGTCACTGTCATCCTTCACAAGGAGGTTAAGGCACAATAGATCATTGCAAAAGAAAGCAGTCTTGCTGTATCTAAGTGTATTAATGGAAAATTAAGTGAAGGGAAAAGGGATGTTAAAAAAGGACACAACAAAAAGGACATAACAAGGGTAGCTGCAGTTTGATGAGCATTGAGAAACATATTCTATAGTTTTGTGGTAACTCACAAGGCATTGCCTTTTGCTGAAGAAAGGCTTTCTAGGGTCTCCACATCCAGATATATTTCATACTATGAATGTTTCTTTCTTTATGTTAGCTATTGCTGAAGTTTTGATATTTAATGTTTTGTGATCCTTTCTGAACAAACACTTTTAGACCTATGAAAGGAACTATGTAAATAAGGTTTTATGTGCTTATTATAAGTGTCTCATATAGCTGGGACAACATCAAAGGCACTTCGTTTTTCATTCCCAAATGAGAAACAAGTCTGGATTGCAGCTCAGTGGCCCAAAGACCTCTTTACAGATGACAGGAACTTTTATATTTCATTTGGGAATCGACATTGCTGAGTGGGAAGAACAGAAAAGCACAAATCCAAGTTGTTTGTGGTCAGTTGAGAGGTTTTCACAGTTAGTCATGGCTTGGGGACACTGCTGGTGTTGGTCCACTGTGTTTTCTCAATTTTGAAGTGATGCAGTCATCTATCTTAAGGAACTAAAATAGCAAGCTTTATAAAAATGCTAGTTTCATTTTCCAACACATTATTAAAAATATAAATTTCATTGAGTCGATCAGCCAAGGCTGACTTGACCATAATGAACTTATTGGTGAATGTGAAGAAAAAGAAGAGCAACACCGGAGCAAACAATACAGATTGACTGAAGGCTATTAAAATAATCAGAACTTCCTTAATACCTTAGCAGAACCAGATGCTAGTGAAGTCATGCTTATTTGAAAATAAAAACATAAAACATAACTCAATAAATAAATATTGCATTGCAAAGGCAAAATAAAGTGAACTAATGAAAAGTTGAAATCTTGACTGAAACTAATGATGTTCTAGTTGTTGTTAATCAAAGGCAACTTCAAACTATAGGGTGTTAGCCTTTATTTAAAAGATCTTAGTGTTTCAGTAGTTTTGAAATTTTCTTGAAGTTTGTTCCAGAGTAGAGGAACATAAAAACTGAATGCTGCTTCTCCATGTTTGGTTCTGATTCTGGGGAAACATAGCAGAGCTGGACAATCAGACCAGACCAATGGTTTGGACGGCTGATACAATGACTCCGGGTCATTTGGTGATTCATGAACTAACAAAAGGATTTCAAAGCCTATTCTTTGAGCTACAGCAAGCAAATGTAAGGACTTTAAAACTTGGTGCTCCCCTAGTTTTAGTGGGAACATAAACAGTTTTAAAGCAGCCCTGTGAAGACACTGCTAAGCATTTCTTTGCCACAATATTTTCAATTAAGTGGCTCAGCAAAATATTGAGGGCATATACTGTAAAGACTATTGACAAACATTTCAATTATCTAATATCCTGTTATAAAACTCCTATGTAATTTTAAAATTTTTGGAGAAATTTTAATTTTTTATGATTATGTGTAATCCATAATCATCAAAACTAAGAAATAAATCCTTGGAATATATCAGTTCTTTTAAAAAGGAATTACTGCAATAAATCAACTTCTGATGGTATTCTAATTTATTTAAATTATTTAAATACATCTACAGAAAGGAGCAAACAGCAAACTGAACAATAAAGAGCATCATCCATTTAACATGTATGCAATTTATTCATCTTCTTCCTAAATGGTAGTTACTGCATTAAGGAATAACTAAATGCAATAACTAAGTGTGGAGGGAAAATGGATTTATCTGGATATGTCATCAGAATTACTTTGACCCAGGGGAAGGTGACACTGACATTTCTACTGCTTTGTAGAAATGTTTTCAAAAGCAGTTGGATTCCTACATTCCTTCAGATGTGGCTTCCAGCAATGACCCCATCTTGAAAATAAATAATGTTCATTATGTTGTTTTCCCCATGCAGCCCAGATGACGCACATTTTAGAGATCCTTGATAATCTAAGATCAACTCTGGCCCCTCCAGATCTCTGTTTACCTTCTCCGTCTCTTTTCTTCATGCCTGCAGCAAAACGGGTTTTACTCCAAAGCCTCTCTGATTGGGATACTCAGTAATCTCTCCAAAGTGAACACATTCAAAGTGCAGAGAGAGCAGGAAGATATAATTTGCAATCTCTGAGGGCAAACGGAAAAGAAAAGGAATTCTTGTTGCGGTGCGGATTTAAGAAGCAGCAAGCTTAGTGTCCTGTCTGAAGTCCTTGCGTGCCTCTCAGTGCATCCGGGCCACATCCAAATGTCACAAAACATTTTTGGGGCTGAGGTTTTGGAGCTTAATGTCTGCAGATGTGATTTGAATAAATAATGCCTTGCCACTCTTGAAAACTAAGTAAGATGATTGCACCCTTGGGCATAAACAACTTCTCCTTTGATTTTTTTTTTTTGGCTCAGATTGTGCTCAAATTTGACTTCACCTCTGTCCCCCACTCTTAATTCTCACATGCTATAATTGCAGATAATTAAGTTGTGTAAAGAACTTGCTCTGAAAACAGCTAATGAAGCATCAGATAACAGCTTATTAAGCACGCACTAAAATCCAAATGTAGCTCCTCTGATAGCAGGCGGCCAAACAGAAAATCCAAGATAACTCATTATCTGAACGATAAAAGTTAATGCATAGCTTCCTAAACGCATGACAGCCCGACTAAAACACAGAAAATACAGCTGTTAAGCAAGTCAGCAGGTGGAGAAATAATGACCTGAGTCATTCTACTACAAGGAAAGATAAACTGCACGGTGTAAAATGTGTAAAAAAAAAAAAGAAAAAGAGAGAGAGAAGGATAAAAGCAATAGACATGTAAAAAATAAAATAACATCTTTATTTAGTGTTAACTTCTCAGTTTTATAAAAAATATTTACAGTCGAGTTATTGATGAGCAATATCTGGGTTCCATGTTTACATGACTGGCTCTTGCAAACAAAGTAAAGAAACTGATCACAAAAAGAACAGATTATCGTTCAGCATTTAGTGTGTGTGCCTCTAAAAAAATATAGCAGCAATAAATTCCTTCAGAGCTTTAAATACAGTTAGATCTGAACAAAGTAATCTCAAATAATGGGAAAGAAATACGTCTGACAGCAAAAAGCTGCTCAGTGCATATCTTTATGTAACATTACTGGCACCGTGTAAAACGAGTCTGCTGATACGAGCTGAGCAGAAGCTGGTCCACATTCCTCACAGAACAGGGTGTCAATGAAATGGGTGTTTGGAAAAGAAAACCAGCAGTCTGCCCTGATTTTCACCTCACTGTTGGCCATTTCATACTTAATGTTTAGGGGGAACAAAACAGAGCCGACTGCAGGATGTTTCATACCAAGCCAACATACGTTTATACCCACTTTTATATTTCAATCACAGTCTACTGATCAGTAATTTTGTTTCAAACTATAATAAACAATTTTCACTAGCAGATCACTACCCAAAGTTATTTTGGTTACATTGGCTTGTGTTTTAAAGGAGTTTACAACCACAATTATTGGAGACAGTGGTAATTCTAAGTTAATGGATAATAATATACAGATAAATTAATTGCCTTATCTCCATTATTAATGAAATTGTCTAACTACAACAAAAGACAAAGCACATCTGTATGAGCTGGTTTGTTTACAGGTTCAAAATGGAAAATGGGAGAGACCAAATGATAACATCTGGGTACAAAGTTAAAGTATGAGCAGGCGAGGGGGTGGATTGACCCAAAGTCCCCCCGTAACAAATATACTAGTAAAAAAATAAAACTTTGTTTAAATTTACATTAGCTTTTGTCCCTTCATTATGTTGTTAGTGAGCTCATTGTGCACAAACTCAAACATTTATTTCCAGTTAAATGTTCTTCCCACCAGCTCAAAGAACTTTTTGTTAGGTTGGTGGAAGAACTGGTAGAGTTTCTGCAGGATGGCAGGAGCTACATGAGGGTGCGCTCTGCCCTTCGAGTCGTGCAAACACCGCTCTCGACCGTGATCCCTCAAGCAGTAGAATCCTTTTGTTTTGTTGAAGTAAAAATTTAAAGCGTTTATCTGGGGCTCCAGCTTCAGGAATCTTTCCACTTTTTTCATCTCGGGTAAGGGGTCCTTGATTAGGCTGTCCCCGTCCACAACGTGGATGCTCTCCTGGGGGAAGTACTGCAGCCAGTTCTGCATGTGGATGTAGTACAGGCTGCGATTCAGAGCCTTGTACCCCAGGTTGATCTCTCCGTCCTTCACCAGCACCGACTCGATGGGCTGGTAGCGCTTGTGCTTCTGGAGGCGGTTGTAGAAGACCTGGGTGTAGTCCGAGAGCACCCGCTCTGTGGGGTCTCTGAGGATGAGCAGCAGCTTGATGTTGGGGTTCATCTGATAGATGCGTTTGGGGACCTTGGCAGAAGTGAAGTAGGCTGGCGTCTTTTCCACCGTCAGCTGTTCGGGGAAGGCGTAAGGCATCTGACTGAGGTACCAGGACAAGCCTTTTTGAAAGTGACTCTCCCAATCGAAAAAGTGAACTTCATTCTGAGCCGCCACCACGGCGCTGTGCAAACTGAGCATCTCGATCAGAGCCCTCGTGCCCCCCTTCCTCACGCCGATGATTATGATCTGAGGAAGCTGCTGCAGGGTCCCATTGGGGTGGCTGCTGGTGCCATTGTCGGCGGCTGGCGAGGAGGTGGGGGGCAAAGATGACCCCGCGTCCGCCAGGGGCCTGGATGGGAGCGGAGGGGACTGCATAGCGAACAGCAGCAGCCCGAGGAGCAGGGCTGCCATGACAGAGGTCCTGACCCTGGAAGATTTCAGCCTGGCGAATGGAGCAAAACTGTATGCCACATTGAAAGAGCAGCAGCCTGAAGACAAAGGTCTGAGTGAAGGAAAGGTTGCTCTCCTGCAGCAGCAACTGGAAGGAAACAGCTGGATTTAGAGCACAGCAGGTGGACATGCATGAGAAAAACCTTATAGCCTCAAAGTCCACATGTTCAAGGAAGTGTAATGATTAATGTTTAACTAGGATTGTCTGTTCTTTACAACTACAGTTTCACTCAATATTATGCTAACAATGAAGGGATACAACATCTCACTTTATCAAATGTTTATTAATGTTACAGAGTCCCTACAGATAAAATAAAAAATGCTGATAATACATCAACAACATATAAATTAGGAAGCCAATAACAGAAACAGGTTGATGGAAATATATCACGCAGCAAAGAGAATAGAAATCACATTTTACTATAATAATAAAGGACGCACGCTTTATCTTCCACATCACGTTTTAACGCACCGATCAACAAATCCTCCTTTACCTTCCAGACTATAGTCCTCCCCTCGACAAAGATCTCATTCCCTTCAGCTGGAGTCTCTCCGCTTGCAGAACCGAGGTTTTACGATCCAGCTCCGTTCCGTTGAACCTGCAGCGCGCAAAGAGAGAAACTCCGATCTGGACAGAACTTCACCGGAGCGCGTCCGCTCTGTCTGCTCAGCTTCAGACGGTCCTCCCCGGTTTTTCACTCTCAGAAACTGTCAGCAAGCCCACGCCTACACTACGCCCTCGGGATCACTCCCCCTACCGACACACACAAGCTGTAGAAATGTTGGGAGGTATTTAACAGGATCACGCTGCTGGTATGTAAGAAAACAGGGGCGCTTCCAGGAGGTTTAGCAAGGGGGCCGAAGAGAGGGTTCTCTAATAATAATGATGGCGCTTGTAGCATGGGTTTTGGTATAAACATCAATACCTGGCATCTGTATACAATGTTGTGTAAAAAAACAAAACAAAACAAAAAAAACTTTATTTCTGTTTTACATATTTCTGCTGCTTTTGATTTTGTGTAGCACATAAATGTTTCAAATTAATATGTTGTAATTTCACCCAAAAACTAATGATGTTTTCTGATGATGTCATGACATTTATTAGAGGCTGAAAACCTATCAACACCAAACAGGCTTTATAGTAAAAAGGTAAAGAAAAAAAAGTACACCTGTACTCAAGCTTCAGCAAAAACTTTCATTTTGATTTTATTTGATCATTTCATTCACTCAGTAATAAATATGAATAGTTCACATTACTATTTATATTAACAGAAAATTAGCTTTTCAGTTCAGAAGCCTGTAACAGAAATATTCCAAATACACAAAAAATACATGACAAATCATCAGCTTATTCAATGTCATATTGCCATACTGAACCAAATTTTCTCTTTCTCGTTTCTTCATTTGTGACAAAATTGTGTTAGTCAGGTAACACAATTTGTTGATACAGATGGGCACAAACCTGATTTGCAGGAGTCTGGCTTTGTAACCATTTTTTTGATGTTTAAAACTTTTTTGCTCATCTTCTCTTAAATAGATTTAGAATAGAGCATGCTGTTCCCTTTGAAATCTTCTGGTCTGATTAAATTATTTCTTGATTCTGCATGTTTCGCAATAACTGGGCCTGGGTTTGACAGGTGATAGATTTTTTTTGGTTTGGTTTTTACCTTTGTTCTTAAAAACTGCACTGTATTTACATTTACTCAGATTGTCTTTGTCTGATAATACCACTTGTTTTTTTAATCTGAAACATGTGACTATGACAACAAAACAGAGGACGTATGTACAATAACTTACAATAACTCATATCTTGTCCAGCAGTTCCTGGGGCATAAAACACATCAATCTCTGAGGTCTGACATCATCTACAAACTCTTATGGGGTAAAAATGCCAGAGCCAAGAAAAGCAAAGAACACTTTGTCTCAGTCTGCCACACCAAAAAAACACAGCAAATCTGACAAAGAGGAAAATGGATCCACCTAAATCTGCATTTAATAAAGATTTCTTTCGTCACTAACAATAATAGCGTGATTTAATATTTTAATCTGCCTTCTGCTTTTTTTTTTTGCCTTTAACTAAGGGTTTAATTATTTACTAAACTTTTCAAATAGTTGTTTTAAAACTTTACGGTCAAGAAGTTAACTATTAAACATTTATTTACTCTGGGTCGGTCGATTAGGGAGTGTTGGTTGGGAGGATATTTAAACGGTAGCAGTGGGAATGACAGTCCATTTTGGTAAAATATTCCCCCACATTTATTTTTATTACACCTTTTTCAAATATAAGAATAAAGTTAACACAGAATAGATCTAAATGTTATACCTACTAACTCTTATCTTTTATTTCAATTTTTCCAAGATTGGACTTCGTTGGATTTAGGAAATTAAAGGCTTATTTGAAAGTCTGCAGTTCAAGTGAAGCACTTCATCTTGAGGCTCTTGAATGGATTTTGTAAACAAATTTAGTCCGGTAACACAATTTGTTGAGCGCAAAGTTAGATTGTCATTGACAAATTTCATGTCAAATGAATGTTACAAACATAATAAAGATTGTTTTTTTTGCCATCGTTCTTTGTTGTTGCTTTCATTTAATTTCTTGGTAAATTATATCATAAACATCCAGTGACTTTTATTCACAGACATTTTTGGCTAAGCACAGCAAGCATTTCTGAACAAAGAGTGACCCCACATCCTGTTCATGTCACAGAGAGAAGATTAAACACTTTTGCCAGACTGAGAGAGAAAAACAAAGTTTATTAATATTAGTGAAAAGATAAATGTTACAAACTAAAAAGCTAGTTGTGTGTGCTCTCAAATTCAGGCAGAACATGTATGTCATTGTGTTCCTTGCTTCCCCTATGACGAGGGTGAAAAGAAAAGAATGGAGTTGGTGACCCAGGGCTAAGTTGATCTGATTTGAAAAAGTCAATTTACTTAAGCTTTGTCGAGCTCTTAACTGTCTACTTTCAGTAAAAATTAGCAGACGAGACAGACAGCTATTCATGCATGGCATTCTTCCCCCCCTTTGTCCAAACTGCAAATGCATCTGTGAGCAGGCACTGAGTCCAAATTACACAATCTCACCATCTGTTGAGATATTTGTTGCCCCACCCTCGGAGATTTTAAATTTTTCCACCAACAGTTCAGCGACAACAGGTTCTGAAGATTGTGCCAATCCGAAATGCAAATATTGATTCAAACCTCTGTTGCATTACGCAATTTCCGCTGACTCACCTTTCAAGTTTCAGTGAGTTCAAAGTGATGATGAGTAAGCAGCACATCATTGCTGTCAGAGACCTGACCGGTTTGTGTCACTTGTGCTCTACAGGGTTGAGAAAGCAGTAAAATCTCTGTGACAAACAGATTGGGTATCTAAGTGAAAACAGGATGACAAAGATAGTGTTCCAGTTACACAGGCACATTTCTGATAACATCACATAAAGCTTGCGTCTGTTCATGTAATTTTGTTTTTAAAAAGGATTTTTTGATTGCTATAGCTGCATCTTCTTGTAAATTGGAGGTTAAGGCTTGTTTTCCACACTGACACTATGCATAGTCAGTAGTGCTTTTGCAGCAGGGTATGGTTGTCTCTGATTTTATCCATGTCTGCGGAAATTTCTGCAGTGTTGGTTATTTAAGTGAAGGCCATCTTCCCTATTAAAGCAGCTCTAAACATATACAGTGGCACCGCAAACAGCAAACAAAGGCCAAATACGCCTCTTAAATACATCCTTCCCTTGTGGAGAATGCAAACGCATGTGCTTTGCTGCTTTCGAGTGCAGTCTAAGTGCTGATGTAGCCATGAGTTTCCTCACATTGATTTTTTTGATGCAGTTTAGTAATCCTCAGATTCTGCTCTCGTCTCTGTTATAGAAACGTAAATTCAGCTGAATCGTACAAAATAATCCTTCTTTGAGGCTAAGAGGCGTCCGATCATATTAACATGACAATAGCAGATACTCACAGACTGTAAATACCCTCAAAGCCACCTCAGTGTCTTTTCTCATACTTAGTTAAACACAAATGTCAAAAGGCTTGGACAAAGAGTTGTAGCTCTATAAAATTATCCTATAGGGTGAACAAATGGTGCTCTTGAACTATTTTGAAAATGTTAATGTAACATCTATCAGTCTGACATAAGAATTTAGGTGCAGAGGTATTGCTACAAAGGTGCTTGAAGGAGACTGAGTAAGATAAATTTGGCAAGAAGTCACATGACCAGCCAAACTATGAAAAAGGTACGACTTATAGGCTGGAAAATATCATATTTACTAAGGGTATAGAGAAATTTAGTGGCATAGCATCTCACAAAATTAATATTTCACACCAAAGATAAATCTGTCTTGTGACATGCTGTTAGATGTCATCTTTGTCTCATAAAGTAAGTGCACATTATTGTGAGCCCCAGATATCAAGGTATGTGCTCTCAGCTTGACACCCAGTTGAAGCTGCATTTCAGATTCTTATTTTGATGTAAGAAAGGAAGTAATTCTTGATTTCATCTGCTGCACTGACAGAGTAAAAAAATAAACTTCTTGTTACACAAAGTGTTGAAAGTTTCTTCCAACACTGCTGCACAGTTGATTGGTGGAAAAGCAAAAATAGTAAATAGAAAAAAGTATGAATTATTTATATCAATAAGAAAACCAACCGTTAGCTAAAAATATTCTGCCAATGACAGCTCTTTCTTACATTAAAGTGTACCCCTGTCTAATATATTCATTCAGAAAGGAGGCTAAAATGTAAGTACTGGAGTTAGTAATTGTTTATTTAATTAATACATTTACTAAAAACAATTACAAATGTTGTAACTTGGGTTAAAAGTACAAGAAATTTAGTTAATTTATTATTTAACAGTTCGTAAATAGTTGATTTTCATTTATTTTGCCGCATGTTTTGAAAATTACATCTAAAAAAAATTGTTCTTTCCACAACCTAACTTGTTGTGCTGTCAGTCTTGCATTTCTTTTATTTCATTGGTTGATGTAAATCGAATGTCCAATCATATGTGTGAGGGCGGGACCTAAGAAGACCAGTGAAAAGTAGCCCGTGAGATTCGGCTGCCATTCTGTGCTAGAAGGAGGCTGAAAGACCTAAGCTAAAACAGTCACATTGCTCCACAGTTTACATTCTTGTTTTGGAGTATTTAACCTTTGGATGAGTGAGTACCTGCTGTAACTGATTTCTGTGCACAAATTAATTGCTAGAAGAGTAGCTAATCGAGATGCTAGAAGAGTAGCTAATCGCGAGTTAGCATTTACCGTGTGCCGTTAGTAACTTTATGTAGAGTTGATTAATCTTGGCCAAATATCTTAAGCTAAATAGAGACCTTTATCACACAGTGAACCGAGAGGAATTCTCGGGGTTCTTCTGCTGTGGATTGAATGGTCGAGTTTTGCCAGTTTGCGTTTGGTGACGTGACGCAAATTTCAACTCACCTGTTGAGTGCAGCTGCGTGTTCAAGGACAAGGCCTCATCCATCCCTCACAGCTAAACCCAAAGGGTTTGTGAGTAAACTAAAGCAGGTGCATTTCTTTTCTGCCTGGTTTCAAGTGAAGTGACCAGTTGTGCTTTGGGTCACAATGAGCACAAGCTATCCATCAAGTCTGCAGTGAGTTTGTTTATTTCAGTGAAAGACTTCTGTTTAAATGTCAACTTCTGAGCTGAATGTAAAGGGGAACTATTTTGCAGGTCTGTAATATTCTGTTTGTTTTGGTTTTAGTGAGGATTAATACTCTTTGATATCCCACTTGTGTTGCAGTAGATAACAAATTAGTTTTTATTGTATGTCTTGATGTATTTTATTTACTAAATTCTACTTTTGCTAAACTGTTTTTGAGTTGCATCCTAATTTTGTTGTTGCAGCTAAAAACAAGGTTTAAAAGCTGAAATGTTCTTAGTGGGTTTATTTTTTATTGTTTATTGGAAGCACCACTATATTTAAAAATCATAAATAAGTACTGCTTACCAATAGTTGTTTTTTAGTGAGACCGAGTATTACCATCACCTTGATGGTGGGTTCCTGTCTAGCTACTTGGGTTGGGTGCTACAAAAGTAAAATAACTATTTAGCTGTTGTTTTAATGAAAATACTTGGATTGAGCAAATCTGAAATGGATAGTTCTATGCTTTAGTTTAAATCCATAAAGTACAGCAGTAGCTTGTTGAAACCTTTACTATTTTTGGAAAACAGATTGTTTCTAACTATCGCCTAACCTTAAACTGAATATATGTTTACACTTCTAACTATTTATTCTTGTTTATTTTTCTCTTATTATCTGGAAATAATTTAAAGCTTATTCAAAATCTTTCGGAACTGAAAACGTCAATCTCTACTCGAAACATAGACCGTAATTATGCCGACTCAGACGGTTTTATTTTGTTGTTTTAATATTGACTCCTACCTTGTAAAGTGTAATGGTTCGCTTTCTTACCGGGTCTCCCTCGGAAATAGAGATTCTACTGGCTGTAAATTATAAAAGGTCAATGTTCACTGATGCTGAAACGGTTGTCCCTTTATACTCTTCCTGATCCTAATGCATCCTGAAGAGTGTTGCCACATATGTGAAAAACGGTGATAAACACACAACTGTTTGTTCTGTCACATTCAGTACATTACACTCTGTAATCTGGTTAAAGTTACTCCTAACTCTCAGCAAAATCTTAACTGGTACACATTTTCTGTGTTTTAGGGTTACTATCTCTGCAAAATTTGAGACAGAGCAGAGATGAATGGAAGTTGAGACTGAAATTACAGACTAGTCCTTCATAGCTGCAAATTCTGATATTTTTCCATAGAAGTCACACTCTGACAGTAAGATAAGAAAACATTAACACTGTGTTCGTCATTGCTAATGATACATTTCTGCGATGCTGTAATTTTTAATTTTTCTCAGAACATAAATGCTCTAAAACAATCTCGGTCCTCAGGGATCATATTTTAGATGCCTCTGCTCCAGCACACTTTATTCAAATGATAGCATTAGCACTTGCACACCATCAAGTGCTGCAGAAGCCTGTTAAACACGCACTCAGTCAGGTCAGGTGTGCAGAAGAAGGGGGAAACACCTGAAACATGCAGGGTAGTGGTATCTGAGCATCAAGATTGAGAAACAGTACTCTAAAATAAACTTTTTTAAATTCAGGAATTAAACTGGAAGATTTGCTCACTTTGTGTTTTCAGACAGCTGAAAGCAAAAGTCAGTGATTTAAAAAAAAAAAAAAAAACGTAATGCAGACCAATTTAAAAAAGTATATAATAATGCAAGGAATATTCCTCAAATCTTAAATTCTTAGCAACCTGTTTACCAGTAGTTGTTTTTTTAGGTCCCATACAAAAAGGTTAGGTTAGTCAAACCTAATACTTTGATGTGAGAGGGGTAAATTTTACCCAGGTAATCTGGTAGATGCAGTGGAAAAAAGAAATAAATGTTTCCACTACTCTGTCTTGATAAACCTGGAAAAATACACGTCCCTGTAAGAAAATACATATTTTCCTGCCTTTTTCTCTTGTTGACTATTGTAAATATAATATGTGGTTCTGTTGCTTTCATTCTGACCAACAAACTTGTCGGGTGTGATTTCTGCTGCGTGGGGCCTGTGTGTTTCTAAAGATAATATTGAGTTATTCTCTCCACTGCCAATCACATTCATAGCTAAAAGGCTCAGTCTAACTGAGGATTTGATGCAAAATGTTCCTTTGCAAGAAAATGCGTCCTATGAATACTATTACATTGAATCTGGCCATAACAGATTGAATTTTCCCTCACACACAGGCTTCCAGGGAAGACACAAGATGCAATGGATGCATTTCCTCATCTGCCTGTCATCTTTTCCAGTTACAAAATAAACCTAAACTCATATATAGCGCATGATTTCTTTTCCATTGCTTCCAATCTTTTTCCTCCTTAACAAGCTGGAACCTTCCTCTGTTACAGATGAGTGGTTTTCTTATGTGTGGCTGTATGGAGCCACTAACTTACTTACCCTGCTGTAAAGATATTGAAAAGCACTTGATTTCAACTTTAGAAATTGTAATGAACCATATATTTTTAGCTGATTTCCAATTAAATGATTGCTTCTCCTGACAGCATCTTTTGCAATTTGTTAATACCTTGTCTCTCGTTAATACAGTTTTTTTTAATACAGCAATACAATGTTTCTTCTCACTATAAAACATCTTCGAATACATCACGTTATTTTATTTTTCTAATTTAAATTCTAAGAATTTGACATGAATTATATGATTGATTGTATTTTGCTTGGACTCTTTGATTATTTTATTTATTTATTTTGCACTGGGATAACTGTGTAGGGAATATTTGCTAAAAATTAAAGCAAGCTGTTCAGAATTGCACAGATCTGATTTCCTCTCCTATTTCTTGCCATGAAAGAATGTGGACACTCCCCTACTGAGTCATTTGCATGTAAAAACACAACTAATTAGACACAGCAGTGAAAGCAGCAGTACACAGCCACAATTTCAATGAATGTGAAACTAAAACACTTCTCAGTGCAACCGAGGAACAGAGACCTTTTAACTGGGCAAAGAACAGACATTATATCTATGAGAGAATACTTTAGTTTATTTGCAATACTTTATTTGCCAGTCTGTTATGAGAAAGTTGAAACAATCTTTAAATACTTTGCTGACTGAAGTGTCCTTATTTAAGCTGTCTACCGATGTTACAGATGATCACGATGCATGGCTGAGTTTATTTATAGCTTTGACATGTGAATACATTACAAACCGTATTACCAAGGAGCAAACTCATAAAAAAGAGCAAACATAAAATCAGCTTAATTTTTAGTGTGCCACTTCCTTCTGTTTCTGATATCAAGATATTGTTCAGAGAAAATGTTTACTGAAGAAATAAAGAAAGCAGATGGTGTACGCATTGGTTCTTAATTCACATTGTGCCATGCAAAAGGATTTGTTCTTCTTGAGCCTTTTCACACTTTTTTGACAATTCATACAACCACAAAATAAAATATTTTTTTTTACTTGCCCTTGAGACAATACTTTTTAAAACCCCCATTTGATTCCTTTGCAGCAGCAGAGCTGTTTGGGTAAACAGATTTGTGGATCTACAAATGGAAATTTAGCTCCTTACTCTTCTTACAATAACTCAAGCTCAGTTAGATTTTAAGAGTTTACTTTTTAAGAGCTGCCACAGATTTTCAATGGATGTAGGCCTGCTGGATTTTGACTTGATCATTCCAGCACTATCGTGCACTTTTTTTTTTTATGTCTTTCATGGCTCTTGGCAAACTCTGCACATGTGTTCTGATGGATTTTGTTCAGTAAAGACTTTCTTTTCTCAACTCTTCCTTCAATGCCAAATTTGAGATTCTGTGCACCTAATAGCTTTTCTTTTAATGTATAGACTCTGCTACCTGAAATGCAGATCTGTGAAGCTCATCCAGAGTTGCCAAAGACTTTTTGACCATTTCTCTTGTTGAATAGGCCTGCTTGGTTATGTGTATGACCATGACATGGCAGGTTTGCAGTTGTGGCTTAATCTTTTGATTTTCGGGCGATGAATGGATGGAACATCCATGGAATATCCAAAGTTTTACTGTATATTTTTTAGAATCGTTGAAACTGTGAATGTTTTTAATGTTTTCTGCAAATATCCATGACTAAGCCCAGTAAATAAGCCTCAGAAATGGAAGAGTTGGAGATTCAAATTTATTTTTACTGTTTGGATACATAAACCTTTTGTGAATCTAAAGAGTGAGCCAAAGGGGACTAAATAAAATGTTTACAAAAGCCCTGCTTATTCCCAAAATATTGGCGGTTATACGTCTTGGCGGTAAAGTGGTTTTTATACATGAAGCAGAGCCACAGACAATCCACTGGTTCCTCTCGGAAATGTATTTTGTAGAAGGCTGAAGTGAAATCACTCAAGTGTACTTCTAAATATTATTTTTAGATGCAAGTCTCCCTTTGAACAGAACAATTTCAGTGTGATTTAGTGGAAGTGAACAAAAAACAGATTATCCAAAAAACCCAAACTTTTCTAAACATGTTTCCCTGTTTTTCTCTAAATATATGAAAGTTACTTTAAAATCAACATGACTCAGAACTATTTATTCTGCATTTCAAAACATGCATATAACAAAACATGTCTTCTATGAATATTTTAAATTTTTAATAAGATGAGAGCACAGAAAATGTTCAGGTGTTGTTCGGTAACCTTGGCTGTGTTCACTCATTTCGGAGAAGAAATCATGTTTTTCTAATTAACCTCAAATGTAATATGGTGGAACACAATACTATACAGAAACAAAGCCATGCTTGACGAGGTGCATTAAACATTTCTGTGCAGGAACTGATTAGCTTTTGTCATAGACAGAATTTCAAACCTGCAGGCTCTTCGTGTTGTCGCGCTAAGCATTGTTGCATCTCATGTTTTTTTTATTAATTCATTTTCTGTTTACTATAGGTTTTCATATGAGGCACATAGTTGCATCCCCAGGCTGGAGTTAGTGCTTATTTTTAGAAGCAAATGATATATTTAAAATGTATACAGTAGAAATGTATTCAACACATAATGCTTCACTGTTATTCTAAGCACCTAAGGAGGAATCGTATTCATTTCTTGCTTAGGCTATTATTTTATTTCCACAGTTTAATTAAGTATGCTATGAATCTGCAGCTGCTGAACACAAACATGCAAATCATTCACTTTTTCTTCTGTTTAATTAAATGCATTTCTTTGAGTCAAGGTTCTTCACTTCACTCATTTTCAGCAACCACTGAACATGATGTCATCCTCAAATAAGAAGCATTTTGAAATATAGCTTTTAGACATCCAGATATTCAGTCAAAGTTTTATGTTGGGGAGATAATGTGCTGTTAACAGAGTAATAATGAATGCAGAAATAAACACACAGATAAATAGTGGACTGATGCCGCAGATATCCACATACTGAGGCTGAAATGTTAACTGGCTACATGGATGACTGTTGAGCAGAACTGCAGATTTTGAGTTCTGTCAAAACCACAAGTTTTTCTCAAAAAAAAAAAAGAAGAAATGTATACATATATTTACACATTATATATGTATCCTGAGGTTCTTCCTGGGTCTGGCTGGGGTAATAAATGTAACGGCTCTATTAGGGTTTTGTTGCAACAAATGTAAAAGGCGAGTAGAAAATGAATCCTTATTTATATTCATATATTTGTACGTTTTGTGTTGTCTTTTTCATGTTGCGTCTCCCTGAGGGTATGCAGCTATTTCACGACAGTGTGAAGTTGGCATGTTGAAGCCAATTACAGTCTCCAGGTGCAGCCTCTATATTTGGATCCTTTCACAAATATTGCAACTGGATCAATGAGAGCAGGTTGTAACGCTGAAGACAGCCAGCTACAAATGAGCATATATTATCAACATTCTGTCCTCTCTTTAGGTGATCAAAGCCCCCAGAGAAATAGATAACCAAACTTTCTTTAGTTTGTTTCTAATACCCAGCAAATCTGATGACAGGATCATGCAGAATAACATTTAATTATGCATGTTTATTGTTGACCTTCATACTTTCAGTGAATTTAGAAACTAACTTCCTAAACTTAAGCTGAATGCAATGTGGTAACAACTTCTTTCTATTTCAGAGTGAGTGGCTTTAGCCTCAACCACTTCCTGCAGAGAATATGGACCATGCCCACTTCTTCTCAAGCATGATCCTGCGTCCAGTTTACGCCTAGTGTCTCTCATAAGTATGGCACATTACAACCAAAACAGTGTTATAAAGCAATGGAATTAAGAGAAAAACCACATAACTTACAAATTCAAATTTTTTTGCTGCCCCTTTACAATGATGCCACCAATTACAATCCTGTGCAACCAGTCGCCTTCATAAACCACCAAATTATTAAACAGAGACGACCTATGTGTAACCTAACCTAAGTATAAACAGCTAGGAGGATTGGGCTATAAAACTATATCCCCAGTATGGCAGACCTTAAAGAACAGTGTTTAATCTGGTAGTGAACAATCAGGAGCATGAATGTAAACAGACAAGGAAACTAGAACATTAGGAAAGCAGCCAAGAAGCTATTGGAAGCTGCAGATCACCACAGTCAAGTGGAGTGACCTGCTGACAGAACATATATTAATCATGGCCTCTGTTGGTGATATGAAAAGGTCATTTAAACGTTCAATATTATGAATATGAATCCTCAAAACCAATATGTTCACACGCTCTCAGATAAAAGTCTGAGAATGCTCCAGATAATGACAATATGTAACAAAAGTAAGTGAAAATGTTAGTTTTGATATTTGGATCACTGATACTGTAGCTATGTGGAAAAACAGAAACATGCATTTTTTAAAATCTAATGCCTGTTTAAACCTGCTGTGCCCCAATCTGTATTTAAAGGTTGTTCTGAACTCTGCTGCAGAAGCAGAAAATGCATTACTTAAGTTGCAGAAGCCTCTTTGTCTACAGCAGAACTCTTTAAAATTCACCAAAAAACATTTGGTAGCTCTTTTTTCTCTAAAATAGAATAGCTGAATACCAAGCCATTACATTGTTTAATACAATCCTAAAAAATGCTGTGCCTTGCAAAAATATCAATACCTCATAATGCCATGCTGCTGTACCTCATCACGTAATGTAATGGTGCAATTAATAAACTTGGAATAAAGTCCTTTGTCTATTCAAGACACTGTTTACTCGTATGGCAGCTGAACACCTGTTGCTTTTTTTCCCTCTGTGTGGTGAATGATTGCGTCTCAGTACACTTGCTTTAAAATTGATGACAAATAAAAAATTGAAAAGGGTGGCATGCAGGTGCTTTCAGCCCTCCTGAGTCACCTGATCCTCCATTCACTGTAATTACAGCTGCTGTTTGTGCACGAACAAATCCCTAAACAGTATTTACTCAGATTAAATTACACACAGGGGAATATTCAGTAAATAGGGGACTTCTCAAGATAATTGCAGTGTATTATGTAGGGAGAATGAAAGTTCAGGAGTGTGAAGACAGTTGCTACACTTTGGAAAGTTTTATTTGTAAATAATTATTGTTCTATTTCAGTCCTTTTTGATGGTACATTTCATAACGTCCCAGTCAAAAACACTGAAATTAAATGGGAATCAGTTTTTGTTTATTTGGTATAATTAATCTTTTAACCAGTAATGTTGTCTCTTTTTGTATGCAAATAATTTTAGCATTTTAACCATGGGAATCTATCAGTGAGGTATTTGGAGTGTCCCAGTTATTAATTTTTGTCCATGATTTAGTCATTTAAGATTAAGCACATTCAAAATGAAATGCAATGGGAATGATTGAGGCCTGAGTGGTTCTACAGAAATGTTAAGAGTTTCAGATGGCCATCTGTCTTCCTCACAGCAGCCAGGATTTGTGTGTTCCTGCACCGTCAGTGTGGTCCCTCTTTTTGGATTATTATGTGCAAGAATGTTGTTTTCTTTATTTAGCATATAGTCAATTGCTGACCTACATGTTCTGTAGTTTGGGAGCCTGGGAACTGCAGCAAAGTTTGATCAATGAGGGCCGTGAGTTTAGGCGGTTACGTTGGGCAAGCTTCCAGACTACAAATGTTTTTATAAATACTACAGCAGGGAAAGGCATTGTTCCTTTTTGTGACTTTTCACTGCAGCCAGCCACTTGCATCAATGTTGTAAAAAAGTGACTCTGAAACGTACTTTGTAGCATACTAAAGATACTAAGTTGCAGAAATAAACGCTATCATTCTGCCCTTTCCCCCCCCCCCCCTTCATTTACATTTTTGCAAAAGAAAAAACAAATACAGAAGTTTCTCTCTTTACCCTGTTTAGGATTGAACCAGCACCCAACAATTTACCTTATGAGAGCAGAAAATGTTTCTATATTTCTCTTTCTTGTTGTAGTTAGCCACAACAAAGAATCTCTCTGCAAAGCTTTCCAGCTTCCCAAAGCTGGAAAGCATGTTTCCAGCTTTGGAAAACATGGTCTGTATTGTGGTACAGAGATTTGTCATGTAGCCAAGTTAAAACATTTAGATTCACTGTTCATATTTAGGCTTCTGCTGAAGTTGCATGCCCCTAAAAAACAACAACTTTACCAGCCTGGTTCAGATCAGAAAGTGTTTCTGAGAAACCCAACTTCCTAGTTTGCACTACAAATGTAATGCTTAGAAATATTTACACTGGGAAACTGATGTAATTTACGTAGTTTCAGTGACCACACGATACAATCAAACAGATGTCTACATCTGTTTCAAAAAAAATAATCAAAACCACATTTGCGGCTCAGTGGGTGGAGTCTTTGAAGAGAAAACATGTTTGTATAATTAAAAGTACTTGTTTCCAGAAATCTACCAAAGCAGTAATTGTGCAACAAATCATCCTTTTGTAACGTTTGTGTTGCAAATACTGCTAAAACCCGGTAATTGCATATATTTAAAAAAAAAAATGCATTGCCTGCTGTAGATTGGTTGAGATTACAGAACTTGTTTAACAAAAGATAATGATAAACTTTGTAAAGATTTTTTTAAAATTGTTTTTCAAAATCATAGCTGACAATTTTTTCAGTATTTGGTAGAGCTGCCTTTTGAACTCTAACTTAGTCAGACGCAATCTTAGCACGGCAAACAACCCCACTCCCTAACGTACAGTTACTCAGAACTGGTTTAACTGGGTGGAAGAGGTTTGTCGGTCAACAATTGATTATTTAATATTTCCGTGTAATGTTCTTTCGTCATGATGGCGTCTAATATATGAAGCGTCACTTGCAATATTTCTCCAGGATGTGGTCCAGTGATTCAGAAAAACATCTAACCAAACTACAATTAGTTTAAAAGTAGGGCAGCGACTCTTACACTGAACTGTTCCATGTGGTTAAAACACCGAATTGTCCTAAATTCGGTGTAACATAAAATAACCATCCATCCATCCATTTTCCTGCACCCTTTTTCCCTTACTGGGGTCGGGAGGGTTGCTGGTGCCTATCTCCAGCTATCGTTTCGGGTGAGAGGCGGGGTCACCCTGGACAGGTCGCCAGTCTGTCGCAGGGCAACACAGAGACACACAGGACAAACAAACATGCACACACACACTCACACCTAGGGACAATTTAGAGAAGCCAATCAACCTGACAGTCATGTTTTTGGACTGTGGGAGGAAGCCGAGTACCCGAGAGAACCCACGCATGCCCAGGAGAACATGCAAACTCCATGCAGAAAGACCGGGGCTGGGAATCGAACCCAGAACCTTCTTGCTGCAAGGCAGCAGCTCTACCAGCTGCGCCACTGGGCAGCCCATAAAATAACCATTTTATGTTTATTTAGAAATATTGCAGTATGTAACTTTTTTTTTAGCCACACTTCACACAATTTTAATAGGACGTTATTAAAATTGTAATTGCTTTTAAAGCTTTAAAATGTTGTTTTACTTTTCCACTATCCAACAGGAATGCTGAACAGACTTGTTTATTTTATCACAAGTGTTATAAATGTGCATTTATAAAGCAGTATAATGTGTTACTAATGATAAATATGTGTAACATTTTGTAATGTTTAAAATAAATTGAAATTGCTATGACAAAAGGGGAGCCAAATAAACAAACTAGGCTCTCCTACAGCAAAAAAAGTCAACATTTTGGTTCCACCTCTGCAGATTATAGCTGGGATGGATATCTTTGGCTGGCAAGCAAAACTACCGAAATTTGAACCAGATTTGTGGAGATCCATAATCCTTGTCCTGTTACTTTGACTGATTTATTTGTTACTTAATTAACTCGGATGTTATGAATCAACCTTTCAGAAGCGTACATTAAGATGACCATGCTCTGGGACTTTCCCAAATTATTTTGAGGCGTAACCATGTCACGCCTTAAAATAAGGCATGAATTGTTTAGTATGTAGACTAAATTTGTATGTAGACTCCTAACTTTAAACAAAATCTGTTATCTTCTCAAGAACATTTTCGCCTTTTTGTATCATGACATTTTGCTAAATTTCACTGAGATAAAATAGAAAATGTTTGCCCTGATTTCATATGAGACGGTGAGAAAGAGGTTACTTGGCTGCTCCTCCTTAGTGAAAGCAACAAAGCAAGGAAGTGAGTCCAACCTATTCAGTCATAATGTTTTGCAACATGGTTTAAAAGCTTTCATTGTGCATAATGTGGGAAACCCTACACTCATTGTAATGTGAAGCAAGAGGATGGAAGAGGGGAAAGGTTGGGGTTCGCTTATCGTGCTGGGGCGTGTTCTCTGACGGAAACGCGGAAGACAGCAGTGGCGCTTCATGGGAAACTGGAGCGTTTCATAACGAGTCATAAAGGCTCCCATGTGAACAGACGCAGCTGAGAGCGGGGCACAGCAGATACTCACTGATCCCTGCCAATTTTCTTTTATGTCTGTTAAAACACGAGCGCTGTAGTCTACAGGGAAACTTTCCTGGCACAAATATTTTCTTCCAAATGTATTTATTTTTTTTATGACAAGAAATTTAAAGGATCAACACAATTGCCTCTTTTCTGCCATTCCAAAGGGTAATTTTCCAGTCGTAAAATTAAGGTGGATTTAAAGATTTAATGACAGAGCTGTGTCACTTGTGAGATTTATGTTGTTTTGTCAGGTAATAGTATCTTCATTATAGTTTCATCCCCTTAGGGAAATCTTAACCAATTAAACAAATAGATTGTGAAATCAGCCCCTTGGTTTTGCAGGCATTTCTGCACTGGAAGAAATGGAAGCTGTTGTTCGGTAATGATAAACATCATTATCAAGGAGAGGCTGAAGTGCTGCAGATGCTGCTTTTTCTGCACATTTACAGATGTGCAGAGCAACTAGAGATGACTATTTTTAGCCTGCGGTATACACTAAAGGTAAAGGCAGGCTCTCTGTGTGGGTAATTACTGGGGAAGACGCCGTCCGGGCCAGGCGTAAATCCTCGTACGTGGCCTTCATTACCGGGATGCTGGCAGCCTGTTACTCTGGAGTGAGGATAATGACAGCGTGGGATTAACCTTGCTTCCTACTTTTTTGCCCCTTCTGCACAGCTGCCACCGGCCCACCTCTTTTACTCTCTGCTCTCAAAGGAGGCCCTTGTCTCAGACAATGTGAAAGCTTGCAGAAGGGGGTTTTGATCATGCTGGAACGCGGAGCTGTGTGACAGGCCTCAGACACAGACATTTAGTTTCCTACTCAAAGAAGTGCAACTCAGGGGATTAGTGGAAAAACTTCTTACGCAGCTACAGTTGATGTATTTTACTATATTGTAAGCAGCCGTTACCTCTTTCTGCAGCTCAGAGAGAGACCTAGATGCTGCGTGTGTTTGTGAAAGCGAGTGGTGGTTTTGCTGTGTTTGTCTGCTCCTTTTCATCTTCTTTCATTTCTCAGTGGTATGGTACTTATGCTTCCCCCTCCATTCAAAGTCAGACCAAGGTTTACTCAGAGTCATGAATCAGCCAGCCTTTTTCCACTTAAAAGTAAGTTTTCAAGGATATGAAAAGAGGGATTAGCGGCTATTTCGTGTGGAAAATGTTTTATTTTTTTGGATAAATCCACTTGAGGACATTTTAAACTCTCCTCTGGAACGAAAAAAGGGAATTTAGTAAAAGCAAGTGCTTGAATCTGCTTGGGGACGGGTTTTGAAAAACAGCGACATGGTTTTTAAATTCACACCAAGATGTTCTGCTTTATGAGTTCATGAAATTAAACAAGCTGCCGAAAGTTAGACCAATCTGCCAGAAAATGCTGCTCTAATTAAAGGTTTCATGATGGAGGCTTTGAGCTTTCACAGGAGAAAACTTGATGTTTTCTGTAGCAATATAAGCCATAATGACATATTTTGCTTTAAACATAACATAATCTCAGGTAAACAACAAAATGATGAAGGAAAGATCCAAATAGTCAATTTTCACAGAGGAACAAACAAATGAAAACTTCATAACGGCAGGGTATTTATAGTTATTTTCAGTTAATATTATAAATGCCTGAATCACAGTCAGACCTGTCTGTGAAGCTAAGTAGATGTTATAAAACTTCAAAGAGAGATTATCATATAGAATATACCTGTCTCTTAGGGAAATACAAACCACGTCAGCACTACATTATCCTGCTTCTGTTGCTTTAGTCTTTTTAAAGCTGTTTTATTAAAGTAAATGCATCCAGCTGAGATCAAAAGGCATAACAAATTTTATTTAAAAAAGCTTGAAAACAGCAAGCATTAAGTAATCTAAAATCAAAGTCTCTCTCAAACTATGTTCCTTAATCTCCAGTGTTTCCTTTATTTAATACTTAATAAAATGAAAAAGAAAATTTTAAATTTTGAGTCAGATCTTCATTTCAGACGCTTGAGGGTTGTCTCTTATGTAGACCCCCTAAATACAGACTGAGTGGGCTGCAGGAGGTTTTAGTCAAATCCAATATAACCAATTTACCCTGATAACCAACATTAATGCACCCGTCTATATTGTTTTGTTCTGCTTCTGGTGTTTCTGCTCCGCTGTGTGTGCTCCCTGGAATAAAATAATGATTTTTAATTTTAAGAACCAATAAACAGGCAGCTTTTCTCTCTGCCTGTGAAAACAAAATGTTGCAAAAACAGTTTTTCAACTTAGAGATCCAGAAAGTTGGTGCAAGATTAACATTTGACACTTTTTCTAATCATTTTTCTGTGACACAGATACAGAAAATCTAAAAGACAAATAGAGTAAAGGAAACTTCAATTCTAATATGGTCATCACTCTCTAAGCAACTAAAGCAGGCACAAAGTGACAGCACAAGTTTTCTTTAGACTTAAAATATAACTGTATTCACTAAGCTTTCATAAGATGAATTTAATGAAATTGATGACGAAGCCAAAGAAATAAATTCATAAACCTAAACAAGTTAAAAATGTATAACTGCATTAGTGGGAAATCACATTTAATTTGATTGGTGAGTGGTAGCTGAGATTTCTTAATTCTCTTTTGAGTCTCTGCTTAAGAATCAAATGCCACAAATTCCTACACAGCTTTGCTCACAGTGCATGGTGTGTTCAGGGTCATGTACAGTGTGAGTTTTATAAACTCATATTGCTTTGTATGTAATTCAACCAGAGGACTTTTAGTGGTGCCTCACTCCAATATAAAGGCCATATCAACTGATTTATTGTTGCCATGTCAACAGCACATCCTCCCCCCTAGCTGCATAGATCTGTAGTTGCTTCAAAGTTACTATGGGCCTCTTGGTTTCCTGCCTGACATCCAAGTGCCATGTTGTGCCATACTATTCAGATCATGGGCTCTGGTTGTTAATTGCATGGTATTTTCCTCATGTTTGAAGTTTGGTAGCTCGGTAGGTGGTGTCCTGCCTGCCTAGATGGGGGTTCACAGCATTCACAATGTTTTATCTGTGTCAAAAATACAACATGGAAAGATGTAGGACTGGGTGTGTAAAGTCTTATGGAAATACCAAGAATACAACAGAATGTGAAAAGATCTATTATTTTCTTGTACAGTGGCTGCTGCTTCTGATGTCAACAGCGACAGCAGTGTTTGGATATTTAGTATTTTAAATGAGAACTTGCATCTGTGGAAACTTGTCAAGTCTCAAAAGATAAATAAAATTTCATAATACATGTTTTTGTCCATCATAGCATATGGAAATCTGCAAGGATATATTGTAGCATTTCATTGTCACACAAATGTCAGTTTAGCATTCAAAATTTAAGAGAGGCTGGAACAGCTGAAAGCGATGCTTTACAGAATTAATTTATTCTTTTGTTTCTGATGCGATGCTGTGTAGACTGGTTTGAATTTTACAGATAAGTTCAATATCATCTCTGTCAATGTCCCTAGGTTTGAAGTGTACTTACAAAGTGGTATCAGGTTTACAGTAAAACATGATGATTAAGTGCCAGATTGCTGCTGTAAATTGGCCAAATCTGTGAGCAAACTGTGGCTGCAGAGGGCAGGCCTTAGGGGTCCACCGAGGCCAGCTGTCATACAGAGGTGTGCTGAGAAACGAGAGAAAATCAATGTCAGTAATTGCTCAATAACAGTCCTTGAATGTAGTAGTGAAGCGAGGGGACAGGGGTCAGTGCAGTCACCCAGGCATGCATTAGTTTAGTGTATCGGGGCATTTAAACCGGCCTGGTAAGCGACTATTAGTGCTGCGATTTAAGGGTCAGCCACAGGTCATTCTCAAGTGAAAGAGACTTGTTTGAACATAACAACTGTAATTATGTGTATTTTATTCTGGCTTCTAGTAGAAATGCTTAAATTACTTTTCAGTGTAGTGGCAGTAATATGAGCTCTATAAACTATCATACACATTCACTAACTGCGTTATTAAGCACATCAATGAACTTGTTTAACATTAGTAGAAAATCAGCAAATCACACAATAGTAGCCTTATAAATTCAGGTATCTACATGAGGAGAAAAATATTTGATGAGGTTCGAATAAGTCAGGATGGAGAAGAGACATTGACTGCACTTTGTGCCACTAGTGGCAGGTGTGCTGGTTTGAAAAATATAAAAATATCCAGTGAATTATAGTTATGTGGAAAAAAAGGCCTACTTCAAGTCCAGTCAAGTCAAGTGCCAAAAGTACAAACAAATGAATCAAAGTTGCTTCTGCCATTATTCTGCATAACATAAATAATTTTATTACCCATCTTTCTGACGGACTTTTCTGACACAAAAAGTGCCTTTTGAGTCACTCTCCATATATGAGTGATGGTGCGTCAGTTACCATCTGGATGTCTTTCACTGCCTGTAGTTGTTTTCTTCATAAAGGAAGAGACATTTTTAATAGAAATATGTTGAAGAGATTTGTGATTGTTGGTTACACAAAAAAGATTGAATGAACACTTACAAAAATGATCTATGAAGGAACTGTGGAAGTAAGTGAAAGCAAACCAACGAAAGGACAGATGTAATTTGCATTAGTTTGAAGTGATTTTTGTTTTGGGCTGAACATCATGTTACAGACAAATTTAAACGGGATCCTTGGAATTACATTCTTACAGCAACATTACTGTTTTTTTAACCCATGCAAGTAAAACGCAAACAGATTTAGGTGGAGAAAATTGAGACTAGCTGGATCATACAGCTATTTTAATTTTGCCAGTCGTTTAGAGTTTCCAATCACAGTGTTTGTTACAAGACAGCACTCAACACTTTGTCAAAGTACAACCAGACTTACGCTGAACTCAGAGAGTTAATAAGTCCCACAGTAGGGTGCCGGTTTGTTGTGTCTCAAAGCGCCTGCTCTCACGTTACACTTCCCGTGACCTCCTCTCCTTCAGTATTTGCTATAACTACTTTTGTCTTTCACAGTGTGGTGAAAGTTAAATGGTGTTCCAAATTTGACATTGGTTGCATTTCCATCTTGTGGGTAGAAAAGCTGCATTATTCTAGATACTGTGTGTCAGCTGATATGTCTGGTTTCAGAACATTACACTTTTTAAAAGGTTATTTAAAATTGTTGTGGGAAAAGCTTTTGAAGTGAGCCTATTAAATAGATTTAAAACAAAGTAAGTGCGAGCTGCCTTCATTGAACAAGTGCCAACAGTGTTTAGCGATTCAGTTTCATCCATTGCCAGTATTCAGGCTTTGAGAACTAAATACAGAAATAGCCAAATGACTTAATCAAAACTTTAAAACCAATCAAACAGAACAAATAGAAAATCTTTTAAATTGTGTCTGCTGGTGCTATAAGATAAGGTTAAACAGCCTCATTGTTTCTTTTGAACAGGAACCGAGCTTAACAAATATGCTCTCCTTTAAGATTAGGGTGAAAGTTACTCTTACTCTGCTGTCACAGCTTGTGTTAATTTTTCACAGCTGTCTGTGTCACCAGTCCCCCTGGTTTACGTAGGAGCCAGAACAGCTGGTATCATAGCAACAGAAGCAGTTATCTCTACTTTGTTTGTGCTGTCACACAGTGTCTGTGTGCATGTGTATGTTGGTGTGCATGCTTTCGCTCAATGAGTGCGTGTACATGTAAATGCATACATGAGAGCTTTTGTCCATTTGTGAGGTTTCTGTATAGAAAGCTGCAGTCAGAATGAAAACCGACACCTCCCTCCTGCTCATAATGGCTCTGGAGTTATTGGCGTCTGGGAAAAAGCTGTTTACACGGAGCTCTGCACTGTTTCAAAGGGCCCTAATAATGCTGTCCGACAAGCATAGCTCAGCCCAGCCTTCTGTCCTCCCTCACTCGGTGATGTTTAAACAATAATCTAAAAATGTGTTCTGGAGCCACTCGCACAGCAAACGGCCCATGAGCGAGGTCACTGGTGGAGGGGCGCCTACTGATGCTTTCAAGAAAATGTTAACACCCCCAGTGAGGACAATTTCAATCTGTTGAGCAAGAATTTCATAATTGAATTTGCATCAACTGGATCTAATAAAGTGCAGAAGAGTAGACGGAAAGCCCAGAGAGCCCCTGTGAGGGATGTAGTGTGCTTTTCATTGGATCTGATTCAATTAGTGCTCTACCCCCGGACTCTCTTGACATTTCTCTAAGGCCTCTTGCTTTGCACAAGCCTTCTCAGCATTGGTTTAGTTCTGCAGTGTTAGACTGTTGTCCACATTATTTATGGTATTTTTAGTCCCTTTTGTTATGTCTAGATGGAGCCTTTTGAATGTAAACTTTAAACAGACCACTCTGCATTTTGATTCTCTTCTTAAATTCAGCAGCTCTTTCACATTGCACAAGTTTCACAATATCAGGATTCCTGTTTGTTTAGGTTCATGAGTCTCACTCCATTGCCTTCCTCACATCTGTCAGTTTCTTCCCTGTAACGTGCTGAGATCATCGCAATTCTCGGTAAACAAGCTTGTCCTGGGTTTTCAATTTATTAATATTCACCTCAAAAATCTCTGAGTCGCTGTCCTTTGTAAACCAAAAATGAGACACAACTTTATCATTTCATTAAGCAAATTTTTCATTCAGAATCAAAATGGAAAGACCTAAAGTATCGTTGGTGAAATACTTAAACAGTGAATTCTGGAGTCACAGCTATGACTATTTCTGACTAGATCATACCGTTGTGACATATCATCATATTAATGTGCAAAGTGCAAGGAGAGTCGACTGATAAACACAAGACTCTGAAAATCGTTTTTGTTAAATAAAATATTGAATGTAAAACATGTCAAGCTAAAAAGCAAAATGGTGGTTGGTGAAAAATAGTGAAAGGCATCACAGCCTGGACTTAATTAGAAACACAGTTAAGTCCTGCCCAAGGAAAACTCAGAACTTACGTATTTCATCAGTAAAGACCCAAACCACCCTGTAAGTGCTAGAAACTACATGAGGATCAAATTATGCAGGTCTCAATAAAACTGCAGCGATCTTGGAACAGTTGGGTGTATTTTGTGTTCTAGTATGTTCATTCTCCCACTCCTTTCGTCATCTGCAAACTGCACATTATTCAAGCATGATACAAAATAAGAATAAAATCGTTCTTGGTTGAGATAATTCTCCCCTTGTTGAAGCTGCACTTCTGTAAATTCAGCATGTTACCTCTCTCCACCATAGTATTCACCCATATCATGGCTACCACAGGTCCAACAAACAACTTACTGCTACCTATCTGTCTGTCTGTCCTTAATAACAAAATCAGCAGGACTGCAGGCTAGCATGACAGAAAGGGCATAGCTGAACATTTACCTAATACATGTCACGAGATTATCACCTTCTGAAATTGTTTGTGCTACATTAAACAACTAGTTTGGAAACATATCAGAAAATGGAGACAATGAGAACATGCATACCTGGAAACAGGTGAGAGGACTAGAAATGATTAGGAGTATGAAGCAGACTGTATAGAAAGGTGGCAATTATGGTGGCAGGAGAAATATGATTTCAGTCTACAATACATAATATTGTTACAATACATGTTAGCTGATACAAATGAAGTATTTTTGAGACACTCTTATTTACTCCATATAGATTTCATATTAGATTTAAATCCTCCTAAGGAATATCTACCAGACCTAATGATGCTCCAGACATGTTTTCCCATTTCAGTTCCATTAAGGAACTGAAATGTGTAAGGAACACACAATCAATACAGGAATGCAAAACCAAACCTAATCAACTAAACACTTAACTCCAGCAAAGCAGCAATTCTAAGACACAATGGTCAGGTTAGGTATGAGCCCTGTGGCAGGAGCATGACATCACCACGGCAGCGTTCCTTAATTGAAACCACCAGAACCCCAAGCTATCCCATTACACCAGCTGAGGTGAAATTGCCAGGTCAGAGCATAAGAAAGCTCCCATGCGTAATTTATGGCACTCTTACCTCAGATAATCCATACTTATAAGTTGTGAGGTTATAAAGCTACAGTGCCCCTAAACCATCTGCGGCCAATTCAACTCTTGAATAATCCCCCTTCAATCATACTGAGAGAAGGTCCTGTTGACCGGACTTTAGAGAAAGGCAGAGAGTCGGTTTTTATTTGAATTTTCTCTGCTTAGCTATTCCAGCAGATTTAAAATGGGGGGGAAAAAGGAGACATTAACTAACTGAGCAAGTGATCCCCTTTAAAAGCTCAAACCCGGTGCCCTTCCTCCCACACCAGTAAATTACAAAGGAAGGTCCCCAGCATCAGATCAATACAGCTTATTTGCAGTTTAACAAAAACAGATGTTAGCAGTCCTGCTAGGAATGCCTTGCTACATTTTAAATGAGACGGGCATCAATGTTTGCATGCGTGTGTGCACAGCGGTGATCCAGGAAAGCAAATGAAAAAGAAAGATATCCTTTTGTTTGCACTGTTTGCTTCATTATAAAACACACAGTTTAAATCTAAAGATTAATTCTGATTTATGAATCATCATTTTTAAAATTTATATTAAAGCTTTTTTGCTTTGCACATGAACAGAGGAAAATGATTAATCTGTGACAAAGAAAAGCTGCCTTTGGGCTGATTTTCTGCTCTAACATCTTTATCTGAAAATCATTTTTGAGTGGGAACAAATCTCCACTTAAGACTTTGTAAAATTATTACAGCCCTTGAATATTGTGATAATAGTACAGAATTCAAAGCTGCTATGACATGTATAACAAGCCAGAGCGGTAATGATTAAAGAAGACATTTTCACGACAAACGAGTCATGTTTGGCATGGAGTGGGAGTTTGTTTTTGCTCACAGTGATTTCAGTTGGATTGTAAGATAGTCATTTCCTTTTCCATACATTACAATTTGTGTCGCTTCTTTCCTTATTCTTTTATCTACCTACTTACTTCTGCGATTGTAGATCAAGGAATGTAGATTGACTGGTAAATCTCTTCACCACTACAGATCGGTGCAGCGCCCACATCACTGCACGTGCAGCACCAATCCACCCATCAATCTCCCACTCCATTTTTCCCTCATTCATGAACAAAACCCTAAGAAACTACTCTGCTTGGGGAGGGACTTCTTTCCCACAATAGAGAAAGCTCTCTACCCTTTTTAATGCAAAGCTTGAATGGAAAACGGTGAAATAACCAGAAACAGTGAATCAATATGTATTGTTGCAATGACGCTTTGTAGCTAAATGTAGCCACCATTTCTTTATTTTGTATGTAGGTAATGGATGTTGCAAAATTAGCATATTTTGATCTTTTTAAAACCATTTAACAAGTAAATACAGGAGTCAAATGTTTTCTAAACATACAATAACCTCAAAACTATTAAACTAAATCTTAGTCTCAACTTAGCATTTACAAGCCTTTCTGTGGAGTGATAAATCCTGTTTTTTCCGCCTTGTCACACCCAAGATAAAGAGGGTTGTGGGGTGATTTGGCCTCATTTTGACAAATGCTGATTTTATCTGCCTGAAGGTGAGGCTGACAGCCCGTGGTCATGCCCTTCCACCAGGTTCAGCTCTATGTAAGCCAGGAAACAGATGTTTCCTTATATTTTTCTGCAGTGTAAACAGAATTAAAAATCCTATTTCTAAAAGCCAAAACACACTCTACCAGGGGTCTACTGATAATGAGTTGAAATAATAAGCATAAAAACATCATGGTTTTAAACCCAGCTAAACTTATTTTTTTACCTCTTTGTTTCAATTCCTTTGGCAGAATTCACTTTCAGGGACCACTCAAAATCTTTGTTTACTTCTAACATGCTGTATTCCTTTTGAATTACCTGATGCCTTAGGCTGAAAAAGCATGCACTGGCTTGTCAGTAATACCACACATTCACAGAAGGCATGCAAATACAATGCAGCTAAAAAACTCAAACTCCTTTTGACTTGTATAGAAATTATGGAACAGGACTGAGCGGTGAACCAAAGGAGTGAAAGTGTTTTGAGATCAAGGAGGAGGATTCAGATTATATAATTTGTGGAAACTGATCCCCCTGCCAGTCTTATGTGACTCTAAGCTAATATGCCAGATCAAACACTTCTGGTCAGAGATGTGATGTGTGAAGACTGCAGAGAAACAGCTCAAGGTGCTATCACCTTTTAACACTGCTGAGCTGTGCAATCTTAAAATTTGAGATGAGCATGCTGCCATGTGGGTGCAAAATGCACCTACTAGCATTTGAGTCATTGAGGTGCAGAAATGGTAGATAAGGCGTTTTTAATGTTTCATGTTCAGAGTTAACATTTGGTGAAGTGCAAAAAACCATTACTACAAAGCTGCTGATTGAGCAAAAAGCTATTATGAAAGCAGTAAATTATCTTTCTGCTAAATATTCACCAAACATTTACATCACTGTACTTTTAACTCTTACGAATGTGCAAAAAAAGGTCCATATGACTTTAAATGTTTATTTCTTTGCTAATAATAGCTGTGAATATTGTTAGGAATGTCCAATTACTTTTCTTTAGTCTTGATGCTAATCTGAGTCATTAAGATTAGGCATTTGCCCTGACAGGTTCTCAACCTGAGGCTTTAGAAACAATCTCAATATTGTGGTCTCTGTGGGGACTGCTGTCACAGAATGTCAGGGTAAAGTGTTCAGAGCAGCATGCAGAGACAGGAAGCCAGAACAGCCAATACAGTCTCTCTTTCAATGTACACATCATTGTGAAGAGTGAAAAGCACTGAAACTGCTGGGGTAAACTCAGTTTCAATGATCCAATAAGCACAGAGTTTTACTTTCAGGCTATGCAGAGAGTTATTCTTAATGCTGGCAGCACATAAAGTCCAAAGCTTAGAAACTGAGTTAGAATGACACCAAATTTTAGATTGACCAAAATCAGAGTTTAGTTACTGAATCGATTAGAAACACCATAATCAGAACTCCAATGCAATACTTTGTCACAAATATTTGCAATCCAACTTGTACACCATTAATTGCAGCCATAACACTTATCTATCAATAGGTTTTCTACATGTGAGTTTGTCAATATCTGCTAATGCCTAATATCTCGCTGGTGCTTTAAGGAGACTTTCTTGGCTTCCTTGTAATAAAAAAAAAAGGAAAGTACAGAAATCTACAGCCTTGCTAGTAGAATATTTACAAAGCCTCATCTTTTTTGTGAAATGCTTTGCATACTTTAAAGCTGTACAGTATATACAGTATAGAGAATGTCTGGAGAAGTTCAGAATGACCTGAACTAATCTGATGCCATATATTATATAATACATGTCAGAATAGAAAGGTAAAGCTTTCTATTCTGGAGAGTATGTCCTGTTGTTCAGTCATATTTGGTAGCAGGGGAATTTCACGTTCCGCTACAGTTCAAGGAAATGTTACCACAGAAAATGTTCCATGCACAGAGACGGCCTTCCTGGTTAGGCTGTTGCTGTAGATTATGCAGAAAGCAACACAACTGCATGTGATGATGAGACAGCTGCAAAGTTTTTGTGAGCTTAGTGATTTGGTTTTGTTTTGCTGGTGAACTCCTTCAACAGCGAAACTGTTAAGGTAAAGGACACAGCTTGACTTGTCTTTTCCATATAAAGATGATTATATTTTGAAATTTTTTTTTACATGGCTTAGTCAGTTTCTGTGCATTACTGTGTGTTGGTGTCATTTTATGCAGTCATTTTGGGAACGAAAACAGTCACTTAGGATTCTACAGTATAATGTATAAAAATATGAAAAGACCTGAATGTGCTGACCTACAACTAAGGCCTAATATAGTAACAGAAGTCTGGATATGAAAGTAAAGGTTAGACCTGTCTTCCCCCACCCCCTCAGTTAAAAGATGCAGAAAAAGTCCCTCTATTGTTTCCAAAGAAAATAATGTTGAAACAGTAAAATATTGAAATAGTGTAGAAAATTCCCCACAGAGCAAGCCTTCTGGATAGATTTACTTCTGCCATTTTTTGAGTTTTGAGCAATCAAATAAAAATAATTATTTCTCCTTTATTCCACCTTTAAAACCAACAATAACACATTAAATGGCCTCACTTTACTTCACTTCTAGAAATAACTTTTCCTTTCTCCCACACACAATAGTGGACAGAGATAATGTCCTGACAGATTTTTAACCCATTTTTCCCAGAACTGTAAATCACTTAAACATCTAGAAAATACTTCTGTATTATCTCATTGTGACGTCCATAAAGCATACCAGTACTGAGTTGCACATGCATGACATGGATGCTGATGAGACATCAGATTGTAAATGACATCTTACTGACGAGCAAGTGAGTTGGATGACTTGGTCTGGATTATTTTGTTTGTTTTCACTCCAGATGAGTAAGAAGCAGGGAATGTGATTTCAAAACCACAGCAAAAAGGAATGTGCTGGCATGCCTTCAAATCATCACTCAACTCCGCAAATTAAAAGAAAACAAAATTGTAGCATCTGTGCGTATTGGTTCAACAGTTCACAAAATTATATACAAAAATCAAGTTAGTTAAATTAGTTGTGTACATAAGCTCTGTGAAATGGATTACATGCAGAAAAACCTTTCCTCCCAGTCAATGGGAAAATTTTAAGCTATGGTTCAGTAACAAATTTTTACCGTTGTAAGTTAAAAATAAAGCGTATGTGGCAATGCTGGTAGCCATTCACATGAAGAACTGATTTACTGCATAGCAGGGGAAAGAATGGATGGACGGACAGACAAAACTTTAAAAGTCAGAGATAAACTGCTGAGAAAAACAGTTTAAATACAACCAAAAAATTGCTTTATATTTAATCTATATACTTCATTTGTCTTGATTTATTCCTTTAGAAAACTGTAAAAAGTTTTCATTTTCACCTTTTTTTCTGTGATCATTAAAATCTTTGAAAACTAAGCATCTATTTGGAAGCCGAATGGCACGGCAGCCTACTGCAATCAATGTCGAGAAAGTAATCAGAGTTTGATTAGGAGGAATGCTCCTCCTATTGATCTGTTTCTGCAACAAGAAGCCGCTCCAAGTGCCCTGAATGAGCAGCATTCGATCGCCTGGTGAGGTTAAACACAGACTGTTTCTGCACAGGCAACCGCCTTGGACAACAAGGACAACAGCCAGAAATGAGAAACTGTCTGTGATCCCTGCCTGAAACACTAGTCATCCTCTTTGCTCATTGTGTCTCTGAGATTTCAGTCAGAAAGGCTGATTTTGTTTCTCACTGACATCAGAGTCATAATTAGATATTTCCCTGTTGTTTGCCAGACACCTCTTTAACACAAAGGTCTCGTTTATTGATGTCGCAGAATAAAGTGTGACCAGGAACAGATGGATAAGCACAAAATAATTTATTGCAGCACAGAGATATCTGTTTAATTTTCTGAGAACTTGACAGGTGTGAGAAAAGTTCAATCTTGTCAGCTCAGGTGGAAATGTTCTCACCTTTTCTCTCCAATGACTGGCAGGAAAGATGAGCTTGCTGTGTCTCATTATTAGAATATTGTCATTTACTTGAACAAGGTGAAACTGCTGGGAACGTCAGGGGACTGAGACGCTCAGTAGACTGACGATTTTGCTCATCAACTTCTCAGAAATAAGTTTGAGTGTGCAGGTGAATCATATCCTTATTATCGCCCCATTATTGCAGCAGCAACAGAGAACTCCTACTAGAACATGATGGTGGTGGCAATGATGATGGTGATGGGATGATGACCAGAATGTTCACACTGCATGCGCTGGTTTTATCAATCTGAGCCAAAATGACTTACAAAGTTGATGGAAATTTTATTTTTACTTACTTCCACAGTGTTGAACTTGACAAGTAATGTGAAATAAATCATCAATTATTTAATAAGTTTATTAATTTCAGCGATTCCTTAAAAAAATCAGCCTTTGATTTTCACAGATTCAGTGCAGACAGTACACTGAATCTATTTTAAGTGTTGTTAATTTTTGTGATCTCGGTTTTGGCTGTGGCCAAGTATGATTATGGAAAATTGAGTGGAAGGAGAAAGTGCAATTCAGCTGGCTTTGATACCTGGCAGTCCATGATTGGATAAATTATGTTGAGTATTATGTATTTGTAATTAAAGTATTTAGAAGTGCAAATGGTAACAGCGATTAGTATGTAATGACCATTATTGCATTATTTGCAAAAGACTGAGCACATTTAAGGAACTTGATTGTGACATGACTTATGATCAATTAGACACTCCTTGATATGTCTGAACACTTGTATGGAGTATTAGAAAAGATGGCACTTATTTTTCAGACTTGGGCATTTTTATAAAAAAGAAGTTAAAATGGGTCAATGTTGCTAAATAGAGCTGAATGTAGGAACAGACAAGGTAAATACAATTTTTTCCAAGTAGCTATAAGCTTTAAAACTGAAATAGCTTACACAAGAGAGGAAGACTAAATGGTTTTTCTCATAGTTTAATGTTATCGACAATATATTCATGCCTCAAACTGTATTCATGTGCATAAACATGGGAAATAACAACCAAGTCTAAAGGCAATTTCACAACTTCTGTAAAAAAACTCTAATCTTGAAATCCTCTCGACTGCGTTAAAACGTTATCAGCCTTGTCACACACAAACCGGGACTATAACTCCTCTTCTTCAAAAGATCCTGTGTGTCGCCTTTATGCCGAGTCTAAAATCACCCTGTGAAGGAGATTAATGCAGTTTAAGAAAAATTGAAATCTTGTGATGGTGTCTTCGAGGGGTGTCCATTTGCAGATCGCAGTGGCCTGTGGGATACCATTTGGTGTGTTCCTATCTTTGTCCTGCACAGGTGGGTGGCGGAGCAGATCTCTTTGGCCTTTGTCTCTCTTCATAAGCTTTTTCCTCTGGGGTATCCTTAGCTGGCCAGGGTTTTATATGGCACAGCCCCAGCTATATAATCACTGCTCAGTGTGTGTGTATGTGCGAAAGACTCCCCTTGTAGCATCTGGAGATTTGAGAAAAGTTGTCTCAGGGTTTTGGTTGTAGAAATGGGTGGTGATGGGGGTACGGAGAGCCTGGCAAGCTTCGTTTCAAAGACAGATGATAAATGTGGAGCAGGATAAAAGAAAAGGATTTTGGCTGAGCAGTAGCTTTTCGCAGAAGTTAACGGCTGAGTTGCTCAGTTTCACTGTCTGTTTGTGATTTTTGTCACCAGCTTTTATCTCCTCTTCAAACTCTTAGTCTTTGTAATCTTTTTGTGCCAATGTGGAACCTTTCTTTCAAGGTATTGTTCCTTTTATTGGGCTCCATTTTCCTCTCTTTTGCTGTGTGAGAGGCAGCTGCTTTGAGGCTTTCAGTCTAGATCCTCCTGCAGAGGGATTGGCTATGAGCATGACGGCTCTCTCTTACATGTCAGCAGTTACTCTTCAACCCATTTCCCGTCACAATTAGTACCCTCATCCCCTTCACTATTTTTAGTCTCAACATTTTGTGTATCACTTTTATTGCTTTTTAAACAGTGCTGTGACCAGAAACCACTAAAGAGAAGAATTTAATGGTCCGTCAATTATGAAAAGTTGCCGAAGCATCAAAGAAGTCACAGACCATTACACTAGCACCACCATGTTTCAGTGTTTCCATTATGGTTTCCTATTGTCTTGTCAGTTTACAGAATATTTTCCCAAAAGTCTTGAGGGCCACCACATTTGTTTTAATTAGAAAGGGAGTTTTATGTTGTTTTCACTCTAGAACTCTTCCACAGATGTTATTTATTCACATTAAATCATAAATGTAGAAGCAGGTGAGACCTGCAGGTCTTGAGATTTTGTGTCCTACTGGAAGAACGGTCAATGTGACTTGGGGATAATTTTAGCAGGTTGGACACTTCTGGGAAGGTTCATTACTGCTCCATGCTTTCTTCATTTGAGGTTAATTTTTCTGTGGTTTGTTGAAGTCCCAAAGCTTTAGAGCTTTTCTCTAATGTGGCACAAATTGAGCTAAAGTGTGACAAATGAAAACAATGGTGAAAACAATATGCGGAAAAATAATTTTCACATATAACATGTTTTAGAAAGCCTTTTCCCTTATTAAATGGAATCATAATTTAAAATCAGCTTTTGAAATCTATTCTCACTATTTGATATTAAAATATCAGTATGTCAAATTTTTAACAGGGACAACAAAGTAAAGACAGCAAATATGTAGGGTGGAAAACAACATTTTTCTCTAAATATGTGTGAACCCTTTTGCTTTTCTCCTTGTAATCAAATGGAAATGAAAACACTATATTTGGTAGTTGGCACTGATTCCAAAAGTAACAGAAGACAGAAAAATAAGATGGAGTTTCCAGTCACACCTCTGACAAAAACAACTTCACAATAGCAGGTTGTCTTCAAATCATAGTGTTAACAGTACAGGCAAACACTCTGACTACTATTGCTATTCAACATGTGTCGCACCTCTGTAATCAGTTGAGGGCTTCCCAACGAGAGACCACCATGATGTGAAATTATTTGGCAGTGGGTGCAAACAGCCAAGTAGACTTTGCTTTGAGCTGTGCTCTGTTGGAAAGGCAATTAGATTCATGTTGTTGGTTCAGGTGGTTTTGCCGCTCATTTACAACAAAAGTCGGTGGATTTCCCCACTGTGGGACAATAAAGGATATTTCTGTTCTATTCTAAGCTTGAGTGCTAGTGGTGTCCCTAGCTAGAAGAAACAAATGATAATTTAAGACTCATTAATAGCAGCAGCATTGGGTGAAGTGTTGTAAAAGAAAAGGCTAATGTAAGGCCTTGTGTTAGTGTTGCTTAACATTTTTGGGGGTTTTTTTGCCAATAATGCTGCAATCAATAAAACCCATAGAGTTAATACCAGATGTCTATTTGTTATCATTAGGATGACCAACAACTTGTCAACAAAATGCAGTAGGGATGATGTGAAACAAAGTAACATGTATTTACGTTGAAAGTGTGAAAAATTAACCCAAAAAAACCAAACTACAGAAAATGTGTATTTTATAAACTATGATTTTAATATCCAATACTGATGTACACTTGTTGTAAATGGCACAACTTTGTGTGATTAACACACTGACCTTAAAGCTGCTTGTGGCTCTGTGTTGCTTTTAGCATTTTCCAAAATAATTTTTGCTTCCAGTGAACTTTCCATTAATTTGCTTTTATATAGCACTGAACAAATAAAATTAGTTTGCAGTGACCTTCCCTGGCTCACTATGTTTGTGTCAGTGACTGTCTGAAGGGAACTATCAAGTCAACAATCTTTCATATGACTATATAATATTTATCATATTTCTGATAATCTTTCGTTGCTCTTGCATAATATTAGTAAGGAAAACTCAATTTTGAGTTATCATTGGCTGCGAGGAAACACTTCCATAATGTTTTAATTGAATTGCTGAAACATATAAACATTTAGATAATATTCAAAATGTACTTTGTGTAATACAAATATGGATAATATTCAAATATTAGTATTAGAAACCTGAGTTGTCTATAAAAAGGGAATTAATTTGGATGTTATATCATCAAGTATTGTTGGAGAATTGACCATATGAAAATTAACAAGATAAAAATCATACAAACTCTTTGTTTTATCTGTTGTTCTGCAACGGCATCTAAAATGACCAAAACCCTGAACATTAGAATAGAAAGCTTCTGAAGTGCAGCCAGAGAACTGCAGAGCAATTCGGTGTTTACTACAGAGGTAGCCATTTCCTCACTTGGAAGATAAAGGGATGATGGATCATTTGATATGGCTGTGTTTTCAGATAGAGGAGGTTATGTGGCTACGCAAAGAGAGGGACTCATTTTCTCCTCAGTGGGAGTCTGTCACTGCACAGAGACCAGCACTAACAGTGTGGCTGAGACCCCAGTGCTTTTGTGTCCTTATTACCAGGTAGATGCCTCCATCAAACAATCATTAACTCTTAACTTCAAAGCATACCGTGTGCGAATATGTGAGCTTAGAAATTTTGCATATTTGTAATACGTCTAGTTATTCTGAATGCTGAAGAAAAACAGCTCTTTCCATGCACTGTAGTGGTTTTACGCGCTGCTCTGCTTGTGTCTGTGATTAAGGAGGTGTTGGACTATAAACTTCTACAGCACACAAATAATTGCTGGCTGTTTTTAGGAATACAACATCTCTCAAAGGGGGCCTAAAAAATAAACTTGCAATAAACAATGTCATAGCACAAAGCATTGTGATTGGTTGCTCCAAAATTCAGACATAAATCATACAGAAAATAAAACCCCTCTAATGTGAGCAGTAAATAATGTATGACATGCTATTTATTTTGTTTGGTTAGCTATTAATTACATAATTCTTCAATAACTGCTGTGATCTATAAACGGCCGTCTTCTAAATGGATGTGGAAAGACTATGATCCCTCTTAATCAAAAACAGTATCAATATACACCCCACTAAAGCTCTTACTATGTACATTCTCTGTAATGGAAAATAAAACACTTGATATTTTATTATGTAGTTTTATACAATGACTATTAAAAAAAATCTACAGTAATTGCTTGTCTTCCTCCAGGTAATTAGAATGCATTATGTAGAGTCTGTCTGCACAGTGGTGCAGTTGGTATCACTGTTGGCTTGCAGCAAAACGGTTCAGGGTTCAAATCACAGGGCATGATCTTTCTGCATGGTGTTTCATTTTCTCTCTCTGGGTTCTTTGACTTCCTACCACAAGCCCAGGCACATGTAACCAGATGTCTGAATAGATTTTTATGCCATTTGGCCTTTCACCCACATGTTTCATTCCTAATGGGAAGTCATGGTTGCTTCGAAGAATTGTGATTGGCTGAAAGGTTTTAGCTTTCCATGCAATAGGTTTGACATGTTTAAAACGACGCTCAGTGGTGTTATTCAATAGGTTTATGAGTATGAACACTTTTCTTAAACCGATCCCATGTGTACAATATTATTTAAAAAAAATGATGCAGCAAAAATATTATTTTTTTATAATCAAGAACCATGACCATTATTCAGCATTTTGACTAATGTATATTAATTAGAAACATTAATCAGAACCTGTTTTGAGTTGCTTCTTTATGTGTTTTTCTCTTTTAGGTTGTAGCATCAACAGAAGGCATGCAGTGTTTGAATTGTTTAAATGATGCAGGTTTTGCAGCTCATAGTAACAATGAAGCTTGGAAACCAAACGGCCTCCACACTGAAGGTCAGAGTGATGAGAAATACCTACTGGTCTGTAATCACACGGTTACACTTAACATTCCCAACAACCTTACAATCAAACTGCAGACAACAGGTTGTTTTGAACTCACTCAGAGCAAATAACACGCCAAGCAGTTATCGATTATAAACAACAGTTCTGGCTGCAGAGAACTTCTGCTGACAAGTTGATTACAGTGGTTGAAAGACTCAAAAAGAAATAATACATAAATAACGAGATATACATTTCAAAGTGGGTGGAAAGAAAATGCCGGTGCCTGAAGGATGTCTTTAATGTAATTATTTATTTCAGTGTTTAAAATTACCACTTAAAGTGTGTGATGCATTAAAGATCAGAACAAAGTATAAATAAATTCCAGACTTCAACTTAACATGAACTCCCTCAGACAAGATGACATGTCAGTCAAGTGGATAAAGCTTAATTTAATACTTTTAAAGAAAAAAGCTTGAGATTTAGGCAGAAGTTCAACTTTAAATAACTCAAGACAATGACTATAAACATGCAGCCAGAAACACTATATTATTGTTCAGATCAAAGCAGTTTCAGGTCAGAATGTCCCAGTCAAAGTCCAGACCTAAATCCAAATGAGAATGTAAACTGTTGTCTAGATTCTCGTCATCAATTTGACTGAACTTAAGGTATTTTGCAATAAAAGAATAGATAAACATTTTAGTCTCTAGATGTGCAAAGCTTATAGAGACCTAATCCAATATTCCTACAGCTCTAAAAGCAGTACATGTTTGTTCTGCAAAGCTTTGTCTTGGTAAATGAAAGTAACTCTGCACCACTAGTTTTAGACATTTAATGGTTCTCATTTAGTTCTGGAAACCCTGCATCCTTTTCCTTCCACCTTGAATTAAATCACATAAAATCTTAATAAAATACATTAAAGACTATGGTTGAATGCCTTTACAAGATCACCAGGCAATAAAAAGTTTAGACTCTGCTGTTATAACAGCATTATAATTTTGTTTAAAAGACTTGTCCAAAAGGTAACTGAGGCAGATAAATGGCAAATGGTAGAACACTTTATCAAGTCCAGAGGACCCCGAAACGCTGCACTACATTCAGTGCGCACATTCACACACTGATGGTGGTAAGCTACTATATTGTAGCCACAGCTACCCTGGGGCAGTCTGAAAGAACCGAGGCTGCCACGCACTGCCACCACCAGCAGATAAGGCAGGTACATTTTCTGACCTAAGGACACGACAGAGGTAGTCAAAGTAGCGATTCGAACTGGCAACTCACCAATTAGAGGACGAACTTCTGCTACTGCTGTCCCAATAGGTTTAAAGGGGCTGCATGGTTGTGCAGTTGTGTAGATAGTATACACAATTTATTGCTAGGATCTTATGTTTTTTTCTTTAGTTTAAATCATTAAATCTTCAACACTACTTCATGTCTGTCTGCTGCATTTAGGTGTATTGACAAACGCATTATGACATGGATGGACGAAGTTAAAATACATAAATTGTTGAAATCAGACTGATTGTACAAATTTCTGTTTTCATGAATAGAGCTGAACAGATAAGTGAAACTTCATGTTAAATAATTATTTATTCATTATTACTATAATTTCTAAATAACCATTTTTGATTTGGATTATAAAATTGGTTTTCTTGTAATCGTATAGACTGGAGTCATCTGATCTGGGGATCTATTTAATTATGCGCTGAATGAAGGATAAGTCCTTGCAGGGCTGGTCTGAAATGTTAGCCTTTGGATGTCTGCATAGTTAGATCTTCCTAACTCAAAGCACTTATGTGAAATGCATCCAGTTGAAGTGTTAGAGCCACAGTGTTTAATGAGGGTTCCTCCAAGGTTCACGTTTTACCTTGAAAACTACGTAACAGGCTGTCTTTAATACTGAAATGATTAAAACATGCACATCAAAGTGAGGCTGTTTTGTCATCATCTTCCTTCATGAGACATAATACTTTTGGGCAGTGTTTAAAACTTGAAACATGCAAGTTGTGCAACAGAAGAAGCTCAATAAAATCATGTCTCCACATGAAGAATGTTTCGTGACACCTTCTCATTTGTCTCACTGTGGAAGCACCACCGTAAACAGGTTGCAGACAAGCTGCAGTACTTCTGCAGCGAGTCGCCTGGGACGCTGCCATCTGTTTGCTCATACAATCTTGCATGTCTATGTCAGAAGACGAACCAGCGCTACAGTCACTTCATCTTTGCTTTAGCATTCTTCTATAACTAAATATGTAAATAAACGAGAAAGCATTTCATGATCAAGATTTTTCACTTTCTCACATGGATGTGACTGCTTGGGACTAGTCATGATTGTATAGACCTGCAATTGAAATACTGTTATTATGGCAATCACATATTTTTTTCTTCAGTGTAAGTACCTACAACTAAAGAAATGATGCATTTCCTGTCATCTCTATTGAATCAAGCTAATATTTTGGCAGGAAATTTGAAATAGCTTTTGTTAGGGAAAATTGCACTTACTTTTAGTCTCTCAATTCTTGGTCCTGCTTGTTCGATTATGGAACTATATTAACCTCATATTTGTTGAAAGCTTTCTCTTTTTTTGACAGATCTGAGCTCTGTTGTTGGGAGTCTGATAACAATGAAATGCTGCAAGTAAGTAATTGCAGTAATTTTCTGTTCCTCACATTTTGTTCAGGAGGCCCACTCAAATAATAATACAGACTATATTAAAATTTCCATCAGTGATTTTGACTTTGGCTGAATATATTCTCATTTAAATGATTCTGTAATAAACTTTAATAACTGTAATAAAACTGTAATAAAAGTATATGTTTATTCAAGGAAGTAAAAGGAAGAAAATATTAGAAAGACATTGTGTTTTTATTACAATCACCACTGGCACTTTAGGCGTCATCTCTAATCTTTGTAAAACGCCGATCTGACAGTTCCTGATCAGATGCTCTTTGCAGCTTTTCTCTTACATGAAAATTTGGACATTTAGTGTGCAGCAAATTCCCTTTATTGGTCCTCTTGTAAGGTTCTGTAACCAAACATAAACAGAATAAACAAGGTAATCTGGGAATTCACATAATCACCACAAAAACATGATTAATGTTTGAATATTTCCTAGGCTTCAAATAATACTTTGATAAATTTTAATTTTATTGGTTTGGCACAAAGTTGTTTTTTTTTCACAGTTATGTTTGTGAAATTCAAAGTCTGTCAACTGTTTTATCCTTGATGTTTTTAAAATTGTTTTCCAGTTTTGTTACGGTTTCATGTCTTCTTCAGATGAACTAAACTAACACCCAATTATTCTTTGCTGCTCATGCTGTTCTGTGAAAGGTTTTGCCATTAAAGCCAAATTTTTTTATCCAAATTAACCTTAGTTGAGAATCTAAAGGTTTTTTTTTACAATTTTCTTTTAAAAAATAACTTGTATTTCTATTAGTTTTGGTCTGATTTCTGAACAAACGTCTGCTGTATTTGTTTGATTTGTTGCAAACAGGTAATTGTGGTACACGCTGAACTCACAATAATGAATGGTGGTGAATGAAAGTAGGTGAACATGAAATGTGAAAAATAAGGAACTGGTTTTACAGCAAAGGAAAGATTTTTTTTTTTTTTTTTTTTTTTACTTTCAGCATTGCGCTACACCCACTAATGATTTAAAGATCACACAGACTAAAAAAGCTCTTTTTGTAAGACATTTCAAAGGGATTTAGGAGGTTCTCCTGGCTTAAGTCAGGGACATATCGGTGAAATAATTTATCAGAATTCAAAAGCTTTTATTTGATCTTTTGGAAATTGACAGAATGCAGATTGTATTTATAAAAAGCCCTATCTGTTTGAAGATTGGTCTGTAGCAACATCAGACGCTGTGCAATTAGTGAAGCGATCCTTGCTTTAGGTGATAGCCAGCTGTAAGTTTCTGATGATTCAATTCAGCAATTTCCTGTCCATGAAGACATTTTCAATGAAACACCTAAAAAATACGATCCACTATCTGGGCCCACGTCAACAGAAATGCTTAATCTCTGACCATTTGAGCTGAATAAGTGAGATGCAGTAATTGCATGACCCACAGTGGACTTTCAAAAGATAATGCAAAAAATAAAAGGCATCATCCTTCAACAGAAAATATTTTTTTGTTTTGGTTTGGGTTGTTTATGTGAGCTGTGATCACATCACACAGCTCACAGTTAATCCAGTTAAAAACTGGATTCTGCTGTTTGTTGCTCTGCTGCTGAAGTCCAATGAGAAATTTGGGATTTAATTAAAATTCAACATATTTGTTCTTTTAAAGCCAAGTGTTAAAATAATCTTACTCCTGAAATGCAATTAAGTTTTTATAAAATTTTGCATGTTTTTGCAAAAAAGTGAACAGTTACTGGCTTGTCAGATAGCTTCTGAAAATCCCAGCCACTAAGGAAATAATAATAACACATTTCATTAATATTTTTTATTTTTATTTACTGGCCTGATTTAATGCTCTAATAAATCATGTTTTAATTAGCTGTATATAAAATTAAAGGCTTGAAACATTTATCTGTGGAGTTATTCTATATAGCCCTGGTTCACTAAATGATTTAAATTACTGAAATAATGACCTTTTTACCAATATTCAAACATATTAAGTGTGACTGTATGTCCATAATGTTAATGTGCTGAATGTAGAACAATCCCCCTTCAATTAGATTATGAATGATTATCTTTTCCTGTCAGTTGTCATCATTTATGGCTAATCCGATTGCACGATAATTGTTTCATCAATGCCGCTTCTCCAAAAGTTTTTGACTACTTTTATTCTTCTAATGGATTTGGGCATGGCGATGCAAAACCTAGAGCATATAGAGAGCGCATCCAGATAAAACCCTGTATGTAAATGCTTCAGTTGATATTGCTCCACTTTGTTGCTTCCCATCTCTGTTGCTTTGCATGTGCCAGCTGGCAGGAGTTCTTTGCTATTTTCTCCCACTGGCTAGAATCCATCCCAGGATGTTATAAAAGTGAACACCTATCCTGTACATATTTTACTTTCCTTCCATTTACGTGCACCTCCACATACTTTAAACAACCACTCTTGTCTTTCTTCCCTTGGAAGCAAAACAGCCGCAGCCCCCTCAGCCAGAACGTTTAGGATCCGGCTTCATTCTATATGAGCCGACTGTAACGGCAGTGACTTTGAAAAGTTGCTGAAACTGGTTGTGTACTGAAGCCTGAGCTTTCGTAAATGAAAAGAGAAAGTGAATCATTGCGCTCAGGCTCTGCTCTTAAAGTTTGCAGACTGAAAGAGTGATGGCTCTCCCTGTTGTTTCAGATCTATTTGAGTGATTACTTTATATCACATTGTCCTTTGCTGTAGGGTCAAGGTGCAGCACAGACGAGACTGTCTCTCTGCTCTAAGTAAAGTGGGCTCAGTGTATCAAGCATTTCACCACAGATGCATCTTGACTAATGGAAACACCTCTATCACATTATTGTATCTCATATCACCACGGTGGCAGACTGTAAACCGTAGAATAACACGGTCACAGTGTTATTTATACTCTGTGCACTAAAAGCAAAAGCAGGAGAGGATAAGAGGCTTTTCAAGGTGTCCTTAATGCTGTAAACTTATGTTCTCTCAACAATACATTTAAAGCCTGTGAAGGTTAGTGTTTTTCCATTAATTTAAATTAGTGGAAAAAAATACAGTTTCAGGCTGGAAAAAAAAACAACAACAAAAAACTGAAGATGGTAATGGAAAAAGAAAAATCTCTCTCAGTTCCTTTAAAAGCTAATGAATGAGCCCACAGAAGTATCTCATTTCCTTTTTAAAGGCTGTAAAGTAAATGAGGTGACATTGCTTTTGTGCATCTATTGATGTTTTCCGGAAAAAAGACATTCAGTGCTTTCAAGATGTGACTTATTTAGAATAACAACTGAAGCACACAGTGGGGCGAATTTGCCTTTAGAAAGAGAGTTTTCAGGTATACCCATGAGATGTATGTGTATATATATATATACATATTTATGTGTGTGCTTGTGTATGTATGCATGTGTGTATATGTATACATGTATGTAAAATGTTTGGTGGAAGAGCCCCACAGTTTTACTGAAGCACAGTATGAACTGTAGAAATGCCAAGTTGTTGTTTGCATACATAGACACCAACATTTATTAAGAAATATTTTTACCTGAATAGAAAAATTTGAAAAACTGGGTTGTTGGAGAGAGAATAAAACTGCTGTGTGCTTATTTTCATAATATTGTTTAATTTTAAGTTAATTCTCAAAAGCCTTACAATATATAGTACTTATTGTGCAACATCCATATTCTTGAATCTGGAGCTCAAATCCGCAACCTGTTTACTCGTCTACTCTGCTCAGTAAAGCAGTCCAGCTATCAAAGTGTGTAGAGTTTGCTGGGGGCATGAAGTGTGAGTTGTTAATTACTTAAATTAACAACTCATGTACATAACATTATAGGGACTTTAGTCAGCCAGTTTCCAATGTTGTTGAATCTCTAAAGGAGTAACCATTTGCCCTGGCAGTTTTAACATATGCAGCGTTCAGCTAAAGGTTAGCTATAGATGCATTTCGGTAAATTTGAATATCCTTGAAGCTTTATTAGAGTAATTCAATTCAAAAAGTAAGATAATCAATTACTTAAAAATAAAGTATAATATTAAGTGTTTATTTGGTCAGTTTTCAACATCATGGCTAGGAGTTAATAAAACTCCAAAATTGTTTATTTATTAATCCCAGATAAAAACAAATGTTGTAGCTTGGATTACTATCTTCAAGGAGTGGTTTGTTTATAGCATATATTCACAAGGAGGATGAGCCACAAGATTACAGCTGAATAAGCCTGATTTTTAAAGTGCTGTATGCAAACATAATAATGGAAATTTTAATGAAAGAAAAAACTGTAGCTAAAGGGAGAAGCAAAGCCTATTCAGAAATTTAGTGGGGGACTTAGAAGTTAGAATAAAACTGTGGAGTCATTTCATCAGAACCACCACACAGAAAGGAAGAGCAGTAAACAGAGCCTGAAAAATGCATTTATTTTTAGAAGCAAATTGTTCATTTAACATTTATTGCAAATTGCTAATTACATGTAACAAAAAAAGAAGCACTTAACACTACAATTTATAAGGCCAAACAAATGTAAGGACTGTACTTTGGTCTATTGTTCAAAATGAAAATGGGAGTGACCATTACAATAATAAAAGATGATTAAAATAATAGAAAGATTAGTTTTGAAAAACTTTTCAGTTTTATGTTCATGTCAAAAATAATTTGGCATATTTAAGATTAAAAGAGCCCCTTTCTATAATGCTGCCTTTAGTTTGTCCCACAAATTCTCTGTCAGATTGATGTTGGGACCATTCCAAAATGGCATTGCTTCCAGTAAAAACAATATAAAGGAGAAATACTTACATTATTTACATTACTGTATATTGAATAATGTTGACGACATCCATTGACATTCATACTTTCAGAAACCAGATATAAAACCTTTGTCCATTTGCTGACCACATCTGTACATTACTTAGTTATGCTTGGATGTTGTTTTAACATATTTATTATTAAAATATGCTAAGGAACATTTATAGATACCATAATTGTCCTAAGTTTATTTTAAGCACATAAACCCTCAACCCTGCTTTCTGTCAACCCGTGTCGTTCACATATGCCACTATTTTGAAAGTAAAAGTCCATCAACAATAAAATAAAAAAGATTCAAATCAATTCAGTTAAAATAAAATGTTAAAGAATCAGATTTATGCCAATTAATGAGATTGACCAAATCTGCACTGTGGTGCAATTTCAAGCAGACATGCTGAATGGCTTAATCAATATGAAGCAAAAGCAAAGCTAAAGACTTTGCCCATACAATTTGGCTACAAATGTTTCTTTTGTGTGACATTCTCCAGAAACTAAACTGGAAACTTAAAGTCAAAATGAAAATCAATTTACATGTAAGTCATCTCCCTTCAACTAATAAATTTGTGAAACTAATCAGATGATGATTTGTTGAGTAATGCCAAAAATACATAAATAGAGAATATTTTGCGTTTTTTACAATCTCTTCTAGAGTATCAATAATTTAAATGACTTTACTGTTAATAATAGTATAAATCCCTGCTGGTGCAACCCAGCTGTGAAGAGGCTAAAAAAGGCCTAAAAGTACATTATAATTTCAAAATTGAGCTTTTCTATTTAATATGGGTTATCCAGGTTTCAGTATGCATGTTCAGTATAAGGGATTACATGGAAGTAAATATTTGATTCAATTTGCTGGTTTATTTAGACAGATTTTCATTAATTGGGATGAATCTGATTGTGTGGTATTGCATTTTAATTGGGCAGAACCTGACTGTTTTCTATATTATACTGAATGTAAACAAATGAATTTTGACTTAAACAAATTCAAAGTTATTGCATTGTTTGATTTATAATACCCTCAGACCTGGTTGTGATTTGGCAAAAATATGCATATAAACAGAATCTAACAAGTTTCATCAGCAAATAATTTGGTCTTGCTGAAAGCAGTCTCATTACAAGAGCTTAGTGTTTGCAGTTTATTTAATTGGCCAAGTTATCTAGCTGATGTTAATAGGTGGAAAATGAGGGGGTTAAGTTGGTGAATGAAGGGCAAATAAGAACTGATAAAAATTTATCATCCAGTCACTGTGATAACAGAATGAGCAAGTGGCAGGATAGAGAGCAAGTGGGTTCAATGGGTGGAGGAAAATGCGCAGCTGGTGAAATAAACGAGAAAATCCTCTGCAGTCTCAGCAGATTTAAGCATAAGATTCATAAACTGGTTAGATATAAATAGAAAATATGTAAAAAAATAAAATAGTGATAATGGCATGTTGGAATTGTGTAGCAGGAGAACAATAAAATAAAGCATAAATGTTTGCTAATAACAAAACAGGAAGAACTTCTTAAAATTGTCAGTAAGTAATGGTGGTTTAGCTCTACATAATAAAACATATGAAGATAAATCGTGAGAAAAACGGGTTTCACTGAAGCCTCTATGGCTGATTATAGACAGAAGGATACTGGGATACTATGTAAGATGATGAAGCTGGTAGACAAGCATGAGCATAAGCTTTGTAACAGAGCGACTTAGTGACTTCTGTCAGAGGCTTCTTCAGGTCCACTGCAACACAAACAACTATAGAAGATCTGCATTGTCCACCAGTAACCATCTAAAATGACGGCCTTGTCATTTGGTAGCTTCTCCTGCGTTGTTTGACATTAGCGAACAGGCTGACCAGTCTAGCCATATCTTCAATGGACTGTCATTTATCCTAGTGATTCATTGTAATTTCCATGAGATGCGCATGCCACCCAGTGTCTCTTATGGTGGTAATAAGGACCATCCCACTAAGAAGCAAAAAAGTGAACAATCCATGTTCAATCCAGTTCTCAGACTCACAGAGATCAGTATGTATTCCACCAAGTAATAACAGAACTGTGGTTACACCTCTAATAGAGGCATTTAGACCATATGGTGTGAGGAAGAGAGTAGTTCTTAGTCCCTAAAGCTGCAGTTTAAATGAAAAAAAATTTACCTTGTAAGAGTTCAAATAATACATTTAATAATGTATTTTAATTTTATAAAATTAGTAACAGCTCATAAAAGCATCTCACAGTGAACAGTAAAAATAAAATGATGTATGCAACGCTGTGTAAAAGAGACAACCGTACCCATCTCCTCTCTTTACCTGATCAAAGTATTGATAATGTTTTCTACTGTCCAGCAAAGCTGATGACACAGATGTAGAAACCTTCCATATATACAGAAAAACTACATTGCATTGCTACAGCTAAGTTAGCCGTAGTGGAAAACACTGATTGTTCGTGCATTAAGTGTTATTGTAAGGAAGACTTTAGGAGTTTTTGACAGGGGCCTTTAGAGGAGTTAATCAATCTGAAAAGCTCTGGGTTGGAAGGAGTTCATCAACCTTGATGCTTTATACTTCTGACTCTTTACCTGAGGGCATGAGGAAGAAAAGACTCCTGGGCAAGAACGTGATCACAGATGATGACTGGCTCTGCAGTGCATCCTTCATTCATAAAAAGTCTACAGTTATATTAATGGTACTCTAAGTTTCTCTTTATTTAAGCTATTAACCATAAATAATGCCAAAAACAGATTTGTATTGCTAAACCTTAAGTTGTCCACCCAAACTCCACTCCTCTTAGCTCCAAACAAATTTATTATCCGTTTTTACACCAAGGTTGTTTAAATTTCTTTGTTTTTAGCTCATATTTTATTAGCTTATTTAATTAAGTCAACATTTTTGTGTTTGTAATTTTGTTTATATCAAAACAGGTTTCTTTTGTAAATTATATCTTGGATCTCAATGACACAAACTGTATAAAGTCAAATTAAAAAAATCCCCATTGCTGCATCAGTAAATTTATTAAGACTGTTTGGCATAAATAAATCAGATCCAAATTTGCCACATGTTAAAGCGTTAGTTCATGTCTGGTTGTGTAGTGCAAAAGAAAAAGCTGAGTCTGATAAGCAGAATAGAAACAAGAAAATCTGTTTCTGATTGCCACTGCCTCAGATACCAGCCTGTCTTATTCTCCCATCCGCAGTGTAAATTTGCAAAATAAACAGCCATCCTTCATGGAAAGGCTTCCTGTATGAAGGGATGATTTAAATCGTCTCTACAGAACGGGAGCTTTGAGAACTTAGATCCTGTTATGCACTAATCCTACCCTGAAGGCAAAGGAAAGGAACACAGGTACCTGTGCCAAAATCTCTGCACTTCTGAGGAAAATATATCTTCTTGCTACTTCACCCGGGGAGGGAACACATTTTCATATTCCAACATTTAGACTGTCAGAAAGCTTTCAGTCTCACAGTAGCCTTGAATTAAATGTGTATGTTCATATGATGGTGTGGCGGATGTCACTGAGGGCTGACAATCTGAACGAGAGGCTAAAATTCAAATGTGTTCAAGGTCTGCTTCAAGGATTCTCCTGAAACATTTTCTTTCATTGTTGGAAAAATATTTTTCATATTAATCCAAATATGTGCTCTGACAAGGTGAAGTTAGTGGTGTTTATTTTCTATCTAAGTGTATTTTTAAATACACTTGTGTTGTCAGTTTGTGCTTAAACATCCGCCTGGCAGAACGATTTGACACTTTACGCTGTTTTTTCACCCAACCTTGTGGAAAATTGGTTGCTGATAAGTTTTATTTTCTGTCGTACTGTAGCAAAAGTGCAAATGAACAAGGAATTCTAAGTTTGCTGGAAATATTTTCCACATTTATTACTTTCCTTTTAAAGGATATTTAGTGTTCCTTTGAGGTGCTTTCCGACGGCGATGGCATTTCTTCGTAGGTGTGTTGATACTGTCAGAGGTGCTTTTGCAGTGTGGTGGGAGTGAACAGCCTTTCAACACAACTCTTATCAGGGGCACACACACATGCACGGCAGGTCAAACGAGAAAGCCGAGTGTTTTCAGTTTATCTTCCCCAGCTCTTGTCACATTTAGGATATTAAAGTAGCTCTTGCAGGTGTTCTTTTTTTTCCAGCTTCTTGCAGAAATGGCATCAGAGCATCAGATTTAAAGCTGGGAAGAAAAGTTTGCAGTAATCAAGCAATTCTAAATGGCTAAACAATAATTTATGCCACAGTGGGGTACTTAATGGTGGAATTATGCAGATGGGTTAGATTTAAATAACTTGAGGCACTGAACTCTTGAACTTAGCTGAATTATTTCTGTATCAACCAATTTTATTACTCTGCCTCTATAAGAAAGATTCACAAACAACTTCTCCTCAATATTTCAATTGCCATAAAGTTTTGTCTCTGTTGAAACTAAAAACATTGCTTCATTTTAAAACATTAAAAAACACCCTCCTGAAGTAATATTAAGGCAAATAAGTAAAACATTTATGAAAATACTATGGAGAAAATATTGAAAATTTGAAAATATAGTTATGGTTTTAGAGTATTTGTTGTTTGCTTTACTTGATGGAGGCCTGACCAGCAGATTTACTTCAGAATAGCTTATTAATGAAGAGTAATTACAAATAGTGCATGGTGTGTCACACTCTATCTCAAAAAACCTTTAGCTGCAGTAGCTAAAGGTTTTTTGCCCTGGAGGACATACAGAGCACAGTGAGACAGGAAGTTATTCGATGTGCTACTGCAAACTCTCCATTGTCCTACGGGTCATGCAGAACCATGTCGCAATATAATTAATATGTGGTAGAAAAAAATCTGAATAATGCATTCCCAGTATGTCTTGGCTGTGCTCAAAGTTCTTTCCTTCCCTTTTGAATTCAGTCTCGCATCCTATGCAGGGTTTCCCCCAGTGTATTATAAGCCTGGCGGTCCACCATGCTTTATCCAACCCACCCCCGCCCCTGCCAGGCTAAGCGTTGCTTGTTTATGTTTTTAGGAAAATAATAGTTTTAAAAAATATCGCTTAATTTTTTTTTAAGCTGGATAACAAGTGTCTCTGTTGCTCTTAGCATTTCACTAGTGGAGCAGATTTATTCCTAAAAGATAGGTTTACAATGCCTCTGCGCCACGCTGCCTCTGCCTTCCACTCAAACTGGACACAGGCTGACCTGTATGGATATTTACATCAACTTACTGTGAGGAATTATGTTTCTTTGGAGAAATCAAGGTAGGAGTTTAAACCCCACTGCGTTAGCTCTGGTTGCGCAGCTCTATGTGAACCGCAGGAATAACTTGTAGTCGCGCTTTCAGAGGTTTTCTGGGGGAATCCCTGCTATGCATACAATGTACAATAAAAACTTGTGTAAACTTCCTTTCTCTTTAAGTGAGTTTTCCGTGTCTTGCTCTTCAATGTCTCCACTCTAACTAGTCCCAAATTCTAGATCTTATGGAAACAACACTGATTTTGGTTAATCCCGATTTTCCTCTATGTTTGATATAAAACTGAAAACTTTTCAACACCATTATGATACTGGGAATAGTTCAACTTCAACTTCTACCCTGATGAGTGTTGTAATCAGTGAAACCAAACCAAACCCATATATCAGACAATATTTCTGAGTTTTCTTGATGTGCCTTTAAAAAAATAATTTGAAAGTTGCTGCCGAACTCTATAAATATTAAGTGCAATGCAACCACTGTCTCTTATAAATCTAATTATGTATCTTTTTCATCTAATTTGAAATTGCATCTCCCATTTTGATTAATTCAGCACAAGAAAATTAGTTTTCTCTTAAACACCATTTTATCAAGGACATAAATACTAAGAATTACTCATGTACGATATCTTAATCTTCAGGGAGTAGATCTGTTATTGGCAGTATGCCTTTTTGCAGAGCAGCAACTGGTTGTTGCTCAGCTCTTGCCAATTAAAAATGTAACGGTGTTTTACTGCTTTCTGTTTCCACACAAGCACTCAGTGAATAACATGCTCCCTGGGGCAAAAGAAAAGGTACTTGCAGATGATCAGAACTGAATTTTTTTTTAATTGGCCCGCCAAAGAAAAAAGATATCAAGCTTTGACTGAGATTCACCCAGGACAACATTTGTTTGGCTATAGGATACACATAATCTTTAAGCTATCGAAACTTTTATGTTTTTGAAAGAAAATGGAAATTAGGTGATGGTATTTAGCATGAAGGTGAACATGAAGAAGAATACGGGATAGATGGAACAGCAAAAAATATAACCATAAGCAGTTTATCTTTCTGGCAGTTAGTGTCGGTTTTACAATGTTGGGAATAATTTTCCCGTCCGTATGCAAGTTTTTCTCCAGCTTCTGTTAGTTTCATCTGTGTAGTTTATGATACATGGATCAGCAGTGAAGGAATAGTTAAGTAAACATAATTTACCACTGCTTAGTTGGTTATGTCTTGCCATGTTCCTGAATGTGAAACATAAACCTCCAGTTTGATGAATTATAAAGAGAGGTTTATGTTGGTCCTAAATGTTTGAAAGTCAGCCCAAGATATCTGAATCTGCCAAGGCTTAAAGTTCTCCCACTGATGCCAGCAAAGCTGGAGCAAACTCTGCCAGACTACAAGCAGCTTTCCTGCTGATAACATTAGAGCTGCACCCCAAACCAAAACAAGCAGAAGAGATAAAGGGCGACAGGGGGAAAGCTCTGTCACTGGCTGGGTTTGCACACAAAGAAGGGCCAGGCAACACTAGCAACCTTGAAGGAACAATGCTGGTGTTACAAGTGTGTTTATTACTGTTGCTTGAACAGCAAGTTTCTAATGGAGTTGTTTAATTAAAAAATATAAATCCTACTCACCCCCACCCACAACCTTAAAAATGCCTTTCACTAGACTTTTATTGTAAAAAAAAATATATGCATACATGTAAAGGTGCTTATGAGATGTTTATTTAGTATGCCATGTTCAGGTCATTTTCTGCAGAACCACTGAAAAAGAGGAATTAGGAAATCTGACCTTGTAACTCTTAAAAGATGAGCTTGGCTCCCTGTAGGCCTCCAAATCCTGTTAGAGCATGCTAGCAGAGAGATGGTTGACGTCAGAATCTCTTTCATCATCCAGGTTGAAGGAGGTTCACAGAAGATAGATTTGTCCAAATGACAGATTGATGATAAGGAGTAGATTTCAGTCTAAGTCCACCCCAGACTTAAATCCCGTTTGGTCCAAACCTTTTTCCTCGCTGTTTCTACACATTCTTGCTATACCGATTAGCCATAGGAAAGATGAATGCTCAACATGAACCCATAGCTTCTGACTTTGGTTCTTCGGATCATCTAACATTTTGATCCAAACACCCTGGGATTATGTAATCTGATCGTCTCGGCAATAATACATGCTGTTTTTAGACTTTGACAGAAAGGGGTTTTTTTTCAATCATTTTCTCACAGAACATTAAGATAAAATTTATTTTGAGATTCAATTTTACAAAAATATCACAATTGGCACCTTTTTGTGGGTCTGACAGAACCCTGGGTAAAGAATTAGTAAGAGAGGCTCATCAACATGACATTTCACTGGGTTAGTTAAATACATTTCATAAGTTAATTGGTTGCTAAAACATAGTTTGAGTGATAATTTGTGGAAAATATGTTAAAATTGTTTATTTAAAACAAACAATTGTCCTACTCAAATGTTTCCTTGTGCTCCACCGTTACCTAACCTCGATATCTATCAGAAACTTTTGTTTCTAAAAGTTAAAAGGAGAGATCACAAGTCCTCTGCAGAACAGAGGAAAAATGTTAGAGGATGACCTTTCTCCAGTGATGATACACAGCTGACTGACAGCATGTAGCAATAACTGAGATTCTTTCAAGAGAAATTTGATCTGGGGGAACTGTTCAACATTTTTTGGTGTTTTATAAGTCTTAATACTTTTAAAGGTTATTTTATTTTCTGCCTGACACATTTTAATATATTTTTTTGCAATTGTACTTCAGTTTTGTAACATTGCACTGACTAAACACCAAATAATGTAACTAGAACAATCTGGGATGTGGTGTCAATAACTTCAGGTGATTGAAAAGACTCTGGAAACAAAAGCCTCATTAACTAAGTAGTTAATTACTGAAATCAAATACTTAGTTTCATCAGATTAATAAATGTGTTATTGCTAACATGAAATGATGCTGTCAGTGTGTGGTGGGAACGTTGCACAGTAAAACCATATTATTGATTTACTCGGGACGATTTACATCACAAGCCTTCTATAGTGACGTGCTGAATTACAAAACAGATACATCACTAAATCATTTTAATTGGGAACACTTTTATGATTTATCAATGAAGCTTTCTGTACTAGCAAACTGTAATAAATTAGCAGGGCAGAGGGAGCAGAAGGCTTCAAGAACATGATCAATACCATATTACTTCCATGTCATAATTTTAATGAGCCAAGGATTTCTGATGGCACAGAAAAGTCATTATGTGTAGCTGTAGTAGCTTGGTAAATTATAGGAATTAATTATGTTAGTGGGCATGTATATATTTTTTGGCTTGTTCCTGTTGCATCCCTGCATTTTGTAATTTTCTGTTTCTAATTAGGAGTGTGTAGATGAAAGATGACCTCTGGTCAAAGTTCTTATTTGCTTTCTTACCTTCCTTCATTGTGAAATATAAGACATGAAAAGGGCTATCTATTAGCATGAAAGTTACAGTGTATTCAATAATATTTGAACCGGTGGAAGCAGATTCATGTACAACAGTGATGTTTGTAGAAAAATATTTTGTACTTGTCAGATGCAGGGGCTCTTCTTTCACAGTTATTAAACAATTCCTTACATAAATAATATTTCAGACATCTTTGTGCATGTTTTATCCTATCCAGTTGGAGCTGGAATGGCTCATCCTTACGGGTTTGGGTGTAAACCAATGACTAGCTTGTTTTTGCACTTCAGAGCAACTGTGTGTACTGCATATTCTGGCATTAGCAGAAGTGAGGCTCATCTGAATCCTTTTTGATAGTTATTTTCTGCAAACCTCTTAATGGGATTGGTGGTATGTAGTAGTAGATGTGGTATAAGAGTCAAGCCAACTTCACAAAGCTCAGCAACGGCACACAGTAACCAAAGATTTTAACTAATAAAACAGGGAAACAGAACACATGTAGAATCCTAAGTTTAGCTTAAGTTTATCCAGACGTGCATTTTTGTTCATATTTGTTATGGTGATTTAAGCTCATTTGTATAAAAAGGACTACATTTTTAGGTTAAAATGTGTATTGGAACGCTAAGAACTCTCATGCATAAGGAAATGTAATATTAGAGACTATGCTAAGACTCTCTAGTAAAACTGCATATTTAATTGCTTATTGGATGTTTAATGAGACATTTTGAATTACAAAACAGATATATAAAACTGTGTGGCTCCACCACACAGTTTTATGACCTTACTCTTACTACTGTTCGAATACTTTTTATTGTCTGAAGAATTTATGTCTGTACTGATTTTTATTTTTGAAGTAAACTGCTAAATATCAGAGGATCCAGTCTGTTGAGGTTTATTGTCATCAAATGGATTGCATTAAGATCATGGTTTCATGTTGGCTTACTGTAGCATTTTGCACCTTTTGTGTAAGTAATACATGAAAGTGAAAGGAGATATTAAATGTAGATCTAAAGTGAGGTTATGTATTTTCCAAAAAGCAATCAAAATAAACTACCCTGCAGTGAAACACACTGATCTAAGGTGCTACATGGTTTTTAGTGATCACTAAAGTCCTGATCTGTGACATGTCATTTTTTTTTCCATCAAAAAGAATCCCAACAGGTACTTATCAAATGTTTAATCATTTTAGGGACAGTTAGGTTTATTTTAAATCTCGTTTTAATAATAATGTTCAGGATTGTAGAGTTGTGCTCTATGATTATATTAAATGTGATGCAGGTCCATCATGGTGCACACTTGGAGTGCTTATGTCTCTATTTCTGTTTGACTGGAGAATTGATATTATTTTATTTATTTTTTTACAGCTAAAAACAGATTTGTGATTGCTTCAATGTGTTCACTTTAAATGTTCTCAGGAAAAGCAGAAGAGCAGCCAATGGATATTTTCTTATTACCTGACTGTAGGGATTACAGTGGTATTTTGTTGAGATTACAAGCAGGAGAAATTGATTTCAACTCTGCAAAGAGAATTAGTGGGAAAGTCCAGCCAAATAAGGATTTAGAAATAGTAAAACAAGGGTCCAAATGATTTTATGAGTATGTTCATGTGTGTATGAAAACATGCTGCCAAATCCATACATATTTACTCATATTTAAATCAGTTAAATTTGTATAAAGGTCCCCAAAAATCCAAATGCAATTGAAACCAGATATTACAAGCTTTTTTTTTTCATTATCACACATCAAATCAATCTAAATATCTTATAATCTGAATAAACACAATTATTTATAAATGCTAAACACCAAAATAATGACAGAGGAAATTGTAATTTTAATATTTGTTCAGAAGTTTGCATCAATTTCCTTAATATTTGATCAATTTTAAGGACTTCTTTCCAAAAATAAATGTGTTGCTTTTGGAGTGATGACTTCTTCCTCTGAGTGGCCTTTCAGCCACTGTTCAGGACTCCATATGTATAGATAAAGACAATCACTCACCGGCTTTCACCCACATTCCCAAAGTGTCTTTTGGATTAAAAACAAGTTAATCTGTGGGACACAGAAGCCGAGTCTTTCTTGAACATTAAGATGACATTCCCATGTCGTTTATACTTCAATTCAAACATGTGAACAGATGAATATGATATATTCAAGCATCTGGAAATTGTACTGAAGGATGAACCAGACATGTGGAGGTCCACAATTTTTTTTCTAATAGTTTGGCTGATTTCATATTATTTTTCCATGATATCATGCAAAGGAGCAATGCCTTTAAAGTGCTGTCTTGATTAAATCCATTTACCTGAGAGGTAAATGGATAAATAATATTTCAGACATCTTTGTGCATGTTTTATCCTATTTAGTTGGAGCTGCCTGTAGCTTACCAAACAATGGCATCATCATCTGGACTTTCCCATATTTTATAAGTTATATTGATCTTATTTAAAAACCAGAACTGGAAGAAAGCAATAAAGTAAAAATACATAGACATTCTGACATTTTGTAAATGGTAATCCTAACTCGCCGTTAAGAGTGAGAGTTTAGTCTGATTTATTGTTAAATGGTGAGGAAGAAAAAGGATACATATCTATTCATATATATAGAGATATGTAAACATCTGGTTTAAAATGTATATATTTGCTACAACTAAACTGATGAGAATTTAAACACTTGTACTTCACTTTTGATCTAAAAAAGGCATCTTTAAAGAGTCAGTGACATACACTCAAACAAATGTCAGATCTCTCATTTCTGACTTTTTCATAGAGCATTAAGGATGATTATCTGCAAAAGACATAAAGTCACGTAGTGCACCACAGCGCAGTCAAAGCTGAGTCAGAATGTAACTCCTGATGTTCAAAATATCTACTTGAATGAAGGTCAGAATATGTTGCTGAGAAACAAACGTTTGGATAACAATATTCTTCGTCTCAAAGAAAGTAATCGAAGGCTTGTGTCAGTGTGAGGTCCACTTTAAGATCAGCTGCACGAAGCAAATAAAATATAGTCTAGCCTCAAGAGGAGAAAGATCATTTTTAAACCAATCTGTGAAATAGAAGAACCTCCCCTTTTCACCTCCTGCTGTGGCTTCTGGTCACCTCTGCTGAGTACCACTTTAGAGCGACTGATTGCATGGAGAATCTGTCCACAGACGGCTTGGTGGATTGATCCAGCTGCAGCATTAAATCAGGTAGAGTGGGTCACAGTAGTCTCTGCGTTTCCACGTTCAAGTGCAATCATCTGCCGAATCAACGGGCCTCTTAACATGGAAGGATTATGAAAGCAGAAAGTTAACTCATCATTATGAGAGGGACCAGGTGTTATGAAAATTTCACTGCACTTTTTTTACCATCGAACAGAAAAAAACACTAGGATTTTATACATGTTTCTGAGCAGAATGGGTAGCAGAAATGGGACTGATATTAAGCTTACCGAAGATTGTAGGTCCAAACATTCTTAATTTTTGACATTACAGAATTTATTTGTATAGAAAACGTGGTGCAATGTGCTGTCATGCAAAATTTTCTCAAAATGTTAGTACTTATTACTTGTTGTAAAGAACATTTTCTTTTCATCTTCAGATTTTATTCTTGGCTGATGATCTTATTCCACAATTAGCTGTTGTTTATTTGCATCCAATCTTTCTCTTGCCAGTGAGCTGTTGCCCATGTCTTTCTGGCTGCAACTCAACTCCAAAGCATGATGTGTCACAGCCTCAATTTGCAAATGGAGAAATGTTCTTTTCCTGAACACTTCAACCAACTTTTCTCTCGCCATAGCTTTGTTTGTCTGGGCCAAAGCGCTTTATTTTAGGATCATTTGTTCAAAGGACTCATTTCCAAATTGCAGATCACTCTCACTGAAAAATTAGCTTTCAACTTTTGGTGTTGTGATGAAAATGAGGTTGCTCCTTCTTTCATTTCTCCAATAAATTACAAGAGTTTTAAATATCAATGTTACTTGACAGAATTAAAAAGAAATTAGTTGTTGCCAAAATTTTCAAAATCGTAAAATGTTCTGTGATCAATGGACAGTAGTTGCAACTCTTTTAGCTGCATTTAGCACAACCAGCATATTTGATAAAATATTGTCAAGACCTATGTCATATCAACCACAGACTGGAAATGCACAACTCTGTTAATCAAAGGTTAGTTTGTAACTTCTAATTAATCAAAGACAATCCTATGAATGCAGTTTCAGAGCCATTTCAGATTTTAAAGTAGACAAGTGATGGATATTTAAGCACTAGATGACTTGAAAAGATCAGGAAATTATATTCTTTTTAACCTTTTCTTTTACTCAATTCAAGTCCTGAAAGGACTGCGAAACTTCTGATCTCAAATTTTCCTCTTACGTCCCTTTTTCCTAAAAAAAAATCCACTTATGTACAGTAGGTGGGAACATTTGCCATTCAGTGAAGGTGTGAAGAGTAACACTGCTGGAGTGAGTGCAAGACTTAACCTTTTTCTTTCACAGTCCAGGTGAGACAGAGATTTTACAATGATTCCCTGAACGTAGAACCATTGTGTCCTTTCTGACACAGTCAGACGGGTCAAACGCGTGGGTTGAGTCCCAGATGAGCCTTGACACACTTAGAGGTTTTAATTATTCAAGGCTGGAGCCAGCAAGATGCGGCAAACACCACAGCAAAAACAAGGTGGATCAGAGTCTTGCTGTGAACCGAGAATAAAAGACGCTTCTCGTCTCATGTTCCAGCTTGATGGTTTTACACAAAGCCAATCTAACAAGCTTCTCTGGGGTTTTGCACAAAGGAGTAACTGTGGTTTATGCCAAGACCAGAGGATCAAATGATTTAGATTTCAAGATACGATATGTATGTATGTACAGTATGAATCAAGTGCTGATTTGAACGACTTTAATCCTGACAATTTAAAACAAGTAAAAATATCCAGTTATTACCTGCAATTGTAAATGGTACATTTGGACAGGAGTGCAGTATTTATGTAGAAATTTTGTCTTTTCTTCACAAGGCAAGACTTTTTACCCTTTATTCTGTTTGCAGATATATGTCTTAATTTGTGTGAATCTATTTGCTTTGATTGCTTATCCTTTTGTTGCTGTTGCTAGTTGTTGATCTGAGACAAATATTGAAAAATTCAGGAGGTTTGTTGGCACATTTCACTTAGATTGGTTTCAGAAACATGCTTAGTAACAGCCCAATTAAAAATCATTTAATGGGGTCAAATTAAAACCTGAAAATAACAGTTTTTCCTCCTTCTTCTCAAATTCTATGCTAGACAAGATGTGCGAAATTCACACTAGAAATGTGTAAAAAAAAATGCACCAAGACCATGTAATTCTTTAATGAATTATCTTATTTTTATTTTGCTGAAGAAGGGCTGATAATCCCTATCTGAATGTTTCAATTTGTTAAATCATTCATCTTTGTCCCACAAATATTTTTTATCAAGCGCAAACATTAAAAAGTATGAAAGAATATATATTTTTTTGATATTTATGGGAAAAATCAAACAATGTTGAATCAAGGTCACTGGTTAATATATTCTGCTCAAACTCCTTGTTTATTTAAATCCATAATTTCCAAGGCAGAAATGAAAAGAAATAATTTACTAGGATACAAACTGTTTTAGTATCCAGATTTAAAGTGAAAATAGAGATTCACAGATGCCAAATTTAAATGGTAAGCTACATTAGATCATCGCTCACATTCCAGGTGTGAAACTGAGACGTCGAGTCTTTAAATAAAGTACATCTGTCTCTTGTTTTTTCGTTGTTTTCTGTGTTGCATCTTAGGCTCTCTCACTTTGTGAATCTGTCCAGCTGCTTCCACAGCCAAACAGCTGTGATCCTGTCACACCTGCGTTTCTGCGTGGCAGCTTTCGGAATACATCAGGAACAAATGGGAGAGTGCAGATCGTATCAGCTCAGTAGTGCAGAGGCAGAAAAGGGAAAGTCTTTATCGATCAAACTCAGTACAGCTAAACAAAGGATTGGTCAAATCTCAGCCAGGAATCTATGAGAAGAAGATGGTCTTTTTAATATTTATAGAATAATTTACATCTTTGATCCAGGGAGGTTATTAAAGAGCTTAGTTTTCTGAAATCTGTTTTCATTTCTTTTTTTCACTTTTTCATTGTCAAATTTGCTGCATGCCGGCTGCTGATGCAGAATGCAGCACAAATCTAACCAGTGGCAGGTGTTGGTCATTTTGCTCTTTCAGAATTTAGCACGGTAAAAAAAACAAAAACTCTTTCCCAGATTATTTCAGTCCCTCAGCCACCACCCATCACACACTCCACCCGACCCCTTTGGCCCCTCCAACACGTGGTGAGCCCATTGGAAGGGGAACCCATGTTTCCTCTTTGGGCTGAGCCCGGCCAGGCTCCATGGGTAAAAGCCCGGGCACCAGGCGCTCGCCAACATGCCCCACCTCCAGGCCTGACTCCATAGTGGGGCCCCAGTGACCCAAGTCCAGGCGAGGGAACACTGAATCCAACAGGGAGCAATGAATCCAGCATCATTTCTCATCATAAGGAGTCTTTAAAAAATGTAGCTTTTTAAAGCTGAAAGCTAAACTATCTTTTAGCTTTAAAAAGCTAAGTTTAGCTTTTTAAACTATCTTTTTAAAGATAATTTCAAAAGTCTAATTTTGCATATTTATCTTGCGTTTTCCTGTTCAGGGTTCCCATATGTTTTCCATTGCAAAATTCCATATATGTCCATAACCTTTTTTGAGTTAAGATATTTCTAATATTTTAAACAATAAAATACACATACTTTAGAATTCTTTATAAGCGCTAATTCAAAATAGATCCCACACTCTCTTAATATTTTTTGTTATCTAAATGAGACTAATTTAAACAACCACAGATCCAATGTAGGGCCATCTAAATGTGTCCATTCACTAATTTATTTTTGAATGAGAATGCATTATTTCTAAGATTATAACGTAATCTACAAAAGAAAAATAACTTTGATTTTTTAGTTAGTAAAACCTTTACTATAATGTAAATCTTTCTTTTTTGAGCCTTTTCTAGACTTTCAAACAATTACAGAGACTTTGTTGATTTATTAGCTCATGAAACAAAAGTAGGTTTGCTGTGTTTTTTTTCATCTACATTATTACATTACTAAAGCATTAAATGAGATACTCATTACCTGCTAACAGTCCTGTGGTGATTGCTTTTTCAGTATTTGGTTCATCTAAAGCTGCATCACAACTGTGCTCTGATGACAGGCCAGACTCGGAATATTAATAAAGTTTCTGAAGCCTGACATGAAAAATGTTTGTTTAAAAATAAAGATCTGCACAACAAAGTGAGAGAGTCAATTAACATGATGAATGGCTAAAGGTGGTTGGTTGTAAACAAAGCCCTGAACATTTAGGGAGCCATTTCTATTTCATACATCAAGAAGTTTTGGTGAGTAGCTAGGTATAAAGTCTCCATCCTGAGCCTGAGGAGAAGACAGAGGGTGATTAATGGAGTTTGTCACTAAAACTTGTTCCCCATCATGTTCTTAGAAGTTTTTGCAAGGAGAGGGGAGGTCAGTCCATTAAAAAACATTTAAAAAGGCAATAATTTCCTCAAGGAAGCACTTGCCTTGGTGTCATTTTATAACAACAATAATGAGATTTTTGTTCATGAAAGCTTCTACAGCCCTGCATGTTGCAATGCTGTAAAAGCTGCAATTTGCTGCAGAGATGGAGAAAGCTGCTTTAATGACCGAAGTGATTAAAATAGTGCACTTAGCTGTGCTTCTTTGTGGTCCTCTCTGATTTTGAATAAAATATAAATTAAAAAAGTGGTGTTGGATTTTTGCAATCAGTAAACCACTCCTCTGCAGGTGGTACATAGGCTCATTTGAGTATTTTGTTTTCTTTACTTTAAATCAACACAACCTGAACTATTGAGCAAGGGTAATAATCCCTACATTTCCCCATTCAAGTGGATTTTCTTTTGTGGCCTAAAGGCAATATAACTTACAAGAAATAAGACAAAAAAACCACAGCATGATAAGGAATGATCATAGCTTCTAAAATTTTGTTTTAGATTTTTAGATTTGACCTAAACATGGCATGGAAACCTTTCTTGATGTCAGTTGTAAGCTAATTTTATACTTACAACCTTAAGCAAGCAACACAGCTTTTCAACATCTCTAATAATAAGTGACTTGTAGTTAAGATTGCCAACTTTCTTTGTTTGGGGTGTTGAGTAGGCAATGGGCTGCACAGTGAGAAAACTGATAGCATGATTTGCATGTTCTCCCTGTGCATGCATAGTTTCTCTCTGGACACTCTGGCTTCCATCCACAGTCAAAAACATGACTATTTGGTTTATTGGTCTCTCCAATTAACCAAATTGGTATGAGTGTGTGCGTGCATGGTTGCTTTTTCTGCAGTGGACTGGTGAACTCTCCAGGTTGTACGCTGTCTCTCTCCCAATAACTGCTGGAGATAGACACCATCCTCCAGGTGTTCTTATAGAATGGATGGACCAATGATATCTTATCCCTTTAAATGCAAAAATGTGTATGTATGTTAACCAGATAAAAGCAGCTCAAAGAACTTCTGTTAAAGAAGATGAGTAAACACTTATCAAACACACTGCATCCCCCTCTCAAATGTCTTGCTGACATTGAATTTTCTTCCTGCTCGCATCCCTTTATTGATGCTAGTTTTTCACAGGACTCTGCCCCTGGATTGTTTGATGTCACTATTTTGTCCATGAGTCATCTGCTGTGTGCCTTGTATACATTCTTCCTTACACACCCCATCCACAGAGAGCAGTTTTTTCAATCTTTTGTATTTTTGGTGGTCAATATTGCTTTCTGTTTTTTTTCTTTTGTTTGTTGTTGTTTTTTTGTCTAGTGAACAATGGCCATTAGATGGGGTAGTTTTCTCCAAAGGTTTTGCTGTCGGACATAACATAGGAATGCTGATAGTGTAGACCAGTGGTTCCCAGAGTCGGTCCTTGAGGCCCCCGCATCCTGCATGTTTTAGTTCTCTCCCTGGTGGTAGTAACAACTTCTCAGCTTGTCAATGTTCTTCTTGGACCTTGTAATGAGTCATCATTTGATCTATTTTATGTGATTCTGTACTTTCTTGGACAATATCAAAGTTAGGTCCAGAACTTATCCATGGCAGATGGCACTGCAGGGCAAAGTCATGTCAAATATCCAACAAACAGATTAGTAACATTTTCAAAACTCAAATACAAAATGTTTGTTAAAGATTAAATAAAAATCTGATCTTTTTAACAATGATTCAAACTTGTGAGCCATTTAATTTGGAAAGTTGCAGAATATTTTACATCCTATGAAGTACAGTCTAGATTGTTTAGCTTTATATTTTAAAGATTAAATGTAACAGTGCCTTTCTGATATTTTTAACGTATAGCATGGTGTTCAGTATGTCACTGAGATGTATCAATTAGTTTACGATATGAAGTTACTTGTCTTATGTTTTTGTTTGAACCAGCAAAATCCCAGAGTGGAAGTACATGAATTTTGCATAAGCTAAAATTTTACTGCACCTGCAGACGTAACTCCCTTTCAGAAGAAACTCTTCCTTTCCTGTTGGACTGAAATCTGTTCTGAATGACATTTGTGGTTGAGGGACCACAATGACAGACAGATGGGTCTGCACAGCTTGATCCATCACTTCGCAGTGAAGCTGCTAAAACTGTCCCGCACATGATGAAAGTTGAGCAGGAAGTTGCTCAGTGGCACCGGTGCCTTCTCATCAGAGACGAGCCACATTGGCTGAGGATATCAGCCATTATTTAATCAGCCCAGTGGAGCATCTGCTCTCTGGTTTTTAAACAGATCATGTAATGAGGTGAAGAAATCCCCTCTACTCATGCCATCTATTCGCAGCAGGCTGCAAAAACAAGCCACGGTATATGTATGGGTTACAGGTGCACAAAGGACTCAGCTGGGATTCTGAGATGAAGATGGTGATCTGCACAGCCGCCAAGTAGCAGCTAGGAAACAACAGTTCACCAGATGGCAGCTTGACTAAAGGAGAAATTGAATGAACTTGTGGAAATGCTTTTAGGAAGAGATTCATTCATCCTTTGGATAGTTCGACCTAGGGTTGGGTCATTGTTATAATGACAATAACAAGTCAAATGGGTTTGCTGGCAGAGCACAAAGCCTTTCTCTCTAAGATAACTGTATCAAGGAAAACAGATGTTGTAATTTTTGCCCACAGCGTTTTCACAGCTGTTCATACAGGCAGCATGGAGTTTACAGAAGAGAGTGCTTTAATCACTAGTCCTTCAATTGAGTACTTATGCAAGTTGTAAGATTTGATCACAAAACTTATTTATCTGGAGGGGATTCTGCAAAACTGTTCATACTCAACAAACCAATCCATATTTTATCATAGTATAACCTCGAATGTAATTTGGGTTGGACCAAAAAAGTAGTACATAACACGGAAGTCTGGGAAAACGGACTATGTTTTTAATAATATTTTTATAAACTAAAACTGTGGCATGATTTAATTTTGGTCCCTTTTATACTTTGATATCTCTTAATAGCATTCAGTCAATATAAATAAATGCAGCTGTTCGGTGAAGGCCTCAGGTTTGTTGGTGAACCATGAAAAGCACAAATGCTAATCAACTCCACAGATAACTTTTGAAACTTCTGACTGGATCATTGGTTACTCCATCATCATCATCAAAAAAAAATTAAAAGCTGGGTAGGGGGAGTATTAATCACAGAGGCTGCCAAAATATCTACTGTTACTCTGGAGGAGCTGCAGAGAATGGCAGCTAAGGTCAGAAAACAGTGCTCCAGTCATGAGACCAAGTTTGAACTTTCTGGCTTAAATGCAAAATGTTATGTTTATGGAAAACAGTATAAATTACATTGGGGTAACTAAGTAAAAACCGATGACGCTCCAATAGGTGTGAGACGCAGATGGTGGCTAACTTTCCAGCTGGACAACAACACTAATCTATTTTAAATTAAAGTCTTCATTTGTTGAAATGGTTCAGTGAAATTTCATAAATAATCCAAATGTAAGTCCTTTTCAAGTCCTGAAAATTAATATGCACAAATCCACAATAGAGTTTGAGATATTTTGCAAATAACTCAATATTAAATTACAATATTAATTTAATATTACAATATTACATTACAATGTCTGTAAACTCAAAGCTAACCCAAGCAACATTCAAATTACTTGCAGCTGTAACTGCAGCGACAGATAGTTCTTGAAGTAAGATGCAGAAATACATTGTAAAATACTGAGCTGCCCCAGAAAGGGCAAACGCCTCTGCACTGCAGGCAAATACAGAGACACTCTTCCATCTCCGAAGCCTTGAACGATATGCTGAATATTATTTATTAGATCTTCCTTCAGTGTCACCACAGAATATCACATAGGAGGTGTCAAGGATAGAGCACCCAACAAGGGCTGACTGAAACAACATAGACAACATTTCATCATAAGCGCCTTCTGTCTGTGCCTGCATAAAAAATGAAGACCTTCTACCCATAAATTCTGAGGACACCTGGATTTTTGTAAAGCATTTTTAGTTTTAAGCAGGCAAAGAAAACACTTGGAATGACAATGCAGAGCTAAGATTCAATTAACTCCTAAATCCTTCATAAAAGCTTTTATGTTGATGTTTATTCCCCCCATTGAGCCGCTTTCTAAGTAAATTGTTACCACAATGGCACAAAATCAGACAACACTTCATAAAACAAGCCAAAAACAAAACAGTGTTAACCTTAGTTGAGAAAGTAAAAAACAAAGAACCCAATTACCCACACAGATAGATGGAGGTCAGTATAATTGCAACCTTAGATAACAAAATTTATTTTTAACAATGAAAAGATTCCCTTTTGCTCTATTTGAACTAAAACAAGTGGAAGAGTTCTACTCAGAGTTTTGTTGGTGCCTGATTCTTGTATGAGGTCTCTTCTGTTCATGCATGTGTGCAGCTGCACCTGCTGAAATCTCTGGAATGAGGGAAATATAGAAAGAATCTATCAAAACCATTTAATTGCACATAATAGACTCTTCTGACTGGAGGCTGGATCTCACATGGAGATCATCTCCACATAGCAGTTACTTTGCCTCACTTGGTTTTATGAGGCGTATTAGCTGACCGCCTCAAAACTCTCACATACATAGTGCAACACATTTACCTTGCTTCGTATGAATTCTCTTAAAGTTTTCATCCACACATAGGCAGGTTCTATAAAATCCATACATCCGTTAATCCATCTTCTTCAGTGATACCAATTTAAAATGAGTTTTATGAATGTATTATGAAGGTTTCTGTGGAGTTGTTGTGAGCAGTCAGTATACCTGAAGCAGACGGCTCTCAGCTTCGAGTCGGTCAGTCAACTTAAAGGTCAATCAGTCTGGGGGCTAATCTATTTTAGGCCAGTACTTCACCAGATGTCAGAACCCTTCATGGTTAACTGGACTCAAATATTTGTCATGTTTGATAATCGTGACACCACCAACACATTTACATTAGACGGTTATAAATCTACAATAAATAGGACTTTAGTTTGTTGCCCAAAATTCTCTTATTCACCTTTTGATTGTTGTTGGTCAAAACTGACTAGTACTTGAAACTGTAGATTAGTTTATAATTTTGCCACTCCTGTATGTTGTAGTTGGGATAGTGCTTCAACCTTCTTACTATTTACTCGCAATATAAAGATGGACAAAATGACCTACATGTTGGTTTCATGTCTTTTTTTGGTCTTTTTCCCTGAGTGGATATGAAAACTGTAATCTCATATTTGATGATTGCTTTTGAACTTATAGCCTCCTTCTTTCTGAGTGCGCTTCCAACCCATGTAGGTGCAGGACTTAATTCATTATGGACAATGATGTCCTTTTGGTTTCCGCCTGCAAGGTCTTTTGTGTTTGTTCACTGCTTGATATGCACAATTCATACCAAATTATATTTACCCCTGGATTGCAGAACCTGCCTCCTTTCTGCAGATGATGGCCAGACAATCCCGTGCTATTTATACTTGCGCATAGTTTGAGCTGATGAACGTGTCACATTCAGACATCTGAAAATTTTACCAATGTCTTGTCTCTTTTCTTTTTTTTTCTTAAAATAAAAGAGTCATACTTCAATCAAGAATGAAGCATGTTGGAGTGGTTGTCTCTAAATGTTTTTTACAAGTTTACTTCCAATTTGCTCACATGCTGATTTTTTGCTGGGTCAAAATCATAAAAATGTTTGTATCTTTTTATACACTGTGTGAAGTAAATATCTTGTTTTGAACAGCCTTCCTGCCTCTAAATCCAAGTACTCAAAAATCTAGGAGATTACAACGTTCTTTTTTTTTTTTCTCCAGACTATCGTGACTTGATGGCAGTTGAAAATATAAAAGGACTGATTGCTGAAATTAAATAACTGTTTTTCTAAAAAGTACTAGTTTAAGGGTTTGAAAATTTATGAAGCCAGGCAAAGTATTTCGTGTTTTTAATAAATACATGATTGTTGTTGTGTTGAACTAAAAAGAGCCTGTCAAATTAAAAATGAAAAAAAGTCAGGAATTTATTTTGGTCTTTTTTGTCACAAAATCACAAGTAAGGGTTTTTTTTTTTTAAATAAATGCAAAATATTATTTATATTTTCTCTAAACCCAGTAATCCTACATTTATTACATTTCTGCAGAAAGTACTTAAACATTGTCATGGAGAGTTATTTGTGGGCTGGATTAATACTTAAAATACAACTTGGATTATAGGTTTAAATAATCTACAACAAACTGAATAGGAATTAAAAGGTCAACAAGGAACAGGACATCTGCTTGTTTTGATGGGGTGAAATTGGTTTAAAGGAGCAACTGTTCATTTTTTTATAGCTTGAAAAATAGTTACTGACCAGATTGTTTAAAAATACATGAATTTACTTTTTAAATAACTCTGGTATATTTCTGTTTAATGCTGCAAGTTTTATTTGAACTGAGGACTTCAGTACTCACTCAGTGTCATATTTCCTGACTATTACCCTTGCACTTCATGCCTCTGTTAACTTTTCTCTTCACTGATTCAAGCCAAAAGTCCTTTCAGCCATGAAATCCCAAATCACAGGTTAGTTTACTTCAGTCAAACAACCCCCCACACTCTAGGAGTCCATCTGTCTCGCCGGCTGACATCAGGGTGATGTGCTGTCAGAGTCCATGATAAAATGATATTCTAGATCACGAAGAGGAGTACAATCCCATCTTTGAGGTATTATGGTGATTACATTGTTAAGCAAGCAAGCATTTTTTATTTCAGAGGTCACATTTTCTCTTGCCCCGTCTCGTCTGTCCAAGTGAACTCTGTGATCATCAGTCTGTAAAATATTGGTCTCTCAGCAACAGTTTTGGTAAAAAAAAAAAAAAACATCAGGCCATGTGGTAGTCATGAAATCTCTGTAGAAATGAAAGCAAAATCCGCAAATTAAGGTGAAGTGAGCTGATAAATTGGAGATGATTTCATCTCGGTTGGAGAACTGCCCAGCTGTTACTTTAATTTCTGTATATGCTTTGGGACACTGAACTAAGCTTGATATAAATCCTGTTTTTCACTGATTAGTTTTAGAATCAGGTCTACTATTGCGTGCTGTAATCAGCAGTATTTCAATATTTACCTTTTTACTCTTAACAGATAGAAATTGTTTAGTAATTTCTGGGACTCAAACTTGCCTGAAACCAAATGCTTAATTTGTGAAATTTGACTATATGATTAATCCTAATATGAACAAAACAATAACAAAGACATGTAGTTATGACTGTGGTTAAGGTATTTGTTTTCACAATAGGAATACAAATATTTGAATCTCTTTTGGGTGCTGGAACTTCTAACTTGATGTACAGTCCCACTTTGCTTTAGATGTAAATTTAATAGAATCTAATTGCAGACCTCATTAAGATCTGATTATGTCTGACTAAGTTTAGACTGCTTTTAGCTCAGGCCTTGTATCTTAATTTTTTATGAGACACGAACAACAGTAACATCATCAGATGCACAGCAAAGTTAACGATGCACAAACTCCAAAGATCACCAACTGGGATTTTAACAGCAACTAAATGAGGCAAATTACTCAGAACATTTATAAACTTTTCTTATAAGGTTTTCTATTGGTATTATTAAGTTATGACATCAGTGAGTCAAAAAATATATATTTAAGAGCTGAAAACATAGACTATAGAAGCTTGTATGATTATATGTATTAAATCAGCAGGTGTTAAATGATACATGTAGCTACATTTAGCATGCTGCAGAGGCATCAAGAAAAAAATGGAAATATAATAGAAACAGTAACAGGAACTCAGGCATGAACTAAAAAGCAGATAGTATGTTTTTGGTCTTTAAATGTGTTAGCATTGTAACTTTGGGGCTGCTTGGCTCACTCTCCACAGGCACATCGATTCAGTGTTTAAATGTCTCATCCAGTGTCAATGTTTAGTTTTCAAAACAAATCAAACATTCAGTAAACCTAATTTTCCTCAGTTTGAGAATTCAGCCCTTTTCTGCCATTTTATTTTCACCAATTTCAAATGACATTTTATGTTGGGGGGGGAAAACAAAAAGATCAGACACCTGGGGAGATCATGCAAAATAATTCTGTTTTCATGCAGGATCATGAATTTGGTTTACTAGAGAGGGATCATTATTTTATTTTTGCTTAATGAAAGTGATTATAACCAAGCCAAAAGCATATCTCAAGGTATGCATAAATGTCAAGCTACCACACTTACCAAATCCTTGAGACAGGATAGGCCACCTTCAGCCTCTGGGAAGACACTTCTCATTAACGCACTCAGCATTTTTGTGAGACAAAAGCCACAAGACTCCTTTCTATTTGCAAAGACAATGGAGAGAAAGCAGTTTGCCCTTCATCTTTCCTCTTCCAGTGTGTAGAACATGAAAGATAAATCACCCTGCAGACTGGGTCACTGAAGAAAAAGTTAACTGTGCAAAAAGTGATGACTTAAAGTAAATTAAAAGACCAGGCAAAGACACATTTAGCTAAAAAGGAATACAAACTACAAGTCATAAAATAATTCCATTGATGTTTACTAAGTTAATATTTTAACATTAGGAAAAAATAATCTGAACACACTCCTGCAAATGTCCAATTTATGGAGTTATTTTATAATTGGTCCAAATTCATTTATGGTGAAATCAAATCCATAATTCATTAATTCACTAAGTCTTCAGTATATTACAGTACAAAACAGTTATGTAGAGAATTTGATGTCTATAGCTAAAACGTTGTGTAAGTAGTGTTGTCATAATCATTTTTATGGAAACATGATGAGTAACATTTGGCTCATTATCACCATTTTTTGTTGACTTCAATAAAAAAACACCAAAGAACATAATTTAAACAAATCAACACCGGCTTACCCTGAAGTATTTATCATTTAACTTTTCTTTAAAAGATTTGCCATCTCTGTTTCTTTTAGACTATTGTCAGATTGTTTTCTGGAAACAGCTCACACAAGTGTGAATATATCTAAAGGTTTACCACTAATGACGTTTTTGCTACATCAAATTAATTGTATGTACAGTCCTTAATTTGGAACATAAATATATATTTTTAAAATAAGTTTAGGTAAAAATGGATACTTGTGGATACTTTCTCATAGACTAAAGCTCCCTGTTTTGTGTCTCACTGTCTGTGTTTGTTCGTCTTCGCAACATGATGGATGTGTGTGTGTGTGTTTTCATGCGTTGTGTACTGTCATACTACAAGCTCCTCCATCTTGGCACCAACATTGCTCCTAAATGTATCTAAGAGAAGTCAGAGTTAGTTTAGCCTATGTTTGCAGTGTTCGGATATCTGACAGCAGCTTTACAACCTTTGAGAAGATGCCAGATTCAATTATCTTTGGTGCACTCAGCAGGCCTGAAGCGACAAAATCTTCAGCTGATCATAAATCAAATCTGATCTCTGTTCTTGAGGGCAGTGACCCAAGCTTTAAGTTTGTCTGTGCTCTGAGAGACAAACCGCTGTCTTCTTCAGTCTGCTTCACGGAGCAGCCAGAATATACATTTAGGGCCTTATCAAAGCAGGGAAGTTTAACTCTCCACCAATGTTTACTGTTAGAGTTGTTAGGTTTTCTGCTGGTGTTCATTAAGGACACAATGTGACCGTTTCTACTATAGCCTCTGTCTGTCCCTGCAGGCCTGAGAGGCCATCATGCAATTACCTTTCCAAGACCTGCAGTGATCCCCGAACAATCAATAACTACAGTTCACTGGTTGGGGTTTCCAGCAGTGTTATTGGTTCTGAGTCCTGATACTGCAGACAGCTATGTGCGTGGGTTGAACTCAGAAAAAGGGAAAATCATTGTCAGAAAGAATAGAGATGCCTTTATATGCCAGTGGACGTCCAAATTGGAAAATTGGAAAAAATCAGGTAGCAATCCGAATGTTAAAAGTTAAAAATTTCTAAAGAACAAAGGTTGGTCAACCCAACAACTGATTTTCTTAACCTAGATTCATACTTATAGGGTAAAGTGTGCATGGAGTCTTCAGCCGTCACGGGTTTGAGTCCCGGCCAGTTGACATAGAACCCACTTTCCTGTCAGATCACAATCAATAAAGGCCCTTAGAGCCAAAAAAAATCTTTTAAAAATACTAAAATCTTTTTCCAGTGCAACTTATTTTATTTTAAATAGGTAATTTCATTGATCTTGTTACATATAGTACAGACCTGTAATTATTTCTCCAAAACAAGTTTTATAACAGCAATTTTCACAATTAGAAAATGACAATCAGCAATATTTCAGATGAAACACAGGTAAAAATTGTTTTGGAAAAGCTGGTGGCCATTATATCAAGGCATTAGAATGAGGACCTAATGTTGTGAACACTTTCTGTCAAAGATAATAGCTAAGATCATTAAGATCATTCAGATGCTGTAACGACAAAGTGTGCAACAGAAACAAAACCAGGTTATAGTTACAGTTTACTATCTCAAAATTTTCAATTTTGGTCTTTGGGGACACAATTTGCTTTAAAATTGATCTTTGATTCAAACTTTGTTTCATAATTTCTGTTTCAGTCAATAATTTTGCCAAGGATCTTCATGATCTGCACCATTCTGCTTTTGAAGACTGGCAAATGGCCACATTAAAGAGTGTCTTACATATTAAGTTTTATGCTTAGACGGAATTGTTGCAAGTTTTATTGCATGCTTCTGCCACTCTAACCACTTTGCCTAAGCCCTTGCGATTTTTTTAGTTACTTGATAAAGACGTTGTAAAGCCGTATCAGAGAAAAATGATGGCGTGGTGTGCTTCCACTCTGCTCTAGGTTGCATTTCTGAACTGCTTAATCTTCATTTTACAAACCTTGTAAATGGTGAAGCTCATGTCAAACCTGACAAAAAAGTAGTAAATGAGAATGGTGATTTTTCTGTAAATTATTTTTTTGACACACTCCCCATTTATCAAAAGTCACAAACTGCATGTCTCAATTTTATTTTGGAGACAAAACTCAGGTAAGCCTTTGCAGGATTTGATAGGAGTTAATGGATGACAAGATATGAAGGATTTATTGACCATCACTGACAGGCTATACAAAGCTTTCTTATTGGTGTTTTTACTGATAATATCAGAAACAGAATACCTAAACACAGGTCTTGATAAATTCCCTATGTCTAAAACGGAAATGTCTTTGTGGTTTTATCTAAATCAGGGAAATGTTTGTCCTATTTTTTTTATGACAGCTCACAGCTCTGAAGCATACATTTCTCCTGTGAATTTATGCGCTGATACAGTGCAAATCAACTGACGTCCTGTTCCCGATTTATATAAGATCCCCAGCCGTGTTTTTACTACAGCTGATATATTGCAACAGTAAAACTTGTTATGCTGTGGATGTGTCTCAGTTGTGAGATGTCAGAACTAAGCTGCATGGAATCAATATTTCATTATCACTTCATCATCTGACAAAATAGCTAAAATGAAACTTGACACTCGCTGCCTAAAATATAGGCAGTGGATGCCTAAAATATAACAAAGGCAGCTGGGAGGGAAGGTGCAAGCTGGTGATATTTATTGCACTACAGACATAAACAGTTTTAATAATGCAAACCAACATCAGAATTGAATAAAATGGCTAAACTCAGTGCAGCTCAGCCATATCCCTGTCCACATATAGTAAAAATTATTGTTGTTCATTGCTGTAGTACAGCATCTTCTTCCTCTGATGTAAAGTCATCCCTTGGCACTCTTCCCATAAATGTAATTAATTTTTAATAGGATAATATTACAGCATTCAAGATAAACTTCATTGTCCCCAGTGGGCTGTTTGTTTTGCAGCGAGCAGAAAATGCAAAGGAAAATACAAAAACAATTGACAGAAATAGGAAAATAACCACAACATCCGTGGTACAAACAAGGGCTGCTACGGTCTCTATTTAGGCCTGTTAGGTCAAATCAAGCTGATACTAACAGAGACAAATAAACATTAGTACATTTTGTATTGCAGATTCTTACCCTGTATCTGTAAGAAAGGCAGCAACCTATAACTACGGTGAAGATGGTGCTTTGGGTCTGCAGTAGCTTTTGCTTTCCTCATGACTGGTTCTGTACAGCGGGTGAAGGTATACAAGCATACAAGTTGTGCATCTTTACTATGCTGATTAGCCTGTTCTTAGCTTTGAGTGAGATGGGTACAAGAGAAAACAAGAGAAAAAGTTCAAGCTGATTCAGTAAAACAAGAGTGAAGCATTTTCAGTGTCAACCTTAAGATTTTCTGATATCATGCACTGGTGTGTCTTTGCACAAACTGCATCTGCATTGACCTCAAAGGTCAAGTGGTTGTCAATAATTACACCAATGTATTTTGAGTGTTTATAAAATCTTAAGTGTATAAAAACAGGTGAATATCAGTAGCCATATTGTAAGGTCCATATGCAGCAAATAAAATGTTCACTTACAGCCAACAAATGTTGCCTCTGAACTGGACCAACACGTTCTGAATACTGAAACAATCTCTGCTTTACAGATGGTGCAGGCTGAAACGCAGCAGTCATGTGTAACAAATTCTAGTCCCATATGGGGCTTCAGAAGTTATGGCACAGATGTGGCTCATGATTACTGACCAGCTCTGAAGAAATGTTTAGTGAAAAACTGAGCTTGAATGAAAATGTTCTTAAAAAAGGGTAAAGAAAAAAAGAACCTCCCATCGGAAACTAAACATTTTATTTAATAAAGCATATAATCAATAATCATTATGTATTCAACTGTATGGGAGCAGAATGGTAAGTTGAAAAGAAAAAATCAAACACAATAAGAATGAAAGGGAAAACATAAACTATGATAAAAATAAGTATTAATCTAATAAGACACATACAAAACAAAAACAATAAGATTTACTGAAAACAAAGAAATGATCAAATCAGAAAATAACAAAAAGCAAAAGTCCAAAAAGGATCATAATATGCTTCTTTTGGACCTCACCAGGCGTTATGACCACCTGAGAATAATTCAGAGATGGTACTTTAGTCGGCATAGTTTCAAATCAGAGTTATAAAGAGAATTTTATTCTTCAACTTCCTTAGAAGTGTGACCATTCTACTTGTGTGGGTTTATGACCAAGAGAGTCGAAAGCTGGAGTTTTATAATGCACTTATTCTCAAAAGGTGAGAGGTCTTTCCAAGGCCTGCAATAAAATAGAGGTCTTTCTTAGATTTATTGAAAGAATAAGCTCCTTCAAATAAAAAAGGTGTTCTGCTCTCAGAGCTTCTGTAGCGTGTTGTTACTATCCAGGAGGAGAATTCATCTCTATGACCGAAGTGACAAGCAGAAGTATAAAACTGCTGCTTACAGCATCACTCCTTACCTTTCTCCTTGAACATTGTACAGGTAAAGTTTAGAGTAAACTTTCACTACAATGCTTCTCTTGGTAGATATTTAAAAAAAGTTTAAAAGAGTTAGTCTAAGCACTGTTGTGCATGTCTCAGACATATTAATGTCAGGTTCTCTAAGCCATGCAGGCTTTGGGTGTGTGTGCGTGGGCGTGGTGCGTGTGTGTGTAGGCGTGTCTCCGAACTTCTCCCTCCTCAAGGTCTGACAGGCAAGACTGGTTCCAGGTTCCAGCTGGAGCTCATCAGGCATCAATCAGGAGCATTATTTAGAGGAGCAGTTTTTCAGAGGCAGAGGCCAGATGGTTCACTCACCTCCAGTGGTAATCAGGCCGAAAGCTATGCTTGGTTTCTGTCCTGCTGATCTGGTTTCCTCCATCAGTCCCTATTCTGATCTTTAGACTATTCCAACAATAACACCTACCTGGATTCACTATCCGGTTCCACATACCTGTCCTCCATTGCCCTTCATCACCAATCCACCATGAAAGAAGAGACAATCATCAGTCCCACACTTATCTCTGTCTGCCTACCTCAGCCTCAAGTCAGCCTTACCTCCTCCACAAGTTACTGTCATCTCAGTTTACCGTAATAGCTCCTCCATTGTTTCTCCTCCTGCTTAACTACATCCAACCTTCAGTGTTCCTATTAATCACTTACCTCTCTCCTGCTGTGCAGCTGGGTTGATCCTCTCCCTGTCCTAGTGGTTCATCCTTTCCTGCAAATCCATATCCCTTCATTAAACTGTTAATCTATCTGATCCTGCACGTTCATAATTGTTGAGTGCACCAGTCTGTTTAAAACCATGGTGTTAACTGAGAGTTTTTTTTAATAAAGGACCCTACTAAATGAGACAAGAACAAAAGCAGAAGTTCAGAAAGTTTACAAGAACCCATCAGCACCAAAAGTCACAGGTTTTTAATGAACCAAAGAGAAAGCACATTTCTGTCCTTGCTTCACCCTGTGGCTCTGGAGTTGATACTGACAGTCAGCAGTTAAATTCACACCTATAGGAATTAAAAATAAGCAGTTAAAGTAAAGCGTATGTTCATGTATTATAGAGGCATCTGAAAGAAAACCTACACACACAAGCAGAGTATGCAACTCTCTACAAAAACATTCTGGCATAGATTTGAAATTTGAAACCAGCACTGATGATTGAACCCAACTTTGCTGGAGAAGATCTTTGCCAATGCTCTGCACATTCTCAGCTAAATAAACAGATTCAAACTTTCCTAATCAAGAACTCTTATTTGACACCTTAACACATAAACAACTGCAGGAGAGTTCTAGTAAAGGAGACAGTTTTGTACACTTTCAAATTCTCTTACATAACTCCACTCTGCAGGAGTTATCGTCTGCAGTCTGTCTCACATTACTGTTGTCTGCAGAGACATAAGCAGAACTCACAAATATCTACTTCTAAATGAACTTTGCTACCTTTTATTACCTGGCAAGCCTGCAGAGCTTCTGGCATCCTCCGCCTCGCAAGTGAGTTTCATTGTCCCCAGTGTAGCTGGGGCAAATTAATGGGAAACCAAACATACACTTCAAATACATGAAAGACACACAGAGCGCCGTTAGCAGACACACTCTCTGCAGTTTCACAGCTAGAGGCTTATATCTGCTAATTTGATATAATATAGCATAATAATAATGTTGTGATGCTCATATTCTCTCCTTTAGGATACACACAGTAGAGCAATAACACACAACAGCACCAAAACTCATGACTTTAAGAAATACTTATCTTTTGCACTTTTCCCCCCACACTTAACCTTTTATGCATGGCACTGGTGATTATCAAATCGTATTGTCTTGAATGTCATTTCATGAGAATCCAGTTAAACTGTTATTACATCTGAATTTTACTGTGTCAAACTGGATCTTCCATCAGTCTACATGATTGGTTTCAATTGACTTTGATTTATGAGAAACTTCTAAAAATACTCACCAGTCACTTCATTAGGTATACCTAGGTAATTGCTTGTTAGCACAAATAATGAACCAGCTAATTAGCCAATCACTTTGTAGCATCTCAAATTATATAGGGCTCTAGATGACATTCTGAAGTCAGATTTGACTGGCTGAATATTGTGTAGCGGGTATTCGATGGTAGTAGGGACGGCAACATCCTCCAGATAGTTAAAATCTGCAAATATTTTTTCTAAACAAGGTTAAAAATGGCTATTTTAATATTACACACAACAAAGATACCTTGGTATGCATTTATAAAGACAATGGAAACAATCTTGGCACTAAAGTAGAAGCTAATATCAACAGCGTAATTTATTTCTGCACTTGGAGATACAATCAGTGGCAAAGAAAATAAATGCAGCTCCTTTATTGACTGCTGTGAGAACAGCAGAGTGGCAAGTAGCATTTTGCACAGTTATTACAGCTTCCCAAGCTGCATCTTCTTCCAAATATTTTACATATGTGCTTAAAAATATCTGTGTAAATAGGCACATTTTCCAAGAAGTCAAATTCCAAGTTTCAGCCAACATACAGCAAACACATGAATCTTTCATGTCAATATGGACAAATCATCACCCAAATGTTTTTGAATTCTTGAATAATTAAAGCAGTACTAAGGAAAAAAAGTGGATAATGAGTGTAAACTAATATGAATTACACCTATTTATCTTGTTATCTGTCTTGATGTAATATTTACAGTTAAATATGTACTGTACACTCTGGTTATTATCAAGGCTCTCACAAGTTCCCTTAATTGTTTTTTTATGAAATGTCAGTCTGTTCAGTACAGTCTTTGAAACATATATGACATCTACTTTAAAACAATTTGCTTTATTTTATAATCATTTATCGAAAATTCCAAAACCTAATGAATTTTGATTCCAGTTCATCACCTTCCGTAGCATTACATCAAGGAAAACTTCATATTTCAATGCCATTTCACTGCAGGACCACTGTTTCCATTCATTAGGACTGTGTAATGTGCCCAGGAGTGTGCACACTAAGCTCAGGCAATGAAGTGTACAAACATGATTGAACACAGTGGAACAATGGAGCGAACACTGAGCTCAGGAAACAATTGTCTTTGAGGCAGTGAAAATAAATTAGCTTCTTCTGTGGTGGAAAATTTCACAGTCTGAAGGCAAAGGCATGATGATGTGTGCATCCTTCATCCTTCAAGTCGTTGTTTTCCCACAGGCATGGTTAAGAAGCAAAAATAGCATAAGTTCTTGTTCACAAGTGTTTGATATTTGACTTAGGTACTTTATGCTGCTAGTGTAAGTTTTTCTGAAAGGTCAGCTGCTTATAGTTATAGGTGTCTGCTTACCTTTGACTACTCAAATGATAAATTACATTTGCCTCCTATGTGAGAGCTGAACCTTTTATTATGAGAAAACCAGCTAAAAACAAGCTATTGATAAATTATTTTTAATTAAAGCTCCACAAACATAAATAAAAGAGGCTCATTTAAATGTCATGTCATAAAAAATTGTGGCTGTAGTGGACATGCTCTGCATTAGTGGCTGTATACTTGTACTCTGCCTGTACAATTATAAAAACATTTTTCAAAAAGCTGCTTTGTTATCTAATGCAGCACATGCCAAAAACTTCTAGTGCTGTCAGCTCACTATAATGGTCAGCTCTGAAGATAATGCAGATGATTTGTACGGTAACTGTTGCTTAACTGTTGCACTGATTGCATAATTTCATTCATTTTCAGACAATTCTAAATCTTATTTTCATATATTGTTAAAATAAATGGACAATGCAACAAAACTTGTACAGCTGCAGTCAAAATTAATTTCTAACTTTGCATCTTTTGACAGACAAGCTGCTCAGATGTTTGCAAAGAAGATCTGTTAAGCTCCATGTTACCATCAGGGCAGATGAATTATTTGTCTTCTCTGTCCATTAGTGAGTAGGGGATAATGAGACATGGCAACCATGGGTTCAGCAGAGAGGCAAAGACATCGACTTGAATCAGTAAGACTGCTAATCATCACAAAGCACATTTCTGTTGCGGCTGTCATTTGTGTGACTCTGCTGATATGCAAAGGGGCAGCTTTCAATGACGTTTAAGGTTCTTTGATCTGTAACTGGCTAAATGTTTTTTTGGGGTTTTTTTTTCAGATTCATATACTGAACATTTTCATTGTTACACATTACATTTTTAAAGTCTTTTTTTCATGTTTGATTTGTCATTAAAGTTGTTTAGTTTGCATCATGTCCATGTCTTTACTAATATTTTTGTTTGTATAATATTTCAGGCAGTTTGAATGTTTCGCATCAAGTCACCAGCAAACCTTTACATAAAAGCACTCGTTGAATAAATCTTTTACTAGTGTCCTTCTGCGGTGCACTCAGATAGGTGTGGGGACCGGGAATTAAATTAGCTCCCTTCTCATGCCATTAAGTGGAAAAGGTGAGAAACAGATCCTTCTGGCTACCAGCACAACATGCGCTCCATCAAACAGGTCCAGTCGGGGCACAATTTGAGAGAGTCGAGGACATTCCTTGTTCAAATCAAGATTGATATTGCCAAGTCGTTTCTTCTGTTGGGTGCTGATTGCTGAAGTGCTTTGCAAGATTTGTTGCATTCAGTTAGATGAACAAAACCTGATCTGAATCCACAAATCGTCCTGTTTGCCTTGTACTACTATTTTCTTGTGTCTTATAGATACAATTGGAATCTAGACATTTTTTGTGTGTGTAAGACTAGAAATTGTAACAATTTTATTTACTTTTCTCAAAACAAATGTGTTTTTTTTTTCCAAGAATTCCAGATGGTTTTATGGACAAATTTCTTACTGGTGACTTGAAATAACATGCACAGAAAAACACATCTGTCAAATGTTGCATTTATTTGAAAATATGTACAAAAGCCCAATTATTAGTCAAGATAGAGTTCTTGGAGTCAGACTGAATTCATCAAGCATCTTCACAAGATGCTCAAAACTATAGTCTTAGCACAACAAGAAAAAAGATTAAAGTGTGAAAACATTAAAAATTCTTTGGCATTTATCAAATGTAAGTTTAAATTTTGCAAAACTACTACTTTTAAAACTAATTCACAGAATATAAATAGAAAGGAGCTAGCACTTCACTTAGTTATCAAGTTATATCCTGTTTTTATTTTGCATTCTGTCTGTCATTGAAGGCCTGATTTTTCTTTCTGTGTTGATTTTCCCTGACCTATATTTGCAAAGATGTTTGTAGCAGTTTTTCCATACGTTTTTAACACCACACTTTACCAGGAGACACAAAAAGGAAAACATGATTTCTGCATTAGCAGTACTCTGTTGTATAAGCTGTTTCGATCTGCTGTACTGTGGAAACATGTACATTTCCTCAAACAACCTTTTACTTCTAGCATTGCTTCAGCTTAGTTAGTAATATTACAGAAAAAACAGTTTAGTGTCATTCATAATTATAATAGAAAATGAACTGTACACTGTACAGTCAGATAAGGCAATTTATCAATGTTTTGAATTTAGTTGATGGGTGTCTATTCTACCTGCAGAGTTAAAAATGTCTACTTCAAATTGATTGGCACAACATTTTTTTTACTTAGAAATTGCAAAACCAAAACTCCCAGTCAGAAATATGACAGTAATAAGTTCAAAGAGGGAATGACAACCTGAAAAGTTGAAAGTCCCTGAAAAACCCAGCACTAAGCATCTAATATAGATTCCATAACAGTTATAGATCTAAACCATTTGTTTGAACTGATGATTTGCATTATGAAAAACCAGGGGCACACAATGTGTGGGACAACTTCAATTTGTGAACATATTCTATTAGTGCTTATACTTATTAAAAATGGAAGTGTCTGATAATTGTTCCCAATGATGAACCAGACTTGTGCAGCTTCCTGACGTCTTGGCTGATTTACTTTGATATCATCATCTGGATTTACCTCATGATTTAAAGAGGCAATAATAGTTTAAATGGGAATGTCTGATTTTGAAGACTAATAAATACATTTCTTACACATTCTCCCATTATTGTAGCAAATAGAAATATTTTTTTGTAATTCAACTAGATTTCCAAACAGAAGTTTGGTCTGATTTTACTTCATACATACAGTGAGACAAAAAGAAGTGTGTTTTCAGACTCCTCTTTAACAGCTGTTATCGTAACCTAAAAAAAAATCCTGCCAGGGAGTCTGAGTTTAGAAGTGAATCAGTCAGCTGGTGAAAATGACTCTGAGGGAGGAGTCGACAGAAATTCCTATCTTAGTCAGAAGATGAGTTTGACTCCACTGCCAGGTGAGACACTGTCTTCTGTTGGCTGTGATTGGTTGAGACACTAAGCAAAACAAGATATAAAAATACAAATATGCCAGTAATTAATTGATAGAATCTAGATATGTAATTAGAAAACTATGTCATAATGATGAAACTAATCAAAATTAAATTAACATCTTGTTTACATCCTCATCATAGTTTTGATTTACGGGTTGCCATGCTGGTAATTTTAAACCAACATGCAATGGGGAAGTAGAGGATGAAAAAACAGACCAAGCAGTGCCTCCTGTTGGCACTCCCTGTACATTTAACAGAGACAGTCTCTCCTTTTCCCTGGTCTTTCTGCCAAATACCTGCCTTAAAACACACTAAAACTCCACCTCATTGCTCCAAACATTTTGTCCAGTTAGGAGCTCTTCTAAAGGTGACCTCCTTTGAACAGGTTACAACATGTCCGTGTACAAGCCATGTTCCTTATACTTTTTACACAAAATCATTCTGCGATAATGAGAGTTTATTCTGCTCAGTTCTGCCTATTTTGAGCTCCTTACAGAACAAATTGTTTTAGGGCCTATTGTCCCTTTAAATCAAATCAGCTCCTTCTAGCCACAAACCCTTTCCAGCAGCCATTAAGGAACACATGCATCAGTAAAACCAGCTGGCCAAACACAGTACAGCTCTGCTTGTGTTGCCAAGTGACTGGTTGAGGTTACCTAGCATTTTTAAACTTTTATCTTTTTACTTTTATCTGACCAAGGTTATTACGTAATGGCCCGTCAATTGTGAGTCAACATTCCTGAGGTTTTTATCAGTTTCCAGACACCAAAATACATTACGTTATAGCCAAAAAATGGCCTGAGGTGCTAAGGCTGTTTTTAGAAGCTTGTGAGCCCCAGATGGAAGTATAAGAATGTGCAACAAGTGAATTTTGCATAGTGGGTGCTCTTTAAGGCCTTTGGAGCTTAGTGAATAACTTATTTTATCAAGGTAAATTTCTAGGAAAAATCAACTTGAGAAATTATAAGAATTTTCTCAGATGAACTTTATTCTTACATGTGACACTATTTGGAAAATATAAATGTGAAACAAAAAAGTAATACGATATTGTATAAGATAGTTTCAAGGTTGAGGAAAACTGGTATTATTACTGTTCTATAATATGTAATCCGCACACATCTCATCTCTCAGGTTTAACCTTTAAAAGAAGCTGAAAGCAGTTGAGTTGAATGACACTCATCTCTTTAGCCTGTTCTGAGTGACGAAGGTGAACTTTTGTGTCATGCACATAAATACCCTTAGCGGAGAAATAGCAATACATCTATTCAATCTCTGAAATGAAATCTGGGCCATTGCAGAGACTTTCAATAGCTGCAACAGCACAAAAATGGCTAAAATAAAGAAGAGGCAATTTCACATACACCCACCAGAAAATGGTATTTGGACCTTGGCAAATGACATTTACAAAAAAAAAAAAGAAAAAGTCAGCAGTACAATTACAAAGCATACTTTAGATACTCTGATCATTCAAACTGAGATAATTAAATGCCTCTTTTTGTTATTATGGCAAGACTTGAACAATGACAGATTGACAGACGGAGAGTCTGGGAGATGGAGAGAAGAAAAAAGGGCTGCTGATATGAAATTTCCGATGCATTGTTATGCTACAGGTCAGGAATTAGCAGTGGAAGACATAATAGGATGAGTTCAAAGGCCTCTTGTCTGGCTCTACCCAATGCAGTTATAAAAAAATAAATCATGCAAAATAAATCTAAGAAAGCCAAACTTAGAAAAGAAGTTACAGAGATTTTTAGAACATAAAAGCCAAAGGAGCTGTTGGTTTCAAATTGCAGGAAGATACCATTAAAATTAAATACAGTCTGGTTGAAAGTTTGCAGAAATTCATTGTGAGCATGAATGTCATTTTAAACGTGAGCTTTAAAAAATTTGCTTGAATTTGTCTTGAACATGTCAACGTTCTAATTTTGACAAAATTCACACCAGATGGCTGCAACAATCCAAATATTCCACAAAGAAATAGCAAATTATTCAAAAAAATGAAGAGTGGGTAAAATATTGGAAAGACACAGGGAATAAGAGTTGGATACATTTGATAAATCATATTTTGTGGAAAAGGCTGTTTTGGAGTAAAGGTTCAAGACATTAAATGTACTTTCTTGGTACTCTAACAACAGTTATGTGAAGTCTACCGGTACCATATGGTGTAATGCAGCCATCGTTGTGCTGTTCCCACCAGCAAGCATCACTTTAGGCTTGATGTTTTTTGGGTTGATGATCAGAATTATTCTTAATCCATAGAGTTCAGCTTTGACCTCCTCTGACCAGATTATTTCCTCCTAGAATTTCCCTGGCTTTTCCAAATGTTCTGCAACAAACATTATCATACTTTTCAAGATGCTTTTACTTCTGCTGTGGAGAGCATGTGAACAGGGGTCTTGGTAGATGAGTGCATTAATGACACTGTAATAACACTTAATGACATCTTCATAAACTGTTGCAATTCATTCCACTTGATGTAAAAGGAATTATTAATTACTCTGTTGTTAAATAATTTGACAGTGTAATAAAGCTTAATGAAATCTTTATTGTTGATACTATTTGTTTCGCTTTGTTTCAGGTACAGGAAATATTGATTACTGTTTTGTTTGACAGTGTAATAACACTTAATAACATATTTATGACATATGATGATTCTTGGTTAATGACAAGTTGTCAAAACAAAGACATTTTGAATAATGTCAACTTTGTATTAAAAGTGTCATGATTTACCAAATAACACTTTATGACAGCAGTCCCTTTCTAAGTTTAAGGGTCCAAAACTGTCTTAAACCTTCCAAAAAGGAAAATTACTCTCATTTGAATAAAAGAGCCATAGGGATCACATTGAATCACATTATCACCATGGTGAGAAATCGGAAGCTGCGAGATATGTTACCAGACAGGACAAAGTGCCTTTTCTTGGTAAAAGGTGTAAAATGTGACCTTTCACTCATTCCTTGACACATGCATATATGGCCCCCAACTCTAGTTTAAATGTGCTACCTGTTGCAACTCCACTAGGAAGATGCAGTTGTGGAAAATAATGTGTTTAGACATGATGTCACGTCTTGGCCAGGAATGCCTTGAAAAAGGTTTTTATGCTGATTAAGTCAAGATTAAATTAAAAGAAACTTCAAACCAATACAAAATAAGTTTAATTTTGTTTTGTGACAAATGAATGACATATGAAAAGGATAATTAAAGACACATTAGGTGTCAAAAGTTATAAGAATTGACTGAGTGACTTGCTGTCACAAGTAATCTGGTGCATGAGAATATCTTGCACAAATAAACACTTTTCTAAGTCGCAAAACAAAAAAATGTTGTGTATGTTAAACTTTACCCATGCTTTTTATGTTGGTAAGGTCTGCTTAGAGGAACTGTCTTTTCTGTCAATGTGAAAAAAAGAGAATGTCAGTGGTGCATTATACATTAAAAGACTTTCAAGTGCATTTCACATTTTGTGTTTCTGAGAGGTTTAAGCTTTTATCTCCAGTATTTCTACATAAATCAGCTAAACAGAGGTAAATACATTTTCCCACCAGAGAGAGAAAATACCCATCTGAGAGCTCAAGCAGAAAAATGTAACCGTTTTGCCCTCTATCACAGCAAGGTTCTGATCTTGTTATCATCGTGAGAAAAGAGAATGGGAAACGCATCCACAGAGACCTAAAAAACAAACAAATCCCCTCCTGACCTTTCAGAAATGGATCCTGAGAATAAACCCTTGAATAAAAGCCTGCCCAAGTGCTTTTTGATGAATGTCACAATCTGAGATGTTGACTAATTTTATTTTCACAGATCTCATGGGAGAGAGCCAAATAGAGGTGTGCATAATGCACTTTGTCGCCTTTTTCACACCACTGACCTTGACACTGGTAATCTAACCTCAAACATCCCTCTATAATCCTATGAAAGCACACTGTGATCTCGGCCTTTATGCTCTTTAACCATTTAATCATAGATGTCTTGAATAAAAGCTGTTCTTTGCAACAGTTGCTTCTATAAAAGTAAAATGTGTAGATATTTGCAGTTTTGTCTCTACAGCCTTACAGCACAGCGTTAGTGTCTGATTTGTCTGCTTGTGAAGATCCAACTGCCTCTAAACCCAAGATGATGAGAGGTTTAAAGATAACAGAGGGTTGAATGACAAACTCATTTTTTGGAGTATTTTTATACTCACAATTACACCCTTTTAAGAAACAAACTATTTCAATTTAAAAGTAATTACTGAAGGTATTTGTTGTATATTAATTCCCTATTACACCCACAAACATACACAGAAAATGATTATCCCACATTGGTTCATTATCGCAATCACAACATTTCAGTAGAGCCTTAGCATCTTCAGTATAGAGTTTATAGTGATTGCAGGCCTCTTGCTGCAACATTCCTACTTATTTCAGTTTCTCAAACTTCTCATATTCCTTCTACCCTGAGAGTAATTCTGATTTTGTTTTTAAATAAACCAAAATATTATGCAATGTTAATGACACATTTCTAATCTTTTAAATAGATGTAATTCCATTCATACAAAGTTGGAGCAAATATTTTTGTAAAAAAGAAAAAAAAAGCAGGTCTTGATTTTTATTTCTATTTTACTCTGGAAAGAGGCCTATTATTTTGTTGCTCTTTAGCAGCAGGTAACAAGGACAGGTAGCATTAGTCCTGTTGGTCTGGTATACTGCATGTTTGGGGTGTTTCTGTACTTGAACATACCAGACTTAAATGATTGGGTCATTAGCAGGCTCCTGCAGAGGTTGGTGACAGTGGGTGCATTGCTTAGCGGTTAGCCGGCAGATGACCCGTGTAGAAGTGATGACAAAGCCGTGAAGGTCATCATCTGCTGGAAGTAAATGGGGTATAATGAAGATAATCTTTCCACCAAAGATCATCTGCTGATTAATATGCTGATAATATTCTATATTATCACATTTAAAATAACTGGTTTTAATACTGAATAAACAAACAGCTTCTATGTTGATTTCTGTTATGTGGATGACAATGATCTAACAAGGCACACCTATATACGTATCCTGTTAAGCTGTTCCAAATGTTTTGCAAACGACAGCTACCCTGGCACACTGATTGCCTTATCAGGTATGCTGCCTGACTGAAAAGAAAAGCAAGTATGGTGAAGCAAAAAAAAAAACAAAAAACATTTGCATTTCAGTAAATTTGAATTCCACCAGGAAGGAAACCAAATAATAATCCAAGAATTTATTTATTTAGGTTTATCTGATAACCAAATCTAAACCACAGTTCACCATCTAACCCTGCAGCTGCATCTCCATCTTTCCATTACTGTAAAACAACCACAGACTACTTTTATAAATCAAACAATTACTCTTTTACACTGCAAATCTTTTAATGATACTGTTAATGTATATTTAAAACTGAATTATTTCCCATCAGTGTTGCCGCCAGGGTTCAAAGTAACGGCACTCTCTGCCTCCATTGTTGTAATATGGGGGAGTGATGAGTCGCATCAAACAGCATGGGAATACCATTTGCCGAGACCATTATCATCGGCCCCTGGAGACTTTAAAGAGGGGGAAAAATTGTGTACTGATTTAAAATGTTTGTTTTTGAGGCTTACAAAATATAAACATTGAATTTAGCAACACAGGGCTTTCCTATGTATCAATTATAATAATTAGCTACCCACGTTACACCGCTCTTTTCTGTGCACATTTTCTTTTAGATTGAGGCGGACTTTCTTCAATGTCTTCCAGTAAATGATATGCTACAAGAGCATCAAAGATAAAAAAGAAAAAGAAAACTTCAAGATTCACAAAATGCATGATTCCTTGAGCACCAAATAGTCATTGTATTTTAATTTTCATTAATTATGCCTTTGGAAAACATTTCTGAATATTTTTCTAGCTTTCATTTTTAGCAGGTTTTCTTCCCAGAAATATTATTTGTCTATTGATAGCATGAAATAAAATACAAATCAAGTCATGATTTTGTTCCACTAAATTGAAATGGTTGAAACTTTCAATTTGAGTTACTGCAAATTTAATTTTAGACCGTATTTTGTATTTTCTGGAGATTATTTAATTATATAATAGTTTTGTCTACAGAGTGAAACTGAACATTTTTACTTTTTTCCTATTCTTCTGTAGTTTTAACCCTAATTGTTTCCTGTCTCTCCAAAACATTTTGTTTTATTCCTGTATTTGCTGTGAAATTATGGGGATTTCACAATAACTAACTTGAAATGTTTTATGTTTTTTCATGACAGCTGTGTAAATTTTCTGCCGTTTCCTCTCTGCAGGCAGACAAAACATTTTTGTCTCCAGCTGATAAACCCATTTCAAAGCATCACTGAACAAACCCAGAAATGATCTCAGTTATTGCTATTTTCAAAGCATTATTTCCTCACCAGTACTTGGTGTCTTATTTTATAATGTTTATTGACTAAGGCTGAAGGGCAGTAAAAAAAACTATTGATGTGCCATGCCGCTGTCAGCTCTCATTAGCAGCATCTCAGTAAACCAGTAAGACATTATTCTTTACCAATGGACTATTTATGGACACATTAATGCGCAATGTAGATGGCCTCTGGGGTGATGCATTTATTTTTTTATTTTCTGCACATATATTTGAGGTAATTTAAACAGTCAGGTTAATTGAGTATTATCCAGAGGGACAATTAAAGCAGGTGACGACTTTATGTTGGAGGAAGAAATGCCTCAACAGTAATTACTGATGACTATGTAAGCTCAACTTTTTCAATAAGTTATATTAATTCTTCCTGTTTAGAAGATTTTTCTAAAACAGAAAAATCAGCGCTTTCAGTCACTTAGAGGTAAAAAAAACAGTTTCCACAGAAAGATGTAAAGCAACACGGAACAATATGCTGAAAAATAGCTTTGCATATCAGCTCAAAGTTACAAAAAAATGTTTTTCAGAGTTTCCTGAATGTATTCAAGTAGAGCTGAGCCATATGTTGCGTGAGTTTTAAGACGGACCAAAATGCAGACAAGATTTCAGAACAATCAGGTTTAATAGAAGACTACAAAAACTTACCCACCATGCAAAAGGAGACCAAAAACATGAAGAATGGGAAAATAACAGGCAGGGAATTGACATGCAAACAGGAAGATCCAGGAATGAACAATAATGTTAGTAACACCAGTGTATGTTACTGAGAAAGGAGTGGAGAATGTCTACAGGTATGGAAAATCAGGTGACTGGAAACAGCTGTGGAGGGGAGCAATTAGAACTCAAAACAGTAACTAGAAGAACAAAATGGACACACAATCAGTTAGATGGATAGGTGGGCTGAATAGATGTCTTCATTCTGGACAGAGGGCATCTAATGATCCTCTGTACTGTTCTGGTAATCCTCTCCAAGCTCTTCTTTTCTGTTGTTTTGCTGTTGGAGTACCACACTGTGCAGAAGTAAATCAGTGTGGACCCGATTGTACATCTGGTCAGCAGCTTGTGGCTGAGCCAAATGTGGCTCCTGTGCACCTGACTTATGTCAAGCGTATCAGAGTCGGGTAGTAACCAGTTACTACCAATTACATTTACCCAAGAAACATTTTTGAAGAAACAATGTACTGTAATGGATGTATTTTTACTTCTTACTTTTGAGTGATTTTATTTTGTAGTATTGCTGCTCTTACTTGAATAAAATGTCTGTTTTCTCTACCCACTGAATGAAAAACAAAACATTTTAACCCAAATTTCACCAGACATACATATACACACCTGCATTTTTGTTAAAGTTTCATAAGTTTTATATTGAAATAATTTGAATCTGATTTGGAAACATTTTATTTTGCCTGATTTTGTTATTTTTTGTTACCTACATATTTGTTATTGTCATATTGGTCATTTATATTCAAAAATTTCCACTTAACTTTATATTTTGGTCTGGCTGATGTAATTTTAAAATATTAAATGATTGATTGATTGATCAGTTACTCAATACTTGAGTAGACGTTTTACCAAACACTTCTTTCTTGCTCTTTGAGTAATTTCTTGACAGCTACTTTTTACTTGAGTAAAACTATGTTGAAGTAGTGCTACTCTTACTTCAGTACAATCTTTGGTACTCTATCCACCTCTGCATTTGCTTTCTATTGCACAAATATGAAGTAAGGGCAAAAAAAGGGATCTAAGCAAATTATATTCAGTTGTAGTTAAATCCAAAAATGATAAAATGTTGCTAAGATAATTCATTTTTTTATTAAATCAGAAATATTAATATAGTGTAATTCTAACTTAACTCTTACTAACTTAATTAACTTAATTTGTTCATATTAAAAGATCCATCACATATGGTGGCACAGCTGGTGTCAATACTTTCCATGAAGTGACTAATTCTGCTCCTGCAACCCTTCATGCTACCAGAGGATACAGAGTAATAAGCACACCCTATAGTAGTAAGAAGAGTTCTGCGTCCTCTTTAATGCTCTTTTCTCTTAAGAGCATTAAAACGTATTTTCTATATGTTTACATCCGAGGACTAAGATAACTGCGTCTGGTGAAACATTTCTGTGTTGATTTGAACTTTCCATAGTTATTCTGATCCAGTGACAGCTAATTTTAGGTTTCTGCCATGGACCATCATGACTAAAATATTCAACCTTTTAAATAGTCAATGATGGCGTGTACTTTAACCTGATTTTCAGACTTTTCAAATGAGACAAGATCATTGCTCCTGCATCAGTGGACATGTGGGCAAAGAGTATTTTTACAAATGGTTCATTGTAACACTAGACTCAACTGGAGCTTGCATTAGAATTTGTTGGTGGCCTAAAAGTGCAGCTCCTGAAATGCTCTTTGCTTTTGGTTAATTTCATCTGTTTTATTCATATTTGTCCTGTCTTTTTATTCTTTCAGTTCTGGGTTTCTAGAATTTGTCAGGCCCGCATAATGTCATCATGGACCAGAAGGTTTCCCACCTTAGTTGGGGCAAAGACTTGGCCCAAGTCAAATTTCAAGTCAAGTTGAAATGAGGTTTTGTGTTCTCTGTGTGATGAATAATTTCTGTATTTTATTTATTAATTGTTTTCCTTTTTGGTATACAAGTCAGATTTTTCCCTCTATTCTACTATCATACACAAATGTCCGTGTATCAGAGACCAGCTCCTTCTACATAAGAAAGTATTTATTAAACCATGTTTTAACAACAAAAAAGTGGCATGAAATTGGAGAATGAACAATATAAATGAAACATCTCAGCTCTCCTTAGCGCTGGGAATCCAGATGTCTGTATTTCAATGTATCGGCTAAGCAAAGTTACAACTCAGTGCTCTGTCCTTGGCAAGTGAAGGCAACGCTGATTATCATTCAGCAGTGGCGAACTCCCAAATCCCTTTAGAGCCCCAGCAAGTGGATTCACTGTCGATGTCCGGTGGTGACAACAAGACTAATTACTCCATAATGGGAATCATCCCTCTCTTTCAGGCCAAGACATCAGTCGGGGATCGCAGGGAACAGGCCAGATGATTACAATGTGGCCTCCAAAGCTTTGGCCATACATACAGATTATCTGTGGTCCAATCCATCAGAAACAGGGAGCTGCTTGTTACCACAGCGAGCTTCTGTTCAGCTCGATCAAAATTACCCGGTTTTAGACAATTGTATTTGGTCTCATTTAGTTTACTTGAGGGTCTGTGATGTTGCTGTGGTACATGTGGTGCTACATATTCAACAGCACTTAAATCATCAGCAGCATAAAAGTGAGAAGGGGAATTCTAAATAAGTATTTGCTCTTATTGACTCATTTACATGGACACAAGGTTTTTCTGCAATCAAATTTTCCTATTTAAATGTGAAATGGCATATTTGTCACAAAGTGAAACTAGAGACAATGTAGATGTAGACTGTCCCTGTAATATCAGTTTGAATGAGGTAAATATATCTTATCTAAATGTTGTGGACTAGTTCATATGATCCAGATCTTATGTAGAAATTTCTTTCTATGTTACTAAATAATTTTAGGTAAATTACTCAGGAAAACTGAAAAAAATGTCAACAAATTAAATCAATTTATTATACAATAAACAACATTTGATTTCATTTTACATGTTTAGAGTATTATCAGATTTTATTTACTGCTGCCTTACAGAAAACCTTTCTCTAAAACCAATTATTTCTCACATAGATATTCTCTCCAGAATTGTTGTTGTCACATCTTTAAGATATGTATGTATTTCTTTGTCAGAAGTCAGCTGACATGAGGTTTAAACTGACATTTGAGAGTAGATGGAGGGTCTCCGTCTACGACAGTGAGTGTAAGAGACAAATGTACCGAGCAGTGAAGCAGAGAACAAACTCATCCTGTGATTGATACAGGTGCCATTGCAAGAGGTCACAGCAATGTCTCACAAAAACAGGGCCATCGATTGTGCTGCCCTTTAAACAAACAGAGGGACATCTCTGCACAGAGCCTCTGCTCTGCTGTTAGTGGCTCAGACTTCTGCCGTCCCAGATAAAATAACTCCCCACATCAACATACAGCGCCTTGCAAAAGCAAGATCACATTACAACCACAATGTAAATGTATCTTAGCAGGATTTGTATGTGATGTTACAGCCCCACGTAGGGCATATTTTGAATTAGAAGAAAGATTATATTGAAATGTTTTAGGAACATTTGTGTTAAATTTCCTTGCACACTATAAAGTGAAGTTTTTGCCCACTCTTTGTAAAGTAACTCAGTGACATTATATAGAAATCATCAATAAACTTCAATTTTCAAATCTTGAAAGAGGGTTGATGAGATTTAAGTCAGACCTTTGACTAGGCCATTCTAACACTTAAATATGCAGTGATTTAACTGCTTTTATCCAATCTGGCACACATATTTATATTCTTTCTGCAGAAACTCATGTACACAGTATGACGCTGCCACCTCCACATATAAAAATGGGGATTTTAGCCTCATCTAAAAAGAGCTCCTTCTTCTACATCTTTGCTGTGCCCCCTAAAAGGTTCTGCAGCAAATTGAAAAAACGACTTGTTATGCCTCTCTTTCAGAAACCGCTTTATTTTTGATGCTCTGCTAAAAAAAGCAGATGTGTGAAGTGCAAAACTAAAATGTTTCCACACTACATTTATGCTTCATTGAAAAAGTTTGGAAAACAATTATATCATTTACTTTACATTTCACAAATATGCCCGGCTTTGTGTTTGTCTGCAACATTAAATCCAAAAAAAATATGTGAAACTTTTGGTTGCAAAATGAGGAACTCTCATCTATTCCCCCTGCTAAAGTGAATGTTTAGAGGATCCTACTAATGAGAGAGGATTCCAAGAAAGTCAACATGTAAAGGTGGGTGGCCTCCTTTCCCTCCATAACCCACAGCAACAATGAGAGAAACCACATTCAACACATGAAAACGAAAAACAAGTCTTCATCTCCCCCCTGGTCTCAAAGGGGGCTAATAAACTGAAAAAGGCCCATAATTTATCACATGTGTGCCACTGGAGCAGGCTGGACACATGTTGGTTAAGTGATTATCTGTATAAAGGCAGAGAAAACCGAATGTGCATGGAGCAGCTGGTGGTCTGCGGGAAAGGTCAGGACTTAGGAATGAGTGCGAGAGGTCTAAGCCACTTCAAACATTGGAGTTTGTGATATGCACATGTTTCAGTTTTACAGCCACATCTCCCTGCGGTTCAACCAGCATATGTTGGCGCTAGATAGCCTCAGATCGAGTCAGAATGTCACAGTCATGATCTGTCTTCCTCCCTACTGATGACCTTCCCAAACTTTCTCATTTAGGAAATATGCCTTGGCTCCAACAGTTGTTCCTAAATGAAAGAGTGACAGTTTGACGTCTCCTCCTAAGCTCTTCCTTTTGATATATGTTGTATTTACTAAATTAAAAACAAAATAATCTTATGGAAAATGTAGAAAGAAAAATTTATTGTTTACTTTAGTTTGTAACACATTTTCTAGTACACTTTTTGTAGTACAAAGTTCTACTAGTGAAAATAGGTTAAACCCAGCAGAGACTGCAGCATATATCATTACAAAGAAACTATGAGACACTCTGAGAAATCACCACCTTACGTGGACAACCATGCTCTCATAGGTTTTTAGCTCTACTGAGCCATTCTTAAAATATTTTTGAAGACAGCTGCATTTAAATTGAGATTAAATTACACACAGTTACTCTTCTTACTAATTAGGTGACAATGAAGCCAATTAGTTTCACAAATCTCCATGTTGATGAAGAGTGGTGAATACAAATAAATGATATTTCTTTTCAGTTTTTTGTTTCTAAAGAATATTTTAAAAAAAAATCCTCATCTCTCCAGTTATGCATGACTTTAAGCTCATCTGCCTGATAAAATAAAATAAAATAAAACATTAATATGTGATTATGAAGTGATAAAATTCTAAATTAATCTTAAGGCATTTGAATATATTTGCAGCCAGTAGAATGCTGGAGAAGATTTCCTTCTTGAATATTTTACACCCTTCTCAATTTGTTTTATCAAGTTGAGCAGTTTAAGAAGTTATCTGGGACATGTTGGGATTGGAGCTCAGGTGTGAAAATGACTTCTGACTGTTAGCTGAAGACCTCAGCAGGGTGCCACACAAAATATGGAGGAACTGTCACAGCTGTGATATCTGCACATAGGGGTTCATTTTATGGCTTTGCATACTGCATGTTCTTAAAGTGTTCTTTGTTTTCAGTGCAGTTTGTTTGTGTTATATTACAACAGATGAGGCTGGAAAAACAGTTTTTAGCATATAATTAAAATTAGATTGCTAAAATAAAATGAATAATTGGCAAATTTGGTTATATCTGCTTTCATGTTCACATTCATGATCACATTCATGATAAATATTGTGCTTCTTTAACAAATATCTTGCCAAAATACATAGATATGCTGTACTTTGTGTCTATATTTGTCATGTTTTAGTTTTAACTGGGCAGTAAATTTATTTAAATCTATAAATATTTAAAATGTTACATGTGAGTGTTTTGAAGGGAGATCACTTGTTGACATTTAATGAAACATATTGCAGTATTTCATTTTTATCTCCCAGCTGCCTGTGGTATTTCCACTCCGACAAGGAAACATTAATTCCTTGTGATTCATTTTACAGGACTGGACCTGCACACTTTACCATATGAATCCAATAAGACCTTTGCAGAGATGAATCTGTGCTGCTTACTTTTGTTGGAATGGAAACAAAGTCTGTGATTAACCATGCTCTCTGTACACAGCTCGACTCTGTTTACAGACGTAAAGGTTAACTGAAGGCATGTCCACAGTCTTAAAAAAATATTACTTTGTCCTACAAATCAAACTATAGCTGTACCAAGAGGACCTTCTCATCATTATGTCTGTGTCACTCTCATTTACTTACCAACACTCGTCCAGAGTGCTTTGACACCAGTGGGTGTATGAAATAAGAGGCACGATGTAGCACAATGGTACTGATGGACAGTACACTGTGTTCTGCTCCTTATTTAATGTAGCTATCTTTGAGGTTAACCCAAACCTCCACAACAAATGTTTTTTTTTTTATTTTGATTGTTTTGTATATCTGCTCTTTCAAATCTGCCCTGTTTCATTTGCTTGTCTTGGTTTGAGGCCTGTGTGCAATGTTGAAAAAACAAAATTGCAATTCATCTGTAAACTGGTAAAGATGCAGAATGTTTATGGCAGGCCATCGGAAGGACAGCGAAGAGGAAATAAAAGATAAACCAGCATCCAAAAGAATCACTTCAGTCTGGTGTCTCAGAAATGGTAAAGAAAATAGTGGCTAATAGGGGATTTTAGACAGAAAACAATCATTGTTTCTATTTTTTGTGCTCTATTGGATCTCAGTGGCCACTTTAGGTGAGGAGCTGTGCACAGTTTGGTGGACCAGGAACTTTACTGCAGGCAAATTTAAATTTGTTGAACTCTGACCATTGTGGGCTGTGATGCATATTTTGCTCTGCCAATAAACACAGAATATCTTTCTAGAAAGTGTTTGGGAAAAAAAGTTTGTTGATGAGGCCCACACTATGCTCTATCATATATCCTGTCATTTATTTTCTCCGTTACTTGTTGCTTCTCACCAGCTTAGGCTGTTCTGTTGTTGGTTTGAGCACGAGACAAATGCCTCATCATGGCTGACAGCAGGGCAGTCTTTCACATAAAAAAAATAGTGATGCATGGATCTATAAATGTGTGCGACTGATTCTTCTTTTGGTCAGAAACCTGTTAAAACTGTGACCAGACGTGTTGCTTATGTTGGCAGCAACACATTCAGTGTGTTGTCTCACCTACAGAGACTACAGCGTGTCAAATGGCAGCACAGAGAGATCCAGGCTGGAAAACATGCCTCTTTCATTCAACTTTGATAAGAAATAGCTGTTATTCTTTGACTATACCTTAGATTCGAGACTTTAATTTAAACAAAGAAAACAGCTTTTTCTATCAAAAATCTAATGAGAAAATCAAAATTTGTGTTAATTCTAAAGAAATGAGAGTACTGGTTAGTTGTTTATTGTCTTGATGTTTAAGATCATTGCCTGTAATTTGTTTTGTTTGTGTTAATGTAAAGGTCAAAGCTTTATTTATTTTGTTCAAGAATCTTATACATTTTGAAGAAATGTAGCCTACAATTTGCAGGCATTTTAGTGTTTCTTGTTACATCCAGGGGATATAAGTAAATAATAACATATGTAGCTTTAAATATTTCAGTTGCAAAAGAAAACCCAACAAATTTTATGTTATACTGTTCGTGTGTAACAGGGGTATACGGATAGTTTTCTTGATACCCCAGAAAAATAACTCTATGGAACCTATTTAGATCATATAATAATACAGCACACCTCTTTCTGCTTCTGCTCACCACTGGTCAGCTGGCTGAAAGAAGTCTAGGCCACTTTTTCTCTCACATACAAGAAAAATAAATTCCATTGTTTAAATAGTTGACAAAAAGACAGACATATCTTTATGCGTCATGCATAAATGTCATGCATAAAATTATTCTGAACATAATGATGCACTTGTCATGCTGGCTTTGTAGAATAAGTAACAACTAGTGTTTTTCTTTTGCAAATTAACATATTTAAATGTACTTTCTTTTCAGAAATACTTTGGCACTCGATACATGTTCTGTTTTTATCTGCATAACAATCTCACACTTCTCAAGAATGATGTCATATAAAGCTACATCATTATTTCAGGTTTTACATACGAGTTGATGAAATAAGATTTCATAAGATCAGTGACTGATAAAGTAGAAAGCAAACAAGCTGAACAAAAAATCGTAATACAGATCAATCTGTGGATTTTGTCAACACTTTACCCATGGAAAATATAACTCAGTTAAGTCCATCTGCTGATGATCAGATTGGCTGAGATACTTAACGTGTGTACTGGACTGTACGGTGTGTGGAAAGGTCATCAGTGAGAGACCCATAAGTTATTATGACACTTGGGCACATGTTTCCAATCAGTTTACGCTCAAATAATGTTATGGTTGAAGAATTCAGCACGGCAGTCATTAGCTGTTATCAAAGGACACTTTTTCTGTGGTGAGTCTCTGGGAGCTGATATGTGTTTAAGGCCCCTGGGAACTGGAAACACGGGAAATAATTATGTCCTTTCACAGTGAGTGGGTCCGCCAGGTGGAATGCTTTCTGCCCTTCTGATCAAGCTCGCTTGTATTTTCAACTAACTGATTAAACGCTGTAGCTAAAATGTTTTTTGAAACATGGTGCAGCTGGTTTTCACAGGCACTTCTCACACCATTATCACTCCAGAGCTCCTCCAGCTGTGACTGAACTGTCACAAAAAGTTGAGCTGTGAGTTCAAAGCCTAAAAAGTTACCTAATTTCTTCCCTCTTGTACATAAAAAGGAATAAGTCCAAATTTTACTCCGGGGAAGATTGTTTGGATTTACATTCTCCACTTGGGGATGAGCTTGGCTGGAGTGTTGACAATCATTGGCACAGCAGACTCATTCTATTCAAACAACTCCAGCTAGTAATTTGCTCATACATCTTTAGGAACAGCTCACAGAACAAGAAAAAAGCCTTAAATCCCGGAGCTAAAAGAGGTTTTCAACACTTAAACAGGCACTTTTTTTTGTCATTTTTGTTGTTTTTGTCCCTGAAGGGAATTATTATGCAGTTTGGGAAGTGAGGCTGTTTCTATAGGAATCTATACTTCTTGTGTGTTGTGGTCTCCGAGGTTAATTATGACAGTAGAGACAGTAATTTGCTCTTTGTATTGGTACTTATCTCCCCTCACAGCTGGTGTGTTTTGCCGAGTGGACGACCATTAATCAAACCTTTCTCCTGCAGGAAGTTGGACTATCCATCACCTCTCTCCTCCTCTCCCTGCACTCCCCCTGCTGTCCCAGCAGGCACTAAACCTTTTCATTTTACATGCCCAAATGCAACCTTGAATATCGTTACCGCATTTTGCCATGGTGATAGACTGAATGAATCATCTGTGCACTTTGGAGCATTTTTGCAGAAAGAGTGTGCAGTTTCTTAATGTGCACTGTGTTGTCTGTCATTCTGAAAGAATGGCTGAGAGAGAGCAATCAATTTAAGTCTGCTCGGCTGATCCTGAAATGCTTATTTACACACAGCACTATTAATCAGTGAAGCTGCTAAAATCTGCTTCACTTTACTTTCCCATCTTCACAAAGCTAGAGAATTAAAACATGACAGAGCTGTGTGTGCCTGCTGATTGGACTGCAGCACCCAGCATTATTTTTCAATCTGAGTTTGGGATTTAAAAAACAGTTTGTGTTACATTTGCAGCCTGGCATGTTACATTAGCTATGTCCCAGTTCCATGCTTCATGCTGTTCGGAAAGAGGTTTGGGGTTCCTCCGCTCAAAGATGCCTGCACGTCTACCTTACAGTGTGCCGCAAACCATAAAGAAAATGGAAAATAACTTCAGGAGAAATTGAAAAGCAGAAGGCAAAAATTAGGCTCTTAGAAAGAAATTTGCTGCACATGCATTAAACATTTTGTGCTCAAAAGAAAACAGACAATGTGTCCTGCATACTAATTTATCCTTGTGTATGGGACTTTTAGCTCAGGACATTTATATTCAGGATATTGACTTTCTTAACCGAAATTAAGAAAAATGTTAAAAAACAAACAAACAAAAATAAACAGAACAGTAAAAGAGCAAACCATTGAAGGCTACAATCCTGTCAGTATAGCACAATGTTCACCCAATACCGAAGTAGTATTGACAAGATCTATAGTTTGGCTTTATAAACAGAGTTAGAAATTCTGACAATCCAGCACCCCACAAAAAAATTTAAAGCTCTGTTACAAGCTTTGAAAGTCTTATTTTAAATCAACACAGTTGCAAATGGCCATATGGGACATAAAAGATATATTGTAACACTAATTTTGTAACATCTAGAATCTAGATGCTAGATAGATGTTGTGATCATTTGTTCAGCTCTAGTTCTGCTCACCATTTCCTCTCTGAGGTTTAAAGGCTTTGGTCTGCATGTTTCTCCCAGTAATTGTGTCACTGCAATAAGCTACTTTCAACATAATTCCCATTGAGTTTTTTTGTGGTTAATAAGAAAACTGTCCATGTACTATGCACAACAACAGCTGCTTTTTGTTAAAAATGCATTGCTTAAATGATTAACTACTTTGGAAAACAACAGAAAGACCAAGTCATATTTATTTGTTCCACTACTTTAACATTTATAAGTTTCATTGCCTCTAAAGTTATTTTATTGTCTCTCTAAATATGAAAGGTACACTGAAAAAATAAGAAACATTTTTAAAAGCTTTATGCACTGATGGATGTTACTGACTAGTATCTGTACACATGGAAATGTAGCCATTACAAGGTGAGGGTCATACTTTAATGTAAGTTTAATGCAAGCAAGATTTGATTGGATAGTTTGGGCAACACAAAGCAACACTCTGATAGATCATGGGAGAACATTTTTGCTGATTTTGGTAATCCTTCTTGGGAACACGTTTTAATGATAGTATTTGTTTGCATCTACAAGTCCAATGTTTTCTCAAATACAGGCAAAAATCTATGTTGACATTATGTAAAAAAATATAAAATATTTTCTCTGAAAAACAGTTTACTTTTGCATACATTGAAGTATTTATCATTATTTTATCTAACAGATCATTATTCTCTTTATTAATGCATACAAATAGTATTTTGATGATAGACACAACTGCTTACTGCTTCTTCCAGTACAGTGCTTCACAATGCAATCTGTTTTCTTCCTTTTAGTTCTGCAACTCTACAGCAGATCTGTAAAACAGTGGGGGATCTGTCAGCCTGAACCTCTAAAGACCCTTCCAAAGTCTTTTGACTTGCATTCAACTCTCTCTCTCACACACACACATACTCACACTCGTGGATGAGGCACAAAGACTCTTTATGAGGTTTATGAGCTGTAACCCTGCTGCATCATAAATAATCCAATCTCTTCCAAACAATGCAAAGAAGGACCTCCTAGGTGTAATTGTTCCTCGAATCAGGGTGGATGGAGAAAAGAAAACCACATTACAAAACAACTAGGAAAACCAAAAAAATAAATAAATGTTGGACACAATATGAACAGTTTTAGTAAAAGACATAGAAGACTGAAAAACAACCTAAAAACTACTTTGAGGTTGAGCTGCCAGATTCTGTTCTCGCCTCGAACCAAGATGCACTTATTCAATTTTCTTTGTAGGAGAAGAAACATAAGAGCTCAAGCTGAGAAAAACAATGATTCAAGGTTGTGGTGAAAAATGAGCGCGTCTGTGCTGATAGCGGAAGGTCATGTGCATCGGCCCCCAGTGTGCGTCTGCCATCTAGCACGCAGCGAGGGTGCACTGCTGGCGTGCCACGACACGGCAACACTTCTGCCGCAGCTTCAGCGAATGCCACGGGCCACTGTCATCATTTTGTGGATTCAGCTTGAAGCACAAGTTTGTTGAGCCACAAGCAACTGAACTCAACTCATCCAGGAGATGTTGAACTTCTTACCATATTAAGCAGACTGAAAGCAGAACTGTGTTTGCCCTGCAGGGAGGAAATGTTGGCAGAGATGCCAATTCTGTCAAAAGATGTAGAAGAAAGCCGTTCCGATTGTCACTGACTAAGTATGATGTTGAACTACAATAAACATCACTGTTTCGACTGTGACTTACTTTCCGTCTGCTGGATTAAATCAACTTTCTAATTAGTTCTGTTTTAAATTAAAACTATGCTACAATTGGTTAACAAACCTGTGAACAAATTCTACAGTTATTTTAATTATCACTTCTTATTTTCCTACTTTTGCAGTGTCAAGCACGTTTTAGTTTCAACAAGTCAAACATTAATGAGGTATTGTTTTTTTTCTTTGAATTGAAGTTTGAAGTTCTCATTTGAAAATGTTTCTTGTTTACATTATATTTCCAAGTACATTGGGCTTTGCCTAATAATGATATTTCAAATAATATTTCAGTCTCAATAAACATAACAAAGTTCAGGAAATGCATTTATTTTTTATGAAGGCATAAATTATGTAGCACAAATAAAGTATTTTCTCATTTTACCTTGTCCTTCACAGTCATTACCCACCTTTTCTGTGGAATTTCCTCTTTTTATGCATCGCTTTTCTCCTGGGTGCAGTTCTCTGTGTAAAAGTGGTTTAGTCCTTTCAGCTTTTCTTCCACAAACAGGTCAGACGGAGATCAATAATGTGTGCAGATAGACTCTTATCTCAGGCTAAGGGAGGCCTTATCAGCCCCCCGTAAATGGTGTTTCATGAAAATTCCTTGAAACATAATCCTTCCTGAGATGGAAGACAAAAGACAGACTAGGCTTCTATCAAAAATATCTAAAGTAAGTTTTACTTTTCTACTCACACATCACAAGTGTAGGAAAACAAGAATGAATGAGTAATGCAGTGAGCTTTCACTCACTGCATAAAGTGCACCTGAACGAGGCGGAGTACAAAATCTACTGGAATCTGTATTTTTTTTAAACTAAACCACTGCTAGTGGTTTAAGACAAGATGTTCTTAAAGCAGGCAGAGAACTTGTAAAATGTAAGTCTTTCTTCTTTGACGCATGGTGGTCTACATTTTAAACACTTTTCCTTTCTGAATAAAACACCTCTATAGGAGGAGCCATCAGCTTCTCTCATCTTATTGACTCTGTTTAATCTCTGCTGCTTGGCAAAGCAAAGAAAAGCTGTAACATGCTTCCAAAATCAATCACTAGGTGGCCTGGGAAAACCGATAAAACTACCTACCTCCAGGTTTTAGCACTACATTAGTCACATGAGCAACCTTTCTAAACAATGCAACTGTTTGCCAAATTAAACCAGGACCGTCACTTAAAACTGTGAAACACTTAACAATTAAATAAATGAGTTTCTGCACACAACTTCCAAGCATTGTGGTTTAAATGTTATTGTACTTTAAATGTGTTTTTGCTTTTGGGAGGGGATTATTTATGAGTACACAGTATCTTAGCCAAAGGCAGTCAGAAGGAAGCCCATTTGGGGCTGAAAACATTTTCAGGGGTGATCCACTGAAACAACATTTTTAGATTTAGAAACAAAAAAAAAAGAAGGTTATCATATTACAATTGTCAATTGTCAGCTATTATTTTGCACTTGTCTTAACCTTATAATTCAACGTTTCCCAGCAGTATTGGGTGAATAGTGTCTGCAATAAATTCTGACTATAACCAATTGTACAGTGATAGGAAAAAGTATTCACCTCTTTTCAATTATCTGCTTGTTTAATCTAATGCAAAAATATAAAAAAATCAATGAGTGCCCTTTATAAAACATTTAAGCTCGAGTTCTTTTAAATTTATAAATCCACTTTTGTTTCTGTGTTCAGATCTTCAGGTGAATTAATTCCTGATTTACTAAACTGGCATTGCCTGGACTGCAATAAGACTCTGACTTCTCATTAGTAAGTCCTCCACACAGCCTCAATGCAGCAAGTCCAAGAGCAGCTGCTTGCAGGGATTCATTACAGAAAAACAGTCAGATATAATTACTGTTTTTAGGCTCAATTGAGCTATTTCAATGTTGCAGAAAGATTCCTATTTAAAATCAGAGGTTCCCTGGTCCGTTTCCATCTCACTGAGGCATCATTCCTTTGCAACCACAGACAAAAGCAATTTATTTTTTGAACCCATTTGCACTGGTAAACTCATGGTATGAACACAAGCCAAATGTGTAAACACTGGTAGTTTCACAATTCAGGGATTGAATCTATGTGATGACTTCTTATCAGTAGCCAGTTTTTTTAGGTCATGAACCCCCATCATGACAACTGATAACAGTTTAATCCATGTGCCATAATTCCATCCCTAAGCGCATTAAATACCAAAACAAAGGAATCTTGACAGTGGAACAACTTTTAGATTGGAAATAAGCAGATTAATGTTCAATGAACCTCTCCTGACCCTCTTTAGAAAAATGTTTTCCCTCTTGACATCAGTTCATGAGAATCATTGAGCAGATATGGTGACAGTAGTAAAAGTATCACCATTAGCAGAAGTTAGACTGAAAACAAAATTAATATTTTGTCAGAGGCTTTGTTGTGAAATCAAATATTTACTCTTCTGCCATCAGATTATTCTATTAACAAGAGTTAATAAATTGTACTTATCTAATTTTCCAACTTCTTCATAATTATGTTCTAATGTATTAGCTCATTTCCTTAGTGTCATATTTATTAGGAGTTAGGTTTATTGGACATATATATAACAGGTGTGGTAACCACCACAAAGCTTCAGATAATATTAATGCAAAGATAAAAATGCAAATGCAAATGCTGCAGATTTAGATAGCAGAACAGATAAAGAATCTGAATCCTCATAACCCCTCTCTGGGTTTTTCGGGATGCAGAGGAATTTCTTTGTCCCGCGCTACATCTGCCTTTGCTCCAAACAAGTCTATGCCCAAGGCGTCCTGCAATGAACAAACTGAGTCATGAGGGTTCGTTCTTAAGCTCTTTGTCTTAATCTGCAAAACAGTTCTTTATCTGATCAGTCAGGTCTTGATCAGATCCATTTGCATGCAAAACAGTGGCTGTGTCTCTACACCAAGCAAATACTTCTGTGCACACAGATAACACCCTTCATAGCAGATGTAGAGCTCCTGTTTGTTGCTTTACGTGTCAATGGAAGCTGACTTTACTGGGAAAGTCAACAGAAATTGTACAGCACATTTGACAAGGTAAATGTCATTAATCTGATAAAATGCTATGACTTTCTATACCTATAGCAGTTCATTCACTGAAAACAGGGCAAATATTTAATAAATTCCCTATTTAACTGGCTGTAGTAATTATGTTGCAAATGAAACATATTTAATCCAAAAACATAAAAGCAACATTAGCTGACAATTAAAGATGCACCAAAAACTCCTACCTTTCTTCTATCAGTTAATGCAGGAACATTTATTACCATCCCATAGACAAAACAACACTTCAGTGTCAACTTTATTGAGAGAAGAAAACTCAAAATATCTACTTAAAGTATTAGTGAGATGTTTCAAAAAACAAAACCGGAGGGAATACAAAGAAAAGCTATATAAAAGGAAACAATAATTTTCACCGCATATAATGACATGTCTGCATTTTATTTAAGCTGTGAGAAAACAAGAACCAAACAGAAGAAAAAATGGATGAATGCATTACAGCAAAGTTGCTCTGTTTTTATTTTTTGGGCGATTCTCTATCTGCTAGGGATTTGATGCTGGATTTGCAAATGTTGACAGCCTTTTGGAAAGCTCAGAGTTAAGATAAGGATTCACATTTTCTAAGAAACACACAGGGACGCTGCTGATTTCATTACTGATTTAGTAATGGCAGCCAAGCTAAAATCTAATATAAGATGCTAAAGACCCTCACCATTGTGTCTTTTTTTAAAATATGATTAACACTCTGTTTTACATCAGCTACTCACACACACACAGTGTGACATCACTCCTGCTCCTAGTATTATTTTATAAACACTATGTGTAGAAAAGTTTTTTTTTTTTTTTTTAAAAAGCAATTTGAATGTTGTTTTATAGCTGCTTATAGAAAATCAATAAGTTACTGAATTGGAAATCGGCCACAAAAACTTAAACTACTGTTATTTAACGTACTATGGAACAATGTTTCTGCTCTTTTCTCACAGCATTTGGATGCAAGAAACAGTTGAGATGTTTGGTGTGTGTGTGTGTAAAACAAGTTGCTATAAATAAAATAATGATCTTCAGTCTCAGAGGTGTGCAACTAAACACCGTCAGAAGAGTTAACTACTGATGCCTGGAGTTGTAAAACAAGTTTATTTTATGATGAATCAATTTTCTTATTGTTAACTTCACAAACAAAAAAAACCCCACAAATTATATGAACTTACTTCCATTAGAAGTCTAATTAAATTTGTTTGTGGCCAACTTTTAATGAACGCAAAATCTTTTTACAGTAGTACACTTCATTACCTGCAAACAGATGTTTTTTTATCATGACTTAGTGAAAGTTAATGTTTCATCTTAAAGTACAGAAATAGATGAATCTGGCAAATTAATATTGAGCTTGCATAAGATTTATTGTTATTGAGGTTCCCTGAGTTTCTGACTGCATCTACTCCTTCAACCAGAGCCTGTACATTAGCTTGGAGAAATCTTTAGTAGTCAGGAATTTTACTAACACTCTCATTACATGCTACTGCCTCCAAAAGGTTCAACAATACAGAAAATGTCCTAAATCTGCTTGAGGAGAGTCGGTGTAATCAAGCCTCAGGTTTTGACCCAGCAGATACCAGAGTGGAAAAGGCCACTAAGTCACCACACGTTTCTAAAACAACTTTAGCATGGTGCTACAAAGTGGAACAGTGCCTCCAAGGAAATAAGTTGTTTGTTTTTTATTGTATTCAATTTCTGTATATTGTGTATCTATTGGGCTAATTTTGTGGTTGGTGTTTGGGGGATCAGGGAAAGAGTTTTTGCACTAATTTTATCTTTAATAGATGTCTGCCTATGCATTGTGTATGAATGCTCTGAACAAATTTCATTGTTATATAATTAAGACAGTGACAGTAAATAATTGAATAAGTTGTATTTATTTAATTTCAGCCAGGAATGGGTTTCCAGTTCAAAATATATACATGTCTATAAAATACAAAGATTATTTTCTGATGTATAAAATGGTTAAATCAGCTGCTGATATAAAGTCATTTGTAAAGAGTGCAAAGACTTATTTTCCATGTCAGAATGGAAGATATAGTGTTGTAAAACCTCACAAATTTGATCGGGTATTGCATTGCTGTCATGTATGATTCAAATCATCAAACTGTTATTAATATTACACAATGATGACCAATGTAAATACAAAATATAGTTTTCAAATGATGGGCTCATTAACCAAAAATAGAGCTACTGTAGTTCTGCACTGTATTGTTTCTGTGCTTGTTAAATGATACATCAACTCTGATTATCTACAGATGTACTACAATTCAACTTCATTAACCACAACCAGACCTGCTTACTCCCAAACCTGTAGAAACAATAAATCACTATAGATAAAACCTGTCTGAAGATGTGAGGCTAAAAGACTTATGACTAGTTCCCCATGAGGGGAAGCAAAGTTATTGACAGTCAACATTGTGGAAAAGGTTACAAAGTCATTTTTGCAGCATTGGGTCTCCAGTGAACCCCTTTGAGAGTAATTTTACAAATTTGAGGAAACATTAAAAAGAGTTCAATCTTCCCAGGATAAACTGTCAAAACAAACTTAGCCCAAAAGAGCATCAACAACTCCCCCAAGAGGTCACAAAATAACTCAGAACAGAAAAGCAAAAAGGCCTCGCTCGCCTCAGTTAGGTTCACCGCTCATAGTTCAGCAATAAAAAAAAGAGATACTAGGTAAGAGAGAAAAATTACAAAGTGAAAATACTCTATTAAATAAATAAAAAACGCACACAAAGGCCCAGCTCATTGTTGCCAAACATTTCCATGTAGACTAAAGAAGGAACAGACGTTTGTGAAAGTGTGTCTGATGTTACATCTGGTTTGAGACAGTCAGACATGACATTAGGAGAGTGATGATCTGATGCTCCACCTAGTTTCTGCAGCAGACCAACAATCTGAATGAAGAACAGCAGCAGGTCTATTTCTGAAAGACTTAATTAAAAAATAAACAATGATAATTTTACTATGGCCTTCTCAAAGTTTTATTTTCCAGGTAAGATGTTGCAGCTTGTCTTTAGACAAGCTGTTCATGCTCAGGAATTCTCCAATGAAGCTTCATTAAAACAATTCTTTAAAGAAGAGTGGGCCTACATTCCTCCTTTATCGAAAATGCCTGATAGCAGAAGAAACACAAGAGTTGCTAGATTTATCATGCAAATATTTTTTCAAACTGCAAGGTGGTGAAGTTGGTTGCTCTGTTGCCTTGCAGCAAGACAGTCTCAGGTTTGGTGAACCTGTTTGGGTGTTCCTGTTGGACGGATGGATGGAAAATCTCACTGGACCAGTTTCGTTATGTCATTATAATATAATTTGAAAACTGCTTTGCATTTACTGGGGTTCTCTTTGTCTGACATTGAAACTTCATCGATGTGAAATATTATATCTGCCAGGGGCAAATACTTTTTTCACAGCACTGTAAGCAAATGACCGATAATTTCTGTGGTATGTGTAGGCAGATATAAAGAGATCTTGAATTTAAATAAGAGGTTTCAGATTAGAAAAAAAGGTTCTTATACATACATTTTAAATATAAAGATATGTCAAAGACATTATAGCTGTCATCTAAAAATATTCAGTTTAACACAGTTAATAAATATACAACACTGAAACAGATATAAATGACCCACAATATGTGACAGGTATGTGACTGAACACTCAATGTGACTGAAATTCAAACTAAATTGTGTACTCTAGCCCCCTCTTGTGGTGACATAACATACAGTCTATATCCTAAGATGATTAACACACACAATCAACCCTTGTGGGTCTGGATAAAGACGTCTCAACTACATCCGAGTCAGAGTAAGCACTAAAGCGATTATGTTTTATCTGTTGGGTTGTCATGACAATAAACGTAATTAACTAATTATGATATGAAACGTTTCAGTAACTAAGCAAGATTGGAAAAATGTTTTATGTTTATTTCTTATGCTAATAAAAGTAAGGATCATTACAAGTTTGAGCTCATTTCATGTTCCTATTATTCTGGAAGGCTGAATAAAATGAGGCCCACACATAAAAGTACATAAAAAGTTGGCAGCATTTAGAAGTTGGCCAAGACTTAGCTCAAACTAAATCATATTTCTCCGTACTCTGGCTAGTTCTCTTCCTCACATAGTGCATGTTTTTGTCTGCTACAGGACCATGGACATAAAAGATAATTTGATCACTTCTTTTTAGAATTTATAGGCTTACTCTAAAAGGTTATATTATATTTTATGTGCAATCTAAATTAGAGGAGAATTGCTGACACCATGGAATAATGAAATTGACAGTAGTAAAAGCAAGACAGAAGCAGCCTTCAAACTGTTTTTTATTATTATTTGACACATAAAATTTAGTGTTATATTTTAGTTAAAAGTAAGGATTTTGCATTAGAACGATTCCAAACCTATAGGTTGGAGTGAGGGAGCTGAGGGATCCCACATTGGTTGATTTTTAACTCGATCTCGGTAAAACTTTGTGTTAGGATGAATAAAATAGATATGAATTAATTTATTATCAAAGGCTAACTCTTAATAGTTGAAACTTTGTGAATTATTGTTTCATGGTCCAAACATTTACTCAGTAGCAATAATTCTTTGCTTATATCATAGTGAGTGTGACTTCATGGTTTAATGTCACACAAAGTTTAATTACGTAGTTAAGTACTGCAACTTTTACTGTGTTTCATGTGTCTGGAATCCATATTGGATATTGAACTTGAGGTAAATCACAAACCTTCAACTTTCAGGGATCCCACTTCGGTGGTCGCTTCAGTTTTTCCAAATGAATTGTAAAGTTTTGCCATCCAAGAACAAATTGACTACATAATATCAGTTGTTCCTTCAATGTGAAAGTTTGTATTCCAATTTAAATATGAAAATTATAGGACATTTTTTATTTACTTCAACATACAAATGACTTTTTGAAATGTTTTTTTCATGTTTTGAACTTTAGATTTTGCATTTTGATTGTATCTTTATTTCATCCTTCATTAAATTTAATGTGTCAATTCTAAATTGCAGCCTTGGTTCATTTCACACTCTGATATTTATTTTTTTTGGATATATAATGACTTAAATAGTTCATATTTAAGCTGCTCTTAAAACGTATTTCTGGTTTTACATTTCCTGCAGTCCGATTGCAGTCATGCAACTCTACTTACATAAACCATAATTTCTTTACTGAAGACAAATCAGAGACTTACATACCCTGCTGCAGTCTCTCCAACAAATATGTTTCTTTTGGGGTTTTTTTTTCAGATTATATTTGTAGAATAAATGTCTGCTTGATCACAAATCTTTTTGTCATTCCAGACGTTTAGCTTTGAGTTCAGGTTTCTCCAGTAATGAAAACATTTATAGGGAAAACATTCATTTCACAGACTCTCTGAAATGAAATGAGCTTAGAGACATCTGCAGCCAATCTTAGCAATCATTTTTTAAATCCATTACTGTTTTTATTATATTTTTATGACATTTTGATGAAGTGATCCATCAGCACAGATCTGTTTAACCCTTGTCTCGTATTACAGTTACAGTATTATGGTTGCTAAATTAAACTTCTGTTCAGCTCGCAGATTTTATCTATGGTGAAATCTGTCTATTTAGGCACTGACTGTTCATCAGTGCCTAAATATTGGCCAGTTGATGTGCAACTTAATTCTCATCAGGATTTATAAGGTAAACATTTTAATTTAACAAACTACTGAAGCATAATTATAAAAAAAATGATGGTCACTGGAAATAGTGAAATCAATTATCTTAATTCTGTCTATTGGGCAACTTTCTTATGTAGTTAGTTTCCTTATTTTAATGTGAATTAGCGCGTACCCAGTAAACAAAATTGGTTCTGTTCCAGTAATGTTAAACTTCTGGAGACAATGATACAAAGAAGGATTTTACATAAAATCAAGAAAATGATGGACAACCTTGATCCTCCTCTTCATGAAGCTATCATAGAAAAACAGAGCGCCTTCAGTCAGAGGCTTCTTCAAATTCCTGTAATACAGACTGCTGCAGGGGATCCTTTCTGCACGCAGCCATTACCATCTAAAATAATTCTTTGAAGAACCTTGAATTAATATGAGCATTTAATTTCACTATGAAATGAATAATGCAGCTGAAAAATCACCTCATCCTAGAGTCAAAACTGTATATAAGTTTTTTTTTCTTTTTAAATTGACATTTTTCCATTGAGATTTTTTTTTTGTCCGAAATGTCAATTTGCCCAATTTTATGGTTAAACATCTACAGTTTTGTAAATGTAAGTTGAAAGCCAAGTAGATTGTGATGTTTCCATCAAGAGAGGATTAGACCACTTAACACTTTCCATCTTCTGCTTGGAGAAAGGTTACATAAGTTCAGCAGCAACACATCCCTCCTTTGGATCCTGGGTCTCCATCTGTAATCGCTCTGCTGGTGAATTTGGACGCCAGGCCTCCTCCTCGTCCAGCAACACCAGCGGCAGCACAGCTGTGTGTGGTATTCAGTGGGTGGCGTCTGCTGTTCAGCTCGTAAATTCACGGATCAAGTGTGCTGACTCCTGTCCACAGTGGTATGTTAGGAGTACAGTCCTCCTTTCCAGCCCGTAACTGCTCAGCAACGCTCGGCACTCAGCCGCTGGGGCTGTGAACATCTGTTCTGACTGTTTTAGGGTTACTCAAAATGAGACCTGCTCTTAATGCTAAATTAACTCGACTGCACCCCCGCCTCCTTAACAATCCTCAGAGGGATCTGAATCACTCTTATGTTTCTGCTTATGCTAAAAGTCACTGTGCTATTTTTATAGGTCTTAGCTCCATAAACTGAATGTTTTTGTCATTTTACTATAAATGTTTGAAAACTACCTTGATCAAATATTGACGCTTGTTGAAATGACAAAATTCAGAGAAAGCAATACAAGCTTAATTTAACACCAGTAATTAGTATGATAAGTGTCTAATGAGTGAAATATTTATCTTGTATTTCAGCCCAAAATGGTAAATTATTTTTCTTTTCATTGAGGAAAAAAATATTTTGATCTATGTAAACAAGCCTAAGGTTCTCTATAATTTTATCCCTGACCAGTCTTGTTGCTACTTGGTCTTCATGATTCATATTCTTCACTTATGTTACTTAGTAACCCTATCAAGGAGAGCGAGATAATTTATATTGAGATCCAATAGCATACCAAGGAATATTACTTTAATGAACTCTGAATAAAAAATGTTGCATTGGATTTTATCAGAAAAAAACAATGTAAATGGGCAAAATGGAAATGCACAGAAAGCTACTCAGAACTCTAGTATAAAGAAATTCACAAAATAAAGGATAATTTTCCTTCCTCTTTACCGTCACTCACTGATTTGTGTTCCTCTTTCGCAATAATTCACTATAAATGTGATAAATTATGAATAAGTTCAAATGGTTTAATTACCTTAACAAGTATGTTAGTGATTAGTAATACACCCAGGGTTGTATTACCAGCTACATTGTTTCCTGAATGTCAGCTCGTCTTTGATTGCTATAGTTAATTACTCTGATCAATTTTTTTCAATCTGTTAGTTGTTTTTGCATCTATTAAAACTGTAAGTTAGTAGAAAATCAAACACACATGTGCATTGAATTTAGAAGGAAAACATAGGTTTGACCTAGATAGACATATCATCCAGGGACGAAGAAATAGTAGCCACGCACTTCAGAGGATTTATGCTCAGTTCTCCAGGTAAGCCTTAGAAAAGAAAAACATGACCTGGGCAAGCGTCAAAACTATTTCAAGGGCTTTTATGACTTTGAGCAGAAACTTTTCCAGCTCAAGGCTTATGCTACTTTCAAACATCACATTCTTTGCATCTTCCTTCTCTCTGTTATGTGCCAAGCTGTAATGTTGCACCAGTAAATCACAGAGTGCCATTCTTTGTCTTTGTGCAGACAGAACCCACAGCTGCCATGGTTGCCTACTTAAATACCTTATTTATGCTCTCTGCCTCAGTGCACACTTCTCCCAACACGGCCCATTAATCTGAAGAAGAACTGGAAGGAGCTGGCTCATGGGGGCACATTATATCTCATCATTGCTGGAATGGGTTGTGTAGCTGTATAATCCTTTTAAAATAATCCCTTATATCCCTTACTTTCTTACACACTCGTCTCAGTCATTGCATAAATTTCCATCAATTTTCCAGTAACAAAAGATGACAAACATGCTTAGACATCTGAATAAATAGCCACGCAATAAAAAAAGGTGGTGGTTTATTTTAAATTCTGCTTCTCCGTTTGCCCACTTTGTTTCCCATACTGGTTTATTTATTTCCATTGTGATCATCTTTCAGCACCATCTTTTACTGCTTTCTCAGCTTATGTCTTTATGGAGCCATAAGAAAATACCCTAAAATTTGTTTAATCATCAGTGAGTCAACGGAGAAGAGCCATTAAATCTGTGTGGTCCACACAGCAGTGTCTAAAAAAAAAATCTCAAACTGTGCTGGAAAACACTCATCTCTTTGGCCGTCACACCTAAATGGCGCTCTTCTCGTCACAGCACCGCGGCACATCAAATGCCTGGCTCGAAACTCGGCCGCTCAGGACTGAAGTTTGAGGAGGAGTCCTGAGGGTTTGTGAGCAGAGTTAACACCAGGGTCACTGACATCTTCATCAACTGGCTCCAATCCAGACAGCTGAAGGAAACTTTAGGACTCTGAAGTAGAGACATCTCTTTGAGTCTGCTGTATTTCTGGAGATTTATTGGCCAAAACATGTGCAGGTGGGTTTTAGTTGCTTTTACAACACAAGTAAAAAAAAAAAGGCAGCACAACACATACCTAACATGCTAAACACACATTCAGAACATGTATGTATTAGTTCTGCCAAAAGGTCAACATTCATCAAATTTGCCACAATGTGAGAAACTCTGAAGACGGCATTGTTTGACTGCAACTACCAATACAACGGCTCCTGCCAGCACGTACTGACCTTACATGTTTAAAAGTTTTTTGGCTGTGTTAATGCGGGTCCCGTATTCAGAACTCCTCCATCCTGTGGCCATGGTGTGCTTTTTACCAGATGTAAACTCGGTTAAAATTGATAGGCTGCCAGTTGTGTAATGGGATGGTTTAAAATTTGATACCTGTTGTGGTGGGAGCAGCTCTTGCTCTGTTTGTGATTTTTAACAACCACCCTTTGTCACCCTGCCCTTTTGATTCTCTTTGAGTCAACATGCAAGAAAAACATGAGTTCAATGGGTCATATGCAAAACAGGTAAGGATTTAGGTGAAATAACTCTTTTTTTATTCTAATTTCCAATCTTTAAAACTAAAAAAAATAATAAATGCTTTGGTTGTAATGTTTAAAGTAGTTTTTTTAGTTTTCTTTTTTTTTTTTTTTTTTAGGGTTCTCTAATAAAATGTGTTTTGGTTAAAAGGCCAAATACATTTTAAAGCCAGAAAACCAACAAGTTTTGAAAATACAGTAAAGATAAATGTTTCGCCTTTTCAGGGGGGGTTTGATTGATAAGTAAACTTATAAAGCACTTTTCTGAAACAAAACTAGCTTTTTGAGTCCACAAAATTATTTTATTATTTTAATTATTTCTAAAATTACACACTTACAAACATAATTTTTCATGACATTTGAACGATCGGTTTTCCTGACAAAAAAGAACTTTTTTTAATGCTGCATCAATTTTGTCAACACTGACAAAAATATGGTTATAAATTTTTAAAGGTGGTGGAAATTAGTGAATTTAAATTCAAATGGAAAGATTTATTTTTATTTTTCTCAGAGTAATTGACAACCTTGAAACTTGAATTTGAGGAAAGTAAGCTGACAGAAAGTTAAAAGAAGAAGGCACAGTTCATTCCCACTAAAGTTTGGTTCAAACAGAGAATCAGTAGCCAGACCACAAAACCAGAGATGTTTTCTACAGAGCCCCTAAGGGGACATGGAGAAAAAAAAAAAAGGAACGAAATCCCGACTTATTATCTCGAGATCCTGACTTTTTATCTCGAGATCCCGAGATCCCGGCTTAGTTTCTCGAGATCCTGCGAAAAAAAAAAAAAAGTCGGGATCTCGAGATAATAAGTCGGGATTTCTTTCCTTTTTTTTTTTCTCCATGTCCCCTTAGGGGCTCCGTAGTTTTCTACAGTCTGCAGGTACAGAAATGTGTTGTTTTTCTGTGGTTTTTACTTTTCATATGTCAGTACTGAATGCCTCCTGTTTAGTCAAATTGGCCTGAAGCCAACATATTAAATGTTTGGAAAAATTACAAGTTGTTACTATAATGCTTTTTGTTGTCTTTTGTCGCCAAGTTAAAGATATATATCAATCAATTTAAACAGACGCAGCTGTTGTTTTGCACATACAGCCCAACAATTCTTGTTGTTTTAAGATATGAAATATGGGTCCCATATTCAGATCGCCTCCATCTCTTGTTCTTTCAGCAAGGTGAGGTTTCCTAAAATTGATAAGAGTGCCAGATTCCTAAATCAGTGCCTTGAAAATCTGATCTCATTGTGGAGAAAGGGGTGGGTAATATAAGTGCCAAAATTGACTTCTGCTGTGAAATACCCCACTGTAGCGTAACACTGATTTCACACAAAACCCAGTCGATACATGTGTTGAACATTTTGACGATTGCTTTGGCATGCAGACAAACTGAATTAGCCTTTGGGTCTTGTCTTCAATATTCAGCCAGACAGCAGCTGAAATCATCCTGAAGCACACCAAAAAATTGCATCCCTGTCAGAGACTGTTTAGTCTCTGCATGCACCAAGCCAAACTTATTGACTCCCGCACATCACCAGTCCCAAAAAGAAAAGAGCTCATCTGGGTCTCTTGAAGGAGGACCCAGACGAGCTGAAATTGCTCAGACAGTCTATTCAGCTGTCTGAGGTTCATACCTGAAACTGAATTCAAATGTGTTTGGTTAAAGAAAAATCTCCATCTGTTCAGCACAGAAAACATTATTGAACAATTTCTATTCATTTCAATATAACTGCTTTTATTTGTGTAGAGAATAATACTGAACAGTGATATATTCCCAGACTGGGTATTAGACCCGGGCTAAACATTTTATAGTTCTAAAGAGTCAAACTCTGACAGCAAATGGAGACCTACATTAAACCCTTGATGCTTGTTTACATCAGCTCTCAGCGTTTATATGGACTGTCACTTTGACAGCAGCTCTGTGGTGGGCTTTAAGTGTTTGTGTAAGCAGAATTAGGACTGTTTCTGTATGTCTGCATTAACAGATAACATTAAGGCTTGTAAAAGCCCCCATCCGTTTGAGATATACACATAATTTAAGCTCAGGATCTAGTATGTTTTTTAGCCCTTGAGTGTATCTTAATATGCACATGTTTACATAATAAGAAATGTGATAAGCTTAACACTGACTTCTCCAGTCAGGGAAGAAAAGAAACTTCTGCAACCTTTGTTCACGTTCAGCTAAAGGTTAATTTGTCTTTATCATTTCAGTAATTTTAGGAAGTGTAGTATTATTACCTATGTTGTTAATTAAACTCATACCCAGATAAAATTCAAAGTTATGTTAAAGCATTATCATTTAATAAATAACTTATTTTCTTTTGTAAATTAACAAAGTTACTCTGAATGGTTTCTTATCACAGGTCTCAAAGTGAGATGGAGGTGAGTCTTTATTAGTGTCAACAAACAGACTTAGTCAATCTAAAAGATTTTTAAAACCTTTAGAAAAGATATGAGTAAATTCTTCAATATATAGTTTGAACTGGAGCATACAGAAAAGTTCACAGATTTGTGTTCAGGCTTTTATCGAGTCATCTCTGTAGTCTCTCCCTGTAATTTGGAGGCATTGTGCTGATATGAAAAGGCAGTTGTTGTTTCTTGCTGGCCGACCTGGCGTCCCTCTGCCTCTCTTATACATCCCAAAGCTTTTCTAGGAGGCTGTTTATGTGTTGAGTGCAGCACTCCGTGGAGCTTAGGGCCTAATGGAGTGTGAGAGAGGGGCCTGGGCTTCTTCAGCTTGCGCTCAGCTGTACAAACATGCGCCACAACGCAACTCTTGGTCTGTCTTGCTATGCTCTAGTCAGTCCTTCTGCCAGTCCATGTGTCTGCTCTGTTCACAATTTGTCAAGTTTATTTTTACTTTTATAAATTAATTTTTATCGTTTTCTGCACTGTCTAGTCCACTTCTGCACTTATTTTATTTCACTGCCAAAACCAACAAGGCAGAGTAGAAAATATCCTGGTTTCTTTCTTGACATGCTGCTTCAAGATGTTTACAGAGGTGAAAAGAGTGCAGGCTCATGTGGTAGCTCTCTGGGCCGTAATGTTTAATGCAATGCAATGTTTATTTTTATGGTAAAACAAAGCAGAAGGATGATGAAATAAAGAAATACTCATCTTTTGCCATCTTGACATTCTCTCGGCACAATGTGACACTTTGCTGTGCACTGCACGATTTCCACATTTTGTCATGTTACACACACAAGACCAAAGTATGTTATTAGGACTGACCAGCAAAATGTAATATGAAGTAGAAAGGAAATTATTAATACTATTAAGAAGACCATGTGCAAGAGTATTCAGCCCCCTTTTTTTCCTGATAACAATAAATAAAATCCAAAGAAAGCAAATTTGCCCTAATAAATAGAGTCAACATCTAATTAAATAAAAGATTAAGTGATTAACATAAGATTAACATCTAATTAAATTAAAGATTACATTTAATAAAAGATTAAGTGAAGTTTGCTAGAGAACATTGTTGAAAAATAGCATTATTAAGATGTAAGAACACTGCATACATTTTAAGGACAAAGTTGGATAAAATGGATGAAGAGAGACATTAAAAAAAGAGATTTTAATGAAACCTCATTATTACTCTAGCAGTGAAAGCCACAATTATAATTCAATTGCAAGCAGTGACTTACCTCCACATTCAAGGAAATAGTGAGTACTAAAAGTTGGTCATTCCATAATTAGAAATAACAAGTTGGTTTGAGAAGATAAGTTCGGTCTGTCACTCTGAATGCAAGTGATTGAAAAAATCCTCAACTGTGATACCAAGACAGGATCTGGAGATCTGGACTCTCTGAATTCAAGCATCAGAAAGAGGTTTAAGGAACTTTGAGCATGTCTGGATAGACCTGTATGAGATGATAGAAAGACAGATAACTACTGTTACATTCAAGGTTCACTATCTATTGTACAAAATAAAACTTTGATGTCGATGAGCCACAGCGCCAGACTACTACTAGGCAAGGTTCCTCTCCCGTCAGTACTGAAGAGAGAAATTAGTTTACATTCAAAAAAGTTAAAAGTTTACATTAAACATAATTTTATATCAATATAGACCAAAATTTTAGGAATATTGATAAATCCTGGGACTTGCAAGGTGTAGCGAATTAAGTGTTTCCTCTGGGGGGAAAGTAGAACTCAACCAACAAATGTAAAACCTGAAGTTACAGACATAACTTTCATAATTTTATGAAACATTACAAAATAATTTAAAGTAACAACCATGGATATATCCATTTAAAAGTTTATTCAATTAGTTTTCACTAATGTGGACACAGTTATAATGAATACATTTCAGTTAATAAATAATCCAAAAGATGAATGACAGAAAATCTGTTAGAACAGGAAGTAGATCTACTTTATAAAGAACTTTTGACTTATTGACCTTGTGGCTGTTAATGACCTGCTCCAAATTAGCAGTTTCTTTGTCTCCATGTTTATATGAAAAAGGCCATCTTCCATGTCTCAGAGTTCCTCCTTTCCAGCAGCATTAATGGACCATGTCATGATTGATCATTGCATCATTATGCATCTTCCATTGCCAAGTCCTAGTCGACACATGCTGCCTTCCCAGAAGGCCGTACTCTGGAGCGAGTGTGGCTCTGTGGAGTGGAAATCTCTAAGGTTGTGGCTCACCATCCTCCAAAGTACAAGCACCTGAAAAAATAGGCCAGCCTTCACATTTCCAAGCGGCAGCACCGCTGAGTTAAATATAGATGCATTATGCCTCAGATTTAACTGTATCCAAACACTTTAAAGATGACTGTCTTACAAGATTCTTACTGCATAGAAATGACTGTCTTAAACAAGGGGATATGTGTATGCGAGTGGCATGAAATGTCACCCAGAGCAGAATGCTTTGTGGTGATTTCATGAGAAATTAATGCTTTCATTAATGATTTTTGGGAACATGTAGAACTTCCACAAGGACTATCCAACTCAAAGCTGCTGAACAAGCAGTGCAGGTTTCTTTTGGGCACTTAGTGGGTAACGGTAGGAGCCAGGTTCAGCTTTGGCCAGCATGGGAAGAAAGTGGAGCTTATAAGGTTAGCAAATAGCCAAAATGGCTCATTACATTACTATAAAAAAGAAGTACATGTACAGATTTCTCTGGCCACTCTTAATGTGTCATTTAAGCATTTTATCATCATGATTCCTTTCTCCCTGCATTTAACTTAAAGTATCTGGCATTTTTAAATGATTTTTATTAGTTAATATTATATTAGTAGCATAGTTGCCTTGAGACAAAAACATGGACGGACAGTAAGTGGTTACTCTAAGTTGTCCAGAAATATGAGTGTGTGTGTGTGTGCATGGTTGTTTGTCTTGTGTGTCTCTCTGTTTGTGTAACCTGTGGACAAGCAGCTTGTGTAAAGTGTTCCCTGCCTTCAGCCCAATTACTTTTGGAGACAGGGGCCTAAAAGAGTAGTCAATTAAATGGTAAATTAATCTTCCCCCCAAATATTCTTTAATAGTGGAAGGAAGCCAGAGCACCCAGAAAAAATCCTTCTATAAACTGGATAAATATGCTGACCCACAAACTGTAAAAAGAGGAGTTTAACTCAGGACCTTCTTCCTGCATGACTTTTGTTTACGTTTTGTTTGCAAACAAATGTCAATGTACAATACCAGACTGTCTGTGTTGAATTAATGACCAGTTCTTTCAACAAAGTGTGAATATATAACATAGCTAGCATTAGCTTCTGCTAACTATTTTGTAGGTAATAGATTAATGCTATCTTGAGAAAACTAACTAGACTGTGAATACAATGTTTCTGAAATTGGTTTGATATTTTCGTTTTTAATGAACGTTTCCCAAAAATTGTGGGACATAATCAAATGTGGTTTTTTTGCAAAATGTCTCCCGGACATTTGCAAACATTTGGACATTTGCAACTCTAGATCATATTTTTTGTATTGAAATTTAAGCTAAACATTTTTTTAATCAAAATTAACATCAGAAAGACTGTATCCCTACATTAAGACTGTTTTACCTGTGCAATGCTGCACCTGTTGTCCAAGTATTATTGCTCAATTTTCTCTTGGTTTTTGTCCCTCCACCATCAGTAAAACAACTTAAAGTGTCTCTGAAATAATTGCAGCTCTGTGACCAAAGTGCTGAAATTTCTCTCACTGACAGCTTCACTACTTCATAATGATGCATTACAAAGAAAAACACGTTTGAAGTTACATTAGTCCTCTGTGTCAGGTTGTGTGTGTGTGAGAGTGAGTGTTTGTGTCATTATGAATAATCCCAAATGTATGTCCCTCTCAATATATCTCACAATGAAGCATTTTCGTGCTACTTGTTACATATTTTCCATTTTAAACATCGCGTTCATTTCTCATACTTCATTACGACCTCGCTGATGTGTTTTTGGCCGAAATTGAAACAGTGGGAGCTTAAAGTAATGGTTTGTGAAATTAAATTTGATTCAGCATGCAAGTGTTTTAATGGTTAATGGGCACATATAACCACATGGCCCTAAGAAATAAATCAAGAATTGTCTGATTGGAGCAGAATGGGGTGAAGAAAAATTACATTTAAGATCGGAGGGAAACTATTTTAGATATATCTGCTCCCTGGTGTCGAGTATCTACCTATGTTGCTACAATTAACAAACATTTCAAGATATTGCTAGATTGATAAAGTTAAACTGCGTTTGAACTGAAATATTTATTTTTTTATTTTAATTTCAATTACTTGTGTCATCTGCTCAAAGGCTTATCTAAATATTTCTTTCAATTAAAAAAAAAATCTAGCTTTATCATTAATTTAATTAATTAATTTCTGACAAATATTGAAACGTCTAAAATTGAAGTTATCCCTGGCACATCATGACATATTATCATCAGATGCGCCTTCTTTAATATATGTTTAGAAGTGATATTTTGTATTATATCTTAAGACTGAAAAATAGCAAATTTTCAGAAACTTGTTTATGTTTTGGAAAAATTTACCATAGAAAATATCTAATAAAGTCGACTGAGAAAAAGGAAGGAGTGGATGAAAGATAAATACACATTGTTTTGGAAGACCAAATTTTTTTAGAATATTAAAAGCATTGTAATTAGATATTTAAAAAAACAAGCTGTATTTTTTTTATTATTAATTTACTTAAAATATTAATGTTTTACCTTTTCCTCTAAAGTGAACATCTTGCCTATGTTCTCCCATTTCCTATCATTCCACTAACAATACTTTGCCACATGTGTGAAATGGACCTAAGAGAGTGAAATTGGATCCTGGATGTTAAAGAATGTGTAAAACGCATAACACATGGCCTGTTAATGCCAGCTCGCTGTGCAGGATGTAAGGGTCATCAATGTTGCCAAGACAACAGGAACTCTGCCAAAGCCATCAGTTTTTTGAAAAACATCGTTAAAAGCTGCAATGTTGTCAGAAACATACAAGTACGTTTTGAAATAAGAATCACCTGATCAATAAAACTTTATGGCATGGCACATAAACAAAGTTAGTTGCATTTATTTGGTGTTTTGGTTCCTATTTGTCTCTTTTTGTAGCATTTTTCAAGCAAAGTTACCTGCCTTAGTGAGCATTATTGATCGCATTGTATTTATTTTTTGCTTTTATGAGCAGATTGCTTTCCAAGTATGAATGCAAACAGTTAAGTTGTGTCACTGCTCACATTTCCCTCCAGTTTCCACCTATCTGCCATCTTGATGGCAATTTTTCTCAACATTTACTAACAGTGCCTGTAATTCTTTCCTCTGGAATTTTATTTGCTCATTAGTTGAAGTTGCAAAAATCAGTATTATTGATTAAGTAAATTATTAAAAGTTTGCAAATCTACATGCTATTAGATTTTTTTTTAGTAGTGATACAATGAAGACTTTTAAACTGCACTGAAGTCATTTTGTTTCATCACACAAACTGTTATCACCACTTATAAAACCTAAATTTGACAGATTTGACTCGATTCAACCTATCAGCTGATGTGCAGCGCATCATTCTCAGCCATGTAGGACCTGAGATCTGCCAGCAGAGGGCACTCCATCTCTGTTTTTGCTCCTCCAGCTGCAACAGAGCTTTAATTCTCTCCTTCACAGCCCCACAAGAGCCCCAGTGTGACAAGTTTACATAGACCATCTGCAGACCTCCCTACAGCCATAAAAACACTAATCACAAGGTCATAAAAAGTGACTCCATAACGACACCCAGAATGCAGCGACTGGATTCAGTGTTGCAGACGCCAGCTTGTGAGTGTAGCTCTACATGAATGTGGTTATTGAAGTAGTTTTTTCAATAATGATTTTAAAACGGATCCCAGCAAGTTACACAAGGTGGTAGAGAGTGTTTAGGTAAGCAGTCTGAAGTTAAATAACTACAATATTGACTGAGCCATCAATAAACTCATTATCAAAACTTTAAGTATTTTCCACATTCTTAATATTTTTATTTATACAAGAAAACAGAAAAGTGTAGTCATTAGAACCTATGTAAACATATTTAGTAAAACGTCAAGCAAAATCTGCAAATATTACAATATTTTAGCAAAACATAAAAGCATAAAAACTGAGTATTCAATCTTTTATTTGAATTCTTTTCCTTTCTTTGTATTTTAGCCAAATACGCATACCTATTAGCAGTCATGCTGCTAAGAGTGACGAGTAAGTTGTGGATGCCAACCCTATATCAAGTTATGATTCTTGTGCAGGTTTAATAAATCAAGTCAAAAATCTGGAATAAAAATGTTTGGGTGAAAATATAAAATAGTCACCTAAAACAAACATGTATCAATTAAATATGCCTTACACTTATATAACCTTTTTGGTATTTGGAAACAAATGAAAGTTTGGGCCTTTCAATTAAAGCAATTTTACTTTTTCAAATTTTTAATTTAAAATTAAAGAAAATACAAAAAATCCACACAACCCTAATTTTATAGACATTAAAGTAAAAAAAATGCAATTAAAGGACAACCTTTAATTCATCTCTGTTTACCAGGGTATGATAAGTTTTAACATAACTTTTTTATATGCTTGTAGTTTTACATCAGATGTAAATGTGTGCCTTTAAAATATTCTACTTTAGTCTCATGACCCACAAAATATTTCCCCAAACATTTTTGGATAATCAAGACATTTTTTTTATCAAATGTGAAATGGAAATGTTTGTTCTTTGTGATTTACACGAGCTTTGGTCTCCAGTGGATGCCATTTTGTCCCTTTCTCTTCTTTATAATTGAATCATGAACACTGACTTTGACTGAAGCAATCATTCTGGAGTCTTTTGTAATCTCTTGGATTAGTCATTGATGATAGACTCTGAACTCCTGGTAAAATTCACCACTGTCCAATGTTTTTTCCATTTGTGGAAAAAATGACTCTCACTGTGGTTCATCTGTATCGCAAAGGAGCTTAGAAATTGTTTTGCAACCTACTGCAGACAGATACATTTCTGTAATTTTCAGTATAATTGGACATGATGATGTTTCTTTATATAATCTTTTGCCCCAATTTGTGTTATCAGACAAGTTCTATTCCAATAAATTTTTTTATTGTTAAGGTCTGGGAGTAATGTGTGGTAACTGATGTTCAACTCAGCTTAGTGTCATAATAGTGGGCATACAACCAAATGAATTTAAATTTTAGTAAAAACATCCATCCAGCCCCATTTATTATTGCAGGGTTACACCAAGGGCAGTCCTGAGGTTGAAGTTTACTGTTTAAAACAGTAAACTTCAAAATAAATTTGTAAAGTTGTTTACAAATTTGAAAAGTAAAAAAATTCAATAAAAATGTATCTTTCTGTAGCATTTTGATAGTAAAAACACATTTTTGCACCTAAATTCACTTATTTCAGCTTTTTGACATTAGCCAGTTTAAAATGCTAACTTCAGTCATGGAAATAAAAGCATGAACCCAGGCTGTCTGGCCAACCTGGTTCAATCTCTGTACGGCTTTCCACAGAAAGAAAAGACACAGGAGAACGATTGACAGACAACCACCGTGGAGCTAAAATTTATTACATCAACAAGCTGCCCAATATGAGAAATCAAACATCGAGGGATGTTATCGCGGTGAAATCATTACATACCACCCACCTTGTTCTCATGCACAGCAGGAGGGAGTCCGAAGAGAAAAGTTTTATGATGGATTGTCTGGGGGCAGCGGGGCTTGGTTCATCGCTTGGCCCCCGAACTCAGTGGGCCAGTGAGCGGGCACTTGTCATCTGGAGTGCGAGGCAGCTGGGGTTATCCTCAGAGACACAGCGGGGTGAAGTGGGTGACCATGTTTGAGGTCCGCCCAGCTGTTATTGCCCCTAATATTCAACAGATGTCTGGGTTCTCAATCCGCTAAGTCCTCTCACATGTGGAGTGGAGAAAATCAAAGCGAAGATCTTGCAGCCGGCTGAGCAACAGGCTGTGTGCACACAGTTACAGCTGTTATGGTGCATTTATTCAAACTCTATTATTAACCATTTAGTGGGATATATGTTTTCATTTTATTTTTTGATTTGATGCATTTTGACTTTATGTTTTCTACCCCTAACTGTATTCTTGTTGGTTTTTTGTCACCAATAAATTTTTCACTCTGTAACATCTGGGACGGGGGACCTTATAGTTTGGTGCATTTATATTTTTGTTGTTAAAAATATTCAAAATGCACAATGTCCCTCTTACACAAATACCGATTCACTATTACAATGATAGGGGCTTTTACAATAATATTTGTGTAAAGGGTGAGTAAAACTGTAACACCATATATTTTGTTAAATATAGCTGCTCGGGTTCCTTCACATTATTCAAAATTTAGCAACACTCAGCTAATCCTAATTCTGAACTTTTATGTCATCGCCTCCAAAAGATTCGTCTTAAATTTGTTTGTAATGGCAGTGTCTCTTACACAAATATTTATCACACTTTGCCTGTATGGCCCTAAAAATATTACACATTGCAGTCATGTCAAGCTCTCTTCTCAGCGAGAGAAATCCTACGCTTCCAAACGTGCATGCAAAAGAAAAAAAAATGGAGCTAAATAAAAAGCAGCACTGTGCTCAAACACATAATCCATGCAGAGGCTTTCGTTTGAGGGCGAAAATAAGAAAGTGGAGAGTTGCTTTGCTCCAAGTGGTCACAAGGGGGTTGAGCATTTCGAGCCTCGGCTCACACAGCTCGCTTACTTTGGAGAGCGCTTCAGGGAAAGCAACATTAGATATAATGAAACATTCACTGGTCGGCCCTCTTTCCAGCCTTCGCGCTCTTTCACTTCCACAGAGGACATTCTGACTGAAATCTTTCTACAACTTGCCTTAGTGACCATCTCTGAGCACACAGGAGAAACATGGAACTGTATGAGAAAGAGATTAGATTGATTTAATCATCTTTTCTTTTAAAACAAAAGTAAGTTTTGGCCTTATATGTGTAAAACACTAATAAAATGGTTGCTTCTCCATTAGTCTGCCTCACTGATCTCACCGCTTATAGCTGCCAAAGATAGGATTAGAAAATGCAGAAAGCCCTTAAGATGATGATAGTTTTTCACTCTTAAGTGCAAACTGTAAAATGTTATGTGGGTCAGAAGTTGATCAAAAACGCACCACCTTTCAGATTTAGAGTTTAGCATGTGAGGCACTTGCCTCAGCTTGTTTTTGCAGGAAAAGGGGAAATATAGGATTTCATTATGCTGAATTACTGCAGGAGACGAAGTTCACATGTTATGTTTTTACTTATTTCCCCCTCCTCCTGAATTAATGCCGTTTTTTTTCCTGGTTTCCGCTGTGGTCCTGTGTGGGACACACACTTGGCCACAGCAATGGCCGTGGAGACACTCCCAAGTATATAAATTCACTCACTTGCTCTGAGACGCATTGATTCGCTCCCAAATACCCAAGCAACTGTGAAAAAGATGGACTCCACAAATCAAGTACTGGTTCATAACGAGCATTTCTTGCCATCTGAGGAAAATATTCACGATTTGAGGAGCTTTTATGAGGAAGGTGATGGCAGATTGACACCAGATGTGTCATAAATTATCAGTAGAGAGATGCCAAGCTAAATAGTCCAGTATAAATATACAGCAACTCCAAATATACTCGTCGCTTCAAATTCAAAAACTTCTCTGTGTAAGTCTATTTTAAACGACTGTGACATTTCTGAATATTTAGAGAGGGAGCCATGTACATTTTTGGCAGAAACTAATATTGCTTTATTGTGATCAAATCACTGGTAATAGATTAAGACAAATCACATGAAATGTTTTTTTTTTTTGCCATTTTTTTATCTGCTTCCTGCTTTGGATCTAAATCATTATTAATAAAGTAAATGTCAGTGTATGCCTGAGAAATAAATCTTTTAATTTATTCATCTCATAAATCTACAATTTTTTAGCTGCTTTATACTTATGTAATGTGTATTTTTATGTCCTTTTTCAGAAAAGTAATTATTAAATGTAATGTTTATTTTTCACTTCCTTTTTTACTAAATTAATAAGTAAGAATAACACACAAAAGCAATTTAAGGAAGCTTTACTTACTGGTTGTAAATAAATAAATGCATGTTCTTGCTGACTTTCTGTTGGAAGTGGAGAATTAGTTATATAATTTGTATTTGCTGTTGCTCTAAGTGTTACTAGAAAGAAGTTGAGACACAGAGAGGAACACACACACACAAGACATAAAATTGTCTTTTTCTGGGCAAAGACAGAGAACAGCAAATCTGTGATTGTTTACATTTAACCAAATTAGTTTTATGACATTTAACCATTTAAAGTGTTGCAGATGTCGAAGCTAGAAACTACTTTTTCACACTTGTTCTTGTAAAAAAAAAAAAAAAACACATTTAATCACTTCTAGCAAAATCCAAAACATTAGGACTGTTCAAGGTATTCTTCAATGTAAGTTTCATGTAACTTTTAGTGTTTTTGAAATTACAAGAAAGTATATTTACATCGTTAGGACCACATTAAAATGAAACAAATGTAAAAGCATAGTTTATTTAAGCTATATGTACATATATATATATATATATTTTTTTTTTTTTTTTTTTTTTTTTTGCGAGAGTAACGATGAACTGTCTTTTAGCTGATTACGTCCATTGGGACTGTGTTTGTGTTTTTGGGTTATAAGTAAAGATGCAGATATAGAAGATTGGTGCTACCCTCAGGTTAAGATAAATTTAGCATTTCAGCTTCAATACTCATTCCTACTGACCCCAATGTGCTCTGGAAAAAAATGTGTAAGTGCAACAGCATTGATGACGTCCTTCAACAAGAACGTGTCTCCCTAGTCAAAGTGCCGAGGCCTGGCCAGCATAGGTTAGTGTGAACGTAAATAAACCCCATTATTCAGTCATCTCCCCGGCTCCTGTCGCACTCTGGAGGTAAACACAGAACTTCCTGCAAAGTACTTCTGGTGCAGTTAGATCAGCCACAACAACATTAAATATCTTCAACCCTGCAGCGAACGGCGATGAAAACAAAGAGGACCGATCCCACTCAGAGGTGAGTAACCTACAGTGAAAAGGTCAATTAAGTAAGTGTGTCTGCAATATTTGTCCAAACACCAACTGAGTCATGTTTGGGAGCAGCAAAGTGGTCTGTGTGACTTAATGAAATGTGACAAACTGTTTCCATACAAACAGCAAAGTGTTCTCACCAACACGAGTGTTATTGACATGACCGTTGGGTCATTCAACACACTAAAGAAATTTAAACTTGGAAGTAAGGGGATCTGTAGAAAAACAGATTATCAGCATATCTGAGTCAATGCCTTTCTATGCTGCAGCTCAGTAGCTCTGCAAATTGTACTTTAGTTTTAATCAGTGTGACATATTAACAAAAAGTCATCTTTAATATGATAATATTTGGAATATTGGGCAGATTATCAATAAACAGTCTTGCTTGTGTTTACCTAACATGTTTAAGCTGTATATCTCAAAAGAAGATCAGAGAAATCAACTCAGTAAATAAAATCTACTTAAACCAACACATTGCAGAAATGTTTATACTCCTCAAAGCTTTCAATATTTATTTGTATTGCAAAAACACACTTTAATGTATCTTAAAGTTGTATCTTAGCAACATATTATGCATTAAAAATGTGCAGAAGTGTGTGAACAGAAAAATACCAAATGGTTGTTAAAATAATTGTTTACAAATGCAAAAATACTTTTTTTGTTCACTTGGATGCCTCAAAAGGAATTGAGCTCCCTCTATTGGCTTCTAAAGTCACCTAATTTGTAAATTTTGTAATTGTGTGTGTAATTTTGGAACATTAGTGATCAAATAGCTCCATGAAGACTCACAAAACCAAGGAGAAGCTTAGAGAAGAGTTGGGGTATTGATCATGTCACAGACACTGTTCAATCATGGATAGAAAGAGTTGAACTGAACTGAAAAAATGTCAAGCTATAGATTTGTAAAGCTGACAAAGACCAAAAGATTTGACTGGACTTTACTTGGGAGTATCAGAGTAAAAAGGAGGGATTTTATTTCTTATAAAGTGCCTTAAAGTTACATTTATTGGGAATGAGTACAACTGTTCAGGTATTACCTGAATTGAACAATTTAGGTACAAATGCAGACCAAATGTTTTCAGATTATTACTTGCAAACAAACTTCCATTTTGCACTTACTTCTAAATGACTTTGTTTGGTTCATCACATAAATTGCCTGACAATTTGTGAAAAATATTGAAGTATGAATCAGGATCTGTAGTTTAAATGTATGAAGACAATTTGCACAGTGAAATTAGCGTTCCGAAAACTTTAAGGTTTGGTATTTGTTCACATGGATGAGAGTTCAGGTTGTTCACAGTGAGCAGAGAAGGAAAGTCTCTGGTAGGCCCACCTAGACCCTGTGTTTATTGTTTGAGAAAGTGTCTTAGTGGAGGGGATTTGGCCACCAATCTTAAAGACGTCGAATGTGACCATCCGAGGCAGACCTGATGATGGCGAAACCGAAAGTGGACAAGGAAAAAGACGCTGTGAGGACACAAGGATGGTTTTGGACGTTGGGGGTTTCTGGTGTTTGAGGCCAAGAGGGCACATGGGAGCCATGGCCTGAGGATGGATCCCAGCCGACCCCCTCATAGGTGTCAATGTTATGACATGTGTACTGCTCCAGTGTTTTCTCTCACAACAAGAGCACTTCATCTTCCAGGGTGGCCTGGCCTCATAAAAAAGATCGAGATTTACATGCTGGGGATCCAACCAGCAACCTTCATCTCTTCCTGTTGCACTTATGCTTGACTTCCTGTGGGTTCGGCCCAAAGTCAGAGGTGATAAATAACTGCAGAATAGAGTGGGGAAACGTTCAATTACCTCTATGATGTACACCAAGCATAGCTACAATGTTTTATTCTTCAACTGTTTTTTCAAATCCTCCATATTAAAATAGTTTTTGTGCTACGTAGAGATGAGTATTATTAACCCCTTGTGGAGTACTCACTGTTTATGTGTGTTTTGTTTTATTAAATTTCTTTAAAACTGTTGCTCAATACATAAATACCAGAAACTATATTGTTCACAGCATTAAACAATAAGAAAATGTCCGAATAGACCTGATTAATGTTGAATAAAAGTGAATAAATAGAGCATGAAGAGGATTTTTGACGCATTTTTCCTCTTGACACAGAGGAGAAGTCTACACATGGAAAACATAAAGTTGGTTAATGAGGATCATGTGCTGTGTTCAGGCAGAAGATCACTGCGGTTGTCAAAGAGGTTTCTGGACATGATACTTATTGTCATGTATAATGACTTGTCAGGATTCATTAGGATTCATGCAGCTTTGCACAGAGTTTTGGAATATGCAGACTGTGCTGCATTTATCTTGATGAAACTCACTTGACACATTAAATTATGTTGATATGTCTTTGAAGACCTTGATGGGTTTTTTTTAATAAATTCACTTTTTTGATCACAGATTCATTTGAAATGTTTCATTGCTAATATACAAATTAATCTGTCAAGTTAACAGGATCCTGTGGTGTTTTTTATTACAGGAGAAGGTTTTTATTGTTTTTTTATATATATATATTTTTCCATGGTCTTATATAGTATTATCCCTCGTACAACTATAGTGGCCTCCTAGTGGCAATGAAACAGAAAACACTGTGGTACGTGACCCTCAGTTTCAGAGCAGCATCTATAAAGAGAATAAAGTTGGGCAATTATTTTTAAAAAGTATTATAAACTTCACATAAGACTGACATATCTTATGTATGTAAAATAGTAATAATAAAAAAAGTTCACTTTAGATGAACAGATTACTGCTTTTCACCATAATTTGCACATCTTCATATGTTGAGATTTCACATTTCATCACTGGAGGATTAGATCTTGATTTGTAATGAATAAAAAACTTAAGAAAAGAAATAATGAAGTGGACACATCCAAATGTTGTTTGTAAAGACTTAATATTGTGATGATATGCTGTGTTAGGAAGAGCAGGAACTTCTAAAAGAGACAGTGACCCAAATTCAAGGTGTTACATTACAATTGAACATTTCCACACTACAATTGATGTAACCATAATCTCTGGTCTGTGCCAGAATATTTGCAATCTTAAGCTCTTTGGGTTAGAAGCAGGAAAATTATCCAAACAACACCAGCAAGTGCATCTCTGAATTAAGATATGGCCAACTAAAAGTCCAGACTGAAATCTGAATGAGATGCTTTAAAAAGGCTATAAAATTATTTGAAACAATTCTGCTAAAAAAATGTGGGACAACATTTCTCCACAGACTCATCATGAGTTACTGCTGCAAACTGCGGCACAACCTTATTTCTTGGGGTAAATTACTTTTTCACATACCGGCATGTTGCTTTTTTTTGCTGAGTAACCAAAATCATCATTTTACAACTGCTGTTTCTCTAGGTTATTGCAGTGTCAAATTAAAATTTATCTCATGATTAAAACATTTTTATTTCAGAAAAATGCAAAAACCATATAAATCTGCACAGCAAAGGGTGTGTCTAAATGGCACCCATTTTGTGTCGCCTACAATCCCTACAGCCTGAGCGGAGGAATAACCTGGGAACTACTAGAAACAGCAAAAAATAAATAAATCAGATTAATTGCAACCAGGACGAATTTAAATTTTGAAAGTTTTCCCCTTTGCGAGAGGATTACAAGCAGCTGAAATATTAAAGTCACTCTGTGTTTAAGTAGCAAGCACCATGACAAGATCTGCAACATTTGTGCCGGACAAGAACTGACAAACCATCACTTAGTTCACACTACAAGAAACACCTCATCCTTTCCCCTGGCTGAATCAAGCTGCAGATCATTGTCTCCGCCACTGAGAGCGATTTTCCATCATGCCGCCACTGTCAGCACGAACATGAGGTCGACCTTTTAATCAGCTCATGGTTCACAGGGCCCCTGGCGCCAGTGAAAGGAACAGCCTCTCATCTTGTGGCACAAATAGTGACGGCCTTATGCCCCGTTGCCATTGCCAATATATTCAAACTGTGATGATGTTCCCACACAAATATTTCATGTTGTACCTTAGCATCCAAGACTCACAGTGCATGAGCAGGAGAGGAAACCTGTGTTTTATCACCCTTAGAAGGCTGCAAGCCAAAAGTCAATGAGAAGAAGTCTTTTGACGCGCCCCTGCACAAGGTTAATGCTCCTAACACACTTCAGTGTTGCAGCATTTCTTCACTGGGATGACCACATCTATTTTTCTTTACATATGAGGTCAAACTCTACCCACATGAAGCAGTCTCTGATTGCAAAGATAATTAAAGTGTTAATTTTAATGGTCATTTCCATTTTGTTAATTAAAGCAAACATTGCCTCAAGGGCCTCTCGCTGCAGTTCCACAACATGCTGGAGTGTTTCTTAAATATGTTAAATATATGCACCAAGGTGTGTTATAAACGAGGTTTTCTTTGCTAAGTGTCCCAGTCTATTTTTGTATGTCAAAGCGAATGATTGACTGCACAGAAAAAGAAAACATCTTAATGTGTGTGATGGTCCAGAAATAAGGTATTTATTCCAATTGGCTAAAAGAAAAGGGCTTTGAGTGTGACTTTTATCTTGGCCACTGATTTTTTCCTGCAAAATTGTAAAAGCATAAGTGTATAATTAGGATATAAGAGAAGTATAAACATCTTTAATTATGTAAGTGATTTCAGCTACTGCTGCTCCATTTATCAAAACCTGCTGCTCCTTAAGTTGAAATTACTTTTAAACAGACTGCAAAAAAAAAAAATAATTTTGTGAATGCACATGAAATCTCACCACCTATGTTAAACTAATCAGAAATCATTTAAGACCTATCACTACTTATTATCACTGCATCTTATATCTCTGCATCTGAAAGGAAATTCTAATCTGAAATAAAATCTCCCATTTAGCAGTTGGTTTGTTTTAAAACCTGGCATTAGTTTATTTAAACAGCACATCTGTTGGGTCCAGCTCACAGCTGGGTGCAGCTCATTCTATCAAAAGCTCTCTTTTTAGTCAGTTTTTTGCTCCCTTTTTCAAATTCATTTTCACGTTCACGGTGTGTACTCTCAGCAACGTTCGCTAGAAGAGAACATTACTGTAAATGACCATAGGTAGGGTTTTTTTTTTTTAGTTCACCCTGAAAACAGAAACACTCAGTCAGGTTCACGTTAGTCCTGTCAAAATATGTGATTGACCAGTATTTCAAAACATCACCTTCATATGTCAATATGTGCAGTAACACAAACTGCGAAGTGACTACATGTGGCTGCTGGACAACAGCCCACTTTGAGAAAGTTGGACGAGTGGGCGAGGGAGCGTTTCCATGTTTTCGTTTCAAAGTTCAACATCAGATTTTTGGGAAAAAAGGCTTTCCTCTAGTAATAATGACACATCTCTGTTCTCAGATTCTAGCATTTACAACTTGTACAGTTGACTTGCAAAGGTTTTCATAGACCTTGCACGTTTTTACATTTTCCCACTCTGCAATTTGTGTTTTTTAATTAGATCAACATAAACTAAAGCATCCAGTCAAACTAAATATCTGAATTTAAACTAAATATCTGAAAAGTGTGCCCCGTATTAGTTTCAGTCTTTTGTCCTTATTTATGCCCATTTTACTTTGCATAGCTGCTTAATCTTTGGCCTCTATGGCTGCTTCTGATTGATCCCAGGCAGTTTTTGTTAATGGCCACATCTCAGAAAGTTTGATGTCGTCAGGTAAAAGTTACAGACACAATGATTAGCTTGTTAGAGGTTTATTGAAGAAGGAGTTAGTTCGGCCAGATGGATCTGAATCCTCTCTGGAAAAAAAAGTTTGAGGTAAGAGTTGAAGAGAAAGTTTCCTTGCAGTTTGTAAATGGACATAAAGATCATGCAGATGTACATCCATCCATGTCTGTTTTCTTTGTTGCAGGGGGAATGAACTTGAGGAAGAGTATGAAATCTCAATAACATTTCACAAAATTCTTGGAAGACAATATTACCACATCCTTGTCATCTGTTGTGTATTCACTCATTAACTCCTTCCTAATTAGATCAGATGCGTTCCAGGTGGGGACCACACCTGCTAGAAAAAAGGTAAGGGAGACGACACAAAAACCAGCCCATCACTGTGGATATAGTAGATACTTTCATAGAACACCTGGATTTATTCTGAGTTAACAATGCACACAGATGAACTTAATTTACTAATTATAGGTCATTTCTGAACAAAGATTTTTGCAATGCATTTTATTTAGTGGCAGCAGAGGGACAGGGTACTTAAAACACTTAGGTTGCACACTTTTTAAGCATTTTGTGCATGAAAAAAATTTAAATTATGAGTCATTCACTTTCCACTTCATATTTATTAACCACTCTGGCATAAAATCCCAATAAAATACATTAAAGTTTATGGTTGTAATATTACAAAAATGTAGCCAGCTGATATGAAAAAAACTTTTCAAGTTAAACTTATAGCACATAGTTATATAGTTTTTTTTAAAGTTGTTCGAACAGGCCAGCAATGCAATCATTTTCAATGTATGACCTCATGTCTGCCTGCCTATTAGAGTTGAGCAGTGTTTCACTTCTGGGGCAAAGAATCATAGTCTTTCTCGCCCTGTTTTGACAGGGAGAGTTATGCCTTTCAGGCACCAGATTCACCACCAAGCTTCACGAGCTCGTGGAGAGCATTTAGGGCGCCACAGGGGCCTCTTGACCTAAGAGGAAGTCAGGAGTATAAAAGGTGACAAATTAGTTTGTAACTAAACAAAGACATGTGCAGAAATCCCCATGCTGAATCATAAGTGATTCTAAAAAACACTAACTGGCAAAAGGTGAGAATCTGTCAGGAAATAATTCATTCTAACTGCTTTGATTTAAAATTAATGCCAACCTTTGGAGCTCTGCCCCTCCTGTTACAAGAAATGTAAGAGCAGTAAGTCTCCCTCCACCAGCCTATGATGAATGGAGCTCTATGTGGGGGGAAAACCAACATGCTCATTTTAGAGATGCAAAAACTGACCAGAATTCTTTTAATAAGGCAATAAAATGAAAGGGGTGTGTATTATGATTCGTGTCTTTTTCGGTGCGAGGCAGTCAGAAGGAGCCTGATTATGTGACAGGTCACGAAACGCTCGGGGAGCGATCGTTTGTGGTGAAAAGAAAAATCAAGGCAATTTGTGCACTGTGGTTGGCAAAAGGTGCCACTCTTAGTCCTTTCCAAAACCCCTCACCGCAGTTTTCAATTCATGAGGCCGCAGATGTGAGAGAGCCCCTGTGGGAGGAACGAGCCTGTGCATCTCCATCTCATAATTAGAAGTTTCCCTCCAATTCAGATACTGAGTCTTTTGTCATCTGTCATGCAGGTTGTCTCCTTATGTCTTGTATTTCTTGAATTTTTAGTTGCAGGTGATGGCTGATTTAAATTTCTTTCAAACCTCACCAGATTCATAAGTTACCATCCAGCTCACACGCGTCATTCTGTTTTGTTCTCTCACACGTCAACATGATGATGTTCTCCTAACTACAGCTAATGTGATTTACACATATACTACATCAGCCATTTTAAGTGGGAATAACTAGAATTTAAAATTAACATTCATTTATTTAAGTATGTAAAACAAAAAAAAGTAGGGTGTCCTATATTTTTCAGATGAATGCACCTTTACACCTGCAAACAGGACAAAGTAAAACGTGCCACCGGTATACTCCTCCAGCACCTTGTATGTTTCTTTTCCCTCTGGAAAATAATGTGGCCTGTCAACTCATCTCCCCGGTCGCCTTGGTGGTCTTTGGCAAAGCCGCTGTCAGGGAATCCCCTGGTGTGCTGCTGACCTCTTCCTCAAACCTCTCCACTTATCTGCTGGAAAGGAAACAGGCTTCGCCGCCTCGGCTGGTCCGCCTGAAAGATGAAACCTGAGCAGGTCGCTCACTTTGTTGTGAGAGCAGACAGGAAGGAGTACCTGGTGGTAAAGTCATCACTGTGCAGCTCCATCACTCGGCTGCTGGTGCAGAGTTTTCACACATAAAAACAGCTATGATGAAGCAATTTCTCCTTAAGATGGTGCCTTCAGTAAGCCTTTGACTCCTTTTTAGCACCCAATCTTAAATGAAGAACAGCTTCTATTGCTACAAACTACTGTTTTTAATTACATTTCTCGATTGTTTTTAGAAAGATTTTGAGATTCTGGAGTGTCTCCATTAGCTAATTTTATTCATATAAATCTATTGCACCATAATTTCACCCCCAATTTTATCTGGACCAATCTGCTGTGAAGGGATTATTTAACTAGGAGCCCAGTTTGTGTGAGATTGGCATTATTTTGTGTCAGTAAAAGAGATGTTGCAACTCTTCCTGTAATTTGTGAAATGTATCTTCACTGACAGTTTTTTTTGTCTTATTTTACAAGAAAGTCTCTTCAAAAAAATTATTCAAACTTTATTCTCATTGGGTGTCTATGTACTTTTTCATTGAGCTAGAAACGATCCCTCTCGCATGTGTTGGTGCATGCGTGCGTGTGTGTGGGTGTGTATAGAGAGCAGAGAGCAGTCAGAGTAGCCCAGGACCTGGCGGGTCACAAAGGAAGCTTTGTAAAGGAAGCTAATGAGTGTTTTGTGAATGTCTCTTGATGCTCAGCAGCTCTGCAACACCTCTACAGCTCATCAACCTGAAGTGCATTTCTGTGTGCGCAAGTATGTTTATGTGTACAGTATATATGAGTGGTGTTTGGAATTATTTATTTCCACTTTTTAGAAATTATTTCTAATGTTTGTCCACTGTTTAAGCTGCGGTGTTTCTTCAGGGAGGTGAAGAGTTTGGTGGTGGATTTCCACGATGATTTCCAAATACGTGCCAGGAGTAAAACCCTATCACACCAAAGCAAATCCATCCAAAGCGCACATGATTCCTCTCATGCTGCACATCTCTTCTACTCCTGTGGTCAAGTACCTTGCAGTTATTATAGCTTATTTGTTCAAGTGGTTAGGAAATATTAAATATCACAGGTTCTCTGCAGAGACTGGCCAATAATTATCAACAGATGTCTGCCAGTTGTGCAAATTGCATTTAAGTGTGTGTGTGGGGGCTGGGGGGGTGCATTTGTGTGTGTGTGTGTTTGTGCTGTGGTAAGCTGGACAGAGACTGATGTGCATTAAAATGAGAGGTTGTGTTGTCATTACCCTGATGGAAGAATATGACTGCATCTGTGGTTTTGAGAAGTGGAATAAAAGTGATTGAAAGCCATTGAGTGGCAGCTAAAAGACAACATGGCTGCCCAACTAGTCAGTCATCCTGTGCAAGGTCAGTGTAAAGGGAGCAGCTCAATTTTCTTTTTCCCATTTTGGACATTATAGTAACCTTTCCTGCATATCTTGGATGACTAAAATGAACCATGTGTCAGGGTGATCTGGAATCTACGGAGCCCCTAAGGGGACATGGAGAAAAAAGAAAAGGAACGAAATCCCGACCTACTTTCTCGAGATCCCGACTTATTATCTCGAGATCCCGACCTTTTATCTCGAGATCCCGACTTAGTTTCTCGAGATCCCGCGAAAAAAAAAAAAAAAGTCGGGATCTCGAGATAAAAAGTCTGGATTTCTTTCCTCTTTTTTTTCTCCATGTCCCCTTAGGGGCTCCATAGGAATCTATACATCCAAAACAGTGAAAATATTTTCAGCAGGTAATCTTAAATATTTTTTATGAATATCTTTTAATAACAAAATAGCCACAATGTTCCTTGAAGATTGGGGGCTTTTCCTAAAAAAAAAACCCTTAATACATTTGTTTATATATCCAGAAGATTCCTTTTCAGGTTTAAAAATTATTCATACTTATATGAAACCTTATGATTACAACCAACAGATTCCACATTGTTTATTGAGTAACAAACATCATGGTAAAAATTCATGGTTATATAAATTTTATAGATTTTCTCAAATCTGGAGGTGTAGCAGTGTGCTGCTCTGAGGAATGCAGGTGTGTGTGTGTTAGCATAATTCCAAGATGAAAAGACATTAGCAAAGACAGAAATGTCATGTCATCTCCAAATTATTTGAAGTTTGACATCACAGATATTTCTTAAAAAGTGGAAACAATTGAGAAGTTTGTTAAATCTTCACAGAAGTAGAAAATCCTGAACACTCATCATGGTAGAAAGAAAACGTGAAACTGCAATAAAATAGCATGTTATAATAAAATAGCATACTAAATAAGCTGAAATGTAATTTTAAAACTGTTGAACCCATGTTCCTCCTTCACGAATGAACACATGAATAACTAAACTTTTAAACTTTTAGCATACTCCAAAACGCAGTCCTTACAAATCCAAAAAAAACACAACCACAATATTAATTGGACCTCATTCGTCATGTGAATGTTTAGGCAAAGACTGTCATTAAAACTGATTTCAGTCCATCGTTGCAGTCATTTATTTACCCAGATTTTATTATTGATGACATAGAGTCCCAAAGCTTTATGAAGTCTCCTCCAGCTCATCAGAGAGATTCTTGATGAGTTTAACATCTGGAGTCTGGTGGACAAAAACCTTTCTTACTCTGATGTTGATTCTTACTGTGAATTGGGAATTATCTAGACACATCAGAACAAATGAACTGTCTCACTGAGTTAAATTTTATGCTTTTCATGTTTACCCAGTCTAGTCTGTTAATAAGACTGGAGGGATGACCTAAAGTGGGACAGGCTTGCAAATGAAGAAGAAAAATCTGAAAGGGGCAAATACTTTTTGGGCCTTGTAGTCTTTTTGTTTATTTTGTTTGATTCTGACCAAGATGAATCAAACATTACAGGAACATTTTTAAAGTAAAGCTCTTACTTGCTTATTTTGATCGCTCCAGAATTTCTCACCAAAGGTGATTGAAGCTCTACTGGATTTTACAACCCATTAGAATGAAACACAAACACAGTAATTGCATTGAACATTTTTTGTTCTTTCAATCTACTAATCACATAATGTTTCACATTTCCCTGAATTACAGTCTGCAGGTATGAAGCTGTCAAACTTAACAGAACAACATTGCCACAGTTATTTAGGTGAAATATTAAAATGAATGTTTACTTTGTTTTTCTATTGATCTGTTTATAATGTATGTTTATATATATATATATTTGTGTGTGTGTGTTTGTATATGAATGTCTGTAATTTCTGCTTCGGTGAATGTGTTGTTTACAGAAAGTAAAACACAATGAGGTGTTTAACACAAGCCTTTTCTACCAAAGTGAGGCTGAGATCAGTGGTGTGTCTGCACGGGTAGGGTCAAAGGTCTCCAGGGCCCTAGAAACATGTGCTGAATGACAGGAAGATCCCCCACACTTTCTCCACACGTTCCACCCAAAACACTGACCTCTCTTGTCCCCCGTGGGTGCTCGCCCACCACACTCATTAGGCACTTAAAAGAAACCTTACACCAGAAGAAGCACATTGGAGCATGTGCCAAATTACATTAAGAGGTGACACCGGCCGAAACATGTGTCGATCCGCCACGCTCCTCCGCCGCTCCCATCTTCCACTTTAATCTGCTTGAGTCTCGTGTAGGAACTGTTGTTCATGGTGATTGTGGCTAAGTTGATTATAGGTTCAAAGATGGACAAATTGACACCAGGCGCTCTGCACATTGCTTAACTGATGGTGATACTGGGGTAAGAATAAAACTATTTACTGCCACTGGTTAAGAAAAAAATAACTTTATTATGTTTCACCATATCTGATCCTAAAATAAAATTTAAAAAGTCAATAACTACTTTGTTAGACAGTAATGTTATTGTCTAAAGTTTGTATTTGTTGCGGATTTTCTCAGATCCTTATTTACATACATTCCACTAATATTCCATCTATTGTTCCTCAGCAAGTTGATGAGAAGTCAAACTTAATCTATGAGCTTCAGACATAAATCTGGAAATGTAGCAATTTAACCAGGAAGTTAAAATGTATTTACATTTATTGTCCCCGTAGAATATAAAATGTTAAAGCCTAGTTCTCAAATTATTGTTAGGTTTGAGGTCAGGGCAATTCCTAAAGGTTATTGTTAGTCTGCTTTATTCACTCTCCTCAAACTCTACATTTGCATTTGGGATCAATGTCCTAACCGTGTCCATATTTCAACCATCTGACCTAAACTGTCACTATCAGATGAAAAACAATTACTTTGAACAAACTAAAAACCGCAAATTTAATTTTCTGGAATTCATTGATAAACTCAGTTTATTTATGTAGAACCAATCCACAGCAAATGTAATCTCATGGCACTTCAGATCAAAAAAAGGCTAAATTTGTTTCCAATTGCATAGATACATAAATACAATAAATCTAATTCATACCAATGTATCCAGTCATACAGACAGATTAGATTAATGAACAAATTTATGACAATCCAGTCAAATCCATCAAGTTATTGACTTTTCAGCAATTTCTCATAAAGATCAAGAATACAAGAGTCACTGTCGACAGTGAAGCCAGTTTAGCATCAACATGATATAAGAAAAGGCTGACTAAAAGTGAAACCGTTGCTCCAGAATGATAAATTAAATCATAGAATGAAATCTGCGAAGTGGCAGTCACATGGACAAGTCAGAAAAATGCTGCAGGAACATTTCATTTCATTTCATGGTTAAATCAGACAAAGACTGAAGTATTTGGTAACAATGAATGGAAGAATGTGAGGACACCACAAGGCAATGCCTTCAAGCCAAAGAGTGCTATATTTATTGGACTAAAATTGTTTGTCAAACAAGGTGATGATACTGTCACAAAGTTTCACTGCTAATGATGCCATTGAATTAGGAGAAATAGGAATAAGAAATAACAAGGACAATGTCCAAATTTTCAAAACTTAACCCCAAATTAGCAGATTGATTGTTGAAACTTGGACAGAATAGTTGTGATGTTCCAACATCACAACGATCTCAAATACAGATCAGAAGTGGAGTTGGAATGAATAAAACAGACTAACATTAATTTTCTGGAATGTTCTTCCCAAAGCTCTGACACCAAACCTAATAAAAATTATTAATGCCTTAAACTCAGGTCTGTGCCAGGAAAACAAACACTCTGATTTGATGAGTGGTCAACTATCCAGCCAGATTTATACCAGAGATTTGTTGATGGCTACAAAAAACCATCTGCTTTTTCAGTAACTTACGAAGAGCCTTATGATCAGATATTAGTGGAATTGGGTTTTTGTATTTAATAGACTGCCTTTCATAAATCATAAAAAGCTTCAAACGTGAATGATGAACATACGTAAACTTCTGACTGAGTTCATCATCACTTCACAACTCCATCCAGTGCAGCCAGTTGTTCCATGCCAGGTCTCTGAGCTGACTAAAGCATTATTTTACAAACTTAAACCAAATGTTTTTTGCTGACAAGTAAATGAACAACATTTTTTCTTCCCTGTATCCAACTCAAAGGACTGAAAATGAAAAGAAGTATGTGAAAGAAAAGATCTTCTATCTTGGAAAGTGTTAACAGGTTCTGAGATTTAGATGTGGGAGGGATGTTGCAACCAAGTTGAGTATACATTTGCACTAAGTGAAAAATCTACTGAGATTGAATTTTTTAAAGTTCAGTGACCAGACAGTCAACTATTATTAATAAAATCAGATAAGTGTACTTCTCTTCAAGTTATTCCAGGTGTTTTATTGAATGTGCCACTTGTTTAATGTAATTACATTCAGTTTATTTGTATTTTACCAATTCAGAACAAATATCTGAATTGGTAAATTCAGATATTTTATCACCACTTCTGATGATGTACACCATCAGAAGTGCAAATGATCTGCTTAACAATCTGTGGATTAAGCATGAAACAATATGAAAATTTTTGGATTGATCGTATTGATATTGTATTGATATAAACATTATCCTAGTTAACATGCTAAAATATGCAAAAATGCAGTTGTAAGTTAATTTACTAACAGAGATGCCAGCAGCACAACATAGTAATATGATGTTAGATATGTATATAATAACAAATTGGGACACTGCCCTTCATCAAACACAGTTGGGATTCTGCAGGTTTTTGAGTTTTTGCAGACAAAAACAAAAAAAAAACTAGAATATTGTAAGCAATTAATTTTTTGAAATGTGCTTCTTGAAGTTCAGGACACAAATTATTTATGTTTAAGGCTATTCCTGGGAAGGTTTGCTAGAGGTCCTTTCGTAGCTCATCTGTTGTTGAGTATTGCTTAACAACTTCAGATAAAAGATGTATTATTTTGGCAGTCCTGCTGAATATTTGAAAATACTTTGATGGAATAGTGGAATACACAAGAACACAAAAAAACAAATAAAAAACAGACATACTGAAGATTGCAGACAGGAATTTCTGCTTATCATGAAAACAAAATCCTCTTTAGAAAGTTAAAATACCAACAACAATAACTTTCAGTTATTTTTGGTGGTTGAAATATTCCTTTTTACCTGAATATCTGAGTAAATTTTACTATTCCATATGGTTTTGTTGGTTATTTCATTCCATAGCACTAATACCAAGTGTAGGAATCTGCATCATACATTCTTTTTATTCCTATTGTGGGCAGCTGATTGTTTTCACAGGATTTATAAAGCTTTTAATATCTTTAAGGGTAAACATGTGTCATTCATGAAGTTTTTGCATGGTAATAAAAATACAAAGTGACCACAATAATATTTTTTTTATTATTTTCTTTATGTTTTCTTTTTTTTATGAAATAAACCTACAAGATGAAACAAGATCAGACGCCTGGAAAACTCTTCCAGGCGTCTGATCTACCAAGATCAATGTTAGCTCCACTGCTAACATTGTTCCCTTCCACTTCTATGTCATGTCAAAACATATTCTTGATTCTCTTCATTATCCTCTTTGCTCATCTTTAAGCTTTTCCAGCTCTGCCTGTATGGATGCAACACAAAGCCTGCTGTGTTGAACAACCGCCTGTCCTCTGAGAGCCAGCCTTGCTTTTTTAGCTGGAGAACATAAGTGCTGACCCCAAGACAGAGCCCTTTCTCCCCTACTGTGAGTGACAGCCCTGCCTGAAATGTGGACACAGGACCTTGTTGCCCCCGATGGGAGGTAAGGGGCGCGCTCCCTCACAGCACTGCTGTCTGGGTGGCCTCAATCACAGAGGACATCTTCCACTGAAGGTACAGTACATGCAAACATATCAAATGTGAATCAGTATATTATGTTACGGTGAAAGTGCCTACCATTCAGCTTGCAGGTTTTCCTGGTGAGGGAAAAGTCCAACCTGCTTCAGCGCTTTAAAATTATCCGTGACGATCAAATTTCTTGTTTCTTTGCTCTGCAGATTAAACCCGGTTTGTGAAAGAAGAACATTAAATAATCAACCAGCTACTTTGGCCATTGAAGAGGAGCTCTACGCACGATTCCTCCAATCCATAACATCGTATGAAACTCAAACTGACTCACCCCGACTTCTGCCTTTTTAAAACAAGCTCACTCTTGGGCCAAAATCATTAGTAAAGTAATCCATCAGCCTAACCCTAAATCAGTGACCCAAACCACAATGTCAGGTTATACAGATGGTCTCATTCACAGTTCAGAAGACCCTGTTTAATGTGATCAGAGGAGGACAGATACACAGGTTCTAGAAGAAAAATGACAGAAAACATATTTGCATAAGAGGCAAAGTTCAATATGTCAATGTTTATAAATGTACAGTACCTTGAAAAGGAATGCATACCCATAAAGTTTTACACATTTTGCAAGAACCAGAAACTTCAAGTTATTTATTATGATTTTGTGTGATAGATTAACAGAAAGTAGTCCAAAGTTGAGAAGTGGGAGAGAAATGCTTAGTGCATTTTAATTTTAAGAACCACCTTTCACTTCAATTGCAAAGCTTTTGCAAGGCTGGACCGAGAACCTGGCATTTTTTGGCCATTGCGGCCCACCATAATTATTTATACGATATTAGAAGGTACACGATGTACCACAGGATATATTTGCATTTTGCGTTGTGCCATAAATAAAAATAAAGTACAGCAACCCACATGGAGGAGAGTAAGCATGTTAAAAAAAATTATGTTCTTTCAACACTCTTCAACTTGGGAGAGAAGACCACAGTGTCACAATTAAATACAGTGAATGTCAGAGAAACTCTGGTAGAGATATATTTTCACAGTTTTATGGAATATGCTGTTTATATAAAATCATAATTATGCTCTTAGGAAGACCATATATCCATGTAAAAGACAGAACCGTTCATCAAAGTACCTACTTACAGTACGAAAATGATGTAATCTGACCAGAGCACTTCCTTCCACATGTTGACTGAGTCAGCGAAACAGCTAGTGACAAAATGCAAACAGGATTTCTCATGGATTGACTTGACAGGTCTAACTGAGGAGTGGATTTCTGCAGCTCCTCCAGAGTTACTTAGAATATTGCCTACCCCTTTAGGTAGCTCGCTGTGTCCTGGTAGAGTTGCATCTGTGAACAAAGATTTGTAAGATGTTCGAATGACATCAAAATAACCCTGATGTTAAAGCAGGGTTATTTTGACATAACCCTGCTTAAACATGATCCCTTACTTTATCCCTGACTTTGCATTCTGTTTTTTTATGTCTTCTGATGTCTTTATATATGACCTTTAATCCTATAAAGCTCAAATGCCACACAGGTGGAGTCTGTTTAATAGTTAGTTGACTTTTGATGGCAATTAGTTGCATTAAATTTTATCAATGCAACAAAAAAATCTGAAAATCACTTTTCAAATTTTTTAGTTCTATAACTTGAAAACCGTGTAAAAGTTCCCTTTAGTTTTTTTATTAAATGGAGGGGAATACTGTTTTTGTGACATAACAAAAATAGTTGCTTTTTCTAATAGGGGTACAAATATTTTTCTCAAGGCACTGTGACTCCTCCATTGGGAAGGCAATGTCTTGCAAAACCTTGCAAAACTGTCATCGGCCAGCCAAGGAAATGACAGTTTCACTAAATCCAGTTTTCTTTGGCCAGAACAGAAGAAGCTAGAATACACCAAGTACTTATTGCATGACATGTCTGTCATGGTTTACTGATGTTTTTGCATTGGATGAAATGTCTTTTTTTTTTAAGTGTCACTTATTTGAACTTCACACTGCTTCCGAATGTGAAACTAGCCAACATTTTAAAAACCTAAAATGCAAAGCCCTTTTTAAAAACAACAATAACTCAATCTAAGAGGAATCTGTGACTTGTTGAAATAACAGAGAAACATAATATGAACAGATTTATGAGTGAATTAAGCTGTTTTATGAACTAATAAGTTGCATACTGTTTAAAGAGGGCGGAAAAGTTCTGCTCTGCATCTCGCCAAGTATGAAGCTGTGTGGTGTACAAACAAATAAGGCCAAACAAGTCCAAATAAAGCAAAGTACTTTGGCTCCATTTATATAACTGGGCCTCTTACAGTTGGACTGGCCTCCCCTCTTTGACCCCCTTTGATGCGTTCAGCGCTGTGGTGCAGTCAGATCCCATCAGACACGCAGCCATAATGTAGATACAGTGCACCTGAGCTGCTGAAGCCACCACAGAGAGCAAGTGGGCAGATGTGCTGGTATGCAGGAAAAACCAGCTCTATTTCAGGCTCTTCAAAAATCTCTGAGAGGGCTTCCTTGTAATCCCATCCGTCATATTTACTCCTCTCAAAGCATACAGGAGGGCCTGAGCCCACCCCTCTTCAAACAAGCCCACTGGATCAGAATCAAACATCTCAATCAGAGGTGGGAAAAGCCAGTGTTGTCGTGCACATACTGCTCACACATTAGCACAGGGAAAAAGCCCATTGCATAAAACACAATGCCGTTCTTTGGGATTTTGGCGAGCCGCTTTATTCAGTACAGACGTCCTGCCTCTGCATCCTCAGGGTCCAGCCAGCTCAGCAGCCTGTCAACCGGTCAGACTCTTAAAGAGGTATTTAAATGTGCGCCTGCAGCAATGCGCTCTCTCAATGACCTCTTTATTTGTTAAAATAGATTATTTTAAATAAATTACAGAGCACTTTCACTGAATAAACAGAGACTATGGGGCTGCGGCTTGCGCTACATACTTACCACAGCCACAGAGATCCTAAATGACTGGTGAGCTGTGTAATCGCCTTTGATTTCACTGATAGGACTCCGATTCTTTGGGCGAAAGGGACGGAGCCGCTGTGGAATCTGAAAGGCAACACCACTAAATGGGGGAAAGGCAAGAAGAAAGTCTCATGTGGGGAATATGAACTTATGATGTTTCTAACCTTGCCATGTTGACGGAGGAGTCCATTAGAAGAACAGAGGGGAGCTTGAAGGAGTCCTGTCATTTCTTTCTCCCCGCAGCCAGAGAGGTTTAACACTCCTTCAGCTTGGATGTGTGCCAAACGCTGAGACGCCACCCTCAGTGAGCAGGGAGAAAAAAGAAATGGCCGGAGGAAAAGATGCAGACCAGAGTTCTTCCTCCTCTCTTAACCTTTAATGCCTTTTGTTCTGGCCAATCACTTACATACACAAATATATACATTTTTCTCTTTCCAGTGTTTGTCCTTTGAGTTAAGTTCAGACTCATAGCTCATATTTATTTCCATGACAGATTGTTAGAAATATGCAAAATAGTGTGAAAGAAAGAAAAGCATAAAGCAGTAAACCTGAAAGTTACCAGAACTCATGATATTACATTTGCAACTCGTAGTTTGGACTTCAGTGGAGGAAACGACGTCTGAGAGCCTCAGCTTGAAGACCCAACAAACTAGCACCTTCCAGAGGATCTAAAAGAGCCTTTTGCATCTCCAGTCTGCATGTAATTCACTGCAATGAAAAATGGCCACTTATAATAAAAACTGTCATTCAAAAAATGTAAATAAATGTCATCTCTTCTTCAGTTTTCACCAGCATAGTAAGTTTTATATGCACAGTCGTGTCTATGACTACTCCAGAATGGCCGACGTTACATCAACAACTCATGCAAAGATGTGTAATTCCCACTTCTCTTCAAATAATAAAGGTATATAAATGTTTTTTGTAAAGGTTTAGATACACTACTCTAATATAGCTGAAGTTCTACAAGATAATCATTAGTTGCTGTTTTATTTTGCCCTAAAAAGCATTTTCAAGCAAATGTTTAACACATAGTGGATTTAAAAATACTGATGTGATTGGATTAGACCTGTCAAACACTGTACTCTTCATTTTCCCCAGACATAGAGAAAAAGATGAGCTGCAGCTGAGGGAAATTTTAAAGATTAAATATACATAATTATAGTTGGGAGTCAGCAGATTTTTACTTGATTAACTTTATGATAACAAAACATCTGTGGTCTGGCTGTTTACTCTCTACCTTCAGCTTTCTGTCCAAGTCGTGGCATCAATTCTGATTATTCCTTCCCTCATTTCTTCAAACTGAGATTTAGTTTGCCATCTATCATAAGACCTTTTCCTTTAGTATTAAGGGGCCACACTTGTGTTCAATATATTTGTGTTAAAAATGACTTTTTTGATCAATGAATATTTTTTGTCCTATGTATACCCTTATTACATATGACATATCATCCCCATCATTCATATATAGTAATTATTTCCTTGTTTTAAAAGAGGTATTGTTACAAAGGTAAATAAGTTTTGCAAATTACATTTCTGCTTTGAAAAACAATGGAAAGACATTCTGAGATTTATTTTTCAAATTTTTTTATATTTTCACGGCTCTACAGTATAATATTGTTTGCCCTTTAATCACATTTGAGGTTAGAGCTGCTACTAATGAAGACAGGCTTCTACACCAACACACTAACCACAGAAAAGCAGCACAAAAAGAAATGAATCCAAATGTGCGATTCCTGCCATACCACATGTTGCTGCAATGCTACATTCTTCTAACGTGTTATGCAGAAGGTGAGAAACGGATACTCTCACTCTGGCCTACATATGTTTGCAGCTATTTCAGTCTGTGGAGAAAAGGTTTGCCTGGATCACTGTTGCACAGGCAGAAATATATAATAATAATATGACAGCAAAAGTGCAGGACGACCAAAGCAGAGAAACCATAAAGAAATTACATTTGATTAACCTTGTGAGTGCTTGTGTTCAATTCTCGAAGGTCTATTTATTTTTGAACATGTGGTCAACATTCCTTCGGCTGCACGTTTCCCGGTACGTCCATTAAATCTAATCTGTGAGTGGCTCAGAAAAAAAGAAAAACTGCCGCACGTATGTGCACATATGTCATACATGCAATTTTAAAAATTGGTTTTTAAATAGGTAATATTGCCCTGACTGTCAGTCGTCATGAGTACACAGAATAAAAATAGAGAGAGCAGCCTGTCTTGGTACCACATGTAATGGAATACATCATTGTGTCACAATTCTGTTATTTACATCAGTGGTAAAAAGTTCTTGCCTTTCTGTGGTTTAGGAAGAGATGGCAAAAATAATATTCAGTTATTTCCACATTTATAAATGAGAATGTAAATGTTTATAGATTTTTTGGGGTCACAGCGATATACTGTACTGGTTTTTCTTGCAGGTTTTCTGTTGTGCTCGATAGTTATGCATTGTATCTGTATTTCAACATAATATTCTGGTCTTCCAAGGCGGTCAGGCTCCAGAACAAGCCCAATGTGTCAGAACTCCTTGGCCTTGTTTGAGCTGATGTTAAGAAGTTTTCTCTTGACATCCAAACAAAATAGAAACAAAATATTTAGTGTTTTACAAATGCAAATATGTATTATTTCTGTGAGTCATGGTAGAATCTGAAGTACTTCTCTTGACCACATTCACTACTTTGATGAGTTCAAACTCCCCTAAACGTGATTTTCTTGTGGATTGCCTTTCCATACCAATGATTGAAACTGAAAAGTTTGGCTTCACAGCAGAGATTTGGCCTCAAGTCAGCCACTTAAAATAAAGTCAAACTTACAAAATAAAGACTCTTGGCTCTTACTGAAGGGCTGCAACCCCTGAACGCTCTTTTTCTTGTATAATCAGCGGTGTAAGTAAGCTTAAGTACAGCTCATTTGAGTTACAGTAGTGTTTATGTATGACCTTTTGTCATGGTAACAGTATGAATAAGCTCTAACTCTTAATTATTCATGGAAGTTTTTCTTTTATTTTCTACATGCAGAGAGAACTCACTGTAGTATTCGGTTTAAAAGTATTTTGTTAAGTGAGATTCTGAAATTTGTATTTTTCTATTTTGTAAAAATAAAAAAAGGCTACCAGAATTTGCACACAGCTTAAAATTTGCATCTATCTGATTACATCATTTTGGAAAAATAAATCAGACTTTCTGACCAAACTCCCAGTACTGTAGTGGTCAATAAATAGATTTGTAGACATACTTGAGTAGATTTCTATTTTTCACTAAAAACACAAACTGTTCTTCAAAATAAGACCATTTCCTTTTGAGTTCCTTCAGGAATTTGACCAGTTTCAGCTAGCCTCCTAACAGTTTGTACCTAAATGTTTATTAATAATTTAGTGTGGCAATTTCACCATGGATTGTGATAAATATGTCAAGTGTTCAGAAGTTAAATTAGTCCTTATAAGACAGTATATGACTTTATAATTAACAGCAGAGTAGACATTCGTTAGAGACCTGAGATCTGAGTTGGACTTGAAAAAGATTTGCAGTCGTTCTCACACTGAAGAGGATAAAACACTTGTTTCTCTTGAATCATTTCTGAAGTCTTTTGCTTCTTGGCAGTGAATGAACCGGACCAGCAAACTACCAAAGCGTCTGTTTTAAGGAGGTGATTAAACCTGTAAGTGGTCAGTTAATGAGCTGTTTTCATCAGAAGCAAATGACACCCACTTACCCTCTAAAGTCCTATTAAAACAATTAGAGCACTTTATTTTTCACACAATGTTTGTCCAGTTTGACACAATTTTTTAAATGAATTGTTGCATTGTGGAAAAAAGTCATGTAACTACCTTCCAGGGTTTATTATTATTCACAGTCGTAGGAGTAGAGGTATTGGTAGATCTCTTAAAAATAAATTATAAATTATGTAAAAAATTTTAAAAGCTGAATATCAAAACTGAAACAGGTTAACTTAAAAGAGGATGCCATTTTTTACAGTGTATATGATGTTTTATTTTTTTTACCACATTTGGTTTCAGAAATTTTGTTACTTCAAATTTTTGCCAGGGATTAATTTCACCTCTTAAAGCTGTAGCAAAATTATTTTTTTAAAAAAAGATGTTATAAGTCTTCTATTGCTTTTTTCTGACACAGAGGAAAGTCCTTGATCCTAGCATTGCCAACGAATGCTTTTGGCAGTTTTGCACAGAAAAAGGAAAAACGAGTCTAGTGGTTTTCACATTTGTTATCAATTTACTGCCGACTTATGATCAGTCTTGATTCCAGGCCTTTTAACCTGTGACTCCTCGAATTAAAGCTGCCATTATTCGTTACACATGTCTGTCAGCTCAACTGAAGAGGGGATTTTTTTCCCCCTCAGAGATTATGGTCCTTTCATAAAATCATTTCTAAAGGGAATTTTTCCTGTAATTCAGTGTGACAGAATGATCACATCTCTGCTGGGGTGTTGTCATGCTGGATGATTTCACAGCCATGCATCATCTTCTGCTTGTGTTAGGATTGTTCGTAGTCAGGGTACCAATAAATATTTTGCTTTTTTGATGTGGTGTGTTTGTGCACAGGTTTCATGGAGAAAATGACTTGCCTAGATAACCACAACACAGCAGCAAAATGATCATATCCATTTAAAACACTAGCATGTTTGCAATTTGTCTAAATAAACCAGTTTTATCTTTTCTTGAACAAAAATATGGATAAGTCTTTGTCACCGGTGAAGCTTATAAAGCTCTAAATATCTATTCAATAAAAATGCTTGACCTGCAGGAAAACAGATAAACTACCACGTTTCCTGAGGTCTCCAAAGCCAAACATGTCATTACCTTTTTTGTTCAGTCTGATTATGAATAATTAGAAGGAAAACTTAATTCATAAGCTATTAAGTGTTATGAATAGCTATTTCTGTGACCCTCTCAGTGGCTCTTTAAGGCCACTCTGAATGCAGCGCACAGAGCCGGCTCAGTTCTCCCTTTTTCTGGCAGCTGTAATTGAGCCTAATAGCTGCAGCACAGACATAGGGAACTTCTTTGACACCTAGACCAAATTTTCTAATGAAACGATCAAATAAGCATCATCCAGCCTGGGCATATCAAAGCCTCCGGCAGCTGGCAGCATGTCATGGGCTGACATTTGATTTTTTTAAGCACTGCCAGGCCTGTTTCCCCTCCGTGTCCTCTGGCCTTGTATTAACACTAATAATAGGGAAAGGTCTACAAGCAGAAGAGACGTAGTGATGAATGCCGGCGGCTTCTGCCAGCTGCTGCGCTGGAGATGATTTACTTCAAGACATATTTATTTTGAACTAAATTTTTATTTTATTTTATTGGGACTATATGTGATAGACTAACATAAAGTAATGCATGAATGGTTTTTTTAATATATTTTTTTTTCAATAAAACTCTCAATTGCTCTAGAATATGCAGTATTTAATTGTTTGCACTCTAATACCCCTAAATAAACACGAGGTTTATTAAAGAACATTTATAAAAATCATGAAGAACAAGAAAGAGCAGAAATATTTGGAGGAAATTTGAAAACAATGGATGATGCACTTTTTCATCCATCATCCAAAAATGAAAATTATAGAACAAAACTGCAAATTGAGGGAAATCCACCTAAAGTGATTCTGGGCAGATAGAGCATTAAGGGAGGGAGTCTAAAGGTCATGATAACTCTGGATGATCTCTTGAAATCTGTAAATCAGGAAGGAACATGTGTTAACAAAACAACTGTTAATCATGCCCTTCATAATTTAGGCGCTCATAGGGCGGTGGAAAGAATCAAGTCATTATTTAATGAAAGCCAGAAGAAATCATCTTTGCAGTTTGAGCCAAGAAGCCAGAAAATGAAGCAACTGAGACATGGATGAATGTGCACAAATCAGATTAAACAAAGGTTTTTTGACTGACATGTCCAATTTCATAGTGAAACCTGGTGGTAGCAGCATCATTCAGAAGGGATGCTTCTTCTTCGGTATCAACAGAAAACATGGGTAGATCTGATGGTATATTCATGTTTTAGAAGGGCCTAATCAAAGTCCAGTTCTAAATCCAAATTAGAATATGTGGCAAAGCTTAATGATTTATCTTTAGAGGCTCTAACATACAGACTGACTGAGGTTAGGTTGTTTACAAAAACATTAGAAAAAGTTCTCTGTCTTTAGACTCATTGCAAGAAACACAACCGAAAATCCATCCACAACTTAATAAGTAAAGTTTCACCAAGGTACTTCAAAATGTGTAAAAACAAATAAATTAACAATAATAATGTTGCTCGACATTTTTATGGTTATCAAACTTTAGAGAGTTCAATGTTGTTGTTTTTTTCTTTTTCATTGTTTTAGGCATGAAAATAAGCAGTTCCCCTCCAAAACAGGTGGTGGCAGCAGTGATAACATTGTTACACTCCTATACATATTAACATAACAAGACCTTCAAGAAAACATTTTCTGTGTTTAGTGAATTATTTTGCGTAAGCGACGGTCTCACCCCGGCCACTACTGTGAAAATTTTCCAACTCCTACAGGCAGTAACTTTCACAGAAAGAAGACAAAAGTAGATCCGCAACTGGAGTAAACTATTTCCCAACAAGTCATAGATCATAAAACTAAAAAATTTTTAATCAGTCAAGAAAGCGTTTTGCTATAACATGTTTTCTTGCGAAACAAGAAAAGTTGGGATTATTTTATTCAGAAGGCATTTTATTACATTTCATTACTTTCCCTAATTTTTCATTTAAGTAGGATGTCAAATATAGTTTTTGACATAGATTGTTATTAAAAAAACAGAAATTATACAGAGCAAAAAACACCGATGGTGCTTGCAGTTTGACAGTTTCTCTGAAAAGAAAGAAAACCATTTGCTGAAGCCCAAGTTCCCATGTTTGACACAGCGGCCCAACAGGAGTGGTTGGAGCTTTCCAGGAATCCCCCATGGAGCTGCTCATGTCGTCAGCCCGCCGCCTGCTTATTTTTCAAGCTTCTATTGGGACCGAACACGTGTAGCACGGTGCCCACTCCTTTCTTCCCTCTGCACTTGTTTGGTTACATTTGTCGCCTTGCAAGATAAGAACCAGATTTAACAGTTGCAGCGCTGAGCAGCATCTGGGCGAGGGGACGCAGGAGGATTGAGCCGCTGAATAACTTCTTACAGGGGGAATGCGTGTATAGTCTGCTCTATCTCTGCAGAGTTGACCCGATTATGTTACATTTCAAGTGCTTTGTCACAGCAGAGAGGGCTGGCTATTCTGGTTTGCTTCTCCTGAGGGCCTCGCCATCTGAAGGGCGAGTTTTCTACAAGCAGGAGAGAGTGGAGAGTGTTTCCAGTTACCCTCTCGCTGTTTATTCATGGAATATTTTCTGACACCTACTTACGCCATTATCGTCTTGCATTTTTGTTTTAACAAAGTCTCTGAGTTTTGCATCTAAACGTTCCAGCCTCAACAGAGAAGAAAATCGACCTCTTAAAACAAACTGTTTCACAATTAGTGATTTTCAACTGGTGCAAAATGTATTTCTGTATAATTTTACAGATATGCCAAACATAAAAAATAATGTATGCAAGTATTCTAGTTGCTTGCATTTTGCTATCATGTTTTGTTTTTTTTTCTCATGTTTTATATTATATTCTACCTTCACAAATATAAACATTTACTACATAGCTTTGATCAGACTTAAATTGAGCTTTTCAGCAACAAACACTGCAGAAGGGAGTGTTTGTTGTCCACTGTGAGGCACGGTAGAGGATCTGGGATGCTCTGGGACTTCATGAAATGCCAGACAATCTTAAAAGAAAATCTGGTGAACTCTGTTGGTAAACTAGAATAGAGTTGTCACTGAATCTTGCAGGATAAATATCAATCTTTTTTATTTTTGTGCCAGTGCTTATTTTTGATGCCAGGTACTATTTTTTAAAGACGAATCTCCTCCCACCAAATATATATACATATAAAAATAATGTGAGATTATGCAGTATTTTTATTATTATTACTATTTACACATCTTTACCAGGGGTGCCAAGCATGTGGCCAACACTCTATATCTGCCATCTTTCTCTGAATAGTTTGCATTGAAAACTTGCTTGCAACTTATTAATGTAATATTATATAACAATATGAAACAATATGACATAAGTTCACCCTCATTCAAATACTTTAGATTATGGTGTTGCTCTAAACATATACATTAAAATAACTGAGATTTTTAGGTCTCCATCATATAAATAGTTTATTACAAACATGCAAATGCATTGAACAATTTGTTTAAATGATTATGTAGCGTGGCTTGTCAAAGTGCAATACACACTCACACACACATCACACATCTTTCTATCTTCATAAGGACTTTGCACTGACTTCCAGGACTTCCATTCATTTTTCATTAATTTCTATCTTGATCCTTAACCTTCACCGAAACCTAAAGCTAAACTCAGTTCTCAACTTAGTCCTAAGCCTAATCTCTAATCCAAAAACAGAAATTCTCCTAGGAGAAGCAGTGTGTCCTCACAACATAGTAAAAAAGGGCCTTACCCGGTGAGAAACCCTAAAACTCTATTATACACATAAACTGACACACACACTTTCTAAAGTAAAATACTTCAGAATAAATCAATTGCCAGTTAATTATAAATATGCAATATTTTGGATAAGCCACATAGAAAATGTGACCATAAATTAAAACTGTAGAAGAAAAGAAATGAAATGTCTGAAAGCAACTTTTAGCTTTTGATTTCTGTCATCAATCATTTTGCTCACAGTCTTAAAATATTTCACAGCAACTGATTCGGTAAGCAAAGTCCTATTTTAAGTTTGATTAAACTACTTTTTTTTTTACTATTTGCAGAGAAAGTTTGTTTATATTTCATATTTTGTTTTAACAACCGACCATTCAATGCACATTTTTGTATATGTGTGCAAAATCCACAATCAAAATAATAATAATACTAATAAAAGACAAGCAAAATCCATCTACATGCAAACAAGTGAGTGAGATTTAAATTAAATTTCAAAATGCTTTAGGAGAAAAAAGACATGCCTGCTTTCTGGAATAGTTATTCTAGCAGATATTTTTTCTACTTTATAGAAATGATTTTCTTTTTTACCTGCAACATTTTACATAATAAACTGTCAAAAAACAAAAACATTAACACTATTAAAATAGAGACCTACATGTCTAAGGTTTCTACAATGTTTTCAAACTTTATTCTTCACTTTTTAAATTGATCAGTGGCAATGAAATTTTAATTAGTAAAACGGATTTTTCTGTTTCATATAAAATATGTTTTATATGAAACATTCAAGTAAAACAAATACTGTTGATCATAATAATCTAGAAAGCAGCTACTAGTATGAACAAAATCTACTAGTACTAAATCAGAGTATTAATTAAAAAATAATAAAAAAATTGTGACAAGTACAGCTAGAACTGGATTAAATTTTATTTTGCCATCATGCTTAGCAAGCAGAATGGTAAAGGAGGTGAAAAAAAATCTTCACCGAGATCACTACTGTTGGATCACTGCAGCAGATCTTTCAGCTTTATATTATGTGGCTTGAATATTTAGGGCTTCCACATTCATGTGTGTTGAAGATACAGTGCTAGTAAGCTCTGATTAAAAGAGTGATTTTATTTTGTACTTTTTACTTTTAGTAATTTTTTGAAAACAGATGTTCTGTAAATCTGTTGTTTCACTTAGATAAACTGGAATTGCTCATGTCTAAAAACTACAAACAGCCCCTATGTCCATTTATTATTTGTTTCCTTATCACTATTATTTTTACTGTCTTCTGTTTTTCCAAATATGGTCAGGATATTTGTTTTATTTGTTTCTATTCGGACTAACTCCACCATCCGTGGTTTACCAAAGGCTACACACAACAAGAAGTTTCTCCAACAGGTAGGGATTTTTCCAATCATTTCACTGGTAATTTTTACCATCCTGAGATTGTCATCTTGAGGCATCGGGTGCTAAAGCCAACTCAAAGACAGGGAAATAACTCTAATTCACTCCGTTTGACATTGACAGAAGTCCTCTTTCTTCTCTTCTCCTTTCTTTTCCCCTCCCCTCTTTTCTTTCTCTTTGCTCTCTTCACCATCTGGTGTTCGGCTCTGACCCCCTTGTCAAGGACGCAGATGGGAATTAGGAAAAGTGGACTTGTTTCAAACAATTATGGAAATTACTTTAATATCTTAAAACAAAAAGACGGAGCAATATATTTGTTTGAGATGTTGACTGTCAGCTTAAATTTCCACTCCAGTGTGTGAGCGTGTGTGTTTCTAGGTGATAAATAAACTCCAGTAAAACATCCCACAGGTGTGTTTTTAAGGGACGTAATGTTTCTGTTTAGTTATTCTAAAAAAAAGAAGAAAAAAATGAGGTCTAACACAAGCACCTGCCTGAGGAGCAGGTTGTGACCTTCAGCCCCCAACCCTGAAAAGAACACCAGCTAATAGAGACCAGTCTGTTAAATTGTAATTGAATGTTACATGGCTCTCTGAACCTTTTTTTCCATAAGCACGCAGGACTGAGGCAGATGCTCCAATGACAACTTAATTTCATCATGGAGGAGCAGCAGCGAGTGTTTCAGTTTGAGGTTCTCTTTCGAAATTCGGCTCCTATTAATGATAATTAGCAAAAGAAAAGGTGAGTCATGTCTGAGTTTTGTTTATCTTACATTTTGGATAATTTGAGACACACTTTTGCCAAATAACAAATTAAATTTGGAAACTCCCGGCATAAAGAGTTTTGTTGTGTTCACCGCATATCAACTTTCAAGTTCCTCTGAGAAGTTGGACTTTTACAAAGATCTGTATCAGCATGCATTTTTTTAAAAGCCCACTTTTGCCTTAAAGATATGTTTAGCTTCTTTTTTTGAATTACTGCACAAAAAAGAATTTAATTGAAAACGTAGGGTACCCAGTAATCCATTTTTTATTTTTTTATTTATTTGTCATTTTTTTAATAAAAAACTCAATAGCTAAAAATGCCCTCATTCATTTTACCAGCCAAACTGTTCTTTATTTGCATCGACAAAGTGAGGAGTTTGTACCCTGGGAATCATTTTTAATCCCAACCTAAAATGTATGATCCAACACACATTCTTTCTTCTTTCTGAAAGGAAACTGCAAATTTCAGACCTGTTTCTCCATCAGTTGAACTTTAAAGAAATATTTCAGCTTTTTCTAAATTTATGCTCCTTTTATATTTTGTAAAGAAATCTTATAAATCAAACAGGTTGTTATGGAAATGTCACTGGAACATGATAGGATATTTATATATTCTATTTTATTTTCATAGCAATGATTTATTGCTGAGTTCAGAATTGTTTTTAAAATACTAATCCTCACATATAAAAAAATAATTAAGGATTGAGAGTAATAAATGGCTATAACACAAACATAAAACTTTTATGCCTTATGAGAGGAAAAAATAGTAGCAATATAAAAAGAAGTGGTCGAAAACGTATGAATTAGAATATTTTCTCTTCTTTTCAAGGAAAGAAAAAGTGTGTGAAAATGGATGTCGAAGGAAAAACACCTGAATAATCAGATCCAATAATATCTAAATGTACCTAAACCACTAATAAAATGGACTGAACAAGGGTGACTTTTAAAGTTCTTTACAGACTCAATTAGGACAAATTACATACACCAAAAAGTCTCATTTCAACAAATTTTTCTAGTTTTATTTTAGGTTTAAAGTTTGAGCTTGGTGCCTTTTAAAAGTTTTCTTTTTAAAAGTTTCACACACCACAGCGCACACTCCAATAACATGCGCTACATTTGTATATTTTGGTACAAATTACTTACTCTAAAGGCCATAGATGTAAATCTAATCTTTTTCCATTTTGATAGTTTAATAGTGTGTTGTTTGATAATAGATTCTGCCTTTTGTGTGTACAATAAGGTGACAAAGCAGCCAGGGGGAGCTGTGTTTACAGAGGAGAGAAGGAAACAGCACTGGGGACGCTATATCTGTCTGGTCCAGATATTGTTCTTCTTATTTTGTCACAATTATTTTCAAATATTAAAATGTGCTGGACATGTCTTCCTCAAAAATCTTCACATATTTTTTTTTAATGCCTATCATTTAACTTGTAATATTTGTTTTCAAATTTGTTTCTGTGATTTATTATTTATAAAAAAGAAAGTATAAGAAAAAAATCACAAAAATAAAGATTATTTTAGTCACTACTTAGTAATTTTTTTATATAGTCTATAATGAAGTTTAAGAAGCAGAAAACTTAATATTACAACTCAAATGAAATGTTATAAAGATATTAGCAATACTTATTGTGTAAATATGTAAAGGCAACAATCTTTTAGCTTTATATATAGTTTGAGCAACAAATTAAGCCTAAAAGTGTTAAATATGTATTTAATATCACCTTTATATAGAAACATTCTAATTTCATGTAATTTGGAAAAATGTGTTCTTTTTCTTCCTTTTTTTCTTAAAAGGACCAAATATGTTTATGTTTTATTCATTGACTGTGGTTTCTTAATTTTACAGTAAAATAACTTCTATTGAGTTTATTTATATTGGGCCAACTCACAGAAAATATTTTTTATTTTTACAAAAAAGTCATTTCAAATAAAGCACACAGACTGATTTCAAGTCTGTTACACACATTGCTAATTGATTCTAGTTATCAATCAATGCACTCAGGTTCAGATGATTATTCAATAAACTGTATTGTAAATATTGTATGTTTTGATTTATAAAAAGTCTTGACTGCTGTGCTAGACAATGGATGAAGTTCATGTTTAATCTTTTGTGGAGATTAAACATGAACTGACAAGTTTTGGACAGAAAACAATAAATTTGTGTGGACGGTTAGAGCATGCACTATTATACTGAGCAATTCTGCAGACCTGCAGTTTTCTCTCCCAGACTGTTTTTGTCTATCATAATAAAACTTATATGGAATGTGTTTGGCTAAATCATTTAAAAAAATATGAGAAAAGAAAATCTAGAACTGAACTTTTCAAAAACTGTGCACTCTTAATAGCCCATAATTGAAGCGCAGGACCCCAAAGGGCCCGACTCCTTTCAGGTCAGCTGCAGACAGGAGCTGCCAGACCCATGCACTACAGGCTAATTATCTACGTTTAAACATTTCCTGGTTTAAAGAACTTAAATACTGGGACAGCAATCACACAAACAATAGCCTCTACAGCTAAATGAATGAATGAGGCGGTTAAAAAAAAACAGAAGAATCCTAAAGCACATGACCTAAGAACCTCTGACTTAAAAAGGTTTACTATATTGAGTCATATCAACATTGATCACTCAGATGTTTATAAAGGAAAAACTACTGCACTTTTATCTTATTATACGTGTGGTCTTTATTGGTCCGCATTTCAAATGAAAATCCATAAATTCCTATATTCATTTCTAAATGTCATTTTGTAACAAATAACATATCTTAACAACTTTTCATGTTCTTTCTTATGCTGCTGTCTCACTGCTTGCTGTCTCAACATGAATGTTGACATGCTGGAAAACACATTATGTGGCTCTAAAAATAAGGAAATAATGGGGATTAAGTGAAACATCAAGTACCTTTATGCCACTGAAGAATGTGTTTTGTTTTTAATGTATTATTATTATGAATAGTGTGTGTACGTTGACATCAGCTGTGTGGAATTCTGGTCAGCTGTTACTTGCTATGATGTCACACTGTTGTTTTTGCCATATTTGTTGATCACCTGTTGCACTGGTAATAAAATATCAATGGCTTTCATGGCTCAAAAGTGTTCAGAAAAAATAAAACAGAATTCCTCAAAAGTAGGTCAGTTTCCATTTCAAGCATTTAGCAACTCAAGACAAGTGAACGTCTAACAACACAGACAAAATCTGTAGAATATTGCCTAAGTTTTAATAATGTTATAATTGGTTCATTGCTGCATCTTTTGAGTAAATGCTGGATCATTGCTCAGTGATCAGACCTGAAATCTGTGTGCAGTGATGGACTCAGACACTGACTTATGTTATGGTGTGATGTGCTTATTGCTGAAACATGCTACACAAATAAACTTGACACTTGATTTCAGAACTGTGACGTCGTCCAAAATATTAATTAGATGTAAATGTCTAACAAATCTATGGTAATCTAGCTCATGTGGTGATCAAACTGTGTGCTACAGTGTAATGCTGGATTGTTATTTACCTAAGGCTGTGTATTTTATTACACCGTTGAAACATAATCTGGAAGCACAAGAGTGTGACAGAGGGATAAGTTATCCACAAGCTATGTTTGGACTGTGATAATGCCTTTATGCAAAGCCTGCCTGAAGCATACGAGAACTTTGTGGCTCTCAGTTTAGCCACCTGCTGTACAAACAGAAAATTACACCAATTATAATTTTGTTTTGATTGACTTTAAGTTATGATAATAGAACCTTGATTGAGAGGTAATTTCCTGAAATGTCTAGTTAGTCATGAAAATTGTAAGAAGTTATAAACAGACCAGCCTTGACTTTAACCATCTTGTTGTTAGCTTCATATTCTGGAAACTGAGTAAATTACTAAATAGGATTACATTATCACTAAAGCATTAGCTGTTTAGGGCCCGTTTGGATTTACTTTTAAAACTTTACTTTGGAGAAGTTGTTCTCCAATCGCTTCTCTAACAAAACTTCTTGAAACAAAAACTTCAATTGAATTGTGTTAATAAAAAGCTAATATGCTTAAATGTGATATAATCGGGTCACTCTCTCCTCTGCAGTTTCTTTATTTTAGTGACTGGGACCTAGTCTTGTTACACATTTATGGTCTTTGTGAACCAATTTCTTACATCAATTAGATGTACATGTATTCCTACTACAACTCAGGTATTTCAACTAAAGGCATCATCAGTAGACTGCAAATGTTCTACATTATTTATGTTGAAGCAAATACACAACAAAAAAATGTAAAACGCAAAGTTGTACAGACAGGAATAGGGAGTTTTTCTGCTTCTACACAGCTGAATAAAAATAATTAGTTAATTAACAGGCTTATGGAGAGCCAACTTTGCTGCTCCAGCCTGGTGTGTGTGAGCAGGGACACGTCTAAAAGTTTCAGATCTCTGGGCCCTGAGAGCTGGAGTTGGGGTTCCTTGTTGAGAACCATTAGAAGATAGATGAGTTTCAAATTTCTCATTGTGAGCTGCGTAGTGGAAATCAGTGTTAAAGGTCATCATCACAGATAATTTATTTTATGGATCCAAATTTTGAATTAGTATGTGTTTCTCCACAATCAACTGAAAATAAAATACTTGTTTGACATCATAATCTTCCCTTAGAATAAAAGGCAGTTATGGAATATTATGAGATTATCTGCAGGTGCAACGCTCCCTGATGAATGCCAGCTTGTCTGGAACATAAATATTTTTAACAGCAAACCCCCTGACGCTGTTTACACGTATTGTTTGATCCAGGTGTGGATGTCTAAGGCCCTTTATAAGTGGAGACTGACCCACCTGGTTTGTTGAGTTGATTTGCAGCATGATGCAAACTAAACAAAGCCACATATAGGTCAGCTTTCTGAAATTCATTTCATTTTCTTTTAAACAGATGTAGAAGAATTTTTAAAAAAAAGAATTAAAAAAAAAAGATTACTGTCATCCAATGTGGCCAAACCGAACTAAAGTGTTATGCTCACACATCTCCACTGTGTTTCCATGCTGAGCCCACAGGCTTACTGAATAGACACCAGGTAGATAATAGAGCAGCTCTGCACAGCGCTCACCTCACTAAAGAGCACACCCCTCAACCGTCTGTCAGAGAACATTAATGTCCCATCACTATTTTTCTCGCACACCACTAGAGTAAATAATCCTTTTCATCAGCTAGAGCCAGATTCTCAGTAATCAGCATCTCAGTGTAGGATGCTGTAAACCAGTATCACGCTAAGGTAATTTGGATTCTAATTAAAAAGGTCTCGGACGGTTTACTCAAATGATCGCTTGAAACTGATGCTGCAGATTAAAGCTGCAATGCCTCGTTTAACCTTTATGTGTAAGGCCTTTATGATTTAAGCTCTTGCTACTCAGGGAACATGATGTGCATGGAAACAGAGGAGTTACGTGACAGCAGACAGCGAGGGCTTAAAAAAAACTCAGTTATAATCGACTCAGACTTTTTCCTTTGCCTAAAATTGTTTTAATAAGTAATATTACCATCCTGAATAGCCAGAAATTAACTTAAATTCCTAAAAAGATAAGTGCTAAATTAAAGAAATGGTGTAAAATGAATCAATTAAATTTATTTTTAAAACAGTTGCCAACTTTCAGCTGAGACTTTTTTAACAATTTAACTCAAGTTTCAAACTTCAGAGCCTCATGCTTTTCTCACATTCTGAATGGTCTGAAAAATGAGCCGACATTCAATTGTTTTCATTATCTGCATGTTTTTTTCTTTCTTACTTACTTTCTTTTTGTCTCTCAGGGATTTAGTGTCCATCAAAGTCTCTTAGTTGAAAAGCTGGAGTGGACAGATATTATTTTTTCACTCTGTTTTCAAAATGAGACAATTTTCAGGTTCTCTGAAAATATATAAAAAGAGCAAGATCAGAAATGTGAAGATCAGGGCCTGTCCAAGGATCATAAATTAATTTGCAGGCCCACTTCCAGCTAAGGCCATCTTAGTTGCTACTTGTGAATGTTAAGAAAGGCTAAGTTCACCCCTTTGCTAATTTGTTCCCTTATTTTGTAACTATCTATCATACTTTTACAGTCACAAACCAGCCATTTTGTATCTATGTATTTAAATCTTAAAAACTATTAATCTAATTAATAACAGCAAAAAGATTTAAAAATGTTTTCTCTAGTACACAGTCATTATAACCCCCGATCAAGCTGGAATAATTGTGAGTAGTTATTAATAGGAGTCATAAAATATTTTTTTTCTTGCAATAAGATATGAATATAAAACAGAAAAATAATAAACAATCAGCCACCAAGGTAAGTATGAAATATTCCCATTCATTTTGAATTGTCTTGTTGCAGATGATTCCACTTGTACCTGAAAAGTCAAGTAAAAAAAACAAATAAAAATATGAAATCACAAATGAATGGAATTATCAACACTAGTCAGCTACTATTCATTTTCAAAACACCTAAAAAGTTTTTCATTCTATGTTAAGATTTATTGAAGCAGTGCTCTGGTAAAGATGCATTGAAACACACAATATAGATAAGACTTTAACATTGATCTGCAGGATAAATGTTTTTATTGGAATACATTTATTTAACCCTGCCATTTCTTGAATAAAAATGTAACTTTTTTTATTCAAGAAATCTCTGATTCACTTAGAAATCTATGATTTGCTGCTTTACTGGGGGACAAATATATTTGTAACATGGAGATTTTCCTCTGTTACCAACTCTTTAAAATGGGAAAGACAAGAGAATATGGCATTCAGATATGTGGTGACCCTCATAATTCAAGAAATGGAGACATGAAAATAGTAATGGTATATACCTACAGTATATCATCAGCAATAATTTGTTGTAAAAATATGTAAATGTGCAAAACAACAGTGAAATTGACCAAAGCCTTTTGCTTTCTCTCAGTGTTGCAACAAGTGGCATCCTGGGTTCAAATATTCTTAACATTAGTTCACTTTAAGGCCTAATAGTCAACTTTTCAATGGGTTCTGAAATACTAAAAAATACTCATTTGTAATAATTGTATCTGCTTTTCATGTTTTCAAACATCTTTACTGGTTTGATATTGGATAATTGTTATTTTTTAATATCAGCTTACTACTTCCTGTCTTCATCGTCATAACAACTCTGTTTCTTCTGATCTCTGATCTGTTTGGGTGACCTTCTGCTAAAGCCGAGTGCTTTGTGCTCCCACCTGGCTGCAGGTAAGCTCCCTGTCCGGTGAGCAGCAAACAAGCTCTCCATTGGCTTGTCTGCTCCACTTAACACCTGACATACACCTCCTCCATGCTGACCTCAGACCTCTGACCCCAAACTGACAACCTGGGAGGCGTCTTTGGAAACTTTCTTTTCTCCATTCGCTCCCCTTTTCTTCTCAGCCACTTGCTGAGTGCTGCAGAGTGAGACAAGGTGAAAGGTATCCTGAGAGTGAGAGGTTTAGGGGGGGTGCAGGTGTTCATGCCTCCACACCTCTCAAGTTCAAAAGCCATTGAGTCCTTTGCAGCCAGGTAACATTCAACAATGTGTCACCCACCCCCACCCGGAGGCGACACTGTCAGAGGGCTTCAAGGAGGCACAGTCACCCATCCTCTTCCACACACCAGGAATAAAAAAATATACTTATTACTCCAGCTTCCAACACTTGCGAATACATCTAATAATATCCAATAACATCTGTCATACAAGTTTCTGCAAAAATGCACGAGAGACTTGTGCTTATCTAACAAAACCCTCCAAAAATCTAAGCTTGTCACATTTACCTTAATCGTGTCCAGTATTTCTCAGCTCCCGCAGCCATATGAGTTCAAAAACTGGAGCCAGTCCAAACATTACTGGTAACATTAGTGTCAGTAATTTAATGCGCAGGTGTGAATGGATTCTCAAACAAGCTGAGGAGGCTCCCAGCAAGGCCCCGCTCAGCACTGCCAGGGCCAGCGGCAGGTTTAAATAAATATTCCGCTGAGCAGACATGTCGGCAGCTGGGGCCCCGGTATGACTGTCACTGTTTGTGTTGTGGCTTTGTGAGGTCAGTGATGGGAAAGCAGAGGGACGCTACTGTCCTCGCTGAGAGAAGACAAGTAGAGGAAAGAAACTAATGGAGGAAACAAGCAGCACCTGAAGACACATTTTGAGCAGATGCATATCAAATCTGATCATGTTCCGAATGAGAGACTCTTTTTGCCACCCCACGCAAAAAAACATGCACTCGGGCCGTCTAAGCCTCTGCTGCACAAAAAAAGCTAGAGTTTCAGATGCAATAAGAACTGAAAAAAATTAATAAAATACTGACTGATATAAGTAGACAGAGATGGAGTTATAAATTGATTGAGATTTCAATGAAATATTTTTTAAAACTATGTCTCCTTTTTCACATTTAGCAGAACCAGGTTTCATCTTTGAGAAGTTTGTTATTGTAATTGTTTAATGCAGTTTGATTTGATCAAAATGCAATAAATAAATCATTAAAGATTTTTTTTTTGTTTTACAAGTTCCATGAATTTAAAATTATTTCTTAAATAATTTATGTATTGTGCAAACAAATTTAGTTGGTTTCTTTTGAGGCAACAGTAAATATAGAACATCTAAAACCTGAGATGCTAAATTTAAGCATTGGACTTGAATGACAAAATGACAGAAGAGTAAAAAAAGGCAGTGGAAATGAAAGCCTGAAAGATGTGAAAAGTGAAATTCCAGGCGCAGAAAAGAAAGGAGCTGCTGCTGTCTGTCGGCAGCAGAGTGGGGAGTCAATTAGGAGGTTAGCTGTGCCAGATGAGATTGTTCAGGAATGGTTTATGGATTGAGAATTGAGCAGAGGAGGCCAAAGGAGGAAGATCGGTTTCAGTGTTTTTTTCCAAGCTGCCACTGCGCTCTCATGGATGTCTTGAAAGCTGTTCAAAAAAAAGAATGTCAGAAAAGTTAATTCCTTCAGAGAGGAAAGTGACTCTGTAAGTCCTGCAGTAAATCCTGTGGATTCATACTGAGTTGCAGAGAAGACACCTGCAGGATATATGATACTGTATATTTCATGTCAGTCTTTGAGCTCAGGTACAAAACCAACACTGTGCATTAGCTCAGCTTTAACCTGGAGAGCAGCTTTATCACCACTCTGTTTTGCAGTGTCAGTCCTGTGGGGAGTCTGCATAATGGTGAACTTGTTTTGGCAGTAAGGTTTGTTTTTAAATACTGTAGTTTCAAAAACCTGGAAACGTTGATTTTATGCCTGCATCCTTTTTTCTTTTTTCACTAAGCATGACACTGGATGCTATCTGTTTATGAGAGGCAGCATACAGACTGAACGACTGTATTTTAAAAGTGTCATGTTTTTATTTTCATGAACTATTTCAGAAAAAATGCTGCACTCAAAATTTATTGCTGTTGATCAATTTATAAGTAAAACTCCATCATTTTCACTGACAGCTTCCTCCTTTTCTCTTAAGTTGTTATGTCAGACAATAATGCCAAGTGTGAACTTGCAGCTTTGAGTTGTGAGTTATACACATGAAGCAAGGAGTGCTGATGAGATGGTTAGTGTCAACATGTCAGAGGTCAGATCCCCCCTTAATCGGGTTGCTTCAGGTGGAGGATTTAGATAAATACGAGTCAGGATAACAAATATGAATCTCGTTGTAACGTTAACCAATAATCTTCTAGTCTGACCTTAACTCTGCTCTGTTACCAAGCACAGGGTGCAGAAAATGTAAGAATACGGTGTGTTTTTTCATCTTTAAAATAAATGTTTCCCTGTTTTTGGTGTACTGTAAATATAACATACCAAACAGGTCCTCTTTTGCCACTGCCTAAAATGGGCTTCCATAGCAAAAATATATTTTAAAAGCCAAATATAACAACAATATCTGTGGTTTAAGAGGTAGAGTATTTGTCTTAAAAGTGGAAGGTTGTAGGTTACACAACACATCGACATTGTCAGAATCTTATAAAGGACTAAGATTGGCTAAGTTGTCTTTGCATCAGATTTATCACCCAACAGGTGAAGACTTAAAAGGAAGAAGGTGATGTGGTGTTAAGATATTGTCATCACTACCTTTACTGTTGCACTTGAGTCCAATGGACATTATTGTACTTTAGACCACTTTACTTGTTTTTATACAATATTAACCAACAATTGGTGAATCATGTTTGGAAAACTATATCTGGAAAACTTTTACTGGCGGCAATGAACACACTTCCTCAGATGGTGTTCACACACTTGCAGCTACATCTTGTTTCACCACCAACCATGCCAACATTTACAGCCTTTGCTGTCAGCTGGTCCAACCACAGCAACCCACCAGCTGTAAAAAGTGTCCCCCCATATAAGCTCCTGCCACTGACTGACAGGACTTTAATGTTTGATGAAGGACCAGGGATGAACCAAAGGCTAGAGTCCAAGAGTAAGCGATGCAGGGAACACCCAAACCTCCTGCTATTGTCTTCGCCCTTGGCTGCCCTGCTAGTCATAGAGCTGAGGATAGGATTGTTTAGGTCCGGGCTGAAAGTTTCACGTAGGAGAGACACAATGAAGTCAGGATAGCAAGGATTACCGTGCCCTTCACATCCACACCTTGAGGGATCCTCTGTAGTGGCCCTGCAGAGTCACACAGAGGACTCCACATTCAATGTTACCTCTGGAAATTAAATGGAAGGCAATGTAATGTTTTACAGATAAAATATTATCTATCTTAGATTAATTAACTCAACTCAACAACTCAAGATACTACAGCTGAAACCAGATACTAGCTGATTGTCGTAAAATTGCAGCCAATTATAACCAGAATCAAATTCTTTTGTTCAACATTTGTATTTCACAATAATAGTTAAGGGCTATAATTTTGAACCTCATCTCTGCAGACAAATGATTTCAAATGGTCATACTCTACCCATTCCTCCCACCATATTATCACTTGTCCAAAGAACAATGAAATGCCTGAGACTCAGCCCTGACTCAGAGGGAATGCTGCATTTTTCCCACTAAGAATCATGGACAAAAACTTTTAATTAGCTGGATCTTCAGTACAGCCCGAATAACATTGTTTGAGGAATTGAGCACAAACTGATCAAAAAAACTAAAGGTAAGGTCTTAAGGATCCCAAAAAGAAACCTCTATAGCTTGAAGTCCTCCCTGAACATCACAAAAAGGACTTTTGATGTAAATTGCTCAGATGTTTGCTCAGAAAATCTGAGCAAAAATGTTGTGGCAAAATGTTGTACTTTTGCCTTTGATGTATGTTTAGGGTTTGATCTCAGATACAGTTTTCCTTTATAGACTGTAATTCTTGGTTTATTTTTTAATCTGTTTTCTGTCTACTCATTCCCTGCTTTCCTTGTTTCATCTGTTTTGTCTATCTTATACTTTTCTGTGTTTTATCATGCTTCATTTTTCATTTCCCCATCTTTCTCTTTTGTGTTTATCAGTCATTCTAGTCTTCCCAGTTTTCTCTTATTTCTCCCCTGCTCATTTCTCCTCCCAAAGCTGCATCCTGTAGTTAACTAAACTCCCAATGTTTTGCATCCAGTAACCACCATCCCAACATATAAGTGGCTGTTTTGTTGCACTCATTGTCAGTTCCTCCTGAAGCAACTGTTTTGTAGTCTCTTTATTTCTAGTCTTTTTATGTTTTCTCATTGTTATTGTTGCAATATTCCTTTCTGTTTTTTAATTAAATATCTACTGCACCATGATTCTGCCTTTGCTTACATTTGTGTCCTTCACAAACCCAGACAAAACAAACAATGCAGAGTTTTCATTGGCGCTAAATAAACGGTCACCTTATTTCTAAGACCTTTAGCTACATTATAAAGACAATGTAAAACTAGTTTTTCTGGATTTGTCCCAATGGAATAATTTCTTTCAAATGGCTCTCCAGTTAGTTTAATCTGGTCAAGAAGAAAGAAAGCAGATAAGGAAACAAAAAAAAACTTTCCTCAGAGCTCTTCTCCACCCTCTGTCTTTGTGTTAGTTTTAAGATTAGTCACTGGATACCACAGATGTTAATGAATCCTGCTTAAATGAATATTATGTGTCATCAAATCCCCTGTTGCAAAATTTAATTTCCACACCCCAAAAAGCATAATGGTTGAAAATAAACCTCCCAGACCTGTGAAAGAGCCTGTAAGTGGTGTTAAGTCCTGTCAAATGAACAAAAAGGAGGAAAATATTTTTCACAAGCTCCATCACAGGGATTATGTTTCAGTTGACATTCTCCCTCGATACACCTGAGACAGGTGACTTTTTGCGTTGAGGGGATTAACTGTTATGGTGTTTGAAGAGGTTTCTATTGTTCAACGCCAGGAATATTAATAACCCAGGAGTTGGCATCGCTGACGGGGGAAGACATTGGTAGGTATATGATACAATGAACACATTATGTTCCATCACAATAAATGAATCCGTAACACATCGTAGGGTTCCCTCAGAGACGTCGCTGTGTACCACTTCTGTTCTTTATCTGAACGCCGCATTTCTAAATATGGCTCAATAATTCAGATGATAACTGGTTCAGTTTAATTGCAGCATAAAAGATTCAAGATATCCCTTAAGTGCAGCACATCAGGTGCCACTTATATAATGACAGATGGCTGTTTGTTGGCTTGGGTGTCACATAGGGAGGCTTTGTCATATTCACACTTCCCCTTGTTGGGAGAGGGATCAAGTTTTTCCTCCCTGTACAGTTTCTCTTTTTCATTCACCAACTGTGACAATGATGAATTATTGAGACACAGAAAATGATGAAGGAACAGCCAACATTCATCTTGCAAATGTGTTGCAAGTGTTATTGTTTGAGACTCAAAATAACTTCAATAAAGAATTAATTGTTTGCATTTACAGCCAAATGCATTTTGAGTATGTTAGCTATCACCAGGAGTACATTACTGTGCAAAAGCATAAATGTCGCTTGAATTTCTATGTAGTTTTTGAGTTTTAGCTAATATATCAAGACAGTGTAGTGCAAAATGTTGAAGTAGTTGGTCTTAATTGCGCTAATTAAGGTTTTCAAGATTTAGATTTTTAGAAAAGTGGAATTTCTATTTAGACACCTTTACTCTGATAGCACTTGTTAAAATCAAATGCAACCAATTGCCTTAAAGAGGTAGTATTGTGTATTTTCCAGGTACATAGAGCCATTTTTAGTACAATCAAGTAACTGTCACCTTCAGTTGTTACAAAAATGCTGTATATATCAATCATGAGTTAAAAGAAATTTGACTTCACAAATTAATGCCATGAAATTTGGTCTCTGACTCTTTAAGCTCCTGCTCTTTTCAACACTCTAACTTCACAACATTTCTCCATTAAGCCTTTAACTACTTGATATTTTACCAATCCTAAAAGAAAACCTGCTAAATGCTGCAAATTACTGGAGGTTGGGGAGATTCGCCTTAATTACCTACAGCTAATGCTACAATGGAGTGGTCCGGATTTGACCAAAAATCTACATTTGCGTTGATTAAAACATAAATTGAGAAAATACCTTCTTTACATCTATGTGAAATATTTGTGGAAGATGAAAAGGAATTAAATTTGGATGTTGACGTACACAGATAATGAAATTTAAGTACACTGAACAAAAAGACACATACCTTTTTCCTCACCGTCTGAAGTTAAATCAGACAAAATTTCTCTTGTTTTAGGTCAGTTAGAATTACCAAATTATTTATATTTGCTAAAAGTCGCAACCTCTTTTTTAACTTTACAGACTTTTATTTGAAACAACTTAAGATTAACTCTCATTGGTTAGTGTCCAATGTATTCCACCTTTCCATACATGAAAGATCTTATTAGATTTCATATTATACTGATTTTGGTTATTGTATTACACTAATAGGAAATATATCTTGATTCTACTTAGTATAATTCTTTTTTGGTATATTCAGTTTGCAAAATACATACCAAGGTATTGCTGTTTTTTTTACATGAGAAAACTTCCTCTTGAATGAGTGAACGCACACGTCATGTTTGGAGTTCTCTACATTTCCTGTCTCTAACTGCAGAATAATTTTAAAAACAGTTGACTGAGCTTAACAAAGTTGTGTGTGAATACCTAAAAAGGGGAAGCACCTGCTCATTTAGTTAATGAGCTGCAAAAAACACCACTCTGAGGAAAACAAACAGACATTGCATAGTGTTTCAAGACATACTCATCTGTAATAAGACCGCAATAGTATAAAAAGTAAATATCAGCACTTATGCTTTTGTTAAACCACCAGCAAAGACTGGCTGAGGCTGCTTTCTGGGGCCGTAAATCAAGCGTTTCCACACCTTGGCCTTCCACTGGAAAACTAATGAGGGCATATGTGAGGCCTGAGGCAGAAATATCAAGGAATACGAGAAACGGCCAAGAGATACAGAGAAGTGAGAGTGAAACTAAACTGGTGCCATTGGAGTCAAAAATGACTCTGAGGGTCTGCAGAGGGTCTATGTAGTCTGTAAGGTGTTTTAAAACACATTAGTGTTAATATTTTTATAAAATATGCTCAAGCATGTTTATGTTTTTGGTACCCATATTTATTTGCTGTCCAGAGAGAAGGAAAGGTTGGGCACAGTCGTTGCTGTAAGGTTGGTGTAAAGCTCTTAAGATTCTTGAGGTGTTCAGAAAAGTTACTCAGTGACCTTTTTAAAGGAAGGGAAAATTATATTTGTTTTAATGTGGGAAAATAATGAAAATGTGCTGCTTTTTAAAACATAGAGGTGTATGTTTCCTATCTGAGCTCCGTAGTTTTGTTCGGAGTTATTATACAATCAAAAATGCATCATTATCACTCAAAATCAGATACGCACACTGAAGCAATGCTGTGATGTGTCAAAATATCACAGGCATATGAATACTTCTACGAGGCATGTACCAAGAGTTAATCCATAAAAGAGAAAGCTGCCAGCATAAGAGTTGCGCTCTTGCAACACATCTTGTAATTACTCTGTGCTCCCGACAATATTCCAATCAATACATAACTCTCTAGTGACATCTGTACAGACTTCACACATTCACACTATTCTTGTTTAGTCAGCTTTAATTAAACTCTTGTTAATTTGCCTAGAAAGTTTGGTCTGTTTGGGGAGGGACTCCATGCGGACCACAAACATGAACACTTGTCTGCCTGGTCTTGGTTGGTTGAAATAAACTCTGGTGTGGTTCAAATGCATCATGTTAATATCAAGCAGAAAGTTGACCAAAAAGCAGGGCTTTCTGGGTAAATACAACTAAAACAAACGTGTGTCTAGCACTACAGAGAAAAATGGGTCATAGTCTTCTACTAAAGACAAAGAAACTCTATAACCCTAAATGCCAGTCCATTTTTGTTTACATTTCTTGAGGAAGAAAGTTCTGCTCATGTCTTCTTGAAATGTGTTTTGTCATTTTCTTCAGTGGTTCTTGGTGCAGCGCCACCACAGGCGAGGGAGGGGAACAGGTTTTTCAAAGGGTTTGATTCATTTGACAGTGCAGTGAGAGTGAAACACACCAGCTGAAAATGTTACAAATGTTGCTTTACCAATCAAATCGAGTTTACCAGACTGTTAGGTGTGAAAACACCTTGAAGTGTTTGAAATTTCTTTGGAGAAACATTAAATTCCTCAGTTTAAATCCAGTGATTATAAATATTAAAAAAGTAATTTGGCCAAAAATAACTAAACATTATTTGTAAACTTGGCCTTATTACCAGACAGTATTATTCCTTCCTTCAGCTTGAGATAAACTATGTAATGGTACATTTTTCACACACTTCTCATTGATCCTGTCTCCGATGATCGATGAGGTGACATGAGGATGGAATTGGCCCGGGCCGCGTCACCCTCTGCCATCTTCCAGCACCTTTGGCTCACACATCTCTGATCTGGAAACCCAAGACCAGGGACCACAAAGGGCTCTGTAAAGCATCTCACCCTTCCCTCTCAGTATAGTAATTAACCTGCCTCTCACCTCCCTGTCCAGCAGCGTCTTCAGAACAGCTTGGCAATCATCAGACACTTCACACAACAGCCTGCGCTCGGGAACCTGACCCTCACGGCTCCTTTTCTTCTTTTGTGACACTTTTCTCTGTGGCACTTCTCTTTCCAAATTATGGCAACCAGCCATGCCTTGCACACGAAATGTCATCACATTCTATAATGGCTGCATGTCTGAAGAAAACCAGTTTGGCAGATCAATGTGAATTAGTAGCTACTTCTAAGTGATTTCATATGTTATTAAACGAGTGGGGGGAAAAAAAAAGCTTCTTGATGTTTAGCTCAAGCAACCGACGTCAGTAAATCACAGGCTCCGCTCTGTCCGAAGGCAGTTTTCAAAGTAAGAAAATATTAAAAACTTATTAAGTTTTAGTGGACATTCAGTGCAGGTCAAGAAATGGAAACAGAAGCCGCCAATATAAGCATGACTCCTTCTTTGGCTTGGTGTATGACAAAAGCAGCCCTTAAATCAGATGTGAACAACTCCTCCTTGTTCATCATGCTGCCTGTCCAGAACTCAACATTAAGTATGTTTGTAAGGGTGAGCCTTCAGGGCAGCACACCACCTTTATTTCCATCAATAATTTCCTCTTCTTGGCTGATGACCGTTGAGCCCCCGGTGCAGGCTGGTTTTGATTAACACTGCTGCGTACAATAAGTGAGACCTGCAGCGTTTGTGATGCTGTGATGGATACTCTGAAAAAAGTCACACCATCCAGGCTTTCCACACTGGCCACATTGTATTGGACACAGCGAGGAATTCTAACGTCACCTCACATTATATCAGCGCTGTCGTGCTTCACGACGTAATCCTGCTACTTTTTTCCAACATGCAAGTTTGCTTACTGGCAAAACAGTGGGAGTACGCTGTCCGTTACCTCCAAGAAATGACCCACGCACTGTCGCGGCACATTTCTTTCAAACGCAGCAAGAAAAATCCCTCAATTTAAACATTTCTGCGCCGCTCTGAGGCATGCCAGTGGCTCATTTAGCTATATATTGTTGTTGGCTAAACCAGTGGGGTGGTGTGGTGATTGGTGTCATGGTACTTCAGCCAAACAGCTGGGGCTCAATTCCTCTTGACAGCCAAAATCTACCCTGCTGAGGTGCCCTTCAGCAAGATATGGAATTCCTTCCAGCTGCAGGGACGCAGGTCGGAAGCAGCCTTCACCTGTGTTCAGGCTGACGTGGCTTTATGAAAACAAACCACAGCCTTTAAACCCATCTGAAAAAATAAAAGTTAAAAAAATGCTGCGTTTGGACCTGCTTTGGGCTTTTCAACAGTTTACGTTGCAAACAAGGTGGCAAACTTTTCAAATCGTTTAAAGTGTTTGGGTCTTGTAAAGAAGCATAAAACTGAAAAGTCTCTCTCTCAAACTGAATTTCCTGCATTTGTTTACACTCTCACCATCACCTGAAACAAGAGCTTAAGCGTTTTAAGATCCAGGGTTGTTTTCAGTCTGAGCATCCTGCTAAGATCAAACTACACAATATCAGTCTGACTGTACAGAAGGAAATGAGCATGGGGTGCCTGCTTATGGCATTTAGAGTAACTCTGTGGACATCTGAAGAGCTCTGGGATGAGCTGAACATGTTTTAGACATGTTAATTTACAACATGTTTAAGTGTTGGGCAGTTTATCCCAGGATCAAACACATTCCTAAAAGCAGCTGAAAGTTGTGACTATTTCATAATTACATTTTCTATAACCCTTTTATTGCAATGTCACACTCTATATTGAAGAAACACCCACAAATACCTGCACGATGACATCCAAAATTGTTTGGATGGATTTTAGTTGAGAGTTTCGTCCCATAGCTTTTTGTTGTAAATCTAGAGCTACGCAGAGTAATTTAAGCCTCCATGTTGTCAAGTTCCAAGCACAGCCTTGAATGAGTTTCATTGGTTAAAGTCAAGACACAGTCATACACACTTGTCAAGTGTAAATTAATTTGATGTTTTCATACATTTTTACGTAGTAAAATCTGAAAAGTGTGGCAGCTCCCTTGAAGTTATATTTCATAAAACACTATTTGCCCTAATTGAAGATATAAGTCTTTTGGGATGTCTCTTTGCCAGCCTTAAACAGGAAAAGACTGAAGCATGTTTCCCATTTTTTCTTCTCAAAATAGCACAAGCTGTTAGTTTTGGATCTGGACTTTGGCCGGTCCAATTAAGGAAATAAAAATTCTGCTTTGGATTAAACGTTTCCATTGTAGCTTTTACAGCATTGTTTCATCTTTCTTTCTAAAGAAAAGCATCCTGACAGCAAGATGCTGCCACCACCAGGTTTACAATGAGGATGGTGTGTTAAGATGTGGATCCCAGCCGCTCTTGTCTTACCATGGGATCCTTTGCTGCTGACTAATGTTCTTTATGACATTAGTTCATTAGATTAGATGTACAACCACGTCTTGGTAGGTTTTCCAATTGTGTCACACTCTAATTACTGATTAGGTGACTTCAAATGGGAACTGGTTTCACCAGATTTTATTTTAATGTTGAAATAAATGGACTGAATACAAATTCACGCCAAAATGTTCATTCTTCAATTCTAAAAAAATAAGAACAATAATTTTATCTCCACTTCATAACGATGGGCTAATTTGTTAAAATCCTCATCAAAATACACTGAAGTTGTGTTTAATGTTCGTCTTTCAGGATCACAACAAACATTTCCAAAATCTTTGTGGATGAAAAAAATATTTCCATCACTCAAAAATAAGCTTTAACCGCTGACAAGCTGACATTGCAGAGGTTCACTGATGATGCATGCCCTTTGTACACATCAGTACATCTTTTCCCAAAAACACCTGGTGGAAAAATTTAGATTCATGTCCATATCTGCTCTTTGGGAAGAGGCGGGTTCCCTCTTCCACATGGGAACCACATGTTCCCACATGTTTTCAACACAGCTGAGCAGATTTGTGCTGGTGGAGCGGCCGTCCCTGTTGGGAAGCGAACACCTGAAGCGATCACTCATGGATGTCAAGAAAAAGAAACAAAACTGTGATATGTGCCATCTTCATAGACTGTTGTTTCTCCACTGAGGCCTGAACAAGAGGCTCTTTTTTGAGTCTCTGCACTGAATGAATTTTCCAGTCAGGTTCAGTGAAGTTCCACCCTGTTGCACATTAAATGAGACGAAATTTGTGGCTCAGATGAACTTATTATTACCATATTTCCAAGCAACTAGAGGGCATAAGCCATATGTAATTACCAATAATGTTCAACTCATTTTGGCAGTCACTGTTGTCACTCTGGTTAAGTCACAAGCTACTCTCAGGCCTACTGTATTATAAAAAAATAGCACAGATTTATTCTGTTTTTGTTGTTTTGTCACAATATGTTCAGATCATCAAACAAACAAAAAAATTGGATTTCTAATGATTTTTTTTCATAGTTATTCTTTTTTCTTTTTACATCAGGCCATGTTGAGTTGGATAGGTTTATTATGAATTATCAAATGAAATCATGGTATTTTTAATTGTGGTATGTTATCTTTGTTTAATTAAAGAAACTAGCTTAATGATGTGAAAAGTTTAAGTATGCCAAAAGAGTAAAAACAGAGGAAATCTATAGAGAGGAAGGAATATTTTTTCCTCACCTGTAAACTCACACTTTGTAGTGCCTCAGGGCTCTGCAGAAACTCTTCAGTTGCTTTGTAAAGCCCTCTAAGGAGTGTTATCATTAAATAAATGCTATTTCCAGTGGTTGGTAATGAATATCACTTAAAACTGAATAGCAGCTGCATAAGGTTTGCATGCAGCATATTTTGAGTGAACAATGAAGAAGGAATCACAAAGGAAGTAGACAGAGAGAAGCAAAGTTGAGTAATGATCCTGTAATCTGCCTCCCTCTTTATATTTTCATTGGACCCCACCAGCTCCTTTCTCCTCATGTCTGTGACTAATGATACAGTAAGAAGTGACACCCAACTCTGTTTCCAACCAGCAACAGGGTCTCTGTTTGAAGACGAGCACAGGCTGAATTGAGGTGCTAGGAAACAGGTGAGTATCCAGGAGCTGAATATGATTAATATCACTTATCCATGGCAACATCACTGTGTCTTTCGCTAACAGACCTGATCTTTTGTCAAATACTTGAATCTATGTAGGCACATCAGAGGGCGACTCAGCACTGGGAAGGTCGTGGTCATTTATCTGCAAAGTGACGTAATCTGAGATGTGGCTTTGATGAGCATCTTTGTACCATGTTGAATTCCCTCACAGTATTCTGACAAGGCCAATCTTTGATTAAATATACAATAGGGTTTTAATTTTACATCAACAAAAAAAAAATAAAAGCAAATTAGCCTGAAGTCTCAAATATGTTCCCATCAGAATGCGTGTGCCTAAAAGTATTCAAGAGCTATTATGATTATCCAGGAAAATTATTTTCATTAAAAAACCTAAATACAGTTCAGTTGCTTAATGCGATTTGAGCAGGTTCTGAGACTGATGCAGGTAAGGAACTAAAGCTTGTCTTTGGCAACATTACTGGTGCCTTTGTGCAGAAAAAAAACTTTTAAAATAGAATTTATTGCAGTAACATTGTCTAACTCTGAAGAACAATATTCAGTCTACAAAAAAAAATACTAAAAATTAATGTTGTAATAAAGCAGTGCCTATCCAAATTTTTTTTATGTTTTACCCTTTCAGTGCTTTTACACACCAATCATAGTCACAAAACATTGGCTTTCTGGACAAAAAAAACTTTAATGTCAAAGTCCAAAACCAATTCCTACAAAGTAATGTCAATTAACTGAAAATACTTAACAAAATAAGTGATTGCATGAATATTCGCCCCCTTTAAGTTAGTATTTAGTAGATGCAATCTCTGTGGACAGCCCTCAATCTGGCTCATCGCAATGCTGCAAATTTAATCCATTCTTCCCTAAAAAAAACGGTTCAAGCTCTGTCAGGCTGCATGGAGATCGGCATTGAGCACCACCTTTCAAGTCCAGCCACAATATTTTTGTACATTTAAAAAAATGTTGATCATGACTTAATTGTAAAGCCAATTAAAAAGGCAAAGCACTCAAAGGGGTAAGTAATTTTACAGGCATTGCTGGCCAAACGACAGTCTTCTAAGATACAAGATTGTAGTCTGTGGATGAATGGTGGGGTCTTTCTGCATGGAGTTTGCATATTCCCCCTGTGAATGTATGGATTCTCTCCAGGTTCTTCTCCTCCTCCTGCAGTTCAAAAACATGACTGCTGGGTTGGTGGTTTCTTCAAATTGCCCTCGGGTATGAGCGCGTGTGTGTGCATGTGTTTTTGTCCTGTGTGTTTCTGTGTTGCCATGTGACAGACTTGTCGTCTTATCCCCCTACTATCCTGGGCATGAGGTGTTTTTCCTATTCATTCATTCTTTGCTTCATGCCAAACCCAAGACGTTGCGAACATCTTGTGCCCTACAAACCCCTTTGCCCTTAATTTCAAATTATGAAGACTGGTAGCTTAAATTTCAATAAAGAAATTGGATTTTCCTTCCCGTATCCCAACTATGAGCAGTTCTTTCATGCTTGTTAAAAAGATTGACAGCACCACTGGTGAACTACGACTTTACAATTTAACAGTTATTAAATCTATTTTTAAATATAGACTCAATGAGTGTTTACATTGATGCTGGTATCTGCACGTCTTTTGTTGTATCTTGCAAAGTTTTTGTCGTCACTAATTGTAACAGTCTCTCTTTTAATGCTCACTCAAAGAGTCATTCACATTTTGTACAAGTTTTAACTAACCACTCAGCTGCACATTCCTCTGGACTGGAATACACTATACTGTGTTTACGTTGAATTTGTATTCCTTATCCTGTTTTCATGTTTCATATTCTACCTTTATGAGTCCTTTTGCTTATATTGCCTGTAACCTCGATGCTGTTGCACAGAACCTACCCCATTGTGAGACAATCAAGGATATTTCTATTCTGTTCTATTCGGATTGCACTGAGAAAGCACCAATGCACACTCTCTCGAATGCGTCAGACTTTGAGTTTTGTGTCCCCTGGGCGTCTTTTTCAGAATCTCTGCTTTTTCTGGCCTCACTTCTCACCACACCAGCAGACTAAAAATACGACCCCTCTGAATGGCCACATCCTTACCCCTAAAATAAATCGAGTGGCTCTTTGCTGGAACAGATACAGGGCACCTACCAGGACCTTGCAACTGCTTTACACAAGCAGCAAATGAGACAAGCTGAATTAGCATTTCTTCAACTTAAAGAACAAATAGACTTTCTGAGAAACCCTGCAGTAAAAAGCATCTAATCTTCCTGTTGCATCATGGGAACTAAGCATTGTTGACTCTCCTTAAGAGTGCTGAATAAATGGAGGCCATGTTATCCTATTTCAGGTTCTGTATCTGTCTTGCTTGTCAATCCAGTTACTGCTGGCTGGCCCAGTGCAACAGCGGATGGGAACTAATATGGAGACCAGCGGGACTGGAGCTCATCAAAGGCCTGACTCACTCCTCCCTTCTCCCACAGCACTGTGGGTCTGGCACTCTGCACAGGTGGAAAACAGATGAGGGTGAGTGGGTAATCAAGAGGGTGTTGGCCCCAATCTGCCCAAGCACACAAAACGAGAGCCCAGCCCACAACTATGGACCCTCTTACCAGCTTGTCATGTGGGTTTTGAGACTGTCATCGCAGAGTTGCAGCAATGAGAAACCCAGAAGAATAAGAAAGAGGAAAGAGAAATCCAAAAAGGCATGAGCTGTGCATACTGATTTTAAAAAAACAGGTCTCTGGTAGGAAGAAGTGTTCTAGTTTCGGTGGTAGACCAAACACGATCTGAGATCATAAGTCCTGAGTAAATTTAAAGTGGTGGAGGACATAAAAAAATTTTGGTCTGTTTATTTCTGCCTCTTTGCTGGAACTAAAATGATTGTAGTGACCACACAAAAAAATCTGACCGCTTACACACATCTAAGTTATTAATAATAATAATTTTGCTGTGAAACTTTGAATATGTAGATATTTTTAAGCTATTAAGCTTCTCCTTGAGAAGCTGCTAGTGCAGTGTATAAATGCTATTTCCACACAGAACCGATACGGACACCCAACTGCATCCGAACCAAGCCTCATTGACTTGCCAGTCTGTTAGTATTTTTGTGTACATCTTATGCAACAATCTTCTGTAAGAAGTTCCCACGAAGCCGACTTTGTTTTTCCATCTTTGAAAGGCTTAGCGTAGTTCGATTACTTTACTCACAATACTTCTTTGAAATTTCAGCATTTTAAAATGGGAAAAAGTCCAAATATTCAATATTCCAAAGTCTGATCAACCTGCACAAAATGTCCTTGTCCAGATTAATTGAAATCTTTAACTTCAGAAGTCTATTTGGCAAGTATCAGGGATAAATGTTGTTTAACTGTATGACTTGAGTCAAACCTTTTGGGTTTCCTTCCACAAATCTCTGGTTGGCCAACTCATTTGAGTTAATTTGAAGCACACATCCAATACTTGAGGATTTTTGACCCCCAAAAAAGTCCAAACAACAACTTTGGAGACCAAAAGTTAGATGATTCTTTCCCTTTTTCTTTTGTAGAAGCAGATGAAAGAATTGTGTTAGAGTGTATTTCGTATTATTTTATTCTGCTTTTTACTTAAATATATCATTAAGAAAAAGATGTGTGTGGCATTAACAGTGAATACATGTAATCCTTAATTACATGTAATTATTTTAGCTGATAAATTATTAATTATGCAGACTCTCCACTCCATTTTTAAAGTGATTCATTTCCCATGATAGGTAAAGGATTCAGGTGAAAAATTATGAAACTGAATGAGTCCTGCTCCATAAATTGATATAGATTCACCTACTATCTCGGTTCTCCTAAAACTGAAAAACAAACTTAAAAATTCACAGATATTTACTGAACTAAAGAGTCATCGATAAATTAATTTAGACACCAATCATTTTTGCCTTTTGCCAATTCTTCCCCAGGAATTATCCATGCTCTGATATTCTGTTGCTGCAGTTATTTTCCTTGCAAAAACACCTGTCTAAACAGCAGCAAAACCAAGAGCCAGACTCGCCTGTCAGCGCCGGTAACAGCTCTGGACAAGAATTCAACAGAAACGTATCCTAAGACGTCCACTCAGGCGAAACAATACACGTGTGCAGGAATGACCCCACCTGGGCTGCTTCACTCGCCACTGAGTTTCATAGCTGTTTGCAGTCAAAGAAAGTCCCATTTAAAGGCACCTGGGGGAAATATATGTGAGAAATATCCATGAAAACATGCTGTTTGTTTTGTTTGTCTCAGGGTTTCCAAATACAGTTAATCCCCCTAAAAATGTCACAATTTTAGTGGTATTGACTTGGGCACAAAAAAAGGCTAAAGTCAAACTTTGTTACAGTTGTGTGAGAGCCAGGAAAGGCTGGACCGTGAAGGTGATTAATTAATACAGCTTACAACCATTTATAAACCCGTCTGTATCATCTGTCCACTGAGGATTTAGGTGCTTTTTCAGAGAAGATTTACTGAACAAAGACCAGGTGCCTCATTAGCTACCAGAGATTAGCCAGGTCTGTGTAGACCAGGATCACTAAGGTGGTCAGGTTTCTGTCCCTCACGCTTAAATTTCATCGCATGGACCTTTAAACTGTGATGCACTCATTGGCAATGGTCTAGATCCCGTCATCTGCTGCTCACATGACCTCCTCCGGGGGCCTCTTCCTCTTGGATTTTGTTCTCAGCATGAAGTGAAATATTGCAGTGACACCCAGCCCTGAATCTGTTACAAGCTAACAAAGGTTGAGTAATGACAAAGTCAGCACACATTCACCAGAGCTTGCATTGAGGACAGTAAAACTATACCTCTCAAATGAGCATCACTTGCTGTTTCAAGGTTTCTGCAAAGTTTAACAAATTAGTTTTTAAGGCCAAATAAAATATCATTTAAGAGTCATTTCACTGTAATATGAGTCGAATAATGAGCAAAGGAAAAATGCACCTATTCAGTTTTAAATCTATTACTATAAATGCTACAATATTCTGTTGACAGCATATCCTTAATCCTGAAAAGTGATTTTGTTAAAAGGAGCTGTTTAGTGCAATCCTCCATGCCATTAAAGATAGAAAAAATAAACAGAGTTTCAAATTTTACAAAGAAATACTAAATAGAGTGGATTGATTTGCTGGGGGGCTGCCCAGTGGCGCAGCTGGCAGAGCTGTTGCCTTGCAGCAAGAAGGTTCTGGGTTCGATTCCCGGCCCCGGTCTTTCTGCATGGAGTTTGCATGTTCTCCCTGGGCATGCGTGGGTTCTCTCTGGGTACTCCAGCTTCCTCCCACAGTCTCTAAATTCGCCCTAGGTGTGAGTGTGTGTGTGTGCATGTTTGTTTGTCCTGTCTGTCTCTGTGTTGCCCTGCGACAGACTGGCAACCTGTCCGGGGTGTACCCCGCCTCTCGCCCGAAATGACAGCTGGAGATAGGCACCAGCAACCCTCCTGACCCCAGTAAGGGACAAGGGTGAAGGAAAATGGATGGATGATTTGCTGGCACCTTTAAAGAGACAATCATCCTTAAATAAAAAATTTTCAAAGTGCTTAACCTCAATTAGTATCATAGCATTTAATCTGCCATTCAGCCTATTCAGAAGCAAGAAACACGCCTCTGGTGAGTCCTTCTGCAGTAAATTTGACAAATGAAAGCCTAAAGGAAATTCTATGGCATCATCAAGAAGTTTGCTTTTTTTGGTCTGATGTGGACCATAGCACCAAACTCTGGTCCACCTAAAACTGTAGGTCTCAATTCGGCTGGGCTGAATTCTGGTGTGATTTAAATCCATATGTCAATGCTAACCCTAACCCTATTCTGAGCAAATACAACCAAAACAAATGCATGCCTATCGCTAGAGGGAGAAGTGGCACGTGGTCTTTTACTAACAATAAAAGTGAAATCCCACGACTAAAATCTGACACCACTCCATTTTTGTTTACATTTTGTAAAGAGAGAAATCGCTCATTGTCTTCTTCAGAGGTTTTCATGTTTGTGATGTAGCGCCACCACAGGTATATGGGTTAAGTGAGTTTTCAAGGGTTTGGTTCATTTATGAAAATGAAACAAACCAACTGGAAATGTAATCAAATCCTGCAATCTTGGTCCTCTATCAGTGAGAGCCTACCAGACCATCAGGTGTGGAAACAGTCTAATGGTTGCTGCAAATGACCAAGTTCTGCAAAGACTGATGGAGATCATGGAAAGGTGAAGATTTTGGGGGCCAACAAAGTTAAGTCCATCAAAAACCCTGGAAGACAGGGTGTCCTACAATATCATCCAGTAATGGGACATCCATCAAAAGAAGAAATGTTATCAAATAAATATGAGTTTTAAAATGACATAAAACAAAAAAAAAGTTTTATGTTTTAAGAATGCTGATCATTTCACAACCATCCATACTTTAGGGAGTGGTATTATTTGTAAGATATCATAAATACAAACGATGCAAGCAAGTGATGCTGCTAAAGTGTATGCAACTTCACTGTCTAATAATAAAACCGAACTTTGAAAACTTCAAAACTCAGAATATGGAACAGGTTTTGCATTAACAGAGGGACGCAAGCACATCTTGTTCTCCATGTTGCAACTTTTTATTTGGAAACAAATCTGTCCTGCTTTATAATGTTGTACATATCTCTACATTCTCAAAAATTACATTTTGTTTACATATTCAGCATTTGCAGAATGTTCTCTGACCATTTAGATGAGTTACTGTACCAATACACAGAAATCAACAATGCAGTTTCAAGTTTCAACAGCATGCTGACATATAGCATCATGTGTAAGCTGACTGGGAAAGGAGACATTTAAAATTTAACACATATAAGGGACAGACAAGCTAAAGAACAGGCATTTAAGCCAGCAAAATTAAGACCTTTTGCATCATTGTCTTTCTCCAACAGGAACATTTATTTTACAACTGAAAGTCCAACAACTAATCCAAAAAAAGGTTAAATGACTCAGATATACTCAGATATTTATTTTAGGATTATCAATGTTTCAACAGCAAACAAAATGAGTGAAATGTAAAATTATATGCAGAGCTGAATCCACTAAAATAGAACTACTTTACAGGATGTAACTTATTGTTGGATCAGGAGAAAAAAATATTGAAGAATAAATCTTGGAATGTCTCTAAGTGAAATAACAGCATACTGTTTACACTGAGCAACCAACCACCTAATTGGCAAACAGTAATTAGAGTTTTATTTCAGTAACAACAGCATTTTCACTCTGCCTTTCTGGTTTGCAGGTAAACAGCACAGACAGAAGAAAAGATCTTAATAAAAGTATGAAGGATATTGATCTCTGCCTGTCCTGTATTTGCAATTTTCAATAAAAAACAAACTGAACATAGGTTCAAGCTAAACTATGTGAACTATCAAACTAAAATCTAAAGCAAAAAAAAAAAAAACGTCTCTATAACATTGTTTTCAGTTGCTATGTGGCTCCTTTAAAGTACCAGCTTCACCCTAAGGTATAAATCATGTAATAGCTTTAAAGGTGTAAAAGAAATTGATAGCTGCACATAAACTTAAAAAAATGAGGTCCCATTTCTTTCTTTTTTTTTTTTTGGTGAACCACCCAAGAACTAATTCCTGCTAAATATCCGAACTACATGCCAAGGCCTCGGAGCCACGCAGTCTGTTCTTCATCCCAGCAAACGACTGACACACAGGAACACAGAAACCTCGCTCCGAACACTTTCTCGCTCAGTTCACTCGGACTTCTAATACTGTCTGAAGACGATCGATTTAACATCTTAATGTGTGTGTTTGTGTTTGAGAGGATCACTGAAGCACACACATGGAGCTGCGAGGGGTGTTGGCTGTCCTGGCTACGGAGTCCTGACTGTAGTTCACAATGTCCGCCTTCACAACACGCTGCACAAATGGAAACACAAGTAGAGGGTTAAAAATCTGCTGCAACAATTTCATCAGATACCATTACTAAAGGAATCTAAAAACTGTAAAGTTGAAACCATGAACCTGCACACTTCAAAAGGGAACCTCTCTTTTTCAGCATGACATTAAATCAGACTTAACGTTTCCTTTTGTGGGTCAGTTAGGATTACAAAAATTATTTCTATTTTGCTAATGCCAGAAAATGTGAGATTTTATTTTTATTTTGAAATACAAAAGTGTACATACTGTAAATTTTCTTAGTACTTGCAAGACCTGCCTTTTATACACCATGATTTGGGCATTTGAGCTGGCAAGATGCATTATCATCATGAAAAACCTTTCATAACCTTTCCTATGAGTGCCACCTGGCCGGTTCTTTTAGCCAATAAGCAGGAACATCCAGGTGATGTCTAGATATTTGTTTGGTATAGCAAGATCAACATCTCAGTAACATCTCCAAGTGCCGACCTTCAACTGCAGCATAATTTGCATAGTGAATGTATGTGTTTCAGAAATGCATATTACAGAATGTTAATAAAACTGCTGCTTTTTTTTCTTTTCTTCTTTACTGCAAAGTAAAACAACTGCACATTTTTCACACAAAGTAATTCCATAATTTTGGACAGGGATTGTAAAATGTAACATTTAATGGGGGTATTAAATGTGTACAGAGTGATTTACTACAGTTGCTGACTGTGGGAACATATGCAGTATGCAGACATGAATGTGGCGTTGGTCTGACTCCCAATAAGCATGATCTCAAACTGCTGAGCTGTTTCTTCAAAACAAGGCTCAGTATGTAGCCAGAAATTAAAACTCTGGTTGAAACAAAAGTCTGGATGTATCTGGAAGCTGAAGATAGCATCAAGACAGGTCAGTAAAATATAACTGAATCACTTATAACATAATGGCAGAGCTACAGAGTAATCAGGTTCTATTGTGTTTTTCTAGAGGTCATATCTGAACTACAGGGAATAGATTACCAACTATTGACCTACTGTGCCTGCATTACAGCAGAATTTAGATCTACTCAGTAACTGGAGTGACATACTTTAAGTTACTGAAGCAAACAGATTTTGCTTTGCTGAGCGTTGTCCTGTCTAATTGGGCCTTCATCGTGTGGGTAGTCCACCAGCTCAGCTTTCACAATCCTCTGAGCAGTGGATGAATGCAGAGAAGGAAAGATGAAAAACAGAAAAATGGTAGAGAGCACAGTAAGAAAGAGAAGGATGAACACCAAGTTTGAGTAAAGACAACAGATGGAAAATGGAGTAAAATTAACATCCAAAACATAAAAAATAGCTCCAGTGGGCACAACTAAGCCAAATATACAAAATCAACAAGAAGCAATGTCTATATAAAAGCTGTACAAACACTTAAAGTCAGACACTAATATACATTACTTTTAAATAAATAATTATTAAACTAAGGTTATTAAACTAACTTAAATTGACTTTAATCAGGATAAAAAAGAACCTCCGATTAGAAACAGGATCTAAAATATATTAATCTAATCATTTTTAACAAACTCAATTGTTATTGATGCTGACAGGTACTGCATATGACTTGTTTGCTTCTCGATTCACTTTATTTTTTGGATTGACGCAGGTTGAGTTTTAGACTAAAGTCATGTTGCAGCACTGTAATCTAATTAGGGCCATTATTTCTTTTATTGAAATAAGTATACATTTGTTGGCAACCTTTTTTCCGGATTACCACTGGAAATCAGTCCACACTGCTGAATTTCCCGGCTGCTTGTCTGATTAATGAACCGCCGAAGCCTGGTGTCGGGGTTACTGAGTGATCTGCAGCCTCACTATCTGATCCGGCAGACAGAGAACCAAGACGGAGAGGGCTGCCAGGCAGATATAATACCGTCGGGGGGTTGTGACCCTCATGTTCAGCTCTCTAAACATGACAGCTGATAATGAGGCTTTGCTGGGCCTACAGCTACAACCAGGGCTATGACCTGTTCAAAGTCTCGTCTCTGGATGCATGACACAAACATTAAACTCTGGCGTTCTTTAAAAATGCTTAGAGAAACAATCCTTTTTTAATGCTCCATAACATGCATGGTTATTGCTTTTATTTATCTCAAGTATTTCCCAAACAAAACAAAGATCTCAGTCTACAACAGTTCTTTAGTAAGATGGTGATTTTCTTAATCAGCAATGTCGTTTTTTAGTGATCGACTGAAAACATCAAATGCTGCAAAGTCAACAATGCACTCCAAGCAGCTGGACATCCATAGAAAGAAATGCCATAGCTATTATATGATGAACTCCTAGCCAGGAAATTTGTGTTGTTGCATTGGAAAGACTCCTTGCCTCCTTCGTGTTCACAATTGATTATTGAAGTTATGCAGAAAAGATTCTAAGTGAAAACATAGAACACAACATCTGATTATCTTCTAGTTTCTGGAGTAAATATGTTGGTACACTTGAAATAAGGCAAATCTAACTTGCAAGTAACTTTTTGCTATGATATGAGGAGGCGGTTTTAAGTCAAAAAGTCCTTAAAATTAATTTTTAAAAACTACTTGCTCCACTGGCAGATTTTCCACTTTTAATAAAGATTTTTTTCCATAAGTGAAAAAATCTGCTAAGAACGATTTTGTTTTAGCAGTGCAGTTTCTACACTGCCTGGCAATAATTTCTGACATTTACTGATAAAAGGAAAGATAGACAATAGCTGTCTTTGAATGATAATGTTTGCACATACGTTTTTAAATGTCAATTTCTATGTAACTCTGTTCCACTCCCGACCCATCTGCCTTTCCCCTTCTTTCTCTAGGTTTAGCAGATAAGCAAGTGGTTTCTAGAGTGATAGTTAATAAACAGAATGATGTTCTATATATGTGTCCTTTTTTTTGTCCTGATTTTTTAATAAGTTCTTTTTCAATAAAAAAGACCTTGATTAAGATACTCGATTTGAGGAATCCTCACCTCAGTTTGCTGTGGTGCATTCATATTTTAGAAATATTTGGCTATAAAAGTAATCTTGATTTAAACTCTATAGTTGTTTATTTGAACTGCTCCATTTTTTGGCTTATGTCAGATCATCTCAACCCTTTTCCTCAAGGTGTAAAGTGGATTCAGTCGGTCACCCAGCCTGATTAGTCTGGATTAAAGCACTTTTCTTAACTGACAGAACTATCAAGGGAGGGCAGGGAGAAGAAAGTAGATGGACAGCTCTATTAGTGTGTAGCCATTTTCTGTTAGTCAGCAGCCCAGTTGGTGATGGGAGTGGATCTTGGGAATTTGGTCAGTCCTTCTTCTATATGCTCTCCCTTCTCTGGGGGTCCTGACCTCTCTGTAGCCCCCATGCTCATCAACCACTGCCCAGCCAGTGTGGCTCCAGCCGTTCATATCAGACCCAGGATTAATGCTTCTGGGGGAGGTGGCCTTGTAAATCCTACAGCTGCCACCATTGGGCACCTTGAGCTGACTGGCAAGCGGAGACCCCGTTTCATCCTAAAACAGTGGGAGATAAGCTAAATAAATCAGACAAACCGCCCTAACCTCCTCACCCCTACAACTGCCTACCTTTGACCCCGGACTTCATGCATTAATGCGGTCAGCGTGGTTCTATTTACAGAAGGACCGCGTCAATGGTAGGAAGACCATCACAGAGGAGCAGACGTAACAAACTCATGTTTACACAACAAAAAGTACAAAAAGTCAGAGTGTGGTAACCTTTGTCACTCTCTGTGACCTCCCTTAAGTTCAAGCATAACAGCATAAAAAGCCCCTTGCTAAAGTATTGACACCAACTTAACTTTTCTATATTTCATCATGTTATGGCAACAAATCTTAATGTATTTTTAGGGATTTCATAGACCAAAACAAAGTGGTGCATAGTTCGTAAGTTGAAGGAAAATGATGAATGTTTTTCAAATTTCTTGAACAACTTAAATGTGAATTTTATTGAGCCTCCTTTTACTCTGATACTGTAAAACAAAATCCAGTGCAATCTACTGGCTTTTAGAAGTACAATTATTTAGTAAATAATGCAGTTTGGTGTTATTTACCTAACTGTCTGTATGCAGTTTCCTACTCAGTTGTATATTTGTTATTTACTGTCACTTAGAAAATAAATCAATGGAAAACCTAGTTGAATAAAAGAAAACAAAACAAAATATTAATTTTAGTATGAAAAACAAACAAAAGTGGACCCTATTCTACAATTAGGTGACTGGCTGCACCACATCTTATTTAACAGTATCAGCGTAAAGGGGGATGAATACAAGAGCACAGCAAACCATATTCTTCAGACTTATTTGCAAACTTTTTTTTTAAACCAGCTATCACTTTTCATTCAACTCCCTATTATGCGCTACTTAGTGTTAATCTACCACCAAGGGTTCCTGGGCAACAGACCAGGGTGTTTTATAAGCTTATGGTCATTCATGAATGCTATTATCGTTTCACCCAACAAATCAAGAAACGACACAATACTGAAGCTGGTTTTTGATTTCCCTATGAACTAAAGGGACAATTCATTATTTTATGATATCCTGATGAAATTAGGTCTGTTAAAATCTGAAACACTTAGAAGAATCTGGACTGATTATATAATATTAAACACATGTTCTTTCAGTCGCAGTTTGTGTTCAGAGATACAGTAATTAATAGCATTCCCTTTGTTTGACATCCAAGCCAAACCCTGTCCAATAACCCTGGCTCTGGTTAAAACCCAATAATCTAGTGGCTAAGTCAAGGGGAATCAATACTTATGCAATATATTCAAGTAAAAGAAATATTTGGAAAAAGAATGAACAGATTTGGTGAATTACTCAGGAGTAAATAAGAATGTAAAAAATATATATGCTAATGGCTCACCTGGGACTGCTCTATTTCTGCTTTATTTAGCTTGATACCAAGAATTTCAGCTGCTACTCGCTGGAAACACAGATAAACCTGGAGAAAGACAAAAATAAAAATAAAACATACAAACTTTACTAAAAAACACTGAGCATGACTCAAAGGAAGGTTATACAAACCGAATCCCCCGTCTTGGCCGATACGAACTGACTGATGAGACCATTCTCCTGGCACAAGCGCTGGTGTTTGTCTGCCTTTATGGTCCTCATGTGCTCCAGGTCAACTGCAGAGAAAAGATGCCCTAATGTGAGAAATCTTACAGAAGATGGATGGATGGATTTATGTAGTGGTTATAGAGCCCTCTCACCGGGTTCACCGTAACATATCAGAACATAAACAGAAAGGATAACTGTTTACACACGAGTTAAGATAGAAGACGTCTGCCTAGTGTACAGAGGTGGTACACATCAAGTCACAGCAAAACAAAACACATTTCAATAGTTATGTTCAACCCAAGTCGTCTTCTGTAGACGGTATGAAATTATTTATGGCAGAAATTTCAGAAAGGGAATGAAAAACTTTGTGGCCCAGAGCTCCCATTCCCAGCTGGTGTTAAAGCTCGATGTGACACATTCCTTGGTGTAAGTTTAGCACGGTTCTACCCTAAAGCCATGAACCTCTTTTTGACCCAAAAAAGAAAAAGCAGCCCATCTGTGGAGAAAAACATAAGGAACAATACATGAATGACCAAAGACTTGAGGCTACACTCATATTGAGAGAGTAGATAGAGAAAAGAGTTTGACTTATGACCATCCTGGGCTTTTAAGGTGGGCGCAAGGATCCAAGAGCTGAGACCATTACCTACACACTGATCCAGTGAGAAAGCACAATGACAGCATCCTTTAGAGTTATTGTCAAGATATTCCTGTGCCTTTAACTCCTGTGCAATGACACCGAGAGCTTTCCTGCTCTTTCTCCCCTCACTAAGGGGGTCATGCAGGGGTCGATAAGGAGGGTCACCCGGGGGTCCTGCAGCTGAAAGCAATAGCTTCGTTCTTTATTTCTGGCTTTGTGCAGGGAGGTGGCCACGCCCGGTATCTGGTGCATACATGTCTGTGTTACCTGGAGGAGGTCAGGCTACTGTAAGGTGTTGCATTTCTCTCGCCCCGGCTCTGAGTTTTAGTCTTTTGTGAGGTTTCATTGAAGTTGTCAAGGACTTAGCCCGTTCTCATGCCCCTCAGAGTTTTTGTGAATATGTGTATGAGAAGATGGTGGGAATAAAGATAAATTCAGACAAAGGTGGTTGATGCACGGCAAGAAATGTAAACTGTAATAATTTTATAATAATGTCTTAGTCAAAGTCAAATAATCTATGGAGAACAATTTTACCCATGAAGTCGTTCTGATAATGACTCAAGGTGACTGTTTAGTTGTGCATAAACATTGTTGCCTCTCACAGCAGGTTATCAATTCTAGTCATTGCCAGAGAAGATACCCAGCATACAGCAAGAAGTAAACGGTGTTAATCCTTTGGATCCTGTGGACTTGGGAAAAGTTATTCATCATTTGTCGCAGTCAGATTAAGCAACATTAACACTATAGTCTGTGAGCTAGGGAAGACCCATCATTGTTGGGTAAATGGAGTTGTGTTTGTAAATTCAATCCACAGAAGTGTGCATCGATGGGAAGATCTAAGCTGCAGAGAAATCCTGACACTAGTACTTGACCTACTTTTCCACTCATGTGCTATGACAAAAGAGAAGGAAACACAGGAGATAATTCCGTAAAAGAATAATTAAGAGAACATTTGAAATTAAATGTGACACTGTCTTGTGTGAAGTATCACAGGCAAAGAGCTTAGTAAATACAGTTTTATTAGTATTAGCGTTAGATACCAATAGTTTTATACCAAAAAATTTACAACGTTAGAAGAAAAAGCAGCTCAATAGATTATATTATGTAGAATAGTAGAAAGTTAAATATGTAGCTCTACAATGAGCTCAGGAGGGAGTTCATTGTACAGGAGGGAGTTACTGTAGAATTGTGGATGTTCAAAGTTAAATTTCTCCAAATATTTGTGAGAAGTTCAATTATTAATCTTGTACATGGTGAGATTTGTTTGTCAAAATACTGTTTATCTTGATAGACAATTAGACTATCATCAATTCTGTAAATGGTAAGGATCATAGCCAAGAAATACTTATGTAGCTCCAATTAGAGAATAATATCTGTTTTCATACGTAAAATGTTTTCTACACTGTGGTCTGTGTAAACTGAATACAAGGCTAATCCTAGAGTTTTAGTGTTTTACTCCATTTTTCTCCCTAATGTACCCTTCTCTACTTATCAGGTCAAAACGATCTTCCTCCAATGATCTGGTTTCCCTCCATTTCTGTCAAACTGTACATCAGCTTAACAACCTGTAGGAAGTGACTGCAAACACGAAATAAACTGTTTAGGCCTCCGAGTGAACAGAGATAGTAGAAAGGATCATCACTCGTCATGAGCGATTGCCCTCCCTCTCTCTGGTCACCATCAGTGTTTATTTAACCGGTCTTTCTGTGGTTGGGCTGAATTACCAGACAACGGTTAGAGATTAATATCTGCTGGATGAATTAGGCTTTTACTGTAAATAATTAGTTTGTTATAGCAGTGACCTATTAAATGACGGCAAGATCAAATGAGAGGAAAATATCTCCTCCAGTTACAGTCTAATGTTGATCTCAGCTGAGCTTCTTCATTGAAAGGACCCACTCACTGGCAGAGCCAATTATCCTGAAACCCGACAGAAACAGATCCAGGTTTTTATGTCTGTTGAATATTAGAAAATGAAGTGGATTCATAGCCTGATTACTACTGATCAGAATAATCTTATTGTGTAGAGACAAAGCAATTTCTTGTCTCTTTCATTTTGATCATGAAAAAGAGAAAAGAGGATCATATTTGTAGCCATATTTTTATTACAACCCATAGATAGATAACACCCAGTTTTTAACAGTTAAGCTAAAAATCATTATGGAAAATTACTTTTATTCAACAAAGAAGCTTATTTGGAAGAAATATTTCAATCCAGTCATCGAATATTGCATAGCTCCATTTACTCAATTAATTGAAACCAAAAATTTAAGTGGTTGTTTGTAGAGCACATTCCGAATTACAATTACTGGAATAAAGGCCCAGTGAAATATAATGAAAAGTTCCATAAGACAGTTAAAGACTGTTCAATAAATCTGGCATTTTATTGTTAAGATGCGAAAACTACTGTTATCAGCAGCCCATCAAAGTCTTATTTAGCATTTTTAATCTAGGCCTTCATAAGGTCTGAGTTACTCTGATACTCGTCTGGCTTAGAGCGTTCCCCAGCTGATCGGATAAATTACCATGAAAGTTTGGCACCAAATTGGCATACTGCGTTTTTAAATCAAAAAACATTGACAAAGGTGCTGTTGTGGTGCAGGGGCAACGCACAATCCACATATTGAAGCCTTAATCCTCGTGGCGGTGGTTGCAAGTTCGATTCTCGGTCTGGCGACATTTGCCGCAAATCTTCCCTTTCTCTCATTACCCACTTTCCTGTCAGACTACTTTCAAATAAAGGCTACTAGAGCCAACAAAACATTAAAAAAAACATCGACAGATCCAGCTTTGGTAAAACTATCAGATAATAGGTTAACATTGGCTAACCAAGTTGAAATCATAGACTGAATTGGACTAGGTTGTGAAATCCTTGGTGTGTTATTCAAAAGCACTCTGTGATAACAGAAACACCTACTCACTGTTCTGCTCAGTTGGCTGCTGGGGAGCAATTGGAACAGTTTATTCAGTGAGCAACAGCCAGAGAATAAGCTTGAAATAACACAGTTAATTGCCGACAGCCCAGTTTTAAACCAAACAGCAGTTGGTGCGTTAGGGAGTTATGAGGACTTAAGGTGGAATGTATGAAGTGTGTGTGCCCCTATGTGTTTGTGTGTGTTAGTAATGGCTAGTTGTGAGTGTGCAGTCTTGAGGCTCTACAGGGTCATATCCCATTAAGTGAAAGTTACAAGATTGAGCTTAATCAACCCCATGAGAGACCCTATCACTTCCAACATTACCTCACACTACGCCTTTAAAATCCTATTGCCTCAGTTTCCCAAAAATATCAACCATGAATCTATAGGCAAGGATAATCAACTTTAATACAGACCTTAATGGCATGACTTACAATGTTGCAGTCCAATTCTTCACTTAAATCTTCATGGACCATTGACTCTAAAAACATCTCTTAACAAATCTCCAGTTCTGCAGCTTAATAAGGCACAGTGAACCTGAAGGGTAGCATTAACCATTACGTGGTTGTTAAAGGCTAAAAGAGCTATACCGTGTATAGCATTATTAGATGTTCCAAATATGCAAAGAATACTGTTTGTACGTTTTCTAAACTTAATATTTAATATGCATTTCACTACATGGTATTATTTTTTTTTTTCAAAAGACAGATTTTAGTGATAGGATACCATCCTAAATCGATATACAAGCATCCTTAGTGATGCTTGGAATTCGGAATGGGATGGTCACCAGTATCAATGTATATCAAGGTCTCAACAATTCCAGTTTTTAAAAGACTGAAACTTTCTATCATACCATTTGTACAGTTCAAAGTTCCTTTAATGAAAGACTTAATAAGGAGAGAGCCAGAGACACTGAAGTATTCTTCAGCTGTATGGGGGATAGAGTAACACAGCACTGTCCTCCTTCACTTGCTACTGGTCAGTACCATTTAGCTGGTAAAAACAAGATTTAGACACTTACTGTAAAAAAGAACAACAAATCTGCCTGTCTGAATATATCTATTGTCACAAAGAATAGTGTTAGAACTAAAGGTGCTTTAATGAAGATAAAGGTGTTTTTATACCAAATCAGCCAGGTTACAAGCTGCGTGTTTTGTAATAAATAGTTTTTTTTATGAAGAAACCTTAAGACAAAAATAAGGACCAAGGTTGGTTTGATCGGTGCTGTGCTTACCTGATAAAAAGTGCTTCATTCAGGCTGCTGTTTATTTGTGGCTGTTTTAAGACTATTACACTGATAATTAATATAAATAAAATAAACTGGTATTACTGGAATTATTCATTTTTATCACTTTTAATGAACTGCAACATTGTTTTAAAGGGTTTTAAAAGAAAATCAAAAGGACTTAGTTATTATATCTGACATTTACAGCATGTTGAATATTACATTTTTTTATATAAATAGAAAAAAAATATGGAGACCATTTTATTTATTTACTTTTTTTTTCCTCATGCTGGAGTTGCCACTTGATCCTATTTTGTATGTCTTGTGCCATTTTTATTTTTTCCAGTTCCCATCACAAATTATTACAAATTATGCTTTTCAAAATTAAACCACAATAAATTTGCCTTGGATATTTTTGGGAAAGAAAAACAAGCATACTATGAAAAATCTATGAATCTATGAAAACATAAATACAAACAACTAAAAGTACAAGGTATGCAGTTGAATGCACAATATGCCCCAAATATAAATTATTGCCAAATGACTTTTAGAGTTGAAAACATAACTTTGCTAAAAAGAAATCGACTTTCTAAAACATATAATCAGCACTACAGCCAGAGATCATTTTTGTACAGTGTAATGGTCGAAGGGGGAAACATTTCCAGTTGCTACAGTTGTGAAATTGAAGAAGTGTCGAAAATGTGCTTCTCGGTTCATCCAGTGTGAAAAGAGTAGTCAGGGTTATCCATAATAAATAACTTTAACTGAATAATTAATCCAGAAATTATGGAAGAAATTCTCCACCCACTTGCAACTCTAAAAGTATGCAGTTTTAAATCATTTTTTAATCACACCATGAGAATCTAAAATCATTCACTGAAAGTAAAACATGATGCAAAACACCTAAAATCAAGGGATCTTGTTCATACATCAGACTAAAGAGGTTATATGTCTGTATGCATTTTAAGAGCCATTAGAGGAACATAAAGTAACTAACTATGCAATTACACATTCAGTCGCTTAAGTTTCTTAAATTTCACCACATACTTCAATACATTTTAAAAAGCCACAAAACATAACAATGAGTACATGGTCACTTAGGATGTTAAGTAATCCACACTCATATATAACTGCAGGAGTCTGAAAGAAGCAAGAATAATTTTTCCTCATGTAAGATTAATTGTAAGCGGCATTTTATTCAGTCAATAAACTTTCTGGTAGAAGATACAGGAAAATGCTTAACAGTTTAAAAAGTCAGTAAAAGTATAATAAATCATCTTGATGTGATGTGTGATTGAATTAGACGCTGATTTAACTTTCACAGCACATGCGGCTAATAAAACAAAATAACTGCTGGATTTTATGTGAAGCATTTAAATGACTGAGTCCAACATGACTCAAAGAGAGCTCTTAAAACTGGTTGTTATACCCAGAGCAGAATTATGCTGAACATATAATACATGCAACATAATGCAAAAAATGGCTACTTTTTCCCCCTTCTGAAAATTACACACTGGTGCTTATTTTCTCATTTGAGAAATGAAGTGAAATGACGAGAAGTTTCACTGATTTCTTCAGACTAAGAATCTTTTCAAAAATCAAATAAGAGTCCATTTCATTAGAATGCAACAGAGTAGGTATTGTCTAAAGTCTGCAGTTTGTTTTTAAAATGCTGGAACACTTAATTTTCTGCAGGAGGATCTGAAACTTACTGTAGTATAGCCCGAACAGCCAGTTATAGAAGAGGAAAGTAAAATTAGAGTAGAAATGTCCCTGCCCAATGTGGTAACAATTTTTCACTGACTTCAGACATTGTCTAATTTAATCTAAACTCGCAGCAGATTTATTAGAAATAATAATCAGTATGTTTAAGTGTGAAGGTAAGTTGATAATATTATCTTGGCTTTTCTGAATGAGTACAGACAGATTAAGTGCTGTTCGTTAGGCTGGGTGTTGTCGAGGAGAGCGAGGCCCGTGCAGGAGTCCTCGGGGGGTTCCTGACAGAGACAGAGCACTCTTTGTGCAGCGGTGCCCCTGCCCCGGTGGCCTGAAACGGGCCAGCACCGTCGCGGGACTTGCTTTTCTCTAGGTCAGAAGTGTTCTGTCGACAGCTCATTGATCACAGATCATCTCGTCATTTGATCGCTGCTCGCCAAATGATGTGTGGACACAAACACGCGTGCAAACACATGCACATGAATTCACACTTTAAAGCATAATCAGATACTCCACGGCTATTAAAACAATGCGGTCTTCCTCCCCGGTGAGGGAATGTATAGCAAAGTGTCCAGCGGTAGGTTTGCAGGCGGAGAGCGAGCTGGAGTGCCGGGCTGTCACTGGTATAGTAAAACATGGGGCCAAGGGCCTTGCAGGCTGGGTTAACGGGCTCCAAGGACTCATGAAAAGTGAACAAAAAGCCCAGTTCTGAGCCGATCGCACAAGACGCAGCCCGGGGTTTCACTGGCCATGTCCTCTGCTCTCTCCTGTTGCTGTTAAACTAAGTGGACTTTTATGGGAGAGCAGTAATGGTTGCCTCTGTGAGCCGGCACCATAACTATAATAATTATACAGGGCATGGGAAGGTTTCTCAAAATTATATGCATCTCATCTCCATATGTCTACCTATGATTATGAAGCCTCCACATGGACGTTGATGCGTTAAGACTGGCCACAGATGTCTCAACAATGAACCCTAATGTGGAAAGCGTTCTGATCACATCTGCCTGAATAAACAGCTTCAAAGTTAAAATGTGAAGCAGAATCTAGTTTCAAAGATATGATGTCATATTTCAAGAAAAACTAGCAAATATAGCAAAAAAACTGTGGAAGATCTCTGTTGCTTTTTCACATACATATATAATATATGCCTGTGGATTCGCATCAATCAGTTATTTGCCCAGTCCTGTGTCAGCACGGGCCCTTCCAGGAATTCCTCCATATCAATGTTGTGAAGCAGTGAAGAAATAAAGTATAGGCTGAGTGTGATGACTGTTCCAGGCTGCACTTTGGTCAGGTGGCTAAGCTGTGCTGCGCAACTCAAATGGCCCATGACTTGCCACACAAGAAGCTATTCGAAGACTGATCATCTACTGCATGTGCAACAATATTTGCTTTATGGTTGGCTAGAATGAATGAGGACTTTCCATGTTTCAACAGGCGTAAGAATCAAGAGAGACGAATGCAGGGTCAAACATTTTTACAATTAAATCCTAGCATTTACATTATTCTGTATGGACAAACAGAGCAGAGCTGTAAATGAGAAAAACTACCAATACACTGTCAATCCCTAATAGTCCCAAAAATAGAACAAATGTCTTAATTAACGGTGAGTACAAGTCTCTGCAGTAGTGATTTTACACTGATTTATAAGCCACAGCATAATGTAGCTTTAATTCTTTATTCATTTCTCTCCATCTTGTAACCCGAATCCCCATTTCCCATCTTTTCCAGATTTGCAGACAGACAGCAGCCTACAGTCAGTGCGGTGAGCAAGAAAATTTGATACACACATTCAGTATGACCCTTTACCTTAAATAAAATGTGAAGAGAAACAGGAAAGATTGGATTTGCTGTAAACTGTAAACATTCCAGGTCTCTACCCAACCATACACTACGCCTTACTGGGTCTATATGCTGCATATATAATGTTTTACAGCGTCGAACCTGTGGTCTTGCTGCCCACAGAGCAAAACAGACACTGCTGACGTGTTCATCCCTCCTATCTGGGGTGGGGGGGTTGTTGGGTATGAGTACTGGGCTTTTGTCCCACCACATGTCTATTGTGGCTAAACCTTTCCCCTGGGGGCAATTAGGACCTTTTAGTTTGTTGTAAGAGGACCTAAGTACGAGTGGGTTGAGCCAGAAAAAACATTTTTGAGCTAAACCAAAAACAGAAGTGCATTGAGCTCCTCTGCACTCCTGGACTTCTGAGCATCTCTCTATTAAGAAATGTGCAGGCCTACACTGAACAGACAGGAACTGTGGCAGCTTTACAGGGGCAAAGAGGTGACAGGGTAGGGAGAGCTGGGGAGAGGGGTGGGCTTCAAATCCACCAAAGGCCAAGCCAAGAGGGCAAACAACTCAAGACTGACAATGTTGTTGGGCAAAGACATGCTTGGTGAGAAATGTGGAGTTAGAGGATATCCATGTTTTACTTGAACTTTCACACAGCTGAACGGAAACCTGGGGCAAGAGAAGTGCAACAGGCGACGATATGCAGTGAGATCTGCCTTAGCATGCAGAAAACAAACACATGCATGTTGTTTAACACAATAGAGAAACAGAGCAATGAAAAGACATTACTGTAAGCAGAGGCGGCAACAGCTGAGGTGTTAGTCCACCCCTCTTAGAGATAAGCATAAAGAGTAGGTATAAGCGCGTGATTGAAAGAGTCTGTGTTTGCACAAGGATGAAAATGAATGCAAAGTATGTTCTTAGAGATGATGACAGATAGACGCTTGAGAAAGAAAAGAAAGTACAAGAGCAAAAGAAAAAAGAAGGTAAGCCATCTTTAAGGGTGCATATTCTCTCAGCTTGAGTCCTTATCTCTCAGATAACATTTCCCATGGCAGGCCTGAGTGAATCGCCAGTGAACAGTGATGGAACCACAGAGCAAAAAAACATGAGTGATGAGGAGGGGTTAAGAGAACTGAACCCATTTAAGTCACCCAAATAAGGGCTGTGCAAGCCTGTGATAGATGCTCCAGAGTTCCTGAGGGAAAGAGAGCATGGCAGTGGGAATGGAGCTGGGTGGGGAGTGAGCGAGGGGTCCTGCGATCGCCACTTAATGAAAACAAATTGGGATGACAAACGACACAGGCTTAATGTCCAAAAAGAAATATGTAAACTAAGTTTGAACAGTCACGTAAACCACTTTGAAGTAATACTCAACCTTTTAAATAAATCTATGTTACATAAGTAAAAGAAATATGCTAAATATAAATACATGTTTATATTTAGAGCTCCAATGATAAGTACATTTTCCATGTATTTTTATAGTCATAATCTGACTGAAGAGGCAGTCAAACATAATCAAAGTGTATTCGACATAAAGAGTGACAGAATCCAACTTTTTGGAACTTTCGTTAAAAAAATAAAATAACTTACTGAAAACTACACCACAGTTCCCATGAATACATTAATCCAGTTTCTGAAAAGTACACTTAGATTTGAGAAGTTACAGATTCAAAGTTGATCAAAATTTCCCAATATAATTCCTACACTTTTAAGCTCATTCAATCAGATTCCAGAGAGACTTTATGTGGGATTGAAAGACCTTCCCCCACCTGTTGCTGTGCATTGCCAGTCAGTAGACTGAAATAAGACTACAAGACAGTTTCAGGGAAATATACAGAAGTGTGGTCCATCACTCTGGATCACACTTCTTGCTCACTGTATTAAAAGCTACAGTGAGCAAGTTACCAAAGCCGTGTCTGTTAAGTAACCAGCTCCAAACGTGACTCGTTAACCAACAAATATCATCTTGGCATACTTCTGTTTCTCTATGTATCAACATTAAAATTACAATAAATATATCTTATCCATTCAAGCAACAACAACAATAATTGTTGCTAGTCTATTTTAAATAAATACTTTAATGATATTACAGTTTTGTTTTAAATTTTTGCATAAATGCGGATAATGTTTTTTATGAACATTACAGTGGTGTGTGCCTACTTTACTATAAAGTTCTTGTGTATCATACAGAGTTGCATGAAGCAGCACTGTAAGCACATTTGTAGAATGTTTGGATAAAATGAGCACAGTAATGTGTTCTCAGAAACTTCACAAATGTGTCTTTTTACCAAAGTGTATGTATACGTTTCGATGCACGTGCATAAATAATGGTGTGCACACACATGTTCCCTTAGAAATCTGTTTCAGCATGAATTGTTACAAGTGGTGCCATTATTTAACAAAAAACTCAGCATTTAGAGGCAAGAATGACACTGATGATTTAGTTACCCTAAATGATTTACAAAAAACAGATTGCAGTCACAGTTATTCTGGAAATGTATTTGTTATCAGCTAGCAGAGGTAATGCCAGTAATAAAACACCATGGTGTAATACCCCTTTCAGGGCATTTGTCCATAAATAACTCCAGAAAACTCTCAAATACACAAAACTATGTATTTTGACTTGTTCATCAAGTCTCACTAAGAGGATACCATCTACATTCAATGTTTTCCTTAAGTTTAACTCATTGGAAAGCCTATAAAAACAGCCTGAGTGGTTAAACACCACAATCTCCCCAGATAGGAGCCCTCACAGAGACATAAATCTGAAGTGTTTTGCTAAGCTCCTTGTTATGGCTGTACTTCTATTTCAGCAGTCACAAACATGTTGTCTCTCTCTGTGCAACATCATGGGAACCATCTGAAATCTAAACTTTACTTGAAAAAGAATGTGGTGTATTCATTTGCCCAACTTACTGTTAATGTCTGCCAAGGATAGAAGTTGGAGGCAGAGCAAAGCTACAATTCTTGGAGAATAAAAATTCAGACGCAGAAGCGAGAAAAGAAATTGGAGAGCATGCATTGTGAATAAAATAGAAGAAATTAACATGAAATAACCTCATTGCCTGTGCCTTACTGATTTTAATTCTTGAGTCCACAATTTGTACAGTCTGCAAGTCTTTTAGGGTATCTGTATCAGTTTGCACATGTAAAAGCTAAACATTTTTTTCCATTTGTTAAACAGCTTTAGTTCACAGCCCTCCACTCTGACTGTGCTTAGGCTACACAATAGATCAGGAAGAAATCATGATGTGTGCAAAAATCGTTGGTTAATACATTCCAGGTGTTATAAACTTGACTTTTAGATGGTAATATAATATTTAGGGCAGATGGGCAGGGTCTCACATACTCCTCACCTCTGACTCTTTAGTGTTTTACAGGCTCTGATATTAATTTATATTTACCACCATTTATCTTATGCTAAGTCTGACAAACAAAAGAAATGTGTTAATCCTTGTTAATGAAACGCATTCCCACAGAATGACGCTACCACCACCATGTTTCACTGTGGAGATGACACATTTTGGCAGAGGCTGTGGCTCAAGCTTCAGCTTTAGTTTAATTTAGTTTTTAGTTTTCGTTTAGCTGTATTTTTAGTTTTATGTTGTCTTGTGCCACTAACAGTAGCAGTATTGTCCAGAAGATTGTCAACAGATTTTCATTAGTTCTTCTCATTTTTGCCCTTTTTGTTTGCCACGTCTTGTGGTTTTTATGTACTGTGGAGAAAATTGTTAAATCTTGATCTCATGAGCTTAATCTTATTCAAAATGTTTCTTGTATCCATACAAGGCTTTGGGAAAACATTCCAAACATGTTTGATATTCGTTTGCAAACAACTATGAAAATTTCCTTCCACTTTACAGCTATGCACTACTGTTGGTCCTAAAATCCCTGTAAAATTATTCAAGTTTGTGGTTTGTGAAAAAATCTTAATTTCAAGTCATCACGTACATCAAAAGACACTGTGTGAAACTTCAAGATCAAAATGACAGAGTCTTTGACAGGGTCCAAAGATTCGGACAGTTTTGTAAAATAACTCATTATTCCTAAAGGGGCAATCTGTGTGTGGTTTTGTTTTTCTTTTTTCTGCCTTTAGGAACAGAAAAATGTAAACATGGACCATGAGCAGTGCTGTAGTCATTAGGGTGAAAGCGTAAATGTAAGTGGGAAGCTACAGACCCTGACAAAGTGATGGGACTACCTAAATATTACAGTATGCACACCTTACACACATCTAAAATCTAGCCTAAATACAGAGGCGCCCAGAGCTTAAGCCAGGGTATCCGAAATTGCAACGGATGTGAAGACAAGAGAATCTGCTCCAGACAGCTGAATTAAAGCATGACCTATGGTCCCTGTTGAGTAACATTAGGGAGCTTTCAGTGTGCAGACACCACTCTGTTGACTGTTCATCATTGCTCGGGAAAGTGGACAGTTGCCATTACACGCACACACACAAACGCCTTACTTTACAATAACACAGCGGCAGCCATGACTCCACATTTGTCAAGAGGATGTTTAAAATGAGTCTTCATTATTGGTCTTTATTTTGGAGATGGAGGAGAAGGCGTGCAGACTGATAGGAGAAGAATCATCTGGTTAACATCGAGTTCCTCACCTTAAGCGACTACGTGGGACGGGATAGGAGGGGTGGGGGGTGTCGGGGTCGAGCAGACGAGTACCAACTAGGAGGGAAAGAGCTGCTGATAAGCGGTAACCTGGGTCTGTTGGCTGAGGGATATTAAATCATAGTCAGTCACTCCCATGAGTTCACAAACACCAGCATTCCCATTGCTCTGAAACTCTCTTATCACACCATCAGTTATCTGGATGCTCCAACAAACACATCTGCTACCATCAAAACACTCACTCCCCCACATGAAAACACACACGTATGTATATGTGATGCAAAAAATATGCAACAGAAAGAAATTCGTCCAGATAAGCTCAGCCTAAAAAAAATAATTAAAAAAATAATAAAACAACCTAATTTTAGTCATAACTAATTGAAATAAAAAGATTTTATAAACAATATGAAGCACAGTTTTTAAAGTGAATCATTGCAGTGTCTTGTAAAAGTACTGAAACCCATTGAACTTTAATGTCTTTCTTGAGAGTTTTTTTATGACAGATAAAGATAATTTAGTGCAGAATTGAAAAGCTGCACACAGTTTTGAAATATTTTCTAAAGTAAAAATCTGAAACGGCCCTTAAGCCAATAATTTGTAAAACTATTTTCTATAATTAGAGTTGCACGTCACTACCAGCTGCCATGGCTCAGGCTCAGTCACATTGAGTGGAAAAAAAAATCAATTCTCAGGTCCTTCCATAAAGCACGAGTTAGATTTCGGTTTGGACTTTGGACAAATCTATCTTTCATTGTAGCTTTACAGTCAGAGTCACTGTTCTACTCAGTGTGAACTTCTGGCACACTCTCGTCTTTTGCAGCTTCTGTTTTTTTCCAGGATTTCACTGCATGTAACTCCATCCACCTTACCATCAGCTCTGACCAGTTTTTCTGTTCCTGCTGCAAAATAGACTCTACTTAGCATGATGCTGCTGTCACTCCATGTTAAAGGCTGTTCTCCAGAGTTACAATAGGCCACGTTATGGCCACTTCATTGATTTCTCCTTGTCAGTTTAGGTGGACGGCCATGTCTTCACAGGTGTGAAGCAGCCCCATAATTTTTCAGTTTTTGTAAGGTTGATTGAACAGTCCTTCATGAGATTTCCAAAGCTTAAAATATTGCTTTAAAGCCTAACCTATTTTCTCCCTAAGCAGTGTCGTTTTATGAGACTGTTTGTTCTCTATGAAACCTCTGAGGCCTTCAAAGAATAGCTGGTAGGTGACTTCAAGGCTTTTAGGTTAAAAGTACAGGGGAGTGAATGGAAAAAAAATAATATAAAATCATTATTTTATTTTCGTACACTTTACAATAATTCTCTACTTCATTTTGATCCATAACATAAAACATAATTAAAATACATTGAAGTTTGTGATTGCAACATGACAAACAGGGGTTAAACACTTTTACAAGACATTGTGTCTGTAGGTGAATGTTATACTTACTTTTGTTGCCCACCAAGAAGACGACAGGCTGGATGTCAGATTCTTCATTTGCCTTCTTCACCATGCTGAACCAATCCTCCAAGTTCTCAAAGCTCTGGTAGTTTGTGATGTCATATACTAAGAGAACACCCTTTACCAGAAAAGGAAAAAATATCATCAATTTTTGATTTGACAAACATGCACTAAATTATGGCAAAAAGGAAATATAACAAAGTTTTGCTTAACTTTATCTAAGCCAGATTGATGATAAATATCAAATAAAAATAGAAACAGTAGGTGGCACTGCTTCTCTTTTTACAGTGAAGCACAGACTCACTTAAGCATAGATAAACAATTTCCCACTAATATTATGTTGATATGATTTTAAGAATTCAAGAGGAACTCTTTAAATATAAAAATACAGGTTTGCACATAAATAACTTCCTGATTTGTCACCCATGATTCAGATTCATTGAGGTCAATTAAGGTCATCTCCTCTAGGCCAATGAATGCAGGGTGTCTGCTTAGAAACAGTTTTCTCCACCCTCAGTAATCCAGAACAGCGTAAAAAAAACAAAGTCACGAGACAATAACAGCCTCATGTTTGGGTGAACAGAGAGGTTTACGTGAACATAAAAATAAAGTATAAATTATAGAGACAGAAAACCTGCTGACTGAAATTGGGATCAATAACACTGACAACTCCGCCATTGTTATCGATACTAAAACTTTTACTTTTTGAAGAACTGGAAAGCAGTGAGTGCAGAGGAAAATAACTCTCCTTTTACAGCATGATGCAACATGACTGAAAAGCTTTTTGTTGCTTTTTGTTCAACTGACACGCACTGTCACAACACGTAATGTTGGTGATGACAGGTTAGACCTCCGACAATTATCCAGAGCCTTTCTGAACAGCCATGATTGATTACGGGATATTCAGTGCCAAACAAAAGGCGTTAAGTTTTATGCAACTCTGATGAGAAAACTTAAAGTAAGCAAAGTGTTATAAATTGGCAAAGATGTACGACAAAAAGAAATGAACAGTAAAAATAGCTGATTTATAATTAAACTTTTAGTATGCTTTGGAAAATGCTGAGAAAGTTTCCATATCAAGTCAGAAAAAAAAAACACCTTTTTTGTCTTATCTGGCCTCTATTTAGGTGAAAAGTTATACATTCATATATCTGGTACACTGGAACAAATTTTAAACATTCACAGTATTAGTAGGGCCCCCGACTTGTGTATATTTATCCTGACACCTAATGCTACAGGCAGCTCTCACTTTATTAAATGCGGTTATGGATCCATTTTCAACAGAAATAGCACCTTGCAAAAGCATTCATACACCTGGAAATGTCATTCAGAACTCACTTAGTATGAAAATAGTCTACCTGTGGATATTTTGAACTCGGTAAAGTCCAGTTGTTCTGTCAAAGACCAAAAAGAGAGGGAGGAAGTTCAAACCGTCTCTTCTTCCGTCTATCAACATGGGCAAAGATAAAATCCCTGACCTGAGCTTCTCTCTGCCCAGCTTTCTAACCACACAGCCAGACAAAGATTTAAACAGGAGCGGCAAAAGCAAATTAAGTGGACTAGCAATGCTTGCAGGACATGTTGCTGTGAAATATAATCTCTGCTGCCTGGATAGCAAGCTGTTATGTTATAACAGTCATGAGATTTTCATACAACAACAAGTCTTCAGTCAGCGGCCTCTTCAGATTTGTTTGTTTCAGTTGTAATAATATAAAATATATGTATATCCTTTTGCAATAATTTTTATATTTTTACACAGGAGAAGAGGGAAAAAACAATGTACACATAGAATCTCAAAATATTGGTTCAATTTGAAATGAACTATTAGATTATTACTCTAGCAGAAATGTTCCTCTTTAATTCTTCTTGATCCTCAATACTCATTGTAGATGTTGTATTTTAGATATTATTTAGCAAAAGAGCAAAAGAGTGACAGGCTCTGATTTTCCACTGACGATGTTTTGAGAATGGAAATCTAGGACCATATGATTGTACTATTTATATTTACTAATATAAATATAAATAGTTATATTTCTTATGCTTCAAGTGGTTCAACAAACTATTCAAAGCAAAGAAACATACTGTACAAAGGTCAACAACATAAGATAAGAGAGAACTTACATGAGCTCCGTATACATATTTATCCAGCATTTTGCCCCCTAATGTTTGGCCTCCAATGTCCCACACTTGCAGGGTCACATTCAAATTGCCTGGAATAAAGATAGAAGACAGAAATATGCTAAACATTAAGAAAGATTACATTTACAAGAGAATAAATAACCTGCAGCCCACCTTTTTCTTATCGGTTACAGTTCTTAGAATGAAAAGTTGTAACAGACAGGAAAGAGATAAAAAAACTTGAATTATGCATCGGTCAGAAATAGACAGATTACTCCAGCATTACAAATATTTATCAAGATATAAATATCTTCAACAAAGTTACTTTGTTAATGCTCTGTCAGCTAAAAAAATGTATAAAATATGATCTGCCTAAGGATTTCTTTGCAGGATTCTCTTTCAGTAAACACCATAGTCCTGTGGAAATGATGGATGGATTCCACCACAGCCTGTTTTGCATAGCAGATTTTTTTTTGGTATATTAAAGGCTTTTTTCACACAAAAATGAAAACAATAAAGCAGTAATTAATCTTTCATGCTAGGAGTTCTTAAACTGGCAGATCATATGAAGCTAAGATCCAAGTATATCAAGCAGAGAGATATAGGGGAATGAATATGTCCGCTTACCCTCTAATTTTAAAAGTCTCAGTGACTTTTTATTTCCCTGTTTGCATTATGCCATCGCCTGCCAAGTAGGTAAAGTGAGGAGAATTATGTGCTGTTAGAGGAAATAGCAATAATTAAACGCAATAGTAAAGACACAGAAGACTGTTTTGCTTATGCTTGTGGAAAGAGAAAAGAAGAGTTGAATGATGGACAGAAAGACCAAAACCAAATAAATATTTTCTTCCTTCGGAAAATGAAAAGGGCTTAAAAAGGAAGAGGGAGGACCGGACAGTGAGGAATTTGTATTTGAGTGACGGCCTGCAGCTCCGATGGGGATGAGAGCGTACGCTGTGGACACGACTGGATGAGTCGACCCCTTCAGAAGTCCTCTTTTTAAAATAAAAGACAGGAAGCGTTGAGGTTCACAGTCACTACAGCTAGACTATACACTGTCAACGTCAAGTTACACCAGGGAGCGCAATGAATTACAGCTCCTTGGTGTCATAAAGAGCCATCCTCACCCACCCAGCATGCGCAGACACCAGCTTTCTTTGTGTTTTAAAAAGGTTTGTGCCTACTCAACACAGTCACTGTAATTCTGCATATTTACAGCAAAAACACAAAATGCAACTATGAGCAATACTGAAACACTAAAACTAGAGATGCACCGATCTGATTTCTGCTGGTTGAAACTAATTTATGGTTTTCTTTCAGGTCTGACATATTGATTACATTTTTTTGTGGCACAAAAATTTCTAATAAATGATTTGTTTGAGCTGGGAAGTTTCAATTCAACTGAAAAACAAAAGGAATTATGAAACTCCCATATTTTCTGGAGTACAAGTTACAATTTTTTTTGGTGGTTTGGCTGGTCCTGTGATATATTCTTTTTTTTCCTCTTCATGGCACATTTTTTTACTTTTGAGGCTTATACTGAGGAGTGACTTAGCAGTTCAGAAAATACTACATTTCTTTTTAGATGTTAAAGCATATATCCTTAGCCTTTGTCTGATTTTTTTTATGAACTAAAAAAACAGTTCAATAAGAATATTATTCTGGTTGATGTATTTATAGACCAAAAATGATGGGAGCTTATCGTCTTAGTTTTAAAAGGTAATGGAACATTTTTTTTTCTTCTTCTTATTTCACCTACAGATCCATTAATGTCAAATTTTGTCCTCTAGCTATTTGGTCGATAACGTCAAATAGACAGCATGTTGCTAATATCGCTTATATTAGTGGGATTAGATGTTGACGCAGAGAAAAAGGCCCAATAGGTCTGACAGAGTTTATCAAGTGGATTTTAGCTCCTGTCGGGCCCCTCTCCACTGCCTTTACCTCACTGGTTTGGCAGGGACATCTGGAAGAAGTATTGTTATAAAAAGCACACACAGAGGAGGTTGTTGTGTGCCAGTCGGCCTCGTCTCACCTCTGCCTGCGTTGGAAAATGTACATTAAGTTTGACAAGTTGGGCCTTCATGGGGAGAGGAGCCAGCGCTGGCTATATGCTTCTCTCCCCCCTGCTGCAGAAGGCCCTTACAGCCCCATAGAGACCCGCACAACCTCTCCAAACCGAGGGCGAGCGGGGGTCCTGACGAAATTTGGGACCACCCAGCTTGAGGAGCCACCCTCCTCTTCATCAGCTCATCAACACCCAATTCCCCAGAAAATGGGCCATTTAACAACTCGAGTATTGAGTCCAACTTAGTTGCCGCCTCAGTGATACAGACATATGAAATCTATATTTAAACTGAGCCAACAGTTTTAATGCTGAGGAGATCACTGGGTTTCAAACAGAAAAAAAATTGTTATAATAAAAATAGAGGAGAGGTCATACAATTAAAAGCATTTGTTCAGATTCACATTAAGTAGCTCAGCACAGCCTGGGATGATAGTTGGCTCTTTCCAACCAGACTCCACCACAGCATTTTTGGGGGTTTAGTTCTCCTAAGCCTTTTGAGCTGAAACGGACACAAAATCAAAACAGAGTCCCTTCAGCCAACTCACGAATCAGCATGACTTTTACTTTTAGCACTTAATTTGCCTTGCTTAATGTTGTTTTATTAGTAATGAAAGAATGGAGCCACTTTAGAGATTTCTGGATCTTAGGCTTTGGCTGAGAATGAAAAAACTACATTTAAATGCAGAAAATCCCTATTTTAGAAAGAGAGATTTTAAAAAAGGGTACTTTCTTTCAAACATAGCAAAAAGCCGTAAACATTTAATTTTTAGATTTGATGAGAATATATAAAGTGTCTTTACTTTAAGTGGGTTATATGGAAACACAAAAATTGCATTTACTCGTGCATGAATTGTTACTTTGGGCATAAATCTGACCAGTGGGCTTGTGGAGAGCATAAAAAATTGTGCCGTTTGCTCAAGAGAGGAGAGCTTTCAGAGCGAATAAGCCTGAGAAGAGGCAGACACTCGACAATGAGGAACTAGCAGAAAAGTTACATTCAGCTCCCGCATTGACGTTAATGAAAAACTCTGCCTGGAAACGAAAAAACGAGGAGAAATAAGTGACAGAGACTAATGGGGAACAACAGGCACCTTGTGTCATAGACATTTCTATTAAATTTCAGGTTATATAAAATAAATACAAAATCTACAGTGTTCTACCAGCAAGGCTGACTGGTCTAGCTCTGAAAATACATATTCACTGCAGTTGTGCAACACATGTCTGCGCAGTCTCTCAAAATGAGAAGCACTCCCTAAAGATTATGAAGGTGTCTCACCTGGAAGGCTTATTCTCTTCAGAAAGAAATCCAGGCCGATGGTTTGTTTGTACTGCTTCCCAAAGGCCTCCTGTGCAAATCTGGTGGCGAGTGATGTCTGAAACAGAACGACAAAAGGACAGACGTGGAGAATTAGAGCCAGACATCTCTTGAGTCATCAAAAGAACTAAAAATATGCCATTCAAAGCAAAGCTACGGGTGCAAAAAACGATTTAAGGATACAGGAGAAGCCTTTATTCGGTGTGTGTTATTTATTTAACTTAGTGTCTATGTATCACAGTGTGAAAAGGGGTGAAATTGGACCCTTTTTATTGAAAGTAAACATAATGTTAAAGAACTTCCTGAAAAGCTGATATTTTGTCCCATTAAAAAAAACGCCAGTCTGTTTCGTTTTTCTTTAGATATTTTTTGTTGAATGATCGCATTTTAAAATACTCCTCAGAATTCAAGAAAACTGCAGTTCTGTGATTCTTCACCAGGAATCCATTCAGCCATAATTTATTAGAAATGTAACCTTTACGACAAGTTTCAACTTTCAAATCAGTCAGAAACTCTGATTGACTAAAAGGTGCACTGATGTAATCGTCTGTTTCCTCGGCTATAGGAGTGACAGTTCAAATCATAGTAAATTACAAAAACAGGTGTCAAAGAATGTGTCATGTCTCTGGACTAAAGACCTAATAATTGCAGCCAATTATTAAGCCTCCATCACTGTCATTGTTGCATTTGAGAAGGGGGAAAAAATAGCATGTCAAGGGCTCTCCTAAAATCCGTGAGAATTCATAGTGCAGTCAGTACATGCCAACTGTAATTCATTTTGATGGATGAGCCTAAGAAAAAACATGAAGAGGTGGATGTCTATTAGCTATCTTTAGAGCAGCGTGCTTACATAAACACAACAGAGAAGGGAAGCAGTGGGATTCCCTTAGAGTTCATGACTGTCAGTAAATGAATTTTAATGTGATGTCTGACAATCACTGCTAGTTGAGGGATTTAAAACTCGATTCTTTCTTTCAATTCGCTAAGCTTTAAGCTAAGCCCGTGTCCTTTTCAGCTGAAAGGGTTTAGATTTAGTCTAATGGTTTTACAAATAAGGCAGGACGTCTTTCAAATTAATCAAGTAAGAGACATTACAATACATTGTAAATAGGATAGCCTCTTAAAATGGCTTACTGCAGTCTTTTAGAGACATACAAATGTGTTTGGTTTCCTAGCACCACAAATTGGTCTCTTAAGTTAAAAATGTACCTTAAATGGCATTAAAGAAGAAGTAAAAAAGTTTCTCATTTATTAAATGCATAAAAATCCAGAACTGCAAACATTTTCAATCCATAAAAGACGGTGTACTGCTAAGTATGTTTTTTAGTTTAATAAAAATGTATTGTATATGTTTGAGTCATAGCAGGTCAAGACTTGAAAGAAAGCAGAATGTTAGTATCAGCAGCAAAAAGCCGGATCAGCGCATCTCAAATCTAAGCCTTACTGTTTCGCCCATATTGAGTTTTCACAATGGGCCCATTAAAACTAATGTAAAATATTTATTCACTGATATTTGGAAAACATTTGCTGATTGTTTTTTTTAGTACTACCCGGTGAAGAACATGTTTCAGCCTCAAGTGTAAAGAAGAAATTGCTAGGAGTGACTGACGTAACAAGGAGAAAATCAGTCGTTTAAGTAGCTCAAACAATCAGTGACAACATAAGACTAACAAGCCTGGACTGCAGAAATGTATTCCACATGCTCATATTGGGCCTTTTGGCCATTTCTCTTGGCATAGCAGTAGCTTGCCTCTCTTCCTTCAACACAGTTTTTTTTTTCTTTACCATGGTACAAATGGAACTAATCGGCAAATGTTATAGCTGGCGTAATTCTGACACACAGACAGAGAACAGCACACGGTCACCAATGATACCAGTGCCGGGAAACTGGAGGCAGAAACTTGCAGAGAGAAAAAAAGCATGGAACATCGACAACAATCATGTAATTCAACAAAACTGTCTTCTCTTTGCTTTTAAAACAGTGACAACAGATAGAAATGTTGTCAAGCCAACAGTTTACTCTTCTGTGCCTAGAGATCCTTTTTGTCCTGTGGATCACAAAGCAGCAAATACTGAGGAAAAGTTGAATCTTCTAACTCAGGTTGAAAAATAGAGCAGTGCGTCTTAAAAGTCTGGCTATATCTGAGATTCCATATTTTAAAAACATTTCGCTAAGGTGCACAAGTCTCTCCACATCTCCCCATATTCTGAACGGACAACAAACCGCAAGCTAAAATACCACTGAAAACGCTGTCCAAGAAAAACTGATCCGATTGCAATTTGCTCAGCAAATTGACATTAATAAGGGGGGAAACGGCATTCAAGATGTCAGTCAGTGGTGCCTACTCAAAATGGGGGAGGGCAGGGCTGCTGTTTTCTGTCCAAAACAGACAAGCAGGTAAGTCATTGAGACAGAGACGAGCTGACACCTGGGAGCAATGTGAGCGGGGGTTATTAATGTAGCGTATCTACAAGGAGTTGTGTGTGTGTGGGGGGGTGCACATGTGTGTATGTCCCACTCAACGCAGTGCCTCCCAGAAGAAAATGTCAACCTTCTGGAATGAGAACACTAATTTTTCTCTTCGTGTCTCGCCTTTACAGCAACGTTCATTTTCTATCTCCCAAAAGGAAGGAGAGATTAGTCACAAAAGAGGATGTGTGACTAAAAAAGCACTTGACAAACCTGTCTTAAAATCACATTCAGTCTGGGATTCAAGATGCAGTGAAGAAGAAATGTGGATGAATTGTCATGACAACCTCCTCGCTTTACTGCTAACAATTGTTTAATGTCACTAGGAGAAAAAAATCCCCTGTTGTTAATGTAGGCTTGGCTATTTTTTCCAAGACAAAACATAACACACTGTAATAACTACAAAGCTAAACAGGACATAGCAACGGCATTTAAAATGTTTAAGCTTTAGAAAATAAAAGCCATTTAAAAACAAAAGCCATACATGTTAACAACTTGCACAACTAATACAAACGTCTATGAATGACCTCCAATTTTTTGGTCATAATTAGAGAAAACAGAGGCATTTTCTCACAAGAACAGATGCAACATGAATTTTCTTAAATGAGGCCTCTCCCTGCAGCCACATGCATATGGAGTTTGCATGTGCATCTACCAGGAGATCCGCTGATGGAAAGCAACCACCAGCTGCAGGAGTTGGGCCCGGCAAACTGAGGTCTTTATCAACTGTCACACAGCAAGTAGTACTGCATAGTGCACAAGTTTTACTCAAAAAGGTTGGCTAAAACATATCACTTTAGAGATACACCTTTCTAAAAATGAAGCTTGACGAGTCAAATATACATTTATTTAGGTAATTAAATCTTAACAATTAGTATAAGCAGGTAATAGTTTTTAGCTGCTGCACAAGAGATGCTTATTTACTGTCCTCTTGTGTGGGTATAATATGGATTAAGGGTGAGACAAACTTAAGAGGTTTAGAGCAACAGATCTGAGTAAGACTTACCGGCACAAAATACACATTTTACACAGTTGATGTCACATAAAACCTGCAATTAGAAAGATTTTATCATTCTTTAAAAGAAGACATGGTTAGCTTGATGCCAAAATATTTAGAAAACAAAATGTAATTGTACATTAATAATTGCAGAAAACATACAGGTTAGATAATTGGAACCTTTCTGTCAGCCATTTGAGAGAAATGAGTGGTTTTATATTTGCTAAACATACAGTTACCTTAACTAATTTATGGAAAATTACTTGAATAAAGGTGATGTTAATCAAAAACAAGCTTTATTGCCAACCTGTCTATCTTTCCATATGACTAAGCACTGCAAACTATGTTAACATCAAGTGAGCTCTCTAGATTTTTCATCCAAAACATTTTTTATGTGCATCACATAACTGAGTAACAAAAAGGTAATGCAAACCCTTGCATTTAATGATAGCTGAAGCTTTGCATTTCAAGCATATTATGATTTTTTAGTTTGATAGAAGTAAACTGATTTACAGATGACTGCTTAAGAAACACTTATTAAATAGGCAAAAACAAAATACACTTCACTTATTTTAACATGAGTAACAAATTGTATGTATTTATGAATGTTATTCATTTTAAATACATTTGTTTCATTTATAGGATTTTACAGTGACCTGTTCAGCCGTATTAAAATGTTTTTAATCAGTCAGAGGTCTAGGAGTGCCAATAGGAAGGGACACCATCAAAGATGACTGTAAAGGGCCATCTATTCCCACAGAGTTTGACCCAACAGAGTCCAAAACAGGAAATACTGAAATTGTTTAGGAACAACTTCAGGAGACCCCTATAATTATTCCATCTTTACGTTTCATCTTAAAGAACCCCAAACTATATCTAAACACTAATAATCAGTGTGTAACCCCCATGATCAGCTTTGTATGTTTATATTTATCTTTTTGTTTTGTTTAGATACTTTGGCTTCACTTGTGAGTGGATAAATGAATGAGTTATTTATCCACTCGTTCTTTTTATTTGCTATGCCATTAATCTTCCAGGATTTATGAAGAAAAATAAAATCTAGCCAAATCTAGCAGATGGTGTAATCCTTTATATGCACTGTCAATTTAAAATAAATTAATATTAAAACTAAACTTTATCTTTTGCTTTTACAGAAGTGGTACAAAAGCAGAACTGTGCAAGCATTTTCTTTTGTAACTATTTTATGCTTTAGACAGTCTATGGCGTATATCTTAAGCATTAACTGGACTATAGAAGCATAAATCTCAAACTGGACCTCATACTGAGTAGCTTAATCTGAGCTTGAATGCTGCTAGCTTTGTTGTTTTAGCCTGTCAAGCTAAATTAGCGTCGGTCGCCATGGTAACCAGGCGGGGACAGTGCAGAGTCAGTGGGAGCACGAGCTGGATGCTAATTAAGACGTTCAGCTACCGATAAAAAAACAATATGTCGGACTGAAAATAAAACACAAGTCTGCCTTCTTTCCTAACGCTGAATGTGGGGAAGGTACAGTGTGCGTTTTACGGTGGGTCTCACCTTCCCACATGCTCCGTCTCCAACCACCACAATTTTAAGTTGCTTGTCCTGGCTGTCCTCCTCCGAGTCCGACATGACACTGCCTGCGCTCCAACCCGCGTCAGTCCGAAACGCCCCCGTAACCAGTTACAGGTTGCTGTCCGGCTGTCGGAATAATCACAGATGGATTAAAGCCGAGTTGACTGGAGAACCAGACGCCATTTTGACTCCACAAACGCAGGCTACAGCTGCTCTCCCCTCAGTATGATGCACTAACGTACCGCTGCCCCGACCGTTTCCCTCCTGAAACAGACTACAAGAAAAACACACTCGAAGCCACGGCTTGGCATGTCAGTCTGTAAACACGGTCAGGATCTCCATGAACCCCTTTGTGTTCACAGGAAACTGTTCGAACCGGAAACAGAATCCTCAGGCGTGTGTGCCGTCCAGTCTGTGCTGTGTGTGACGTGCTGTCGTTGCCATGATAACGCCAGACAAAGTAAGGGAGTGAAAAGTGAAAACCTAAAAATCAAATAAATACTTAAAATAATTACAACCTGCAGGATTTTAAGTTGTTTTACAATTCACATTTTCGATCATTATTTTTTTTAAACTTTTATATATTTTTGTAATTTATGGCAGAGTGCGTTTTCATGAAGTTTTGGTGCTGTGATAAACATTAAAGTACCCAATTCTAAGCGTTTTATAGAACACGTTAACAACTCTTTGGTCCTTATAGAAAAAAAATGTACATTATAAAATGTTTTTGCCCGCTTGTTATTTCGGCTCCACAAACTATTGGTGAAAGTGTTGGAATAAAATACATTTACTGATAAATAAATAAATAAATTAAAAGATAATAAGTATGAAAATAAATAGACCATCCTGTTAGTGGCGCAACCAAAGGGGACCTTGGGTGGATGGCTACCACTGAAGATGTAATGCCCCAGCTGGCCAGTCTAATATGGATGAGATGTTTATATGAATTTAAGACAGAAGACAAGTGAGGAAAAATCAATCATTTATTTTTCTTTTTTTTCTGTGTCCCTTTTCTATTGCTTTTTTGGTATGCCGTTTTGGAAGCGCATGTAGCATAACTCTAGAAATTCTTATATGGCTTTTGGCTTTGTTAATAATTATATGTGAACTTCACCTTGTCCTTCCTTTTGAAAACTCTGAGTGCCCCTGAGGGATACACTTCAGCCTGACTTTGTAAATAATACATTTTGGCAAGTCAGTTCAGTTCAATAAAAGTTATCGTCATGTACAACAAATAGTACTGAAATGAAATTCTTGAACTTCTCACTTTTGTGTAAAGATGGTAGTATATAATCAATAAATTGAGTAAATACAAATAAGAGGTTTGAAAAAGTAATCCATCCATCCATTATCTACACCTGTTTAACTTTATATGGCAATGGGGGTCTTCTTTTAAAAAAAAAAAAAGAATCATGTAACCCAAAAAGCAGACCGGAAACAATCTAAATAAATAATGTTTTTCATGGAAGTGGCTGCAGTGCATAGTGAAATTTACATGAAGGTATATGCCCAGATGCTTGTGTATTCCTAACCTGGTGGAAACAGAGTGGAATGGGACATAAATGGGTGGATTGCAACTGTTGTACTATCAGCATATTTGTGTATACTTGTCACTAGTTCCTACTGAAACACAAGCCCCCACTCACACATTAATGACAACATCGTAATAAAACTCCTGTAATTTTGGTTAGGAGGTTTGGTTTTGGTGCACCATCCTTGGACCATCAGTGATCCCCATCTGGGCGCCACATTAGAAAACCTGTCAAAGGCACACATGGCAGTAATATAACAACGTTTTTCATTGAACCATTGCAAAGGTGTATGACTGCTATGCATGCTGTTGAAATGCTGTTGAAATCAACCTTTTAATTCAAAAAGACATTTGATTCAGACAGGCATTGTGCGTTTCAGAAATGTATTATCACTCTGCATTCTAAGTAACTGCATATTTACTAAACATGAACAATTACAAAGGGATATTGACACCGTCATATATAACAAACAATCTTACTCGGATGAATTATTATGTTTTCAGGTTTTATTTTTGCTTAAATAATTCACATTTTGGTGACAAAATAAGTTTGTAAAGTAAATATTGAACTCAAAATGTGGACAGTCTAATAAATAGTCTTGAAGTAATCATTTTGCTTGTGAAACCAGGTACCAAGCTGTAGAAGAAATTCTTTGGGGTGCTGTTTATAAAAAGGATTTGCTTCATGTCAATGAAATCACACAGGCTCACATCAGCATTAAGTCTAAAGGGAACTGAAAGGGAGCTTTTTTGAAGCCCAATAGAGAGTAAATATACATAGGTTTTTATAAATCCTTCTGGCATTGCAAAGACAAATATTTTTGCAACAACTTGCAGCAGATTAACTTAAGAGAAATGTCTCATGTAGTAATGCAATCATTTTAGACAATTCACTAATTATTTTGTTGATTTAAATCCAGCTTTCAGGGTTCCATTTTCTCCAACTTTCTTCTTTTTATGTTGCAGCAAAGTACAGTGTACGTCCTCTTAAGGCAACTTACAAGATAAACAGGTGAAAATCATATCAAATATAGATGTCTAAATTAAATTTGAATCAATAATTCTTAGTAAAAGTAAAAAAGAAATCTTTAAAAATATTATTTTTGTGACTCCAAAATGTATCAAACTACAAGTTGTGAAATAATCTGTAACTTCACATGTGATGCCCACCAATAGTTTGTTTTCCTCCAATTTACAGAATTAAAAATAAAAATTTACAGTCCGTTCTGTCGAGGTATTTGGATGTAACTCTTTTTAAATCCTCCAGCTCTTTTGCAGACAATGTTGTTTGAAAGTATGATCCATGTGGTCCAGAGGTTGAATCACGGGGGATGAAGAGAAATCTGTTCCTGGGCCACTGTGAAGCACATGGCTGAGAAGGATATGATAGGACACAAAATGAAAGGCAAAGAGAGGAGAGGATAGGATAGGATAGGATAGGATAGGATAGGATAGGATAGGATAGAAAAGAAAAGAAAAGAAAAAGGAAAAGGACAGGAAACGAAAGGAAAGGAAAGGAAAAGAAACTTCATCCTGAAATAACATGCTTTTTAGAAGCTCAATTCAAAACGTGATGAGGTTTTAATACGGAATAAAACAATTTACTGTAAAAAAAAAAAAAGAAGCAAAAATTTGATAAAATAATACATTATTCTGCTGTAGTCTGTTATTATTTTATCTAATAAACAGATATACTTACAAACAAACAACTCTAGAAATGCAAACACATATTCAAACCTGATCAGAATCTATTTCAAATGTCTGTAGATAAAACATTTGTGCAAAAAATATTTCACACTTGACTGCTTTTTCTCTCAGATTTTCCTTGGCGGCGGCTCTCCTTCCCAAGTCCAGGGCTCTTGATTCAGCAGACCGTCATATCTAAGTTAGCATAAAGAAGTGTTAATATTTTTTACTAATTAGATACTTACTAAGACAGAGAGTCAAGTATATGCACCAGGATAAAGAAGACATTCACAATCCGATTTGTGTTGCGGGTCTATATGACTTCTGTGTCGGGAAAAACACTGAAGAAAAACAAATAAAAATTACCAGTAAAATAATTATGTGATTTAAATCCCTCGTTCATAATTTATATGGAGCAACAATTTTGATGGCGTGAACCGAGGTCGTGACGAACCCAAATGATGCGCGTTAAACTGAACCTGGAGTTTTTAAATGGAATTTATTGTTTCATAGAATTTAGTCAGATTTTTCGACACAGAGGGGCAATTAAGATAAGCACATGAACCAAACCAATCAGAGCTGATTCCTGAAGTGTAAATGTTTTTTTGTTAGTTTTTTTTTTACAAATATATATCGCAGCGAGGCAAGAAAAAAATAATCCCAAAGATTTTGAGCAAGAATTAAAGTCCGTCAACAATTTCTTGCAATTTTTTTTGCATATATAAAGCAATTCATTTTATTTGCAAAGAATATTTACTCATTTATTACCCAAATTGGGCTATTATTGCGCCAAAGTAGCGTTTACGCAATGAAGAAATAATGGGGAGACAGGATGCTAATAGACGCCAATAGAGGTGTTTCCCTCCTAAATAGAAGGCTGAAAGGAATACCAGCTCCTATATGTCCCTCTGTATCAGATATATACACATGCAGGTACATATATGTACATGTAAAGTATCATCACTGTGTGTCATTTCGAAATCCGAAGCAACCAAGGATGCGTTGGCTGCTCTGGATCAAATGCCTGTATCACACAGATCAGCGGTGCGTAAGACTGTTGCGCAACAAAAATGAAGAGAAACAGTCGATACGCAGGCATCTGAAGCAGACAATATTAAGTGGATTTCAGCACGTTTTGACTGATTTGCAGTCCAAAGCTCTCAAGTAGTGTCAGTAGGGGATTGAATAAGCATTTAAGGTCAAAGATGAGGGAGTATTGCACGGCAGCTCCCTTCTGACCTCAACTTAACACCCAGGCTGTAAATATATGTGGAACAACAACCCATACGCGACTCCTGCAATATTTCAGTTCCAATATAAAGACCTCAATCCGTGAAGAAATAGGCGTTAAAGAGTTTCTTTAGCATGAAGGAGGGAAAAAAGCCGCTCAAAGGGCAAAACGAGACATTCTTTGTTCTTAAATGTAGGTGTCGTGACATGGGCCTCCTTAACCCTGGAATCCTCCTCTGCTTGTGATGACATAGAGCCGTAAAGGTAGCTGTCAGTTCGCCCTGTGCAGGAATTACAGAGCTATTCATCATGGTGTGACAGGAGGAAAGCCACCATGGCTCAGGTGAAATAAAATCTCTGAGGGATTATGTCATAAAGAGACGAGAGAGTGAAATAAATTATACTTTATTTGCTAAGTAAATCATTGTTTTTGGTTTTATATATATCTATATATATAAAGCCACGGGAGTTTCCCAAGGAGGAAACAAAGAAAAACCAGTTCAAGGCATGGAAATGATTTAACCAAATCAGTTCAATGTCCTGGTCACTGCAGGTGTGTTTATAATAAACTAAAGAATACAATCTAGAGAACTGGTAATTAGTATTACTGATCATGCGTACATTTTACCTGGCCACGCTGCAAATTACTGTGTGCGTAAAAATGGAAAAACGCTCCAAAATGTTGGAAATCATCTTGTTTTCTACGTTGCTCCCAGTAAAAGAAAGCAAAACAAAAATCGCATCCAGATCCAATAATTAATGCCTGATATGTTTTAATGTTACTCGATCTAAACAATCATTCAACACAAAAATATGCAAATTTCAGTCAGAAGTCGCTTCGTGCCACTCTCAGGCCCAACAAGCCCTTCTTTTAAGTCCGAACCCGAACATGCGCGCTGCATGCATTTTACACGAAGAAAAATGACATATATGCTCAAAAGTGCTTAAATATCTTACCTTTACAAACACAGCAAAAAAATTATAATAAAAAAACACAATCTCTAACAGAGTTGCTCGTTTTAAAAAATGTCAACGTAATATATCTATTTCCAATCACTGCAGAGGTAGGAAGGCGCATGTAAAATCATATAAGGTGTCATTATAAGTCTATAGAGTTCTTGAGGGGGTCCCAGCATCGAGATAAAATGACATGAATCAGTTTTTCATATCATTCCAGATAGTTTTTAAGGACATTTGCAGATCAGACAAAGACTCTTACTAAAATATTATTTAAAGTATTTGAGAGTGTAAAAAAGTCTAGGAACAACCCGATGACAAACCAGGAATGCAGAGCTGATTAACTTTCCCCTCAGGGCTCTTCTTCTTGTCAGAAAAAAAACGTAAAGTTATGTTGGTTCCAGAGAAGAGAAGCAAACAAATTAATAATAAATAAAAGTCTCAGGGTTCTCACTGATTCCCCGCACACGCAGACAGTGTCCACGCAGGGAGACAGTATGCGTACGGGTAATAATAGGAAGGCTGCAGGGAGAGCAGCGGGGGCCGCAGGATCTCCCCGGGGCCGTACTGTCTCTGGTCGTCCCGAACTAGAACCTTCACCGCTACCTTTTTGGCCGCCGGGGTGGAAGCCATCAAGTCTGCGGCCATCTGCCGGCGTTTCGTCTTGTAGCGGCGGTTCTGGAACCAGATCTTGACCTGTGTCTCTGTAAGTTTCAGGGAGGCCGCCAGGTCCGCCCGCTCGGGCCCGGAGAGGTACCGCTGGTGGTTGAAGCGGCGCTCCAGTTCGAAGACCTGTGCGTGGGAGAAGGCGGCTCTGGAGCGCTTCTTCCGCTGCTTGGGCTGCTCCAGGTTCTTCTCGTCTGGGTTGCTGGAGTCTGCCGAGAAGACACACCACTTGTAATCATTCTGATATGCAGCAATAATCTACGTCCTTTTTTTTTTTTAAAGTAAACTAATTATTTGACTTCGGGTAAATACATCGCATTGAATTATCTTGTTAAGATTGTTCAGTTATAAGGAAACATCTTCAATTTACCGTGAAGATTTGTAGAAAATTAGAATAAAAAAACGTCTCATGAGCTCCGCAATTCTACCTCACAGTACAAATGCATAATAATACAGAAAACATAGATATAATAGTAAGGGGCTTAAAAATGTGCCAGACTTCCCAATTTTAATCAATCATAAACAGAGAACAATTCGTGCGTAAAAGCGAGCAGGATGTGGAGAAGTCTTTGCAAATTAGCTCCAGTGTCCTAAACGACCGTTGTGGTCGACACACATCTCTGCCCACAAAATAAAACATCTATTATTAACAATTGTTATGCATTTTTACACGAAATTTATAGCTTTAACTTATAAACAGTCGCTGTGACACATTCAGGTGTTTTTACGCACGTATGCGCGTCTTCTAAAGGCCTACCTACCCGTAGTGTTGTTGGGCTCACTGTCACTCTTTGCATTCTCCGCAGCCGCAGACTCATGATCCGTCTCCTCCTGCAAACTCTCCTCCGGCACATCTGACCCCCGCTCGCCGTTCCTCTCCGGCTTGCGCATGGCCGGAGCCTTTCCGTCGTTGTCGTCGCTGAGTCCGGAGTCCGAGTCGTAGCTTTTCTGCTCTGTCCGCACACCGGACGCCTCGTCCGTCCTTCCGGACTCCTCGTTCATCTCTCCGAATATTTTCCAACACGCCGCTTTGGAGAAGCATACGTCCAGCTCTGGTAAGTGTCTGCTGCTGTCCTTTTTGTTCAGGATGGCCTGGATGGAAAAAGGCATCAGCGAGTTGCCACGGACGGCCATTTTTTCCAAAGGGAGCGACGCTTTGCTCGGTGTTTAAGTTGAGTAATCAGCCCTGGTGGAGGAGAAAATATCAGTTCATCCACATTTTAGGCTGCTCCCTCGCAAGAGTTCTGCTCAAGCTGAACGTTTTCCCTCCAGCGCTGCTTTCCGCTCTCATTCCCGCAGAAGAAGAGGAGATTTTGCAAAACCCGCTGGCGCGATGCTTATGCACCGCACAGATCTGCCATCAGCTCAGACTCTTTCCAGACTCCGGCCCTTTTTGCCCATTTTTTCAGCCAAACAGCCTCACCTGTGACTCACATGCACTCCCCTCTGACGGCTATTGGCTAAACTGGAGGAAAGCCTTTTTAATGATTGGTCACTGCATGAATGACGTCATGCTGCCTTCAATCGGGTGGGGGAAAGTTAAGAAAAGTTTAAAGGAAGCTTTTTCTTTTAATTTATTGGACCCTGAAGTGACAAGCAGGTTGGATCTTCATCTATTTCTTTAACATAACACTTCTCCAAATCAGCGACCAAACTTGATTTTTTCAGGGTGGATTTTGCTTATTGGTTGAGTTTGGATGTTTTGAAATTATGTAAAACACTCAATAATTGTCAGAATTTTGTATTTTATGGGACTAACACATAAAAGCAAGAAGAGAAAAATAAAACAATCCAATATCCCAATAAAACAGCAGAACATGTGTAAAAGCATATCCAGGTTTCTCCGCATCGCCAAACTCCAACATTACTGTACTTTATTACAATGAACGCACAGGGATTTTTTTCAAAGGTTTTCACTTCATCATTTTGACAGGTCCGTCGGTAGCCTAATACGAGTGTTTCCTTAAACTGGGAAGCAAGTCTGGAATTGACGCAACAAAGTGTGAGATGCTTTCCGGATCACTCCGGGTCTGTTGTGTTTTGTTTAACCTTCATCGCAGTCGAAGTGCTGCTGCAAAAACAAGCAAAAAAAAAAAGAAAAAACAGGTACGCCTTAACATGTACACACAGTTCCTGGTAATGTGGGCCTGAATGCAGCTGTAGACTGCGGGGTGTCTCAATTAAGGTGGGGAAATGTCATTAAAGCGTTCAAAGATGCGTAAAAATGCGCACTGAGAAAATGTTTGAGAAAAAGGAAAAACAGAGTTTTTTTTATAGACTATAACCATAAGAATACACAAAAACATTATATTTGGCCTATGGCGACATCCCGGAATCTAGAAATTTGAATATTTGTTCTGAAGGTTCACATCAGGACCTTTCACAGCTTAAACCGCCACCAAATTACAGCAGGACGCGTCTGATTAAAAGCTATGCGCATTTGCAAACCACAGGTTTTCCCTGTTTAAGTGTGCAGTACATAATAAAATGACCGCATAATTAGGATCCAAATGCTTTGCTTCATTCACGCCTTTCTGGAAAGGTATTTGATTTAAGCGAATCATTTCTGGACTCATGTTTGGAGGCCAATTATTATTATTATTATTATTATTATTATTATTATTATTATTATTATTATTATTATTTTATTTTTTATTATGTTTTTTATTTTTATTATTATCCATAGAGTTATTGTGTCGCATTTAATTTCTGTTTGTTAAGCCTTTATTAACACATACAAACAGAGCCTGAACCTGGTTGATTAAAAGGAAATGTATTAATTAATCAGAAGGCAAATATAAAATATTTGTTTTTTATTATTATTATTATTATTATTAGTACTACTACTACTACTACTACTACTACTACTACTACTAACACTGTTTTAAATTAAAATTTATATATTTTACACTTGTTTGTGCGTTGTGCACAAAACAGATCATTTGAAGATCATTTGTGTTCTTCAAATGTTTTGTAAATTTAAAAAAATATGTTAATTATTTCCCTGCTGCTCGCTTTTTAGAGAATATTTGAAATAATTTTTTGAAACGTAAATCGCAGGGCAAAAACACGCAGCTCTCCTTAAATAAAGTCAGCATCACATTGATGTTATAGCCCACATATAACTTCAGAGAATCAAATAGATAATAAGACGTGCTTGAATTTGAATTTATGCTGAATTACAAAGAAAATGATCTGAGGTCAGCTCGTCCGAAGCCGGCAGATCATACCATCTAGTGGCCGCTCAATAAACTTTTCTGACTTTTTTGACATCTTTTACGTCCGTAATGTTTTCTCTGACCAGACATAGTATAACTAACTTTGCATATTTTATCCCAGACGGTGAAAATTTCACTCAAATCAGCGGCAGATTTCTTATATAAACAATAATTATATTACGTTGGATTGCTGAGTGGGATAAACATGAATTATAATGGTGCATATGTGTGAGTCATTGTCTGCAGGCTCCTTTGGAATAAAAAGTCTGTCGCCGCAACATAAAAAAACACAACTGAAATTGGTGGGAAACACAAACCGCAGATACATCTGGAGATTTTCACACACCCTGCCCTTGTTCTATCAGGAACTCCTCATCCCGTCCAAGGCCAACATCACACCCATTTCTACTGACCACTATTGGAATATGCTTAGATTTTTTTTCTTGGTCATTTCTTTGTCTTTTTTTTTTAAGTAACACTCAGGCTCCCTGACCCGCTGCCACTTTATAAACTGGGAAAAGTGGAGGATAACTAGAGATGTCCAACAATGTGAGGCCATCCCGGTGATGTGGAGCAGAGCACTGCTGGTTGAGCTGAACCTCACTGCCAGGAAGAGCAGCAGTAAGTGGTAGGAAATGTAAACAGCAGCTTGGTTTCTTCTTCTTCTACTCTTGAGAAGGCATCGCCATTCAGTGTAAACCGAATTACATTGAATGTAGTTTTCCTCTGCTTTACTGCACTATTTCCAACAATCATTCCCCTTTCTGTTCAATTATATTTAAAATAATAATAATAATAAATGTCGCTGCTCTCTTGCCTATCTAATCAGATGATAGGATGAACCAACACTGTTTTATTCTCAATGACAATCCTATGAGTTCATTTCAAAATGAAATGGTTCCCATCCATCCATCCATCCATCCATCCATCCATCCATCCATCCATCCATCCATCCATCCATCCATCCATCCATCCATCCATCCATCCATCCATCCATCCATCCATTTTCTCTACATCCCGGTCCCCAGGGGGGCCAGGAGGTGCTGGTGCCTATTTCCAGCCAACTTATCGGGCGAGGGGCGGGATGAACCCAGGACAGGTCGCCAGTGTGTCGCAGAGTTCTGGTCACACGTTTAATCAAATTCTGATATTCCTTCATATCAACCACAGATTTATCTTCCAGTATTAAATATCCATATCGACAGCAAATAAGAGCAGAGCAAGTATTTTCAGAAACACACTGGATATTTATGTTGAAAATTAAACAAGCAGTAAAAAATAAATTAAACTTTTAGGTTTGTGATCAAATTTTCCTTATTCAAATGCACGTTTTGGTAAGATTTGTGATGACATAATTATTTTTCATTATTAATAATGAGTATTATTTTCATATATTTATCAAATGGCCACGAATAATTTTCTTTTCTTTTTTTCCATTTATGATATTTTAGCAATTTAAACAATTTAATGTGATGGAAATTTATTTTTTGTGTTACTAAAACCAAAAATGAGAGCCGAGATTGTAAGTATAGAAGCGGCAATATTTTTTGTTCTGTAGCTGAAATAGCGACGAACAATTGCTAAGATGAAACATATTTTTTTAATTTAAGCGTGTAGTTCACTGTCATATTTCAATTTATTTATTTAATTTTATCTTTTCAGAAAAAGATACCGCATCTTTTAGCAAAGTACTTTACAATGGAGTGACATAGTTTTTTATTAGGTTATAAGTTTCAAATCTTTCAATAATGTCAACAATATATGGCAGAGTAAAAAAAAAATACATAAACAACTCAAACCTTTTGAGAAATTGTTGAGGTCCCTTCTCCAGAAATCTGACATTTCAAACTAAACCTGAATCAACTGGGTCTTTTGTATGTGCTGGCTCCCTCTGGTGGTAGGGATGAGAAACGTCTACAGTAAAATAAAACTGGAAACATTAGACATTTATTTCATAATGGCAATGCCAGGAAACTGTGTATTTTATCCCCCACCACCAGCACTGATGACATGAATCCTTTGATATTTCCAGATTCTTTGGCTGTTCACATTCAGTTTAACTCTGAGGTGAGATTCCTGCCACGCTTCCAGTAAAGAAATAAACTTTAATGGCAAATTACACCATTACTTTCACCTCTGCCATCCTGACTCATGTTTTCTTGTCACTTCTGTTAACTTTAATCCTCTGATTTTAAAAAATCTCGCCCGATGCAGCAGCACATCATGTACTCTGGTAATGTCTCTGTTTCCTCCTCTCTTCAGGCTGTGTTTATGACAGGTTTTGATTTTCTTCGTTTTCCTCTTGTGTAGTATTATAAAAAAAGAAGAAATGCCCAAAATTATACCCAAGCCTCCCTCTTCCTTTTGATGCCAAATTGTGATCAGATGGAGCAATATTAGAGAGGGCAGTGCCAGGAGTCATTTGCAGTAAATGCTCCCAAACGCCCTCTAGATTTCTCATCAGATGTCTGATCGCACACTTGATCAACTTCAGCACTGGAAAGTGGGGGCTTACTGCCAGCTCTAAGTGCAGTTTTAGTCGCTGAAGCTACAACCAAAGCTTCTTTTTTTTTTAAAGAAATAATGATCCTTGCATGCAACGGAGCTTTAAAATGGCAAAGCACTTGAGACAGAACACTTAGCAGCAAATGGAAGCAAGACTCAAGCAGAGAGAAGGATCCGCTGTCTCCTGGAAGCTTTTTAAAGCAGCCCAACAATGGTTACAGATCTGCAGACACAAGGGCAGAAGCTCCTCACTGTTACAGTCCAATTAATGTGTGTAGATTGCGCAGGCGTGATTTATAGTTTATTTTCACCTCCGTCGTCCTGACAAACGAGCTCCCTTCAGACTGGCATGCAACACATAATGCATGCAGCTCAAGCACATCATGAAAGGCTCCCAGGCTCTGAAGGGCCTTTGGCTGCCTACTCAGGGCTCTTTTCTCCTCTGCTCACGCCTAAATAAAGATGTCCTTCAAATCCTTTCACCGGGTTCATGTCACATGCAAAAAATATCACTCTTGGGCACGGGAGTGGATGTGGTTATGGATACTTCAAGGGCCATTTAAAAATTCTTGAGATATTAAGGTTCTCTTCTTTTCACATGGTGAAGTGGGAGTCAGAGACAGCAGCTGCAGTTTTTGTTTCATGCATGCAAGCGCTGCATTTATCTCTCTCAGAAGTGTCCAAGGAACAGCAGCCTGGCAATCTGCTAATTCAGGGACTGAGTTTGTGAAACTGATTAATCACCTTTCTGTGGAATGCAAGAAGAAAAAAATGTTTAAACCCATCCAGGCTGTCCAAAACCGAAACATGACAAGTGAAGAGTTGTCTCTGTTTTGTTTTGATCATTTTTCATTTTACACTGAAGCTAACTCACCTCTTTTTTTCTGATACTGCAGAGTTAACAATACACAAGAACACTAAACATATATTCACGACAATGCTGCAGAATTGATCTAGTCTGTGGATGTCAAACAGTGCCTTGGAAAAGGATTCATATCACTTGAACTCATTTTGTCATGTTTTTGTACTTAGCCAATGAACTACCTGCCTTTTCTCCTGTAAAAGGAGCACCCCATCCAAGTAAATTCTTAGTTTTCTTTTATTTTATAATCTAAATATAGGTCTAAAATTGTTAACCGCCCCAATAAAATAAGAGATTGTTTGCAGCCTGTATTTACCTCTATCCACCTTCTCATCAACCCAAGCATTTTTTGTCTTATCCACAGTTCCTTGTTTAAATTCAATCTATTCCATGTATTTTTGCAATCTGCATATTGAGTTGGCTAGAGAAAAATTTAACAAGAAATTTGTGTTTTAAAAGAAAATGGTTTTAATAGAAAGCATAGCTGAAAATAGCATTTGAAAGTGCCAGCAGCAGTAAAACAAAAAGCCTAAATAATATACTTCTTATGAACCATGAAGCAAAAAAGTAACACGTTGTATACACGATTGTAAAAGAGTTACAGATACTTTGCAAAGAACATGATTTCCATGAGAAAACAAAATAAAAAATTTTTCTGTGCTTCTTTACTTCTTAGAAAAGAAGCTAAAACCTCATTGTCGCCATTCCTCCTTCTGCCTGTCGCTGCCTATTTCTAAGACTGGTGTATTAAACTCTTTTGACATTAAACACCTGTTAACTTTTATGTTTTGTAAGAGGAGTGGCTCCATGTTAAAGCAATGCATTTAGTGCCAGCGGGCTGAGGCAAATCCCCAGTAGAGGAAAGACCACTCCCAGAGCAGAGAAACAGGGGCAGGAGAGAGCCCCTCTGTTCCCCTGCAGTCGCCTTCGGGGATCCCCGGCGCTCAAACCAAAGGTTAGCTCAATTCTAGTTGACAGCCATGCGAAACCGCCATCTTTTCACAGCTCTGCTGCATAAACTATACAGTTACCACCTGCAGACCTGCTGAGGAGGGGAAAGAGCTGTGAGACAGTTTCTTCTGTACCTGTCTAATATTGCATTTTGTCTTTTGTTTTCATCATTGTAGTTCGGGTGAAAATGGAAAGAGCATACCTATGTATGTTCTGAGTTAAAAGGGGAAAAGAGCATTAACCCGAGAAGCAGCCATTAGCTGTAAGGTAACTGGAGGAGCTGCAGAGATCTCAGTTGGTTCACTGGGACAATGATTTACCTTGCACTCCAAAAAATTGGCAATTTTGAAGTAGTGGTGAGAAGAAAACCTTCTCTGAAATTACCCCACACATCACAGAAAAATCAATTGTAGATACAGGGGGTTGCTCTCATTACACCATCCCCAGAATTATGTCGTCTCCTCAGACGCTTCTCTTCGGAGGCGACGGGGGAAGCTGGTCGGATGGAGATAAATGCAGGGCAGTCCTGTAAGAACAGCTGTTAGAGGCGTAAACACACTACAGACTGTGGCAGAGATCATTGTTTTCTTTAGGAAATCAACAAACCTAATCTTACAAAGACACAATGGAATGGTTTTGATGAAAATATATTCATCTACATGTCAAACCCCAGGCCAAAATTCAACTGAGAATCTGTGGCAAGACTTAAAATGGATGTTCACAGAACATTTACATCCAACCTGACTGATATTGTTTTATTTTGCAAAAAAAAAAAAAAAAAAAGACTTGGGCAGATATTTCTGTCTCAAGAAATGTAAAAGTGTAGAGGCATTTTTTATTTAGCTGCAATTGCACCAAAAGATGATTTTACAAAGTATTGACTTCACTGACTGCCACACTTTTCAGTTTTGTATGATCTAAAATAGTGAGATCCATGTATTCCTTTCTATTGGAGGGTTGCCCTGGTCCAGTCCTGCAGAGCTGCCGTCCTCCAGCGTTCAGATGCGTCCCTTCTGAAACACACCTGACTCAGATGAGTGACTCGCTAGCAGGCCTCTGCAGAGCAGAGAGACATTCATGCATCAGGCGTGTTGGAGAAGGGATGTATGTGAAAACTGCAGAGTGGTTGCTCTCGAGGACTGGAGTTGAAGCTCCCCACTCCCGTCTATTGCATAAGCTCTGAGCAAAATTCATAGAAGTTTGTGGTTGGAATGGGTAAAAATGGAATCGACATTTACAAAGTAGCTCCAGTCTGAAGAAAAGGATTTAAATTCTTTGATTTATATTTTGGTCCCGGTTTGCTTCTTTTTATGGTCCCCTTTAAGTCCTATTCTAGCTGTGAGGTCCTTTTATAATCCATTTACAAAAATGGTGGCCCATAAATCTGTCTGTGTGCCCTAAATATAGGTGTAGAAAACCTTCTTTGGCAAGGATGACAAAGAAAAAATCCAAAAAAATTTGGACTACAATGTAAATAACTTGCAGTAATGACATGAGTGAGTGAAAGGTGCAGTGTTTGTCTGCCAAACCTTTTGGCTGAGTAAAACCTAATCCAAGCCTTTTAATTTAATTTGTTGGTCTGATATTTTAGAGCTTGGATTGCAGAATCAGGAAATACCTGAGAGAGGTACACCTTTAACGACTAAAAAACCTAGCAGCCCACAGGAATGGCTGGAAAAACTTCAATTCTGGCTTTTCATCCCCTCCCTCTTGGATCCTAAAGGTTCAGGTGCAGCGATTAAAGGCTTCTAATGTGTTAATGATGGTGGAATATTTCACTCGGAGTTTGTCAGTTTTATCCTCCATTAGCAGGCAGGAATGTCCTCTCTTCTCCTCAGCACAGAGGCGATTGGCTAAGGTTGTTGCTTATTTGCACACGGCACACAGCACATCCATTTGGGGAAACAGACTATAATATTTCAGACATAATGAGGGCAAATTAATAAAATTAAATCAGCTTCGCAGTTTGATCTTTTCACAGATTCAAGTCAAAATAAGACTTGAGATTCACCTTCCAGCAGGACAACACTAATGCACACATAGAGCTAATGGAATGTAAAAACACGTGTTAGAATGGCCTAGTTAAAATCCCAGATCTGAATCATGCTGAGAATATGCAGCAATATTTTCTCTTTCTTTACAAAGGAGAATTGGGAAAAAGCAGGTGGAGAAACAGCCTCCAAAACAAGCAGCTACAGTTACTGTGAAAGATGTTTCATCAATATATCTATTAAGTGGGATGGAATAAAAATTTGCCCCTTTTGATTTTTACTAGTAAAAATGTTGAAATCCAGATATGATTTTCCTTCCCTTTCATGTTGATGCACAACTTTGTGTTAGTTTTTCACATCCAATTTCAGTAAAATACATTCAAGTTTGTGATTGTGACAAAATGTGAAAAAGTTCAAGATGATATGAATTCTTTTGGCATTGTAAATTATGAATTCAGCAAAAATTTGTAAGACGTTAATGTGCTAATCAGGCGATCTTCATCTGATGAGTGTAAAGAAATACACAAGTGAACATATTTGTGGAGAGATACTGGGGAATAGCTTCAGTCTATAAATACAGGAATGTCCAAACATCAACCAGCTTAAAATGAGATAGAAACTAAAACTGGCATTTAGTTGAGGGCTTCATGTACATGTCATGTTTGTATCTGTTGTACAATGTCTTTTTTTGCTGTAGGAAAATAATATGTCACTTGTAATTTCATCATGAGCTTAGTTAGGCATGTTAAAGATCATTGTTGAATGTTTTAGCAAGTAGGACGCCTGATGGCGACTGACAGATCCTTCAACATGATGAGACGGGAACGACTTTGATTTTAAAGTACTTAGATAGAAATGAAAGTTCACACTTTTTCCTATCCCATTTCAAACAAGCTGATTCGTTAATGTTGTGGATAGAGTGGTTGCTTATATTTTCTATCTGTTAAATGCAATAGATACAAAAAGGAAACTATGTGAATATCTGCAGATATTCACAAAAAAAGATCTGTATGAGAATCTATTATAAAAACAAAACTACTAAGAAATTATAAAAATAAAACGGTGGATATACATAACCAAAACAAATCTACTACTTCATGAAACAAATGTGTTAATTGGGACTTATGGCATAAAAACAGTATTTTATTTGCAGCAGGAACACAATGTTTACATCAAAACTTCTGCAGCTCTCTTTTACTAATATGTCTTTTACTACAAAAAACAAAGGGATGGGAAATCTGTTTACTTTTCATTCACAGAATGAATAACAAAAAAATAAAACGCACAGCAAAGATTAGATGCCTTTAGCACCAAGTGTGTGTCGGGGTGTGGCCACTCTGCTGACTGACAGTTAATTCTGATGCTGCCTCTTTATCTCAAAGCTCAGCTCAGCTGCACATTAGGCCTTTGATTGGTCTGAAATGCTCCGGTTCACTGGGAATTACTGAATAAACCGTGGAATGATGAGTGTGATCCGAACCATATGGGCGCGGGGCAGCAGAAGGCATTCTGAGGGATTCCTTACTGATCCTCTGGTTTACACTCAGCCATCAGAGCAGAGTGCATAATAACATCCAGAGGCTTTCGATACTGACAGTCAATGAAGCACAAACAGTTTCAAAATGCCGACTGACTGCGAAAGTCTCTGAATAAGTAGAGTAAAAACAACACTGAGGGGGCACGCTGCTCCACCGCTGTCAGAGGTCTCAGCGTTTGGCTCTCTTCGAAGGGGGCTCCTCTGATTTCTGTCCCCCCCGTGTTCGCACAGCAGGGGGGCTAGCCTCCGGTTTACGGCCCCCCTTGGCTGAACCCTGGGCCCTCATCCCGCTGCAGGAGGGAAACAAGGACAGAGTGTAGGTACGTTTGTTAATGCAACGGCTATTTGTGAAGAAGTTATTCAGTACCCTTTACATGAACACAAACTGAAGACCAAAAATATGGACTGAAGCAACAATAAGACGTTTTGCCAGAAACTAATTCCCTCAGAGAAGCTGCTTCAGATCGAGAGTAAAGAAAGATAATTGTGATAAAATAGAAAAAATCTGCTCTAAAAACCACAATCAAGAAAAAAAAATATCTTAAAACACACAAAGAATCACATGTCTAAAATGTATTTTACCATAAAAATACAATCTTTCCACTCACAACCAGAGTCACAGTTTCTTCAATGACAAATAAAAAAAGGAAATAAAGCTACTTGTAGTTTTACTGAAATATGTGGCTTTAATGCAGTAATTTTCAATCTAAGCTTAGTACTGCATAAAATATGCCTTATTACTGTGCACTCAAAGCAAATAACACACAGCGTCTTTATTTCATGTTTTTATTTTAAACTTTAGTTTGAATACAAGTGATGGCCTAATAATGTCCTGAACAAACCAATATTTTGCATAAAATCCTGAACTTTGTATGTATTTCTGTCTGAATTATGTTATTCTGCACCTTTTATTTATTACACATTGGATTTATATTGACGTGTATTTTATTTTTATTTTTTGAATAAAAAGAAGAAATAAATGTCTTGATAGTAGCTAAATGAGACGTGACCATTTAGGTTTAAATTGATGTAAGGCTTTAATGCAAATAATTATGACAGTTTTAAAAAAAATATGACAAAAATAAAATAAATAAATAAATCAGGAAAAATATTGGAACAAAACCTGATTTTTTTAAAAGTATTTAACTTTTTAAATGATGCTTCTAAGCTAAACTTGAGTCGTTCATAATTTGAAGATGAATGCGTCAAATAATTGTTAAGATTAGCGGGTTTTCCCCTGAGAGAAAATTCAGGAAAAACTCAAAAGAAATCTTTTTTTTTTCTGAAAAACAGAAATGGACAGCTTCTCACTTGAAAGACTCCAAAAAGCATTAGAAAGCCGATCAAAAATTCGGCTCGTGTTAAAGCGAGTTTAACCTGTTTTCCTGCAGTTCACGGGACAGATTTATTCTTTTCATTCTGGGAACTAATAACTCGAGGTTCCAGGAAAAGCTTTTGAATAAAATGTTCTTTTTAGGGAGCAAACGGCATCCGGTTGCAGTCAGTCACTTTTGGTCGCCTGCTCCTGAAAGCTCGTTGGTGCTGCTGAGCCTCAATGAGACGGACTCACCGTGTGCCAGCTGTGGTCTCCTCTTTACCGCTCTGTCGACTCGCCCGGGTGGAGGGTTTACTTGGCTTGTTTCTGAGGAGCAGTAAAACAAAATTATTGCTTTAGTGCTAAATCTTCCCTGCTCTCATTAAATGCGATGAAACGGCGTCAATGGGTTCTTCAGTCTGAAGATATTAAGACCTTCACTGATCAGATATTTGTGCACCACCACAGATGAACGGGTTCGTTTTTGCTTTAGCTCATTCCAGCAGATTTAAGAAAAAGGACCCATAGCGGAGGCCGATCTGCACAGTTAATTTATTAGAGAAAACTTAACATTACCTTTCTGCTTCGAGGCGCGCTGCAGATCGAGTCGTTGCTCTGGATGCAGCTCCCTTCTCCCCGTCTTCTTCGTTGTCGCTTTCCTCCCCCTCCTCATCATTTTGCTCTTTTTCCTTCTCATCTGCTTTACTCTCCTTTTTAACTGTAGAAATAATTGTTAAAATTTTAATTACAACGTGCAGAAGTAATTTTGTTTGACTTTATCAAAGTTACTAGGCAAATCAAAGTAGAGATTCTGAAATATTGAACCCAATTTTTTTGAGGGAGTGGATGGATTATCTAAATAGAGCTAAAAATATTTAAAATGTTTTGTTCTTTTATTTTTCTTCTTTACTTACCTGAGTCGTCTGCAGCAGCAGCGGCGGCAGCCGCTGCCTTTGGTGGCCGTCCCCTCCGTTTCTTTGGAGCTGCCTCTGGGTCTTGCTGCTCCTCAGACTGATCAAAAATAAATTTCCACACAAAAGATAAATACTAATAACGGATTGCAATAAAATTTACAGCCAAATAAAACAGGACATACATTCTGTGGCTTCTTCTCACTGCAGCTTTGCTCTTTCACATCTTCTGAATGGCTTTGAGAGGTGGAAACTACTGAAAAACAAGGCATATATGTTTTATAAGGATTCATCCGTATAGTAACCAATCCAGCACATATTACCTTATTATGCTAATAATCTGACAGTTGATTTCTTTTTAATGATGAGTTGCTCACCTTCATTTGTGTTATCTTGTTCCTCACTTTGTTCTTCTTCACCCTCTGCCAGCCCCTGCTGAGCCTCGGCTTCCTGTAGATTTGAAAGTTGGGGAAATTAAAAAAGCAGCAGCAGTTTGGCCCCCCGACCCAAAACCAGAAAAAACCCTCTCACCTCTCCAGACTCCTCTGCTTCCTCTGATCTCTTCCTCTTCACTCCTTGTTTACCTGGAATTTAAACATGACCTATTAAATGATGTGCAACGACAGAAAAGCAAACTGTTCTTCACAAAAATCAAAAATTACTTTTGGCTAATTAAAGGGAAATCGAACTTATTGCAATGAACTTAATTTTGACTGTGATAGCTTTACATTACTAGTTCGGATTGAGTCTAATAAATCATAATCAAATGAATTACCCTGAGAAATTTAATGCGTCATCTCAGCTCTAACATTTGACCAGACGGAAACACAGGCTTTTTTTGGAATTATATAAAGAATTCCGTTTGCTTTTACATTGCTTATGCTAAAGATTGCAATGTATGAACTATATTTTGCCATGTAATGTATAAATCTTTAGATTTTATTTTGAGTTATGCATCAAATTTGAAAGTTAGTATCAAGAAAAACTAAAGATATAAATATTTTATAGGAGGAATCATTTAGATTCACCAATAATCAAAACATTAAGATCAACAGATTAAAAACTTAAATAACTGGACATTTCTAGTCTGTGGTCTGAATAGAAGAAGTCCAGAGTTATCTGATTAATTACAAAAAAAAATAAAAATCTCATTTTATGTCCCCAGGAACAGTTTTCATTCTTCATACACAGCAGCTTTAGCGGCTGCAGAAGCCCAGTTTGCCTTGCAGTCAGCCTCAATCCACACATTTCCACACAAGAGGAGGGAATACTTTCTAAAGTAAACATATTACAGCCATTTTTTTCCTAGGATTTTGTACCACTACCAGCATTTCCTTCTCAACTCAAGAGCTGCACTTCGCCGAATAAACTAAAATTAGCCCCACTGTGATAGTAAAACAAACTCACGCGTGTCCCAGCTCTCCTGGGGGTCTGACTTTCCAGTAACTTCACGTTCGTCTGCAGCAGCAGAAGGCAGGCTGACTTCACTTTCACTTTGATTACTTTTCTGTGCTTCACATTGATGTTCAGGGCTCTGAAAAGGTTAAAAGTAAAACTTTCTTTAAGGAAATTTAAGTATTTGAAGTTTTGCAGTTCAAAATTTTGTGCATTTCTTATGCATTATGTGATTATGATGACAAAAAAATAGTTGCTATAAAAGCTGTTGCTGCACATAAATACATAATATTCAGAACCGACCTCTTCTTTTTCTGCTTCTTTGATCGATGCCGTTTGACCAGCGCTGTCCTCAACTTTTGCTTCATTTTCCCCCTGATTATCTAAAGTTAAAAATTTAGACAAAAACATCAGAGAACCAAACATTATCCAGTCCTCCCTGCATAGATCGACCTGCTAACAGAGTCAGTTAAAAACACAAAAACATGACCAGAAACAAGAGAAATCACACTTCAGTTTATCATTTCACTTTCTTATTATTGGGGCAAAGAATAGCACAGAGAAATGACTGAATGTTAAACAATTAGTTTTTAGGTCAGGAGAATCTCAAATATATACCTCATTGTCAAAACTGTGTTTATTTTGAAATGTCAACATTTTTAAATTTAAAATATCTTCTTCATCAAACATGGCCGACCCACCATCTGTTGCCTCTTTAGCTACAGCTGGACGTCTTCCTCTGCGACCCGGCGTCTTCTCCGATCTCTCCGCTTCTTTCTCTTGCTCCTTCTCCAGCTGCTCTGTGACTCTGGATGATCTCCCTCTGCGAGGCGTTTTTACCTCCTGCTTACTTTCCTAATGATTTAAGATTTCATTTAAATACTTTAACCCCAATGTGACAATAAATCTAAAATTTGATAAAGGTCATGCTTACCTCAACAGGCTGCAGCTCATCCTTAGTGCCATCTGAAAATAACAGCTCAACTTCACTATGGCTCAATTTCGTTCACATTCACTGTTGATATTTTTATTTAGATGGATTTTCTGTTATGATGCATACAATGATACCCTTGTTTTTCTTGTTGTTGGATTTGGTAACACTGAAATGTTTTAGAGTCTCATTACATTTGTTGTAAAACTAATATTTCAGACAAAGATCCCCATACTAACTGTAAAAGACGGTGGTAGTAGAGAGATGCTCTGTTAGAGTTGACATTTTCCAACTAACTTAAAGACACATGCGATATTATTTCAATCTACCTCGTTAGAATTAATTAATTTGTTATAATTAAAACTGTTTCAAATATAGTCAAAACAAAAGCTCTGGAAGTTTAAAGTTTGATTAAAGTATAATAATAAATGAACCTAAACGCACCATTTTTAACTGAAAGCTTTCTTTTACGTCCTCTTCTTCTTTCAGTTTTCTCTTCCTGTAAAGCAAAATTGTTCCTGATGAAAGCCGAGTTAACTAACTAATATTTTCACTTAAAAATATAAACCTGTCAAACAGCTCACCTTTTCTGACACGTCTGAGCTCTTCCCATCTTCCTGGCTGTCTGTGCTTGAGACATTACCTGCAAGATTCAGGCAGACAGCAAAAATAGATTAAGTGCAAACAGAAGAATATTTTGTAGTCAGAAGAGAAAATCACACTTAAACAATCACAGATGCTGGTAGAATAGAAAAATAAACCTTCAACTCACTCATTTGTTTCACTAATTTGGCCTCAGAGTTTGTTTCTCCAGACTCAGTTTTGACAACTTCCATCTGCACCAAGTAGAAGCACAGAAATATATATTAATTATAGTAATAATGAATACGATTAATTGGAGTGAACTTTTTTCCTTGTTTCCTTTGTTCTCTGCTCACCTCGTTGCTGGTTTCTGTGACTGCCACATTTTGCTCTTCTTGTTCTTTAGGACAAGACAAGGTTAAAACAACAAAATGGCAGCTGGAATATTCAAGTCAACATCAGTCTGTCAGCACTCACCAGTTTTACTGGGGATCTGGAAGATTTGCTGCATGGAGTCAGAAACTGAGCTCTCTCCTTTGCTGCTGGTGATCTCTCCCGTTTCTGGCTCAACAACAGGAAACAAAGCTGATAGGGAAAAAGATTGTCAAATGGAAAGCATATTTCAGAAGATCTAAACGACAAACAAAAATAGAATAAAAGCTATGATTAAGAATTTACCCTCATCTTTATCTGCTGGTGTTGCTATTATTATTCTATCTGCTGAAATCTCAGCAGCTTCCACTACATCCTCCTCAAAATGAGCTGGACGTTTGTCTGAAGTGGATTCATCCTCCTGTAGAGAAAAACAGCCGTAGTTTTTCCACTGATAACAGTATTAATATCACTGAATGTTTAGGTGATCTTAAGCTTGTTTAATTACCGCCGTTGGAGCCGTCTCTGACATGTCCAACTCAATTGTGTCCATCTTGGATTCTGAGTCATCAATAAACAGATGCAAGTTATAAGTAACGTTTCAGCAAGACATAAGAACTTGTTTTAAGTCAATAATTCTTTAATACTGACAAAATTTTTCAGTTCCCTTGGCAGATTTGTTTTCACTTATAGCATAAAAATATCTTATTGTCCATATTTCTAAAATTGTATTCTGCTTTACGGAATAAAAAAAGGTACTTTGAGATTCAACGATTTGTTGTTAATTTCTACCAACCTGCAGCAGTGAGTCGAGACGCAGATGATGAAGGTTCAGTGGGATTCATCTCAACCTGAGCTGCTGTTTGAACTTGAGAGACCAGCTTCTCTTTCTCATCTTGCTGAGAAGCAGCCGATGCCGTCTCGGTTGCAGGACGCTCGGCTTCTGGTGCCGTCTGAACTGCAGAGAACTGCTTCTCGTCCACAGCGATGGGTGATGCAGCTGGTAAACTTTCAGTTTCAGTCAGCTCAGTTACAGGAGTTGCCTCCACTGGAAGGAGCTGCTGATCCTCTTCAGCTGCAGCAGTTTGTTGAGTTGCATATGGTGTTTCAGAAACAGTGAACTCAGTTAAAGGTGCAGTTTCCTCTGGAGACGTTTGACTTTCCTCTTCATGTGCAACAGCTTGTTGAGGTTCATCCATTGAGACTTCAGTTGCAACAAGCTCAGAGGGAGGTTCTGCCTGCACTGGAGAGAGCTGCTTCACCTCTTCAGTTTGTGGAGATGCAGAAGATGCAGCCTCATCTTCTGTGGCTGCTTCAGATGCAGCCTCAGTTGCAGCGAGCTCAATTTCTAGTTCGTTTGACCGGGAGAAAGCTGATTCTCCTCTTCAGCCGCAGCATCTTGTGGATATGCTGTTTCTATGGTTTCATTTCCAGGTGCTGCGTTTGCTGGATTCTCCTTCTCGCCTGTTGCAGTCTGTTGAGATGCGGCTAGCGAGGTTTCAGTGGGATGAAGCTGAACCTGCGGCGCTACCTCCACTGGAGAGAGCTGCATCTCTTCCTCACCTGATGCAGCTTGTTGAGATGCAGCCGTTGCAGTTCCAGGCTCAGCTTCAAGAGACGCTTCCACTGGAGAGAAACCAGCGTCTTCTTCTGCGGCGGCTGATTGCTGACTTGCCTGATTAAGCTCCACTGAAGTGAGCTGCTTCTCCTCCTCGGTTGCGGTCGTTTCCATCGGTTGTGGAACTGGCGAACGCCGCGGCGACCCCTCCCTCATGTCTTGGACAATTAGGCTGGATGAAATCGTGCTGTCAGGATCCATGGAGAGCAGCGTCAGCGCGGCCTCCTTCATCTTCATGTCGGCGTCCTGAAGCTCCATCTCGGGAGTCACTTCCTCTTTCAGGCCTGCAGATGAAAGCCTGGCCTCAGCTGACGTACAGACGTCCATGAGCGCCAGCAGGGCGTCGGCCTCAGCCGGTACCCCCGGCATCTCGCGGAGCTGTGACTCCGCCTCTCCCTCGGACGGCTCGGGTGTGATGTCACTTAAAGCGTCGCAGGTGTCGTCTGAGAAGAACGTGGCGACTGTGGCAGCGACAGGATCAGACTCGGTGTTCGTGTCTGGTAGAGGATGTTGTTTCTTCGGTGGATCTTCCATCTCGACGGCTGAAGACTTGGCGGATTGATCCGAGGTTTCCGCTCCGTCGTCTTTCTGGGGTTTATCTTCTGGACTCTCTCCATTCTTTTCTGGAACTTTGTCCTTCTTCTCCAGCTTCTTCTTAGGAATTTTAAGCTCTTGTTTCTCATGCGAGGCGTCTTCAGACACTTTCTTCTGCTCTTTAGTGCTTCCATCTTTTTTCTTCTCTTTTGCTGCTTCAGGTTTACAGACAGCAGATCCTCCAGCACTTCTGATGTCAGTACTTTGAGATTTCTTTTCTGTTTTCACTAAGAGTGAAGACTTTCCCTCTTCTTTGGATTTTGCCTTTGGTTTTTCTGCATTCTTCTCTTTTTCTGCAGGCTTAGCTTTTTTAGGATCTTTGTCAACTTCAGTGTTTGGTTTCTGTGTCTTCTGGCTCTCTGCTTTACTCCGTTCTTTCTCACTGTCTAGTTTAGATTTGGGTTTGTCTCCTGGTCTGTCCTCAGAGTGACTCTTTGACCTTTTCAACCCTTCCTTGGAGTGTTTCTCTCTTTTCTTGACGTCAGACCCAGGCTCTTTGTCAGAGCGATCCTCAGAGGATCCTGCAGAATCTGGGCGAAGCAGCTGCTTCAAATCACTTTTAATTGCAGATTTGTCCAATTTAGCTTTGTCCTTTTCTTTGCTCTTCTCTTTTTCTCTTATTTTCTCCTTCTCCAAAGACGCTCCTTTTATCTTCCTGGCATCTTTAGTCCCTCCTTCGTCAGTGCTGTCTTCTGTCACCTTTCCTTCTCGAGTACTTCCAAAGATTTTCTTCTCAGTTTTGATCTTAAGCTTCTTCTCCACTTTTTCTTCGGAAGAACCTTTAGCGCTGCCGTCCTGCAGAGGTTCTTCCACCAGATGCTCAGATTTCTTCTCGTGTTTCTGTTTGAGCTTGGAACGTTCATCAGACTGGCTGCGCTCCTTCTCCTTGCGTTCTTTCCGGGGCAGACGGTCAAATTTCCCAAACGAGCGATGCTTGAGTGCCTCTTGGGAGCCTTGTTCCAGATCCAGGATGAAGGAGTGAGTCTGGCTTTTGTCAGGAAGCTTCTTTGTGTCGCAGGAATCTTCGGAGACAACGCCGCTCGTCCGTGCAAGCCGGTCGTCAGACGATGCAGACTCGGACAGATGCCTCACTAGTTTAGCTTGTGGGGTCTTTGATGTTAAGGGTTTCACTTCCTGGACAACAGAACAAAATGGAGGTTTGTAAAAGCTCACCCACCCAAACATGTTTGATCTCTTTCTGTTGGCGTTCTCATACCACTTTCCTGAATATTTCTCCTGCTTCTCCTTTTTTCTTGCTTGAAACATCGCCCTCTTTTCTGGAAGACAGTTACAACATTTTTAAAGCTTAGAAATCCTCAAAAAAATTCTAAAAGCGCTGGCTGTTTTTAGAAGTGGAGCTTCTAATAACACACCTTGAGTCTAGTTTCCTCTTCCTGTTGAGCGCCATTTTTTTCTCCAGGACCTTCTTCTCTTTGCGGGCTTCTTTGGCCTTGGGGCTCTCCAGGCCAGCAGCCTCAAAGCTCTTTGTTTTTGTGCTGTCTGCTTAAGATAAAAACATGCTAAATGATGCAGTAGATGCACAAGGAAATCTACTGCAAAGAAGATTACAACATGGATTACAACATGGTATTCAAAACTTAGACATGTGCAAAATATTTGAATTTAGCTCGTCTCAGTCACACTCTGGTTGGAAGGAGCGCATCTGTGAACATCAATTTTACAGTCTTCTCACAGATTCTTGGAGATAAAAGTCTGAACTTTGACTATGCCACTCAAACACATGAACAAGTGTTATCATGTTATCTTTCTTCCACATGCAGTGTTTTCTGTTACTCTGAGAACACACAAAATCTTACGAAGTATTTTGGTCTAATTTCTAGTGCAAATATCCTAGAACACTTGAAATAAGACAAGACTTACTTTTCAGCAAGATATAAAAGTTTGTTATAAGTCATAGTAATAATAACAACGTAATATTGATGAAAAGGTTCTAATTCAACTTATAACATGGAAAAACTGTCTAGTTATAAGGCAAACAATATGGAACTAGTTATTTTCAATACTGAGGAGTTATTTACTTACAACAAAGCAAGTTTATATTATTTCAAGTGTACCAAGATATTTGCACTAGAAACTAGATCAAAATACTTAATTAATATTAAAAAAATATAAACAAAACAATAAAAAAAAACGTATTATTTTCCTTCCTCGTCATATAAAATTTCACTACAATACATTGAAGTTTGTAACTGGAAACTGGCAAAAGATGAAGAAGTTCAACTATTTAACTAGAAAATGTGGGAATGAAAAGAAGAGTGTAGAAAAATAATTGTTGAGGTAAAGCCTGGATTGAGGTTGAATTAGTCAGAAATAACAGATGTTCTAAAGAAAATTTTATTTGTGTGTTTTGGTTGAAATTGTATGAAAAATGTTAATTTTATGCATCATTCCAAGACAAAGACCCAAACAAACACACCTTGCTCTTCAGCCTGCACTGCTTTCTGTTTGCGCTTCTCCTCCATTCGTTCTCTGTTCTGCTGCCTCTTCAGCAGCCTTTCTTCTTTGTCTTTTGCCTAATAAATCAACAAATCCAAAATTTACCTTTTCTTTGTGTGACCGTGCAGCTTGAAAATTTACTATTAGCACGAAAAACAAAAGTTCTGGTCATTTAAACCAGATTTTTGTGAACTCACAGCAGATCTGCGACGCTCCTCCACAGTGACCTCATCATCCGAGTCGCTATAGTAACGAGAGTAGAGGAAGGGTTTGTGGACATATGCTTTACGGCGGGGTTTACGCTCCTTGTCCTCGCTTTCCGTCTCCTCACTGGTGTGCTTCCTCTCCGCTGTCTCGCCTTCATCTGCAGATAAATCCATTTGCACACTAGAACAAAAAAGCTCTAACTCTGAGTTGGCATTTTTAAAAAATGTTTCAAATAATTTTATCAACAATGAAAAACAAGAGGCAGAGACCATCTGGCGGGAGCTGGCCCTCTTCGGAAGAATCGGAGAGCTGCTCCTCCACGTCACTTTCCTCCTCAAAAGAGGAAAGATCGCTGGTGTGGACGGAGCTCACCGTGATGTCACTCAGGCCTTCGAGGTCTGAGTCCTCCAAAGAGTATTCTGCAAACCAAATAAACACAATCATTTAAAATCTTTGTTTAGCCTGAAAAAACATATTGGTCTGTGGACTAGATCTCTACTGATCTCGTTCTTTTGGTCCTCATCCATATCTCATGACCAGAGGATGGAGCGGCAGCAAAGATTTTTGACCCACCTCTTCCTTCCTTACAATAGGTGAACGTGGAGATCAGCCCCAAATATATCTACCACCTACTGGCCCTGAATAGTCAAAGCACGTGTAACTCAGGAAGAGACGTATTCTATCATTTCAAAACAAGTCAATCTAGAAATAAATAGGGAAATTGCTAGATTTGATAATAACTTATTATTTTCTTTTCTTTAACTTTCCAAAACTAATCAATGAATGAACACTTTTAAAATATAAATGTTGTAAAATTATGTCCAAAAATATTATGTTACAGTGGAAATACTCTACTTTAAAAAAAACCCAAGTCTGATTCATAATGAAAAGCTTTATTAAGAACCTTGATTCAAAAACAAGAAAATAAATATCTCTATTAACACAAATGTACTGTACTAAGTGAATTACGCAGCTGTTTGTCCATGAAAAATAAAATAAAACATAGCTCACCCTCCTTTATCCGCTCTCTGGCTTTCTGCTTGGCTTGACTCGTAGATTTCACTGCCTCATCATCAGACTTGTCATCCGAGACCTTCCCACTCACTTTCATTGGAGGTTTTTCTTTCTTTTCCTCTGCTTGCGCCGGAGCTCCTGCTTCCTCTTCTTCAGTTTTAACCTCCTCTTTTACTTGTTCTTTTTCTACTTCCATCTGCTCTTCTATACTTTCTGTCTTCACCTCTGCTGCTTGAACTTCTCCTTCCACTGCTTCCTCCAGTGACCTTCCTTCCTGGTTATCGTCACTTTCATCAACAACTTCCATGTCTTGCTCGTTTTCCTCCACCAGCTCCATCGGTTCATCCAGAACTTGGGTTTTACTGCCTCTTTCGGCTGCTGAGCTGGTCCTGACGCTTGCCTCCTGATTAAGAGAAGTTATGGTATCCAGGATGGACATGACGTTGCTGCCAGGAGTTGAAGCTGATGATGAAGCTGTGGACAAATCAATATGTGTTTAGGATCATTTGTGAATTTTGTAGTAGAATAAATAGAAAGAGATTCTCCTGCAGTCATAGAAAGTATCAAGCAGGGTTTCCCCCAGAAAACTTGCTACGCCCAATGGTCGGGGTGCCGAGGCGGTCCACCGTGTTTTGTATTAAAAAATATTAAGTAGACAGGAATATTACTGAGTAATTACAGGTTACGGGAAAACAGTTCCAGTGAAACACTTTTTTAATATACAACTAGTCTTAAAAACAACAAATCAAAAAAAAAAATACAATTAAAATGAATATCAATTATTTGCACTTCTGTTTAATCCAAATTAAGCTCCATCAGGCCCCCCAGCGCCTGTAATACACTGGAGGAAACCCTGAATCAAGGGAATATATAAAAAGTCACATACGTTGTTCAGGAATGCTGCTGTCAGTCTTGATCTCTGCTGGTGTCAGAGGAAGTGGCGGCTCCTCAGAGCAGCTGCCCGGAGACAGAAATTCGCGGACCACCCTCTCCACCTGAGGCCTGAAGATGTGATTGACTTTGGGGTCAACCACCTGGGCCACAATCCTGTCCACCCCTTGTTCCAGCATTCCAGATCTGTGAGGGAAGCAAATAAAAGAAGTGTCAGAAAATCACATAATCATGCAACTGAAACCAGATACTAACAAAGATTGCATTAGAAATAATAATAAAAAACTACACACCACTACTCTTTTTTTTCTTTTACTGTCTGAGATGAAACCATACAAAAATGTTCCTGTTTTAGATCATCTAAGTTATTTCAATTTCCTAAATGCTAGAACTAATTTTCTTTGTGTGCGTATGTTTCTGACTTTGAAGAAGTAATAAAAGCAACAAAAACGTTCTGGCTGATGGAATAAAATACCATGTGTCTATGATAAATATCTGGCTTCAAAAGTTCACACCGATTATTAAGAAAACTGTGTTTTAAAAAAAAAAAAGATAAAAGAAACACATAGTTTTTTTCCCCTTACTGCAGGACGAGCTGCCGGATGTTGTTTCTCAACTGGTTTTTGTTCAGATGAGGGCTCCATGTGTGATTAGAGAGGTGATTGGAGACAAAGTTGTCCACTCTTTGTTTCAGGTTCAGGTAAGCTGGCTGCAAAACATTAATCACAAATATTTCACAAATATCTACTCAGAAACAAACAAAAAGCTACAAAGTCATCTACAAAGTGGGCATGTTGACAATGGTTGCTTGAGGATCCCAAGAAACTCGTTGTCACAAGTACGATGTGACAATGCGGTGGGTTCTGAAAAGATTTTATAATCTTGTATTTTTCATTTACAGCAAATTGAGATTCAAATTAAATTGTGCTCATTTTGAAATCCGATGGAGGGAAAAAGAGCTCACATTGAGGAACTAGCAAAACATGATACGGATGGAAAATAATACTAATAAAACACAACAGAAGATCTACTTAAACTATAATCTTTTCACGAGCAGTATAAACACTGATACACAAGAAGAAGTTATGATTTCGACCGTTACCTTTGTATCAACGTCTGCTAGACAGTCCCTCCTGAACTGGTCGAAGAGTCCCTGCGTTTTTAAATGACTGACGATCATTGAGACCAGCTGCGGGTCCCCCGGAGGCAAACCAGCCATGTTTCAGTGAAACCTGGCTTTATTTTATTTGTTAAGATATGACAGAAATTGAATAAACATCAGGGGATGTCCCACTTTAAGAGCACAAGCTATCTGTTTGGGGATGTGACGTCCACTAGAAGAAAAGCGCTTCGACAATGAGCCGGAAGAACTTGGTAATGGTTTGCCCCACCAAAATAAAGGTCTAATATTCATATTAACAAAATTCAAAACTTTTAAAGGATCATATAAAGATTTTTTTATTTAGTACGTTATGTCCGTGGTAGGACTGTCACTTACAAACTGTGTTGAATGTAACACTAAGGTTTAAAAGCCATCGTTGTTAAGATGTATGTATTTTCAAACATTCATTAAAGCAGTGCGGATCAAATATGTAATCGATTCTATTGAAATATCCAAAAACCTCTTTAATCTCTCCTTTGTGGAGCTGAATTACCCAAATTGACTAAAAAGGCGTTGTCTCCTAATGACGACTAAAACTTCAGTGAAGCTATGCTTAAAGAGGATTCCATTACTTCAAATTTATCACTCATCCACTTTAATTATTTTTTACTAATCGTTAATATAACGACTTCTACCCTTGTTTAAGATTGGAAATATTAGTTTCATCCCGTCTGTGTACGTTTTAAATCCAGAGCGCCCCCAAGTGGCGTCAAATTCTGTCTACTAACCAAAGAAAAGAAGGTATGCTTCAGCAAATTAATTCGATTCTGAGAAGCCAGCAACCAAGTTAGAAAGTAAACTTGTGCCATTTCAATAATGTTATGCTAAATACTGTTTTGAAAAAAGTGTATAATGCTTGGTTACCAAATGTGTTTTACAGTTGACTTAACAGAGCGTCAAACACTCATGCGTGAAAATTTGAAGAAACATGAAAATTCTGACAAAATTACGTCCTCTACGTTTTTAATCGATAGGAACAAAAGCTATTTTGGCAGCGGTGGGATTCGAACCCACGCCCCCGAAGAGACTGGAGCCTTAATCCAGCGCCTTAGACCGCTCGGCCACGCTACCTCATGGCGTACAAAGCGAAAAATTGCCGTCATGAACAGCTGCAGGCCTGCTGAAACGTTTCTCAACTATTAGTACTAAACTTTATTTGGAACTGCTATATTAAATACAGAGCTCAAAGTTGATCAGCATATTTAAGCACAAAAACAAATCTTTTAAAGTTTAGACATGTCTTTGTGACATTTGTCACAAAGACACATGTAAAGGTACAGTACTATGTAAAAAGAAAAAAATTTTTATATGGTACAAACTTGTTTGCAGAAAATAATATAATTTTAAGAACTTTAACAGGAAATAAAATTATGCATGTTTCCCAATCTAAGCTACAAAAACCCCATCTTGACCTGGAGAAAATACTTGCATGAGCCAATAGTAATAATAGCAATACTTGTTGTTATTCAACGGCAGTATACAACATCTTAAAAGCAATACACTGAACAACTAAACCACCAACGTAAATAGTAGAAATACAAGAAAGAAACACTGTATTTAAAAAGTTTTTATACTTGCAAACAAGGATAGGTGCAATCTAATCAATTTCAATGATCATGCATTTTCACTTAGAAGCAAAAGAAGTTAACCTTAACTTGAAAACCTCCTATTGAAAGGTTTCAGCTAAATGAGGCAGATATCCGCTGCTTATCGGTGTAATGTATCCCCAGTTACAAAAACCACCAGAATCATGGCAGTGATAAGAGTGGTGCAGAATCTTTTGAAGGACAGCTAAAAACATTCAGAAAACAGGGCGCAGGTTAGGGGGTTCACGGCTTCTTGGTAGGACATGTAGGAGGAAGGAGTCTGTGTGAGTTGGCCTTCACCCATGGGTGGTCAATAACATTCTGAAGAGGCAGACGGTCGATGGGGTTGTGGCGGAGCAGCTTTGAGATCAGGTCCCGTGCACCATCAGAGATGACTTTGGGGAAGTTCAGATCCACCTGAGAAAAAAAAAACAAAAATCTGATCAGTATGGTGAATAATACCTAGGTTTTTATTCATTTCATAACACAAAGTGTTGAGAAACAATACTGTCATGCATTATATTGTTTTAACTGGAACTATAATTGTCATTTTTAGATGAAAGAAACGTGTTTTAAATTTGTTTGAAAGTACCATATCACCATAATTAGTTTACTCAAGGTTATATTGTAATAACTTTATACAGAATCATTCCTACTTTGAAGCCAAATATAACAAAATGTCTTCTTGAAGCACATTATTCACTATAGTAACCAGACTTTTCTGTGCACAACTACTTAATTCAGCAGTCTGAATTATACCTGCAAAGAAACACAAACCTTCATAATCCTCTTGTACGTTTCTGTATGGCTTGCTGTTTCAAAGGGCGGGTTGCCAACTAGGCATTCGTAGCACAGGACTCCGATGCACCATAAGTCCACTTTCTCGCTGTGAGTGTGCCCCTCGATCATCTCAGGAGGAAGGTAATCCAATGTCCCACACATGGTGCGACGTCTGTAAGGAGGGTTAACAAGAGCATAAAAAAGCTGAAATAAGTTGCTTTAAGGAGCAGCATAATCCAACTGCGGTTCTCAGAAATGTTAGGTTCTTACCTTAGAGAAGGTGCATGGACAGACCAACCAAAGTCAGCTATTTTCAGTTCTCCACGAAAACCAAGAAGTAGATTCTCTGGCTTGATGTCGCGATGGATCACTTTCTTCTCATGGCAGTACATCAACGCGTCAGATATCTCCTCCATGTACTGGAAGTTTAAATTAACATTTGATTAATGCACTGAAACAAATATACAAGGAATTGAAGACAACGTCCTCCGTTTTTCTTTCTTTAAAAAAAAAATCAGCTTTTACCGTTGCAGTGCGCTGATCATCAAACCGTCCATACTTCTGGAGCTCTTTGTACATTTCTCCACGTGGCGCGTACTCCAGCACCAAGAAAACCCTCTTGCGATCATGGAAATAATTGTAGAACCGCAGGATGTTTGGGTGTCTGAGAGGGAAAACAAAAAACTGAATGAAAACACTTAACCTGTGTAAAAATTGTCAAATAAGATATACTCTTATGGATAAAAGAATGCTAAAACAAGAATATGACACAGTTATCCATTCAGTCTCAACTCAAAAACCTGTGTCAAATTACAAGCACACACTTGAGTGTTTTCCATGACATTTTTTGTGTACATTTTATTTTAGATGTATTATAATATATCCATATTTGCAAAATAGATAAATCAGTACTCTGTAAGGTGCCCCTGGCTTAAGATACAGCTTTAAAAGCTGGCCCATCTTAAAACGTCTAGAGAAGTTTGCACCAAGCCAGAGTAGAGGAAGCTGAGTAACGCACACCTCATCAACACCATTTGAAAAGAAAAAAAAAATTAACATTATGTATAATTTGACCTCCACTTGAAGTTTATTCACTTTGTATTGGTCTCTCTAAATTCTAACAAAAATACCTAAAATGTGGCAAAAGCATTTTCCAAGCTTTATACAGAAGAAAATAGACACTTAATTGTAGTCATAATTTGTATCTTAAAATTTTTCCAAGAGTCAAATAACCCTCACAAAGATAGTGTTTTACTGCAAAATTAAACTCAATAACTAATCTTAAGTTGTACACCCAATATCTAGTGATGTGATAAATATTTACAAAAATAAATACCGTGAAAGGTAATATTCTAATCTTTGTTTTGACCATTTATAGTAAGTGAGCTGTCCAAAAATGTTAGAAAAATTATTTATATAATTTATACAAAATACAACAAGAAAAGAAATATGACAAAACCTGAATTACTAACTTCAGATGTGATTGAATTTCAATTTCTCTCCTGAGTTGATGCTCCACACCTTCCTTCTCCATCTGAGACTTAAACAAAACCTTCAGCGCCACAACGAATTGGTGCTTCTTCTCCTTTGCGAGGTAGACATTGCCAAACTTGCCCTTTCCAAGAGGTCGACCAATGTCGAAGTTGTCAATCGTAAGTTTCCTGATATAAATTAGAAAAATATGTTTATAATCATAAAGCAGAATAAAAAGATATGATGTTTTTTTTAATGCACTTACTTTGGTGGAGAAATAGAAGCTGAGCTTGCATATTCTCTCCCAGAACCTTAAAGCAATAAATCATAAATAACTACTACATATGCGAGTTTATGCAAATCTGACTTACAAATATTACAAAAGACTTACCTGTAACATAACTTTTCTCTAAATCAAACTTTGACTTCACAAGAACACGCTGTGGTCCAGTCACACTCGGGGCTGCAAACTGAAATTCAGAGTAGAAAGATACAATCATATAACAAAAGTTATTACTTCAACCAATATTGAGTCCCTGTTCCACGTAAATGTATTTTCATAGGCTTACCACAATAAAGTTTGAGCTTAACTTTTTTTTTTAAATGGAGAATTACCACTAACCTGTCTTGGGAGACCCTTGGGCTCATGATTTTCCTTATTCTGAAAACAAAGGAAAAAAGGATCAGATTCTACTGGTCCTCGATTCTGAAGAAATTTACCTTAATACATATTTGAGTACCGAGTCAAATTCATCTAAGATTAAGCTAAGATTTTCTACTTTTTGCTTTTTTTTCCCACCTACATAGGGGGCAAAGCAAATATCGAGATTGGATTACGTTGGAAATTACAGGCAAAATGACGCTGTTAGTGCGATCTAGCCTATTTAAACAAAGATAGGCATTCACTTTAAAAACTTTGAAGAATACTGACGTTTAAAGTTAATATTTCAGACCCCAGAGTTTACTTTAATCACCACATTACATCATGCCTGCCCATCTATATGAAGTTTAGCTGAAAATAGGTAATTCTATGTGTACAATTTGGCCTCTTGCTAACGTTATTTGTTTGAAGACACGAAGCTAAAGTTAGCTAAACTTCATAGCATCAACAACATATTACGAGAAGCTGTTCAAAAAACCTAAAATTATATCTACATGCATCTTATTGTTGATATAAAAACTTAATAATTACCTGCATTTCAGAGACAAAGAATGGTTTTAATTTTAAAACCGTTGAGAGTCCAACTTTGACTTTAAAACCACTCAAGCCGCCAACGTTTTCAAAATGTCTGTTTGCTCGCACAGGATTTGTCAGTCATTTTGTACACAAATCCATTCCATTGGTTGGAACAGCTAGAAGAAGGAAGTGCGTGATTGGTCCGTGATATCATTTGACCCGCCCTACGTTGTGCTCGCATGCTGTGGAGGGGTTGGGTAGTTGTTGGTGTTAAATCTACGACTCTACCCTTAAACCGTTTTGATTGGACAAATCCCTTTCCTTTCGCTGTAAATGTTAGTTTTCTCTTGCAGTAAATTTAGTTTTAAGTTAAATAATATAAAGACTTTGTCTCTGTGATTCACTATAGGCAGCAATGGCAATTCCTTTCACTTGACCTGTACACTAAGAATCGATGCGGAATTGTGTTGCTACACTACAGTAACGAGGCACTCCTGATTTAATTAGATTTTCATTTATCCTTTATCTTATATTAATATATGTACGAAAAGACTTCAAACTGATGCAGAATTGTCTTACTAATCTGAACGAATGAGATCCACAAATTCCTGTTCATTTTAATTCGTTTCTTTCTTTATGTCAAAATTTTACAAAGAAATCGTTGATATTATATTCGAAATAGCTTTCAAAGTAGCTAAATTTCTACGTTGGATTGATTAAACATTTAATTTTATTACAATAAGTTGTATGCCAAGAAGAGGGTAACTATCTTTTCTTTAAATGGCTTTTGTTGTGGATGTTTTCTTCTGCTTATAAAATAAAGATCAGCACTTAAAATTGTTTTGTATTTGCTCTTGTGATGTTTGTCTGATGTCAAATTTTGCTTCATGATGGAAAAATCTTTCAATGGAAGAAAAAGCCAAAATAGAAGAAATTTGCAAGGAGGCAAATTTCTTAACATGAAGTTAAAACCAACCAAAGTAGAGAAGCTTTAAAATACCTGACATTTTCAAAAACAAGGAAAGACATAGTTTATGACTCAGAATTTATTTGCAAAAAATATTTTCAGCAATTTCATTATTACAAGACTTGAAGTCAAATGCAACATTATTTAGATCATTACTCCAAATCTTTCATGATTTTTGTTGATAATAAAATAGACATTTGATATTTTCTACTGATCACCTTTAAAATTCACATCAGCAAAGGCTCAGTGAAAAAAATATAGAATCATAAAAACGTTAAACCAGCCTTCACATGAGAAAATACATGATTTTCTGAGTGCATACAAAGCTAGAAAGCAGTTAGGCAACAGGAAACAGGTGGATTGTTTCTTATGGCATCTTTAGTACTTTGACTCAAACACCTGCATGTCTGTTGACACCCAACAAGTGAATGTTCTGCCTTGTCCTTCTTTAAGATGTTCTGCAAATTATTTATTTTTTCTCAGTAATACTGCATAAAAACCTTAGTTATTTTAAATCGACTGGTTGGTAATATAGTAACAGTAAGATAATACTTGTAGTTAAACTTAACTGTTACTTGTTGAACATGCACTTTATAAACAGTTCTGAAGAATTTTGTTTCATCAAACACTTTGATGAACAACATCAAGGTGTTCAAGCAAGTCGATACATTTTGAATAAAAGTGATCTTTTAAAGATCTAACTACAAAAATCATAAAAATCTAATCTAAATTTAAAATAATTTACTTTGTTTCTATTTTTATGTGACTTTGCATGTAAATGTTAGAACTTTTTAAGTTTGAAATGCTAAATTATGTGTATTCTTTCCTAGGCATAACAAAACTAAAAGCTTTACAATAGAGGCCATATCCAATCAAGATGGTCTAGCTCTTTTTTCCCCTATTCCATTGCCAAATTTTGTAAAAACATACTCAAACTGTTAAGCTATAGTCTATAGTCACTGCAAGACCCTGTCATGTTCTCTAAGTTGCCTATAAAAACTAAAAAAAATCTCCTAGTAACTGTCTTGTAAAGGGAATAAATGCTTGTTAGCTGCTTGAATAGATTCACTCTGCATTTATCTGAAAAGAGCAGTTAGTAAAAACCACTGAGCATGATGGCAACAGACCAGCCAGTGAGCGGCGCAGACTTGAGAGGGGATCAGTCCCATCCAGTGTCCTGTTCTCCTCATTACTTTCTCCACCAGCACCTTCCTCCTCATTCTGCTGCTCCTCATCACCTTCCTGCTCCTGTCCTTCCTCTGCAGGAGGACTCTGCCGAGGCTGGAATGTAACATCTAAAAACTCCAGCTGGCGGAGCTGGCGGAGCCCGCAAAGCATCCTGCAGCTCCGTACGATTTGAAGCTCGCAGATTGTACAGGCCCAAAGGTGCAGACATTTTAGGTCCTTCAGACGGCTGGCACAGAGTAATCCCGGTCCCACCTCCTTCCCACCAAGACTCAGCTCCTCCAGTCCAAGCCATCCTGCCCCTAGACCTAGGGAAGCCATCTGTAACTGGTAGCCCTGTCGTCCTGTCATGCCTATTTCAAGATATTTGAGTCTTGAAAGCCCTTCCAGGCCTGAGAGCCCTTCTTTGGCTGCACAGCTCCTAAGTCCATTTGCTGTTACACGAAAGGTATCACGTAACTCCAGCCAACTGAGCCTCTCCCAAGATGCCAGATTCTGCAGATGCTGGTCTGTAAAAGATGGGACGTTGTTGAGGACCAACCTCTCGACACCGATTCCTGACGGAGAAGCAATCCCCTTCCCTTTCTGAAGGCGTCTTTTCTGTTGAGCACCAACACTACACGTGGCTTCAGCTTGTTCATGAGGTAGAGCAGGTGAATCAGGTGAAGCAGGTGAAGCAGGCAAGCTTTGATTGAAAAAATTACGCGGCAGCTCACAGCCACGCAACTCCAGCACCCGCAAAGATTGCGGCAGGATCTGGCAGTTTGTTAAGCTTCTGAGATCAGCATTCAGAAGACAGAGTTTACTCAGGCGGGGACATTTGGTGGACAAAGCCTCGAGCCAAGACTCGGAGAGAAAGGTGCCGCCTCGGGCAGAGAGCAGCAAACCACGCAAGCTAAGGCACCTCAGTCCACAACCCAGGTACTGACGCAGAAGGAACCAAAGGATCCGGGACGTCACCTAATACACAGAGGACAGACCGTGAAAGGATGTGTGAGAGGTGGAAAGAAAAAAAAAAAAGTACAATTAGCTTCTATTATTAACTGCATAGGTGCCCAAAATCAGTGACATAGGAGGAAAATAAAATATCTGCAGACAATAGCATCATACATGAATATTATGTACAATATTTGGGAGATTTAGGTTCTCTTAAATCTCCCAAATACTTTCCTGCCTGGCTCACTTGGAATGCTCAGGAGGAGAAAAAAAAAAAAGAGCATGATTCTCCAAAGAAAGTAGCTGGACTCAGACGTGCCTAATCAGGCTCTCAGATCAAAGGGCCAGGCGCAGGTGGCCAATCAAAGTGGCTCTCTCGAATTAACAGTCCATTAATTGCCCGCGGGGCATTGCATTTTTGGTCACAAAATATGCTTCGTATATTTTCTAAAAATATTTCTTTATTTTTAGAAAAGAAAGAAATATAGAATTTTCACAAACATTTTCTGTAATAAAGATGTATAGTTCTAGTCAAGATAACTGGGGCTTTACACAGTAAGAGAATAAAGCATGAAAATATTAATGTACTTTAAATATGGTATATTCTATATCACAGTAGTGAAAAGAAAAATACATATACATTCTGAATTTAACATAAGCAATTTATTTGGTCACAGCTTTTACAAGTCACATAAAAGTTTTGAATATTTTCTGACACTTCACTGCTACACATTCAAGTAGACTCATTCTAAAAGCTCGTCCTCATCAATATGGCTTTTATTCAAGTATATCAGAGTAAAAAGGGGAGACTGTAAATTCACACTAATCTTTAAAGTATTTTATTTGTAAAAAGTTTTGAGATCCAAGTCTCCGTTACGTTTTCCCTCCCAATTATGCATTACTTTGTGTTGCTCTAAGAAATAAAATCCCAAGTAAAATATATCGATGCTTGTGGCAATGTGGAAAAGTTTAAAGGACGTAAATACGTAAACAAAAATCTACTCTTACCCCTTTCCATGCAGTCAAATCAACTGTTCTCCACAGTCTTTGGTCTTTAACGAGGCGTGTCCATCTCTTGCACACTCTACAAACACGGCAGGAAAAACAAAAGCAACAAAAAAACTCATTTGAATGAGTCACAAAGAAAAACCTGCTTTTTGTTTCACAAGCAAAAATACTTACCTCCCAGCTCTGACGAGCTCTCTGACGCTTAAGTATGAGAGCACGTCAATTAAAATGTTCTCTGGTAAGTAGTCAAGATTACAGCCTTTAAATTCATCCATTTTGTAAACAAAACTCTCAACACGGACCTATATCCTGACGCACAAGTGTTGCGCCTAAATCAACAATCCCCAAGAAACAGCTGCCCATACACTGAGTGACCTGGACCGGTGATGAAACCACAACTATGTATTATTTTTCGCTCGTACAGTAGCGACTCGGTTGATGCAGGCTTTCTCTACATGACACTGGAAAAAGTATTATAAAAGAGCAAAGGACTGCACCTTATTTAAGAAGCCTGGCAGAGGAAGTGTTGCCACCTGATGTTCATTAAGCAAACAATTTCTTGCGCTTGCGCGGTTTACCAGTGTTGCGCTGAAAAATGTACACCAACCGTAAGCATGTAATTCAGTCACCGGAAGCGCCTTTTTAAGACATTTGTATTCAATACAATAAATTCAATAAATTCTGTTAAATTCAAAAATAGTAAATAGACTTGCGCTTTCCAACTAGCAATAAAACCATAACGCATTTCATTATGTTATATATTTATGGTACCAATAGAAGCAGGCTCAGTTCCTAGAATTTTCACCCGGAAATTCTCTTGTAGTTCGGAGAAAATATTTTTTTCTAATAATAGACTATTTGACAAGATAGTTAGAGAACTGTTACCAGTACAAGGCGTTTAATAGCACTGTAAAAGGCTTGTTACTTTGTCCATTCACTTGCGAGAACACGCTAATAAACATAAACAGGAAAACGAGCGTCTTGAAATGATCTTCGCCTGACGGCGTTGCTTTTGTCGACACAACACCGGACAAGATGGCGACCAGCAATGGTGGAGGAATGGAAGTGGATGGAACAGGCAAGTAATTATAATTAAACCCACCACATAAACCTCGCACCAACATGAATGACCATGGAGATTGCATCATGTGTTGAATATTTTGGTTGTAAGTGATCGTAACAGGAGATTTTGTCGTGTTTTGAGGTTGCTGACACAACCAGGATAACGTTCACATCTCTGTCTTCTGTTATTTGTCACTTTGAATGTTGAACAGCCACTTCTCATTCACTCTGTTCCCGAGTCTGAATTTATTGCGTGAATCTTAATCTTTTCGTAGCGACAGTATTTTAATGAATCTTTTTTTATTTGCCTATTTCAGTCAGCTAACAAAAATGTCAGTTGAAGATCACAGCACAACGATAGTACTTAATCTGAGTAAAGTAATTTTAACCATACATTTGGTATTGCATACCTTCTGAATAGTTTGGAAATGCATTTTCTCCCTGGCTCGGTGTTATTCACTTAATTGGTCAACATATATTTAGTGTGTTTTGTTAGAACATCTAACAAACCTGCTAAATTGTGTTTTCAATTACACAATTCCGCCTGATGTCACTTTTTATTATTATGGGACATGCAAGTCCCTGGGGATAAATAGGGTTTTGCTGTTTAGAGGTAGACATAAAAATCCTGAAAAGCAGAGACTCTAAAATTCTTATAAATGTTGAAACTAAGATTACAACTAATTCAATAAATAAAAGTCAATTAAATTGGGCAATTGTTTTAAGTAACTGCAATACGAACAACAATTAATGAACAACAAAAAAATGTGATAAAACTAGAGACATAATTAAGTTAAGATAAAATTCAATTTAAACAGGCAACAGCCAAAACACACTGAATAACTGCCAGACACTTAAAGTCGAGGTTGATCTGGATAAAGGAGCAGAAGCAATTCAGATGGCCTCGATGTAATTCTGCTAATTAGTGGATTAAACAATTATAATCTAAATTTGACTGTGCAGAATTATCAATAAGACCAGACTGGAGTGCATGCAAACAAATTTAAATCTCTATAATTATATTATTTAGTTTGATTGATCTGATTACATGTGAATCTGTGTATGAAAACATTCTTGTTTGTAGGCATTATTAATTTTTTTTTGTTCATGTTTTTGCTTAGTTAGTCTAGATTTTTGTGAGTTTTACCCAATTTCCTAAAGCTAAATCTCACCTTGTGTGTTTCTTCATATATCTGCAGCCAGCCCCAGTGTTATGGCCTCTGGGGTCACTGGGAGTGTTTCTGTGGCCTTACACCCTTTGGTCATCCTCAACATATCAGACCACTGGATACGCATCCGGTCCCAGGAGGGCCGACCAATGCAGGGTATGTGTGATTTAACTTCTGCTCTTCACTCTTTAGCATATGGTTATGCATTTATAAAGGTAGTACTAGGTTAGATTTTTTTGACACATGTGGACAAGCATTTATATTTAAAAGAACAACAGAAGTTTGTTCACAGCATTAATTTAGTCACAAATCTGTTTGTCTGCTCTGTCTTCTCAGTGATTGGCGCTCTGATCGGGAAACAGGAGGGTAGAAACATTGAGGTGATGAACTCCTTTGAACTAATGTCTCACACCATAGATGAGAAAGTGCACATCGACAAGGAGTATTACTACACGAAGGAGGAACAATGTAAGAATAAATGATTTCATTATCAATGCCAAAGAGAACAGTTTGAGAAATGTAGAATAGCACAAGACAATTTCAAGGAGCATATATTCAACGTTTGTGAAAATGTTGAATTTTAATATTTTCACAAGTTAAAATTGGAATCTCATTGGAAGAAATAATTAAAATGAAAACATTATTTCTAGTCATTTTTCCAACTTTAGTAACCTGCTGAAGAGAGATAAAAGTGTTTGCAAAACTTGTCTTAAAACCAAGTAACTTCATATGTTGGAAAGAACTGAAAGGCACGAAAACTGGTTACAATAGTTTCCGAAAAATTATGTCTTCACAAAACAGAGAAATAAATAAGGATCTGAGATATGATCTACTTCATCTTTCTTCTTTGCTCTGATGGAATCAACCTTCCGGTGCTAACATTTTTCTATCCCTGCCAACCATTTCTTTGCAGATTAATGTAACAAAATTGAATTAAATTTCCATTAAAGCATAGCCTTAAACCTTACTTTTCTGTAAGTGAGTCTTTTAAATGAAGAATGGCACTGGCCACACCCCCAAATCAGTTACAAAGTGGCTTAAACACAACAGATTTAATGTTTGGGTGTGCCAATCACACCCAAACATTAAATTTGGGTGTGTAGAAAATGAATTCATGCAGCAAACAAACTTGATAAAATATGACACCAGTTTTATGTCCTTCAGTTAAACAGGTCTTCAAGGAGATGGAGTTCCTGGGTTGGTACACCACAGGTGGTCCTCCAGACCAGTCAGACATCCACATCCACAAACAGGTTTGTGAACCCAGGAGCCAGTGATCAAAATGATGAAACAACATGAATCATGTGTTTCTGCTTTTCTTTTGCACCAGGTGTGTGAGATCATCGAGAGCCCCCTCTTCCTTAAACTTAACCCGATGACCAAACACACCGACGTAAGTCTACCTGCATTTCCACTTCAGGGCTGAAGCAGCTGTAGATGGATTTCATTTTGATCCTGCCGCTTTTGTTGCGTTTCTTCTTTCAGCTTCCTGTTAGCGTTTATGAATCTGTGATAGACATCATCAGTGGCGAGGTAAGACTCCATCGAAATGCTTTTTTCCTACCATATTAACCTAATTTCCTATTTATTTATGTTTTGTTGTTGTTTTTAACCAGGCCACCATGTTGTTTGCTGAGCTGACATACACTTTAGCCACAGAGGAAGCAGAGAGGATTGGTGTCGACCACGTGGCTCGAATGACAGCCACTGGAACTGGAGAAAATTCGACTGGTAAGTAAGCTTATTGCCATAATTCACTTAATTGCTGCTTGATCATTTCCATTCTCGTGATTTATGTATTTTAAAGGTCAATTGTGTTTAGAGAGACTTCATAATCCATTTGACGTATGGTTTTGGTTGTGTAAGCTTTTATTTGTGATTTATTTATTGCTTTTAGTTGTTTTGTTGAATTTTATTTGATAATTGTTTTTTATATTTATTATTTTATTTAACATATCTTCCAGTTCCAGTGTTCAGTAATTTATTTTTAACAAAATTAGTTTATTGGTCTTTGAGAGGGAAAACTTGTATTATTGTGCAATTATCATTTTATTCATTGAAAATGGTCTCCAAAAAATCACGTTATCGTTTATTACGCAATATATAATTTCTGGGACAAATTACCATCGATCAAAATCTGGTTTCATGACAGGCTGGTTACAAAAAGAAAGACAAACATCCACATTTGATCTGATCTGTGTTTATCAAACATGAAAGTTTCATGTGGTTATTTTTGTAGACAGACTTGATTTAGAAATGCATCTTGTTTTTTGTTTTGTACCTGTAGCACAAATTACATGAAAATATACAATCCCTTTTCATTCAGATCAATTTGATGGTACATATTGTCATTTAAAGAAATTTTACAGTTGAGTAACTGGATGTTTTGAGATTTATTTGTCCCTCTGTTTTATGCGTTAGTGGCTGAACACCTTATTGCCCAGCACAGCGCCATAAAGATGCTCCACAGCCGAGTAAAGATCATTCTAGAGTACGTCAAAGCTGTCGAAGCAGGTAAGCAATCATATTTAAGAGGCACAGAAGGGGAAAGAATATTAAGTTTTATACACAAAGCAGCTGTACCCAAATATTTCTTCTCCTTTTTTTTTTTCTTTTCAAAAACACCTCCGTAATTTTAAGTTGCACTTGGTCTGATCCTGAACTGTTATCCCACTGGATTCATGTTTCTTCTGTGTTTGTGTGGCAGGAGAGGTGCCGTTGAACCACGAGATCCTGCGAGAAGCGAATGCTCTTTGCCACAGACTGCCAGTCCTCAGCACCATAAAATTCAAAACTGACTTCTATGATGTATGTAATCCCAATAACCAAGGATTCTTATTTATTTATTTTTTTGCAAGCATTTGGGTTCACTTATTCAACTTTCTATGGCATGAAATAAAACAGGCAAAATTCTTAGCATGAACACTTCAATCAGCTGATACTTCATCTGCACCAGAAGCAGGAAAACACGAGTTCTGCATTGCAATTTATTTTCTTTAACACAGCCTGATTATATTAAAAGACCAACAGTTTTATAGAGCTGAGTCAGAAATGGGGTTTATGGATTCAGGGGAAAATGATGAGCAGTAAATGACGCATTTCCCTATTAAAACTCCATGACTGTGAAGAAAATTGGAGACAGCCTGTTATTGTGACGCTAACTTTATTTTTTCCCATTCAACCAATCAAAACACAAATAAACAACAGTTTTAAACTTGGCACAAAAATGATTAGTTTCTCCGGCCCAGTGGCAAAGTGGTTCTGGATCGGCGCTGGGACTGGTTAAGAGGAAAAGTTCAAATACAAGTTAAGGCTGCAGAATATGTCAGAACCATACTGTCTGTACAATATCAGTGTGTGCAAGATTCGTATTGCGAGGACGTATTGGAGTCTGAATGTTTTCAACTTCTAATTTATAGGCTGATGTAATATTTAGTTGGACAGAGTCTCATGCCTGCAGATGCTTACACTGGACATAAATTACTTTACCCAATAAGCTAAAGGTCACAGAAGGCCATAAACCCAAGGTTAGAATGAGAAGAAAGAAGAAAATTTGCAAATATCACAACTGATATCATCATCTCAGTATTTGCTAATATTAACGCCACTGCAAGATCTTCTGATATCGTGCAACTCAAAACAAAATCTGACCCTCGTCCCAGAGGAGCGAATCGACACATAGTTGCTGAAAATATATATATTTTTTTGACTGGAAGTAGTTAAATTAAATATGACTGCAGTCAGACTTCTGAAAGCCCGTATGTACAAAGAAGAAAGTTGTCACACAGTAGCGCTCCGTTTACAGAAATAAGTCGACATTATTGTCAGAAGATTATAACAAGATAAAGGAAGTTAACAAAAAGAAAGCAAAACTAATAGAAGTGGCCTTTTGTGGAGCATTTACTGCAACTTCTGTAGGGAAGCCTGTTAAGATGTCTTGTCAAAGCAGCAGTGGCCTAGTTGTGATGCGTTTCAGTGACAGAGCTCTTTATAAGTTCATAATCATAATTTTCAGCCGTTATTTATGTCCGTATTTACCCCATCTGATTTCTTCTGGCGCAGAATTGTGATGCATGTCTCACCTCAATGTTGGATAAAAAGCGTCATGATGCTTCTGACTGCATGCAAGCTCTTTGAAAACCATCGAATGCATATCCAACGTGGTAAAACATATAGAAGTGGCACAGACCAGATTTTAGTTTTTTGTTTTTTTTGGGTGTAAAGGTCAGAATTGTGCCCTTCAAAAAGTTGGATTTGATTGCAGTGTGAATGTAGTCTTAGTGTTTTACTAAAAATTCATGGCTTAGCAGAATAACATTTTAAGACTTTTTAAATGGTAGCAACAGATTAGTGCATTAAGTTCAGAGATGGAAACTTTTTGCCGTTTCTCATTTTCTCATTTCCTGTTTCCCTGCAGCAATGCAATGACGTGGGGCTCATGGCCTACTTGGGCACCATCACCAAGACCTGCAACAGTATGAACCAGTTCATCAACAAGTTCAACGTCCTGTACGACAGGCAGGGCATCGGCCGGAGGATGAGAGGGCTCTTCTTTTGAGCTGACGGAGGGAAATACCTTTTTCTGTTCTCTCTTTTTGTTTGTGTTCTGATCAGTTAAATAAAATAAAAAAAGATTTTACACAGTCAACCTATCCAAAAGCACTCAGATCAGTTTAAAACCTCTCTACAGCAGTGAGATCGCTGAACATGGACGTTATCTTACCCGGTTTGTTTTATTGTTTCACGTTTCTGTATGTAATAAAATGTTTTTTTTTTTCATGGTGCTTTGTGTCTTCTTCCAGAAGGTAATTCCTTCTTTTACTACAGTAATTATAAAAATGTATAGGTCTGCTGTTTTAAACAAGCTCAGGAGGGTTTCATAATGTGAAGCTGTGTGTTTATTATCAGGAGCTTTGAGGGTTTTACAGTCAACTCGGTTTTTTGGGGGGTTTTTTTGAAGTTGGGTTCCTGCTGTGTGACTGCCTGCAGAGGGTTGAAGGAGGCAGGTAAACGTGGCAGCACAGGAAGCCACTTATAGCTGCAGAGACTAACGTGGATAACCTGAGTCAGCATTTGTTGGGTATTAAATGCGCAGCAGAAGCCGACATAATGACCCCCTGCTTGTGTGTTAAGCGTTTACAAGGTTTGTTTTTAGCTGCCATGTGGCTCTATGAGGAGCAACCCTTATTCTTAGAATATTTTGCACCTTTTTAAAAGTAGAAATTCAACTCATTAACTGATGAAAACCAAATTTCTCTTATTTTATTGCCTCCTTACTAAAACACTGGCTGACAACAGCAATTTTTTAACATTGTGACAGTGATGATAAATACAGTAAGCTGTCTTTGTAATCATATCAACACATTTCTTTGACACCAAATAAATGTCCAGAGACTTTTTTTTCCCCCTCAGGCAGTGAGAAAACTGCTCACTCTTCAGCGGCATCATCTGGTTGGGGGTACTGGAAGCGGACCGGGTCGTACAGTTCATCCCTGGGGTCATAAGAGTGGGGGTGGAAGTAGGGGTTAGGGTGGAAGCTGAGTTTCTTCTCTTTGAGTGGAGGAGGCGCTGGCTCCTCTACAGCTTCTTCTTCTTCCTCCTCCTCGGGTGGAGGAGGAGGTGGGGGCGGAGGGCCCACAATCTTCCCCTTGATAGGTCTTGGAGGGTTGTCAATCAGGCAGTCGGGGTCCCAGTAGGGGTCACAGTCGTACTCCATACCCTTGAAGACGCGGATGGGGGCCGGAGGAGGAGACTTCTTGACCAAAATCGGAGGAGGCGGAGGCAGCTTCTTATGATGAGGTTGCTTAGGAACCATCAGAGGGGGTGGCGGGGCTTTCTGAGGGGTGCAGTGGGGGTGGTACCGAGGGTCGCAGAGCACCGGAACGGCGCCGGCGGGCAAGTAGACGATGTGCGGCTTGCAGAGGGGGTCCTTGTTATTGCACAGGAAAAGCACATCGGCCTGGGAAATGGCTGGAGCGAGAGGAAGATGAGGTGGAGCCTCCGTAGAATCGATGGGCTTTGGGACTCCTTTCATTGGAGGGGGTGGAGGAGGAGCGGCGTATTTGCACCTCTTGTCTGTGACTGGGTCGCACATGATCAACGGCACACCCAGTTTGCTCTGGAAGTAGGAGGCGTTTGGGCCGTAGGCGTGCTCCAGGTACCTCATCTGCTGGTAGAGCATCCGCAGCTTGTCGATCTCATAGAGCTGAGAGGAGAAAGGACAGATCAGTGTGATTGTCACAACCTAGAAATATGCAGAAAACTTTCTCGATATTCTCTTAATATAAAAAAAAAAATACATTTTTGCAATTGTATTGTTTCCATTAGATAGGAAACTCAATTAAAATAATGTAAATTGGTTTGTTCACGCAATAAGGCAATAAAAAATCACTTCCTGTCCGTCTTCTCAATCTAGTAAGTAACATCCGGTTGTTGATCATGTGACTCGTGGGATCCAAAAAAAGTGTTTCTATTGGTAGCGTTGAAAAATACACACATTTTTTATACAGCCAAAAACCACCTCATCATGCAATAACTCTTAAATTATTTAATTAATTGCGCTATTTTCTACTAAGCAAATGTATTTTAGCAATTTCAGTATGTAAAATTTTAAAGTAAATGCAAACGCCACTAATCTCACCCTTCAAGCAGGGTTGTTAAACTAATTTTCACTTGAAGACATATCAAAATTATGAATATTGTCATAGGGCCGCTTACTAGGATGTGTTGATAAAACCCTTTAACAAATTGTTAAAATCTTTATAGCTGCCTCTGAATGCAATAAGTACTGCTTAAGATAAATAAATAAATTTTGAACATATTATCACAGTATATGGGTAATAACAGCTTTGATTCCATTAAAATGCTATTTAACAACACAACTGTTATCTTGTAGGTTCTGTCTTTGTGGCTCTCTAAAGTCCAGAGGTCCACATAAAAAGCTACAGCGGGCCGGATTTGGCCCCCGAGCCTCGAGTTTGAAACATAGAAGGAGCTGTCTGTTGTGAATCTCCAAGCAGAAGTCTCAGACTAGATGCATTTTTATTTTAGCACTTTGACACTTGACATCCAGGTGAGGACTTTTTTGTGATTTTCACACCATAATGTAACTTTTGATTATTTCTGTTAAACAACGGATTTAGAATGTAACACTTATTAGCTCTCAAAAGTGCAGCAGTTACATTTCTGTGCTTGTTAGCACAACTACTAGCCAGAAATCACTGTTAGGTTTGGTTGTCAGTCACGTGACAATAGGAAAAACAAATTGCATCGACTCAACACGTAATGAAAGAAGAATCAATTTTTTTCTCTTTAGCTGAAAAGAAAAAAACGTGAGCAAATAAAATAACAGAGAATTAGTTTGGAAATATTCAGTTCCACTGTAAACAACTTGATTCTGTTTTGGACAAGATGGACAACATATCAGTTTATATGAGACGTTGCTTGGCGCTTTTCCAACCAAGATATTAAATGAAACATTATAAATTGAAAGCCAGTGAGAAGTGGTTTGATGTTGACATTGGGATGGAGGATTGTTACCCCCTCGGTGTGACCGATGCTGCTGTAGTATCTGTAGTACGCCTGAAAGTCCGGGTTCCCTCGGTACCACCGGGGGTCCGCCGCGTTGCGCTTCGGTCTGGACTGAGACAGGAACTCGTTGGCTTTCTCCGAGTGGATGCTCACATCACTCAAAGGCACCATCTCTGTTAGAAAAAAAACAATCTATAAAAAAAGAGACCAAAGACTCTGCTTAAATTAAAATGCTCTGAGAGATTTACGATCTGTACCTTCTTGTTTGATGGCACTGAGCAAAGATTTGGCCTCCAACAGGCCTGCGAAAGGAAATGCGTTGTTGATTATTGAATAATGGTTTCCAAAAATAACTGCCAAGTGAAAGAAATCAACACTGACCTGGGAGAAAGAAGAGGCAGCATAGCGGACCCAGCAAGCAGGAGAAAGAAATCATGATGAACCTGCAGCCCACAAAACAAAGAGAGGTTAGACAATGTGCAATTTATATATCCAATAATTAACTTACTGGTCCTCGTCCTATTAGTTTTTCTATTTCAAAAATAAAATAAGAAATTAGCACATATTTCCCACAAAACAAAAACAACAACCCCTGATGCATCTGCTCCTAATCTTTAAAGTACAGCTTAAACACAATTAACTGAATAATGTAGCTGCAAATCTTTTCAAGATGCAAATAAATGTTCCACTTACCAGACCAAGGAGGCTGCCTTCTGGTCCAACAGGACCGGGTGGGCTAAATATCAAACCCCTCTGTCCTCCTTTCAGTAATTTTATCCTCTGTCCAATTGGATTTCCCCAAACTTTCAGACCAAAATCTTGCCTCCTCCTCCTCCTCTTTTTTTAATGTTTAAAGTGAAGCTCCTTCAGCACCAATTAGGAATAAAAACCCTCTGGACCAAGGCCATAAACAACAAGACTTCAAATGGAAACACCCCATTAGGTCTGGAAGGAAATCATCACCTGCTGGGACCAACTACAAGCGCGGAGAAAAAAAAATGCCTCAGCAGAAAAAAAAATCTGTAAACGGAACCATAGATCACAGCCATAAAGGTATATTTATAAAGACGTTTTCCAGGTTTTTAAAACATAGTTATGTCCTCCAAGTGGTTATTTCATTGTAAGAACACCTGCTTTCCCAGCAGCTCCGCATCTGAGGTTAGCTATCGAAACAGCTGCATTTTCACACTTTTTGCCTCAGCATGTTCACTGCTGCATTTAAAGTGCTTTGCATTGTGCAGGATTCTTTCACAGAGATGTCATTCCATATAAACTTGACTGTTTATCAGCTGCCGTTTCTCTAACATGGAAAAGTCACATATCCATGCAGAAACTGGTAACCTCAATTACTACAATGAATTCTCCAAGTACACAGGCGAAAAAGAGTGGAAAAAAGAGTATTTTTAACTAGACTTGAATATTTATTCAGATTTTAGGCAAAAGGCCAAGACAAAGTAAGTGAATACTTGTGAAGTGGAAGAAAATAATAAATGGTTTCACAAAACTTTTCAAATAACTTGAAGTCTGGCATTAACTGATTAGTAAAAAGGTCACTATGGGTGTAATTTCATATTAGTTTAAATTGTTAGCAATTACTGAGCGTATACACAGAGCTACAATGGAAGAGTTTGGATCAAAGCATGCTGTACTTGTGTGTTAAAATGGCTTAGTCAAAGTCCAGACGTTGATAATTGATGTGTTTAATCTGAAGCTGAGCTGTAGTTACAAAGTTGTGTCACTGGGGAATTAATTAAAATTTTTCCATTTGAAAATCTTTTTTTTGAAAATTATTCATCATTGTTGGTCTATCACGATTCTCAGTTTCTGCTTGTCATGTGAAAATGTACAAAGTGTATGAATACTTTTGGAAGACAATTTCTTCAAAAACATTTCTTTTAAATCAAGAATGTTTTGTGACAACTTAAGTAATTGAGCCTCCCGAGTCAAAAAACTCAAATGATTTGTCAAAAAAGTTGATGAGGTTGACAATAAGTAATAGTTGGATCTTTGCATTAGTTTTGCTGCCTGGTTTGACTGAACATAACCATGTATTAACATTTTACTTTCCATGTGCATAAAGAAGTCAAAGTGAACCTTGGGCAGAATATTGAAGCATTTATTATAACTCTCCTCAAATACAGGGCACAACATTCATTTTATTTGCATCACAAAGTATAAAATATACAGAAATTCTCAATGTGAACTAGATGCTTCTGTTAACTGCAGATACAACACTATGCTATGTTCTGACATACATATTTACAAGCAGTTTAATAGATTTAATAGGTTTCTGAAACATAAGCAATGGAGCCTCAAGAGCACAAATCCTTTCAAAACAGACAGGCATAAGCGAAAGTCCATGTTCTGCCTGACTTGTGTTACAAAACGCAGGAAGAAGAACCAGCGAGCAGGTCGGAGCCTGTGGAAGGTTCAGACGAAGGTGATCCTGGTGCGGGCCTGGTTGATCTGCCACACGTTCAGCTCCTCGTACTCCTCCAGCGCCTCCTGGAACTGAGCAGGAGTGAAGCCGCGAGAGACGCAGCGCTGCTCCGCTTCGGCCATACGGACCACGCCGCCGCGGGCCGCAGCGCCCTCTGTGGCGAGCTCACGCACCAGCGAGAAGATGACGTCCGCCGGACGCTGCGTCCTACAGAGGGAGAGGGTTCACATGTTAGAAGCAGTTGAAAACACATAAAAAAAAAAAAAACTCTGAAAGCTATTAAAGCTCCAAATTATTGAACTTTAATGTTTTTCCACCTCAAATTCTCATATTTTTTTCCCCAAAACAAATTTTTAGCTTTTCGCTCAGCAAGTAGAAACATTTATCTATAAAACCCAGCGATAGAAGTCACATTTTATTCAAGGTCAACGTCTTTCCTAATAAGTTAGAAAAAAAGCTGCTTTGCAAAAGACAAAGACGTTATAAAACGTCTTTCAGGATAGGAGACGATAAGCGGGAAGTTTCGACACTCTGAGGATTTGAAGCGAATCGCCGTATCGCAGGCGATATGCAAGAGTAGCAGAATGGAAAACATCCAGCGGTTACTGAACAGAAACAAAAACAATGCCACTGCAAATGAACTGTGACATTTTACTACTACCGCTACATTTTCCCCTTGAATAACTGCTCTGGAAAGGTTTGGATGAAACTGAAAAACAAATCTGCTAACATGCAAGCCTGCAGACGGCCAGATCTATTTCAAGATTTTAAATTTTTAAAATCACATTTAAGTGTAGATGTTAAAATCTAAAAGAAAAATCAAATCAAAGCTTAGCGATATGGTGAAATATGGAAAAGTTTTCATTTCCACATGAATCCAATTTGAATGTTAAACTTAATAAAAATGCATTTTTTGGATGGAAATTGCTAAATTAGATCAAAAATTTGACAGATTAGAAAATATTAATAGCAGCAGAAGGACAACACTTCATTTTGAAATAATGAACAGACTTTGTCCAAACTAAATGTTCCAATTTCTTTATCCAGTCTTAAGAAATTATAAAAATTATTTTTTTATTTCATGTGGTTTCCCTGTACTGGTCACCAGAGGAAGAGCTGGTTCACTAAAACAGCACTTCACTAAAAGTTCCTAATTTGGCCCGTTTTCAAAGAATTCAAACCCTGACGGCAATGCAAACATGAAAAAAGTGTGAACACGTTGCTTGAAAAGCCCGTCTCTCCATGAAGACCAATAAAAACCCAAGGAGGTTTTACAGCTTCCGCCAGCTCAAATAGCTACTGTGATCAAAACACAAGCAGCCCATAAAAGAGGATCTGGGTCAGCATACGTCCCACCACCTGCACCTCAGTAGTGCCCCAACATGACGCAACACCAACCTGGTGGAGCCGGACTTGTCTGCTTGTAGAGAATCCTTTGACATCTCCATCAGCCTCATCGCCTCGTTGACGTCCTCCTTCTCCACAGCGTCCATCATCCGAAGTCGGGCCTGAAAAGCAGGGAAGTGAAGGCAAGTTAGAAAAGAAAAAAATAAATAAAACCTTTAAAAATATTCATGTGGGTCCAGGTCCGTGTGGGCTGCGCTATGCCGGCACTGTCAGACCGAGACAAGTGCAATGCCCTCTGGAAAGGCCGGCAATTGCCCAAGTCTCCGCCTCTCAAAACCAGCTAGTCTCTCCACAGGCGGGGAACAAAATCCAAACACACAAAGCGATGTATGCATTTGTAAACTCCATGTGGAGGGCGATGACGGATGTCCAGGCCATGGTCAGTTTTGCATGGGTTTGCACAGCTGCTCTGATTGAACACAGGCTGACTGCCCACCCTGCAAAGCTGACCAGAACCAGGCTGGGAAACAAGCAGCTGAAGGAATAAAATATTAACACAAGTCACCAAAACTTATTAAATCAAGCTGATGAGTGGCGGCAGTGTGCCCCCTAGTGGCCATCCACATGCAGTGCATTGCCTACCTGTTTACCTGAAGTGCTGGTTTTGCAGTAGGATGAATGCTACCTGCACAAACAGCACTTTTGACAACCAGAGGCAGACCAAAGCAAGAGCAGGTGAAAACTTATTTACAAACAGTTAAATGAACTGAGATTCTTTACCTTTCCTAAAGCATTTCCAGGTTTTTTTCAGGAACAGTCTATACATTTGATTGCAAGTTATCTTTTGTTTTAGCAAAGTGATAAAAGTTTAGTTCTAAGCAACATTTTTGGCACCTGGATCAATTTAGACACAGAGTATTTTTTGTTCTCTTTGAGGTCTAACCTATACATTTTGAAAGGTTGTAAAAAAAAAAAAAAGTTTGAAATTGGAGGCAATTTTGAATACAAAAGAAAGGAATTACAAGATTATCCAATACTTTAAAAGGTATATCCCAAACTCATTGAATGTTTTTATATAATTTAGAAACAAAGAAAACTGTAACCATGTTATCTTTGATGTTTTTATGAACCTCACATGTTCTAGTTTTTAATGCATTTGTATGGGGAAAAAAGTCAGATATTCCAGAACTAGACCAATCAGAGCTGATAGAAGGGAGGAAAAAATAGGCAATTCTGATCACAAGTCAACTGTTTGAGTTAAAAGTTGTTGAATATTAAAGTATAGTTTTGGATCTCTGCATTATTAGGTCGGTAGTTCAGACGCTTTCTATGCATCTGATCCTCCTACTGTTACCATGTGCTGCTCAGTAGGAGGGAATCGCTGCAAATTGGCATAGATTAAATCAGAGATGAAATTGTACTAAGCAGAGTTTCAAAATCTACATTACAGGAGTGATTCAATTTATTTCTGCCTAAAATGATGACTATTTTTTTTTACCCCAAGTACCTTGAGGTTGATATTTACTGTGAATTGGCTCCATTTAGATCTAAGACTTTCCTACCACACTCACGTTTTAAAACGAAAGAATCAAATCCTATCAAGGAGACTTTAGGAGTCCTCAGAAACTCGAAGGCACGTCATGTCTGACTAAAACCCTCTGAAGAGTTGGTCCGGCGTGGGAAAGAAGTGCTCACACTGCAGTAGACCAGGTAATCATCACTACCTGCACTGTAAGCACTTTATCACACACTGGGCTGTCGATGAGCACAAATCCCTCCAGACTGAACATTTAACAAACAACAGATGTGAGAACCGACTTTCTGATGCAACGCGAGTGTCGGACGGTTTCGGCGAGTGTCGGAAGGTTTTTAATGAGTGATGGGAATCCTCACCAGCGCAGTGGACAGGCGCAGGATGGAGAGGAGAGTACGGGCCGAGGTAAAGGTGGTGTCTTTGCTGACCCGAGCCTCTTTTCTCATTTCTACGTAAGCGGCGGTGATGTAATCCGCCAGCACCTCCGGCACGACTGGTTGACGCTTCTTACACAGAGCGATGTAGCGCCTGAAAGGAGCAATAGTCACTTTTAACTCTTTACTAATGCCTGGACCAGATGGAGATCTTATCCTTCCTTGTCTTGCTCACCTCATGAGTTTCATGTCGATGGGGGTGAAGTGAGTCGGCGGCTGGCGGGAGTGCTGGTGGACATATGTGATATGCTGCGCCAGCCGCAGGTCGGCTTCGGCGTCCGGTTTGTCCTGGATGAGCCACAGCAGATCGAAACGCGACAGCAGCGCCGCCGGCAGCTGAATGTTCTGCTCGATGCTCTTCCGTGGGTTGTAGCGGCCGTAGGCGGGGTTAGCAGCGGCCAGGATGGAGCAGCGGGCGTTCAGGGAGGTCATGATGCCGGCCTGGAGAGAAGAGCAGCTGCTAGAAACGAGGCCGGTTCAACTTCAGGTTGAAGTTTGGTGAGAGTCAGTAGTACCTTAGCGATGGAGATGGTCTGCTGTTCCATGACCTCATGGATGGCTGTGCGGTCAGCGTCGGCCATCTTGTCGAACTCGTCAATGCAGCAGATGCCCAGGTCAGCAAGCACCAAGGCGCCGCCCTCCAGTGTCATTTCACCAGTCAGAGGGTCCTTCATGACAGCGGCGGTCAAACCGACACCAGACGACCCCCGACCCGTCGTATACTGACCTGAAAACCAGGAGGAGAAGCAATGAAGTAACAAACTGAGCCAGAACTAAATCTGGGCTGAATTAACTAAATAAAACTTCAAAAGAGTCTTGTTGGCTTTTTCACACAATTTGAACCAGGTGAAGTTAAAACTGCCACTTAAGTTCTGGGTAGAAAACATTTAAATTTAAATGTTTAAAAGTTCTTTTTTTATATCTTAAATGCAAAATGTACACATTTTCCTACAGCTTTGGTTTAATTTCTGCACTGACTAAATATTGTTCTTTAAGTAAATTACCTTTTGAGTGTAAAATCCAGTTAACAATTCATCAATTACTAAATTGTTCCAGCATTATTCCAATAATCAATTCATCATGATTAATCATTTCAGCCCTAGAAAGTTGCTTAGTAAAGTAAATCAAGATTTCCCCTCCCTGGTTGAGACACTTTCTAAATATCCAACCAGGATAAATCACAAATCAACTGTTTCTTACCTGCTATAAGAACAAATAGCAGTTAACTATAATGTTGTCATTTCATTATATAAAATGTAATCTAATGTTATAAATCCATTTTGAAATGTGAACACTGTAATAAATTCACTCAAGGTTTTACCAAGAGAATCTCAGTCTGTGGCTGCTCATTAGAGGTAAAAGATTAGCATTAACAGGCTCTCCGCCACATGGAAAGTTAATATTTCACCATGTAAGCCTTAACAGAGAGAAAATTCCTCAGTAGATAAAATATTAAACAGGAGATGGGACTTACTTCTAGGAGCCAATCGGTCCATGTAGGACAGCAGCTGGGACTTGGCGACTCCTGGATCGCCCATCAGGCAGATATTTATGTTGCCTTCAGGGGAAATGAGTCAAACACAACAACAACGGTGCCATTATTACGACTTTTTATGGGGATAACTGAAGCACAAAACTATATGAGATTCAAACAACATTCCTTCTGAGAGGGCTGATTTCTGCTCACCTCTGATTTTCATGCCTTTTGGAGCTTGTTCCACTCCTCCAACCAGAAGGAGGAGCAGAGCCTTCTTCACGTCTTCGTGCCCGTAGATCTCCGGCGCAATTGAGCCGGCGAGTTTCTCATAAAATCCTTCCTCTAAAACCCAAAACATGTGCTTTAGTAACAGGAAGAGGAACAAATGTTGCACCATGTGACCAGATCCCAACCTGTGATGCTGCGAAGCTCCTCGTCGGTCAGCTCTTCGTTACCGAGCTCGTCGTCTTCCATTTTGTTCATGAGCGTGATGCTGTGAGCCTCGAGGTAGGTTTCTGACAGAAGTCCCTACAGCGGCCATGTTGGAACATATTTCATAAAATGCATCTGCATAAGGGCACATTGAAGTGATGTCAGTTTAAGCCGTTGGTGTTACCTGCACAGCCTGGCTGTATCCTGTACGCAGGAGAGGGAGGAAGATCCCTGTGATGGCCACATGGTCTCCAGGCTGAGCGAGACGCGTGTTTTCACCGCGGGCGTACACCGTCATGCTTCTGGGGATATTACCAACAGGAACCTGGTCACTCTGTGGGATATACACAAATTACGGTGTTGAAGTTTCACTTGCAATTACACATGGAGTACCACCAGGTGTTGTACCAAGTTCTCAGCTAATTATATTAAACTTCAATGATCTAGTAATCATTGTATCAAAGAAACCCACAATCTGGTGAATACAACATGATTTAAGGGGAAGAGATATTGGTTAACAAAAAGTAATTAGAAAAAAGTTCAAATGATACAAGAAAGCCAGCAACAAAATTTAATTGAATTAATACGACCCAACTGTATTTGATTAAGTTAGTTCTGCACTCGTAGTGTATGGAAAATACAACCTACATATGAAGGGATCAGTGGGTAAACTGCAAAAGTTTCAAAAATCATGTTTAAAGACAAACTATTGAAAAATGTAAATGCTTAAAATATATATGCACTAGACTGAAACATAATTTGTCTCAGTCTAGTGTATACTTTCAAACCCTTTTTGGCAGGGTTTTAAAATATCTGCTGCCGTTTATTTTATTTTTTAACCAAAACAATCAATTTTCTGAAATTCCTTACATGCTCCTGAATACGCAGTTCCTGGAATTTGATGAATTTGGAGCCTCTGGTCTGCAGGTAAAGCCGACCTCCAGACTTATTGGTGACGCACTCTTGGCTGGGACACATGATGAGGGGCATGAAGGAGGGAGACTGGATCTGATGAACACAGAGTCGTCTTTACAGGGGCAGTTTTGTAATAACGTTTTGTGGTGGAGGTCGGAGCACTAAATCAAATCTTACCGGTTGGTAAGTTTCAGCACCACACTGGTCACACGTGTACGTCGCCACAGCCATCATTGGTTTCACCTCAGTGGCTCGGGTCACGATGCCTCGAACTGCGACCAGGTGGCCGATGCTGTCCGCCCGGATATCACGCACCACCTTGGGCTTAGATGTGCTGGGAGCTTTAAAGTAGAGCTCACTGTAGAAAAAAAAGATCATAGAACATGAGGAAGAGCTCCAAATATAAAATAAATCCTAGTGTGGTCCTACTTACAATCTCCTCATGAGCTCAGGTGGGTACTGGTTACGAGGGTCTCTGGTGTCAGCTGGGTCCCGACCTCTTTGTTCCATTATCAACCTGTGCTCAATATACACATCCAGAGAGTCTTTGGCCACCACCTACATGCATGCAGGAAAAACAAAATTAACAACATCCACCTAATGTAAAGTATTTTTCTTAAAAAACTGCATACATCTCGTTCTTTGTATTCTGGCAGCAGCTCGTGGACGGCATCCGCAAACAAAGCCGTGTAGCGCTTGGCGTTCTCGCAGACGCTCTCCACCAGCTCAGGGTCTTCCTCTGCCACATCGTCCAGCTCAATAAAGAGAGACACCTGCTCCCGGTGGGCCAAAGCCACCTGCGCAGACAAGCAATTAGATGAGTCGACAAACACAGTTACACCCACTTTTTAAACCCTTATCACCGCCTCCAGCAGAGCCAGACTTCCTCAGGCAAAATCTAAGCAGCTTGTCCACTCAGACATCCAGTTTCTGTCTTGCTAAAAGTTGTTAAATATTATTCCTATTAAAAGTGATTAAAACTGTTGAATTAAAAATAAACCCAATATTAACATACAATTGCAAGAAAATTCCAACTTCATGACCTAAAGGGAGCTCCATTCAACCTCCCCTGCATTCATGCTACACCGAGATTGTGATGTAAACAAAACAAAAAACGGAATTACTATTTACATCACACTGGACTTTAAACTGTGAAATACGCCAGGAAAATCTTAGTCAACAAACTTGCCACAATAAGTGATGAACAAAAAAAATTACAAAACACAACTGATGCTATGTATTTTTTTGAATCCTGATTATATAATAACAATTTAAAATAATAAAACAGATGATGGATTCTTTATTTTCTCTGGGACAAACTACAACCTCATTTGATCTTTATTTAAAAAAAAATAAAAATAATTGCTGAAAATCAGCAGGTTGGAAGCACACCATTACTAAAATATCTAAGAGCTGAAAAAAAATAAAATGTTAGTTGCTCATTTAAGTGTTTTATTAAGACTTGAGTGAGTTTTTCATCAAAAATTGTTTTCCTGAAATCGCCAAAGGACTTTATCTTAGACAATTTACAGTTTTCCACATGGTCTGACCTAGGGCTTGGCGATATATCGAGTATGTACCACGATAATTTCAATTTATGATAGTTAAATGGCAACTAAGTATAAATTGTTGTTGAAATAATACTTTCGCCTTTAAATTCACTGTGAGTATGGTTTATCCGACACCCTATGAATGCATCACTAGTCCCTCCCCCTCTCCCAACCTAAAAAATTTTCAACCAATCACGGCGAGGAGAAAACCAACAACATGGTGACAGCGAGAGTTTGAAGCAAGCAGTGAATGAGAGGAAACTGAAGAGGAATCAGATGAACTGGTCTAGTTCTAGTCCGTTCAAGTGAAATGGAGATGTAGGTATGATTTATTTAATGCTATGCAATGAGAAAAATAACTCAAAACTACTCATTCTATTTTTTCTCTCTCGCTCTCTGTTGGCTTTACGATACACGCAGACTCGTTGCCATAGCAACTGACAACAACGCAACTTTATGTTTCAGGATTCAGCACCAAAAACACTAAAAATTTATCCCCATATAGATCAGAACATTCAGTTTGTTACAGTTTTCGGCTTGATGTGCATTTTGCGATTATTAATGAGTGATTGCTGTGGTAGATTAGCCATTAGCCACGCTAACACAGCGGTGGCTGAATAGCTCATTTAAACACAAGCTTTACTGATGATCTGTCAGTTTGTTTGTAGGTCGCCTTTTTTTATTTTCAAGCTGAACCAAAACATACCTTATTCTACAGCATATCTATATGTTAAATTTGTCAAAGTCAAGCATAACTGACCTACTTCCCTCTACCTTGCTATTTTTAAAATCATAATATAGCAAAAATATATCAGGATATTAGATTTTCCTCATATCCCCCAACACTAATCTGACCTGGTGATTAAAAAATATCATGATTTCCCCCCATAGATTTAGTTCGGGTGATCTTTTGGTTTGTGTTTCACATTATATATATATATTTTTTAGTTATGGGTTAAATACTTCATCTAAAAAATTGGAAGTCTTTGGTTTAGGAACTGAAGAGAAAGAAAACTAATGGAAAATAAAAATCTCTTAGGACAAAATATAAAGTCATGAAGTCCAGTACCATTTATTGTGAGAAATGGACGAAAAATAGGTCTACATTATGCATACAACACTATACTCACCAGCTGTGCTCCGTATTTAAACACCTTCTTCCCATTGTCATCCTCTGTGTAAAACTCCTGCAGGAACCTTTTGCACTTTTCTGCAAAACATATCACACACCAGCTTTAATTTACTCACAAAAAAATTCACCACATCCTGCAAAGAAAGATTTTTTTCAACTGAGTGTTTTGTAAAATAACAGAAAATTTCGGATGTTTTGAGTTGAAAACAGGAGAAACACTTGATTCCCAACAACAGCAAAGGGCCTACATGCTGGGAGCTAATTTGTTGTCCTGCACCGACCCCCCCTTTTGTTGAGTAACATGGCATCCTGTAATCTCGATGAGTCACTATTGCTACAGTACAGCATAAACTGCCGCTGGGGCTCAGTATGAAGCATATTTCACCTGGATGAATCTCCTATCACAGTTTTAGAGTGAAATAAACTGGCGCTGCGCAGCAAATCGCTCCAGGGCGAGTAGGTAAATACAACAACAAGCGCGCTCAGTTCGGTGTCCCTTTTTCTTTAGGAAATATCCCCTCACTTCTCAAAAGAGCCACAACTAAAAACAATAATCATTTCCGCGTCAGGAGGAACCAAACTCCTATTGGAATAGCACTTAAATATACTCCACTTACTTTGACGCCGCGGGAGAAAATTCGCAGCGCTGCTGGTTAATTTCCATGTTCGAGGATGTTATTGTAAACAAAGCAGCACATGGCTTTTGTGCCCCGTCACGGGGGTATCCCTCCGCGATTCCTCCGCACATAAAAACAGTCCCGGTTGTTGTTTTCAGACCTCGGCCAGCCATCTTCTAATGTTAGCCGAGGTTAGCTGCGGGCTGTACCCAGAAGCAGAACCGCGCTGCTGTTACAAAGCACCGCACCAAACAGCGAGGAGGCGCTGATTTAATATTTAACGCCGAAGCTTTCCGACCGTTGGCTTAAAGTTTAACTTGCGTTACTGCAGTTAGATGTTGCTGCTTAATTCAGACACCTGACGACTCATGTACTCTTTGGTCTAGGCACCATGGAGTCTCTAGGCTATTAATTTAAGTCGAAGCTTAAATTGAATTACTAACAATGTAGTTTACGTTGCTGAAGTCAGGGTCCGAATCCGCACTTTAATAAAGGGATATTCCACAATTTTTTGGGTTGCCTGATCAGTTGTAGTTCATAATCTGAACCTTTAGCCTCGGTAAATCTCAACTAAAAGGCATGCAAGAAACTTGCATGTCTACCTACCAATGTAAAAATGAGCTTTAATTGAAGATAGAAAACTCACCACACACCTTACAGTATCTAAAAAAATATTTGGCACAAATTGCCTTTTTTGTTGTCACATTATTAAGGTTTTAAATGACAAAACAGTTGTTTTTAATATGTTTAGAATCATTCTTCCAGATATGACTCACCTAAGAGTTGTAATTTTGAAGCTGAACCTGCGAGTCAATTTAAAAATAAAATTGTCATTTATTTTACTCTTATTTCACAAAGCAACTGATTTAAAATGTTTACATTTGTATTGCATTATTTGGTCTATGTTGGATTTGCCTCAGATGTGCAATATTGAACGAGTCCAGTTTACTAAGGTAACTTAAATGTAAAGTGAAAAAATATATAAATAATTAAGTTGAAAATTAGTTTCTTGATTTTGTCACATAAATTCAAGGTTTCACATACAAAAAACATCTTTAATGAATTAGTAAGTAGCTTGGAATAAAGGCGGACCAAAAATAACACTTTCTATGACCAAAGTCATAAATAAGTCAAAGTGGTCAGTAGATCGCCTTCCAAGCCATTATTAGCAAAACTTAAGTTAGCAGCATCTTTTGTACTTTTGTGTTTCATTTCAGGTGATTCTCTTTGTGCTGGTCATTTCACAATTCTGTACTTTTACAATTTTGGTTATGAAAAGCAGGAGACTTCCATGGGATATCAATTCATGTGTATTTTGGGCAGATTTTGCAGTTTACTTGACAACTGGCGAGTTTAAGTAACGTTTTATAATCTTCTTATGACCAAATGTAAAGGAAATGTTATTCATCTCAAATAAACCACTGTCCAACATCCCAGTGATTTTTGATCTGATCAGACATAATCTTAGATTTCATAAAGGTCAGCTGGCAAAACTGGGACCACTACCATAATATAACTACTGGAACATTTTAAATACTCAACTTATAAGAGAAACAAAGCAATACACAATTGTTAAGTAAATGGATATCAGAGCCACATTTCCTCACACATAACTAGTAAGCTGACCAATGTGATGCTGATGACACTTTAGGGACATCGTTTTTACCTAATCTATGAAGAAAAGTTCAGTCCAGGATTGATCATTGTTGGCTTTTGAGTTGTGAAACTTGAGCTGACCAGAATTCAGACTACGTAAAAACTGTGAAATAGCCCTTTAAAGTTGTGCAAAACCGGAAGAATCGAATCGGACTCCAACTTCAGAGTAGTTGTCGTTTTTTGAGGTTTTGCAAAAAGGTTGTGCGTTTTGTTTCACACACAAATAGAATTAAAGCATAAAGAGCCAAAAAAACAAACATTTCCGAAGCTAAACACAACCATCAATCGACCTTATGCTGAATAGAAAGTCAACATTAAACTCAGCAGCTGTTTCAAACCAAGCAGTCAGCAAACGCAGCGCTAAATACAAAATGGCTCATTGACCATCAGTGCAAAAGCTAGCTCAATGGTTAGCCAAGCAGGTAAAACATCCAGTTATTATCAATATTTGTTCATGGAAACGTACTGTGGGCTCCTAAAAATCCCGGAAAATCGTGTTTAGTGTCATTTTAAAATAATACGCCTGCTGACTCGCAGATTTAAATCCTTCCTAGATAAACCATTTGTAAAGTTAACAAGTCAACGCGTGTTTGACTCTCAAACGTCGCAGCACTTTTATTCAAGTGCCCTTACATAGAATTTGTGTTTTCAGACGGAACCATGGAATAATCCCCCAAGTAAGATGGCAACCTTTCCACGAACACTGACTATTGTAGGACTAAATTCCGTGGAAAACGTAGTTATGGTCGGACATGTGGCTGCTCAGTGGCGCCTGCTCCTTTGTTTAAGGATCCATCCGGGTCACAGAGCAGTCACAAGCCCACAGACAATGCCTACTGCTTACTTACAACAGCGCTGGAAAAAAGCTCTGAAAAGTTGATGAAAAACTTAAAAACATCATCCTCTTCCTGCGTCTGTTATAAAACCAGATTCATACACATTTATACAAACCAACAGTATTTTAATAAGAACTCTGCTGTAAACGTTATTTCAAAATTATACGGTTTAGACCTCAAACTAAGTTAAACAATATATTTCCATTTCACGCAGTCATACATTTATTTGAAATTTTTAAGCATCTTTTAAGGAGTTAGTCATCATGGGCCAACTTGTTGCTGTAAGATCTGAAAGTATTTACCTTTCTCTGCCTCATAATCCTTGCGAGCCATGTCTTGTAGAGTAGAGCGTCAAGTGAAATGAGACTCCAATACCCTTCAGTTGTAATCGATAAAAAGTGCAGTTTTATGTATTAATGTGACTGCTTTTCTAACACCACAGCCCAGAATTCATTCACATGCAGCCAGCACTTCTCCCCGGTCGCTGTGCAAGAACTGGCGCCACTCTGACATCCACAGCAGCCAATCGCGTCGCGTCTATCGGCGGCGGGAGGCGGGCTTTAGCAATGGCGCGAAAGTTGCAGGAGGTAGAGTGTCACATGATCACAGGAACAGGCGCGAAATGTGATAATAGGATTTGATACACAAATACGCCTCCAGTAGGATAACTAATCTTGAAAACTGGGTTTTATCTTTATAGGAAATATAGCATGAACTCAATAAATTCACACTTTTTTTGGCTTCATCTATGATTTTTGCAAAAATATAGTTTATAATAAAACATGAACGGTCCTCTTTTTAATATCTAAACTAAAACAAAATGTGAGAGGTTAATTTAGGTGAATTCAACAACTTTTGGACAATTAAACACAATTGTCCAAAAGTTGAATACAAAAGTATAATATGAAGTTTAACTTTGAGCAAAAACAGCAGCAACTTTAAAAAAAATAATGTTTGCAAATACATTTGCATCACCTGTCAAGCAATTTTTCAGAAACATTCAGCACAAGTTTGTAACATTAATCATATTTTATTTAGCAAAAGTGCTGAACAAAGAAGTGCCAGTAACGATCAAATAGGAGAAAACCTTTAGCTGTGATCTAACTAAAATGTAGTCTGAACTTTTTCTACATTTTAAAAATAGTAATCAGAATCAAACTTTAGCAGGTATGATTAACATATTTAGAGAAATGTATGTTTTCTTTTCACAGAAATGATTGGTGCAAACTCAGAACATGCAGAAATGCTGAGATGAACTTAAACTGATCTCAATCAAAGAGCTCATCAAGGATGCTGGCCGAGGTGTGACGCGTTGATGGCTGTAGAGGGGAAAAAAAATAAGACATCAGATCCAGATTCTCCTCATTTCCAAGCAAACACTATTCCACACGCTCTGCAAAGAATCCAATCCTGTGGCCAAGGTATAATAAATTTAGGTTTAGCTCAGCTCCATCTGGAAAGATAGCTCTGCAGATCTGATTTCTGTTGGCTGATGTTTTTTATTCTATATTTTAGAGAAGTGCCACAGGCATCTGACTGCTCTTCATTTATTTAGATCCAAGAGCTGAAAGCGCCTAAACTCTTGTGCATTTACAATAATATTGCTCACCGCCACTTCCACTCCTGCATCAGTTAATATAAAGGCTTTTCTTTGGCAGAAAGCTTTACTCTTTGGTCACACTGTAGCTTGAAAAGATGTGCTGCTTCTTTTTGGTTTCCAAGCAACCAGCACCACTGAATCTGGGTGAAATTTTGAGGTGCATGCCCTTTTCTCCACCTCTAGACCAAAGAAAGCAGCAAAAACAAGTTGCCATAACATGATGCTAGAAGAAGAGTTCAAACCTCACAGGAATATTTGACATCATGATTCTAAGCATTAGAAAGAGATGCAGACCCTCCTGAAAAATGGTACTTTACTCTGTGTTGTAACAAGTTTGAGGGCAGCACCATGGCTTTTAGCTCAAGCCGACTATCTTCCATTCTACTTACATATACTTAAAGTGCAGCAACACCAGACCTGTTTAATCCACTATAGTCAAACTCTGGTTCATTTGCCTAGAAAGTCCAGTTCATTTGGGGACGTGTGAATGCATATTCAGACTCTGATGTGGCTCAAAAAACAAAAGCAAAATATGGTCCGCCTAAAGGCCAAAGTATTGGTTTGATTGAAGTGAACTTTGGTGTAGTTTGAATGTGAATGCAAGAAGCAGACTACAGCGCATAGCATTCTGGGTAATAAAACCAAAACACATGTGTGAGTCTAGTACTAAAACATGCAGGATGCTGAGCCTCGAGGACCAACTTTGGGAGCCACTGTGCTAGAGGGAGAAATGACTCATAGTCTTTAACCAAAAACAAAGGAGAAATCTTACAACTGCTAAAATTTGATACATTTGATGCCACTTTTGATCCTTTTGAAGGATTTGGTTCGTTTGACACAAGGCGGTGTGAAAGCGAACTGCACCAGCTGAAAACTGTACCAAATGTTACAGTTTTGGACTCTAACCAAGTGCACCAGATTTCAGGTGTGAAAAGACCCTTATAAATACACATAAAAACATAAGTTTTACTTATTTACAAAACATTGATGTTTTTACCAGTGTAAATTCAGATCCTCTGTCACTTTCGTAATCTTCTATCTCAGGCTCCTCTTCTCCCGAAATGTCGCTCCCAGCCGTTTTTGAAATGTCATCCTCAATCAGTGAAAGCCTGGGTAACAATAACAGGAGTCATTATTTTTCTATTTCTAAAAACAGAATTTTCAAAAATAAACAAACATCAGCCTTACAAATTCAGGTGAGAATCCAGATCTTCTTGCTGTGTAGATGTCTGCACAGAAGAAGCTTTTCCACGCTTGGTTGATTTTACCTTTCGCATGCTGGACCTGCAGGAGCAACAAAAAAGTAACTGGAATTCGTGACCTGATTTCTATATTCCACGCAACCTGGTTTATTTCAATAATCATTTTCCTTTTTGCCTGGAAATGTTATTATTAAATTAGAAAGGAGAGCAGACTGGCCTGCTGTTGGTCAGGAAAAAGCCTGGTAGTCATTTACTGAAACCAAATTGCAGCTTTTGGCAGATGTCCAAAAGCTGCCAAAATCTTTTGGTCGTCTCCCAACTCCCAGCAGTCTAACACAGATGTGGTGAATGGTGCAGATCTTGTGATAATAAAATCCAACTCACCTGCAGGAGAACTCATCCTCTGACTCCAGCTCAGTCAGGACACTCTCACTGTCCAACACTGTGGCCGGGGGCTTCTTGGCAGCTGCCCGTTTGGGTCTCTGTTTCAGGACGGTCGAAGTGAGGGCCGGAGTGTGAAGGTGGCTCTGGATGCTGCTGCTCTCCAATAGTGAACCTCTGGCAGTGCTAGACGCTGAACCTGGACAAGACAAACAACAAGTAAAAGAGGCTATCAACAAGCATTTTATGACTACTTTATTACAAAAACCTTTGCTCTTTAAATACTACTGTTAAAAACATAAGTCAGTGTCACCCGGAGCTGTTATCCTTCTGCGTTTGGTCACAGGTATGTCAAGGGAGGAGTAAGGTTTGCCTCCCTCATCTGGATCTTTGTACTTGGAGGTGCGAGACTCCAAAGACCGGCGATACAGTTCAACTGATGGACAGGAGAGGGCAGCACTGGGACACTCAGATTTCAGAAACTGGGCTCTGGGAGGGAATGAAAGAGCGACAGGATTCAAGGACAAAGACCAGAAGACTCTTTGTTGAATGTCTGATCTGATTCTGGCAAGAGGGCAGATTAAAGAGAAACAAGAGGAGCAGTAAATCTAAACCTGATACCAATGGAGGCGTCCCTGAAACACTGGAGTTAAGGTGAGAAAAAAGGGTTTTATTTTGTTGTTGGCTTATAAGCAGACATTTCAGCTTTACTCATCCTGACTAGTGAAAAGCTGGTAAAAAAACAAAACAAAAAAACAACAAATATTTTTCTTTTAAGTGGATGCATCATTCCTGACAACTACCAGGTCATCCTGAAAACATCCCTCTTTGGTGTGGATGTTGTTGAGGGAAAACTCAGACTCAGGGTCACATGACATTTTGCCTTTTTAAAATTAATAAAACCTTGTTTTACAACACATGCTGTCTCAGACATACTGCATGAATTCACTTGTTGTTGTTCCCAATATAAAAATAATTGCTCTCAGCAGGAAGGTTGTATAAAACAGAATGTTTTTAAAGAGTGAGCTGAATGAGCCCAGGCAGAATTTCAAATTGCTGAAAGTCCCAATTAACAGCATAGAATGATAGGAAGACAGACTTTGTTGGATGTGAGAGTAATTAAGTTTGTATGAATGCAGATGAGTTGTCCGTTGGGCTTCTCACAGCTGGACGCAGTCCTGTGGAAGCAACTTGAAGCTGAACTCGCTGAGGATTTCTAGGAACGCCACGTTTGGACACTCCTCTCCTTCCTGCGGGACACGAAATGCAAAACGGATCCCATCCCTGACAAGAAAAACATTTTAGAGATTACTGCACAAACCAGAAAGCAACTCTATAAAAAATACTCCTCAGGATACCACACTTAAAATTTTTAAAATATTCACATTAACATGTTAAAATCTGCTTCAGAGTTTTTTAAAGGTAAGATAAATGGTGTGTGCTGCAGAAATGCGTTACTAACAGGTGCAGGGCCACGAGTTGTTTGCGGGAACGATGCAGATCGACGCCAAAGCTCACGGCCAGCTTTCGAGCCAACTCTCTAATCTCGGTGAAATCCTGCTGGTCGTGGCCGTCCGTAAGCATCTCGGAGAACAGCTGAGCACACACAGGCATGACTTTACATAAACATGCTCCATAGTGAAACCTTTAATGTGTCTGCAGGAATACACAGACACGATGCGCCAGCTTTCAGTTCGGCTGAATTCAAAAAATAAAATTTAAAATATGGCTGTAATTCTACTAAACAAGAGGTTTGAATTTTGTTTTGAAGAGACTTAATTATTTCTCCCAAGGAACAATTTGGATTAGGAAATGTTGACAATTTTTGGATTATTCTATTTAATTATCCATTTACTCTATTGTGAAAGCTCACATGGACCTCTAACAATAATGCTAACCAGTCTAATCACACTAATTATGATGGTACAGACAGTTTAAAATGTCAACCCATTTGGCTGCAGAGCTGTGTAACATAAGACTGCTCTCTCTCACTCTGTGTGAAGGTGTTTGTCCTAGTAAAATATTCTAATCTATTACAAAATAAAAGCCTCATTCACACTCCTGTACAGTTACAGTAAACAAACGATTTAACAATTCACATAAGAGTAAATAAGAGCTTTTTTCTCTCAAATATTATTTCTGACACCTGTTATTCATTTTGAAACTATAAAAATAAAAAAGACACTAATAAGCTAAAATGCCTCTTATAAATGAGATGTGCTAGAATTATTTTTTACCTGTATAAATGCCTCTGTTCCACAACCTGGAAGATTTTACTGTATGTGTAGATTATCCATGTTGCAGAGATGCAGCTAGGTAATTTTGGACTGTTTTTGTAAAATCATTATTTTATTTAGCAATAAACACCAATTAAAAATAAGTTAATGTACAGTTTATAGAGAATCTTTGTTTGACTTTTTTCTTTCTGTACTTCTGCTGCCACGCAGTCCCACCCCCTGTAACAGTGAAATGAGGAGCACACCTGCTGCAGGCTGAGGCACACAGTCTTGGCGCTCTGTATGGGGTTGATGAGCTTGCTCTTGCTCACCGTCTCCTTGATGATGTCACCGAAGTCTTTAAAATACTGTAAGAAAACAGACATGGCAAAATGTCAATGCGCTTTAATTGTAAGTGTCTGACGGTGCAAATAATCCACTCCGTTTGCGTCATTGATGCTTGTTTTAGCTGCTGTTCTCCATGACTCATCTTCTGCACCTCACTTGTTCCAAAACAAATTTTATCACCTTCCTCCACTTTCCACACATCCTCTTCGATATTAATTAGTTTTACTAGCCTTTCCAAATCGAGCTAATTTATCCAAGAATGACTCAGGACTAAGAAGGGAACGCATGCAGCCGAGCTGAGCACACATAATAAAGATTATTCCTCCACCTTGCTGTAGTGTTTGAAGACATTGGTGGCAGCAGACAGATCCAGAACACCGTAGAGGACCAGCTTACAGTAGCCACCCAGCTGGTTGCGTTTTTTCTGAAGAAGAGCCACCTTCTTTTCCAAATCTTCATCTAAAAATACAAGAGCTAGGGTTAGATAAGATAAAAAAATAAGGCATATAATGTGAGGCTATTTTTTCTGATTAGAGGATTCAGATGCTTCTGAGGCAGAAGCAAACAGCACATAAATATATTCCACACCAGAATCTGCTGGTGTTGGGGGGAATATGATGAAACGTTCTCAAAAAGAAAACATGAAAAAGTGAAAAATGTGCAAAGGCTGAGCTGAGAAAATAATCTTTTTCACTTGCTGCTGGAACTGTCACTGTGATACCAGTTGGTATAAAAGTACCATCAAGTTCGATATTTTCGCTGTCGTTGAAGACGTAGTCCAGGAGGAAAGACGCCAACTCAGCGCGCAGCGAGTCGGACGGCAGGTGAACCAGCGCTTGGAGGACAGGCTCACCGCGGACAGAAACCGCTCCATACAGCAGCAGGAGGTCACACAGCAGCTCAAATGCCTAAGAATGGGAAGATGAACAGAAAATTTACTTTTCAGGTTCTAGTTTTACCAAGTAAAATTCAAGCTCCACAAACACTCCAATATCAGTAAATCAGAATTGGCCATTGATTTAAATTTAAATGGTCAGCTGATTCTGATTCAATAGTCAATACCCTTTATTGACAATTTCTATTAAAGTTGAAGTGTTTTTACTTCATTTTCTGGCTATGCAGTCAGCACAAAGGATTACCTGATCCCTTATCTCGGTCTGATCCAGAGACAAACAAGTCTGGCAGATTCTGCAAAACGCACGCACCTCTTTCCTAAGACGCTTTAAGTCACCCTGCGAGAAAAGTTGATAAATAAAAGTATAACAACAGAGAGAAAGACTGTAATCATAAAACATTATAGTTCAAAAATATTTGCTTGTGTAGTTAATTAATGACTGATGCATTTTTGAGGAAGTATTTCAAGTGAGAAAAACTTGCATATTTGAGCAATATTGGAAAATGTTAGCTTGGACAATTAACTAAGGTAAATAATATTGAGTGTCTTTAACGAGAGCGATAAGATGTGAAGATTAGAGATGAAACAACAATAATGAATGAATTAATGTACAGTAAGGCTATGTGAAATGATCCTGTGATTTCAGACTTTTACAAATTTTTTCATGATTTGCTTGCAGGTAAAATATCTGGTAAATTGTTTGACACATAATGGCTCCACAAACAACCAGGATCTCCACTATCAGACTGATAAACTGGCTGTGACGCAATCTGGACCATGTTATTTGGCTTAAATTAATGCTGATACTGTCGGAATAAAGGCTGCTTGCAAAAGGAAAAATGCTAGACTTAAATCAGAGTAAATTCTATTTAAAAATAGAAACAAGCACCTCAGCTGGATTCAGGTTGACTGCATTCAATTTTGTCCACATGAGGTGAAAAGCTGCACACTTCAGAGCCGCCACCAAGAGCTGAAATCACACAGAAACAAGTCAAAAATAACTTCTGTTCATATTTGTTTAAATATTCTGCAACTCCTTCAGACTTGAAAGAACATAGAGGAAAAAACAATAGTCAACTTTATTATTACTGTTCTAGCTAAATTCGATTGTAGGGCTTTGAAGCAATGACATTTCATCACACTGCCTTACTGTCATTGTTTTCATGAGGTCAAATCCTAATCAATTTGAACAACCTTTACATATTATCACATAAAATGTTGCTTTAAACCTCAGTGTCAAAATCCAAGGATTCTATCCTGTTTTTCAGCAACTCCATGCAGGAATCAAGCAGCTCCCATCTAGTCGGGTCCTTGGCACTGACAACACACAAAGCTTAGAGTCAAACGCATCTCTAATGAAAAACATCGTCAGTACAAAGCTTATGTATTATACGAGCTCACCTGCACAAGGCAGCAATCCTTTTCAAGGCTGAAGCTGCATTGTATACTCCATCCTCATCTGCTGCACCCTAAGTAATAAAACACACCGACAGAAAGGCTGAAAGAGGAAATAAGAGCCAGTCTGCTCTTCTTAATTATCTTCAGTTTTTCAAAACATAGAGGTGCTTATAAAGCTGTAGCTCATGGTATGCGGGCTTTTCAAGAGAGTTTTTTGAACCTGCAGCAAATCACTCAGGTAGGAGTTGAAGCATTCGGTCAGCTCGTCCATCAGCTGACTGAAGACCAGGTGTGCACGGGAGGAGAAGGTGTGGCTCTCCGAGCAAAGGGTGCTGACCAGCAGGGCACAGGCCTGCAGCACAGCAGCGTCTGTATGCTTCTTCACGATGGTACAAATCTGGGACAGCAGCAGGTCCAGATGCTGAGAGAAAGGAGGACTGATCAAGAAAATGAAACAAGCATTTCTATGGCTTCACAAACCTGGTGAGGCCATTTATGACCTCATTCTTACCTTCTCAAGCCACTGAGTGCTGCTGTACATGTCCAGATCGAAGTAAAGAGGAGCTCTGAGGAGAAGGCTCATCTTCTCTGCGTCAGCCGAGTACTACAGGCAGATTGAAGCTTTACATTAAAACAATGTTCTATTAGGGTACATAAAAATAAAGTATCATAAATGTGTTCAGCTGTGCACCTTGGACAGGAGCTGTGGGAGTACTGGGATGAAATGTGTGGTAATGCGAGTTTTGTCTTGTTCCTGAATCTTCTTCAACTTCATACTCAGGATCTAATAGGTGTCAAAAAAGGTTCAGAGGAGACAAAATTAAACCACAATTTTTGTTTGTGTTTGACAAAATAAGTAAAAGCAGTGTGGAAAACATCTACAATTTCAGTAGCTTCAAAACTAGATTGTGAAAACAAAGTAATAAAGCTATTGCAAACATGTATTCACACCTTTTTGCCCTGACTTCTCCCAGCTGGTGGCGTCGCCTCAGCTGCCTGTCTGATGGCACAAATCATGATCTCCAGGAGCGCCCCCTCCTCCTCATACATCAGACCTGGCAACACGAAGGCAAAGACAAAAAGACGAAAAGAGATGACTTCCCAGAACAGATATCATCATCGGCAACTATAAAAAAAAAAGTATGTAGAAATCAAAGTAGAAAGGAAGCATGGAGTTAAATGCAGCTTTGCCCATAGAGCTTGAGTCGCTCACAGTCCTCACCAGAATCCTGCAGCAGTAAAGCCGTCATGGTTTCCCAGTCTCTAAGCTCAGAGCCGGCCACAGTCCACAGACTGTCCACCAGGTACGCACCATGCTCATGGAACTGTTGCATAAACAATTCAGATTAAACCGCGTCAGGGTTTTAAATACAACATTATGACTTCAGTTACAAAAATAAGAAAATATGGGATCTATGAGGGGAAAACAAGGAGCTGAAAAAACGTCAGTTCAGGAGAAGCAAGAGACAGAAATTAAGAGATCACCAAAACAAAATGGCTACCTCACTCTGGATGTAGAAGGAGACGAGTATTTGAAAAAAAGCTGCATTGTTGCTTTTATCAACACCATCCTGGCATTGAGCAGTAATCACACGTTTCAGCCTGTCACACAGAAACAAACTAGTAAATTGTATTTACTAAGAGGAAAATAAAGAATTAATTAAAAAATGAACTGCTTAAAAAAAATAACTACTTTCAATGCTAATACTGCGGATCGGCAGGAGTTAATGATTCTTATGACATGGAACATACTTGTGGCAGAGGAAGGCTCCGGCTGCAGACGCCAGGCCTCGGTGCAGAGCGTAAACCAGGGGGTAGATGTGGCCGGACTCCTCCTCCATCAAGTCGTCTTCTGTGGTGCTGCAAGGGTCAAAACAAACGGGCAACACAGTCAATTCCAAACCATTTAATTAATGAGTCAAAAGAAACGTCGTTCAACAATGTACAATGTAAGATAAAAATCTAAACACTTAAAATAAAAACTTTGCCTTGGAATAGTATTTACATGTTAGAATGTCAAACTTTAACACACCCTATGTGATAGCACAACATAGACAGTGGAAATAAGGGGACGGAAATATGGTTTTATTTTTGTCCCCAAATATAACTTATATGCTTTTAATTTTATCTCCATTTATTTCAATGCCCCTAAATGAAAACCAGTGCAAGTAACTCCCTGCAGAAGTTGACAAAATAGTAAATGGGAACACATCAGATAGGTTAGAAATTAAGCTGTGGAAAAGTTTCAAGCAGGATTAGAGTCCAAACTAGATTTAAAACCTTTAAGCCATCCCACGAAGAATTGCTTAATCATCACAAAATTGAAGATGCCAAGACACGACCGTCCACCTGAGCTGACAGGCTGGACAAACAGATGATTAATCAGAGAAGCAGCCAAAAGTCCAACCCTCCTTTGTTCTCTTCGATTCAGCAATCTGAATCCTATGTGCACATAGGAGCATTATTGGAGATCCCACCTTCTCTTTAACCAGCTCTGATCCCAACAACTCAATAAGTGTTTACATCCCTACTGGGATTTGCAGTTTTGCTAATTTAAACAACATTTCCATTGGTAGTTTTATTGTTCACAAATTGTAGGTAGTCTGTTTTTTTCACAATTTCAGTTTTTTTATTGTAATTTTGCCTTATTGTACATTACTCGTAATGCATTTCTTGCATATTTTATACTTTTATCTCTGTCTTACTCAAACACCCGTCACTTCACTGATATTACACCTGAATTTTCTCACTGTGCAACAATAAAGGCTATTTCTATTCTAATTTTGTGAGGGGCTGTACATAATATAGATGCAACAACTATAAACCTAATAGGTGCTTATTTTTCTCATTACTGAATAATCCATCACATTATCACATAGAAATAATCTATCAATGGATTTCTAACCATTTGTGCAAATGGTTAGAAATCTTGCTATGAGTGCTTAGAGTTTTGTTTTATAGCCATCATCCTTATATGCACCTGCAAAGCTCTGATTGTGTAGTTCCTGGACAAAGGCATCAGATTCTGATAACAGATTCTCTAGTTGTTACAGATTATGAGGTGGGAAGTGGGGGGACTTGGCTTGCCTCCAAAATCAGATGAAAAAAAAAAAAAGTTAAATTTCTATTAATCCTCTGTAAAATGCTGATCACTGTAATTGTTTTTCTTGACGATCAGAATTAAAACTCTAAACAATTTAAATGAAGATGGCACCTTCTGACTTTTTTTTTATTTCATTTTATTAATATACTCAAAATAATCCTGCGTTACATCAACAAAGAAACCCTCAGAGACAGAGAAAGCCCTCACTGTTGGATCATCAGCAACAGATTGACCACTTCCACTGCCACGTCTGGGTCTTTGTCCAGCACCATGCTGAGAATCCTTTCCTGTGCACACAGAAATTCAGTTATGCACCGCAATACACACACAGATAAACGTACAATCGTGCCAGCAGTCCAACAAACTGATAAATAATATGCATAAATGCACCCACACACACACGCTGATTAGGATGTAAGCCATGAGAGAAAAAAGACCATTTATCTGCAGCAGCACATGTGGCTTAAGAGGGTTTTCATGTATTTGAGAAGGGCTTATTATCTATGGGTAATTGGCGGCAATTAACACAACCAGGCACAAACCCAGACAAAGAATGGGACCAAACCAACAAACAGAAGTGGTGCAAAGACAAAAAGTAATGAATAAGCATTAAAATTCAGAGAGAAGGCACCATAAAATGGGTGGAGAAACACAGACAGGCAACAAAGTAGAGACAAAACAAAAAGCGCAAACAATAGATGGGAGACAGATGTTGAGAAAAGAAGCAGACAGAAAAGGCAGATGCAGACTGGGGGGAAAAGGAGGGGAAGAAAACAAGCATTAAATGAGGCGCGAGTCCAATCCAGAGGGATGGCTCACTTTAAATCTGCTGGTGAAAAGCTCCAGGCGGCCAATGAATTCCTTCTCCTGGTACAGACCCTGCAGGGCACGCACACACTGCAGACGCACTGGACTTTGCTGCAGGAAAATAGAAAACAAAAGTACAGTAACCTGCTTTTCTGCATCCTGCGCACACACTCAGTGAAGTCTGTTCTGAAAGGCTGTTTCTTTTTATGTACATGATTCTCACAAAATAGGCTAAAGAAGAAATTTTGATGAATAGATGAAACAGTGCCAAAGAAAACTCCAAGGAAAAGTCACTGCAGTGTGGATAGAGATTACTTTGAAACAAAGAACCGGCCTTGTGTTGTCTCTGCTTATCTGCAGACAAAACTTGAACGAAACATTTTTTATTTCTCCTGCTTTTTGGCCAGTAGGGAACTCCAGACAGACATTTTCAATGCCTGATCATCTAAAATGCTTCTGGAGGGAAGAGAAAAGCCACGTTCCACCTTTTGTTTCACCACATCTGTGCTTACCTTGTCATGTAATGTCCATCCCAAATATTTCAAGCATCTGTCATTGAGAAAGTTATCTGGATCCGTTTTCAGCCAAAGTCCCAACTCCTCAATACACGTGGCGCGAATGTCTGCCAGCCGGTCGCGGTAGCGGTGCACAAAGACGCCACGGAAGGTGGCGTTCATCATGAATGAGAGTTCCTCTCTGTTCTCCTGCAGCTACATCAAAAACATAAAACACAGACATGAACACACACAGAGTAAAGCAGAACTTCCATGTTTTCCTCTCTACTACATTTATAAACTATTGTTTAGACATTCTCCCCTGCTCACAGAACTATTAGCTTTAAAAACAGTTTAATTCTCAGCACCAAATGTAGAGGCTTCAAACAATTCAGAAGCAGCAGGACTGAGATAAAAATTAAGTGAATGGCAAAAAAAAAGTGAGAAGGATGAACGGAACGTGTTGCTGCCATAGGTTATCATTTCAACAAATCTGAGTCGTTCTAATGGGGGAAATGCTTGAAAAAGTTTTTTTCCAACACAAATACTATAAAGATCTTTTTTTATTATTTATTTTTAAGATATACATTTCAAAGACAGAGCAGCATCACATTTTACAGTAAGATTACAATCACAATGTTATCACATTTTCCTCTACCTTAAAACTCCTAAACTACGGCTAAGTCAGCGTTTGAGTGTTTTACCTGTCTGATGGCGGTCTTCAGTTCCTGCAGTCGGCCCGAGGCTCTGTCAGATGGACTCTTGCTGTTCTCAATGTCGCATCGCCGCTGTGTGGTCTGCAGCTGAACCGATACCGCCACAGACACGTCCACCAACCCCGTCATCAGCTTCATGGCTAAAACACAACACAGAAAAATAAGAACTAAGAATCTAAAATCTGAAAATATTCATACACCTTGAAGTTTTGACAAATTTACTTCATATGATTTTATTAATGGACCAACAGAAATTGGTGTACAGAAGGTGGGATTTTGTATCCAGTACCCAAAGATTTTAGAATCAATCTTCACTGCAGTCCCAGCTGGGTTTGTACATCTTGAAATTTTTACCCATTTTTTTGTTACAAAATACCTCTGGCTTAGTCATAGTGGATGGAGAGCATGTGAAAGCCAAAAGTCCCAACTGGATTTAGTTCTGAGACTGTCTAGGCCATCCTAACACTTTACTAAGCTTTAATTTAAACCCTATGAGCTTTAGCAGCATGTTTAGGGTTGATGTTCTGCTGAAAGGTGAATCTCTGCTCCAGCCTAATCTGACTGGATCAGATTGGTTCTCCGTTATTCTAGTCCTGTTAAAAAAAGAAAAAGAAATCGCATCCCACAACATCATGCTGCCAGTACCGTGTTTCCTGGTGATGTGTTAAAGGTGGTGGTGTGCACTGTGAATTTAGCAATTCTCATATTTTGTAAGAAGATTAAAATGTTTTATCTGACAAGAACTTTTTGCAAACATGAAACGAATTATTTTAAACTCCACAAATTTCCCTCAGGCCATTTATACTGAGAGTAAACTGCAGACATATTTAATTATTGAGAGATTTCTGAAGGCAATGTTATTTTCACAAATCAAATTCTACTTACATTTCCCTATAATCTGCTACTTTGTTAAATATAAAAATGTTTAGTGACATGCATGTGGATCCAAACAGTAAGAGTCGGGTGAGGTACCACTTTTTGTTTTACTGATGACCTACTGGTGTGCTTACCCAGTAAGGTACTGGTGTGTCTGAAGGCTCTGACCTGGGAGTCAGACAAACCGGTGAGCAGAGCCAGCAGGGAAGGGAAGAGGAATTCGTCGTAAACCAGACTATTGCGACACGAGTGGACCAGGACCCGAACAAACTCACACAGACCGGCTTTAAAACGCTTAAACTGAGGACCGGGGGTGATCAGAGGGTAGTTCACTGAATCCTGGGCAAAGACGAGAACAAACCACAAACCAATCAGCTGCAGACAAATGAAACATCCAATATTCTGCAATCTGTTTTGTATATTAATATGGAGCCTGTGGTTTATTCTGCTAAGGCAAAAACAGTAATGATTAACTAATTAATGAGTTCATTTATCAACATTAGATTGTAATTAGCTTTTTCAAACACGCTGTGCGCCATCTTTTGGATCACAATCTCATGGGACAGAGATGACCAGATTTCTGAATCTAATTCCAGCTTTAATTAAACTGAGAAGGCAGAAAAAGATTCACTTGCACAGACGTATAAACAGTTTGACTGTTGATATTTAGCCAAATCTAACTCATAAACTGAGCATTTGTTTTCCTTCTTACCTCATTGAACTCCTTTGTTAGCATGCTGATAATTTCGGCATTTTCCATACTTTGATACATCTCTCTGCTCACCACACCTGAGCACAAAGGTTTACATTAGAATCTAGAAGATATATTTTAGAACATTCATTTTCATGTTTCCTTAGCTTAATCTAATCTTGTCAACACCACAGAGATCAATACCACAGATGACAACCTGAGCTGCAAATGGAGAAAGAAATCTCTATAACTATGACCCCCAACATAGAAACTGGCATCTCCCAGGCCTCACATTTAACCTCTGACCTTTGCATCCGCAGGACTGAACAATGAAGTTGATAAGCACCAGCAAGCCTTCCTCTCGGCTCTGTTTGTAGCTGCACAGCCACTCCTCCACCACCGTCTTTGGATCGACAGGAAACAGCACACACATTCAATCAGACAGAATTAATTTACAATAACAGCACAGAATTCAGATTCATTCACTCAGTATCATTTTTTTTTACTTAGCTGTAACTTTACACATATATTTATCAAACTATTTACTTGGGTTCTATGCAGGTTTAGTTCCGATCTTTTTGTTATGTGGATCTAACTTGTTAGTCTTTACCCAGAACAGACAAGAGCAGAACAATAGTGGGGATGGTCAGTGTTGTCAATCATTGACTCTGTGACCCAATGAGATTCTCCCTCCCTCTTTGCTTATCAAAGGCAATTCTTTAAGGCCACATCAGTCAGCTACTGACAGCACATAATCACCTCTCTTTTTGTCAGCTTGTTTCACTTTCCATTACATATGTCTCCTATAGCTCCGCCCTCCCTTCATGTTGAAGTCCGCATCGTTACCTTCCCCCTCCTCAGTAAGCTTTTTGCTTCCTCACAACCTCGTACTCACCACCATGGCGCTCTTTCCAGAGCACACAGCATCATAGATATCCTTCGCACTGATCCCCTGGCTCTCCTCGCTCGTCACACGTTGAGAGGACAGCTTTCTGGATGTCCCTTGGGACGGCAATGGCTGCTGCTGGGAGGGGTCAGGAGGGTCCAGGATGGGGCTGCTACTGGTACTGGATGTCACTCTCAACGCAGCATTACGCCTGGGTCTCTTTGGTGGCTTTACATGAAAGAGAATTATTTAGGAATATGTTGTGAACTGGGAGCGACTGTGTCCTATTCGAGGCTTCTACAACAGCAGGAGTCCACAATTTTGACCTTTAATAACAACTGAAAATGATAGCTCCATTGAGTAAATTAAAAATACCAAAATTAAAACAGGAAGCCTAAATAATTTTCACAATGTGAAAAGTCCTTTCTTTTTTTCTATTTACATTTTTTTTTATATCTCTCTGTTCTTTTGTTAGCCCGTTTTTAAATAGAAAACTTGACAGGACAGAAGGCAAGTATATTTTCAGGAGTTGGAGCTTGAATACAAAACTTGCAAACAACCCAGATTGTAAGCCAATGAAGAGTTTGATGGCCAAACAAACTCTTCATTGGATGATGGATTAATGGGTGGACAGAAAACAGAAGTACAAATATGTTTCCATACTCTAATTCTATTTTTCCAGACCAGGAAAATAATATTAAATCCCTAATTCACTTTTCCAGACAGGACAGGAACCATACAAACCATTTCCCTGATAAACTTAATGAGGAATTAATTACTACAAAACAAAAATATTTACCTGGGGTGCAAGAAGTGACTGTTTACTTCGCTTTCTGGCTTTTGTCTGAGATTCATGGATATTACCAGATTCTGGGGAAAGATCCAACTCTTCAAGACTAACAAAAAAAAAAAATACAGAATTAAGACAAATCTCAACAAGAATAAAACATAATTAGTAATCCTATTAAGAACAATAATCAAATTGTACAAAACTATTTGTATTCTAGAATAATAGAAGATTTGAAGCATAGGCTCGGGTAACTTTACCTGTCCAAAGCTGAGCTTCCAGTTTCCATTTTGGCTGAAAGAGACCGCGACAGATTATGGATTGACTGGTTAGCGTATTTTTTAAAATACGATAAAACGTGAAATTCATCGTAGACAATAACAAAATCAGTAAATCTTTGGCGTTAAATGTTTAAAAAAATACATGATGTATAAACTGTCAAGTTAGCTACGACTAAAATCCAGCTTAATAGCGGAGCTAATTGCTAACAGAAGTATCGGTAAATGACGATTGAACATTTAAAAATGTATGACACAAGATTACGAATCACTACGCAAACAGATACCAAAAACTCATAAGTACACACAAGGTAAAAGTGAATAAGTTGCAAAAACATATATTTAGCTAAGCAATACCTTAATCTTAGATAGCTTTTTTCTTCTCGCTAGTATGCTGGCAAGAAACTTCGCCGCGAATAGATTCTCGTTGCTTATTGGCCAGCGCTTTTTTTAATCCTCGAATCTGATTGGCCTGTCTGAAATGCCAGTTATTAATTGGCTGGTAGTGTGCAGTAAAAGTAAAGTTTAGTACAGCCTACCATTACTGTATATTAAACAAGTAATTTGTTGGAAATTTGAATGTATCGAATGTCTTTGCAACTTGGTAGCTTCTATCCTTATTTTCACTACAATGGGCTCTCTGTTTAACTATTTGGATTGTGCTATTCTGTTCAGTTTTTAAACACAGAACATGTTCATATGCTCAGCATATGAACATATGGTGTTCATATGCTGAGAACCCTCTCCTCTCTCAATTTCCATTGTTCTGAAGTCATATTAGTGTCAAATAAAGTACGCTGAAATGAAGCTTCCGGTTTCAATTTCAAAATAAATCACCGGCATTTAAATTTAAATTAGTATAAAATTAAACCAAAACCGGTGTTCTAAATTTGACGTCTATAGTTAATTTCTGCTTGCTACATGCTAAGCAACAACGAATATGAATAGCTAGAGAACTAATATGTTGTGTCAAACTGTAGCAGACAGTTGCATTATTTTAGCTCAGCTCAAATTAACAGTGTCTTGCAACATAATACCCACATCATGCTTTTAACTTTCACATTTTGTCATGGTACAACCAATAACCTTGTGTGTGCATTTCATTGAGATTTTATCTTTCCCACAAACATGAACAAAATCTGAAAACTGTGGTTTACATTGCTATCAGTCAACTTTACTAGGAAACCCCTGAATACAATCCACCAAACCCAAATTCCTGTAGAAGTCATTTAATAATTACACCGAGTCCATGTTTGTGTATTTTAATCTCAGTATAAATGAATCTGTTCTGCACATTAAGCAGAGAGGCAGCAGGCCCCTGGTTACACTGGAGATGATTTTCCTCAACATGAGTAGTTTTATTACACTATGCTTTAAACTTTTGAGATTTCACATTATGAAGTGCTATTCTTGAGTAAAATGTCTGCTTTCTCTGCCCAGTTTGAGTAACTTGTCTGAATGAAAACCGAAGATATTTGAACAAAAATACAGAACTATTGTGCATGCTGATATGAGACATCTACTTTGCACACAGAGCCTGTTGTGTTATTTTCTCTCCTGAGCCTTGTCGAGGTCTAGAAAATATAAGGGTTTATGCTAAAAAAAAAAGTTGGAAAATTGTTTATTTTGTATTTATGTTATTTGTATTATTACCATTCATCTGTGTGATGACATTTTAAAATATTAAATCACGAGAATATTTGGGCAATTATTTTGAAGGGAATCCCTTTTCCGGTCTCACCATGGTTAATTCCTGTGGGTTTGACAGCGGTGGTGCGTCAAATGATGGTTAAGCAGCGCAAGAAGTTCCTCATTCATTCCCCTCCTGTGTTTACGCGCGGCGGCGGGTATCCCAGGAAAGGAAAAATAAAGGGGGACACCATGGAAACACAAGTGATGTAAAAAAAAAATAATAATTAAAAAAAAATACCCAGAGCGGATATTGATCAGGAGCACCATGACTGCTTTGAAGGACTAATGATTTTGGATCTTGTCACTATTTTATACTTTTACCTGCATCTATCGGGGTGAGTCATTCATTCTGCGATCCACTCTGGTCTTATATAAACCCACCAGGCGGTCTACTGGGGTTTGCTTCATTTAATTTCGAGTCCCGCGGTGAGGATGGACCCCGAGTTGCTGGTTTGCCTCTGCACCATCGCTGCCCTGTCGGGGACCCGGAGCCCCGCGGCTGCTGCGGGGAGAAGCTGCGCTGACACCCGGCAGGTGTACTCAGAGAAGGGGTACAGCACCAGCACCGCGCCTGTGACTCAGATCTCCGGTAAGACTACAGTCCCACTGCCTGCTTTGCTCAACTTGGGTGCATCTTTCCCTAGCATCCCTTAGAATGAATAAAGTTGAATTTGTGTTCATGAAAGTCATACATAACACGACTAAGCCTCATAATTACCCAAATAAAGTTAAGATTTGTGTAAAAACGTTTTATATGTTGACTTTAAACTCAAACGTAACAAAAAAAATCATCAGAACGCGAAGAGGCGTTTTCCTCAAGAGACATAAAGCAATGCTGTTTAAAACAAATTACACCCGCCCCTTCCTCCCCTCTGCGCGGTTTAAATAGGATGATTAAGGGGATGAGCAAATTGCCAACACCGGTGCAACAAAGAACCTCGCCCCTAATTAGTCTTTGCACTGGCTCACAGTTAAATCCATGCATGCAGGCTACCTATACAGGCTCTGTTCACTGGTGGTAATCAGCAGGAATCGATGCAGATCTGATGTGGATTATAAGCATTTGCATTTGGGAATAATATAAAGTTTTGGCAGAGGGTTATAAAGAAATATGCCTTTTGGATTCAAATAAAAAACACAAGGGGAAATGCTTCATAGACTGCTTTTTGAAGATATAGCCTTATACATGTAAATTACTACTTGGCAATCCTCCCACACAGACACTGAGGTATTTTTATAATTAATGGTGGGTAAAAAGGTTTTCTTGCAGGGCATTTATTTCATGGCAAATCAACTTGGTGTTAAGCAACCGTAGAATTGATTGATTTTTGTGTGTTGGTCTATCACTGCCTCAGTCTCTGCTGGTTGTCCCGTGGGCCCGGGGAGCAGATGGCCAAGAGAGAGAGAGGGTGAGAGATGAAGGGAGGCAGTTTAGAAATGGAAATACAGGGATGAGAATGGACTGATGGTGAGACACACAGAGAACAAAAGAAACAGAGAGGCACGTCAGGCATGGAGGATTTGGGAAAGACACTTTCCAATGTATTCACAACCAAATATTCATGCCAGGTGTAATTATGCTGCATAAACAAAGATCTGTTCCCTTTGAGCGCTGTGTTATCCCCACCTCCTCTTAGCTGTTGTTTGCACCTGTTATTACATAAAGGAAGATGATTGGACCTCAGTTGACAAAGAGAAAAATTTTATTTGAATAATTCATACAGATAAATTGCAATTTCCTTCCACAGCATTACCTAAAATTAGATTTCCTATTAAATAACCTATTAATGGCAAGTAAAGTTGACATTTTCCCTAAACAAATTGACTTTTTTCTGACACCAGCAAGGTTATGTGTTTGTAATTATTGATGGAAAGCAGGAACATATATTTTTATATTTCACTAATCTTTTTTCTTTAAATAAAAACTAAACAAATAGAGTTTTTCATGACAGCAGCAATGTCGCTATAATGTAGTTGTGATTATAGATGGAAACCAGAAACATATCAATTTCTGTTTTACTGACATTTCTTCTTTAAATAAAGGTACATCAGTCCTCAAACTTTGAGAACCTTGTGATGTGTTTGTTGTAGGTGAGCACCTGCGACTTTGTCCTCAGGATTATACCTGCTGCTCCAGTCAGATGGAGGAGACTCTGTCCCTTCAGAGTGAGAGGGACTACTTGAAAGCCATCGAAGACAACAGCCAGTTCCTCCTGACCACCTTCACACAGAGACACCGCCGGTTTGATGGTGAGAGGCTAATATAATATCATATCAAATAATATGCTTTTTCAAAAGATTAATAAGTTCAACGGTACTTTTGATCAAGAAAAAGGCCTCTTGAACCTCTTGGTTCCTGAAGGCATCCCAGTTCAATTCACTTCAAAATTACTTTATTAATCCCAAAGGGAAATTAAATGTTCTTGTAGCTCATTATCCTAGTTTTTCTAAAGTTGTCTTACAAGCTGATGGCTGTAGCAGTCTGTATTATAGTATTACTGAAGAATTATCTGACTGAACACACTGTATTGTTGCATAACAGTCTGATAAAGAGTCTGATTATTTTGTAAGAAATCCTTCTTTGCACCTTAGTCTCTAGAGGATACAGGTTTTTTTTTTTTTTACCATCAATCCTTTTTACTTCACCGACTTTATATGAGTAAAGTACAGTTTACTTTTTTAAAGTGCTTTAAAGGTATAGGAACTATTTTTTTAGTTAATATGTACTTGTAATCCCACAACTATCAATGTCTACTCTGATGTAGTCAAATATATGACATTTTATCTCCCTGCTAATTGTATTATTTTCCGTAACTCAGCTGCAGCAGCACATTATCAAAAATCTAAATATGTTGAAAAATTTTAGAGCTGCACCAGTCAGGTCTTCCTGCGATCAGTGATTGCAAAATAATTACAGAAAATTTGGGATTTCTTTATGAGAAAACCCAGTTAGAATTTCTTTTCTTCTTCCGCTCGCATAACAAATCCCAGTTTAGTTGCTGTATGTGTTTAGGTTTTACATAGACTTAACAGAATTCATCCAAACTAAATAGAACCGGTTTGGATCAGACCCTTTCTTACCGCTAATGAAAATTCGTTTTTTCCACCTCCACTGCAGATTTCCTGTTGTAAACCTAAACTATTTTAAATGAACCGCAATGACTTCACCATGACATGTGCTATCTAGCTAGTCTTAGTCAGAGTACTCCTAACCACAGCCTGTAAACTGACCTTCATGAATAAAATTTGTTAATTGCCCCCTTTATGCATCTGGAAACAGCTTCAATGAGTTTCTGCTCTGAACACAATTTAGCCTGCATTGTGGTGAATTAACATTTCAGTGCAGCAGGTTTCTGCTTCAGCCTGCTCACCAGCTGAATTTACACTTCTCCTCCTACCTGCTATGGACTGTTATCACCTTTTTTTTAAACCCTCATACTTTTATATAATGTCTGAGTCATATAAAGATGCTTAAGGAGTGGGAGACTGGATATGAGTCTTAAAGGCAGATTTTAATGGAGTACGCGCTGTTATTTACTGCAGTTCAGGATCTGATGTCCCTGTAAGCTGATAATCTTGTGACATGGAGAGGAGGTGATGGACCACCTACACAGAAATACAACTATAATGTATTAAAATAAAAGGTGAATGAGGTTTTCATCATAGTTAATCTCTCTATGTCTGTGCAGATTTCTTCAGGGAGCTTATAGACCTCTCCGAGAAGTCTATGAACCAGATGTTTACCAAGACCTACGGCCGCCTCTTCACTCAGAACACACATGTCTTCCAGGAGCTGTTCGTGGAGCTTCGGAGATATTATTCCGGTTGGTTTATTCCCCCCTCTATCCACCTGACCCCAGTCTCATATATATTCAGAAGTAATTTAAAAAAAATAGCAGCAGAGAGATGTTATCGTTGGCTATAGGCTTACTAAAGATAGTAAGAGCAATCTGCTGCGCATCTGAAATAATTTATTGCTGAACTGCTGTTTTATTAAATCCTCAGTCTCTGTGGGCAGCAGTAAAGAACCAGATTTGTCTTTTTTTAAAGACTGCTGGCATGTGAGTGGAATTTAGAGGAAAAGAAAGGGAGGAAAATTGGATTCCCACAGATGCCAGACTGTTTCTAATTCTGTGCCGTATCGCTCTGTTTTGGCACGACAGCCGTTTGCTGGCAAGTCCGTCTGCAGGCTGTCCCTTGCTTAGTCAACCTGTCTTTGTCTGCCAAGCAGCATGTTTGGCTAATTTGAGGCCGTATCCCGACTGCAGATTGTACATCCGCAGACTCATTCTGTGTGGAGGCCGATAAGTTTCACAGGCAGACAGCATGTCATGCCATATTACAGTCTAGCATTATGGCAGCAAATATTTATGATGCCTTAGCATTTATTTATAATATGTTAAGCTCTGTTTAAATTATGCTTGATTTTCTTTTGCATCACCATGAGAACAACAATGTGTTCCAGTCTTTTGAATTTCTGGAGAGCTAATTCAGCTCTAAATTAGTGTGTTATTTCAGTCACAAGTTGCTGACAGTGGGTTAGTGTGTTTCCCGCCTCATGTGATGGACCATGAGGCGTTTGGTCTCATGTGATATTCCTTATTTTCAATGTTGTGTTATGTGTAGTCCAGCAAAAAGGTATGTGGGTAACTTCAAATGTATGATGACCTTTAGTACACAGACTTACGGTGTTAAATGCAAAAGAAAGAATTAAAAAACATTTGTGAAAATGTTCCCTGTAGGTGACCTTTTCGTCTGGTGATGTATTTCCCCCTCATTTTTCATTACCCTTTTTGTCCTCAGGGGGCAGCGTGAGTCTGACTGAGGTCTTCTCAGACTTCTGGTCTGGACTTGTGGAGCGAGTCTTCTCATTGGTCAACCCCCAATATCAGTTCAGTGATGACTACCTGGAGTGTGTCAGCAAACACACTGAGCAGCTGCAGCCGTTTGGAGATGTTCCTCGCAAACTTCGAGTGCAGGTGTGTGTGTGTGTGCATGAAGTACTGGTAGCCTCCCAAAAATCAGAAACAGGTCTTAAGAAAATAAAAGTTGGCTTCTGATTGCACTATTTGGTTTTGTTTTCAGGTGTCCAGAGCGTTCATAGGTGCTCGAGCTCTATCTCAGGGTCTGGCGTTTGGTCGGGATATGGTAAATACGGCCACAAAGGTGAGTGATAATCCCAGATTAGTTTTCTCTTCCCTTGGCAAGTACAGTGCGATGATGTAATGAAGACAGGTAATCTTAATCTCACCATCAAGCAAAAATTTTATTTTATTTCAAGTAACAGCCACTTTCTGAAATAGTTTCTTTAAATGCTGTTTAAACTAAAAAGGTATGCTCTCTCAAGAACATTTAAACTAGTTCTTTTTGTTTAATTTTAATCATAAGAGCACATTTCAATATTTCAACAAGTGAAAAGTTAAAAGGAGTTGTGGTTATATGGTCATTAAACGCTTAGTAAAATGCACAGTGGTAAGTGTGTTTAAAAAAATCTTTTGTTCTTCTTTTACACCCACAATGATTGAGGCGTATATTTATTGGTAATATATATTTTATAACATAAGTAAAATGAAACATTAATAATATTGAACAATAAATGAAACCCACCTGCATGACCAACTGTTTGCTGAATCACAGAAGACCTGACTTTTATTAATTGTTCTCTAATAATTAAGACTCAATTAAACCTGCCTTGTTTTTAGTTTGCTCTGTTGACACAATGTGTTTATGTGTTGTTTTTGTCTGTTTTCCAGTTGACAGCAGATTCAGAGTGTATGCGTGGCCTTATGCGTCAGTGGTACTGCCCCCTGTGTCGAGGCTTGCCCTTTCTCCGGCCCTGCCACTCGCTGTGCCTCAACGTGATGAAGGGATGCTTGGCCAATCAGGCTGAGTTGGACACAGAGTGGAACAATTTCATAGGTGAATCTGGGGATAAAAAAACAACCCACACAACATGATGTCCTGGTATTTTTCCATTACAAATATAAAAATGGGACATATTTGTGAAAAGGTTTTTTCTGAACGTTATTCTACATTTTGCAGATTTTAGCAGCCATTTTTTACCCATAAACTCACATTATTGCATTTCATTTTCTTTTTTCTTTTTAATGTAATATTCTCATGGATTGTGTTGAAAAATAGTCATAAAAATGCTAAAAGATTACTTAATTTAGGTGCATATTATTTTCTGAAAACTTCATCAAGCCCTATTTTAATAATGTAGTTGTGATCTCCTTTTGGACCAGGTGAGTCCTATGGAAAACTGTACCACTGTTTAAAGAGCAAAGCCCTTCATCAATATTCAGCTTGGTTCAGTGGGCAGATCTGTGGAAGGTTCTAGTGGCTCCAAACCTTGATTTCTTTCATTTCCAAATAATATAGACCAAAGTGCTCTTTGGGATGTTCAGTGCTGACAAACTATCCATCCCCAGATTTCAGCATTCACACCATCCAGTCTTGGCGATCTATAGATGGTTCCTCCTGCTCTGATTTGCATGGTCAGCTGGACCATGGACTGGTTTGCTTTAGACATGTTCAGTAATCTAAACTGACAAGTGGAGGACTCAAATCCAGTTGATGATTTGGTGTCTCAGAGATAATAAAGGGTAAATCATGTATCTGAAAACATACATCCATGTTGTGATTATACACTTTTTTGTATTGATTTGAAAAAAGAGAACTATATTTAAATATCTCAATTCAAATTAATAAAGGGGTGAAATCACAAACACCCCAGATTAATTGGATTGCAACATATTAGATAAACTGCAGTTATAGAGAATTTCTTTTCTTAATGCTATAACCTATTTGATTGTATATGTTTTTTTTACTATTATTGTCCTTTTTTAGATTGAAAGCGTATTACAGGCAGTAGCTCTCACTCTTCTTTTTTTTGATCTTCAGTATTTGGTATATTGGCGCTGCCATTATGTTTTTATTCCATGATTTCATGTCATTATGTAAGCCGTGCTCTGCTGAACCGTTTGGTTTGCTGATGTCTGACCTCAGATACATTTTAGTTTCTAGGTGAGGGTGATTATGGATTTCAGCTAAATCGCTCACAACTTAACGTCCTTACAATAGAAAATGTCAGCAGCCAAATTACTTTCGGCAGCTTTTCGATTCATTAACATAATTATACTGGACAGACCAAAAGCTAGAGGTCTTTTATTGCACCCTTGTCACTCATTTATTTTCACTTTCTTTTCTCCCTAATAAGTTCCTCCATTAATCATTCATGCCTCTCTGGTCTGTCACAACTGATCTGTCCTGTTGCATTTTCCTTTCCCTTTCATCAAATCCATACATTAGCTTTAATCCCTTATTCTTATTAAAAACCATTCATACTCATTTTAGATATTTTAAATCACCACTCTCAATCACCAACCTTGTATTTTATATTCTCCTCTTGTATTATTAGAGCTATTAAAAGTTTCCAAAAGATTTGTAAAGTAAACCTTTTGGCCAGTAAAATGTACATTTAGTTTCCATCCAAATAACATTTATTTGCTCTTACAATGTGAGTTATAGAGAACCTATTTTTAACGTGCGTTAACATATTCTGAACTCTTTGCTGTTGTGTCTCACCGCAAACGTTTTCTTCATCCCTCTCGCTCTTTCTGCCAGATGCTCTGTATGTGGTATCTGAGAAGCTGGAGGGGCCGTTTAACTTTGAGCTTGCAGCTGACTCCATTTCTGTTAAAGTGTCTGAGGCCATCATGCACATGCAGGAGAACAGTGTGAGCATCTCCAGAAAGGTAAGAAGAAGATATCTCAACAGACAGTTGCATATAAAGATTAATTAAAACAGAACAGAAGTCATTTATGGGATGGGACCTGGGCCTTCTTAACAAGAGTGGTCCTCCTTTGTTTTCCAAACAAACAAAGCTAGTATCTGAAATTGCATCAATATGACAAACTGAATTGCAAAGTTAGATTTAGTGCTAAAATTTCAGGGGAACTATACTTTTTTTTGCTTCAGGGTATAGTGTATGTTTTATTAGAAAAACCTTAAGAAGTTCCAACAGGGCTCAATGCGCCCAGCAGAGATACTGTGACCCCTGACCTCACTGAGCTTTGATTCCTATTAAACTCAGGTGCAGTGATTACTGCTTTCTGCAAATTCACAACCTGGAGCTCTTGCACAAAAAGAAAACAAGTGCACATTTTCAGAGTCCATAAACATAATTATTCAGTGTTCTCAGTATTCCAGGTTCAGCTTTAATCTTGTTTAATTATCTAATCTTCCAAATGGATGTCAGGGAAAAAAGGATTTAGAAGCAGAAAATGAGAGCCTCATTTTTTGTTTTCATTCCAATTCCAGAAAGCAACCATCTTTTGTGATATCTTAGGATTTTTCAAGATTTTCTCCTTAAATTTATAATTTATATCTCTGAAAATTTGGTGGCATTTAAATATGTTTCAGTATGTCCTGTTTTTTTTGTGTTTTTGTTTTGTTTTTCAGATAAGACTGCAAAGCTTCATTTCTCTCTTTCACTTTTGGGTTTCATCATGCTTAAAAATGAGCATTTATGATTTCTCATACTTGCTGTATGTGGGTGTAGTTGAAGGATCAATGTTGCATCTTGATTAAATTGATGCTTTGGAAATCAGTTTTTGGATGCGAGAGCCCACACAGTTTTTCCTCTTATAATTTTCAAACATTAAGTTGCTTCAGTTTGGAAGGAGTTGAAGAATCTTGTGTTAATGGCTTAGGGTCAACTTTTGCAATGATGTCGGAAGCTGCTTAGTAACTGCATGAGTACAGAAATGTTATATGACCTTGTAGCAGTAGGAATATTCTCATTGCACATAAATGTGTCTGATCAATTTTTCCTTGTAGGTTTTCCAAGGTTGTGGGAATCCATCTCCAGCAAGGAACAAACGTTCTCCCAGTGAATCAGGAGGAAACAGGAAGCCCTTTCGCACTTACACCCCCGAGGAAAAACCCACCACAGCTGCAGGCACCAACCTGGACCGGCTGGTGAGTGGAAAAAATGACAGCAGAGACTAATTTGTAGCTTTAGTAGGTAGCTGAGAGTCCTTTGGATCCATCACATCCATATCCTTTCATTATTAGAAACTTTAAAGCAAAATACTAGACTTGGCAACCTAATGAATATGCTGAAAATGCAAAAATTTTCAGCATATTCAGTATTTGTTTATTTTTTAGTCACACTACTGTTGTTTTAAACAATTGGAGCCTTGAATTTATATACCTGGAACTATTTTTATATTTTGTCGCATTCAAACCACAGATATCAATGTATTTTATTGGCTGTTGATAACGCATGAGTGTGAGCTTGATGAAAAAACATGGTTTTCGATTATTTTGTACTTATAAACTAAACATTCATATTTTTTCAGTTCCATTTAGTCCAATAAAATCCAGTATAGTTATCTGTCTTCACAAGTCTCCTTCCTACTTGGTAACAATAGTCCACCTGTTTGTAATTTAATTAATCTCAGTATAAATCCAGCTGCTCTTTAAACACCGCAGAGGTTTGTTAGAGAACATTAGCACAAACAGCACCATGAAGACGAAAGAATGCAGCAGGCAGGTCGTGTTAAGTTATAAAACCGCATCCCTTTCAATGTCTCAACAAACGCCGTCCAATCTGTCAGGGCAAAACTTTATACCTACTAAAACAGTGCAAAACTGTCAGGCCAGATAAGAAGAGCATTAATCAGGAAAGCAACCAAAAGGTCCAGAGTAACTCTGGAGTAGCTCCAACTAAAATCACAGCTCAGGTGTGAAATCTGTCAACAGGAAATTGTTAGTCATGCACTCCACAAATCTTGACTTTATGAAATAGTTGCAAGTAGAAAGTCATTGATGAAACAGTGCACTAAAAAGTTCTATTTATTTTGGACAAACTCAGTAGAGGTGAAAGAAGGTACTGGTCAGATGACACTGAAAGTTGGGCATACATGCAGTGCAGTACAGTGCACTGTACTGTATATAGGACATCACATAATCCTGGACAAAGCATTTCCTTGGTTGAACATGGCATTGCGAGCGTCATGCAGGAATATGGAAGCTGAATTGATAGGAAGATGGAAGACCAGATATCAAAGTACAAATGTAGACCACTTTTCAGGTTTTGTCATTTGCAAAAAAATAAAAAAATAAGACCATACATCCTTGTTTTGACTTCATATCTATGCACAATTTTGTGTTGGTTCATCTCATAAAGTTCACAAAAAATATATTGAAGTTTTTTTCAATGTATTTTTAAAGGCAGATATTCAAGTGAATACACACTTGTGTAAGGTACTGCATTCTAGGTCATTTAGTAAACTTAAATGACCTAATATACATGCTTTATCTGTAAACATACTAAATCAAAAATGCTTCCAATAAATCAAAGAGAGGGCAAACAAAGGTTGACATTTTGAAAACATATTGGTCTTTCAAGACAGAAGGGCTCACTTTTTTCCTACAAGAGGAGGATGAGCATCGATGTGTTAGTGTATTAATTATATCACCAACAAAGAAAGTGTGGTGTAATCAGTAAACAGTGTCATGTCTGCTTTTCACATTGCCCACCATCAGGACCTTACATGGTTCTTTCAGCCAGCCGAACAAAGACGGAAACTTCAAAACGAAGTCTGAATCATTCCCGGCTTCCTTCCACCTCCACACAGGTTACAGAGCTGAAGGAGCGACTGAGGCCCATGCGAGGCTTCTGGGTGTCCCTCCCACACACCATCTGCAACGATGAGAGGATGGCTGCCGACGTCACTAATGAGGACCGCTGCTGGAACGGGCAGACCCGGGGGAGGTGAGCCAGATCAGAGGAAAGTGACTGGAGGTGATGAATGTGGGGAAGGTAGGAGAGGCTTTCAGGAATAGACAGAGGAGAGAGTGAGGGAATGTATTTTATTTAGCCTGCACCAGTCACCCACATGCTCTCTGCAGGAAGCTTGGTTTTAAGCTCACAGATCCAGCCAAGATAGCAGGTTTGACATTATAAGACACGGTATGACACAAGTCAAATTGGATTGGTGAGAGTAGGAGAATGAAGTCTACTAATACTGCTGCATTAAGCAACAGAGACGATAAATGCACTAAAATTAAACAGTCTAATCAGAAACTGGAGTAGCATCCAGATTTACTGCCATCGAGTCTCATTCTTTGCCAAAGCTGGCTATAATATTTAAATATTGTATTAACTTTGTTTTTATTATTTCTCCAGTTTTTGCTGATTGAGCTGTATGTTTTCCATCACACAACAAAGGCTTACATCTGATTAAAATAAAAACATCTGATTAAAAAAAAAATCCAAATAGCATTTTCAAAATTAGGCTTTCTTTTATTAAAGGTATATCCAAACATATAGGGGTACACCTATATGTGAAAGCATAGGTGTGAAAGAAAGCATATGTTAGTTTGATCTGACTTGAAGCTTATTTACCACATCAATGACTCAAACAAAACATGGTCATGTGGTTGTTTCTCATGACGCAGCGGTTACAACAGCCTGGACTTTGAGAGCTAAAACAACTTCTCTTTCACTGCTGTGATTAAAACAGGAAATAATTTGCTCGAAATCACAAAAATGATGGTTTCTGGATGGGAAGTATGTCAATGACTTTGTGTGTTCAGGTACTTGCCAGATGTGACAGGCAACGGACTCGCCAGCCAAATAAACAACCCAGAAGTGGAGGTGGACATTGCCCGTCCAGATGTGAAGGTCAAACAGCTAATCGTGGACCTGAAGGTGGTGACCAACAAACTGAAGCATGCTGAACGCGGACAGGATGTAAACTTCATAGACAGTGAGTTTACCTTTAGTTACCTTTCCAAAGTATTCAACATTTTTGTCACATTTTTGTTTTTATTGGGATTTTGTGTAATAAATCAGTACAAATAATAGTTGTAATAACCCTTCCTGGCTCAATTCCTCATTGAACCTCAGTTTTCCTCCATTAGAGTTTGCTCATCTACAGCATGAACATTTAGATCATTCTTACTTTCAATTCAGGCAGAATGGATGGAGAACGTCAGTGAACATCATCCAATGATATTTTTAAGACTTGCCACAGATTCAAAATTAGATTAAGTCTGAACTTTGACTGGACCATTCTAACATATGGATATGCTTTGATCTAAACCTCTCGATTGAAGCATTGTTTAGTGTTGTTCTGTTGGAAGGTGAACCTCTGCAAAGTTGAACAACTTATTTAACTGAGCCATGCAGCACCTCTGTAAATCAACTCTTTGCCCAGCCTATTAGATTAGGTGAATAAGATGGATCTTTGTAGATTTTTTTTCTCCATTGAAAAGGGGGAGTATCAGAGTATAAGGGAAATACAAAAGCACACCACACTTTTCAGATCCATAATTGTTAAAGCATTTAAAAACAATTTAACTTTTGCCTTCCACTTCACAATTATGTACTATTTTGTGCTGACCACATATCTCAAGAAAATATTAAATATCATGTCTTAACATCACATGTGGAAAAATCTAAAGGGAACTGTAAATCTCCAAACTTGCCTCCAGATTGAATATGAGTGCATCTTTTTTTATTATTATTTCAGGTGAGGAGGGCAGTGGCTCAGGGGGTGGAGATCATGATGAAAGGTACAGTGATGATTGGCCAGGCTATGGCCCTCACTCTCCTCCGTACAGCAAAACCCCACGTAACCCTGTCTCCAATCCGGCAAAGCCTCCGCGAGGCCGGGAGAGAAACGGGTCGAAGTGGAGTAGAAACAACGGCCAGGGGCAAGTCAAAGCCTCTGCCACCTCTCCTCATCTGTACACTTTCTCCCTTGTTCCCTTGTTGTCCTTGCAGTTTGTGATTACGGTTGCCCCCTGGTGGAGATAGCTGGTTATTACAAACTGGAGGTATCATAGGGAGTTTTCTGTCATGCTGCCGTCTTAAGCACATTCTGAAGATTTTAAAAAAGCAATTCCATCCCAAGGACAAAACAAGGCTAAATTAGCAATAATAAAAACACTTTTTGTTTTTTACGCTACACTGGAGAAATCAAAATGAAATTCTCTCTCCCCAATTATCAAAAGCAAACATTCCCCAATTTTGAGGTAAAAAAAACAAGTACAGCTATGTTTTAAGTGCCATTTGTGAGATTTTGACCTATTGGAGTTTGATACTGAATGGTGTACTTTTTTGATGAAAGTTGAAAGAAATTTTTGTACTATTATTTTAACATCAAGTGAATTCGCACCTTTTCTGAGTGTTTGAGACAGAAAATAGTCTCATCTGTGAAGTAGAGATTAGTGGTCCTAATTATTATTATGTTTCAGCAAAAAGTTGATTCAAACTGTTTGCTGCTTTACTTGATTTTATTCGATTGACTTTGAGCCTGTTACTTTATTTGTCTTGTCTAAGAGAGGGCTATAACTTACATGTCCAACTTGATCCTAGAAATATAAACAAAGACATTACTCTGAAAATTAAGCCAGGAGCTGAGTTTGAATGTAAAGTATTAAACTTTTTTGTTTTAACTTATTTGTAAAATATTTTTGTTGATATACATGAGTTTGAAGGCACTGATTTGTGTAACTGGAAAAAAAGTGAACAGTGAAGGTGCATTTCTAATCATGATCTTAGAATATCACCATATTATTGCAAAACAGTTTCCATTATTTGAAGTATTCTTCTATGGTTTTGTAAGATCTAAACAAATATGATGATCCGATCTTTTGAGTGACTATTTCTGGCTGTTTGAAAACTGTTCTACTTACTTCTTCCAAAAATAACAAAGAATGATCTTTAACTCTGACATGACTTTGAGTTATTAGAAGAAACCGAAAACTGTTGGTTTCAAAGAAAACATGTTTGAATGATATTCAGAAAGCTTGCCGTTTGACACTGTGGACAAAAAACTTGTGGGAGATTATTGAATGATTTTCTGATTGTGTTGTATTGCTTGGCTATCAAAATGTTGCAAAAATTACACATGTTGAGTCATTACATATAATGGATGTGCATGGTATTAAGTTGTAAACGTGGTGCACCATATTTACCAACTGAAAAATTTGATTTTAATTTGCTGCCAACAAACTAGATGTTTCTATATTTTTGAATTTTATTTTGAGGTAAACCCACTAATCAGCTGTTTGCTCATATAACATGCACTAAGAACATTTCCCGAAATGTCCACATAATACACAAAGTTCCTGAAGTCTGTTGGCTGGACCTTTGAAGAGAAAAGAGGCACTGAGACTTAAAAAGAAGGTATAAATTCTGCAAATGGACAGTGGAAAATCTGGTTTTAACAGAAAAGGAAATGCACCATTATACAAAACAGTCACTGTAGTCAAAAAAATCAAGCTTTTATTTACTCTGCTTTAAAAATGTTCATTCTGAGCCAAACCTTTCCACTGAATAACACCAGCAAGTCAGAAGTGATTGTCAGTTCAGAAAAAAAAGCCTTCCAAAAGAAACAGTGGCATTCATCTACATTGTTTCACCACATACAGTATTAGATTATACAACAAATGAATGAAAGTTTTAATTATGTGCTTTTGATGATCAGCAGCCAGATAATTGAGTGGCAGCATCCGTTGTATATGTTAAACTTCAGGAACTCTTTCTCTGATAACTTCTGCAAACATTCCTGTCAAGGTGAAAATATGGCACAACTTTTTTTCATGTTGTAACTGTTTTTTGGTATCAAACCAGTGATATTTTCAGCTTCAATAAAAACCTGATGGAAATTTTTTGTTCCTTTTTTTATTTCACATAAGTACCTGAAAGCACAGTTAAAATCTGCATTCTTGACATTTAATCATTTACTGAGGTATAAAATCTTATTTTTGTGTCATTATGCTATAGAAGAGGGTATATGCAATAGGGTAACTGCAACCAGGAGCACTGTATCCACCTTATTCCTAGCCCCCATGAGGCTTTGCATAGACACTTGATGGTGACAGTGTTCAGCAGCAGTCAGAACAAGACAAGAACGACTGTGGTGGTTACTAAGCTGCCTAGAAAAATAATGAAGTCAAGTTTTTGAATATCATCAGCATACATCTGGTATGAAACATTACAATTTAAAATAAAACCTAAGGGACTTAAATACAGTAAGAAGAGGAAAGGGCCCAAGACCGAACCTAGGAGTACCCTGTTGTGAGGCTCAGTTTCATTGCCATAGCTACCAATAACAGCATATAAACTGTTTTCCTGCATCAGTAAGTTGTTTGTCCACCATTAGCTCATTTAGCAATGAGTGAATGAAGTTGATTGACAGCACTAAAACCCTCCTGGTTCTGACTGTTGTTTGTGCTTTCGGGCTGAACAACAGTTTCAGATTACCCACCCTTCTTGGAGTCCTTGGAGGGGGTACTGGAGAGTGGGGGACACTGAGTCTGAGTGGACCATGTTCCGTGCCTCCATTGTCGAGCTGTGGCCGGTCCAAAGGCTTGAATGCAGAACTATCCATGCAGTACTATTCAGACCCAGCAGGGGGCAGAGAATCTGCACACGTTCTAGATCACAGAGCAGGTCTGAAACAAAAATGAGTATTCAGAGGTCTTACATAAGCAGAATACTGTCATAAAATTAGTCACAATCAAGTCATTATTATGCTATTATACAAGAGCAAGAATTTCTCTCCATTGTTTTTTTTGCTCTGCAAATAGTAGCTGTAGTGCCACTTTGAGCACTGTCAGCTATGTGACTAGATTGACCATGTTGACCTTGGTATGAGGTCACTCTTCCTTAAATGTTTGACCAGATTATGCAGGTGCAAGCAGAACCGAGCTCATAGATGTGCAACTGCTACTCGGACCTGCCTCGGACCCAGGCCCCAAAAAGAGCCAACATGATCTCTCAAGGTTTGGCCCTCATACAGGTTGGGGAATGTTCATGCTCCTGAAAGCTAAATAGGAAGCTGGATTTTATAATAATGCACCCAAGAAGACATCTACTAAATGTTTTGTTGGAGTAAAATTAGCTAATTGGCACAAATGTCATTACTACTTAATCTATTGATGATTTACAGTCCTATTGGGTGGTTGCTTTCACTCTATTAACAGAGTTCAAACTCACTTTCAACTTCTGATAAGAATGTTAGGCCAGGGATGTCTGCCAGGCCTCAAAACTATAATGAGGTATTGTTTTTGATTTTTTTCTCTCTATTATTTCACACTATCCTGTGTTTTTGTTCACTTTATACAATTTTGGTTTGCACCGTTAAATTCAGATTCAGTTAAATTCAGGAGTACTGTTCTTTGAATTAAGTGGGGGGATAGTGTCAGTTTTATGCTCACCAGAGTTACCTGCGTACACAATCTGCAAATCTGCCAATTCATGGGGAACAAATGTAATGTTATGAGAAAAACAAACTGAAAGTCAGTCAAAAAAATCTGAGAAGCAAGGAAAGGTCCAAACTTTTGTGTAGTTAAATAAACTACCACCAGGGGGAACCAAAGGATTTTTGAACATCAATTCAGCATTTGGCGCGAGGGGTGGCCGCCAATAATTCATGCGACACCAAACACTATAAAAGGATGCAACAATTTCGGAAAGGTGACAGGAGCGACCAAATTAAATCTACCAACAGGGGGCACTAAAGAGTTTTTGAACACTAATTGCGCGTCTTAGGCCCACGGCCGTCAAAAATAAATACAACAGCAACTACTCAAAAGGATGTCAATTTTTCAAATGGCTAAACAAATAAATAAAATGTACCATTAGGGGGCACAAAAGGTTTTTTCAACACCAAGTCAGCATATTGGGCTTACAGAGCGGCCTCCAGAATATAATGCAACAGCAACAATGCTGTTTCAACCCAGAAGATAATCTTTTTAAATTATTATTATTATTATTATTACCAAATTAATTTTGTAATTATTATTATTACCAAATAATGATAATTTGGTAATTATCATTATTTGCTCAATTTGAAGTATTTTAAAAAACAACTTGTAAATTGTTGTTTTATGGTGCTGATAAGAATATAAAACATAATTTTAAATACAGACATAAAATAAATTTATTAAATCCAATAACTAAATACTTTAAGATGTTAAACTGCTGTGTTATTTGCAGCTTAATGTTTAGTTTAGAATTTAATCAGATACCTTGAGTTGCATCCTAATGTCTCCCATTTCAATTCAAGAGGAATCTGATTAGTTTGGTGTACTTAAGTTAACTTGATGACTTAATTTATGGTGCTTGAGCTGATTTTCACACAGGTCACGGTCACCGTACAGCTCAGTGACAAGCAAACAGCAACGATGGAAAATTTAGCATCAGTGTGGTTGTGTGGTCAAGATGAGGTGTGAATTCACATCAGGTTTTGCTAGTCTACGTTTCAGCCATAACAAATATAGCTTTTATCTGCTCTTTTGTTTTTTTTAGCAACGGAGTGTACTAAAATAACCACTCCCAATGCATGTGCTATGGCAGTTGCACGCTGAAGTTTCCATTGCGGTAAATGCGGCTGCGGGTCCTGCCTTCAGTTGTTTCTTAGACATGCTGCTTAGTCACTATTCCGACCCACATGTTTAAAAAGGTGCAAAGAGCTGAATTGCTGATCATTTTGTTGATCAGTCTCAGTGAGGAGTTTCAATCTTCAAATGACCCCCTTAGACACTTTGCAGACACTTTCACCAGAGGCAGACGTGGGATGTGATTGCCATGAAGCTGAGAAACTCTGTCACCCATTTTTTGTTCCTCGTCTAAGCGGGTGCATTGGTGCACCAGTGCATTTGAACAGGTGGGGCGAGGCTTTCTGAACACATTTCTAGTTACACAACCTTCAATGCATTGTCAGTTGTCAGTCCTAAATCTACCACTACCATAAATAAGTGAAATATGCAACCATATAGAAAGATAATTCAAACCAAAGCCTTGCCTGACGCAACATGGCTGTGCCCCAAGCATGGCGATTTTTGCTTTTTTTTCATTTTAGTTTCATCAGTCTAACCTCCCCAGTTGATGAAGGAGCCTTCGCTCATGTTGACAATGCAGACAACAAATTCGGACGTGGGTTGTCATCGTAGGTTTTCAGAGATGGAAAGTAACTTGTTACATTTACTTTACTCTTTGGAAAAATTTACAAAAAGGAGTAGCTTACCACACTTTTACTTTTACTTCAGTAATATTATGAAGAAATGCTACTATCGCATGAGTGAAATTTTTGGATGTTTGACCACCATGACTAACTTCCCTAAATGAAGAACAAAGATGTTTTAGCCATAAATTCACTATATCCACACATAAAACTTAAGTTTATGTGAAGCTCAGACACCTACAGTAAGTATTAGTATTATTTTCATAAGTTTTATAATGAAAAAATAGATTTGGAAAAGTGCTTCTTTTCCAAATCTGCATAAATGTGTTATTTTGTAATTATGTTATTTATGTTTTTTGGTCATTTTCATCTCCAAAATACCAGGGTTTACATGTTACGTTTTATTTTTGTTTTTCTGAAGACATGATCTTTCAATATTAAATGAGATATTACCATCATTTACTCACTACTAAAGTAACCTTTATATAAAATACCTTTTTACAACTACTTGATTGATTTATTGGATGATTCCATTCAACCTTTACTTGAGTAAAAATATGCTGAATTAGTAGCACTCTTGAGTACAATTTTTGGAAACTCTATCCACCTCTTCTTGTTTTATCACATTGTCATGGTTACAAACCCACCTTATCACTCTGAACACACACACCTTGCCTTAACAGAGCAATCTCAAAACTGACTGAAATGTTTGTTAAGCTTGGCAAAAATGCCAATAAATAATGAACTAATTGCAGTTTTCATAGTTGCATAGGTTAACTTGATATTTTGGTTTATTGATTTTAACAATATAAAATCATTTTACAGGAAAGCATGCCATCAGGTAAATAGTTTCTGCTATATTTAGCTCAACGAAACTTCTAGTGCACTTTGGCTGCATATCCTGTTGACGCACAGAACGTTGCACATTCTGAGTAAACATGCTGTGCGGTCTGCCAGACGCATATAAATGGACAGCCACAGCCTACATCTTGCAGCTTAGCCACCGCATGTGGCTGTGCTTCTTTTTTCACAGGAAGTTAAGTGCAAACCCTTGGTTCATGCAAACATTTTTTTTTCATATTTTCATTTGAATTAAAACACCTAATGATAAAAAATTTCCACCTGAAATACGTTTTCTCGTTTTGGTGTCAGAACAAAAGAGAAAACAAACAAATAAAAAAAATTTAACTTTCACAAACTTTCATTTGAGTAATACTTTAAGAGTTATACAGTGGATGATTGTTGCAGTCCAATTGTTTCTTTAGAGATTGCATGGCCTGAGTCAGCAAATTATCTTCACCAGAGCTGTACTTTTATTATTTATTTTCCACCTATAAACATGGAGACACTCATTCAGCAATCCTCTGCATAAACTACTTGTAGTTGACCTGTTTCGCATCCTGTGCAGCAATGTTCAAAGAAAGTACCCAACAATAGACAAAAAGCAGTTAAACATTGTGTTTTTTTTTGTTGCTATTTGAGTATATTGACACAAAAAGATCAGCTTGATAGTTCAGTCAACCGGCCTTCAGTTCCAGAAAGTCCCCAGTGGGTGACTCAAATATGAACACAGAGGTGGTACCATAGTGATATTTTCTGTTTCGACAACTGCATTTGGTCAACAACTTTTGTGGTTGAGCCAGCCGTCCATGTGTTTTTTTTCTCCATTGTATTAACTGTATTTATTTTAAATAAACATTTGTGGACAAAAAATTGATTGGAGTCAATCACACATGCATTTAAACTAATCAGTCATAACCGCCTCCTTCTTACTCATTCAGCAAAAGAACTTCTGCCTGTCAGACCACACAGAAAGAACTTGTGATATAAGTGGGGAGAGTGTCTGTTAGTAACATGTTCATATATCTTTTGGACTGAGTGAGTTTTGGGGTGGAGCTTCCTTCAAAGTGACATTTGGGGAGTTTGAAGGCCATGTAAACACCCCTTACCCTTTACTGTGGCAACTGAGGCAAATCTGAAGTATTTTTATCAGGCTTGATTGCTGTTTTGCTAAGAGTGGGTTGTCTACTACTATTTGGGGGAGTCATTTATGGTACCCAGGAGGGATAGTGGAGTACCCATGGGCTGTGTTAGTACTTAGAGGAGGTTGTTAGTGGTTAAGTTAACAACAGAATAGAAATTTGTGGTGAAAGCAATTGCTGTTTCATTTCTCTTTCGAGTACGTGGCTCAGTTATCTCATGGAAAGGTATAGCTAATCAGAAGAATTGTATTAGCAGTGTTATGTATTCTGCCTATCATAATTGCTAATAATATGATTTTTTTGGTGTATTTAGCAGACAAGAGATTTAACCCTCTGACTACAGGAATTGCACTTCTTTTTCCTGAGTGCTTTTGGTAATCTTATAAGTATGTTTTGTCATTTATGGTGTACATGTGGTGTACATTTCATAAATGAGTTAAGAAGGTTGTTCATTACAAATGACCAGGTTGGCACAATCTTTGCATGTGTTGTTAAAGTCTGCCTAACATAAGCAGCAGAGCTCAGATTCAGAGATAAGAGGACCTCATCCCTGCTCTGAAGTGGTGAGGGTAACAGGCTTACATGCTGACAGCAACCTTTCATCAAAGCATGGGTTTGTCAACCTGATTTGCTTTCTGCACACCATTTCATAAACACAGTGTACCTGACACTTTGAAGATGCACTTTTTAGAAGGCAAACAAGAAATGTATCTTATGTAACCCTGTGTGGTGACAATATGCAGTTTATTTGTTTCAAGCAGCTACATTTCAGGTGGCTGGGTTTCACTTCTTTTCAATAGTTTTTCAAGATTCCTTTCAAATTTGCGTCACTGGTAAATGGAAAAACCCAACTTACTTTGAACAGGGTTGCTACACTTCTCAAAGTAAAACATCATATTATGATATTGTCTGTCTTAGTAGGTTTTGAAGAATGGTGGCAATAAGGTTCTGAGAAAATTCTCATCCGTTATGTTTCCCTTACCTGTTACAGACAGATGCGACCTTACCAAGAGCATGTAGAAAGGTAAATACCCAGCCAGCCTACCTAGGTGGGCCCCATATGGGGAAAAGTAGGGCAGACAATATGGGTCCCACATGTGTTTGTCCGCGGTTTCCCCACACAAGTTTGCCCATGTAGGGTCACTGCCATGTAAGGCCCATGTAGGTGGTGGCCCCACACGGACAAACCCATGTGGGACCCATATTGTCTGCCCTCCTTTCCCCCATATGGGGTCCACCAAGGTATGCTGGCTGGGGATCCTCAGAATAGTGGAAGGCTGGACTTTTCGCTGCATGGCAGAAATAGGTGAGTAGATGAGTTAACCTGGCAACAGTGCAGAAACCAGAAGTAAAAAGTCATTCTGTGATTTTCTGGACAATCTTCTATGAAGAAATGGACCAAGGCCGAGTGTAAACTTAGATCCTAGAGGAGAATTCAGAAATAAAATTCAAGAACAAAGTAAAATAAAAACATAATATGACTAGTCTAGAGTAGCAAAGCAACAAATCTACCTGTGATTCTATGATTGATCAAAAATGACATTTATGTGAGCATAGCTAGAGAAATACTGTAATCTACTTGGCTCTTTATCAAGTCCAGAGGTCCCCAAAGTGCTTCACACTACTTCAGTCATTCAAACAGAGGCAGACATGCTGATGGTGGCAAGTGAAACTTTATTTTACATACCGATGTTTTAACTGAATCTGCATCAGATTTAGTTAGAAAATGTTTTCTAAAAGAATCCTCTTCAATATCTGTTATGACTGGTGTCAGCTGATGAGAATGGATCTATGAAAGATCCATAGCATGAAGTTATGACCTGATTGTTTGGATGAGAAAAAATAAAATAAATATCTTGGTAATTATTTAACCAGATTAGTATAAGAAGTACAGCTTGTGTGAAGGCAGCTGCCTCTATGATAAAGCCCCATGGATATGAACATTTATTAAAGTTGGTCAAAAAACAATATCTGCTCCTTTATTACACTATTTTCCGCCTTCAGACTTATTCATTGACAGTCCCAGTGCCTGTAATAATCCCCTATAGCTTCAGGTTGGGTTTGTTTTCTGTTGAAAATTTTCTGCACAAACAGTGATACTGTGTCTTCATTATGAATGAACAATGCTGAAAACCAGGTTTCATTATAGTAACCTGTCCACACCTAACATACTTTGTTGCATGTTTGGGAATGTTTCAGATTGTTGGTAAATGTTTTAATATCAGCTAAAAACAAAGGAAAAAGCTACTATATTATAAGCATTGTGATAAATTCTTTGTTGCTAGTAGTTTTAGTAGTAAATCTGTTTTGCATAGAATTTAGCTAACTTTAATTACAGCACTGAGTAAACATGTTAAACAACTCAAGGGAGCACACTGTTGCTTCTAATATTACCTTTGCCACTCCCTTTACTACAAATTGATGACTGAACTTTGAAATATACAATAGTTTTTTTCTAACTTCAAAAAGGAAACAATTGTAAAGTAATATAACAGGGACACATAGCTCAAGATATTGAAACCTATAAAAAGCCATTTGTCACTAGCAATTAATTGTAATATTTTACAGCATTGAACTGTGAAAATAAAACTTTCTTTGTTTTAAAATGATAGATATTGTTCATTTTCAACAATACCAAGTTCAAGGTTTAGTAACCTGAACATTTATTACATAAACCTACATTGCGTGTCTGGTGAGTTAACCAAACCTTTGCCAATATATCTTTATTTGAAAAAATTAAAACCTGTATATGTATGATTGTTTTACAAAACCACAAAATCGAAAAAACAAAAATAACTAAGTCTGAAATTATGATGTGTAAAAAGTAACATTTTTATTGAAGATAAGATGAAAATGGGTCACATTCATCAGATTTGTGGGGTGTATGTCTTCTGCGTTTTAACCAATCAGCGTCAATCTCGTTGATGCTGATAACCTAAATCTTCCTTCTAAGTTGAAAATCGACATTCGCGCAGGAGAACGATGACACAATGGCAATGTTCAGAGGACTGTCTGCGTTAATTCTTCTAACAACAATGAGTGAGTTCAAAGAAGATAATTATTTAAATGTGTAAAGCTTTTGTTTTGTTTATAGACCATGTTAGTGTCCTTTTAGATGTTCTGTGGTTTTAATAATGTTGTTTTTTCTTTGTTTTAGTTGCGATTCAAACCCTAACGGTTCCTGACAGAATCCCTCTGACCGAAGCTGATCTCGGTCAAACTGTGAATCTGACATGTAATACATTTGGTCGTGATAATGGATTGTTTTTCTGGTATAAGATGAATTACGGACATATGGTCCAGACAGTTGTTAGTGGCACTTTTAGTGGCTTAAATCTTGATAAGGACTTTCCAAACTCAAGTTTTCAAGTTGAAACAGTGGGAAAGACACATTTTCTCATCATAAAAAATGTCAGCAAAGCAGATGAAGCAACATATTTATGCCAGGCAGGAGCGGCATACAACCTGGCGTTTGTTAATGGCACAAATTTGGTTGTGAATGGTAAGATCTCTTCATTCTTGGTTTCTCGGTGTTTTTGGGTTCATGACTAATCAAATCACATTATTAAAAAATCTTTTTTATTTGCTTTTTCAAACTCAGATTATCAAAATAAGAAGTCTTTTCGTGTGAAACAAACTTCAGACACTGGAACCAGTGCGACTCTGCAGTGTTCATTTCACTCAGAGGAAAAAGAAAAAGAAAACACAGGCCAGTGTACAGATGAACATGATGTGTTCTGGTTTAGAGCAGCGTCAGAATCAAATCCAGGATTCATCTATGCTGGTAAAAAACACTGTGAAAAACAAGCAGGAAGGAGCTGTGAATACCGTCTGTCTAAAACTATACAAAACTCCTTGGACACTGGGACTTACTACTGTGCTGTGGTCACTTGTGGGGAGATCCTGTTTGGAGAAGGAACCAAAGTGGAGACAAGCAAGATTTTAGGTACAACTTTATCTTTTTTCTTGCTTTTGCAATTAAAACATGTGCCTGAAGACTTTAGAAGTAGAAATGTTGTATTTACAGTAAATAAAAAATGTATTGCTAAACAACCATTCACAGATTTTCACAAATTACAAAAAGACGTTATGTTATGTAGTGCAAGAAGCATGGCTCTACTTCTTTTGTCTTGTAAATTAAATGGGTTTGTAAACGTGAAAACAATAACAATACTATGGTATTGCTTTCTTAAGATAATCCATGCCCAAATGCTAATGAATGAAATGAATAAAAATATTTCAGGATTAACATTTTCTACGTTGCAACTACAGAGTAATGGTAAACATTGATTAAAAAAAATAAAGCTCACAATCTGTATATTAAGTTCAGGAAAACCTCTAAGATACATTACATGTGTTGCATAAGATGTAATGTCTATGTTATTATTTTTAGGAGAAGAATTGTTCCCGTATGTTATTGTACTTCTCGGAGGACTTTTGGCTTGTTCTGTACTTGTGAACATCGCTTTCATTTTCCAAAGAAGAAAGCCAAAGCAACTTCCTGAAAGTCACAAAGGTAAATTTCTTGTGCGAGTGTATTATTGACACTAACTTATTTATGTAATATCACATGACTAAAACTATGTAGACCGGGGCCTGATTTAGGAAGATATTGGCCACATTACATAACTGAATGAATTCAATTACATTTTGGGCAGGTAGGTTTCTGCAATTCAACATATTACTGTAAAAAACCCAAACCCACTGGTAAGCCATTGCAAAAGTCTGGGCTAAGCGTATCAGTCATGTCCAAGTCCATTGCGTGGAAAAGTGTAAGTCCACATCTTCACACAGACAGATTGAAGAGCTTTGCTTAATTGTTTCCTTTTAAGGTCTTATATAACATCGGTATGGCGTTATCTGAGATGCTGTGGCCCTCCCCTTCTAGTTCCCTTTAACTGAGAGGCTATAATTTTTCCCTTCAAAAGCCTTACTTCCTGCTGTAAGGGGTTAAAATCTAACCAGCTATTTACCTCTTCAGCACTTAGATCCCTAAATCTCTAAAATATAAACCATCTCCCAATTCATAGAGACTTTATAAGAGAGGATTTTCACAACCTGCATCTGAATGCTCCATCCTGCTTGCTTCTGTGGGTTAACCAGAATAAGTAACCAGATTATAATTAGAAGACATTCATTAAACATCTGCTCTTTCGCCATCACAACTGTCTCTTGGAACTGATCTACAGTTCCAGGAGACCCAGGGATGTTGTTTTAAAGGGCACCTTTTGAGTAAAATTCACTTTTTGCATGTTTTTATACTTCCATTTGGGTCTAAACTGCTTCCAATAAAAGGCCAAATGTTTAAACAACAGCCAGATGTTTTTTGGCAATAAGTTAATGTTTTGTAGTGTCTGGAAAATTAGCTGTTTCACAAAGCTCCTTATTGTTAAGTCACAATCGATGAGTACCGCACCATCTCCCGGTAATTTAATCAGAGTTGTAGCATGTTGGTCTTACTTTTCTTGACTTGATGGAACAAAAGCTTCAGAAACTGCAATTAATGCACTTTTCCTTTAACAGAAGATACAGCAGTCATGTCTCTTACTGAACTGGATGAGGATCAACTATGCGATGTGGTAAAAATTATTTTTAATGTTCTATGAGCAAAAGTAGCAAAGAGTGCACATGTTCCCTATTGACAACAACAGTTTTGCATTGAAATAGAAAGGCAAAAAACACCACTTTGGACAGGAAGAATTGCAAACAGTGCATAAATGGAAATGGTGGGCGATGTGAGATACTTGATTGCAGAAAAATCCTGGGAAAAAGCAAATGAATTACAATCCATTTTATTTTGTTTAACACATAATGTTTTTTTGGAGATTAGTTTTGTATAAAAGTGCTAGTTTGTGTAAAGAAAACAAGCTGTGAAACATGCTAAAACACTGACACTGATGAAAACATAGCATCTATTGCAGCAGCTTATTACTTGTTTTAAGATTACTGCATTAACAATGTCAGTCACTGCCAGATTAGACCAAAACCATTTCTGTTTCTTTAAACTGGTTAAATAGACACTAATTGAATAAATAATTGAAGAAAATATATTTTGTATACAAGACTAAACGCTGATGTCTCACCTATTTTAGCAGGATGGTGAAGAGGATGGGTCGAACTATGTGGCGCTAAATTTCTCCTCACGAAAACCTATAAGATGGAAGAATAAGAGGGAAACATCAGACAACTGCACATATTCAAACATTAAACTGTCCATGAAAGGCAGCAGCCATGAAAGGGATAATGTAAAATAAACATAAATGTGACCTCTGGGTTGCTTATGATAATTGTAAATATTGATTTTGAGGGATGATCAAATATTTGGTGCAATGTTGTTTTGTACTAGCATTTTCTACCGCCTTAGTATAGAAAGCTTTTCCCAGACTTTTAACATAGAAATGTGTTTATATATTTTGTCGTATGTTTTATTTATTTTATGCTTGTTTGATGAAAAAGAAAGAAAATTGATTTGTGGAATAAAAATAGAGACCACGTTCAGCTTTTGTTATCCATTAACCTTTTAGTGAGCATTTGTTTTTATACATATATATTTTAAAAGCATTGAAGAAAAAAGAAATGGACATTTTGATTTTATTGCAGTTTCTCATTTTGTGTACTGCGAGGAAGTTGTAACAGTTGTTTGAAAAAAAAAAAGAAAACAGATTTGTCTTATTTTACACAATAAAAATTCATTAAAGAAAAAAAGACATGTCTAAATCGCTTTAAGTTATTGTTATTGTATTGTATTTTATTCACAATTTCTTTTTGTAGTTATACCTGAATTTTTGTTTGTTATGCATGTTTTGCTATCTTGTTTTTCCTATCTGTTGTATTTTGCTGTTATGGAAAGACTTACCAAGTTTTTTACTCATGGTTTGTTTGATTCATGTTTTGTTATGGCATTCACGTGACCTATAAGATTCTCAGTTGTGAGGTGCTCATTTTTAAATATCATAATTTTTCTTATATTAGACACTTTGTCATGGGGAAGCAGATTATCTTGGTTGTTTTATTTCAGAAATGGGTAATCCCACTCACTGCACCATCACTAACAATAACAACTGTTTTCTGGTTTCTGAGCCACTTTAGGAGGAAGCTCTTTAGGTCTTGCCTCATACTTCTTGTTGATGATGGAAATAAACCTTTTCTTACCAGTCAAAACATAGAGGACTTGATTTTTATCACATTTGATCAGACTCAAGTTACAGTGAGTCTGTTTCAACAACCTGTGAACTATTCAGGTGACCTCTTTTTTTGCACCATTTTCCTCTCAGACATTGTTTAGTAAAAAAAAAGTTTCAATAGTTTTCAGAGACCTTAATTGTGCCTATTATAGTCCCTTGAGTTTATAGCTTCATGTTACATGAGATTGGTTAATTGAATTAAGCAAATTATCCTGCTGTCGTACAAACAGTAATGGATCTTTAGTACAGATGAACTATGCTGAAAACCAAACAGGTTTCATTATAGCAACCTGAATTTGCAATCACCAACTCAACAGGTTGTTTTTTGAGGTTGAGAACAATTCAGGTTGTTGGTAAAAGTTTTAATCTCAGTTATTCATAATTCATAGTTGCTGGTTTCAACTGTAAATCTTGAACGAAACGTCTAAAAATAACACATTTATTTAGAAAGTCTGTTTGGGACAGCCTTCAGCAAACTTTAAGACATAACATTGAGTAAACATGTTAGACAACTTTAATGGAGCACAGGTAAATTTGGATTGTTACTGTTAATATTATCGTGTTCATCAAAGACAGACCCCAAGCTATCCGGGACATATTGCTCATCCTAAACAATTATCAACAAATGCAAACATTTGCATGATTCATATACTTTTGTTAAGCCAATAAAGGTAGACTGTGATTGTTCTACAAAACCACAAAAAAATTAAGCCAAGTTTTAAACTCCTCCTTACAGTCATGTATGAGAAGTTGTACTTTTATTGCAGATTAGATGAAAAGCGGGTCATTGCTTTACATATTTGTGGGACGTGACCTCTGCATGTTACCCAATCAGAGTGATTTCCATCTCGTCAACGCTGATAACAAAATTTTCTAACTTGGTTGAAAGACATGAATTGTGCAAGACAAAGGTGACAGAATGACAATGGTTGGAGGACTGGCTGCTTTCATTCTTCTGACCACAATGAGTGAGTTCAAAGAACATAACTGCTTAAATGTGTCAAATTTTTGTTGAGTTTTATATTATTTTAGAGTACTTTTTACTGTTGTTCTGTGTTATAATATGGCTGTTATTTCTTTGTTTTAGGTGTGGTTCAAACCTTAGAAGTTCCTGACAAGATCCCTCTGACCAAAGCTGAAATCGGTCAAACTGTGATTCTGACATGTAATGTAGGCAGAGAAAATGCGTTGCTTTACTGGTATAAGATGAATTACGGACATGTGGTCCAAACAGTTGCTGGAGGCAAGTTTGATAAAGTAAAGCCGGTCGAGCACTTTCTAAGCTCAAGTTTTCAAGTGGAAAGAGAGGGAAAGACACATTTTCTCATCATAAAAAATGTCAGCAAAGCGGATGAAGCAATATATTTATGTCATTCAGGATCAGCATACGAAATGAAATTTTTTAATAGCACAAATTTAGTTGTCAATGGTAAGATATCTTTTTTTAAGGTTTTTGCTGATTTCGGATTTATACCTAAAATGATACAAGTTTTTATTTACTCTTTTTATAAAACTTTTTTTTTCATACTCAGATTCTCAAAACAAGAAGTCTTTCAACGTGAAACAAACCTCAGACATGAAGCCGATTTCGCTTGGAACCAAAGTGACTCTGCAGTGCTCACTTTTCTCGGAGGAAAAAGAAAAAGAAAGCACGGACCAGTGTACAGATGAACATGATGTGTTCTGGTTCAGAGCAGCGTCGGAACCGAATCCAGGATTCATCTATGCTGAAAAAAAACAATGTGGAAAACAAGCAGGAAGGAGCTGTGAATACCGTCTGTCTAAAACTATAGAAAACTCCTCGGACACTGGGACTTACTACTGTGCTGTGGTCACTTGTGGGGAGATCCTGTTTGGAGAAGGAACCAAAGTGGAGACAAGCAAGATTTTAGGTACAACTTTATCTTTTTTCATCTTTGAAATTAATTCACACATGCCTAACAAGTTCAGAAGTAAATGACAAATGAGTTGCTTTGTAGTCACTGTGATTGTTAGCCATACAAACCATTTGAGAAAATGCCACAGCAATGATTTATTAAATCCCTATAGTACATTTAGGAAAGCCACTAAAACAGTATTAGTTGTGTTACATTATATGTAATGTCTATGTTTTTATTTTTAGGAGAAGAATTGTTCCTGTATGCTATTGTACTGCTTGGAGGACTTTTGGTTTGTTCTGTACTTGTGAACATCACTTTGATTTTCCAAAGAAGAAAGCCAAAACGAGATTGTGAAAATCGCAAAACCTATAAAGGTAGGTTTGTTGTGTGTGTATAATATTTACTCTAAATCTTTTGTTTAATTGCACATGTCTTAAGCTACATGCACTGGGGTCAGATTTAAGAAGATATTCGCCACATCAATCATAGAAATGAGTAATTGGATGAACTCAATAAAATTTTGTGCAGGTTTCTACAACTGAAATAAACAAAGTCCCTTCAGCATATTTTTTCTTTGGAAATCCCAAACCCTCAGAGCTCCAGGCTGTGGCCCTGGTAAGCCATCCTAAAAGTCTCAGCTTAGCGTTCCAGTCATCTTCAAGTCCATTGCATGTAAAAGTTTATTTCCTCTCCACACACAAAGACTGAGCTTTGATTTGTCTTGTACATATTAAGGTAAAAGACAAATATAAGAATAGCAGAACACCTAATTGTCTTTTCACCACTTATAAAATAGGGGACTTGATGGTCAAAAGGATGATTACTGCAATTAATATCTTTTTTTTAAACAGAGGATACAACAGTCACTACTCTTACTGAACTCGAAGAGGATCAACCATGCAGTGTGGTAAAAACATTTTTTTTTCTATGTGCAAAAATAACAATAGTTTCCTCCATGGTTTTTATGCAGGACAATCACATTGCAAAAGCAGAAAATAAGAATTCAAAGATAATGGCAGTATAGCTACGTCAGTGGACATGTTTAGAAAAGAAACTCAGCTAGCACGGACAAACAGATTGGCAGAAACGGCTCAGTCAAGAATTTTCTTTTCTTCAAAGAAATAGATACAGAAGCAGTTGGCAAAGCGTACCTTCTATGAATAGAAAAGATAACAGAATTGACAGGAATAATTGCAAAAAATGTATAAATGAGGAAGGAAAAACTGGCAGTGTGAAATTTTATGTAATCAAGTTGTACTTGATTACATTAAATTCCTGAAAAAGATGCAAATGAATTAGAACTTGTTTTATTTTGTTCAACATATTGTATCACTTGTCACTTGGAACCAAAACCCTTTCTATTTCCGTTAATAAAAACATGGGCATTTTTGGAATAATTGAAAACAGATCTAATTAAAAAAGGATACATTTTCTATAACAAACTGAACACTAATGTCTCACCAATTTTAGCAGGATGGTGAAGAGGATGGGCTGAACTATGTGGCACTAAATTTCTCTTCACGAAAACCTACAAGATGGAAGAGTAAGAGGGAGACATCGGACGACTGCACATATTCTAACATTAAGCTGTCCATGAAAGGCAGCATCCATCAAAGGGACAGTATAAGATGAACATGTGTACAAAAACATTTGACTTTTCTATATTTACATTATTTGGAAATATTCATTCTGAGGGCAAATCAAAGATGTCTCACAATAATGTCGTTGTACTTTAGCATTGCCAGATACTTTAGCATAGAAAGCTTTTTCCAGGCTTTTAAAATGTAAATGCTAATATCTTACATGTTTTATCATATTTGTCTTAAGCTTGCTTGACAGAGAATAAAGACATTTTATGTGACATCGAGTCATGATAATGTTGTGTTAATATGGAAGTCCATTAGCCTATTACATTTTTTAAATATAGTTTCTTGTTCTGTGTGCTGTTAAAGCATGGTAACAGTTGTTGAAAATATATAAGAAAACAGTGTTTTCTTATTTTACACAATTACATTTTATTAAAGGAAACAAATTTGTAAAACAGTTTTTGGTTATTAAAGTGCTCTATGTGTATACATGTAAATGTGGTTTATTGTATATTTTTCAGATTTCTTTTTATAGTCATATCTCATTTTACATTTATTGTTGTCTGGCAACATGAGGTCTTTCTTCCACCTGTGTCTCAATTCTGGTGCATATTTGTGTTGTGTGTATTCATTGCCTTACTAGGGTTTAATAAAACTCTTATTTTCTTCTTTGACCTATTGTCTTGGCCCTGTTATGGGCTGGTGGTCTTTCAGGTACAATGAATTTCTATTTCATTAACCGCCATGGTGGTGGTGAAGCACCTGGTAATGAGCCTCTGGAGTCTGAAAAACTATGTACATTTAGTTACTAAATTATTTCAACTCTTGTCTCCACATGCAGCTCTTATGAAAGTGATTAACATAAGAGTTAAGTAAAGAAAATAAAGGGTCAAATCAACAACTTCGTAATTACTGGCATGTTTTTTCATCAGTTTATAACATTTATATTTGATTGATACAGTTAACGTTATTCAAATCAGCATACTTTTTGTACAAAATGTACAGCAAATTACTTAAATCATGAATAGGAAACAACATAGCAAGATCATTGCTAAGACAGAAAAAAAGAGATTAAAAATGGCATTTGAAACAAATTCAATAAAAGACTTGTCTTAGTCTTTCAATCTGGCACTAAACAGTGTAAACCTATGGGCAGGTACTCTGTTTTTCTAAATGTACTGGGTCAACAATCCCAGTCATTCAATTCAGATAATACAACCACTTCCATGACCATGGTAGTACAAATTCAACACCTATGCATGCAGGTTGTCTCTAAAAGCATTTGTGAAAGAATAATTTGCTCTAAAGACATTACCATGAAATCCAGCATGGTGCTGTGATAGGATACGCTCTGTGCAACAAGCAAAGTACAGAAATTTCCTCACCAGTGGAAGCAGTGGGAATGACAAAGTGGTAGGCTACTTAAAGCAACAGGACAGTTCAGCAGCAGATGCAGGGGCTGCCAACTGTCTGCAGAGACAATGACTGCAGACCTCCAATTTAATGTGGCTTTCAGGTAGTATCATGGAAAGTGATAGAGTTTCAAGGAGACCGAGCAGCCTTAAGTCACCGAGTTCAATGGAAAGCATCCAATGCAGTTGTGTAAAGTACTTGAGAAGTGCTGAACTTTTTGCCAGAGGGCCGCAGGGAGAACAAACCAATGACGAGGGTGGAAGGGTCTGATTTCCTGAACCCTGGTCAGGTAGAGACTGCGAGCATAGTCAAGGATGGAAGGAGGCGGTCCTGAAGATTCTCTCACCTGTCCTCACCAATCTCCCTGTACATTCCCAGTCAGAGATATTACATGCCCAAGTCAGACAGAGATGCTGCTAGTCCAGGGGTGGGCAATCCTGGTCCTCGAGGGCCGGCGTCCTGCAGCTCTTCGATGTCTCCCTGGTCCAACACACTTGAATCAAATAAGTGAATCACCTCCTAAGTGCAGTCAGGTTCTCCAGAGTCCTGCTAATGACCTCATTATTTGATTCAGGTGTGTTGAAGTAGAGACACATCTAAAAGTTTCAGGAGACCGGCCCTCGAGGCCTGGAGTTGCCCACCCCTGTCCTAGTCAGTGTGCTCTTTATTGTCCCTCTGTAGAAAGTGGTAAGAATGGGTGAGGAGAAGTGTGTTCTTCTCATGGGATATAAGAAGTAAAGACTTCGCTGTGCTCTCTTCACCTGGCCAGAAGTTTGGAGGGACCAGGTAAAAGTGTCTGTGATCTGTATCTCGAGGAATTTACTGTTGCTGATTTTTTTCTGAAATTAGCAACAATTTATTTGTTTTGTCGATATTCAGGACATATAGTTATTCCTTTCAGCAGTTTAATATTTAAAAAAAAATGTTTTGAAGATAGATCTCGCTCTGACTAAATGCTTTGTTTATATAAGCTCTGGTGATCAGTACATTTTATTTTTGCTCGTACATTGAGTGGTCATTCTGAGAACTAGTCAATGTAATAGCTTCTCATTGTGTGGAAACCTGAACATCTGTGATAAAGTCAAAGTGTGTCCCCTGTATGTCTTAATATTACCTAAGAACCTGTTGGTGGTGCTATCTGAGAAGCTACAAGTTCAACAAACATGTTATTAATTTTCTGACTACCAAAGACATGTATGTCAATTATTATTTCACCCAAATTGTGAACGTACTTTATTAATCAAAGAATTACATCCAGGTCAGAGTAAAACATGACTATTAGCCACAAATATCATAGTAATTGCAAAAAAAACTGGAAGCAATATAGTTTTCAAGGACAGAAGCTCATTGTGGTAGAAAGAAAACTTTGTGTCTTTTGAGAAAACCAATCAGATGCACTTGAGTGTCTGGATCGCCACACCTCCTCCTGTTACTAAGGCATCAAGTGTCTTTATGTGGACAGTGTCAGCATGACTCTGTTATGGATCACAGTCTTTCTTCTTCATCAAGGATGTAAGTACTTACTTTTTTTCAGTTCGGTATTTGCATTTTATATGGTCTTTTCACCCTCACATGATTACTTTTATTTTTAACCCAGATGCTATGGTTCCAGTGGTCACCGTTCAGCTTGGTGAAGCTGCAACTTTTACTTGTGATGTGATGAATAAATTTCAGACCACCACTTGGCTTCAGTGGTACAAGCAAAGTGCTGGAGATACTATGAAATTAATTACGATGCAGCGAAAAAACGTCAAACCCAGTTTTGGACCAGAATTTACTTCAAGATTCAGCACAACAAATGATGGAAAAACAAGCAACCTAACAATTCTGAGGACAGTTCAACAAGATGAGGGGATGTATTACTGTGCTCTTATAGACTGGACAGAATCTATTTGGAGAGGGACTCATCTGATGGTAAAAGGTACTGGCGAGATCTCAGTATTGCTATGTTTAGAAATCTTTGTTCTTACTACAGAAAGGAAAATAAAAAAAGTAAATCACAAAATATATGAATCTGCAGTATATGTGTATAGTGCAACTGCATAAATGAAAAAAAAAAATTCGTCAAAATCAGCATATATGTCAACATGTGAACAAATATTTTGTGTTTCAGCTGCATAAATGTTTTATATTTATCATTATTTTTAACAGAAGCTAACAAACAACCTTTCTGAAATATTCAACATATCTGCTGTAGTTCATTTGTTCGTGTTTTTTATGTCTCCAAATTGTCTGCTAATTTCAAAATGTTTAAACAACTGCTTTCAAAGATGACTGATTTTTTTTAGGCTAGATGAAACCAGATTACATTATTTCTGACTTGAAGTTGCTTTGATACACACTAAATGTTTCTAAGGGCTTTTCTAATTCATTTAGAAGCATTTATTTTTAAGTAGTGCGCATTGAAAGCTTCAAAATTAAAATAATTATAGCTGGCTATTATGTATTAAATACAAGAGGTCTTACTCTTTAAAAATAATATTATTATTTTTATTGTCACAGGAACGTCAAACTCATTGACCTACACAATACTCGACTCAGAGAGTCTGCAGTGTTCAGTCGTCCTGGAGTACTGGAACCACTTCTGCTTAAGAGATCTCAGCGTGTTCTGCAAATCTCAACCAAATATCATATACACTCAAGGAAAAATAAATAATTGTGAGAAAAGTCCTAATGCCGGGAACATCAGTCTCTCTGACCTTGAGAATTACGACTGCGCTGCTGCCACATGTGGAGAAATTTTATTCAGAAATGAAATCAGAAAAGAAGAAGGTAGTATATATGTAACATATATAATTTGTAAACAGAGGCATAAATATTTTCAAAATGCACACATTTATTATTATTTTTTATCTTATTCAGGTCAAAGTTACACAAATTGGATCCTGTTCATAATAATCTGTTTGGGAATTTCTGTGATTGTAAATATAATTTTGATTTGCAACCAAATATTTGCACGTAAAATATTTAAAGGTAAGTGTTACTTACAAATTAGATCAATTTATTCTACTAATTTCTTTAAAAATATACCAGAAACTGAAAACCTTAATTCATGTAATGCATTTAAATAGAAGCTATCTGAGATGCTACAAATGATAAGAAATGTAACAGGTACAATATATGCTGCTGTTTGTTCAGTGTGTGCAGAAAAACCCTCAGGAGAACAAAAAGATGAAACTGTAAGTAACAATTGCAAATAAAATCTGTTATTTGGTTCAAATATCTATTTTTATAGTCTAGTTTTCAATATAATTAAACATGAAATTAATTTTTTCTGCACAGCCTGATGAAGGACAGGATATGAACTATTCTACATTACATTTCTCTGGTGGAAAAACATCAAGAGGCACGAAGAAGAAAGAGTCGAAGACTGAAGAAATTGTATATTCACAAGTCAAACGTTCAGTTTGAATGGATGTCGTGAGGAATCCTTTTCTAATACATGAATACAGTGTTGTGGGAAATTATAAAGGAAAACTGCGAACATGAATAAAAGTAAAAAAAAAAAAAAAAAATAAATCTGTACTTTCTTGCCCTAAAATTCCCTTTTTTTATAATGTAACATTTCATGTTTACTTTTGCATAAATTTATTATAAGTATTCATACATGTTACATGTTAGAGGTTTGTGTTACAGGCCTTATAAAACAAGCATTTCATTAAGCTTGCTGTAAAGTTGTATGCAAGCCGTAATTTTAAGCTCTTTCTGTGTAAACTCCCAAAATTAAAACATAAACAATCTGTCTATTGATGAGACACTTTTAATTTATCTGGCATGGAAACACTCCTTTGATTTTGTGACATTAAATATAACTATTATAATTGCTATCACTTTTAATAGAACATAGGTAACAGGTCAGAAATGTTTGATGGTGAAGTTTCACACAATGCAGTTTTTCCTGAATGTTCACACAAGGATTTACCGTTATGGGGAAGCTTAGAAATAAACCAAGTTGCTGTCTGATAGCTTACTTGCCGACTGATTGATTGAATTCATAGAACGCTTTTCTGGTCATACTCTTCACTCATAGCCACATTCACCCAATCGCTCTCATATTCATACGCAGATTTGCAGACAACTTGGGGTTAATTGCCTTGCAGAAGGCAGAAGCTGGAGTTGAGCCCACAACTTTCAACTGCTCTTACCACTGAAGCACAGTTACCCTCTCGCCACCTGCTTTTTTGTGTCATTTCAAACCCCAACTTTGTGGCATGAAGACACTTGCCATACCTTAAAGTTCACAAACCCAAAGCAACCACAGAATCGTCCAAATTATAACATTGTACTCATTTTCAGGAGAAGGACACATGCCACATCAATGTCTCTGAAAAAGAAAGTAATTCAAAAGCTAAATTTTATTAACTTCTTTCAGTTTGCATGGTGGTTATACTGTGAAGTCTTTCTTTTTGTCGAGGAGAGAGGGAAGTCACATATAATGCAGATCTGTTGTTCACAGAATTTGATTTAAGCATGCCAGGGAATGTGTGCTTGTGTAATGAGGAAAAGAGTTGTCCTACATTGGTGTGCTTAATAGGTATACATCTGCTTTTCTCAAGAGAAAACACATAAAAACGTGACTTAGCTAAAAGCAAAAAATTATTAAAAGTCTTTCAGAGAGATGCAACATTCGAAATCACAATATGTTCGAGATATTGGGACATTATCAGAGAACCATCAAACGTTTCTTATAAATTTTTAGCACAGTTGCAAGAAACATTTTAGAAATAAAATCAACAAACAAGAAGAAAAAGAAAAAAAAAATCTAAATATTTTAAATAAATCAAACCTGAAACAAACCATATTCCTGCAGTGCTGTTACATACCAGAACTAGATTTGTGAATCAATGCTACAACAATTAATTATTCATTGAGACAAAGGACTAAACATTAACTCTGAATACCTAAAGGGGATTCTCTGAAAGGTTGGAGAAGGAACATTGGGGTTTTTCTCAAATTATAAATCTTTAACCTTAACATTTGGTCTCTTTCCTCTGGTTGACAGATAAACGCATGAAAATAACTTAATTTTTGGAAAAGTAATTAAGAATTTACAGCCTTCACAGACTGACAGTTTTTCCTGTCCCGGTACTGTTGGAGATGTAATGATGACACACCTTGATTTTAATCTGTGGTGCGGTTTGGCACCTCTCAAAGAAGTGTTGAGTCCCTTGACCTCAGATGTTGAACTTCCTGCTCCTCTTCACTCCTCGGTTCAACACTCTTTGGTGTATCTCCAGAGTGGAAATGGGTGTTTCCAGCTTACTATAGTTATTGGAGATTGTGCTGTTCATCTAAGCTGATTAAAAAATTACTCAGTGAATAAAACAAAACTAAATTTTAGCTAAGTTCACCCAAGCTTGTTTAGTCTGACCCTGCACAACGTTTTGTTTCAAAACGTTTCAGCACAGTAGAGTAGCTCTCTTTGCCATCTCCAGCTGTACTGGTCATTCTTCTCTGGCCAGTGAAAGATGGCCAGAGAAGAAGGCTTTGATAAAAAAATGGCTTTTTTTTGAAAGCCATTTGTTTAAGTTTTTAAAGGGAGAATGCCCCAGAAATAAATGACAAGAACCAGCGTGAAGCAAAATTGAAAATTCAAGACTGAACTGAAATATTCTTAATATGGGGAAAATACAAACATATAAATTGTTGGGAGTTTTAACCTTAACAAACAAACTATTACTTGAGGAGAAAATTTTACACAATGTTCCAAATACTGTACATTTTTGCATGCATGAATATTTTCAAGGCCTGTATTTATCTGCTTATTAGCACGACAAGAATGAAAAATTTGACAGGATTTTCTGGTTTGGTCTTTTTAAGCCATGTTCTAATTTTATGTGAATTTTAAGTCTGACCCTTCAGTAACAGAGTTGTTGGTTTTTTCCATCGTCAGCGTTCTGAATTGAGTCAACATTGCTTTCGCTAAGGCCATAACTTGAACACTTTTGCAGGAAAAAGTGAGTGAGGCAGGAAATACAGTGATTCGCCTTCATCGGTGTGAAATTGCCCCACTTCCTTTAGTCTTTTAAGCATCACAGGAGTGTAAAGAGTTGTGTCAAGATGCTTCTGCTTTGGGTCACAATACATGTTCTTCTTCATCAAGGAAGTAAGTATAATTTTCCTCTAAATATTAAACAATTTATCATTTTGTATCTTGCATGTCAACTGTGTATGCAGCTTTATAGTGATTGTTGCATTGGTGATGTTACTGCAAGTAGATTTTTGCAGTCAAAAATTCACTTTCTTTCTCTACCAACTTTATGATTTTCTTGATTGATATTGTTAGCAGCTCTTATTTGGAGATCAAAATCAATCTCCATAGTTATGATCTAAAACTTTGGCATCAATATATTTATGTTCTTTAAATAAAACAGGGTGTTTGAGAAAATATCAGCACATAAATACAGGACTCCATATTTTATATGCTAAATTCAGAGTCTTTAACTTACAACATAGAATGGAAAATGAAACACTGAAATAACTCTGACAATAAAAATGACCAAAACCTTCTGTTTATTAGCTTTCTGTGAGGAGGAAGGATCATTTTTACATAATGCATTGCTTGGTTCAGACCTAAAACATCATAGAATAAAGCCTTGATTCAGTAAAAATCAGATATTTTATTGGCAGAGACACCCATCCATTCTTTAGAGAATACATTTTGCATTGAACATCAGCCCTATTGTGGCAGGAAGTGCTTTTTGATTCTAAGAAAGCCTTTGAAATAGTGGATTACGAAACATCTCTATTTCACGTAAATGTCAAATCTTTCAACGAAGACAGTGTGAAAATGACTTTTCTATGGACCACAATCTTTTTCCTTCATAAAGGATGTAAGTGCTACATAATCTGAAATATTATGTAGCATTATGTATTTCTATAATAATTTAGGCATTTACCTATTATTTTAAGTTTGTTTCTTTGGATTTTCTTATACTAAACATTATTCTCATTGTTTTTTTTAATGCAGATACCTTGGCTCCTGTTGTTACTGGTCAACTGGGTCAACCTGTGACTTTTACATGTGTTTCTACAAAGATCATTGAGTGGCTTCATTGGTACAAGCAAACTGAAGGAAATACTCTAAAATTAATTTTAATGTCACGAGCACGAACAAGCCCCATCTATGGACCAGGATATTCAGATTCAAGTGTCAAGATAACGTATGATGACAAAATTAACAACTTGACAATTCTGAAAACCACCAAAGAAGATGAAGGAATGTATCACTGTGCTCTTATTAATTGGCTTGAAGTTACTTGCACTGGGATTTATTTATCATTAAAAGGTAATTATGTAATTCAATGCACTTTATTTTGTTTTGTGAAATTAATGGAACTTTAAATGTAAATGGAAACTTATTTGTAGCAGATTTTGAAATATTTTGCCATGATGATATCTATTAGCGCTGAGCTCCATCCTCTCCACCCAGAAGAATCTCACTTCAGTAAAAGTATTATCCTTTCATAACCTTAAAACCAACATGGTTTTAGGTAAAATGCAATAACTGTAAAATGTATTTGCTAAAGCTTGATCAAAGGACAAATATAATCAACAATTGATTTTGAATATTAGGAATAACACACTGCACCTTTTTCTTCTTCTGATATATTAACGATATCTTCATTTATTTAGAAAACAGTGAAACAACATCAAGCTACCATGTTGTTCAGCAGCCAACTGTTTTGGATATAGATCGTAAAGAAACGTCTGAGACTCTGCAGTGTTCACTCGTCTCTCAGACTGAGACAGAGACTTGTACAGGAGAGCCCAGTGTGTTCTGGTTCAGAACTGGACCAGACAAGAACTCTCCCGATGTCATCTACACTGACGGAAAAATGCCTGAAAATTGTGAGAAGATGTCAAACACCCAGAAGAAATGCAGATATAACTTCTCTAAGAACATCAGCTCCTCTGATGTTGGGACTTATTACTGTGCTGTGGCCACATGCAAAGAGATATTTCTTGGAAATGGAACCAGAATCGAAAGCGGTATGATTTGTTTTGCATAATGCTACTACAGAACATATATGATTGATGTCATCTCTTTATTAGAGACCATGACATGTCTCTTTATCTCTTTGTTTTCAAGCTCATTCATCATGCTATGAAGTTATGCTGCTTCTGGTGATCACAGGAATCTGCTTGACCATTTGTGTGATTGTGATTATTATTTTAATCTCTTGCCGAACCCAAACAACACCAAGCAGAAACTTTAGAGGTAAGTATCGATCAAGTTAACAGAAATCTATAGGCAATTAGGATAATTTCAGGATCCAAATTGCTTTTTGAACCCTGTGTTTAGAAAGCTCCTCATCAAGAGCACAACACAATGACATGAACCAACCAGATGATATGGTGAGTAAACACACCTAGTTGTCTGCTCAGTTTGTAAAATTGAAATATAAAAACACAACTGGATATAAGAAAATACTATAATTTATATTTTGGTTGAAATGTTATGTTTCCACTCAGATAGAAGATGGAGGTCAGACGTCCTATGCTGCCTTGCATTTCTCCACAGAGACGACGAAGAGAGAGCTGAAGACTGAAGAAAGCGTATATTCAAATATCAGAGAATTGATTTAAATATAATCATACTTAATACATTTGGAAAGTCCCTTCTGAGAAGCAAATATTAAATATGCTTTTTATTAAAACCACATTTCTGTATTAAAAATATTTTTATTGGTCTGATATAATATTTTAATATTAAATGTTTTGTTTTAACTAGTTGTATGTCAGAAAACATCATAATTAACAGAAATAAAGACAGCCTGTATATAGGTAGATCTGTGACTATATAACATTTCAGTAATATTCTAAAGTACATTTTAACAAATGCTAAAATTAAAAACGTGAAAATACAACATTGTTTTAATTTTACTCTAACATTTTAGATCAACAAACCTCCTGCTACAAGCTGACACATATTTTCCCCAACACTTGTAAACTTTCTTTTGTTGAAGCAAACAATAACAAAAATTCAAAATTTTGACCTAAACACCAAAGAGAACTTAAAGAGGATTACAAGGAGAGCAAGACATGAAACACAGGCAGCATAAAGAAGGGAGCAGCAATAAAGAATGAAAATCAGTTTAGCTTAATTAGGAAAAGGAGCCGAATTAGACATTAAATACGTTAGTGTTTACACGGCTGAGCAAAGTGTAAACGCGAGAGAATAACCAATATACATCAGTGATGTGCAGACATCACGACAAGTACAATCAGCACTAACAATCATGATAATAACAATAGTAATAATAATAATAATATTAATAATAATAACTGGAAATCAATTTGTCTGTCTGCTTCTTTACTAAATCTCCTGCTTTCTGTCTGGGGCTGATTCACAATGGTGTCTTATTGAACTGTCTGGGCCTCCGAGTTCAACATTTTGTATCAAAATATGTTTATCACTTGGACATAGACCTGATCTCCTCCCTGAATTGTACAACAACTGCATGAAATTGGACAAATTACTGTTTAATTTGTCCAATTAAACAATAATTTTTTTAAATTATTGTTTAAATAACAATAATTTAAAAATGCTTTAGTCACTCATATTTTTATGCAATCTTATAGTTCAACTGACTGAACAAAGTATTTGAAGTGCAGTGACGGTCTACAGTTCAGCAGCATCTAAATTGTTTTGTTCAGAATTAATTGTGGTGATGTACAGAATTAAAGTCAGGAAAACCTTGTCTCTGTTCAAATATTTATGTATCCAAGTGCGCCATTCCCAACCCCCACATCCGCACAACCCCTGTCACCGCTGCCATTTTTGACACAACTAATGATGACACACCTTAATCTTAGTTTTTGTTGTGGTTGTGTCATCTATAAAATCCCTTCTTAAAAAACATCATACAAATTGTTAGAGGCAAGTATTAATCAAATAAATAGGACTTTCATTTCAAGAGAGAAAAAATGATGATAATTTCAGAATGTAAATTGCTTTTTGAACCTTGGGTTTAGAAAGCACAACACAATGACATGAACCAACTAGATGATATTATGAGTAAACACAATTAGTTGTCTACATAGTTTGTGAGTTCAAAATGGAAAAATCTCAACTGGATATAACAAAATTACTTTAATTTATATATATTTTTAAATTTTATGTTTCCACTCAGACAGAAAATGGAGGTCATACGCTGCCTTGCATTTCTCCACAGAGATGACAAAGAGAGAGCTGAAGACTGAATAAAGTGTATATTCAAATGTCAGAATCGATTTACATATAATCATGTTTAATAAATGTGGATATTGTTTCCAATGAAACTTGATGTCAGTTTAAAAGTCCCTCTGAGAAGCAAGTATTAAACATGCTTTCATTTAAACCATATGTCTGTATCTGATCATCTTAAATGTTTTTTTATTAGTTGTATGTTAGAAAGCATCATAACTAACAGAAATATGCTAACAATGAAGAAAATTAGCAAAGTCTTTATAACTAATTACCAAAGGGAACTTACAGGAGTCCATGCTTCATGTCCAGGAAAAGCTGGACATGAAGCATGGACTGTATAATGGTGGAAGTAGTGATAAGCAATGAGAAACAGAGGTTATGAATTGAGGAAAGGCGTAGATTTGGACATTGGATCCAGAGGAGACGAGACTTTGAGGATGAAATTTGTTGAAGGCATCAGAGTTGTAGGTGTCACCCTAATGAAGCTGATAAGGATCATCTGTAGCCCAGTGCTCTACAGCAGAGATACTCTCTGGGATAGATGGATCTCTACCAAAGAGGAATAAAAACACCCAACACACCAGAATCCTGACAACATTTATGGATTACACATATGCTGTCCATGTTAATGTTACACAGTCTGGGGAGAGGCAGAAAGTGCTATGCTGCACTGATAGGGGGCAGTGCTGAGCCCCATAATGGGCAACAGGTACCTTTCATGCGTTGGAGTTGAAAGGTACCTTGGAGAATTACAAAATTTACAACAGGTATACAAATTTTTCAGGATGACTCTTCTTCTTGGTGATCTTCACTAAAACGTTTAAAATATAAAGCCAATGAAGATTTTTTGTGATGGAGATATGTAAGTGCACAGGCTTCATATAAATACAGGTAAGATCATACACAATTTTTTATTTTAATCATAAAGAGTGCTAATCCAAAAAGCCAAAATAAATAAGGAAAAAATACATTTTGGCCTTATATGAAATATTATTTTACTACTCTTGTGTTTAATATTGTTGAAGATTCATAATTAAATGTTAAAACAAGTACATGTTTAAATTAAGGTCAAAACACAAAGCCTTTATTCTGGATTTAATAAATCCAATTCCAGAGAAGTCAGTGCCTCAGCAGTTATGAACCTCACTGTATGTCACTGAGAGACACAAAACACAAGAAATGGCTTAACACAAAGAAATAAACTAAAACGGAAAGGCAATGATGACAATAATGAACAACAGGGAATTAATAGAGTATGACAATTCCTCACAACGACAGGAATTGTGACCAACACAAATTATAAGCAGAGACTGAACAAATAGGATCCATGCACGGCTGAACCTGTAGACATTTAATGACATTGTATGAAAAGGCACAAGCACCCTGCACACTTCAAGGATAAGCAGATAATGGATGAATGGATCAACATCAGGGCTTAAAGTCAGACATTTCAAAGCACTGACTTTGTAGTCCGTGAATTGCATCTTTCACTTTAAGCACATGTTGAAGTCTTTGTATTGTAACATGTCTAAAATTCACAGTTTTGGTGCAAAACTGGCCCATATTTTAAAATATAAGGTATTGGTACTGCCTCTATCTAGCCCAGTGTTTCTCAACTCTGGTCCTCACCTGCTCTGCATGTTTTGGATGTGCCTCTACTCCAGAACAACTGATTCAAATGATTGCATGACCATCAGGTATTGCAGAAGCCTGTTAATCAGCCAGAGTTACAATTCAGGTGTGTGGCAGAAAGGAAATACCTAAAACATGCAGGGCAGGGGGGCATGAGGACCAGAGTTACATGCTAATATCGGACCCCTTCTTTGACGTCACCTACACAATTATTGCATCCATTGAACTTGTGAGTTTGTGGATAGTTTCTGCTTGAATGTCTTTGCAGGATGTCAGAATACCTTTCCAGAGTTGCTGCTTTGATATAAACTACATCCCACCCTCAGATCTTCTGCTTGAGGAAACTCCAAAGGTTCTCAATAGGGTTGAGGTCAGAGGATGGTGACCACACCATGGGTTTCTCCCCTCTGACAGTGGCACAGAGGTATTCCTTGAGGCATGAGATGGTGCATTGTCATGCATGAAGGTGATTTTGCTATAGAAGCTACAGCTCTCCTATTTGAACCATGAAAGAAAGTGATCAGTCAGAAAGTCCTTATACTTTGCTGAGGCCATTTTCACACCTTCAGTGACCCTAAAGGGGCTGACCAGCTCTTTCCCCATGATCCAGGCCAAAAACATGACTCCACCATCTCCTTGCTGACGTCACAACCATGTTGGGACATGATGGCCATCCACCACCCATCCACTACTGCGTCCATCTGGACCATCCAGGGTTGCACAGTAGTCATCAGTGAACAAGTCTGTTTGAAAATGAGTCTTCATGTATGGTTGGGCCCACTGCGACCGTTTCTGCTTGTGAGCCTGGTTAGGGGTGGCTGAATAGTAGGTTCATGCACAACCAGCCTCTGGAGGATCCTCCGCCTTGAGGTTCCAGAGGCACCAGCAGCTTCAAATAACTGTTTGCTGCTTTGTAAGGGTATTTTAGCAGCTGCTCTCATAATCCAATAAATTTGTCTAACAGAAACCTTCCTTATTATGCCTTTGTCTGCACAAACCCATCTTTGTTCTGAATCAGCCACAAATCTCTTCACGATGATACCGCTTCAGTTTTTGTTAAATATCTAACGTTTTCATGTCCACTGCACTATACTATCTGATGATTTTCGGCAGCAGAGATCCTTTCTCTTTCCAAAATTGCTGGCGACCTATGGTCTGCTTAATAATGTGGAACAGCCTTTTTAAGTAGAGTTCCCTTAATTGAGCTCACCTGACAAACTAATCAACCCAGGTTTCTGAAATGAATTATAGTGATTGAAAGAGCCCTGAGATACAATATGAATTTAATAGCACAACAAAAAAATAAATCTTTATGACACTTAAATCCAATTCGCATAATAATTTGGAACACGGTGTAAGTGTAATTGTAGTGGTCTTTTGAAAGAACATTGCTTTACTGTGGCAGGAAGTACACTTTGATTGTACATGGCGTCATACCCAATCAGATGCATTTGACTGTGGCTCTCCACACCTCCCCCTGTTATTTAAGAACCAAGGGTCTCAATGAAGGCAGTGTCAGCATGTTTCTGTTATGGGCTTCACTGTTTCTTCTTCACCAAGGGTGTAAGTAGCATTTTTAATCAGTTAAGTAACTGAATGATATGACATTTTCTTTGTCCATTAAACATTTTTATGTTGTTCCTTACTGTTTTTATGTATTTTTTAATGATACAGATTCTTTGGTCCCAGTGGTCACGGTTGAACTTGGTGAACCTGTGACTTTGTCTTGTGCTTTTTCGGGGAGACTTCAGAGCACATGGCTACATTGGTACAAACAGAGTGCAGGCGATACTCTAAAATTCATTGTGATGCAACAGAAAAGCATAGACCCAAAATATGATCCACATGCACCTGCTTCAAGAATGAAAGCAACTATTGATGACAAACTCAGCAACCTAACGATTATGAAGACAGTTCTACAAGATGAAGGAATGTATCACTGTGCTCGAATGGACTGGACTGACTCTATTTGGAGTGGAACTTACTTATCAGTGAAAGGTAATCATGTGATCTAATCATTTAAATATTTTCTAATAAACACAAGTTTCTTATACCCAAAAACTCATAGCCACACTGGGCACAAAGTGAAATAGTGCCAAGACGCATTTTACTATTTTATATGACCAATTCAATTTGTGAGTTTCAGTCATAAATAATTAGTGAGTCTCATACATTTTTCTTTTTAGTAACAAACTCCGCCTTGCGTGCAAAATGAAATTATTTTAAAATAAGTTAACCTATCCACACAGTGATTATCTAAAAAATATATATTTCAGAATAACCCAAATGCACATAAATTATATGCAAAAAAATTAATTGCTGGGTCTAATATGACATATTTAAAATAAACAGCAACAAAACAAATATATTTGTTATAGAGAAAAATTACAGGACATTTTTAAGTGCCTTTAAACTGTCCAGATTCAATAAAAACTGTATGAATGATTGAGAAGTAACATTTTTGAAAAATAACCTGGTAAATCCAATTAACTAGCAACTTTGAAAAGGAAAAACACAGAAAACTTGCAACTTTTACAACTTTACAACTTCAAAAAGTTGAAACAAGAACCAGAACAAACTAAAAGCTAGAAGGAAAATGAAGAAAATTATGCAGTTGTGGACAACGTTAACTTCATTGTTCTTAAATTTTTGTTCATGAGGCCTTAGAAAAGTTTATGCTTAGTTCTTGATCAACGATCAACTATATTTATGTTCTACCAATAGTTATACTAAATATACTAATTTGACAAATTCATGAAAAGCGATTTAAGTAAAAAGTTCCTTTTATCTTTATATTTGTTCCTTTTATTTTTTTCTTGTTTAGAGTTCAATCTATGTTCTTTGATTTCTTCATAGGAAAATCTCAAAGGACAATAAACTACACTGTTCTTCAGAACCCGGTTTCTGATCCCGCCCGTCCAGCAGACTCAGAGACTCTTCAGTGTTCAGTCCTCTCCGAGTCTGAGGGCAAAGGCTGTTCAGGAGAACTCAGTGTGTTCTGGTTCAGGACCGGATCAGAACAGTCACATCCAAATATCATCCTCACTAAAGACAAAGGGCTGCGTAATTGCGAGAACACATTGACATCAAATGCTCAGAAAAAATGCAGCCACAGCTTTTCTAAAAACTTAAACTCCTCTGATACATTGTACTGTGCTGTGGCAACATGTGGAGAGATATTATTTGGAAAAAAACCTAAACCAACAGCAGGTAGGATTTTTGTACATGAAGTATGATGCTTTAAGCTGTTACTTCTCTAGAGAAATCTATCTTCCCCACTTGTTTTTCAGATCAATCACCAACTTCTGAAGTTAATGTGCTGATGATCATAATAATCTGCTTGGCCATTTCCATGACGATAAATGTTGTTTTTATCTGTCACCAAACTCAAAGATCAGTAGGTGGAAAATTTAAAGGTAAGCTTTATTTGCTGTATTACTATTTTTGCCACAACAGAAATTTGTAAAAAAACAAAAATACATAAATGAACTGCTTTGAAATAAAAGACTATAAATTAAAGTGTACCTTTTGATAATATATTTTTATTGAAATTTATTTCAACAGCAAAACACAATGAGAATCAACCAGATAATTTAGTAAGTGCATATTATCCAATTATTTTTTTTTGTATAAAACACTTTACAGTAGTTCTGACTTTGACTCTAAAAATTAAATGTATTTCATTCTTTCCACTCAGACTAACGATGGACAAGATATGAACTACGCTGCCTTACATTTTGATGACAGAAAGACTTCAAGAGGGAAGATAAAACAATTAAAAACTGAAGAAAGTGTGTATTCACAGGTCAAATATGAATTTGCAAATGCTCAGTATTAATATGACATGTGAAATTATTTGCAGGAAACCACAGAAATTGATGTTAAACCCCAAGGGTCTGATCATAATAGATTCCAAGGAGAACCAAGTTGCTTGTGCAACAAAAGAAGAATGTGTTTCATTCATACATGCCCACAAAGAAACTTCGAGGAAGTGAATCTTTTTATTTAGTTAAGCTTCCGTTAAATATGAAGACAATATGAATATTATCAGGTTGTTAGTATTTAGTTTTGTTTGTTAAATAATGTGGCACAATGTCAAAGTTTAATCATGGTGTTTTTCATTGTGGTTTCATTGCATAAATATTGTTATCCTCACTAATCTGTCCCACTCAGGCTTCTTTTGCCCTCAGAATTCGTTGAACATGCAGCAGACATGTTTTCCAGGCGTTTGACCCAGGATATCTACATGTGCCACCGTAATATAACGATGTGCTGGCATCATGTTGAAAGTACAATTGAAAGTACTGCGGATTAAAATTGGCATTGCTGGAATGTATTTGTAATCTACTGATTATTTTTATTATTATGACGCTCATTGATAAAGACAAAGCTCTGACCAGGGGATTCTGGATGAAAGCTACCTGATCCTAAAACCATATGAGGATCCATCTTGTGCTTTACTAGATGAGTACAATGTCTTGTACAAAATCTGTAATATAGTTATCTTAAAAAGAGAGGTAATGACTTGTCTATTTGCTTCAAATAAACTTGTTTTGCACACTGAAAATGAGCTTCATTGTGGCAGAAAACCCCCTTCAGTGTATATTCTTTCGTAGCCAATCGGATGCGTTTGACAGTCTGAGCAACCACACCTCCTCAGTTTCTACAGCATTAGGTGTCTTTATGAGGACAGTAGCAACATGACTCTCCTATGGGTTGTACTGCTCCTTCTTCATCAAGGATGTAAGTGGATTTAAAAGCAGATCAATGTATTATTTTTTAAAAACTTTTATCTGTAGACGGTTTAAAAAAAACCGAAATTATCTTTATCATCTAACGTTTCTTTTATCTACTGTAGATACTTTAGTTCCTGTGGTCACAGTCCATCCTGGGGAACCGGTGACGTTGAGATGCGTAATGACTGAGAAGTTTGAAACTGTGACATGGGTTCACTGGTACAAGCAAAGTGCAGGAAATACTCTGATATTAATTGCAATGCTGCGTAAAAGTACCAGTGAAACGCCCACCTACGGCCCGGGATTCTCAGCCTCAAGATTCCAAATAACATATATTGGCAACATGAGCAGCTTGATCATTTCATCAACTGTAGAACAAGATGAGGGAATGTATCATTGTGCTTATATGGACTGGACTGAATCTACTTGGACTGGAACCTATTTGTACTTAACAGGTAAATATCCTTGGTATTTTATCATCCCAAAAACTAGTATTTGGGAAATAAAATGTCTGAAATGTCTCCGGAAGGATTATTATTTTTTTAATTTCCTACACATTTGTCAGATAATATAGTGGAACACATTTTTGCTTGAAAGATTGCTAATTTTTATTTATTCATAATACTGCTTATATACCTTTTGAACAAAAGTTTCAATTGAATTTAGATTTTTTTTTTACAGAATGTGCTGCTTTAAGTACTCACTTTCATCCTACTACCATTAGTTTTCTTACACAAACTGAAATGCAATTATTTCAATGAGAACTCACTTACTTCTACAAAATACATTTGGACACAGAGTATCAGGAAAATATAATTTAAATATTTACTAAATTAAGTATTCCCTCAAAAAAATGTTTCAGTAAAATTTTGGATTTTGTAAAATAGAATTTTACGTCAAGTATTTCCTCAATGTTGAATTTTCTGAGTTATGAAATGTACATTTTTAAACTTCTCTAAGATCCACAAACAGTTTATGAATAAAATATCATTCTTCTGTCTTTAATTATTTTCAAAAAATGTAACCAAAAGTGTAACAAGAAAGACGTTATAAAAATAAAATTGTTTCAGAAAAACACAAAATTCCATGTAGTTAAGGCTAATTCTGTTCATATGAGTGATCGCTAAAAAAATATTTTATTCTGCGTTTGCAATTAATTGAAAAATTTTAGAGTGTAACTGCAAAGAATCTTGACCCGAATTGAACAGAAAAATTAAAGAGGGAGCTAAAGATTAGGGTGATGGCCTGGAAGCTTCCAGCCTCAAAGATTTGAAGCTCATCTCCCGAAATAAATAATAAAAATACTAGTGGAAACGTGCCTAATGCGGTGAGCATTTTATAAATGCAATGCCAATAAAGATTCCTACTCCTATTAGTTATAAGTAAGGACAAAAATATTTTTCCAAATCAGTTTTCAAAATAAAATGTAAATAAAACATAACTTTTATAAAATATTTGTCTTTTGAGAAAGAAATGCCACATTTTCAAAAAAAAAAAAAAAAAAAATATTTTAAAGTACATTTGCAAATAATATGTCCTTTGGGCACAACTTTACATATGACTTTAACCTTCATATATGTCAAGACTATTAAAAACTTTGTTTTTAATAAAACAGCAAAACAAAGACAAAAATTGTATATCTTCAATACACCTTTTAGTTTAAATCAAAATGCCAACGCTCTTTATTCAGTTGTATTGTTCTTTCATTTCTTCATAGAAAATGTTAAGACGACTTCAACCTTCACTGTTGTTCAGGAGCCAACAGTTTCTGAACGTACCCGTCCAACAGAGTCAGAGACGCTGCAGTGTTCGGTTCTTTCTGACTCTGTGAACACAATCTGCTCAGGAGAACCCAGTGTGTTCTGGTTCAGAGCCAGATCAGACACATCCTATTCAGATTTCATCTTCGCTGAGGGAAAAATACCTGAAAACTGTGAAAAGACGTCAAATAACCAAAAGAAATGTAGTTATGATTTCACTAAGGTTGTCGATTCATCTGACGCTGGCACTTACTACTGTGCTGTGGCAACATGTGGACAGATACTATTTGGAAATGGAACCAGTCTGAATAAAGGTATCATTTTATAATTAATTATTTAATTAAATTGTGTCAAATTAGTCTCTATGTCAACCTCATCAAATCCAGGTTAAAATGTTATCTTTAACGTTGATATTACTTTTTTTGTTGTCTCAATAACATTACAGAATCAAGTCTGTGGTCACAGGATTCCATCATAGTCATTTTCCCACTCTCCATTGTTTTAGCCATGAGTCTGATAGTTATAACCTTTCTCATATTCTTCATCAACACAAACAAGTGTGAGCATTTTCAAGGTGATACCAAATACTTATTCTATACTTTTTAAATAATAAAGTTTTTGATCTTCACTTAACATTTTTATTTTGCTATCTAGCTACGAACCTGAATAAAAATCACTCTCAAAGCAGGAATCGGGTAAGTATAGATAACACAGTTATCAAATACTTAGATGCATATTTTCTGCCTCAAGTGAGTTTTAATGTTTTTTAATTTTTCTTCCAGAAACGTGAAGATAAATGGACCTATTCTACTGCAATGTTCACAATAAAAACTGACAGTGCTGAAACAAAGAAAATACCAGAGATGTTCAACTTACATTTTCACTGATTTATCTGGTTCATGGTTGTTTGGAGCTACATATCATAACATTGTTGATGAAATTTGATGCATGATTTTAATTCAATAAGTTTGTTTCCTGTTTGTGCATTTTTACCTCATGAAGATGAGCTGAAAATGATTTGTTCCACTTTTTGTCACCGGATTTAGGGCATAGACAACTAACATCTCAAGAAATTACAGGAAATCCAAAACTCTGAAATAATTTCATTTTTGTGGGTTGATTTTCTGTGAAATGGCGAAACCTTAATTGACGATTCTAACTTGTGTTCATAGGAATAGTTGGCCAGCATAAAGGTTTAGGCAGTAGATGTCATCCATGTTAGTGAAAAAATGCAATTTTTCCTGATGGGTGCTGTTACTCACTTTATCTGATCAAATATTTTTCAACAATCCAAGTATTTATATTGTATTATAGAGCCATGCACAAATAAAAAGATACATTGGCTACAGAAGGACACTTGTTCCAAGTCTCTCATACATTTTCTCTCTGCTTTTTTTGTGTAATAAGCAATTGATAATTTTCATGAAAAATGTTACTTAATTTTGTGTTATTTTAATATGGATAATGATAAAAAGAAGCTGTGAATACACAAAGTGATATTGTCATTGTTCTGAAATGTAAAGTCATTCTTTTCCAAAAGTGATTTTTTTTTTGCAGAATTACTATGATTTCTTTCATGTTAGCTGTAGCTTGCAGCATATTTTTGGTTGTTACAGCATTTACTCTGTTTCTGTCTTATTCTACCTACATACTGTTTTATCTTTTTTATATTTATATTTTTAGTAATGAGGCTGCCAAGTGGCGCAGCTGGTAGAGCTGTTGCCTTGCAGCAAGAAGGTTCTGGGTTCGATTCCCAGCTCTGGCCTTTCTGCATGGAGTTTGCATGTTCTCCCTGTGCATGCGTGGGTTCTCTCCGGGTACTCCGGCTTCCTCCCACAGTCCAAAAATATGACTGTCAGGTTAATTGTCCTCTCTAACTTGTCCCTCTCGGCTGAAACGATAGCTGGAGATAGGCACCAGCAATCCTCCCGACCCCAGTAAGGGACAAGGGTGTAGGAAAAGGGATGGATTTTTAGTAATGATGCAGTTTATTGTTACACACTTCAATATTTCAGAATTGTATATCGTATTGTTTCCTAAAATGCAGAAGTAAAAAAATCTAGCAAATGTAAGTGAAAATCTGATAAGGTTGTGCGTTTTTTACATTGTGAGTTATCTCTTGTGTCGACAATAAAACAATACAAAGAAAATCCAATATGGAAATGGCTGAAAGACATCACACTGTAGAAATCAAATCTGATAGTAAACATTGTGTTATTCCTACTTATTTGTGTACACACAGTTTTCACATGAAGCATTGAACTATCAGGGTATTCACAGATCATTATACCTGAAATACTTTTTTGATTCTACATATTTCTCTACATACAGTATTATTTAATGACAGCCTGCCAAAAAAAAGAAACATGAATTTGTTAAAAAACTTTTTTGTACACTCATTAAGAAGTATGACCCTTTTTCATCATTTCACCAGCTTCCTGATACTCACCACTTCACCACTCATTTAAGCTGCATAATCAGCAAGCCTTTGCCCAACCTCAGTCTCTGCAGGCATTAGCAGCAGTCTCCATTAGCTACATTCTCGTCTTCACCCGCATTCCGGCCTTCTCCTTTCCATCATCCCACTGTCCAGTTTTTTTTCCAACTCTCTGTTGACTTCACTTGTGCCTTGTTATTCTAATTTACTTTCATAAATATGATATTCAGTTCAGTCTTTAGACCACAGGTGTCAAACTCCAGTCCTGGAGGGCCACTGCCCTGCAACTTTTAGATGTGACTCTGCTGCACCACACCTGAGTAGAATAATTAGGTCATTATCAGGACTCTGGAGAACTTATCTGCACAAGAAGGAGGTAATTAAGCCATTTCATTCCACTGTTTGTACCGGCACATCTAAAAACTGCAGGACAGCGGCCCTTGAGGACTGGAGTCTGACACCCTTGCTTTAGACTAACCGAATTAGTCTAAAGACTGAACTAATCTCAAGGTTATGAAAGTTGTTTAGGATAACAAAGGACAAGTGAACAAGTGAACATTTGAGGAAAGGACCTGTGTGGGTGATCTTTAAATCACACCTCCAGGACAATTATTCTCATGCAACTCAGAAAGTTGAGACCATTTAATCACAACTCCAGCTGAGGATGTTCTCTGATGATGAAAGAAGCATTTTGAGGCTCTCCTGAGTCAGTCTGTTCTGATAAAGTACCCAACAAAAAGAAAAACACTTGGTTTAGCTTTCTGCCTATGTATTGCTCCTCACCTTGCCTGGCCATTGCCTTCCTACACAATTCTGCTTGATGCTCATCTCTCTAAAGTGGACATTCTCCCACTCAGCCGAAGTCTTCTGATATAATTTCAACTAGCCCAATCAGCGAACAGAAGAAGTTTTGAATGGTGGCATCAATTTTCTGAGCTGTGTTAGAATTGTAATCTGCCTGTAGTTTGGAAATGGCAGCCGAGGAAGTGAGCAAAACCTTTCAATCAATGTTGGCCATTCTTCCAAACACTGAATTAGAACTAACAGCTGCCTCAGTCGGCTCATCGCTTCTCTCTTGACAGTGAGAGATGGCTGCCTATAGCACAGGCAATTTCTGGTAAGCTTCATAGCATCAAACATCAACTATTTACTCTCCAGAAAGTTACCAACCTTTATGAACTCTCTCCTTCTAAGCATTTGCTGACTCATGTCTGTGATTTTATGTGGCCTACCACTCATTACCTCAGTTTGTGTCAAGTTCTCTGCAGTAAAGAAGCATGTCCCTTTGTTTGTTAATCCAATAGATAAGTTTAGATTTAGATTATAGCATGGAGTTGTATTTCAGGAATAAGGTTTTATACATCAGCTCCATTAAAAGGAAACTCTACCTGCAAGAAACTATTTTATGCTCCCACTATTGTGAGAACAATTTGGAAATAACTTCTTCCTGCTCCAAACCAGAAGAGAAACACGAACATCTGGAGGAGTCCCCCACATCTGAGCCAAACCTGCGTTTTAAGACGGGTCATGTGAAGAAATCACTTTTATTTCTGAGCTTTACTTTAAATTTTTAGACCCTTAGAGCTGCAGAGTGTATCTTTTATACAAAAAAAAATGTATTTTACATATTTATTGATATAAATACACTAGTGCACAAAGCAAAGTTCATGAAGATACAAATTTGTGAATGTAATGTAGAAGAGCTGGATCAGTACTGTGGGACTAATTAGCATGCTGATAGTTTTTCTCATCCTACTTCAGTGTCGTGACCTATCAAAATATCTCAGATCATATTAAACCCTTTGCATTAAGAATGGGAAGTGTGCAAAGACACAACGGCAAATACTTTTTAGCTGTATGGTGTACAATGGAATACTTTTCATAAGTTCAGAACCAAATCTAATCAAAAATTTAGGACTAGAACAAAATGTTTACATTCAAAGATGCTTTCCATTCTATATCACTGAGCTTGAGCAATTTCTAGATAAAATGAGCCAAATTTTATTTTCATATTTGCAAAGTTGGCAGTGAGAGATTCCCCAAAAGACATGGATCTTTATCATTTAACATGTGAAAGATGATCCTGTAAAGTATTAACCCAGGGTGGTATAAATGCTCACCATAAAGATTAGTAAAAATTATATTTTCCTTTCTTTTCTTTCAACTTTCCAAAAATGTGCTTTTTAATGTTTATCTATGATAATAAATCAAATATAACACTGGAAGTCCCCGTAAAATTCTCATGTTGTCATTTATAGTAATTTAATTGTTTTATTCAGGTATTTCCATTTAGATTTTTTTTGCTCGTGTCTATATAACTTGCTATTACTTGAGAAGTATTAGCAAGCACTAATCCTAAAGTGCCACAACATTTTTATGGAGTCTGCTTCAGTTTTTTTAACAGCAAGATACTGAAAGACTCAGCACTTCAGAAATGTCAAAATATAGATGGATTCCGTCATAATTAATAGGGATTTTTCATTTGAAAATATGGAAATCATTAACGGTCTAAGATAAAGATTGACCTCTGACCAGGCAATGGCAGTGAGTGAAAGCCATCTGATTATAAAAAGCATAAGAGAATACAACTTCGGTCCTGAACTTGTGCAATGTCTCGTGCAACAACTAATTGCAGATAAAAAAAGCTAACTTGTCTCTATGCTTCAAATCACCTAAGAAATACCAGTTAATAGAAATTTTTGCACTGTGAAATAAGCTTCATTGTGGCACCAAGCCCCCTTTGATTGCTTATTCCTTCGTAGCCAATCAGATGCATTTGACAGTATGAATGACCACACCTCCCTCAGTTTCTTAAGCTTTAAGTGTCCTTATGAAGACAGTAGCAACATGACTCTGCTATGGGTTGTACTGTTCCTTCTTCATCATGGATGTAAGTAGATTTAAAAACAGAATCATGTCTTATTGAAGATTTTTTTGTTTTATTTTATCTCTGATCTGCAAGCAGTTTCTTTCAAACTGATCTTTATCATTTAAACGTTTCTTTTATCTACTGTAGATACTTTAGTTCCTGTGGTCACAGTCCATCCTGGGGAACCGGTGACTTTGAGATGCGTAATGACTGAGAAGTTTGAAACTGTGACATGGGTTCACTGGTACAAGCAAAGTGCAGGAAATACTCTGATATTAATTGCAATGCTGCGTAAAAGTACCAGTGAAACGCCCACCTACGGCCCGGGATTCTCAGCCTCAAGATTCCAAATAACATATATTGGCAACATGAGCAGCTTGATCATTTCATCAACTGTAGAACAAGATGAGGGAATGTATCATTGTGCCTATATGGACTGGACTGAATCTACTTGGACTGGAACCTATTTGTACTTAACAGGTAAATATCCTTGGTATTTTTTCATACCCAAAACCTGCATTCAGTAACATTGGGGAAATACTATTTGGCATTTGTCCAGTTTGTTCTTAACAATTCAGAGAATAAAAATGGTAAAACAAACTCGTTTGTCAAATTGCTTAAATTATAGCGCAAATACCTTTGATAAATACATTTTCTGAAAGTTTCAATTGCATTTATTTTGTAGCAGAATGTGTTTTCTCAGTTAATAAAAAATAAAATAATCTGATATTCCACAGTTAGTTTTCCTATGCAATCTGGAAAACATATATTTCAATGAAAATAAATTCTTATAAGAAAGAAGACATATGAAGATAATTTGCTTTCAGTTGCGACTTGATGATAATCGGTTATGCAGTCCAACTATAATATGTTAGCAGAATATTTAAATATTTTCAAAATTAAATATTCGATCAATAATAGCTTAAATGTAAGACTACAAACTTCTGATGATGAAAAACATAATTTTATTTGTTGACCATTTCCTTCCTGATGATTTTCTGACATTAAAAGTTTAGAAACGACACTGACAGCTACAAATGGTTTGTCAGAAAAAAAAAGATTATTTGTCTTTATTTTCAAGCAATGTAACCATAAAATTTGTAAAAGAAATTGACTGAAAACAAAAAAACTTGTGCCCCAAAGCAAACTAAAAACACCATCGTTGTTCATACCCACGGGAAATAGTTAAATTCATCTTTTTAAAAAAGGTCTGAGTTATTTTAAAAAAATCCTCAGTTATTAATAGACGATGGTAAAAACAAACATTTTAGTATTAACGTTTCGACTTTCAGCTTAAATCAAGATGCTAAATCTCTTGTTTATAGCTGTATTTTTTATTGTCTTCACAGAAAACTCTCAGACGACTTCGAGCTTCACTGTTGTTCAGGAGCCAACATTTTCTGATCCGACCCGTGAAACAGAGTCAGAGACGCTGCAGTGTTCGGTTCTCTCTGACTCTGTAAACACAACCTGCTCAGGAGAACCCAGTGTGTTCTGGTTCAGAGCCAGATCAGACACATCCTATCCAGATTTCATCTTCGCTGAGGGAAAAATACCTGAAAAATGTGAAAAGACGTCAAATAATCAGAAGAAATGTAGCTATAATTTCTCTAAGGTTGTCGATTCATCTGAAGCTGCCATTTATTACTGTGCTGTGGCCACATGTGGACAGATATTATTTGGAAATGGAACAAACCTTGTAAAGAGCAATCAAGGTATTGTGCATATTGTGCCATTTGTGCTATTACAGAAAAATCATGCTTTTCTGGATCAATGATATTCTTATTTGTCTTTTTTTTCTAGATGAAAAACCAAGTATTGCAAGGATTATGTTGGTGATTATATTAATCTGCTTGGCCATTTCTGTAACCTTGAATATTATTTTTATTTGTTACCGAATTCAAAGATCAGTCTGTTCTCAGTTTAAGGGTAAGTGTAATTTACTAAGCACATTTTTTAAAACTGCAGTCACATTAATTACCATGTCCTATTTATGCAGAGAGTTCCTCTTCTCAACACAATGACTTAAGCCAACCAAGAAATGAGGTAAGTAATATCACACTGATTTGCTGCAATAATGAACAACACAGCTGGTTGTAACAAAATGAATTGAAATAGATGTACTTTTATCTTTTTCTGCAGACTGACAATGTACAGGATCTGAATTATGCTGCATTACATTTCTCTGAACGGAAAGAGCCAAAAGGAATGAAGAAAAGACAATTGAAGACTGAAGAAAGCGTATATTCACAAGTTAAAGGACAAATGTGAATATGATTGACTCTAGGTTTAAATGGGATACTGACATCATCATAAAAGACAGTTCAGATTGATTTTAACTGTGAGGCATAAGACAGTTTGTAAAAATAATTTTGTAAATATTTTTTTCAGGGTTTAATGCTGTACTAAAATTTGGTCAGTTTAATGAAATGGCTTCAAGTTCTTATGTATTGAAAGAAATCACCTAAATGAGGTTCTTTTAAAGAATGGTGTTTCTTATATGTCTGAAATAAGGCAGGTTTTTATGTTTCTCTTCAATTAACAAAAATGTGATTAAAATATAAACAGATTCATAAATAAATATTTTGATGAAATAGTTTGAATTTATGTTGACTGAGCTGCCCAATGTTTCAATGAACACATTTCATTAGATAGCAAATCGCTAGTGATGGGCTCTTCTGCGTTATAAGGATTTTCCACTTGTAATGGCTACGTTGTCTCATCCACATTAGCCAACTCTTCTCCACTGTGGTTCAAAATGTGCCACTTCTGGCTCAAAACAAGATCTGTGAAGACCTTCAGTCATTGATCGGTGAGGGGTTGGAATCTCTAGTTTTGTCTCTGGAGCAACTCTCATGCTCAAAGTTGCACGACTTTTCAAACTCTGGGGTGATCCACTGTATCACATCCCCACCCACGTTAGCTGTTACTCAATTATAATGAAACACCACCTGAACTGTGTTGAACTCAGTCAAGCTGCGCTGAGTAACACTAGTAGAAAAAGATTATAAAAGGCTTACAAAATACATGAGAAGTTTATGCTACAAAGATTAACAGAGACCTCATATATCAGATAAAGGAGGAATAATTCATCAGTACTGATGATACCGAGCACAAATGCTGATCCAGTCAGACGACAAGCTGGAAACAGAAATAACTGGATGAATATCAATTTCTAGTTTGAATGGAAGCATGAAAGCTAATCAGTGATTTAAACTGAATAGCATTAAAATAGCATTAAAATAAACATCATTAATAACTGTTGTGTCTAGAACATATTAAAATTCCATATAGTGGATTTTAAAATTGCTGATTTTCAAAACCTGAGAAACCACACGTTAATAAAAAAAACAGATCAATAAGTTTGATATATTTATCAATACGTTTGGTTGTGCAGTGTGTGGTGTACAGCCACACAAAGACAGCATACCTCACTTGAACAGAGTAAATAAACATGAGCGGTGAGGAGAAGAATGGTGATAATTTGGGAAATAACAATTTCCTGTATTTTAGCTTGCTCTATATCTCTGTTACCCTCTCATTGGCTACACATGACATTCAACACACTCGTGTTTGTACTTTGGGAACGCCCCACATGCAATCCAACATGCTGAACGTCCCCAATTTGAGGTCAGAGCTGTCCCTACATGGGGGAGATTTATGTCAAATCGATTTTCTTTTATCAAAAACAGAATCGTAATATTCATTCTGATGAAATTTGTTTCTCATATTAAGAGAAATTATTTTGTCCTGAATGTTCTGCTTTCATTAGATGTAAGTGGAAAATTATCATAATTATCATACTTTTACTCACTTACTGAAGTGAGTTATTGAAAAAAAATCGCGTTAAGCATTATTCTAACTTGTTTAATCTAATTGTATCCATTTGTTTTCTTTTAAATGAAATTTATTATGAAATCCATCAAATGAAAGTCCAAGAGCAGACCTAAACAAAAGCTCATTGTGACAGGAAATGCTCTTTGATGGTGTATTCTGCAATAGCCAATCAGACACATTTGACAGGATCGCCACACCTTTGTGCTTTACTGAAGGGCTTACTTTCTGAACAAACACAGTCACCATGACTCTGTTGTGGCTCACATTATTGCTTTTTCATGAAGGATGTAAGTATTACTTGCATGAGACATGTAACATGTCTTTTGAGACATGTATTTTCTACGTATCTGAAGTTTGTATTTTGGTTCAGTTCAAGCTAACATTGTTATATTTAATGCTGTCCTTCCTTTGTTTTACATGTTGTTTTTCCTCCAATATAGATGCTCTGGTTCCAGTGGTTCCAGTTGAACTGGGTCAGTCTGTGACTTTGATTTGTCCTTTTACCATGACATATCAGAGCAACACATGGCTTTACTGGTACAAGCAGAGTGCTGGAGATGTTCTGACTTTAATTGCAATGGTGCAGACAAGCATAAGCCCCAACTATGGACCAGGAATCTCTCCTTCAAAATTCAACGTAACATCAAATGAGCACAGCAGCAGTCTTACAATTTTCACAACAGTTCATCAAGATGAGGGGATGTATCACTGCGCTCAAATGGACAAACTTAAATCTATCTGGAGTGGGACTTATATATCAGTGAAAGGTAAATCAGTCATTTTTATCTTCCAGTATTTTTAATATTTTTTAATTCAGAAATTGACCATCGGGTATTTGAAGCCCAACTAGACACGATTATGTTACTGAAAAATATGTCATCTATTATAAATTATGACTCAGGGTGACAAAAGAACCAAATTTTTAGTGGGTAATTTGTTTGATACCATCTAAGATGAATCACTTCCATGTTTTTTTATGCTTTTAATATAAATGTATGTCATTTTTCAATTTTACATGAAATAAATCCAGACTGAAAGACAAAATTAATTGATTTCAGTTTATCTGCAAACAAAGAAATTACAAATATTTTGTGTACATTGTGGTATCTTTTTTCTACATTGGTTGTAATCATGTTACTAAGTAAACTCTTTATTATTTTAATGATATTAATCGTCAGATCTGTCTTTGCCTGATTGGAAAAGTAAATGAAACTTTCCTGAACTGTGAAAAACTGCTGACTAACTTTAAATCAACCAAATTATCAACCAGTTACATTAAATGAATGAAAAACTAAACAGTTACTTTCTTTGAACTGCAGAACTTAAACTTGTGAAAATGTTTAACCTGACCTTTTGTTGCGCAATCTGTCTATAGATAATGCATTTGGGAAGTGTCTCATATTTTATCTACCTGCTATAAAAGTGATGTGACTTAATTTTTTTGTTTCAATATTAGAATATGTTGTATTTTTGTCATAACTGATGTTTTTTTAAATCCATCTACCATCAAGATGAAAATATTTGCTAATTTTATTTAAAAAAAAAACTTTTTTCTAATGTTACACTAGTTTTAATATTTTATTTATTTCTATAGTTCACTTACAAATAATTTGATTATTTCACAGGAATGTCTAAGAGGACATCAAACTACACTGTGTTTCCACAGCTAACGGGTATTGTTCAGCAGACGACGGTCTCAGGTCCCGCCCATCCAACAGGCTCAGAGACTCTGCAGTGTTCGGTTCTCTCTGACTCTGAGAACACGACCTGTTCAGGAGAACCCAGTGTGTTCTGGTTCAGAGCCGGATCAGAAACATCTTTTCCTGACATGATTTACACTGATGGAAAAAGATCAGAAAATTGTGAGAAAAGATCTGATTCTCAGAAGAAATGTTTTTATAACTTCTATAAGAACATCAGCTCCTCTGATGCTGGGACTTATTACTGCGCTGTGGCCACATGTGGACAGATACTGTTTGGAAAAGGAAGTAATCTGGAGACTGAAGGTATAATATATAAATTGATTTAATAATTAAATGATTTAAGTGTTTGATAAACTAAAGATGTAGTTGCAACTATCACATTTTCAGATTAGCTGTTATTTAGTCTACGTGTAATTGGAGTTTTTTGTGTGTGTGATGTTTTTGTTTTCTAATCTTCAAGGATTCAGTCTGGGATCAAAGAAGGCCATTATAATTATCGTCTTCCTGTCTGCTGCATTAGCCATAAGTCTGATTGGTATAGCTGTCCTCATCTGCTCCATCAAAAGAAACAAGTGTGGACATTGTCAAGGTAATTCAAAATACTTTTCTTCTACTACTCAATAAGTAAACTATTAACTCTTTATTTAATCCTTTTTTATTTAATTATGTAGAAGCTGTAATCCTGGACCAAAACTGTGGCCAGAAAAGGCAACAGGTAAAGTATTGGGGATTCTGTTATCAGATATTTTGACAAATTTTAAAATAACAAATGAGTTTTCAGAATTTTTATTTGCCTTATCTATATTTTTATTTGTTCTTCTTAGAGAATTGAAGACAGAAGGATGTATTCTGCTGCTGTTTTCACCATGATGAAATCTGACAATGCAGTGATAAAGAAAACAGCAGGAAGACAGATGATGTTTGCTGCGGTAAAAGCCTTCGGGTTTTAAAAAGATGCCCTCTGACCTCTGTGTTGATTAATCCAGCTCATGATTATTTTTTAACTATGTTTTAAATGATAGATTAATTGTATTGGATCACTTTAGGGCTGCCCAGTGGCGCAGCTGGTAGAGCTGTTGCCTTGCAGCAAGAAGGTTTTGGGTTCGATTCCCGGCCCCGGTCTTTCTGCATGGAGTTTGCATGTTCTCCCTGGGCATGCGTGGGTTCCCTCCGGGTACTCCGGCTTCCTTCCACAGTCCAAAAACATGACTGTCAGGTTAATTGGCTTCTCTAAATTGTCCCTAGGCGTGAGTGTGTGTGTGCATGTTTGTTTGTCCTGTGTGTCTCTGTGTTGCCCTGCGACAGACTGGCGACCGGTCCAGGGTGACCCCGCCTCTCACCCGAAACGATAGCTGGAGATAGGCACCAGCAACCCTCCCGACCCCAGTAAGGGAAAAGGGTGAAGGAAAATGGATGGATGGATCACTTTGAATAAACTGCTAATTGCTCTTACTCAATGTAGACATTTCTTTCTGTTAACATAGACATTGCTGAAGTGAAGCTATTATTGTGGACACATACATAATGTGGTAATAGATGTGGTAACAATAAAATAGTGCTTACGGATCGTTTTATTGTGTTTTATGGATTTGAGTAGAGACATTTTTGGATTTTTAAAAACAATGGTATGTTGTCACAAAGTGGATATTGTGTTTCCGTTTATTTTATCTCCGTTTTGTTCTCTTCTGGTTTTGGTTTTCAAATGATTGTGCTTGCTGACTTTGTTCTGCAGTAGCCATTTTGTAGTAGCTTTACTCACTGTATGTCCAGTGCAGTGTCACTTCCTGCATCCAAATCAGCAATTTTGTTTTTTGCCCAACATGTTAGATGTTTCTTCTTTCTCAGTACCAATTTCTTATTGTTTGATGTTCTCATCAGTTTTCTTTAGATTATTGTCGCATCATTTACTGTTTTTGATATCATGACGTTTCTGTTCTCTGGTAATCCTGCCAATCTCCCCAGTGCTTCAATAAAATTAAATGTTCATGACATTTAGCTGATTTAATGTTCATTTGTATTTAACCTTCTTCAGCTACATCACACTGTTAGCTTTTTCTAATTAAACAATAATGATTAAATAGTAGTATAAGGAAAATGTTTTTAGAAAATATGTCTGTATGCATATTAAAGCTACTTCTTGCAGAAGACAGTACAAATGTATTCTGCGATATAATATATGTACAGATGTGGTTTTCTGTTCACACAGCACACAATAAAATGGTTGTTTCCAGAGACCCCATGAGCAAATCTTTACCCTTTATGAGACTAAAAGGTTTCAGGTTAAAAAGTATTCATCTTGATTTTAACTTTTCCACATTTTTGTCTTGCTAAAGTAAAATTCTTTTGTGCTTTATTTGGATTTCATATGATTTATGTGTAAACCAGTATATAAAGCAACCTCAATGTGATGCTATCAACCAGGAATAACATCTGCTCTGCAACTCTTGTCTAATTTTAAGTATTAGAGTCAACATGTCAACTTAACTGGAACGTTTTAAAGACATATGCATCTCACTGAAAGGTAGATCATTGTGGCAGGACGTCCTCTTTCAATGTATATTTCGAAATAGCCAATCAGATTAAATCTACATCTACAAAACCGCATCTCCTCCTGTTGCTACAGCAAGAGGTTTCTTAAGTAGGCCTTGACAACATGATTCTGTTATGGGTCTCACTAATTCTGCTTCATCAAGGCTGTAAGTATCGCATTTTGAAGTTAAATCTTCTCATTAAAGTGTGTTCATCATGTTTTGTTTTTTTTGTTTAATTAAAACCAACTTTTGTTGTGCATTTGTAATCCAATACAGATACTTTGGTTCCAGTGATAAGAGTTCAACTGGGTCAACCTGTGACTGTGACATGTGTTTTAAGTGAGGCGCTTCAGAGCGTCAGTTGGCTTTACTGGTACAAGCAGAGTGCAGGAGATTCTCTGAAATTAGTTTCAATGCTGCGTAAAAACACAAACCCCACTAATGGACCAGGATTTTCTGCCTCGAGGTTCAACACAACTTATGACGACAAAATTAGTAACTTGACAATCTTGAAGATTGCTACAGAAGATGAAGGAATGTATCACTGTGCTTATATTAACTGGCTCCAAACTAAGTGGAGTGGAGCTTACTTGTTATTAAAAGGTAATTAATGCTAAAAAGTATCATTTTTAAAAATGAAAACTGAAAAACATTCAAAATCTTTATGTATTTCTCAATGTGAAGTTAAGGTATGTGACTGAGATGAGTTGAAGTGCTCAACTGTTTTCTCTCTCTGAGTACGCAAAAAGATTATAAAGATGTTATGATGAAACAATTTCTCCTATGGTGTTAAATAAATATATGTAATATGTGTGTATAAAACCACATGTATATGAATGAAGGCATAATTTTATCAAATGTTGATTGCATTATGGATATTATGAAAAAATTTAAATGTCAGTTTTTTTTTGGTGTAAGGAGAAGCTATGATTTCTATATCTCATTGCAACCTTAATAGATTGTAAGTTAAAATTATTAGGTAAATTAGATATAAACCCAAAAATATGGAAGTAAAAACACATTTAATTCTTTTTAACATAGGGACAAGGAGAACATCAAACTTCAAAGTTGTTCAGCAGCCTGTGGTTTCATCTAGTCCAGCAGACTCAGTGTCTCTGCAGTGCTCATTCCTCACTGACTCTGACCAAAAGTCGTGTTCAGAGGAACCCAGTATGTTCTGGATTAGAGCTGGATCTGACAAATCTTACCCGAATCTCATCTATACTGATGGAAAAAGATCAGGCACTTGTGAAAAGAGAGCCGGCATTCAGAAGAGATGCTTTTATAACTTCTCAATGAACGCAAGCTCCTCTGATGTTGGGTCTTACTACTGTGCTGTTGCCACATGTGGAGAGATATTATTTGGAAATGGAGCTAACCTGAATATTCAAGGTAAGTGTGCAGTTTGATATATTTTCATTGAATCGTTTGAGTTTGTGTGAGAATAAGAAGTAAACATCACATATGTCATTTAAATCACTTGTTTACTCTTAGTCAATTTGGACGTAAGATGAGTTTTATGATGATTAATGTTCAATTATTATTCTCTTTCTTGCCATTTCTACAATAATGCTACAGAATCAGGTCTGTGGCCGTCGGAGGCCATCACTGTCACTTTTGTCCTGTCTACTGCTTTAGCCATAAGTTTAATAGCCCTACTTATCCTCATCTGCTCTTCAAACAAAAACAAATGTGAACATTGTCAAGGTAATACAAGATAATTATTCTCTGCATATCTAATATGAAAGTGTTGCTTCTGGATTTTAATTATTTTTATTTCCTTTGCTGTCCAGCTCCTGCTAAGCTGCAAAAGCCTCATGATCAGAATAGCCAACAGGTAAAATCCTTACGCTGCTTTTCATCAAATGTTTGGACACATTCTGGAAAATACAAACAAGTTTCCTACTTCTTTGATTTACCTTATATGTTATGTTGTTAATTTTTTTACTTAGAGAGTGGAAGACAGAAGGATGTACACTGCTGCAGTCTTCACCGTGATGAAAATGGATAGTGAAACTGAAAAATCACCAGAGAAAAAGATGTTTGCTGTCATAAAAGCTTTTGGTCTTTAAAAGATGTCAGATGTCAGCTTTGCTGCTGAATAATCTAATACAATTTACGTTTATTTGGAGCAACATTTCAAAACTTTGTGCAGAGTATTAGTTTGAATAATTATGAAGGACAGTAGACTTCATTACTGAATTTAGACTTCTTTTTTATTGAACTAGGACATAGCAATCAATCCGTTTGAACCTGGTGGGTCGTCTGATGATCTGTGAAGTGGTGGAATATCCATTGATCGTGACATTATTAAGATATCAGGATACTAATTGGTCAACAGAAACATTTAAATGGATCGGAAATGTTACATCCATATAAGCTACAAAATCTAGGGTTTTCCTGGACAATATTATAATTCAACAAGATGGAAATATTCTTTTCAAAAGACCATATAATATAATGGTTAATAGATATGTGTTGAAATAATATATATGACGTGTTAATAATAACACGTACAAACAGTAGTCAATGTCTGGCTGAAATTCTCTTCAATGTTTGTTGCTTGTTTCTCAGATTTAAATATGTATAAAACATTGTTTTTTTGTTTTAAATGTGTTGAGTATATATTATATGTCTTTGACAACTTGTGATGAACACTGTACTAGCCTACTTTACATTATTTTTCCTTAACTTTCATTTAATTGCTGCATAAACGTTACAAGTATGCATGAGAACTGCTGGCAATATGCACGAACTATGTGGGGAGGGAAAGGACTTGTAGTTTGGTGTTTTTGCAATGTGAGAGATTTCTGTGCAACTAACAGAGAATAATCCCCATAGAAAATAAAACAATTGTGCTAGTCAAGAAAAAACAAGAAACTTTTCAATCTAATAAATGTCAACATTGTCCTATGTGTTTTGACTATTACGTACTTTGAGTAAATTTTTTACTTTTTGCTTTTCAGGTGAGAACTAAGTAAATATTAATAAAAATGAAATAAAAGCAGTCACTTTAACTTTAAACAACAACATAAAATTGGTATGCTAGAAAAAAAAATCTTACGTCTAGTGAGTCAAGCAAAGATAGGTTTTAATTATTACTTTAATTACAAAAATACAAATTTGGCACCATCATTTAAGACAATTTTTGCTGTTCTTTCTTTGTTTTAGTTGTGGTTCAAAAAGAGGTGGAACCGGGTTTGCAAGTCTTAAGTAAGTCTCAAGTCTTTGTCCTTATGTTCGAGTCAAGTTTCAAGTAAAGACGGTCAAAAGTTGAGTCAAGTCTCAAGTCGGGAGCTTGGAATTTCAAGTCGTTTTTTCGAGTCGTTTTTTATTTTTTTTAAATGTTCTTAAACAATGCTCCAATTCTGCTAAATGTTAATAATAGACCATGTGTTCTTTTTTAAAATCAAACACACAATGCACTCATTGCAAATAAAGCACAGTGGTTTTGAATTTGGATGTGATGGTAAAATAAATATCTGTCAGTCCAAGTGGAGTTAAATCTACAGCCAATTTCACATCTCAGTATTGATAAAAACATGTTGCATGAAGCAAGCTGGCCAGAATCACTAAACAAGACATAAAATAATGGGCTGCATTACCATCCAGAAACACTCAGAACTACCCCACAGCGTTATGCTCAGGATCCTGACAATTGTACAATTTCTTAACTTTTACAGCAATTTCTGAAGGATAGCAAAATTATTAGATTTTGATTTGCTTTTCTAGCAAAATTATACCACTTGGAAATTATACCACTTGGAGATGGTATTTCAACAACCATCACGCCGCCATTTGAAGAGTTATAACTGAAAAAAACAGTAGACTTAATGCACTGACTGCAGTAAACAGACTATTTATTGTCAATATAATTTCCCAACATAGATGTCTTCAAATACACCCATACCTGTCAAATTTTGGATTTGAGAATATGGGAAATGTCTCTGTCTGGTGCTAATGTCAGAGGAGGGAGGAGTACTGTATTTTTCGGACTGTAAGCTGCTACATTTCCCCATGCTTTGAACCATGCAGCTTATAGCTTGGTGCAGCTTTTCTGTGGATTTTTCTTCAACCGCCAGGGGGCTCTCTAGCAGGAAGTGAATCATTGGCTGTCAAAATTGGAAATCAAAGAAGAAAATGCCAATTTTCATTTAGACCATGCACATACTAGCAGTAGGCAGGATGGAGAAATTTCTTCAAACTCATATGATGCAGCTTTTCAGTTGAGGTCTATCGATCTGGCAGTACAGAAGGAAAATAAAGCTGCTGGACGTGAATTCGGCGTGAACAAAGCCAGGGTTTGGCATTGGTGATGGGGAAGCTGGAATCAGACCCACAACCTTTCCCTTGTACAATGACTACTTTACCCACTTATATTTAGGAAATGCCTTTGTTCTGAATAGCACACCAAAACTAAATAACCATCATTTCTTTCATCTGTTACTTAATTTCTTTGTGATTTGTTCTGTTAATATGTAAACAACCTATTTAGATATGTTCAAATTCATGTCTTTTTAAAGATGATTTTTTTAAGATCTACTGACCAAAATCTGTGAGAGACAGCCAAAATGAACTGTTAGCTGGACCAGACTTTACAGACTTCTTTGACTTTGCTTTTTTATTTTTCTCGCTTTGCAAGATTTTAATAAGTATGTTAATTAATCTCATCCTGATTCTTGTGAATTACTTTTTACCATTACAGCAATGTTTTAGCAATGGTAGAAAAATAAAAAGTTTCAAAATGACTCTTAAGTATGTTGGTATCGATAAAATACCAAGATCAATCAAGCTTGGAGTGAACGCCCCAAGTACAAACTTTAACCCCTATTTAAAGAACTTTTGTGGTACACTCATTTACCTGTGAGATGTTATGTTAATCTTTTTATTGTTTTTTATGGCTTCCTTTTGTTTACCACATCCTTACCTTGTGAGTCATGGGCTGTCTCACTTATGCCTTCACAGAACTCTCTGTCTGAAAAACATTGTCAATCTTTCAATGAGTTTCTAAGAACTACATTAGACACTTTCTTTTGAAGTCTCTCCTGTTAAGAAACTACATTGCACAATTTCCTTCTTCTCATTTGCAAACAGATGCACAAGCCACCAGTTGCAGTGTCTTTTTTTGGAAAGTGACCCACATACAGAGTTTGTTTTTGTGCCTCGTAACTGTGAACATAAAGTCAGTAAAATCCTGTAGGAGGTGTAAATGTATTTGGAGATTTTCTTTTAAAAATGCAAAATTGCAGGTATGTCACTTCACATTCTTATGTACAACTACACAAATGATATTATTTTAATCAGACATCAAATAAATCTTACATTGACACATATTTACACCAAATAATCCAAAACAAGTGGTGCAAAAAAAATCCACATGCATGTATGAAAAAAAATACTAAGAAAGTCTCTTACGAGAATAGTTAACTGTTTTCTATTTAGTGCCAGATCAGCTAACAGATATCACCTAATGAAGGAACAAAAGAAGGAAACAGACAGAAAAAAAGATCCATTATACATACAGGAAGTGCCCTCCATGCCATTATTTTGAGATAGCCAATCAGATGCATATGGTATTTGGGATCGCCACACCTCCTGGTCTTACTAAAGAACCCAGTATCAGAATGAAGACACATTCACAATAACTTTGATGTGGTTCTCACTGTTATCTGATGATCAGATATGCTAGTACATGTATACATTTAGACAGAATATGTCCAAACTCAACTATGTTTAACTTGGTTCCACACAATCTAATATTGTTTTCTTTTCTTTGCCATCATTTATAGTTTCACACACTTTTCACTATCAGATTTTTTCTCTACTGTGAAGATACTTTTCTTTCAGTGACATTTGAACTTAGTGAACCTGTGACTTTCACTTGTGCTATTACTGAGGAACATTAAATCACCACATAGCACCTAGCACAACGCAGGAGAAACGGAAACGAATACTGATGCAGGACAATTTCATAACAACCCCACATCAACCATAATTTTTCTTCAAAATTCAATATAACAATCAGCAAGAAAATCAGCAATCTTACAATTTTAAAGACAAGATGAGGGGATGTATCAGTGTGCTGAAATTGAGCTACATCACTTCAATCACACATAAACAGGAATTTAGTTGTCAGTGAAGGGTAAATATGCTAAACAGAGTTATTTGTATGCATGTTACTTCTAATTGATGACATTTTAATATAGATCAGTTTCTATAAAAGGATAATTTATTTGACAGAGCAGAGAAATATCCTCCACTTCATTTACGAGCTTTAGATGAGTGGTGAACGTCTTCAACCTTTTTATTTTTTTAAACTTTATTTTCTTACAGTACACATTGACTACTTTGTAAGCAATTGAAGAGTAAACTATTTTCTCTGTTTTACTGCTCTACTAGAATTTGTAGACCTATGCACTTATATCAGTTTTGGTCCAATTTCTATTCATCTTTTGGTACAATTTCCAGATGCTCATCTGTTCAAGTGAATTTATTCAAGTACACCATGGACACAGTATAACAAAGTTGATTTACATACTGCCTCCAAAACAAAAGCAACAGAGATTTTAAAGGTTGGTCAGTGAAATGAGTCCTCTGAAAAGCCTCTGAAGAGGAAGACAAAAACTGCTAAATTTAAATCTGTGATCATAGTGTGGTTCAAAGATGCGGCAAAAACTGGCCTGCTGGTGGCGCTAGCTATGAAGCTGTGAGACTAATAAACATTTGCAATTTGCTCCCTACATTGAAATTGTGTCATGTTTGCTTATTTTTCTGATTCTGTGCATATATTATCTTTAGTAAAGAACCATTAACGGTGCATGTAAAACCAACAATTATATAAAAAGAAAAATATATTTAAAAAATGAGAACAAATGCTCATTTTACATACAGGAAATGCCCTTTGATTGTATATTGTGCGGTAACCAATCAGGTGCATTTGACGGACAGGATCTCCACACCTCCCTCAGTTACTAAAGGATCTTCTTTCTGAATAAAGACAGTGTCACCATGACTCTGTTATGGCTCACATTGTTACTTCTTCATCAAGTATGTAAGTACTATTTACTTGAATTGAGATATTGTCTAAATGAAAATATTTTTCCTGAAAAACTGGCCTGGAAGCTTACCTATATAGTATTGCTCTTTTTCATATTGTTCTTTAATGTATGATTTTCTGTTTTTCCTCCAATATAGATGCTCTGGTGCCAGTTGTCACAGTTGAACTGGGTCAGTCTGTGACTTTGACTTGTAATTTTACCATGAAATATCAGAGCAACACATGGCTTTACTGGTACAAGCAGAGTGCTGGAGATGTTTTGACTTTAATTGCAATGGTGCAGACAAGCATAAGCCCTAACTATGGACCAGGAATCTCTCCTTCAAAATTCAACGTAACATCAAATGAGCACAGCAGCAGTCTTACAATTTTCACAACAGTTCATCAAGATGAGGGGATGTATCACTGCGCTCAAATGGACAAACTTAAATCTATCTGGAGTGGGACTTATATATCAGTGAAAGGTAAATCAGTCATTTTTGTCTTCCAGTATTTTTAATATTTTTTAATTCATAAATTGACCAGTGTGTATCATTGCCTGAAATCCAACTAGACACGGTTATGCTACTGAAAAATATATAATCTAATATAAAGTATGACTCAGGGGGGGCAAAAGAACCACGTTTGTAGTGAGTAATTTGTTTGGTAATAGCATTCAATATTTTTGTAAATGTGTTTTCAAGTCAATAAATGTTTTTTTTTCATGTGTATATTTTACATATGAAATAAATACAGATCATTTATTCAAGTTTGTGCATGTGCTGTAATTATTGTTCCAAAAAGGACAAAAAAAGTAAAACATTTTAAACATTTTGGTGTATATTAGATACTGTGAAATATTTTTCACTGCATTGGTTAGGAAGTCAACTCTTAATTATGTCTAGGGTTGTAATATTCAGATGAACTGTCTTTGCCTGATTGGAAAATTAAATAAATCTTTGCAAATTGTGCAAAACCACACTGTTAAAAAAAGGTAAAATACCGCCAGCTCTGGATAAACACGGATTTTAAAATTCTGGCAACCACAGCTGCCGATATTTTACCCTAAATTAAGGATATATAGATAAATTTTTTTTAACAGTGCACAAACTAACTTTAAATCAACAAACTTATAAAACTGTCCCTGAAGTTAAATTAAATGGATGAAGAAATTTAATATTAATATTTTCTTCAAACTCTAGAACTTCAACCAGTGAAAATGTTTAACATGACCTTTTTGTTGCGCAATCTGTCTATACAAAAAACACTTATGAAAAAAGGATCACATATTAAATCCATTTGTATAACAGTGTTGTGACTTAATTTGTTTGTTTCAATATTTTTGTCATGACTGTCATTTTTTAAATCAATGTGCCATTAAAAAATGTTGAAGGTCTTTGTTAAATTTATAATAATAATAAAAAAAACATTTTTCTAGTATTACAATTCTAAATTCTAAAAATTACCTGGTTATTTAAAAATTTCCAGAGATTGTAGAAATTCTACAATTTACCTGAGGGAATATGCCTATGGGACTAATAAAGTTTTTTATCTATCCATCTATAGTTTTAATATTTCATTTATTTTAAATTACTTACAAATAATTTGATTATTTCACAGGAATGTCTAAGAGGACATCAAACTACACTGTGTTTCCACAGCTAACGGGTATTGTTCAGCAGACGGCGGTCTCAGGTCCCGCCCATCCAAAAGGCTCAGAGACTCTGCAGTGTTCGGTTCTCTCTGACTCTGAGATCACGACCTGTTCAGGAGAACCCAGTGTGTTCTGGTTCAGAGCCGGAACAGAAACATCTTTTCCTGACATGATTTACACTGATGGAAAAAGATCAGAAAATTGTGAGAAAAGATCTGACTCTCAGAAGAAATGTTTTTATAACTTCTCTAAGAACATCAGCTCCTCTGATGCTGGGACTTATTACTGCGCTGTGTCCACATGTGGACAGATACTGTTTGGAAATGAAAAAAATAATGGTATGACTTACATCATTTGAGATATCTTTCAAAATTTTTTAAATCATCACAAATAAGTAATTGTTGTCTGAAGCAACATTTTCTTGATGGAGAAAATTACATGCTTTGTCTTCTAGGTAAAACAGAGGAAAACAACATGCTGGTGGTCACAATAGCTGCAACAATCTGTTTGGTCATCTCTGTCATTTTTAACATTGCTTTCATTTGCTTTCGAATACAAAGATCAGCATGTCATCGATATAAAGGTTTGCTTCAGTGATGTCATGCCAGAAAAAAATAGAATCACAAGAAATAAAAACACTGAAATGAGTAATCATATGTGTTGCATCCATGTTTACAGAAAACTCTTCATCAGAGAAAAGAAGCAACTTTAGCCAGATAGGAAATGATGTAAGTAAAAACCTTAATTGCCTAATATGTTCTTTTTAATACATCTGAACATTACTAAATAACTTTGATTGTAAATGTGTTTTTCCAAACAGACTGAAGCTGGACCTGAATGTAACTATGCTGCGTTACATTTCTCTGAAGGGAGAACTTCAAGAGGAAAGAAGAGGAGAGAGTTGATGACTGAAGAAAGTGTGTATTCACAGGTTAAAGGATCAGCGTGAATATCTGTGTCAGCTTGTAAAGAAAACTGCTTGTGAGATGCAAATGCATTCTATTAGTGACATACAAATAAAAGTTGTGAATTTAAGCAAACAACTGAATGAAAGATATGATGCAAAAATTGTGCAGTTTCAATACTTTTCAATTTCACATGTGCCTACATAAGTAAATACAATGGCTTGTATTTTCCTTAGCAGTGGAAAATAAAAACAGCTCTATGGATCTTCTTGATTTCCCCTCTAAATTTATTTAACTGAGATTTCCGAACATTTGAACACTGGGTGTTTATTACAGTAATGAAGAATGTCAGACCACTGACTCCTTCCTCCCTGCAAAAGGATCCTAAATAAATGCATATGTACCATTTTAAACTTTCTTCTTCATTTTTCTTAAATAACAAAATGCATCTGTCACTCCTACTTCATATCTGCATGCTACACAATCACATTCTATTGATTAATTGAGCATACATTTATTTTTTGGCATCCAAAAAAAAAAAAAGTTATTAGTTAAGTTATCATGAAGAGAATTGTGGACTAACTCCTGATCATGTTTGGGTTCAGCTTTCAGACGGTGCCACCCTCATCTGTTCAAACAATGATGTGCAAATAAAAACACTATGTCCAACCATGAGACGTTGCAGGGATGAATGAGTTTTGTTGAGAAAAGTGTTTATCATCTTCAGAACAAAATAATATTTAACATGTGCTGGTGGAGGCTGATCAGAAAGCGTCATTATCCACAGAGGAAGTCATTAATCCACCAAAAGAAACATAAAACACAAGATTACAGTTTGAAAAAGGACATACAAACAAAAACGTCAGAGAAATCCTCTAATTGGCAGCTAAAACTGAAATGTTAAGTCATAATATATTCTTTAGGTTCAGGCAAAAGGGGGAAGCTTTTCAAACTTATCCAGTTGCCTATAGTGTAAACTTTAGTGGTGGCAGATGTGTGTTATGTTGGTGTTTTACTGGAGGACACGTTTTATATTTCATAAAACAGATGGCCTCACAATGAAAGGAAGCTACGTACAAATGTTTAAGCTACATCTTAAGTCAAACAGGAAGTCAAAGCCAAGGCATTAATGGGTTTCCAAATGAAGAATGAACGAAAAGCATTAGTGAGATGATCTTAGATCTGTAGAAATGTTGTGGCCAGAGATGACAGAAGTGTGTGGAGTGAGGGGTGAGCCAACCTGACCTGGTTCTTCAGGAAAAGCCCCTTCAACTCATCAAATATGTCATATAATGCAGAGTTTCCATGCATTACCCATAGAATGTAACAACCTACTAAATATTGCATTGTACTGATGATTCTTACATGATTATGACGGCAATTTAAACCAGTAACCATTTTATCCCTGCTTCAAAAAATATAAGTTATGAAACTGTGAAATTTAACCTGATGGGCTGAGAAGCTTAGAAATGGAATCATATCTGCAACACACACTTTCCTACAATCACTCTGCTTTGGCAGATCATCAGCACCTTCTAATTCTTAATCTCATATAGTCATAACACCAATCTTCAGCTACAGTAAAGGCAAATCCCAGACCAATTGAAATTCAAATTCAGAAATACTTTATTGACCCCAAAGGGAAATTATATGGTGTTGTAACTCATACTAATTCAGATTCTTCAAAGACTTATTGTAGATAGTGATGCTAATCTCTACTAATTCTGGTCTCCAATTGTTTCATGAATTTGAATAATCAATCTTACAAAACAAAGTTCTGAGACACATGCAAGATATGTCTTATCCTATTAATCTCTTTTTTCTCACACCAACTAAAACCAGTGACAGGATTCTAAAATTATATCCCTGAAAATTCCAGTATACTTACTATACTGGAATTCATGATAAAATCAATGGCATCTTTAAAATTTTTTATTTTACAGTTTTTTGTATTATATTTAATGCTTGCTTTACTAGGCTTACTTAGTCCAAAAAAATCATTATAAAAATAAAATAATGATACAAGTCGTGACAAACTGATGGCACCTCTAGAAAAACTGAAAATAATTTGTCCATGGGAACATGTCCAAGGTGCGTGTCCTCTACAATTGTCTTCAAGTTTGTAATCAATCAGTCTGCAGGTTTAAATGGTGGCAAATAGTCCCTGTGGTGTTTGGAGACATGGTGTGTACCACACTGAACATGAACCACAGGAGCCAAAAGAGAGAGGAGTCCCAGGACATGAGAAAAAAAAATATAGACAAACATATTAAAGGTAAAGGTTAGGCCACCTACAAGCAGCTTATTGCTCCTGTGACAACAGTGGCTCATATTATGCAGAGGTTTAAGGTTCAGCGGTCTGTAGCCAGGCTGCACAGTGGTGCAGCTGGTAGAGCTGTTGCCTTGCAGCAAGAAGGTTCTGGGTTCAATTCTCGGCATGGGGTCTTTCTGCATGGAGTTTGTATGTTCTCCCTGTGCATGGTGGGCTCTGTCCGGGTACTCCGGCTTCCTCCCAGAGTCCAAAAACATGACTGTCAGGTTAATTGGCCTCTCCAAATTCTCCCTCAGTGTGAGTGTGTGTGTGTGCATGGTTGTCTGTCTCTGTTTTGCCCTGCGACATACTGGTGACCTGTCCAGGGTGACCCCTCCTCTCGCTGGGAACATTAGCTGGAGATAGGCACCAGCGACCCTTCTGACCCACTAAGGGACAAGGGTGTGCAGAGAATGGATGTATGGATGGATGGACGGTCTGTAGACAACCTCCCTGCTGAAGGTGGAAAATCGATGACAAATTAAAGACAAGGACAATAATGGTAGCCAAAGAGCCCAAAACAACGTCCAAAGAAGTTAAATGAGATCAAACTTGCATAGCACTTTTCAGGACACCAAGATGCTTTACAATAAAATTAGTCATTGCTATTCACACACTCATTCATTCACATGATTATAATGTGGATTGTACCCACAGCTGCCCTGGGGCAGTCTGACAGAAGTAGCAGGTCATCTCTATGTCCTCAAATGAGAAACATGTTAAGACAAAAACAGTGTCCCCACTTTGAAACATGAATGAGATCTGTTTATTTTCTGGAGTTATGTCTCAACTTGGTCTCAGTCACAGATCAATGGTCTTAGAATAGAAAATTGACCCAAAACACACATCTACAAACACTACCCATCATGAGAAACGCTTTATGATTTTGAACGGTCCTGATCTAAATTATATTGAATATCTATGGAAGAAGACAAAATGTTCTGTCTGGAGAATGCAGCGCTCAAACCTGAGACAATTGGAGCAGTTTTCCCAAGAGGTGTGGGTCAAAGGTGAAGAAGACTAATTACAGTTACAGTAATCGTTTGATTGCATGTCACTGCTTCAGAAGGTTTCCCAACATTAAAATACACGTACCATCATTTTTGACGAGGCCCATTTCATTATTGTTTCTTAAAATGATTCTCTTGAACAACCAATTTTGTTCATGAGTAACTTTAAAAATGAACTGACTGTGTGCTTCTGGCTGAAACTCCAGAATTCAATTGATTCTTTTAATCTCCAAACCATTTCCAGCACATTTCTATTTATTTGCTGTGAAAAGATTGTTTTTAGGTCTTGTTTGTGTTATATGGATATCTTACTTTCATAAGGGAAAATTACCTGATCAATAACTAGGTGTGGCAGTTTCATCTCCTCTGTTTGTCTTATATTGTCTTTAGAAAAAAAACTACTGATGGTGCATACAAAACAAACATATATTTAAAAAAATAAAAATAAATGCACAAGAATGGAAACAAAAGCATGTGTACATACAGGAAATGCCCTTTGATTGTATATTCTGAGGTAACCAATCAGATGATTTGACAGTCAGGATCTCCACGCCTCCCACAACTATAAAAGCATCTTCTTTCTGAATGAAGACAGTGTCACCATGACTCTGTTATGTCTCGCCACGTTGTTGCTTCTTCATCAAGGATGTAAGTTTTTTTTTTCCATCAACTGAGATGGAATATTTTCTTGTTAAAGTATGTGATATACATGTTTTGGTTCATTTCAATTTAATATTCTTTTCATGTTGTTCTTAATTGTTTCAATTGCTGCTTCCCCCAATATAGATTCTTTGGTTCCAGTGGTCACAGTTGAACTTGGTCAATCTGTGACTTTGACTTGTGCTTTGAAATATCAGAGCAACAAATGGATTTTCTGGTTCAAGCAAAATGCTGGAGATTCTCTGAATTTAATCGTGACGCAGCAGCAAACATACTGTACATATGGACCAACATTCTCTGCTTCAAAATTCAGTATAACGAACAACAGCAGTCTTACAATTTCCACAACAGTTCAACAAGATGAGGGAATGTATCACTGCGCTCAAATGGAAGCACTTGACTTTATGTGGAGTGGGACTTATGTATCCGTAAAAGGTAAATGAGTCATTTTTCCTTTTCCATTATTTTAGATATTTTTTGAATTGACAGATTAATCAGTGTGCATCTTTGTCTAAATTTCAACTGGACATAATGATGTTACTGAAGAATATATAATCTAGGAAAGAAACATGGCTTAAGGTGCAAAGAGGCATCCTGCAACCAAACATTTAGTGGACAGTTCCTGATGTTTTGGAACCAACATGCAATATTGGAGTATTTATGTTTTTATTACTGTCTGATATATAAAATAAATGCAGACTGAAAGACAAAAATGATTTATTGCAGTTTCTGCATCTATAATTATTTAAGTGTTAATAATTATAGATTCTAATAAGTATAGATTCTACAAATAACCATCGATTGTTCCTCCATGTGCAAAGTAAATTACCATATTTTAATTCAGATTCTATACAGTGCAATGTTTTTCACTACAGTGCATATAATATTTTGGAGAAACTAGACATTTTAAAAGGTCTGCAGTCAAATGACCTGGTCTTTGCTTGGTTTCAAATTAAACCAAGCACAGATCTCCACAGATATTTTAATCTGTGGAGAACCACAAACTCACAATTATCCTTATTGTGAAACAATGAAGATGGTATAAAATTCTGTGGAAAAACAATGTCCATCCAAAAAACATCCAATTTGTAAATTAATTTGAATCCAAAAAAGTTAATCATGTAAATATAAATATTATTTCCAATTTAAATAACATTTTTAAAAGTGTGAACATTATTGTTTTAACAGCTGAAATTTTCTTGTGTGAATTAGTGATTGTATGAGACGAGTGTTGGCACTTTAAAACAATATTATAAAACACCAAAGTTGAAATCAATGAGAAAAAAACCCCCAAAATATATTATATATTTTGTGAGCTGTAGAATATTGTGTTCAAAATGTTGTAGCTGATCCTTTTGTACCACACATACATCAGTCTATATTATAACTATCAATTAAGTGGCCCAATATTTGACTATAATATATATTTATTCACTGACATTATATCTTTGATATATTTACTGTAATGCAAATTTCAAACACAATCCTGGTTTTCTTGCTTAATTTTGTTTCAATATAATATTTCACAGGATTCTCTAAAAGAACATCGAACTACACAATTCTTTCACATCCAACGGCCTCAGATCCAACAGGTTCAGAGACTCTGCAGTGTTCGGTTCTCTCTGACTCTGAGATCACGACCTGTTCAGGAGAACCCAGTGTGTTCTGGTTCGGAGCTGGATCAGAAAAGTCTTTTCCTGACATGATTTACACCGAAGGAAAAAAAGCTGAAAATTGTGAGAAGAGATCTGACTCTCCAAAGAGATGTTTTTACAACCTCTCCAAGAACATCAGCTCCTCTGATGCTGGGACTTACTACTGCGCTGTGGCCACATGTGGACAGATACTGTTAGGAAATGAAATTAACCAGAGAAACGGTAAGACTTTGCATACATCATTTGAAGCATTCAAAATGTCCAAAATAATCTAATTAAATCAGGGTTTTCTGAAGTAACAACATTCTCTTGATGGAGGAAATTACATTGTCTTTGTTTTCTAGGTAAAACAAATGAAAACAACATGCTAGTGGTCACCATCTGTTTGGTCACTTCTGCAATTGGTAATATTGTTTTCATTTGCTATTTAACACGAAGGCCAGCATGTCAGCAATGTAAAGGTTTGTTTCAGTGACTCATTTACATATCTCAAATATGTTTAGAGAATAATTTTTCTGGAATCACATTAAATAAAACACTGAAATTGAGTAATTGTTTGCATCACTTCCATGTTTACAGAAAGCTCTTCACAGAAAAGAAACAACTTTAGCCAAGTAGTAAATGATGTAAGTACTTAGTCATTTTCATATATTTTGTTTAGTACTATGAAGAAATTAGATAATTAAATTTGAGTGTAAATGCGTTTTTCCAAACAGACTGAATCTGCACCTGATCTGAACTATGCTGCGTTACCTTTCTCTGACGGGAGAACTTCAAGAGGAAAGAAGAGGGAGTTGATGACTGAAGAAAGTGTGTATTCACAGGTTAAAGGATCAGCTTGAACATCTGTGTCAGCTTGTAAAGAAAAACACTTGAGAGATGCAAATGCATTCTGTTAGTGGCATACAAACAAAAGTTGTGAAGTCAGGCATTACTCCGAATGAAAGACAGATGTAACGAATAAATCATTTTCAACATTTTATGTCAAATTCAACTACATATTTTAATGTTTGAAAAGTCAAATCCTCGTGGCTTGCTGTACGTATGTGAAATATTTTATAAATGGGAAATAATGCTGCTGTATGTGAATGGATCTATATGATTTTCATAAGTACAACAATACAGACCTCTCTTTACTGTTGGACAGTTAATGGTGTATCTTTGAGTTATGAAGAGTCTCAGTCATTTGTGCAACGAGAAGCAGGTTCTATGCTCCAGAAAGAAATCTTGTTATTTTTTGTTTTGTTTAGAAATGTTTGTATCATCTTCTTATACACAGAGAAAATAGTCCTCTGAAAGGGAGGAAGACATCAACGCACCAAAAGCAAGATAAAACATAAGATTACAGTTTGCAAAAGCACATGTGAACAAAAAGCTACTTTTTGAAACCATATATCAAGTTTGTGGTCAGAACTGGCAAAGCTGTGTTTAAGTGTGATGGAAGCAAACTTGATTTGGTTACATCAAGATGGGCCAAAACTTCAGTAAATTATTGTGAGAAGTTATCGAAGGACGCACAAAATGTTGAACCCAAGTCATACTGTTTCAAATATATTTTTATGAAATACTACGGAAATTTAGATAAACTTCTGATTTTGAAGAAAGCAATAAAACATTCCATTACTTTAGCATTTATCAAACATTTAGAAATGGCTTAACCTAACTGGCCTAAAGTAGAAGATGTTAATTTTGAGTCGACATCGCAGAGTCAATTTGTTCTTCTGGTCTTATTTACACACATCATAGATATGAGTCCAGATGTAAAGAAACTATGTGCCTTTCATTGAACATCTAGTCACATCATATCTAGGAAGACTGTCTGCCGTTTTTAATGCATGTTCTTTTGTATTCCACTTGGTTTGGGATGAAGGTTCAAGTGCTATATTGTCACTTTTTCCCACAGCTATTGAAAAACTATTGGTCCCTTGAGGAGTGAACTCTGTAGAAACTTTACCTGATCACATGTCCGAGACATGCGTAATGCGGTAGTTTGATAATATGAAGCTTCCTGGAAATTTCCTGCACTGTAAACAATAATCCTTCACTGCGAAGACAGAAGTGTCGAGCTGAACGAGGCGGATGTTGACGTTAATTAAATATTTTGAAGTGTGGCCAACATGGACTGAATGACTTTGTTCATTTCTTCAGCTGCCATTGTAAAACTACAGGCAGACTACAATTCTAAAATAACGCAGAAAATCACCGTCATTGTTCACAACTTCTCCTTCTGTTTGCTGATTGGTCCGGCTGAAATTCTACATGAGAAATCCAGCTCAATGGGAGAAATCCCAAAAGGTGCACTGAAGAGAGTTAGCAACTGAGGAGAATTGCGTGGGAAAGCAATAGCCAGGCTAATGTTTTATAGACTCGGTCTAAACGTTCGCCCAGGAGGTTAAGCAACTCCATCAATAGCATAATCTCTGGTTTTCATTTAGAGCTCTACTCCAAATATCATTATTCAGGACTGTTCAGGCCTTCTGCAATTCTAAGTCCTCCTTTTTCCTCTGATGCAGCAGTTTTTGAGAGTCACTAACCGGTCGATCATCAGCAGTCAAAGTGATGAGTATGTAGATTCTGTGCTTGTCTTCAGTTGCCTGATTGCCTAGGCATTTATAGTCTCTATTATTAAGTTATTTTTGCCTTTTCAACTTCCCATTGATTTTAAATACCATGCGGGTTTGAAAAGCTGGAACTAACATCAAGCTGAAATTTGGAAACCACACTCCACATCACTAGCAGTTCTTACCTGCATTTGGTGAATGGTTGTTCAAATAAAGTATTGCTTCAGAAAACAGAAACTAATGAACTATTTGCTTTTCCACCCTTGATTTTCACACCTCCATGAAACCCACTGAACTCTACCTGAAAAGCAATCCTCATTTCTCCCGATAAGGAATCAATCATATTTCAGTATCAACTATAAAATCACAATTATTTTATTATGATTTTCTAACATAAAAGCATAGCTTTAGAGAAAAAATTTATAGAGCACTTGGAGGTCAAGGTGCATTTCTAAACACATGTGAAAATCTTATCTATAATAAATATGTTAATTAATTATCAGCTATGGAGCCCTCTAGGGGACATGGGGAACACAATTATTTTGCGTTACCTCACAATAAGTTTTGTGTTCCCTTGCAAAAAATTAGCAAATACACCCTGGTCTATTTTGTATTAAGCCACAAATGTCAATTTAAAATATCACATTTTTACACATGTACGGAACCATAACCCTTTGGTGCAAAATACTGATTGAAAATCAATTTATTAACTGCATGTTCATGTTTGTGTAAGGCTGAGATGGAACTGCACATGAAAAAGGCCCTTTATTAACCAAACTACCAACACAAAAAACAGACAATCAAAACTGTCAGATGACATTATTACCCTGTGAATATAACTCCTCAGAAATAGCCCAAATAATTTTTTGGATATAGTTTTTCCCTTTTCTTATGAAAAGTTTCTGTTTCTATCTCATAAGGGCTGGGAAGCCCATGTTTGACTCGTTTTGATTTTGCACATAGGTTTGTGGTGCATTTCTATCCTAAAGGAAAATCTATAAAACTTCAGATATCTCACAAATGAGGTACTAACATAAATAAACCTTATGAAATCTTATATTACAGCAGAAAAACTTTCAATATTCAATTATGCCACATGAACTGACCAGTACGCTATTGTGAGGGAATGCAAAAGTATTGCAACAAAATGCAATACTTTTGGGAGGTAATGCAAATATATATATATTTTTCCATGTCCCCTAGAGGATTCCGTACAAATAAGTATACAAATAAGTATTAAGAACACTTCTGCTGTTACAGAAAATATAATTAATCAGTTCCTTGGACCAATCACATTTTTCCCCCAGTTTTATTTTAAAGAATTTAAAATAAAGGTGACACATTTTATCTTCAGCCATATTGTGATAAGATGACAGTTTTCATTTGTCTGACCTGCAGCACTGGAGTTGCAAGTGGCTCTTTGGTTCTCCCAGTACAATAAAAAATGAAATAATGCCCTGTTCTTTGTTTGTTTCAATCTTTTCTTCTATGCCTCCATCAAAACAAAATGGCCTCATCCTGCCATTCCTGGTAAATTTGGTCTAGAACCTCCACACTTGACAGCGGGTTTGGGATCCAACATTTGTGCTAATTTGCATTTTATAACATGAAGATTGACACCTGCTGGCCTGCTTAGAGTTTGCAACCAGCTCCTACTGCTCTTACTATGAGAAACTAGCAGCCTCCTCCTAGTGTCAGACATCCCACTGGAAGGAACTGAATTGTGTTTGTTTTGTTCCCTGTTCCAGATGATTGTGTCATGATTATTTATTACCTTGTTGCTGTTTATATGTTGACATTAGCAGTGAACTACTTACAATGCATGAAAACCCAAAGATATTTAACAAAATGAAATAAATCATAAAAATAAGAGAAGCTCACAGCACAGGAAATGCCCTTTGATTGTATATTCTCAAGTAACCAATGAAATGCATTTAACACTCAAGTTCTCCCCACCTACCTAGTTAAAGGATATTTTTTTCTGAACGAAGACAGTGTCACCATGACTCTGTTATGGCTCACATTGCTACTTCTTCATCAAGGCTGTAAGTACCTTTCATGAGCTGAGATGGAATATTTTCTTAGGTTTTAGGTTGTTGAAGTAGGTGAAATGTTTCACCTACTTCAACAACCTAAAATTCTTATTTTCATATTCTTTATTGTTTCAATTCTGCTTTTTTCTGATATAGATACTTCAGTTCCAGTGATCACAGCTGAAGTTGGTCAACCTGTGACTTTGACATGTTTGTTTAGTACAAAATATCAAAGCAACACATGGATTTACTGGTACAAGCAGAGTGCAGGAGATACTCTGAATTTAATCGTAATGCAACAGCGAATAACAATCTCAAACTATGGACCACATTTCGATGCTTCAAGATTCAATGTAACAAACACAGAAAAAGCAGCATTCTTCAAATGCTAAAGATAGTTGAACAAGATGAGGGAATGTATCACTGTGCTCAACGGGACACACTTGAATCTACGTGGAATGGGATTTATTTATCAATTAAAGGTAAATCAGTCATCTTTCTCTTTCATTATTTTACATATACCTTAATTCACAGAGAGACCCATGTGCATCTTTGAGTCCTTCTGGACAGGTTTATGTTTCTGAAAGATGCATACAAGAAGCATGACTCAGGGAACAAAGATGCATCTTAGGACCATATTTTCACTCCGTAACTTTTAAGGACCAGCACGCAAAGTTTATCTTCAATATTTTTGTAAATGTAACATCTCCTTTTTGTTCTTCTATGGCATTGTATGATGCAACATATGAAATAAATGCCATTTGTTAAACAATCAAAATGAAAAACTGTGGAAAACCTACATTAACCACAGAACTTCATTTGCAGATTTCTGCAAAAACACTGAAAGCCCCCCAAAATAATGGGAAATTACTTTTTATTTTCTATTCTTTACCATTAGTAATATTATACAAGTTTTGGTTGTAATTTGTATTTTAAAAGAGATATAATTTATAAGTGTTTTAACAACTGAACTTCACAATGGTGACATTTTTTCAACATGATTAAAAGAAAAAATGTGACCACCATCTTTCACATAAGCTGTGTTGACTTAGCTTTTTTTTTTTTTTTTTTAATATTTGACCGTTTTTATTTGACTAATAATTTTTTAACCACCATGTTTATAAGTCTTTACCAAATATGACACAAAAATGCTTGTTTTCTAGCACTACTCTAGTTGTATTATTTAAGTTTACTATATATTATTTCACAGGAAATTCTAAGAAGACATCAAACTACACAGTTGTTCAGCAGACGACGGTCTCAGGTCCCGCCAGTCCAACAGGCTCAGAGACTCTGCAGTGTTCAGTTCTCTCTGAGTCTGAGAGCACGACCTGTTCAGGAGAACCCAGTGTGTTCTGGTTCAGAGCCGGATCAGAAACATCTTTTCCTGACATGATTTACACTGATGGAAAAAGATCAGACAACTGTGACAATACATCTGATTCTCAGAAGAAATGTTTTTACAACTTCTCTAAGAACGTCAGCTCCTCTGATGCCAAGACCCTCTCCTGTGCTGTGGCCACATGTGGACAGATACTGTTTGGAAAAGGAAGTAATCTGGAGACTGAAGGTATAATATATAAATTGATTTAATAATTAAATGATTTAAGTGTTTGATAAACTAAAGATGTAGTTTCAACTATCACATTTTCAGATTAGCTGTTATTTAGTCTACGTGTAATTGGAGTTTTTTGTGTGTGTGATGTTTTTGTTTTCTAATCTTCAAGGATTCAGTCTGGGATCAAAGAAGGCCATTATAATTATCGTCTTCCTGTCTGCTGCATTAGCCATAAGTCTGATTGGTATAGCTGTCCTCATCTGCTCCATCAAAAGAAACAAGTGTGGACATTGTCAAGGTACTTCAAAATACTTTTCTTCTACTACTCAATAAGTAAACTATTAACTCTTTATTTAATCCTTTTTTATTTAATTATGTAGAAGCTGTAATCCTGGACCAAAACTGTGGCCAGAAAAGGCAACAGGTAAAGTACTGGGGATTCTGTTATCAGATATTTTGACAAATTTTAAAATAACAAATGAGTTTTCAGAATTTTTATTTGCCATATCTATATTTTTATTTGTTCTCCTTAGAGAATTGAAGACAGAAGGATGTATTCTGCTGCTGTTTTCACCATGATGAAATCTGACAATGCAGTGATAAAGAAAACAGCAGGAAGGCAGATGATGTTTGCTGCGGTAAAAGCCTTCGGGTTTTAAAAAGATGCCCTCTGACCTTTGTGTTGATTAATCCAGCTCATGATTATGTTTTAACTATGTTTAAAATGACAGATTAATTGTATTGGATCACTTTGATTAAACTGCTAATTGCTCTGACTCAATGTAAGCATTTCTTTCTGTTAGCATAGACATTGCTGAAGACAAGCTATTATTGTGGACACATACATTTGTCACTCCTACTTCACATCTGCATGCTGCATTTTATTACACTTGAGCATACTGAATATCTGCATCAGCTTGTAAAGAAAACCACTTGTGAGATGCAAATGCATTTTGCTAGTTACATAAAAATAAAAGTTGTGAATTCAAGCAAACAACTGAATGAAAGATATAATGAAAAAAATGTGCAGTTTCAATACTTTGTCAGGCTTGCCCACATAAAAAATAAATACTTGTATGGCTTGTAATTTTCTTGGGAGTAGAAAATAAAAACAGCTCTATGGATCTTCTTGATTTCCCCTCTAAATTTATTTAACTGAGATTTCTGAACATTTGAACACTGGGTGTTTATTACAGTAATGAAGAATGTCAGACCTCTGACTCCTTCCTCCCCGCAAAAGGACCCTAAATAAATGCATATGTACCATTTTAAACTTTCTTCTTCCTTTTATTAAATAACAAAATGCCTCCGTCACTCCTACTTCACATCATATCTGCATGCTGCATTTTATAACACAATAAAATTCTTGTGATTCGTTGAATATACATTCCTTTCATGGCATCCAAAAATGGCAAAGAAAAAGTTATTAGTCAAGTTATCATGAAGAGAATTGTGGACTAACTCCTGATCATGTTTGGGTTCAGCTTTCAGACGGTGCCACCCTCATCTGTTCAAACAATGATGTGCAAATAAAAACACTATGTCCAACCATGAGACGTTGCAGGGATGAATGAGTTTTGTTGAGAAAAGTGTTTATCATCTTCAGAACAAAATAATATTTAAAATGAGGCTGATCAGAAAGCGTCATTATCCACAGAGGAAGACATTAATCCACGAAAAGAAACATAAAACACAAGATTACAGTTTGAAAAAGGACATACAAACAAAAACGTCAGAGAAATCCTCTAATTGGCAGCTAAAATTGAAATGTTAAGTCATAATATATTCTTTAGGTTCAGGCAAAAGGGGGAAGCTTTTCAAACTTATCCAGTTGCCTATAGTGTAAACTTTAGTGGTGGCAGATGTGTGTTATGTTGGTGTTTTACTGGAGGACACGTTTTATATTTCATAAAACAGATGGCCTCACAATGAAAGGAAGCTACGTACAAATGTTTAAGCTACATCTTAAGTCAAACAGGAAGTCAAAGCCAAGGCATTAATGGGTTTCCAAATGAAGAATGAACGAAAAGCATTAGTGAGATGATCTTAGATCTGTAGAAATTTTGTGGCCAGAGATGACAGAAGTGTGTGGAGTGAGGGGTAAGCCAACCTGACCTGGTTCTTCAGGAAAAGCCCCTTCAACTCATCAAATATATCATATAATGCAGAGTTTCCATGCATTACCCATAGAATGTAACAACCTACTAAATATTGCATTGTACTGATGATTCTTACATGATTATGATGGCAATTTATACCAGTAACCATTTTATCCCTGCTTCAAAAATTATAAGTTATGAAACTGTGAAATTTAACCTGATGGGACTGAGAAGCTTAGAAATGGAATCATATCTGCAACATTCACTTTCCTACAATCACTCTGCTTTGGCAGATCATCAGCACCTTCTAATTCTTAATCTCATATAGTCATAACACCAATCTTCAGCTACAATAAAGGCAAATCCCAGACCAATTGAAATTCAAATTCAGAAATACTTTATTGACCCCAAAGGGAAATTATATGGTGTTGTAACTCATACTAATTCAGATTCTTCAAAGACTTATTGTAGATAGTGATGGAAATGACAAACCCAAAAGCTAATCTCTACTAATTCTGGTCTCCAATTGTTTCATGAATTTGAATAATCAACCTTCACAACATAAAGTACTGAGACACATGCTAGATGTGTCTTTTCCTAATGGTATAATAAATATGTTGAATAATTATCACCTATGGAGCTCCCTAGGGGACATGGGAAACAAAATTATTTTGCGTTACCTCACAATAAGTCTTGTGTTCTCTTGCAATAAATTAGCAAATACAATTGGTGTATTCTGTATTAGGTCACAAATGTCAATTTAAAATATTACATTTTTACACATGGTTGAGTTTATTCTGGCTGAAACAGCTTGTTGGTTGTGGAAGAAGCCAGGGGAAAACCCCACGGCCTCTCTGAAGGGTTTTATGTCACATGATGAAGTTTTCCAGTGGCTGCAACTCTGATCTTTCTGATCAGTCACACCGCTGCATTTTATTTCTACTGGTTTTATGTCTTTACGTTTCAAATTGTGCACACTTTGAAACGTGTGCACAATTTCATAACCCTTTGGTGCAAAAAACTGATTGAAAATCAATTTATTAACTGCATGTTCATGTATGGCTGAGATGGAACTGCACATGAAAAAGGCCCTTTATTAACCAAACTACCAACACAAAAAACAGACAATCAAAACTGTCAGATAACATTATTACCCTGTGAATATAACTCCTCAGAAATAGCCTCCAGAAAGACTTTCAATATTCAATTATGCCACATGAACTGACCAGTACGCTATTGTGAGGGAATGCAAAAGTATTGCAACAGAATGCAATACTTTTGGGAGGTAATGCAAATATATATATATTTTTCCATGTTCTCTAGAGGATTCCGTACAAATAAGTATACAAATAAGTATTATGAACACTTCTGCTGTTACAGAAAATATAATTAATCAGTTCCTTGGACCAATCACATTTTTTCCCCCAGTTTTATTTTAAAGAATTTAAAATAAAGGTGACACATTTTATCTTCAGCCATATTGTGATAAGATGACAGTTTTCATTTGTCTGACCTGCAGCACTGGAGTTGCAAGTGGCTCTTTGGTTCTCCCAGTACAATAAAAAATGAAATAATGCCCTGTTCTTTGTTTGTTTCAATCTTTTCTTCTATGCCTCCATCAAAACAAAATGGCCTCATCCTGCCATTCCTGGTAAATTTGGTCTAGAACCTCCACACTTGACAGCGGGTTTGGGATCCAACATTTGTGCTAATTTGCATTTTATCACATGAAGATTGACACCTGCTGGCCTGCTTAGAGTTTGCAACCAGCTCCTACTGCTCTTACTATGAGAAACTAGCAGCCTCCTCCTAGTGTCAGACGTCCCACTGGAAGGAACTAATTGTGTTTGTTTTGTTCCCTGTTCCAGACGATTGTGTCATGATTATTTATTACCTTGTTGCTGTTTATATGTTGACATTAGCAGTGAACTACTTACAATGCATGAAAACCCAAAGATATTTAACAAAATGAAATAAATCATAAAAATAAGAGAAGCTCACAGCACAGGAAATGCCCTTTGATTGTATATTCTCAAGTAACCAATGAAATGCATTTAACACTCAAGTTCTCCCCACCTACCTAGTTAAAGGATATTTTTTTCTGAACGAAGACAGTGTCACCATGACTCTGTTATGGCTCACATTGCTACTTCTTCATCAAGGCTGTAAGTACCTTTCATGAGCTGAGATGGAATATTTTCTTAGGTTTTAGGTTGTTGAAGTAGGTGAAATGTTTCACCTACTTCAACAACCTAAAATTCTTATTTTCATGTTCTTTATTGTTTCAATTCTGCTTTTTTCTGATATAGATACTTCAGTTCCAGTGATCACAGCTGAAGTTGGTCAACCTGTGACTTTGACATGTTTGTTTAGTACAAAATATCAGAGCAACACATGGATTTACTGGTACAAGCAGAGTGCAGGAGATACTCTGAATTTAATCGTAATGCAACAGCGAACAACAACCTCAAAGTATGGACCACATTTCGATGCTTCAAGATTCAATGTAACAAACACAGGAAAAAGCAGCATTCTTCAAATGCTAAAGATAGTTGAACAAGATGAGGGAATGTATCACTGCGCTCAACGGGACACACTTGAATCTACGTGGAATGGGACTTATTTATCAATTAAAGGTAAATCAGTCATCTTTCTCTTTCATTATTTTACATATACCTTAATTCACAGAGAGACCCATGTGCATCTTTGAGTCCTTCTGGACAGGTTTATGTTTCTGAAAGATGCATACAAGAAGCATGACTCAGGGAACAAAGACGCATCTTAGGACCATATTTTCAGTCCGTAACTTTTAAGGACCAGCACGCAAAGTTTATCTTCAATATTTTTGTAAATGTAACATCTCCTTTTTGTTCTTCTATGGCATTGTATGATGCAACATATGAAATAAATGCAAACTGAAAGGCAAAATAAATTTATTTCAGCTTCTGCATGTAATAGTATCAACAGTTATATTGTTCAAATTGTTTCTTTAATGACAAAGAAAATTACAAAATTTTAGCTTGTTTTTGATACTGCGGAATGTTTTGCACTCTAACTACTTGAGAACTAGATCTGTTTGGTTTGTAACATTTATATAACCTGGTCTTAGCCAAGTTTGGAAACTATCCTCTCTACTAAACCATACATCAAAAATGTTACCATTTGTTAAACAAATGGTAATTTGTCATAAAATTACCATTTGTAATTCATAAAATCAAAATGAAAAGCTGTGGAAAAACTACATTGACCACAGAACCTCATTTGCAGATTTCTGCAAAAACACTGAAAGCCCCCCAAAAATAATGGGAAATTACTTTTTATTTTCTACTCTTTACCATTAGTAATATTATACAAGTCTTGGTTGTAATTTGTATTTTAAAAGGAGATACAATTTATGAATGTTTTAACAACTGAAATTCACAATGGTGACATTTTTTCCAACATGATTAAAAGAAAAAAATGCAACCACCATCTTTCACATAAGCTGTGTTGACTTAGTTTTTTGTTTTATTTTTATATTTGATTAATAATTTTTTTAACCAACATGCTTATAAATCTTTACCAAATATGACGCAAAATGCTTGTTTTCTAGCACTACTCTAGTTGTATTATTTAAGTTTACTATATATTATTTCACAGGAAATTCTAAGAAGACATCAAACTACACAGTTGTTCAGCAGACGACGGTCTCAGGTCCCGCCAGTCCAACAGGCTCAGAGACTCTGCAGTGTTCGGTTCTCTCCGAGTCTGAGATCACGACCTGTTCAGGAGAACCCAGTGTGTTCTGGTTCAGAGCCGGAACAGAAACATCTTTTCCTGACATGATTTACATCGAAGGAAAAAGATCAGACAACTGTGACAATACATCTGACTCTCAGAAGAAATGTTTTTACAACTTCTATAAGGACGTCAGCTCCTCTGATGCCAAGACCCTCTCCTGTGCTGTGGCCACATGTGGACAGATATTATTTGCAAATGAACTGAACCTTAGAAAAGGTATGACTGTCTATGTCAATTATTCAAAATGTCTAAAATAATCATAAAAAAAAAAATTCTTTTCTGAAACAACATGCTCTTGCTATAGGGAATGACAGTTTCTCTTTGTTTTCTAGGTAAAACAGAGGACAATAACATGCTGGTGGTCACAATAGTCGCAATAATTTGTTTGGTCATTTCTGTAATTTGTAATATTGTTTTCATTTGCTTTCAAATACAAAGATCAGCATGTCAACGATTTAAAGGTTTGTTTCAGCAACTGAACTACATTTTTCAAAGATGTAAATACAATGAAAAGACAAATGTTATTAAACTTACATAAAAACAACATATAAACTGAAATATATTAATTATGTTATGCGACCACTTTTACAGAAAGCTCTTCACCAAAAAGAAACAACTTTAGCCAAAAGGAAAATGATGTAAGTAATGATCTAAACCTCCGAATTTGTTTTTTATTGTAATCCAAATCAATACATCTGAGTATTACAAAATAACTGATGTGCTTTAATTAACAGAATGATGCTGGACCTGATCTGAACTACGCTGCGTTACATTTCTCTGATGGGAGAACATCAAGAGGGAAGAAAAAGAGAGAGTTGATGACTGAAGAAAGTGTGTATTCACAGGTTAAAGGATCAGCTTGAAAATGACATATTCCAGCTTTCATTGAAAACCTCACTTCTGGGATGCAAGAGCATACTGCTGCTGACACAATCAAAGTTGCAAATTCAAATACAACTGAACTGAAAAGGCAGATGTGATGAAAATGCTATTTTTTGACACCATTGCCTTATTGTATTGTTTTTTTTCATAAACTTATTGGTATCCTTTATGTATGTGAAACGCATAATGAGTGGATAATAAAACAGCTCTATCCACATAGATCTTTCACACAGAATTGACATAATTGAGACCTGTGATGTTCAATTCTAGATGTTCTATTTTTGAGTAATAAAAAGTTTGTCAGTTCTTTGAAAAAAGAACCAATCAACTTCTCCAAATACCTAAATAAATGCAGCTATAGAATTGCAAACTTTGGAAACAAAAGAAGCAAGTAATTTAAATTTTTCACAACAACCATGCTGCTCCCACTTAGCATCATACTTTCATTCTTCACTTTATCAGTTCAATTCATGTTCTGCATACACAATAGCTAATTCAGATATGACAAATGTTTCTGACTTCTCAGATGAATGTTAAAAAAAACAAAAAACAATTCAGTTTCTGCTGCAAAGCTGCTAAATTCAACCACAAGCTGCCCCTTGTGCGTGTGAAATAGTTTCACATGCTGTAATTTTACTATATTGTTTCAAAAAGTCTAATACTTCATTTTTACCATCTGCATCTGATATGCCTTCAACCAAAACAGAATTTAGAATTTTTATGGCAAGTCTTTGAAATTCATCCAAATTTATAAGGCCCGAGAAAAAAAAATTGTTTATTCAAATCCACTGCTGGAGGGAGTGGTAATTTGTAAAAACACACAGACAACCAAATAGAGCAAAATTTGTTAACTGTATTAAACAATATTTACAATAATAAATACAAACAAGATTTTCAAATAGTCCATGAATGTTTTTTTTTCCCCTTCAACCAAAACATTTAACAGTTCAGCTCCTTGGTGGAGGTTAGAGACCATGGAAAGTATCCAATTAGTCCAGTCAGGAGTGAAGGTGACAGTGTGGCTGTGGGCTTGAATACATCCTACCAGACTGGAAGGCGCTGACAGGATGTGATGTTTCTCTTGATTCGATGTATGGTTTAGCTCACCAGTCTAGTCCAGTTGGCATCAGAACCCAGTATCAGGATCTGGAACTGAAACAGGAACCTGGCCAGTGTAAAACAGGCCTGATAATCAACCCTGGGTTTTGTCAATATCAAAAATCATTTTAAAGACATCTTTTCTTTCTTATCACTATAGTGAATACGTTTATATTATAGAGATAATTACAAGTACTCAAATTTTCAATATTTAATTTTAGCATACAATAAAAATAGTGTTTTACCATCCAGAGTATATTCAGTTTAAATGCATTAAGGCAGCGGTTCACAAAGTTTTAGTTTCTCCCAGGTGTTAGTAACAACCTTTTCAGCTTGTCAATGTTCTTCTTAGGCCTTTTAATGAGCCATCATTTGATCCAGGTGTGTTAAACCAGGGAGAGAACTAAAACATGCAGGATGCCGAGCCTTGAGGCCCGACTTTGGGAACCACTGCATTAATGTAACAAAACAAACTCAGATCAAGTTAGTTTACACTGACAGAGCCCAAACAATAACCAGGAGGCTAGCGCTAGCATGCTAGCTTCCAACTAACACTCACCAGTTCCCTCTTGTCAAACCATGTGACAGGTTTTAATCTACAATCACACATCTAAAGATTGAGAGGCATATCAGTAAGAGACAGCAATATGAACATTTGCAAGAAGCTTACCTGCGGCAGCGACACACAACGTCTCTCACTGAGCCAGGTGAGCAGCAGCCATAAAAGCAGCAGCTGTCCATTAGGACGACGTACGGCTGGTCATGTGACACTAAAACCACGCGAGAACAGACAGACTGGTTTATTTTTGTGCTAAAAATAAATTAAGTAAAGTAGGACTTTATTTTAAAATAAATCTTTAAATTAAATAAAAGTGAATCTAACAGAAATGGAAAAAATATATATTTTGGTTACATTTCACACCATGTCATTTCATAGCACTTTACAATAAAGTCATCTAAATTCAATTATGCATAAATTCCAATTGAACAAAGTTGAATTAGGTTTAATTTATTTTCTAATTAATTTTAAAAATTTCCAATTTAAGACTCAATTATGTTCTTGAAGGGATTGAGAAAGGCAGATTGGGGAGGAAATCCAACAATCAATCTGACCAATCATATTTTATACAAACTCCTCCCTCAAAAGTCACATCCAGGAACCTCCTGCTTAGTGACTGCAGAGACCCCCTTCTTGACCAAACTGAGACTGTTTACTAGCAGCTAATCTGCTACATAATTTCCATAAATGCTACAGAGTTGTTGCCACAATGCAATTAATTAATCAAATTTCATAGATTAACAGGAATATTTCCAATTCAAAAGCCTTTTTTCTACCAAATTATTGAATAAATAAACATGAGCTCAACAATAATGATATTTTAATTTGAATCTGTTATTTAGGTTACTCAGCCATCAGATTGCATTTACAGACTGCTATTACTCATTCAGGTTTCAAGTGTTTCAGGAACCTCCTGTCATTCATCTAACTTTAAAAATATACTTCCTTATGTGAAATGTGGATACTGCATGTTTTGCATCATGATGGTATTTTAGGCCTTAATGGCATTGGTAATAGGTTAATTGTTTTGCACAACTTGCACACAAGAATAGTCTTTTCTGCTGTCCCATCAGTTAATTTTTTTGAAGACAAAATTATAGTGGGCCAATAGAAGTGGCTTTGTGGATGGAAACCAGGATATGCCCCAAATAGATTTATCATATCTCAGGAACTACAGTTTATTTGTTTTGTTCTGGTATCAAAATAAATATAACATTCCAGACAATAATCTAGTGATTTAAAAATAAAAACTCATATTAATGTGAGAGAGTAAATGAATATGACATACAGTCAAAAATAGACTCTGTGATGTGAATATCCTTTTGAAAATATGATGTGGCAAACCAGAACCTTTAGCAAATCGCAATACAGGCTGACCATTTACTGTGCAAAATTTATGTAAATAAATGATTCACATAAATTTGGTAGAGGTATAATTTGAAATTCATTTAGTGAAGTTCCCGAAACATTTGCAAACAGGCTTAGGAATGGTTGCTATTGTGAATTGGCAATTCTATCACCATCGGTCCCATCTGAAATTTCCTACATTTTTAACTGAGATTCGATTTTTACCCCTTTTATCTGAAAATAGATGGTCATTTAATCTAATAACAATTGTTTTCACTGCAAAATAAGAGTCAAGGTACCAGTAAAAGGTATTCCTCTGTGCGCTCTGTACTCTGCACACTGTGACCATATTGTACTGACATCGATGTGTATTTTTCCAATTATGCATCCATTTATGTTTTTTCATTTAGCTACTTAATGTTATAACTGGGTGTTGTTGTGACAGACAATATTGTTTCTGTCATTTAGATGAACCTTCCCCTGCTTATGATGAAATGAGTTTGAGGTTTAGTCCTTTATTTCACTGCCTTAGCTTCACTTGTTTACTACCACAGAGTTCACGCATGTCTCCTACATATATGACCTTTGCAGTAAAACTGTTCACTCTGTTGGTTATGTGTAACCAATGATAGTCACAGAGAATAATAAAAGTACTGTAAAAGCTGTAGTATCGTCATCCATTTATTGTTGTCTTTGGTTCAAAAACATTCTTTTAATTATTAAACCTCTTTAAATAATAAAAATGCAGCATATGATTTCTTTCATACTTTAAGTATTTATTGATTTCCCTGCTCTGGAATATGATGTATGCACTGTAGTAATATTTCAACATCTGATAATGTATTATAATTGTAAATTATTTGTATTCATATTCACTATGGTCTTCACAGATGACAGAAAAGCTAACCTGATGGTGGTGCTAGTGAAAAACCCATGGCATAAAAATATTGCAATTATTTACGTAAGAAAGTTTAGCCATGCCATGAGAAACCTTCCTTGTAGTTCTTGACCCATGTACTACCTGTAGTTCAGAAAACAAAACACCATCAAATATTCAAATTACTACATGAAAGCACAAAACCCAGAATAGAAGCTCACTGTACAAACAGGAAATGCCTTGTTATGGTATATTTCGCAATAACCAATCAGATGCATTTGACACTATGGACTGCCACGCCTCCCAAGGTCACTAAAGAATCAAGAATCAGAATGAAGACATTGTGACAATGTCTCTGCTGTTGCTCACACTGTTACTTCTTCATCAAGGATGTAAGTAATACAGATGTATACATTTTGAAAGATATTTTTTTTGTTATATATTGTCAAGCATGTTTTCTGGTTCAAATTAAATAAATTTTTTTGTGTTGTAGCTTATTGATTTGTATGCTTTTCATCTGCATCTTGTTTTTTTCCATATTGCAGATACTTTGGTTCCAGTGGTCACTGTTGAACTCGGTGAATCAGTGACTTTTACTTGCGATTTTATTGACAATTTTCAGAGCACCACATGGCTTCACTGGTACAAGCAGAATGCTGGCGACAATCTGAAATTGATTGTGAGTCATCAAAATTACATAGAACCCACTTTTGAACCAGAATTCCCAGCTTCCAGATTTAATGTAACAAACACAAAGAAAGCGAGCAATTTAACAATTCTGAAAACAGTACAAGAAGATGAAGGAATGTATCACTGTACTCAAACGGACATGTTTGGATCTACCTGCAGTGGAACCTATTTGTTGATAAAAGGTAAACAATATAAAAAACTCACAAATTCATTCTTGCTGTACATCTTAATGTCCAATGATAATTGATGGACATATGATACATGATGATGAATATTCATTTTAATATTTTACACAAGTACTCAGTCAACAGTTCAGTTTTAAAACAAATGTTCAATGAAATTGTCTTTATGAAAATGCTTGAAAATATTTTTGGATAAAAAAAGTTGCTCACACTAATGCAAAGCTTGCTTTATTTTTCCAAAACTTATAGTATCTTTGCCAAATGTAGAAAAAAGCCCCTATTTTTTTTATTTAATTACTATTTGTAATCTTGTAAATATTTTTGATAATATATTTTTGATCAAATCTGATTTGTCATAGATATGAGTTAGACTACTTTTATCTGTCGCACATTTTAATCTGAATAAACAAAAATATGTTATTCATATGTTTGAGACAAAATAATTTCAACATGTCTGAAATAATTCCTTTAGGATGAAAGTTACCAATTTAATGTCCCAAATTCTTTGAATCCCTAGGTGTACAGATTGTAGATTATCATAATCAAAGTATATTTGTTTTCTCATTTTTTACAGTACATTCTGAGAGGACCATGAACTACACTGTTGTTCAGCAGCCAGCAGTTTCTCATCCCCATCATCCAAACGATTTGGTGACCCTGCAGTGTTTGGTCTTCTCCAATTCAAAGAACACAATCTGTTCAGAAGAACCTCGTGTGTTCTGGTTCAAAGCTGGTTCAAATAAATACCCAGATATTATCTACACTGACGGAAAAAAAGCTGGAAATTGTGACAAGAGGTTTGACTCTCAGGAGAGATGTATTTATAACTTCTCTAAGAACTTAAGTTCCTCTGATGCCGGGACGTATTACTGCGCTGTGGCCACTTGTGGACAGATAGTATTTGGAAATGGAACAACTCTTATAAATGGTATGAGTTTGTATACAGTGGTTACAGTATTTTACAAAACAGCCAAAATCAGAACAAATTATCTATTGTAGAAGCAATGACATTCTTTTCCTTTGTTCTCCAGATGAAACATCAAAAATCAGCATGCTGTTGGTCACCGTGATCTGTTTGGTCATTTCTTTGACTTGTAATATTGCTTTATTCTGCTGTCGAATGCAAAGATCATCATGTCAACGCTATAAAGGTTTGTGTTAGTCACTGAGTTGTAGGTTTTGTAGAAGTGATTAGAGTATAAGAATAGATAATTTAGCTTTTTAGAAATAAATAAATACACTCAAAATAAGAAATCATGTTTGTTCTATGTTTACAGAACGCTCTTCTTCACAAACAAGAGGCAATATTAACCAAAAACCGAAGGATGTTGTAAGTAATAACACTACTTTTACTGCCAAATTTGTGGTTTGAAATGCTAAAAAAGTGAACATTAAAAGGCGCGTTTTAAATGAAAATGTATTTTTCTAAACAGATTGAAGATGGAGCTGATCTGAACTATGCTGCATTACATATCTCTGAAGGGAGAGCATCAAGAGGAAAGAAGAAGAGAGAGCTGATGACTGAAGAAAGTGTGTACTCACAAGTTAAAGGATCGGGGTGAACATCTGTGTGTAAACTTTTAAAGAAATAATGATACACATTTGTGCTGTAACTAATAACAAATAAAGACTTATGGATTCATTTTAAACTTCTAATGAAAGTGAAGTGTATAAAATCAGTTTGGCATGTTTAACACTTTAATAATTTTGCCTACATGGGAGATTCTTTTGTTAAATATATTAAGTAGAAATATTTAAAATCAAATTGCCTCCATGTATTTAAATCTCTTCCACTCAAGCTTTCTATTAAATGTATAGCTTCTAAAGTTAATATACATACCACGGACTCTAAATTGTGCAATTAAAACTAATGTGGTGTAGATATAATGCTCTAAATTTAATTATTAGTTTTTTAAAAAATATAGAAGAAACAAAAGTCTTGATACATTCTGTCAAATCATCATAAAGGCCTGTAAATTATTGCAAATATGCAAAAGATTTCCCTATAGAGTGTCAGAGGTGTTTTATGTAACAATTTTCTTTTAGTCAATTATCGAGTGGAAGTGCAACCTCTCCTTGGTTAACATACAGTCCATATAGAGAAGAACCAAACCACATCCTGTGTTGTGGTATTTTGCAGTTGGTTGTGTTTCCTGTATTTTTTTAATTAATTAAGTCATAAGCTGTGGTGAGGGAGACGCCGTAGTCCTAGGTGGAGTGATGAGAAATTATGACTTTAATGATAATAATCCATAACAAAGTTCCAAAACCAGGCAGCAAAGTTGAGCGGAAGGCTAAAGCTCACAAACTGGTAGCAACTGGAAACACAACGGAACATCAGAAAGCGCAGACTAGATGTGACACTGCTAGACAAACATTAGACACTGCTACACAAGATTTGACAAGGACCCAACAAAGACACAGAGACACAGGTGGAATTAAATGCACAGAGGGTAATCATGGAACGAGACACACATGGGGACAGATGGGACAACACAGAGGCTCCACAGAACACAGAAACCTAAAATAAAAACACAGGAAAACTCAAATCACGACAAATTATTGTCCTAACTATTGAACCCTGGAACATTGTGTCTCTTTAAAATAAAAGTAAAAAAGTGTGTCAGTCTTTTAAACAAAATAATTAACTCAACTTAATTGGAACTAAATAAACAAGTATTTTCATTGTTTCTGAACCAAGAAAAGCATCAAGTATTAAGGTGGCATGGAAATCACAATGATAACTAGGGGTTGCTATGGAATGATAAAACTTGGCTCCATGAGGTACATTTAGTCACAAAAGCCATCAAAACCAATCTTATTGCCAGCGTGTCTTTTTCCATCTTGTTATATATTTTTTCCTCACACAATGCCTCTGCTTTTCTGTCATCGTCACATCCTTTTCTTGGGCATCAACAATATTTGGTAGAGAAGTTGACAGTGCTCCGTATATTTAAGGTGAAACTAATGGAGTTTGTCGAGTGTTTATATGCAAAACACAACTGCGCATTTCACATCCCCCATGAGTTTGGAGCGTTACACTTTCTTATTCTAGGATGCCTCTGCCATGCTTATTTCTCTAACAACTAACAACCGGCTCCATTAAAGGTGGAGTATCAGCGCCCTCTTCTGGATGGCAGCCACACTACGACACAAGAAGAAGGTCTAAGAAGACGTTAGTAGTTTATCGAATAGAATAATTTTAACCTAATAAACCACTATTCAACAATTAATTGTAAATTTATTATTTGTTTTTTAACCGTAATGTTAACCACTGATTTGTATAAATAGCTTTCTTTTGAGCTATTGATACGAATAGCTTATCAGTCGATACAAACTTGTTCATCTCTCCAAGCAGGTATATGTGTTCACGGATGATAGGAAAATGGTAGCACTACCGAAAATAACAATTAGGAATAAACTCATTCTAATACAGTTCTGTAAAGGATATTAATACGACTAAAATGTGCTTTTACTGATGACAAGAAATGAGACAAGCATCTCCCAAAAGATAATAAAACAAAGTAAAAGGAAAATCACTCTTGTATTTATCTGTTTTCAAGTTGTTGTTACCCTTCTAGTAATAACTGGAGAAATTATTGGATTTAAAGTTGTGAAATCCATTTTTTAATTGGTGATAAAGTTTTTTTTTAGGTTTGATTGGTGTTTTAATCTTTGGTGATAAACTCAGAAGAATTCTTTGCCATCTCTATGACTTTTAGTTTCTCTGCATATACAAGCTGAGACATTAGTTGGGTCATTCCAAAACATAAATATTGCTTCCAGTCAGAAGAAAAATGTTGGTAGAAGTAAAATATCAAATTAAACCTAAATCTGCAGTCTGGGGTATAATAATAATACCAGTTAACATAATAATCTGGGTCTTATTTATGAGGGCCTTTGCAGTTTCTCTCAATTTTTTCAATGGAGTAGGTGTGGTGGTTAAAGGTTGTTAGGGAAATGTATTCGTTGTGATGCAGTGGTTGGTGTCATTAACTTTGAATAAAATTAACTGATTTTTTAAAAATCAATATAAAATCAGGTTTGATATTTTGAGATTTTTAAAAATGTATGTAGAATACAAATGATCCAGAAATATGATACAAATACCAATACAAATGTGTACAGCTATTTGTACAACTACTTGTACGACTACAAATGGCAGGAAATGGTCTTTTATTATAGGTCATGCGAGTTCTTACTCTTGCCACACCACACCTCCTTTTGTCTCTTAAAAGGATAATTAGGACATGCAAGCAGGCCAGTTTCGAGATGCGTCTGTTGCTGGTCACACTTATCCTCCTTCACCAGGGTTGTAAGTTTTATTAACTGAGATCGTAAGACATTTATATTAGGTAGCAAAATTATAAAAAGCTCTTTTCAAATAATTTCCCTGCTGAATGATTGTCATTGTAGATTACTTCTTTTTTTGTTACTTCACTCAGATGCCTTGGTTCCAGCAGTCACCGTTCAGCTTGGTGAACCTGCAACTTTTACTTGTGGTGCTATGGAGAAGTTTCAGAGCAGCACATGGTTTCAATGGTACAAGCAAAGTGAAGGAGATACTCTGAAATTAATCGTAATGCAGCCAAAAAACGTCGATCCCAGTTACGGACAAGAATTTCCTACTTCAAGATTCAGAGCAACAAATGATGGAATAATTCGAAAACTAACAATCCTGAGGACAGTTCAGCAAGATGAGGGAATGTATCACTGTGCTCTTTTAGGCTGGACTGAATCTGTATGGACTGGGACTTATTTGAAGGTAAAAGGTATGTATGTAGTCTCTGGTTTGAATCATGTTAATACCCTAATGATACAAAAACACTGCAAGTATTGAGTTAAAGCAGTTGGACTTCTGTTGTTTAACCAACATGGGAACCATGGTATTTTGAGTGTGTTGCTGTTTTTTTCCAGTATCTGACAATGGAATATTTTATTAATGTCTTATTTTCATTTTATTTAATGTTTCATAACTACAGTGTTATTATGATTTTGCAGTGTTGCTATGCACTCATATCAATCTTTTCTTTTAATGTTTTTTGTTCATTTCAAAGGGTTACAAGGTTTATTTTTTATTTAGTATTTTTCATATTTTTGAAATTATTTCCTTTTGTACTGAATAACTTGCTTTGGTGAATCTTATTAACTGATATTTACATTAATCAAAACTTACCTGGATAATTAGCAACTATTTAAGTTGTAACATGTAGTATTTAATTTGAGCATGTAGTTTTTGTAATGATGATTTGTGAAAGTGTTTGAAAGACATTCTGATGAAAAATTTTACTTATAAGCAACTTGTAGACAAGGTGTAGTCTGATGACTTGAGCATAATTTTATCAAGCTTAAGTTTCGTCTTGATTTTTAAGATTTCATCATACTGTACAATCCTGGTAACCAGGAATATGTGAAAATTTTCAATATTTTATCAAAGTTAATTGCTTGTTATTGCTTTTATACAGGAAACACAGAGGAGATATTAAACAGCACTATTGTTCAGAAGTCAGAACTGTCAGAATCCAGTTCATGGTCACTGGAAGTTGTATTTCCTCTGTGCGCTGTCTTGACTATAAGCATGATGGTTATTGTTGTCCTTCTATGCATAATCATCAAAAAGAAAAGTGACTCCAGTCAAGGTACTATATAGTACGAATTCTACAGTTTTCAGCAAGAGCAGTTTTCTTTCTATAAGCAAAGTTTATTTTATTATCCAGATGGTGTTGAGGTACATAAACACTGCAGTCAGGAAAGACAAAAGGTAAGGCATAAAATATTCATTTACTTTCTTAACACTATTTTGATAAAATTTTGTTTGTTCAATCATTTTCATAGGGACATAAGAACAAATGGATGTATACTGCTGTCATTTTCACTGTGATGAAACAGGAGAGTGGACCAATAAACACATCAACTCAAAGAGAGAGGATTTATGCTGCCATAAAAGCCTTTGGGTCCTAGCTGCCGTGCAACATAATGTTTCACATGCATAGAATAATGTTACAATGTAAGATAGTATGTACTGATTGTTAAAGAAAGTGTCTATGACTGTAAATACAATAAATACAATTTATCATTTCATCATGTGGAGTCTACAGATTGTATGCCAGCGTCTCACTGATTTCAACATTTCTTTGAATTTACTATTGGACTATTGGATTAATTCATAGTGTCACCAGACTGCTGGATCCTTAAAGTAGGTCATCATCAAGATACTTAAATTTAACAATCAAAGTTCTGATCAATTAGTTTTGGATGAATGTGTCATGCTTGATCACATATATTATGTGAAACTTATGGATTTTAAATATTGTGTTTGATCATTAAGCAACATAACAAACACAAAGAATGTATGTTATGCTGTGAAAATGTATGTTTTTTCCAACAATTTAATTTTTTCCACTTACATTTCTTTATTTCAGTTTTTGTTCCTCTGTTCACCACTCCATCAGAAATCTGTTTCTCAATACCTAAGCATTCGTTTAGTATTGTTATCAGTTCCCTGTTAAGTTTAGCTTTCTAAGGTATTTTGAATCATAAGTTGCTTGAAACATGAATTTCCCTATGTTACGGCCGGTGGCCTTGTAGGTTTTCTTTTTCTCTTTTCTGTACATCTGCAGCTCCCTAATCATCAACTGGACTCTACTGGGAATTGGATGCAGCCGTCATCATCTGGTGCCACCCCTCTGAGGTCTACAGCAGAACTGATTGGCTCCTCAATCAGTCAGCTCCACCAATCCCTGCTGAGGCCTCCCTTTTTAATCTAAGACTTCCTGGCAGAAGGTGCAGCTGATTTGTTTGTGCAGACAGCTTGCCACTTTGTCAGGTGTAGACTACTGGTAGTAGCTGTGTCTTTTGTGTGAGCTACTTTGTAAACCTTAATAGCTTTGCTAGCTTTTGTCTCTGTGGGTTTTTTCTGTTGTATCTCCAGTAGAGATTTGTAGTTTGTTTTTTGTCAAACCTTGGTTAATTTGGTTATGTGTTTGGTTAAGTTAATTTGTTTGGTTAAGTTAATTTGTTTGGTTAAGTTAATTTGTTTGGTTAAGTTAATTTGTTTGGTTAAGTTCTTTTGTTTATCACTCTGAATGTTTTATGGATTTTGTTTTATGTTAGTACTTTTGGTTGTAATCCCTTAACTTTTGATTGTAGCTGTTTTGTTACCCTTTTATTTTTACCGTTACCAAAACAATAAATACCAAACTGTCAATACTTTTTACATCTAGGTTGCTTAAATGTTACCTCTCCTTCCCCCTGGCTGAGCTGGGTCGTAACACCCTAAGTAATTCTACCATGCATTATGGGTTGAGCAGATCCTTCAATGACCAATTAAAGCTTGTTCATCTGGTTGCTGCCTGCATATTTTTGTGTTTTGATGGTTTTTTGTGTTTTTGCTAAGTGTGTGTGTGTGCTCATTTTGTACATGCACATAATGAGACCTTAAGAAATCAACAGAAAACTTGATGTGGTCTCGTTCAGACACTGTTTATTAAAAACAAGTTCTTATCAGTTTTGATCATATCTCATATATGTTACCAACTATATACAGGGTGCTCTCAAACATTAGGGATTACATAATCAAGATTTTCCTTGTTCTTGTTAATTTGGCTCTACGTAAAACATGCACTACTAAAATAAGTCAAGACTATCAGGGCCTATTATCTCACCCGTTGACTCCTGGACACTTTACCTCCACAACTGTGAGAAGAAAAGCAGTCAAAATACTAGTTAAATTAGTCTAAATTAGCATTTCTCAATGTGGTACCGCTCCCCCAGGGGGCTTTCAGAGGACTACAGAGAACAGTGGCAGAAATATTTACAGAAAGGGGGGTGCTGTGATTGCTTTAGGAGTCATTTGCTCCATGGTAAATTTTACACCTATCTAGATGCACAACACTGGATTAGGCTATGAGCTAATACAGTTCTAAAAATTGTGGTGTAACATTAAAACATGAATGCAACTGTACCGATTGTATCTTCTCTTCAATGTTTCTGTTAGCTTTTTGGCACAACTCCGTGTTCCTGTCACTAGCTTGACCACAAAGAAAATGACACTCGCGTTGCGCAAGACTCAGAAACAGGAAAACCAGGATATAGGATGGAGCAATGAACTAGATGAAAATCCGGATCTGATTACAGAGAATCCGACGTTTATAGACGATACTCTGACATCCCGTTTTCCTGAAGGCAGCACAGAGCTGCACCACAAGAAACTGTCAAACACTGGATAGAAGAAGAGTTATGATTGAAATAGTTGCATTTCTATCCATGTTTTAATGTTGCAGTGCACTGTTTTATGCAAATAGTTCAAAGTATAAACTGGTATTGTTGTACATCTTTTATCTGGCCATTTTGTGAAAGATTTGTCATCACAACACCAGAAAATACCACAGAACAAGATTTTTTTCGTCTCCACTCTGATTGGCTGCTGTTAGGCCTACCAATTTAAATAGCCTTTTTCTTACCTGTAAAAATAATTTTTATTCCCTTGGCTTTTTTAGTCTTTGGGCAGAAAAAGTTATGTTTTTCTTTTATTGGCTTTTGATGATGTAGAAGCAACCATAAAAATCAAGATAGCAACAATAATTACAGTAATATTAGTAATAAAATAATTCAGTACCCTAAATCTCCTTTCATGGGCGGGTGGTAAGGGTTTTGGATAATAGATGGGCGGGTCATTGGCCTAAAAAAGGTTGAGAAAAACTGATCTAAATAGTTAAAATAACTTGTGCATAATTTAACCGTAATATAACAACAATTTCCCTGTAAAGATTAAAGCAGATTTAGCTTTTAAGACAATATCCAAAAATCTGGACATCTTACTGAGCTCCATCATCCAAGAATAAAGTGAGTATGACAAAACCACCAACCTACCAAGAAGAGCATTTATCAAAGAAGCAAAACAGCGCTCCATGCTATTCAAGGAAGAGCTACCTACTTATAAGGTGCTTCTCCATTGACAAGTCTCACTCTAATTGGTCATGTCTTGTATGATTGTATCCCAGTTTGGAGCATCTTTATTGCATTCTGTTCATCACTATTGTGGGCATGAATATGGGAAGAAATGTGGGCAGACTGTGAGTGTAGAAGAGCTCACAGAACTTTGAGATTGTGGTTTTGATGGACTCAAACAACCTCAGATATTTAATTTTGTCTTATAGAAATTCATTGCTGACACAAACATAATGAAAACTTTTCAGAAACATTTTGAAATGCAGGTCATGAGTGACCAAAGTCAGTCCTCAAGGGCCAGTATGTCCTGGATGTTCTAGTTCTCTCCCTGGTCCAACACAGCTAAATCAAATTATGGCTTGTTAGCAGGTCTCTGCAGAACATCAACATGCTGAGGAGTTTGTTACTGTCAGGGTGTTGAACCAGGAAGAAAACATGCAGGATACCAGACCTTGAGGACTGGCTTTGGACAACCCTGCAGTCAAAAGACCTCTATTTAAAATAAATATCCAAACAAAAGATAAAATGCACATTAAGTCAAGGTATTATATAGGTGGAGTGTTTAAAACTGTCCAGCGCAAAACTGTAACTCCGATGAATGCTGACCAGAGCTAAGAGGCGTTCTAGTGGGGAAGCAGCTATAGACAGTTAAGGTACGCTGTTATTTACCCACCTCACAAATATGGCCTTTTGGTCAGAGGCTGAAACCTATTGATTGGTATTATTGATTAATAATAGCATAAAATGTCCCATATTCTGTTTGTAGTTCATTTAGAAGAGTGTACTCTGGTCACATAACACCAATTTACTTTTTGGCCTCCATGGAAAATGCCATGTGCTGGTGAAAACTACCACTAAAACTATCACTCCCTGTGAAGAGAATGGTGGTGGCACCATTATGCCGCTGAGTTTCCTTTCTTCAGTTGTGACTGGGAAACTGGTCACAGCTGATTGCAATTAAATACAAGACACTCCAGGAGAAGAACCAATTAGAGGCTGTGAAAGATTTGAAACTGGCGTGTATTTACTATAATATAATGCAGTGTGTCTAAAGTGACTTGCATGTTTTAGTTTTTTGTCTGGTTCAACTCTACTGGCTCTAGTCATCGAGAGCTACCATCCTGCATCTCCTGTTTGTTGTCACGCCTCACCAGCTTCATGGTTGCTGGTGAGTGAATTCAGTTATCTGAATCAGGTGGTTACCATGGTTAGCATTAGAAGGAAGGTGTGCACCTTTTGTTTCATGTGTGAATGTTGAAAATAAGGTTTACATTATTTCCACTGTGGCTGTAATACAGTGGAACCTCATGATTTAAACAACCAATGAGATTGTGGTGAAGTCGTTCACTCCCACTCTGCAACATTATATCAAGAGTGTCTATCTTATGATCGCCTTTTAGTTGGCGAACATAAGCCTCTATTGTGGATTAATACAAAAATGCTTTTCCTATTTTATGCAGCGCTCACGTTTAATTTTGCATGTAAGTATATTCACAAGTAGAAAATATATAATAATTAGATCTGCAGATGTAGCTCTTATTCATGTTTGACTGCTTGTTAAATTAATTTTTTTTAAATAATAAACCTAATCATGGCTTTTATTTTCAGTTTGCACAGGAAATAATTTTGAGGTAAAAACTGTGACTGCTGGACAAAATGTGAATCTAAGCTGTCCTCGCCAGAACTCCGCTCTCTACCAAGAAACGCTGTACTGGATCCGACTGGTTTCTGGAAACTGGCCAGAATTTCTTGGAGCAACATTTAACTTTGAGTTTGATGAAGAGTCAAAGATTCCTCGAATCCAGACCAAACAAGAGGAAGGAGAATTTCTTCTTCATATTAATGAAGCTAAGCGAAACGACACTGGACTTTACTACTGTGTTAAAGTCAGACAACTTGACTTCATATTTATGAATGGAACATTTCTTCATATTAAAGGTAAATGCTGTAAAGTATTTAGAAAATTATATTGTGAGCAATATTGTTCTGTTTGTGAGAGTAAAACATTTTATTATTACCAGGAGAAGAATCGAATGTGACTGTTTTGCTGGAGGAGTTTCCATCTGGTGCCATTCAGTCAAAGACCCAAGAGGCTCTTCAGTGTTCAGTTCTCTCCGACTCTGAGAGGAAAACATGTCCAGCAGATAACAGGGTTTACTGGTTCAAAGCTGGATCAGACAATTCTCATCCCAATTTTCTATATTTACAAGAAAACAGTGGAGATGAGTGTGAAAGGATTCCTGAAACTCCCTCTGCACGGAAATGTTTTTACAACTTTTCGGAGACGTCTGATGCTGGGATTTATAGCTGTGCTGTGGCTACATGTGGACAGATATTATTTGGAAATGGACTGAATCGTCAAAGTAATGATATTACTTAGATTTGTAATACATTTTCTGCACTATTCTCAAAATATCTAAAGACTATCTTGCATGATATAGTAATGTGTCAAATGTTGATATTTGTTGCAGAATCCAGATTATGGTCACTGGAGGTTACTGTCATCATTCTTCTGCTCACTGTCTTGATTATAAGCTTGATGGTTATTGCTGTTCTTATATACATTATCATCAATATGAAATGTGACTTCTGTCAAGGTACTAAATATTGCTCATTTTGCAGTTTTCAGCAAGAATGGTTTTCCATCTGTAACCATAGTTTATTTTATAATCCAGATGGTGTTGTGCTTGGAGTCAGGAGAGACAAACACTGGAGTCAGGAAAGACAAAAGGTAAAGAATAAAAGATCCATTTACTTTCTCAACTTTGTTTTGATAACACATAATTTCTCCATTATTTTTTTATAGGGACCTAGAGACAAATGGATGTACTCTTCTGTCATTTTCACTGCGATGAATCAAGATAGTGGACGAATAAACACATCAGCTCAAAGAAAGAAGATTTATGCCACTATAAAAGCCTTTGGGTCCTAGCTGTCATTTAAGATATGTTTTATATGCATTTGTATCAGGCTTTATTATTTCATGCTTGCTTTTAAAATGTCACATTATAAAACATAGACTGCTAGATTCTCAGAACATTCATGCAGTTGAACTTTGAATGCAGCTTTCATTCAAGCTGCATTCAGCTTGAATGCAGCTAACAAATACTAACAATACTTGTTAGTATTAACAAAACTAAATATTGTTAGTATCAATATTTGATACTAACAAGTTGTTAATATTATGACTACTTCTCCTCAGTAGTCATAATGGGTGATGGGTGGCGATGTTCATTTCTTAGTTTTTCCTGTTGCCTTTAATTGATAAATTAAGAAATCAGACCCACTTTTACTTGGGATTTCTTGGATTTTCATAGATCTTAATTATTTTCTTGGACACACCAGTATAGTCATATTTTGATTATTTGTACTTTTATTTAATCTTAACTGTTTTTGTGTTTTTTTTCCTGCTATTTTATTTACATTCTGAATTTATTTTTCCTCCTTTTCACATCAGTCCCAATTTCCTGAAGTTGCTTTAAACAAGGATTTTCCTAAATAATTATACAATATATTATGCTATTCTTGACCTTTCTAAAAATAAATAAAGCTTGTTCATCTGGGGGATCTTTGACATTTTTTGTGTTCCTTTCTACATTTTGACTTGTTTTTCATTTTTGTGAGTTGAATACAGCTGCAAATGAAACCAGCTTCTTTAATCCACACTGACTGGACCAAGTATATACATCAACTTTACTATTCTAATTTGAGTAGATAGACCTGTCCATGACATTCTCTATACTTCTATGTCTCTGAACTGAACTCAAGGCCTTGAGGTCCAGTAATTGGTCACACATACCAAAATGGAAAACTAAAGGATGATTTTTAAATATACTAATTATTTCATGTTTTCTACTCTATTCTATTTTTAACTGCAGAACTATTTTTGATATATACATTTTTTTGCCACATGAAGAAAAGCACAATACCAAAATCATTAAATGATTTATTCAAATGTATACCCCACAATTTTTCTTCGGTCTAATAAACTGCAGAAAGAAACACATTTTCTAATCTGTCATCAGTTAACAAAAAAAGGATTTTCTAATCACTTATCACAAGATGACTAGGCAACTGAGAGTGAGGGTCTGTTTCTGTGGGTTTTTCTTTTTCTCACTACAACAGTCAGCTTAACAGGAAATAAAACACGTTTTCACACGAGTCCAACTGCTTCAGTCTCAATAGCCTGTGAGAAGCAACAGAAAGTTATTGTAGAATGAGTCACAGTAAAATGAACTCAACTTAACTTCGACATATATTTTAAACAAACTTCTTGTCACCCTTTGCAATTTTAACAGTGTGTGCTCATTTTGCACGTGCACATGCTGTTTCCGCAGCTGCAAGCAATGGCAAAAAACAGGAAACGTGAGGTGTGACTTTGCAGTGGGACAAACACCCTGCAATCACACAATTGATGTGGTTTGCGTCAGACACTGTTTATTAAAAACAAGTTCTTGTCACTTTTGACCATCTAGTCTTGTATCATGGAAATAACAGGGTCTTTTAAAAGAACAAAAAGTTTTATGGTTTTATAATTTACATATAAGTAGAAATTTAAAGTGCATAATGATTTTTCATGTTCTTACATTTGACCTAAAACAAAACATGTATTATCAACTAATGTAAAGTTGCTAGGGCTTTTGCAGTAATTATGATTCTCCCATCATATTTTCACACATCTACTGTTAATCACATTCAGATGTAATGGGTGAGACTACAACAAAACCTGTTCTATGGCTCAACTTCTCTGCAGCCAGCAGCTAAGTTAGCATATTTTCTGAGCCCTGAAAAGTTTTAATATCACTTCAACATTTTCACATTTGCTCATATTACTATAACAAACGTCAGCACCTCTTATTGGACCTTTATGCGGCAGACTATACAGGAGTGTCTGTGAAATAAAAAATAAATAAAAAAAAACTCATACATGTGTTACGTTTTATTAATAATGAAAACATTAAAAGTCGGGGGCCAGAACGTACCTTAGTTTGTAACACTGTTACCTTGCAGCAGAAAGGGCCTTGCTTTATTTCTGTATTGACTTTGCATGTTCTCCTCAAACACAAGTGGGTTCATTATGGGTAATGTGGCTTCCTCCCATAGCACAGTTAAAAGTGATTGTTAGAGTAATAGGTCTTTCTAAACTGCCCTTAAGCCTAAGTATATGTGCATGGTTGTTTGCCATTTGTGTTTCACTGTATTACCTCTTACCCACTGACTAGAGACATGCACCTCACCTTTACCCCACAACTGTGCAAGGGGAAGCAGAGAAGATGCAGAGGTCATTGAAAGAGCTAAAGGGGGTTTGTGCTGTTTTATAGCACAGTTCAGTAATGATGTGACCTTCACTTGTTCTATCTATCTATCTATCTATCTATCTATCTATCTATCTATCTATCTATCTATCTATCTATCTATCTATCTATCTATCTATCTATCTATCTATCTATCTATCTATCTATCTATCTATCTATCTATCTATCTATCTGTGGGGGTGTGTGTGGGTGTGTATGTGTCTTCAAATAATGTTACAGTTCAGATCTCTTCCTGGAGGTTGAGGAGAATCTGACCTTTGACCTCTGTACTGTATTACACATGTGTATGTGTATGTATATAATATAGCTTAACAGAAACTTGATCTTGAATGTGACACCTTAAAATTTTGCCTCTGCCTCTTTAAGAAGCTCCTACTCTTTCAGACTCTGCCTTCAGCACATCATCACCACAATGTTCATCAAGTATGCAGTTTACAATCGTTCTTAGGAGCTATGGACTGAAAAGTAGTTTGCATAGTTTATTATTTCCTGCTGCTGCTAGTCTGAAGAAGCTGAGCAGGGGAGGTGTCAGGGAAGCTGCTCTGTGAGGCAAAAGCTTGGCTGGAGTCTGCAGGTCCAAGGAGTTGCTTTGTGAAATTAGGCCTTGCTTGGTGACAGGAAGTGTTTAGGCACCCCTGAGTGGTTGCCACGGGGGATTCAAGGATTACTCAAACATGAGTGAAGGAATCAAAGCAACACTGCAGGTATTGGAGTTCAACACTACTGAGGTGTTCAGCTTCAGTCCTCAAGAGCTACCATCCTGGATCTTTTACATGCATCTCTTCTCCAAGTGACCTTCGTAAATCAAATGAATTACCAGGCCTTTGCATAGCTTCATATACTGTATACTGGTAAAGGAAATCAGTTATTTGATCAAGAAAGTGTACACATTTGTCTAAAGTTTTAAGGTTGGAAAAAAGGTTTACATTATTTCCACTGTGGTTGTAGTACAGTGAAACCTCATGATTAAAAGGCCAATCAGGTTGTTGTGAAGTTGTTCACTCCCACTCTGCAACATTATATTAGGAGGCACCATCTTATGATCGCCTCTTAGTTGGATGTTGCCGCTATAGTGGATTAATACAAAAATGCTTTTCCTATTTTATGCAGCGCTCACGTTTAATTTTGCATGTAAGTATATTCACAAATAGAAAATATACAATAATAATTAGATCTGCAGATGTAGCTCTTATTCATGTTTGACTGCTGGTTAAATTTAGCTTTTTTAATAATAAACGTAATCATGGCTTTTATTTTCAGTTTGCACAGGAAATAATTTTGAGGTAAAAACTGTGACTGCTGGACAAAATGTGAATCTAAGCTGTCCTCGCCAGAACTCCGCTCTCTACCAAGAAACGCTGTACTGGATCCGACTGGTTTCTGGAAGCTGGCCAGAATTTCTTGGAGCAACATTTAACTTTGAGTTTGATGAAGAGTCAAAGATTCCTCGAATCCAGACCAAACAAGAGGAAGGAGAATTTCTTCTTCATATTAATGAAGCTAAGCGAAACGACACTGGACTTTACTACTGTGTTAAAGTCAGACAACTTGACTTCATATTTATGAATGGAACATTTCTTCATATTAAAGGTAAATGCTGTAAAGTATTTAGAAAATTATATTGTGAGCAATATTGTTCTGTTTGTGAGAGTAAACCATTTTATTATTACCAGGAGAAGAATCGAATGTGACTGTTTTGCTGGAGGAGTTTCCATCTGGTGCCATTCAGTCAAAGACCCAAGAGGCTCTTCAGTGTTCAGTTCTCTCCGACTCTGAGAGGAAAACATGTCCAGCAGATAACAGGGTTTACTGGTTCAAAGCTGGATCAGACAATTCTCATCCCAATTTACTATATTTACAAGAAAACAGTGGAGATGAGTGTGAAAGGATTCCTGAAACTCCCTCTGCACGGAAATGTTTTTACAACTTTTCGGAGACGTCTGATGCTGGGATTTATAGCTGTGCTGTGGCTACATGTGGACAGATATTATTTGGAAACGGAGCAAAACGATTTGGTATCTAGGCAACTTTTCTAAATAACAATTATGATGGAAATATTACTGGAATTTAATTTTCAAGATATTTTTCTCTTCTTTTAATATTTCTTTTAATCTTTCCAGGTCCCAACTCAGATGATTTTTTCAGAATATTACTGCCTTCCTTGTGCTCGGCTTTGGTTATAAGTTTTGGTGTAATATGTTGGCTCATTTATAAAATCAAGAAGAAAAAGTGTGGCTGTTGCAACGGTAATACAAGTTTCATTCATCAATTTTTCAAAACTATTTTCAATAGATTTAACATTCTCATTATTACGTTTCTTCACTGTACAAACAGGTCCGGCAGCAAGTGCTGGTGATAACCAAAGTCAACAGGTAAGGCAGAAAAAAAATAATTACATTTACCATTTTTACTTAAGGTTAGGATTATTATTTAAGTTTTTTATTGTCTTCCCAGAGAGAAGAACATTTGGTTTATTCTGCACCAACATTTAACAAGAACAAAGCTAAAAAAGGAGAAAGAAGGAAAGTAAAAACGGCTAAAGAGGAGACGGTCTACACTGATGTCAAAACATTTCGATAGATAGATTTTTTTTACAAAGGTCAAGCTTGTAATTCAATTATGTGAATTTCATTTGTTACCAATGTTATATAAAATGCAACAGAAGTTCAAGAAAAAAACAGTTTAAGGTAAAAACTATCTAATTTTATTGCTGTCTTTAGAAGGAAAAGTGTTTTTTTTAATTGTTTTCCCTTATTTCTGTCTCTTTTTTCACAATGTGCAGTTTTCAGGGGATGTCCCTTATTGGGTGTAATTTTTTATTTTATAACAACAGAATTTGCTGCTTTAAAGTGTGTCACAACTTTTAGGACATATATAGAAAATTAAACAAAATGTAATAAAAGTACAGGTTGGATGAAGATTTACACCTTAATTGTCTTGCTGAAACATGTAATGCATTTGCTGAGTTAAGATTTTCGAATATTGTTTTTCATAGTCATATTAGACCCAGTGTGGCATAGACATGGAACATATAAAGTTAATATTTATAATACTTGTTATTAAATGTTACCTTTATTTGTGACAATTTATTAAATTTAACTTTCTTTCAGTTCACAGAGGAAAAGAGTGAAAAAATTGAGGTGATGTCTTAACATAAAGATCTGTTTATATCAATAACAACCCGACTTTGAAATATATTAAAAGATGTTAGATGCTTTATGTTGATGACACAGTGCACATAAGAGTATTGTATTTTAATAAAAGAATATGCTGAAATAAATCAAACACAAATCTTCTGTGCAATGTTTTTTTTTGTTGCTTTGAGTGCTTATAAATATCTTAACCTGGTTTTGATTTGTTTCTTTTGTCCTGATTTGTCCTGATTTTTTTAAAAACAAATAATGTGTAAAATTGACTTTGTATTAATATGTATGATGTTTATCACAATCAGCTTGTGTTTTCTAAACTGATCAAAAACTTAGGGTACTAAACTCAGATAAACAACAAAAAGAAACTTCTTACAAGATTAAAATCAACTCTAAAAAGGCTTATTTAGACTTTTTGAAGTCATAAATTCACGTGACATGCCAGAGAACACATTTTGATTTTGAAAACCTTTCATAGTCAAAGAAAGATTGTTTCATAATATATTCTGCATATTTTGTGACTATGCTAGGAAAGATTATTTGGGTGAAAAGTGGTAGAATGTGGTGCAGTAAATATTATTCAACATTTATGATATGTGCATAAACCAGATGAAGTTTTACTAAGCGTAGAAGCAAATGCAAATGTCTACAATCATAATCATAAATATTGAAAAAATATTGTACATAGTTTACATACAGTGTAACAAACCTGTGATTCAGATTATGGTTCTAATATACTAAGTCTGACCTACAGTTTCAGTGCTAGGGCCATTCAGTAGCTGCACTTAACACAACCATCTTGTGACATACTGAACATGCTATAGCTGCTGAATGTGTTTTAATTGTCCTTTAACTAGGACCTTGAGCACTCCATCCAACTTTGTTTTACCTACACAATTAAAATAAACACATTCATTCATTCATTCATTCATTCATTCATTCATTCATTCATTCATTCATTCATTCATTCATTCCAGACAGAGGTATATAAAATCAAGTATGCACCATGCAGACTACTTCTACAAACAATGGTGAAATAACATGTTGCTCCCAGAAGCTTAGCGATTTCTAGTGAGGTGACGTTATAAGATGCCACCTGTGCAAAATGTTGTGAAAAGATTCCCAGTTAACTGTCAGCAGTCTAAAAAAGCGAAAGTAATAAGGAACAGCAACAAGTCAGACACAAAGCAGTAGGCCACATAAAATCACTCACCACTAGAATCTATGCAGCGGAGAAATGAAAATGAAAATAGAAAAAATACGATGCAAGCAAAAACAGCAGCAAAATGCAAACTATTTACAACAGAAAAAGAAATACTTGAACACACTGACAACACATAAATGAAACATATAGAGAGAGCAAAATTTAAGCAGACAGGGCGACATCAGTTACAGAGACATTGGAAATATTCACTGCCTTACTGGTAACCTGGTCCAGTGTGTTGCTTGTTTGACATGTTGTGTTAGACCAAATCTCTTCAATAAATCAAAGCTTTTTTGCCTCTCTGTCTCGGGGGTTGTCAACATGAAAGTTGAAAACTCTGACAATTATTAAGCAATCATAATCAATGCATATGAGAGATAGAAGCTCATTCAAGTCAGTAAAGAAATTTTCCAAGTATGTTGAGAGTTTTGTATAAAGTTAGTGTGAAAATCCGTTTGTGACCTTTTACCTCAATTCCCAGACACTCAAAAAAGGTGAAATGACCCAAAGAGATTTTACTACAACTTATGGTATTCTTAAAAATTGAAGCCACGCCTCTTCCTTTTTTATATTTTCTATTCTCACTTAAAAAATTGTTGTTAGGAAGAGCTGATTCAATTCGTATGATTGGTTCATTATTGTCAGCCATCAGATCGGACACATCTTTGAATATACCGGTGCTGTTTCCAGTCACTCCGTCTGACCTCCTGTTTTGCTCTCTTATCACCATCTAAGCTTTAAGATGTCTGAAACTTATCATTGTTCAGTTTGGTGTTTGTATTTATTTATTTGTTTAAATATAGTCGATTGGAACCCCAACCAAGTACATACTAAGGAAATGCATGGTATAAAGAGCAAGTACCTAATGAAAAACCCTTTTAACTGAATAGATGAAAAGTCACTAGTAGAAAAACAACTTTAATCAGGAAGCTATTAATAGATGAAGGCTGGCACTGGGTAGTCAAAATGATGCAGGATGAAGTCTGGTCCCATTTTAATTACATCATATGCTGACCTGTTTGCCTGTTCCAGGATGCAAATTGACATTTGATTGACTGTTTCAACCAGTAAGCAGACATGTTTGCTTAGCTCAATATTTTTGGTAAAGGTTTGGTTAAAAAATCTCTAAGTTCACGAGCCAGTGGGCGGGGCTAACAATGATTCTGTCTGAAGTCTGTGACAGCTTCCTCAATGCATAACCACAGAGACATTATTACATTTATTTGGAGTTTTAAAAAATGAGAATTAAAGTTTTTTAGTTATTGTAATTTGTCACTCTTCATTCTCTATAGCAGGTGTGCCCAAAGTCAGTCCTTGAGGCCTGGCATCCTGCATGTCTTAGTTCTCTCCCTGGTGGTAGCAACAACATTTTCAGCTTGTGAATGTTCTTCTTAGGTCATCTAACGAGCCATCATTTGATCCAGATGTGCTAAAGCAAAGCTTGTAGGCTTTGAATGATATGTAAACACAGACTAAAATAAATGAAAAGTTTTTTTACATTTAAAATAAATGGACGTCATGTAGCCCTAACCTTATGTAGGCTAGGGCTACATGACGTCTGTAACACTGCTGTATCACATCAACCTTTGATTTTATGAAAGCAGATTCCACCACCTTTCTTTTTTAGTCAGACATTCACCTCTTTGTTTCAAATCCGTTTCTCCATTTCCATTAAAAGACTACCTCAAGGAAAAGTCTATTATCTGCTTTGGATATTTGGAGACTTGACCACATGCTCTTCATAGACATTAAAATCTTATCTTATATTACAATAAGGAGCAAACATCCTGTTTTTGCGTCACAGGAAATCAGATTTTTAGATTAATGCATTGGGCAAAATGGAATGCCCATCTATTTCATCTATTGGGCATTCCAATATATTGGGCAATAAACAAATGTCCACAAATGTGGACGTTTGCTTATCAAACATAAACAATGTTTTCATCGGTAGGAAAGTCTGCGCTCTTTCTTTCTTGTGTTAAGGGTGGAAAAAGGAGATAGATTTCCACTGTGGTTGATGTACAGTCACACCTCACAATACAAAAGACCAATCAAATTGTTCTGAAATTGTTCACTCCCACTCTGCAGCGTTATATTAGGACGGTCCGTCCTATTTTCATCTCTTAGTTGGATGTAGCCGTTAATGTGGGTCAATATGAAAATTAAATTCTTGCTTTATGCGTTACTCACTCTCAGACTTGGATGTAAGTATATTCGCAAATGTGAAATATATGTCATTTTTTAGAGTTTTATATATATGTATATGGTTATGTTTAATTGTATTAAATTCAGTTTTTGTTGAAGTCTATTAAAGTGAGATTTTTTATTTCCAGTTTGCAGTGACGAACTGAAGATTGAGGTAAAGAGCGTGACTGCTGGACAAAATGTGACCCTGAGGTGTCTTCGCCAGACCTCCGCTCTCTACCGAGAAACTTTTTACTGGATCCGAATTGTTTCTGGAAACAGACTTGAATTTCTCGGAGCAACAGCTAATTTCAAATTTGATGATGTTTCAAAGATTTCTCACATTCAGACCAAACGAGAATTTCATCTTCATATTAACGAAGCTAAGCGAAAAGACACTGGACTTTACTACTGTATTAAAGTCAGAAATCTTGATTTCATATTTATCAATGGGACATTTCTGAAAATTAAAGGTAAAAAAATCTATTAACCAAATGCGACTGCGTTCGTACTTATTCCTTATCTTACCTGTGAAAGTAAACCATATCTTTTTCTTCTGCAGGTCAGGAATCAGATATCATTGATGTAATTCTGGACCCTCCATCTGGCTCAGTTAACAAAGAAAACTCAGAGACTCTTCAGTGTTCAGTTCTCTCCAACTCTGAGAGGAAACCATGTCCAGCAGATAACAGGGTTTACTGGTTCAAAGCTGGATCAGATCAATCTCATCCCATTTTACTTTATCTACAAGGAAACAGTGGAGATGAGTGTGAAAGGATTCCTGAAACTCCCTCTGCACGGAAATGTTTCTACAACTTTTCAGAGACGTCTGATGCTGGGATTTATCACTGCGCTGTGGCTGCATGTGGACAGATATTATTTGGAAACGGACTGAATCTTCAAGATGATGGTATTACTGAGGGGATAGAGAACTTTTCTAAATAATGATGATGGACAGGCTATTGGAATATAATTTTCAAAATGCATTTTTTATCTTCTCTTATTTTTTCCTTCCTAGGTCCCAACTCTATGGATTTTTCCAGAATATTACTGCCTTCCTTGTGCGCGGCTTTGGTTATAAGTTTTGGTGTAATATGTTGGCTCATTTATAAAATCAAGAAGAAAAAGTGTGGCTGTTGCAACGGTAATACAAGTTTCATTCATCCATTTTTAAAAACTATTTTCAATAGATTTAACATTCTCATTATTACTTTTCTTCACGGTACAAACAGGTCCGGCAGCAAGTGCTGGTGAAAACCAAAGTCAACAGGTAAGGCAGAAAAAAAATAATTACATTTACCATTTTTACTTAAGGTTAGGATTATTATTTAAGTTTTTTATTGTCTTCCCAGAGAGAACATTTGGTTTATTCTGCACCAACATTTAACAAGAACAAAGCTAAAAAAGGAGAAAGAAGGAAAGTAAAAACGGCTGAAGAGGAGACGGTCTACACTGATGTTAAAACATTTCGATAGATATAGTTTGGTAGATAGATATAGTGATGTATTAGTTGTTGCTTCTCATTCTTAAGACCAGTAACACAGATATACTTTTAATTTTGTGCCATCCCTACACTAAATTTTTAAGCAAGTGTATTTTGCCGATGGCTTATTTTTAACTTAGGTTTAACACACACATACACCACTCACACACACACACACACCCACGCACCCACCCCTATATTGTTTTTTTACAAAGGTCAAGCTTATAATTCAATTATGTGAATTTCATTTGTTACCAATTTTATATTCATTGCAACAGAAGTTCAAGAAAAAACTATCTAATTTTATTGCTGCCTTTAGAAGGAAAAGTGTTTTTTTAAATTGTTTTCCCTTAGTTCTGTCTTGGCTGCCCAGTGGCACAGCTGGTAGAGCTGTTGCCTTGCAGCAAGAAGGTTCTGGGTTCGATTCCCGGCCCCGGTCTTTCTGCATGGAGTTTGCGTGTTCTCTCTGGGCATGTGTGGGTTCTCTCCGGGTACTCCGGCTTCCTCCCACAGTCCAAAAACATGACTGTCAGGTTAATTTGTCTCTCTAAATTCTCCCTAGGTGTGAGTGTGTCTGTGCATGTTTGTTTGTCCTGTATGTCTCTGTGTTGCCCTGCGACAGACTGGCGACCTGTCCAGGGTGACCCCGCCTCTCGCCCGAAATGATAACTGGAGATAGGCACCAGCAACCCTCCCGACCCCAGTAAGGGAAAAGGGTGCAGGAAAATGGATGGATAGTTCTGTCTTTTTTTTCCTCAATGTGCAGTTTTCAGGGGATGTCCCTTATTGGATGTAATTTTTATTTTTTTATTCTATAACAGCCAAATTTGTTGTTTTAAAGTGTGTCACAACTTTTAGAACATATAAAAAATTAAAGAAAATATAATAAAAGTACAGCTTGGATGAAGATTTACTACTTGTCTTGCTGAAACATGTGATGCATTTGCTGTGTTAAGATTTTCAAATATTTTTTAAAAACAAATAATGTGGTACCATGTAAAATTGACATTGTATTAATATGTATGATGTTTATCACAATCAAGAATGATATTTGTATGTTTCCTTTATTTTACTTTTTGTTAGAATTCTGACGAGGAACTTGGTAGCCCACAATTTTTGATTTGTGGCATTTACAATTTTGTACCAGTGATCCAATATTGTCATACTGCCTAGATAGATAGTTGACCTGAGGTTAGCTGAGAGTAATGAGACATCCTTATGACGGATAGGGTGCAAGAAATACTGTATAGAACTTGTTAATCCATGTTCACTAAACCTCACTAATCACATCTAAATGTAGAAATTATATATTATATATAAATCAGGTCTGTTTTACTTTAGATAGCCATGGAAGCTATATACTAAATATATACATGTTTATTAAACCCAATCATGCCCAAAGTGTGCAAGATATCAACACTTACCAATAACCGTCATGCTTTCTATAGGACGAAGATGCTTTCAACTCTAAAGCATATGATGATGTGGAGGAAGACTTTCTTCTGTCTGCAACATATGCCATATTGTGATACGTATTGGTTTGTCCCTCCAAATCATTAATTGAGCTATCTGGATCACTTAAATCCTCTCATTCTTGACACTCATTTTTTGAACTTCCGCCACATGGCAGAAGCCACAGGCTACTGAAAACCCGGACAAAAGACTCTTCTACAGTTTCAATGCTAGAGCCAATTCAGTAGCTGCACTTAACACAACCATCTTGTGACATATTGAACATGCTATACCTGCTGAATGTGTTTTAATTGTCCTTTAACCAGGATTTTGAGCACTCCATCCAACTTTGTTTTACGTATACAATGAAAATAAACACATTGATTCATTGATTGAATGATTGATTGATTGATTGATTCATTCCAGACAGAGGTGTATAAAATCAAGTATGCACCATGCAGACTACTTCTACAAACAATGGTGAAATAACATGTTGCTCCCAGAAGCTTAGCGATTTCTAGTGAGGTGACGTTATAAGATGCCACCTGTGCAAAATGTTGTGAAAAGATTCCCAGTTAACTGTCAGCAGTCTAAAAAAGCGAAAGTAATAAGGAACAGCAACAAGTCAGACACAAAGCAGTAGGCCACATAAAATCACTCACCACTAGAATCTATGCAGCGGAGAAATGAAAATGAAAATAGAAAAAATACGATGCAAGCAAAAACAGCAGCAAAATGCAAACTATTTACAACAGAAAAAGAAATACTTGAACACACTGACAACACATAAATGAAACATATAGAGAGAGCTAAATTTAAGCAGATCGCGGAGTTAGCATTGATATTAACACGTTTCTTGCCACCTCCATGCTGGAGAAGATGGAACTACGTACAGAATATCCTTCTTTGTTCAAAGTAAGCTTCCATTCCTGGGATGAGTAACATAAAATATACTTTAATCCACCAAAGACTAAGTAGCCAAAGGCTAAGTAGCAAATCAATCAATCAAATTGTATTTGTATAGCACATTTCATAAGCAAGACATTTCACAAGAAATGTCTTGCTTATGAAATGTGCTATACAAATGAAATGTGCTATACAAATACATAAGAAATGTCAAACAAAAACACAAAGTCATGCAACATAGAATCAACAATCAAAACATTGCATTAAGTCAAATGCCACCACTAAATTCATACTTATGTTTCAAATGCAACTTTGAACAGGTGGGTTTTTAGTCAAGATTTAAAGGCACTCAGTGTTTCAGCTGTTTTACAGTTTTCTGGAAGTTTGATTTTTTGGTGCATAGAAGCTGAATGCTGCTTCTGCTTGATTGGTTCTGGTTCTGGGGATGCAGAGCAGACCAGAACCAGAAGACCTGAGGGGTCTGGAAGGTTGATGCAACAACAGCAGATCTGTAATGTATTGTGGAGCCAAGCCGTTCAGTGATTTATAAACTAACAACAGTATTTTAAAGCCTATTCTTTGAGCTACGGGAGCCAGTGTAGGGACTTTAATACTGGTGTTATATGGTCAAACTTCCTGGTTTTAGTGAGAACGAAAGCAGCAGCTGCCTGGATCAGCTGCAGCTGTTTGATTGATTTGCTGGACAAACATGTGAAGACACGATAGCAGTAATCAATGCGAATAAAGTTAAAAGCATGGATGAGTTCCTCTAGATCTTGCTGAGATATCAGAAAAAAAGTCGAGATCCCGACTTCTTTTTTCATTTCGCTGGATCTTGAGAAAAAAAGTTGGGGTCTCGAGAAAATAAGTCAGGATTTCTTTTTCTTTTCTCTCCATGTCTCCATGTTTTTTACATTTAAAACAAATGGACGTCATGTAGCCCTAACCCTATGTAGGCTAGGGCTACATGACGTCTGTAACACTGCTGTATCACATCAACCTTTGATTTTATGAAAGCAGATTCCACCACCTTTCTTTTTTACTCAGACATTCACCTCTTTGTTTCAAATCTGCATCTTCATTTCCATTAAAAGACTACCTCAAGGAAAGGTTTATTATCTGCTTTGGATATTTGGAGACTTGACTGCATTTTCTTCATAGATATTAGAACCTTATCTTATATTACAAAAAGGAGCAAACAATCTGTTTTTGCGTCACAGGAAATCTGATTTTTAGATTAATACATTGGCAAAATGGAATGTAGACATTTGTTTATCAAACATAAACAATGTTTTCATCGGTAGGAAAGTCTGCGCTCTCTTTCTTGTGTTAAAGGTGGAAAAAATGGGTTTATAGATTTCCTCTGTGGTTGATGTACAGTCACACCTCACAATACAAAAGACCAATCAAATTGTTCTGAAATTGTTCACTCCCACTCTGCAGCGTTATATTAGGACGGTCCGTCCTATTTTCATCTCTTAGTTGGATGTAGCCGTTAATGTGGGTCAATATGAAAATTAAATTCTTGTTTTATGCGTTACTCACTCTCAGACTTGGATGTAAGTATATTCGCAAATGTGAAATATATGTCATTTTTTAGAATTTTATATATATGTATATGGTTATGTTTAATTGTATTAAATTCTGTTTTTATTGAAGTCTATTAAAGTGAGATTTTTTTGACGGATTTATTTCCAGTTTGCAGTGACGAACTGAAGATTGAGGTAAAGACCGTGACTGCTGGACAAAATGTGACCCTGAGGTGTCTTTGCCAGACCTCCCCTCTCTACCGAGACACGTTTTACTGGATCCGAATTGTTTCTGGAAACAGACCTGAATTTCTTGGAGCAACAGCTTGTTCCAATATTGATAATGTTTCAAAGATTCCTCGTATTCAGACCAAAAAAGAGGAAGGAGAATTTCATCTTCGTATTAACAAAGCTACGCGAAACGACACTGGACTTTACTACTGTATTAAAGTCAGACAACTTGACTTCAGATTTATGAATGGGACATTTCTGAAAATTAAAGGTAAAAAAATCTATTAACCATATGGAACTGCATTCGTACTTATTTCTTTTTTCACCTGTGAAAGTAAACCACATATTTTTCTTCTGCAGGTCAGGAATCAGATATCATTGATGTAATTCTGGACCCTCCATCTGGCTCAGTTAACAAAGAAAACTCAGACACTCTTCAGTGCTCAGTTCTCTCCAACTCTGAGGGGAAACCATGTCCAGCAGATAACAGGATTTACTGGTTCAAAGCTGGATCGGATCAATCTCATCCCAGTTTACTTTATCTACAAGGAAACAGTGGAGATAAGTGTGAAAGGATTCCTGAAACTTCCTCTGCACGGAAATGTTTCTACAACTTTTCAGAGACGTCTGATGCTGGGATTTATCACTGCGCTGTGGCTGCATGTGGACAGATATTATTTGGAAACGGACTGAATCTTCAAGATGATGGTATTACTGAGGGGATAGAGAACTTTTCTAAATAATGATGATGGACAAGCTATTGGAATATAATTTTCAAAATGCATTTTTTATCTTCTCTTATTTTTCCTTCCTAGGTGCCAACTCTATGGATTTGCCCAAAATATTACTTCCTTCATTGTGTTCGGCATTGGTCATAAGTCTTCTTGCAATATCTTGGCTCATTTATAAAATTAAGAAGAAAAAGTGTGACTGTTGTAATGGTAATGCAAGTTTCAGTCATCAATTCATCAAGATAGTTTTCAATAGGTTTGAGATTCTTATTATATTTCTCACTATGCAAACAGGTCCGGCAACAAGAGCTGGTGATAGCCAAAGTCAGAAGGTAAAGTGCAAAATATTTATGTAAATTTGCAATTACATGAATTTATAGAATGTTCTTTAACCTTTTTATTGTTTTCCCAGAGTGAAGAAAACCATTTGGTTTATTCTGCACCAACATTCAACAAGAACAAAGCTAAAAATGGAGAAAGAAGGAATGTAAGGACATTGCAAGAGGAGACAGTCTACACTGACGTTAGAACATTTCGGTAGACTTCATTTACTCTAAAGTGATGGGTTAGTTGTTGCTTCTCATTCTTAAAACCAGCAATAGTACAAATATACTTTAATAAATCTGTAATTTGTATAATTTATATATTAAATTTGATGCAGGTCGATTGCTGATTTTTAACTTAGGATTTTTAAAATGAAGTCCTAAATCTGATTTTCTTTTGTAAAGAAAATTTGATTGAGTTCATCAGAAGTTCTAGAAAAAAACAGATTCATATAAAAATTTGTTTTCTAATTTTTCAGCTGCCTTTAGGAGTATTTTTTTTCTTGTAAGTTTTCCCTTCTGTTTTTCACAAAACATCTAAATTAATTTAAAACTGACTTGGCCTCATCTCCAATGTCCTCTTAACTAAATCAGTTTCTTCAGTGTTCACAATTTGTACTGAACTGTGACATCATTGAATCATTTTATTGATCGTAAATTTTTATTTTGTTACCTTTCAGTAGTTCATTCGTTTTCACTATCCTTTCATCCTTTCCTATATAGTTAGATGAATGTTACAAGTGTGTTTGTCAATTGAAGTATTTAACTGTAAGGCTGAATTCTTATTGTTAATAAACTCTTGCACTTTGGAGAGTTGATTGTGTTTTTCCAATGCTTGTGTTCAAAAAACGCTGGACCTTGCCCCTCCGTCTATTATATTAATACCTAAGCTTTATTGTGTATTTTAATACACAATAATTGATTCTGAACTATTTTGCCATTATTTTCATGATGTTCAGGTAGTACACTGACTTGGTAAATTTTAACTAAATTACTAGTTTTGTTCATAATTTCCCTAAACAATTATTTACAATTATTCAAGCCAAAAACAGACCTATTGCACAACAACCTTAACAAAAGAGGAGATGTGGGTGCTGCTTAACATTTAAAAATAGCAAAGCCTTTGATTTCTCAGCATTCATAACCAGTTTAAGCTCAGTCAGACTGGGCTGAACAGTGTCGAATGCAGATTACAGAAGTTAAAATGATTTAGAAAATTAAGGAGGAGAGTTATTTGTGTTTATTACATGCATGTGGAACCATATCTGAAGCCATAGAGGTTTGAGAAGATTGACTTCTTTCTCAAGGTAAAACCTGTAAGTGAACCTAAAAGCACTCAGGAAAAAAAAAGACAATTATAGCCTATTTATTTAGATGTTGTACCTATTTGCTACATTTTCCCATTTTCTTGTAGCTGGAGACATCAGTTTTAGAGAGGCCATGTCACAGTTCAGAGGACAGCAGTGAAGAGCAGAGTTTTGGTATAAAATGAGTTTATTAGATTTAGATTCAGCACGTGTTTGTGTATATGCATGTGTGGAGGGGAAGGAGGAAGGGTGTTTGTGGGATTACATGGATTTATTTGGGTGAATGTTTTATGCTCTGTGCACTGTCCATGAGAACCCCAAGTGGTCAAAGAATCGTTGCCTGAATCACTAAACAAACAAAATCAACTTTCTTTCTATGCTAGCCAATTAAATCTTCAGTGCAGATAAGCAAAGTGAATAAAGTAATGTTATTATCAGGTCATTGCATTGAGGTCATTGTGAAATATGGCCAGAACATTAATTCAAACGAATGTATAGATGCATATTTGCTGTAAATTGGGAAAATCTGACTTACAACGGCACCGAATGTTTCAACATCTCCAAAATCATCTTTGGCAGCATGGTCTATGTAGCTGGATCACACGACATTTGCTGAACTTACTGAACTGGCAGCAATAAGAATAACTAACTTTAAACAAAGAGACAGTTCTTCAGTTTGTTCTTGAATTCGAGGAGAGAGTCAGGTCAGCGTGATAACCTCCTCGTCTATTTCTAACACAATAAGACTTACAACCAAGTTTATATACAGATAAGTCTCACCCACATACCACAGCAGCTGTAGTGACTAGTAAACCAGGTCCCAGATGATTTTATCGCACTCGGGTGCTCGAAGCAGCAACCTTATCTGATCTATTACCCTCTTAAGATGTCACTTCGTCTTCAACATTCTTCTCAGTAGAATCTACAACAAGGTTTCCACACATATAAATAGTTAAACATACCTATAACCATACATATATTCATCAACACTATAATATCAGAATTGTAGAATATATTGCTGGAGTATTATTTATGCCATATTGTTTTCATATGGCACAAAATCACAGTCCAGATATTCAACAATATAGCACAAGTTTAGAGAACACATAAACATATTTCCTGTTAAAGGTTCATTCAGCTCTGCTGGAATAAATACCTTTGAAGTTCAAAATAGCCATATAGTATTTTTAAAATTAGAACAACTTGCTTTGTTAAAATCTATAGATAATCAATAGACAACAACAAACAGATGAGCCCTTTCAGGAGGCATTAATGCTACAATTATATTTATTTAGTAAATATGCAGCATCTATATAAAGCTCAAAATAAAAATAATCATATTTGCAAATAACATTTCAGTCAGATAACGCCTGCCAATAAAGCATCCAAAAAAGAGCAAACTTTAAACAGCTTATTTAAAAAAAAAGAAAATCTGCATCTTAAAAAAACAGAAACCGATAGTGGGGAGTTTTCTTTAGATAGAAATTCAAATAAGTTGTTCCAAGCGTTCATTCATGTCTTAGAACTGCTTCCTATTCATGAAGTCAAGGCCATATCTAAAGGCTTTCTTTAAGTTTAATCAGTTTGCGAGACTTAGACGGAAGACACTGTGGTACAAAAAGACAGGAAGTGCCTTTGGACTGTGAGCTTTTATGTAGCCAATCAAATGCTTTCAAAGCTCTGGACAGCCACACCTCCTGCTGTCAGTAATAAAAAGTAGTTTCAGTGTGGACAGTGTGTAAAGACTGTTCTGGTTTACGCTGCTTCTCCTTCATCAAGGGTGTAAGTTAAATGTACAAGACTTGATGTAATCATTTATAATGTAGTTGAAAACCTGCTGGGACAGGTAATGTTAATTTACTTTGTAATTTTTTTTTAAATTGTGGGGATTTTTGATATGTTGATTTAAATATTAACAGTTTACACTTTTCATATAATGCAGATGCCTTGTTTCAAGTGACCATCATTCAGCTTTGAGACACTAAATGAAAAGATTTTCAGGTCCAAATATAACAAAAAGAGCCCATTTGAAAACAATGCAATTTGAATTATTGTATTGACCATCAGCATGACAGTTAAATGATTATTATAAAATTATGAGATATTGTAAAAAAATAATACTTTATTTATTATTATTAGACTATGAAGATAAGGTCTGGCCCCTAGAAGAGAAAGACTTCTGCTGCAGGAAATGTCTTAGATTGTGCATTTTGAGATAACCAATCAGATGGTGTGGTAACCACACCTCCTTAAGTCACTGAGTCACTAGAGTCACTAGAGTTTCATTGAAAACAGTTTAAAGATGAATCTGTTATGGCTCGCACTGATCCTCCTGCACCAAGGATGTAAGTAACAAACAAAACCTCTGAGCGTTAGAGAGTGTAAGATTTTAAACCTATGTATCCTCATATTTTATCTTTTTCTGCAAGTTGTGTCTTATTTGTTTGTCCTGATTAGCATGTTAACATTTTTTTATTCTTCATATTGCAGATGCCTTGGTTCCAGTGACCATCGCTCAGCTTGGAGACAATGTAACTTTGAAATGCTCTTTTCCAGAACAAAAGACGAGCAGCAGCAGTGAACTTCACTGGTACAAACAAAGTGCAGGAAATACACTGGAATTAATTGTGAAGCTGATGGAAAATACCAAGTCTTCTTATGGATCTGAAGTTTTGGGCTCAAGACTGACTGCAACATATACAGAGAAAATTAGTACTCTGACTATTAGGAAGACGACTGAAGGAGACGAAGGCATATATCACTGCGCTGTGATTGACTGGGACAAGAACCTTTGGCAAGGGACCTATTTGCTAATAAAAGGTATTTTAATTATTAAAATTACTTCAACAACACAAATATAAAATACAACACCTTAACATATAATCCAGTACAAAACACATTTTGTCACATATGCTATTAATTTTATTCTGCTTCTTTTAAATTTGAAGATAAATACCAACCATCAATACGGGATCAGTGTGTAGAACGGATAGCTTGTCGGGTAAATTGTTAAAAATCAGTCATTGTTTTAATGAAACTAGAAGAAAGTGACTTTTACAGTGTGGAGTCCAGTTATCAGCTACAAATGGTTTTAAGTCACATCATTTAAAAAATATAAATAGTTTTTAGCCTATTCATAATTACTTTAATGCACTGAGTCTTAGCTTTATGCTGAGGAAACAGGTAAGGAATAGTTCTTTCACAGTGTTACAAGTATTTATCAGCAATGTAAACACATTTTGGGGAGAAAATGTTTCCTATCAAGTTCATGTTAAACTAAGTCCATCATGTCCAGTGTAAGGTAATTCAGCGGTTTTCACTTCAGTGAGAAAAATATACACCAAGGTTTTGAACACTAGATCCTGCTGCATTTTTTCTCCTCTTAATCATCCAAAATGAATTTACAGTGTCTAACAAACCCGTTGGAAGAAAAAGTTGTGCTTTAATATGTTCTCAATATTGCTACCTACTAACCACATATTAATATATTAATCATAGTGCAAACAAAAATATCCCAACGGATCTGATCAATAAAAAACTCTGAACAGTTTGCTAAGACTTATCAAGAAAAATGTTTATAATTTTTGAATTGTAGTGTCTAATGAAAAATTATGTTTTATTTAGGAAACACTGTGGTGTCTTCAAATTACACAGTTGTTCAGACGCCAACAAAATCACATCCAGTTCATCCAGGAGACCCAGTGACTCTTCACTGTTTGGTCCTCTCTACCTCTGACAACAAGAAATGTTCAGGAGATGTGAATTTGTTCTGGATAAGAGCCGGAGACAAATCTCTTCCAAATACCATCTACACTGATGGAATCAGCAAAAACAAATGTGAAGAGAATTTGGACTCTAAGCAGAGATGTGTGTATAATTTCTCTAAGACGGTCAATGCATCTGATGCGACTTTCTACTGTGCTGTGGCCACATGTGGAGAGATATTTTTTGGGAATGGAACCAATCTGGATATTAAAGGTAACTTTATACAATTATGAGTTGAACCATTCAATGTATATTACTTTTCTTTTAAAAAATAATTGGAACATTAAAGAACGTGTCCTTTTTACTAACTTGTTTGTCTGTTGTTTTTATTTTAATGATGTTTCAGAATTCAACATGTGGTCCCCGGATGCTGGAAAAGTCATTATTCTTCTCTCTGCTGCTCTAGCAATAAGTCTGGTTGTGATCGCTCTTCTTATTTATTTCAGCCTGAGAAATAAATGTGTTCATTGTAAAGGTAAGAAAGCAATCTAGAAACAATTTACTTAATCAAATCAAATTGCTGAAGCAATATTAATTAGTTTTTGTTTTATTTTGTATTCTAGCTGATTCAGACATGCAGAAAAAAATCAGCAGACAGAAACCTCAAGAGGTAAAAAATCCCAACTCAGCTTTATTAGGTGAAATATTTGATTGGTTTTTATAAGTGAGTGAATTATAATGTTCTTTATTTTCCAAGAAATGTAAGGGCGGATGGATTTACTCTGCAGTCATCTTTACTACAATAAACTCTGACTGGGCAGGACTGAAGAAAGAAGTAGAGAAAAAGAGGATCTACACTGCTGTCAAAGCCTTTGGATTAAATTGAAGAAATTGTTTGCTTTAACCTTAAACTAAATAAAGGAATAAATAAAGTTTTCTTAAAAAATTGAATATAGATTACTCAATGCATTTAGTTTTTCAACAATGTTTTTTTCTGTTTTATTCTTAAGTGCTTTTTTTCTATCTTACTCATGATTTTTGTGAAATTCAGGAAATAAATGTCTTAATATGCAGAATAAAGTAGAATCTTGTTTGAAATTTCTTGTTCTTTGTTGACGTACAAGCAAATTTATACCTCAATTAGGATTAGGTTTTCCTTTACAGGATAAAATTATTTAAATTAAAAATGTGTGCTCTACTTTGTTTAAAACATGAAAATAAAGCTGTTTACAAAGGGAAAAATGGTTTTCTTTAGCAAAGATCTGGACTAGGAACCCAAATAAAAGTCTCTAAATAAAAGTTTTGTACCACATCAGGTTTCAAGCTTTGTCAGGTTTGCTTTACTGTGCGATTGTAGGATGGTCACCATAGTGATTTACCCTGTCAGCCACATAGGTGAAAAACCTCAAAAGAAACAGAAAGACATCCATTACATTGTGACATTAACAAGATAAATTCATTGTGAAATAATCAAACAAATTTCTGTACCTTTGAACTAGTTATACTCCAAAATATAATAAATAGCCAACATTTTATAGTAAAATTCAACACCAATAAATAAATTAGCATATTTATCCTCATTTTGTTAAATATATTTTCATAGTCAAACGTTCTGACCAACATTTATTTAATTTTCTTTTTTAGTCTCATTTCTCTTTGAACTTTTTACTTGAACCAATAAACACCAAGTATATTTTTGTCTTTTTTTTACTTACTATTTTGACTTCAATAAGATTAAAACTATTAGGTACAACAATCAATCGGAGTCCATGTGCTGCTCCAATAAGATTCAGGAAATGAGCAACGACATTGTGAGGCTGACCGGCTGTCCTTCACAGTTTGTAGTAGACTTTTGCACTATTTTGATTTCAAATGCTACCAGCACTGCTTGCTCCACATTGGTTCAAACATGAGTGACAGGTCAGTCACATCAAAAGTACCTGCACTCTCTGATTGCTTAGAGATTGAGTCCTCATGACTAACAGGCAGAGAGGAGCTGCAGAAAGGTGCAGCAGAGGGGAGTGGCTATCTGGCAGAACATCAGGCACCGCTGAATATGTTGCCTCAAAGTCAGTTCTACCACAAAACTCGCTTTTCACATGTTCCTCTTGCATCATAGATTCCAACTGTAATTGAATCATCTGTTCATGCTCAGATAAAAACCTTTCGGCCTAATCCACATCGCAATGTTTTTTTTCTAGAAAAAGCAGTCTTTTCATCTACACAGAAATTTTAAAACGGGTAAAAATGCTACTTTTACTTTCCCAAAACTTTAGGTTTTGCTAAACGTGGAGTGTGTTTCATGCAGATAAAGCCTCCACATGTGTTTAGCGGTAAACACAACAAGAAAATAAGAACAGCAAACAACAAAGCGAGAGAGGAGTTTTTCGTAGAACTGCAGAGCCTTTAATAAGGCAACAGCTGAAGCACAACCATGAAAGTAAATCTGCCACTTTTATTTATGTGACCTCTTTAGAGTTCATAAATCTTAGGGCTGTTTCACAAACCAGGGTAGCAGATTAAGTCGGGCTTTTCTAGATTTCTTGACTGAATTTAGCAGAATTACATGAGTTAACATGGCGATTTATACTGTACTGTTAGGCTGCTCCAGACTAAAAGCCAACCTTTTTGTAGAAAACAAGTCTGTGGTCACACCAACCAGAAAACAATCTGTTTTGTCTCTGATCCTTTTTGTCTGTTTTTGTCTGTTTCTGTTTCCTTTTTGTCTGATTTTTTTATCAGCCTGAATTTATTACCACTGATTCCTGTTGAAGTTGAAGTATTTCAACATTATGATATATTATTATTATTTTAACATTATGATATACGCCTACTCTATTATCATCTTTAGAATTGTCCATGTGGGTATTATTACTGTTTGATTGTGTTCCTGAAGAACGCTGATGTTCTAAGTTTGACAGAAAAGCTTTCCCATGACTGCTATTGCGCTATTGACCTCTAGGGGCTCTCTTCATGAGGGAGCTGTTTCTCTTTGTTTCAGTTCTACCTGGCTGCCACAGGTGAAATGTGTTGGAGCTCTTCAGCCACTCCAGAAAGTGCTCCATGCCCAGATCCCCTTCACCCTGGGCCTTGATCTGAAGTGATTTTGTCTGTGAGCTGACTGTTTGTGGGGACTTAATGATCTTGCTGTGAGCTGATTGTAAAATTTAAAGTGTCTAACTAAAGTAGTGTTTCTATTCACAATGGAAGCTGATAGGGCCTCTGCCATTTTTGTTGTAACCTGTTTTCTCCTGTTTTGTTATTAGCCAGGGAGTTCAGGTTTTGTATATATTTAGTTTCAGTTCTCCTCTAGAAAGTGTTTTATTTAGTTTATAAGTTTTGGCCTTGGAGACATTGAAGCTTAAAGCTTCCCTGTATTTTCTGATTTTACCTAAACTGAAAAATAACTTTATTTTTTCTACTGACATCAACTGTTTAGATTTCTGATTTTGTGTTACACCCAGTGCCAGAATTTACCCTTATTGGTCTTCAGGGTGTTGCAACAAATGGTAATAATGTTTTACAAGAAGACACGTTTTATAAGCCCCCGTTAAAAATTGTTTTGATTGTTATTAAGCTCTATTTGTGCAAGCAGTTAAACAGGAAGTTGTCCCTTCAAAATAAATTATCCAAACTTCGTCAGAAAGTTTACCAACGTTAAAACTAAATAAACTTTACAGGGTTTTGCTTTTTTGCAATAAGCAGAAAAAATGACATCAAGTGGTTTTACGGTTTACACTATTATATGCTTTAAATGAGCTTCTCTAGAAAAGTAGCTTTGTAGTCTAATCTTCTCTATCATGATACATGAGTAAATGGAAAATAAATCCAGAAAGAAAGCTATGAACAAATAAATCAGTTTCAAGTTACCTTTCCTGTATTTTAATACCCTGAGTTCAAAGTATTTGCATAGTGAGTACCCATCCATCTCTCACCCATCAGCATTGATAAACATGCAATCTTTGCACATAACAGAATAGGTTAAGCCAATTAAAAAGGTAAAACTCCCAGTAGCTTTGATTAGACCTCCTAGATTAAAATGTAGTTTTTTTTCAATAAGACCAACACCATGACAAAAATACATGAAGTAGGTGTTATTTTGTAAGCTTCAGTTGGAAACATGGTTGATAATTTCCACTGTGGTGACAGTGAGGGTTAAAAGACCAATCAGACAGTTTCAATGCTCCTCCCTCTTACTTTTCAGTGATATATTAGACTGAAGGATCCATGTTCTGCTCATCTTTTTGTGCAACTGTTTGATGATTAAAAAGAAAATGGTGGTCATATTTTATTTCCTACTCTTGCTCGGAGACGGACGTAAGTACAGAATATACAAATATCAAAACTGTCAGATTATTTTGTGTTTTGTGATCTTATGCATGTCAATATTTTTTTTTGTTTTTTTATAGGTGTCATAAATGGCTACAACCTGGAGACAAAAACTATTCAAGTGGGTGAAAATGTGACCCTGACATGTTCTCGTCCACCAACCAGTCAATCCCAAAATTTGTTTTGGGTCAAATTTTCTTCCGGAAACTGGCCTGAATCTCTTGGACAAACAATAACGGTTGATTATGAAAAGGTTACACAAACTCGTCATTTTACATCAAAACAAGAGAAAGGAACGTTTATTCTGCATATTAAAGAAGCTCGACAGAATGACACTGGGCTTTACTTTTGCATCAGAGTTGAAACATTACAGCTGATATTTGTGAATGCAACTCTTCTGAAGATTAAAGGTGCATAAAAGAACATTTTTGTATATAAATATTAGAAGACAATTTTCTATTTGGTAGTTAAGTAAAATGACTTTTTTTATGCTTTTTTGTGTTTTCCAGGCTCAGAACCAGATCTCACTACTGTAATTCAAGAGCCTCTACTTAATCCTGTCTTTCCAGGAGACCGGGTGACTCTAAGCTGTTTGGTTTCCTCTGACTGTGAGAGGAGAAAATGCCCAACTGACCACAGAGTATACTGGTCCAAAACTGGACCAGATGAGTCTCTTCACAGTTTAATTTACATTGATGAAAAAAGTGGAAATGAATGTGTGGAGAATCAAAATTGTGTCTACAGTTTCTCCAAGGACATCACAGCCGCTGATGCTGGGACTTATTACTGTGCTGTGGCCACACATGAAGAGTTATTTTTCGGAAATGGAACATTTTTGGATGTTCAAGGTATGTAGAAAACTTTTCTAGGTTGGGGTGAATAAAAAGAACTCAGATAATAATGATATTTGTTATTTGTATTTTTTTCTAGAACAATTCAGTTTTTGGAAGTCTAAAATACTTCTACTGTTGTGCGTGGCAGTGGGTGGATGTCTAGTTGTCATTATGTGCCTCATTTACACCTTGATGAAGAAAGCTTCACATATTTGCAACGGTATGTTTCATACATCACTTTCAAGGTTGTCTATAGAAGTAAATTCTAGGTTCTACATTTTTATGAGAAATTCTGTCGCATGTTTAACAGATTCCGTCACAAGTTGTGATACTCAGCAGAAAGAACAGGTAAAGGAGCAAAGACGGAAACATTTATTTAGGGCTTACATGTAAATTAAAATAACCTTTCCTCTGCTATTTTTTTACTTTTTACAGAGAGATGCACATTGTTTGGTTTATTCTGCCCCAACGTTCACCAAGACCAATGGTGGAAGAGCAGAAAGACGAAAAATAAAAGCAACACATGAGGAGACAATCTACACACATGTCAGGAAATTAGGGATTCAATAATGCCTGAATAATTTAGCCAATTAATGTCAATCAGTGTTTTTGTGAACACTGGGAAAATGGTGAGTGTAACCAATTCAGAGGATTCTTTTATACGATTCAAACTGGCTATCCTGATATAAAACATTGTATATATTTTCAATTTATTCATTGCACATTATGTTTTTATGCAATGTTGACTCTTCCAATGAATTTTATGTTATGAATTTTTTATGTTAAAATTTTAAAGTAAAAATTAGATTACAATTTAGTAGGGAGCAGCATGCGCAAAAATTAGAACTTATTTTGTAGCCTGCAATAAATCTTTAAAGGTGTGTTTTAAAATATGTTTTATAGTGAAATATTTTGCTTTTTATGTTGTTTGCACTGATTTTTCTTCTGTCAATCTGAAGATCTTAATCCCTCATTTTAAATACGCTTATTAAGAAAGTCTACATGTAACTCAGACTGAAATATTGCCGTTGTTGAATGATTAACATTTTGTGACCAAATTAAATGACCGAAGACACTGCAGTTTTTTTTAAAAGATCAACACAATGCAGTGAAATTCTCAACCTCAAAAAGGGTAACTAATAAAAAGAGACAAATTTAGAGGTGAATTCAAAGAAACAAATGCAAGACTTATGATACAATCAACAATCTTATTTTCATGACAATTAAAAAAAATAATAAAATTTGAAAACCAACTACAGTGAACTTGTATTTTAATGATAGCTCTAAAAAGGATAGTGTTGCATTTGACTTTTTTCAGTGTCAAAGTGAAAGGGAATGATGTTTTTGTTTGGTTTTGTGAAAAAGTCATGTATATGTTGTGATTTTTGTACACTGTCTTTAGAAAAATGCACATAAAATAAAACTTTTTGTAAAATCTTTGCTCTTTTAAAATTCTTGTGCAAAACGTTGTTTAAATGATTACAAATCTGTTTTCATTGCTCACAGACTAAATTATTAGCTGGTATTGAGGATCACTTAAAGGTTGATGAGTACCACAAAACTTTTCATGAATAATTTTCTGATAAATGCTTAGTCTCTGTCCATGGCTACTTTTTAATAAGATGAATACAAATAATTTCTAAAAATATTTTAAAAATAAACTGGACTTTATTTGCAGTACTGTTTATGTGTGCATTTCAAAGACAATAATTATAAAGTGGAATTGTCTGTTCAAATGTCAACTTTGAAGAATGCAGCAAACATAGTACATAAAGCATGCTGCAGAAAAGTTTTGTGCTATCTTTTGTCTTACTTTAATCTTTAAATATATGTATATACATATGTAAATAAAACATAATGACTATCAATTAGGGAACAAAAAAATTATAAGATTTTCTGAATCTCCAATGACTTCTTATTAAACCTTGAATGGGTTTTGTTGGTTAGACCATGTCTACATCTGGTGAAACGATGTATACATGCAATGGTAAGTTTCATACGTCACTCAAAATTCTTGGTACTTTTCCATGAGTAATCTCATGTGCTCAGTTTTCATATTATGTTTTTATCCTATGTGCCATTATGTAAAATAAAATGAATCAAATGATAAATATCAGCTTAACTCTACCAGACTGATTTTAACCAGATTGTCCAAGATCATGCAAGTTTTTGTTAATTGTAGGAAATATGGAAAACCTCATTTCAAACTTGATGCCACTGCACTTGTGCTTTAATAATAATAAAAGAAATACTACTCTGCTAGACACGTTTAGACAGGCATATCAACCTACACAGGTGTAGGTTGATATGCCTGTGTATGCATATCAACATACACAGTTGATACGCCTCATGTGACACATATATGCCTAAGGCAAAGATTCCAGCATCACTTGTAGTGCTAAGAAACAACTTCAGCACATCAGCTCCTTCTGGGCCTTTGTGTTTATGAAGGTTACGAAGCATCAAAAAAAGAGTGTTTTTTAAAAAAAGTAATAACACTAATAATATCGGTGTGGTAGATGACAGCACATTACATAAAGTCAGGTGTTTCCCAACCGTGTAGGAACCAAGAGCTACTACTCAATAGTCTTCTGAGATCTACCATATGACAGATGTGAAATCTATCAAAGAAACTCTTTTGACATATTTTATACGCAAATATACCCCAGTTACAAAAGACATTTTAAAGTGAAAGAAAACCTTATGCAGTTTGTTAGTGGGGCTTCTGACATTGAGGAAGTAGTTTCTCATAGTCTGAGCAGTAAGAGCTCGTTGCAAGCCTCAGACAGGCCAGCAGGTGTCAATCAGTCATGGAAGATTTGTACTTTGATTTGATGATCTTCATGTGAAAAAATACAAATCCACAAATAAATAGATCCAAAGAGGAGTGTCAAGATGAAAACACAAATTCTGCAGTTGGGATATTTTTCCTAGAGCAGGTTCCAGTATCAGCTTATACAATTAATAAACCTTAATAAAATTAGATCTTGCACCCAATTTTATTTGTGTCTCCTAATTTTCAACAGCTGAGCAGTCCAGGTTGAAATGTTATTTTAGAGACAAACTCATCAAACACAAATAGCTAGCAATAGACTCAACAGAGGAAAAGTTAGTAAAAAGCCTCAAACTCAAAGTACAATGGCCACAGTGAGCCACATTAAAGGGAAAATAATGAACAACATGTGAATAGCAACTCAAAGCCACTTTTATTCTTCCTTCCTCTCTCTCTCTCGCTGTTTGATCTATGCTTCACACACAAACCTGCTGTCATGGCAACTGACTGATAGACAACCTCCCAAGCCGACAGAGCAGAAAATATATATAAATGCAGCAGAAACATAAACATCAAACAGTCATGTATGGTACCTGTCACCATATGATTCACTCACTGATGTGGCAATCAGGCCTGAAGATATGTTTATTTCATCCTTTTAGATTCCTTGCTCTGCTCCCCATCCTGCTGATTTGATAAAAATCTTCCTGCCACTCCTCAGACACATGATAGCTCCTAACTGGATTCCACATCGAGCTACACCTGCCTGTCCACCCACTGTCACTGATCCATTCTGGAAGAACACAGAGATGTTTGTCAACCACAGTCCCAGAAAACTCACTTACTTTCTCCTCAAGTCTTTGTTTTTTCTGTTATCAGCAGCACTTTTAGTTGTGTTTATCATGAAGGCTGCTTTATAAATAAAATGGATTGATTGATCAGTAAGAGCTTCTCTTTCTACCTTTGTGGTATTCAGAAAAGATCCAGAAGAGGTTCTGGAAATAAAATAATGATCATATGTAAATAACCTTTGATGACTTTTGCAGAATCATGACAAAAACCAGAGACCATACCACAAGTAAAGGAACATAAAAGGAAGTATTGAACGAGATAAAATATAATTAACAAAAACTACTACACAGACAAACTCAAGACTAAAGAGGAGCACAAAGGAAGACACACAACCCACAAAATGCTAGGGTTGTAACAATTAGTTAAAATATAAATTAAAATGATCAGATCAAGCTTGAACATGATTTTCTGCTCATGATTTCTGCCTTGTGATATGTTTGTATTAGGATATTTTTGTCTGCAGAAAGAAGGCAGAATTCTTTTAATAATGCATATTTCGTTTTCTCTTTTGAATACTTTTAGCCTTAAGGTGAATAGAAGTCGATTTAAGAATGAAGGTAAATGATTTTGTTTAACATTTTGATCAGTTTATCATATTTTTATATGAAGTCAGTTTGCATTTTCTTCATTCGTCTATTTTTACAACTGGTCTAAGGAAAACTATCATACGACTATCAGATGAGATGGAGCTGTTCATTGTCATAAACACAGTAAAACACTGTAATCTTGTCTGTGTTCAGGAAGCTGATTGTTCTTGAGCTAGATGACCTGTGTGCAGATAAAGGTTGCTTTGTTTATTTTTTCACATTCTTCCTTTCCTGAATAAAAAGGCTTGCTCGAGAGGAGAGAAGGCAGAACTTTTTGGTGAACAGGATTGGAAATATCTTTGCAGATGCCTTCTGCAAAGAAGAATCATACCTTTAGCAAAAGTGCTGCCATAAAACTTACTACGTTTGTCTGTGGTTCTTGAAAAATACCCATCAGATGTTAAGACCAAATCTTATATACAAGGATTTGAATACTATAGAGCATAATAAATCACTCAAAATTGTAACATAACGATCATGTCAATGAAGGAAATGATGTGTTGCAAGAAATACCTCAAAATAGTGTACTTAGAAACAACCAATCAGATGCCAGGAATCAGAACCCACCTCCTACTTAAATCTGAACCAGTGGCCAAACAAAGACAGTCTCAAAATGATTCTGTTTTGGGTCACACTTCTTCTCCTTCATCAAGGATGTGAGTTAAATTTCCATTCATTTAAATTTGTCATGTAGATATTTGAATGCCTGCTATATTTTTGACTGCTCTTGCTTCCAGTTTGCTCTTTTTTCACAGCATGGTGTGCTTTTACTTTATTTGAGCAATTATTTTACAATTTCTTGTCTTTTTATCTAATGCAGATGGTTTGGTTCCAGTGATCACAGCTCATCTTGGTGAAACAACAACACTTACATGCCCTTTGCCCGATATTAAAGACAGACGTAATAAACTCTTTTGGTACAGGCAAACTGCAGGAGATACTCTGGAAGTTGTTGTAAAGCTTGTGAGTCTTGCAAACCCAGATTATGGAGCAGGTTATTCTGACGCAAGAGTAAAAGCTGTACTTACTGACAAAGTGAGCAACCTGACCATCTTAAAAGCAATTCAAGAAGATGAAGGAATGTATCACTGCGGCTTTAGCGACTGGAACCAAAATGTTTGGCACGGGACCTACTTGTTAATAAAAGGTAATGAACTTTAAAAGGTATTTAGCTTTTTTATATCAAAACATTTACAAAACTGCATGTATTAAAATACCTTTATAGACTTTTAATACAAGAATATATATAATTTATGAATCACTTATGTTTGTTATTGCAATGCTAAAGTAATCTCATAAAAATGAGCATATTTATGCCTTCTTTAGAGTAAAAAAAAGTAAGTAATGTTTACGTTTTACAGTCCCTTATTAATTACTTCACTAAGCCAAAATGTTTTCTACGGCATTTTGGCTTAGAAATGCCATAGAATTCAGGTGAAGAAATAATCTCTAGAAGATTTTTGAAAGAAATGAGAAAATATACATCTAATACAGTTTTTTAGTAGATTCTAATTTCAATAAAACATAAAAAAATTTTTATTAAATCAAATTAATTAAAAATATAAAATTTATCTTGTGTTGAAGATTTTTTATTCTATATTTTGGTAATTGAGAAAGCGCTTGGGGCGATCTGTTCCCATTCATTAATCACAGCCCTCTGGTGGCCCACTTAATTTAGTTTTTTAACTTTACAAACTTTTTTTTTTACCTTATCTTAATATTTAGCTATGTACTTAATTAAATTGGAATTGTTCTATGCTAAATAATGAGAGTTGCCTTCAGAAGAAACATGACACACATTAATTAGAAAAGAGAAATGGCGGAGAGCTGAAACTCTTTAAAATGTTTGAACTCGATGCAATATGAGTGTTTTGATGTGTCCCTTGAAAACTAATCAAAAGTTGCTTATGCATCTTTTACCTCACACAAGTGTTACTTTCCTAGATTATTTACATGATTCTTTTAACCTATAAATTTTAATAATCTTCATGACTATCTTACAATTCTAAATCTAGAATATGTAAAAAATATATATTGCATTTTCTAACATTTTGTGTAATATTCCACAGGAAACACTGTGGGAACGTCAAACTACAGAGTAGTTCAGAAGAGGATTGTTTCAGATTCCACCGGTCCAGACGATTATGTGACTCTTCAGTGCTCTATCCTCTCAGATTTTGAGAACAAGACTTGTTCAGAAGATCTCAGCGTGTTCTGGTTCCGATCAGATAAATCTCACCCAGATATCATCTACACAGATGGAAACAAAACTAACAGATGTCAGAGGAAAATCGATCAAAAAACTAATTGGGTTTATAATTTCTCTAAGAACATCAGCTCCTCTGATGATGGGACTTACTACTGTGCTGTGGCCACATGTGGAGAGATATTATTTGGAAATGGAGCAAAGCTGGAAGGTTGTATGATGTTATGTTTTCCATTGTAAAATATATTTTCCAGCATAATCTTTTTCAGAAACAACATTTTTTTTGTCTTTCCTTCACAGAGCGAAAGGCAGACCCTGAATTTCCCATACTAGTGATAGCTGGGACCTGTTTAATTATTTCCATGATTATAAATGCTGTTTTTATCTTTTATCAAGCTCCAAGAGCAGCATGTAAAGAATTTAAAGGTAAGTGTCACTGAAATTATGGGATTTAAAAACTACCTATTAGTTAAATCTTGTATAGTACACACAGCCCCTTAATCACTTTATAATATTAAACATTCATCCTCAATAACACTTTTGTAATCATATAATCATGTACAATAAGCAGGGCAAATTTCTGATTCTATACAGAAAAAAAGATATTTTAAAAGTTGCTTAAAAGTGTCAATAAGTGTAAAAACAAAGCTTTATAGCCAGATTAAGTCATATTAAGATGACTCTTGTTTCGTTCTATAATTAGAAATAGAAAGCACCTCTTCAGAAGAAAGATGGAGGAACTTGAATCACCAAGATGATCAAATTGTAAGTCAAGTGAAAAACTCAAGTGAACAGCTGCTGAAATAGTTTTAGTCAGCAAGCATTGTAATGAGCTTTTTATTTGGTGTACAGAATGAAGATGGTCGGGATCTGAACTATGCAGCCTTAAACTTCAGTGCTGGGAAAGCTGCAAGAGGAAAGAAGAGAAAAGAGGCTGGGGACAGTGTGTACTCCCAAGTTAAACTCTGAAAATCTGTTTATATGTTCTGGATTTTTAAGACATCCGACTAGTGAAAATGAGTGAATAAATATAGCATCAACAATTTGTGTTTTGTTCTTTTATTTTACCATAATGTCAAGTTTTATTTTTGTTACTCTTTGTTAGTAAAACTGCAGTTCTTTCAGTTTCACTTAAAGTAAAAGTGAGTTAAACTGAAAGTACCTGATACTTGCATGCAAGTGTCTTGCTATTATATCAAGAGTGCTGATAAAACTTCACCCTGAAATCTGGCATTTGTATAATTTATTCTGGTCATTGTCTTTTTAATTTTATCATATTTTTATACTTATGCTCACCTTCTGATATATTTTATGGTTTTTAATTAAAGCCACTTACTTACCGATAATTTTACATCAGCAAAACACCTCAGTGGACCACACTGCAATAACACAAAATCTTATCAAGCATTTTTGTTCTAGTTTTTAGTGCAAATATCTTTGTACACTTATATATATTATAAACTAATATACAAGTAACTTTTCAGCATGAGATAGGAGCTTGTTTCGAGTCAATAATTCCTTAATATTGATGTACTAATTCCCAGGAAACATTTGTGGAATGAGTGTGAGGGACATTTATTTCGATTAGCATAATGTAAGTAAAATAAAAATATGTTGCAGCAAAAAGGGACTTTGCATGCAAATATAGTATTTCTTGGGATTTGAGATGTCACATCTTTCATTAGTTAGCTATTCTTTATTGATTTCAAACATTATTTCTAGTCCATCTTGCCATACAAATAAATAAAAATATTTATTACATGCAAGAAGATGTTGCAAAATACAGCATATGTTATCAAGAGATTAGTTCTGTTCCTGTCAACCGTTCACACATTAGCCCAAGCTTTCAACCAAATGTTTCCATCCAATTGTCATACATCCGTATCTGATCACACATCAGGTAGCTGATAAAATTGTTGCTCATCCTAATGCTATGCAGTGCGCTCTGTCTTCTCCAAAGTAAGGTAAGGTAATTTTATTTATATAGCACATTTTCAGCAACAAGGCAGTTCAAAGTGTTTTGTATGAATTAGAGGAAATATAAAAAAACAAAAAAACAGAAGAAAAGTAAAAGAAAAACAAAACAACAAAAGTACTTCACAATTCTGAACTAGTAGGATTTTCTCTAAGGAACAAGAATAAATACTGCACAATTTAGAAAATAATAGGAGTCTCTCTCAATAAACAAATAGGATTTTCTCTAGATCTTAAGTTTGTTCTAACTAATAAGAATAAGTGTGATAAAGTGACAACATTGGGAAGGATATGGCACATATAGGAAGATAAGGCTCAGACATGGAGCCAGTGAAAGGCGGTTTTTATCTGTTTGCTGTGAATGTGTAAGCATGTGTATGACCACGAACTGTGTAGCTCTCCCAGACAGCAGTTTCTGATGTGATGGTCTTATCTAAGAGCAAGTCCTTGGGGGTGCTCTGTTCCACAGTAACACGGATGTCTTCAGAAGGGAGTATGGTGGGAAGGAGCATCATGTTTACAAGTCATCCAGGAGATTTGAAATAGCTAGCCAACCAAAGCTGATGCACGGGAGCCAGTTCAGATACAGACAATATATGCCTTAGACTTTAAAATTTCAATCTGCCCTAAAGTCTCACTGGTACATCTCTGTTGATTCCTATCATCCAAATTAGTATGGTTGATTCCATAGGGCCGAAACTAGCAACTTCTTCAACATTGATTCCACTCTGATAGTGAGTTCTAAGGTTCACAGATGGCCTGCAAATCTCAGCAAGAATCACATCCAACTTGCGCATCTGTCCTACAGGATGTCGGTCGGAGTGTTTGCTAGTGGGCCCAATCCATTACAAATTTGTCAATATGCCAGGTATCCGCCAACTCCAAACAGTAGAAATCCTGTGACCATAAATGCAAATAAATCCAGTATGTATCGCATTGGGTATACGTCAGCAGAACAGGTGCCCAGTCTGCTCGTTGAGAAAATTTGATCAGTTTGAGAGACCAGTTGAGCAGATCCATAATTTGTAAATTCGGAGGATGTGCAAAGAGAGACTTCAAAAAAGCAGCACAAAAACAGAGCAAGTAGGGAAAAGGTGGGTAGAGAGGGAGCAGAGGAAAAAAGCATCCACCTTCACCGAGAGCTAGAGAGAGAGGAACTCTGAGAATAAATAATCTTAACTTGGCTGAACGGTCAGAGCTGCTGGAGTTTCTGATCATTCAGTCACTTTTGGAAATGCTTTATATTTAACTATTTGTGTCGGACATTAAACATGCATCTAAATATCATGAAAAATTAAAATTGAACAGTAAATAAGACTGTACTGTCATTGCAAAAATAAAATTCCCTATTCTGACAAGGCAGAACACTAAATGTTTCACCATGTATTAAATTAAACTGTGCTAAAATGTTGTGCATGAAATGCAACCAAATTTAAAGATGTAACAAATTTGGGTTTTATGAAATTTCCCTGAATTCTTCTCATTTAAACCAACATCTGAGGCATTTCTGGAGACTCCAACATACAGTGCAAGATAACATAATATATCTCTTGGTTTTTGTGAAGTGATGAAGAAATTACAAAGCCACAAGTATCATACCACAACTACCACATACCATACCACAACAACTATCTAAACAGCATAACCTTTGGAACAGCACAGGTGACAACACATGTGAATGAGAGCAATAAGATACACCAGATGGTTGTATATCTAATATTTAATGAAGCATTATATTATTAAATTTGTAAGTTGAAAATATAATAAATTCTTTTTAGGAAAAAATTATAAAATTTTGTGTGAGATTTTAGAAATGATTTCATCTTGTTGGAAACTTTTTACAATCATAATAATTTAAGAATAATAATGTCTCTGTTAGATTGTTCACAAATACGGGCTTTTAAAGATTTGAGGCTTTCTTAAAACAGGACATACCAGGGAGTCAGACAGGGCACATCACAGAGAACATGAGATCGTTTATGCAGATTACTGTGGAGTCTGCTGTTTTCTGGTAAGCCTTTAAAACACACAAGCAATACTGTAAAACTCATACGATAAAGTATATTTTTTCTAATATAGTTTTATGAACTCAGAATCTAAAAAAAGAAACATATGAATATAAAAAGGAGAAAATGTCCACCATTATGCTTAACAAAATGTCTTGTTTGCTTGTTGTAATCCTCGTCACCCTCTGTGACTGCACCTTTAAATAGGTCAATGCACATGATGTAAACTGTAGCCTAAGAGATCACTGCCTTTTGAGACATCAATTCAGGATGAAGTAACCAAAGTATGTTGTCCTGCTGCATTCAGAATGTCTGTTTTCAGATGAATATCTGTATTTATATCTTCATCTAAATGGTGGAGTTGCAGAGGATTTGTGAAACACTTAAAAAGCTAAAACACCATAAATCTATATACCCAAATTAGTGAATTGGCTTTCACTTTGCCATGTATAGCACCCTGGTATTATAACTACTGATGTGCTTCAATTAGATTGTCAGGTCAAAATCTAAGTTAAACAGAATCCATTTGAAAACAACATAATTTGAAGCGTTGTTCAATTATTGACCATCAACATGACATTTGAATGATTATTACTATAATGACATGGCCCGGCCCCTAGAAGAGAAAGACTTCTGCTGCAGGAAATGGTCGTAGATTGTGCATTTTGAGATAACCAATCAGATGGTCTCGTAACCACACCTCCTTCTGTCACTGGAATAAAACCTTGAGTTTCAGTGAAAACAGTTTAAAGATGAATCTGTTATGGCTCGCACTGATCCTCCTGCACCAAGGATGTAAGTAACAAACAAAACCTCTGAGCGTTAGAGAGTGTAAGATTTTAAACTTATGTATTCTCATATTTTATCTTTTTCTGCAGGCTGTCTTATTTGTTTGTCCTGATTAGCATGTTAACATCTTTTATTCTTCATATTGCAGATGCCTTGGTTCCAGTGACCATCGCTCAGCTTGGAGACAATGTAACTTTGAAATGCTCTTTTCCAGAACAAAAGACGAGCAGCAGCAGTGAACTTCACTGGTACAAACAAAGTGCAGGAAATACACTGGAATTAATTGTGAAGCTGATGGAAAATACCAAGCCTCCTTATGGATCTGAAGTTTTGGGCTCAAGACTGACTGCAACATATACAGAGAAAATTAGCACTCTGATGATTAGGAAGACGACTGAAGGAGACGAAGGCATATATCACTGCGCTGTGATTGACTGGGACAAGAACCTTTGGCAAGGGACCTATTTGCTAATAAAAGGTATTTTAATTATTAAAATTACTTCAACAACACAAATACTTACAAATAAACATTTTTCTTTTGATCTATATAAATATCAAAAACATCTTAATAAATAATCCAGTACAAGATTATCCAAAACACATTTTGACACATATGACATTTGAGCTGGTTTTTTTAAAATTTAAAGATAAACACCAGCTAACCATCAATGCTAAGCATGAATCAGCTGTAGAATAGATGTATTGTTGGGTGAACTGTTGAAAATTATTAAGTATTTGACTTTACAAATGCACAAGAAAGTAAATTAAAGAGAGGAAGCAAAAAGTAAAAAGAAAAAAGGGGCAGAGGGATTAGTCATTGGTTCAGGTAATACATAACAGCAATATATAAACTGTTCAAAAATCCAGCTGAGGTTTTCAATAGACCTCTAGCATCTCCCAGAGGTCAACTGAAAAGGGAGCTACATGGATGAGATTGCTAATAATCTTTTTCCAAGTTTTAGCAAAAGTAAATGCCAATGTCAGAGGGTAGATGTTATCAAATTTAGTTATCCATCACAAGATTAGTGAAATGTATTTGTGAAATGTATTTTTGATTTTGACTTTTTAAAAATTGTAATTTCAGTTTACAAGACTACATTTAAGCTAAAAAGTATTTATAATCCTGACAGATATAGGATTAAATTAATCACCGAATTTGACCAACGTGTTTCTTCTCAATGGAAGTTATCTTCACATACTGAAGGCAAGTCTATTATTTGTTAAGCTTATTAAATTTTAATTCAGGTCTGATATAGTTCTAAGACATATTTCAGTAAAACAGCTTTACATAATAAAAACATATAATCCATCCATTTTCTAACACCCTTGTCCCTTACTGGGGTCGGGAAGTGCTGGTGCCTATCTCCAGCTAATGTTCCGGGTGAAAGATGGGGTCACCCTGGACAGGTCGCCAGTCTGTCGCAGAGCAACACAGAGACAGACGACCATGCACACATACACTCACATCTAGGGAGAGTTTTAGAGAAAGCAATTCATCTAACAGTCATGTTTTTGGACTGTGGGAGGAAGCTGGAGTACCCGGAGAGAACCAACGCATGCCCAGGGAGAACATGCAAACTTCATGCAGAAAGACCGGGGCCGGGAATCGAACCCAGAACCTTCTTGCTGCAAGGCAACAGCTCTAACAACTGCGCTACTGTGCAGCCCAAAAACATATCAAAATGAAAAAATTAAAGAATATGTGTAATTTGTCTAAACAACTTCAGTAAATGATGTTTTGTGCTTTAAATCACATTTTTAGGAATAATGATAATTTGACAGAGGAATCTAACTGCAAGTTGAGTTCAAATCAATAACACTTAATCTGTTGAATATGTTCTCAATATTGTTATCTACTAACCACATATTAAGGTATTAATCTGGTATTTACCAGCACATTTTGGGAGAAAATGTTTTCTATTAATATAAAGAAGTTCATGTCAAATTAAGTCCATCATGTCCAGTGTAAGATAATTAAGCAATTTTCACTTCAGTGAGAAAAATGCACACCAAGGTTTTGAACACTAGACCCTACTGCATTTTTTCCTAATCTTAGTCATTCAAAAATTAATTTACAGTGTCAAACAAACCTATTGGAAGAAAAAGTTGTGCTTTAATATGTTCTCAATATTGCTACCTACTAACCACATATTAATATATTAATCAGAGTGCAAACAAAACTATCTCAATGGATCTGATCAATAAAAAACTCTGAACAGTTTGCTAAGACTTATCAAGAAAAATGTTTACAATTTTTGAATTGTTGTGTCTAATTAAAAATTATGTTTTATTTAGGAAACACTGTGGTGTCTTCAAATTACACAGTTGTTCAGACGCCAACAAAATCACATCCAGTTCATCCAGGAGACCCAGTGACTCTTCACTGTTCGGTCCTCTCTACCTCTGACAACAAGAAATGTTCAGGAGATGTGAATTTGTTCTGGATAAGAGACGGAGACAAATCTCTTCCAAATACCATCTACACTGATGGAAACAGCAAAAACAAATGTGAAGAGAATTTGGACTCTGAGCAGAGATGTGTGTATAATTTCTCTAAGACGGTCAACGCATCTGATGCGACTTTCTACTGTGCTGTGGCCACATGTGGAGAGATATTTTTTGGGAATGGAACAAAATTGGATGTTGGTACGATTTTCTGTTTACATTTAATAACATTAATGTAAGCAAGTGATGAAATTAGATATAGAGAGTGTTTTTATTTTTCCTCAGAAGCCATGACTTTTTTGTGTGTCTTTCAGTTATAGCTCCAACTCAAGATGACTTTATCACCCTGGTGATAACAATTACCTGCTTGGTAATTTCTGTGATTATAAACATAGTTTTTTGCTGCCAGATCCCAAGATCATTATGTAAACTTGTTAAAGGTAAGTGCTAAATGACACATTTCATAAAAAAAGATAAAAATAAATAAAAAAGACATTTCTTCAAGAAAGATTCTTAAATGGTTTTGGAGTATTCTATAAATTAAAGTGAAATAATCTGGCTAATATGCTTTTAGTTTGGTATGATGTCATAAAAGTGTGAAATAACATGCTTGTAGTAAAGCAGCTTGTAATATAAACATTTTTTTGTTAATTAAGAATAATCTAATTACACTGTGGATGCTTTTCAAAATGTTGGGTAATAGTGACCATATTTCTCTTCTGCGGATACTCAGGGAAAGAAGCGTCCTGTTCGCAAGCAAAACAAACCACCTTGAGGCAGTCAAAAGATTTTACTGTGAGTAAAAATACAAAATCTATTTTATTGTTGAGTTATAATGAAATATTAACCACACATCTGGTATAGTTATAATGTTTTTGATAAATCCTTCATTTGCTTAACAGAATGAAGACGAACATGAGCTAAACTACGCTGCATTACGTTTCTCTGGAGCTAAAAGGATGAAAGCAAAGCCAAAGAGAGCGATGGAGACTGAAGAGAGTGTGTATTCACAAGTGAAACACTAAAATATAAATATGTGGTTGTGATCTTTTCAAGGAGAACAATCTCACAGGCAGAATGAATAAAATGAAAATATTTTCTTCTTGTTTTATACTCTACAGAATACAGTAAACGCATGTGCTTGCCTTTGCAGCATTTTCACAGAATTAAAAGTTTCTATCTTCTACTTGTATTTTTTTAATCTTTAAAAATTATTTCAGCTGGATATTTAGTTATAGATATCTTTGCTTTAATAAAAAAAATACTAACATCTTTTGTTGTTCAAAAAAGAAGTATAAATGTTGATATGATGGTGGTATAATTTTTAACAAACTAAATTCAGCTTTCAGCCTAATTCACCTAGATAAAAGAGACCTTAAAAAACACCTTACTTATTATAAAAAACATAAATAATACATTGCATTTTTTTCAAACTGAACCAGCTCTGGTTGTATTTTCTATAAAGCAGACATCCTGGAACCTTATAGTAATGTAATAAGTAGTAAAATACACTGCATCCAGAAAGCATTCACAGCTCTTCACTTTTTCAACATTTTGTCATATTATAGCCTTATTACAAATTATTTTAAATTAATCTCTTTCCTGTAAATTTTACTCACAAATTCCCCATTATGAAAATGTGGAAAATAGTTGCTGAGTGATTTGTAAATTTAGCCTTTGCTTTATGTTTGAGAGGGTGGTCCAACTTTGGCACCAATTACAGCCTCAAGTGTGTTTAAACGCGATACCACAAGCTTAGTCAGCACACCTATATTTATGCAGTTTTGTTCATTGTTCTTGCAGTACATCTCAAGCTCTATGAGGTTGGATGGGGTTGGTCTGTGCATCCATTTTGTAACCTCTCCACAGATCTGTTCAATCAGATTCAAGTCTGGACTTTGGATTGGCCACTCCAGGATATTCACAGAGTGGTTCTACAGCCAATCCTTTGAGAGCTAGGCCATGTGCTTTTTATTTGTAACGTTTTATCACTCATCTACTGGAATGTAAGAAGCATGCTCGACAGGAACATGCAATCACTAACAGTTTTCAAATGTATTGAAACACAAGCTAGTTAATTTAAATATTTATTTGTCTACTTCCCTTGGATTAACTGGTTATGGCAAATAGGTAGGTAGGCGTTATTTTCTTTTTGGTGAATTTGAGACGCAAGAGAAGCATCAAGTTGTGAATAACGAAGTGAAGGAAGAAGGATTTTTGTTCATATTTTTTATTTTTTAATGCATAAGAAAAGGGACCCAGTCAGGACAGCACATTATTGATATTTACTTTAGTCTGTGATTTTTCTGTAAGTTGTTGCAGCAGCTCCCCCTTCAGATGCTGCCTCCCACTGCAATTGTATGTGGCCTAGGTCAAGCACAAGTCCTGCTTACACAAGATACGGTTTCTTTTGCTGTCCACAAATGAGGCTAACGTTCCGAGTCTTGTTTTGTGGTTTTTGTATCCAGGTTACTTGTTTCACTTATCAACTTGTGTGCCAGTTGAGGGTGAAACCTTTTATCAGATATGTTTCAATAATTGGTGCACGGATGGAGCTTCCACCACAAACACTTTCTTATTGTTGAATGCTGGCAGTGTGCTCTGTCTCTTGAAGCACATGTTGTGCTAAAGAAAGAAGTAGAATGGTGGGGATGGGTCGTCATGAAGCTTCCGGAGGAAACTGCATACATAGTCTGGCCGTGTCAGGTTAAACCAAAGAGTTTTATTTTCAGCATGTGCCTGCATTGTGCCAATGTATTGGCACAACACCAATGCATGGCAACTGCATTGGTGTTGCAATTGGTGCAGTTGGCAACTGCGCCAAGTGCACCACACCTAGAAGGACATTATGTCCAGGTTGAGGACAGAGAGAATAATTTGAAAGAGGGTGAAGGAAGCCATCTTTGTGAAAAGAAAAAAAACCAATAACACTGAACTGAGGGTTGCAGTTTCAGCTTTCATGCATCTACATGAAAGCTGATACTTTGCAGTGGTTGACACTGTACTTACTTTTGAAAATGCTGAAGTGTTAAAATGTACAAATTATGTTTTCTAATATCAGTGCACTGCTCTATTGTTTTATGAGTCCTTTTACAGAAAACTGTAACTTGCTGAAGCCACCTGATGATGTACCGACATGTAGAACTACTCTGCTACAAAAAGTCTACACATCCTGTTAATTCTTCATCAGAAAATTGTAACCAATAAATGACAACATTGTGTCTTAATCAAGTTTCTATTAATTAGTATACAGCTGCACTTGGCTCTTCAAAGTTACTTTCATGAAAAGAAAAAATTGAAAATATTAATATTAATTTATTTCTTTATTTATACATAAAGAAATAAATTGGCATTATATAAGAAAATCAAGGAAGTTCTGATAAGATGCCTTTAAATTGGTTGAGAAAATCATCATGAATTATGGGTTTGCTGACCTGTTAACTGGCTGTTATCATCCTGGAAGTTGCTTTCATGTCATTATTAAAATGGAAATTCTGAAACAACTTGTTTATCTGCTACCAATAAAAGTAAAGATGCTGCATTTAATGCTGTTGTTCAGCATAAGTGTGCTATGTTCAATATCTATGTTTTATTAGCTTTTTGTGACCCAAACACAGGGAAATGTTGAAAATACATTTATAAGCAATTGTTTATTGTTGAGCAAAATTGTTCTTCAAAAAACAATGCATGGGCCATTTGATTTACCTGCGTGGGGCTTGAGGTAAGTTTCAGATGTACATGGGTATTTTGTAACTTTGGGTTTTAAAACAAATTAAGACATGAGGTAAGTTTCATTTGGTAAAAACAACATTTAGGGGAGTATTTTCTCCCACCAAAGCTGACCTTCAGATGTTCAGCGATTATCTTGCACATCCTGAAATGCTGAGCACTTGATGATGCCAATCCGCAGCAGTTAATGGACCGAACAGGTTCCCACTTCATCAGAGGGAAACACAAACAACTATGACACTTGCACATATTCACAAGGACAATTTAGAGAAATCAATTGTGGTTTTGGACTTCTGAAGAAAGCTGCTTTCTTCAGGAATTCAGTTGTTGTCCTGCAGGAATGCAACAGGACAACATACAAACTTAATGCAGAAAAACACTAAGACCAGGAATTAAACCAAGAAAATTCTTGTGTAACTAGTTTAACAAATTTTTAGTATTATCGGCAATGAGTGTAACATGTCAGGCATTGATTTAGAAAGTCTCCCTGTATTTGTAAATCGTCTTCATGTTTTTAAGGTATCCTTGGCTCAAAGCTTGATGACAAGATAACAAAGCCATTTTGTTTGATGTGAGGAGCTGCAATAGCTCTATAACATACAGATTGAGCACTGAGGACTGGAGTTGATCACTCCTAATCAAATACGACAATATATTTTGGTCTAGTGATTGAGTTTGCATGTCCACCATGTCAATATTATAAAGCTAAAGAATAGATGAATGAGCCTTATTACTGGTTTGCCTCTATTACTGAGAAGAGGCAAAAAAGAGGGAAGAGCGATTGTGGCAACAAATGTTCTTCGATTGGATATTTGAAAAAAAACCCAGAAAAACAAAGACATCATGGAACACCACACCTCCTTCTCAAACTTAGGCAAGAACAAGTCTGTCAAAGAAGGTAGTGTCACGATGCTTCTTTTGTTGGTTACACTGCTTCTCCTTCCTCAGGGATGTAAGTTAAACCCACATTTATTTAAATTTTTCATCTAGTTGAATTACTATCAGAATAATGACAGCTAATGTCTATATTTCACATATCTTTTGACATTGTCTGTTTCTTTATTCTAATCTTATTTTTTAACGATGTCGTACTTCTTTCCAAAATGCAGATATGTTGGTCCCAGTGAAAACTGTTGCTCTTGGCGAACCAGCAACCTTTACATGCCCATTTCCTACAAAGCTGAACAACAATGAAGTCCAATGGTACAAACAAAGTACAGGGGATACTCTGGCATTGATTGTGAAGCTGCGGAAGCATGCAGATCCTGCATTTGGGCGGGAATTTTCTTCCTCAAGAATGATTGCATCAAAAAATGAGACTGTTAGCAGACTGACAATACTGAGAACAGTTCCAGAAGATGAAGGAATGTATCACTGTGCTATCATCGACTGGGCAGAAAATGCTTGGCATGGGATCTATTTGTATTTAAAAGGTAATGTAAAAATATAACCACTTATAATTGTTGCAGTTATAAGTTACTGTTTCAGAATAATAAGATTTTATTTTAATTTGAACCCAAAAAATTAATTGGTGAATAAAATTTTAAATAATTAAAGTCACTCAGAGACCAAGAACTTAAGAAAAACAAGAAAGAGAAACTGTAGATAAATATGTCTGCAGTTTGACTCTGTTCTTCATTTTCTAAAATGTGTTTAAAGATACTGAAACATTTTGATAACTGTTTTTTTCTTAAATAGAAAATGCTGAGAGGACATCAAAGCATACTATTGTTCACCAGCTGCCAGCAGCAGATTCCCGCCTTCCAGGAGACTCTGTGACTCTCCAGTGTTCGGTCCTCTCTAATTCTGACAAGATGTGTCCAGAAGACCTCAGTGTATTCTGGTTTAGAGCCAAATCACACAACTCCCATCCACACATCATTTACGTTGATGGAAACAAGTATAATGACTGCAATAAGAGAAATGACTCTCAGAGGAGATGTGCATTTTCTAAAAACATCAGCTCCATTGACAACGGTACTTACTACTGCGCTGTAGCCACATGTGGAGAAATATTTATTGGAAATGGAACAAAAGCCAACGTTCAAGGTAATTGTATAGTTTGATACATGATCAATTTATATATTATGTATGATGTGTATTGCAACAGACAATTTGCCAGTTACTACAAAGGCAATTACTTTTACTCATTATAACTCAAATTTCCCTCTTGTTTAAATAATGATTTAGGGTTCAGCTTATGGTTCCAAGATACCGACACAGTTATTCTTCCACTCTGCGTGATTTTAGCTTTAAGTCTTATTTCAACCGTTGTGATGATATTCTCCATTAGCACAAGCAAGTATATGGACAACAAAGGTAATAAAATAAACAGTTAATATCTGTGTAATAGTGCATCAGTCCTATTAACATGTATTTTTGTTCCAAAAAAAGCTGATGTTGACTTACACAAGTACTATGGTCATGAGAAAAGACGACAGGTAAAGTATTAACATTTATATTTACATTTTAATAATACAATTTTGTGTAGTTATATATTTTAATATATCTTTTCTGTTTTCCAAGGGGGGTGAAAATGGACAGATGTACTCTGTGGTTGTCTTCACCATAAGAAACCAGGAAGTGGATCCCTGAAACAATCACACAGAGAGAAAGTTCACACCAATCCAAGTTTTTGGACTTGAGATCTTTGGTATCACCTGAAACTAAAAGCTGAATAGATAGTTGTTTAGATCATATTGCTTTAGCAAAATAAGCAGAACTGTGAATAAAATAAGATATAAATATTTAGATACAAGTTTTTATTTTATTTTTAGTAACGCTGCCTACCTGGAGGATATATGAATTGTAATGTTCTTTGTGCAAAATTTTGTACAGGTCTTCATGTCATTTATGTCTTTCTTTGTTACTCTAAATCCCTTTGTGACCAAAATTATTTTTCTAATAATAACAAATTAATGTGAACAAAAATTTACCAACTATGTTATGTATTTGTTTTCTATTTGTCATTCAATAAATGTTTTCATATGTGAAAAAGTACATTTAGGAACTGATAAGATTCATGATCAAGGTTTTGATTCCTTAGGTGTATTTTCTAAACTTAAACTTAGTAGATTTAAGATTTAAGTGTAAACTTAAACTTAGTAGATTTAAGTGTAGTAGGTAAAGTGTATCTCAAATTGAGGGACCATGTGGAGCTAGGAAGGTCAACATTGCATATCGTGGTGTGCATAATTATTAGGCAGCTTCTTTGATTTAGGCAAAATGGGCCAAAAAAATAGATGTAACTGTGAAAAGGTAACAATAACCAAAACTCTCCCAGAAAGATGCATCACTCCAGAAATCGTTAAGGTATGGGGGCATGATCACAGAACCATGACATGCTTTATGGCAAATAGTCAACAAGGTTTCAAGAAAAGTGTTGACAAAAAAAGACACAAGTTAATTGCAAATGATTTGAGAAGACTGAAGGATGAAGCTTCCAGGAGCATGTTATCCTCCATTTCCATGGTATTCCATAACTACAACCTACCTGGATTACCTAGAAGTACAAGATCTTAATCAAGCAGAGAGATTACCAGTGTAAGGACTACCACTGCACATACCACATAAGCTGAAGCCAAGACAAAGGTTTTATGAATAAAATTACTCTTGTTGGACCAAATGCATGGGTCTGCAGCTGGATCAATGAGCACAGAGCTCCACTTCAGAAGCAAGGTGGAGGTGGGGTGCTGGTATGGGGCTGCTAATATTAAAAATGACCTGGTTGAACCTTTTCAGGTTGAAGACTGGTTTGAAATCAACTCTCAAACTTACTGCCAGTTTTCAGAAGGCACTTTCTTCAAGTAGTGGTGCAGGAAGAAGTCTGCATCTTCCAAAAATACAACGAATTCTTTGTATGACAATGTTCCATCACATGTGTCTAAGTATTTATCTGCATGACTTGCTGGTAAAGGCTCCCTTACTCACCAGACTTGGACCCAGTTAAGAACTTGTGGGCAGTTCTGCAGCAGCATATTTATAGTGAAGGAAAACAGCGAGCCTCTCTGAACTGTCTCTGAGGATGTGGTTGCTGCTGCACAAAAAGTTGATTGTCAACAGAACTAGAAACTGACATGAATGGAAAGCTTATAAGCTTTCTATTGAAAAGAAAGGCGGCAATATTGGTCAGTGATTTTTCCTAAAAATGTCAAATGTTTATTGGAAAGTTTAGATGTTTTTGTTTCTAGTTGTAAAATAAATAAAAAGTGAGATTGAAAATGTGTGGGTTTAAATTAGTTATTTTATAATTCTGTGCAATAACTGCTTCGCAAAAATTGTGAACATACAGATGTTTTTTTCAGAAGGTTGAAACATCAATTTTTCTTTCTTAAACATTTGTGTTTGAAGTTCATTAACATTTTGGATTAACCAAAGAACAATAACTGGTGATCAATAAACATAAATCTCAAAAACGAGACATGCCTAATAAATGTCCATACAGTGTAGAGGTTAATGTGTAAAATGTTGCTTAATTAAAGATAAAGTCAATAGATGACTTTATTAATATTTGAAGGTGCCGAATTATCCGGTTATGTCGCAATGGATACGAGGTGAAGTATTTTTCGCCTCCTCCATTTTACACTTTTGTTCCATGACTTATCTGTGTTGAAGCAAATCGAAGGTTCATCACTAGGAATTAGAGGCACCACATGATCCGCAGATTCTCTCTGATCTGAAAAATAAGCTCCCCAGCAGAATCTCATGTAAAGGTTGGTACAAAACAAGTTGGCTGCTATTGTTAAGGCACTGAGTGCATTCAAAAGGCCTGCATGACGATCCACAGTCCTGTAGGGACTTTTACTTGGGAAATTCCCCTTAAGTCATAAGCGTATTGCTTAGGTAAAAGTTGTCAGCTGAAAACAATTACCCTTTGTTTCCTCAGCCTCAAATAAAGGATCTGAAATCACACTGGCCCCATGATCTCTTACCACTACCAAAGATTTATAGTCTTTTTTTAGACTTCAAATTACACTGACATCAAAAGAGAAGTTATTTGAATCAACGAGCGGGCTTCAGAAGCAAGTACTTTCTTTTCTTGTGTCAAACTAAGGTATGGCATTCAAGTCTCTTCAAGTGTCGCTTCTTCTTTCCAGGTTACCTCTTTCACATATCAAGATGTACCAGAGCTGAAGTGAAACCAGGGTGAAAACTGTGGCCGGGGGTCACGTTTTTTTGTTTTTTTTAACAGATCAAGGCAGACTGACAAAAACAAGACAAGCAAATGCTTTACTGAAGCCCTGTAATTTAAAGTGTAAATTTGAGAGATGTGTTGATTTCAGGAGTAATTTCAAAGTTTGTTGAAATAGTAGCAAAGTCTAAGTTTGTCTAAGTCTACAGATTTGCTGCTAACAGTAAACATCAATTTTCTTCCAGTGTATTTTAATCCAACTTCAGGGATGGCACTGTCCATGGTACTGGACAATCAGTTGAATCTTGTTGTTTAAAAAAATAAACATTCAAAGATACTGAAAGAAGATACTGAAGTAAAATAAACTTAAAATACTTGCTTGGGTCGGTAAAATCATCCGACATCAGGACTTTAGATTTTGTAGCATTTTAAAATGTCATCAGTATCAGATTGTCATCAGTCATTGATTGTCATTGATTGTCATCAGTATATTGATCGTTCCTACTAACAGACTATTACTGGTCTGATATAAAGAAGCTGAATTGAAAGCAGTAAAAGGTGGTTGAAAACAAAGCAGAAGCATTAACACTAAGCACAGCATCATCTGTAGAGAAGATCTTGTCAGCTGCATCAGAGGCTCCAATCACAGAATCAATACTTTGAGGCAACACTGAGGAACAACCTTGCTACAACTCGACAGTCTTTCTCAGAAAAAATATTCAATATTGTTCTTAAAAAAATAAAAATGACCAATTAAGCCTACATTTTACATTTTACATTTTCACATTTGATAAGACCAATTAGCTTTTCTAATGCCACTCATAGATTCTTATTAAAATGAAAAAGTCTAACTTTTCTAACTAAAAGTTTGAAAAAGTAACAAAAAAGGTACCACTGTGAGCTACACTAAGACAGTTTAACTCATCCAGAAACTGAAAAATCGAGGTTTTACTGCTTGTTTCAGAGTATTGATTGAAATGCAATGACTGTCATCTCGATTAATTGACTGCATATGGGGTCCAGATTTAAGTAATAACTTTAATTAGCTGGCAAAGTATTAACAACAATTTTTCTTGCATTTATAACTTGCTGTGAGAATTACTCGAAGCTTCATCATTACATTGCAAGAATTTGGGACAACACACCTTAAAGGGGGGAAGACCACTGTGGCAGGAAATGCTCTATCATTCTATATTTTGAAATAGCCAATCAGATCTCTCTAAGGAACATAAGACCTCCTTCTGTAACTTAAATATGAAAAATTTCTCCCATGAAGACATTGTCAGGATGATTCAGTTATTGGTTGTACTGCTTCTTCTTCATCAAGGATGTAAGTTCTTATACTTTGTTAAATATGTGTCATTTTCATGTGTACCTGTTTGGGTTTTCAGTTGCCCTATTACCTTACTCTCCACTTGTGGCTTTTTGTGACTCCCTTGTTTATCATGTTGTTCTCTTTTTAAAATACGATGTAGATACCTTGGTACCAGTGACCACAGTTCCTCTAGGTGACCCAGCAACTTTTACATGTTCGCTTCCTGCTGAAAAGCTGAACAATAACGAGCTTCACTGGTACAAACAGAATGCAGGACAGACGCTGAGATTAATTGTAAAGCTGCGAAAGCATGCTGAACCTGATTATGGGCCAGGATTTTCTTCCTCAAGAGTGCGTGCATCAAAAAATGAAGACATCAGCAATCTGACAATTCTAAAAACAATTCAAGAAGACGAAGGAATGTACCACTGCGCGATGATTGACTGGTCAGAGAATTACTGGCATGGGACCTATTTGTTATTAACAGGTAATGTTAAAATAACAGCTGAAAGCTGGACTCTGTGTTCAAATATTTATTTTTACCATGTAAAAAATTAGAAAATGTTAAAAATATATTGTCAAGAGGTTTTAATCAATGTCTTTTCCATAGTTTCATATATCTCATAAGAGCATTTGTGTCTTCTTTAACAATTTTTACTGCAGGGAGTATTATGATATTATCTTAACTAGCATTATTAGATAACAAACCAACACCTCAATAAATGTCTGTCAGATGTCAGAGTAGTTACAATTAACAAAATTTGTTTTCTATGCTTCAGGAAACTCTGAAAATATACCAAAGTACCAAATTGTGCAGGAGGCAAAAGCATCAGCTCCAGATCACGAAAGTGACTCTTTGACTCTTCAGTGTTCAGTGATGTCTGACTTTAACCACAATGCATGTCCAGAAGACATCAGTGTGTTTTGGTTCAAGGTCAAATCAGATCAATCTCATCCAAATGTCATCTATGTTCATGGAGACAGAAATGATGAATGTCAAAAGAAATCCGATTTCCAGAGGAGGTGCGTGTTCTCCAAGAACATAAGAGCATCTGATTCTGGAACATATTACTGTGCTGTGGCCTCATGTGGAGAGATTTTCCTTGGAAATGGAGCAAAACAGAATCAACAACCTGGTATGATTTTTAGAATAGAAAAAAATAGCTGCTAATGAAGTAATAGAAAGTATTAGTAAAATAGTATTTCTTTTTTAAATGACAGCGTCTTTTTGTCTTTTTTATGTAGAGCAAACAAAAGACCCACAAAATAATGCGCTGGTGATAATAATAACATGTTTGGTCATTTTGGTCATTGTCAATGTCATTTTGATCTGCTACCGAATCCCAAAGGCAGCATGGAAACAAGTTAAAGGTAAGTTTTGTTTATTGAATTTGAATTGGTAAGATTCCTTTCTAGCCATTGAATAACTAGAACATTCAAATTGTTTTTCAACTATAACTTAAATATAAGATGAGGAAGTTAAAAAAACATTTCTTGACCATATATATATATATATATATATATATATATTGTATATTTAAACACACACACACACGCAGGTAAATCTAGATCGGTCCAACACTACAAAAGGTTCCAGAACCAAAAACTGGCATTTAATGGTGCCGCATAGTCTGAAAAATATTTGACCAAAATGTGTAAGCAGCTTAATATGGTTTGCAATGTGGTACCTGATTGGTTTAGAAAATAAAAAAATTAAACCAATATATAACATTACTAAATCCATTAGTTTAATACCTCGTGCTATAAAACTATTTAAACTAGATTCAAGAATTCTTTTTCTTACACTTTTTCAAAAGGTTTTATTTTATAATCTTTTTTTAAGATTTCAAGTTGAAAATTCAGTATATCTTCTGTGTTTGAATGCAACATATTACGAATTATTTTTATATTTAGGGAGAGAAAGCACCTCTTTACCAGCCACTCATGATAACATGATTGAATCAGGAGAATATACTGTAAGTAAAAATTTATTTAAATAATTTCCAACAAATTTATGTAGCAACGTGACTGTATATTGATCTATTTATTTTCTGCAAAGGACAACGATAACCAGAATCTGGACTATGCTGCTTTGCAATTCTCTGGAAGAAAAAGCACACGAGGGACGATGAAGAAACAGTTGAATACTGAGGAAGATGTCTATGCACAAGTTAAAGTCTGAATGTGTGGAAACTAATAAAACTAGTCAGAAAGTGTAAAAAGAAAAAAAAAAAATTTTCAATTAGGGGTTCTTTTTTTGTTAATTCTTCTTCACGCTCGTAACCATGTGGTTTGTGGTGACCCATAAGGTGCCTTTGAAAATCAGGGCTGCTCAAACCGTTGACAACTTTAAATATCTGCTCATTTTTTGTAACATTTTTGTAGCTTGCAATTCTATTTAAGCAGCACATCTCTATGCATAAAAAATATTTGGGCCATTTCTATTAATTATTAGAATTTTTGATTTCTTACAGCTATTGTTTGTAGATGTGCTATATAAGTAAGCTTGACATATGGTAATCATAAACATTTTTAATTACTATGTATTGCTAATATCTTTTTTTGTGTGTGTGTCGTTTCCATTTTTTAAGCAGCGACCCACAACTTATTTTCTGGTTTCAGAATAAAGTAAAGGATGACTTATGTTTGACTTCCTTTTTCCACCTTTTTTTTCCAGGACGCACTTTAACATGATAAGTAATATCAGATTACATTAAACAAAAATGTACTATAGTGCAAAAGTACATTCAAGTACAACTGTCTGCAACTTTTTACTTTACAAAATATAAAGAAAAATGGAGTTGCTATAGATTTTAGTCGTTGTAAGAGTTCTCTTTTGTCTTTGGCAAAAAATCACGAGCCATTTCTCCCTCTACCGTTAGACAGGTGAGTCTTTGCTTTGATTGTATTTACCCACAATGATTTGCACCTCCTGCTTTTTGAGTGGTCTGTGGTCCTCTTGATTTCACATATGCATTTGAACCGCAGAGTTTATTTCAACCAAGTTGAGATATGCATTTTTATGTAGACCAGAATTCACCTTTGTGGTCTGCTTAGTACTATGTATCTGCATTTTTCCAAATGAACCGGACTATGTAAGCACCAAACGAGTTTGAAGAAAGTGGACCAAACAACACTGGTGTGAATGCAACCTTAATTGACTTATGGAAGGTGACTTGATGATTTATTTTCAAGTACATAACTGCCAGATTAAATAACAGCATTTTCTGTTAATTCATGTAATAAAACACAGCAATCCACATTTACATAAAAACATTTTTGAAAGACAAAACTAAGACATTTTACAAGATAATGTCATACTTCAAACCCTCATCTGATGAGCGACAGCTAAACCAAAATGACGACATACACTTCACTGCGTCACACTATTAATATACATTATTCAGAAATATACAACTCTTTCCCCTGTTTCAGGCCAGTTAGCATTATCAACATGATTTATATTTGGAAAGGCCAGAATAAAGAGTGAAGGAAGTATACATTCATGTCCTTAGTACAGGGCATTGTATTTTAATCTGCATGACTTGGGGGAAGCATTGTGTTTATCCTTCCACAAGATCTTCATGCAAGTTTGCTGGAATTTTGACTAACTTCTTTAAACAGAAAATATTGGTGTAGATTTACATTTGTTTGTGTTCCACTGTGTTTTGTGAATTGTACCAGTCCACATTGCAATAAAATTAACCAGATTTAAAAATGAAAAAACCTCAAAATAAATATGCTCCAATAGTAATTTCTTATGGATACGAAGAAACTAGGAAGAACTCAACAAAAAACGAAATCCAACATAAAAAATATGGAAGAAGAGAATTACAGACAGCGATGGAGCAACTTCCAACTTTGTTCAACATTTGTAGTTGCATAAAAAATGGTAAGATTTACTTTTGCTACAATGATATAGCTGACCTTAGCTAATTATGAATGATTAGTAAGCGCATCCAAACATTTATATTTCTGGATGCAGCTTGTTTATTCCAGTTTGACGGTGGATGGTGAGTGAGAGTCCGTTTTAGAAACAAGTTCTTAACTTAAAGTTGAGAAAGAGAATTTCTTTCCTCTCCATCATAATGATGAAGTGTGCCCAGTTCCATCAGTAGATGAATTTGCATATTTGAATACATCTGTGTAAGGAAATATGGAAAATAAATGGATTATTTACTGCAGTCAGAGGCAGATCATGGAATTCTGACTTTGCATTTTTCATTCATGTAGTTTATTCTGAAAAATTCAAGTTTAAATGAGACTCTTGTTGCTAAGTTTCGCTGAACTGTACAATATAGAAGTATAATGTTAAAATTATTTTTATACTTTTTAAGTTTATTTGCACATGTTTCTTGTTGACTTGAGATAAAAACAGATTTAAAAAAGAACACTTGGTCTATTATTGATATTTGAATTGTATGTCTTTTTGAATCTCTCTTTTCAATAGTGTTGCAATAATATAAAGTTTCAGACTTGGGACAGTTTCCTGTCTTGACTTGAGAATTGACTTGGCACATTTGGATAAAAACTTGAGACTTGCAAAACAATGATCTGGTCAATTACATATTTTTTATATATACAGTATAATTTTTTGGTTTTTTTGCTGATCTCAATCCACTTTCCCTTTTCCACTTATATAAGAGTACAGCAACACTCAGAGACCAAGACTGTGCTCCAGATTTAAAGACATGATTAGAAGAAGATGTGTCACCAGAGGTGTTTCAGTCTGCTTAAAGGTAAAAAGAAGAGATCAGCTCCATAGATAACAGGTATCTGTTGTTAACCTACAACATAAACCTGGAACATTGGAAAAATTTGCACTTGAAAAGATAGCAGAGCCTGTAGGTTGAACTAAGTCAAAAGTCTTTGGATATACTGAAGTTATTAGAGATTTAAATTTAGGGTCAAGACTAGATCATTTCCAAACTCTCCAAAATAAACACATTTACATAGTTTCTTTGTGAATCATGTTATGATTGTGAATTAGAGTCAAAACTGAATCAATTGAGTTTCACATGTGAAACAATCATGTTAGAATTGTAACAGTTTTTTTTTTTGCCTCTGAATAATGTCTTCATCCCCCATACTTTATAATAAGAATAGCGAATAGAAGACATTTCAGTCAGTGAAGAATGAGCTAGTGGCAGAGGAAATACACTTTCAGGGTATATTTTGGTATAACCAATCAGGTGCATCAAACATTTTGAATACCACGCCTCCTTTTTTCATTTAAATATCATCAACTGTCACAAAAAAGACATTGTGAAGATGATTTTCTTGTGGCTTGCACTGCTCCTTGTTCATCAGGGATGTAAGTTATTTTTAAAGTAAATAGATATTTTATGATTTATTTACAAGTCTGTTAGATATTTTAGCAATTACATTCATCTGTGACTTTATTTTGTATCCTATATAATTTTTACTTCATTTTTGTTTTTCATTTATTAATGTCTTTAGCTACATTGATTCCAGTGATCACAGTTCAAATCGGTGAACCTGCAACTTTGACATGTGCTTTGCCAAATGAATGGTTGGGTATTAAAAGTCTCCACTGGTACAAGCAGAGCGCAGGTGATACTCTGAAAGTGATTACAATGCTGCACAAAAATACCCACTCTAAGTATGGACCGGGGGTGTCGGCCTCAAGACTGAAGACAACATATCATGAGAAAATCACCAATCTGACAATCCTGAGGACAACCAAAGAAGATGAGGGAATTTATCACTGTGCAATCCTGGACTGGACTGAGAATACCTGGAGAGGAACCTATTTGTCAATTAAAGGTATTAATTTTACTCCAACATATTACTTCTGATGGGAAGTAATGGTAACATTTTATGGTGGTCCAGGTAGAAAAAACCTGACTTGATAGAGAATCTGCAGACGGAGATAAATATTACAATGATGGCAAGAGGATATCTTAAAAACGGGGAGTTCATCACCAAAGATAAACTGTCAAAATACCTGTTGAAACATCCAAAACGCTGATCAGCAATAATCAAAAAACTTTTGTAACTGAGAAGGTTTTATACCACATATGTCATACCAATAATGAATAGTTATGACGGCCAAATCTAGTCCTTTCATAACTTTTTATGTGGTCTTCTAAACTCTGGAGAGACACACAAATAGAGACTTTGAGGAAATCAAAGCGCTTTTTGTCTGTATGCTGCCAAATAGCATCAATGTGATAAGATGTTTATTATTTAGTTTTAAGAAGTACTTATCAAATACAGACAGAAGTTTCATTTATTATTTTAACCATGAGCTAATGATAAGTTTATCAAGACATTTTGCCATACTTGGCCCTTTGAGAACATTTGAGACCTTAAAATGAGTTTGAAACATTGTTTTATATTATGTTTTTTTAATGGCATATACACAAAAATATATCTTTTTCTCAACATTTTGAGATTTTCTTTTATTTTGAGAGATAATAACCTTGCTGCCTATTAGAAAATTGTTTGAATAAAACTAAATTAATATTATTAAGGAATTTGCAATTGTAATAGTGTGAGAATTCGGTACATATGTGTGTTAATTTAGGTCTCTGTGTTCAGTTGAGTCTCTGTGTTGTCTCGCCTTCCCCTTGATTGTCTCCAGCTGCCTCTTGTTTCCCCTTCATTACTTCTGGGGTATTTAACCCCACCTGTTGAGTCCTTGTCGAATGTTTTGTCTACGTTTAGTCTCATTTCTCAAACGCTAGCTCATATTGTGATTGGATTTTTTTTTAATACATTAAGAATATTCAAAGGCTTCACTCTTAAGTGTTACCATTAATGTTCCTAAACATTTTTTACTATGCAGGAAACGATGACAAAACAATAAACTACACAATTGTGCAGCGGTCACGGCCAGCAACTACAGCCAGACTGGGAGATTCTGCAACTCTGGAGTGTTCAGTTCTCTCTCACTCTAAGAATAGATCTTGCCCAGGAGGCCTCAATGTGTTCTGGGTCAGAGCCAGATCACATAAATCTCACCCTGAAATCATTTTCACGGACGGAATCAACCAAGACAACTGCACTTGGAAACATGACAGGAAATGTGTTCATAGCTTCTTTCACAATGTCAGCAGCTCAGAGTTTGGGACGTACTACTGTGCCATAGCCACATGTGGTGAAATATTATTTGGAAATGGGACTGCTTTTGAAGCTGGTAAGAACATTAATGTTCTACCTAAATTGTATTAACAATTACAACTTTTCCTTAAACACCAATTTGTTCCTTTTCTTTTCTAGAGAAATCATCAGACTCAGCATTTGTCATTCTGGTCACAGTAGTAATTTGCCTGATAATTTCGGTTATTTTGCATATTGCTATCATCTGTCACCAAACCCATAAAAAAGCCAAAAAACAGATTAAAGGTAAGTGTTATTTATTGAATCTAATGTTTATTTTTATTATACATTCTAGCAAAAATAATGCACAGATAAGAAAAGTCTTTACTGTGAATACCTTTATCAACTTCAAAGTCTTGTAAGTGTTTAGAGATATCAATTTTAGAATTAAAAGCTACAATTTTTCAGCCAAGTATTGGTTCTTGAGAAACTATACGGTTTTTGTGTCATTTTATTTTAGACACAACATCAAGACATGATGATTTGGGACAACAAGAAGATAACAATGTATGTAATCATATCTGTCAAATACATTTATATTGACTTAACTGTTTTGTTATGGAAACATGAATATTATTACTGCTATTTTTTAATTTTGTGCAGGTTGATGGTGAAAATGATGTGAGCTATGCAGCATTGCATTTCTCAGGAAGGAAAGCACAGAAAGGAAAGAAGAAACCAATGGATGAAAGTGTGTACTCACAAGTCAAATACAACTTCTTCTCCATGTAGTAGGTTTTAGAGATTCGGTTTGGTGTCATGTACATACATTGTGAGATGACAATTTAAACATCATATATGGGAGCTATTTTTGTCATAGTTTTTTATTTTTTTATTTTTTGTTGTCATACATTTTAATGGTTTTTCGAACAATATAACTCAGAAATACCAATATGTTTTACAAATCTAATTCTGGAGGACATTAAAGTAAAAAATGCTGTCTGAAGGTTGTGGATTCCAGCTTCTTCCTGTCAGATGTTGATGTGCCCCTCGGCAAGGCACTCAACCTGAGGTTGCCAGCTGATCTGCAGATCAGTGTGTGTGTACATCGAAGTGTGGGAAAGGATTTATGTGGTCAGTATGACCAGAAAAATAAAATGCAGATTAATTCCATTTAGCTGCTCAAATACATTTATTTAGTGAATAAACTAAAAGTGTAGATAGGAATAGCTGTTAAGAAGATGTTTTTCAGCAGCTCCTGAAACGTTGTAGACTTCAGCCTACAGAAGACAGGCTGTATGTCATCATTGTGGTTATAAAGGGAGATTAAACTTGCCACAGAATGCTTTTAAATCTCTGAGCAAGTTGCTTCTAATTTCCTCTTCAATAAACAAATCGCTATGTAAGTCTCCGCCTTGTCAGCACACATCTAAACCATAGCCTTTGTCATAATGTCTTTATTCTTTGACTGTTGCATTGATGCAACATTGCGCTCAGCTTTTGGTTGTTCTCGGCTGCCGCTTACTGGCTTTGTTCATTTCATGCTTCGTTTTTTTTTTCTACCCTCAATTTAGGCGTAGAAGATATAACTTCCACAAGTTGCAAAACTGATGCAATTGCAATATTATAAATACCATTTTATATAACACCAACTGTTAAAACACCAATTTATCTTGAAGAGTTAGTTTGCTTCAACTAATAATTTTGTTTTTGGATATTTATGAAGAAGTTTCCAGAATGTTATATTATCTCTGATTCATTTTATTTAACTTGTCCAGTTAATCATAACTTTTTCATATCATTCCCTTTATTTTCACACTTTGAATCAAAGCGTAAAGGATTCATACATTAACCACGCAGTTATGTTGCACTGAAAATTTATTAATAAACTATAGCACTGCTTTAAATATCTCATCTAAAATAATGGCAAAAGTTTTATAATCAACTTTCAAAGTGCATAATCAGAAAGCCTTTACAGATATTTGGTTTTGCAATGTTTCTTCTGTTGATTAAATAAAACAATCAATAGCAATGAGCATCAAATATGATTCTATATATACACAATTATTCTGCTAACTGGAAATTGATATTGTATTTACCATTTTTTTAAAATCTATTAAATTCTGAAATGAACTTAAAAAAACATCAAAGTCAGAGTAATGTGAGGAGCTGTGAAAATTAATATGAAATAGGAGCAATTTAACATTCAATTATAATATTCAACTAATTAAGGCTGATAATGCAACTAATTGGGACATGAACAGAAGATAAAGTCCCAGACAGCAAAAAGCAAAACAAGAAAAAAAATATATTTTAATCATCTTCTTACCAGCAATGACCTGATTTTCAAAATGCGTGTCCAGTAGAAAGTTTATCATAGAGACACATTGATAAATCCTCTATTTGTGAGGTTCATTTCTGTAAGTTGTCCAGTTAGATAAAGTAATTTCTGCCATTCTGTCAATTCTTTTGTTTTTACAGATGATTACAAAAATATTACAATGATTACAACAGCAGTGAAACATGTTAATAGTAAAAGTAAAAAAAAACAAACATTTCAAAAAGTTAAGCTCTATATGTAAATAAAACCTGCCAAGCAAAGCAACATATCTTAAGAAGAAATACAATCTTACTTTATAGTATTTTAGCACAAGTTTCAACTTATGTCAAAATATTCTACATGAAGAGTTATGTCAAATTTTTCACATCAATATTTATTGATGATTAGATTTTAATCTGGGAGTAAAAACACTCCTGAGGTTCCATTCTTTTCTTTTTGCCTCCACGTTTTTCCTTGCTTTTAGAAAAATTTAAGGCTGCATAGTTTTTGTTTCCACCATCAGTCTGTGGAGCAGATGAAAATAAAATTAAAACATTTAGCCATTGAATACGAGCAAAAGTAAAACAAAACAAATCAATTCATTTTACTTACAGGTTCAGGTGTTCTCTGGCGCAGCCTGTGCGGAGTTTCTTGTGAAGTGGTGCTCTCTATCCCTGACAAAAAACAGAAGGTTATACACTCTGATTATAACTCTGGATGTTTAAATGTTATATTCGACGGTGACACAAGTCAAGTAATAGTCCTGAGCAAATATGCAGAAAAAAGAAGTGAACATTCTGCAAGATAAATGACAAGTGTCAAAATATTTAGCGTGTTTAATTTAATATAATTAAAGGCTCAACTAGGCTGTAAATTACATGAACAATTTCAAGGATTTTGGTAGGAAATAAATTACTTAAGATTAGAGATGGGAACAAAATGGTTACTTATGTCCATCCATCCATCCATTTTCTATACTCCCTTTTTCCCTAAGTGGGGTCGTGAGGTGCTGGTGCCTATCACCAGCTAACATTCCGGGCGAGATGTGGGGTCACCCTGGACAGGTCGCCAGTTTGTCGCAGGGCAACACAGAGACAGACAGGACAAACAACCATGCACACACACACTCACACCTAGGGACAATTTGGAAAGGCCAATTAACCTGACATAGTTACTTATGTTTAGTTATAAATTTGTCTGCCAAGTGTCACAGATAAATGCAAACAAAGGCAATCCAAAAAGATATTAAAAAAATTCATAATTTCAAAGTTGGCATCAAAGGTTATTGTTACATTTAAGCCAAAATCTTTCCTACTAAGAAATAATACAAACTTTGCACCAAATCGGCAAATCTACAGAGAATACAGATGGAAAAAGAGTTATATCTATTTAAAGTAATAAATGTTGTACATAGTCTATGATAAATAAACTAACATAAGAGAAATCTAAATGTTTTGTAATACTTGCCATTAGATCTTTTGTGACCTGCCCTCGGAGCTCGGTAACAGATGAGGACAACATTTAAAATCAAAGAAAAAACCAGGCAGCATACTGTAGTCACCAGGGCAACAGATTCAAAACTTGTGTTGTCCACTAAAAAAACAAAAGGTATTATTTTTAAATGAACAAGAAAATGCTTAATTTAAAGTATCACAGGAAACATCCTACCAATTTCCAGTCTGGTTCCATTTCCAAATAATATTTTTCCACATGAGGTCACAGCGCAGTAAAATACACCGGCATCAGAGGAGTTGACAACTTTTGAGAAATTAAACATACAACTCTTCTCAGAGTCAGATCTCTTCTCACATGCATGACGTTTGTTTCCCTCTGTGTAGATCATATTTGGATAGGTATTATTTGATTTTGCTTGGAACCAGAACATGGTGAAATCTTCAGAGCAAGGCATCTTCTGCATCTTCTCAGAGTCAAACAAAACTGAACACTGAAGGGTAGCCGTGTCTCCTGGGCGAACTGGAACGGATGCTACAGGCTGCTGAATGACAATGTAGTCGGATGCTTTTGCAGTTTTTCCTGCATAATAGAAGTTTAAAAGTCAATTAAACTATATTAAACACATCTGTAATGCTTTGTTAAATAAATAACAATAAATAACAGTTGTTATATGTTTTTATTAAGTATACATATTCTTCTGTTTCATACAGTTATATTATGTCAAAAGCGTAAAGTTATTTACCTATAACCATCCAATATGTCCCTCTCCATGTGATACTCCCTCCCCAAGCAGCAACTGCACAGTGATATAATCCTTCGTCCCTGGATGTCGGATTCAACAATGTCAGACGGCTAAATTTTTGATTATTAATTACCTCCCATCTTGACTTAGGAAACTCCGGCTCAAATTCAGGGCTTTTAGGTTGTTCTTGTCTCATAGTCACTTTCAGAATCAGACTCAGAGTATCTCCTGGTCTTTGCTTGTACCAGTGGATGACTTTATCGCTAAACTCACTGGGCAGAGCACATTGAAAGGTCACAGGTTCTCCAGTCTGAACCATCTTTATTGGTACAAGAGTGTCTGAAGAGAAAAACAGCATTAAGTGAACAAAAGCTGCTTTTAAAGACATAACTAGAATAATAAAAATAGAAACTCACATGCTCGATGAAGACAAAGGAATGTCACCAATAACAGAATCATCTTGACCGTCTCTCTCTCGGTAGAAATTTTCCTGGGCTTTTAATTACTGTGGGTGGTGCTTCATTAGTACTAATATCCTGTATGTCACAGCATAAGATTATTCTCATTGGTCGTCACAAAAACCATATTTGGTGATTGCAAATTACAAATGTCTACGTACTTCCTGCCACACAGTTTTTTTTCCATTGCTTAGAAACGCATATCACTTCAATCTTCTATTTTCACACACAACTTAAAAAAAAATCAAAAAGGTTTTACGCTTTCAGATGTTAACACTGAAGTATCACATGTGGTTCTGTTTTTGTTAGCTACTGATATTTTCTCTGAAAGCTACAGCAACATGGCTCCTACAGCAGCTCTGTAGGTCTAACTAATTGGATGTAAAGCCAATATTAAAAGTCTACACTGATTTGTACATCAGTTTTTTTAATCTGTTAAAATGAGGCCAAAGTAAATCTGTAGAGATTTCTTTTCATGTTCTATTCTCACCATAACTCGATTAAAACACAAAAAGATTTTACAGAAAAATCCATGAAAAACTACAACAATGTTGTGCGTATCCTTAAACAAATACCTACTGAAGTGTCTTTTGATTTAATTGCAGCACCCAGTTTTTCAGGTGGACCTCTTTCAGCATGATACATCATAACTTGGCAATATTTTTTGAGGGGTTCTCGACACACTGAGTTTCTGGAAGTGAAGGACATCATTTTCACTGGCTACCCTGGAAGTCTGATTGGCCATCCTACCTGGCCATGCCTATCAGAGTTGATAATCAATTTGTTCGTAGCACACACAGATTAGCGTTTCATTTTGGAATCTTCAAAGAGAAGATTAATTAATATAGGATACTTTTTAACTTCAAACTTTGATATACTATTCATTGCAATATAAGACAGTTTTAGCAGGCCACCATTCTACTATCTGTGCCTATGCCTGGGCCCCACTAGAAAAAAAAAAAAGATCACTGTAGATATGGCCCTATCCATTCTCTGCAGAAAATTGCTTGAAATCTGTCCAACTGCTTTACGATAATTTTCTGTGGGTATCAGAAAAATAATCATAATTTATTGGTCATAGTGTAGACCAGGGGTGCCCAAAGTCGATCCTCGTGGGCCGTCATCCTGCATGTTTTACTTCTCTCCTTGGTGGTAGTAACAACTTTTTCAGCTTGTCAATGTTCTTCTTAGACCTTCTAATGAGCCATCATTTGACCCAGGTGCGTTAAAACAAGGAGAGAACTAAAACATGCAGCATACCGGCCCTTGAGAACCAACTTTGGGCACCACTGGTGTAGACCATGGGTGTCAGGCTCCAGTCCACAAGGGCTGGTGTCTTAGATGTCTCTGCTTCCACACAGCTGATTCAAATGCTTAAGTTACCTATTCAACATCATTCATTATTTGATTCAGGTACGCTGAGCCACGGAAAGAACCACACATATATAGACCCCTAATCCCTTGTCTACACCTCTGGTGTGCACTAGGGGTATCCACCAAATAAACAGTTTTCATAGAGGGATCATAAAAATGCCAGTACAGGAGAACGTGCTCTACAGTTCTCCTGTACCACTCAAAGTTGTCTGTTACTTTTCAAATAGACCACTTTGAGTGAAAAGTGGCACATCCTCTCTGTGTTTAAGTTATAAAAAATCAGAAATACGTGACATGAAGCTGCTGTTAATGCACACTCCCTCATGCCAAGTTCAATGTGTCGGCTTTAAGTGTAGCTTGATCTGTCTTTGCCATCCGGTTTATAACAATCCTATTTAAAATACATAAACATGCAATGTTTAGCCCAGCGGGTGAGCAGGTAAAGCCTGGTAGTCTGTGGGGATTTTTACAGGGGCAAACCCTGTATCAAGTTATTATTATCTTTTGTACTTTGCAGTGTTTTTGTCTGCACTAACTGGGTTAAATGCCAGTACCAACTTGTAACATAATCAGTGTAAATCAAATCTTAAACAACTAGGTTGGGTAGACAGAAGCGGAGGACGCTGTGAGCAATTTCAGCAAACATTTTAACAATTAATCTAGGTCTGTAGTAGTAATTTAGGTTTTTGTCCTGACCAGCCCCTTGTATGTCTCCCATGAATTTCACATGTGAAAACATGAAAAATGAACATACAGCTGGAGGCATCAAGCCAGATGGTCAACTGCCTCAGAAATTAAAAGTGCAAGATGAACAGGATGTAGGGTTCTGTACAAAGACTCTGTACTAAAAATAAAACCTCTGGTGTCTGCATCAGATGCCGCAAAGCTGCATGCAGGAGTTGCGCTGGTTTTCTGTAGATCTGTGGTACCTTGTCAGATTTTACTACCGTAACACTTCTAACACAGATCATCAGAACATCAGGTGAAGAGAGGGGATTTGTGCTGGCTTCAAGTTGTAAATATTTTATTAGCCTAATTGTAAATAGTTGATATAGTAAGAATAATATTCCGTATTTCGGCAGGCATCATGAAGACGCAATGTGACGTTGACTGATAATCTTTCTATACTGAACATAGAAATACTCCAGAGTTATCAGAAGTAGAAAAATCGAACTCAAGATTTGAAAATAGGAGGAAAAGGAAGGCTCGTTAATGAACACACACAAAACTTGAACCAGTTACTTTGAAGTAACTGGATTATTTGAATTAAACCAGGATTAAACTTGAATAATTATTATATGCATAAACCTGTTTACTGCCATTCAGATGATTGGGAGGAGACATATGTCCAGCTGCTACCTTTAAATATCAAACTCTTTTTCCTAAGAACCACTGAAGTCATCGTTGCTTCCTGAACAATATGGCTCAAAGAAAAAGGCTGCAGTCCTTCAATAAAACCAGCTGCTTTGTCTTTGTCACTCCGGAGCTTCTTCCTCCAAAACTGTAGATAAATTGCTCAAGTCTGCTGAAATTGCTCACAACTTAATATGTATTATTGAATGTACTGTATATTAATATTTTTATTAAAAGCTTTTTTTGTACACAGAATGAAAACACAGTAGTTCATCTTTTTAAATCACATAAGTGGTTTTATTGTGTGAGTGACGCTTTAAGAATACAGGTAATTTTGTAGAGGGTGAAATGCAAGCTAAAATATTTGGCATAAAAAGCAACTATGGATGATTTTTCATGTGAATGTTTAGGGATGTTTAGAACACAATCTCTGAGTAAATGTACTCAGAGTAAAAGCACTCCATGTTTTCCATTTTCTTTATGCGTCCATGTTTTTCCTTATTTTTAGAAAAATCCAAGGCAGCATAGTTTTTGGTTCTACCATCAGACTGTGGAGCAGATGAAAATAAAATTAGTGCATTTAGCCGTTGAATATTTACAAAAGAAAATCAAAGAAAAAAATAGTTTTCATCAATCCATATTACTTACAGGATCAAGTATTTTTTGTCTCAAGCTATGCAATGCTTCTTGTGAGGTGAATTCTGTCCCTGATGTAAAAAATTCAGAAGGTTATATACTCTATCCATTTAGTTTGGATATTTTAATCCGTTGGATGGTGACACAAGTCAAGTAAGAGTTCTGAGCAAATACACAGAAGTAAGAGGAACATATTTTAAAAGAAGTAACACGTGTCAAAAGCTTCAGCCCCTGTTTAAACTGACATAAATAAAGGTTGGGCTATGATGTACAAAACACATAAGTGTAATTTCAAGCATTTTATAAGACTGCTTTGGAAAGAAAAGAAATACTTTGATTTTGAGACGAAAGCAAATTAGTTAATTCTGTTTAGTTATGATTTTGACTGTGAAGTGTCAGAGATTATGTGCAGACAAAGGCAACCTAAAAACATATTTAGCAAATGTGTAATTTCAAACTTATGAAAAATTATCATTGCAGTTGTGATACATTGTTGACAAGTAAAAAATAAAAAAAACACTATGCACTGAATCGGCAAATCCACAGGGACTACAGATGGAAAAATTTACTTTTATCTATATCAGTGTCTTCTAAACATAGTTCCAGATAAAATAATAAACAGAAAATAATGACAATAATCTAAAATCTTTGTAATACTTGCCATGAGATCTTTTGTGACCTGCCCTCGGAGCTCGGTAACAGATGAGGACAACATTTAAAATCAAAGAAAAAACCAGGCAGCATACTGTAGTCACCAGGGCAACAGATTCAAAACTTGTGTTGTCCACTAAAAAAACAAAAGGTATTATTTTTAAATGAACATTAAAAAAGAAAATGCTTAATTTAAAGTATCAGAGGAAACATCCTACCAATTTCCAGTCTGGTTCCATTTCCAAATAATATTTTTCCACATGAGGTCACAGCGCAGTAAAATATACCGGCATCAGAGGAGTTGACAACTTTTGAGAAATTAAACATACAACTCTTCTCAGAGTCAGATCTCTCCTCACATGCATGATGTTTGTTTCCCTCTGTGTAGATCATATTTGGATAGGTATTATTTGATTTTGCTTGGAACCAGAACATGCTGAAATCTTCAGAGCAAGGCATCTTCTGCATCTTCTCAGAGTCAAACAAAACTGAACACTGAAGGGTAGCCGTGTCTCCTGAACGAACTGGAACGGATGCTACAGGCTGCTGAATGACAATGTTGTCTGACATCCTCACAGTATCCCCTGCACAACAGAAGAAAAGCTTCAAAGTCAGATAAAGTATGTAAAATACACCTGTAATGTTTCTGTTAAATAAAGAATGGACAGTTTCAGAGAGACACTAAATACCTGTCAATGTTTTGAAAGTTATACTTACAAAAAGGAAAAAGTAGTTTTTATTCAATTAAATTTCATAATGCAATGTAATTGGAGTATGTCTTCTTTATGTGTCTACATATTGTTCTGTCTCCACTATGTGCATAAGGTGAAGTTTTAGAAGCAAATATTTAGAAAAAAAAAAAACATGTTTACCTGTCACCATCAAATATGTCCCACTCCATTCAATCCTCCCTGTCCAAGCAGTGAGTTCACAATGATAGAATCCTTCGTCACTGTAGGTCGCCTTCAACAATGTCAGATGGCTACAATTTTTATTTACCTTCCATCTTGAGTCAGGAAACTCCGGCTCAAATTTATGGGTCGGAAGTTTTTGTGGTCTCAACGAAACTTTAAAAATTAGTCTCATTGTGTCTCCTGGTCTTTGCTTATACCAGTAGATATCTCTTTCGTTAAACTCACTGGGCAGAGCACATTCGAAGGTCACAGGTTCTCCAGCCTGAACCATCTTTATTGGTACAAGAGTGTCTGAAGAGAAAAACAGCATTAAATGAACAAAAGCTGCTTTTAAAGACATAACTAGAATAATAAAAATAAAAACTCACATGCCCGATGAAGACAAAGGAATGTCACCAATAACAGAATCATCTTGACCATCTCTCTCTCGGTAGAAATTTTCCTGGGCTTTTAATTACTGTGGGTGGTGCTTCATTAGTACTAATATCCTGTATGTCACAGCATAAGATTATTCTCATTGGTCGTCACAAAAACCATATTTGGTGATTGCAAATTACAAATGTCTACGTACTTCCTGCCACACAGTTTTTTTTTCCATTGCTTAGAAACGCATATCACTTCAATCTTCTATTTTCACACACAACTTAAAAAAAAATCAAAAAGCTTTTACGCTTTCAGATGTTAACACTGAAGTATCACATGCGGTTTTGTTTTTGTTAGCTACTGATATTTTCTCTGAAAGCTACAGCAACATGGCTCCTACAGTAGCTCTGTTGGTCTAAATAATAATTGGATGTAAAGCCAATATTAAAAGTCTACACTAATTTCATGTTTTGTAATTTGTTGAAATGATAAATGTGTAGAGATTTCTTCTCATGTTCTATTCTCAGAATAACTCCATTTAAACACAATATTTTTTTATGTAAAAAAACTATGAAAAACTACACCAATGTGGCGCATATCCTTAAACTAATACATATTTAAGTATGATTTTATTGCAGGACCCAGTTTTATTTTAGGTGGACTTCTATCAGCATGGCACATGATAACTTGATAATATGTCCAGCTATTGGACATATTAGCTGACATATTGTTCAGCCAATGTCCAATATATGTCCATATTGGACATATACTATGTTCAATATATGTCCATATTGGACATATATGTCCAATAGCTGAACAATATGTAAAGATTAGCGAGGTTTCACTGGCTACTCTTGAAATCTGCCTTGCAAGCCCATCAGAGCTGAGAATAATTTTGTCTGTTGTGCAAATAGATTAGCATTTCAAATGGGAATCTTGTAAGTGTAAAATAATCTGCATATGATACAAAATAGATTTCCCCCACTTTTTAAGTTTAAACTTTAATTTGCTGTTCTTTGCAACTTAAGACTGTAAGGAATTTGGACAAAATTGCAATTTTATCAGGCCACCATTCTACTATCTTTGTCCCTGAATATAATAAAAAAATGTAGATATGCCCTGTCCAATCTTAAGCAAAAACGCTTGAAATCTGTCACATTGCATTGGCATAATTTCCTGTGGGGTTCAACAAAGTAATCATGGATCTCTGTCATAACTGATGGGAAGAGTGCAGACTGTGGGTTTCAAGCTCCAGTCCTCAAGAGCCGGACGTTTTAGATGTCTCTGCTTCAACATAGCTGATTCATATGGTTCAGCTGCCTATTCAGCTTGTCTTAAAGTTATGCTAATAACCTATCATTTGATTCAGATACGTTGTACCAGAAAAAAGAACTAAAACATGCATGCATTGGTCCTTGAGGACTGACTTAGGCCACACCTAGTGTGTCTACATGTGTGTATTTGTGCTTGTTTGTGGTTCCACACTGTCTCTTGACTGCAGGCACAACTGAGTTCATTAGGAGGCAGCATAAAAGAGTAGCTGAGCAAAAGTAAGGTCTCCAGATTGCTCTCCACTTTACAATGAAAGCAGGCATCTTGATACTGGACTCTCTTCCAGCAACAAGATGGAGTAGTTCATCCATTTCCTCCTTTATCCACTTACCTCCTCCATCAAAATATAGAAAATTCAAACTTGTCTTTAGAAAACAGTTTGGCTCTCGTGAGCACACAACTACCTCTTTAGTCTGCCACTGAGAAGCTGAAAGGACAAGCACAACATCCACCACAAAATTTACCTGACAATAAGTGACTGCACCTACTCTGAATTAACTCTTTTCACAAGAACCAAATAAGATACAAATGTTGAATAACTATGCTCAATTTGGCATAAACATTAGCACATACAGTGTAGAAATAGATTTAAGAGATGATTACAATCTCTGAAGTCTATATATTAGTACAGTAAAACTACTCTAAGTACCTTTTCTCCAAAATGTTACTGAAGTAAATTAACCAATATTACCCACTTTTGAACATTAACAATATTAATAGCCTATACTTGTTAACAAGCTTAAAGTGATACTTGCTATAACTAGTAATCATTTAGCTAACATTATCTGCATCAAACAGCATTACTCAACACACTCTGTTAGCTTGAGGGAATAACTGTGCAAATGTCTTTGCCTTTTGCTGGTTTGCTGTCGTAATTCTAACACACACGTCTCTGCACAGCAGCAGGATGTCTGTCAGTGCAGCACAGGTGTAAAACCAGTGCGAATGTCTAAGTGCTCATGGTGCATTCATGTTGTTGCAAAGGCGTCTCTGAAAAATACAATACAAGGTTAAAACAGGACAGTTTAATCCTGTTTTAACGGCTGGAAAAAGAGGCAAAGGGCAAAGATAGAGGAAGTGCGGGATACAGTCCAGGGGGTCATGGCTGACTGTGGGAGGGCAACGCCCTCAAATGCTGCCGGCTCTGCCTCCTCCTCACTACATCAGACATGTCTTACTCATAAATATTTTCTGATTGGTTATCAAAAGTTATAATCTTAAACATCTAGTGACACTTTGCTCTTCATGTCACAATGTTTTTGCCAGCTTTAAACACATAAATGTTTAGAAAGGATTTTGAAAATTATGTTTATATTTGAAAGTAAATGGCATGCTTGGCTATCCTACATTAGTGATATTTTTAGTAGTTTGAAGAAAAACAATGCTGTACCTCTCCTTTTATTGGTTTATGAGAATAGCATTTACTTTAATAAGCATGTTTTGAAGATAATTACTATTCTCATTAGTCCAACAGAACAAATGTAAACAAGTCAGCCATTGGATGCCCTTGTGTTATTTATTCTTTATCACAAATTTCTGGACTTGTTATGGTTGTGTATAAGTCAGAAGCTCCTTCCACTAGATGATAATTAAGCTTTTGAAGCTGTCTGGTGCTGACTGAAGATGCATTTAGAGGTTGATAGAAACCACGATGGAAAGCCTGCCTAATGGTTGTGATGCCCGTAACAGGAAAGGGGCCCCTACATCATGCAGGCCCAGCCTAAAACCCCTTTGTTGGTCTTGCATGATGAGCCAGAGGCATAGCACTGCACATTTCTCTGTTGGCTGCGAGAGACAAACAAGGCGATTGAATTTATGGGGCTTCAGTGGAGACAAAGCTTTTCCATTTCAAGATGGTTGATTTTATAATAAACCATAGAGGCCATTTTTATATTCATAGGCTAGGCTCTATCGGAGGAGTTTTTCTGATCTCATTTCTTCATTGTCAACCAATCTGTAGCACTTGCTCATGTGTTTGCAGGTCTATACTCCACAGCTGCACACTGAGTGGATCTATGAAGCACTTGGCTGAAGCACAAATGAGCTTCATTACTCTGGGATGATTGTGGCTTTTCCACTGGCTAAACCTCCGTCCCCTGACCCATCAACCCACCGGGGAAATTCCCTGGTAGTTCTCTGTCCCAGTCTGCCCCTGCTTCAAGTAATAAAATCACTAATGACAGTTTTTATTATGACTTCAAAATAATGGAGAAAGTAATTTTCCCTTTTCTTGTAGTTACAGTTTTGCAAAAAATTATATGTAATGGTGATGTTAAAGAACATCATGTCCATGTACTGTAGTTGTGAAGTCTATAGGTTGGGTTAAGAGTATAAAGCTCTTAATGATGAAGCTCAACCATACATAAAAAAAATCCATATTTTTTTTTTCCAAAAGAGCACTTTGCTCTCAAGTGAAGGATGTCTCAATTATCAGATTCCTCCCATGTTCAGCCAGTTCTCAGTTTCAACTGGAGTCGCACCCAAAAGCTCAACTTTTCTCCTTTATTCCTGATGTTAATCTATATAAAAAATGTCAATTATTTTGTCTATTCTGCAGTTGGATATTCACCCTGAAAAACAAAGAGATATGTTGTCAAACGAGTGGTAACTTGGGTTTGTAAGTTTCATACTCCATATTTAATCAAAAGCACATCTTATATTATTCGAACTAGGTTTATTTGTATAAAGTTATACAAACATTACATGGTAAATCAGAGGAGTACATTTTGAATGCTGTCATTGTATATAAACTTAAAGAAGATGACTTTTGCCAGTTGGCATACTGGATTTTGTAATTATTGTGATCTAAAAAGAAAGGACACATTCGTATGCCAGATTTTCACATGGTTGGTTTTTCCATAAATTTAACATGAGAGTACAAAATTTCCTCAGTTTGAATCTTTTTCTTCTTTCTTCCTTGTTTCACATTTCCTCCACAGAAATTTAATGCAGCATGACTGCTGTTTCCATCTTGATCCTGGGTAGTAAAAAAGCAATATCATAAAGTTGAAATCCTTCATTTATATCCAGGTACTTTAAATTTCTTTATGAATACAGCAACAAGATATTAAATTACTCACAGTTTCAGGTAATTGTTTTCTAAAGTCATTCCTTTCCTGTGAAGTGGTTGTTTCCCTTCCAGCTGAAAGTAAATGCAGAAAAATTTAAATGTAGACATCTTTTACAGTTTCTCAAAATTTCAACACATGAACTGAACATTTTGGTTTAATCTTGTTAGTAAGGCTTGTATCGGCAGTACATTGCGTTCCTGTTTGTTTGAACTTCTTCTAATTTCCCAAAGAGATTCAGCATTAAAATTGATCAATAGTAATAACATAAACTAGCTATATGTATATATTCAATTTAAGACATCATGATGTCACAGAGTGTATATGGTGCAAGTAATGTGAAACCATAAGCATATAAAACAAATATGAGTTCACAATTTTCCCCGAAGTTAGGTTTATTTCAAGCAGACCATTGCTGTAACATTATTTTCACTGTAGAGTAAAACCCTTGGTATAGTCAACTCAAACTTACCTTTCAAGCATTTACACCCAGTCCTTAGAGATCGGTAACAGATGAAAGCAACATTCACAATCACAGAAATTACCAAGCATATTGCTAGTATCACAAGGACTGTAAGCTGAAGACCTCCAGATTGCTCTAGAAAAAAAGACAAAAATGTATTGGACAACCTTGTTTGTTACATGATAGGTATGTGATTCTTTATGATGAGGAGAAACTCTTATCAGTCTTACTTTTGGTGACATTTCCAAATAGAATCTTTCCACATGTAGCAATGGCACAATAGTAAAATGCGGAATCAGGGGAGGTAATGTCCTTAGAAAAGTGATAAAAACAACTATTTTCACCGTCAGATTTCTTCTCGCATTCGCCACGTTTATTATTATCAATGTAAATGATGTCAGGATGAGATTCTTCTGCTTCGGCTCTAAGCCAGAACACGCTGAGATTCTCTGAACACATTTTGTTTTCTCGGTCAGTGAAGACTGAACACCGTAGAGTCCCATGTTCTGCGGAGAGGCCCGGATCTAAGACAGTCAGCTGGGGAAAAGCAGGGTTGTGTGATGTCTTCAAAGTATCTCCTGGAAAATATAAATCAAATATAAATTGATAATAAAATATACATTTATTGTCATTTCAGTTAAGAAATCTTCACACAACTAATAAGTTTTCTGTCTTTAGATAAATTCTTAACATATTGCACCAACTTTAAAGGGAGGGTGTATTTGTAAGGTTTTAGTTCATGTAATTTACCTTTCACATTCAAATATGTCCCATTCCATTTATTGGTTCCGCTCCAGTCGATAACTGCACAGTGATAGGTTCCCTCATCCTCTTGAGTTGTTCTTAAAATCTTCAGACTGCTAAATGTTTCATTAACAAAAGCCACCCATCTTGAGTCAGAAAACTCTGGTGAAAGCACAGAGGTTGCAGGTTTTTGGTGTTTCAAAGTGTTTATTACGATCAGTCTAAGATTATCTCCTGGACTCTGCTTGTACCAGTTAACATGTCTTTGGCTGATCTCAGTACTTGGGAAATCACAGTTGAACATCACAGATTCACCAACCAGAACTGGCTTCACTGGGATAAAAGAATCTAAATAAAAATAAAAATGGAATATGTTATGTTGAACAAAATGCACATAATGAGAAAAATGTAGAAGTACTCACATGCACAACGAACAAGAAGCAATATACCCAAGAGCGCAATCATCTTTGTTCTGTCCCTTTAGCAACCTTGCTAGAACTTTAATAGGTGTGGGAGGAGCTGCAAACTGGCCAAACTATGTGTGTCAAAGTGTCAGATTCTTTTATTGGTTGTTTCAAAATAAAGATTTGGTAACGAGTAGGAAATGTCTCTCTTTCTGCATGCTGGTCTTGTTCAGAACTTAAAAAACGTGCAACTCGGTTTTGGCTTTGTTCTCATTAATTTAAAGACAGTTGTAAAAACTGAAATTGAAATATTTGTACAGGAAGAGGAGATGAAGTTTTATTTTATTCATGCAAAGAAGTGGTACTTCCCATCATTGTATATATCTTTGAATATGAAAACAAATCTACTGTTGTCTGTAGATCCTCTCTAAATGTATTCACACATATTTATTGTTATGCGTTTTATTATGTTTGAAGCTTGAAGAAGACCAATTCTCAAACATTTTATAAGCAAGTACTGGTAGTAGTAGAACAATAAGTCTTGAATAACGGAAACTTCCTGCGCATCAGTACTGCCACATTAGTTGAACATTGCAATTTCATAACAGGTTTTAATTTTGAGTGTGTGTGCATGTTTGTTTGCCCTGTGCATCTCTGTGTTGCCCTGCGACAGACTGGCGACCTGCCCAGGGTGACCCTGCCTCTCGCCCGAAACGATAGCTGGAGATAGGAACCAGCAACTCCCGACCCCAGGAAGGGACAAGGGTGTAGGAAAATGGATAGATGGATAGTTAAAGTTAGCACTTCTGGACCACTGGATAAATATGAATGTTTCTTTTGTTTCAATGTACATTTTTTTGTAAATTCTAATTTTTTTCTTTTAACTTACCATTGTTTGTCCCTTTTAGATGCCTGAGCAGGTGTATGGAAGAGGCCCAGCATTACATGCTTTACTACCATTTAATTATGTAGATGACTTTGTAAATTAGATTAATAGTCTTACTCCTGTTTCTTTGTTTAGATTTTGTTGTTTGGTTTGAACTGTTCCATTATGGTATGCTCTAATGAAGTGCAGGTTTGTTGTCAATTTGATTTGACACTCTGGTTATAACATTTCACTGTTGATGTTGGAAAAAAATGCTATAAAAATCTTTAGGAATCAGAATACCAGGCCAGATACTGGAGGTTTCAGACAGCACTACGCAACCCCCTCTAGTGAATATGTTGAAATGTATTGTTTTTAAATAGCTTTGATAATAACAGCTAGTCTGGTTTCCCTAAAATAATAATAATACAAATAAAAAATCAAATGACAATTTCCTCTTCAGCTGTACAACTTTTTGGGTAAGACAACAAGATAAAAAGTCTGAATATCCAAGATTTAACAATATATTATTTTGTTCGTGTTTCTGCTTAGTGAACTTCTAGGTCACTAGATGTCAGATTGTATGGACAGACAGTACATGGTTGAACAACAACTGTCATAAAAATCTGAGTTTCAGGTGGATCTGTTTACTGTTAGAACAAAGAACCAAATCAGGTCATTCACTTCAACACACTTTGCTCTTAATGTTGTAATTGAAATGTCGTAACATGTTCCATATGCAGGCTTGGGTGGGCTAGCCAGTTCATATCAACATTCATAGCAAGCGATGTTACCGTCTTGCAGATCTAATATATACACAGAAATATTTTTCTCTGTTTTTGTCATTTTGACACCTGTTCCATTTGTGACAGAAAGGAGAACAACTGTGAGCTTTCACTCTGAGCGCACACAGGAATAAGTGCAAACTACTCTCACCTGCTGGATTAAGAGTGTGTTTGTATAAGAATCAAGTTAAAGTCATCTGTGAAATCAGAGCAGTGACGAAACAGCTTGCTGCACCAAAAGTGGACAAAAATCTAAGAAAATACAACAGCTTGGCAAATTCCCCTTTGCAAAGGAGTTACATTATTTCTCAACCTCTAGTCAAAATCTATTTCATGTGGTTATCTGTCATGAAGCTGCAAAACCACGCCTAGTGTTGAGGTGTGGCCACTCATATATCTCTCATCAATCTAGCGAGATCCTGGGCTGAGGTAAGCTTTCGTAAATATGGAATAATATTTCCTTGTTGATGGATAAGGTCTGAAACATGTGCCACTATTGTTTAAAAACATACATACACAAAGAAACTCATGCAGAATAAAATGTACACATTCTTTTTTGAGTAAACGGTGGCATTCCACTCTGCTTAATGTTTCTGGATTGATTGATATACAGAGGCATTGTCTAATTATATTAACTTAAACTATAAATAGTTTAACATTAATAAATTTATAAATAACATTAAGTGTATAGTCCACTTAATGTTAAGTCTCTATTCATGATTCAGATTGTAGTTGGCGTTAGAAGAGATGGTATTAGTGCATCTTACAGCTATGGTAAAAATGTTGATAAAGTTTGTAAATATAAGTACAATCTTATAGGAAATGTTCCTTTGACTTAGCAATTAAGATTTTTTGGCCATGAAAATACTTTTATTCTACATTTTATTTACAGTATTGCAGAACACTCATTATCATTGACGTATAGAACAAAAGACAAGAAGAATAAGCATAAAATTCTTTGTCAGATATGTCTTATTCTATACCTTCACACCTGCCACTGTGTTACAGCTGCTTCCTGAATAAACCCACAAAGCTTCAAAGTCTGCTCAGATGCTCAGAATAAAAGATTTTTCTAGAAGAACACAACTTGAGTTTTCAGACTTGTTTTTAAGCCTTTCATCTTGTGCATCATTAAAAGTAAGAATGTTTTTCTATCCTGTAGTGCAAATCTGTGGAAAAACAAAAATGATGGTACATCAATACTATCCTCTCAAATAATTTTTTAAGCATATTAATTGAGTATTAGATTTTTTTGGTTTTGTTTTACTGTGCCTTGACCAGGCCAGCTTTCAATCTTTTAAGCAATCATGTTTAAAGCCTGACTGAAATTCAATGATCTAGCAAGAAAAACTAAGCAAACAAAACTCAAAAAAGTTTTAGAAGAGCAAAGTTAAGACTTGAACATTAATGGTTTCTAAAAATGCTTCTAAACTTCACTTTCTTAGCCAGAAATAAACTATATAACTGACTGATAAAACACACAAATGACAATTATTTTACTTATGTTTTTTATTTACTAAGAGCTTGTGAAAATACTTCTGTCTACTTGGGAAACATGTAAGACATTTTATTTTAAGCAAATGAGTGTAGAATAACATACATAAGAAATAATACATTTTTGCAAAAATAAAAACAAACAATAAAGTGCATTTTCAATTTAGTCTTTTGATAAAAATCAGAAACATATAAATTAGCTTAGCCTTTTCAGACCCCAAGGACATTAACTTCTGTGTAGATGACATCTTGCTCTTCCGATGCTGTGGCCCCTGTTCTTTTTTTGCTGGCTTTTCTTTTTGTGGAAACTGATGAATAAACCAAGTCCTCATGTGACTAAGGACACAGAAAAAAACAAAAACAAACATAAAACACATAGTTTTGCTTCCTATTATCAAGATCTATTCTTATTTATTACCTTCTGATTTTCTGGATTTCCTTTGACTGGTTCATGTGCTTGCGGTGCAACTAACGTTGAAAAATAAAAACATCCATGTAAAATGTTGTTTCAAGTTTTCCAGCTCATTTTTTATATATCAGTATCTGAGTGATAACTTACCATTGCGAGAACCATTTAACTGTTTATTAATTTCTATGACTAAGTATATGAGGAAGGCCATGATAGCCAGACAGAAAGCCAATGCAGCACCCAGTAGGCAGGCAACTGTATAGTAATTTGGTGAATCTCTTTTGTTTTCTGCTGACATAAAATAACAAAACAGGAAGTTCAGTATTCAAAGACTCATTGAAGTCATTTAATATTTCACTTTCAGTGTCATGAAAAATAGATTACCTTCAGCGATAGGCTTTGATTTTTCTTTTACAGATGTGTTCTTGTCATCCTTTGCCACAGCGCAGTGATACATCCGAGCATCAGACAAGCTGGAGTTCTTGAAAAAACTGTAGAGACATCCTTCAGAGTTAAACTTGAATCCACTTTCCTGAGTGGTGTTGAAACCTGGAAATGTTCTCAGTTGATTCGGCTCTAAAACAGAGCAAATTTTCATCTTCAGGACATGATTTATTTTGAGAGTCACGGAGGGCTGAACAATGGAGAGTCACTGAGTCATGGAGATGAGGTGGAACAGATGTGGGGACGGTGGTGACAGCAGATTCTAGTTTCAAAGAAATAGAAACATTAGAAAAGCTTAGAAATACAGAAAAACCTCAATACAAAAACAATGTCATGGACATTTTATTATATTTTTCTATTAACTTACCTTTCACTGTCAGATATGTCAGTTGCATAAATGTCTTGTTTTCCTGATACTTTCTAAGACAGAAATAAACTCCAGAATCAGTTAGGCTTGTATTTGTTATCTTTAACACCCATATTCCAGCATCTATCTCAAATGTAATATGAGGATTCATATTCCCAGTTTTCCCAAGAATTTCAGGAGAATTTTGAGAATCTATCTTTATCCAAATTATTTCTCCAGCAGACTTGCGTGAGCATGTTATCTTCACAAATCCTCCAACATTTACAGTTTTTGTTTCAATAATGGGATCATCTTTACAACCTAAACAGACATAAAAAACAAACAAAAAACAGTTATAAACAGCAGACAAAGAAACATGAAGTGAAATGTGGATTAAATCTGAGGAATTAACTTACTAACGTCTTTGAGCATCAAGAGTAAATAAATGAAAAGCATCGTTTTCTGGTGATCCAACAGAAGATTGCTCTGATTCTGTGACATTATTAGATATGATTCAACTTAATGTGACCATATAAACTGGGAGGAGACAGTTTTCGGGAACTATGATTGGCTGAAATTTAGAACAATCTTGTTGCCCTTTTACTTTTCCACCACAATGGAAATAAGGTGAAGCCCTCTCAGACACAAAAGCACAAACATTTCATGGTAGATTCTCATTGTGGTTTTATGTCAGACATGGTTATAAAAAGCTCAAAAGCTCAGTTTATGCTCGCATGGCATTTAGATTTTTTTTCATTTAATTTCTTCACTTTCAGTGTAAACCAAAATGTCAAAAAGCAAGAAAGAACAAATAACAGTTTGTCTAAAAGATAATTTCTAAAATATATATTAATTTACTCTGCAGCTTCTTGTAGGCAAACTAGTCATAAAGCCCAAAACAAAACACTTTGAAGCTTTGTTTTTCTCTTTTGGAACCTGTGAGAGGACTCCTCTCACTGTCATGCCTGCAACCTCACAAAATGAGTTAAGTTTGCCCAAATATGTGTGAAACAGGGGGGCAGTTCACGCAACATTCTCATACTGTTCTGCTGTCACTTTGAATTTCCACAATGCCGACTTTGGCGTTACACATCGGAGCAAGACGAGGGTGACTAAGTTGAAACGTTATGAGAAGTTGAGTCATCTTTAAGGAGGCTCAGTCTTTGGTGCTACATTGTGATTAAGTTAGAGAAAAGACCTACTCTTGAACTTCACTTTTCCACTCACTAAAATAGCATTGTTATGAAAGACTTTAAACTTTGTACAGGGATGCCTGGATGCTGACTGAATTTCTACAATTTTCCTTGAACAAAAACAATTCCAGAGATTATTTTCTTCACATGTTGCCTTTCCTTCAAACATACCGCATGCGTAATAAGCTGAAGCAACTCTTCGTAACTGTGACACATGGGATTTGCCTCAATGTGTCATGGCAATAAGAACTTTGAGCTTTGTACAATTAAAAAAAATTAAAATGTGCATGAGTTTTTTTTTATTATTTAACTAAAGAAATAATAATTTGTTCCAATCCCTTCACATCTCATTTCACAAGAAAATAAAACATGAGCATAACAGAGGCATTAATCCTATATGATGAGATTAGTGGAAGCATTATATTATAAAATATCATTGATGCAATTAATAAAACACACCACAGTTTCTATTGGACAACCTGCTGTTTGAGAAGTTGTGCTTGGTATGATTTAGTTATAATGTGATTTTTGAACACATGATTCCAGGGAGCCTTCAAGCATGATGCATTTTGCTCTGTGCCCATCACCCAATGTGCACAAAGCTTCATCGCTCCTGTCCAGTTTGTCAATAGAACAGATATCAATTATATGGTGTTTTTAGACTTATGTACTCCAAAAATGTCTGGACATGTCTTATTTGGAGGCTTTGCTGTTTTTTGGTTTTGGTTTTGTAATTTTCAGTAGGCTATTGTTTATATATATATATATAATATTATTATTATTATTTGAGTTGAAAACTGAATTTTCTCATGCTTACATAATTTTTGACTACAACCTAAGTTTGAGAACTTGAAACATGTAAATGTCACAGCATTTCTAAGTGGAAAATATTGTTAGCATATGGTATACACATCTGCAAAGAGTTTGAACAGGAAGTAAAAAATAAAATAAATGGAAGAAGAGGTTCACATAATAACAGCTACTGGCCACTTGGCTAACAATAAACTTATTCTTACTATTTCAGCCTTATTATGGATTTTGATATTTAGTTTTATTTGTAGCATAATATAACAAACTCAATCGCTAAAGTCAAATTTCCACCATTGGTGTAATTGTTGTCCCACGTATGTAAACAAACTGGTTGAAGATTAAAGAATGTATAATGTCCTAAGTTTTTGTCCCTAAAAACGATCAGAACAATTTCAGAGTAGGTATTTGCAATGCAAAGTCGTATTGCAATTAATACCAATTCCACTCACAATGTTGCTATACTGACTACTAATACTTTGTCACAGAGATTCAACAGGACACCCATAATATCCCGCTCCAAAATGGTGACTTGATAAGAAAATTACTTTTACTAATGTTTCGGCAACAAATTGAAACATTGTTATGGTCCTAAAGGTCTGAACTATGTAATTTGAAACCCACTGCTAGTCCTTATCCTCATGTTGTTTTTTATGGTTTTTTGCATGAAGACATTTCTTAATGTGTAAGGCTAGCATTAGCATATAAATTTACTTTAGCTTTGTTTTGTTGTGACTCATCGTTAATATTTTATCTTGTAAAACTTACAGGAAACGTCACTATTTCATAAAATCAAGATTTGAAGAACGTCTTCACTGGTTTTTGCTGATCTCTGAACAGCTCTCTCTCTCTCTTGTGCTTCTCAATTCCAGTCATCAGGCCCCCTGCTCTGCATGTTTTAGATATGCCTCTATTCCAGTACAGCTGACCCAAATGATTGCATGACCTCTTCTGTAGCCATCAAGTACTGCAGAAGTCTGTTAATCACCCACAGGTTCAATCCAGGTGTGTGGCAGAAGGGAAACACCGAAAACATGCAAGGCACGGGAGCCTGAGGACCAGAATTGAGAAACACTGCTGGCTGTCCAAGAATATTGGAGCTCAGTGCAGAGAGGATTATATAATACAGCCACACTGAGAAGCACAGTAGTTAATAGTTTCTTTCAGTATGAACACTTAAGAAAAACACTTTCTTCCTAAAACATGAAATTTGTTATGTCAATTAAAGATGATGCTCAGCCTAAAATAAAGGTTTTTGAATTGTGCACATCAAAATATTATTGAAAAAAAAGCCAGACTAGGTTTAACATTGCTGATGACATCACATACAAATGACTCAAAATAGGTTGAGTCAACTCTTGTTAAAAATTGACAGGGTTGAACCTTGTATTTGTAAATATGTCTTAAAAATATAGTTTGTCACTGCTACAGTTGCAACACGTCTGCATCAATTGTAGATGATAATTAATGACTGATTAACTTTGCTGTTATTGACTGGAAAAATTTGGTTTGTGACTTGGTCAATATATTGTTGACCACAAGCCAAAAATGTTTTGGTCTCACAGCAGAGTAACTTAGCAGCACAAAACCACAACTTCTATTGTGTAACAGCAGCTAAGGACTTGCAAGATGCAGAGCTCACTGTGCTGCATTGGTTTTAGACCCTCCTAGTGCCATGTACAAAAAATGCATCAGACTACAAAGTTGACATATTATGAATAAATCTTCTGCCAAATTATACCATACTCCAAGCTGCCATGCCAAAATAAATTCTGAATACTTGCTCATAAAGGGACAGAGTAATATGAAAAAAACAAAACAAAAAAAGAGCAAAAGTGTATTAAGTATGGTTCTTTGTTCATAGTACCGTGGCTTAACATGCACATTTGTTAACACATTTGTTGATAGAAAGGCAAACAAAGTCACATTGACTGCTGAGAAACAAACGATGTATGGAAACTTATGCGCCGTTGTGGTTTGGCTCTCAAAGAGGGGTGAGAAAACAAAGGGGCTTTTCTTCCTGTCTCACTTCTCGGTTTCATCTTAAAAAGCAGACCTTATGCTGCTCTTTCTTAAGATAAAAGAGAAGTGAATGTACACTTCAATTACTCTAACTTTTACTTACATCAGAAAAAGCTGCAAAGCAAATGAGCCCACACAGGATGGACATGAAGTTTACTTTCTTCTGCGGCTGATGCAATATGTGCAGCAGCTGATGGACTTGAAGCATATCTGCATATGAAGCAATAAATTACCACGAAACACAACTTAGGATTAGCTAAAATGAGTAACGCTTCACTTAATGTTTCAACCTTTGATGGATGTAGATTGTTGTACTTAAAAAACAATTTTTTCCTCTACTCCAATTTACTTATCATATAGTGATCACATAATTATCATATCAGTTTGCAAGACCTCAGTCAGTTGCTTAACTCTCTTGCGGCCCACAGGGTTTACATCCGGCTGATGCTCATAGAGAGGTGTGTTCTGAGTAAACGCCTTCAGCAGCTGGTCAAAGGGCGGAGAAACAGCCAACACAACTTCTGGCTGTCAGTGTGGCTGTCCATTGTTCTGCTGCCTGGTCTTGTGACAGATGAGCCTCCTTTAGCTGCACAAATCCATACACTAGTTTAATTGAGATTTTTAAGGTATATTTAAGGTTGTTTTTGTTTATTTTCACTTTTAAAATAAAAAAAACAACAAATACTTGCTTTCTAAAATGTGGAAAGTTGTGATGGACAAAAAAGACTCGGTTAAGTCTAAAAACTAAAGCTCTGTTGGTGTCTGTGTAAGAAAGCACTACAAGTTTGAGTTGTAGCTTAGAAAAAGCCCCATGCATAAAAATACAAAACATGGGGCAAGTTTTGAATGGTAAAAATGAAAGTAGCTAGAGACGACACTTGTAAAAGACTTCACAGGTCAAGTAATCATTATGCAGTTTAGGTTAACTACCTTCTTTAATCCTTTGAAATATAATTAAATTATTGTAATTCTGCATTAGAGGAACATCAGAACGATTAATTTCAGACTGAGCAGCATGAGACAGCAGGGCCTTCTATACAAAAAATAAAAAAATATGAAGTGCAACCAAATCAGCATCTGATTGATGTCTTTTGTTTCTTACCAGAGTTGCCCCCTACAGGCCAACAAAATGTTTTCAGCTCTGAGGATCATCTACTTTGACTCAGATACAAACTGCTTCAGAGGCTCTGGTATCGTACTTCAACAAGTCATATGCCTTTTAGCATCCCTGTGCGGTGTCAAAATGCTAAGCAGAAGAGTTTCTGGTGGTAATCAATTTTGAAGGCAGTTTTGAAGACTGAAACAAATTCACTGAATAAATAGTTTTATTAGCCAATTTTATTATTGCTGAATATAAATGCTGATTCCTACAAACAATGCTGATTTCTCTCCAGTTGTCTATAAAAGAGGAAAATGTGTATTCCACAGACTTTACAAGAATGTTATTATTTTGTTAAGGAATTTGGCTGAACAGATCAAGATAACACAACCCAAAACCAAGCTACCACGGGGATAAAGAAAAAAAAAAAGAAACACATACATTATGAAGATTAATTTTAATTTTATCTTTCTTTAGAAGAACAAAAAACATTTCCTGAAAATGCTATGCTCCCATTAGGCCAACAGCGTCTAAGGAAGTTACTACATCATCCTGATTACAGGCCTCATTAGAGGCATTGATCATGTATTTATGTTTAACATGATCATACAACATTCTTTTTTTTTTAGTTCATATTGTTTAAACTGTTTTACACTCTGATGATCATAATGTGAAGGTGGGAAGTAACTTACCTCCTTTTTCAGATTTCTAAGATGTTTCTTTGAACTCAGTGTGAACTTTGGCCAACAGAGCATCTATTTCACTAGTTCATAATAAGATAATTCATGCTCAATTTTAGACACATTTAGATGTTATATCAAGATAATTTAATATACAATAACTTATAAACTTTTTTTAAACATCAGTCACACATAAACACATGAAATAAAATTTTATCAAAATCCAGATTTTTTTTTCACAGAGGAGGGCTATCAATCTCATTAATCTCTTTCACTTGTATTTACCATTTAGTACTAGTAAAAAAAAATACTCTTTTTATTTAACCACATAGTTTTTGAAGGTGTAAAACATTAGAATCACTGTTTCAATTGATTCATACTTCAGAATACATCAGAGAGTTACACAGAAGTGCAACTGTGCTATGCAATGAAAAATAAAAATAAAAAAACACGCAGGTGTTTTTTAAACAAGTTTTCACCATTATAAATTGTAAGTTTTTGTATAGGCTAAATATGGCCTGGTTAAATGCTTTTTAAAGAATTGAAGGAAAAAACATCTCCAGTTGCAACCAGATTTATGAAGATATTCCAGTGACACCACTATAGACAGCCTCTGATGTTTCTTTGTTTCTTCTCTCTATTCTGGCAGCTTTGCTTTTGGTGAATGTGGGAGCCGTGTAAAACAACGAGTCCTCATTTCTCTGAGGAAAGATTAGATTTATGGACAAAAGGTCAGAATTAAAAAAAAACAAAAAAAAACATATGCAGGTTATAATAGTGGAACATGTTAGAATTTACCTGCTGAATTTGCTGATCGTCATGAATCCTTTTAGCATCTGTTTAATGTGCAACAGAGATTTTAAAGAACAATAATTACAAAAAATATTTTTATGCAATGTGAGATAAACTAATGCTGATGACTTACCATTTGAACATTGACAAGTTTTCTTCGTGAGGATGTAAATGAGAATGAATATAACAATCACACTTGCAGTCAAAATGGTACATAACACAATAAAAACTGTCTTCTGTAAATCTGACGTGCTGGGACCTGAAAACATAAAAACCCCGATAAGCTTTGATAGAAAAGCAATTGTGATATGTTAATGAAATGCAGTATATACTAAAAAATTTATTTATTTCAGTGATTCAATGCACTAAATGAAACGGATAATTACACACATATTCATGTTTTTAAGCCTTTACTGAATTGTGATGATTTACGGGCGAATTACTACTAATCAAACATTGAAGTAGGAATATCACATTCAAAAAACCATCAACTATTGTTATTATTACAGAAATAAGGGCTTGATTTAAAGTATGTCCAATACTTGCTTAAAGGTTATTATTTTTAAAAGATATTTTTAATCTGACAAATGAGCCTTATTACATTCTGATTTATTGAAACTGACTGTACATCTTCATAAATGTTTAAAGCTTTGGATTTACTGTACCTTCTATGTCCAGTTTGGTTCCATTTCCAAACAAAATCATTCCACATGAGGCCACAGCACAGTAGTAAGTCCCAACATCGGAAGCAGTGATGTTCTTCGAGAAGCTGTAGATACACTTTCGCCCAGAATGATCCTCAGGATTGTTCTCACATTCATTACCGTGGTTTGCAGCAGCATAAATTAAACTGGGATGAGATCTACCTGGTCCTGCTAGAAACCAGTACGCCCTATTATCTGTTGAACAAGTTTTATCTTGAGAGCTAAAAAGAACTGAACATTGTAGAGACACTGGGCTTCCTGGATGAACTTGATCAGTTAGAGGATGTTGGACGATGGCAGTGATGTTTGATTCTTTTCCTGGAAAGAAAATAAAACAGGATTTAGAAATTGTGGCTTAGTTAATTATGTTTTTATTCTTCCCACTAACCATATTGTAAAATAATATTGTGCATATATTTACTTCTCCTTACCACTAATTCTCAGAAATTCCCCCTTTAAAAAAGTCATGTTGAGCAGATCAACCTTTAAGCAATAGTAAAGGCCAATATCACTATGCTGCACTTTACTAATGTGCAAGATAAAGGTTTCTGTCTCTTGTTTTGATGTAATATGAGCAGTTTGTATAACATCTTTAAAATTGAAGGAATATGTTCCTCCCAAGAATTGAGGCCAGTGTCCAGGATTAAATCTGATCCAGTGGAGTGTTGCATCATGATCAGAAGGTCGAGCGCGGGCAGGTTAGGGTCACATCGTCTCCAACAGTAACAGTTCTTGTTTCAACACTCAGATTATCTTTGCATCCTATAAAAACACAAAATGAACAAAAAACAGAGCAGAAAAAATGAGAAATGTGTCTTGTTTTTGGTAAAACCACGTGAAGAAAATCTAGAAAAGAATGAACAATTTACACTTACGTCCAACTACGACAGTGAGCACGAAGTAAAAAATGATCAGCATTTTCTCGTTAATCCACTTGAGGCTTTGTCAATGTGAGAACACATTGTCGGAATATATTTTATTGTATAAAGAGGGCGGGGAGAAGCAAAAGACAACTTGATTGGCCATTGGTGATGCTGCTATTTTCACCCCAGTGGAAATAATATCAGCAAACCTTCCACCCAAAACACAAACATCACACCTTTGTTTTGTTTTTCATGCTCAGTTTCCATCAGTAAAAGAGAAAATATAACTTACTGTGACTGTGATGGCACCTAATCCATCATTTTGCTTTTATTCATGGATATTGGACACTACAGCATGGTAAAGCTTTGATTGATTGGTCCTTTACTTCAGAAATCGAATATTAAAAATATTCAGAAAGGGAACAGAAGTAAACACATTCTGTACTATGTAGTTTTACAGCTGCCTTAATCTTTTTTTCAAAAACTTTTTTTTTCTTTGATAATATGAACTTTCCCAAGAAAAATAAATAAATAAAAGAAAACACACATGTGCTGTGTATGTGGTATATATATATAGTATAAAATATATACAGTATAAAATTAAAAGATGGGACAATGAAGGACTCTATTAATACATACAGGGAAAAACTCCATATTTTACATCTTTCAAGAATTGAAAAGGTGAATTCTTTTGAATTCACCTTCAGGTGCAGCAAGAAGGTTCTGGATTCGATTCCCGGCCCTGGTCTTTCTGCATGGAGTTTGCATGTTCTCCCTGTGCATGCGTGGGTTCTCTCCGGGTACTCCGGCTTCCTCCCACAGTCCAAAAACATGACTGTCAGGTTAATTGGCCTCTCTAAATTGTCCCTAGGTGTGAGTGTGTGTGCATGTTGGTTTGTCCTGTGTGTCTTTGTGTTGCCCTGCGACAGATTGGCGACCTGTCCAGGGTGACCCCGCCTCTCGCCCGAAACGATAGCTGGAGATAGGCACCAGCAACCCTCCCGACCCCAGTAATGGACAAGGGTGAAGGAAAATGGATGGATGGATGGATTTACAGAATAAGCAACAACAAGAAGGACAAAAAAGGAACTTAAATAGAACCTTTAAGCTTCAGAGTCTCTAAGTTCAAGACAACAAAGCACCACTTCTATTGTTATTGATTACAAGGTACAATGTCTAAGGTCTAAGTTTAACTACAAGATTAGATGAGCTCTCTTTCCTTTTCAGATGTACACATTTATTCACACAAAAAACACACAAAGCACAAGTGTACAACTGCTAGAGACAATATCTCTACAGAGCAAAACTTTGGTAAAAGTTTTGCTCTGTGGCAAAGCTTCAGTAAAAGTAGCACACCATTTTGATTCTTTATGCTTTGTGCAGTGGCTGACAAGTTGCAACAAATCTCAGAAGTGGCAGGAAGACAGACATATAAAAAGGAGGAAATAAAGTTCTCTCGTGAAGAGTGCCCCTACAGGTCAGTGCCTGTAACAAACACTTTTTTGCAATAATACAGGGAAGAAAGAAAATATAGCAACGCAATTGGCAAAAAAAAAAAAAAAACTTAAACAACAACAAATAACATACATGGTAATAGGATTCAAAGAATTCCTTATTGTTCTTTCTTTGAAATATAAATGTTATAAGTTAAGTAAGCATCCATAGTAAGTCATTTGTTTAATTCATGAAAATAATATGTATTTAATCCTATAATGCAAAATCTGGCAAAGAAATAAAATCAAGATGAACTAAGTGCAAAATAAAAGCTGCCCACCTCTGTTGAGGGCCCACCGATCTAGTCAGGAAATGTGCTGCCGAGCGTTGAGAGCATGTTGAATACTCACTGCTCACCTTCGACACTACTTTCATAAGAATGGTTTTGAAATATCAAAATCAACCTTTCTGTGAAGAAGAAAGAAGCTGATTGTGAGAAATATCTGGCATGATTGAAATTACATGGAAAAATATACAGCAGACTAGTTCAACAGCAACACTCGAAGTAGAGCGGAGAACTGAGTAGCAATGCACCAGCTTATAAAGTGATCCTTCTGCAAAGGTCAAAACTGCAGTGAAAAGCAGACTGGAACATTCTGGTTTGTGGTTTTCTTTTGACTCAGCATGCAGCTGACCAAAGGGCAAAACATGTGGTCAGACTGTACCTTTCTACAATATAAAGCACCTGAATGGTGCATAACCACATCTCCGCTGGTTTGACTGTAGGCGTCATCCTGTGCTGCATCTCATACATTCCTGCCTCATCTCTTCTTTAAGGTGTCTTAACACCTACACCTACATTATTATTCTTATTATTATTGCATTATTATTATGCAATAATGAAATAATAATGCGTTATTGCATTATTGCTCCTAATGCAGTAATGCATTATGAGCATTATTGGCTCATAATGGTGAGCCAATAATGCTCACCATTATTGGCTGGTCAATAATGGTGAGCAAAAATGTAAGTTTTCTGAATAATAAAATCAGATAAAAATGTATGAAAAATGAAACTTGTTAATCAAAACTGTCGTATACAACAGTGTGAATAAAATTGCTCATGCTTTGATTCTCTCTCCCTCTTTCTCTCTCTCACTAAATATGTTGCTATTTTCTCATCATAGGTGTCACAGTGAATCTAAATTACTTTCCTATTTGTAGAGCCATTGTCTGTCCTCTAATCAATAACTTAAGCAATTACTTAGGTTAAGATGACGCGGTAGGCTGATACCTCCTGCAGTTTTGTTTCACTTCATATGTAGTGAATCTTAGAGTCGAGTCAGGTCTGTTCTGACTAAACCGCTTCAGAGGTTGGTCAAAAGGCGGGAAATGGCCGATTGCATCTCTTGACAGTCAGTATAGCTGCTTTACTGCTCATGTTTCTGTGGTTTTGGGTTTCATAAAGTGATGCATCCATTACAAGAAAACAAAAATATCTCAGAACATTTACCATTTAAAAATGCGAGATACATATTTACAACACCAAAGATTTGTTTGTGGGTTGTACTAGTCTTGCTTCTGCTTGCTGTTGTTGCATCATAGAAGGTATCATGCTAGGCTAAAACAAGCAGACAGTGCAATGAAACTAATAAAAATGCTCTTGCACTACAATAAGATAGTAAGAAGGACATTACCAGGTAGGGATTATACACAGACTGTCAAAGGGGCAAATCAAAAGTTCACAAAGATATATATTTATGTCAAATAGAAAGTGAGAAAAACAAAAAATAAAAACCACAAGACAGTAGTTTTGCAGTAAGCAATAATGTCTGCTAAATCCTGTCTGACAGAGAAAGAATGACATAAACCTCAACTGGCAACAACTTTTTTCAGCTGCAGCCACTCAGGGTCACCACTCGGCTATAAACAACCTGACCTGCAAAACGTATATCAATACTCAGTTTATGCAAAATAAACATAGTAAATACTGTGTATTCAAATTCATGTAAACAAGCCAGTTTAGGAGCTCAGTAAAGATTGTAGCTTTTTTTTTTTTTTTAATGGGGCCATATTTGCAAGAAGTGCACTTGCAGGCTGAGCAGCAAAGTTGAGTATGCGGTAATCCAAAGAAGACTCTCCGAAATCTTAGCAATTTGTTATGAAGGTGTCCAAGTTAATTAAAAGAGCACTTGTACTTCTAAAGCAATCTGTTAGTTTCCACTTTATTTAGATTACAGAAAATATAAAAATAGAAAATAAAATGAAGTGACAGGTTCAAAACATCAGATTCTTTAAATTAGCTGAACAAATATCACAATATGTGTTTGCACCACATGAATATTCAAAACAAGATATCTTGCTATAAATTTAATGATGTTTTTATTGAAATTAGTAATGTTGTTTTTTTCTGTTTTTTTGTACACCTGCGTTGTTCTGTCCAATCAGAAAATCTCATTTTTAGGCCAATCACAATTTTCACACATCGACCTATTGAGAGATTAACATTGAATTTAAATAGGAGCCAGCAGAGAATGCAATCTCATCTTATTTTTTTCTGTCTGTATTTAACATTTACATGATAAATCTCTGTGTCGGCTGTTGGTCAGACCTGTTCAATTAACATAAAACACAAAAAGCTGATACATTTAATAAAAATGATGAAAAACATCTGACTGGTTGCATATGGTTTTCAAAAAATTGCAACTTTACAAAATCCTTTATTCCATAACAGCAGCATAGATCTTGTTTGTCTTCTTTTTTCCATTACCATCTTTCAGTACTGTGAAGACGACGGCAGAGTAAACATTTGCCTGCCATTTTTTGCATAACACTTGTTTTGCTTGCTGGGCTGCTGAAACTGAAGTTAGAAAAAAATAAAGGAAAAATATTATGGAAATTACAAAAAACATATTAATTATTTCTTTTTGTGTCAAAAATGAATGACTCAGGTTACCGTTGCCATTGCTTTCCTTGATGGCATAAATAAGGACAGCTAAAACAAGTAGGCTGATGGCCAAGCCAAATCCAAAGACAATGTTGATCAGTGATGAACAAGTGTTGGTTGCTGCAAAGAAAACAAGAAGAAACTTAAATATGAGTCCAAGGTTATTTTTTCATATACAAATATTAAAGAATGGCATTAGCTGTCAGTGATAGTTAATTGGAAATAGTTTGTCTGATAAAGGATATTTTGATTAGTTATGGACTTTATATGGAGAAAAAACAATACTGCAGAAATAGTTACGCTTAAAAAGTAAGTTTAGTCTGGTATATTTAATAAGCTTTACATAGATGTCATGTGATCCTTATATCTTAAAATAATATGAATAAAACATCAAATGTAAAGATTAACATTAGTTATTATGCCATCATTGTTATATATCTTACGAAATGCTGAGTGAGGAACTCAGAATATTAAATCATTTATTATGACGTACAACTAGCGTAAATAGCTTAATGTACCACAAGTCATTCAGTTATTGGTCACTGAAAATAACATTTAGATTTTACTTTATCCCATTGTATTTGTGTTGGGATAAGCACATTATCCCAATGCAATTATCCCACTGCATTTCATTACAGATGCATTTATTCATTACGTTGCATCTATTTTACTTTAAAGGCGTCTGGCTAGCATGCAGAACCCTGCTTTTTTATCTGCTCAGCCACATATCCAATAAAAGTACTCTGCTATATATTTGCTATTTCTCTGATAAAGAGAAAATTTAAGACCATTACCTGCATGATGCAGTTTAGCTCCATTTCCAAATAATATCTGTCCACATGCAGCCACAGCGCAGTGATAAGTTCCAGCGTCAGAGGTCTCAGAGAAGTTGTAGAAACATTTCTGTGCAGAGGGAGCTTTGGGATTGCTTTCACACTCTTCTCCACTGTTTTCTTGTAGATAAAGTAAACTGGGATGAGATTGATCTGATCCAGCTTTGAACCAGTACACCATGTTTATCTGCTGGACATGGTTTCCTCTCAGAGTCAGAGAGAACTGAACACTGAAGAGTCTCACGGGTTTCTGGATAAACTAGGCTAGATGGAGGCATCTGAATGAAATCAGTGATATCTGATTCTAGTCCTGGAAAACAAAAAAGCAAGTTTCAGTCTCACAACCAAAAGAAAATTACTCATAAGTAAGTATATGTCTTGTAAGTAATTTATTAACAGTATTACCTTGAATCTTTAGAAAGTTACCATTGATAAATATGAAATCAAGTTGTCTGATTTTAATACAGTAGTAAAGTCCATTGTCATTTCGCTTTGCTTTATTAATGTATAGAAGAAATTTTCCCTGTTCTTGTTTTGTCTGAATGTGAGAAATCTTGGAAACATCATCATCCATGAAGTTAAATGTTGCTCCAAGAAATTCAGGCCAGTTTCCAGAAACAAATCGGATCCAATACAAAGTTTCTCTGTAGAGAGCGGAGGTCTGGTGTGGACAACTAAGGGTTACATTTTGTCCAACAGTTACGGTCTTTGCTTCAAACTTAAATTCTTCAGTACAACCTGCAATACAAACAAAAAGATTCATCCAACAATATGTATTGACGGGAGAAGACAATATATCTTCACTGTGCTAAAGTCATGAATGCTGGCATAATCTTTGTTTCACAAAAACATATGTATTTAGCATAGATTTCATTCATACTCACAGCCAGCTGTGATCATAAGCAGAAAATATACGATCAAAGGCATTTTGTCGCTACACCTCTTCAGACTGTGTACAGTACAGAAGATCATAGGATGGGTCAAACTAACATATTTACGTTCAGGGGGAGGGAACTATTTAGTGTGATCTGATTGGCCATCGATGGTGTTTGTTATCTATACAAATCACCTGAATTTTCTAACCTACCCTCATAAAGCAAGCTTCATCATACGTTTCCTCACGTGATTACCTAAAATCAGCTCTGTTTGACAACATAAAACCAAAAGTGAATTTCAGGAGTTAAAACTCAGTGAAATTCATTGTGTCTCTATGGTCTTTAAGCTTATTTTGCTATTTGATAGTTATTCTCTATGTCTTCATAAATACCTTACTTTCATAAATGTTACTATTTCTGTCTGGAACATAACAATCTATTAACAAACTATTAATACAGTATTGACATAGTAACTAGATTGATAACATAGTAACAATATAAGTTATGTTCCGGCTGAGCAGAGCAATCATAACAATCAACAGGAACAGGAAATATGAACACGAGAGCAGAATGGAAAATGACAGGAAATAGAAATCAAGATAAATACAGGAAACAAAGCTTAACCTAGATTAAATAATAATGAGTCTTCAAGAAAGGTGTAACAATTGGAATGATTGAAGCCAATCTAATATTAATTCTCCAGGTTTTTCCAGAGCCACATCCAATAACCTCAAAACCATAGCCTCTGTCCAAAAGGATCTGAGTTTTATTTTGACCAAAATCAAAATGGCTCCTACAAAATGATTTTCAATGGGTAAAATTGGGATCAAACATATAAGCATTTTTCTCTGTAAACATATTTCTGATATTCCTAATGGCATGAAACTGACAGCAGAGGTCAGTAATAACTTCAATTCCCAGAATAAATAAAGAATCAATTTAATCCACAGATTAAATTATGTGCCATAAAGTGGAACGGAACAGGGAAGAATTAAACCAGTGGAGAAAAGAATGTGTAAATATGCATAAAAGCATATATTTTAGTCATATACGAGAAAGGCAAAAACCAAAGGGAATAAATTGTAAATATCAAGTGATGGCTTATAAAAAGGTTTCTCTCTATAAAAGCATTGCACAGTGTGGTGTGACTGGGAAAGCAGAGATTTTCATAAAAAGTCTTACTGTTGAAAACATACAGCTATATTTCTGAACCAAACATTCCAGTCACAAATAAATCACAAGTGTTCTCAAAAAGGTAACTAGCACTTGCAAAACTTTCAGAAAGACAAGGAAATATAGTTTTCCTACCAACACGAGTAATAAACTCAACAGCAATGACCTTTTTGAACACTTGTGGCCCAAGACTCCACTGCTGTTGAAGCTTTAATAAAGTTTGGTGCACAAAATTTGGATAAGCCAAGGAAATACAACAAGAATATGTCCAATCAGGTGATGTCCAACCAATATTTTTAGTTCCTCTGACTATTCCAATATTTTACCCAAATCTTTCTTTGTGTAGTAATTTCCTTTGATTCTTTTGTATGTGGGGGTGACTTGGGTTGTTGGCTAATGTACATTTCATGTTATTAGATAAATGTTATTATGTACATTTATCTAAGCCTCTGTGTATAGTATAGTTAACTCTTTTCAGACATAAAAATACCTGCTTTGTATTGTAAAATGTAAATACGGTAAATTGCTGGACACTGGACAATAGAGTCTTTGGACTGATGGATGAACCCAAAACATTTGCCTCTTGAGTCACTTTATCCTTTTAATCAATGGATGTTGAAAGCTTTTGAGTACTCAGATATTTTAAGATATGTTTCATATCTAATAAATATAAAATATGATGTAAACAAAAGATTACATTCAGTTTTAAACTAATTTATAGTAAACACAAAAGAACGGCCTTGCTTGTAATTTTCTGTAATTTGAGGGGATTTTTGCTGCCCTCTTTAAAATAAATATGTTTCTTATTGTATTTAACACTGACCAATGCATAACCCTACAGTGATGTCTGGACCACATAGTGAAGTCACAGTGTAAAATATCAGCACGCCACTAGAAACAATAGGAAAAAGACCCTTTGATGTAATAACACACAAAAACATTTTCAAACTGAAAAGCTCCACCTTCTGTAGGAAGCTCCTCCTATCACTGTACAACCCACTGTCACGTCAGTGGGTTTGAGTATAGAAGAAAGAGTTAGGGAGGCGTTTGTGGGCACACTTTCCATTCTCTGCACTTCAGAGTAGCTCGGTCAGTGAAGGGCATAAATATGTCCATGTTGAAAAGCAGATGACAGCACTAAAGTCATAAAAGACTAGAATCCAAAACTCAGCTTGAAGTCAGAAAACAGACAATATTAGCAGGTATGTTTATGAATCGGGACGACTATGGTGGCACTGAGCTATTGACATAATAATAATTAAAAAAAAACTTGTTATGCACCCCACATGTTCTGGATTATAAAATATCATCATAGAAATTATTTTTGAAAAGTCAAACCTAAATAGTGTGAATATTAAACCTTCTTCAAGCAGATGAAGAATGTAGATAGCCGCACTCCAGTCTAGATCAGTTTGATTTGTGGTTTAACTAAAGGCCAACTTCAAAAGTCAAGCCGTGTATTTAAACTACAGGAAGAATCCAAAATACATGGAACGCATTCAGATATTTATTACTCCCCTTATTTGAACAAAATACATGTTCACATTTAAATGAGTAGAAAAATAAATATGAACATGTATTGAATGATATTTTATTATTATTATTTTGTGTTTTATTAGTTGTTTTACCTTAATTTTGTACATATAACTACCTACAGTCATCTAGTTTGACAGAACTCATAAAATGCTGCATGAGAATTTGAGCAATGCTGTGGTTGTGGTTTGTTCATGCAAGGGTGTGAAAACAAGGGGCTTTCCTTCCTGTCCAAGCTGCAGCTTCACTCTGAAAAAAAAACACTTAAACCGTTTTTTAATTTGCATAAAAAGATACAAGCAAAGTAACACAATAATATTCTTAAAAGTAATATTACCCAAGAAATAAGCATAAATTCATGAATGCAAAATTAAGTTGTCATGAATTATTTCACTCAAGTGTTTCCGTGGTGCCTTTCTTTCACTGCTTGTTTGTACAAAAAGGAGAATTGCCAGATCTATTTTATTTGCTTTTGTGAAAGTTATTTTTTAAAATTTAATGTTTTAAAGCCTGTTATGCTTTTTGTAATGCATTTCTTTATGTTTTGTAACAGGTATAAAAATAAAATGTTGTAAGTTTCAGTAAAAAATAGCTGTTACATTAACATGTTTTCATTTTGACCTTAAATTAAAATGGGAAATATTAGCCTTACAAATCAATTAATGTGATTGAGCTTTTTTCTGACTTTTTTTCCGGTTGAAGCAAAGTGTGTGTTGCATCTGTTCACAGTAAACAAGTTTTGTGGTTGGTCGAAAGGGTCTGAACCTCTCACCTCAACTCCAGTCTGTCAGAAAAGCTGCTGGAACCTGCTTTGTTTCTGACAGAAGGAAAAATGTCAAAGATGATAAAATCTCAAATATGTAATACTGACTTTGCAACATAGATTGATTTAAGAGAAAGTGATGATATGAAGCATTATTTTAGAAATAATTTGTATTCATTGCATAGAAACATTAATGGAAACATGATTGTGTGGAGAGTATTTTTTAAAAACTCGTAAGCATTGCACTGGAAATAAGATAAGTACCGCCTTTGCAGATTTATTTTATTTTTACAATGCAGTCGAGTTGGACTGGTGTGGATTGTGTAAGAAAGATTTAATTGTGACACAAACCACTGAAACATATTTCAGTTTCTACTGGAACTGCTGAAGATGTTAAGGTATCACAATCAATGATAAATGTTATTCCATCTCAACAAATATGAAATAAAGCTGCTAATCTTTTAACAACACAAATAAAATATTTTAGGAAGGGCACCAACATTCCCTTTCTCTCCAAATGTAAATAATGCCATCTGACAATAAAGTATTTTCACCCACGTCTGTATAAGATGGCGCTGCTTTGAGTTGTGCACTTTGACACAAACAATAACAATTAACTTAGTATCATGTATATTTAAAAGCTCCACCCCATAATTGCTGGCCCACCTACTTTTTCCTGTCCATCCCTTTAGAGGGAGGGGCGAGAGGTGCAGCGGTAGCGAGGTGTTTGTGGTCACACCACTGATCTAAAAGTAGCTCTGTCACTTTCAGAAATGCAGTCACGTGGAGGTGATGGAAAGTCTCATCTCAAAAGGTGATGCAAAAAGTTGCAACCAAAATCATACATGCCCAAGTGAAGATAAATGTATGTTATTCAGAACATTTGATTTAAAGATCATTGGAATTCAGTCAGATCACAGAATAAAGAGGGATTTTTAAATTTTTATTTTTTTTACCAACTTTTACTATTATTATTAAACACAAAAACTAAGAGGAAATCAGATTTGTAGAAGCATAAAGGCAGCATAAAAGTGTTGTAGGCAGAGTAGCTCCACCCTTTGGTGAGGGAGGATCAAGACCTCAGGTCACTATTCAGACTTAGACACTTTGAGACAAAGAGTCGTAAAACTATGCATGTTGAGGGCTGACATTTAGGCCCTCAAAGAAAATGTGGTCTTAGAACTTGTATGACCACAAAGTAAATATGATTTGGGCACGAAATCAAGAAAATAAATTAAATCGAGCAGGAACAAGAGAGAGGAAAAGAATATAGATTGGCCGAAAGGAGAACCATTGCATCCCAGCAGCACTGATTTAGATTGTTCTGGACCGAGACAATCTCTGACATGAGGCAGACTTCAAGCAGCAAAGCAACAACATAACGTAAGAATATCAGCATATAATCAGCAAAACATTAAGCAAACATGCAATTTATAATAGCCCTTAATCTAACAGACCTAATTCAGCCCAGACAACGGAACGGTCTCACTGTGAGTCGATCAGTTGCGTCAAAGCAATGTCCAAAAATCCAAAAATTGATGGAACAGGAAAATAAACTTGTTCTCTTTCAGCAGGTATAACCTGGCATCCCAGCAGGGCGGTTCTCAGTAAAACCTCTTGTACTTTGAGGATTTGTTTGTTTCTGTGCGTTAGTTTGTGTTTCTTTGTTCTGTTGAGTCTCTGTGTTGTCCTGTCTTCCCCTTGATTGGTTACACCTGTTCTTATTTCCCCTGATGTCTCCCTGTGTATTTAAATCCATCTATGTCTCTTGTTTCCTTGTCTTCTCATCTTGTCTATTTTGCTGTTTGTCCAGTTCTGAGCTCCCAGCCTTCTGCTCACCTGGGCTGCCTGGATTATTTGCTTTATTTATCGTTAAATCATCATTGCATTCTACACCGCTATACTGCATCTGCCTCACCATTCTACCACAAGACATGACGGCACTTTAGACTGGAAACTCAGAGGAAAGCACCTTGCTAGTCGAGGGATGGAGAGGACGCCACAACAGGCCTCTGCAGACAGATGCGTCAAGAGACACCCCATGTCTTCATGGAAATGCGGAAACGCTGTGTTTGCAGACTGCTTTCTATAAGTTCTTCAGTGAACACTTTGAATATTTTGAAAAAAAAACCCCCAAAAACATTCAGAGCTTTTATGTCTCAGTTAGAGGTCGAGGTTTTCGGATTCAGGCTTTATTTCTGTAGTGGGGATCAATTCTTATCGGATCAGCAGTTTTATTGCAGGTGGGTCGGCAGGGATGTCTTCAGCACAAAGAATGTGACATTTCAAGGCAGTGCTATCTTTGTTTGCGGTTAGTGGACTCCAACATGACAGACATTTTCAAGCTCTAAGAAACTGTAAATATTCATCAATTTGAGCCAAAGGGCCCAAGAGGGTACACCTTTACAATAAATGTCTTTTTTTTCTTTGACCATTTACGATTTTGTGCAGAGACTAAGTAGCATAATGTCAGAGGCAAAAGCAACATTTATATCCCCAACAGAAACATTTAGTCGTCCAATTTAAACTGAGATTTCCATGTAATATCATCATCAGCGTTAAAAGTTGCTCACTTTTCAGCATCTTCTAAGTTTTAAAATTCAGAGCACATTAGCTTCATTTTCTATTAATAATTTGTTTGTTTTTTTGCAATAACCTTTCATAAACAAATATTCACAGAATTTCAAGAAGCAATCATTAGATTAGAAAACGTTAAAATGAAAAGGGCATCTGCATAGCAAACATGGTGGGCTGGCTATCTTCAACGATTCAGCCAATCACTCTTTGGAAAATACTTCATTACTTTTCAAACTTAACTCTGCACTTGAGCAAGAAGACATTAGTTGTGTGAATAAAGGGCGTACCACAATGATTGTCAGGGCGGCTGCTTTGATTTTGTTTTTCAGTACGACAGGTAAGTTATTTATTTTTAACAAAGAAAATAATCAAATTGAGTTACCCTTTACATAGAAAACATTTGTGTTTTTTCAAAATAATAAAAATGTACTTGAATGTATTTTTACAGCTTTTCTTCCATCTGCTACGGCTTCCCACCTGATTTCTTTAACTCTAGTAGACGTCGGTGATAACATAACATTCGACTGCAATGCTCCTGATAAGGACCTCAAGTATGTTTACTGGTATAAACAGTCTCTTGGACATATGCTTGAAACAGTGGCTTCTGTGATCCTTGGTCAATCAACGATAGCTGAAAAATTTAAAGGCTCTCGCTTTGCAATACCAACAAAAGGGCCTCCTTTTGATCTCACTATCTTCAATATCAGCAAAGATGATGAAGCAACATATTTATGTCACATTGGAACAACATATTCACAGGAGTTCACAAGTGGCACTTTCCTGGCTGTGAATGGTAAGAGGAAGTTTTCTGGCTTTTAATTTCACTGACTAAAAAAGTCTTTTTCATTAACTGTGTTACCTGTAATATTTACCATGCAGATGATAAACAGCAGAAATCTCTCGACTTGAAACAACATCCAATGACAGAGTTGGTTCAGCAGGGAGAGACAGTAACTCTCCAGTGTTCACTTCTCTCCAAGAACAAAGAAAAGTCCTCATGCCCAACTAAACCCAGTATGTTCTGGTTCAGAACTGAATCAGAACGATTCCATTCAGGCATCATTTATACTCAGAGAAACGTCAGCGACAAAGACTTGGGAAGAAGCTGTTCTTACAGTTTATCTGTACGAGACTCCTCTGATGCGGATCATGTGGATCAATCGTGATTAGTGACGGAACCAAAGTGGAGATGGGTATGTGTTTATAATTTCTACTTTTCATATATACATTTGCTTTGGTTTGTATTTTTTGGACCACTCAACTACTTGCTGGCATGTTTGATGCCAATTGGAAATCTCAATTCATGGGGAACTTTGTGTGATTTTGCAACTCAATGATGATTTAATTATCATTATCATTTTGGTCCAAGACTGCTGTCAGGCAAAAACTTTGTATTATCATATTCAGTGAAGTTTATTTTCTCTCAACAAAAGAAAAATCACTGAAGGTGATTATTATTGTTTGACATGTCTGTTTGATTTCTTTCCAAAATGTCCAGTGAAAAGTATGAAAGTGATTGTGTAATCTTGTCTATGAAATGTTGTTTTATATTAAGAAGTGTCACTTTAAAAAAATAATCTAAAAAGTTATGTTTTGAAGATAAGATGATATGCTTGTTTATTTCCTGCTTATCCTTGGACATAATCTTTTCAATTACCTCTTCCCTGACAACACATATTTTGATTATGTCTAATTTTCTGTTTGTTCTTTTCTCCAATCTAGAAAAAGATTCAAATCCTCTTGTCGTTGTACTTGGAGGACTGTTGGCTTTTTGTGTTTTTGTGATTTTTCTATTAATTTTCAACAACAAAGACAAAAACATTTGTCAACACCTCAAAGGTAGGCCTGCTATTTTCTGGGACCCTCCTGGGATAAAGCATAGAGAAAATGGGCATTGCGTAATACTCTAACTGCATAAAATTGAGAACCTGTATGTTTAAAATACATAGGAATTAATAAGCTTTTGCTTTTTTTAAAGGAGAACTCATGTATACTGTAAATGTCAATCTGAATCACTCAGAGGAAATGGTAAATAAATGATATACTACATAATGATGATCATTCCTGTATGCCATTCTGTGTTATACGGATGTAAAATAACATATTCTTTCTCATAGAAAAATGAAACCACAGAAGCAAAGTACACAGAAAAGAGATGGAAATGAAATAAATGAAGCTCCATCATTGTCTTTACGCCGCTGTCACATCAGACGATGGTGACCATCAACTATCCACTCTACAAGCAGAGTGGGGCCAGTAAACCACAATTTTAATTTGTGAAAAATAAATGTATTGCATTGGTGTCTGTTTCAGCTTACACTCACATTTTGTCTTAAAATTTCAAAATATTTTGGAAGTATTTCATTCTTGTTATGCCCAGAGGAAGAAGACTTATTAGGTGAAACGTAATTGTATGATTTCTTCACAGTATCAATGTAAACTCAAACTTGTAAATAAGTGTAAATGACTAGTTGTCAATTGTCCCATCAGATTAAACAAATAAATGTTAATGAAATATTTCACACAAAGTGTAATGCAGAATGACAGAATGTATTGTTAATTCATTTGGGATCCATTTCATCAACTTCTGCTCAGCCTTTTATCATTACTTTAATATCTACTAAACGTACTTTTTAAGATTTTTTGCAACTATGGTAGAGTCTTGGAGGAAGGGAGCAGGTTTTGCTTTCACAAGCCATCGCTATGAAGAGACAAAACTCTCAGATCCATTAAAAAACAATTGACAGTGTGCTTTCCCAGGTACGATGGGAACATTTTTAAGTTTTTACCTGGGTTTATTCCCAGGTTATAGGCATATTGCCTGCATATAACAGGCAATATGCTTTCCTTGTGATGAAAGGTGGGATACTTTCTACATTACTAAATCAGACTGATTGGTGTTGAAAATCAGTCTGATAAAAACCAACATTAGAGTTTAATGTCTTTTTGATGTTACCTACATTAGCAAATCCCCTCCGCCTAGTTGGAAAGATGTTTATGGCCATATCGTCCATGATTCACTTCAGGGCAGCACTGTGAGCATCACAAAGCTGCTTTTAACCGTAGCTGTGAAAATAAATGTACCAGTCGTCCAGCTTGAAGAGGACACCTCTCATATTCATTCAAAGAAGAAAGAAAAATTACATTTATTTCTGTGTAAATACAGAAATAAAAACTGTAATGATTTAAAAAACTGACACAATTCAAATGGAAAATTTTAATTAACTTCAGATATCTGAGGAAAGGACTGTTTATGAGATTAAAAACATTTGCATTAGTGGAATTATTCAGGCATAAAGTATGATCTCTTTGCAGTATAACTAAAAAGAGAGGATAAAAAATGTACTGTGCAGAGCTTCTGAACACAAAGTTCAACCCTCCAACAAACAAAATAATGCTTGACAAATAAATAGAAATGATGCATGGAAACTTAAGCACGACTGGTTGTGGTTTGGTAAACACAAGTGAGAAAACACAGACGCTTTGTTTTTTGTCCAACCATTTAGCTTACTTTGAAATGAGCCTTTACTTTCCTCTTTAAAAATACATACAATTATAAAATTGCTTTGATTAAAAACAAACAAACAAAAAAACTGCCACAAGAAAAAATGAAAATGATTTTAATGATCTCATTTGAGCATCCTGGGGTTACATTTTGTTCTTTTCACACTTCCTGTCTGGTTGAAGTTTGTGGAGCATCTATTCTCAGTAGATGAGAAGTCTCAGTTGACTCAGCAGTGGGTCAACGGTAAAATAAAACAGTCTGAAACTGTTTCTATTTGCTGCTGTCACCTTTGCAGGCAGTGTTTCATATTGAAAGGCGAATGCTTGCATAAGGTTTGTGTTTTTTCTTTTTATAAAGCTTAAGACATTTTGACAAACTTTAGACAAACTGATGGTGTGAAAAAAGGGAACATCAAAGCATCAGTAAGAAGGTCATAAAATGTGAGAAAGGCCAGAAAGCAGCTAGGATTAGTGGTGGAGTCTTGTAACTTCTGCATGAAAGAGCAATGACTAAATAAAAGCTTTAATCTATCTGTTAGAAATAAAAACACAGGATAAAAATACAAACACTTTATTATGAAAAATACAAATCTAGTAATTCTGTGTTACATTGTTGGAAAAGTGCTTAAAATTCTGTTGGTCCGTGCAATTGTGCATCTGTAAAGTCATATTTAACATTTTATTTACTTAATATATCTTTTTAGTTCCACTTAGAGCAAAACAAGCCACTCGTTGCACTGTTTATAATCTGCTGACACATTTTTCCCGTATTATGTCATATATGTTCCTGTGCCATTTTAGATACATCTGATCTGCAAGAAATCAAATATAATTGTAAAATAAGTTCAATCACAAATAGAGTGTGATGTCACTTAAGATGCAACTCTGCGTTTGGGATGAAAGGTGTAAAATGTACCATGTACTAAAGTCTCAGGGCAAAGTAAATCTTCCCTGACGTTGAAGTGTTGTATGTAAATTTTTATTTTCCTTTGTTATGAAAGTTTGCACAACAATCTTGTTTGGAATTTTTGCAAAGTTTATGAGTAGTAAAATCTTTGCTAAATGAGAAGAGAATATTTCTTCCGTTTGAGTTACAATGAGGTTAGAGTATCAACACTGATAGAGCCGATGCATTGCATAGAATTAGAAAACATTATTATCATGCCTTTTTGTAACATTACATTCTTGAATAAATTAAAAAATTCCTTATGTGTCCTATTCGCAGCTAAATGCAATCAACTGTCAAATGTTGCTACATGTTAGTTCAGGAGGATGAATCCCTTGTATTGGCTGTACAGAGCTATTGGTCCTAAAACAGCTACCAGTTTATGGCAGACCAGATACAACCTACAGAACTTGTGTTTATGTGATGTTATTTTGCATTTAATTGAAATTCTTTGAAAAAAGTTTGGAGAAAAATTCGTGGCATGTGCAAAGTTTAAAATTTGTTTCCAGAACTTTAAGTTCTTAACATTTGAAAGGGAACATAGCTATTTAACAATGTGTAATACGTTACAATAATTATGGCTTTTGATATCAGAAAAAACAAATATACAACATAAAACACTTGCTTAGATATCTCACACTTGTCCAAGAGGAAATGACTATTCTAAGAAATTCAGGCCACTGTAAATATTTTCAGACCAAACTAAAACTGAAAAAATCTGTATAATTTCTTAAAGATTTTGCATTTTTTTCATCATAAGAAGTTCAAATGAGGATATACCAATCCCATATTCACTGAAAAGGCCTCACAGGTTTATCAAATGCAGGGGGCTGTGCATCTTCGAACATTTCAGCCAATCGCTGTTGCCTGTTTTGGAAACACTTCAACACCAAGTAAACTAAGCCTTCCGTTTGGGTAAGAGGACATCAAATGTGCGACAAGAGAAGTAGCTGTAAAGTAGCTGTATCACAATTATGGCAAGACTGGCTGCAATGATTGTTCTCAGCATGGCACGTAAGAATACTTCTTTTCTAGAAAGAATTGCATCTCCATACTAAGCAGTAGGTACTTCTAGTAAATTGAACTTGAATGTTTAAAACTGATTTTTACTAAAACCTTCACTGTTATTTTCCACAGCTCTTTTTCATTCTGTTGAGGCTTCCCACCTGATTTCTTTAACTCTAGTAGACGTCGGTGATAACATAACATTCGACTGCAATGCTCCTGATAAGGACCTCAAGTATGTTTACTGGTATAAACAGTCTCTTGGACATATGCTTGAAACAGTGGCTTCTGTGATCCTTGGTCAATCAACGATAGCTGAAAAATTTAAAGGCTCTCGCTTTGCAATACCAACAAAAGGGCCTCCTTTTGATCTCACTATCTTCAATATCAGCAAAGATGATGAAGCAACATATTTATGTCACATTGGAACAACATATTCACAGGAGTTCACAAGTGGCACTTTCCTGGCTGTGAATGGTAAGAGGAAGTTTTCTGGCTTTTAATTTCACTGACTAAAAAAGTCTTTTTCATTAACTGTGTCACCTGTGATATTTACCATGCAGATGATAAACAGCAGAAATCTCTCGACTTGAAACATCCAATGACAGAGTTGGTTCAGCAGGGAGAGACAGTAACTCTCCAGTGTTCACTTCTCTCCAAGAACAAAGAAAAGTCCTCATGCCCAACTAAACCCAGTATGTTCTGGTTCAGAACTGAATCAGAACGATTCCATTCAGGCATCATTTATACTCAGAGAAACGTCAGCGACAAAGACTTGGGAAGAAGCTGTTCTTACAGTTTATCTGTACGAGACTCCTCTGATGCTGGAATTCACTACAGCACTGTGGTAGCATGTGGATCAATCGTGATTAGTGACGGAACCAAAGTGGAGATGGGTATGTGTTTTGTGTTTTCTGCCCACTTTAAACAAATAAGAGAAATATGAATATTTTATCGGAGCAATAGCACATAGGTAATTTAATTTAATCAGTCCTTTTTATGTTTTTCATTTCATTCAGTTTATTGTGCTGCCTTAGTGTAGTCTTGGTCATAATGTCCAATTGCAAAAATTAATTGCCAGAATACTTGTGTTAAAAAAATATTTGAAATGTGCCTTTCCCTTTTGTCCTAACTCAGAGCAAGAAGTTAACGGTCTTGTCATTACACTTGGAGGACTGTTAGCCTGCTGTGTTATTGTTATAGTCCTCCTAATTTTCTACATTAAACTGAAGCGAAAGTGTGGACAAGGCAACGGTGAGTTTCACATTTTCAATACTGAGTCAATTTTCTATTAACCATGAACTGCTTTTAAAAGTTGCTTATATTGAAAATGCTAACCCTACACTCACCTTTTTTGTCATGCATAAAACCCCTACCATCCTCTGCACCATAAGAACAAGATGCATTCATTCTTTATTATGTACTCCACACTTGCTTGCTGCTTTGCGTCAGGCAAAGTAACATTGTTTCTAAATTAAATTAATATCTCATCTTTGAACTTGTTAAAGTAGTCTTCTCCACAACTTGAGGCCTAAATCTATTAAATTACTGCCATGTGACTGGCTCAATTGTTCTTTGTGTTAACATGCATTGCAACCAAGTCCCATGAAAGTATGTTCTACTTTTTGCATGACGTAAATTTCTAATAAAATACAGTTACATTTGCAAAGCATTCTGTCTTTCTTAATCTTACTTTAGTTACCTTCAAGACAAGATAGAAGAAACATTATAATCTTTCACAACAACAAAAGCAAACAACAAGAAAAAGAGAAAATATATGAAAACAAATATGTTTGTTCCTCAAAGGTCAAAATGGGGGTTCCAGTCAAGCTCAGAGAAACTTGGTAAATATATCCCTGACAAGTATTTCACATGTTCTGTAAACATGGAAATCGACTAAATTGTTCCTTTTTTTGCAGGATGGTGAAGCAATAGAAGTGAACTATGCATCAGTGCAAACCAGGGTTGGAAGGTCTAATGAGAAGAAAAAGCATCCTCAAGAATGCATTTACTCCAGTGTCAAATCAGATGGTCACCAAAATCAGCTCTCTTCACTTTAGTCTTAATATGTGTTGCTTTTTTTTTTAAAAATCATATTTCAATAACTTAATTTGTAATGCAAAATCATGTTTTTTTTTCCCTTTTTCTTACTTGTTGATTTTGTAGTATCAGTATGTTGACACATGAAATAAAAACTGTTCTATATTCCATGGATCACACTAAGTAATTTCTCTTTGCCTAAATCAACTAAATCCCACAGAATTGTAAATTATTTTGATAAATATGTAAAATAATAAAAGCTGAATAAATTATTGCAACAGATTTGTGATGTGATGTAAATTATTTCAACCAAACTTCCTTCATTGGGCTGAAATAAACTTACATCAAAAATTAAGTTTTGAGTTTTCTTGTAAATATTAATCCTGATAGAGTGTCGTTCCCAAAGAGCACCACTGCTATGCTTAATGTTAGTAGTTTTTCTACTATTACCACTGCTGCTTTTATGTTCCATAGTTTCATGATAGTGCAGGAATATTGACAGTGATGAAAGAAAAAAACTGAATTGAGACCAAACATTGAGTGTTGTATCCACAAAATATTCACAAATTATTTAAACATATGATTTAAAGTTTTCCAAGTTATGTTTTAGTTGCAAAACAAATTGCAAATGACAAACAGTAATACATACCAGAAGTCTGACACATTAAATCTCCTTTATGCTTCCTTAACCTGAGCAGCTCAGCTGGTGGGACTGCTCACCCAAGGAACCAAAAGTTCTAGGACCTCCTCTGATTGTTCTCATCTGTTTTATTTCTCATGTACCTATTTTACTTGCCACAATCACAGTCATGTTGCTGCCTGAACTGCACATCACTTATAAGGCATTTGTCTCTAGACACACAAATCTAGATAGAAACTTAACTGTACCAGCCCAAAAAGGCAATGGCAGAGGCAAGTCCAGTAAAGGTTCGTCAGCAACCTGAGCAGAGAGAAGAAATACAAGCCAAAGCGTCTGAAATTTAACTTAGAGAAAGATGTTTCTTTATGTTTTATACCCAGAACAGTAGTTAAAGTCAGATTATTGTATCCTTATATGCCAGACAACCAGAAATAATTTTGAAAACAGCAGTACAAAAATCTGAAATTACATTTACCTCTTTTCCTGTCACAGTGAGGAGACTAATGTCAAACTGCCTCATTAAAAATGTGACTACATGGCAGAAAAATGTGACCACATGACACAAACTGCCAAACGTTGGCGGAGACATGGCCTAAACACTGATGCAGCACAGGGTAGTTGTTTTAAGAACCATTACATCGTTTTTATTTTGAATTCACAATTATACATTACATTCTGCTGGTTTGCCATGAGAGAATACTAAAGGTTAAAGAGATATGAATAGATTTATCTTTCCTAAGCATTTTCTCTAAATTATTTGGCCACAGATAAACACTAAAAGCAAATGCAAAATATTATATGAAGATATGCTTTTACTCTATTTACACTTACCAAAAATTAGTACATTATTTTCCAAAAAATGTGTGCTTCTATTTTAACTCACTGATGAAGATGGAAAAAAGATCAAGCTGTATTATTATTTTTTATTACAGAAAAAAAACAACTAATAATATTTATGCATTTTATGAAAAATGGGCAGATGAACTGTGCTTTAATCAGTCACTTTAACTTTTAACACGACCCAAAAATGACACACAGCTTTAAAATGAAACACAATAAAAATTTAATACACATTAAAAGATCTTTAACCTGGTGAAAGTATTTATTAATCTAAAGTACTGTGTTAAATGCAAGTTTTTTTTGGCATTCCAAGAAAAAAAAGGTCCAAAACGATCCTTGAATTTTATTAAGATTTTATTCTTTATCAAAAATCCTGACGTCACTGTAGATGGTACCTTCTTTTCTTCTTGCCTTAACCCTGCCCAGTCGATCATCATTTCTCTGGGTAAAAACTGCTGAAGAATAAACTAAAGAGTCTTCATTTCTCTGGGGAAATAAAATGGATGGGCAAATCTTAATGCTCAGATGCAGTATTTGTAGATGTCCGATGAACATTCTTCAGCCGATACCTTTTTAAAAAGATAACATTTCTCACCTGCTGATTTTGCAATTGGCCACAAACTGCTTCAGCATTTTTGCCTGGAAACTCAGGACCTGTTAATTATTATAGTAGTTTAATTTTATGATCAGAAAAATCCACTTTTAAAGAAAAATAACCCAGTTACTACTCTTACCTTTGGAAAAGTGACAACATTTTTTCCTAATCAAATAGACAAGTAGAGCCATAGCAATCAGCATCAAAACCAAGATTCCACATAGCAGAAGGAGGAGAGTGTTGTTCCTCTGCGAATCATTTATGCTGACATCTGAAACATTAAAAAAATCAAATATCTAAATATGACATAATATTGTCACTGTAATGTAGAAACATGTTGCAATTAATTACCTTTAAACTCCAGTTTTGTGCCATTTCCAAAAACTACCATCCCACATGCAGCCATAGCACAGTAATAGGTTCCAGTGTCGGAGGAGCTGATGTTGCCTTTTATAAAGTTAAAGACGCAACTCTGTCCAAATTGAGACTCAGGATTTTCCTCACATTTACCATCACCTTCATTTTGAGCATAAATTAAACTGGGAGGTGATTGTGGTGAAGAGACTCGGAACCAGAACACCTTGCTTTCCGCTGGACATGTTTTCTTTTCTGACTGAGAGAGAACTGAACAATGCAGACTCACAGAATCCCCTTCATGAACTGCATCAGATAAAGAGCCTTGAGTGACTGCAATAGCACCAAGCTCCGGTTCTAAAGAAGAAAATAGATAAAGTACAACAATAATATACAAATTATATTTATTGGATTTAGGCAATAAAAAAAAGAAAAATTTAAATATTGAACAAATCTAGAAATATTTCAAATAGAAATAGTTAATGTATGTTTCTTTATAAAAAACATTAAAATGTTCTGTGTGAATGTTAACCTATTCACATTGATAAAACACTAATGCATTTAAAACTTTTGTGATTTTTCTAAAAAGTTTTATAAAACTCTTTACCTTTTATTCTGAGAAATGTTCCATTCAAGAAAGTAAGGTTGTGTCCTTGTGTCCTTAAACAGAAATAAAATGCTGTGTCACTTTGCCTTGTTCTTGCTAAATGTAGAACAAAACTCCCAGGTGCTTGTTTGGTTGAAATGCGAGAATATGTGTTTGAATCAGGATGATTAAAAGTAAATGTTGAGCCTAATATATCAGGCATTTTTCCAGGGTTGACTCTTATCCAAAAGAGGGATCCAACAGCGCCAGATGAATGTCGTGTGCAAGATAGAGTCACATTTTCTCCAACAGCAACAGTTGTTATCACAAAGTTCTCAGCATCTGCACATCAAAAAAGCACATTTACACAATATGATAATTAATAAACCCATTATTATACATCTTTTGCTAGATAAAGAAAATACAACATTTTCTGACCTGTCTGCACATACTTACACTCAACTTGGAGCATCAGCAGGATGAAAAAGACAGCGTACATATCGAGGGCGTTTAACAACTCAATGCTGCAGTTAATTTTGTTTACTATATAGGACGAATTCTTAATTTGGTAATATAAAATGGGAGGGAACAATTTCTTAGACATCTGATTGGCCTATTCAAATGTCGTGTAGCTACCCCAGTGGAAAGAGGGTAACCAAAACTTTCCAGCTTAAACATGAGACAACTCCAGCAAAGAGCTTTCTCAACAGGTGTTGGTGAGTTAAAAAATCTGATATTACACAATATCAGATCGTATTATACAATCTGACATGTAATAAGTTATACGGATTACAATGAGATAAATTTAAGAATGAGATTAAATTTATCTTATTCTTAATTTAATCAGATTAAATTAAGAATTCAAAAAGCAAAACAAACCCATTATTATACATCTTTTGGTTGAAAGATGTATAAAAGATGAAAATAGAATAATACTGGACATGGCTCTGAATTCCCGAAGGACATCAGCAGGTTTGTAAAAAAAACCTGGTGCTATTTTAATAAGTTTAAAGTACTTTGTGGAGAAGTAAAAGTTTTACTTGTAAATAATTTTCTGTTCTCTTTTTAGGGATATAGTGTCTTCTGAGAACCCCAGATGTTTTGGTTTTGTAAAGGTGAGATTGCTTTTGATACAATAAGTACATCGTTAAAAGAGTACAGCTGAAATCTGAATTAAATTGGCTAACCAGTGTTAAAATGCCTGCATTCTTAAACTCACTATGTAAACTTTTACAAAGCTTTTCAAATTACCTAAATCTGTGCAAATACACTCAAGTTTGTTTTATATTTCTGCACTTGCACAGATTTGCGAATGCACTCACATGTGCATGTGATGGACAACTGGATGGAAGAAAAATTGCCTACATTAAATTTATTATCAGTGCATTAAATTAATATCAGTGTCCTGACCTGCAGAGAAGAACAAAGAATTGTTGGAGTGCCAAGGAGTAGTCCAACAGAATGGTTTTCATAAGTGGAACATTAGTACTTACTAATCTAAGCGCTAAATAACATTAGTGCTTAAATGAATAAACAAAGTTTAAAATGTATATTTACTGTCTGTGTGTATGTAAAAACATAATTCAAATTTGCTTTGGACTTATGCAGTGTATCTATGAATACTTTAATCCATAGCTGAGTGAATGCGTGTGCATGTTTGAGTTTGTGAACATACATGTGCAGATAATGATTTTCCAGACAAATGTTCAGTAGTGGGTGTAAGGAGCCAAGGACCCTGGAACCTGAGGCAGACATGGAGGAGATCAGAGACTCAAACATCCAGAGGCCCCTAAGAGCCCCGGGACGACCACCACAGGAGCAACCATGTCCGTGTCCTAGAGAAGAGCAGAAGAGAGTCCTGGGGGACCACCCAACATCCACAGTGCAGAAAGCTGGAGGTTTTCATGAAAACACCTCAGTATCTCTTTAAAAAGGCTACATGGATATTCAACCTGATTCAAGCATCAAGAAAAAAACAAATTTTTTGACCCAATCTTTCCTCCTGACAATCTTAAGGACACTCTAATTTTCATGATGGCTTCATCAGCACAGCTCCACCCTTAAGTCTGGGATATTCAACATATTGGATTGTCTTGTTCCAGTATAATATTGCACATTTCCCTGAGGACAAATGATCACACAGGCTGTGATCATTTGTCCAATCAGAAAGTGAAGTGATGGAAACAGAGCAGAATCCAAAGGAACCTCATAACAACCCACCTCCATGTCAAACTGTTGCTTTTATGTCCTGGTTTGTTTTTACTTGTTTCTCTTTATTTTATAGTTCAGTCCTTCTCAGTGTTTGTAGTTATGTGTATTTCTTGTCTCTAGTGATTCTGTCACTCTAGTTTAATTATGTTTCTTAGGTCTTGCTGTTCCTTGGTGTTAGATTCATTTCCTAGTCCCTTGTGGACTCTCGCTCACCCTCATTTTTCTCTCTCTCCCCTCACACCTGCAACCCATTAGCTCATCAGTCCAGGTCTTGCTCAGCATTCACCCTCCAGTATTTAAACCTTTCTGCTCCTCACACTTCTTGCTGGCTCCTCCTGTTAAACGCCATTATTCCCTGTTTTCTCTGATGGCTTTTTGGTTCCTGGGTTATGTGTTTTTTTTTTTTGCTTCTCTGTTTCTCTATAATTTTTGTATGTTTTTTGCTTTTCCCTTTTTGTTAAATCTACAACTTCAATGTTTGGGTCCTCATCAACAACACTCGCCATGACAATAGCAAAGCCTTTTCATTTTTATTGTTTTCTACTCCACAAACTATCACCATATCTTCTTCCTTGTCAGCCATGTTTGTTTACTCTGAATTAACTTTTGATCTCAAGGGGTTTTGGGATTTGTTTTTTGGCAGTGACACTTGTTTGTGTGTGTTGTATTTGCCCTTTGTCTGCACACCACACACTGTAGGAATATTGTATCTGTGATTTCTAATTGCCATGTGTTGAGTTACTCAGGTTGTGAGAATTTAAAATGTTAAAATCTTGTGTGAACCAGGCATTAGTCAACTCAGACAAGAAAATGTGGGCTTTAAGCAGATGTCCATAGAAATATCTAGCAGACTCTTGTGGATTTTACAGATAGAGAAAATTACATCAGACAGGCTTCTCAGTAAAGCAGACAGCAAGGCCGGCCAGGCAGCGTGAACCACTCATTACTGTTTAACAAGTGGCAGATTCTGACCGTGGTTGTTCCAGAAACATTAAGAATGTTATCTTTAACATTTTGAGAAACATCTCAACCAGCTGTGACCTAAAGTTTGTTACGAAGAAATACTTGTTTTGTTTTTTTCAAATAATTCTTGAGAACTGGTCTGTGAGTCATGAAAAACTTCAAGACGAGTGGAGTAAGTTGAGAAAAGCAGGGAAGAAGGCATCAGGACGTCTGATTGCCCAACAAGTGCCAGAGCTCTCTTAAAAAATAAAAAAATATGTCTGCCAGAACTGAATATCTGGCAGAATATTAAAAACCTTGAACAACAACAATGAGAACTGACTAACTGACTGAGTATATATATTAAACTATATATTATATAGTTTAATATATATGAAACTATATTCTTTGAGTATTTGACGATCTGGAAGATAATTATTCAAGAAAAAAAAGAGATATGAGTCGTGCTGTGCTAACAGTGAGTCATCCTTATACAATCCCCCAGTGAGGTTGCTTTTTATCTTATGTACTGGGCTCACTCACTGTATCGCTCAATAACCCTGCCATAAATAAAATGTCTAACTTCATAAAGTTTTTCACACACAATTAAATGTTAGTCTCTGCATCTTTCTGCATTGTGTTACAATGCAGACACTGTAAATAACAAGGATTTTAAAATACTACAAACCACAGAAAGACAAAAAGAATCACCCTTATTTCTTGACGTAAAGGTTCGTGTCCAGCACCCTAGAGTTAGTTTATCTGGTTAACTAATAGGGGTTTGTGGCCTAGTAGTTAGAGAGACCTAATTTAGGAAGAAAATACTTTGAACCACAATCAGTGAAGTGGTTAGCCCACTAAAACACCTCAAGAAACAGCTCATGATAATCTATTGGTGTTTGGTAGAACACATCAAACAGTCCCAGCAGCACAAAAATAAGTCAAGATGCAAAAAAAAGTCCTAGATCGTTTCGTCTTCCATTGTCTAGTTCATGGACATACTAACACACTTAAATGCCAATTGGTTAATTTTGGACTTAGTACTTTTTTTCTTCCAAAGAGTGAGCATGTTTTCTGAAAAATATCTTATATAGGCTAATTCATTTTTGTTGTTGATTTTATGAACTAATTGATGTTTTAGATTAAGGTTCTCATGGTGAAACACCTCCATGTGAGATTTAATGTAATAAACTGCACATTATTTACACCAGATATTAGTGTTAAAAGATTTAAGAAGCCCAAAGTTCTGTCCACGTTACATGAAAGAAGTACTTTTCTTGAGTTTTTTCTCCTGTAGACATTACCGGCAACCATTTGAGCTTCATTATCTGCCAAAATCTTTGCTGATCTTTGCAATAATTGGAAACTTCTAGCTTCTAAAAGCCTAAGGCTGTAAAAAAGTTATTGAATTAAAATGTGTATCTCTGATAATCAACTACAAAATCCACTTTAGCTTTAGAGTGAAATGTGTGGCACGTCATCACTGAGTTCACACATCCTCCCACTCTAAGCAAGACAGTGAATGTGAAACTCTGAATGGCCATTATAAGCCATCTCTGGGTCTCGATCTGGAAACAACCATTGTACCACCTGTCATCAAATTCACCACTGTTTTAGTATAAAATTCTCAAAACAAGACAGAATGATATAGTGTAACATAATACACACAATCTGTAAAAGTAATTATTATTTATTAAGCTGTTTTAGTCAAACTTAAAAGAAATGGAGGGTTTTTATGCCTCCCCCACTTCTTGTCACCTTGCACATCCTGTTGAAGCTGAGAGGCACGTCTGATCTGAGTAAACAACCTTTGTGGTCGGTCAAAGGCCTGAGCAGTGCTTCACCACAGTCTGTTTGTCACGGGAAATGCAGCATGCGGCTTTGACATGCAGAATGCAACTACAAAGGCCTGCTATCGTACAGTTGTTGATCTTTTTTAAGAACTAAACATCACATCCAAGTTTAAAAGTACACAATGTTCTTGATATAATGTTTAACTTTTAAAAAGGAAGCTACAAATGAGGTTCTTTTAGATTTTCAAACCCATAAGTAGGAAGTTATTGTGCAGAAGAATAGATGGCAATACAACAAAAGCTTTTTTTTTTACTTTAAGTCTCTGTCTTTCTTCCCTAAAATGAATCTTTACAATGAAGCATCGTCATATTTTATTTAATAAGTTGAATTTTCAAGATCTCCAACAGGCTGAATTTAAAACAGCATTTAAGTAAGTTGGATTCAATGCCTCTTCTTCATCTTCATCACAATTGTTTGCTTATGTATGTACTACCAAATGTGCAGAATTCAAAGCAGGTTGGAGGTGGGGTCAGTCAGGGCATTGATTCAGAGACGAAAAGGGAAAATGTTGTGGGGTCCCACAGAGTCATCCCTGCCTTGGGTGTCCTACTACACTGCAGTTTCATGATCTCTGTCTGGGTGGTTGCAGGAGTTTTTAACAACAAAAGTGCAGAATTAAATTATTTTTGTGCTTTGAATACAGAAAAGTGCCCAGCAAGGTTATTGCACAGAACGCTTAGTTCAACAGCAAAATGCACATTTTGGATCACAGTGGCCCAGACTTGGTTTGTTAGTCCTTAGCAACATGAAACGTTTCCTTTCTGCTTCACTCAAACAACTTGAGTGTGCCTATCTTGAATTGGAAGCACATGTTGCAGTGCATATAGATAAGATAATGCATGTTGCAAGATTACAAGTCAAACTTGGGAAAATTAATGGCAACTTATAATATACAGTAGTAATATACATGTGACATTGTCTCACAGGCTTGATACATAGACCTTATACTTGACATATCTGTCTTTAGTGAGTCCAGAATTAGTCAAAACCCTCAAAAAGAACCTTTTTAAGAAAAAAAAAAGAATATATGATATATATATATATATATATATATATATATATATATGTATATATATATATATATATATATATATATTATATATATATATATATATGTTAAACTCAGAGGTACAAATAGAGCAAATATTGGTGCAATATATCTTGATTTTGAAATTTCATGTGAGATCCTTGTGCATTACAGTGATCCAGCCATTTTCTTCCACGTTTATCCCACGAAGGTTTCTGGTGCCTATCTCCAGCGGTCAACAGATAAGAGGCAGGGTACAACCTGGACAGGTCGCCAGTCCATCGCAGGGCCATTACAGTGATTTTGTATCAAAATAAAAATAAAGTAAATCAGAAATTCCTGTATGTAGTCACTAGGTAAGAGTTTTTCCTCTTAGTCTTGCTTCCTAATCTGAATAAGATCTGTCTGAATAATATTGTGCAGATTTTGAGATTCTGATACTTTGATTTGTAGTCAGTGGGTGTTTCTGAGAGAGATATATCTAGAAGAATAATGCTGAGTGAATCTCAAAGAGACTCCTATGATCCAGCAACACTACTACAAATAAATTATTAGATGGATACAATCTTCAGCTTTTACAAACACCTCCATCTCCCATATTTGAGTTCAGTAAAAAAAAAATGCTGTGTGTACCCCAAGACTGCAGGTGGTAATAACTCTGACATTACTAACATGTGACAGAAAACAAAGACTGCACGGCACCCAGAATGCATCCTCGACTCTCTGAGACATGACAGTGGCAGCATCATGACCTTTTACATAGCAGGGACTGTATGGTACATACAGGGAAATCCTGAAGCTGACAAAAGCAGCAAAAGACTTGAGAACTAGGCTGGAAGTTCACCTTTCAGTGATAAAGTTACAGCTACAAGTACAGTAAAGGATTTCGATTAACATAGGTTAATGTGTTAAAATAGATGTGCAAAAATCAGCCAATAGACTAAAAGACTTAAAGCCATAAATGCAACACAAGTGGGTCTAAAGAGTATCAACTCAGGGCGACTTAGTATAAACATACACTGTTATCAATTATGTTTTGTAAATTATTTTGAAAACTTTATCATGTTTCTTTTGCTGTACAATATTTGCTGCAATTCATCAAATAACCCTCTCAAAACATACATTGAGATTTGTGGCTGTAATCTAGCAGAAATTGTGAAATGGTTCCTGGTGTTTGAACTGTAGGCGGAAATTCATCTACCTATCAACCAATCACCTTGACTTCTACTTTGCAAAGCCTGATCATCTTAGACCAAAAGTTCCATTGGGTAGAAAGAGTTCAGTGGTGTAAACAAGACTTCTCCTCAAGATGCAGGGACTGGTTGCTTTGGTTCTTCTTAGTATTGCTTGTAAGTGCTCTTTATTTCTATTGGGACAATCACTTGCAGAAAAAATGAAAATTTGATTACTGTTTTTTGTTTTTGATCATATTTATTCTCTTCATTAGGTATTATAGAAACTGCAGAGGTTCCTCGTTTGATCTCGACAACTGAGAGAAAACGTGGAGATAATGTTACCTTTTCTTGTCACTCTCCTGAAGATCACAGATTCAGTCAGTGGTATAAACAGACTCCTGGAAAGATGATCCAAACAATGGCCACTGGAGTTTATGGAAAAATAACAGAAACTAAGACATTCAATAATATTCGTTTCCAATTTCGTAGAGAAAACAATGAGATGTCTCTTACCATACATTCTATTAAAAAAGAAGATGAAGCTGTATACTTCTGCCAAAGTGGAACAGAATTTCTACTAACTTTTCATAATGGATTCCTCTTGGTTGTGAAGGGTAATGTAAATGCTGTTATTTTCTCTGAAAACAATAACCCATCTATGAGTTTTCAAGTTCCATACTTCTGTGCATTAGTTTAACTTTACATGTTCTTTTTTTATTTATCTTGCGCAGACTGTAATCAACAGACATCTGTCTCTGTGGAACAAACTCCAGATGCAGCAGTAGTCCAGCCAGGAGATACCACGAATCTCCAGTGTTCCCTTTTTTCAGCAAACAATGAAACAATACCTGAGTGTCCTGGACAAAACTTTGTTCACTGGTTCAAATCTGGATCTGGAAGCTCTTATCCAAGTATCATTTACACTGCAAGGAATAGCACAGACGATGAAGCGAAGAAAAGCTGTGTCTACCACCTCTCAAAAACATTAGAAAACTCCTCTGATTTTGGAACTTACTACTGTGCTGTAGCTATTTGTGGAGAAATACTCCTCGGTGATGGAAGTAAACTGGAAACCGGTATGTATTTGCATTGTGTGCTCAATTTGTTTATACATTCCTGTCTTAAATATTATTGCTTTACAAAATAAACATTTAGCTTCTATTACCAGACAATAATCTTGATAAGTTTGACATAATTAATAGAATATTAATTTGTTTATTTTTTGTCTAAGATGCCAAGCATGTCTAAGCATTATTTTTCTTTAAGAACAGAACAAGACTCAAGTGTTCTTGTACTTGGAGGACTGTTGGGCTGTTGCATGATTGTGATTATCAGCCTTATTTTCTACATAATTGGAAGGAGAGTTTCCGACAGTTCCCAAGGTGAACATTTTAACTTTTTATATCAACATTACTAAACAAAAATTGGTACTTATCTATGAGTTTGTTACATGTTATTTCACAAAGCATCCAGTCTAATAAGGTATTAGATGGATGCTTATTTTGATTTTTTAAAGCTACATTGTTTGGACTGTCAGCAACAACAAATTGAATTAATTTTTGAGATTATCAGGGGAAATTTGTATACCACCAAGAAGAAAATATTGTCTGGAAAAAGTTTTGTATTTGAATCCTAGAGTTTTCTAATGTCTGCACATATGTAGTCGGTATATCACTATGGTTTCACTTTTTTTTCCTCATGCTTTTTAAAAGATAACAAATAATTTATTTTTCTTTTATCAACAGGGATAAGAGGATCACATCATGCTGAATATGAAACTTCAACTACATATCAAGCAACGAACTTGGTAAATTTAAATTCATTATTCACAGTATAGTTAATCTGGATGTTCAGGCAGTGCTCAAAATGAGCAATTTTTCCTTCAGTGTACCTGACATAAAACATGTTTGCCTCTAAATGTTTTATGTAGTTTTTTTATTTGTTCTAAAGTAAGAGTCAATTGTTAAATTAAAGTAGAAAATGCATGATGATGACCTGCAAACATGCATCAGCTGTAAAATGCCAATGGTGGTCAGTGCATTTTTAATATAATTTCAGCAATACCACAGAATTTCATTTTTGTTTTGTAAAAATGGTGTGTTCACATTAGACAGAAAACATTATAGAGAATCGAGGCAGTAAAACCACTACAAAATTTTAGCAGTTAAAGTGTATTTTAACAGTCTAATGTAAAACTTTATTTCAATTTTATTGATATTACAAAATGAGACCATGGAACCTTCCAACATTTTTTTTTAAAGTTGACTAATCTGTTCTTATTGTTGTATAAATTTTGTCATTAATAAACAATATATTATATATTTACAGGGTAAAGAAGAGAATATGACCTATGCAGAGGCACTGAATTTCCCTGCAGCAAATGTGAGAAACTGCAAGAAAGTGACCACAGAATGTTTGTATTCATCAGTCAAAGCAAATTCACAAAAACAGCAGCAGCTCTGATTAGAACTGCAGGATTTGCACCAGTCCCCCAAAAACAGGACCAGGATTAGTCAAGCATTTTTGGTACAATCCTTAAAGAATTTAAAGATGTTTGTCTCTATTTCTATCCGAGTGCAAGATATTTCATGGCTGTTCATGTCAGCTTCCTACTTTCTGGATATTTCCATTCTTGTATTTAAGACCTTCAGCTCATTGAAAACAAATATTGTAGTCATCACTTGGTGTTAATAAAGTGTAGCATGTTTTTGAAAGAGGACAGTTTTTCAGTAAATGTCTGGGAAACTCATGGTCTTTAAAAAAAATAATAAACATGTAGAAAGTTCTGATTCAACAATTACAAATATATATATCAATTTCAAAGATGTTTTCATGATGTAAAACTGATTAAATACTGGAATTAGAAAATGTTGTGTTTGTTTTTTGTCCAAACCATTTAAACTTTTAAATATTGGTTTTAGGGCTGATTCAAAGAGAAGACGTCAGTATTTTGTCATTCTATCGTAACTTTAACATGACACTGACATAATATAAGAGACTGCAGCAAAAATTAACATGATAGACTTCATCTTCTCTCACAGATTGTTTAAAATCCACCACAATGCTCTTCTATTACAACATAAGTGATATGTAAAGTATAAATGACAATTTTATAATCAAGTGCACCACAAGTTTTGATAAATTCACTTCTTCAAACTGTGTATGTCTAATTCCATCATGTAATAAAAATAACTTCTCTGGGTTTCAATTTGAAGCCAGTTTCTTAAAATATTAAGCCTTTAAATAAAATTTTACATTTATTTGTTCTTATCTAACAAATGTCAGACAATCTGGTAATAACTTCACTGAATGTATACCAGAGGTTTTTCTACAAATAAATCTCAGCTCTGGATTTATAAAACAAATATGCAATTAAATGTAATGTAGATTATCTCTACTCACTGTTCATGTGTTTGCCAGAATTTTTTTCTATAAATATGCTATTTGTTTTTGTAAAATTCTTCTTGTTTCTTTGTCATAGAGTTTTAAAATGTTTTGATATTAAAGTATACTGCGCATGTATTTTCTTTACCTTGTGTGAATTTCTGAGTTTGTAATATTTCTTTTGGGTAAAAGTCTTTGGAAAACAACTTGGGTGTGTCTCTTTCAGTCTGCATAATTTTAGGAGCTATGCTAAACAACAAGTTGTTCAGACACACACTGCAAAAACATAAAATCTCAGCAAATGTTTTTGGTTTAGTTTCTTTTTTAAATATTGTACTACATTTTAACTAGGGCAGAACTGCCCTAACAGCTAATAGTAACCTTTTAGTTAGTTCACCCACTTTCTCAGAAGGAAAGTGGGTGATGATGCAAATGGCCTTATGAGAAGAAAATCTCCAAAGAGACTTGACATTGTGACATTGTTGCGATCATCATCAGATCTTCCAAAGCACTTGGTTCCACAGGAGAAGTTCTGCCATGAGTGTTCAGCCAGAGTAATTCTTTCTGAACTGATTGACATTTCTAGAAAAGCCAAGATCATCACAATTACTGAAATAATATTAATGTATTATTTTAGCATCCTAGTGGCTTCTGTCATGGTGGCTTGTATGGTGAGCTTATGCCACACCCCTCTGCTCTTGCTTTTCAAAACCAAACCTATCCTTTTTTCAGATCAATGTCCTGTTATTAGCTGTTTCTCACAAAAGCATTACTTAAGCTGACTTATGTCTGCAGTGTGTATATAATGTCTGTTTGGGCAAGGTGTGTGGGCCAGAAAGAAATTCCAAGTCAGACGACTTAACCTATAAAAACCAAATAAAATCAAAAGCCATAATTTGTTATTCACTGGAAATCAGATAACGGTTTGTTATCCAATTTCTTATTTTGGTTTAGTAAACAAAAACAAAAAAAGCTAATGTGTTTGTGTTTTTCTTTTTGCTTCAAGCATAAAAACAAACTGCTCTTCTGATGAGTGGGAGGAGCTTAATTTTTTCAATTAAGCTCTTCGTTATGATATGGTGACAGTTTAATGAATACATAAAAAAACATTTTTAAAATGTTACACAGATTTGACATAAAGCCCATGGTAAATGGACACAGAGCAATAACAATATCTTTAGCACCGCAAAATCTCTTCTGTTAAAGTCGTAATCAGGCTTTAAATCCACCAGATAATGTTCAGGTTTCAATCAGGTTTATTTGTATAGCACATTTCAGCAACAAGGCTTAAAGTGCTTTAATCCTAAACACACATGCACACCAGAAATACAAAGTTGTAGAGCACACAGTTAACAATTGTCAAGTGCCATCGTTACACACAATTTGTCATTACTGGTGCAGTCAAAAGCAAAGACAAAAAAAAAAGACTACAGGTGCAGTGTCTGCATTTTGTCTATCAGTGCTTGTTTGGTTTCAAAACTAGAACATCTGGCCTGCACCGTTTTGGAAGGAGGACAACTGTCCTACTGAAATATGTTTCATTTTCTATCACAATGCTAGGTGGAATAGTTGCCTTGTTTCTTCTAAGTGCAGTGTGTAAGTCCAGTTATTCATATTTTATTAATGCTTTGTAAAAATCTTTGTGTGAAAGCAAAAATGTTTTTTTCTAAGTATGAAAGTTTAAACATTATTTAGTTAACGTTTTCTCTGAGGACTTTTGGTCTTAGTTCATGTGTAACTTCTCTCTTTCTCTCTTTCTGCTTTTGCAGTGATTCCAACTCTTGAGGTTTCTCTCAATATTCCTCTAACTGAAGCTGCACTCGGTGAAAATGTAACTCTGTCATGTAATGTCACTGGGTATGAGAGCGGATTGTTTTACTGGTATAAGATAAATTGTGAAGACATGATCCAAACAGTTGCTCAAGGGTATTTCAAAAAAGTAAACCTTGACGCACCATTTAATATCTTAAGATTTGATATCCAAACTGTGGGCAATGTGTATTCACTCATCATAAGAAACATCCAAAAGGAAGATGAAGGAACATACTTATGTCAGGCAGGAGAAGCATACAGGATGGCATTCGTTGACGGCACAAAGCTGGCAGTGAAACAGTATGATGTGGAACCGTCTCAAGAGACTCTGTTTGGCAACAGAACTACAGCTGAAACAAGTATGTATAATGTTATATAATGTAAGTAATTCTATAAAAAATGTGTTTTAAATGAAAAATAAAATGAATCATTAATTGTTAAACATCTTCAACATTAAAACTTAAAGAAAGAGATATGTGGACATTTGAAATTTGAGTAATTTATCTCAAATGTCAAAATTACTTAAATTCTAGTTTATGTTAATATAAGCAGAACTTATGTTAGTGATAATGTAATTTGATATTAGTTGTTAGATAAAAAAAAGGTTGTTAATTGTCCTAACATTTTCTGTTTCCAGGAAGAACCTGGGATCCGACTGTCATTGTGCTGTGTGTGCTGTGTGTTTTATGTGTGATTGTAATTGCTATCCTTGCATTTTTGAGAGACTGAATGAAATCTAACTGGAAATATACGTTTTATTAAAGTTTTTGTATTTTTGTTTTTGTCTGTAGAGCGTTTTGTTTTAGGGAGAATACCTATTCACTCATTAACTAGTTGATGGTTTTTTCATTTAGGTGGTTTTGTTGTCTATGTTGTAGAATGTAATAAAAAATTATTAAACAGAAAATACTTCAGATACCTGGAATTTTCAAATATTCAGCTTTTATCTACATATTCTGGAAAACTTTGCATCTTTTAATAATCTGTGGAAAATGCTCATTGATATTACAGCAATTCTTTATTATTATTGACGTGCTGTTTCTATTAGTATTTTGACAATTCATGTTTAATGACAAGTACCAAGCTTTAAAGGAAGAATGGCTCAGAATCATGAGTGTGGCGCCTTGTTGCTGTTGAAAATGTTTGACCAGATAGGGTTTGTCAAGATCCAAATAGGGATGAAAATGTTTTATTAAATACTGTGAAAATGAAGTGTGTTCATCCATGTACTGTGAGTCTTTTCATTCCTGTGTTTTCATCTGCTTATTGACTTGTAACTACCTTCTTCTATTCACTACAATATTATACTAAATGAGATTTAGATAAAACTTATTATCTAAGTCAAATTTATATTTGTAATTTCAGGTGGTACATATTCATGCACCCATACAAATAATCCCAAAGATAAATGGTCATGCAAACACAGTTTTTTATTCTGATAATGAAACCTCTCTACTTTGATGCCATAAGCAAGTATTATCCATCAGTAGATCAAAGCTGCCTTGACACATGTTGGCTAAATTTGTTCATTTTCAGGCCTAATGATCCAGGAATCCCTCCGCTGCTGAAATAATCATCCACTTGGGACCTTAAGGTCCTATGGGAAGTGTTTTAATATATCTTTGTGTCTATATAAACTGCTGAATGTCAAAAACAAGAAGTTTAGAGAGAAAGAAAAACAACATGCAACAGCTTGTGCCACGTCTGCATTTCCGCCAGTCAAGTATAAAAACTAGAACATCTTGTATATCTTGACTTTGATCAGAAGGTTGCTGTTCAAATAAATGGTGCTCCGTTTTCTATCAAAATGCTTAGAGGACAGGCTGCCGTCATTCTTCTGCGCATGGTTTGTAAGTTCAATTATTTTTCTTTCTCATTTTGTTCATACCAAGTATAGGAACATGTAAGTGCTGAAGTAATCAATACATAGAATAAGATTTAATAACATTTACAGTTTTATCCCTCTTTTTTGATTTCATTGCTGCTTTGTAATGATTATAATTTCTTTCTCTCTTGCTTCTTTAGCTGTGTTTCAAACCATCAGGTTTTCTCATCAGATCGCTCAAATAGGAGCTTCACTTGGTGACACTGTGACTTTGACATGCAACGTTACTGGCCATAAAAATGTGTCCATTTACTGGTACAAGGTGAATTATGGAGATATAATTCAGATAATTGCAAGAAGAGGGCTTTACAGAGTAACACTGGAAGCAGAGTTTGCCAGCCCAAAATACAGTATTATGAAAGCAGGACAAGTTTATTGTTTCACTATACGAAATGTTTGCAAAGAGGATGAAGCTACATATATGTGCCACGCTATTGCAGCAAACAGACTCACATTCATAAACGGCACACATTTGGCTGTGAATGGTAAGAAATATTCATTTACTTCTGAAAACTGTATTTGAGTGAAAAAATGTATAAACTATGTTAATTATTTGTTCTTTAATCACTCAGGCCACAAAAACAAAAAGTCTGTGTACGTGGAACAAATATCAGAAACAACATCTGTCCCGGTTGGCACAGAAATAACTTTGGAGTGTACACTGATGTTAGAGAGAAATAAAGTTACAGATCGTTGTGCAGCTGAGCACAGTGTGTTCTGGTTTAAAGCTGGTTCACAATCCGATCCAGGAATGATGTACGCTGCTAGGAACATCTGTGACACAGAAGCAGGAAGGAGCTGCAGCTACAGACTCTCCAAAACTATACTTAAACCCTCGGATACTGGGATTTACCACTGTGCTGTTGTGACGTGTGGAGAGATCCTGTTTGGAGAAGGAACTAAAGTGGAATTAGGTAGGTGGTAAAATTCGTAAACTTAAGTAACAGTGTTCAGTTAAAATGAAAAAAATACTTCTACATTTTCATTGCTTGACAACTCAAATGTCTCCTGAAGACACTTAAAAAATTTACAGATGCAAAAGTTTACTAGCTAATTATACATATTTTGTCTCTTCTCAGAAGAAAAGTGGGATCCTCTTGTCACTGGACTCGCTGTGTTGTTGGGTCTTTGTGTGATTGTCATTGCTTGCCTAATTTTCTCAAGAAACTGAACGTAAGGTAATTCCTACTTGCAATTTAAATAACTTGCAGTTTTTCTGTTTTTATTTGTTTTATTCAGTTATAAATTATAAAACAAAGCACTTGTTCAAACCAAAAGGGTCCAATAGATCAGCTGTTTTAAATCTCTAGCATTTTTTTTATGCAAATTATTTCTCTTTTTACTCATTTTGACATTTTTAATCAAAACTTAGAATGTTTTGCTCCAGTTATGTAGCTTTATGTGAAATAACAGCAAATGTAAATTTGTCACTTTCTCTCCACATATATTTCTGTTTCTGTTTTAAATTCAGTAAATGTGATCCATGGAAACACATCTCACCTTTTAAAGCAATTTACTTCCAAATTTGCTTCCCTGCAAACACTGTTACAACATAATGCAATATACTATATGAACTGTAAACAATATGCAGAAAAAAGATACATGCTGTGCTATAAACTTTTGTTTTTCTAATTATGTTGTTTGTCTTATTTTAAATTTTAGTCCAAATGCCAAGTGAGATTGTGCAATGAAGCAAATCTTTTCGAAGATCACGACAAAAACTTCAGAAGCACAGGATCGACAAAGACACTGTTGTTTCCACTTCACCAGTAGGGAAGTTTGTTTGTGCGTTTTCCTGTGTTTACTTGAAGCTTCTCTCCAACAGGGTGAGTGGAGAGACAGTCTAGACTTTTATTGGGAATGTGAGGCTGCAGTCCAAGACAATGAAGAAGTGAAAAATCAGAAAAACAAGTTTGACATCAATTCGTATTTTGCTTCCAATTAGAAGAAACAAGTCTGAAAGCCTGTTTTTTTTGTTTAAACATCTTGATCTGAAGAAAAGATATGTGAAACCTTCTATTTTCAAAGATTGTAGTTTCCACAAAACTAAAATATTATTTTTATGAGTTTTGTTAATGTTTCTGAAGGGTTTGCTTTGAGTTAATGTATTTGATTTGATTAAGCAACACAGCAGCACAATTTCAGTTAAAGCGATTTTCAATGTATAATGTTTCTTTAATGTATGGTGAAATTTGAAATAGTTTACTTAATGTAGTTTTAGGTAACGTAACAAGTTTTGAAATACTTAAAAATTCATTGTCCTATACACTTCCTATATCACAACTCAGTTCAATTGTTACAAATATTAGTCATAAATAAATGGTTACATGTTTTATGGATCATAGTAAGGCTCCTTTTAACATTATATATATTTAAGCTATCATTAAGAAATGACAGCTTGTTTCACACATTACAATAAGGCTCCCTGTTGGCATTTATAAATGGTTATTATTCATAAATAAATTGTTATGCTGTACACTTTGCAACAAGACTCCTTTTGGCATTCAATAATGTTTAATTGTCAAAATGCTATTAAACATGGTTTTATACTTTAAAACAAGCACCCCTTTGTGAGTTGTTCCTACTTATAATGCAGTGATGAAGTACAAATATTATATGCTAAAGAATTAGATTTAGAAAGCAACTTAGTCTGAAATGTTTAATATAACAACAATGAAATATATAAGTGAACAGATTTGTCTCACTTTTTAGTAAGAAACCACTGGGTTTTGGGGGGTTTTCTGACCCTTAATGAACAACCTATTATTAATCATTAATAAAGTTTTTATAGTGGAACTAATAACATTTCTATAAACTATTTATTATCGGTCTATAAAGGACCCTTATTGTAAAGCAGTACCAGTTTGGTGGCCAGATGAAGGACAATGATACCACGGTCATTATACTATCTTTTGACACTTTTGACATTGTGTGCGGGTGCAAAGTCCTGCTGAAAAATTAAATTGGGATCTCCATAATTGTTTGCATTAGGAGGAAAAAAATTCCCTGTTTAAAAACATTGGGTTGAATTTCCTGAAAAGAAGGCAGGTACTCTTGGTAAACCTACCCAACTCTGTGATGCTCATGGTTTTGGGTTTTGTCTGAGGAGCTCTGGTGAGTTTTAGTGAACCTGATGACCTGGCAATCCAAGATCTACATTTTGTTTTGTTTCAAACCTCAATATAAATGTTATATAAAATTTAAAACCTTACCTGGCCTATTTCAATGTTCATTCTGAAGAAAAACTTTAATATCATTTGTGGAAAAGGTCACAAAAATACCTGTTTTTCTCTACAAAATAAATTCTGCTCAAGGGAGGATTGATACAAATCTGATTCTTTCAAGAGTATTTCAAACGTTTCAAGGCTGAAACATTAACAATCACAATATTTAATATTTTCTTATCAATATCACATTCTCCAAAGAAGACAAAGTATCACAATATATTAAATCATATTAGTTTTATTGGACTAATACATTGTGTTGAGAAATTGTCACAATTAAACTAAACCTGCACATAAAAAATTACCAGCCACTACACTACACTTTAACAGCACTTTAAATAGTTGTTATTATTATTCTATATTTCAAAACGGACAATGTGCATCACATAATATGCCAGAAATAGCCGAATAGTTTAGTTTTCATCAGTAGTCCCTCCAAAACTTTATAGTTGAATAAAGAGCATCATAACACTGAACATTAAAGCATGTTTGACCAACACATGCAGGCTATGACAACAAGCAGGCATTGCATTAGAGGGAGTGCACGCTCCACTTTTCAGCCAATCAGGATGATTTTCACTCTATAGACTTTGAATATATTGTGAGTAAACCTTCATTTGGGTAGTAAGGTCTCGGTTCTGCAATACAAATGCATTTTGCCACTATGATTAAAAAACTGACTGCTTTGATTCTTTGGACTGCAGCATGTAAGTAAACAGTCTCATGCAAAATAGTTTAAGCAATGAAACAGTTTATATGTATAGTATAGTGTCTCATTGCAGTTAATGCATGGCTTATATTTAACATTCATCTTCTTTTTCAGCCCTGAGTCAAACTAATGAAGTTCCTCATCAGATCCGTTTGGAACTGGTTGAAGTTGGCGGGAATGTTACTCTGTATTGTCCAGCTTCAAAGGCGCATCGCAAATTCTTCTACTGGTACAAGCAGCCGCTTGGACAGATGCTCCAGACAGTTTCTGAAGGAAGTGTGAACAAACAGAAACTGAGTGAACAATTTAACAACAGTCGCTTTAATTTATCAGCGGACGATATTCAGTTCTCTCTTACTATCAAGAATATCAGTAAAGAGGATGAAGCAACATACTTCTGTCAAAGTGGGACTGCTTATTTTCAGAGTTTTGCTGCAGGGATGTACTTGGCAGTAAACGGTAAGCTCTTGTTATTCAAAGAGATCCTTTTAGATCAGACAAGATTTTCATATTATAGTCTTTATTAACAATCTGTTTATTTTCATTGTTCATCCTAGATCATAACAGTCGAACACTGACTCATGTCAGACAAACTCCAGAGACAACATCAGTCCAGGAAGGGAAGACAGTTAATCTCCACTGTTCTCTTCTCTTCAACACCTCTGTAAACTCTGATCAATGTCCAGCTGAAAGCAATGTGTACTGGTTCAGAGTTGGATTCAGAGCCTCCCATTCAAGCTTTATTTACATTAACAAAAGCAGCTGTGATGCTCAGCAAAGGAGCTGTGACTTCCAGCTGTCCAAAACGATACAGAACCCGTCAGATACTGGAATTTACTACTGCGCTGTGATCACATGTGGGAAGATCCTGTTTGGAAAAGGAACTAAAGTAGAAACAAGTGTGTATAATAAATTATCCACTATAAATCACTAACTGAATTTTTTAGAGTTTTAATCTGCTCAACGCTTTGGGTCGGACTGAAACCTGCCCCAGCTGTCAATGAGCTAACCAAGATAACAAACCTTATACTGAAATTGGTATATTTTTCCTTTTGAAAATGTATCTCTTTTCATTCAAAACTTTGCATTTTAAATTCTGGGATACATAGTATGAACCTGTGTGTCATGTCATTAGTAAACAATCATTTCTCTCTACACTTTTTCTTTCTTCGTGCTAATAAATCCTAGTTTTACTTATATATTGCACTTGGAAAAAAAAATGTAATTACAAAGGAACTGCGTTAGATTATTTTAGTAATTAACAGCCTTAATCAATGCATTTTTAGTGTAAGTACACTAAACCAGGATAAGCAAGTAAAAAAATTACATGCTTATTAGGAATTTAGATAGATTATTTATTTATTTATCTGTCTTTTGTAAGGTAAACCTTTGGAACCTGTACTCATTGTCCTGAGTGTGCTGTTGGGCATGTGTGTGATTGTGATCGCAATTCTTGTATTCTCCAGAGATAAAAGGTAAGATCATTCTTTTGTTTATATGGTTGATTGCAAAACCATTCATTTCTGCTATAGTTCATATTTAACTATTCATCAAAACATTTTTTTGTAAATTATGGAACTTGATCTTCATCAACATTTTGACATCTGACTAATTTTACTAAATAAAACACATTGTAGTAACACAAGCATGTACAGATATTTATGCATTTGCTTACACAAAACCTTTTTTGTATTTTGACATTGAACAGCAACATTAGGCCAAATGAAATATGGTCTCTTATAAATGGTATATATTTGGTCTCCAGTTCTGATATTTCCTTGAACAATTGTTTTTAGGATGCAAATATGAATTTGCACCCAAGTTTCTCTACAGAGAAAGAAGAAAGAAAAGGAATATGATCGTCTATCAACAACTATGGATTGGAATAATGAGGAAGAAAATATCAGTTTTTGTTCATGTGTAAAATACCTAAAACATGTTTCTTGTAAGCTTTGTGTAATGTGCTAATGTTGCTTTGTAAAAAAAAGACATAGTCTGCTTAATTGTTGGAAGATATGTTTTTTTTTTGTTTTGTGAATTGGTGACCCTGTAAAGCATTAAATCAAACAAGCTGAATTTCCTCTTTGTTTTTAATTAGTCTTTTTTTATATCTGAACAATCTCATTATTTTTAACAGGTCAACGTGTTTGGAATGGTATGTATGCCAAATCTTTTGAATATTTATAACAAATATTGTAGAGAAACAGAGACTAATTATTTAAAATGAGTACAAATTACATTTCTAGCTGTAGCATTTCCAGCTTGTCGGGTTCGTAGTTCACAGCATGAATAGGGGTTCAAACCTGCTAATTAGTGCATATAATGAAGCAACAAAACTATAAAGTGTGCAATGCCTGTCATGCAAAAACGGATCTGCTCTCTTTTATATGGTATATGTGGTCTGCTTCCCAATTGACATGTTGCATTGATAAATATCTCTGCAACTCGTTCACGCAGAATATTTGTTACTAGTAACTATTGATGGCACAAGCTCAAGCGAATCAGAAGAACCCTGCTTTTTTTCCTTTCACAGTTCTCACTCTGAGTGGCTCTGCCCTGCTAATGACAGAACTTTGTTATGATTGGCAACATGACAGTCAAGTGGAGAATTCATCTGTAGACAGCACTGAGGAGGAAAGTGCAATGCAACCCATAAATAAGACTGACTTCCATAATGGAAGCAGCTTATGTCACAAAAGTCAGAATGTCTGCTTTTGTAACAGAACAAATACATACATTCAGGCAAGAAAAAGTCATTGGTGAGTGTAAAAAGATTTAGCACACTAAATATTTATATTTTCCAAGTTATGCTAAAACATGAGGCTACAGATTATGTTAAATTAAGAAGTTTCCCAGCCATGACACAAGAAAAAGAGCCAAACTTTTCAACATGACTAGTAGCCCAATAAGAGTAAGAAAAATTTAAAAAATTAACTAGTTTTAGTAATATTGCCTCACATATGAAGCATGTATTTTACATATGTGGCCCACTACAAACATTATGTGTGTACTAAGTGGAACTAGGTCCTATGTCGTGATCTACATATGTATATATGCTGTGGACTGTGGTCAAGCAGACATGTTGTGAAGATGTGGTTATCACGATGTCAGTGTTTTGGGATGTATTGTTTGGTTTCCTAGGTTTCATAAGTTTAATTTTCTGACAGATGTCAGGTTTTGTTTCTTGTTTAAATGTATCTAAGTAATCCAGCTCTATCTCCTCTGTTAATGTAGCTCATGTTTTTCACCTTTGTCCTCCTGATCAGTTATTCCCCACACCTGTTTCCTGTAATTAAGTTTGAGACATGTCTTTGTCTGGTGCAGGATTCTTATGCATCTCACCAGGTGTCGCCCATGTATTGCCTGATCATGCCAGAAAAACCAGAAATAAAACTGCAAAATGCCACACTGCCGTTCGTCTTTTGGCTCGTCTTTATTTCCAGAAACACCTTACCTGACAGTCCTGAAGTTATGGGATCAAATAAATGCTAAATAAAAGCACTCCTTGAGGTACCCCACACTTAATATTTTGCTTGATTTCTGTTCTCGTTTATAATCTGAACCAATTTGCACACACTACAGACCAATATAGCTATTTTCTCCCATATTTGCCAATATGTTGTAATAAATTACTGGACATTAAAGCAGCTTTTAAATCATAACCTTCAAGCTTATTAGAGGAGCTAATTCTTATCTTGGTTTGTAAGCAGGCTTAATCATTTTTTTCATGTCTTTTTGTGAAGTGGCCACCAGTTTTGTTGATGTGAGCAGCTGTGAACAAGTTCCAGATCCTATGAATGCAATTACTTTAATGGAAAAAGAGATTAGATGTACTGAAAGTGAACTGCCTCAAAAAATCAGGAAACAGCTGTAAAAATTACTTTTTTTAACCTTGTTAGATATGAGTTTCAACAACAAAAGAGCATTGCCATGTGAACATAAAGTTTAATCAGAGGTCCAGAAGTTATGTTCATGTATATAAAAAATATATATATTATTAATAATTATGTTATGAAAATATTTGAGGTACATTATGGCACAAATAATTAAGAAGATATTTATAATGGATGTATTTTCAGTGTAAATCTCAAGACTACTTTGAAATCTGCTGACAAAAATCCTACTTCAAATAATTTTTGGTAGAATTTTGGGTAATGCCCTAAATTTATTTATCTGTTAGTTTTCTATCAAAATTCACAAATTGCTTAGGATGTTTATGTTTTCTAGCAATTGCTTCCCCTCAGTTTTACTAAATTGAGTCATAGATTGGCTTATTTTCTGAGGGAGTGCACTTCTAACCTTTCAGCCAATCAGAACAATTTGCCTTTTGAATACATTGAAGACCTGAGACTAAACCTTCACTTAGAGAGGAAGGAATCCTCAGTGATAGACTAGTGTTTTTTGTTTATTTTATGGGGGCACAATGACCAAAAGACTGTCTGCTCTGGTTGTTCTCACTATAGCTTGTAAGTACCACTTTTACTCAGTATTCCTACTTGGTAGAAAACATATCAAGGAATGTTTTTGTTCAGTTGAGTTAAGTATTATAAAGTTATGTGATTGATCTCATTCAACAGTTTTAATTATATTTTCTCTCTTTATTTTAGCTTTTACTAAATTAAAGAGTTTCTCTACAGTTTAGTGTATCCTGACTAATTTTTAATTTTCCTCTGTTTTTAGCTCTGACTCAAACTAATGAGGTTCCTCATCAGATCCCTTGGGAAGTGGTTGAAGTTGGTGGGAATATTACTCTGCATTGTCCAGTTTCAAGCAAGGAAGGCGACTTCGTGTACTGGTACAAGCAGCCGCTTGGACATATGCTCCAGACAGTTGCTACATCAGTTTTAGGCGAAAGGAAACTGATTGGACAATTTAACAACAATCGTTTTAAATTTACAGCAGGAGATTCTCTTATTATCAAGGATATCAGTAAAGAGGATGAAGCATCATATTTCTGTCAAAGTGGGACTGCTTATTTTCAGAGTTTTGCCGGAGGGACCTACTTGGCCGTAAGACGGTAAGCTCTGTTACAACAAGCATCTCATTTTAGTCAGACAAGATTTCCATGTAATCGTCTAACAATCTTTTATTCTTATTGCACTCTAGATTGTAAAAGTCAAAAACTGACTCATGTCAGACAAACTCCAGAAACAACATCAGTCCAGGAGAGCGACACAGTTAATCTCCACTGTTCTCTTCTCCCCAGCAGTAGAGACAATACCAGTCATAATCCATCTGATTACATTGTGTACTGGTTCAGAGCTGGACTTGGAGAATCCCATCTGAACTTTATTTACACTCAGAAGAGCAACTATGATGCTTGTAATAGTAGCTGTGCCTTCCAGCTGTCCAAAACGATACAGAACTCCTCAGATACTGGAATATACTACTGCGCTGTGGTCACATGTGGAAAGATCCTGTTTGGAGAAGGAACTAAAGTAGAGATCAGTATGTATTATCAATTATATACATTTTGAAAAAAATATTTTTTATACCATGAGGTAATGTCCAAAAAAGTATCTTACCTGCTAAATACTCAAATTAAATACTCAATGGATTCAATTAATAAATATTTCAAAATTCAGTATGTTTTAGAAATACCTCATTTCTCTGAAAGATTACATACTGTAGTTGATATTTTACCATGCAGAGTTCATCTAAAAAGGAAAAGTTGATTACTTCAATTATCTGATTCCGACAATTTCTTGTTAAAAGTCTGACTAAATTTGAAATTCTGAAACATGGCTTTTCTTTTTCTAGTGTATTAGGACTTCTTGATCATATTAAAATTTATTTTATTGCTTGAAAGTAAAAACAAAATGCTCAAGACAAACAATTCCACTTTTTTACTCTTATGTACTCATGACTTCACACCTGGCTGATATGGTGTATTTATGTCCAACTTAATTTGCTCAACTTAATTAACTGAACATTAATTATGAACCATTTGATCTCAGAGTGTTTGCAATAACTCACTGTAATTATTACTAATATATATATACAACTAAAAGTCCCTTCTTTGTCTTTTTTGTTCTTTCAGGTTCACAATTCAAGCCAGCTGTTATTGTACTTAGTGTGCTGTTGGTGTGCTGTGTGACACTAATTATTTCTCTAATTATCTACATAAAACTAAAAGTTTTGGGACATTTTGAAGGTAGGCTTGTCATATACAGAACTCTAACAAAAACAAAGGTACATGAGATTTTCAATTATTTCAATCAGGGTATTCAAGGTTTGTTTAAATTCAAGCATATTCAAACGCATGTACTATTAGAACTATTTCAAGTGTCTATACAGTACGACGTATGTATTAATTTCTTTTCTCCTATTTTATGAACTTGTGCAATCATTTTGATACAATCTAAATTTTATATTCCACAGTTAAAGGTGTGGAATAGCTACTGTTCTTTTTTCCTTTAAGAACAGTAGCTGTAGTGGATGTGATTTAGTCTGACCTGATTCTCTCTGTGATAAAACTATGATCAGGAAATCAACAGCTGCATTAGTGTGAAGTAAGTTTATAATATTGTGAAACTTTAGAGAAGGGAAATATTTATCTGATCTGATAGTCTTTGCAGCTGAATTTATATTCGTTGTGGTAGAATACCAAGGATTAGTACTCTAGTCTATCACTGAGCTGTTTGACAGCATGTTCACATATACTGCGTTTTGCTAGATAGATCCGGGTTTTAATTATGAAAAAACCCACAGAGAAATGAATGTAGGATTTAGGATGTTTGGTTTTTGTCGTTTTTCACCATTTCTTTAAAAGGGACCTAAGATGTGACCCATGGCACCTTTTTTCTTTTTTTTTTCACATGGAGGCGAGTTACATTAGTGCTTCCTCTTTGTCAGAAGGCGGTTCACGAGTCTGCTTTCGTCTTTTGAAGAGATATTTGAAAACTACGCACGGTGGCCAGGTGTCAGAAAATCTTAACAAAAGCTGATTTTTATTAGTTTATTTAATCTAATATCAGGGAATATAACACATCGTAGCTATAGACTAAAATTATGATAGAACTCTTTAATGTGAGTTCTCTCACATTAAAGGCAATTCCACTTATTTAATGTGAGTTCTCTCACATTGAAGGCAATTCCACTTATTGAGAGAAAACATCAGAAAACTGCAAATTTGATGACTTGGAATGTCCCACAAACTGTCGTAGCAACACAAATACAGCTGTATTTCTAAGGGAATATTGAAATGCAAACAAATTCACACAATATGAATTTGTGTGTGCATGTTCTTGTTTACGTGTATTTATGTCTTTTTTTAATAATCAGATTAATATAATTTGGAAAACTGAAACAATGATTTGCTACAGATAAAATTTTACAAATCCAAAAAGAAAAAAAAATACCATTCACTTGTACATTCCCAGAGCACTACTTTGTGATAAACTCTAATGAAAGGCTGATTTACATTAGGGAATCTTAGTTTTAATCTTGGCTCATTCTAACAGATTTATTTCTGTTAACAGGGGCAAATACAGGCCTGTCTGGACGACAGAAGACATTGGGAAACCAACCAAGTGACACAGTAAGTTTGATTGCCAAATTGCACCAAATAAAACAATAACATACAATTGTTGTAATTTTTCACGGCACAGACAAGCTTTCCTGTCTGTGACAGGTGACGTGTCAAATTTACAGCTATTTTAAAATATTTAACATTTTCTACCTAATGGTATTAAGTTGTAAAATTAGTTTATACACCACAGTAGGGGTATTACTGATTAATTTTAATTGTAAACTTCATCGTGAGCAAGTGTGACTGTGTTATAAAGAAACTTTGGGTTACTACAGGGCACTGGTTACTGCACACCTTTTCCATTTTGTACCTTTATATTGTATTCATATCGTTTCTTATTAGGCCCAAGCAGCGAAGCTCTGGTGAAGGCCTATTGTAATCGCAAGATTTCTTTTTCTTTGTTTTTCTGATTATTTTTCCGTCATTTTGCAGGGCTGCTTGGGGCCTTTAACTTATTTGAAAACTCACCAAACTTGACTCAAAATTGCCCCCTAGGAAAAATTTCAATTGGACTGGATGGGGATTGAACCCATGACCGTAAGATTATTAGCAGCATGTTCTAACCCACTGAGCTAACCAGACCATACATAGTGTTGAGTTTTCATCAAATTATGAAAAACCTGCGGTGGCGAGATCGTAGGCGGTGGCAATAGTGTCAGCGGTGGCGATAGCGTCGCGAGCGTCGCCGGTGGCGGCCGGTGGCGAGAGCGTCGCCGGTGGCGAGACCGTCGGCGAGACCGTCGGCGGTGGCGCACGCTTCGCTGTTTGGGCCTCCAACGCCGCTTGCGGCTTTAATTTTGGTTGTTTCTTACTTGATGCTCCTGGGTACGAAACAATGTTTTCTACCTTGGAATTTGTTTTGATCAAGGATCGGTGATTTATACAATGTACCTGTGGTCTATTTCTACAAAATTTGCATTAATACAGTAGGTAACATCTAGGTCATTCACTGTTGCTTTAATGTGATTTAGACATTATGGACTTTTTTCTCATAAAATCAGATGATGGTATTTAGAGTCATCTGGCCCAAACATGGATCAGAACCAAGATAAATCAGAATGAATTGCATATTTCAATGCAATTGTACTGTAATTAAATTACAGTACATGTCCGATTGATACACTATCATCATAATTCAACAAAATACCTAACCAGAAAAAAAAGACATCACTCTATGGTATGTCTATGCATTTTGAAATGTTTTGTGTGAAGTAACAAAGTGGAAATAGGATGGGACAAAATGCCGATACTCAAAATGGGGGTATGAATTAGCAAAGCTCGGAGCATAATATTAATAATGTGCATTATTATAATAAGTAATGCAAAATAATTATTATTTGCAGGATGTTCGTGGAGATGAAGCCAATTATGTAGCTCTTAATTTCTCCTCAAGGAAGACAAAAGGTGTGAAGAAGAGAACAGAATCACAACCAGAGTGTGTGTACTCGGCTGTAAGAGGCGGTCCATCCCACACTGCATGACATGTCTCAGACCAGGACCTGTGTGTAGAGCTTGGACACAACATGCTTGCATGACCGACAACAAATTTACATTGTACATTTGTTAGTTTTGCAGCTCTGCAGATTTTACTACTAAAATGTTTTAAACCATGCTTTTTGCAAACTTTTGCTCATATAATTGGATGTTGGTAGAAAAATCAACTGTGTATAAAAATTGTTCACAAAAAGGTTTTACATTGTTCAATAATGCAGTGTGAAAACATTGCATGTTTCTATCAACAATAAAGTATGTCCCCGGCTAACTGCAACAACCTTATTACATTATCCAGCCATCCAGCCAACCCACCACAGCAGGGCCTCCTTGTGAAATTAGATGTCTTCATGATATTTGAGGATGACCTCAGAATTATTTTCTAGGAATACTGCATGATACGATCCGACCTTCAGGAGTTCTCCGTGTTCACTCGTATGTTTTGAACCCAGTGGTCCATTTCCTTTGCTCTTCTTGTCCAACTCTGTCACCAATCTCTTCATTAAGCTGTGTATCTGGAAGAACCACCAAACACAAAACAAAAATATAAGCTGAGAAGCTCCTAGCCAAGCAAACCTTTTTCTCTTTTCCCTCTCTGCTCAACCTGATTCCTCTGCCAACAATTCAAACGGTGATGGGTATTTTTTGAACTTTCATAAAAGAACCACAGACAAACGTAATAAGTTTTATGGCCGCACTTTTGCAAAAGGAGAATGCATCAATTTTGCAAAAGGAGAACACATCAGCAAAGAGGCTCCTCCGAGCCTTTCCACCGGGCGTTCTACCTGTCCTTAGCTGGAGCGGACCTTTTATTTAGTCAGGAAGAGTGTGAAAAGATATCCAAGGTACTTTGTCTGGCACTGTTTCTGTGTGTTTCTCAACAGGAAGAAAAGAGGCATGATTAGGCCGTAGGTGCGAGTCCTTTATCGTTATGCACAAAGGATTCTGTGGAGCCCAACACAGATGGTCTTGCCGTTTGTCTGTTTTAAGGAAAGAGGGGTTAACAGGCCAGCCTCGCCACCTCTGGGCTGGGGAGTAACACCTCGATGATTTCCTGGGTCAACGGTAACCTTTGTCTGCACACAGGTCGTCTGCAGACAGGTAGTCCAGCTCAAGAGGGAGAATAATCAAATCAATGTTGATTAAGGAAATATATGACATATATACATATAAAAGTGATAATAATATAAAAATCCCTAAGAAACGGAATAGAAATTTTCAGGTTTTCTCAAGTGTGAACCCAACAATCCCATGATTAATCTTTACCTGAACTTCATTAATCTTAGATTAATCTTCATATAAAACTTAAAGATTTACCGGGCTCCCTTTCAGTGTTCAATGTGGTGATGAATCAATCTTCTTTTCAGTGTTAAATACTAAATGCTATCACTTTACAATTGACTAGTTTCATCTTTCAGTTTTTTTTAGACAGAAAACCACATCGTGTTGAGAAATTGTCAGAAATAAAAACTAAAAATGCACATAAAAACATCTTCAGCCACTATATTCAATTGATATTTGAATAAAGAGCATTATGCTTATCATTAAGGGATGTTTGAGCAACCCATGCAGGCTGTAACAAAATGTAGACATTGTATTAGAGGGACGTTAGAGGGAGTGCACTCTCCACGTTTCAGCCAATCACAATTTTCACTCTACAGACCTTGAAGATATTGTGAGTAAACCTTCATTTGGGTAGCAAGGTGTCAGTTCTGCTAAATGCATTTTGCCACAATGATTAGAAAACTGGCTGCTTTGATTCTTCTGACTGCAGCATGTAAGTAAACAGTCTTGTATAAAATAGTTTACTAAATTAAAGAGTTTCTCTGTACAGGTTAGTGTCTCATGACTAATTTTTAATTTTCCTCTGTTTTTAGCTCTGACTCAAACTAATGAGGTTCCTCATCAGATCCCTTGGGAAGTGATTGAAGTTGGTGGGAAATATTACTCTGCATTGTCCAGTTTCAAGCAAGGAAGGTGACTTCGTGTACTGGTACAAGCAGCCGCTTGGACATATGCTCCAGACAGTTGCTACATCAGTTTTAGGCGAACGGAAACTGATTGGACAATTTAACAACAATCGCTTTAAATTTACAGCAGGAGATTCTCTTATTATCAAGGATATCAGTAAAGAGGATGAAGCATCATATTTCTGTCAAAGTGGGACTGCTTATTTTCAGAGTTTTGCCGGAGGGACCTACTTGGCCGTAAACGGTAAGCCCTGTTACAACAAGCATCTCATTTTAGTCAGACAAGATTTCCATGTAATCGTCTAACAATCTTTTATTCTTATTGCACTCTAGATTGTAAAAGTCAAAAACTGACTCATGTCAGACAAACTCCAGAAACAACATCAGTCCAGGAGGGCGACACAGTTAATCTCCACTGTTCTCTTCTCCCCAGCAGTAGAGACAATACCAGTCATAATCCATCTGATTACATTGTGTACTGGTTCAGAGCTGGACTTGGAGAATCCCGTCTGAACTTTATTTACACTCAGAAGAGCAACTATGATGCTTGTAATAGTAGCTGTTCCTTCCAGCTGTCCAAAACGATACAGAACTCCTCAGATACTGGAATATACTACTGCGCTGTGGTCACATGTGGAAAGATCCTGTTTGGAGAAGGAACTAAAGTAGAGATCAGTATGTATAATCAGTTATATTCACTTTGAAGCACTAACTGAGTTGGTTTCATTCTGTTGTAGATATCAGGTTGGACTGAAGACTGAGACACCTGTAAATGAGCGAACCAAGATAAACTATTAAAATTTGTTTATATCATTTTGCTTTTGAGAAAAGGTGTTTTTTATATACAAAATTTCACCATCACTTTAAATTCTGTGATGTACAGTATGAACATCTGTGTCACGTCATAACTTCAACAATTGGCTTAATATTAGTAATAAAATCTGTTTAATTAACCAAAAATGTACTTATTAACAATTCCTTATGCAAGTAAATTTGTTTGTCAGAAACACATTTCGTAATTGAATTGAAGCTTAGCAAATAACATCTGATATGTATTAGTTTGTTTAATAATTAATTTATTTCTTCATCTCTTTTGCAAGGCAAACCTTTGGGAGCTGTTCTCATTGTCTTGAGTGTGCTATTAGGTATTTGTGTGATTGTGATTTCAGTTCTTATATTCTCCAGAAATTAAAGGTAAGATTATTCTTTTGTTTATAAACTGTTAAAGTTTGTTGCAAAGCCTTTTATTTATGCTGGTAGAATATCACAAAACATCTGCTGAATTCTTTGAAAATTAGCAAAAAAAATTAAAAGAAACAGTTGAGTTTACATCAATTTAGAATATTTCTACTTTTCTATCTTTTGCTAATTTGATCAACGAACTCGGCATGTTAGTAACACAAGCATGTTCACGCTCAAGTGTATTAACTTGCTTACACAAAACTTGCTATTCTTTTTTTCTATATTTTGAAAACTCATATTTAGCCATATGAAATACATTCCATATTATTTGGTCTCCAGTTCTGATATTTCTTGAAACTGCTGTTTTAAGGATGCAAGTAGGAATCTGCTGGCTGCGTTTTTCCGCACTGCAAGAAGAAAGAACTGGAGGAGTATCATCTATCAGCAGACTGGAGTTTTTGAGAAGAGAATATCTGTCCTTATATATGTACAAAATACTCAAAACATTTATTGTAAGCTTTCGTTGTGTTCAGCATTGTAAAGAAGACATCAGGAACTTTCTGCTCTAAATGTTGCAAGATGTTGTTTTATAATCGTTCCTAATAATGCAATTGTTTTCATAGAATTATCTGGGGTTTTTTTCTGAATTATTACATTATTTTTAACAAGCAAATGGAGTTGAAAAGTTATTTATGTGAAGTTTTTAAAATATTTTTATAATATTACACATGCTGTTTAAACTGCTCATGCTACTTTTTTTTGCAGTGGTGGAATACATGTAATACTGATTAAAATTGGGTATATTTTTAGTAGTAGCAGTTCCAGCTTGTCAGTTTCTTAATTTACAATACATGCAGTGGTTCAAACCTGGTATTCACATAATTAAACATTTTAAAACCACAAAGTATGTAGAGCCTTTCACACCAAACAGGTTGTGATTCCTAATTGACATGAAATTGACAAATATTTCTGCAACCAGTTCAACCTAAATATTTGTTACTCCATAAAAGCAAGAAATGTAACATTAGCTAGTTTTATAAATCCCGCCACATATTATTAGGACCTTGTTATATATATTGTGTACATTATAAGTTAGATAGTAGACTTTAGTGCTATGGCGCGTAAATGAAAACGTGCCCTGGAACAACCATCCTGTTTTCCTTCTGGTGTACTTTATGACTACCGGATCATCTTGGGCTTTAAAGCCAATGTGTTGAACGTAGACAGAGTGCCCCCTGTTGGTCAAACAATTTCTGAACTGTCTGTTTTTCCTTTCCTTGTAAAGCGTCTTTGAGTGTCGCAAAATGGCTATATAAATTATATGTATTTTTAATTTAATGTATTTTGAATTATTATTATTAATAATAATAGCATTATTAAGAAAGTACATTGCTCCTCAAAGCATGCTCTGTAATGTTTGACGTGTAAAATGTATTAATGTGATTGTTATTATTCTATAGCAGCCTTTGACATCCAATATTAAAGAAGAGAGTCTCTAATGAACGCAGTTTTTATTCTCCTTTTTGGACATTCTGGTTAACATTTGTTTCTTCTGAACATTTTCTTCAAACACCTTGAAAATTACACACAAAAACACAACAAAAAAATCACAATGTTCAATGAACACTTATACCTGTATGATTTCATGCCAATGTATTGTGGAGCAGCTCGGTTTAGCTGGAGGAGATTAAATGATGTTATCCTGTTTTTTTCTCAGAGCTAATCCATCACTCCTCCACAGTGTAGAGGTAAAACTCACTGAATTAGCACCTTCGTTCATTTACATTTGACCAACATCTGCTCTTCTCTAGGGGGTGGAACTTATATAATATGCAGATGTTTGTTTTAAAGCTCTCACTTCTGTGACCATGATACATTTATTTTAATAGAAACATTGTGTTTCTTAAGATTAAAGTGAAACTAAATCTGATGTAATAACATGACACTGGCCCTGACTGATCAATTTCACCAAAGTGAAAAGACACTTTAGGACAAGTGTGGGGATAAGCAGTGGGGGTGTGGTCAGGATGAGGGAAAGCATTGTTGCCAGGTACATATCGTGTTAGATGATGTGATACTCATGTTCTCAAGTAGTGGAATCACAAAAATACAGAATAAGAGCACCCCAAAATAGAGCCTTGAGGAACCTCACATGTCATATTGCCTTGATATGTGTTCTGGTTTGATTGCCAACCGCTATCAGAATGTTGTGATCAAATACTGTATAGAAATCCAGCAGTTGGAAAACTGCTCTGCTTTAGAGAAGCTGAGTCACATCATGGTCCAATTGCAGGGTTCATCAACTTAAAGGTTTGAAGTTTATTTTTCACAAAATGTCCACCAATTTGGTCCATTTGCTCTGTGAGCCACATCTCTCCAGATGTTACGAAGGCAACAACTGGAACAAATGATAAGCTGTATTGGAAGTGAACTGCCTTAGAAAAGAAGGAATGTTTTTACCCCTTTTTAGATATGAGTCACATTCTCCTTTTAAGCTTTTAAAAATCAATACAAAAAAGCCACTATACAGTTATATGTGGTATGTGGTTTATTTTCAGTGTAAATCTAATTCAAATAATTATCAATGAAAACTCAGGTAGTTCCTTTATTTGTCTTTTTGTTTCCTATCAAAATTTAATATTCATATTTTCTGAAAATTCTTTCACCTCTATTTACTTAGTTCAATCATAGATTGGCTTATTTTTAAAGGGAGTGCACTTCTATCTTTTTAGCCAATCAGAACTATTTGCTCTTTGAACACATTGAAAATCATGAGGCTAACACTTCATTTAGTGAGGAAGGAATCAGTTGTGTTAGACTGGTGTTATTTTTGTATGTTGGTTTTTCTTTTTATTTATCGCAATGGCCAAAAAACTATCTGCTCTGTTTTTTCTCGCTATGGCTTGTAAGTACCACCTTTATTCAGTAAGTTCACATTTATTAGATCACAAATTTAGAGGCGTTTCTTAACAGTACAGCTAAGTTTTGTAATGTTATGCAATGGACTTTATTTAACGTTTTTTATCATCTTCATTCTTTTTTAGCTCTGAGTCAAACTAATGAAGTTCCTCATCAGATCCGTTTGGAACAGGTTGAAGTTGGCGGGAATGTTACTCTGTATTGTCCAGCTTCAAAGACGCAGCGCAAATTCTTCTACTGGTACAAGCAGCCGCTTGGACAGATGCTCCAGACAGTTTCTGAAGGAAGTGTGAACAAACAGAAACTGAGTGAACAATTTAACAACAGTCGCTTTAATTTATCAGCGGACGATATTCAATTCTCTCTTACTATCAAGAATATCAGTAAAGAGGATGAAGCAACATACTTCTGTCAAAGTGGGACTGCTTATTTTCAGAGTTTTGCTGCAGGGATGTACTTGGCAGTAAACGGTAAGCTCTTGTTATTCAAAGAGATCCTTTTAGATCAGACAAGATTTTCATATTATAGTCTTTATTAAAATGCAGTAAACGGTAAGCTCATGTCAGACAAACTCCAGAGACAACATCAGTCCAGGAAGGGAAGACAGTTAATCTCCACTGTTCTCTTCTCTTCAACACCTCTGTCAACTCTGATCAATGTCCAGCTGAAAGCAATGTGTACTGGTTCAGAGTTGGATTCAGAGCCTCCCATTCAAGCTTTATTTACATTAACAAAAGCAGCTGTGATGCTCAGCAAAGGAGCTGTGACTTCCAGCTGTCCAAAACGATACAGAACTCCTCAGATACTGGAATTTACTACTGCGCTGTGATCACATGTGGGAAGATCCTGTTTGGAAAAGGAACTAAAGTAGAAACAAGTAAGTCAAATTCTATTTATTTTTGAAAAAGTACTGTTTTTATAGTGAGTCTACATAACATGTATGTTACATACAAATTATTGATAGTTAATAAACAGCTAAAAGATTTGTTATGAAAGTGCTAAAATTCTTTGAAATAAATATAGAGTAGATAACATTTTGGTGTTTACCATTAATATAGTTCATCTGAAAAAGAATAAAATACACAAGTTGATTATTTAGATTATCTGGAGTGAAATTTTACTGAATTGTTTTTGTCAATCATGTTTCTGCTGGGTCAAATTAGAATAGCTTTGTTTGGTTTAAAACAAAAACCAAATACCTGGGATACATACAGCATTTACCTCTTTTACTCAATTCATAATTTCGCACTTAACCGATATGGTGAACCTATATCCAGCTTAACTTGCTCAACATGAACATTAGATATGCCCCTTTTGATCTCAGTGTTTGCAGTAACTCACTGTAATTATTACTAGTACATCCACGACTAAAGGTCTCTTCTTCTTTTTGCTCCTTCAGGTTCACATCTCAGTCCACCTGTTCTTGTGCTCAGTGTGCTGGTGGCATGCTGCGTGACTCTAATTGTTGCTCTTATTGTCTACATAAAACTAACAGTTGTTGGGCATTGTGAAGGTAGGTTTGACATTAGAACTGTTCCAAAGTTAAAGGTACATGAGATCTTGAATTATTTTTTGTTTAAATTCAAACATATACAGATGTATGCTATTACATCTATTTCAAGTTTTTACTCAACATTCTATGATAAATTATGCATGAATTTTTTCATTCCTGTTTTGATAGGTTCTGCAACCTTTTTGATGCAATGCAAAGATTCTCACAGTTATAGCTGAACGGCATCTTTTTCCTTTAAGAAACGCAACTGTAGTGGAGCAGGTTTAGCATGAGTTTCTAATTCTCTCTATGAATAAAAAGTAGTAAAACAGCAGCTACTTAGTGTGTACAGAACAGTTGTTAAGTTTTAGAGAAAGGAAATATTTGAATTTACAAGTATGATAGACTTAGTAACTGAATTTGCAAATGAAAATGAACATGTTTGATCTTATAACACAGGTTGAGGTTTAATATTACAATCTATTGAAAGCAGCAATGTTTGACAGCATATGTACATCCACTGCATTTGGCTAAAGGTACCTGTTAAAATAAATTCTCCTGCACTGTATAAATTTCGATCCTTCTTGTTTCATGGCAAAAGATGGATTTTAGACCATATCTGTTGCATCTAAAAACCAGTTGTACATTTTAATTTAGAAAATTAATTCTTCCTTTGGTGCACATTTATAAATTGCTTATATGGCAAAGTTTCATGCACATTATATGTTCCTTATATCATATATATATTATATGAATATAGCGCTAGCAACCCCTTTATAATGTGGTTTTCATAAATCATTCACAGCACATGTTGAGATCTAATTTTAGCATTCAACAATCTAAGCCAGCGACAACTAGAGCAGTCAAAAATAGCTTCAGCTGAATTTTCTACTTACATATACATATATAAGAAAGGACAATAATAGTCACATCTATATCTATATATCTATCTCTCTGTACAGACAGACAAGGATAGATGGTAAATGAAGAATGGTAACATGTAGATTTCAGCATGTATTCCTCTGTTTTGCGTGTTGTTCTTGTGTTGTTTTTAAATAGAGAAATATGTGAAAAACTATTGTTGCAGATAAAACCAATGCAGCTATACGTGTAATATACATATAGATAAACCACCATACACACAGTTTATTTCAAAAGTAGAACATTTTTTGTATTAAAAGCAGTACTCTTATTTTATTATAGAAACAGAATTCTGAATTTTGCGACAAATCCTAAAATGCCAGTTTAGTAATAAAATATTTAAGTTTCAATTTCAGCTCTTTCTGACAGTTTTATTTCTTGTTCACAGGAGCAGATCCAGACCCATCTGGACGACGCAAGTCATCCAGGAATCAGACAAATAACACAGTAAGACTCTTATGGCCACATTGCACCAAATAATAATAATAAAAAAAAAACATGTATTGTCATTTTTCCCAATTCAACAGAATTCTGACATCCTTGGCTGGTCAAATTTACAGCTGTAATAAAACATTTTATATTTTATTCATAATTCTGTAAGTTTCAAATTACCCAACAATGAAGGTATATATTACTGATTAATTTTAATTGTCCACTTTATGGTGAACTAGTGGGACAGGATTATAAAAAACAATGAGTTATTGAAAGTGCAAAAAATTGGTTTGTATGCATTTACAATTTTGTACCTTCATAGTTTTGGTTGTTTTTATCTAAAGGTTTTGGGTAGGAAACAGTGTTGTCCGCCGTGGGTTGATTTGTATCGACCAAGCAAGAGTTCCTTCCTGTTAAAGATGTTAAAATGATTTCTATTATGTGCCCCTGGTCTGCTACTTCAAAATGTGCCTTTATTAGTTCAATAAATAACATCCAAGTCATTTACTTTTGCTTTAATATGGTCAAGTCTTCTAGCCCAAACCGGGGTCAGAACCAAAAAAATGTAAAATGCATTAAATTATATGTTATATTGGTTTTAAAAGCAGTTGTAGCAAAACTAACTCAAAAAATGTAAGAATAGACAAAATGGCAATGGCCAAATTAAGGGTATGAATTCACGAAGTTCGAAAACTTACCCGTAGCCAAATGTGCATATTTAAAATAAATAATATTAAATTATTTTTTGCAGGGCACTCGTGGAGATGAAGCCAATTATGTAGCTCTTAATTTCTCCACAAGGAAGAAAAAAGGCGTGAAGAAGAGAACAGAATCACCACCAGAGTGTGTGTACTCGGCTGTGAGAGGCGGTCATCCCACACTGCATGACATGTCTTAGAGCAGCACCTGTGTGTAGAGCTTGGACACAACATGCTTGCACAACTGACAACAAATTAACATTATGCATTTGTTGGCTTTAAAGTTTTGTAGATTTGATTATTTAAATTTTTAACCGTGCTTTTTGCAAACATTTCTTATATGATTAAATATAATATGTATTTGTAAAGAAATTGTTCACAATAAAGGCTTCACAATAAAATTGAGCCATTTGTACTTTTACTGTAAAATGTAAACTATGTAAACTTACTTTGGCATTCATTTGATAAAGATCCTTTGTTTTGCACTATGAAGTGACTGCTGATATGTTCATGTGAACAATCGTATTTCACTTGTTTCATTTTTTATACATTGGATAAAATGTTTGAAAAAGCTCGACATAAATTAAAAATATCTTTTGAAGTAATAGACTTTTGTTAATTAAAAATTAATTGCAAATACAATCAGTCAGTGTAAATAATAACCTTGGTGCTTATGGTTCATTCATTGTATATAAAAAAGGAACATTTATTGTAACACTTTAATAATGCAGAGAGAGCAGAAGCTTTATTCTTTATGGTTTCACTTTTCTTAAGCAGGAAAAAAAAAACAGGAAGACAAAACAGGAAGCAGGGCTATTTGTATTTGATCCACTTACTTGCTACTTTTACAAGTGGCACATTCTCCATTAGTTTCATGACAGTATTTTGATCGGACCAGTACAGTGTGTATTTTGGTGTTTTGATGTGTATTACTTAATTTATGTGGTAATAAAAATTACATTACGTAGAGCTATACATCATGTGGCACAATGGCTATAGTGCGCTCTCAGTATTCAGAGGCTGCAGACATTGATGCTGTCGTCCTCCTTTCCCCTGTCCAGTCAGATTACTGTGAAATAAAGGCCACTAATGCCATAAAAAAATTTTAAAAAACAAACACAAGACAGTATTGAAAGTTAGTGGTCATGAAAGAAAGTAGGGCTGCATAAGCTATGTCCAGCTATGTGGTTCATGGTGATTCAAAACAGGTTCAGGCATCGACTTGTTATTCCACTCCAAATGTTTTTAGAGGACCATAGACCTTCTCTCTCTTCACCGACTTTGCATCTTTTCCTCCTTGACTTGTATTTTTTATTACACTAAAGATGACAGTAGAATAAATCAATGTATCCTCTTCTTTCTGTAAAAAAATAAAGACAACGTTTTCATTTTAGTTATAGATTTAAATAACGCCATTTGTTCATCTTTATAGAATTCACACCAATGACCGATACACCACATCGGTTACTGACTTTTTATACAGCCAGTAATGAAAGTACTTGAAACAAATGAACAGACATAAAACCAATTAAACTACTAAAGACATACACATTAGTAGTGATCATTTTAACAATATGAAGAATAAGAAATTATTTAAATGTCACTTTTTTAAAAAAAAGGTCCAAGCAAGGACTAGGTTTACAAATTAGCCTGTGGTTAGAGAACCTAAGCACAAAATGATAGTTACTCTGTTGTTAACATTGATTAATGTGCTGTCCTTGTTTAAATAAATTTGACCTGAACTGAAAATAGACAAATCAGTGAATTATTGGGAATCAGTGGAAACCCAAATCATATTGTTTAGCATAGAAAAGATATATGTATGTCAGTAAATAACAAATGTTTATTTTTTAAATATTACCTTTAGTTTCTGCTTTTCAACCTTTCCTTGTGGACAATTATCAACTGTAAAATACAAGAGGAAAATTCACAGATAAAACAAAGAAACAATTCACAGTTACCAAATCTTCATTGAAAATGTATGCTGTCTTACCTTTCCAGAAATCCCCTTTTATCCTGATGACAGTAATAACAAAGGCAAGTCCACTTACAGCCACAAGAGAACAAATCAGAAGCAGACCATAATTTGGCCATCGGTATCCATCTTACACATAAAAAATACAACCCATAAAAACTCTTTTATTTAACAGCGATTGAAAACAATTATGCAACATATATAAATATGTATAGTCCACAGAAAGTAATTTGATTTTAACTATCATAATCTTACCTTTGACTTCAATTTCAAGTTTGGTTCCATTTCCAAATATAATCTCCCCACACATGGCCAGTGCACAGTAGTAAGTCCCACTATCAGCAGAGCTGACGTTCTTTGAGAAGCGATAAATACATCTTTTCGAATCTGCTGTGGCGTCAAGGTTCTTGTCACAATTGTTAGATGCGTTTTGATCTGTGTAGATGATGCTTCCGAGGAATGTGTCTTTTCTGACTCCAAACCAGGACACCCTGCGTTCACTTGGACAGGATCCAGTCTGGAAAGGAGGCAGGACTGAACACTGGAGGGTAACGGAGTCCCCAGGCTGAAGTGGGGCAGATACTGTTGACCACTGAACAATGCTGTAGTTTAGTGATCTTGTATTGCTGTCTAGAAAATGTGAGAGTAAAAATAAGTAATTGTTTGAATAATTGCCTCTTTCAGACATGCAATGAGTCTTATAGAAATGTCTTACCTTTCAAAGACAAATAAGTCCCAGACCACTCATCTGTATTCCAGGTAGATACTGCACAGTGATACAGGGCTTCATCTTCTTTGAAAAGTTTTGAGGATCGTCAACGTGCTCTTGAACGTGGTATAGTTTGCATCAAACCGTGAGGGAGAAAACCCTTGCTCAAATACTGGGTGGGTAGTTGCCTTCATCAGGGTTGTTATCAATCTTAGAGTATCTCCATTACTCTGTTTATACCACTTTACTCGAGTGTTACTGTACTCCGAATCAGAAAGCCAACAAGTAAAGGTTACAGGTTCACCTAACTGACCTGTGGTCACTGAAATCAGTGAATCTGCAAATTCCAAAAATAATTATCATTAATAACGGGTAGAAACAGTTTTCATTGTAAATTTATCCCCGTACATGTGACAATGTTTCAGCAGAAAAGTTGTCTACACTCAAAGATCACCTCATAAATGAGACAACAAATATTCTACAGAAAAAAATTTACTTAAAATGCTCTTTTTGCATTAAATCAAAGAGAAGAATTTAGCCAAATAATGTGAATAGTGCTTACCTCCTTGATCAAGAAAAAGCAAAACAATCCACATGTGCATCATCCTGATGGAGTGAGATTTGTTTGTGGTTTGTGTTGGACGTGATATGTCCAACTGCCTGATGAACCCACACGATAACAGATTTTATAACTTCATTTCCTGTCATGCTAGTGCCTTCTGCATGACAGGTTTTTGAGGTTTTGTAGTTTGTTTTAAAATGGGTCAAAACAACCATATCTATTGTTTGTAAGATCCTTTAATAACAGGATGATACATTAGTTTAAAATAATTTAAGAAAAACTAAAAAAAACTGCCCCTTTTGGACATAAAGTATCCACTTTTTATAAAAATGAAAAGAAAAGAAAGTAGCATTTACTTTTGCCATTGAAAACATTGCAATTGCACTGAAATATTGTTTTTCTTAATGCAAAGCAAGCATGTCTATTAGAATTTGGATTTTTTTTTCGGAATTTAATTTTCTGAGATCAAAAGTCAGAATTTGTTTGTTTTTGGGTTTTTTTACCAGTGGCCTTAGTTTTGTTTTTTTTTTGTTTTGTTTTTTGCCAGTGAGAGTTGGGAATGAGAACGTGTTGGCTTTTCTTACCTCAGGATGCTGGATGCTTGGAACCAAAGTTGGAACTTATGATGTAATTAGTTGTGCTAGAAATTTCCCAAACCTTAGGGGCAGTGCTAGAACATAATTTTAACTATGAAATTAAATTAATAGAGCAGTCAGTTGCTCTTCTAATTTATAAAAAAAATTCCATTTAAATGGTGGATTCATGTCAAGTAACAATCTGACATTGTTAAACACAAACAACAAAGTAGACACACATGCTCTGCATATGTACAAATCTAAGGAGCCCCTAAGGGGACATGGAGAAAAAAAAAAAGGAAAGAAATCCCGACTTATTATCTCGAGATCCCGACTTATTATCTCGAGATCCCGACTTATTATCTCGAGATCCCGACTTTTTTTTTTTTTTTTCCACGGGATCTCGAGAAACTAAGTTGGGATCTCGAGATAAAAAGTTGGGATCTCGAGATAATAAGTCGGGATCTCGAGATAATAACTCGGGATTTCGTTCCTTTTTTTTTTTTCTCCATGTCCCCTTAGGGGCTCCGTACAAATCAATACAGGAGTACATGAAAGGAGCATTGAAGCTCTCCACTTCAATTTCCCTCTTATGCTCCCATGTAATGTTTCTTTGTGGGGATACCTGACAACCCCAGTTGTAGCAACTTCAGAGTGAAAGTATTTCATTTCTAAAACTGCTCAGCCTCTCCCCACCCCCCAAGGAAATGGGTGCAAAAGTTACAAAACGCTTTGTGTTGTCTCTTTCCAAGAAACACGTTTGAACCGTTATTTCCTGACATCAAAAAGAAATGGCCACTCCTCAAACTGAAACCACGACTATTTTAAAATTTTGTCTCACTTCACACCTTTTTGCAAGGTTGACTTGTAACTATAAGGGGTCTTATGGACGCATGGAGACATTCTGTATAAAATGTTCCAGATTCTTACATTTAAGTTAAAGCTTTTAACCTGTGGCAGCTCCATTTGTTTCATACAGTTTTCCTGACTTGCCAACCTGCATGTATTTTACACAATATACTTCAAAATTATATTGAAACTATAGCTCTCTGTAAACCACAGAAGCACCACTAATGGTGATGGTCTGTCAATAATTTGTTATTGCAATTTATCATTTTCTCGATTGCTTCCTCGGGTTAGCTTCTTGAACGTATGTGCCTACACAAACTGATATTGAGAATGAGATACTACTCTTTACACTCACCAGCCAATTCACCAAGTACACTTGTGTATTTGCTTTAATTAGCCAATCCCTTTATTGGAGCAAAAATATGTTGTTGCTCAAGTGATATCTGGTCACTTAAACATAATTTTTGGGTACTTTCTGCAGTTATTCTCATTCTACATATTCAGATGAGGATTCTGCATGCCATGCAGCCAACTTGCTGAAGTTTAACTGTTAAACCATAGTGCTGTTCTGAGTATTGCAGGAAATGCTGATCTACTGTGGTTTTCACACACAACTAATTTGGTTTGCTAAGAATGGAGAAAAAAAGATCAAGGTAGAAAATCTCTTTTTGACACACAACTGGCCAAACACTGAACTATTCGGGTAACAGCAGTAGAGGACCACAAACAGTGCTATTCCTGTTAGCTTAAGACAGGAACCTAAGGCTACGGTTGACACAGGCTCATACAAATTGAACCACAACAGTTAAAAAAAAATGTTCCCTGATCGAATGAGCTGTGATATTTGATAGGAGTTTCAGATTTCAGCATAAAGTACACAAAGGTATGGATCCATTCTGATTTGTATCAACAATTCAGACTGCTTCTGGTGGTCCAGTGGCTTGGGAAATAGACTTTTGTTGAACTTTGTTTGAGAAACTTGAACCTGTTGCACCAACTAAATGCCATCAATTTTAACAATGGAGCCTAGTTGAATATTGATGCAACCTTTTTTTTTTTAAAGAATTTTTTGGCTCTAGTGGCCTTTATTTGAAAGTAGATAGACAGGAAATGGGGAAACGAGAGAGGGGGAAGACAGGCAGCAAATGTCACCAGGCTGGGAATCGAACCTGCGACCGTCAGCATGAGGACTAAGGCCTCCATATGTGGGTTGTGCTTTGCCCCTGCGCCACCACAGCACCCCAATTGATGCGGACTTATGACCACAGTGTGCACTTCTTCTGAATGCTGCTATCAGCAGTATGATGCACCAGGAGACAAGGTTCAAAGCTTCTCAAACTCGTTTACTGAACATACTTTGTTGTCATCACTTCCAAATCCAATGAGAATATAGAAAGGGAGAGTCACATCATATATTTACAGCTAAAAAATCTGCAGCAACTGCATAATGCTTTTATCCAAATAAGTAGGAAAAATCAGTGATTATAAGTGTATGATAAATAATATTTTTAAAGCACTTTTCTCTTGTTTAAATGATTATTATGACTTCTTTGGGAAAGCCCCTTTAAAGAGCTTAACATAGTGTTTGAACACTTGATTGACATAAAATAGCTTGCAGTCTTATAATAAACATCTGCCTCTTCTCAACCAGGTGGTTTCTATGTGAGCTATTTCTATGTGAGTTTTACTGACCTCCTGTGGTTATTGTCATATTTATTCTCCTACAAATCCAGAATGAACATATTTTGTCAGTCAGTCTGTTTCTTCGCAATAGGTGTAAGATTAACAAATTGTTTATTATGAGCTGTTGCCTTGCAGCAAGAAGGTTCTGGGTTCAATTCCCGGCCCTGGTCTTTCTGCATGGAGTTTGCATGTTTTCCCTGTGCATGCGTGGGTTCTCTCCGGGTACTCCGGCTTCCTCCCACAGTCCAAAATCATGACTGTCAGGTTAATTGGCTTCTCTAATTTGTCCCTAGGTGTGTGTGTGTGTGTGCATGTTTGATTGTCCTGTCTGTCTCTGTGTTGCCCTGTGACAGACTGGAGACCTTTCCAGGGTGTACCCTGCCTCTCGCCTGAAGCGATAACTGGAGATAGGCACCAGCAACCCTCCCAACCCAAGTAAGGGAAAAAGTTGCAGGAAAATGGATGGATGGATGGATGAAGGTAATAATGCACCTCACAGTTTCAAAGCAATTTAAAGTTAATGTTTATTTTATTTTTTTAACTGAAATTTTAAAAAAGCCAACATTAAAATTTGCTCCATAAAACAGACAAACATACCAGAGCCAACACAACATGCATTTTTTATGTAATTTTTACATGTCAAATTTTCTAGGTTCAATAATAAACTTATTTGTACTGTGCAGTAAGGCAAAAAGTAGCAGTCAAATCAAAAACACCTTCTAACAAAAATATACATACTCAGACAACATCTATATTAAAATATTAGGAAAATAGAATTTTAAAAAATCATTAAAAAAGTCAAGAGTTTAAGAAATAAAAAAATGTTTGAAAATTAATATTTATTTTTGGGAGTAAATGCTAAATGTATTTCACACCATAAAAAACGACTTTTTTAAATTTCTCCTTGCCGTAGTCTAAACTTATAACACTTAGGAATCTTTCATTATTTATTTCTTTGTTTCGTTCTTATTGTTGCCAATGCCAGTTGTTAATTAGAAACATGTAAATTTGCTACACCCCTTACTTTGGTTTTATGAGAGCCAGTTTCTCAGGGCAGCTAATTAAAATGCAGATAGTCACCGCACAGACACAGCTGTAACAGTACAAAGCAGTAAATTGTCAGACTTGACCTATAACAAAGGGGTTAAACAGAGTAGAAAAGTGTCAAACTATCCCATTAAATTTATAATAAAATAATTCTCACATGAACTCATGTCAATTCAGAAGGAAATTAGAATTGTTTTGTATGATATATCATGAAGTACCGTTTCAGGTTGTAAGTTAGATGATGCTGCTATTCATACCCCAACATCCAGACACCAGCGTAGATGCTTTCTCCCTCCGCTGCCTTTGCGCTTCTCTTTCCTTTTTGCTCAGCCTTTTTCTTTGTAAAATGTGGCACAGAATAAATCAAACCATCTTCATTTGTCTGCAGAAAAAAAAACATTATGATGGAGAAAACTCACAAGATCTTCTTTCCAACTCAGAATATTCCCAACTTACTGCCTGACTTTGTTGAGCAGCAGTTATTTCAGAATCTGCAATAGCTTCTGTATTATATGTAGAGAAAACACAAATAACAAAAAGGGAAAAAAAATATATAAATACATATACATATATATACAATGACAAGATAGTGACTGCATTAGAATAAGATTTTTATACCCGTGACAACACGCCTTTGTTTCTTGTTGGTCTGATTTAGTCGGACAATAACTATCACAGTGACAGCCAAAGCAGCACACAGCAGGACAATGAGAATAATGGTCCCAAAAGAATGAGAGAAAAATAAAGATCCTGAAAATCAAAGGAGAAAATAGTAAGGTATACTGAGCAAAAACAAGAAGTGTGACTTAACTTTAAGGCTCAGTCATAATTATGGCACACATTTCAGGTCGTAAATTAGATGATGCTGCTGCTGCTGACTAAAGAGGATTTTGTTTAATTGCAAACTAATTACTAAACAAGAAGAAGTTCAAATTGCACATTGGTAATAATACCTTCAATTTCCAGTTTTGTTCCTTTTCCAAAGAGTAGGTGCCCACATGTGACCACAGCACAGTAATATGTTCCCGCATCAGAAGAATCAACATTGCTCAGTGAAAAGTTGTAGACACATTTCCGCATGGATGGGGTCTCAGGAATCCTCTCACATTTACTTGCAGATTTTCCATGAACATAAAGCTTACTGGGATGAGATTCATCAGAGTTGGCTTTGAACCAATGAACCCTGTGATGATCTGAACTTCTTGGTCATCAGATTCAGACAGGAGCAAACACTGAAGAGTCACAGAGTCTCTTTGGTGGACTGGAAGCAATGGGATCTCTTGAACAACAGTGTTAATTTCAGCTTCTGGTCCTGAGAGGTATAACGGAACAATACATTATTTTCAAGTCTGGAATAAATTGAACTAATTTATGCAACCAACATTTCTTCCCACAGAGAAGCTTCTAAAAACTGAAAGCTGAGCATCAGTAAGAAAATCATTTTTCCAATTACCTTTAACTTTCAAAAAAGTCACATTCCAAAGGGATTTCTGGAGCTCTGTTATTTCCTCACAGTAGTAAAACGCAGTGTCTTTCAGCTGTGTTTGTTTTATATGGAGAAGAACAATTCCTGCTTCGTGTTTTATTGTGATGTGAGATGCATAGTTAACAGTCCAGCTATCAAAAGTATAAGTTGCTCCTAAGACTTCAGGCAAATTTCCAGCAACAACTTTCATCCAGAAGAGGTAACCTGATGAATTACTTCTCCGGCTGCATGTAAGAGTGACATCCTTTCCAACAGTAACAGTTTTTGTTGTGTATTCCTGTGTACATCCTGAAGGAAAAATTAAATGTACATAAACGTCAATGTAAAATGCTAAGATAATTAAATGTTTACAGCAATACTCACGTCCAATTGGAAAGAGGAGAAGTGTATAAAGTATGATCATCATTGTTTGGGTATTTCAGGGGAGGTATCTCATTATTTAGATCTCGTAAACATATTTTGAAGCTTTATGTGGCTATATAAGAGAATGGGAGGGGACCCAGTTATGGGAGGAGGCTGTTTTTTTTTTTGTTTGTTTTAATAAACAATCTCTTCTTTGTTTTCCATTTATCAACATAGTGAAAATGATCACACTTTAGCCTTTTCTTTCCATTACCTTTTCTTGTGAAGCAGTATAAATAGTTTTTCATGTATACATGAGTCACACCTATGATCAACAGAGTAGTGACTCATGGTGCTCATTGGTCAACTTTATCTAAGGCTTATTTAAAATAATTCTGTCTTGATCTGTAGAATGTAGTTCTTGCTGAAAGGGGAAAGCAAGGGTAATATTAAAATATTAAATGCTATGCTTGCTTTACAAACTATTAAAGTTTGATGAAATGAATTGCATTGATAAAATATGCCATCTGATATTACAACATGTTCCTAAACAGCGAAGCATTAGCCATATCTAATTGTCATATATTTTTCAAACAAAAAAATGTTTTATTTCCTTTGGTAACAGTCAATTTATTCTTGGAAGAGGTGTTAATGATTGTATTGCGTGAAGCATGTTAAAATATTGTGACCAACAATCTTGGGCTCAATTGTTTTTGTGGCATTCATGAAGATGTTTGACCACTTCTGTTTTTTCCCTGATGTCTTCCCGTTACAATGTTTTAGTACACACAGCTACTGAGCTTAAGGAAATGATTTTTTTACTTCAAAAAAGTGAATTTTAGCAAGGGAATAACTGTTCCAATTTTAATTCTCAAAAGAACTGGAGTTTTTTTTTCTTCCCAGCAACAAATTTCATCCAGAAGGAATTTGACAAATTAGATTGTAAGTTGCATGTTAGTGTGACATCTTCTCCAAAGGAAACCGTTTTTGTTGTATATTCTTGTGTGAATCCTGAAGTAATTTTTTTACATTTTTTCTCAAAGCCAATGGCAGAATTTAAAACACTTAAACAAGGATGACATGAACAACAACTCTCCCACAATAGGAAAAAAAAAATTCATGAACATGTAAAAAGTTCAAAACCTTTAGAAAAGGACTTATCCAGTAATAATATATTTTTAAAGTAAAATTAAAAATTTTTATTGTAAATTTTCAAAGGCTTTGATTAAACATTATTTCACTCTGTTATGTGTTACACTGTTTCTCTGAAAGCTTCGAGCCTTTTAGGCCTTCCTACTGTCATCTATCTGTGAGCTTCTGTTAGCAAGGCATGACCTGGAAAAAGGTCATGTCTGCCTTGAAGTGCTGCCATCTGGTGGTGGACAGTTGAATTTATTGTTACCGTTCAGTAATTCAACTGAAAACATGAACGTCATATATCATACAGATTTTGCACACTGTATTTCAAGTGTTTTTCTTTTTTTATTTCATTGCTTACAGTAAATGTAAACCTGCAGGTTTCTTAGAAAATTTTAATGTTACAGAAAACGAATGGAAAGGATTTCAAAGAATAGAAGTGCTCTTTAATGTTTAATGAGGTATCAAACAAAGTGCAGCCCAAAAGACTCCTTATGATGAAAATTAGCTTTGAAAACTATGTTCCCTCTGCTGGACATGGGAGCCAGGCCTGGAGGTGGTGCAAGGGGTCAGGTGCAACGTGAGATGGGAAATGGCAGAAGTCTGTATGAAGTTTTGATTGTTATGGGACCAGCATGTAGAGGACATAAGATGTTAATTATAATATGTCTGATTGAGCAGAAAATGTTTATGCAAATATGATTGGGTTTTTTAAAAAAAAAAGTCATTATTCTGCTTTCTCCTTGTGACAGTGGATATACTGTTTAACCCATCAACTGGCAAACCTCTAAAAAGCTGAACTTATGACAGAGAAGTCCTTGAACTGATAATAAATCATTCATTAATCAAGGGTTAGAAACTATCAACTAGCTTCAAAATAAGTCACTGGGTAATGTTATTGAGCAAGAGGTAACCTAAGCAAAAAGTTCTGTAATTGGGAATTCAGCTATGACATTTTGTATTAAAGAAATTCTGACAATCAAATAAAAAAATTTAATAATTTAAACATTTAATACTATGCTTGGGATCAGTGGATTATTGAATGTTTTAAAAGGGAACTGAATCTATGGGATATCTGACTGACAGTGGCAACACACTACTGTACAGATATAACATTTCCCCCTGGACTTCCAGATACTTATTTTGCCACATACTTATTTTGCCCTCGACTAGCTGCAGAGAGAATCACTCAGACCAAGATATTCTTCACAGTAGACATGGTGTTCTTTTCAGAAAATGGTTCATTCTTCCTCCTTCATACTGACCTAGCCATATTTTTTCCCCAATTTTCTTGATTTTGTCATTTTTCTAACATACAGTGAAACATTATCTTCATCAGTTCAAGTGTTTAAGTTTTTTTTTTATTAATTTTATATTCATCTGTATTACTCCTGATGTGATTTATCCTCATTCGAATGGTCGCCTTAGGCACCTTCTTAGGCACCTTGGTGTGCTTAAGATCAGACCTTATATGCAAATGTACCCTTGTAAAATATAACTATTTAACTATTTAAACAAAAATATTGTTGTGTGTTTTGTTCATTGCAATCACCTGACACATTAAGATTGTTTCCAATAAAAGTTATTTTTAGCTCTAGTGATTATTGAAATCATATTGATTGTCCTGCCAAACATATGTTCTGTGTGTGGGGATAAGAATAGAAAAATCTGTCTTCAGGAACAAGTTCAGGTTACTACATACACTGGAAAAGAAAAAACTAAAGAAAGATATTTTTTATGGAATGATAACATTTCAATAGCAAATTTGAAATTGTTCAATTTATCAGTCTATTTCTTTTTTCTTTAAAATGGTAGCACTATACATTGTTTTGAATTCACCAGAGCTAACATGCATGCAATATTCAACAATCGAGTTCTCAGGTAAACTCATCATTTCTTCTGCCTATGTTCTGATATAGTCCAGGTGGAAATATTACTTTGCTCTCATAAAAATGTAGTATTTTCTGAATACCTTTATTTTAATTTTACACTGTAAGTCATGTTAGTATTGTTTTATTAACAAAAAGACACAGAGAAATGCAAATGTAATATATTTTTATTTGACGAGGCACAAAAGCTCACTGGATCTAATCATCATCATCAGTAATCAGTCATTAATGACAACAATGTCTCTGTCAAAATGTACAGGAAAGCCTTGCTCACATCTGACTGCAATTCTTCTGGTACGACTCGTCCCCCTGTACTGGCAATGTGGATGTCTGGCACCTTGGTTTCTCAGAGTACAGACAACAACGTCAAAAGGTTGAAGGCTTTTCCTCATTTGACCGTATGGCTCACCTGCACTTCCACAAATCCGGTTAACTAGGTTAGTGCTGGCTCGGATGAAAGTGTTGGTTTCCTTACAGCCATTGCTGTTAGTTTCTGAGATGCCTCTTCGGCTAATTTCTGCATCACATCGGGTTTGGCTCATGCCTGCATTGATATGCTGGTTGATAAATTTTCGGTAGCGCTCTCTAACAGTTTCATCCTGACAGATTGCAGAGGTAAAAAGCAACAGCAAACAGGCAAGTGGGATCTTCATTGTCCACTATGGAAACAAATATAGAAAAAGAGAATTGAATATTGTGAAATGATATGAAACTTAGCCATACAATTTGGATAAAAACTTAATCAGAAAACTAGAAAAACTAAAATCACAAACCGAAAGATGAAGTTGGTATTCCTTTTCCTTCTGTCAAGACTTGCTTTTGAAGCTAAAAAATAAAAGATTAAAAGTTGAAACATATATTATTTTAAATATTTCAACAAGTATCTTTATGCAGTTGTTACCTCAATAGCTGAAAAGCTGATATTGGCCAGTGAAAAGTAAACTAGGATCATTTCAAAGGATTTGTTTTGGACTTTGATTTATTGATCAATAACCAAAACAGAAGGACAAACCTATCAGAGATGGAACAAAGGTGAAATGGGTGAAATCTTTCTCAAATTACTGGAAAAAGGCATAAACAGACACTGTTTGTCAACATTTGAACAACCTACAGCCCAGTCACCTGAATCGAATCGCTCTGTGTTTCTCAGAAATAAGTTAGATAAGAATGTTTTGCTTGGCTGACTGGATTAATTTTTATCTGCTCTTAAAACTCACCTCATTTGACTTTCAAACCTAATTTCATTTTTTTTTATTGTGCTTGTGAAAACAAATTAAAGTTTAATTTTAAGATATTTTAATTATTTAAAGAATTAATAGCTATTTGGAGTGAAAAGAAAAAATGTCCACAATCTATGGTCGGTTTACCTTTGGCAGAAATAACTGGAATCAAGTGTCGGTGAAAACTTGCCTGGCAAAGGGGCCTTTTACATTGCTGTGATGGATTTCTCAATTACCATTATTTATTTATTTTTTTTGTTATTTCATTATTTTGTCAGTTGTAGTAAGTTGCAGCAAAGCAACTACAGACCATCACACGACCCCTGTTTGACTGGGTTAGTTTTACAGCAGCTTTAAAGTAGTACAAGTTCCGAAGCCCTGTATTTGACCAGCAGGTGGCGCTAAACATCAACTTTTGAGAAGTCCTGCCAGTTTTAGAAAGGCAATCACGTTTGGTATTTTACATAAAATCTGACCCAAATCTAATCCAATTGATTGTCCTCTAACACGATTTCATATTCTTTCAAATTAATTCAAAACAATACAGTTAGATTCTGTTGCTGATAGGCAATAAAAAGTGTATTTTCACTTTTTTTAGGAAATCGTTAGATTGCATCAGATTTTCACTTTCACAACATTATTCAGAATTAGTATGGGTTGACAGTGAGGAAAAACTACTCCAAATTAACAGGCAGAAATCTCCAGAATAATCATTAGCAGGGTTATTCTGCTACTAACAGGTTGGCTGTTAGTTGAAAAGATTTTTGTTTTTGGAGTTTTATATTTACATAATCTGAGTTTTTAACTCTGAATTGCAGATAAACACGTTTGCTTCTTTCCAGAACGTGATTCCATTTCTTTGGATATTTTTCTGTAGTTCTAAGGTAGGGGAGTGTGAAGATTAACAGTGAAGCAGAAGAAGGAAAATGCAGTTTGGTTCTCTTAACAAGAAAAAGATGTTTCATGGTCACTTTCAAAACAAATAGAACCCATAAAATAAAAAAATAAAAAACTGTGACTTTTCTGTAATACCTGGGGTTGTTTTTCTTTTAAAGATATGTGTCGCTTAGCAATAGGGGAGCCGAAACAAACAAGAAGTCTGATCCATAGCGAAAACAACAAGACAACATCTGTTGCCTGCAACCCAAGTATGGATTTAATTATGCTTTTATAATACTTTTCCCAGAAATTCTCCAAGCTCAATTTCCTCTGAAGTCTAAAAATGTAAACATCAGTACACTGTCACATGTAACCCCTGAAACATTTCTAAAGTGTCCATTGACATTGTAATGTCAATAGACAAACAATGTAGAGACAATCAGAGTTAACTCTTAGCTTTACAACTCATTTACCTCTCTATCATAAGAGACTGGGCCAACTCCCTAATTACTGCAGATGAAGCATCAATCTGTCTACTCATCTCATCAATCTGTATATCCATCTTCAGGTGGATAAAGATAAAGAGAGTCATCGAGGAATTGCTCTACCATTCAGTGGGACTGAGGTGGAGCAGATCCTGCAAGATCTCCAGTCACACAGGAGGCAACGCAGAGGATAGAATCTCCAGAACAGGGACTTTTTTGTTGTGCACAAAAGTACTGACAACTACACCATCATGCAACCCTGTGCTGATTTGGGTCATTTGTAGTTTGTGTGAAAAAATTAATTGTTTGAGATTTTAGGTCATGTAACTCAAAAAGGTGAAAACTATAAGGGTTTAGATGAAGAAAAAAAAAGAAGACAGATCTGTTTTCTGAATTACCAAATCAAGGCTAAATTCAGATCAGGGAAAAGTATTTACTAAAAATCTTTTCTTGGTTCAGTTTTTTATATGTTATTTTTTCATGACTGTCATTTGAACCAACTTTATTTTTCACATATTTTTCCATGCGAGTTTTCTGAAAACATAGTTATTTGCTTTTGAACTATTGTATTGTGTTCCATGTTTTGAATTTGAGGTCAGTAACCAGGATTTACTACACAGAAATGTGACTGTGACAGACTTATTGTTTTCTGTGTCTGCAGATCCTAAAGTCTCCAGACTGTCACAGTGGTTTAGACTGAGGTGGCCACTCAGGTTGAACTGTTTGGATTTTCTCACGCTGATCTGTAATCTGCTCCACAATGACCTGTAGACTATTTATAGAATTGTCAGGGCCTGGGTTTATATTGGGATCTGCAGCCGGTCTGTACAGTACTGCACCCTGACAAAGTTTGAACATTATCGCCCCCCAAGCTCCACCCCTCCCACACACACTCGGACGGCATCAAGGCTGGAATGTGAATTTGTGTGTATTTTTAGCATGTTGTCGTCGTCGTGGCAGAATCAGGAGTAGCAGTTGTTGTTTTCAGCGTCACATGAAGTTTCCATCCAACAACAGCTGCTTCATTTTCTGATGGTTGCTGTAAAGCTCCACCCACACTGACCTCATCATCCAGTGTTTAACTGCAGCCTGCTTTACATTAGAAACATCAGCAGAAACTTCAAGCACAACTACTTTCAACTGCTTTCAAATCTAATAAAATTTTAATTAAATTGGTCTTCCAGTCTGACAAGAGCAGTTTGGTAAGAAACTAGCAGATAAATATGAGATCTTACCCAGATTTGATTGTCATGTTCATGAGTGAAGATTACAGAAGTATTCATGTGATAGTTCACACAATATCCATGCTTTGTTGTATATTTTAACACAAAAACATTTCCTGTACTCAGAAAACTCTTCTGAAAATATTTCTACTAGTGCTCAGTGTGGGATTGGGATTATACTGAAGTAATATCATCCCAGGATAAAGACTGCTGGTTTTGACAGAGCTCATTGAGGGATTTTGCAATAAATAAGTTCCAATGCTAAACCAGGGCTGTCAGTTGGTTTTTCTTTCACATATTGACTTCTAATTTGTTCCATATAAAATATATAAAAATACTCAATTAGTTCCCCAAATGGAGAGAACCAGCTCATTTGCACACTGTTTCAAATCTTAAAAGAATCAAAGTTCAAGGAAACAGTTAGAGATCATTGGATTTATCTTGTTCTCCCTCAAAACAGGATTCTAGACAACATAGAAAGTGCTGTTTGTGAATGTTATTCACTTCAGTATTTAAGCAGGAGTTCCCCATAGTGTTTTGGTCAGGATTTGTAAACACAAACTGGTGATACTATAACTACAAGTTGATTGATAGAGCTTAGAACAATAAATGGGAAGAAACCTAATCTGTCTGAACAGTTTTTACTCTGAGCCTAAAAAATTAAGCCATAATATTCTTTTGTGTGGAATGACATCATCTTCTTCCTCTTCTACAGACTGTTCATTCAGAGAAAAAATACTGTAACCAACATACTGACCTTCCTCATCATATGAAGAATTAACTGGGATTGATTTGGAAATCTTGGTTCAGTGGCCACACCCTGTTCTCAATGCAACCAAATGTTAATACTGGTGTGTATGTGTGCGTGAACGAGTGCAAATGTAATGGAAGACCTAGTGTAAAGCGGCTTGAATGGAAAAGAGCCAGATAAGTCCTAACTATGGGAAGTGTTCCTAATTCAACAATAAGAAAGGACCAAAACAAAGAATAAGACAAAATTATTGCTATCAAGAACAGCACAAAAGCCGTTTACCCCCCCAAAAAAACATCTTGATAATCACAGACTTTTTTCCCTAAGAATGAGAAAAAAGAGGAAGACTTTGACTTGTAAAATAACAAGTGCAGCAAGCAACAGCTTTGTCATGTAGAGGCAGGTTTTTTCCAACTTAATTCATAAAATGAAAGATTATCTATGCAATGGTCTGATATTAAAATTTGACACTGAAACATTTATATGTGATAAAAAAGCAAATAATTTAAAAAACTGGAATAAATTCATAAGTTTGAGTTCTTTTTCACATCACTGTACTTGTTTGCACATGGAGTGGATGTGTTTAATCTATTAGGTAGGTGTGTCATTCCCAGTGTTTTGATAAGCAAGGAGTAGCACATTTCTCTATGTCTCATGTTGAGAGGGAGGCAAAGTATCCTGCAGAAAATGGGGTCAGCTGAGGAGCAGGACATCTGAGGGGAGCTGAAGACACTTTTAGTCTAGTTCTATCGAACAAAACCTTCGTATCAAGAGCCATATCTTTATAGAAATGAGAAAAATCTGAAACAGATTTAAAGTTTATAAATAAACTTTGTTTGAAAATATATGTCTGTACACTGCAACAAGGCCTGAGGCTGAAATAATATTGCAAGGGAACTTTTAAGGTTCTGCTTCGTCCTCTATCTCCTCTGATAAAACTGAATCCAGGATCAAGTGCCAAGAACTGTGAAGACAAATATTTTCACCAAAACATGAGAGGAATTTTATTGAGCAGTTGCTGGAGCAGAACAACTTTAATCTGTTCTGATTGTAACCCTTTAATGTTGCGATGTAATGATTGTATTTCATGAAACTGAGCAAACTTTTGAGTTGGCAGAACAGCTGAAGATAAGGAAGTCAGAAAACGTGAGGAGGAACAGATGGGAAACTGGTGGGCACTATTTAAATGTTCTGTCCCCTTTTTCATTGGTATTTGAAACTGAATTTATATTCCATTAATCTAACACAACAAGATAAAGTTAAACTCATCTGGCAGAAATTTAGCACAAACATGTAGAGAGCATTTCACATGTTTCCCATGTAGAACCATAAGAGAGGAACTCATGTAGACTCCTTGACTAAAATCTTTAAAGCTGTTGGTATCAAAGCCTTAGCTTAAAATAATCACTTTTAATCTAATACCTTTATCATTTTCAGCATGCATTGACTTTTGATTTTAGTTTAAATCTGAGCACATCTATGGAAATTACATTTATCACGTAATGTCTACTGAATTGCACTAAGGAAAATTGTTTCGAAATGTCTGTGACATCAGCTGGTAGCCATGTGGTGAAGTCATTGTTTTCATGGAGCCAAACAGAAAGATGTCCAACTTGACTCTGCAGCTGAAGCTGCACTTATAGGCATCATTACTCACTGTGTGCTTGATTCACTCAGATGTGCAGTATTTTTACAGCAATATTATTACAGTAAAGCCTCACAGGTGACTCATGAAGACAATTGCAGCTCAGGTGAAACTAAATGACAACCTACTTGGATCTTTTTCCAAGAACCTCTGCAGAATAGGTCTTTGAGACCTATTCCACCAGGAGAGACTAGGATTTTCTGGGTGATTTCATTTTTTAGGGGAATGGTGATATTAATTAATTTAGTAGGAAATAAAGTATTACATTAGAAAAAGTAATACTTAAAGGTCATTAGAAAATTGACCTAAGCTTTTAAAAGGCCCGTGAAGAAACATTTTAATCATAATAATCAACTTGATTATTGTTGAACTTCGTCGCTATGGCCACTGTTAGAAAAAGCCCCCTAATTTCACAGTCCTATTGGAAATCACATGAGGCAGCTCAGATGCTTTTGATATCAGGGCAAATCAGGAATGTCTGCTGGATAAATAAACTTTTTATTGTCTTGAACGTCACACCATCCCCACATGCTTTCATGATTAGTTTAAGGTTTGTAGGAAATAAAACGCCCGACCTTCAGATGGGCGTTTTGAGGAACGTTTTTAATCTCTAAGGAGACAGAAAATTTGCTACTTTATCATAACCGCTTTCACAGACAAAAGAGGCGCATCTGCGCATGCTTTATTTCAACATGCTACTTCAGGTGCTATGAGAAATTACACAACTTTCAAAGCAACTGTACTTCCCAGAGTTCGTTAGGACATTAGTACTGTGGGAAGAACTCTGAACTTTTTATACCCGCATGATGTATTGGTCAAGTTTGAAGAGGTTTAAAAAAATAAAAAATAAAATACATTCTTATAAACCTGGTCAGATACAAGAACTTAAACTGAGTAAAAAGGTAACAAAACTCTAAAACACTTTCTGGGGAGATAATAACCAAAAAGCCAAAACTTGTAATAAAATTTTAAACATCTGTAAGTAATTAGTCAGGGAAAAACTAAATAAATAATAAACTAAATAGGATTAATACAATATATTTCAAAACATAACAGATATCAAATACAGATATAATAAATAATTATAAATATAAAAAGAGTGGTATTATGTAAAATAATACCACTTTTATAATACCACATATAAGGCTTTTGTGAGCCTTATATCATATCATAAAGTTATTCATTCATCACAAAACATACGTGTAGTTTAGCCTTGATTTTTTTCATGCATGTTTAAGAAATCCTTTAATCTCCCTTGGCAGCCAAAGCATAATGTTGTGCAAAACTCTTGGGTGGACCGAGGCGCAGCTCTTCCTCACAGCTGCAGTTTCCAAGCTTCCGAGCTTCAGCCACACAGAGCAGTCCTCCCTCATGACTTCTCCACTTAGCTCCTTCAGACTAGCCAGGGGCATTTAGCTAACACCTGGTGGAACTGTTCATTTGCTTAGCATATTTTAAGAGCTCCTTCTGAAGGTAAAAACAAGTTAATATAGGAGTGATGTTGTGATGACTTCCTGAAGGCAGAGTTTCCGAAAGAGCAGGAGTTGTTAGGTAGACGAAGTCCAATTTTAATTTGTTAAAGTATGAAGTAAAATTCATTTTGAATTATATTTTAAAAATATAGCTATTTTATAACTGAATGTAACATAGTTACTTGATTGTGCTATAAAATGACACTATGTGCCTGGAAAATATGTAATACTTCATCTTTAAATTAAGTAACATAATTAATTAAAAACATAAATGAAAGAATCAAACTGAATGAAAGACAAACAAAGTAAAGAAAGAAAGGATGGAGAAAAATAACCAGCGCCAGTACATAATATAAAAATAAACACGTAAATAGATCTATGATACTTAGATTTACTGAATGTCTTTTAATGCACCATGATAAGCCCCACCCCTTGATCAGTGTCTACCGCGCTGCGTTCAAGTTTTTTTTCTTCAATTTGAAAGTTTGTCATCAGCAGATCCGGAGCACCGGAGAGAAGCCAACAGCAGAGCTCCGAGGTGGTGGAGGAATGGGCTGCAGCCACAGCAAGGTGAGAAACTCCGCTGAAAAGGATTAGAGCTCCGCGGAGAGTTACAGGGGGAAGTTCGGGTTGTTTGTCAGAAGGATGCTTCGTAGCGGGCGGCCAGCGGCTGCTGCAGCTCCCGGTAAGCGGCGTCCAGAGCTCGGTTCGAGCCCACATATGCCAACCTGCATTTGGACCAGAACCAGGCGGAAAGACCGGAGGCTTTGGTCGGTTTCTGTCCAGCAGATAAAATGTGGCATGAGCTCTGTGAACATCTGTTTTCAATCAGCTTCGTGTTTGAATCTCAGGGTTTTCCCACGCCTGCCAGTCCCCCTCTCTCTTTATCAGTACTCCAGACACAACAAGTACGCTTACAATCTTTAAAGGCAGCATTTTTTTTAGATGAGGTATTTTAAAAATGAGAAATAAAGATGTAAAATACATTGCATCAACCCGGGCTTTTTTCTCCTTTGCTTTTGGTCTATAAGTCATAAAACAAACCAAACCTCAAGCTATTTTGTCTGACTTTGGACAACATGTGGCCAGAACCTGAAAGATGCTAAACTTGAACCTGGGTCTATGGAGGAGTTTAATGGAAAAATGCAAAGCTCGTTTTGAGCCAAACATCGTCCTCATTTTTTAAAGACCTCTGAAAGATACGAGGTGTTGATAATGTGCTCTAATCTCCTACCCTCATGTCAGACTCTTATAGGAAGTTGTCATGGTTTGCAGATCTTGTCCTGCAGAACTCCTGGCAGTAATTCCTCCTCTCGGAGGGAAAACATGAAGTTTGACAGCTGCTGTCGTCCTCTGGTTATTGATAGAAAGTGACTCCATGTGGTGTCCAAAACTAGGCCCATGGACCTGTTGTAGCAGTCGGACTTTGATTTGGATTTATTTGAATCTTTTCTCATCCTTTATTGAACTGCTTCCATCAATCTGTAGTTCCTTTAAGCACCTTCTTGTCGGTTTCATTTTATTCAAAAATATTTTTAGATCATGTTTACTTCCTTCTGAAGCCCAGTGGCTATATTTGAGATCTGAGACCTGATAAATCAGAAGGTTTGAAAGAGAAACTATATTTTTTTCTTTTTTTTCTGAAAAACAACGAGCAATGAAAATAAGGAAACTGTCAAACATGCCTCACTTTATTGCAAAAAAATGTTGGTCTATTTTTGATATTGTCCAAAGTAAATATGGATATGTAATTGATATGTGCCAGTCTCTAAACCAGAGAACAAAACCAGTTTAGCTTGATCAGAAAGCCAAGCTTATAAATCAAACCTTTGTTTTAGGAAATGTTTAGGGTCTGATACATTGATGCAAAACTGTGGACAGGGTTGCAATTTACTGTTGGATTCACAACTATAAGTTCTATCAAAATACCTGTGCTTCTTTTTTTATTTAGTGGGTTACAGTCCATATAAAAATAAAAAAAAAACTTTGAATAGGTCAAAACTGGAAACCGGATTGCTACATATCTCCAATAGCTGCTTATATTCCTTTCCAGACAGGCCTTTCTCTCCAGCATTTTACATAATAATGTCACAGTTTAGTCCACAGTCCTTAAGGCACATTCACTAATTCTATATTTCTGTGGATTAGAGTGTATTGTTTTTTTTTATTGCAATATTTTTCATCACAGTTGAGGAGATCCTGCTGGCTTCACAGCACAGAGCTCCAGCATGTACCAGAGATTTTTGCAGCAGAGTGTGAGGCAGCTGAAGTGAAGATTAGCACTGAGTGAAGATTAGATTTTCCACCTGAGCTCATGGTGTTCAGGTGGGAAAAAAAATAAAATGTGTGTATTCCCCTCTTTGGGTTGTAATGAGTTACTGCTCCAAGTGGAGGAGTTTAAGTACCTCTGAAGCTTGTTTCTGAGTGGAGGCAGAATGGAGCTGGAGATTGTTGTAGTGCTTGTCTATTATGGTGAAGAGATGGCTGAGCAAAAATATGAAGTTTTAATTTACTAGTAAATCAATATTCCAACTCTTTTCTGTGATCAGGAGCTGTGGGCTATATCTTGAATACAAACAGCTAAAATAATCTTCCTCTGCTGGGTGGATCGACTCAACCCTTCGAGATTATTACTGATGAGCTAAGGATGAAATCACTGAAATAACAACAGGAGGCAGTAAAACGGTCTCGTGAATGACGCCTTGTTGCAGACCCTGCTAGCATTTAGATCAAAAGATCAGACATGGATGGAGAAATATTCTCTTCTGCTAGATGAAAATAATTGCTTTTCTGTGAAAATGTACTAACTAATTTTTGAAGTTTTAAGAATCTTTAAATGTTGCTCTGTATATGTGAGTAGAAGGAGCACATACACCTGAACTCTTGTCTATTTCGCAACCAAATCTGGAAACACTAAACAACCAATGATTTTCCACAGTTTTCCTAGAGGAGGAAAATACTTTGTTTGGATACCATATGGAAGCTTCTGTAGTCTGGATGAGAAATTACCAAACTTGCCAGATCAAGAATGTTTCCATGCAACCCAAACTGATAAGAGAGAGCAGGGGTAAGATTGGAAACAGCTGCTTGATACTTTGGAATGATGCATCAGAAATCTCCAGAGATCTATTGAGGAAAGGCATTTTTCTGGAACAGAATTGTTTTTGTCAAGGTTTTATAGGTTGGTGAATTGTGAGGATCTGTCTTTGAGTTCAAAAAGGTTCGCTTTAGTTTCTGTCACTTTCAGGTTGATCTGGTAGATAATAGATGCTCTTTATCCTTTTTTGATTTGTTGACATACTGATTTGGCCACTTGGAGGCATGTGTGGACATCTGCTTCATGATGATAAGTTTGAGAGCTTCTTTGACGAGATTCCAGAATGTTACTCTGGAGCATTTTGATTAAAAGCTGGAATAAACAGAGAAAATGTTAAGAAACCAACACAACACTCTTTAAACTGGGTAGTCATGTTTGAATTTGATTGATCAAAATATGCAAAGTTTTTAAAATTTCATAATCCTGTTATCTGACATCTGGAGTGATAGAGCATGAATGTTGACCTGCTCTAAAATTTCCCCAATAAATCAAAATCCGTTGATTATCTATTAATAATTTCTGACCGATGATCAGCTTAGGTCCAACGCTAAAAGAAAAAAGACAAACAGTTTTCTGATAAATGCATCAAAACTAAGAACCTTCAGAGATGGCTGCTTTGTTGCATAAATGGAAATAATCTTGTAGTTTCCTAATCGATTCAACCTGTTGCAGATGAAGGAAAAGCATAAATCAACATCTTCCATGGAAAGCTTAAACTTTTCAACACTTTAAGATCCGACAATTAACAGGAAGATTTCAGTTGAAGAGAACAAAAAGGAATAATTTAGCCCTTAGCCGTCCTCCAGACTTATTTCTTCATCAGAGAAGCCGTCTCCAGAAGCTGTTGTGTAACAGGAAAGCCGGGTAAATCCTTGATAAGCTGAGAACAGAAGCAGGTCGGTCTCATAGGCTGATCGTCCCACCCCGGTGGATTTAACGGGATTATTCTTTGAAACAGACCAAATAAGTTCTGACATATTGGATGTAAACACAGGGTGCACATTACTCCGGCTTCAAAAAGGTCAGGCCCCTACAGCCCCAAAGGTTTTGGTCAGGGAGATCGATGTCCACCTTAGTTTAGCAACCTGGACCACATTGGAAAACCATGTATTGATCAGACATGTTTACCTTTCCGTAACAGTTCCAGCCTGGACGGTTAATCCCTTTTGGATTGCATTTATGTACAGTGTCTGGTTTCTGTACAGAAATAGAATGCAGAAATCTTACAGGAATCTTAGCGGACTGTGGGTGGATTCAGACCTGTCCAGGTTTCTGTTCTTGAATGGGACTCTGTCGTCACTGTTCCCAACCTGAAACTATTTCTCATCTCTGTTTGGGCTGCTGATCACCAAACTGTTTAAAGAGAAACAAAACTTAGGCATGAAGAAGAAGCCTGAAGGCTTCAAAGTTAACAGGATGAAAAAGTTTTAAGCATTGGGCTGAACTTGATGACCTTGAAACTCTTCAGTACAGGAAACAAACAAAACAGGAAGTTTGATATTTCTTCGAGAGAATACGGCCTTCCTCATCTAACATGGAGGAACTAAAAATACGTGGGTGTTTTAGTCAAAGTTTATGTCTTGCAGCCATGTTTAATTTTGACAGTACTGGCCCATCTTCTTGTAACATTGTCCTTTGAGAAAAGGCTATTTTTATGATGGAACCACTTCACTTGTCCTCATTAAAAGGATAAGTGTCCAGAGGAAAGAGTCATTTCTGTCTGATTTATCACCAGAGAAGTCTATTTACTTTAAAAAGCCCTTCATTTCTAAAGGTGAACAGAAGCTTTTTATTTCTCAACCTGTAAATAAACAAACTTAAAAATAAAAAGTGTTTAGTTATGATAAGTTATGCTTTTACCACAATCTACTTTAATTGTTTTTTTTTGTTATTATTTGTTTAAACATTTTAAAGTGTATATTTATCCATCTGTTGTTTTCTACTTAGATGAGGCCAGGTAACTGTGGCAACAGGCTCCACAGATCCCTTTCCATAATTCCTCCTGGTAAATCTGAAGGCGTTCCCTGACCACGAGGAATATATACAGTAGAAACCAAATGTTTACACAGACAATATGAAAGACATGTTTTTTTTTTCTCACTGTCTGATATTAAATGAGACTAAACTTTTTCTGTACTTGGTCAGTTAGGTTAATATGCATGTCTGGTTTGAACTTTAGTCAGTTCCTCCAGAAAGCCATGAATCTTTTCTGATTTCTTTTTGGGTTCTGCTTGGTAAACATGAAAAGTAAGGACTAAGGTTACATCCTGGCTAGATTAGCCACTTTAGCTAACTCCTCTTGATGTGGAGAAGCAGTAGCTAGACAGGATCGATCTTCATCCATGAATGTACTCCACTGTTATGCTTTGCCTTTCAGAGAACATACAGAACTACCAGTAAGTTTGAGGATATGGCTGGTCAAAGCAATAATCATGTCAATGTAGAATTTAAAGCAGCTGTCCTCTCAGAATAAAACAGAAACCAGAGTAGATGCACTGTTGCTCCCTGATGTGCTGATGTCTTCTACATGTTGAAACATGTCGCTCCCCCTCTTCGTTCTTCCTCAATGCAAGACGACAACTCTTTGGGTCCTCTGCTTTCACCGACTGCTCAGACGATTTGATCCCAAAGATTTGATCCCCCCTGCAAACATTTGTTTCCAAAAACAGCCCTGATTTTAGCTGTATTGTTGCACATAACGGCTAAAATAGCATCTAAATCCTACATAACATATTTGGGGAAAAACAGGAACAAAATTCCTTGCATCCTCTGAAGTCACCTACTTCAAATGTGAACCAGAACATCTGTTGTTTAGCAGATGTTTAATAATCATGGAGCAGATAGCTGCTAGTAAACTCTGAAAATAATCACACACAGATATTTTCCTCTAAGTGCTGAGCTTCTGTTCAGCCACAACAGGGGAACTTGTAATTCTTCAAAGGAGTGTGAATGAACCCAAGCTGCTGCTTGTTCTGCTCTGATTTTAACTCACCCTTTGATATATTTCACTCATCTTACGATGAGCTCTTAATGACCAACAGTAAAACCTCTCACAGTCAGTTGAGCCAGAGTTTTTATTTCTTTGTGATACGTTTCCTCTGAGTCACTGGTGGCGAGTTAATGCATCAGGTCTCAGCAGGAGACCTGAATTAAAGTGGTTCAGACTTTAATTTAGCCTGGAAGTTCTATTTACTGTAAGCCTGTCCTATTAACCAATTAATCAATTATTCACATGATAAAATAAAATGAGCTCAATAATTTCTATTTTGATGATTTTTTTTAGTGACATCATGATCCTTTGTATTTATGGTTTCGTAGGGCTGGACAATAAATCAACAATATTGCGATTGACACCTGATCAATATCAATAGATTATATGACTGTTAATTCCAGTCCAGAACTGCACATCATTCTGGGGAATGTAGGAAACGCTTTAGCCGCTCCACCTCACAGCCAGCTAAGCGAGGTGGGTGGCCTCGACTAACTTGCTCTCTTTCTGGTTACCTAGCAACAACCTCTTGAGTCACATCTGCAACAGCAGTTTACTGTTTTGCCATCGTGCCTCATAACTGCTTAACAATTAACAAGCTGAAATGAAAACTGGATAAAACAGTTTTATCATATCAGTAGTTTGGCAGTATATTTAAAACAAAAAAACATATCAATAATTATTGAGATTGACTGATTATATTGTGATAAGTTTATTAGCCATATTGTCCATCTGTGTGTTTTATTTCCGTTTTATTTATTGATTTTAATTGATTGTGTTTTATTTTGGATCTTTAAAATATCTTACAGTTCAGGTGTTAAGTGTTCAAAACTTTAATTTATTGTTCTTCAACAACATCATTGTTTATTGCAATAATTACTGGGACGATTCATTGTCCATTTGTGATATGCCTACCTCTGCTACATTTGGTCCTCTTAGGATATTTAGCAACTTTGTTGCGTTTCCTCTGGCCAAACACATCTTGAAACAGTCACGCAGCGTTTTTCAGAGTCCAGCTGAAGTTATTTTTGGGTTTTTCTTTGTATTCTAAATATTTTTCCTGGCAGTTGTTTTATTCATACTCACTGACCTTTTACACACGCTGATATCACGGGTTAGGGTGATAACTCTTAGTAGCCATTCAGGCCTGCTTGTGTCAACTTGTGCATGTTATGAGGCCAAAATTACTATGGTATGTAAACCTTTGATCATTTGGGTAGTTTCTCTTGTCATCATGACTTGAAGAGTAAACACTGTAGATCATATTATAAAACTTTTCTTAAGACTCAGTCAAAGGTGGATGAATCGTACTTTGTTGTAACTGAAGATCTGGGATCCTGCAGCGCTTTAGAAAAGACTCCAAAATACTTTGAATTATTCTTCCTAGATCTTCTGAGTTTCTTGTACTTTCTTCCTTTTTCTACATGTCACTAAAACCAATATGTGTTTTCAAACAAATCTGTTTTAAGTTGGCAAAAATAAACTACCAGCTGGACTCCATTATTATCAGTATCTAGAAGTTAATATGCATTGAGTTCAGTCAAGTTTAGATACTTTAAAGTCTTCAGTGCGTCTTACTAAAAACTTTATGTATATAATTTTGTCTTCTAGTCCGTATCTATAATTCTGAACGTGTGGATTTCAGAAAATTCTAACTAAATTTAAACTCTTACAGCTAGGTCTTGTTTTTAAAGATCACTGCAGTTATATAATAGTTCGTGCTAAGTGAATGGAAATGTTTCTCTGATAGATTTATTAATTATTAAATTTTTTTTAATGTTGTCATCTTTAACATTTTCTAAAAGTATTATGGTTTTAATTTAGCCCCACCCATGGCTTTTAAACAAGCCAATCAGCTGACTGCCTGGATGTTCTCCCGATCCTGGTTACTGCTCTTTGCTGGACATTTCTGTGCGGTGAGGTTTGTTCTTCAAGGCAAAGCTTTGCTGAAACAGAAGAGTCTCTGCTGAGATTTACGGCCTTTATGAAGGCTAGGGCCCCTGCAAGAACACATGCTTCTCCTCAGCACCACCGTCTCCCTCCGCCTCCTTCTCTTTCGTGCCTTTCTCCACGTCAATGTGTTTGAGCCACAGATATTTATTGTTCCAGCTCAGTTTGAATAAAGTGTTTATGTAGTGTGTGAGGGGAGCAGCGGGTTTAAGGTGTGATTGTTTGACCTCTCTGTGTTTGACTGAAGAGATGATTTCTGCCTCACTGTGTTTGTGTTACAAAGTGCAGAGCTGGATGGGTTTTAGGCATCAAGATTTATCACGTTTATCTTTTTATTTTTTGAAGAAATCCAGATCAACAATGGAGTGTGGACTGGAAGACAGCGGAACTTGGGTAGATTTGCAAAGTTGTGTAGATTAGAAATAGGTTAAAAATAGGAAATCATGGTATCTAGAGAACAGTGCTATCACTATGTGCAGTTTTTTTTCTACTGATCCACTGACCTTTATCTAGTGAAAATAATGATCTGGAGCTTTAACCATTGATGTAATCACCTGCTCAGCTGATGTGCCTTAGGAATTTATTTGCCTGTTTTTACCCTGTAGTCAACAACCGTTTGCACATTTGTTTGTTTACGATCGAATGGTTCAAAATCAAATTATTCATGTTGGTAAGATTGAATCTGAATATAGAGACATGTTTTTCAAGAAACCTGCTACACATCAGTGCCTCCTCAACATCTGGAGACTCGATGAGTTATGGTAACATCCCAAATTCAGATTATGACAAGGCCATTAAAAGTACAAACATTAAATCATTCTCACTGAAATCATTAGTCTGATAAATTATGTAGTGATTCTTACAAAACATAAACTGGGATATATAATAAAGATTTACAGTAATTATTTTTCTTTAATATTATATTGTGATTTCTGTTGCATTTGTTGAAAATAATCATTGAAAGCCAGCAGCTAGAACACAAACAGTGGTCTGTTGTCATGCAGCCACTGAGGTTACATAATGCTTCAGTAAAAGAGAAAGTTACAGCTTCATTCATGTGGTGCACAATTAGAAACCTCCTACTCTTGTTCTGAGGATCAGGGCTTATTCTGCTCATCCAGCTGAACATTAGTCTTTAGTTTTTTGGAGTTAAATGATTGGGAGCAGTTCTGTTCAGGTTCTCTTTGAGTGGATCATCCTGGATGCAATGAGATCAAATTAGATTTCCATCCTGAAATACCGTTTTATGCTTAAATTAACTAAAAACACTGTTCTGATCTGTTGCCATGAATAAGAAGGTGCCCTCAAAGGGGAAGCTCTCAATTTATTGGTCAATCTGTGTTTCAACCCTTCATAGAGGTCAAGAGATATGATCATGGATCATGACTGAAACAAGATCTTGGGTAGAAGTTACTAAAATGAGCTCCAACATCCAGGTGGAGTTAGGAGTAAAGTTCCTTTACATTACATGAAATGGACTGGAGTGGGTTATCTCTTCAGGATGGTTTTTAAAGGCCTCCTTTTGAAAGTTTTCTAGGACTCTCCATAAGGGTGAGACCAAAGGGAACACACTGAACTTTAGAAAGACTACATGTAATTTATTCCATGGGAATTCTTTGGGATCTGTGCTCCCTTACCTATTGGCTCTGCAATCCAATGTCAGATAAGCTATTCTATAGAATGGATGGATGATTGCATTTCACCTTATATAACAGTATTTTTTGCACAATGTTTTCCCCATTTTGGATCTGGGAATCCTGTATTTCATGGAGCACAGTGGAAACATTTAGTCGTACTGTAAAATGTGCCGGCTTCAATTGTGAAACACCAGCAGATTTGCATCTTGCTGACAGCACACTGCTGATGGTTATCTGATTTACGATCACTTTCTGTCAAAACTGGTCCATCTTTGCAGCTGTAAGCAAAAGACTTGTGGAAAGTAAAGAGTCTCAAAAGGGAAAAATAAATTTAACTCAGCCATTTTCCATTTATTTTCTCTGCAGAAAAGGAGCAAAGGCAAGAAAGGAGAGAAGAAACAGAAGGACAGCAGCCATCAAGATGAAGGAGGTGAGTTTCCATCTGGTAGGGGAGGTGTTGTATCCAAACACATGAGGTGTGAAATAAAGTATGCTCCTTAACTTCTGATGGTTTCATTTTTCAAGACAAAACAAAAGTCATCTCTTCTTCATTAGGTGTTAAATTAAGTTTAGAGGAACATTACACTCTTTCATTATTTACTGATAAAAACCTCAACAAAACAGGAAATTAGTGTGAGAAAAAATGAAGTTCATCTTATTATCCGGCAGCTTGTTGATTCTCAGCTAGCAGCAGTAATTTCCTGGACGACGTTTCCAGCCTCCCACATTCTTGCACGTTATGAAATAATTTTGGCCCTCTTATCTTCCCAACATTTCTTCAGTTCTTTGAGGTTTGCAGGAATTAGTTCATTCACAGCTCTTTTAAGGTTGAACATTGAATTTCAGACAGGTTGATCTCTGGAGTTTGACTAGGCCATTTCAACACCTTGATTCTTGTGTTTAGCCATTCTGTTGTTGATGGACAAACAGCCTCATATTTGACTAGAATATTTTGGTATATGGAGAGTCCATGTTTGACTTTATGACACAAGGTATCCAAGTGATGTAGCTCTAAGATGAACTGAAGAACACTCTGCCATCAGCATCTCTCAACCACCACGGTGCTTGACAGCTGGGTTCAGGTTCAAAAATGTTTTTTGAGCATTTTGGTTAAGCATGACATTGACCTCTTTATCCTTTCCAGATGAATTAGAAGCGATTTTCACTTCTCTTAGGGTGTTTTCATACCTGATAGTCTGGTAGACTTGGTTTGACCGGGGATAAAAACTGCAACATCTCTTACATTTTCAGCTGGTGGGATTTGTTTGACACTGCACTGTCAAATAATCCAAAACCTTTGAAAAACCTGTGTACCTCCCCTTGCCTGTGGTAGTCCTGCACCAAGAACCACTGAGAAAAATGACACAAAAACCTAAGGGCAACTTTCTTCTTCACAAAATGTAAACAAAAAATGGCATAGCATCAAATTTTAGTGGCTGTAGGATTTCTCTTTTGTTGTTTGTAAAAGACCACAAGCCATTTCTCTCTCTAGCATTAGACTTGTGCATTTGTTTTGGTTGTGTTTACCCAAATTGCCCTGCCCTATAATCTGCTTTCCGATTTTGGAGCGGTCTTTGGTCCATTTGACATTCACATATCTGAACCATGCCAGATTTCACTTCAACAGAACAGAACAAAGATTTTTAAGCAGATCAGAGTTGGATTTCTTGATCCACATCAGAGTTTGGTTGTGCATTCACACCTCTCCAAATGACCCAGATCTTATAGGGAAACAAACTATTTATTAGAGTGGAATAAACAGGTCTGGTGTAAATTGCGCCCTTAATTGCTAAAGCTCTCTCCTTTCTGGCATCGTGTAAGCACACTGCCAAAATGCTTGGCAGTGAATACTGTGACTATATTACTAGTGCCTGGGTTTTGTGCTCACTAGCATAGAACTGACAGAGCATGAATCTTCCTTCCACCAAGACTTCAATATGAGCGTTTCAGAATGTGGTTTCCTTCTGACTGTTTCACTTCACTTACCTTCTTCACTTCCTGTTTCTTTGGTAAGAACTCCCATGTTGCACATTTGTGTTTTAGTTTGACACACTTTCATACCAAGTGTCTCAAACTTGGTACGAAGTGTATCAGTTTTGACACACTTGGATCTTTACATAGATCATTTTAGTTGGTTATTTGAGTTGTAATCATCACAGGTGTTGATATTTTGGAATTTATGTTTTAGGTATTTTGTTCTGGGAAATAGATTTTTATTAAAGAGTTAATGTACCTGTAAGATCATGGCTAAGAGGTGAGCTGATAAGTTTAAAAACATCTAAATGCAAAAGTTGAAAGTTGGAAGCCTTTTATTTCGACATTTGTTTAAAAAAAAAAAAAAAGACTACAGTCTTTCTGGTCCACAGAGTACACTTGATGACAGTGAACAGTGAAAATGATTACCAAACAACCTGACTGTTTTATTATTTTTTTTACTGGACTGTGGGAGCCTGAACCATCTGTAGTGAAATGTGACTCACAGTCAGTTAAACTTCTCTCCTTTCCTAACTTCCTGCTGTTTATGAGCAGTTTTTAGACGGCAGCGCAGAAACCACTCATTTCAGATGGGACTCTCTGTCGTCATGCCATGAATCAGCTGCTGCAAGTTCACAGAAAGAAACAGCTTGTATGTCTGTTTTTACAGTACACTGTATTCCAGTTTAAACACAGATTCATTACGAAGTGTTTTCTCTCCTATGTTCATATTAAAAGGAGCAACTCTTGGTCTGTGTATCTTTCAGAATAAAGTCTGGTGAAGCCGTTAGCTCACTTGCAGACAGGCTCTGACCTGTTTCCACCTCACTTTGTTCTGGGATTATCAGAAAAATACTATTTAATTTAAATAGCAGTGGGAGTTTCCTCTGTTTAAACACCATCTGAGATTCATGTTTTAGATTGAAGTCTTTTAAGTTTGCACATATTTTAAATTAACTCTGCCAGTTCATGTTCAGCGTTGTACCTTCATAATAACAGCTCTAGTTGAGTTTGTGACAGTTTTTGTTGGGCTTACTGGGTTCATCAAAACAGACGACGTCATTGGAAATGAATGATCGGTGTGTGTTTATGTGTTTAAAGTCATGTCCCTTCATGCTCATAATGTAATCAATTACAGTCAGGATCCCTTCCTGAGTGTTGTGGGGCTGAGCTGTTGGAAATTTTGATGACTGATTTGTAGGATAACTAAGCTTTGTTTTAGAATATTTTTGTATAGTTTTCTGCAAATGCTGGGTTGCTTCTGCTAAAACTTATATTGCTGCTTCAAGAAAGCTGTTGCATAATAAATCACATGCATGTCTCAGTATCTGATCTTGTCCTTCCTCTCTTATCCTGTATATGGCACGCTTGCGACAAGTATTTCTGTTGCCCTTAGCCAGGTGACACGTTACAGATTTTCAGTGGGTGAGTGTGTGCGTGAATGGGTGAATGACTGTGTTGTGAAGCGCTTTGGGGTCCTTTGGACTTGATGAGGTGCTATACCGGTACAAAGCTGCTTACCATTTCACAGTCATCACAGATTTTGAAAAGACCAGGTGTTCACTCTAACAGACTGGTTTTGGTTTCATGACTGCCAGACTGAGAACCGTACACTTAACCGGACCTGCTGAATGCTTACACACTGCAGGATTTATCCAACCAACTGAAGCCAACAGAACGCATATCCTTTTGAAGACTGATGTTGAAAGTTTGGAACATTTAAATGTGTTTTTATGTGGTCGTTTGCAAGTTTATAATGACTTTCAATGTTAGCTTTAATCTAAAAGTTATATTATTTCTATCTTAACAGATAGACTTGGACTTGATTTTACCAAAAACATGAATAATGTTTGATAAACTGGTTGAGTATGTGGAAGATATTTCATTAAAGAATTTCAAACAGAAGCTCCACTGCTTTAGTATGTTTGTGTTCAGAATGTTTTAATTTTACTCTTTTAAAGTGGGCTTTCTAATCTTGACCGTATATAAACTGCATGGGAACAAGGTCGTACCTTTGCTTATTTTAAAATTTTTTCTTGCTGGTTTGTTTTCTCACAGGTAAATGTTCGTCAAGTGACCTGGATGTTTGTCTTGAAAAGCAGCTGGAGCGTTTCGAGTGGCAGCTGAAGATTTTAAAGGAAGTGCTCTCAGCCAATGGGAGTTCAGAGAGGGCGGAGCTACTGAAACATCACACTGACGAAGAAGTGTGCGCACTTGTTCTGAGCATCCTCGATAAGGTGAGAAAATACTGATTGATACTGAAAATACTGTCTAATTGTTAAACCTGTTGAATCAAGAAAATCAAACAGGACCTGTCTGACAACATGCTTAAATAAATGTAGGAATATATCATGCCTCAATGAAAAGAAATGAAGAACAGCTGACTAACAACATTGTGTGGTGTGACATTTTGAATCTGAAAAAGGAAAGTAATTTTAAAGCTTCCTGGGGCTCCCACCAACCACATCAAGAGTCATTGTCTACAAATGGATAACAGATGTAATCTGTCCCATTGGTAGCTAGATGGTGCATTAGCTAGCTTGCGAGTGGCGACTTATACAGTTGGTCTCAAAACAACCAGAACATCTAAAGCACTGTAAGCCTCAGTCACAGTGGGAGATTTAACAAGAAACAAACTGGGTAAAAATGGCCCCTGCGGGAAAGTTCCAAGGCCAAAACCATGATTCACCCTCTCTCCACAGCCTCCCCCCCAAAAAACAAGACCCTGTCTCAGGCTTTTAAAAAAATAAACATCTTTATGAGCCCCCACCCCCAAAATTCAGAAAATTATTCTGTGTACTGATCAGAGAAAATCTAAACTTCTTGAAAGTTTTGGTCTCTCAAAAGAGCCTCTAAATGGCTCCAAAGTATCAAAATGATGGATCTATTTAGAGTCTGGATGTGAATCTAATTAATGCCATTAATGCTTCAATTCTCTGTATATAAGGTGCTGTGACTTTCTTCCACATTGATTTTAAAAACCTAGCGAGAGTTATCCAAAAGTTTGTTGGATTTTGTTGCAGCCAAGTGTTGCACAACCAGCTACCAGGTATTGGAGGCAATTACTTTCTGCACTGGGCCACGTTAGTTAGATCATTATATGGAACAACCATTTGTTAGCTGTGCTTTGTATTTATTCAGTTTATGTTTGTCTAATATAAAATTGTTTTTATTGAAATAAAATATTTATATGTTGAGAAAAAAAAGCAACAGCAGAAGTCTTTCAGGAGATAACTATTTTTTCTCAGCGCTACATTTTTCATGGTCAGGTAAAGGTATCACAAAGCTTTTTATTTAGATATTTTATAATGTATAGGCAGAACTAATGCATCTTTGTTCCTTCTTTCAGCATATTGGCTTTTTCCTGAATTTAAAAGATCTTTATCATTTCGACTATTGTAGCGACTTCTGCTTCTCTAAACCTGTCATGACTGTCGTGGTTTTCAGTTTTGCCTTTCATGGGATTGTTTGTATGCAAGAGAATACTCTTGACTCTGCTCCGTAATCAGAAGCTGCTGTAATCCTGCAGCTTAAGTCATGTGATCTTCTGAGTTAGCGGCCAGGAGTTTGTTTACTCTGCATGTGATTTATGTTGTCAGCCACGTTTTACTGTCTGCCTGCGTCCTCGCTCTGACCCAGACAAAAAAAACGGAATTCAGCAGTAATCACTAGATCTGTTTTATTTTCTGTCTCTTAATTTGTCCACTTTTCTCAAGTTTTTAAATGACCCTGCTAGCAAAAAGTTGAATGAAAAAGAACTATTTATCCATATCGACTTAAAAGATGTTTAGACACCTTGGGCTGTGCAGTTTCATAGTACAGCTCATGATTTTCCCCTCTTTTTGCTCCGTCTCTCATTCTGTCGTGGAACTGACTCATCTCCGGTTCTGCAGGTGAGAACAGAGACGACAGCTGATCTGAACGTTCTGCATGAACGCAAAAGTAAATCAGCCGTAGAAGAACATGAGAGGCATGTTGGAGGTAAACATTCACTGTGTCACGGTTTTTGTTTCATTCATTCCTTTGTCCTGCTGTCCATTGGCATTCCTCTCGGGGCGGATTTTTCACGTTGGGGCTGTTGGTTCACATTTTTTGGGAATACTTTGTGAAGTTCTTCTGTGGGTGGATGCTAACACTCATTTGGGTTTATTTGAATTGTCTTATGTAGGAATGCATTAGAATTCCTGCACAGTTCCTGTGCGTCATTCTTCCATCTCTGTCACTACTTCTGATTCACTACTTGTTTAAAAAAAATATAAGTCAAAACATGCATCAGAAATGTTCGTTGTGGACTGCAATTGAACTTTAGCCAAACCACTGAAAAAAGTGCAGCGTCCTTTGGACCACACGTCACAGGAGAAACGGCAATTAACCTATAAACAGGTCAGAGGAAGTTGGACTTTTTTTTGCATAAATGTAAATTTTTCACAGTTCTACACAATCACAGTTGATTATTTTTTTATTTGACCATGAAATGTTCATCCAAGAATAATGTCACAAATAATTTTTGATCATTTGAAATATTCAGACACTACTTTCATATCCATTGTTTAATCATTAAATGGAAACCCTATGCATTGACTCAAAGGTGTTTTGTCTGCTGTTAGCTCAGCGCCTCTCTATCCCACATTACAGAGTACTTGATCCCAAACTCTAGTTCACCTAAGGTATATTTCAACTCTTAAGTTTCCTTCCAAACTGAAATTGAATTGTTTTTCTAAGACCATTCAGGTGTCACCTGCCCCCACCTGGAGCAGCTTTAGAGATAAATATGTACATGTGTGACCGCCAGAAGGTTTTTCCACCTTTGGTTCAGAAATGTGTTTCTTATAATTTGCAGTTTTCAGGCAGGGATTGTTTGAGGCGTAACTTCTAGGCTCTCTTCTTTTCTGATAAAGTGATGATGCACACTCCCCCGCTTCCTAAAAAGGAGAGAATCACCATAGAAACCAGGCCCTCCAACATTACTCAGCAGCATATTCATTCTTACATAAATTCATCATCACATAAGTTCATTCTTTTTGTGAAACTAACAAAAGGAAGTTGATTTAGGATTTTCAGAGTTGCTGCATTGGCACCCTTCAAATTCCCATCTGAAATGTTTCTTCTTTTCTTTTTCCACAACACTTCCTGTCAATGAAAATAGTATGGAAGCCCATTGTATACAGTACACTGTTTGCATGGTGTATTTTATCATGTGAAAATAAACATCTTGTTGTTTCTTGCAGAGCTTCAGGCCAGACATGAACAGGAGAAAACTGAACTGACAAAAAGGTTTCAGGCAGCTGAAGAGATCCTCAAGGTAACTGTGTTAATACAAACACATAAAATCTCAAAAAGGCATAAAATCTCTGATATTGAGGTCTTAGTAAAGCTAAATGTCAGAATATGAGAGAAAATGAAAATGGTAGAGTTTATAACCCATTATTGGTGGTTTTCAAATAAAATCTTTTGGCTTTTTAATTGAATTTATTCTATCTTGTATATGAATTCTTACTTTCCAGAGTTGACATTCACTTGCAAAACAGAAAAGACTGATTGAAGAATTGACATGGAACATAGTTTTTTTTATTTTCTAATTAATAAAAAATTGAAATTATTGGAGAAATAAAAAATAAAATAAAAAAGGGAAGACCAAGATTTTGAATCAACCAGCATTACTGTTTGTGTTCTGTATAAGATCATCACTGAGAACAGCACAACAGTAGAAACCTTGATTCAGATATGAATTAATTAATCAGATTTGTTGTGACTGAACCATAACACCCACCAGGCCAGTTAAAGTGGCAGTATAGCAAAATGTCTTTGGAGATGACTGTTTATTATTACGTGAAATGATGTCTGTTTTTACTAACTTTCTCTACTTGTGCTTGTAATTGTGCTCAACCTGAAGGCCAAAGTGAAGCAGTTAACGGCGGAGCTGCAGGTCTACAACGAGTTGAAGAAACGAGTTGAAGATTCAACCTTTAAAAAGAATTTGCAAAGAAATATTCAGGTAGTTTTGAACACAGTTGGAGGAAATAAAGTACAGAATTTGACGTTTTTACATAAATGTTCTTTAATATTGTTCAGGAACATGGCAGCCCAGGTGCATTCTGGGAGTCTGAGCAGGAGTCTTTGCTGTTTGTGATTGAGATGAAGGCTGAGCGTGTGCAGGAGCAAAGCAGGAAGCTGCAGCAGATGGATGAACTGGTGGGTTCAAAGAATCAGAAGACTGTAACTCCTTGAGCTCTTAAAGTCTCACTGAAGAAGTTTGGTTTTCCTCTGTTCAGGTGGAGAAGAATCTGTCTCTAGAGGACCAGATCGTCCACATCCTGCAGCAGAACGAGGACCTGAAGGTCCGGATAGACAACTGCCAGGCCCTCATTCAGTAAGTATAAATATGGGGCCATCTGCTCACCAGGCTGACTTCAAACTAAACTAACAATAACATTTGTATTGAAGAGTATTCAACAGCTTTGTCTCTTGTCAGTTAATAATCACATTTGTTTAGAGCACAAAGGCTCTCTTTGAATGCCCTTATGCAGATTAGATCATCATTGGAAAGTTTATTTATTTTGCTTACTCAAAGTAAAAGTGAAATTTGTTTGTTGTTTTCCAGAACATGTCCAGATTAATCAGTATTAACTTCATTAGCCAAAATTGCACACATTTGACAGCCTTGTCACTGCTCTCAAAGTGAAATGGCTTTTATGTTTATAAATATAAAAATGTAAATATGTTGAGAACTATCAAAAATTTTAAAAAGTAGAATTTTACTTTATTCACTAAACTCTTGAATGGGCTTCACTACACAATCTTCTGAAGGCTGTGGCTATTTTTGTCACTTCTGCAGTTTTGTCAGATTTTTTTTCCCTTTTAATTTTCCATTAAAATGCTTTTATGTATCATTTATGTATTTTGTAATTAGTTTTGTGTAGCATTTTGAGGACCCTAAGATTTGGGTTTTCATTAGTAGTTTACAACACTGAATGTAAATAATCTATAACGGAAGACTTTAAAATTTTCTAATCGAAATTAGTGAAATAAACTTATCAGTGATAATTTAATCATCAAAATAGCTTTTACGCAAAAATGATCAAAAAACAACTAAAAACAAATTTAAAATGCCTGTTAATTTTCCTTTTATCTGTTTTCTAGGCAGTTTTCAAAGGAGCAACAGGACCTGAAGGTGGCACTAGAGAGACAGATAGCAGTAAACCAGAATCTTTCTCAGGAAAAAGAGCAACTGATGTTCAAACTGAGACATAGAGATTCATGTCCAGGGATCCACCTGCCCCCCATAATGCAGGAGATCGCCCCGAGATGACCCTAATCACACACGAGTGTCAAAGCATGACTGAATTATGTGGCCTGGTTTACTACTCGGGGTGTGAGACTCGGACTGAGCTGACAACCTTCTGGGATCAGGTTTAAAGTCTCTGGAGCAGCACTGCAACGGATCAGGGCAGGATGTTAAAAATGGGACTTGATTTGTCCGTCTGGCTGGATCTCTGCACAGTGTGCTGTCACACAGGCTGGTAGATTTGAGACTGTGAGCACATTCTGCTTAGAGCTTCACAGGTGTCTGTTTTGGTTTTGTATTTCATATTTCATTGCATTATAGTGGTTTCTTTAACTGATAATCAGTCTGTGATACAATGAGCTAACATTGTATCAATCAATGCCTTTAAATATCAGGTCATATTTCTAATGTTTCCAACAGGATAACATCTCAGAAATCACCAGCATAAAGCTAAAACTCAGTTTTATTTCTTATTTTTTGCAAAACTTTGTGTTCATAAACACTGGTAAAACTCAAAGAAAATTATACAATATGAGAAGCAAAATCAAATCAAAGTTGGATGTCAGTTAGCTTTAAGCTTTGGAAACCCTATTTTATGCATTTTCACTTTTTTCTGCCAAAAAGTAACCTGATAAGCCACTGACTTTAATTGGTGATGTAAGACCTTCCTCATTGAAATGTCTGATATACTGATTGTAATATGTTATTTTTCTGATGGAGTAAATGCTGTTATTTACAGACTTATTTCACAGTAATGAAATGGAGAGTGAAGCATCTATTGACTCTTTATCTAAATGTATTGCTCCATCTCCTGGGCTTGGAAATAAAGTGCCTTGTTTGTTAACATACAGACTTTCTGCTTTAGTTTCTCACCGGTGGACGTGCCTCTTCCCTGCAGAGCTCAGTGACGGTTTTGAAGGAATCTGTTGCCACATAAATTTGTTGGATAGCTCTTTGTTCGTGTCAGAAAGTAGTTCAGGATTTTGGTTGTGAAAGAGTAACAGATTTCTTTCACTCAGGAATGGCAGATTGTTGGTGGTCATAAAATATCAATCAGCCTTTGACCCACTCCAGATCTGCCATGTTGGATTCAGTTTTTGGACTCTACTCTGTGCCTTCATGTCATGCTGGAAGGTTTGATACCATGAATTCAATAACTGTACTTTTTCTGTTTTGTTTTTTTCCCCTGCAAAGCCATCCTTACTCCCTAGCACCACATGAAACCAATTTTTGCCTCTGAGATATTTTTTTTTTTTTTTTTTTTTTACTGGATGTTTAAATGTGTTGCATTTCTATTGAAAGTATTTTACATGACTTTGGATATAGCAAGTTGCAACATTTAGTGCTTCACATTGATCAATATTTTTACTTACTTGCTTCATTGAATCATCTTAAGTTATGCTAATGTGCTAGCTGAACTGCTTATGGACGGTAATGTGGAGTTTTGAATGAAGTGGGTGCTAATATTACACAGCAGCAGTTTGTTTCAGAGCTGTGGTCAGTAATGCTTCTGTTTGTTTATCAGTTTACTCAATTAATTACACTTAATCAGATGGCACATCAGCTTAATGTTAGCTTGCTAGCTTTTTTTATTATTATTTTGCTTCTTATTTAATGTATATTATTAGCATGTTTACTATCCCAGTTTAAGATCAGGACTTACTTGTTAACTATCATAAAACAGTCACTGTATTATGCTGCATTTGCATTTTTTGGAAACATTTAGGTTTTTGTATTTGACATATTTGTTGCCTAAAAAAAGATAAAGTTGTCAGTGTTTTGTCAGCTCTGTCAATATGCACCAGCACTTTGACCAGGTTTTTACAGGAATTTGTACTATAGACTTGTTTTTGGTGTGTTGTACAGCCTTGAATAATATTTCTGCTCGTTACAAAAGTGCTTTTTATCTTTTCTCAGCAGATAGTGCAGCCAATTGTTTTCATATAGATACTTGTACTTTTTGGCTTTCAAAATAAAATAAAAATGAAACTAAGTTTGATTGTATATGTTTCTGTTGAGATCTAGTCATCATGAACTATAAAGTCTGACCTTTTATCTGTTCTTGGAATTATCCATAATCAGACTTGTGTATCTCCACTTCGGTTTCTCTTCATTCAAGTTTTTTTCCTCGGAAATTAATGTTGGAAAATAAAACTCAAATTTAGGGAATTCAAAATTCAGAAAAAGATCCAAATCACTTTGATAAAAGTTGATCCTTTAATGAGCCTAGATATTTCTGGGAAGCTACTCCTTCCAATAAGTTAGAAAAAGCATTCTGATGACGCTTGTTTGTCAGATAAAAACATGAAGGACTTTAAGGTAGTGAGAGTATAAGGGATAGGGTTACATCATTCGCTGTGGTGGCCCCTGTAAGGAAAAGTCGAAAGAGAAAAAGTTGATCTCTTATTTTGTGTTCAATTATACTTCAGTAAATCTTTATAGAATGCAATAGAATCTTTGATCATGTTTGTTTTGTTTTGAGGTAAAAATATACATGATTTATAATCCTCTGTTAAACAATTGTAAAAGGGATCATTTACTAATTTTTGAATGAGACTCATTTACTCATGTATGCTGATATAAATTGACTACAAAACAAAAAATAATGGGATTTCAACTTTGAATGCATCTTAGATTTTCATAGGGAAAAGGTAAGATTGTCAGCAGGGACTTGCATTTATGGGGATTCACAGAGGACAAGGTGGAAAAAGTGCTGTAAGCTTAAAGGACAAAAAAAGTAACTTCAAATTAAAAAAATAAGACAAGTAGCCCGAGCTAAGAAAATTCTGATTAAGGTTTAGCTAAACTTAAAACAAACAAGCATCTTCAATTCCAGACGTCAAAAATATGTAATATACAGTCTTGACCGCGAGGTGGCGGCAGGTGTTAATTGTTGAGTGTTTAGTTTTATCTGTTAAGATCAGCTGTTTCAGTTCCCCAGCCTCTTTGTAGTAAAGAGACAGATCCCGCAGCCTAACGGGAGCAGTGCAGGTTCTACTTTTCTTAAACATGAAAACAAAGCTGAAACCTGGTTCTTTGTGTGGTGTCTGACAGAGAAACAATGTTTAGCTTTTTTGGAAAGTATAGAAAGTAAAAGATGTGTTTTTCTTCAATTAATTTTCTCCCATGTTTACGGTTGAAAATGAATCAAAACTTGAGATATTTTGACTTTTTTTTGTTCAAATTAGCTTAATTTGGTCTCCAGGGGGCGCCGAAGTGCACAAGCAAGTTGTTTCAACATGCTGACTTATGTCAGACTACTAAAGATTTAGAAAACAGAAATGTTGGGTTTCCAAAAAGTATGTTCAGGTTCTGTACAGTATTTGGACTCAGACCTTAAGTTGGGGGTCTTTACTGTGTCAGTGAAACATTGACTGAAGGTAAAAAGCCAGTGGCTCTGCTGCGGTGTTAGGAAAGCTCAGGTTGCTTTCATTGATCTCCTCTACATTGTTGATTCTGGTGTCTCTCATCTTCACCTTGACAATGAATCCGGTCGGTTTGCTGGTTAGTTAAAAAAAAGTAATATTGTGATCGGTATTGTGTTGGCAATTTGGAAATGTTATCCAAATGGATAAAATCAGAATTGATTTTATCCATTTGGGAAGCATAAAATGCTATTTCTGTTTTTACAGTTGCACTGAATTTAAATGGCTGACAAATAAAAACACAGGGTGTAATCTTCTGCCTTCTACCTCAATCGTAACTGATTGTGGAAACTTCACAACTTATTCTGTACACTTACTCTTTCACTGTTCCCCAAAATCAGTTATCTCTGTTGCTTGTGCCTCCTTTCAATTACCTCACTTTTTTTCTTCCACCAAATTTTATTTACGCTTAGATATGGAGCCCTGTACAGTCCACTGCTTTTTGGAGTGACCTGCTGTTGCTTACTCTCCTCGTGGAAAGTGCAAATGACTAGTGAACACAATCTGTATGGCTGTGCAAGATGTAAAACAATATTTCTGAGATAATAAATAAGTAGATAAATAAATAAATAACTTTTCTTCTCAGATATAAGAAGTTAACTTCTATATTTTCAACAGCCAAATCTAAAATTAATTAGATAAACATAGATAAACTGAAAGGAGAACCGTGAGGATTTCAGCTTGTTTCTCTCATCTTAGCAACACTTAGTCTGCTCTCCAGGTGTTTCCAGGTGTCTGTGGTGTCATGGGAAAGCCGTGACATGACAGCAGAGGCTTTGACCCATAGCTGCAAAAACACAAACACTTCGGTGGACATTAGACCAACTTCCTGCTGACTTGAGCTTATATTAAATGGGCTCTTCAGTTCAAGATGTTTAGCTCCATTTCTATGCAGGTGCATCTCAATGAATCAGAATATTACCAAAAAGTTCATTTGTTTTAGAAACTGAACTGAATTGACATATTATATATATGAATTACCCCTAGGTAATTCTAATTACTTTTTAGTGTCAAATTTTACTTCATTAATTTTGCTTCATTCATCAGGATCATTTTCTAGCATGTCATGTGTTACAACAGCACCAAGCCCATTTAGATTTAAGTTTTAAATGTTTTCCTCTCTGTGCTGAATGTGAAACATAAATCCTCCCAAATGCAAGAGTCATAAACATAATTTTCTCAAACATCTATGGAATATTAGCTCCTTACATAAATAACCAGTGTCATTGAGATGCACCTGGATACAAATGCAGTAACTCTGGTTCTGTGCATCAGCAACATAAGCTGCCTTGTAAAACCTTCTTCAGTTTGGGTTCAAGTATTTCTGCTCATGAGTGTCGATCCACTCATGATCTACATGATTTGCATCTTAACTGTGCATTTTTAAGGACTTATTCTAACAGTCCCTTTTCCAGTATGGAATGGCAATTTTGCTAAGCAAGAATTGTGAATAACTTTTAATTTATTGGAGGCACAAATTTACACTTTAACTCCCTCTAACATTTGATGAAATGTCTCTCAGCAATAACAGTCTTTTTGTAAACATTAACAAACTTATGTTATATTTCTGGATATTTGATTATTCTTAAAACCATATCTGGAACAATGTATTTAATTTGAATAATTTCAGTGAAGGTAGACTTTCAAGCAAAGTATTTTAAGAGTTGAAGTTGGTGCTTTGAAAAAGCTACTCTAGAAACCTAATGTTAGCCCTGCTGTATCCATTCCAAAGGCAGTTTGGAGAAAAACTGTCCTGCTACAGCATCCAGTCATGTCCAAGCTTCAGGCATCTAGCGGTTAGTTTGTGATGAAGCTGAACAATTATTTGGTAAACGTGAAAAAAATGAATCCATCCACATTTTACGCGGCCCCCAGCCCAACTAGCAGCAGAATAGCCCCACATCATGATGCTGCCACCGCTGCAGTAGTTGACAGTTGAGACAATTTTTTAGCACAATAGTTATCTTGCTTGGCTATTAAACGGTTTTCAGAGGAAATTTATCTTTGAAAATCAAAATTGCAATCTGTCAACCAACAGCTGGACTACAGTATCATCACAGCAGCAGTTTGCCCTCAACACTTGTGCTCCAGCTTGCGTCTTTACATTTTTAAGTGCCCTATTCACGAGGAAGGATTAAAATATGGAAGAAAGAAATTTGCAGCTATTTCCTGTTAATATCTTTCCGTTGTTGGGCACTAATGAGGAGGAGTCGCCCCTTCACTTTCAAGAGGGCTTAGCAGCAGTTAGCAACAGCTCCAGGCTGCAGGACAATAATCGCACTTTAACTCAGCCTCACAATGACTCACAGCGCTTAATTCTCCTTTTCAGAGCTGCCGGTGGAACGCCAGAGGCAAAATTAATAGATGCTAATGGCTGCCTTCCATCAAAGCAGAGCAGGATCCAAATATGCAAGTAAGGCCTATTAATTAACATGTGGAGCAGGCGGGGGAATTGGGGGAAGTGGGATGGGGAGGCAAAAGGGGCACTGTGGTTCACACGGGCCTCTGCAGGGCAGCCCATTCAGACCGGAGGCAGGGGGCCTTTGAGGGGCTTCCCAGGCCACAATTAGCGGCTCCTGAATGGGCTGGCATTTGTCCTGCAGGTCCCAAAGCCGCAGAGGAAGAGACAGGTCCGGACCAAGTGTAGTCCTGGTCTGGGCTGCATGGGCTGAAACCAACATCTGGGCCCAGGCTGCATGGCCGAACCAGGCATCACTAACGTTGAATCCAAACTATATGTTTGGATCTGGGCAGAGTGGACCAAATCAGGTTTTCTCACTTAGGCTACTCAGGCAAAATTAGAGCTTCATGTTTGTTCTGACAAAAATTCAATATTTAAAATGTCACCTTTTTGTAGTAACATTCAATAAAACTAAGCCTTCAGAACCAAGAGCCATTCAATCATTACCAAAACTACAAGTTTCATCAGACATCAGTTTTTAAGTCAAGTTCTTTGACTCATGAGCAGTAATTCCTCTGGACTCAATAACCAACAGGTGCAAAAGCTGAATAACTTATATACAGCATGCAGCCCTTATGGCTTTTCAGATATAAATTAGAGAATTTCAACTAATATTGACAGGTTTAAGTGTTTAACATTTGACCTTTATTTGTTTTTAGAAAAATCTGCTCAAAACGATTTTCCCTTTTGTCTGGTTTTTATATAAAACTCCTTCACTGGGAACTTTTCACAACTTCTGAAAATAAAATTAAGTCTATTTTAGTTGTTGATCTGACAACTTGGGATCAACCTATAGTGTGTGAAACATTTTTTTGATGTGTGGGATAGTCTAAATAAAAAATCCAAGCTGAAGACCCAAAATATGTTTTCATTAAGATTTTATAATAAAACAAAAAAGTTCAGAACTCTTTCCTCTGCCATTTGATTTATTTTAATTTGACTTATTTTAGATTTAATTTGTTCTTTTTCTTTGAATTAGCATTATTTTTATTTTATTTACATATCTATTTATTACTTGGTATTGTATATGCAGCTGTATTGTAAGATGGGCTGATTTGCGGTATTCAGATAGTTGCTGTTACACGCTAGTGATGCGCTTAAAGGGACGTTTTAACAACTTATAATGGCAAAATTAAATACATTTTAATAAATAGTCCGACTGGTCCTCATTTCTGGCAGGTTGTGGGACATTGGACATTAAGAGAGGAAAGTTCTCCTGATGTAAATCGAAACCAGCTTAAAACTGCAAATATGTTTTGTGGTTTCATGCTGGATCTGATTCAACACTTTTCCTCTGAGTTTTGCTTCATTTTAATTGTTTTTATTTGTTTTCTGTTGCTTTGATTGGCATTAACAACCCAACTACAAAAATCAAAAGTTAGATTTTGTTTCATTTTTCTAATGCATTTTTATGATTACTATTTTTTTATTTACTTTTTTTAATTACTTTTATGACTGAAGCCTCGGATAACTTCGAGTCGAGTTGGTTGGAGTCAATTTTGACGGATGTGAAGTTAATTTGTCAACATTAGCCACAACACCAGGATCTAACAAGACAACAAGAACTAGAAGAGGAAATGGATCTGACCTTTGACCTGCAGGGTCACTGAGGGATGCACAGACATGTTCAGAGTTTTTCTGTTGTATCTGTACAACTTTGGCTCGGCATTACAGCAACTTCAAACTAAAAGGTAATGACTCGGATGGATCTCTGTGAATTGAACAATTTAGTTAAAAAGTATAAATAAACAGAAAAATATGCTGAAGAAAACAGCATAAGAAACAGAAGTACAGAAAAAAATTAAACCAGAATTGGACAAAATAACATTTTGAACAAAAGAATAATAAAATGAATGCCTTGTTAGGAGTAGAAAGCAATGTTATAATTCAGCAATAGACAAATCTTTGTCAAAGGGTCAAGTGGGGTTAATCTACTTTTGTTATTAATGTTTTTAGAGAGCAAAAAGTCAAAGATAAAAAACAGAGAGAGAAAAAAACGAATTAACCGAATAACAAATGAGGAAAAACCAGCAGCTAAACTTTACAACACTGATGCAAAACAGTGTAAACGTATAAAATGGCCCAGAGAAAGAGGAAGGTCTGACAGGAGTGCAGAAGTAAAAAGGAAGTAAAAATATGCAAACAGCAACAAAAATCACAGACTGAAATAAAACCCATTAAAGACGCACAGAAGCCAAAACTCAAAGAAAAACAAAATTAGAAAAAAAGAAAAACGAAAAACTACATCGAAGCGAAAAAATTGTTTGAAAGAACAAAATGACTAAAAGGTTTAAAAATATAATTTACAGTAAATAAAACTATTGAAAAGAAAACTGACGAAGCTGTAAAATTACAAACAATAAATAGAAATACAACATACAAACTAAAACTTTATTTGTAATAAATTCGAATTTCAGTAACCACAAAAAAAAAATTCTCTAAGTAATTAAATAAAAACAAAATATTTAGAAAGGAAACAAAGAAAGGTACATAAGGGATGCGCGCTGAGGTGAATAATATATTCTGCGGTCAAAAATTACACAAACGGAGAGAATAAAATACGGCACATTACAGCATGGCAAAAAAGCATGCATTTTGTTCTTTTTGAAAACCCGAATATTTTTCATATCTCTAAATCTAACATGAGTCACTCATTGCTGATGAGTTTTAATTAGCGTGCCTATTAATAATATTTGTTATGACCTCATATTAATCATCCTCATCATCACTGTCAGTCATTATCATCACCACCTTTGACATCCTCCTCCTCCTCATCCACCCCGTCAACAAAATGGCTGTGGCAGTGGCTGCCTCTGCGCATGCTCTCAGCACACCTCAGGCAGGTATGTGCGCTCGTGCAGGCTCTCCGGGTTCATCAGACTTCAGCAAGAGGCGGCGGCAGGTTCGTGGAGACACCCACTGATCCGAGGCGAACACACCGACGCCCAGCGCTCAAACTCGGCTGCAGCAGATCAGAGGCTCCGCGCGATACCCCAATCCGGATCAAGTTTGTGATTTTTGTTGACGTCCTGCAGCCGAGAGGAGAAACTCTCGGGAGCTCAAATCTGGAATTTACGCACGGCTGGTGCGCACAGGTCAACAATCGGGAAGAGTTATGGGGGAACTGGGAATCTGAACCCCAAGAGTCCGAAGGACTGGACTAACTGGACGCGAATAATTGAAATTCTTCTCCATCCTCTTCGCTCAGGTGCTCACCATGTTCCAGCACAGTAATAACAAGAAATGTTTCACCATAGAGTCTCTGGTGGGGAAGGATGCGAGCAGCCATAGTGGCGGCGGCGGCGGCGGCGGCAGCTCGGGGGATGAACCCATCCGGCCCACGGCGCTCCGCTTCCCGGACTCTCTGCACCCGGCTTCAGCCACCGGGGTCTTCGGCTCCTGCTTCCAGGGGGGGAGCGGGAGGACTTTGTTCTCTGCCGGGCCGGACATGATGTTGCAGGAGACCGGGACGCACACGCACAGCCCCGGCGGGCTCCCGCTGCACCCGCTACAGATCCCCCCTCAGAGCTTCTTCAGCCCTCAGCATCGGGACGCGCTCAGCTTCTACCCCTGGGTGCTGCGGAGCCGCTTCCTGGGGCATCGCTTCCAAGGTGAGCCGAGGGCGCTCCGCCGCCGCTTCACTCAACTTTTCCTCCTTCGTGTTCAGTTTGCCCATGCTTTTTCTCTGCTGATCTTCTAGGATTCCTCTATTCCTCTTTCTGACACTGACTAAATAAAACTTTGCTTCATGTGTACAGATTAAAGTTCAGGCTGTTGCATTTCAGAGACAGTTTGTTCATATTTGGAAACTGCCCTCCCTCTCACAGAATGAAACATGCAAAGTGTATCTCTGGTCTTTCCCAAGCTTGAATGTTTTCTTGGCTTTATGATATAGAATGAAGATGAATGACGTCCATCATTAGCGCTGCATCACAGGTCAATGACAACTATAAATAGATCATTTTGTTTTATTCATTAAAATAATTTTCTTGTTTGTGGTTGAAAAGCAGTGGAAGCTTTCAGCAAGCATTTTGTGGGCTTGTTTCTTTTATTTTCTTTTGTGTTATTTTCCTTTTTGTTTTAATTGATAACCAGTTGAAGATGGGCTCGGGGCACGTGCAGCTGATCATATCAGTGATCAGAAAGTGTGCGTGACCTGCAGCAGCTGAAGGTCCGGCCCAGATCAGGAGTTCAGAACGCAGATCGGATTTTCACTAAATGATGGTTGATATATATCTATATATATATATATTATCATAAATGGTGAATTCATTTTAATAAATGAGCAAATATAATAAAGCGGTCATTAACATAAATACGGAAAAACAATGGTTGGGTGTAAAACAAAAATAAAATATAGTGATTTGTGGGATTATATTGAACTTAGAATAAAAAACAAAATCGCCAATTAACGTCTTAGAACAAAACAGCATACTAAACCAACTAAAATAAACAAACTAATACAACGAACCGAATGAAGGGGGAAGAAAATAAAGCAAAAAATAAAAAATAAATAAATACGTTTGAGTACTTGAAAACTTTTGCTAAATATTTTCAAAAAATAAAATGATATAATTTTGTCAAACTGTTTCAGGCTATTTTTTTATTTTTTGTTTTAGACATAAAAACAAATATCTACACTTAAAAAGAAGTGGCTATTAAAAAGTTAAATTAAATTACGAAATGACGGGGTTATCTTCTTTTCTCGCTTTTAAAATCCTACAAGTTTGAACAAAGTTTTCTGACTCCCCGTGAACTCATCTTACGCCTGCGCCGTTTTATCATGGCTTGAACTCATTTTTTGCTCAGTTATTCACATTATAGCTAGTTTAAAAGGTCGCGGTTTTTCTATTTGTTTATGTCTAAACTCTTTACTGCAACTCCTATGATTTTTTTAATTGTTTCTCTTTTCAAAATCTAATTTTCAATGTGTAGAAAATTCTAAATCAGTCATGAAATAAAACTTTATTTGAAATTTTTTCCATATCTTACTATTTATTTAGTTAATCGTTTAGAAACTGTCAAAATGTTAGAGCAAATAAATCAACTTTAAAAACAACTTGAAGCCAGAAGGAGAAATCATTTTAAACTATTATGATTCATCATCATTTTATTTTACCTTAATTGAGACATTATTTTAATTGCTACTTGGTTAAAATAAAATTTTGTTGAAGTAAATTATGATTGCACCATAATACGTTTTCATAATAAACATTGTAATTTAAAAAAAAAAATACCATCATAAATTTTTTTGGAAACTTTATTTTTCAATAAAAATAGCAAAAAAGTATATGTTCATATGTTTCAGAAAACATATGAACATATTCATAAAAACACATTAAATCTCATATTTTAAATAAATCACATTATGCAATTATTTATAAATTGATTTTAAGTTGTCAAATAATTCATTTTTTTACAAAATCACCAAAAGTTTTATGTTGCATTTTATTTCAGTCTGCCTAATGCCACCATTTTTTAGCTGTTAAAATACATGAATTCTGATATTTCATGTGTCAATATTATAAAAAGTTATGGGAGAGGCTAAATTACCCTAATTAAATTTTTTCCACTTTGTTTTTTTTTTTTTTTTGAAGAATTTCTAAAATATCATTTGAACAGTCTAATATTCACACGTTTTTAGCGTCTTTCAGTTTGAATGAACAGTTTTATTTTTTCAAAATAACATTTTGAAAATGTTATTTTAAAAATAAACAAAGTTTATGCTGGAACTCTTTACTGCAACTCCTATGATTTTTTAAATTGTTGCTCTTTTCAAGATCTTTTTCAAACATAATATTTTTAAAGATATTTTTATCTCAACAGCTCCTCTAAACTGCTGAGATAAATTATCGTATAATTAACATAATTATTTTAAGGGTTTGATAAAAAAGCAGAAATGCAGATTTTAACATTTACAAAAGGAACATTTGTCGCTGTCTTGTTTGACACATTTTATTCATTTTACATTTTATCTTAGAACAACGTTTCTGCTGCAGTTAACTTCAGCCTTGCAACACTGAACTGTACGCCAGCCAAAAGAACTACTTTCAGAAGTGGATGAATCTGAGTCTCGGTGTAGGTTTGACGTGTCTCTGATACCTGTCCCACTCAGGTGGTCTCATTAACCCTTTCTTGTCCACCTCCCCTTCCTCTGTCTGCTGCACCTCCTCTCATACAGACATATTTTTCTTCATTATGTGGAAGCAGCTGACAGCCTCGCTTCTCTTGCAGCTCCTGGTTCTCTTGCACCTCCTGGTTCTCTTGCAGCTCCTGCTTCTCTTGCAGCTCCTTCTTCTCTTGCAGCTCCTGCTTCTCTTGCAGTTCCTGCTTCTCCGGCTCCAATTTGCAACATGAAACAGTTTAACTGTCCTTATCCTCCTTTCTGTGTGACGTGAAACATTAGCACTCACTAAATATAAAATCACATCTCATATTACACTGTAATGCTTTTATTTGACAAGAACTAAATCAAAATAGAAAATCAATGTGCAAAAAGAGTCACCTCTCGTGATCTAATGCTTGTTGAATCAACTTTACTGCAATAAATCCAGTCATTTTCTGATTGACTCTACTTGGTTCTCACATGGAAGTCGGGGATTTGTGGCCCAGTCTTCTTTCCATCACTGCTTTAGTTTATTGAACTTTGTCTCTAAGCTACCTTAAGGTCCAGCCACAGACTGAGGTTGGGATGTTGGTGCTTTTCTTTCTCAGTCATTCTGTTGTGGATTTGCTGCTGTGTTTCTGATCATTGTTGCTGTTGATACGTTCCGCTGTCCAACAGGTAACCTCACAGTTGGTTTACAGAGGAATTTGCATTCAAGTTTATGTGGTTGTAAAACAAGCCCATATCATCAACTCTCCACCGCTGTGCTTTGTGGTTTGTACACTCAGTCTTTCATAATGATCATGTCCTGCACTGGGTTTGAACATTTAATGCACTAACTTGCAGAGTCTCAGATTAAGTTTTTGCTTTTGTTGTTAATTGATGGAGTTCAGATTATTCAGTTTGATGGACAGATTTGTTTCTCTAAGACTGCTGATGTTTTTATATCTTTGCTTTGTGCTAACTCACTTCAGTGTGCCCCAGAGCCAAGAGCTACCAAAGAGTCATCATTTAATAGAATAACAAGAGTGGGCTTTCATTCACAGCTTTTTTTTCTTTCTTTTTGTTTCAGCTTTTGCCCCCAAAACTAATGTATGTTGAAAGTATATGTGTAGCTTAGTCAGGATCATTCATACTTACCCAGATTTAAAAAAAAAATCTTTCAGGTTTTATTCACAATCTAGGAAACTGTTTTAAAAGGCTCACTTCATCTGTTATGCATTCTGGTTTTAGAGAAAAGTGTCTTTGTTTGAACGCTACCATGTGTTTTGAAAGTTACTGCAGGGAAAGTAAAAGTTATAATTTGGTTGTGAATGACACACTATCTGCTATAGTTGTGTTATTTTTATTTATTTATTTACTTATTTAGTAAATTTGTCACAGTTCTTTCTTTAATGCCAACAAAGCCATCATCTGAGAGTCGATGTATAAAAAAAATTTTATGTAGTTTTTAAGTTGTTTTTATGTAAATCATTGCCGGAGTTGCTGAGTTTTCTGCTCTGAGTAAAGCTTTGCATTTGCACAGATTAGGCCTTTTTTTGCTGATATCCAATTTCTTTGAGGCCAGGCCTGTTAATACCAGTTCCATAAATAAACAGCATTTTTTGATATCTCTAATAGATTAAAACCTAAATGAGAGAATTACAGGATTCTAATTTACACGTCAAAACATATCCGTAAGTTTACTCTGCTTATGCTCGGTTTGTATATTTGTTATGTTTTTTGTTGAAGCACTTTAGGATTTACATCTTGAAAGATGCTACACAAATAAACTTCTACTTACTTTTATCCTTTTCTCACTAAATCTACAAAGGTAAATGAAAGCATCTGCTATTTGATGATGCATTTAAAGACTGAAATTGGTGAGAGTGTTTAGTTTTTCTGATTAATAAAATTTATTTTAGTTTTTTGTTTGTGTTTGACCAACTGATCAGCCAATCTCTGGATGATCGTTTTTCCATTCATCAAAATATACTTTTATTAAGAAAACAAAAAAAGCATAAGTTTAATTTTTTAAGTTTAAAGATTTCAGAATGCAGGAGTACATGAGGCTAATTGTGTGATGCAAACAGGTCGGCTTTAGTTTAGAAGGTTTTGATCTTCTACATTCTGTTTACTCCTAGTGCAACTTCAGCTGCTCAGAAAAACAAATGCTTAAATGTTTCAGAACTATAACTGAGAAACATTTCCCTCTATAGAGGTGACTGATGACACATTAACCTGATGAAAACTGTAAGAATTTATTCTTGGAAAAGCCAGAAGCTGCTGCTTAGCTGCAGGATGTGTTAAAATGCAGCAGGGTTCAGTATGTAGCCTAATCAGCTGCTTCATCTGCCCTGCACAATGCATCAACCATTAGAGGAGTCCTGGGGTTACTAATGTTCCAAGTTAAAGAGAAAAATGCTGAAAAACATTAGCTGAGGAATAGAAATGACAATAATCTCAAGTTAATGTGAGATCACTGGATGTTCCTCCTTAAGTTTCATTTATCCTGATTCAGAGATGCCTGTCTGTTGTCCTCCGACTTTCTGCTGTTGCTCATCCTTGTTCTGCATCTATAATGAAGGTTCATTCAGAGTTTATCGAGTTCCAGGGCCTCCGTATTTGAAAGGCTTCATTTAAAAAGGGATACTACAGAAGCATCTGTAGGAAACTAATTTCTAATAAAGATGTATCTTAAAAATGTAACAAATAAATAAACATGCATCTTATCAACATTAATAAAACAAAAGCGAACTGTTCTCTGTTTGTGCTGCACATCGGAGCGTATCTTACAGAGGGTAAAATCAATAGGACAAGAATCTCCTATTGATTTTTCTGTTCTTGTTCATATCAAAATCAGAGAAGTCATTTTACTTCTCAGATGAGCTGTTAGCTGGTAGCTCATTAAACTTTTCAAATATCTCAATATCCATTCTAATCTCTTTGATTTGGTTAAAACTAGAAAATGATGAGGAAAATCAGAAGATGTTGAATTTTTCAGTTTTGCGGATACATTTTTTCGATTTGAGCAGTTGCTACATTAAAGAATCATTTGACATTGAACAGAAATATTTGCAAACCTTGACGGCCACTAGTCACGGCTCTGAATTTGCATGTGAATAAGGCGGCTAACGCCAGATAAAAGGTGCTCGGTACGCGCCGGCTCTCCGCCTGCCATCATTGTCGTACAGCCCGCTCTTTTGCGTAGAGCGTGATGGCGGCCGCAACTCCTTTTCAGCGGGCTAAAAGGAACCCAAGCGTATATTTGTTTGTATGTAAAAATGTATTGATAGATTTACGTGCGATTTCAATAAACAGTCAGGAAAAATATAAGCAGAAGCTACACGTCGGTTTGGAGCGAAGAAACAAAGAAACCGTTTCAGCGTCGCTGTCACACGGATTTTTCAACCACTTCGCCTCGTAAACAAATGAGATTCGAGTTCGTCCCAAAAGTGCGAAGGCTACCTTTAGCACCTGAGTAAAATTAGACAAACCGAGATGGAAAAACGCAAAAACGATCTGCATGGAAATAAAGTCGGTTAGCGCTTTAAAGAGCAGGATTTTAGATAGCTTGAGTTAGAAAAGCTGGTTAAAATGTTTTTCACTTGTGGTTTGAGCATCGAAACGTAAGTTTACTTCTTAGCTAAAACAACACAACCATTGGTCCATCATGAAAAATAGATTGTTTATCTCAATTAAGTTTTTATCTGGTTAAATAAAGTTATTATTGCTTTAAAATCTTGTTTGAAGCAAATGTTTGAAATGTAAAAAAAATATTCTTTTGATAAAAATAAATTATAAACTTATATTTAAATATTTCACATTTAAAATTAAAACCTGGTCTTTTTAGTTGTTTTTGCAACTTATTTTCTTCAAAGTATTTAAAAAGCTTCTTTTTTTTATTTCTGAACTTAAATATTTCTACGTCCAGATTGAGATGCTGACTGGTCTTTTTTTTAGATTCTAATTTAAGATATATCAAAATACCAGAGTCATGGAAGGAGCTCCACAGGATTTATTTTCTCAGTCAAACAGTTTCCCCAGCGTCTGTTTTTTCAATTTGCACTGAATGACTTTAAATCACAGAACATGATCGATATTAATTAAAAGTGGGCGTACATCACTTCTGTTCTGAACATCTTCCTCACAGACTGAATCACGTTAATCTAAAAACCAAAAAGCAATAGTTTGCAAATGTTTCACATACACAAAAAAACACTTTCTCACTGTGGTTTTGAAATATTATCAGAACCTTTTTTGTTTCTGCTGTAGAAATGAAACCCAGGAGAGCAACAGGATCCACAACCAGAACTCTGGGATCTGCGCAAACCCATCCACGTTTCTGCCGATCTTTTTTATATTTGTTCAATTTCAGTTTGAGGCTCAATTCCTGATTCAGATGCAAATGTCAAACAGACGAGGTGTTTGTTCAGATTAGACAGAACAAATAGACACACAAAGGCGTGTTGCAACAACTGGGAGCTCTGCAGCTTCTGATTTTTGCTCAGTTCAGAAATAAAAGTGAAGAAGTGATCAGTGCATTTCTAGAAACGATAAACTAGGCTTTTAGGGACATTCCTGTGTTGGAATAATGTGGAAAAGTTCTGCCTCCATGTTTATATCCCTACCATACAGAGAGAAGACAGAGACATCAGTCAGTCTGACTGTTCAGGTCTCAGAAGTTTTGGACTTTCTTGCTTTCTGTTCCAGTTTTGTTTTGATGGACAAAAGTAACTGAACGCAACTGAAATTATTGAATCTTGAAAAACAGGTTAATCTGAATAAATGTTTATGTCAGTAAAACATTTATTTATATCAGCACTTCAAATCAAAAAGTGAAACTCTTACTAAAACACATTACACACAGTGTTCATTTCTATTAGTTTGAAAACTCTTGCTTAAAGCTAACAAAAAACATGAACTCAGTTTCTCAGAAAATTAGACATAAGACCAATAAAAGAAAGGATTTTCACAACTGCAATGACAACCCACTATGAGATAAAGGGCTCCTTTAGACACTCGGGAGCTCAGTATAAGCTCATGTGAAATGTTACACTTAAACTATGCTAAAAATCTATCACCATAATATTTATCAAACACAAGCCAGTTGCTCTAATGAAGTTACATAAATTACTACAGAACCTATTCACTAACTGTGTAAATCCCTAAAAGTTTCCCAACATGTGACTCCTGGCTATAGTAATATTTATAGTCGTGGTAAAATTAAAGCATTTTTAGAGTCTAGATTTTCATGTATTTTATAGATATTTACATGCTTTGGCATGACCTTATTTTTTAATTTTTTTTTAACATTTGTTGATCAAAGTCAGCTTGTGTCTCTGCTTCAATAAACCTGACTTAAGGAACTGTAAAGACTGAGTAGAACTTTATTCAGATTTATTGGGCCAGAGGAAAATGTGAAAGATCACAGTCAAACTCAAGGAAGAATTTGAAAGCACACTTCTGCTTATAGCCTTGAGTGGAAAACTCTTTTTTTTTTTTTTAATTATGTTAACCTTTCAATGATACTCTAATTTATCAACAATAAAATGTGGCAATTTTAGATAATTGGCTGTGACTGCAGCCATTCAGGCTGCATGAAGGTCTTTAGCCTCCAGAACAGGAGCAAATACAACATTCCAACTTTTCTTCTCATCAAAAAATTAAAAAGGATGATGTCAGGCTACAAAAATCAGTACGTGATGTTGAACATGCCATTGGATCTGCATCATAATTTGCCTGGTTAAATAAGATCCTCATTTAGTGGAGCTTATCCATTGTTCTTGTTTCCAATCTACTTTTTAAAAATGTTTTCACAATTTTATTTTCACTAATGATTATCTACTGGTCCACTATTATTACTTTACTGCAGAGTGGCAATAAAAGAAGTCAACTGAATATCTAGAGTTACAACTGATTGAGTTTTATTTGTTTTTCAGGAGAGGACAGCAGTCCAGAGAACCTGTTGCTTCACGGTCCATTCTCCAGAAAGCCCAAACGGATCCGGACGGCTTTCTCACCTTCCCAGCTGCTGCGCTTGGAGCGAGCTTTTGAAAAAAACCATTACGTAGTCGGAGCTGAGAGGAAGCAACTGGCGAGTGGGCTGTGCTTGACTGAGACACAGGTGAGGCATCTTGGAAATAGAGGGAGGCAGAAGTGCATGATGGGATGGTTCAGACAAGATGTTTGTCATGGTGAATACTAAAGTTAGACAAGAAAAGGTGACAGTACTGAGTAAAAGTCCTGAAGCAACAGAGCTGCCTTAAAAGCAGCCACATCTCTTTATAGTAACCTTACTTTTGATTTTTCTGTGCTGACAGTCTGTCCAAGAGAAACAACTGGATCCCATTTCTGGAGTTAAACATGTTAAGAGTAGCACAGTTTGACAGATGGTAAATAAGATTTCAGTTCTAACAAGATGATTCCCAGAGTTACTGACAACTCTGGAAATAACCAGTGGGACATAAATCACTGCAGATATGACTGATGCTTTTCAGAACAGATAAAGAAATGATGGTTGGCAAATCAGTTCAGCCTTAAGCTCTGCCTGAGCCTTCTACCTCAGTGATTATATTAAAAAAGCAGAGTAAAGCAGACAGGTTTACCAAAGTATAGCAGGAAAGATTTTTCTTCTTTTGTAATACATCTGACAATGTATCATATCGGATACCAACCTTTGATTCAAATACAGATTCACAGGGATCTATGTTTATCTTATCACTTTTTGGAGTTAATTTGCTGCCCTCAGTTTCTTCACGTTACTTTTTGAGAAATAACCACTTTTTCTCAGCGAGGGTTAAGATCTGTATAGTTTCCTAATCACAGGATTTTATAAACACCAAAGCTTCATAAATTTCCTAAAGTAAGAAATTTCTATTATTCTTTGCAGAAATGTTTGGTAAAGCTAACCTGCAGGTGTTGCTTGGTCCAGATTGATCATTAAACAGATCCACACAGTTAAAAAATATATATATATTTTTTGGACAAAGCTGATTAATCAAAGGCACTAAAGTGATTTTAACTGCTCAGTCTTGACTCTTGTTGCAAATGTATGTCACCCCTCTTGTACAATATGGCTCTCATGTCTGCTGATACCTTTTCAGGGCACACCACCAACCATACTATAAATACTTGGCTGTCATCTAGTGAATAGAATTATGCCAGATCATGACTAAATTAATAGTCTGCACACTAAATACACACACACACATATATGCTGCCTTGCTCAGTGGCATTGTTAACTGTGATGTCAGTTTGTGTTCTTTGGCTTGTGAGGAATGCTGAGTAGACAATTAGTCAGCGAACTCCTCCTTTTCTCAGGAGTGGTGTTTGTCATCAAGTCGGCGTGGTGGTTGGACTCCTGACGCCAGTGAAACGATGTGATTCATAAATTATGAGCTCATTTCACAACAACAGACAGGAAGAGAAGGACGCAGCTCTGCCAGTCAGTTGCCAGCAGCGGTTATTAATCACTCATAAATCACAGCTTTGTGCAATCAGAGCGCCTTTACAGGCAGTAATGATCAAGTGATCAACGTTCCTGCGGGACATCTCAGGGCTGGCATCCAAGTAAGCGCCAATAAATTTTTAATTCTTACTGCTGGGGGCCACAAGGGGCCCAGCGAAGAAAAAGTGTTTCAGGTCTTATATAAATCTATTTAACTTATGTAAGTTTTCATAAGAATCATCTAATCCACCAATGCATTAAAGTATTGAATCTTTACACTAAGAGTGGAAAATGTTTAGATGTCTGAACAGAACTGCTCACCACGAAAGTATGTCACTTTTAGATCCAAAAAGCCCCAAGTGAACTGTTAATAATACAGAAAGTGTTCATGCAAAATGTTGCAAAACAATCGCCATTTTATAATCCTGCACAACTTTGCTCAATTCTCATCTCCTTTCAGTGCTCCTTCTGAGATTTCTCCTATTGATCTAGATTTCTCTGGTAAAATGTCTACAAGTCAATCAGCGAACAAAAGGAGAATTTGTGAACAATGATGTTGATTTTCTACACTGTTTTAGAATTGTGGTCTTCTAAACATGTAGTTGGTGCAAGTGGTAGTGTGCATGGTTGTATGTCTCTCTGTTGTCTTGTGATGGACTGACAGTCTATCCAGGGTTTACCCATATAGATGACACCCATTGGTCACTAGAAATAGAAACCATGTCTCAGCACCCTGAATTGATTATGGAGGTACAGAAATGTTTGAGTTTCTGGGTCTACGCTATCAGTTTAGAAAAAGTGCCTTTTGTTTATCATCCAATGGGCAAATGAAGAACAACTAAGCATGGTCCAGTATTTATAGCCATATGAGAAATGAATTGGTCATTACAGCTGGGCAGAGTGTTGCAGGCTCTTACACAAAGTGCTGTCAGTGTAGCAAGGTTTTAGCCTTGGTATGAGGCTGGCATGGTCAGTCAAACTTGAAGTTTTCCATCACAAATCATGCCAGTGTGCGTGGGCTCTACATCATGGATGCTGAGCAGCAGAAGTTTGTCTGTTGGGTAATCCTTCTCAACAGACGGATTCATTACAGCTTTCATTAGAGTATTTTCTTAAAATTATGTTTCATATTTATCCAAATAGCCTGTGTTTTCAGCTATACAGAAATCAGATTACAGAAACAAGGGATTTATCTTACTTTAAAAATTACTTTAGAATATGGCAATAAAAGCAGTTGTTAATGATTACTCTTGCATTTTCAGTTTATACTAATGATAAACAACAAATGCCTGGATTAATAGATTAACAGCATATATCAGAAAGAAATCTTTTACTGAATGTTATCTCTTCTTGTCTTTGTTTTTTTCTTCGCTGTAAAGAAGAAGCTTTACTTTGAATCCTCTGTAGAATCTGTGGTAAACCTATCTGATGTTTGAAGGTAATTTGAGCATCTATTGTGCTGATCTAGAGTTTACAGCCTCTGACAGATTGCGCAACAAGATATTGGAGCCAGCTCAGCAAGTTTGAACAGCGCTACATGTCATGGTCGTGTTTTACCAGCGAAAAGGTCTTAAATCATTGAGTTACTCTCACAGAATCATTCCTATCAGTGACAGAATCACAGCTTGTTGTGGTTGTGGCTGGTAGCTGTGCGAAGGTTTCCAAATGGCTCGTCATTGTTCTCAGGCATGTTTGCAGTTGGTGGAAACAGCTTCTGTGTTTTAACTACCCAAAACAAAGTGGATTCTGTGGGTTCCAGTTTATTTATTTGACAGATTCTGGTGAGACGGAACTTAATTAGTTTAATTTCATTGGAATCGGGAAGAAATGAAAGCATGCTTCATGTCTGTAAATCATCTGTGAAAAGATATATTTTTACATGTGAACACAAGACACATTTACTTGACTGCAACATCATTAGATCCAAACTGCTGGAACACCTCTGGAAAATGTCAAAATCTTAGAAATCTTCACTGGTTACTGATTGTCAAGCTGATTGTCACATATTTATATTTCATAAAGGTCTTTTTCTAAAATCCTGCAGAGTTGAAACTTTTCAGAGCTTTTTTCTCAGACACAAAACTAGTAATTGGAAATTTGGAAAGTGTTCAAATAAATCGGTTAAAATCATGCTTAACACAAATTATTGATCAAAATGTGAAAACAAACATTTTTTTTATTTTTCTTTGTCATAAAATGAGGTAAATCTAATATTAGATGTAGAGTACCTGTACCATTATTTGCTTAAGAAAGTGTTACATGAAAACAGCAGCTTGTAGAATCACCTTTAGCAGTTCTTATCTTATCATGTGAGAGATTGCTTTTATCTCACGATAAAATTTTGTTAAACTTGAAATCCACTCATCAGCACAAACATTAACCCAAAGCAAATGATCTGATTTGGATGTAATTGATTTCACATCCGGAGCAGTGATAGCTGTGTAAATGATCACATGTATAGTAGTCAGAGCATCCAACAGTCATAATGAATGAATGCTGATCAACTGCACAAATAAGAAGCAAATAGGAAGTAAAACCTATTACTTCCTATTTATATTGATCCTGGGATGTAGGTAGACATTTCAAGAGTAATTTTGGATTATTCAGAGTTTAGTAAACTATAGGAAACCAAAAACAGAAGGCGTAAGTAGACATTGTCAGCATCTAAGCTTTGTATGAACTTGTATTCTGATGTGACTGTGTGTGTCTGCGTGTGCAGGTGAAGGTGTGGTTCCAGAACCGCAGGACGAAGCACAAGCGACAGAAGTTGGAGGAAGAGTCTCCTGAAGCTCAGCAGAAGAGGAAGGGCAGCCAACACGTCAGCCGCTGGAGAGCAGCGACGCAGCAGGCTGGCAGCGAGGACGTGGATGTCATCAGCGACGACTAGACTACAGCTGTCTCATATATACACACACAAAACAAATCATTTTGAATTTAAAAACGTAAATAAATACATTAAAATTAAGGAATTGAGACCTGCGTTACTCAGATCAGTGACTTTTAGTCAAAAACAAGGGTTCGCCCTTTTCACTGGAAGATTACACACACACTGCAGAGTAAAACCAAGCACACATATGGAGACACACACACACAGATAGACAAAGACAGCTTTTATTGCTGACTGACGGATGAACAATGAACCTTTCTGTTCTGGACAATGAAAAAGGAAAAGAAGAACAGAGGGTTGTTTTCCTATGAAAAAAGAAAACTTTCTGTCAGATTTGGACTGACAAGGCATCGATGCTTCCAAGAGGCAAAAGAGGATGACAACCTGACTTTGCTTCTTGTGCCAAACAAAGACTTTGTCCTGAAAATTAAACAGAAAAAATACTTTTAAAGCTGCTGGGCTGCAGGGTTCTGGGACAAACAATGTTTCTTCAACAGAGAGGGAGCAATCTTTCTGGAGTTTGTTCAAAAGCATTAGTCTGTGAGATTCTTGACAACCCAGACTGAAGGTATTTGGGGGCAAAGCTGCTTCCAAAACCCACAAACTGAAAGATTCTGAATCTATTGCTTTCCCCTCAATTTTCAACAAGAAATGCAGACGATTAGATGTGACGGATGATAGCTTTGCTCCAAACTTATTGCAAAAATAAACAGAGTCAGCTAAAAACTTTTGTAAGTTTGTATTTTTCTGTCCTTTGCTCCCATGTGCAGTTAAATTAAAGTTGATAGAAACAGAACTCCTTCACACTGGATGAAGACCCTGCAACTTTTTAAGAAGCTTGCAAGAATGTAGATGGGCCTTGGGCAGGTTTTTATATGGTAATTAAGAATCAATGTGCTCCCTCATTACAGATAACAAATCAGGAAAGTTCTCTAAGGGTTTCAAGGATGCACAAAACTTCCTTGTCAAAGTGGTTTATCAGTAGTAGCGGTCTTAGTCTGAGGTGGTAGGATCATTGTAGTTCAGCTGCTTAGTCAGTAGTAAGAGTGAACCATCCCCTCACACTGAACAAGGTTCTCCAAATTTGCTGCAATCCACCCACAATTTTATAAACCGAAAAAAGCATAAATGGGTCTTCATTTCACGAGGAATGTGAATTAAAATGGATCTGCACAAACATGTATGAATTACACTGAGCAACACTGACAGATTACTTTTCAATTACACTGACTCTAAGCCCTGAACATGGAGAACCTCTCAGTGTTGACTCAGCTGTTAATTTCTGAATGCAAAATGAGAGCTGAGCTCAAACTTTTAGGCCTGCTGTTGCATCCTGTCTCAAATTCCTGTGGATTGATTGTTCAGGTTCCTTTATGGAGAACTAATTCAGCAGCTTTTGTTTTCCCTCACCAACAGAAAAAAAATCTGGAATGCCAATCTTTGTTTGAGGTAATTATGTAAGCGAAATCTGACTTATGAAAATTATGCACAAAAAAAATGCAGGAAAATGCACCTTTTCATTTCAAAACACAGCAGCAGGTACAGAAAAAGGATCCCAAATCAGTTGTTTTTATTGGGGGAAGGGGAAGAATATTGGTATTTATGTAAAAAAACTGGATGAGAAAGTATTCTATGCATCTAATGTGTGTATATAATGATGATAATATTATTAATGATGATGATGTGTGTTTGTTTTTTTTCTCTGCATCAGTACATTAGTTTGTTTCTTCCACCTGGACAGATTTACCTCATCTTCTCCTCATGTAGCACTTCTTCTTCTTCTTCTACTTAGTCAGATCTATTTTTTCATTCTTTTAGGACCGAATGCACTAACTGTACAACCTCTGAGAAGATGAAAGGAGCTTTGTGTTCCCTGTGCTCAGTTTGGATGAAAAAAGTAAATAAAATAAATACAATTAATATGTTTTTTTTTGTTTGCTTAATTCGTTTTTTATAGTTGATTTTATTTTCTCATTTTGATTTTTCTCTTTTAGGTTAATTTCCTATTTATTTATAAATGGAGTGATTCACAATGTTCAAAATAAAAAAACAATTTAACAATATCATCATTTCCAATTAAGTAAATAAAATTGTGTGTTCTCTTTAAAATGTTGTATTCATCATTTATGTATTTTTCTAAACCATGCTTATTTGCATCCGATTGCATTTTAAATTATAGCAATTTATATTTAAATTTCTTAATAGAATATTTTTTAAAATTTGTCTACCATGTCACAGTTTGGTACTTGTAGGAAAACTATAAGTCTCTAAAACTGCAATTCAAAAATACAATAAAAATAATAAAAATAATTTCAATATTTAATACAATTATTATTGGAATGAATAATTAAAAAACGTATAATTATGCGAAAAGATATTTTATTTTGTCCATTCCCGATAGTTTCGCATAACATTGGGTTTATTTAAATTTAAGTTTCTTCCAACATAGTTCAAATGTGCGGACCTCAAACAAACCAAACATCCAACATCGGACGCAGCGGCTGGCTCTTTTTGGTGCTCTGGATGCAGCTGATCTGCGGCAGCTGTAGCGGTTCTCGGCCTGGTGTCCCGCTCCACCTACAGCCTGCGGCCTTTGTCGGCTTCAGTAAATCCCTCAGCCCCGCCTGGCGGATCAAAGAAGTGACAAAGCATGGTGATGTTTAGATTATGTTTGGGTCCTGTCCTGAAAAAGGAAACATAGACTGTGCGGGTTGTTTACGGGTGATTTTCTATCTTCTGACTAAAGTAAATAAATAATAATAGAAATAATAAAGATACGCAACACCAAAAAGTTCGATCTACTAGTATGCAAGTTGCTAACAGCGTCCTAATATTCTCCATAAAAAATTGATGAGACAGAAACAATCGGCGTTTTTAGCCCGAGGTTTAGTGAAGGTGTCATGAAAAAGGTTCAAACAAACAAACAAACAAAAAAGATCGACAGGCTAAATGAGCCTCGGATCTGAACCGGCCGCGGAAGGTCAAATTGTATGTATGAAGAAACTTTTTTGTTTGTTGCCTCTAGAAGAAACAAAACAAAAAGGATGGGGGCGGCGGTCACTAATAATCTTAGTGCTTTAGCAAAATCAAAAGTCATGACGGAATCTCAGGATCTTTCATACTCAGGCAAAACTACATAAACAAAGTGAAGCCATCTGCAATAAGGGACAGAGCAGACTGACTTTCTGGAAGGAGGTTCTTCACTGTTTGCAGCAAGATTATGTATATTCTCTGCACCATCTTGCATAAGAAGATGATGCATAGACAGTGATGGTGACAGTTTTATTTGTACTCAGGGAAAATTAGACACAAGTTAAGTATTTATTCATTAGGTGGCTTCAGAAGATAATTGGCTGTTCTGGATGTTAGGGGCATCAGAGTAAAGGAGAAGGACTAAATACACACCAGACTTTCTATTTGTAAAAGGAAATCCATGTATTATTTTCTTTCCAATTCAAGATGTCATGCAATTTTGCTCAGTCTATCACTTAAAATCCCATTAAAATACATTGAAGTCTGCAGCTGAAATGTGAAAAAATGTAGAAAAACTCAAGGTGTATATAGCTTTGCAAGGTGCAGATCCTGCTAACACCTCTAAGCTTTCAGGTGAAATAAGTGAAGATTTAACACAGTTCCTCAGGGGTTTATAATTTAAATGCTCTAGGGAACATACCACTAATTAAGAAAGAAACTGAAGAAACTGACACTATATGTTAATCATGAATATGCTTTTGAAGTCACAAAGTTTAAAAACACGTTTCAGTCACTAAACTGCCCAAAATCTTTCTCTTTTGTCCCATAACTGTGTATTTATTTTGCTATTAAAAGTATAACTTTCCTCATTTTCTCCAAATCAGTAGTCAGGAGCCCTTAAATAACTTGAAAATGATCTGTAAAAAAAGCATTTTACAAGTGATTACGTCCTAGTGAGTTTTTTTTTCACAGTTGGACCTTTTGCTCTGTTGTTTGCTGAAGTTTGCAACACACTTGTTGTGCTTGTCGACCTCCAATCAGCTGAGAGCCACAATTAACTCAATCCTCTCAGTGAGCGCTGGATCAGTGGGGCTCAGCAGCTCGGTCGTGTTAATCAAAGTATTTATCCAAACAAGACAAATTAACTTAACTGCTCGTTATCAAACCCCCATCATCAACCAAATCAGCCTAATTACAACAAATTAAAGCGATTAACATCAGTTTGGGTCACTTTGCTGCTAGAAGGGCTGCAGCTAGAAATCTGTTTTTGAAACAGTTTAAAGTCATGTAAGCACCTTGATATACTCACCTGAACATATACTGGGAACTTTTTACATGAAGACAGCAAATACCACACAAATCAAGCTGCAGAAAGATGTGCAGAACAAACAGTTTTTGTTATGGTTTCTAGTTTTAAAAAACTACATTTATTGCCAGGATAGAAAATTAAAAGTGAAGTCGTAAAGCTTTCTAAACATTGGTTCTTTTGAAATTGTATAAAACATAAATCAGTCACATGTTATTCTTTCTCTTTGAATAAACATCAACAATTTGGCTTAAAGACACAGGGATTGTTTTGATTTTTAACATTTGTGGTTTGGGATTTAATTTACATTTCTACAAGACGTGGTTGAGAAGACATAGGGGGAGGATTTTGAGAGTATGTTTTCACAAAGTATTTTTATAAAACATATCACAACCTCATACACAAATTAGCATAGGAATTTATCCATTTTATTCTCTCCTGTTGCCTTTTTTTACATGAACTGCATTTTCGAATGACTGTATTTTCAAAACCACTGCTCTCATTTACATATTTAAAAAGTTTCTTCACCAAAAATGAAACATTTGATGGGTTGGGGTCTGTACTTTCTCTTAATATTCATAAAATCATAATTAAGTTAAAAGCAAGTTATGGGCCTAAATTACCGTTGCGGGTCCTCACAGAACTGAACCAAGTCTCTTCTGCCCGCAGGCGTCCAGACACTCAGCAGACACTGAGATTATGCCTTGAGGAGAAATACTGTGATTCTTTCTCTGTGAACTTTCCAAAGTTTGCTCCTAAAACCTACACCATAAATCTTTCATTCACCCACACAGAGTGTTGGTGGATGTGCAACACTTAAAAACCTACATTTCTCAAAGTTCAAAGTTTTCAAAGTATTTTGCACGTCAGCTTGATGGAGAAATTATATATTTGATATTAAAATTTGCTAGATAAACTGAGGCAATTTATACAGAATCCTTAGTTAATACACTAAAGCTAAAATTAATTAAACACGATTAAAAGCATAACCAAAAGTCATTTGGCTGAAATTACTGTTAAAGATGTGTCATGCTGTCATTTGAATCCATTTGTTTATGTAACAGTTTTGATGACGTGAAAAGGGATTAACTGACACAAGCACAAACAAGATCCACATTATGCTTGCGATAAGCTCCAAACCTTCCTCAATTCTGGAAATAAAAAGCATCTGCAAAGGGAAAAGACGAGAATGCAATTCTTCAAATTTGCGGTGCAGCATCTAATGTCTCTTAAGTGTCATTTTAGGGGTGTGAACAGCTCAACAATGCAAGAGAAAGAGTAGCGTGCAGTTTAGAATGCCCTGAAAACGCCATAAAAATAAACAGAACATCTATAAAAGTCAGTGATTCATGGCTGTTGATTATCAACCTGTATTTATTGATTGCTGCACCTCACTAACTGCCATTTATGAGCGCAAAGCTGATGGATGGGTTAATGTCCCTCCCTCCTCAGCTGCACAGTGGAATAAATGTCAAATTAACACAAAATGCGATGGCTTGTCGTGAATGCTGTAAACTCAACCCTGTCCAACTTTGTCTGAGAAAAAATTTAAAAAGTCCCTGCCAAGGAGATGACAGTTAAAACATCCTGACAATTTGTTGCTGTGACAACACAGCCAGTGGGTGTGGCACACGTCACCTATGATGGGTTAATGACGGGTTTTCTGCGTTTATAGACTGGAAGAGCTGGTCGGGCTGGAGGAGTCACTGCTCCCAGATCAGCTTCAGGCCTCAGCGGAGGAAGGAGAGCAGCGGGAGGAAGAGGTGGTCCTGAATCAGAGCCCGCAGGCCACCTCACCTCTCAGGATCCACCACCTGGACCAGCGGCTGTGATTGGTTGAGAGGAGCTCATGGGAGAGTGATTGGCTGCCTCCAGCAGTTCAGCTTGGCCTGTAAAATATGAATCACTAAAGAATCTCTAATTAAGAGTAATGACTCCTGAGTAACGAGAAGTGAGGGCTGGTGTGAGTGTGCAGAACAATGATTGTGATGATTACAGGTAATCACAAAGAAAATAAGGTTTTATTCTGAAGTTAAAGCTCCGCTGCAGACTGAGCACTCTGTCATTTAATTTACTGCTTAATTTCCCTGGTGCTTGTTACCTGAGAAATAGCTTATTGCTTTAGGAGGTGGTAAATGAACAATTTCATAATTCCACACAACAAGCCCAGATTGAAAAGTGTTTGGCTTTAACTTGTTTGGTTACAAAACAACACGCACGCACACACACTAAGTTCTCAGAGTTCACTGAGTTACACACTGTTAAGAAGTTAAAGTTATTATTATTATTTTTTTTATTGCTTTACTTATGCTGCGTTGCAGTTGTACTCGGAACTGGGAAATTCCAACTTCCCAGTCGTAAAAATCAAATGGAACGCCCTCAGATTTCTCACTGGGAAAAACTCCAACTACCTCCAGGTACGACTTGAAAGGCCAACTGTGTTCCAATATGACCGCTTCTCATATCAACAGCAGTAAAATGTGATGGAAACATATTTATTTTTCAAGATACTCATGTAAGAGTACGTCTAAGATCAATTTTAAATATAGTGACTGCAACTCTAAACTGAATAAATGAAAAGTTGTATTTGCTTATGGAATGTAAAGCTGAATGTTTGAAAGAGGTACTGCAAGCTATTTTTACGAGCGTCGCCATGTTGAAATTCCTTTTTAACGAGAATGTTGTTACCTCAGGTCTAACGTCAAACCCAACTCCGAGTTCCGAGGTACCTATAATGCAGCATTGTTACTGGAGTAACAATGAAGTTATGGGCGTTGTGTTGAAGAGTGAACTGTGTTGAAGTTCACCCTCCTTCAGTTCATCACTTCGGCCCATATTTTAAGGATCCCACACAGATGAAGCAACAATGGAGGAACTTTGAGTAGAAACACCATGTCAATGATTCTACACCTTGCGCAGGAACCTTTAGCAGTATTTACTCTTTCGTGTCATGGTGAAGGTCTTCTTTGCACTTGCTTATACATGGGTTTCTTAAGGTCCCACCAAAGCTGTTCGGATTCTTTTCTTTTTTGAGAAATTCTGGTATAGATTTACTGCTGTATGAGATCATGTAGCGGTAAATGAGATCATTTTCTAATGATGCAGTTTGGGTCAAGGTAAGCTGATCCCTTTGCCTTCTATTTGACTTTGATATACTCAGTGACAATAAAGTTCCCATTGCAGAAAATAATCCCAAATCATAAACCCTTCACCACTGTGTTTGACAGTTTAGAGAAAATGCAAGTATTTTATTTTATTTTTTGCAAATTTTCTAAGCAAGACATTCTGACTGTGGGTGGAATATGCTGGAGTGTGGAAACGTAGAGTTTATTGCCATCTTTTTTTTTTTTTACTTATACAACTTGATGTTGTAAAGGTAACATGCAATAGGGAATCAAATATAATTCTCCCTTTGGTCATATCCTACAGCTTCCGAACGGTGTTACCAAGGTTTCCCTGAGCCAGATTGGTAAGATGTATATAGTCAATTTTCTAAGCTATGAGCTCCTCATGGCTTTGCCCTGTCTTATTTCTAAAACCACTCAATCTTGAAAATTTATTTTAACTGCTTGTTGTAGCTTCCATCTATAATCAACATAAATGAGAGTCTGGATGTAGATGCTTTTGTATCTGGTAGACAGCAGATACATGCCTCCAGCTGCGCAGGTTGGGCTGTGAAATATGAGTCACTATAGAAGAGCTAATTAAGAAAGTTTCTTAATTAACCTTCTTAATTTTGTATCTGATAGACACCAGATAGAAAAACATTTAGTTTATTATTGCTTCATAGCCAATCAATCTGCAACTATCCATGCTGAAGCTGCTGTAATTACTTATACTATGGTAATAAAAACTATCTTGATGGGAGTTGAGGCAGTAATTATTAGAAGTCTTAGACAAACATAAAATAAGTGTTCTGCAATCAAGAAAATGGCATAAAAAAGAAAAACACGACTGACACATCAGCCTCAGACAAGTAAATGTCACATCTCAGGACAATCTGACTCAACCTGTCATTCAGGTAAGCGGCAGACAGCTTCATAAAAAAAGCTATTCAAATGTTTGGTACACAAACAGTCGCCCGACGTGCCGATCAGACATGGACGTCAGCTTTCAGCGACCACCATCGCATGACCCGCCTCCATCTGTCTGCAGCCAGCACCTGCTCGCCAAACGGCTGAGTCGGCCGCTTTCAGACACCGCGTCTGGCTGGAAACGATAACCAAAAACAAAAATCTGCCACCGTTCACAAACGCAGGAGTTAGAACTGAACAGACGATTGATGTCTAATAATCGTCATTACAGTTAAAGTCAGCTTTTGTACCTTTGCTTGAAAGACGTGATAATAATTTACACTTAAGCTTTCGACTTGAGGATTTTCTCCTCTGTTGGGATGTAGCAATCAAAGGCAGTAAAGTTCCATAAATGGTAGTAAATATTCCTTCATTACACGCTTCCTTTCCATGGCTGCTCCCCATAAACGGGACAATTTTTATTCAAATTAGCTCCTTTTTGCTCGTTAGTGCACCTGTGCTCTCCTCCAGCTAATTAAGAGCTGAATCCTGCAAATTTCAGCATCCGCCTACGGTTGTTCTGTTACCAAATATTGAGCAAGGTAGCGCCGTGCTAATTAATGTTAGATTGAGGGGTGGAGTGCATGTGAGGGGAGAGGAGCAGCGGCTCATTGACATACATGTGAGGTAAAAAAACAACAGGACCTGGTGCCGTCGGTGGCTGTGGATTTGCTGAAGGCCCTCAAGCTCTTTTGACACCCAGAGTGGGCTCCTCATCTTTTTCGCTGGTAGCAGGAGGGCGCCTAGACAATAACTCGTTATACTTTTTAATCTATTCTAAGTTGAGTGCAGAAACTAAAGTGTTAGAATGGGGAGGAAAAAGGATGCTGCAGGCTGCAAGGTGAGTTTTCAGTTTTTTTGTGCCCAGAGTGAACGTGTAAATAATGTTTGATTTCATTGATGCCAGCTGGGTGCTAATCACATTCCAGACAAAGGAAAATTGAATATTGCAACAATTAGCAAGTTTGATGGAGACAGTCACACAACCTTACTGCTGTGCTTGTGTTTATCTTAATAACACTAATAAATGACTAAAACAGTGTCAGAGGAATTGCAATTAGGTACCAAAAGAGGTGTTGAAGATGCCAAACACTGCTGGAAACTAAAACAGTGATGAAAGAAGATTAGGAAGGCAAAAAGAATGCTTTATAAGAGATAACGTCAAGCCGTTGAGCTCATAAAGAGCAGACAGAATGTTCTAGAGATCCAGTTGAACACCAGATGAAAAAATATAGTGAAAAACCCCAAAAAGCCACAGCAGTCAGTTTCTCTACTGATCCAAACCTTCAGTTTTATATTGACCTTTCACATCATTTTTGTAGACATGTGAAAAGTTTAGTTTGGCAAAGTTTGTTTTGAAAAGTTTAATTTGACAAGCATCCATTTACGGTAAAATTATGTTTGCACCCTTGCAGAGCTTGCACAGGATTGACTGTGTGTGAATATAAGTAAATCTTCATGCACAATGACAGAATGACTTTTGGACACATTTACATTATCCAAGAACAACATCAATGATTTGATCAATGTTTTGATGACATTTCCTTCATTGGTTCTTAGTGCAGCGCCCCTACAGGGGAGTGGGAAAACTTACCAGGTATGAAAACATCTTAAGTTATGCACATAATTACATTAAAAAAACATTTTTCCAAATATCTTGTACAAATATCTACTCCATATGTGCAACAATGTGGAAATAACTTTTAAGAAGGTATCAAACATAATTTTTTTAAGTCCACATTTCTGTGCATGTAATGTTTTAATTTCACATGTCATGTTATTAACTATAAGCAGAAAATCATTATAATTAGCAGAAATGGAGGCTTGAAAATGAAGTTTACATAGACTTCATCTACATAATGTCTTTTTCACTCAGTGAAAACACATGCATGGGTCAATAATCAGGATTTCGTCAGACGTCTATATCAAAGTCAAAGTTCTTTTAGAGTGTTTTTATATAAAACAGCATTTTCATAACACTGAAGGTAATATAATAGTATATTATAAAGTTTTTAGTTCTGATTTTAGAGCTCCCTGCTCTCTGCATGCTGTTAAACATGACTAACAGCATCAGATGAAGACACGAACACACCTGGATTCCACATGAGTCAAAATGAGTCATCTGAGACAGTTTGCAGTATTTTCAGTGTGAGGCTATCTCATGCCTGTCATCATGTTTATTCATTTCTTCATTCAAACCCTCTCAGACTTGATTGTTATTTACCTTCCGGAGCCCTCCACCCGCAGGTTTCCCAGCCTCTGTGGAGACATTTGTTCAGATCATTTGTTTAAAAGGTGCAGGCAGGTTAAGAGGAGGCCTCGTTACCCGGCTCTGTCTTTTCAAACCCTGAAAGCGAACCCTTTTCTCTGAGACCCCTCCTCCTTCACTCTGCTTGTTCAGCAGCAGCCATGCATGCTTAAATCGAGGGAGGAGGACGACAGCATCCTGCAAATTAGCAGGCTGATTTCCCTCGCTGGGTTTGAACAGAGGATCCTGCGGCTCATTGCCAGGCCCCAAACACGAGGCCAGTGTCACCGAAGGCGATTCAAAACACTTCAGCCAGTGTTGTTATAGGCGGGCTTTACCCAAATGTCCTGTGCATGGTCTGTTTAGCTCCAGAAGCAGCAGCAGATCAGCAAATCATCTGCAGGAGAAACATAGCAAGAATACTGACATGGTTCTCAGCTCATTTTAAAGCTTTATTTCACTATTTATATCTGTCCTTTTAGATTAAACCAGGAAAACAAAAAGCTCAATTGGACAAAAGATGATTAGCTTTTAGTTGTCTTCAGTCTAACTCAGACTTCTTAGTTGGTTAGCATTAAACTTTTAAGAAAGAAATGAATCAGTCAAATTATTCTCCTAAAGAAAAATCAGGTCACAATGATAAATCAGTAATGTTATCAATCCAGTGTAAGATACAAACAAAATACATGCAGAAAAAGTTCAGCAAATCCCAGAACCTTTTAATCAACATATTCAAATCAATGTCTGTAGCTATTACAAATGAATTTAGGTTTAAATTTGAAAAAAAAGAAAACAGAAGAAAACACAAGTAACTGTTTTGTGTTCAATGATATATTTCCAAAGGTTATAGTGATCTTGACACAAAAATAATTTAATGTTCCATTGTAGGAAATAATTAGAAGACAAAACAGGTCAGTCAGCAGCTGGAGACACAGCCTAAGGTAACTTTACTTTCCACTTGTTGCTCTGAATAGTAGGCCAGCTGCACACAATGGTCGAGTTAACTTTTCAAGAAAGGCATAAATGGCTTTTAGGATTTTTTCTTAGCATATAAATGAGCTGTTTGATAACAGCTATTTTATTGCTTGTAACTTGTTGCAAAATTTTGATTCAAAATTGTATGGGTTTCAGGATGGGGTGGAGGGTTTAGGTATGTGGTGTTTGGAGCCAATGTCCAGCAGTCAATGGGGAAGAGGCAGGAATGAACTGCCACGGCATGCTAACCTCTAGCATACTACTAACATATGTGAGTAGTCTCCTCATTTTACCAGTGCTAGCTCTTCAGGTAGTGGTGCTGGCCTATCATTGATCAGATCTGTAGCTTGCTTCAGAATGCATGTAGCCTCCTGCAGCAAGAGCGTAGCCAACTTTGGTTGCACAATTCTTAAATTCAAGTCTTAAATTTGGCCCTAATATTGCTCTTAAAACAGCACCTTCACGATCATGTCGGACACTGATATGACCTGGAACACCAGGACTCATTATTGTGCTGCAGGATTTGAATGATCTTACCTCTAATGAAAGAATTAATTCTGTTTACCATCAGAGGTTTTCTGGATTAGAATGGAAATACTCCTCCCTTCTCCATGTAAATGTGTGAAGCTGACTGGAACAAGCAGGGTAATAATGGAATGCATGTTTTACATAAGTTCAATGAGGCAGTAAACTGTTCAGGGTTGGCCTTCCAGTCAGAGAGCAGAAGCACAATGAATTTCCCACTCTAAAGAAGCTTCATACTGATTATAAATGGGAGTCTTAAACAGTAATTAGTCTGTAATTTATGAACTAAAGACTTTTGATGCTGTCAGCCTCTTGTTTTGCACAGAGTTTATTTTGAGAAGGTTCCTTTCCCCTTCATTATGGGTTAACATCTCAGCCTTTTCTCTGCAGCCATCTGGATGATTGTGAAGAGCAGAAACATTTCCATAGTGACAGTGCTGATCAAAGCTGTAGATTGATTATCTGTCTTTCCACAACTGAGGTTTCTCTCATCCATGGGCCCACAGAGATTTCCCAGCTCTGCCCATAACCAGGTTCAGCTCTTTGCAACAGAAGACCATCAGACTAAAATGACCTGGGACCATCTGTGTAATGGTCCTCCAACTAATCAGCGGGTGAATTTAATTTGCAGTGACAGTCAGCATGTAAACATGCTCACAGGGTTCAGCACTCAGTGTGGTGGACTCTCCTCCAGGTCATGTTTTGGTTCACAAATAAATCCCTCTGTTGGTTTTATCCTAATGATTAATTTTTGACCGACCTGAGCCATTAAAGTTGTCATTTGTAAGTATGTGTTCTCCAGTACGATCTCTAAGTGGCATCAGTTCTGAACACAAAGTCTAAGCAGTTAAATATATTTATATTTCAACACAACTTACTGTCTAGTTCAAAATTATACATGCAGCTGGTAGGTTTATGTTTAAAGTTACATTTTAATATTGGTATGTTTTATAATGATTAGAAGTAAATTAATGATTTGTGACTTCTTCCTCATTTGGTGCTTATCACCAAAGATAAATCATTAAAATATCATTTTTAGAATTTGTAAAAGATAAGATTTTGGTTTTATTTTGGCTTTTCTGCTGAAATTGAGCTGGACAATGTTTGCTTCAGTAAACTGATTATGTTCCCTGGTTTTGAGAAAGTTAAGGGTATGCTTTGGGACAGAGTATTTCATTTAGTTTTCAAACAGGTCAAAGGTCGGTGGGAGAATAGTTTTGGTCTTGTTTCATGCCTTTTTCTGGCCTTTGTTTTGGAAGGATTTTGATGTTAGTTTGGAGAAAGATTTAGACCTTTACCTAATGGTGATTTTGGACATTGGTTTGCAACTGGTTGCCATCTTGTATTGGGTTCAATTTAATCAGTCCTAATTTGTGACTTGACTCCAACATTTTTCTTTTTTTAAGAGAGATTGGATCTGAATTAGTTTTAAAAATGTTATACCTTTGGTTTGTAACTCTGTTCTTTTGTCAGTGTTTGAACAAGTTTTCAGTTTTACACTTATTTTTAAAGGTCAATGTTTTAATTTAAGATTGATTTATGACTTGGTATTGAAAAATGTTTGTTTTTGCAATTAATCGGATTAAAATGGTTTTGATCTTGATCTTTGCCTAATTGGTAGAATTGTGTTTTGCCCCTCATTTGAATCTAAGTTTATTGACAGAGTAGACTTAGGATGGATGATTCAGTTTTAGGGAACTTTTGGCTTTGGTTTTGAATTAACAATAGGCTTTTTTGAAAATGGTTTTAGATTTAGAATAGTTATATTCTAGTTATAGACATAACTATTCTAGTTATAGACATAACTAGAATATATTTTTGAATAGTTATATTTTTGTTAAGGTTTTGAATTTACACTTCATAAGAGAAAATTGACCTGTTCATTGATGAGTTTTCTTGCAGCTGTCACCCTATTATCATAAGGGTAAAATGTCATTCTAGGATCTGAAAAAAGGCACAATAATGGTTGTAATTAGTGAAGACATGTTAAAACTTATACATATTCCCCAGTACCTTTTGCTTAAACTCATAGACACATGAACCTTCCATGGATTTTCATTTGATTCAATTGGAATAGCTTTATTTCCCATGTTTTAAACACTCTCCTGCACTAGGAGTCATTTTGCAGCCGTTCAGCTTGCGAGCAGTAAAAGCTGCGAGAACAACAATCAGCTTTCCTGTAACACAGTATAATAATAGTTCACATTTGGTGAGAATTGCACAGAGAGCCTCAGAAGGGAACAAAAAAACTGACTGGCTGTTGGTACAGAAACCTCTTGCCAGCACTAGACAGTCGGTGTGAGTTTAAAGTGTTGGTTTAAAAGTTGTAATCGTAAGCATATGCACCACAATCTGTTCTGTTATTTATTGGTGCGCTAATCACCGAGCACGGCAACATTTCTCTCCCTCATGTCTGCCTGCACAAGAGGCTCGTATGAATCTGGAACAAATTCACAAGTAATAATTCATAGGCTAATCTCACTCCATGACTCTAATTAACGCATCATTAAAAGCATAATTCAGATAATTATAATTTCTCACTTTTTAAATGAGAGATGTGGAAGAAGGGGAAGGGTGTCTGAGGAGCCAATTTAGTGAGTGAAACAGATTCTGAGGCAGCACAGAGCCGAGTGGGTGTGTGGGGAGAGAAACACAGCAAGATGAGAAATAAATAAATAATTAAAAAAAATAAAGATAGAAAAACAAACAGCTCCACACAAAACAAGTCATAGAGAAGGTGACACTGCATCACACATTGAAACATGTCCAGAACCATATGGTTGTTAAGAGGTCATTCAGAAAACTGCAGAAAACTCATCATCAGGACCAGAATTACATTCATGTGGCTATTGACTTTTTGACCTGGTGATGAAATATATGCATTCTTCTGTTTTTTCTTTTCAGTTTTCATCATTATTATTACAGCCTGTCATCGACACATTCCTAACAATGAGACAAAACAGCAAGGATGCTGGTAAATAAGAATATGAAAACCACAGAGTTCAAGTTGACTGTCCAAGGATTTATTGCTTTTCTTCTGCTATAGCAACAGACTTTTATAATGATGTTAAGATAAAGATTCTGGTTATGAATTCATCCATCTTCTGTACACCCTTGTCCCTAATGGGACCAGGAGGGTTGCTGGTGCCTATCTCCAGTGAACATTTCTAGTGAGAGGTGGGGTCACCCTGGATAGGTCATCAGTCTGTCGCAGGGCAAAACAAAGACAGACCGGACAAACAACCATGCACACACACCCACACACACACACCTAGGGAGAATTTAGAGAGACCAATTAACCTGACAGTCAGGTTTTTGGACTGTGGGAGGAAGCCAGAGTACCCGGAGAGAACATGCAAACTCCATGCAGAAAGACCCCGGCCAGGAATCAAACCCAGAACCTTCTTGCAGCACGACAACATCTCTACCAACTGCACCACTGTGCAGCCCTTGTTATAAATTATTTACTGGGATTTGTTTCTGGACTTCATATGAGATTTTCTTTGTAGAATTGCAAAAACTGATCCTTTTAGGAAAAGAATGTATTGAAATACGACTATAAGAACTATTTGGTCAATCTAGGTTTTGTTGTCCCACCTATTGTACACAGTTTATCTTTTAGTATTAAAACCTCACATCCTCCCCCTCTTTCATTCATCCTCACCTAATTCCTACTTATCTACTTTACATACTCATCTCACACTTCTGATTCATCATCTCATCTCTTCTTCAAACCTTTTTATAATCCTGATATCCCTTCTTTTTTGTAATTCTTCTCATCTTTCTTTATGATTTGTTTTTATTCAGAAATACATCAGTCCCGGGCTGAAATAACCAATCAGAGACAGGATGGGAGTCTTAACATTGTCAGTCATTCTTGTGTATGCGCTACTCACATCCTCTCCCTTGCTCTCTGCTTTGCTACAGCTTCTTACCCACAACAAATTAACAGACCAGTCAGCATGATGATGGTAAGTTGTATATTTCTGCAGATGGCAGCAGGACACAGGGAGTAATCAGAGGAGCTTGATTTTTCACAGAATATCTATCTCGTGTTATACTTTCATATGACAGTTATGTAAAAACATTTCTATAAAATATATACTGCACCTTTTATAAATGAGTAATCCCAATTCCCACAATCTTTTTACCTTGGGTACTATATGTGGAGAACAGTTTGAGCTTGGACATATGATTTGCTACAAAAGACTTGAAAATTACCTGTTCATCTTTAAACAAAACTGGCTATGTGTGTGTCTCTCATGTCTTACTGTAGAGTTTGTTGCCTTTATGTTACAAATGACGTTCACAAGGAAGCAGCTCAACAATTTTTCAGGTTTGTAGGGTGAAGTCATCAGGAGACGCAGCAGATGTTCCTGCTTCCTGGCAACTGTCCAAATTAATTATCCCACCTTCAAACACACCTCAGCTCTCTTTTCAGAGGTGTGAACAAGGTAAGCAGCTCTCTCCTCCATATTTCCAAAAGAATTTCCATCACTTAAAAAAAAACTGCCTTATGAAAATATGCAACTCCTCTGTGAAACTGCAGTAAATCTGATAGAAGCATCAATTTATGATCATAAAATCTGTAAAACATGTACATTTTTTAAACTTAAATCTCTGTGAAACATTTTCATTTTTAGTTTCTTTCTTGCAGCAAGACAAGGATAGCTCCAATCATTAAATTAATCATATAAAATAAACAACTGTAAGTACAATTGTGTTGTTGTATCCCCGAACCCTAAAAGGAGGTTAAAGCATGTAGCTAGAAAACTAAAGGCTAATCTGCCCATTCTAATTTCATGGATTGTAGATCAAGGTCAATTCTATTTAAAAAATGCAGAGCTACTTAGTATAAGTTATCACTATATATGCACTATTAAATCACTGAAGAGAGAAAAAAGCCATTATAAGTATTACAGATCATTAGATATGGGACAATAAACGTCTGATTTAGGGCATCTGGTAATAAGTTTTTGCATATTTTTGCATATTTTTTTAATCTTAAGAAGTTCTTTCAGGGAAGCAAAAACTTTTAAGACGGCCATGTTCTTTATCTTTTTTGTGGTAAGGTAAATGTTTTGATAACCTATTGTATTCAAAATACGCAATGCATGTTATTTTATAATTCATTTTCTGAAAGTATACTTTTTATTTTACCATTGTAGTGAAAAACTGATTTAAAGCAACTTTGAGGGTTATTTTACCAGTATGGTTATAGAAGTCAACAAAATGACATCATGAATAATGATTAAAAATGGGCCATGCCAAGAATCCAGAAAACAAAATTTTTTGGTGAGTACAAATTATCAAATGTCACATGTCTTGACCAATTTAAACTATAACATATTATTTGTGTGTTGAGTTTTGAGGAAAAGATTAATTTAATACAATTAATGGACTCTGGCCTGTCCAATATTAGCTCACAGGGTTTCTGTGAGCCCAGTCCGAGCTAATATATTGCTATGTAATATATGGCAAACCAAATAGTTTTGTCTTGTAATCTTTGCATTTTAATTTAAACTTTGATGGGAAACCTATATTAATATTGTGCAAAAACAGAAAACCTTTGTGGGAGTAAATGATAATGAACCTTTAATTGAATTTCAGGTCTGTTTAAAAAGCAAACCTGAACAAAACCCAGTGTCTCAGTGCAGATGTGTCAGGTTGGGACCAGCAGTCGTCCTCATTACGAGCTCTGGATTGTTTGTACCTTCTCACCTGTCTGAGAGCTGGAGGTGTCAGCTCCGCTGTCTTAAATGTGGAAATAATTTCACCTTCCTTCCTCCTCCTAAACAACGAAGAACCTGAACAAGCAGCAGCTGCTGCACACTGAGATTTAAACACACACACATACACCCCCACACACAAGAGATTTACCTGAAGCTAGAAAAAAAAACAACAAAGATGCAGGAAACTCACATTAAAACTGAAAAGGCTGTTTTTGTCACACTTTTTTTTAGCTTAACAGGTACTAATTAAAGTATGTGTTTTCTGAAAATGTTTATAAGGAAAAGGTTCTCCTTAATGCCCTCGGACAGACTGGTGACCTGTCCAGAGTGACCCCTCCTCTCGCCCAAAACATTAGCTGGAGAAAGGCACCAGCAACCCTCCGAATCCCACTAAGGGACAAGAGTGTACAGAAAATGAATGGATGGATGGATGGATGGATGGATGGATGGATGGATGGATGGATGGATGGATGGATGGATGGATGGATGGATGGATGGATGGATGGATGGATGGAGGTCCTCCTTAAGGAGTTCAGCATTAAAACACCCAGTTTCAGCCCAATATTGGAAAATTTTCAAAGCAGTGTTTCTGTTTTGGTTGTTTTGTAAGATATTGGCCTGGGATTCAATTAGGAACAAACAAGCTCCTAAAAAAAGTGGATGAGTCAGCGAGTACCTTTTCGATGAAAGGTTGTATGTGTCTTCCAACAGCGGTTATTGAGGTGGACGTGTCAGATATGTAGCATCTACATAGAAAGCAGAACCCAAGGTTTCACAGCAGCAAATTTCCCAAATAATGAAAGTGCTTTTGCTTGCTCTTATAGGTGTAGAATTGGAGAAAACTGTTTATTTCTCTAGACTTGATAAAAAGACAAACTGACCACAAAACCTGTTTAGAACCTGAAAGTAACATTGAAAAAGATTCAGGAATTTCTAGTGGGGATTGGTTTTCTCCATCTGACAATAACCTCCAGTATTCTTCAAATATAAGATTTTGAGACTGAATCTTTTTCTCCCAAAGAAAATCTTTTAGAAGAATCTCCTAAATCCAAAATCCTACTTTTGGCCACAGTTTCAAATTTCCTTTATCTAAGGTACATGTAAAATAGTCTTATTATCAAAAATACCTTTTTCTAAACTTCTGAAATGGTGCAAAACTAGAATCTGGAAGCGCAGGTTTTAAAAATATATGAAATTTCCCTGCTGTCATGACTACTCAAAGCTATTGCTTCAAAAATAAATGTAACAGGAACACTCCTTCCACCATCCTCCCTCCCCCGAACGCTTCGGTAGCTGAAGTGTTTCTGCGCTTGGCTGCTGAAGGCCTGGAGCTGCAGATGGCCGGCTCGAGCCCAGTCCGAAATTTGCTTCTCGAGACGGATGGCTGGAGCAGCTCCCATTTGCCAACGGCCGGCTGCAAACACAATGACGAACGTCCAGTCACGAAAGCACAGAGCGCGCGGGCCTCGAGTTGACATTGTAACCCCCCACCTGCTGCAGACGCATGAGATGCTCTGATAGAGTCTTTTATTCATCTGCCACTAAGCAGCTCTGAAAATAGAAGCAGGGAAAGCACGGCAAAGCTCAGAAATAACTGTCAGGGTATTTTAAGCAGATTAAAGAAGTGATTCGATATACTGTCATCATTTCTGATTTTATGCCATAAACATCCATCTAGAAAAAGAAGAAGTTTATCTTTATTCTTCAACAGTTTGTTTCAAACTTTCCCTGGACCATTTTGTTAATAAATAAATGTTAAAAAATAGTTTTTTTTATAATTATTCCTTGTAATAATATGAGCTGTATGAGTAGGTGTTCTTTTTATTTTCCAGTTATTTTCCAGATCTTGGATGAGCATGCTGTAATTGTTCCTCAGCATCCCCTCCTCTCATGGTGGGTGTCTGAGGGCTCACCCGAACAGACGACGGTGGTACGAGCCCAGCTCTCTCCCAGATGATGTGCTCGGACGTGGGTAGTGGTCAGCACCCATAGACCATGGAGGCGGTGGGAGTTTGGCCCAGTGAAGGCTGACGTTACAGTGTGGGCGTCGGTCTGGATCAAGGCCTCCATTCAGATGTTTGACTGAGAAGGTGGATGTTGGGGAGCTGAGGTCGGCGTTGTTGGTTGTATTTTGGCTGAGGCCTCAGTGTGGGTGTCTGGGAAGAATCATGATTCCTTAAATTGGTTAAAACAATGACAGCACTGAGAGATTAATAAACCAATCATTGATAAGGTCACATTTTTTAAGATTAAACCTTGTCGGTGCCCAGTATGAGCAGATTGGACTGCACAGAAAATGAATTTCTTGTCAGCAGATATGTTTGAATATCTTTGCAGAAGACAACGGTTTGAAATACTAAAAATGTTAGCAAGATCTTGAAAATCAACACTCTTTAAAATATTCTCTGCAACTCAAATAAAAATATAGGAAACATTTAGACCAGTAAAAACTAAGTGAAGATCCTACATCTAAAAACAAAAGGAATTTAGAAACAATGCTCAATAAAACACTGATATTAGAAGGAATCAATATACTGATATCAGTGTAAGAATGGTAAAACTAGCATCAACCGCAAAGATTGAGCTAAATGTCAATCTGCTAAATGAGATGATTGATTTCATTATTGATTGAGAATCATTTTTAACTAAACAATCTGAGCTTTTCCTGAAGAAAGCAAACCAAATTAAGATGAATATGGCAAGGAACAGACAACTGCGCCCTTCTATGACTTAGCCACAACTTCATTCTGATGATCATAAACCCTGGAGGCCGAGGCTGAATTAAATGGAGATTAAGGTAATTATCTTTAGAAATTATACCACTAGAAATTTTATAATCCTTCTCTCCATTTTATGGTAACTTCACCGATTTTTGTATTAAACTTACTGGCTTTGGGTCATTAAACGAAGATGCCCAAGCACCTGAAGTCAGCCCACCATGAACTCACATTCTTTACTTAGTTAAATATGTGGCAGGATTTCAGACCCTTGATGTTGCATGTTTCAATTCGCTCCCAGATACATAATTTGATCATGCTTTGATGGGTTCTTGTCAACAGCAACCTCTAGAATCAAAGTGCTTAAAAAGCACGGAGGAAAATTTATCGTTACTGACAGGATCTGTTATCAGTTTCCACAGATTTAAGTCAGAACAAGGAAACAATAGTCTTTAGGGGTGTGGTTAGATTTCACAAGACATACTTTGCTCATTAAGATGGATTTATGTTTAAAATAGAAAAAAAAAATCTTCTGCTGTCTGAGAAAAGGGTGCTGTAAACAACATTTGGTTTTTGGCAGGTGTTAATTTTCACCCATGAGGGGCAACCTGGAAAAATGACACATATGATATACAAAAAAAGAAATAAAAGAAACAATTATGCGGTTCTTCATTCTACAAAATGGTTTTTGGTCCCTTACGTGTTGCTTCAAAGCGTATTTAGAGTGACTGAAAGTATCCCAGAACCCATGTACGATGTTAAACTTTGAATAATGAAGCTGTTCTTGCACAGCTGGAAAAGGTACCTCAAGAAAACTATGCTTTACTTTTGTCTTTAGGTGTGAAATACTTCTGATAAAGTTAAGCTTCTCAAATTTTACACATAAAGCGTTTTGGCAGACAATTCCATCAAATCAGTCTAATATCTAGAAAAAGCAAAATAAAATTAACGCATAAGATTTATACGTTTAACATTTGCTTAATGTTTATGAGGTTGAGACTATTCAACAGAGACCTGAACAGAGACCCATACATAACATTTTTGATCAATGTGACAGAAGCAATTAAACATGTAGGGAAACGCAGACAGTTGTCTGCCTGGGTGTACAAAAGCATCTGTAACTGGTTTAAAGGAATGAGAAACTCCTTTTTTAATGTGAGCATCAAAAAAGGATGCACACATTATCCTTGAAGATTTGAAGACAAAATTATTTGAAGATTGAGCCAAGACTTTTGAGAATTTAAATTTTGTTCTGAGTATTAAACGTACCAAAATGTCTGAGAAAAACTGTAATTAGCACTTTGCTACAATGGCTGTTTAATTCAAAGTCTTTGTCAAACCAATGCCCATTAAAAATGGGGCAATGAAAAGTAAAGTACTGGAATTTTTCAGGTAAAGACTTCAGTGCGGATGATTCTCTGTTGGTCTCAGCTTTCAGAACTCACAATATTCAAGTATAACATTCATCTCTTGGAGAAGAACTCCTGCTTGACTCTTTTGTTTTGGTGCTTGGACTTGGGCCTTTTAAACACTTTGCAAAGCCAAACGAGAGGAGCGAGAGAGCTTGACACAGAGAGGAAGAAGTAATGGGAGAGGGAGAGAGAAAAGCAAAATGAGCGTTTAGCCGCTGGTGTGAATTGCCTTTCACACCAGACAGATTTCCTGATCCCATAATGGCTCGAGCTCGTGTTTCCTGGTGCAAATTCTCGGTGGCGCTTGTGTCGGCTGCACATGCTCCGGCGGCCTAATGAGGCAGCATTAGCCAGGGGAGACGTGGTAATTAGAGCCAACGTCAGCGCCGAGGACAGATGGCACGCTAAGACAAGCCTCTCGACTTCTCCTCAGCTGAGTGTGTGTGTGTGCTTGTGTCTGTCCTGACAGATGAGAGGGGAGGCGAAATGTGTCAAAGATGGAGAAAAGGAGGATGAAGGAGACCTTAGAATGTGTCAAAAACAGGAACTGAAACTGCACTGGTGAAATAAAGAGATAAATAATGAATGAGATAAAAAAAAGGAAGAAGTGTTTACAAAATGACGGACGGACAGACAGACAGACAGATAGACGGGTAACTAACCCATATCACTTTCATCTGTGAAACTCCTGGAGTTTGCAGATGACCCCACAGTCATCGGCTTGATCCAGGACAATCTCGAGACAGGACCGGATCAGCTGGTCCACTGATGCCATGAGTCAGCTTAATTGAATTCAGTTGAATTCAAGACAGACAGACAGACAGACAGACTGACTGACCTTGGAGGAAGGCCCATCAGAGATTGCATTTCCTGCAGCAACTCAAGAAGTATCTTCCAGCAATCGAGCTTCAGGTCATCCTCTACACTACAGTCTGTCCAGTGCAATCCATTCCTGTGTGGATTGGCTCATCCGCAAACAGGATAAGAGGATAATAATCCCGACCTTTCTTTTATCTAAGACTTGAGCAATTTTAGGGTGATTCAAAAGGCATCTAAAATCTACAGACTCCACACATTCTAAAACAATTACAACCCTTTTACCTTCAAGCCGGCACTGCAAAAATGAACTGAGGCATAGCCAATCTCTTCTACCAAGGTGTCTTTCTGATGAACACAATGATAATCTTTTAGCTGGAGAAGTCAGCTAATCTACTGTAAAACAAAATAAGCATATTTACCTAATCATAACTCTGCTTTCTTTTATATTTTCTGTGTACAAGGAATGTCAGTGTATATATACATCTAGTACTGTAAATTTATCCTTTATTTCGCCTTCAGTATTTATGTTTTTATACTTTATGTCTGGATGTTATGAGTGCTTTAAAACCAAAGTTAAATTCCTTGTACACAAAGTGTTGAACAAAAATCCAGTGATGGATTTTGGATTAAGGCAAAAGAGTTAAATTACAAGAAGAAACGAGACAGACTGCAATGTGCTGAAGGGAAAGTGGGAGCGTCGGAGGAAGACGAAGGGTGAGAGAGTGGAGGAAGAGTGCTAAATATAGATCAAGAGGTGAGGAAGAAGACAGAAGATTTAAGCAGGGGAGAACCAGAGAATGAATGACAATGACAAGAAACACAGGAGGAAACAAGAAGAAAACAGGAAGGAGTAGCGAAATAAAGAAACTGAATGGATGGAGCACAACAGGTAATAAAAAAAGTCGCAAAATAGTTGGGAGAAAAGCATAATAATCCTGCTTTATGTTTTTGTTTTTGCTTTTTCTTACACATAAATATTTGAGATAATCAAATTTTATATCAGTTGAAGATGGCAAATAGATACAAAAGAAGCTGCAGTATGTAACTTTTAAAGAGAATATATATTTTTTTACATATTTGTAAAAACTGTCACCATGTAGTGACAGTATGTTATGAGACAGATAACCTGTGGAAAGATTGATCTTGTCCACCTCTTCTCTTATTGCCATCTTAAGAAATGCGCCACTCCTGATCATAAACAACCAATCAGAACCAGTAGGAAGGTCTTAATGCTGTTACTCAACGTCATGTGGTCGCTGCTAAATGTGCTAATGGTGGCGTAGCATCTTATCATTAGGAAAGCCATTTATCCACTCCCATTAGTGGCTATGCTAACTACTCTTGCATTCACAACAAGATGTTCTGACAGGGGAAAGCTATGGCGGCATCAGAGAGCAAGAGGGAATGGAGGGAAGGGGGATGAGCAGCGCCACACGAGATTGTGATTGACAAAGACCCGCCTCCTAGTTCTGATTGGTTGTTGGTAGTTAGCACCAGGAGCACTGAGAGAAGCCAAAGGAGCTCATTTTTTCACACATTAATCTGTCTCTTAACTTACTGTCACGACAAAGTGACAGTTTCAACAAATATGTAAAAAAAAAAAATTTCTTTTTAATAAATTACATACTGCAGCTTTAAGGAAAAACAGATATCTACGTGTTTGAATAATGTTTGCCTCAATCATATGTATTGAAAAATGCTGAGAAACATAAACAATGCCTAACATTACAGTTTCTACAGTCAATTTGAGTTGTTACAGCTGTTGAATATGAGGTGTGATGTCCCTCTGAGACTCTTCTCCTGGTCCTATTTGTTGAGACTTTTATAGATGAGTTAAAATGCTTTGTTTCTTCCGCATTTTTATTGTGTATGCTGCATCTTGTAGAAGACAAACAATAAATACAAACAGTACATTTCAAACCAGGTCCTGCAGTTCATTAATGCTTCTCAACAAATTTTTAAATGGGGCTTTTTAAACAGTTGTAATGGAAATCCACATCATGGGACTCAAATGCAGACTGTAAAGATTTGATTTGCCATGAATAAATTGCTAAAATGTGCTTTATTACTAAGGTGACAGAAAAAATAAATATTATTTTTGCATCACATTTTATTTTATTTATCTGTTTGTTTCACACAGCCGAAAAGCAAAATATGAATTCAAATAATATCCAAAGAAGATTCTTGCAACCTGTCTGAGTCAGTAGCTGCTTTCAGGTGAGTAAACAGGAATCCTTCCTGCACAGAGTAGAGCTGAACTTGGTCCGCTGCTCTTTCCCTTACCAGCTCTCCATCTTGACGTCTCCTGTTGATGTTTCTTCATGCAGGTTAATTCAATGTAATCAGGTGCTGCATAGGCTCATTATCTCGCCTGCTCAGGTGTTGTTGACATGCATGTATAATTAGGTGGTAGCTACCTTGTTAGCGGTAGTGATGATAACACCGTGTTACAGCTCTACCTGTCCTCACTGGCCTCTTTGACACCATGGTTTTGACTGCCATAATTATCTTTGTCACTATCTTCCAATGTGTTTCATGAGCGTCTTGTTGATGGTAATTTATTGTTCATGTAATCAAATATTACCATGTGCTCTGCTTTTGCCCAGTGGCACATTTAGTGTTAATTAGGCTGCAGTAGAACAGCGTGGATGGAGAGAAGAGAGAAAAATGTGGAAAGTTGTTGACAGACAATCAACTTCTCACTTTCAGAGCAGATAGAGCGTTGCAAATAGTCGGATGAGAAACGCTGGTGGCAAACGGCTGCAGATCAGCAGCCAAGCAGAGCCTGTTTGGTGTCATTAGCGAGTTTTTTTGTGTGTGAGTGGAAAGAGGGATATTAATATGATTTGTCATCTCAACTTATGAACATATGAATCAGTGTTTACCAATGAATCTGCAGCACTGCCTGCAGGGTCCAGCTTAACTGAATAAAAACATTCTAAGATATACTGTATGCTGGAAAGATAAGAGTTAGCAGCAAATTGACCTTTCAAAATGAATGACCTTAATCAAATCAACAAATTACATAGAACAATAGTTGAATCTCATCTAATGTCAGATAACTGATCTTTTGTGTGCAACAGGTTTTTTCCTCAGCTTTTTAAAGTTTTTTGTGGTTAATTGTTTTGTTTACCTGTGAAAATGGGTTTCACCAAGAGCTGACCCCAATGGAAATTGTACCACTATGCCTGTTAGTGTTAATACCTTGCTTTGCTCTCTAGAGAAGGGACACTTCCCTCTCAGCTGCTGACTGCAGGAGTGTGATGGTACACATCAACAGCTATACGCAAACACAGATAAAATATACATCCTGAAAGTTGCACACACTACCACCATCACACCCGCCAACACCTCAAGTGTTCATCCTCCATCCCAGGCACGTGCAGAGGGCGGAGGAGGGGTGGAGGGGGTTTGAGCCCCTGCTCCTTTTATTCTTGATGCCCCTAGTGCCCTCTTTGAGTTATTTTTTTTAAAAAAAACGTTTTTTTTATTTTTTATTTATTTTTATTTATATGTCAGAAGGCCTGCTGCCCCTCGGCAATAACATTTAGCTAAATATAATAATTTAGCAAAATAAACTAGTCTGGCTGCCCTCAGTCTAATAACTCAGTTCTCTGCCTCCATGTGTCTCAGAAACCGGGTCCATGGTGATAAGGAGGGGCTGGTCTGTGCCCTCTAACTATTAAATTATGGGCAAGAATATATTTTCATATAAAAACGTAGGACTGATATTGACATTAGAAAAACTGTTTCTATTTATATTCTTGCAATTGTCCTCTCAATAGCGGGAAACAACCCGCCTTGCCCCTAAACACAGAAATGCTTCGGCTGCAGAGAAAACTTCAGACTTTATTAACTGTGTGAATTTTGGCTGAAGAAGAAGTCAATATTAAACTGCAGCTTGTCAGATGATTGTTTAATATACAAACCAGTTTCAGCCATCGAGCTGACAAACATAACTTTTCTAGCAAGACATCTTATGGTTGAGACTTTTTCTTGAGATCCTGACTTTTTCTTCGGGATCTGGAAATAAGTGTTTTTCATGTCCCTTGCTCATTCAATTGAAAACTACCAAACTAGTGGCTTTGCCGCACACTGGCAAACCTGAAATTAGAAGTTACTCAACATGTCGTTGGTAGGTAACCAAAGAAGGACCAAGTTGCTAGGTAACCGAAGAAAAAGTGAGTTAGAGCTACTAAAGCCTTCCCTGTGCCTACATCTCCCAGACTGCTGTGAGGTTTTGGATCTGAGTTCAGTGAATAGTTTAAGTGTGAGCGCCAGAAGAAAGATGAAGTTCTGCTCTCAAGATAAAAATGTAAACAAAAGTATTAAAAGCTTTGAGAGCAAAATGTTCTGTGATGTATGCAGGTGCTTGACCATTCAAAGCCCTTTAGGTAAGAACCAAGACCATAAAGTGTACACTGGAGTGCATGCGGATCCACAGTACCACAGTCACACCCACCAATACCGGGGTGATTTAAAATAACTTTCATGATTTGGTTAGAAGGTGGGAACAGCATTCTGAAAAACCTGCAGACAGTAATATAATTATTTGTTTAGATAGCTGAATAATTAGTTGCAGTAGTATCAAATGAACAAATACATAAATAACAACTGCCATATATGTAACTATAACACGATATGGGACATTGTTTAAATTACTGGAAGAAGTGCTGAAGAGGGTGAATGTAAAGCAGAAATAATAAGAGCCTCAAAACAATATGAGGAAGACATGTAATTTGAAGCAGCTATGCAATAAATCATCAGAAAGAAATAAAGAAAATCATTGCAAAGCATATCCTGATATAGAGACCCAATACCTCACCCGGTCAAACAGGATCTGGTGGTCAGATGTATGAAAGTTAATATGTTTCTACTGTGCTTTGTAAACTTTTGCTACTGTTTCTCTCAATACACACATATGTTTTTTAAACTTATATGCATTGTAGTTTTTCCTTGAATTTTGCTTGATATTCTTCATTAAAGTTAAATTAGAGGAATAATATTGTCTCCCACTGAACAACTAACAAACTGCAGATGATGGACTTGGCAGAGATGACAAGGCTCTAAAAACATAAAGAATGGGAAAACATGGTACGAAATTCTTTCATATTTTCAGGAAGTCACTGCCCTTTGTTGAAAGCTGAAGATGCTTGTGGAACAAGGCCAATACAAAGACGAACTGGAGTCCCCTGAGTATGATGGGCAGTAAAGTCTCAGCAAAGCCTGCTTCATGTCTAAGAAAACAAAACTTTAAATCTGGCTCATGGAACTTTATCTCTTGTAAACACACACAGAACACAGGAGCCATCTGCAGGATTCATATCCCTCAGAACAAAAATCCTCATCCAATCCTTGTTTCTTTGTATTTTTCTTCCTGTGATCAAGACTTTCTCTCAATCATGTCTTTTATAGAATTGTGCATACATTTTCATTCTTTTTCCAGTCAATTTCTTGTACTTGATTATTATCAAGGGAATATTTTTTTATAAATGTTTCTGCTGATTGAATAATTTCCATCTCTGTATGTTTGAACAATGGGACTGAAGGTAAACCCGGCGTCCATGTTAAGGGTGGAATTTAAGCACACATGCACATATTCACACACAAACATGGCAGCACAGAAAGCTCCAAGCAACAATCTGTGGTGACAACAACACGTTACTTTCATTATCATCTTCCTCCTCTCCCCTCTTCCTCTCCGCCTTACCCCACACCTTCCTCCCAGCAGCCTGCTGAACAGCTGAGGTGTCAAAGCTAAACAAGGCGAGGAGGAGGAGGGATGGTGGTCGGGGAGCAGGAGGGATTGTGGGTAACTACTCAGGGTTTGGTTCCCACAAGTGTCCGATAGACACAAAACAGACCAATGTTTTTTTCTTTTTTTTCTTAGTAAGCTCACTGGTTTATATTTAAAATCAATAAATAAGACACACTCAAGTTTAACTTTACTTTCTTTAGGATTTGGCTTTTTTCATCACAAGCCAGTGGTCAATCATCATGAGGTTTCAGATCCTGCTGCTAATTTCAGTCTTTGTGAAAGTAAAGCACACACTTTCAGAGCACATAAATTCATATGCGCCAATCAGCTCAGAACGTATTGAACTACCTTTAGCAGAAATAACTTTCTCTGGTTTTCTATCTAAATTCATCAATTGGATTACAGTGGAGTCATTTTGGTACACTCTTCTTACACAGCATTTCCATTTATTTCTGCATTGAACAGAAATAAATGGATTTCAAACTGAATTTTAGCTGTCCACTTATACATTTGCTGGTGTGTTCAGGGTCATTGTCCTATCTATGACCACATTTAACCTCATATGTAACTCTAACATAGTTTGGTATCATCAAATCATCCCAAAGTATGAGTCCGACATTACCGTGCTTGACAGCTAATATATGTGTGACGTGTTTTTTTTTCACGTCAATAGACTGCTAAATTTTGGAGAAATATTCTTTGCATTAAACATTTTTTTCTCCTTCAACTAATTAAAACTAGCCATAGTTGTTCAGTCTTCTAATTGTATTGACGGATTTTACATTTAACATGCTAACTGGAGCCTATAGTGTACTAAATCTTTCTTTATCCAATCTGTAACTTAACAAAATTATGAAAATTTGGTGAATTTTCCAAAACTTTCACATCTACCAGGAAGACAGCTCTAAAAAGTTATCTGGCTAGGAATAATCTTTTGCTCTTCGGAATGGATGGACTTAAAATTATTTGGAATTGGCCTTCTAAATGTTCACAGATTGACTTGCAGCCACACTTGCTTCTCAATTGTCATTAAAGATTACTTTCCCAACATACTAAGTCTTAACAAACAACTATCTGCTCTAGAGCAACAAACTGCCAAAACTCCTGTTTTTATGTAGGCTCTCACACTGATGACAATCAACTAAAGTGTAAAATGTCTCTTTCACCTCTTTCATACTGTGGAAGCAAACAAGATGTAATTGGATTTGTCAAAAACAGCGTTTTCATTTATATTTAATATTTATTTTCCATTTTTAATAACAGCATCAACTGAGATACAGACAACATTATCATTAGCACTCCTGATACATAAAACACTACAAACTAAAAAAACAAAACAACAAAAAAAACATAACTAACAGAGCAGGTCTTGTGAGTAGGTATGAACAAGACCTCTTCAAACAAAGATCTGTTTTGTGCTAAGAACATATAATGAAGGATCATTTGAGATGTTTTGACCTTGACAGAAACCCACTTCAAGTGTCGCTCTTCTTTACTTCCTCTGACTGTGTTTGGAGTTTGTGGGGGACGACAGATCAACCCCCGAGGCTCTGCAGGTGTTCAAGTTGAAAAAGGCGGGGGACGGAGGTTGAGAGGATAAGAAGAAGAAAGACAGGCAGGTAGAAAAGCAGAGTTATGGTTATTTATTTACTCAGTAGTAACACAAAAACTCAGCTTGACACTTGAAGCTGATGGTTTCTGCAACACCGTCTGAAGTTTGTTATGGTAAGATCGTCCTTTGTTGATAAGAAGTACGCTGGAAGGATTCAACATGAGCCGTTTTGCCTAAAAACCCTGCATACTGGTCCAGCATGGTATTGCAGTGGTGTAATACCATAATACCACATCATGGCGTGAGACAGTTTCACAGTGGTAGATAAAGAAGGATGGTATTACAACACAAAACTGCTATAGCTACATTCAATTTGTGGTCAGGTGATCACATATTCAAACATTTTTACTGTCATTGTCAAATTTAAAACAATCTTCTGTTGCTTTACCAGCAGCAAGGTATATACATGATATGCAAACTGTTATTTTTATTTTTTTGCACTGGAGTTGGAACCTTTGCATATTTTCTCAACCAACAACTAAGGTCTTCTTTTCGTTTTTAGAAAGGTTCATTATCTAAATCCTAAAAAGGAGTTGGTGCATGGAATGAAAATAAAGTGTCTCCAGACCCACAGCATTCATACAGTCTTTTTAAAGGATATCATTGCTAAAAGAAACTTCTACATTGGAAATACACAGCTAGAAGGATCCAGAAACAAAAAAATGCATACAGATGACCTGTGACCTTCCAGTTTCAGGATGATGTGTCTCATCATCATCATCTGCTGCTAATTACTGCAGCAACAGACGGTTGTCTCTCCCACACCTATCCGGCAACATGGCTCGCTGGCAGAAACGTGTGACGAGGCAGATAATTTTGGAAAGTCAGCTTGTGCAAAGACTTCACAGTTTGTCTCCTAATGTTCTAAATCTTTGGCTCTGACTTTAAACTGACAGTTTGTGTTCAGTCAAACAGTCGCTGATGAGCTGCGATGTGACAAACTGTGGAGCATTTATCAAGCAGGGAGATGATGGATGTTCTTTTCTTGATTATAGTCTGAAGATATAGCTTGAATTATAAGGACTTCATTCATCTTTTGGTGATTCTCTTAATCAAAGGAGGGACTAATAAAGAAACAAAGATTTCTCCAATATCAATAACTGTGAATTAGTTTGGGGTTAATGTAACCTGCTCTAAACATACTTATCTTGAACTTGCAACATTTAACAAATATGTTTTAACGGATCTATTGTTCAAGAAAAGTCCTCTAATACTGTGTAGTGCAAACCTGAAATATCTGTATTTGTACAGCTGGACCTCTTCTACAAGTCTTACAAAGAATAGGAAAACTCCTGCAAACTGCAAATCTATCTTTTGGTGTTTGTCTACAAGCTATGCACAACTGAAGACTCATTTATTTATTTTTTGTTATCCATACTTCTTCAAAAACAAACTTGAGCTCAAATTGGAAAGGAGGCATCTGTGAATGGCAGTTTTCAAGTCTTGCAATGCATTCTCATTTAGATTTAGATTTGGACTTTGACTTGGCCATTTGAACATACTTATATGCTCTGCATAGGTGTTGCAACAATTATGTGTCAAAAGGAAATTTACTGGTGACTGATAGAAAATCTAGTCTCCAGTCGAAAAACGTTCTGCAAAATACCCAACTGTAATCGGTTTGTTTTTTTTTCTCGTCCCACCTCTGCTGCCCTGTGATAACTAAACAAACACACAGATCAGTGCAGGCAGATAACCCTGCCTCAGAGTCTTGCTCTGAGTCAAACTTCCACTCCACCAAACACAGGATCATTGCAGAGAAAAGCATATGCACATGCATCTGTTGAGCGACTCCCGGAGAACCGCAAACGTCTCGAGTCACTGAGGACTGATTTTTAAACTGAGTGGCCATCTGTCCGTCTCATCTCTGAGGTTTTCTTGGCACTTGAGGGCACAGCCGGAGGAGTGCGGAAGGGGCAGAGAAGAGACAAAGGAGTCCCCAAAGACAAGAAAAGGACTCGTCCAAACAACCCCTCAGACACCAGGACAAACCCCTCAGAGAGGAGGATAAGAAATCTCAAAAATAAAGATGCAGGGAGGAAGGAGGAATCTCAGAGGTGAATTGCTCAAATACAAGCTTGATTCCCATCACAAAAGCATAAAAAAATCATAAAATATCTTTTGAAGATTTGTACATTAAGGATTTCTTCATCTCATGGGTTCCAAAACAATTTCAGACTTCTTCAAACTAAAACGTCTTTATTTTTGAGTTAATTTGCACATTATTTGTTCGCAGATTGTGTTTTTAGGTTTTGCAACTCAGACACTTATAATCAAAGCACATATTTTTTATTCCAACTCCATAAAATAGGAATATGTGTAAATGTTTGTAGTACTTACTAATGTAATTAAGAAGAATATTGTATGGAGCCGATTCAATCATTGTATATAAAGACTTTAATTAAACAACTAGTATGTCATCTGGACATAATGTAATACTGGACATAATGTAATACTAATTTATGTCCAGTATTACAATTTTATTTAGGCAAGTACAGTCAAGTGACCTCCTTGAAAGCACTAGGAACCAGCTGTAAACCTGCAGCATGACAGAAAATCTCTGCACTTCTCTATTATAAGATAAAGCTTAGTCTTTTAGAATGTTATACAGAAGACAAGGAATTGGAAAATCTACTTGAAGGCAGTCTGGACATTCTTGTAATAAAGGACTACAGTAGGTTTGCCTACAAGTAACAACTGCATCACTTAGTTTTCCAGCACTTTGTTCTTATGTGTATTCACAGATTTTACACTCAGTGGTCTGATCAATATATGCTTTATCATTCCTATCCTCCCAGAAATGAGTGAAGCAAAGGGGGTTGGGATTTTGCAAAGTTTTATTTCTGATGAACATGTACTCCCACTTCTGTTTGACTCTCTCCGAGTCTAATCCCTCCCGCCTGTCTGGAATAGGAGACATCATAATGAGGTTAAAAAAATGGGGAGGAGCAGTGGAGGAGCAACAACTGTCGTCCGATGCCGAGCCAACGTGACATGAAACCATCATTGGAGCTTTAACGCTGCTGCCAACCCTCGCCGCCGATAACCTCTGGGAGCGTCTGCTCACCTCTGCACAGGAAGTGATCAGCACAAGCCTTTCCTGCTAATTGAGGAGAAAATAAAGGGTTGCTCGCCCCCGGCTGCGGCCCTACGAATAACACAGGCGTTTAGAGAATAAGAGGAGGACTGGGCCTGACAGCGGGAGCCCCATTGTGTCGGTACAACACGAAGGAGATCAGCAATTGGGTTGGGGGAAGGAGGAGGAGCTTTCTCAAGTAATCCAAAAGGAACAAAGTGGGATTATCAGGTTCCCAGCAGCATGGAGCTATTCCTCCCATAACGTCATTAGACAGCATTAAAGCTCACTGCTTTTCTGTTCCTTCCTATGAGTGAAAAGCTGAGCAGGCCTGCTGAAGATTAGTTGACTACAAGGTCTAATTGACAAACCAGGACTGTAGGTTGTCAATGAAGTGATGTTATCCCTGCCGGCACTTTGAGAGCCGAACAAGGGAGGCACAAAAAGGATTAGTAACGCTGATAGGTGCAGGGACAGAGAGGGGACTTTAACTTCCTCTTCAGGAGGTTCCTTTATTACAAATTAAGATGTTGAGGAATGCATGGCAGCACGAAGCTCTGCAGGCAACCTCAACAAAATCCCATCTGTTAATCTGACTTCACTCTGTTTTGCTATGTATATATTCAAGTGCTGATAACTCAGCTTTAAATAAAAGTGATGAACTCATAAAACAAGAAAGAAAGAACTGTGGCTGTAGCCACTGAGGTTTGATGGATATTTTCACAGATTACATCAGGACAAACAAGATGACTTAGGCCACCATTCAGAGTCAAATGTGAGACTATTAGTCTGGCAGCTGAAGTTTGACAGAAACTTAATCAACAACAAGGTGAGGATCTTGAACACAAAAATAAATCTACAAAAATAAAAGAAAGAAAAAAAATCAAGATGTTGCCATGAGCGAGTCTAACTCTAGACTTCAACTCGATTGAAATGCTGTTTGAAATAGAACAGCAGTGTCTGAAGAGTCTACAATGAACTGAACCTATGTTGGGAACAATAGAAAGTTGTTTTTGCCTTTTACAAGGTATTGGACATTTGGTTTGAGTAACTTTTGAATGTTTTAACATTTTTTAGCAAAAGAGCTGAAAATAATCACTGAAGGTCCCTTTTAAGATGACACATCTGCACACAGATAACAACATTTCTTGTTTTATATCTTAATATTAAGGGGCAGTTTAAATTTGAACAAACACTTTATCTACATTTCTTTTGCATGTAATATTACTGTTTGTTCAAAGCAGAGCATTTTTAAATGTGAAATCAGCTCCTTAGAAATTACAGTAGATCCTGCTGTGGTTAGAAGCCTGAGAGTCCACTGATTTGTTCCTGTGTCCACTACAAACTCTGCAGAGAAAGCAAACCTACCTAATGTCCCACTCGAGCCTCCATAATCATAGTCTGTAATTAAAGAATGATTAAGAGGCTGAAGCTTGATGAATGGGAGCCTAAATAGTCTAAATACCCCATGCTGCTCTGCTGTTGGACTCGGTGTGGAGGACTTAATTGATTCAGGCTAATCAGTGGTCAGAATTAAAACTGTCACAGTTGTCTGGGAGAGGCGAGAGAGGGGGGATGAAAGTGAGAGGAAATGAGGGAGGAGGAGGAGAACAGAAGGTTGAAGTACGAGGAGGAGGAGGAGGTAAGATGTGTGTTATTGTGGAAGGATGAAGCAGCTCGGCAGAAGGCGCCTCAAATCATCCTGCATAAATTAAGGAAAGACACACACACTTCCCAAACACATTGGCGGATATTAAAGGAACAGTTTGTCGGACAATTAGGTGATATGAGGACTCATTAGTGCCGAACGTGACGGCCAACGACATGTCCGACTTTGGCTCTGAGTTTGGTCTCCCAACTCAAAATCTGAGCAGCACTTAAAGGAACATAAAGGGTTTTAATTTTGGGCCTAAACTCTAGACACAAGTTCAACTCAAGCATTTTACTATGAAAATGTCCAGCGTAGATCTACGAGGAACGGACAACACTGAGCCTCAAACAAAGCATGGTAGAAAAAAAAATGCTAATTATAAAAGTTCGGACAGCAATATGTAGAATGTAGAGCTCTCTAAAATCAACTTTTGTTGTAATCAGTAAACATGATACAGCTGCTGCTTTTATTCCAGTTGAGTGCATGTGTGGACTTTTTCCTTACATAGATAATAATAATGTTTCTTGGACAGTTTGACTCCCAATTTTGATGTCTCACTGAGGACTAAAAAACGATTTTGAATATGGTCATCTAAGATAATGTTCAAAATATGTAAAAAATATTTTTAGCATATTTGTTAAAATAAAATATCTACTTATTTTCCCTTTTTTTGATAGAAGTCGTTGAATGGGTGACAATTCATACATTAGATAGTTTAACTTCACACAAAGAGAAATGTATGTAAATGTAGACACTTACTACAAAGAAATATGATACGCATTACAAATTGCGGTGCAATAAATGGTAAAGAATTCCTATAATAGTATTTTGACAATTACTCTGAAGTTGCAGTGAGCAAAAACAGTCTCAGCCATGATTTAATGTAATTATTAGCTTCTTAATATAAAACAATGACAGATTATATATATCCCTTTTGAAACAGGGTGCACTAAAATAACCTAACCTACACAACATGAAATATCTTACTAGATTTCTCTGGTGGCCATGATTCTGCGATGCCTAAATACTTGCTCACACGAAGCATGGCCTATTTACCCAAAGCTCCCTCTTGCCGGCGTTACGCCTCACAGAGCACTCATAAATGTTCAGAAAAATTATTCGACTTGAGACAAACTTATGAATTTGGGTTTGTTCTGCTTCCTCTGCTGCTCCGTTGTGGAGTGTTTTTATCTCTGTGTGCATCACTTCTGACTCCCTTGCAGTTTTGTCACTCTGACAGAAGTAGAGGCGTCGACTTCGCTTCTTCTCTAGCAAGGCCCAAACATGTTGCTGTGACATATTTCACAGTGCTGTCGCACCAAGCACACACCAACAAAGCAGCCATTGTTCTCCACGCAGCTTTCTGCTTCTACAACAGCCACGACGTCGTTTGGGACATCATGCGGAACGGCAGTTCTTCACACGCCTCCGTTTTAACTTTACAGCATAGAACATGGCATATGCTTCATGTGTATGAGTCTGGATTGTTTATGAAGCTCACATATTTGGGGAATTATATTAGATTCCAATTAAAGGCCATAATTTGAACAGGTTTACAAAAATGGCCGTTCCCCACGTTAAACCACAATACTACAGAAGATTTTATCTTATGTTTTAGGTTGTAGTGCTGACAAGATTTGGCTTGTTGACATTTCAGTGTCCACTCAAATTGCCTGTGATAACAGAAGTCCAAATTTAAGTGAAAGCTTTCAAGACTCATTCAGGTATGAATTGAGCAGTTTCTCATATTACCACATTGTAATACAATTGTGTGTATTTGTGTTTAGTAAAGCAGCTGCTGCCGTTTGGTCCCTGCTGTCTTCTTTGTGGTTTGGTTAATGATACAAGCCAAGCTGCAGGTACAGATGGTGGACAGGAGACTGTTGCCAGCATGCTGAAAGTACACCTCCAATACATTCTGGCTACTTGCTTGAGAGTAAACCCAATACTGCCGATTTACCAACTTCATATGATAACATGATGAAAATCTACAACATAAAATTAAATGGATTTTATCTCCCTTTTTAACAGTTATGGGTGTTAACGAATAATTAACTAAATGCCACACCAGGTTAACAACTAAAATCTAACAAACCTGAACAATATTTGCAAATTCACAACAGGTTGACTTGAGCAAAAAAATAAATGCATTTGTGTTTTATTGCAATAATGCTGCATAAAGTTCAAGTAGGGATCAAAACATATGGAGTAGGTCATCACTACAGCTGAATGTAGCTGTAGACTCCTCAGAATATCCATGCCAACACCCAAAGCTCTGGTAATCAGAACTACTTTATAAAGCAAAGGGGGAAGAAAGTCTTTGTCTGGTGGATTGTATTTGTTTCTACATCATCTGGACATTCAATCCATGGGTCTTTCTACCTGAAAAAATATTGGGCAGCAGGATGTGGGAGGACACGATGTGGTGGGAGGAGCGGGAGGCTTTGGATTAATCTAGCCTGCAAGAACTCAAGTCCTTCCATTCGCATTATTACTGACAACTGTCTGTGGCCTCTTTTAAGGAGATAACTTTTTTTTTTTTGCTACAGAATAGAAATGTTTTTGGAATGGTTAGATGAGGGAACAGCCAGTCAAAGGTCTAAATATCCAAATGTAATTTGTGTAGTTAACTGTTGCTGTTTGTAGTTAAAACTTCCTGCTATTTAATAGCTGGGAAAATTGTTTAACTTCTTATTTCTAGACTGCTCTCCTTGACATTACCTTGGCAAAAGCAAAGTTTAAGTTTTCATATCATAATGATTTTAAATCGTAATACTCTTAGAGGGTCAACACAGTTTACATGTCTTTTAATCGCCACACTGTTGCTGCACAAAATTTATGCGTCCACACAATTGACACCTTTTGCATAAATACAAAGAATAGAAGAGTTTAACTCGGAAATTCATGTCCACACATGTAGGCTTCCTGTGCGTCACGCACATCACCATGTCCCCAAAGGTGTGTATTAACTGTGTTTAGAGTCTGCAGGGAGCTAGTTAACCTGCAGCCCGAGGGTCATCATTAGTGAGACTAAACTCCCCGTTTACTCCCAGAAAACAGAGTAAACAAAGAAACATAACTGTGACTGTTTTTGACTGAAACCATTCAGATTTTACCTTGTGATATCTGCAGGTTCAGGAAAACTAAGTCTCTCAAAGATAACACATGGGAACTTGAAATGGTAGCTGACTGGATTTGTACAAGTAAATGTATAGTGAATGTCACTTACAAATGACAAATGAGATGAATGCCAGTGGGACTAATGTAGATCCCTGTGGGATGGGTTCACTTTGTTCTTAAAATTTTACAAAGCTGCTGTAAAGCTCTGGCTCAACCCTAACTACACAAATATTGAAATATTTTTTTCTTTAAAAGAATTTACAAGCAGTAAACTTACCTGCTCTTTTTGATGACAAAGCTGCTTCCACTAGGGCCACTATAAGGATTACATCTTTACAATTTTATGCTGTGCAGGTGTAGAATATTAACATTTAAAGAAATAATTTTGTTAGTTTTCTTTCTGCTTTCTGTTACGGTGCTATTGGGGTTCCAAATGTGCCAAAAATATGTTTATGACTTGTTCACTTTGTCTTCTTTTCAGCTTGCATAACCATGCTGTTGAACCTGCTGTCTTCTCATGTTTTCATGTGATGCTGTAAACTACCATGTTAGCACAACTTTTGTTGTCGCTTTTATTGTTGTGTTGTTGCTTTTTGCATTTCATTGATCTGTCTGGACCACCATAAATTGGAAGTACACATCTGACACAGAGCTAAAGATGACAAGATAATGCTAAAGATGTGAAAATGTTAATGTTACATCTTCAACCAGTAATTAATCAGACAGGATCGTGAGGGAAACTTGGAACAACAGTAAAATAAAATGTAATTGCTCAACTTTGATTTCACCTTAGGCTGTTTAGGAATTTACCAACAAACTTAAAGTGTTTCAGTTTCAATCTGTAGGAACATAACTTTCATGTGGTTCCTATTAAATGAAAGATAAATCAAGGAGTGGTAAGACAGATAAGAACAGATGAGTAGCTAGATAAGCAAGGGTAAGCGTGACAGTAAGTAGATTCAATTTCATTATTGTTGCTGCAATGTCTTTCAATACTCACTCTAATTACAAATAAAATCCATGCAGAGCAACTGCTGTGAAAGAAAATACAATACATGCAATACAGTAAATAATATAAGTATACATTGCTCAGAAAAATATATTTTTTATTTCCAAACAAATGTGTATATTTATTTTTAACATGCCTGAACATTAAAAGCAAAGTTGAACCATTTCTTGATTGTGTAAACACTTCGAGCAGCGGCAATGCAGGAGTCAACGCGCCGTGTGATTGGTCCGCTCTCCAGCTTTAAATGCACAAACTATAAACCTATAAATCTTAGAAATAAATGTGCTCCCCAAGTGAGACTCTCAGAACAACAGAGACGCTTGCAAAACGGTTTTAAGAAAAAAAAAATTTAATGATTTTTTTTTTTTCCCAATTATTAATTTTTTCTAAAAATAAAATCAAGCAACACCTACCCTTTGGAGGGACTAGTAAAGCCTGGCAGACTGCCAGGATTGAGATAAATTGGGGGAAAAACCCTGAACAGTATATTACTGTCATACCATGGAATATATATCCCAACTTCCTTTACAACTAGTAACTGTTAATAATTCAGTGGTTGCATCTACGTAACCCGCTCTTACCTGCCGCTATAGTGTGCTAACCAACTAGCATCACGGCATGTTGGCTACTTCCTGTACTCCAATTCCAATAGCTTCTTATTATAAACCCATAAACAGAAATGCATGATCCTTTTTGCCCTTTTGTGAGCACACAACAGTGGGCATGAAAAGCATGCACAAAACAGAGCAAATGAGATTGTGATGCTTAAATTTTTAAACATAATAAAAACAAAATTGGTAAGAATCAATGTTTTTTTTAACACAAATAATGTAAATTGGAGAGATTCTGTAAACTTTCTGTCTTCCTGTTTTTGTTCGGTTGTGTATCATTGAGCCTAACAGTTGTTAGCTCCGGTCTGAGCTACAGCTGGTAGGTGTGTGTGTGTTAATTGTGACCCGTGAGCTTGGTGTGAAGGCTTGGTATAATTATCTGTGTAATTGTCGTGTATTTTGTAAAGTGCCAGATCATTTAATTCAGGATTAGAGCTTCTCACCTCCAACTGCTGGGGGCGGTGCTCAGGATTCACACACACACCTCCTGCAGCATTTGCACGAAAAGTGAATGAGTTAAACCTTTCTGTTAACATCTTACACATACACACCTTCTCACTTCCTCTCCTGCTCTGTCATCCTTTTTGTTCTCTTCCAGCTAAGAATGGTATCATATTGCTCATCTATCTAGGATTAAACCTGTTTGAAGCTGTAGGATGCACACAACCAACATGGCAAACAAATGTACATGTGTGGAATTTCAACATTTCAAACTAGGTTATTTTAATCCATGGTAAACTCTCTTAATTTAAATAAAGTCATGTTATTTTTCAGGAAAGAGACCAAATGAGAGCACCCAGTCAACATTATCACTAGACAATTCAGTAAACTGTAGAAACAGAAAAATATACTAAAACAATTCAAGACAACATATGTGTCACTTTGGCTAAGACTTTATGTATGAAAATATAAAATTGTTTGCTGATTTCCTGCCAGCAAAGTCACACAAGCTCACAGATACAGTACAACATAACAACATCAATATTCAGGTAACCCCCTAATTAATCTTGGTTCTTGGTTCATGTGTAACAAAAACCCAAGGGATTATGAAACGTTGTGTGGGAGACACATTGGCTACATCGCTTATTAGTTAAAGATAAAGTCTCCACATGCAGAGCTGAACAGGAGGAAAATTATGGAGGTAACCTCTGGTTTTAAAATAATAATCTGGGTGCAGTACAACTGAACATATTAATTATGTTTTTTTAATGCTAGTGTGTTAGAACATGTCTTGTAGATAATGTGTAAGTGAGATTTGAAGAACTGCCTAAGATTTTACAACATATAGTATATGTGAGAAAAACACTGAACACCTTAAAAACACCATTCATGAAAGAACTAAAACGGATTTTTCTCCCTTGAATCTGTCTGTTGTCCTCCTTGACGCATTTTCAGAGAAAAAATGTAAAACTAAAATGTAACTATGACCAAGCAGCATGAATTTGAACTTAGAAATAGAAAGCCTAACCTAATTATTTTCTGAAAAATAATATTGTGGACATGTCTTTGTATAACAAGAGCAATATGTTAGATTTAGACTTACTTTATATTGCCTACAAGACCAGATTTTTTCAGGGACGTCAATGTATTTTTAATCAAGGTGATGCTAAAACAAATTTTTCACATATTCCAGAGGCCTGGTTGAAGCCACTGGATTTGTTGTTTTTAGTTCTCAGCTTTTTGGGGTGGGGTGCGATGACAAATGGATCAAATGAGAGAAGAGACAAAAAAATCCTAAAAAATTTTTTTTTTTCAGAAAATTCTTTAATTGAAGCTTTTTTAATGTGGCTGTCTTATTGTGCCATCTGCTGTTTATAAAAAAAATCCAATCTTAAAATCTTTGAAGAATGTTAGTGAGAATTTTTCTCTTCTCCTTATGTGTTTGGTTGAAGTTTGCACCACATCTGGAAAGAAACTAAACCTATTGTATACATGACACTAATTTGTAGTAAGTTGGTGAAAAGCAGTGAGGAATGACCAAGTTTTTTTTCCCTTCTTTCCTCACTTCAGAGCTCTTAATCCTCTAAATGTTTCCTGAAACACTCAGGTGTGTGAAACTGCGAGTGCAAGAGTGTGTGTGATGTAACATGCCCATCAAGCTGACAGCACTGTAACACTATAGCCTGCCTGATTGGCCAGTTTTCAGTCACACTCATGTTGACTTAACCTAACCAAAGAGTGTGTGCAGAGGAAATCATTCAGCTAAGTGTCCGTCTAAGTGCACAATTGTCTCAGAAACTGAAGAAAAGGAAGAATAAAAGGGGGAGAAATGGAGGCAGTTTTCCTTCAAGTCCTAAATGTTTTATAACATTTGCTTTGCGCAAAAGGTTGGGAAAAACTGTATATATTTTGTTGTGATCATTTCCTGGATGTCATTATTGTATGTCTAAACTATCCAGTTGTACAGAATTGATCAAGTCAACTCCCACTGTAAGTTTTTTCATGCTCAAAAGAGTTGGGAAACTCTGAAATACTACCATAATTACTAAAGGAGCACCAACATCAAAGACACATGTCTTCCGACATCTGAAAAACCCTAAAACAATCTGAAATGAAGTAGATGTTAAACTACCTGGTCCTTTTGGTGCTGACACCAGTGCATGGCAGTCTCTCCTCTGTCAGTTTGCCCCAGGGCAGCTGTGGTTACCACACAGTAGCTGGGCGGATAGTAGGCACAACTGATTCAATGCAGTGTGAAGCGCTTTGGGAACCTCTGGATCTGATTAAGCACTGCTCAAGTATATTACTTTTACCATTTAAACCTGTAGTTCCATTATTGGAACCAATATTATTTAAAAAAAATGGTGAAGCTAAATGTTTTAATTAGGATTCACTGTATTCTTTCATTACCTCATCTACTACTTACTTTCAACAAATCCACTGTTATCACAAATGATTGAATATGAACATTGAAATTGGTCTTGGCTTCCACCAAATGTTTTAATTGGAAATTAAAACTTCTCTATATAATCCACTAAATTCGTTGCCTATTTGTGACCTAATGACTTATTTAGAGTGATTTAAAGCCAGTTGACCACTGCAGATCAAATTTAGAAGTATAACATGTAAACATACTACCCAAAACTGGGACAAAGATACAACTTAGCCTGCTATTAAAATTCCACAGTTATGTGATTGACAGGCCTGTGAAGGAAAGTCACACCCTGTTTCACTGTGATCTGGTTTCACGTTTATCCTGCTGGGTCGAGTCCAGAACAAACAAGGTGTGTGCTGTCAGTGTTTACATACCACACAGGTCCATGATTGGCAGTTGGCAGGCAGTTTCCTCTGTGGAGATGATGACACATGCTGCAGCTGTAACATTACACACTGACTGCACACTTGTACATGTTTTAGGCTCTTAATAAATTCACTTACTGTCCCACAATTCAACATCTACCTTGTCTTTGTAATCCTGCAATATGGGTATTTTGTACCATGATGTAGTCAAATTAATGCTAATAAGCTATTGCTTTAGTGACAAAGTCCATGTAAATAACTGATAAAACTGGAAGATGACTGTTGTTCTGTACACATCTTGCTGTCTCATTTTTTGAAACATTTAAAAAAAAAAAGCAATTACCTTTCAATTTGCCAGAAGCATATATATTCAGAATAAAAAGGAAGTAAATCATCCATAAGTGTCAACATATAAAAATACAATCTGCATTTTCTTCTGGTTCCAAAGTTATTTTGATTAAGACTCAAATGATGATAAATCTCCCTTTTATCATCATTTATTATCCTAAAAAGTGTACTCATATGTGAAAAAATATCTCCACCATGCAATTCTACTGCGGTGGAATAACTTTTAGCCACAGTGTTTCTAAGCAGTTATTCTATGTATGACTTTCTAATTGAATTTCAGACATTGATGTGATGACTACGAGGTTCTGTGACTGCAAAACAAGCCCAAATCCTCAGTTCTGCACCACTGTCCTTGACAGTGTGTTTCATTTTCTCCATTGAGTTGTACATTATGGCCAAACAGTGTTTTTTGTGCTCCCTTCTGCATAAAAAAACTGACCCGGAGGTTCTGTAGTTCATTAAGATGTATCTTTGCCAACCCAGGTCGAAGGGCGGATTAGGCCTTCAAATCTGCCAAGCAAACCCTGCATGTTCAGTCTGTTGAGAGTCTTGAACTTTGTTTGCAGTTACCATGATAATTTCACTGTTTGACCGCAGGGGGGATTTCATAAAAATTCCTATTCAACTTGTTTGCCTCATTACAGCAGCCTGAACAAGAAACTAGAACAAAAAATACACCTTCAGTTTTTGAGTCATATTTACAACTATGTAAAACAACAAAGCAACAGAAAACGTGCAGATGCAATTTATGCATCTAAACAATGCTATTATTTACATGATTCAATTCTGTCCAATCTAATTGCCATGTTCTGAGTTGTATGCCTCACATTGAGTTGACTGCATCTTTTTAATTCCTTTGTAAAAATACAAAATAGCAATAAAGATTTGATTTGATCAGAATTTATCTCACTTTTAAGTGCTGGGAGTCTGACTTTCATTACAAACAGTTTTACTTCACTTCAGCACTACAACATGTTTTAAAAGAAGTTTATGTATTCAATTAGAATTAGACACAGCAAATATTTTGGCAAACGTGGCTAAAAAGTCAAAAATTAAAGCCACTTGCACCAGTAGTGCAATTGCTCATCCATTTTCTCTTCTAAAATAAAATAAAAATATCTGGCTCTATGAAGCCTTTTCAATATAAATTCACATCAACCAAAAGTTTTCACTACAAGTCGTGTCATTATTTGCGAAAGTCAGAGTGTCATCTCTATTTGTGCCATGTATAAATATGGTTTATATTTGTGAGTCACTCAGAGAAAAATAAAGAGCTAACATTTCTTTTTAAATCTTAGCTTATGGAACTAAATATCTTTACTTAATTACTTTACTTTAGTTTTCGTGAATCAATGACTCAAATGCTTCACCAGATGTGTTGTGCTCGAAGAGAGCCACTTTAATCACAGCAAGTGATTCATACTATCACTGTCACTCAGGCATGTTGATAGGATAAGAGACGATTTGTGTCAGATGAGTTTTAATAGCTGTTTAAAAGAGTAATTCATGATTACTTGTCACAACTAGTTTATGAAAAATAGACCTGAAGCTCCCCTACTGTTCCAGTGAAGAAAAAATGCCTTCTGCCACAATCATAGACTCATCTTGCAGCTAGAATACCTGTTATTATCCCTGACAGGTATGAAGACCTACTGCCTAGTTTTTCTCTGCTCCCACATGTCAGATAATTTCCACATGTCCACCTTTTAAAAAGAAGAAAGAAAAAAGAAAGAAACATGCCACCATGCTGTGCTAACTTAAGGTGTGTCTTCGAAGAATTTACAACTAAACCTGCTTTGGTATATCATTATTTTTCCATTTCCCTCCTGCATGGTTGTGCTTTATGTTTTTAGTGACTTCAATATAAATTCAAAGGTAAACCTAGCATTCAAATAATAATTCAGGGATTTGGAAACAGTATTTTCATATAGCTAAAAAAAACTCAAGAATTGTGTTTGTTGAGTTAAAAATACATGTCACAGCCACATTTTTAGGAAATTATTCTAAATTTCCTTGGCAGTCAAGTGACAGCGCTCATTTTAAACTGAAGGGGACAAAATTAACTTAATTGAGAGGTACCGTCCTTTGAAAAAAAAATATATATATCCATCAGTGTCATGCGTTCACTGCCGCTGTATTGTCGTCTACAACTAAATCACTGTCTGAAAGAAATTCCAGCAAACATGTAATTTCCTTGAGTTGTTTCTCAGTGCTGGCTATAAATCTTTGTCTGGAGCTCCTTGTCTTCTTGGAGTCTAAGTAAAGTGGGCTGGTTGACAGAAGGAAAACTGAAGTGTGGGAGGTGAGAAAGGGGAAGCAGGGGTCCATCCTTATCTGATCTAGACCACTTTGGAAAGACACCTGTGCATCCAGGTCAATATATTACCACCTAAGTAGCAGTAAATCCCCCTTCAGGTTTAGTGTTAGAGGTGGCCAAGACTTAGACAGCTGCAGGCAGAAAGTTGGCGTCCACCCTTTACAAAGGGTGGGAAGCAGATAGAAAACTGGTTTAGGTTGAAAATTAAAAATTATCTGGATGTACCAAAAGTTTGATAAATCCAGATAGGAAATTATTTAGTCACATGATGTTAAAATTAGACCACTACATAAGACAGCTTATCCTTCAAAGAAATATTGTGCATCATTTCACACAAGATACTATTATAATATCTTCCAAATGATGTACAGAATTTTAACAACAGGGCTACACAAAGCTTCTATTAAAACAAGCTTATGGCTTTTAATACTAAAACCTACCTTTTAGTAGCTTTTTACTACTTTTTTTTTTTTTAGTAGCTTTTACTAAAGCTACATTATATTTACAAATATGAAAAGTGTCTTTCAGTATTGTCTAGATTCAATGATTTATAAATGTATATTTATTTGCTCTCGACACCTGTTGGCTCAGGGACATTTGAGTACAAAGAACCAATACAGTTATAACACAGCAGAGAGCATTTAAGTAATTTTTGAGGGGTCGTAGGAAAATCTATCGTACCCCCACACTTGGGGGTTGGAAACATACGCTGCAACAGGAAGAGCCCCAGGCCACAGACACGGATTCACCTGGACGCACACATAAGACTGAACACGCACACACAGTCTGTGCCTCGAAAAATAAGGAGAAATGCTTGAAGACTCCTTAGCGACACACCAGGAGACAAAGAGAGTATCTATCAGCACACACACCTGAGCAGCCCCCTCCTCATGAAACCTGTTAACACCTGAGAAGCAGAATAAACATCCTGTGAGCTTGTCCAGCAGGTAAGATCAGCATATCAAAGAGATCCACAGGACAGCTCAGTGAACAATTACCAAATTGTTCCAACGGAATTATTAAGATAATGCTGATTACTCACCTCTGGAACAATCAACACATTATTGAATCTATTAAATGAAGGCATTATGACACCAAACAAGGTGTTGCACATTATTTGTCACTTCAGGAAGAAGACTTTATCTTAGGATCATAACCCTACTGTGAAAAGGAGCAGCAACAACTCAGTATATTGATTAGGGCTCTGTCGTTCATTTTGCAGTTTAAAATAAGATTAGGACACGTATTTAGATTAATAGAAACGTAATGAGGACTATGCAAACAAAAGGCTGATGTTTTGTACAGGGCATGAACACGACTTTACCTGTTATTCATGTTTATTAACGTTCTCTTGTGGGTTTATTGACACACGCCTTTAAAACTACATAAAGCACCACTGCACGCATTATGTTTTGTTAGTTTTCTCACAGAAGCATATTGCCATAACAAATCCTTAAAGTGTTGCAGCATAAATAGCTGAAGTCAGTGTCTCCACCCTGATTGCTGTTTGTCAGATCAGAAACAGCAGTCAGCATTAAAAATGGGAACTTAATCAATAATGGTGGCAAACTGCTTACCAAAAAAATAAAGCAAAACAAAACATATGAAATTGAAAATCACATGCAACTAATCACCATCTGATGAAATGTTGTGTATAAAATTGTTGCCAAATACTACATGTGTAAAAGTGGAACCAACTTATTTGGGGTGCAGGTTAATTTCCTCTGTTGGTAACTTAATTGAAGACAGATACTTCTGATTAATTACAGAAATAGATTAGCATAAAAATGTGCAAATCTGACCTACAAATAAATGTAGTTGCATAGTATTATATGCAATTGTGGGCCAGTTCATATTTATGATCATTCTGGTTTTTTATGGGAGCTGATTTATGGGACCATATGAAATTATAATCACAGACTAAACCAACCTGTTGATAGATTATGTTTACTGAGTCATAAAACATAATTTCCTGATAAAAGATAACACAAAATTACATTAAACCGTTGGTTGCAACAGGGTGCATGAAACCTTCACAAGCATCTATAAATTAATGCATGATTAGTAAAAAAAAGTACAAAACTGCAAAAGAGCTGGCAACCTGTCTAGGATGTACCCCACCTCTTATCCAATAGCAGCTGTTAAAGTGTGCAACATTAACACAGTTGCATACTTTAGATGCAACTGTGTTAATGTTTAAACCTATCAAATTATAAGCCTAATTTATTTAGACATTTGTGGGCAAGTATCCAATATCCATTACTAAGGGATATTTAATCAAACAGGTGTGGATATATTTGTGCTTGCAGGTATAAGTTTAAGAAATTGAAACCTGCTGAAAAGAAATAAGAAATAAAACAAGGAGCTTTTCACTACATGATATGTTGTGAAAATTATTCATACTGAAAAGCAGGGGGAAACAGTTCTTATTTGTTCAGATTACAAATTCAATGATTTAACAAATTTTTCAGTTCCTGTTTGGTCTCAAATGTAACTGAAACGGAGCTTCTTACCTGTTTCACTACTGACTTTAAAAATGAAGTGATAACATCTAAACTCTTTTTATAAAATGCAACAAAAAGTTGCACTTTAAACTGGCACAAGAATGAAGTTTTGACTGCATTGTATCACATTCAAACTTTTGAAAGTCAGCAGGTAATTTGTAATATTTCACACTGAACCAAAGTGAGGTGCTACCTTCCAAAAATTAACAAAAGTAAAAACATCTTCTGAAACATCCTCTTACTGTAGAGTTTTAGGCCACCAAACTATTTGCACCTCAAATGTCTGTGTGGACATGTCCACTGTTCGACATATTGGATTATTCTTATTCAGCTTGAAGATGTGGAGGTCATTTACATGCAAGATCAGGTGGCAGCTGAGGTCATGCTGAAACACATTGTCCATCAGAGTCTTCGTCAACTTCTTGCTGGACCTCCTGCTGCCTGTTTCACAGTAATATATGAGGTGTTACTTTATAATCAAGATAGATATGTAGAAACGTGTTTGTCTGGACAAAACTTTACTTTCTGGGCATGCAAAGAGACAAGCATTCCCTCACTGCAAAGAGGAGTGAACAAGCGGAAAATAAATCAATGCTGGGATGATGGGACGATGGAGTTTCTTCTCATGTGAAGACGGGCATTGTTAGACAACATTCCCTTTGAAGAGTTGCTAATAATGATGTCAGGTTTGGCCACTTTCCTTCACTGTTAGTGTGTTTGATGTGAGTAGAGTGCTAGTATCCTTCCTGTCACTTATTTGATGAATGTTGTGAATTTTTCTTTCACTCACACTAATGAACACTTTGTGATTCTTGGCTGCAAAATGTGAGAGGATAACTGATGACAGTACAGAAACTATTCAACACTGAAAATTGAGGCAAATTACATCTTTAACAAAAAAAAAGTGATTTAAATTGGTTTGACTGAGCCCAGTGACTCCTTGGGAAACCTTGATTACTTATTGTTTTAGATGTTAAAAAGTCCTTTTGTTGGACCTTATTATTTTACCATCTTAATGCTGCATGCTGAACAGAACCATCTGGACAAAATCCTGACCAATGATGATCAATGCTTTTCTTTTCTGTGCTTGGAGTTTTATCACAATTTTTTGTCTTCTGTTTATCCACCTGCTTTTTGAAAAGTGACGTCAATTTTAAACAAGTTCTGCACTGGTGGTAACATGATTCTTTTAGGGTTGTCTCAGGAGAAGACAGGCCTAGAAAGTGTTGGAAAGACATAAACATGTAGAAGCTTTATTTGTTGCTCCTGAACCACAAAGAAATTCTTGATGATCTAGAAATTATTTTTTTCTCTCAGCTGCATGTAAGGCTGTTTTGATCTGAAAATATTGTTTCTGCAACTCAATGATTTTTCTTATATTAAGCTAATTAAGAACAATTCTCATCTCAAATCCCAAAGAATTTTGCCAGATGAAGTTCAAGACGGATGAGCTTAAGTACTTAACCGTTCAAAGCAACAGGAAGTCCATGAAACATGTGAAGAAAAGAGTGCAGGTAAATTATTGAGAAAGCATTGACATACTCACTACCAAACCTCTATCAAACTGCAAGAGGCTCAGTGCTCCCTGGAAAACCAGCTGGAAACCTAAAACCCCCCTGAGACCAAATCTGAATCCTGACTAACCTCCTGATGTTGTAATTGACGTCTATCAGAGGCTTGTTAGGACAGATTAATCTAAACTGGATAATATAAGGATATTTTTACTATGACAACACAAATGTTCGCTGTTCTGTCAACACCTTGCATCTTCTATGTCTCCTGGGTGTTATTGGTGAGTTGTTGCCCAATGATAAACCTCATGGTAACACACCAGGCTCTCAAAACAAACAGAATTTAGCCGTTTTCAGCAGTTCAGACATGCAGCTGCAGATATTTTTGCCTGCCAGCAAAGTTCTACTTGGTTGGTATGACTTCATTAGGTTAGATTAGGTTAGATTGGAAAGGGACACCATTTACAGTTTTAGACTGTTTATGTATGATTCAGCTGAAAAATAGTGATACAGAGTTCGGGAGCTCTGTCTATCACAGAGTTCCCGAAAACTCTGTGATACACAGAGTGGAAACACAGAGTTTGGGATTTTTTTTTATCATGGTGGTTTTTAAACTAATATTTTCCCCGAATCAACTTTGCTATCACTATTTTCAGTTGAATTTCAGCAGTTGGTAGTACTTTTGGCTTGCAGCAACAAGGCCCTGCATTGGAATCCCAAGTGGGTGTCTTTCTGAATCAAGCTTGCATCATCTCACCAAGCATGAGTGGTTTGTACTCCAGCTTCATCCAACTGTCCAAGAACATGACTGTGTTGTTAAATGGTTTCTTTGAATTTAAAAGACTTAAAAGGTCCATAGTTAACAAGTTTTGGAGGTCCAGGGAAGTTTATGTCTCAGTGAGTCAGGGCTGTTTTCTAACAAAATCAGGATCAGCTGGTGATCACATATTATATTGTTGCTCCTGGGTGTCTAGAATTAGAACTAAGTTTAGATCTAACATTGTCTTACAGACATTAAAAATATTGCATATTGGAACTTTAAGCTGAACTTCATATTCACAACCAACTTAGATTCTGGTTTGAGTGATTTTTTTTATAGAGATGTTTTGACATTTTTAAATCAATTTCTGTTTTTAAACTTTAGACATACCTCTTCCATCTGAATGATGCAGAGTACAGTGCTCTGACCACCATGTTTAACAGCTGAAACGTTGTTCTGGCGGATAGTAGTAATAAATATAGCTTATCTTTGAATATGTACTGATCTTATAAACAACATGGATCTGAAGGTGTGGATTGTGGATTGCTACAAAGCTTTACAGTCTGTTGTAATGTCACATTCTGACACATTTACCTTGAGGGTTTTCTTTGTTCTTGAAGCATCAGCATCTGGTTTCCCTCTGCTCTTCCAGAGTTTAGCATTTAATCCACTTCTTTACACATCAGATAGTTTAGTTATTAAGTTAATACTAAACCTTTTGATGCAGGTACAGTTCAAAGAAATTCTTGAAAGTCTAACTCCAACATAACGTTTATGTCCATGACAAGTGCATAGACTTCCGACCAGGACTGCTCATCGGCCGCTAACAGACGTGATCAGACAGACACCTGAAAGATTTCCGAGTGAAACATAGACTCATTGGCCTGTAATTGAGCAAATTCTTGAAATCAAAGCTGAAAGGTTTGCAGGGGACTCCCACACACCCATAAGGGACCCTTGGGGGGTCTTCAGCCTTCAGACTGGGAACCACAGCCATCCTCACCCAAGTTGTCAGTTAGTGTTTGAGACAGTGCAAGCCAACAGTTATCTCCTAAACGGTAATTTATGTGCTGTTGTGGAGGACAAATTGCTGCAGGAGGTACACCATTAGCTAAGCTGCATTTCACAGCAACGTGTTTTTACCTGCAGCACTGCTATGCAAAAAATGTCGTAACTCCGAGCCGGACCGCCGGGGGCTTGGGCTTTACAGGTAGTAGTGAGGGGAAATACAAAATAGAGGATGTACTGTACACCTGCCAACAGCAACTCATTAAAAAAGTACATATAAATATACAGTGATCACTTTTCTTCTGTCATTAAAAAAATATTTTAAACTTTTAAAAAGGTGTGTATCACTCATTTAACTTTTTTACATTGTAGAGCGTTGTGTCTTCTGGTTTAAAAATTCCAATACAAAATAAAGCAATTGTTTGAAGTGATTGTTAGATGTGAAAATAAATTAATGGTTTAATTTGGATGAAATGGTGTCATCATTAACATCAAATCATTGCATGTGTGCAAGGAGCTGGCATAAGAGATGCCATGATAAGCGACGTGATCATATTATCAGGTTGTTGCCAAAGCATCAAGGAGTTAGTCAAAACAGTATCAATCCATAACTAAGATTAAAATGTTGAACATACTCTTTCAGACCCAAAGAGAGTCGAGAGTCACTGGAATGCTGCACAGATGGGTTCGATCTACTGGCATAAACAGACATGTGCATGGAAATATACAGTGAATGTTAGTTGTGTAGATAAAAATGCATTGTAGATGTCAGAAGTCAGAGGAGAATAAACTGGTACGAGATGGCAGAATAGCAACAATTTCTCAAATAATCACTTGTCACTATCTCTGAACACACTGAGCTGACGGGAGCTCAGAACAAGATACTAAAGGCCTAAGGACAATTCTGTGGTTGCTTCAGGGTTGGAGCAGCCACTCCTGGCCACTCCTTGGAGCAGGGTTGGAGATTTTAGAGCACCCACAAGTGCCAGGCTGTCTACACTTCTCATTGATCTGTTAATGGCCACAGCAACAAGTCCTGCAAGTATGGTGAGTACCATCAACATATATCGCTTGATTGGACAGGACATATTAGCTATAGCTATACGCAGCTGTAGGCACCATTGTGCTATGTACTGAGTGCGACAAAACTATGCTGTTCTGATGCAAGATGCACACAAGTCTGTCCCAAAAATGGCTGCAGCTCCTTTATTTCTTAACCAGTTTCTATAGAATGTAGCTTGAATTAAAGCAGAGAAAATTGCAGATGTTTTAATAGTACTGCAGCTAATCATGCCCAAGCCTTTTTATACCACAGCTGTGTTGGTTACACATGACAGATGAATACACCAGATCAGAAATCATCTGAACCAACCTTCAGTGTAGCAATACTCAGATAATTACAATAATCTTGAAATTTATTTCTTCTCTCTTAGATTTTAAAATACTACCCTTTTAAGAAATGTGAAGCCCTTTTTATTCTTATTCAGGTTTTTCAAATTTAATTGTTAAATAAAGATAAAATGTTTGTAAAATAAATGAACTAGGACATGTTGTAGTCATGAGAATTATAATCACAAATCAGAACTTTTGACCTCAAGAGAAAGAGGGAATGTGCAATGGTGATTAAAATCCTTATTAGTGCCTCTCAGTTCATGAATCAAAAGCAGAAACATAAAAACAACTCTGATTGGATTTAATCTTTGTTTTTCACCACTTCACAAATTATTGATCACTGCAAATATTCCAAATGCATAAACTAACCAAACAAAGGATGTGGATGTAAAATCTCCTTTCCCTGCTGCTGATGTCTAATTTTTCATGATTCGACTATAGAAATTGGAACCAACAGTGTCTGTTACTGCCTGCTGCTTACACAGAGCCTAAAGACCCAATTAAAAATGTTTTATTTGCCAAGTTGACTGCTAGGTCTGGATACAGCACAACTCCATCTCATGAGCTAAATGCTTGCATTAGCTTTAGAATATAACAAATTTCCGAATTAAAGTTTTTTTAAAAATCACTTTGAGAATTCCCAGGTACTTAGCAATGTGATAATCAGTAGTGATCATTTTTTGTAACCATGATATTTGAATAAGTTAATTATGTGGTGGAGTCTTATCTTTTTCTCAACAGGAACAACTTGTAAATCTGTCTGCACTCTAAATTTTCATCGTGTTTGTGAATCATTGCTACTGAAGCTGTTAAACTCCACCAGCAGTGACACGACGGCTCATAAGAAACAGCATGGCGCCCTCGAGTGGTCACACAAAGACCTACAATATATTTCTCTGCCAGCGCAAATACAATGTTGCAACCAAAAAACACAGCGTTAATATATTATTTAGAAATACTAAATATACTAACCTGACCTGTATCTCCAACATGATGCAGGCCAGGCGGAGTCAGAGGGAAAATCCAGAGATTGTCAGGCAAGAGGATTTGTTCTCATCTTTCCCTCTTCTGCTAGATCATGAACAATAACATGTCCTACAGTAAAACTTTGTAGTCAAAACAAATTTTTTTCTTTTGATCACACGAACTAAAAGGATGTTTGGAGGTATCAAGGTAAGCTTTTCAAGTCTAATGACACTGTACTGTTAAACATAGTGGTGGTAACATCATGCTTTGTGTACTTTACAGAATTTGGATATAGAACTACCTTCGAATTCAGTATTCAAGTACAATGGCTCCAGGCACATATTCAAACTTGTTTTGAAATGAATTAAGGAGGCTAATAATAAGCTTCCCAAAGCATTGACCTCAACAGTGCTTTTGTAGAAAAGTCCTTAAAGTTAGTCTAACCTAAGTAACCAAATAAGTAACTCGTGAACCAACCAGTAAATTCTGCTAGAATGACAAAATTTTAAACCAGACAAAGATTAAAAAAAATCTTGTTTTTTGGTTACAAAATGTGTGGTGGAATGCTAACAGACATTTAACTATAAATTAGGTTTATATTTGAGTCTGTATGAATTACTTGAGATTTAGAAGAAAATCCAGAACCCAGATTACAATTGTGGCAGTTGTTTATTTACTTAGGTTTTTTAACCTAGGTAAAGAAATGGTTCAACTAAATAATAGATTCCACAAAGTCAAATTCAATAATTTTACAAGAGGATTGAAATATAGCTTGAAGAAACAGTGAAATTCAAGCATTTTGAAGTATTCCAAGTTTTCTGATTTTGCTGTACACAGATTCTGTAATGGTGTTCGCCGGCCGCGTGTGTTTGTGTTGTCACGTGAAATGTCTGTCAGATTTGGAGCTTGAGCTTCCAGCAGCAGTGAAGCAGCCAATCAGAGTGTGACAGACGAACGAGAGCCCGGCCATCTGTAGGTGGACTGATGCCCACACAAAACACACGCATATACCAACGATGACTCACAGACTGGAGGAAATAAAAGAACCAAAATGTCTAAAAATATAAAATGTCAGATTTCTGTGCTTTCTTGTGTTTCATTAATTTTTTTCGAGAGTACAGCTAGTCAAAGCACAACGACAAAGCAGGAAGTTCTGATTACTGTCATGCGGTGTTCATTGCAGCCAGCTTTCCACACAAAGATGGAACTTCACCTTTCTGTGATTACTCTGCCTCATTTGGCCTGAGGTATAAACAAACACTGCATCTATTTAGGGCCCCCCGCTGTACTGGGGAATTGAATTTCATATAAGCCACATTTATAAACCAGTTGCATAAATGTAAAATAAATGTTTTACAGCTTAAAGAGCATATTATGATGCATATGCAGTATTTTATGCAATTTTTGTCTGAGCCAGGGTCACAACACATCATGTTTTTACATACAGAGGTAGTCTGTTTTTTTGTTGATTTTTTTAAATAAAACAATAAGCGCTGATGCTGTTCGTCAACACTACTGAGTTTGTAAAAGCTTTCATTCTCTTTCCACTCAAAAGTCAGATTTTACAAGATCACACTCGCAAATACAAGTGAAGCCAGAATCTTTACACGGAAAATTTGTTTCAGTCCTTATTCTAGCATCCATTCATTTATTTTATTTCCCTTAATTATCACATGAGATACAGCATAAAAGTTTAACAAAAAAATCTATATATAAGAAACACATTGTTTCTTAAAGTTTCATTCTGTAGTTTTACTGGAAAAAGTTATTGGAATCTAGCTGAGCATCATGTTTCATCCAGATGCTGGAGAACTTCAGCATGCACAGAAAATCTGAACTTTGTCATTTTCTCAAACATGCACGCTTGTCCAAAGAACACCTGACTGATGAGAGAAAAACAATTCCCTAACGGGGACAAACCTACACCTTACTACTACAAATCTGAAGGAATCTTCTCAACACAAAACTTGTTGAGACTAGGAGAGTTCACAATGGAGAGAAACATGGTGTCCACTGATTACTTTGTTTTGCTAAAACAAAAGAGTAAAATGTTCCGTGACAATCTGCTTCCTGGTGCTGTTTCTCAGCATGGCCCCTCTGGGTTTTATTAGTCATGCAGCGAGCATGACTGCAGGAACTCATCCCTCAAGTTTATCTTAGATTTTTTTGTTAATTGCTCCATAATTGAAGGAAAGCCCCCACGTTCATTAACGACGGCTGAAAATTAAGTGCTGCCATCACATCTGCTCGTCGTGTGCCCTCAGCATCTATAAATATGTGTGAACTCTCAGACTCGTCTCTGAACGCTTTCCATGATATGAGTGTAGAGACGCAGCTTTATAATAACTGAGCGGGGAATTAAAAAAATCAGCATGAAGCCGCAGCACAGAGTGCTGCTGGGGTCTATTTGTGGCAGAGTGGAGGTGTTTCTCTTCCCTCACTTCCAACAAAAGGTGAAAATTGCACCCAGAGGGGAAAAGCTGCGCAGCAGGGGGAAGGTGTAGATCCACCCCGTCCAACTCTTTGTCTCTGTCTGAAGCTTTGGCTCGTTTCTCTGAAAACCGCAGCTGCATCATCTGAGCGGGTTTGCATCCTCTGGGACCCCGGTAAAGAGCAGCGAGCTGCTGATATCCAGCAGCGGAGTTAGGCTGAGCTCATCAACACGTGTTAAAGCAAACTGTTACAGCAGTTCCAGCATAAGCTTCTCAGCAGGACAACAACCCAGAGTAAACATCTGAGGTGGTGTGTGCCATAACATGGACCGGCCTCTGTGTAGCAGCAGCAACTTCTCATTCAACACATTCATAAAAACAGATCAGAAAGACTCTAGTTTCAATCAGTGTCAAGATTTATTACTAATTGAAATGTTTCCCCATGGAGAAGAGGAATACTCAAAGACCACAAAGCAATCTTCAACAACAAGCCTGATTTTAATGTTTCAGCTACATTTATAGTCGTTTTAAAAGGTATTCGTGCTCATTGAACTGTTTCATATTTGTGATCTTTCAGTAAAAGGATTATATGCAATAGACCAAAAGTAAGTAGAAATAATTGTGGATTTTTCACAAATTAAAATCTAAAGTGTGGCATGCACATAAGCTAGCAAAAGCTTAAAGTAATATGTAAACAAACTACTGTGTTTACAGATTAGGTACATTACACTAGTACACAATTTGCAGTTGAAGCTATATATATTCACACACCATCTGTAAAAAGACAAAAGGATCTTTTCTCACTGTGTGAGAAATTGAATCTGATTAGATTTTGATAAGTAAATTACCAAACTTTTTCTGACAGACTGTTATTAATCTCTTCATTTTAAGAAGTTTACATACACTAAGATTACTAAGCTTTAAAACAAATCTGGGAAAACCTGGAGGTTGATGTTATGGCTTTGAAAGCCTTTGATTTTTTTTTTGCTAAAAAAAAAATCAAATGCACATCAAATGAACACATTTGTGGATGTACTGTATTTTAAAGCAAGTCAAGCATTCTGAGATCATAAAAAAATCCAGAAATCACAAATAAATTAGATATCAGAAACTGTGGAGCTCCACAAATCATTTAATCTTTAGGTATTTTCAGATGCCTGACAGCGCTACATTAATTTGTCAACTATGTCCAAGTACAAACACGATAAAACCAAAAGGCTGGCATTATTTCAGGAAAATATGCAATTGTAATTTTTTTAATGAAAAATGTAATAACGATTTCAATTAAAAAAAAACATTCTAATGATTTTCTTCCTTCGTTAGCATTTTATAATGGCTTTTAATATTATATTCCAGTTAAGATACATAATGAGATACATAATGAGTTATGTATCTTAACTGGAATATTGTATGTAGTCGCACCAGTAATTAATTAAAAGCAGATCTAGTAAAAATGTAAATAAGGAAAACTAACATGCATGCCTGCAGTTTTCAACATTTTTCTGTCTAACAAGTCATGTCTCTCCTCATGGAAGGAAACGTCCAAAATAAAAAGCTTGTTTCCCAGTTGAAATGTTTAAGTTGAGATTCAGCTACATTCACCAAAAAACACAAACTCAACAAACCTTTTAATTGTTTATTTTTTTTAAATAATTGGAAATTAAGTCATAAAAATGGGACACATGAGTCAGATTTATAAAGACATTTTTAACTTACTCTGGCTTTTTCACTCCAGATTTTCAAACTTATTCTCTTCTTTGTAACAGCGTCAGCAGGAAAAATTAAGCAATTCAGTGAAGAACTTGTTCTGATCCTCCAGACATTTGATCATTATTTCAAATAAGGTAAAAAGCTAAAAAAAACCTCCTCATTACAACCCCACTACAGTACGATGCTAAAACATGCAAGGCCCCGGATCCAAACTAAAAACTAAAACCAGACTTGGAGTCTGGAAGTACCAGACAGAGAAAAAGACCATCTGCCAGCAGCATGGGTTAGGATCTCCTGATCCTAATGCGTCTCTGCCCAAAGACAATCTTAAGGTAATAAGATGCAAAAGAGCCATTTGCATCTGGCGCTCGGATCATGAACCTGGACATAATAACACTACTGGTTCCTTTGTTTCTACTTCAGTTTGTAGATATTCGCTACAGTGATCCTGGAGTCACCAAGTCCACTAACTCAGGAGACACCACGGCGTCTGGCTCTGATCACAGTCCAGTTTGGTGTTGATGATGGTGCAGGGAGCGCCACTGATGGTCAGCTCCTGCCGGGAATCCACCTGGTACTGGAGGTTCGTCAGCCCGCCATCGGGATCCACCTTAAACTGCTCCTGAACAAAAGAAGAGAAGGTGGAGTTAATACTCATTGCCAAGCTGGAAAGGTGGCATAAAATTAGAGAAGCCCCAATCAGATTTTTCAGGATCAATCATAATTATTGGTTTTGAATGAAGTCTGTAACCTTGTAATCCCTTACTGTTGATGGATCTCCCTCAGAGTTTTCCTATTTTTTTTATTTTCCTATATGTATCCAAACATTTGTCCCCAATCTGTTGTCCCTCAATTTCAGTAATTTTCTCTTACCTGTTTCTGAGTGGCGACCCTTTTCTGGTCCCTCTTTCTCCAGGCCGGGTCGTGAATATGAAGAAAGGTCTTATATCCCGTTGTGATGCCACTTGGGCGGAACAGCTGCCCAAAAAATTAAAGATGAAACCAACCAGAAAAGATCTTCAGATATTATTCTAATCAAACATCTCGCTTCTCTGTTGATTAAAGTCAGTGATTTGTACCTGTAACTCTACTTTTCTGAGCCTTCTGTAGAACTCGTCATCCTCTCTGCCCCAACCCCAGAACCGGTTCGACATCCCATTACACTGCAAACACAGAAGATGTTTATTTTTGGTTTGTTAATCAGCCTCCTTCAATGTGAAACAGCACCATCTGGTGGACATATTATGTCCCACCAGATTAAAAAGAAAAAGCGTGAAGAGGATTTAAATTTTTAAATTCTAGGAGAACGTTGTGGGGGAGAAAGCAAATCCTGCCAAATCTTCCCCCCTCATGTAGCTCGCCTTGCCTTCAACAATGAGCAGCAGCTCCGTACCATGTAATAGTGTCTCTTTGTGAGCAGCAGAATTCCTCCCACATAGGTCTTGTAATGGTAGAGCGGGTGCAGCTCTGGTGAGGCGACGTGGAAGGGTCCTTCTTTAGGGAAGCCGTAGTCCAGGGCTTCATTGAGGGGCAGCAGGTCCACGTCATGCATGGCCAGGTAGTCTGTGTCATTCCCGCTCTCCATGTAGCCCACGTTGATCAGAGATGCTCGATTGAATCTGCAACAAGGAGAAAAAAAAACAGTATTTAACATAGACAGGTGAAATTGAGACCAAATACAACATTATGACTCACTAATTTAAGATTCAATTTGATTCACCATCATCATCTCTCTTAGTCCTCCTCACTTCGACAAGTTTAAGGGAAGTTGCAGATTGTTTAAGTTGAATTAAAGATTAAATAAATCTTACAGCAGCCTGCTTCTGACTCATACAGGTTAAAGCTGTTTAGACTTTAAAAAAAGCAAATAAAAGTTTACTAAAAATAAAAACTAAAAGAAAAGCTCAGAGACTGAAGGTTAACGTTTATATCCTCTGATTGGCAGCTGAGCTCTCACCTGTAGTGATCCACCTGGTTGATAATCAGGATCTTATGGCGGATCTTCTTCTTGTTGAGAAATTTGTGCATGAATGGAACGAACACCAGCAGCTCTTCAAAGCGTTCTCTGAAGGGAACCACGAGCGCCAGTTTGTGAGGACCCCAGCTGGGGTTGTCCGCTGCGGATGCCTGTCTCTCAGTGGGACAGGGTGGAGGCGGTGGCTGGGGGTCGTGCCGGTCTTGATGCGTAACTGAGGACATGTCCCCTGAACAACTGAGCTGCAGCCACAGCAGAGAGATGAGCACCAGCACCATGCAGAGGCCAAACAGCTTGTAGATGGTGCATTTTCTCCATAGAAACCTGGGAAAAGCAGAACAAGGGGCCATAAAAACTTCCTCTGGGTTTGTTTGTTTAACACATGAAACAAAATAATATTAAAAAAGGTCAAATTTACTCAAAATTCAAAGTCAAAATCAAATCTGCATTTAGTGTTCCTGGAAAGAAGAACCTCAAGAGGACATTGTGATCTAATAACATATTCAACAGACAACAAGAACTGCTTGTATCTTGCTATAATGACAGAAGAGAAGGAAATGTTCAGTTTTGTGGCTTGATAGTGACCAAAATGTCTCTGTTAGAATGAACATGTTGCTCAGATATTTCTTAAAAACATAGATGCTTTCCCAGGAACCACCGAATGCAGCTGAAAACAAGGACCAAACAACTGGGTTAGAACAGCCAAGAGCAAATCCTGAGCAAACCCAAACCAAAATGCAGTTTGATTGATGCTTTAAGGGTATCTTATTAACCAACACATGCAGTCTCAATGTGGAATTCCCAGGTATATTTCATATTACAACACAAGATTTCTTGTGGGGTTTAAGTTATGAAATTATTCCAGGCAGAGGCGTGATAAAACATGTTACAGAACATCAACCAACGGCTCCCAAACTGGGTCTCATGGGTTTAAATAAATTTACAAGAGTTGCAAACATCTGTATCTTTTAAAGAACATTTAATAGCTATGAACATCTGTTTGGTAGTTTACAAGCAGAAGTGCTATAAATGTTGTGAAACAAGATCTAATTTGAATTTTCAAAATGAAGTCACTTCTTCCTGTTGTCTGACTTGCAGCTATCTAACCAGAGAAAGTGAGAGAAATGTATGACAGCAGATTATGATTATTTAGTAAATACATTTTATGTCTGCATGGCTTTTCTTGAACTACTTTATTAATATCCATTACATCTTGAAGCTTTGAGATGAACTACAGGGTTTTTAGTAAACAACATTGTTCTACAGTCCCATTAGAATAATAATCATAATAAAAATAGCCAAATTATTCTGTTTAGCTCCAAAAAGACCCATCAAACAATAACTTCAGCTTTGAACTTAACGAGGGAGGAGGAGGAGAACTGGACACAAATGAAGTGAGTTAATGTCAGTGGAAAATTTCCAAATTCACTTCTTTCAGGACCATGAGTCCAAACAGACCAGAATATGTTCACTTGTTAAACACAAAATGCATTCTGCCTAGAAGCCAACTTCTATCTTCACTTTATTATTTAGAAGCTGATTCGCCATTTTGGACTTTTAAGAGGAAATTTCAACACCTGAGGTTTGGTTCATTATTGCATGCAGCAGGTTTTAGCTGCTTTTTGTACTTCTGGGGGTCTGAGAACCACAATTTGAAAACCATTGTTTAAAAACACAGGAAATGCTTACTCACCTCTCATCCTGCTGGGGAACTTTAGAAAGGTCACTTCTTAAACACCAAAAGATAATGTGAATAAGTGAGGCTCTTCTACTTAATGTTAGCTTAAATAGAAAACACCAGGAAAGAAACAAAGCCACTAATCAGCTAGGACTTCTATGAATCAGCATCTTCTTGCTCACCAAATACAAATATTGACAGAAAGCATTCCCGGATCCTTTCATCAGGTTTGGATCGTTGCTGTATGGAAGCTGTAAGTCTGCAATTTTCCACGGCAAAGCGAGTGTACTCGGTTTTGCAAGGTCTCGGTCAGTTAGGGCTTGGCTACTTACAATTTTTAGATACCATTCAGTTGGGTCGCAAAATATTGCGAAATCATGCAACTGCTATGGAACTCTTGAATATTGCAATGGCAATCAGTAGTGAGAAATGCACATTTTCTTTCTTCTGGTCCTCCATTACAATGTCTCTAAGTAACCTTTCAACCAATGCAAATAAGTAGGACCTAATAAGACTTGAACAATGTGGGCCGATTAATATAAAACTTCAAACTTTTTGAGTACCACTTACTCAAAAATTGCAACTCAAAATGAATAAAGTTTAACTTTATTTATAAATTTGAACCTATTTATGACAATTTTGTAAATTAATTGATAGAAAAATAAGTTTAAACCCCGTCGAACTGCTTTGTACAGAGGAGTTCATACATAGAAGCATTCTAATAATACTGGTAACAGTCTAAATTATTGCATCATAAAGATTCACCTTTATTACTTTTCTCTTTCTCACCTTCTTTCCTCTTTAAAGTAGAGCACAGGCTTTCTTCTGGATGAATACATCATGTTTTAACCTGTTTTCAGCCTTTGTTTACAGTCTGCTTCCCAGTTAAACTCCTTCCAAGGGAGGTCTTCATTCCTCCAGATGTATCTCATCCATCCTGGACCTTTGTGATGGATTTCTGCTCGGTGAGTTCATGCTGAAATCCGCTTCGTGCTGACGCCGTTAGCAAGAGGAGCTAACGGGCTGCAGCAGCCGCTGTACACGTAGCATGAAGCGGTTCACACGAACCAGAGATGCGGTGGTTCCTCGGTGAATATTAATCTGGTAGAATATTTCCATCGAGAATATCACACAGTTGTATTGATCTAAGGAGTCTCATTTTACTGAAAATTAGCCAAGAGATGACTTGGTTAATGTAATTAAAATCCGCCTGAAATCACAGAACACCATTTGATATTCGGTCCGTCCTGGACATAAATCCGAACGCAACAACGGCAGTAAACGACAAAGGTTCCAAGGTTCCGTATTATGGAAGTCTATTTTGTATAAACAAGAAAAATAACTCTAAAAATAAAAAAAAAATTAAAAAAACAGTAAAAGTGTCATTGAAAGTAAGATTTCATTTTCTATGAACTAACAAAATCAATAACATTGACCCAGACTTAAGTCAGGGTAGTTGTTCCCCTTCGGGACTAATCAAGTAGAAGACTGGACTTCGACACTTCTTTTTCAGCTTTCTGTGGTACACTTCCTGAAGTGTTTCGGGATCATTGACCAGTTTAAACCAAGCTTGAACATTTGGGACAGATGGCCTCAGATTTGACTCTGAAATATTTTGTCATAATAGTCAACCCGACTATTGCAAATTACCTAGGTATTGGCGTGTAAATAAAGCACATATCATTAGACCCCCAACCACAGTCTTTGATAGTTCCAATAATGTTTTCACTGAACATGTTACTGCACAATCTGACCATATATATATGGTTTTATTTTAATTTTATTTTTTTGTGGCTCATTCAAATTAAATTTTGCAAAAACTGATTTGCGCTGGAGTGTTCCATTTTCTTTTATTGGAAACCGCTTCTATGAAGATTGAGAGATGCTTTTACCTTTTCCACTTGCACATAATCTTCCAGGAGTGATAAAACCAACTATCTGTTGTATTGGTTTTATTTATTTTTGCAGTCACATTTCTTTATCTGTTTCAAAAATGTTCTCCCTCAAAATACATTATAGGTACAGAATATAAAAACTCTAAACAGTGACTTGAGCTGTTAATGTGAAATTTACAAGGAAAAATAGAAAGCGTCAGTGAGCCAGAACATCTTTCAAACCAAAGGAGACAAAAACCATTTATTTTTAGTGCAATCTCATATGCACTGATAAAAATAGCTCCACATCTAGCAAAAATAAAACCACCAACTGCTTGAATTTCTATTCCCACAAAACTGAAACATAACAACAAAATACAATCATCTTTAAAGAAAAAAAAAACTGTAAAAATTAAGCAAAAGGACCAAGTCAATATTTTTTTCGGGGGTGTTTGTATCAACAAAGCTGAGTAATATGCAATGCAAGTTTTTGAGAAGAGGCAACTTTCTGTATTTTTTTTCCTTTTTCTGTACCTAAACACCAAATAACTCAGATCTTGTTTGACATTAAATTTCAGAAAGATAAGGAAGCATGTTGGAGTAATTTTACTGAAAGCTCGGGTTCTATAATCATCTGCAAAGTGATTTAGCTTCATGAAAACAGTGCATTCACAAAAAAGACATTTACCATCAAAAACATAAAAAAGGTTGCACAGTTGTTTGTAGTATTACATGTACTACAAACAACTGTAGTACATTTTGTACTACAGTTGTAATAAAGAGGAATACAGAGCACAGCGGTTATTAACTAAGCCCTCATAACATGGCAGTCGTCCTGTTGAAATTGACAAACAACGCTGGCCTTTAAAACAAAAGTGATGGCACGTTATTAAAAGGTGAAAACTAAAAAATTCTTAATGAGTGCCAGGAATTTGCCAAAATTTGGCGTTTTGACAAAGAAAGCATTTAAATAAAATTGATAAATGTTTTCTAACAAGTGTGTGGCATTCATCAAGTTTTGAGGTGTAAAGTTGCTGCCAAATAATTGCACAGACATGTCTGCTAGAGACTTACGCCAATGCTTTAATTGTGAAATCTCCAAAACTGATGGGTAGCTGTTTGATTTAATCTCAAATACTTCAATCAGAAGAAAACTGAACATAATGACTTTAGGAGAATTCAAATTGCAAAACAAAGAAAAATAACTTAACATGATGTGTAAACCTGACTTTAGTTTATCAGCATCTTGAGTGGCCAGTAACACGAAGTGGGAAAAAAGGAGCACAATAAAATAAATTACTGCAAGGGTGCAAACATCAGTCTTGCACACGACTGAAAGATTCAACTTCCAGTAGTTGGGGGAGATGTGTCCTGGATGTTTGTTGTGGATGGGAGCAACTCAGCAAACCCCAAAACAAAAAAAAAACAAAAAAAAAAAGTTTTCAAGTTTAACCTAGGTGCAGCTGGATTTTTGCCCGACAGCAGCTGCTTTTATTTTTTACTGCATCCGTCAGTAGATAACAAAAACACACACATGCTCCTTTGGAAGAGTTACACCAGTTTTTTCGCCTCAAAGAAGCTCTTGAGGTGTCTCATCTGCCAGATACCGATGGCCACCAGGATGAGGGTCTGCACTATGGACCACCAGAGGACGCGCTGGTTGGTGCTCTCGCTGGTCTGACGGAAACGCTCCTCACGGTACTGATGACACACACACAGACAGTAAGGGGCGATATATTAACATTTCAGACTGAAATCCAATTTAAAAAGTCTCAGCTCCTCTGTTTTGTTGAATCTGGTGTCTCGTCTTCCTCTTGACAAAACGCCATAGATCCAATATGGAAGTTTGGGTGAGGAGAGTTTGCTGGACAACCATAGCATAACATTTCTGCCTTAAAACTGAAACATTTCTGCCTTTTTTTACTTATAGTGAGCAACATTCCAGTGTTCTGAGAACCAGATGTTTTGGTCTTTATTAGCTGGAAGCCACACTCATCAAAGTGAACAGCAAAACTGGTGAAATATATTGTTCATAAAACGACTGTATTGCATGAGCTTCTTGCTCCATAAAAAAGGTTTACTCATTCTTGTTTGCTCTCAAGAAATAAAATATCATCTTCTTCTCTGACACAAGTTATTAAGGAACAATCTTTGCCCCGTCAGAACACAGATTGCAGGATTTGACTGACCCTCTGGTAGTTCTGCTCCTTCTGGATCTGGTCCACCTGCTCCACCAGCTGCCGCACTCTCAGCTGCAGCTCCGTCAGTTTGTCCTTGGCAGCGATCTCAGCATAGTTGTTGGCGTGTTCGCCCACCTGGATGTCCAGATGAACACGCTGCAAAAGACAAAAAAGAAAAAAAAAGACAGAGTTGAGCAGGACATCTTCATCCAAACCTCCAGGAGTTTCCACTTACAGAATTCCTGCATGTTGAGTTTAAATGTCTAAAGCATTTTTCCTAAAAGGCTTGCAGTAGAACAATAGCAAGAACACATGAAAAGAGTTTCCGTCAGACAAGAAAAGCAGGTCAAAACACATTTCAAAATGTTAAGCATAATATTTGCTCAGAGTGGGCTGCCTCCTCACCAGCATGCCTCCAGCAAACAGGGAGAACTTGGAGGAGTTGGAATGGAGGCAGATCTGATGCTCTCCGGGTGTGTGTGACGTAAAGGTGAAGCGTCCCTCTGAGCCGTACTGCCGAGACAGAATCACCTGCAGAAAACCGAAGAGGAGGTCAGACCTGCTCAAGCTACAAACACACTATCAGAACTCAATGCAGTTTCTATTTCTTGTGCTTACCTTATCATCAGGGTCTTTGACTTCCACAAACATACCCAGACCCTGAGTTGCTGGCAGATATTCTTCTTTCTGCTTATCATACAGCTGAGTACGGTAGTTGCCTGAACAGACATGAACATTAAACATTCATATTCCACATCTAAGATATTAATGCTTATTTCCTTTAGAATAAGCTGAAATTTATGTCAGCAAAAACAAGTTGAAGTCTCCAGGAAAATCACCTTGGATTTAAAATGTTTAAATTTGTTAACAAATAATAAAATATTGAAAATATTGATTTAAAAATACATTTTAATGTTATTTTTAATATTGGAATGTTTTACAACATCTTAGGAAATGTTACAGGCATATTTTAATTCAACTTAACGGGGTATGTAAAATTAATAAACCCTCAGATATACTAAAACAACAAGGACTTGTGGTTGAGAATAATCAAACCTGTTACCAGCTGTGTTGAACTTTACTAGGGTTGGCATTTGTCACAGATTTTTTGCTCAACTTTTATAGACAGATTTCTCATTTCATAAGAATAGGCCCAAGTATCTTCACTCAGGGGTCGAGGCAACACATCCCTGTGATACTAGACTCACATAAATTGTGAGCTTCACCATTCATGGCACGAAACAAAAAACTGTTTCTTTAAATCAAAATGAGACAGTAAATGCCCACTTACATTTTTTTTATTTATTCTAAGTAAAAGGCTTTACGGCAGCTCCAGGGCATGCTGTCATATGCAGATTGTATTTTACAGCACATTAGGGACCAGATATGGGGTCCTGTCAAGGCTCCCCAAATGAGCCACTGAAGGCAAGACAGTAGAATCAAGAGACATAAAGAAAAATACCAAAATCCAATATAACATTAACTCAATCTGCTAAGAAGGCAAACCTCCATCAATGTCAAACTTCCTATTATTTTGATGTGTGCCAAAGTGTGTTCTACTTGTAGACAGTTTTGTTTTGTAGATAACAAAAAGTTGATTCATTGGTTACTAAATTACAACACATGTACAGCAGTGCCATATTCTCAGCCCTGTTCCATTGCACATAACCCCACTTTATGTGCAATGGAACATGGCTGAGAATATGGCAAATATGATAAATAGGGACAAGTCTTTCTTAAGTATAGCATGCAATGAGACAGTTAACAGAATTGACTTCCAACTAATACTGGAATTAAACCAAATTATTAGTTTCCCTATAACCACCATTTTAAGTATCTCTATATAAGAATCATATAAATGCAAAAGCAGAAATATGTGGCCTTTTAACAAAAAAAGTGTGGCAGAAATTATGTTAGGAACACAAAAAATGATTCATTCTTCTTGAATTTATGAGCATTACTGGAGCTCTTTACTAAACTATAGCAGCCTAAAAATAAAGCACGTAGACAGCCATCTGTTCCAATCTGACATGAAACTTCCTGAAAAACGAATTAGATTTTTTATAATTTTTTACTAATGATCGAGCAACCACCAATATATTCTGATAATTAACGTTTATAAAAAAAAACATAGAGCACATATAAAAACATGTTGTGTAAAGATGTTTGCTGTCTGCTAACTTTTTTGACATGACAAACAGGTTTTGGCTCAAGTAGCCGTAAAGCTAACTAGCCGTTAAGCTAACTCGCTGTTAGCAACAACCGCTCACCGATAATCATGGTCTCGTCCGGGATTTCTTCTATGAAGCATTTCTTCTCAGTCTCCCCGATGTGAAAGTACAACGAAGAGACAGAGTTGTAGAAAATATTAAGGAGGAAAGCTGAAAACACAATCGAAAGCTGCATCCTGACCCGATGTGACATCTGAGACCACAGACCGAACTGAGACTGAGCAACGACAGCATTGTGCCACGTAAACTCTCGTAGATTCCTAGCCAATCAGCGCGCCGCAGGAGGATGCTAGATGTTGTAGTTTTTAAACTTGATTTAGTAGTTCTTTACCCATCAAGCCTTTCAAGCTGCTTTACTTTTATATAAAGGACCTTTCTACAAGATGAACCGAAATAAAGAGTAAAGCTTATAATGTTTAGTGTGATTATAATTCACCACCCTACTGGAATGGTATAAAATGAGGGAGTCGATCGTTTGATTTGTGCTGTTATAGTTAAGGTGCCAAAATTCAGGATAAAATAGCAGCAATCAATTATTGAAATTATTTAAGAAATAAGAAATGCAATAATTTTATTTGATTTCATTATATAGTTTTTTCTCTCTTGTAGAGAGCAACTGAAAATCAAAGCAACAAAAATAAAGACAGTCTTCATCAATATCAGTCATCCTTTCACTCTCCTTTCTTTATATTTTTGGTTTATTTATTTATTTGTTTTTTGTCACAAAACAGGATGTCGATGGATTTAATAATATAGATTCAAAAAATTTATGATTTGCTGTGCGAGAAACAAATACAACAGGTAAATGTGTAAAAGATGATGAAACTGTAGAGCTTGTTCTATTCAGCAACATATTAAATAACTTTGGAGAATAACTTAATTATGGTCTTGTGGGTTCAACATAATTCCGATTTGTTTGCAAGAATATGAATAATTTAATTGAATCCAAATTGAAAATTTTGTCCTTGCCACACGACTTAATGCAGTTCAGAACGCTTTCTGTAATTCTTCCACTCCAGAAGATGGCAGCAGTACAACCTCTGCTGCAAGTAGAAGAAGAGATTGAACAGTCCCCAAGCCATTTCCATAGCAACCAGGCGGATTCAATCATGGCGCCCGGTAAGTTTCAAGCTTCGCTGTACATCTTATGTCGTTATAGGTGTTTTACATTAAACGAATGTTTTTTAGCAACATCTCTGACATTTGGAATATATTTTTAAATAAACGGACGATGCTAGAAGTGAAAACAAAGGAAGACCGGCGCCTCCCTTATTTAGCGATGACAAATAGAAGCACATTTCTTATGAACTGCCATAATGCTTGTAACTTTTTCATACAAATTTATTAAAATGTCGGACCATTTTTGTAGTTTATATTTTGATTAATTAGTTTAATATTTTTGATGAACACATTTGCCTATTTTTCAGCCAACACCGAAAAGAGGTTAAACGTTTTCAGTTTTTTTTTTTTTTACCAAAAACAAAATAATTGTCTTGAATGTGCATCTAACCGTCGTATTTTCCACCTTTCCTCTTTTTCTCCAGGGAGCCAAGCAGTCGTATCCTTTGCAATAAAACTAATTCAGATCTACCGCTTTCAATTGTCTGTTTTGGTCCTTTACCGTCCATTTCCCAGCTCTCTTCAACACCTTTGCAGGTTCTTCTCTACCTGAACGGCTGGTACTTTTCTGCCTTCTACTTGGCAGAGATCCTCATGTTCATCTACAAAGGTGGGATGCATGTTTCACATTCAGAGCAGCAGGGATCAATACAAATCCACTGGAAGCTACTCCTGTAGAGAAAAAAAGAGGAATAAGCAGAAAAGTGGGAACTTCTCTTGATTTAAAAAGAAGGTTGCTTGCTCATACTATGTTGAGTACACTTTGCCTCCATTAAGTCTTCATGTCTGAGATTCAAAAGGTGTTGGAAACCTTCCTGTGATATTTTGGTCCATATTGATGATTTGAGTTTTGTAGCATCCTGTTGGAAAGCTCTGATTATACTCTAGTACTCCAGTACAAAATCAAGACACAACATAACCAAGCAAGATTTCCCCAAAGTTTAATCTAAATTTGAGCTTGGATGAATTTGACCCTCTTTTCCTTTAGCCATTTTTACCTTATTGTCATCTCACACAGTGAGTCCATTCTTCTCTGACATTGACATGGTTTTTTATGCACTCAATTATGATCGGAAAGTGAATGAGTCTCAGTGTTTACAAAATTGTCTGTAACTGGTGTGAGTCAAATAAGATAAGAAGAAATCACTTATAAACAAAAAGGTTTGTCTTGTGGTTGTAAATACACACCAGTATTGAACCTGACTGTGGTTACTACTGTATGACTTGTCTCTGTCCAGGAATTTTACTTCCGTACCCAGCAGATAATCTGGTCCTGGATGTGGTGCTGCTGCTGCTCTTCCTCGCTCTGGAGACTCTTCGCATTTTCTATGGTGAAAAACAAATTCACGAAACATAAAACTCTACATTTGAGAGTTTGTAGATTTCTTAACAAGATGAAGTGTATTTGGCTGGAAAATGGTGTTGCACCCATGTTTTGAGTGATTACACCAGATAAAATGTTTTATATTTGTAATTTAGATTACATGTCTGATGAACTGAATTGAAATTAGTCTTTTTTTAGAAATTTGGATCATCCTAGATTTTCAGTTGTGATAGAAATCACCTCAATGTATAGATATATTTTCAAAACAGAAATCTGTGTTCAGCTTCCCTACTTTTGTGCAGTGCATTTCGGGAACTGAAGCATCACATTTGTTCAAATTCTGATGTAGACAGTGAAATCTGCATCGCAATGTTTAACCATTTTAAATATCGATTACACAGAAACTCAACAACTGGAAAACGAATCAGTATTTTTCCTTTGATCCCTGCAACGTCTGAACTTTAGAAATACTTCACATTTCATGCAATTTGTAACCGTTTTGGTCATGTTTCCTTTTCACTATGACATGGTGTCAGACCAAGTTTGATAAAATTTGTGCTCCTTTTCCATTGCTTTTGCTGTCCCATCAGTTTTGGTTGTCATGGAAAATATATTTTATGTCCAAATCACTGAATTTCCATTTCATTTTTTACATTAATTAAATGTATAAAGACTCACCTTAAAATTCCCACATTTTAAATTAATTCTAAACCATCACTTGCTTTTGTGCTTTGAATGAAAAAGAATTTGGTACAACCAGGTCAGCTCCCACAGAAGTCTAGAAATTGGAATCAACCAGGAAAAGCCTGATCAGTTCATCTTTAAAGTTCTGCGTTGGTGGAAAAGAAAAAGTATTTTCATCCTTATAGACTTCTGGTTTTGTTTTTTGTTACATTTAAATATTTCAGATCAAACAAATGTTAGTATCATACAAAGACTATAATCAAAAAACTCATTTTATTGAATTATTGTTATTTACAGGTCTTATAAAGTTGTATACATATTGAAACATCTTTATGACTGTAGTATTTAAACATGTTTAGTTAAACAGATGGCTTTTTCACAGCAGCAGCAGACAGGAACAAACATCAGTCTTTCCCTCTGACTGTCTGCAGTATTTTTCCTCCAGGTTGGAAGGGGAACCTCTGCGAGCGCTCGCTGTCTTCCAGTGTGTCCCTCTTCATCTTGTTTCCCTGCACGGTGCTGGCCGTTTACTACCTGTTGCTGCAGACATTCGTGCTGCGGCTCGAGTTCATTCTCAGCGCTGTGCTGCTCTGCTTCTATGGCCTCGAGTTCCTGCTCTGTGTTATCTCCATCTCCGCTTTCTCCAGGTAAACAATGGTTTCTCCAGGATGCCACTATAGAGCTTTGGAACGTGACGTCACTCTTGTAGACTGAGGGATATCAGCGCCATTTTGTGAGGCTATAAACATAAACATAACCGGCAAAAGCGACTGTCTCAGATATTTTGAATCTCAGTTACTTAAAAATAATTTAGCAATGGTACGCACTTGCTATGTTACTGGGTGCAATGTCCGGTCACACGACCACAACGGTAAAAAGATGGAAAAAGGACTTTGATTTCACTGTTTTCCTGCCTGGAAACAACGCGAGAGGGCTAACGTATCAGAGACAACGAATCGGAGGTAACGTAAAGGAGATGAATGGCCTGGATATCAGCGCTGTGGCGTCCTGACGTTACATTCTCCAACATCCCCAGATACCTAAAAGTTTGCTCCAGACATTTCCATTCTGGTGAGTGTCTAAATTCGCTTTGTTGCTGTTATGTCGTAATTTTTTGCTACGATTTTGCCGGGTGTACTCACGTTCAGTTTATACGGAGCCCCTAAGGGGATATGGAGAGAAAAATAAAGAGATCCCGGCTTATTTTCTCCAGATCCCGTCTTTTTCTTTCATTTCACGGCATCTCTTGAAACTAAGTCGGGATCTCGAGAAAATAAGCCGGGTTTTCTTTTTTTTTCTCTCTCTCCATGTTCCCTTAGGGGCTCCGTAACATTGTGATTGATTGTAAAATAATGTACATTATGACCGTATATAAAATGAAGCAGCTCAGAACTTACCATTGTTCGAACCACAACGTGTTCACAATCCGGGGTTGGAGGGGTGGGGGGTAACAATGTCCAAATCATGAACCCAGCCATTCGTAACTGGACATGTGCCTCCATTGACTTATAATTCTTGAACTGATTCGCGGTGTAAGCACTGACACCACAGACCAGGTTTGCAAATATGTCTGGGAATGTCAGATGAGGTAAATGATCGGGGTTTCTGCTCCCACTTTTTATCTCAATCGGGTCGATATGTCCAATATTAGCTATTTTTTCCATGTAACGTTGCTTGCCTTCTGGGAGAAGCTTTTCGGGATGCAGCCCACATTGTTTCAAACTCCTTTTCAGCATTATGGAAGAGGAGGATACAGCAGTAACACAATAGAAACACGGGAAAATTTGTTTTAGCCTCAAAAGATGGCGCCGAGCGACATAAACGTCACGCGCAGTGACGTAGGTTCCAAAGCTCTATAGAATGTCTCAGTCTCAGTTGGTAAATCTTTTTTCATTTTCAGATTGGTCTATTTTGCGTTTCCTCTGCAGGTCCAGAGTTTACTGAAGATGCAGGATGCATCAGCAGCTTTCTTCAGACAGAAAACACAGTTACTTCTTCCAGGAGGAAATTTGATGAAAATATGCCTGGGATATTTTTTTCTTTTACTCTGAACAGTAGCTGTGATCTCAGCAGCTGTTTGTGATGCTTATGATGAGGGTCACCACAAAGACGGAGCGGATGATGGGCCACCAATAGATCCACGTGTTGATGTTGTGATTGATGGCGCGGAAGTCTTTATCTCTGCTCTGTGAATACCAACATAGGTGTTTTTATTTTTTTTTAAATACATTTCTATAAAATAACTCTGCAACAACGACATCACTGACCTTACTGTAAATCAGCTGCTTCTGGATGTCTTGAACCTGTGCAGACAGCTGTCTGACTCTCAGCTGCAGCTGCGTCAGTAGTTCTCGTTTTTGGATCTCTGTGTAGTTGTTGGTGCGTTCACCTGATTGGAGGTCCATGTGAACCACCTGCAATGTGATACAGATGTTTAAACAGTTTGCCATTGAATCACTTGATAAATAGTGCAACAAAGTGCAGCTAGAAGTACAACCAATGATTTCCCTTGAAGTTCTTAGTCTTCTTTTTTTCATTTCATGTGGGGAAAAAGCTTTGTCTCCCAGAAACAAATGCCTGAATTGATTTCTATGCCTATGATATTATGTATTTATTGTCTTTATCTAAATACAGTTCTCTCTGAACAGTTAAAACTTGCACTGTCCAAATATGGCTAAATTTAAGCTCTTAAATCTTACTCCTGTCATCAGTAATTAATAATATAAACCCTAAAACTGGGTTATAATATAGTCCCATCATACGGTGCCTATGTGTAAAAAGTATGCAGCTGGAATGTTTATAAAATTGTACAGGTAGGCATTTTCTATTTCCCAGTTAATTAAAAGTTAATTCAAACTCAAGGGACTTTTCCTCTCACCACTATGAAGCCTGCAGAGAGCGGCTGTGATAAACTTGGCTGAAGGCAGATCTTGTGTTCTCCTGAGGTAGATGATATGAAGTTGAGCCTCCCTTTGGTTTCCTTGTGAGACAGAATCAACTGTGGGGAAAAAAAGAGGCGAGTTCTGTGAACTAAACATCAATTTAGAAATTAATAAAGTAAACACCGTGCTTTAGAATACAAAACCCAAACCTTATCATTAGGACTTCTGGCTGCAACAGACAGGGTGAGATTCTGAGTGGCTGGCAGATATTCATGCTTCTGTTCATCATAAAGCTGCATCCAATAATCACCTGAAGAGAAACAGAAGATATGCAGAGTCTTGTTTTACTGAACCTAATCATCTTTGCTAACAAATATTAATAAACTTTTTTTTTGATACATACTCAACATCAGTCAGTTCCCGTTTCTGTCTGCACTTTGACTGGGCCGTTCTTTACACATGAACAGGCTTTCATCTGTTCATCCCATTATAGCTTGGCTCTATGTTTATGATTGTTGCTGTTGTGATGGATGGTGAACCTCTGTCGTACTAAGAGAATTAATTTCAGGATTATCCTGGATTTAGCTCTGTACATCTATCCCTTTATTCTAACCAGCTTCCCTGTTCTTGTCGATGAAAAGTCTCTTCCACATTTCACCCTAGGTGTACCATGTTCTGTCACTATACATTTTATATTTAAACCACAAATGCTCAAGTTTAGTCCCATTCTGACATGATCAGAAGAAATTATGCTTGCTGTGCCCCCTTATTAGCTTATGAGACTTCTTATGGCTTCCTGTACACAATACTTTTCTTTTTACCCCTCTTACTTCAATATAACATTTCTGGAATGCACAAGAGACAGCTGATTAACAGGCTCTTGCTGAATTGCAATCATCTGAATCAGGCGTGTGGGCTGCCCAGTGGCACAGCTGGTAGAGCTGTTGCCTTGCAGCAAGAAGGTTCTGGGTTCGATTCCCGGCCCCAGTCTTTGCATGGAGTTTGCGTGTTCTCCCTGTGCATGCGTGGGTTCTCTCCGGGTACTCCGGCTTCCTCCCACAGTCCAAAAACATGACTGTCAGGTTAATTGGCCTCTCTAAATTGTCCCTAGGTGTGAGTGTGCATGTTTGTTTGTCTTGTGTGTCTCTTTGTTGCCCTGCGACAGACTGGCAACCTGTCCAGGGTGACCCCGCTTCTCGCCCGAAATGATAGCTGGAGATAGGCACCAGCAACCCTCCTGACCCCAGTAAGGGACGAGGGTGAAGGAAAATAGATGGATGGATCAGGCATCTTAAATCAGGGAAACATATAAAACATGCAATCTCTAAATTCTCCTTAGGTGTGATGGGTCACCAACAGATCCACATGATCTATTAGTGGCCCAATAGACACTCTGTTTATGCACTGCACAAACTGTATTCTTCAAAACAGTAAAAAGTTTTTAATATGTTAATTCAGAGTCCAACCACCTAGTGTCCGTAGTCATTTATTTAGCTACTGTGTGTCACAGTAGGAAGGCGGAACCCATCTCCTGCAATTATTATAGAAGAATTAGAAAACACCACAGAGCCAGAGGGAGAGTCTGGTTTTTTTGTCAGTGGTAGTGCAAATGTAAGTAATTGGCTTTATGTACATCGTCAGTCATCATGACTCACTGAAATCTGTAATCTTCCATTTCATAAAATAACCATTTAAATATTAAGATGAAGAACATTGTTTATGGCCCATTTTCATAATCTATAATCAAATACGTTTTCGAAAGGTTACTCTGTTGCTACATGTTTGACATGAACGTCTTCCTCTTCCTCTAAAGTCATATGACTTTAGAAAGCAGGAAATGACTCAGTTACGCAGAAATGCTCTTTTTGTAGTTACTTTTCCTACTCCGTGAACAAGTGTATAGACAAAAGACAGGTGTTGATATGTTTGATTAATAGTGTAAGTTTTAGTTTTTAGCGATTTTTTAAGGTTTAATAATTGGCGTTGCTGAACGTTTTTGTGATAAACTCACCGACAACAACTGTGTCTGCTGGGATTTCCTCAATGAAACACTTTTGCTCTCCTTCTGACATGTGAAAGTACAGCGAAGAAACCAAACTAAGACAACAATTCACCAGAAAAACTTTCAGCATAAGCGGCTGAAGAGAGCCTGACTCCATGTTACTACCGACGTTGTATGATCTTCTACTTCGTCTTTGACGTTTTGGTGGTTGACATCAACGAAATTGGTGCATTACCGCCACCTGCTGGTGTGTAGTGTGGACCAGAACGTCACTCAAGGATTAAATTATGTTATATTACAACTTTGATCATTTAATTTCCCAAAATGTTATCCGATACATTTTTACTTTTCAAGCTATTTCTAAATAAATCAACAAAAGTTTAATTTTAATTCTACTTCAATTTTGAATTGTTTTCTTTCTTCCTCTTAATTTTAACTGATTATTGCTGTTGGTCTATTGGCTCATTAGCTCCTCAGTATTTATACGTACTACTGCAATGTTCCCCTAAAGTAAAATAAAGTGTTTTTTCCCAAATCTGAGATGATAAATAATCGTCTCTTCTCTCCTCTTTTCTCCTTGTACTTCTCATTTGTTCAGTTTTTTTTTTTTCTGGATCTAATTTTCTAGAACCGATGTTCACAATCCAAACAAAATTCTAATACCTTTTATTTTTTTTCCCATCAATGCTTTACTGTTTCTTGGGTTGATGAGCTAAGGTGTTTACCAGATACAACATCAGAACTACTGGCTTGTTGTTGTTGATGTCCTTCATATGCTCGCTTGTTGGTGTTGCTACAATGCCGGAGATCTTGCAAAGGTATTGCATGACATGGCATAGCATGGTATGGTATGGTATGGTATGGTATGGCATGGCATGGTATGGTATGGCATGGCATGGCATGGCATGGTATGGTATGGCATGGTATGGTATGGTATGGTATGGCATGGCAGGGCATGGCACGGAATGGTACAGCATGGCATGGTATGCTATGCTATTATACTTTCTTAAAGGTAAAGGCTCACGTTGCCTATATACCCTACTATGACCTAAAGTTGGATCTGCATAGCTCCTCAGTGGTCTGCAGCTGATACCTTTGAACCTGCAGCTTTTTGTTCCTTGATCAGATTGATTTTGTTTTTCACTTGTACTGCTGAGAGGGTACTGTAGTGGTGGTGGTGAAGAGTGGCTCTGTAAATGGGGTTGTGAATGGTAAGGAATCCTCTGAAGGAGAGCAAGGAAGAACCATACAGCCTTACAGGAGTTAAGTTACCTAGGGGCAGCAGACATAGTTAATGATGGAGGGGGTTGCTGCAAGGAGGATTTGGACGGGGGAGGGATAGTTGTTTTTTCAAAACATTTTTAATCTGGCCTGGGAGTTTGATTTACCTTATTTTAACCTCCATGTTAAACAAAGATTGGGTGTACATACACATATGCACTGTATTTTCCATTTCCTGTGTCTAAACTTTGCCAACAGAGCTGATTCTTAAGTGATGTTGCTATGTTGCATCTGATATGCCAGCTTCTTTCCACAGTCTATCCTTTCTAACTTTCTGTATGAAAAAAAAACACAAAACAGTTTGCTATCACTAAGCATTTGTTGGGTTTCTCCCTTCTTCATTTTTACTTTTATGTTTTCTGTTCTACAACATAATATTTCTGTTGATGAACTGATATGTTAATTGGAAGTTTGCTATATTGTGAAACAACAGCAGGTTTTCACCCCATTTTGCATAACTTTTACATGGATTTAAATACATTGTCTTATTGAAAAAAAACTTTAACAGAGCTGGAAAGTTTGCAGGGTTTTAACAAACTTCCTTAACATGTATCTTCGGATATGTTCAGTCGACATAAGATCCCAAAGCTTTATCAACTTTTGAGGGAAAACTTTTCTTCCTTAAGCCGTCTCTAATCTCAGATGAGTAATTTAACAGTAAGCGAACATGCAGAATGTGTCTGTTGCAAAGAGGATAAAGAAAGCTGAATTCTTCTTCCTCCTGACCTGCACGTGTTTATGCTCGCAGGGCATTTGTTCTGCTTGTCAAAGTCTCCGTCCGTCTGATTGGGTGCAGCTCGTATTAGACAGATCAGTGTATTTGCATGTCGCCACGATGGCTGCCTCGCTCGTTTCTCTTTGTGAATATAAAGTAGACAGAACTTAAAGCTGAGAGCTTTCATTAACGGGCACATCGCAGCCTTGCACTTCAAATTAAATTGTGCCACTTTGTTGAGCACCAACCTTTTATTCAGAAATGCAGCATCGTCTCTGTAGCCGTCAGGAAACTTCCAGGCAAAACTCAGAACAGTTGCACATTTTTACATAATTTCGTTAAACTCAAAAGGATGAACAGCTTTTCTTTACGGTTTCAGGTCACATTCTTCTGGTTTAAAAAAAGCTGTTACTTTAAATATAAAATATACCAGAAAAAAAAGTTGGTTTAATCCATTACTTAAAATATGGGCACATAATGAAAACAGAAAGTCACTGAAATAGCCTCCTACATTTCTGCTAGATATTTTCATCTAAAGGTATGTTTTTTATTAAAGGATTTACATTATAATTTTTTTTAAAGAGTTTAACTTGTTGCTTTCATCAGAAAACAGAATAAAATATAAATGATGAAATGATAAAATAAAACATCTTATCTTAAAGAATTAAAAGAAAAAATTTTTTACTGAAGGCTTATTTTTTTACAGGATGATGATAGTTATGAAAAACAAATAAGGAAATCTAAAAATAAAAAAGGAAGAAATTTAACTGTATCAAGATACATAAACAAAGAAATAAGGTACAATAGAAATGCAAACATAAATATGATTTTTTATTTACTTTTCTAAAGTTGGAAATGGTTGATTTGTATTATTTACATATTTGTTACATGTTTTTTAAAATGAATAAATTAAATTCCACGAATATTTTATAATTTTTATCCCAACACCCTTGTACTGCTTTGTGTCTCTCTATTTTAATTAATAATTTTCTTAATGAAACTGTGTGACATTTGTCTGAAAATACACATTCAGGGTGTATTTTATATTTTATAATAAACCCATCATTCTACTATAAATTGTATTTTTCTTACGGTCATGTCAATGAGATTTCATCCTGTGGTTGTATGATCATCCTAACATTTTATGAACAAAGCACAATTTTTAGATTTAGTTGATTCAAGAGATCTGTAATATTTTAATTTCATTTACAAATTGCTGACTAAAGATCTTATTTCACCAAAATCTGCTTTTTGTTAATAAAACCAGAAATGTCTAAATTGAGACCTCTTGTCTCAATTTAGGCATTTATTTATTTTGTTGCGTCAACAAAATAAATAAAGCTTATGAATGAATGAATCAACTGATACGGGATGAATGCATAAATTTAGGAATATCTAAATTACTGTTTTTTTGTAATTTTAACAATATGAATTTTAACTAATTTAATTGCATCAAAAATAGTCCTTCAATCAGTGCAGGAGGAAGCCACAAGTTTAATAAAAACATATAACTGTTAAATAGACATTTAAATATTTTTTTATTGAGCTTTTTGAAGACTGATACATTTTAGGTTAACTAAAATGTTGTTTACTATTTTAAATCTATGAATATAAAACCAAACAGTATACAAATAACCAGAAGGTATCTTAAAATTATAATGTTTTCTCATAAAAGAAAATACAATAAAAAAAGTTTTGACAATAATTTTAAGTTCCTCGTAATCATATTTCCTGAATGTAAAATACACATTCCAATGGAATCTAATGTGCTTCTTAAGCCTTCAGTCTGTTTTTTATGTTCAAAATTTTATGACATAAATCGTAAACTTATAATTCTCGAATTTTGTGGTATTGTGATGATATATCAGGGAATATTTGGTGACATTTGATGTGGTGAAACAGATTTATGTCTGCGTGAATTTCAAATTGATCAACACCAGAAATACTTTCTTATCTGCTCCAAGACATGGACACAGTCAGTCATTGTTATGAGCTGACAGTATGGCAGCCTGTACAGATATAGAGTGAAGTGGAATAAATAGTTTCCCCACAAATCTTAAAAACAGAACAATATCATTTTTTGCAAATATATATTTTTTTTTATTATAAGAAGCATTCCAATATTTAAAGTCCAATAAAATGACTCAATAAATGATCAATACACATTTTCTTTGAACTGTTTTGCAGATTCACACTCAAAAGCAGCTGTAAAACATGCTGCTCTGGGACTCAAAGTCTGTCTACTCTAATTCAGGTTATGTTTTTTTGTAAGATTGTTGAGTGTTTTGTCCTGCCGCTCCACTTTCCAGTCAATTTGAAGTTCATCCATTTAACCAGAAGGTGTCAGTAAAGCTCCATAAATCACAGGTCAGGACACTCAAGTAAGAGAGTATATAGCCACATAGACAGAGGAAGAAAATTATATATGCGATTATTTTGTATTTTTAATGAGATATTTGCAGCTGATCCGTAGAGATGGTTAGATCACACAACCAGAAATCATGTCATGTAATTATAAGATGCTTCTGATCAGATAACGCTTGGATGTTTTCACTTTCATGGATGCAATCAGAGGAGTCACACCAGGGATTCTGAGAAAAGGAGGAGAGGAAGATGAACAGCGACATATCCGTTCTGAAATATTGTAAGAGTCAAAATCTGATTGATCTTTGCAATAACACCACTGCGATCTGGTGCCATCAATCAAAATCTAATGAATTTCAAATTGAATTGATAACTACTTTAATAATTCTAAAAGGAAAATAATTTGTCGCAATCCATTATTTACCAAAGGAGAGGAAAACTATGAAACGACAGGAACTAATAAAGTAGGGGTACCATTTCATTCTGAAGAAAGAAAATGATTAATTGATACCATTTTCTCCAGCTTAGTTTACCTCTGACTTCAATTTAAGATATTGCTTATTTTTTCCTCACTGAAGTTGTAAGATGATGCTGAGGCTCCTGCTTGATTTCAATTTAACAGACAAACAATTAGCTCCTATTCTCAAATAAATAATCACCATATAAACAGGCAAACAAAATACAATAGTTAAAAGGTATTTTAAATGTTGGCAAAATTTTAGGTTATGATTCCCTCATACTCAGCTGATTCCAGCATATGGGAAGGCATAATATTGGGTTTTTTTTATTCATGCCACTGGGCATAAAACATCCAGTTAGTTGTTTTCATCTTTCTAGCGCCAAAAAGTGTAATTAAGTATCCATACCTCTGTAATTTTTCACATTGAAATTTCAATGTATTTTATGGACTTTTTGTTAAACGGAAGACTTCTACATATCTGTGAACTAAAAGGAAAATGATACATGATTATAATTTTTGTTTTCTCACAAGCTAGAATAAATTTGAAGTTGAATGTATTTGTGTACCTGCGACAGACTAGCGACCTGTCCAGGGTGTACTCTCGCCCGAAACGATAGCTGGAGATAGGCACCAGCAACCCTCCCGACCCCAGTAAGGGACAAGGGTGTAGGAAAATGGATGGATGTATTTGTGTACTAATAATCCTCCTGCCAACACTTTCTCGAACAATCTTTTACTGTAATTGCGGCTGCAAGTTTTCCAGGGTATAGCTTTACATATATAAAACTGACATTTTTGCAAGTAAGACCATAATGTACGGTGCAGTTAAACTTTTCATAAAAGTGTGTTTTTTTTCCAAGAGGCTAATAAATGTAATTGAGTAAATGTAATGAGTTGCTACCCACCTCTGAACATTAGGGAATTATTTGTTCAGTAAAGATGGATCCCAGTGACAATGCAGAACAATGAACGACTGAACCAGTATTAATATTTATTGAATATCCCCTCATAGTATATCAGGGAAAACAGGGCACTGTCCAAACAACTAACTTATTTATGCTTTCATCAGTGAGTTCAGCTACCTTTTATCATTCTCCAGCTTTTTATGCCCTATTGTTTTAACCTGAACAAGCTGCTCCTGTAAACAGTTCGGGAAGAAATGAGCACTGCAGTGATAATTTAGTAGCTTTTTTATCCATTTAAAGAAAAGTTTGATAGATCGAATCGTAAATGAATTTTTAAACGCACCAAGAGAGTCATCAATTATGATTATCCAGCAGGAGCGTCTGTAATGTTTGAGTTTTTACACTAAACGAGGTTGGGAGGTGAAGCAGCCAATCAGGAGTGGCGCAGCTCTAACGAGCTGCAGTGTTGACAGAAAGCAGAAAATTATGATTTACTAGGTGAGCTTTTATTCACGCCTTGTCCCAGATGAATAAAGATCAAATTAGAGGTTTATGAGCTTCGCTGTCTGTTCTGACGTTTATATGAGTTCTGGGCTTTGCTCGATGTGATTTATGTTTACAGCTGCGCAGGAGGAGAAAAATAAATATAAAAACAAATGAAGTAGCCTGAAATCATATTCTAATGTCCTGTCAGCAGCCGCAGAGGCGCAAAGACAGATGACGAAGAGAAAAATGGAAGCTAAGGAGAAGATTTTGAAACAGGAACTGCAAAAATTCATAAAAAAATACCTTAGAAAACATCAGCGGCGTTTCGGGGCTTCATGTATTTGAGAAGCACGTTTTCCCTGCAAGGTGGGACTACACTGCCCCCTTTAGGTCTTAAATTCATAGTAAGAAAAATAGAATTATAATGCTTCCCAAATTGTTTTAATAAAAACATAATTATTGTAGGAAATACAAAGCAAATATAAATATAAGTTCTCAACTTCCCTCTGAGAATATTGAGAATCATAAAAGATCCACAGAGTTGAATTTATGCTTAAAACCTCATATGTTATACTATAATTAGTACTCACTATTTGCTACTTTTCTATGTTTTCATATCTTTAAGACTATTTTTGGATGAATTAATTGAAATCAAACATAAAGAGTATTCTGCAATAAATAAAATAAATCTGTATTTTCATAGAAATGCAAAAATCTGAATGCTGTGAGTTTATTATTCTGCCCCTCTGTGGATTGTTGGACTGTTCTCCTTTATGTCATCGAGGTCTGTTCAGTTCAGCAGATGGAACCCTCATCCATCCTACCATCACTCATGGGTAACAGGGAGCTTGGCTGTAAGGGGAGATTTTCATTTTTTGTTCCATCTGTTTGTAACCCTCACATACTGTGATCAGACATGGATCAAGAGTCAAAGAGCAAGCAGCTAAAAAGGGTTTCCACTGTAAGGTTGCAGGGCTCTGCCTTAAACATCAAGTGAAGAGCTCTGATATTCAAGGGGAGTTCAAATTAGAGCTGCTGCTCCATCAGCAGGGTGCCTACTTTTCAAGGCTTTCCACACCACATAATACATATTAAACTGGTAAGTCCAGCTGCAGAACCAAAGATCACTGAAGGGAATATCTATTTCTTGGAAGTCTCCTGGGATCCTTTAAGTACGAGATCTGAAACCTTTCAGTCCAAGTCAAGCTAATATTGTGCTTCATAACCCAGTAATGTAGAGATGTACATGAAAGATATGCAAAATGCAGAAATTTGAACTAACTCATTCAGTTACTGGAATAGGATGTTTCCCCCTTCTCTGGCCTTTTTTGTCATATAAGTAAAATAATGAACTACTTGCAATTTCGGAGGAAACTGGAGAATCTGAAAAAGACAGTCAAAACCCCCAGTATTCAAACTTCTGACCTTCTTGCTGCAAGGACTGTGCTGCCCTTATGAACTAAAGTTTTGCCATATATAACAGAACTAAAGTTTTGCCATATATAATAGAAACAGGCCTCTTTCATAGAGGTCCTGCATTCACAAGTGCTGGTGAAATTCCAGTAGATAGCCACTGCAGACAGCTACGTGTTCAGCATTTGTAGATAAATTATAAAGGAGGCTTCTATATTTGTTGATAGCAAAACAAAGGTATATAAATACAGAAACTGTTACTTTGTTCTTGGCAACTGCTGCTTAAATAAAACAAATCCCAAAAATGTTTTTATGCGTTATACATCAAACAAGTATAGACTTTATGGCTGCAATGTTCACATACTAGCAATTAAAGTTGTTAAATTAAGCAAAACTATACAGCATCCCCAGGGTGATCAGTGGCAGAATTTCCATATTGTCTTTAACAAACAGCAGAGGTTTGGCAGCATGGTAGCACATACAAATGTAAGTTCCAAGTTTTAATTTATCTGATTTACTTTTAAAGGCACTACACAGTGACCTTGCATATCTTTTTTGCAGTAATACCAACACACTGACAGTAGAAACTGCATGCTTGCATCACATTGTCTTAATCCCTAATGTGAAACAAAGCACCGTAAAGTAGATGTTAGTAGCTGGAGGGCTGATATTTGGTCTGCTGACATTACATTGTCTATTAAAGTTCAGATCACAACAAAGAAAGTAGTTGAATGTACAGGGGTATTTTGATTCAATGTGCACAGAATTCCATTAAATACAGAGACTTTCAAAAGTGCACTGAAGCAACACAAGTTCTACTTTGTATCTATGACACTGCAAGAGACACAAAAACTGACACACATAAGCTGCCTTGAATAAACAGAATACATGTCAACAAACCTTGAGAGATCATTTTTTATCTAAAATATGAACATTTGATTAAATCCATATAAATAAGAAAAACAATCATAAATTGATGAACACAAAAGAACTATGATCAGTTATACTTTTTCTGATATCAACAGAGCACGAGGGAATGGGATATTGTTTGGAGGAGAGGGATTATATCATGATTAAAACACATTTCACATATGAATAGCAGCAAAATAATACACCATAACCTGTTCTATAGGTGATGATCTACAAATAAAGTTGGTTTTATTGTATAGCTTTAGGTTAAAAGAAAATCATACTTATTGATCTTATTCCACTGGTACAAAAATGTAAAAAACCTGTATTAAATCAAAGCTACTGCACTACTATGTCATATAAATACAGATGTCTATGAATCAATGTGAATCTGTTAATCTTCACTGCTGCTGCAGAACAGCCAGTTTATGGTTGACAATAAAATGAGAGTTGGCAGAAAATGCTTTTGAAAATCCCAAAGTGTCATCGCTTAAGATATAACATTAAAACAAACTTCCTTCTATTTTGCCTTTTCACTATGTATATAAGTGTCACCCACTGAATAATATTACAGAAATCTGACCTGAAGGTCTGACATGAAGCTTAGTTACCTGTTTAAAGGTGTAGAAACAAACAATCTGCAGCCACTTGATGGCAGTGAAGCACTGTGATTCATCTGTATGAGGGAAGGCAGCTGTTTTCTTCAAAAAAGGTAGCGTAAAAGAGGAGAAGGATGACGAAGAGGCTGGGACAGCATCCATAATTCATCTGGGCAGTCTGAGTGAGACATTGGTGGAAGATGCATATTTACAGGGGTTATGATCGTAATGACGACACAGTTACTGAAACTCACATGTAAGAGAAGCTTCCTGTCCATCATTTAAACCCACAGATATAAAAACACCTGAACCTGAAGATCTTGCAGCAGGTGAAGAGGAATGTCCTCCTCCACAGTCATATTTTTTCCTGCTGCTTCTGGTGGACAAAATAAAGTATGTGTCAGTTTAAATGCTGTTACGCACATCCATGCATGACGGGATTATACAAATCATAGAAACCTTCGGAGGATATTTAGATGAACCTCATGTGTGATCACTTATATCTGACATTTACAGTACAAGTCGACAGTATTACTCACTTTAAAACCACAAACTGCAATTCATTTTTCATTACTTTATCTGGCAGACCAAGACAAAGTGGCAGACAGCTTTTATTACATTTCTATTCCAGCGTCTTCACCAGATTAATTGCATTATTTTAAAAGTGTTCAGGGTCACAGGCAGTTGAAAACAGACTGCCTGTGACAAAACAGGAGGTAAGCATAGTTTTTTTGCTTTGCTCAAAAAGCTACAAACAAACAAGGTGCAGAGCAGAAATCCTTCAAAACTAAAACTTTGAAGCAGGAAACAGGTTTTTACATGAGGGAAACAAGCTGTTCAAATAATATATATCTCTCAAGAAACAAAGGAAACCTGGTTGAAAAATTTACATTTGGCTGGAAGTGGTTTAGCAAATAAAGAGTCGATGTGATTTGAGATCAGGAAGTCAAACAAATGAACACATAGCAGCTAAGTTCTGGGTAAAACAGCTTGTAAAACAAAACTGAAATTCCAGACATCAGAGCAAGGAAATACAGAGGACAAGTGATGGATTAAAGGATGCTTTGTCATTGGGTAGCTTCCATGTCCCATTTTGAGGGTAATGTTGAGAATAAATTATTCTGTTATCCTTTTGTCTCTTTTAGCTTGTTGCTAAGCTAAAGCTAAGGTAAACCTAAAGGAAACCACATGTTAGAAAATGCAAATGGGAGCTGAGGTAAGGGATGACACACTAGGAAATGCCCTCTTTGGAGCGTAGCTCAGAGAGTCAAAGGAAATGGGAAACCATGTGGATTGTCATTTTGATTGTTAGCTCTTTAAGGTAGCATGTCAGAATGGCCCAGCTGTATTTTGGTATTAATAAATGGAATTCATGAATTCAGCTCACTGACTCTTTTTCAACCTCATATATCACAAACTTAGTATGGAGAACGGATGATTCTCACAGTAACTAGACCCTGTACAGTTTAAACAGAAATGAATATAACTTTTACAGTACCATGGTGCAATAAAAGCATAAAGTACCCAATAAAATGTGTTTTGTGAGTTTTAGTTGCTTGGATGCCGTTGGAGACAAATTATGCAATAATGAGACTTCACTCTGTTCATTGATTTTCAACAGTATAATGAAAAACATTGAAATAATAGAAAAAAAATCAGCCTACACTGAAGGTCCCTTTTCTATAATGTCTTATTATATTACCAGGATCAGTGAGTAGAAGCTATTTATTTGCCTTGTCTGGCATGATATTCGAGCATATAAAACTTACAAAACATCTGTTTGAATATGTTGAATCTATTGAACAGTGAACAGTCTATGGGTGCATCGGCTCCCATTTGAACTGCATTATCTCTAAAGAGTCACAGCTGTTTGAAGAAGGAAGAAGGAAGTGATGTGACATACAACAAATGTATAAGACAAACAAAAAACATGACTGTAAAAACAAACTACATTACCTGAGATATTTCAACGTTTGAGCTGGAGTCTATTATCAACTATGTGGTTGGTGATATGTGGAATCAGAGTTTGTTACAGAATAGATCTTTGTCTTTCTCAAAGCAAACATTAGGAGAACACCAATTGCAGTGCTGAAATGAAATACTAATCCCAGATAAATATTATTTACACAATTTTAGGGTTTTCGATGGCGAGCAAAAGTAAACAAGCCAGAATTGGAGCGTTTATTCATATTTTAACCACATAACAACATAAAACCATCCAGTCTCAGATCACATGCTCATCTTGTAGCTTTCACAGCTTGGAATATTTCAGAATCTCCTCAGTGATGATGTCTGTTTTCAGCTTAGGCAATGAGCTGCAGATGATGAATGTTTGAAGGATTTCCCAGATGGCTGCCAACTTCAGGAAACCCTTATGATGCTGGATAAATCTTAACAGTAACCAAGCTGTTCTGACAAAGCATCTCTGAAAAAGATCTCTTGCATATTTTCTATTCATTCAAAAACATTTTCTTCTCTGTTCTATTTATTATCAGTAAAAAGTTTCATATTTTTGTTACTTAAAGCATATTAAACTTTGATTTGGGGTTTACCAGGTTCTAAATATATTTTTAATCTAACCTAATATCTATACTGTCATTTATTAAATAAAATAAGCTGAAATAAAACTGAAAAATAGCAGTCAGGTACTTCTAATCCAAAGCAATGACTGTCTGATCATCATCAGAATGTGAGCACCGCTGTAAAATAAGTGTTGGTAGTTTGTTGCACTAGAGCATGTCAGTCTACACAACAACAAGTTAGAAAGAAAACAACCATGACCTTAGAAAACCAACAATTGCTGCCCATCAGAGTTAAAAAGTCCATTCCCAAACCATTTTTAGTACATTAGGAGAGAGATTGCTAAGTGGAAAACATGAGAAATAGCAGCCAATCATCTGATGAGTGGCTGTTCCAGTAAATTCGCCCCAAGGATAGAGTCACTATGCTCAGAGAAACTACAAAAAAACCTAAGAGCCCTGTCTCAGACCCTACAAGCCGCAGTTAGCTTGTTAAATATTTAGGTTGATCTTAGGACAATTAGAAAATGACAGGAGAGTATCTCATTTGCAATCTTTGAAGGAAAAAAAACCTCTTCTATGTAAAGCAAATATGACAATTTTACTTTAATGGCTGTTACACTGTTTTTCATCTTGCCATGTCCTTTTTAAAAATGCTTGGTACATGTGACTATATGGGATAAAATGAAGGCATTTTGTGCAATATCAAGTCATGTCTTATAGTTAAACTACATTCTATTTGAGATGCTACCAAAGTGGATAGTCTATGTACACTTGAGATCAGTCACGACTCGATATATTACTTTGCCATGACATTACCACCTGTTTGGCTTATTTAATTTTCTTTATTTAAAAGTATGAACTGACAAACTAAGAATAAAAATTTCAATCCCTAATAAATCCCCTAAGTGTCAAGATAATTATCAGCCAAATTAGTCTGACAGCAGGGAATTGCACATGTGTCACTTTAAGTTTGAACTATCCCACGTCCCTGAGTGAGTAAAGTGTCTGCAGAGTGTAATGTGAGATTAAGCGATGTTATTATTGGATCAAAGCTGTGACATTTCAGTCGAAACTGTGAGGAATTTGTAGCTTGTAGTATACAAGATGTGTGAGAGCTGCAGCGATTGTGCTAGGCTGGTTTATGTGATGAAGAAATTGTGTATGCTACAGTTGTTAAATGCATACAATTTATGATACCATGCCTTCTGACAACAACAAAACAAAAGGGAGAGGCACAAAAAACTGAACAGGGTATTCAGTTCCCAAAGTAGATCAGAATTATCTGAATAAGCTTCAAGGTTTCAGTAGAAGTTCTAGACCAGTGTAGATGTCTACTCACTGAACATGGCACCAAGCTTGGGAAAAAACAAACAAACAAGCAAAACATATTAGCATATTAACAACTCTTTGCACCTGTAAACTGTGAAGTTAGATGGCTAATTATTTAGGATTATTTTGTATACACAAGAGCAGAGGAACTTAAAGTCACTCAGTAAACCAGTGAACTGCTCTGCATCCCAAACTGGTTAAAACAAGCACCAAAGATCTGGTTTTATAAATAAGAGGGGGTCCAAACGGATTCAGTGAAAAACAGGTGATTGTATGGGCCTGCTTTTATTTTCAACTTTAACATTTTGGCCTCATTGATATTTGATGTGTGTTTGTTCATTTGAGGTTGGAAAGACATAATTTTAGAACCTGGTGAATTGAAGATTATTGTATTTTTTCCTGCTATGTTAAACCCAAAAATTGAATGAGGGTAGACTTTCTTTTTCTCTTGGCTGTACATCAAAGATACTTTAAAGGAGAAAAGTGGACGAAAAGTGATATTTAACATGGATATTTCACCTGGGGCAGCCACCACCGTGTCTCATTGACAATTTGAAGCTTTAATTTCCATCGGAAAGAAAGAATAACCAGACTCGGGATCAGTCCGACAGCTTTATCATTTTTTTTCCCTTGTTTTCATTCTCACACCTGCCTCAGGGAATGAGATAGACGTCTGCACGTCAGCACAGAGATACTGTGCTCTTAATGCTCAGCCTTATTAGACCGGGCGGTGTTCATGACTCCCCATCCCTCACTGATGTTTAATTCATGCTCCTCTCAGCCTGACACATTCAGTTTCGTTTCAGCTCCAACAAAGAGCAGCTGCTAATGGTCTTTTTAGAGAGGATGATTAAAATAAAACATACCACCGGATGGGGACGAGGACAAACGGCAAGGAGAGGAGACGGTGTCAGAAATATATTAACCACTGTGTGTGTTAGGCTTGACCTTTCAGGCAGGAAGGTCTGTATCAGAGAAAATGGACTGAAAACACAAAGTCTGTTAATTATTCTGCAGGTTCTTTAATATTTATCTTTTCTCCACAGAGGCAGCAGTTAATTCAGCAGAAAGCCCAATTAAAAGTTCTATTGGACTTGAAGTGTGATTTGTTTCTGCTAAAACTCACTAACAGTTGTGCGACATTAGAAATTAGCACTGATGACTTATCAGTCATCCGGGAGACTTATTTTACATAATCAAACATATTTTAATATGAATTTATGCAAAGATTAAATACACACAACATATTTTAATATGAATTTATGCAGAGATTAAATACACACACACACACACCCACACACACACACACCGGCTTTATTTACTAATTATGTAACCACAATTTCTTGCATTTTATTTAAGAATATCAGATTAAAAATTTGCATACAAATATTCATACAAAGTATCATTTTTACATCCCAGTAGAACATTTCATTATCATTTTTTTGGGTGTTGAATGACAAAATATAAAAACATGTTTCTGGGGTATTCATTCATACTTCTTCAAGCCACTGTGTCTTTTACATGGTACATTATTGGTTACAGTTCATAAGCCAGCATTTTAAGACACTTCAGACTTCTACCTAAATAGCGTCTAATGAAAAGAGGAGAATCCTCCTTATTCCTGGTGGTGCTGCAGAAGGAATGATTATGTTAGCAGCTTCTGGTATGTTTGTACCGGCTCTCAAAATGATGGAGAAGCATTGTTGTGATGAAGTTGCAGTGTTGGAAAGAGCAGAAGCTTCTTAAAGAGAGAGAAATTTAATTTAAAAGGCATTCAATTTTTAAATGAAATTTCTTTTAAGATATATTTTATATAAACAGCATTTTCAGAAAAATCAAAGATTAGATAATTATTTGATTGTGCTAGAAAATGGCAAGATGTGCCTGGAAAATAGAGAATACCTTCCTTTAAGAGAAATGTTTAATGATCATCACCATTACTCTTCTTTTTCACCACCTTTTTTCACAACTGCTGTTTGAAAATATGGTTATAGAGCAACTTAAATTTCATAATAGTTTCATGAACTTAAAATTACTTAAAGTTACTTTTATGTCTAGCTGAATTAAATAAAATCAAATTCTGTTTCCTGATAGGAGACAAAGGGGTGACAAACTTTTCAATGCTGCTCTGTTGCCGTAGACCTACTGTTGAGTATTGCATCTCTTTCACACAATCTCTACTTGTTGAGTAGCCCCTGGTTTGATTTCTCGACAAGCTTCAGACTTCATGCACCTCATTTCTTAGCAAGTACATTTTTTCAACGAGATGGAACTCAGTAAATCAAACTGCTACAGAGGAAAAAGCTTTATTTTTGGTGAAATGACAAAGATGTTTTGGTGCATTTTAGTACTTATGACTGAAATGTGTCCTTGAAGGCACCATGAGGGAAATAACAGGTGAGTGAATGCCTGGTGAACCCATTGGCTCCAATGACAGGAGAAGAGAGGTGTCTTAGAAAAATGATCTGCACTGTTAATTATTCCCAGTTAGAGGAGGATCCATGTGATGGTGCTCCTTTAAAGAAGCAATCAGCTTAAGTAAGGTTCACATGTGACATGGAGCTTTTTTCACGAGAAAGTGTTTTTTCAAGAACGCACTCACTCGCTTCGATCTTTGTCTATGCGCAACATCTTCCATCAAGCAGTTCCTTTTTTTTATGTGAAATCATAAAATTCAGATGTGGCTCGATCAATCTCAAAGCGGCGGCTCCTTTCACTTCCTGACATTTCTGAGAGTCACCGGCTTTTTAAAGTTTAAACACAGACGTGAGCCTGCATCGGCTTGCCTGCTCAAGACTTTAAGGAGAAACTTAACATGAGGCAGATGAAGGTGAGAGACTGCTGTCATCCAGATTAAAGTGAACACATTAAAACAGAGTTAACACAGCTCATGTTTTAATGCCACCGCCAGATTCATCTGCTCCATGAGCAGCATTTATGGACTCACTCACCTGCGGTCAGAAAGTCTTGAAAGTTTTAATTGGGCCACAAGTTCTTCCGTTTTTCCTCACGAAGGCAACAAGAGAGAGATGATCAAACTTTACCCAAAGACAATGAGATGAAAGTTACTCAAAGCTGCCTGCTTCAGAGAGGCTCTGTTAAGATTTTATCAGTTTGATGGGGCTTTCACTGAAAGTGTGCAAAGCGACCACGCAACCATCCAGAATTATTACCTTCAACAGCACCGCTGCTGGACAGGATGGACCGTCAGACAGCTCATGTGAACATCAGATTACCTTGCATCTCACTTTCTGTTTGTGGAGAATTCAAGCAGCTCATTAGTTCTTGTGTTTCTGCAGAAAGTTATGGATGTGCTGGCCTCTTAATGAATCTTTCAGTCCCCCTGTGATGCTCACCAGTTTCACATGATTTCACAGGTTGTTGACCCATCTCAATATAGCCAGTCAGTCATACAGTCACATCTTCACCAGCACTGATGTATGATGGATAATTAACCCAATTTTCCATTGTCATTATATAAATACATCTTATCTTATTTTTTAAGATAAGATTAAAAAATATCTATATTTTATGTTACTGCAAATGCATTTTCGATATGTTGGTGGCTTTGCATCTTGTTTCTTTGTGGGAGAGTTGAACCCATGAATGCAATGCAATGCACAGTTTCCCTTATTCACAAGTAAAGTAGTCTGAAAACGCTCACTACAAAACTGAACGTGTTCAGTATGTATCAGAAAAATATATTTTTTAAATGGAACTGTTTGTCAACTTTATGCAAAAGCTCTTACCCACTGAATAGAAATGAACATTCTTCACAATAACAATTGCAATGAACTTTGTCATTTTTAGCTGAGCCGTGATGGTAGACTGATCGTTGGTAGAAGCTTCCACCAGTTTTATCTGTTGTTTTTATATCAACAAAACTTTACTTTTGCACAACCTGAATGTGTTTGATCCAGTTTGTCTTCAGTACTTCAGAATAGTGGATTTTAATGGAGACAATATTCTGTTTCTGTTTTCATGTCTCTGATAAGTGGACACCATTAAATGTGTGGGCAGTGTATTTCTGTATTAACTATGCTATTCATTTTAATTCATGTATTTAATGCACATATGATGATGCATTTAAAGAGCAAATTTTATCCCCAACCTCCTGTAGTCAGATTGGTCTATTAAAGTTTTATTTGCATACTTTTGTTGCATGCGCAAGTGACCTGTAGCTATATTGCCATGCAAAGAGTGATGCAGTTTGTTGTTTTTGTTTCAAAATATAAGTTCTTGATTGTCGTCTACATGTTGTTTCCCTTGTGCAGGTCCAGGGTCACTATCAGAAAAAAAGGTGACTCTTCCATCACCTCCTCAGATCTCTGCAGCTCCGCTCTGCTCTCAGTCTCATGAATAATAAAGATCAGAGTTGAATTATTAATGCAGATTTTTGCACACAATCTGCAGGGGCCATTATCCAGATCTGTGATGGATCTCATTTAACTCTGACAGATTAGATGGATCCACAGTCTGGCGACCTGCCGCCTTGATTGCAAAGAGATAATCTGCTGTCACGGTCTTGATTTGGATGGGAAGGTTACTATAAAATTTTACATATGAATGAAACTAAAAGGTTTGTTTCGTTTTGATGCTGAGTGCTGGAAATGTCAGCTCCCAGGACAGGCACATTCTCTGAGTAAAAAGTGGGGAGGGAGGGCCAAACCTGAGGCTCCTCCATCTGTGAAAGGTCATGGTTCAGACTGCAGAGCCGAAGGAGCTCTCAGATCTCCACTTAACTTCTGAAAGCCCATAAATGAGATAATCCTCTGATTTGACACCTCAACCAGACGCTCATTACTCTCAGTACCTTGTGCAGCCAGTCGCTGGGAAATTTCCCGTCAGGGCGAGTTTCCTTCTGATTCATTTATACAAAATATGAAGCCAAGCAAAGAAGACAATTCACAGATTGCAGTGCAAAATAGCAGCAGCTGCTGGCAACAATATACACTCACATTTACATCTTTAATCTGCACAAAATACCACAGAGGTGCCCTAACACACAAATTTAATTTAATCATTTTTCTCTGTCAGAGTCAGAGTTTAGAAACAGGACAATCTACCTGATAAAAAGAATGATAAAACTCTTCTGTGCTGCAGTGACTTCTCCATGATTTATCAGATGATTGACAGAACATCAAACTTTATTTGTCACTGCTTTCTTAGCCTATAAAAATAGTTAATTTAAAGTTTGCATGTCTCAGAGAACATTGTATATAAGACTGATCATATTTCCCAAGAAAAAAAACTTTTCAGAACTATTTCAAAATTTATATCAAATAAATTACATTTTATGTCTTTGATTCCACTAAAAGAAAGGGAACAAGTTGTGTTTTTGCCACAACCTCTCTTTAGCTAAGGTGTCTGCTTTTTGCCAACACACATTGGTTCCTCAGTTAAGTTTATAAGGGTTTTCTGAGTGAAAGAACCCTAATGCAAAGCTATGAAAATGTTCCCCTGGCAATAATGAGGAACTTAGTGAAAAAGCAGCCAATTCTCAACGAGACCTTCGAAAAGCCTGCGACCCAGCAAAATGACTTCTTTAAAAGAATACTAGAACATCAAGATCAAAGTAAGGAAATAAATAGGAACTGAATCAAGACTTGAATTGTGGTTGAGCAATGTCTTATATGCGTATTTATTACTTCATTGTGCAGTAGCTTATGAAAAAGACAGCCAGAATAAAACACTCTTTCCTTTTTCCACAAGGCCACAATGTATGAACAGGGAACCATCCACAATGAATCAAAGAACAATTTAGAAAAAAAAAACACAAAACTTTTCTTGCTCCTCTTTCTCATTGCTGTTTTGTGACTCTTTTGATCCGACAAAATAAAAGCACAGATCTTTTTTTTTTAATGTTTTCCAAGAAGCAGCACAGAAAATTGCAGAAAATGGGCAATTGATCCATATGGGGGGTCTTTTTTCCCTTCTTTTCAAAGAAGGGAGGAATGGAAGAATTACAAAAGCTAAAATTATAATTCAGAACAAAAAGAAAGTTTTATTTCAGTTTTGTACTCGCATAAGCACAAGCAGGATGAAAATATGTCCAGTTTTCTGACAAATCCAAAGAATGATATTTGGTTTTGCCTGATCAGCTAATAACAGCAGCTCAGAATAATCGTTTCAGTGCAGGAAGCTTTGGGAATAATTTTTAAAGGCAAAACATTAAAATAATCACCACTCAATGTTTGAGGCTTCAGGGAATCGGGTGGATTAATTAAAACATTTAAAGATCTAAGTTGTGTTTTGAAGGGAAGAAAAATAACATCTCTTCACCTGGATGTCTCCTCTTCTTCATCCTCTTCTACAGATTATCTCAGAGCTGAGCCCCTTCAACCTCCTCAAGTCTTTAACAGGAAAAAGAAACGAGGCCTTGACAAATCAGCTGACACCCCACAAGTCTGATTGTTGTGTGTCTGATCACAGCTGCTGTTAAACTCCCACGGCAAATCACGGGAAAGAAGCAACTCCCCGGAGAGAGCCGAGAACAAGAAAACGAAAACCATTAATTAACGTGTCAGAGGAGGCACGGGAACTGTTCTTCTCCGAAAACACGACATTATCCCCTGTGGAAATAAGGACGAAAAACTGCTCAAACTCTGCTCCTCTGAAATACACAACACATGTAATTTATCATTGTGAGTGTCTGAAGACATCACGGCGGGTGTAGGACAGCATAAGAAACCTCGAACAGACAAGTTTAATAAAAGTGACGCCATTATGGAAGGAGGTGTGCATAGAGGAGGATGAAAGGCTTCAATCAGCAGATTTAGGTCCAAAGTTTCCCAGTCACCCTGACTATCAGAGAAACTATTTTCTCTGATAGTTTGAAAGAGTTCAACATCAGCACTTACTAACCGATCCAGTGTTTTGTATGATTTCATGTTTTTCTGAATCTATTGGTCAAACGCTGCTCCTGCTTAGATGTCTCATTTTTATTTCCATCCATTCAACCCACTCATCTCTCCTGCTTTTCTTATGAGATCCAAAGTGTTTCCTGGCCAGAGGAATGTTTCTGGAAAACCTTTACAGGAAGTATCCTTGTTCTATTAACCACCACATCTGACATATTTAAACGCAGAGGTCCCATCGCTCTACTGTCGTCTAGAGTTTCCCCTAGACAACAGAATCAGAATCCGCTTCATTCGCCAAATTTGTGCCGATACACAAGAAATTTGACTTTGTTTCCACTTTTCTGTCAGTGAAGACACTTAAATAATATATAAAATTGAAAATCAAAATAAAAGATTTGTTTACATATAAAATATATAAAGATTAAAGGGTAGTCTTCACTCCTGTACAGATGTTCTCCATCAATGAGTCCTGTCAGAAGATCAGTCAGAAGAGCAATGCGAAAGCCTACTCTGTTATCAGAGGAAATCCTCAGGCTTTAATAGTTTTTTAATGAGTTTGTAGAATGCACTCTGGCGACAGTCTAATAAAGAACAAACTGAGAATCAGGCTGAATAATGTATAGGGGCAGAGGTAGCTCTAATGAAAAGATGATGAGAGGGGTTCCTGAGAGATGGAAGGAGGAAAAGTGTCAGGGAAAGTTAAAACAGGAGCCCTACTAATCATGCTTACTGAAGAAATTAGACAAAAGTGGGAAGAAGGGGCAAAGCAGAAAGCCTTAGTTAAAGAAAGAGAGCCTTGAGACACTTTTGGGCAAACAAAGACATTTTCAGACTTATTTTAATCCTTTCCTTTTTACTTTCAGCAAAGAAAAGCAATTACCTAATAAGGAAATCATCAGGTGTCGGTGTTCAGATTGAAAAAAGATCAGCAGACTGAAAGACAGAAAGGTGTAGAAAAGGACGGAAGAAGGAGTTATATGGACCAAAAAGGAGGAAGAGGTGCAGATACGAGAAAGGAGGTAGACACACATATGAACATAGCAAGATGAACTGAGTAACTGAGGGTTTTCCACACATTTTTGGACTTGATAGTGGTGATATATGCACCAAGTATGGTGATGGCAATACTATTATCTCCCCTTTTGTACTCAAAAGGGGAAGAATCAGTGGTATAAGTGGCAGTCAAAGTTCAATGACACGTAAGGGAAGTAAACCTGGCCCTGGCTGCTGTGATGGGACAGACAATATACTGTTGATCAAATGGTTTAAGAAGTAAATCTTGGTCATGAAGCAAAGGTACCAGAATTCAACAATTCATCATGTTTGTGTAACTAACATAACTCTTTGATGTGGAAAAGTCAGGTGCTTTTGTCTTCCCTTTGCACTACCAAGAGCAGAAATGGTGGGCAGATGAGAATCAGAAATGGCTGGAATCTCTGCCAAAACCACAGCACACCATAGATTAAAACCACCATCAAAAATGATTTTAGGAGCACAAAACAGAGTCTGAGGTATTAATCTAGCCTTCATGTTGATCTCAAGCCAACCCAGCATCTGTTGGATGTGCTAAACAAACAAGTTTAGCACTCCATGATCCTTGGACGACCCACCTCATAAGTTTCAGGACTTAAAGGATCTGCAGCTAACATCTTGGTGCCAGACCAGACAACACATTGCCAGGGATCTGATGGAGTCATGTTTCAATGGGCCAGGACTGTTTGAGTGGAAAAGGATAACAAACACACTGGCAGGTAGCTGGTTATGATGATCAGAAAATGAGCTGGGAAAGTATTTGAAGACACAAAAAAGGCTAAAAAAGAATGACCCAAAAAAGTAAAAAAGAAGACAATCTAGGAAAGTAAATATTTATCTCTGTAAGTTAGACGCAGTGGGTAGTAACATAATCACAATGGGATCTAAAACTCTATTTGTTCATTGATGTAGGAACTAATGACCAGTACATAAAAATCTGAAGCAGGAATATGAAATAAGGACAAGGGAAAGCAGAAAACATCAACCAACACTCTGGTTATTTTTCAGAAGAATCTTGGACCAAGTTGGAATAAAGTTGCTTGTATTTTTTTCTGGAAAGTTATTTTATCTGCCTCTGGATGCAGTTAAGTTTTGAACCAATTTTGAGCTTTTGGTGGGCATCAGCTGGTTTCTTTGTAATATCCATTGTATCAGAATAAATGCCTTTTAATGAGACCAGTTTCTAAAAAAAACCCCAAAAAACTGCAACTTGTGCCAAAAAGGTGAAGAAGGTTTATCAAAACAGATCTGTTTAGGTCTGTCAGACAGAATGGGAAAATCAAAAGACATTCTTACAAAAAAGAAAATGAAATGATAAAAAAGAATGAGAAAATGTTTCTCTGTCAATAAAAAAATACAACTCACAACACTTAAAATACACATTAATTCAGCTTTTATGGTTAGTCAGTTATGAGTTTTCCACTCATTTCCACTTCCTCTGTATGTCTTTTGTCCATCTGAAGAGGAAACAAGGCTTCTTGTTGTTTGATGGAAATCTTTAGGTTCATGATGCAACATCCATGTAACTTCATCGTCATGTGCAATGATGCAAACATATGTGAAAAATGTGCTCTTGCCTTCATCTGAGTTGCTCTCTGATAATCCAGAGTCAATAAAGTATCAGCAATGGAGACAAACAGGTGTGTTTTAATATGAGGCGAATGTTCGTAAGTAGATCAGAGTGAGGTGTATGTTCAGGTCGAGATGCAAATTTACTGTTTCACTGACAACGTAAAGGTGCTGTATTTACATTGGAGCATGTTGAAAGAGTTTGAGATGATTGAGATGATCTTGCTAGAAGTAGCCATCAGAAAATTGATGCTTTGTTGTGGATAAACATGATCAGCCACTCTACTTACTCAGGCATTGGAGTTTAAACAAAGCTCCAATGATACTGTTGTTGGAAAGTCTATGTACTATAACATTACCTTCAACAGCCTAATGACATATTTGGTCTTACATCATTACATGGAGGTCCCCACATATTTAAAGGGGACTCCATGTGGACGTCTGCCAGATATATGGGTAGATTTTGAATGACCTTGTGTTCAATGTTGCACAGTAAACTGCTCAGTGGGAAGCAGTGTTCACATTGAACTGTTTGTATGCAATATGGAGATGATACGATTGAGAGCCGCCATGACCAGTTGCAAGGACGCACATCAGCCAGACTGGCAGGTGTGCAGTGGATCTTCCAATAGAGTAGGAATGAGGCCAAGTCAGGCCAACTACCTCATCAAATCTGCACCTTTCAGATTGTGGGAAATGAAGGCATGCAGTCTGTACTCTCCAAATCCCAAATGTCCGCAAACAATGTGTGCAAAGTCAGTGTCCATCATAAAGCCAGAGAATATGGGAGCCTTAAGTTGTTGATCCAAGACAGTAAGTACCAATGCTGTCTCAGTGGTTTATGGCAAATTTGGACTTCTGCCCCCCTAAATGTCATAACTAAAATTAAAGAAAAAAAAATGCACGAATAGTTGGATCATTGTTGTCTTGTCAATAATTACAAGCCATCTCCTCTGCAGAAAAAGCCCAATCTTTCTGAGACCATTCAGAGAACTTTTAGGTTCTGGTTGTTGTTCTTACAATATTTAGGCTCTTTTTAAAGATCCAGGAAAACATTAAATTGTGTCATTTTTCTTACCTCTCAAATAATGTTCTTCCTTCTCAGTTACTTAAAATAGTTTTTTTTATTTTCCAAAAAATAAGAAAATTGTAGCCTTAATTCAAATCACCTGTCAAAATAATGAAGAAAAAAATCAAACCAGTTATAAATAAAAATGGGAAATTACATCAACTGGTATTTAAAAACACAGTGTCTGACGCCTCACATGCAAATGTGTGCTTTTGCTTCAGTGTGTTCACCTCGTCTTTGAGGGCAGTGATTAAACTGTAGTAAAAGTGTCGAACAGGAGGGCATCGAAAGGTCGAGAAGGGAGGATTAACGTCGAGGTTATCACGTCCACGAGGAAAGATCACTTCTCATTACCATAAATTGCCACTTACTTCAGGGCCCTGGTGTTTGGCCCCTTAATGCTAAGTCATTCACCCCTCCCTCCCTAAACATTCAGGGGGGGGCGGGTCACAGCCAGATAACTCGCCTTGACCTAAGAGATGGCATTAGTTCAGAGTTCACCATCTACTAAAATTACTGGACAGAAGGTGAAGGATGCATTGTGTCTAAATGTCTCATGTGGTTAAATAAAGTTCATTTTCTTCTTATTAATCTTGGGGCATAAAATGTCAACATGAAGGCAGAGAATCTGTTGTAAATAAGCTACTGCTGAAGGAGAACAAGGACCCAAGGGGAGATGTTTCAGACCAATGTCACAAGGAGGATTCCTCGGACCGGACTCGAGGAATTCTCGACTTCTTACGGAAATTGAGTACATTCAGTCTGAGGAATGTATTTGTACTGTAGCATTTTTTTTCACTTAATCGGCTCCAATGCTAAACCAGTGATAGTGCAATCTTAACCTCAATTTTATGTGATTCCAATGCTGAAAGTTTTGGAATCACATAATGTGTTTTGATTATGTGTTTTGATTCACAAAACTATTTGCGAATCAAAATTCATTTAAATCTTCTTTATTTACTTTTGATCTGGAAGAAACTGCTCCTCGACAATAATAAAAATACCTGATTAGTACCAGAAACACATTATGATGCACTTAAAACTCATTATTTTCCATCAGACACATGAAGGTTTTTCCCTGCTTAGTTCTTAAACACTTTGTCTTTTAATATCGCCAGCTGGTGTTTGCAAATCTTGTTCTGAACTTTGTGTTTAACTTGTGATCAGCTGATAGTGAATCCTTTATCAGTGATACTTGTTTTTGAAAACAGCATCAATAAATTAAGGTGGTGATATTATGTCATCTCTTTGCAGATATGTGAAAAATCTGGTCTTTCTTGTTAAACAACATATCAATCCTTCACAAAAACAATAGAAACAGGGAAGGAGACAACAGATTGTTTAATAATACAGTACAATTGCAACAGAAAAGGATTTTCATATTGTAAAGTATACTTGTTAACAGTAGTCTGAAGATCAATTTTCATGTCTTGCCACAGATTTGCCACATCTCATTTGCATTTAGTTCTGGACTTTGGCTGGGCCACTTTAATAAGTTAACATCTTTTACTCAAAAACATTTCCTTTGGAACTGTGGTGTATATTTTGGGTTTATAGTAAAGGTGAACTCAGGTGTGCAGTTTACTTTACTTGTGAAAAGCATCTCTCCATGTATCAGAGACAGTGTGTTCAGTGTGATGTGCAGCATTAGTTTATCTCTTCCACATAGGAGTTTAGCAAAGTCCAAAAAGTTTGATTTTAGTCTGATCTCACCACATTACATTCTTATATGTAAAACATTAAAAAATATATTAATCATTTGCCTTTGGCTGCATAGTTACACTCTAAATAAATCCACTGGCCTATTTAGGACACATGTAAGTTGACAGAAGTCTGACCAAACTGATTTAATAAATCATTAACATTAAAACTGGATTATGATTAAGATAATATATTCCCTACACTGTCATTAAAGAATGATTATAAGATTTGATGATATTTTTATTTTCTCTTGCACTTACTGAAGCCTAGTGACAAAAAAAAAAAAAAAAAAAGAAAATCCTGCAGACAGATTAAGTAGGAATATCTGAGCTCAGTGAAGGTCACTTGGTATAGAAACTTAGTGGCTGCTCTGGCAGCAGGTGAGCAGCACCATTAACTTAAACACTCTGAGGAAGAGAGAGATTAGCCTCATGTTAATTTCTGCAGCCGTCCTGAGCTGCATGCAGAATAGTAATAAGGCTCAGGTTTTTATAAAGAGTCCTCTTTAGGTGGACTGTAAGCACACTTTGAATAAATCCAGCCGGCTTTGTGTTAATATTGTTCTCTCTGCGTTATCCTCCATCACTTCTCCTCGCTGTGGAAGAAGCAGTGGCCCCCGATGCCCAGGGGCCTCGCTGACATCTTTTATTATTTATGAATCTGATTAATAATCTGCCACCCTGCTGCAGGAGAAGCTGAGATCCATAAAAGGGCCCAGAAGAAAAGCTGCGCTGGGGTGTAATTCGAATTCTACGTGCTGCAGAGAAGAAAAGGAAAGGGCTCATCATCTCCCAGGAGCTTAATGAGAATAAAAGCTGAGACAATGCTCCTGGAAATCCCACACTCAGCCGGGTAAGCTCATTTTTTTCACTGCGGTTCTCTTGGGGTGGTGCTGGGGGTTAAACATATCTGAGGAGACATAGTGGAGAAAATGCAGTGTGGCAAAGCATGTTTCTGGACTTGGTTGTATCTGGTGTTGAAGAAAACGTCATTAACAAGAACAATATCTTCAAAAATTCATATCAAAGCATTTTTAGATATAAATATATTTTCACTCTTGTTTGCTTCAAAGTTAGTAGAAAATCCTAATTGGAATTGCTACTTGCATAGCTTTAATATGTACAGTATGTGGCGCATGGAAAAACAGATACTACCAAAATTGTTTGGTGGACAACTATCCCACTTGCAATTCCACTGTACTATATTTGTTTTATAAATATCTGATTATATTCCCTTGAGGAAAGGTTTTCAGGCTTTCAGGTTTTCAGAATTTTCTAAACTTCCTCTGACTTTGAAACAATTCAAGTATATTGTACTGTGTAAATGCTGGGAAATGGTTACATGAATGGCTAACATTGTGTTTTAATCTGAACTACTTTCTAATCTCCAGCATAAATAGAAAGCAATCATTCCTCAATTTTCTGCGATGGATTGGCTTCCTGTTCAGGGTGTAATCCTTTCCTTCATGGTTGCTTGTGCAATTTTGCCATGATGTTACACGATAAAGCAGCGAGTTTGAGTTGTTTTTTTAAAATATACCCACATCCACATGAGTTGAGTGTTTTTATTTAAGTAAGATGTTGTGGAATAATCTGTAACATGCTAAAAAGACCTGAGATCATCAGCTAGAGATGTAAGCCTTAGTAATCTTGATGTATGTGAACATCTGAATTCAATAAGATAACTTTAAAAACTATCTCTAAACTTCTTCCCTTCACAATTTTAGCAATTTGAAAATAAAAATAATTTTAGTAATTCAAACCAAACAGGGAAACGTTTAGTCTTTTTCTATTACAGTGAGGAAAAATGTTTATGTATAAATATTTGGTTTCAGCTCCATGTATATTTTGGAAATGCCTTATAGTGTGCTGTAGTGCCGAAACTGCAAGTAAAGATTCTAACTTATCACAATATTGCATTACTCAATACATATATACTTTAAAATATATAAACTATGTCTTCAATTACAAAAGAGTAAAGAGAGACTGTTTGCAATATCCAGCAAAATTCAGTCTTTAAATAAATGATAAAAAGATATATTTTTAATCTTAAATAGTTTAATCTTGTAATAGGAAAACATTTGAACATCTAACATTTTAAAACTTTAAACAAGCCTTTTTGAAATTATGTTTTTCTAATGATAATCTTTAGAAAACAACTTTTGCTGCTCTTTTGCCATTTTTTCTGCTTTCCTCCTCCACATCAGGTCATTTTTCACGCATGTCATCCCCAGGATGTCACACCTGAGCAGCGTCTCTCTCTCTCAGCTGAAGATCTATGGGTGTTGGATTTCATATTTTCAGCTTATTTACCTCGTCGTTTGTTTTCATTTTTTTCCCCTCACAGACGCGGGTCATTTGACAGTTTAGAGTCGTTTTCAAATCTCCGCCACAGAAACATTCATACATTATAACTCTGCCTCTCCTTCCCCACCTCGCAGGCTGCGGAGAGAGCAGGAGGAAATATGTTTCTGCCACATGCTGATTTACAGCAAGCTGCCGGTGGAGGCTGAGAGATATTTGTTTCCACACGGCCGCCGGTGAGTCAGATGGCAACTGTTACTGCATCTTCATATCCTCGACACCGTCTGATGAGCTCAAACATCCACATATGGAGAAATTCACAGATATGCTTTATCAAAATATAACAAAAACAAGGCATTTGGCTCAGCTGCAGAATACCTTGCAGCACAGGTGGCTATTTTTCAGGATAAATGTGGGAATTGTTCACACAAGAAGTTTTGAACCTTCTTCTATGTAAGTAATAAAGAGTTAAAATGTGCACATGTTAAGAAAGCGCCCTTCCATCTTTAAGGTCATTTAGCTGGTGATTTATATAATAATTTCCAGATAAGTGGAGTTGATGATTGTAATTTTCTTATGAATTTCAGATGATGAATTCCTGACAAAGTGCAGCGTCTGAGCAAATAAGTCTTTAATTTATTTTTTACAGCACAGTAATTTACTTTAAGGCGAGTTATAGCTGTAGGACAAAAAAAAAAGAAAAAGGTTGCTGCGATCTTTATTCTCCATTATCCGTAACTGTTTTATGCACTCGGTCTGCGCTGGAGTGAGCTGGCTTTCTTTACGACGTGGACTGAAGTCTGCAGGTTTGTCAAGCCCTTTTCTCCTGGAAGTCAGCAGTAAAAAGTTAACAATGTGCTGGTGATAAATGGGAGCAGTAAGAACATGATGAGGTTCACTGTGATATTCCCCTCTGAAACAGCCTCACATCAGTGTTTACAGCAGCAGCGTCAGCTAAAAAACTATGCTTAAACTATGACAGAAAACCATCAATTCAGGTCTGCAATGTGAGAGAAACCGAAATCTGCTGGTTTTACTGAATTATCAAACAGAAAAGGTCTTATTGGAGATAAAACCTAATATATAGCATTTAGATCTCTGTTGCTTTAAACTGAGGGAAAATAGCAAGGATTGTTCCTGTTTTTAATGTGTGAAGATCAACTGTGAGCCAGTTTAAATAGTATAGAATTAACATTATCCATTCAGCAGCCCCTTCAAGGTCAACGTAAAAGATCAAATTATGTCTAAACTTTTATGCACTGAGTGAGCAGAGGAGGCATGGTATTTGATTCAGATTCACCACTAGAATCCAGCAGCAAAAGCAATGTATGGAAGCCTGAATGCTGTATGGATAATAACTGATCAATATGTCTGGCGATCATTATCAACACATTCAAATCTAACCTTGTCCACGATTCGGATGTGAGAGAAATAAAAAGAGAATGAAAATCTGCAACATCTCTTTTCTCATTGACTCTCCAGCTCATTTTGCAGGATCTAAAGGTTTTTCTAGAGCAGAAGGAGTGCATGGTTCCCCCAGAGAGTCCTGGGTCGGCCCTGGAGTATATTTCACAAAGATTTAGAAATTCCAGCAGGAACATCGCAGATACAAATACTTTCCAGATAAAGAGAGGGGTACTTTTGGCCAGTTTACAAATGATCGTCCCTGAGAAAAAGGACGATTGTGGCTTCATCTGTGTACTTCAGACTGAAATGTTTAGAATTCTTTGCTGAGTTTGAGATTTCTGTCAAAGTACATAGACAAAAACAAACAGATGGATAGTCTCTAGGTAAGAAAGTACACAAATAAAGAAGCAACTCGTCATCTAGTCAGTAACCATTTTTCCTATGAGTTTTCAAAGCTACACAGCTTTGAAAAGAACAGAATTTTTTTTACTTCATTTACAGGTCAACTATGTATTGAATAGTTGAGGTTGTAATAAAACAGATTTTTATTTTTTCTGTCAAATTGTCTAAATGTTGGATCCACCAAATCCAATGACTAGATCCTTTATTATTCCACCCATTAACATATCCATCAGTAATTTATTTATCCTTTCTTCCTTGATTTTATATCTTAGTAACTATTTTCCAAGAAACCTTCCTCACATGTATGCGTCTCTGTTTTGAAAGTCAGTCACTCAAAAATAAATACCATATAATTTCACCCAACTTGTTCAACTTTCAGACTTAATTCTGCGAATGAATGAGTGTCGTGTGTTGTGGCAGTAGAGTCGGTGGCTCCTTCCTCGATGCTCCCACTCTGGGTTTGATTCCGGACTTTGGGACCTTTACTGCACATCATCTCCCAACCTCTCTTCGCCTGTTCCTGTCCGATTACTGTCAACAAAGGCTTCTAGTGCTTTAAAAAAGATAATATGGTAGATAAAGAGCAACACATAGTATCATTGTTTAAATTGTTAACATTTAAGATGTAATGGTACATTTAAAAAAGCTGTGTAGCTCTATAAAATAAGTGCTAAATGCACTCTGAATGAAGCTGATTAAAGTAATTTGTTTTTAGAAATTGCAATATTTTATCTCAAAATAGAAAACTGGCAACATAATCATTTTGTTGATTGTCTCAGAATATGGTAATGGTTCACAATTACAAAAAAGTGCAATGGTCCTTCCTCAGAATTAGGGTGATCGGGCCTGTAGCTACAGTAATGAGGGCCATGCTACACTTCGACATGGTAAAACAACCTATGTTCATGTTGCATGACAGAAAAAATGAAATCATGGGGACAAGTGGGTGAAATGAGCCTCCTCTGTTGCCTGACTGGGCTTTATCTGAAATATAAACAAGGTGAGGAGCTCCATCACACATGTGTTTGGACATCAACATTGAAAGGAGTCAGACATCTTATTGGTCCCAGATACATAAATTTGGGGGTTTTAAAGACAAAGAATCTTCTCCCAGGTGAACAGTGGCAGACCCAGACCGTAACTAAAGAACTACATGTTCGTTCCAGCTCAACAGCGCTTTGCAGTGAACATTTCTTCTGCTCAAAGTTGTTATGAACCACTTCATGACATACAGGTGTAATACAACAGCATTTTTGCCAAAACAAAAGTTTAGGTTATTCTTGGAGTTCTGATATGTATCTTGCATGCAGACCTTACTATTATTATTTGTGTGGCATTAATATAACAATAATGTGAACACTGCATTTTTTCAATAGCAAAATATGTATAAAATAAAACATTTTATTGATTGAAGTCTACTTTAAATGATTTAGAAAGCATGAAAATCAAAACATCCAGAATCAGATTGTCTGAGGGAGCCTTGTGGGATTTCTGTGATCTGAATTGGTGAGAGGTGACATACTTCCTGCATGTCAACAGCCATCAACATGCTCTCCAAACTTTCAGACGTGATGAGAAGTTTCTTTGTTTAATATCCAGCAATTAAAAGAAAGTTAGTCTAACCCCACAGAAATTTATAAATTTGTCTCAGTGACAGAGACTAACAAAAGAGGCATCCTCTGAGGCTTCCTATCCGGAGCCATCTGGATGGGAGCTTGGCTGTGAAACAATGATTCCCAAATGACTCTTCATATGAAACTTTAATTAATGGGGAAAGTGTGTGATCACGGTGTGGTGAATCATTGGCCTTAGTGGCTCAACAACAAAAACCTTCCAGCTCTGCTTGGGAAACCCTCACAGAAGCAGCTATGGTTCTCAAAGAGACAAAGTAATTACATTAAAGACTTGAATCACATTTTTTCCTACCAAGCATCAGCTGTTTGATTAGAGACAGAATTAAGCACCGTGGCATCACTTTAGCCTCTGCTTTTTACATGGTAAGATTAAACCGTGCATGTCCGGGTTCTTTAGTGTCCTCCATGTCAACTTGCGTGCATCAGGATACAGCTACTTGCATGAAATAACACTCCCCTCTGCTGCCTTGGTGAGATTGCAAGTGTGACGTCCATGTGTCGAGTCCAACTTCCCGTTCTGAAAGCGAACAGCCAGAGGGGTTTTTCCCTTTCAAGGAGAAATAGATGCCAGCTTTGGGATGTTTAACTGGCTTTAGTAAACACCATCCTGAATCAGCAATTTTTTTGGCAGATTCCTAGAAGGATTTAAAGGCATTTTTAATCTAACCTAATTAATACCTCTGACATTGACTATATTATAGCAAAGATGAGACAGAGATAGGAGAATTGTAAATCAAAATCTGACCACTAAGTTCAAAGTCACAGTGACTTTGGCCCCACATAATGGATCTAATTCCACCTCAATGATAAAAGCTCATTAAGTCAAGTTCACACTTTGGAATTATGAGTGTGAACCTGACTCTATGAAAGAACAAAATCTTTCATAGAGTCAGAAAAGCTCTGGTTTTAAGATCTATTTAATGGTCAGTCAAATAAAAAATGCAACAACTGCCAGTTTAATGCTCTTCCAACCACAGACACAATGCATACTGAGAACCACAATGTATTCTTTGTGAATGCTAAATTATTATCCTAAAGTAAGGTTTGAGTGGGAAAAAGTCTGTATAATATATACATATACCTCCATGCAGGAGATGCAAAACACTCAATACGATGCTGTTGGCAGAAAAAGACATTGAATAAGGAGAAGTTAAAGCAAGGTTTTAAAAATATATACCTTGTTTTGGTTTTTGCCTACTTGAAAATGCATTTTACAGTACTGGAATAAAAAATCTGAACTGTTGAGTGATGTATTGAAATGAAATATATCACAGGGCTTTAAGGAATTTCTTTTGGGCATTTGGAAATCCAGCCCCAGATGTATTTTGAATAAACTCAGATTTGAAGACATGAGAGATTTAAACTGACATATCTACAGAGTTTATGATTTAAGCCCAACAGTGCTGGGAAAATACAAGTTGTTGTTCTAAAACATAATCAAAATATGCTACAATTTCTCATGTCTTTTTATACCCCAGATATTCTTTGTAAAACCTGTCATTGTCAACTCTTTTTTCATGCTACATGTGTATTTATGATGCTTAAACATGTATTATCTATTGCTGGCATGGAGTTTTATTTGGTCCAACAATCTTATTTTCTAATTCCCATCTTGCATATTTCCAAATGAGAAAGAGGAAAAAAGAGCAGCATATTCAGAAAGAATAAAATTCTAGGTGCTACAGCAAACGGTAACCAATTAATTTTTCATATTCTCCTGCTGTAATTCCCCCTCTTGTATCCAGTAAAATGCTGCAAAATTGTGGAAATGTCACTGGTGTCATAAAGTCATTTTATGTTCTACAGGTACAAAAGAAGTACAGCAGTGGAAAGAATTGCTGGCGCCACCTTTAAGAAAAGTTCAGATCAATTTTAAAGCCTTTTATTTGAAAAAAAGATAAAAGAAAAGTGGTGAGAACATGTTGAAAAAAGATAAAATTATGTTATGGTTTCCTCAGAACCAGACATGAACCATGACTGAAGGTCTGAATTGAATTGCAGTGAGCTATTCTGCAGGTTAGGACTGTTTCCTGCTGTCACTCTGCTGAACATTTTTAACTTCATTCATTCTGAGGTCAGACACCAGTATAAGCTCAGTGATCACAACACAGTCAAGGTCTGTTGCCTCTGCCACCGAGTGACAGCATTAAATCTAAATCTGGGTCTGGCTGCCGGTCACAGAGAAATAGAGAGGGGACATTATCAAGGACAGCTGCTTCTTTTCAGGCCCGAATCCTCCAAAAGGAAAGCTAAATGCAGAGTAATAATGTTTTTTTTTTCTTTTCTTCAAAGAAATGTGTAGAAAGGACACACTTTAACTTGAAACCTGGGTCTGATTCAGAAAGTGGTGTAGGATGGAATAATGAAATGTATCCACTTACACTGAAGTTGGATTTCCTGTAATTTTATGTCAATCATTTACATTGTTATAATAATGTGTTGACAAAGACAAACAGATTTTCTGAATTTGTACTTAACAGGAAAATTGAACATCACACCTCTTGCACCGGGCCATAGCTGCAAAAGTTGGATACAACAATATGGTGAAATGAAAATATTTAAAGGAACATGAGTTATTGAACAAAAACGTTGCATAAAAAGGTTACACCTAAACCAAACATGAAGCTCCAAAAGGTTGTAAATACATTGGCAGATTGTGGCAAAACTTTGGATAAACATGCAAGAATTTCTGCAAATCAAATATTTTTTATTCACAAAGCAAATACAAAAACAGAAAAAAAAGTCAGCAGTTTTAAAAGAAAATTTGGTTTTGTAAAGAAAAAACAATAATTCTGAAATTAAAATGCTCTTCTAATCTTTTGGAAAGATAACATCAAATAGTAAATAGTTTTCTTTTTCATCTCTGTTCCATCTGGAATTTAGAAAAAGTTTTCTATAAAGGCAGAGAGGTGCTTAAGCATAAAGACACACATCGTATGCAAGTGTTTTACCTCAGTATTGTATGTTGCTTTACTAACTGCACTTTGTTCATAATTTATTTACGTGTAGTCCATATCTACAATGCAAACAATGAGTCCCATTTTCCTACCTTAGTTCTATTCAGTTGAAAAGATAACTCCTATTTATCAAATAGGCAGGTTTTGCAGAATAAAATGACGTAAGTCACTAAATGTCAGGACAAAGGAAACTGTACCAATATCAGTTGGAATAATACAGGCTGTTTTGTACTCACTTTGAAGTAAGTCTGGAGATGGGCCTTGAAATGATTTTTATCGAGAATCGTTTGTGAAGCCAGAGGCAACACAAACAAAGACAACATCCATGAATGAGATCCAGGAAGCTCTGCAGCCTTCGTACTTTTGTCAAACATGAAGCCGGAGGAAGAATTCAATAGGTTTAGCTGCATTAATGTGTGTATTTGGGGCGGTGTAATTAGCTCTGCTGTGATTTACCCGCTGCTTTGATGAACTTTTGAACATGAAACGGGTCGCGAAGCCCTGAGGTCGACTCCGATCAGCTGATACGGACAACAGTGATGTGTCCTTTGATCTCCCCGAGACAGAAAAGAAAAGCAACTTGCAGATTATCTCACATGCAAATCACAGATTTGCCTCACAGCTCAGAACAACACTTTCACATGGTTACATCATGTGTTCTTCTGAGAAACAGTCGACTGTGTTTCTCCAGCTGCAGCCTCGCATGCAAATACTGTGTGGAGTAAGAAAACCCCTGAAATATTCCATGTGTAGAAACTATTAGCCATGCTTAGAGGACTCCATGAAACCATCAAAGAACCACTTTACGGTATTAACTATTTGCCTCTATTCATTTGTTAATAGTCATTCAGTCCACCTCTTCAGGCGACAACACATTTGAAAAGAGTTGAAATTCCTTCTGCTGATTTGTTAAATACAAACTGAAGATACCAAGCAATGTCTCAATCTTCCTACAAATATGTCATGTAAAGCATTACAGGTTGGCCTATTTGGTTTAAAATGTATTCATTTACCTTTTTTATTATCGTTCTATATGCACCTACAAAAATATTGCTTAAAAAAAGCAACAAAAAAAGAATAACTTAAATACAAAGTTGGCATTTTTATGAAAAGCATTTTAAACACAAGACTTTGAGTAAGCAGACTTACACTTCAACTCTCTTGACGTTAGCTTTCATCTCCTATAAACCTGCTTTAATCTCTTTTTTTTGCTATAAAAAAATCTGAGGAAATTCACAAAAAGCTTGTTGTTACATTATAACATGAGACAGATAAACTGTAAAAAAAATCCAGTTTTTCTGCCTCCTCCCTGTCGTTCTACTGCCATCTGCAGAAATGCACCACGTCGTCGGAAATAAACTATTTGGAAGGTCTTAGCGCTGTCAATCACAACCATATACACACTGCTCACATCCTCCCTCTTGCTCTCTGCTACGCTCCAGCTAGCTCCAGCTAATAATGATGGGTGATAAACAGTTTTCCTATCACAGTAAGTTTTTATCTGCCATTAGCGCATTCAGCAGCGCCTCCATGAGCTTGATTGGCAGTGATAAGACCTTCATCTTGCCTCTGATTGGTTGTTTCTCTTTGGGAGTGGTGCATTTCTGCACATGGCAATAGGAGAACTGTGAAGAATGGAGGAGATTGAAAAATTGTCACATGTTGACAATTCTAATAAAGATGTAAAAAACATATTTTGTAAAAGTTACAAATTGCAGCTTTAAAAAGTAAAATTCTGAAATACTTTTTATCAAGAGTCTTGCAAGATGTGTTTGGTGAAGAATAAAGTCTGCGATGGATGATCTGGAGGCAGAGCGTGTCTCACTGCAGTTACGCGGCTGATATTTTTTGGTTTGATTGGGGCGGCTCATTGGCTTTCCCCCGGTCACCCTCCTGTGGGATCCCAATGTAATTTGGCCCAGGCAGGCCGCTTACTGGCCTGACTACATTGGTAAACCACAGCATAGGCTGCATGGAAATGCTTCAGTTTAGCATACAGTCTGACATTGATAAGATCAAACACAGCCAACGATGAAATGAGAAAGAAGAGCTCTTCATACTCTGGTTATCTGTGCTGGATTTTACCTGCAGACCGACATCAGATTGTATCAGGGAGATAGATGTGCAGGACACAGGAAGCTCTCATCATTTCCCATAATCCGAGCTTCGCATAGGGTCAGATTGATGAAAAAAGCTAGATTCTGAAAGTGCAAAATAGGTATTTTACATCTCTGCTTTTCTGTCGAACAAATAAATGCATCTCAGTGATTTGAAGTATTTCTGATTTACCATAATAAATGTTCTGTGAAGACTACCACTGTCTTCACTGTGGAGTAACAGTAGAAAAGGGAGAGAGAATCTGAACATTGTGGTTCTCTTCACTAAATTTTAACAGAAATAACCTTCAGTCACGTCTTGAGAAAGAGACTAATTTGTTGTTTCTACTTGTAATAACTGCACTTTTTTGTCTTATAAACTTTCATATTGTTGTTGTTGTTATTATTAACAATAATAACTTCTCACTGTAGCTTCTCTTAGATCCCGGCCTCCTTGGTTTCTGGGCTGTTTAAGGCCTTCACACTATTGTAAGTTTCTTCCTTGGAGTAGCAGGACTCCTAGTACGTGTAGAGCAAAGTCTGGTGTGTGCTCAATGGGCCAGGATTCTGTAAAAAAAGAGCAGCAAAGATTAACAAACATTAGTTTTTAAGGTTGAGAAGCATCAGTTTGTCTGCTCTGCCAACCAAGATCTCCGTGAAGAATTGAGAAAAAATTCCTAAAGAGGACTGAAGACTTGATGTTTAGGAGATCCTCTCAAGGGATTCTGTCCAGAGAATGGTGACAAAGAGCAGAATCCCATTTTGAAAAAGTTTATGAACTTTGATGTTCCAGTTTGGTTGATTTCTTAAACATACAAATCCTAGTTATTTGGTTGGCATTTCAATCCAAATTTAAGAACCAAAGATGAAGTTCATCCTGAGTTTACATACAAAGTAGGTTGTACAATAAACCTATTTTGATTTTTTTATTTATTATTGGTGTTCATTAAATAGAATTGAAACAATAGCAATTAATGGACCGATTAGCTTTGGATTCATTAATGTTATTGTTTCAAATGTTCTCAAATGTATTAAAATTAATTTTTTTTGCAGGTGATTTCCTATGATCTTCATCCAACTATCTATTTAGTCTATCAGAGGCTTTTCCATCACATTTGAGAAAAAAACAAAGATAAAAAAAATGTGAATATTTCTCTTCTTTTCAGGAGTCCAATCATTCTCTTGCTTCTGATGGGTTCTCTCAGCTGGACAGGTGCTGAGCCTCTCTCTGAAATAGCAGCTCCGATTGAGTTCAGATGGTTTCAGGAGCCTTCAGACCGACACAAAGGTTTCAAATAGAGGCATATCAGCGCTGATGGAGGACCAAAGTGCAGCAGAGCCGCTGGCAGACAGCATGATGATCGCTGTGTGAGAGAGGCTGCAAGGAAAGAAAAGAAACACACTTAAAGGGCCAGCCGGCAGCGATCCGCGTGACATTTTCAAGGTGATGAAAATGTCACTGAGAGAGCTGGATAACAGGAGGATACAGGCTGAAAAATGTAACACTAACCCGTAGACTACTCAAGCAGAAGTGCATCTAAGAGTGAAAAGATGGAGCAGAAAAACCCTTATTTAATACAATTATCACACAGTTAATTTCACCTTTTCATCTCAAGTTTTCCACTTAGAGGATTGTTCAAGTTCCAAGGATTATCTGGTGCCACTTTCAACTCTGACACTCTTTATTAATGAGTAAAATCAAGATTATGCTTGACACTGAATAATCTGATGCTAACCTCTTTGATCTATGAGGTAACACTGATGTCAAATAGTGAAACAGTAGCATTTTAGGAAAAAAGTTCACTCAATAGATCTTCATTGTTTGCCTTCAGTCAATTTTCGTGTGATCTTTTAAATGAGTCATGACCAATAATTTGTTATGCTAGCTGAATATATATTCATACCTATAATGTCATGTTTAGGACTTGAGAATACCGAGCCTCTGGGGCCGAGGTGGCCATCGCTGCAAGATGCTGTGGAGCCCCTTCTGTGTCTGAAAGGTGACAACCCTACAAGATCTTGCAGTAGGTATGTAAATAGTTTTGCTTTGTGTTGTGATGGACTGACAACCTTTTGAGTTTCCATATCAACTTTTTCCCATTGGACTGACAATAGGGAGGAGCTCTTCTGCGTTCCTTTAGTACAGATATAGAGAATTTATAAATCTATTGTTCTCAACACCTTATATTGTAACAATATTTTTCCTTACTGGAAAAAGAAGACAATGGGACCTTCTGCATTATAAAAAGCAGCGGAGTTCTATGAAAGTTGTTTTAAAGTACACAGACGTACCGAATAAACAAATAAATAGTTTTTTTTAAATCTTTTTTAAAAAACACGCAAGGGATGTGTGCTTATTCCTTGGACAAACTCTGGTTGAGAGGAGTAGGTAAGATTAGGATTTAAATCAGTATGCCCAAGAGAAACAGAAACAACCTTCATGTTGTGTACAGAGTGAAAACCAAGACAGGTTCTGCTCTCCTCTCAGGCTGTGGACCAACACACATAGCCCAACCAAGATGCTGGAGCTGCTTTCTGCTGATGTCAGGACATGAGTTGTGATCAATCGATTAACATGTGCCTGAAACATTCATAATGTTCACCTGGCAGCTGGACACCGACGCTGCAGCGTTCAATACCGAGGTCAGTCATAAAACAAACATGAGAACCTGCTGAAGGTGAAGAACAGCCTCTGTCCGCTTCAGGCTCGGCTCAAACGACATGTCAAAAACTTATACAGCGCTTTGACTCGTCTTTCAGCACAAGTCAGCGGAGTGGGAAGCTGCTGCCTCAGGCAAAAACATGTTCGACAACCGTAAGATGAAAGAGGTGCTGTGCAGGGAGCTCTGAGTGTTCCTCGGGAAAGGAGATGCACAAAAAATAGCAGCAGAAATGGAAGAAAGAATAACAGATCAGGGGAAAAGTTTCAGAAGGGAGGAGAACAATACGAGGACCAAGAAGAGTTTGGTCAACCTGAAGGCAGGTCAGTTTGTTGTACTTGCAAAATACCAGGCAAATATGAATAGAAATTTGATCAGTAGAGTAAAGGAATGACTACCGCAGGGAAATATCTGAATGCTTGCACAAAACAGTCTTTGAGTTAAATTCACTTCATTCTGGGGTAAGTTTTGTTTATCTCAGAAAATCACATTTTAAATTCCATCCATCCATTTTCTATACTCCCCTTTTCCCTTACTGGGGTCGGGAGGGTTGCTGGTGTCTATCTCCAGCTATCGTTTCGGGTGAGAGGCGGGGTCACCCTGGACAGGTCACCAGTCTGTCGCAGGGCAACACAGAGACAGACAGGACAAACAAACATGCACACACACACTCACACCTAAGGACAATTTAGAGAAGCCAATTAATCTGACAGTCATGTTTTTGGACTTTGGGAGGAAGGCGGAGTACCCGGAGAGAACCCACGCATGCACAGGGAGAACCATTTTAAATTCAGAGAGTAAATAAAAATAATGTACTATTTATTTTACTGCTTATAAAAAAATCCTTCTGAACTCAAAACTACCAATTCATTAAAAATATATATATATTTACGTTCAAAAGTTTCATAACAAACCTGATGTTTATTTTTTAAAACATAAAAAAGTCATGTTTTCAATTGGCTCTAAAACTGTTTATATCTGGCTTCACACTTTTAAAACACAGATTGTTCCAGAGGTTTTGCGATTCAGTGGGATATTAGGCACGACTGTAAAGTCAATCTATGCTGGCATAGTCCTGTTAGAAAGAAAAAGGCTTTTCAATCAACCTTTTCAAACAAGTCATAGTTACTCCGTTTTTTTAATGAAGCCTAATATTTTACAAAGTTGTAAAGTTTGAGATGAAATGCATGACTCATAAAAGTGACTGGCAGTTTTTTTTTCTGAAGTCAAAGATTTTGTCTTTCTGCCATGTCAACACATGCAGTGTCTCTTTGACACAGTCAAAACATCTGCTGTTAAAGGGGAGGCCACCATGAGGATGATCAGTTTATTAATTTATGTCATCAGCAACACATGGCTGCTACTCTCTCCTTTAAACATTTTGAAACACAGTGAGTGCATTTAGTTTTTCCACACAGGATTCCCTCATTTCTTTCAAAGCTTCATTTGTCTTCACTTCTCTCTGGTAGCTCTTTCCTCTGTCTGGACCTTCAATTGGCCTCTTTAGTCTCAGTTATGACAACTTTTGTTTTCTCGGCTGCTGCCTGAATCTCTTTGCTGAATTTAGTGTGAATGACTTTAAACCTCAGCTCTGACCTGCGTCCGGTCTGAAAGCTGCCTCTAGTCAACCTAGCCTCCTACCATATATTACCCACCCTGTTCCTGGGAAATAATAACTATCAGACCGGCGGCAGTGCAGGATTACTAATGGGCTGCAGCTGAAGATTTGCAGCTTTGGCGATCTGTCACAAAATAAAAATAATAACAGTGCCAGAGTCAGACGGGGAAATATGCTGCCGAGTGTTTGTGTGTTCCTGACGTGACCGAAGCCCAATAAATTATCCATTTCAATTTCTGAAGCAGTCATGATGATGAACTCCCCAACAGGCCTCCATGCTTACCTGTGTTGATGCATGATGTCCCCCTCGTGTGACAAAGTGGCTATTTAATCACAGATGTGACGCTATTTCATTGCGGGGAGGCTTCTGACTGCAGCAGCGTTTCCTCTTGTTGTCCACACTGCAGCTGAAATTGTGTTTTTAAAAGGGTTTCATCTGTCCAAGTCAATTTTGACTAATATGTGGAACAGTAGTGTGAATTCAGCTTTGTTCTCCTGTTGTGTTCACAGACACTAAAACCAAATTTTACACTTTTAAAATTACCAGAGACCTCAGCCTTAGTAGCAGGGAATTATAGATGTCCATTCATCCATTGACTTACACACTTATCCCTTGTGAGGTTGCAAGGGGCGCTAGTGCCTATCTCCAGCTAACGTTCTGGGCGAGAGGCGGGGTCACCCTAGACAGGTTGCCAGTCTGTCGCAGGGCAACACAGAGAAAAGACAGGACAAACAATGCTGCACACACAAACCTAGGGACAATTTAGAGAAACCAATTAACCTGACAATATTGTTTTTGGACTGTGGGAGGAAGCCGGAGTACCCGGAGAGAACCCATGCATGCACAGGGAAAACATGCAGAAAGACCCCAGGCCGGGAATCGAACCCAGAACCTTCTTGCTGCAAGGCAACAGCTCTACCAGCTGCGCAACTGTGCAGCCCCTGATGTAAGCTTATGTCTTTAAAATTTGTATTATGGAACCAGTTTCATCGGTTTTTTTGGCACGTTGGGTTGCACTTCACACCTGATCACTAACTTTTAACTTTTAACCAAGTTAAAACCAAAATGTGTTCACTTCCTGTGATGCTCTGGTTTTACACGTCTCACTGACACAGCATAAAAACTTGTCAGGTGCAGTTAAAAAGTGCCCTGTAAAATGGATTATCACTGTAGACGAGATTTCCATACAGATACGATGGACTTTGGCGCAGCAAATAAATAAATGCTGATTGTTTTATATGTTTCAAAGGATTCACTGTAAAAGTGATGCACAGATGCATATTGCATCTATGGAATATGTTAAATCAGCCTTACTACGAGAAACAAAATCCATAAAGCAACCAATGACAAGTTAAGCCAATTTATCATTCAACAGCAATTGAGACTAATTGTAGTGATGGGGGTTGTTTGAGTTTAAATAGACAAGATTCCTCACTGATTGGAGGAGCACTTAGGAAACACTGCATCCGTATGGCAGATGGGAATCCTCATATCAAGGACGATCCTCAATGTGCAAAACACAGCTGGGTCAGTCAGTCATCAACCTGCCATCAAAGCATCAACACCATCCAAGTTTTGTAAAAACTACACTTTTATAGGAGATCTTGAGATTTGTTGAAGACATAGCAAATTTAAAAAGATTTACTCAAATTTTTGCACCCAAAGCACTCAGGTTATAAAATATAAGGTAACAACCTTATCTTTTATAAGAGAGCAAACAGAAAAATTAACACCAGGTATGACAACCACAGCGAATGAGGTGAAGCTGAAGGAGTTTCTCTCAGTACAGCTGAATTTAAGCCAAAAACTGTGATCTTAAACCAACGTTACGGACAGGAATGTCAAGGTCTTCTTGTTCATGAGGGAGATAATAAAGTTTTACTTCTTAAAATTGGAATTTATATTGTTCTTTTTTAAATTCACAGAGACATAAAAAAAGAATATTGAAAAAAGGAAAAAGTATTTCTCTGAGACTGTGAGAGAGAAAATTAATCTGATGGTCAGATTTTTAATAAAGCTGAAGGCTTGAGCAGGTTTGTGCTGAGCTGTTTGAACTGTTGTCTCAGTGCAGTCTCATGATGTTTTTATGGGTTTCCTCCTGTGACCCAATAAAGGATCTGACTCCACTCTAATTGGACCTCTGTAATTAGCCATCTGAGGTACCTTTGTATTTCTCGTCCTCTCCGATTGCCTGCAAGCGCTTGATGGGTTGGAAAACTCCCTGCGACTCAGAACACAGAACCACTGATTGGGCCCCCTGCTTTTTCTCTCCAAATTTGCAGAATCAGCTGGCTGTTGGCGGCTTAAACTGAAAGGGCAAACATGGATTTCAGAGAAGTGAGTGAATTTCGCTCAGCAGCTTTGAGCCATACTGCTGTTGGGTTTTCAGACAGCTTGTTGTTTCTTTGAACACTGTAGGGGTTTCCGCCTGCAGAATAAACACCCTCTTGTTTAAGACTTGTTTCATTTGGCAGCAAATTAAATGTGCTCATTCTGCTGCTCTTTGTGGAATTAGTCTACATTAACACCAATGTTTAGTTTCTTCCTGAAAAGCAATCATTTCTCTCTAACTGGATCTAAGTTACCACATTTAGTCTGATTAGCATCATAAAACTGTTTCTGTTGCTGCTTGTTTGCATTTCTCAGAAATCTGAGAGAAAAAGAAACAGAGAGGAAAAAAAACTTGAAGTCAACTGCTGAAGGAAAGGGGGAAAATTGTGGCTTCTAAAATTGGGCTGAATATCTTGACCACATATAGTCACACCCAGCCCTGTCTCCCTGTAAGTAAACAGACTGTTTCTAGGGGCCACAAAAATTACTCAGTCTGATGTTGGTCCTCATCACCGTGTTTAGTGTTTTCCTAAAATTCTTTAACTGCATCAGGGTTAGCAGAAAAACAGCAAGTTCATTGTAACATACAAAAAAATAAATAAATAAAATGTGAACTTTATAGGATTTATCTGAATGGCTACTTTTCCAGTCAAATAATCATGGTTCATAGCATTTTGTTATTAGCAAAATTGATTAGACTATATTTAAAAATGTCAGAAAAACAAAAATGTTGAAGCAAGATCACAGGGAACAAATTTTCTTCAGGTTTACCTAAACTCAATGTGTGTTAGCTTTGGTTCCTTTTGACATTTCATAACAGTTACAGAGTCAAAAAATATGAAACTACTGATCATAATGCAAATATTGGACACAATTACACTACTAAAACATTTCCCATATTTAAATCTTTTCACCAAAATAGGCTGTTGGTTTTTCCTTACCAGAGGTGTGTGGACAGACTCAAAACTGTGAACAAACACACTAACTGCAAAACACATTCAAGCAAAATTCACTATATCCAATGCGAGGTCATTTTGCCGTTTGACTGCTTGAAGACAAAATGTTGGCATTACAAGCTCTCATGTAATGCCATTGTAGGAGAAGTGTGAATGCCTTAACGGCTGGTTTAATTCAGCATAGGCGGATTAAATTAGAGTCCCTCTTCTATCTCCACTGAGATCAGCAGCTTTAAAGAAAGGATCCTCTCTGTCACTGAAGTGTGCTGATGGGGAGAGGGCCGTGGTAGAGGCAGGGAGCCCTGTGGGCGTGAAGCTACCGTGGCAGCTCTTAATGCAGCTGTCACGCGTCCTGGTCCAACCATGCGCTCTTCCCCTGCTGCTCCGTCACCTCCGAGATTATACGGCTTTTAAATGAGCCTCAGCCGTCGGGAATGGCATCCGCGAAACGCTTGTCGCCTCTGCAACGTGAGCCATGATTTGAAGTGCTATTAATCTCTGCGGGGAGATTCAGCCGATTTGTCCCCATCAACAAATGAAGCCGTAAAACTTCTTTTCCTCTTGCACATGTCTCTCCTCTGACGATAGCATCCGGCCATCAACTGGACCGGAACGCTGCTTAGCAAACCGTGTGATCGGAGGGAGGATGCATATAGACCCTCTGAGAGCAGAGCAGACAGAGACACAAACGTTTAGGTTTATGTTCAATGTCCGAGACTTGAGTTACACTGACAGTAAAACAGGCTCAGAGAGATTCACTATGTGAATTAAAATCATGCCAGAGACAAACGTTTCTGATGCAGGAAATGAGCATCTGCGAGGGAATGAAACAGATTGGTTGATCAAATACTTCCACTGCACTTTCATTGATCTTATGTCTGCCACAAACAAATGGGCTTTAAATGGTCATTATTTTGTGAAACAAAAGGACCTTTATATTTTTAAATCAATCAATCTTTATAGTTCTCTGCATTAATAAAAGATACGAAAAAAAAAGCTGGGTTACAACCCGTTGCTCTTAAAAGCAATCCTCTGATTCCGAGTGTCTGCTCTTGGGAACCGCTGGGACCCTGAGGAGTTTCTCATTTGGCCTACTGCTTTGTTTTCTGTCTTCTTTGGTATGCTTTCATGGTGTCCATTAGGCAGCTGGCCAGCCACAGCAGTGCTTGTTGATGCTGAGAATAAGATTAAAAAAACAACATGGAGTCCTGCGGGGAAGCCTGCAAGAGGAAAAGTTTTAATAGAAAAGAGGAGGGGGAACTGTTCGGGTTTGCTGCTCTAACTGGTCTCGCAGGCCTCCACCCCACAGACCTTCTTCTTCTCCTCCAGCCACCAGGATATCATGGAAAGTTCAGCTGGTGGAGCAGTTTCTAAAAGAGAAGCCTTGCAGCGCCTGCTGCATTTGGTATTTGTTGCCATTGGGGAGGAGGCTTATGTTCTACATCATCTGTTGTTTCGGCTCAGACAAGAATTTTCTGTTTTCTTTTTCCTCTTTTGGATTCAAATTCCCATGCTGCTTCTTGTTCTCACATGGGCTGTCTTAAAAAAAAAAAAAAAAAAAAAAAAAACCTGTGGTGGAAAAAATAAATAGAAAATTAAAACTTTAGACAGAGAAGGACAAATATATCCCTTTGTACAGCTGATGGTTTTACTGAGTTATCGTTTAGCAAAATGAAACATGAACATTAAATCAAATTACTGAATAAAAAAAAGTTATTTCTTTGAGTTATCATGTGTTGTCAACCGTGATGAGAATTTTGCCCCTGTCCTTTGGAAGTTTCTGCAAATTCATTTTAGATTTCTTAATTTGTTTGTTTTTAAGTGCAATTTCCCTTAAAACAATATATTGACTGTTTGTAGAAACCTGCATTTGTGTAAATATCAGTGACGAATAAATAAAATAATGAGACACAACTGGTTTTGAACACAATGTTGCATGTTGTTGTAGTCCTCCACTCCTGGCTTGAGGTTGTTAAAAAAATGTAATCAAATCAGAAGGTTCTCCATAAACAGCTGGAAAAATAAAAAAAATAAAAAAACAGCAATCTAAAAACTACAGACCCCAAGGAGTCAAATTAATGGTCCAAAGTCAGGCATGTTGAGTTAATTGGGGATTTTAAATTGGCTGACCCTGAAAAGGACGAAAACAGCATATGAAACAGACTGATTAGCAGGCTGTTGTTATCTGAGGTCAAAGAAAGAAGCTGAGTGCATCTTCATGAAACTTTAATCAAATGCTGATAAGCAAGCATAACTCATGCTTGCGGGAGAGTCAACATGAAAACAAAACAAAACCCCCCAGTATTTTTTCAGGTCCGTCCTGGTTGTGGAGCTCTAAAGCAGCTCTACATCCTCAGCAGGGGAGTCCTCCAAACCTGTCTGCCTGTGTTTTATCGACTTGGAGAAGGTGTTCAACCGTGTCCTTTGTGGAGTACTCTGGGAGTATGGGGGTGCCAGGCCCTTGGATACAGAACCTGAGTCTACCAGACTTTCAGCTGACACCAGACCAGCGACCAGCACACTGTTTTCATGTGCAGTCTTTGAATTGTCTAATTACACTGACAGGACCTGTTTCTGTGGATGATCTGAGTCATTTGTGTGAACCTCAGATGTTCGCTTATCATCACTGAGAAGTTGTTAGAGTGATTCTAGTCAGCAGTGATAGATTTTTAGGGTACTGTGTTGTTTTTTTTGTATTTGCTGAACCATAATGGTCATAATAACAGAGAACAATGCATTGCAAAGTATCTATATCATGTGACCTTTTGGTCTGTGTTGGTTCTGCATCTGCAGTAATGCAACCTCCATGCTGATCTGTCATGGTAAAGAGAGAGTTGAGCCAAAAGGAGAAGCTCTAGATTTGATAGTCGTCTATGTTCCTACCCTCATCTATCATCAGGAAATTTGGGTAGTGAACCAAATTTCACTACTTGTATCTCCAGATACAAGGAGCTGAAATGAGAGTGTCTGGGGTCTCCTTTAGCGGTAGGATGAAAAGCTTGGTCATCCTGGTGAGGCTCAATTGGCTCCACATCGAGAGGAGCCAGTAAAGGAGGCTCTGGCAGCTGCTCAGAATGCCTAATGAATACCTTCATAGTGAGATGCACATCCTGGGAGGAGACCCAGAGAAAGGACATGCTGAAGGAACTGGGAACGCCTCGGGATTCCCTCAGAGAATATAGTCCAAGTGGCTGGGGACAGGGAAGTCTAGGTCAGTGTTTCCATCCCTGGTCCTCGAGCATGTTTTAGAGGTTTCCCTGATTAATGTGTCTGATTCAACTGATTGCAGTTCAGCAAATGCCTGTTAATTGGTCATCGATTGAAATCAGCTGAGCTGACTCAAGGAAATATCTAAAAGATGCAGGTCAGTATGTCTTGAGGACCAGGGTCTGGAAACACTGGTCTAGGTCTCTGTAAAAATTCTAAAGGAATTTTACAGAATTACTTTGGAAATCTGAACTTTCTGAAAACAAGACATAGAAGGATCTATTGGACTTCTCCATCAAAAAATGTCCTGTGTGAATGTCGTAGATTTGGACATAAATAAAAAAATATATATCTAAAAGGAAATCATAAAAAGTTGTGAACATTCTGTAACATTAAGGCAAAATGATGAACTTCTGCGTTCTCCGGCTGCCGCATTGCTGTCGTCTCTCCTGGCTCATCTGAGAGGAGTTAATTACAGTGAAAGTCGTGGAGGAAAGTCGCTAAAGCTGCAGCTCTTTCCTACTTATCTGCGAGGTGTGAACAGGTATTTACTCCAGCTGGGAGAGACTCCACCAGAAACGTTACCTTGCTAACGCCCGATTAGCGGCGGGGCTCTGTCAGCATGTCTTCAGATCCGTCACTTGTGTTAATGTGGGGAGACGGCCTGAAACTGTCCTGGTTCTCTGATCAAACAGAGGCCCTATGGTTCATGCACTGCAGCAGCTGCCTGCTGAGCGTTTGGATCAGAGACTTCGGTTTTAAATAATTCAAATATCACCATATCATAAAGGAAATGTTTGTAAAAAGCCAATAGCACAATGTCTTTTAACTTCTGTTGTCGGTTGTTTCATGTCACACATAAAAGAGCGTTGAAAGGCAATGTTTTTTCATTTGATTACATTTTTTATAATGTGTGAATATATGATTAACATTTTTGACTAATTTCAAAATTATAAACAAATCTCCTACATTCATTCCCTGTTATTTTTTTGACGGCAAAAGGCCCGCCAAAGATCTGTAGCCTTTTTCATGTGCATTTGAAATGTTGCTTTTCCATCTTGCAGAAAAATGCATGCATGTCCTTCAAAAAGATGTGGTCATAAAGGCAACATATGCAACTTTAAAATCTCTTCTTTTACAGTAACAATGATATCAGAGAAGGGGTAATGAGTTTAATCAAGGCCACTATTCTTCAAGTACAGAACATTAAATACACACAAAACATGATACAGTTTGTCACATAAAATGAGAGTAGAAGAGAAAAGAAATAAAGTAACAAAAACGAGGAAGTTTAAACAAATAAAAATGATCAGCAATTAGAAATTTAGGCCCAAGACATTCAGTCTTGATGATTATTTCAAATGATAACTCTTTAGTAAATAGGAGACAAATGGATTCATTTAGAAATATTGTTTTTTTTCCTCAATTTTTACAGAGGCCACCATTGTAGTATTGCAATTTAAAATTAAAAGTATGCAACATCCTTACTATCTTCTTTTTGATAGAAAATCTCCTATTCTGGCAAAATCTGAGTTTATGATGACAATTAGTTGTTTGCTTGCCCTTTGGTTTTTTGCTCCATGGACTCTTGTTGACTTCAAATTTCTAATCTTGGTTTCCAGAGATCAAAAACGTGTAATTTGGAAGAAATGTTAATCCACTCAGGTTTGGATCATGTTACTCAGAAAATGACCTTGAGGGAAGAGAAACATTTACTGACTGCAAAATGTCATGTTCAACATAGTCAAACAACATCTTAAAAAGTCTGTTCCTTATGTTCCTGCTTTTATTTAAACTCTTCACATAAGAGAATGTAAACAATGACAATTTTTATCTGTAAATTTGATTTTAGATTAAACACTTTTAGGGTCTGACTCATAAAAGTTTGTAAAACTCTCCATGAAGCTTGTACTGATGAAAGCCCATTTGGATAATGCTGCTCTTTGTCTGCCAAGTGTCACCTTTAAAAAGGAGCATTCAGTGAAATTTGAAGGCAGTGGAAGTAGGAAAGGAGGTCAAATTTATTTTTTTCCCCCTCAGTGATATCATCATTCGCCTATGAATGCTTCTGGAGAAGACTGACGAGAGAAACTCAAGTCTTTTTAAAGAATTAAATGACATGCAGACCAAGGCGGCACGGCCGCTCTTAATTCTCACTTTATCTGGCAGGATTCAAGGTTTGAATATTCGTGCTGTGGTGGCCTCGTGGTGTGTTTCTCTCTGCATGTTCTCCTGCTGTAAGTCGCTGCTGTGGTCTTTGTGGAGGATTTTGTTAAATTATAAAGCAACTGATAATGCCTCTCTGAATATCTGCAGCTTTAGGAAGTTAAAGAAGTTCAAAAAAGATGAAGAGTAGAGGAAGGAGGGAGGATGGAGGCATAAAGCTGACTTTGAAGAGCAGCTGCAAGATTCGGTTAATCCACTCTGAAGATTTGGTAGCACAAAGAAGGAAGAAGAGGACGAATCCAGGATGACTTTAAACCTTTTCTATGATTCCACTTCCCTCTTCTTACATTTTATGTGTTTTTAATGTTTCTTTCCTTTATATTATCTCCATGTCTTTTTATCTAAGTAATTATTAGAAGTTGTGACACATTCAAGTCAGTATATCACTACTTTAATCAGTCATAAAGTCTTTACTAAGCTCTGACTTGTGAAGGGTAAAATAATTGGAATGGATCTGTTGCAAGTTTAAAAATTGCTTTAGAAAAATGTGAAAGTTTTAACTAAAATAAAATAGATTATGACAAATATACAAACTACCACAAGCAGACATTAGATCTCATTAGAGACATGTAAGACAATTCCAGGGAAGAAACAGTTTAATCTTGGAAAACAAAACAAACAAAAAAAACATAGTTGCCAAAAAGACACAATAACGCCACTAAGGTAAAAAAAAAAAACAGTACAGAAAAAAGATTAATAAAATAAGATGCAACCAAGATGAATGATAAAGGTCAGAACAATAACACTTTTGATTATAAAAAAGTAAAACAAAATGCAAAACTGTTCAATCTTCACAGAATACAAAAATGATCACAGACATGCGAAAAACAGCCATTTTTAATATAAATATATCACAGGAATACTTGTTTTGCATTAATTTATATACTTTTGAGAGTCTGAATCATTCTTTTTATATTGTTGTTGTAGATTTTTAGTACTGTCCAGCGTGTTTGAGTCTTTAAAAGTGCTTTATAAATTATTATTATTAGAAACAAACTTCTTGGGGAGATAATTTGAAATCCCTCCAAGAGTAAGAATAATTTTGTATTTTTCTGTAAGAAACAGATAATTGCCCCAAAAAAGACTTATGAAAATATAAAACATAAAATTACCAAAAGAAGTACAGAGTAGGTTTTTCTAATCTTGCTCTTCTGAGACCAAAAATAATAATTGATTTATAGCTCTTAGAGAACAGTTGTCCTTCTTTTTCTTCAGACAATAACGTTTTAATGTTGTCTTATGTAATCAGTTTTATTTACAGTGAGAAGTGCAGTGGAAATATGAACATTTTTACAAAATAATTTATTACTGAGCAAACCTGGAATGTTATTTTTTCTTCTCTCAGCACAAAACAGCTAACGACCTAAAAAAATGTCTGATTTTCAATTCAACAAACAGCTGCAAAAACCTCAATGTTTGTCCAGATCTGCTCTTTACAGTCTCTGGATTCTTGTCAATGTTGTTAATGCTATTTTCGGAAATTTTCCGACCGGACCCCACTGCTATCTCCCTCTTCCTCCTGCTACAGATACAAATTACATCCATTGAATTATAAAAATATCCATGTTTCTTTCAGACAGTGTTCCTCTTTTTTCTTGCCCCCAACACAATTAAAATGATGACTTTGAAATAGAAACCAGAGACGTACTTTCTTCCTTTTCAATTCTCTTTCTTTTTTTGTGTCCACGTCTGATGTCACGGCTTCATTTTCGTCGGGTTTTACTTCCGTTCGTCCATTTGCAGCAGAAAAATTGCCTTTGTGAGTCTGAAATATGAGTCGCATAATCACTATAAGGAAGGAAGGAGGCCACAGAGTTCACAGCTTCTTAATTAGTTTGCAGTATATGTGTAATTATTCCTGCATTTTTAAATTCACTTAGGGCACCGCTCGCCTTTTTCCTTTCTTAATTTTTAAGTATCTTGTTCAAGGATGTCCTGCAGTTACGAATCAATCCCGCATTAGGATCCATGTAATTACACAATTTTTTTTCCCCTCACTCCACTGAGGAATGAACGGACATATGGATTTAAAACCAGACGCCATTTTTAGATCTTCACACTTCTCATCCTCTTCATCAGTTTAAGAAGGAGCTGACAGTTACGGTCGAGCTGCCGAGCTCAACGTTTGTCTCTTTGCAACACTTTCATATGGAGTAAAATAAAAGCTGACAGCGATGAGACAGAGACGTGTCTTCAAGAACTGCATAGCGGGAATTTATTCAGATCTAAAAACTTTACGTCTTAAGTGGCGTCAAACTCTGCAGCAGAAAATGCAGTACTCTTATACTGCTTTCAATCTGGAAACTCAGTCTTCAAGCAGGGTGTGAGTTACATTCAGCAGGAGATGACCAGTCGTCTGGCCAAGATTTTTAATAAACTGTTCTCCTGAAATACTTAGATTTTCATGCCTGTTTTTAAAACCATGCCTTTGCATTACCAAATGTTCCCCTTTTATCATTTATGATTAAATCCCAGTGATATGAGGGACTGGTGAACTAGTTTTTCTCACACTTTCTTCTCTTCCTACTCTTCCTTTTGTCCCTCTTTCTCTCTGTTTCTCCTTATTTTCATCACCACTGTCCATCATTTCACCTCATTATCCTCCCATATCATTTCCCTTTTCAGCCACGACTCAACTTTTCCTTTGTTTCGTTTTCTTTTTCTTTTCCTTTTTCAGGTCACTCATCCATTCCTGCCCACTCCTTTTGCATCATTCGCCTTCTCCTCCTTTTTTTCTCTCAGTACATCTGATGAAATTGTGTTACCCTTTTTGGGGGGATTTCTCAGTGTTCATTAATAAACTACTAAGAGGAACAGCAGCTGTCTGGTCCAACAAGGTTTCACACCAACACCAAAACATAAACAACTGGTATTTTCAAATCGTGACACAGAAACACACAAAAACCAGCTTTAAGAAAGACATTGTAAGAAAATGTACTTTTGTTTTATTTTATTATTTTATTGTTTCAATCTTATATTGGAGGTTTTAGAGGAGTTTTGCGTCTGATGTTCAGTCTGGATGAATATGAGTCAGATCCAAATAATTAAATCTCCCATGTTGCTCATAGCTGCTGAAACTGAAGAAGTTAATAATCTCTTTTAGGGTCTTCCTTCTAGAATCTGCACAAAATTTAAGATGCTTCACAGATTCTGTCAGATTGTAAAAGCTGCAGCAAATTTTTCACTGAAAGTTTATGAGCTGATTTAACATATTTCTGTCAAAAATTATAACTAATGAGCAAAATATGAAGTGAGTTTTAATTTTTTAAAAGGCTAGTTTTACTTTTAAATGAGCAGAACAAAACCATCTTGTCTCCATCAGCTTTATATGGAGTGCTGTCATCTTTTAAATGTTTTTTGTCTCTTTTTTTTTTAAACTTGAAGGTTTCTTGGCTTGTAGCTCACAATATAAATTTTTTTTAATGTCCAAAGGCCAAAGAAAGAAACCAAGAAAGACCAAGAATTTAAAAAGATTGAGAGAGAAAAAAAGCAAAGGTAACTGAAAAAGCAAGTGAAATTTGCAGAAGAATAGTGACATTGGATACTGAACATCACATTCATGCCTCGAAGCTTGGTGCTCCAAATACATAAGTATTAATGGTGAAGTGTCCTGCTTAAATTTGTATTCATAGTATTAACATTTGTATGCTGATTTATCCAGTAAGGAGGAGGAAGCCACACTTAGAGACATATCCACAGATTAAAAAAAAAAAGAAAAGTAAACGTTCAACTTTTGATCCGTCACTCAAACTCTCTGAGTCCTCTTGCCGTTAGTTTACTCAAAACAACACGTTGTTTGGAGCTATTAAAGACACTTTGGCTAGTGTCTAGAGAGTTGAGATATAGTCATAAATATTATTTTAATCTTGGGTTGGTGTTTAAAAAACATTTTGAAAGATACCACAAATTGTAGCCAGAATTTATGGGTCTGCTAATTCTAATGTTGAATCCAGATCTGCTGAATCTTTCCATCTTTTTTTCTATAATCTACAGTTGTTCATTAAAACATTTACATCACTAATTTTGTATGATGATGTAGTTCAACATTTTAAAGTGTCAGATCAATTTGTTTTTGTCCTATAGAGGTGTTTCTATTTGCATGCATCTAGTATAATCTCTACTGACTTCCATGGTGAAATAAAATGGATGATGCAGACAAAACAGCTGTCAAAAAAACTGAACAGCTCTGTGAATTTACTCTTCTGTGTAGAATCACTACTTCCTGGATTGAGGAATGGTTTGTGAAGTTGGTGAAGTGGACTTTTTGCAAGGATGCTTTCGAGTCAAGTCTTTAAGAAGGAAACTATATTTTGTTGAAATATTGGATCTCACATGTGGCTTGGGAATGCCTCAGCATCTTCCCAGATCAGATGGCAGAGGTAAGTGAGGAGAGGGAGGCCTGGCGAACTCTGTGCAATTGTTTCCTCTGTTGTCAGATGAATAGCAGACGATGGATGAATGGATAAAGCTATAAGGTGAAGAAATTGCTTCCAATAAATTTGTAGGGTGGAAAATCGAATCAGCAGTACTCTGCACATATAAGAAATGAAAAAACAAGAAGTCTGGTGTAATTTTGGGGCAACATGGAGCTAAGCTGCACAGAGCGATGGGACATCGCTAAACCTTCAATAATTACTTGGCTGCTTTTGGTGGGGTTTTTTTTGGAAAAGTTAAACTTTTCAGCAGACTTACTGTAAAGAAGCACAAAATGCACGTGTGTCAGCATCTTTCATCACAAAAGTAGCTGTGAGAGCTTTTCTCTGACATGTTTTCACTGAATTAAATGTTGTAATGTGAAACTGGAGAATGATTGCTCTGTTTGAGCTTTCTCTTTTCCAGCGACTTAAAGAAAAAAAAAGTACCTAAACCTTTTTTTTTGTGTCCTGATGGTAATGATGCTTCTAGTCAAGTGCTGACAGAGAGTGATGTGCTTTTGTTTGTGCTGCATTCACATTAATCTGTGTTGCTTTTGACGAGCGATTGCTCTTCGTCTGGGGACGTCTCTGCTGTCCGTCCGTCCTCTTAAACTGAAACATGTCCCAGAACTCCCTGTGCGTTTAGCTGCCATGTGTCCCTTAGAAATCAATTTGCTTTCCAGTTAGAAGTTTATTATTTTTTTCCCCCTTTAAAAGTCAAACTGACACGGTGGATGAAAGACTGTCATTGCTCTTGTTTTGTCAGCTTTCTGTAAGACTGCAAAGTCATCAACTTTTCTATAACAACTTCACAGCAGCACATTGAGTGTCATGTTGGGTTTTGAGCAGAATTCTTAAAAGCTTTTGATTTTGATTTTTTATTTTATCTAAACATGGACCTAGCTTTGTCCTGTCAAAAAGGCAACGATGGAGGGAGAAGGAGGCCTGCCTGAGCTTTGACTAGACGGGAACATCAAAATATCCACCTTCTGAGAAGAGGAGATGCATATGTAAAACTATACAGAATGAAAACTTTCAAAACTTTGACAACTTTTAGATGGGCTGCAGTTTAGTGAGCAACAATCTGTGGGTTTGCTGTAGCATCTGCCAATCCTGCTCCAAAGAAATCCCAGTGGTGATTCAGCAGTGTCTTCAGTTTTAAACCGGAAGTTGCAAAACAGAGCCAGCTATATTTTCCAGCAGTGATAAAACCAAAGTGGCAACCACTTTGCCACATGGCTGTCTGGTTTTTCCACATATAAGCTCACCGTAAAAGCAATGACTAAACCATGTGGCCTTTGCGTTTTGCTTGACTTAAATCATTAAAATGATCTGCTTCAAAGAAGCAGACCCCTCCTGGGGACCAAATTATTATCTGGTTCTCTTTAAGTTGTAATCTATTGCATCAAAATACTTTACTGAGTTTTGTGGGAACCATAAAAACTGTTCCTAATACATAAAGCAATCAGTTTCTGTCACTGAATGCTTCAAGAGCAAATGAATTGTTCAACAATGACCATCGTTTTCTTTGGATGAAAAGGGGAGAAGCTGAATGTCTGTGAGAATCATCCCTGTTGAGAAGTTTCTTGAAAAAAGTCAAGTAATGTTGCATTGCAGTTCAGGTGGGAGAGAGTTCCTGATAGTGTGGGCTGTGATGCCGAAGACTGAAATGAGGGACCAAGACTGTCTGTCTGAAACATAGGTGTGAAACGTCTGGCTCTTGTCATACAGCTTGTTCGTGTTTTCCATGGTCCAGCACACCTGAATCAACAGGTTGCATTACCAAATTACCATTAGCATTCAGTCAAGTTCAACAGAGTCCGATTAATAACCTAGTTGTGTGCTTCAGGTCTGTTCAAGCAAAGACAAATCTAATAGTTTTTTATTAGATGAGTTTTGGACGCACTGAATCCTCCCCAGTGCTGCCTTATACATTTCAGTCTAGCTTGGATCAAACAGTCAAACTTTTTTTCTTAATAAAAGAACAACTTCTTTTTCATGTTTTTAAGGTAATGAAAGTTTGCACATCCAACTAGCTATATTTTACCAAACTCAAGCCTCCGTCTGAGGTATAAATAAAATGACACCATCAGAGTCACTCGAGTAATGATTTCCAATGTAGCACCTCATACTTCACCTCATATTCACACATACTGGTAGCTGAAAGATGCCAATTAAAATGTGCACCTTTCAAATTTGATCACTTCAAATTAATTAACTGTGATGTTTATATGTGTACAGGCAAACTATATTTAAATAAAAGAAACACAAACACACAGGAGTCAGACTGATTTAAGAAGGAGTTTAAACTTTTCATTCTCATACCCAGTTTGTCTTGAGGTTTATGTGTAAATAAATCTAATCACTTTAATTGCATAACCAATAAACATAAGTGAGTGCACAACCAAAGATAAAGATAAACTCATTTTAAAATAGCATTGGAAATTCACCAAACCATTGTGAGAAGTTCAAATAGAATCAATTAATGGTTTATTAATTGATTGTTTAATAAGGCATTAATTAATAGACAGTTCCTGTCTGATTACTGTCAATAAAAACCACCAAGGCCACCATAAAATATTTTTGGAGACCCTGGAATATCTTAAAGTTTTGTCTGTTTTTCAACCTGTTATCAGTTCCACTGCAATATAATGTTTTTTTTGTTTTGTTTTTTTTCGCTTGTTTGTTGTTTCATTTTCCTTCTAGTCATGTAAAGCAATTTGAAAATGTTGCCAAAAATGTGCTACACAAATAAGATTGCCCTGTTTTGCCTTACTTGTCTGAACCACCTCTGCTGAGATACAATTTGGCAAAGCTGTTATTCTACTCCATGCTCCCCTGACAGATGGAGCTCCTCACCTTATTTCTAAGGCAGAACAGGCTCATTGCAGCTTGTTGCCTAATTTTTAAAGTAAAATTATTCCCAAAATTGATCCATTAAAGATACAGTATGTACCCACCAAATGTGAATTTGAGCACAAAAACAAAACTAGATAGTCTTTGGCTCCCGGATTTGGATGTCTTGATAAATTAAAGATGTAGGAACTTATGAGTATTTAGCAAGCCATGCTGCAGGTGTAATAAACATTTGTAATAAAAGTGATTTAAATGAAAGTTCATTTGTTAAAGCTGTCCTGGCTGCAGGGTTTGTGGTTTGTTCCATTTCCTTACAATTTAACCAAATCTTTATTTGGCCCACGGTGGCACATTTTTTAATACATATGTAGAAATTATAATTAAAGTATGGAGACAGATAGTGCTGTTCCACAGTGAAGAATTAGGAGACAGAGCAAACCTGTTTCCTCATTCGACCATTTGTAGTTTTCTCCTTGCTTTTATCTGAAATGTAAATGTTCCCTCGGTGTTTTCAGCATGCAGCGAATGATGGAGTCTGATCCGCAGCAGCAGATGAGAGAGACGATGCCTTGCTGCGAGATGCGTGTTTTATCCAATCCCGTCATCACCTCCAACAACAAATAAGACCTGAGCCTTGGCCACATCAGCAGCGACAGCAACAGCAGCAACCAAATCTCATTAGGTTAGAGACGGCAGAAGCAGCAATTGTTTTTTTTTTATGTCGTCTCCCTATCTCCCCACAATCCTCTTCAACACTCAGACTTCTCATTTTTCCTTTCAATGCAATGTCAGAGCATTGAAATAAAAGCTGGTAGAGGCTCTGTCTCCTGCGCAGCCTCTGGCTGTGAGACCCAACATTCTCATAAAATCATTACTTTTATTAACGGTCAGATGGCTTTTTAATAGAATCTCTTTATTATGTCGTTTCTCATTTTCGGCCTCTCAGTGAAATTTCATCCTCCTGTTCTGTTGACGTTGTTCTTCCCTTGTTTCATATTTTCTGATGTTTTTTTGCACAGTGGCATCAGTGCAGGGTTGATGCCACTGTGAGATTTTTTTTCTTTAAAAAGGAGCAAGCAGGTTATTGGTTTCTGTTTGTTTCTGATTATTTGTTTATAAGTGAGCATTCAGCAAAATTTTTCTGTTTTCAGTGTGAAACTCAAGAAAAAAATTCATTTTTTCCCCCTTCTTTCACCTGGTTAATTTCACAGTCACAAGCAAACCTGGAACACACTGATACATTTCCACAGCTCTTAGACCCAGTTTGAAGAGAAAACGCCCAATCTTCATGAAGCAGCAGGTGATGTGGGTTTATTTGATTTGTGCTGCAGGGCTCCCTCAAGCAATAAGACGAGATGAGTACTTACACCCATTATGTATCTGAGCAGAAGGGATCACAGGTACGCTCGGAGGACGAAAACGTAAGAGGAGATTTAATCTCCAGAGAACAAGATGGAATAAGAAACATGACAGACTGGAGCATGCTCAGATTTTGGTTTTTAATAAATACATTGTGACTGTAGAGTCAAGGTCAAACGTTTTTGCAGTGTCAGGTTTAGGGTTTCCAACATTTTAGTGGCAGAACCTTATTGCACCAGGGGGCAATTAGATTTGCAGCATAGCCACAAACACAGGCACTTGTTACAGAACATCGACAGGCAACATTTTAGACAGCAGCAGACAACATGAGGAATGCTTCAGCAACATATTAACCATCAGCTGAACATATTTTATCAGTTGTAAAACCCCCACAATCAATGGAACAAATAGACTCAATATTTTCTTCTTCTTTTTGATGACTTGTTTAATCTCCTCTGACATGCAGGAACTTATGGCCAGAATCCTGACTGGTGGTGACCAGTGGTTTGTGTTATTAATATTACATTTAGAGATCTAACTATTGGGTACTCTGGTAGATCTGCTATTGCCCTGAGATATCTGTATGCAATCACTTAATGGTGTCAGTGCATATGCATTTAAACACTTAAAAATCAATTTTTAAAGGTTATATTGATAAAATTAGTAAAGTCCCAAATGCCAAATTTAACCAAAATATGACAATAATGGAACCTGATTGGCTTTTGATATAAAGCCTTTAAAGCCCGATTATAGAGACTTGCTAAAGGTTTGATAAGTTTGACTCATCTGAGACCAGACAGAAGCTCCATAGGAAAAATGTGAGAGGTTCAAAGACATCTCTGCACAGTGAAGTGTTAAACAATTTCTAATAATTTTAAAACAGTTTGTTTTAAAATTTTAGTTTAGACTCTAAAATGTTCTTCTTCTCTTCCACATTTATTTTTTCTGCAAATTTAACTGTTAAAAAAATCCAATGTTGAATCGGGACTATTTCAAGGTGGACCCATTATTCGCAAAGCTGGCATCTTGATAAATTACATCTTTCCATGCCTGCACCTCATTCTGTGCAGGAGAGAGGATGACACAGCTGAATGTTAAGCCTCAAGGCCAGCACAGATATAAAAAAAGTTTAAATATTAAGTCCCCTCTCCTCATTTGGTTCTTGATTAACAAACGATGGTCGGTATTAATCCTGGTCAGAAACAGCGGCAGCTCTAATTGCAGCTGGCCTGATTATATGTGGCTGCAGCTCGGCGATCGGAGAGGACAGAGACAGAGTGACTGTTAGCTGAACTGGCAGGTGGTAAAACAGCAATTATAGAACTAAACTGTGTTGCCTCTCAGAAAGCGTGTCTTATTTGTTACGAGTGAAGTGATGAAAGAGGAAAATAATTGGATTTTTCTCCGTCTGTCGTTGTCATCCTCCAAGTCCTAAATGTTTGAGGAAAAAGGATCTTTGAACAAAGTTTATTTCATTCTAACCTTTGATTAATGGTTTCCCTCTCGAGGCCACGCTGCAAAAGAAGCAAATTATTCTCAAGATCAAGCTTTTAGCCGTCTCATTATCTGTTTGCTATCTCTCCACAGCTTTCCTTGCACTCTCCCACAGACCAAATGATGTGTCTGTCCTCTGAAAGTGGACGTGCTTGTGTCTCTTTAATGCTCATTTTCAGTCTGTTGTGTGTTTTATCCCCCACCATCCCTTTCTTTTGACAAACAACAAAGCATTTTTTTTAGAACGCCAATTAGAAGCAGTGACCGACCCTGCTGACATTTTGCTGACCTGCTGTCAGAACCCGTGGACGGGTTTGATGTGCTTAGATCCAGTCATTAAAACGAAATCAGCTGGCAAAAAGTGGTTGCTGGGGACCATATGAGCCAGGAAACACCAGCTGGAAGAGTTCTGAGACGGTGGAATTAAAAACCGTCTATCAGAGGTTTTGGTTTTCAAGATAAATGTTACTCTTCAAAAGAAGGTTCAACAAGAAGCAATTCCATCTAGTCTCACAGATTTTTTTTTATCATGACATGAAGGTGGTACTGGAAGGATTTAAAGATGCTTCTTGACAGAATTGTTATTGATTGACAAATTCTCCTTCTGAAAGTGGTGAACAACGATGACAACATCCAGTAGCACTTGATAAGTAATATAGAATTCATACCCAATCAGGTTCTTGCATTTAGAGCTGGCCGTTGTGGATGAAAATATATTTTCTCTGTTTAAATGATTCACCAATTACCATTTAGTTGTTTGTTTTTTTGCAGAGATTGCCAGTTAGTTATTTAAAAAAAGTTATTGTATTCTAAAGCCCATCTACTGCTATTAGCTTAGCATGCTTCACAGGGTATTTTATTCACCTCACTGGATAAAAGACCAAATAAATCTTCATTTACTTCATAAACACGAATTTGAGATGGAGACTTTGCTGTGGCTGTTCCTATTTTGAGGGTTCATTGTTTTACGTATAAATGTCTGAGTTTTAACTTCTCAAATGTAGCATCATCACGTTTTGGTAAATTTTGCTCTCCTTGTGGTCACTATTTACTTTAGACATTTTTTAAATATTTCTTGTCTTTTCTGATGTGAAAACAATGCTTACCATGAGCTAAAAGCCTAACCACAACTGAAAACAAAGAATGTCTCTTCTTCAAAATTGGCTACTTTTGTCATTAGAAACTTATCCTAGTGCTTGAGTTGAGGTTGAGTTTTTCTTGCTGGTTAGTCAGATCAGAGCAAAGGTGCAACCTCTTTGGAAGTTTGCTGCAAAAACGGAGCAGAGCTGATTTCTGTTTATTATCAATCCCATCCTGATAATCCTGGGAATCTTTTTCACTATATTCTTTGGTGCAATTGCCTGTTTGAGCTTCACATTCTGAAATATCAGTGTCCTCCGGCGACTTCATTCTGCTGCTGCCGATACGAAGCAGTGTGTTCATCTCTGCCTGCTTTTTAATATTTAATCTGCAGCGATATGATGGGCCAGACCCGGCAGACACTGCCGAAACTGCATTAGGAAACTCTGGGATAAAGACATGAAGTTTTATTATTCTTATTTTTGCTCTGTGAGTTTCATCTTTTGAATTATTAACATCATTACTACCTGTGGCGAGTCTACTGTTAATAAATATTTACCTCACATACAGATGCTCATTAATTAATCACAACACTATGCTCACATTTATGGATTTAAATATTGAATAATTTATCATAAAGATTATCTTGACTGCCCATAGACTAATGTTTTAAATAAACTAATCAATATGATGGAGTCCTTGTGTAGTTTAGCAATATTTTTAACATTTTCCATGTGAATTTTCCATTCAGTTCCAATTTACCCCTGAATTAAATCCAGTTTTCTGTCCAACAGTTTTTTTTTTGTTGTTGTTTCAGTAATGAGTTCATAGCCATAACCTTCCGCCTCGGCAAACATTAGCTTTAAATCCGTCGACACAGCCACAGCATTTAGCTGCCGTTTGACCCAAGCCACGACCGCGGTAATTATTTTTCCTCCCTCGAAGCACATCGGAGGGAGCAGAGGCCTTGGAAAAGAAAACAACATCTGTGTCTCTCAAATATGGAGGCAAACACTGAGGGGGAGTTTCCTCACTAAAGGTCAGAGTCTCTTTATCTGCTCTGCAACGCTGGCTTTGGACGAAGAGGGAGTTTATTTTCTCAGAACCAGCAGACTTCTCTGCAAAGCAGCAGCAAAACTTTCTACATCTGCTGTAAACTTCTAGCACTCCCTGAGAGACAAAAAGCTTGGATCTACAGTACTGCTTGTTTCTATATTTATTTTTTCTCTGGTTCTATGAGTAGTATGGTACTAACTCATCTGAATGCAGGCAATTTGTTAAAACGAACAACAAAAAAAATGTCAATAGATAATTATCCAGAACTAAGTTAATGCACACCAATTTACCTTTGGTGCTTTTTTGTAAACACATTTCAAAATTTGACTATAAAAAAATCTCAAAAGTCAATTTTGCACAACATGTTCTTGACAGGAATGTCAGTAAAAATAACAACAACAAAAAACAGTTGAAATCATACAGATCAAACATACAAATCTCACATTTTAAATTGTTTTAGCATAAATTATTCTGTGATTCGCAAATTAGCATAATCAAATGACCTGTACACATCATCCTCCATGCCTGTTCTACAGTATAGAACAGGCATGGAGGCTTATTCTGAGATTTTCTTAAATTATTATGATTCACCATTTCCATATCCGACAAAAATCACCAGTTTGGAATAATAAAAAAAAGCTAATTTGCAGGGAAAACCTTTTCGCCTTCATGTAACAGGCAGCTTAACAAAATCAAGAAATGCCTGGAAGATGGGAGAGCATTTCCTTCCTGTGGCAAGCTCAGTCCCAGTCACTAGTTGACTTTCCTGTTCACCTCTAATTATCATCCATATTCTTTTACTTGGAACATTTCATTGTGCTGTGGAAGTTTCTGATTTTATTAAAACAACCTTTCCTGCAGACCTATTTCCCCCATTATCCTGATGAATGACCACTCTCTGCTGCTGACAGAGCACAAGTTGTGACCCTGCCGCATGTCTGCAACAGCAATGACACAATGCTTAGTCTCACTATGATTAAGTCTCATTATCCATTTTCTTTGTGCTCAACCTTTCAAACAGAATATGAATAAAACCCGAGTCCCACCACAATCTGAATCCCTCCAAACCCCCCTGCTCAGCCCAGGGCTGTTGCCACTTCATGCATCTCTAGTATGATTAAAACCCCCTGCAGTGTAGTGGCTGACTACTGCAAGAGCAGTGCGCCTCAGACTGAGATTAAAAAGCTGTTTGACTCGCAGGAGCCCCAGCTGCCACCCCAGGAGTGTTTTTAAGGTGAGAGGCTGTCTGCTAGGTTTTCAGCTCGCTGTTTATCGTCCTCTGGCTCGGTGAGAAGCCTGTCGAAGCGTCTCATCGCTCGCAGCAGAGCGGGACAGGTCTGTGCTTGAGGGTTTCTCTCAAAGTGAAAAACCAAGCGCATCTACTTCCACGGCTGGGAGCAGCGACAGAGGCTCAGAACGCACAAGCAAGCCGGAGTTCCTCCGTGGCATGCGTTTCCAGCATGACAGGGTGTCCGCACCTGAACACAGCCTCACATTATGCTTTAAAACAAGCAGGACTACTGTTGTGCTAAGCGAGCTGTTCAGATGCTAAGGTGCTATGACTGCAAAGACACACACACACACACACATATTTGACTACTTTCAAACCCAGTTGTTTTGGAGAAAAACTGATTTTTATCACAACCCTATGTAATAATGTCGTGAAAACACCATTTCATACCTGTGTTTTGCAATTTTTACCAATTTTTAAAATCAATTTAGTACTTCAGATCTTGTCAGTAAAATACTTAGCAACAAACTGTGGTGTTCATCTTATTTTGCTGAAAGTGTTTTAAATGAAGAAGTGCATTCCTGCTGTGTTTACTGGCTCTTTTAGTAAAAGTTTGGATTGCAAATGCACTGAGAAACAATCTTCTGACTGAAATCAGACAGTTTTAATTTAATAAACCCTAACAGGTTTTCTTTTTCTAATCAATGAATTTAAAGTGGTTCTGTTGGATTCATCAAATGATTACCTGAAGCTTTCTCTGGAGCGGTTTGTAACTGAGCGTGAAATGTCTGGGATGAAGATCAGTGCCTTCAAATCCAAGACCCAGAACAGGATAGAATGGCTTCTCCAGGTCGGGGAGGAGGTTCTGCCCCAAGTGGAGGAGTTTAAGTATCTTGGGGTGTTGTTCACAAATTAGGGAAAATGGAGCGTGAGATTGATAGACAGATTGATGAGTCTGGAGTGATGCAGACATGGTGAGTCATAGTGAAGATAGAACTGAGCCAAAGGCGAAGCTCTCGATTTACTGATCAACCTATTGATCGACATTTGGGTTTTGACCAAAAGAACGAGGTCATTGTCAGAAGCGTCTGAAATGACTTTCAACTGAACTCTCTTTGGGTGTCTGGGCTCTCCGTTAGAAATAGGGTGAGCAGCTCAGTCATCCACAGTAGCTGCTTTTCCACATCGAGATGAGCCGGTTAAGGTGACTTCTGGTTGGGATGTAGGAGACCCAGCCAGAGGAAGACCCAGGTCATGCTGGATGGACAATGTTTCTCGTCTGGCCTGGGATTGCCTTCGGGTTCCCCTGGGAAAGCTGCAAAGCTGTCTTGTTTTATCCTCTGCATCCATCCATCCAATCATGGAACATACTGGATTTGGAAACGAAAGCCTTTTGGACATTTCAGAGATAGGATAAGGTTAAATATTCTCTATGAGAGGGATTATTACATGTTATGTTTAATTAGCTTCTTGATAAGAATACAACAGGATGATTGAGGGAAAGGTGCATAATATGAGTCACAACAATATTTAATTTCCCTGTGGAGTTAATAAAGTATTCTGGAATTTAATTTAATTTCATCCAAAAATAGCGGTCAGTCAGAGATCTGAACCAAGGACCTTATTACATATTGGTTTACAAATTTTATTAAGAATTTCTTGTTTGACATAGAGTTAATTACATATATTTTAGCAATTGTTGGAAGCAATATCCTTTGTGAAGATCTTAGTTTTCTGTAGATATTTTTGTTATGAAATAGCCATAAGAAAGTTTTTGTTTTGTTAAATAAAGGTTTTAAAGTATCAGCTTTAACCTTTTATCCTCTTTTCAACACTTAATCTAAAACATAAAACGTTTTATCATCGGCTTCTGTATCCTTATGCGAAGCTCAGAACAAAATATGCCTTTTTGTGGTTCCAATTGTGTAGACAAAACTTAAAGGAAAGAGTTCTTCTTGTGGCTCATAAACTACAAGCTCACTTTAATAATTACAGTAATTGATGATTAGTGTTATTGTGTTGGGCACTGAAATCAGCTTTATTCCAGAAATCTATCAGTCTGAAGGGAAGCCGAACTTCAGTTGAGCATCCCATCTCAGACAGACAGATAGACACAAAGGAGAAATCAAAACAGTCAGTCTTTTATTTTGTTATCATGGAGAATTTTAGTTTGAAAGGCCCACTGAAACTCAGCATCTCAAGCACATTCTAAAATATTTTATGTCTTCCCTGCACAGATTTCACACAAGAGGCTGGATCTAAGTCTACTTGTTGCTCTGTCCAGAACTCGGCTGCAGTCCAAACTGTCATATTCTGCAGTGTGAGTGATGGTGTTTATGTTTTTTTTATCTTCTGCTTCCTCAGTGACAGACATGGGGCAGTGTGCATGTCCAACGCTGTGGTTTCTCTCACACCTGAATGTAATCTCCTCATGTGCTGTCTGGGTTTATAAGAAGTCGCGTGATGACCACTCCATGCCTGATGGTCATTCTTACTGGTAGAAAGGAAGTCATAGCTCTTAGTTTCCTTTGACCTGTCCCATGTGTTCTGTCTCTCTGCTTTTTCCTTGATTAATCCATGTGAACAGTTTACCCAAGCAATGTCAGAATCCTCAGGTTCAGAAGTGCTCAAAGGACCTCAATGCTGAATTTGCATCCTCTGCAAGTTCCAATGTTTCCCAGCTAACTCCAAGTTCTTCACAACTCTATACAAACTCTCAGCTCCAGGTCGTCATCACCTGTCAAAACAGCAGCACTTCCATATTGGATTAATATCTCACAAGCCTCCGGACCAACTAGTTCTGCACCGCCTGTTCTGTCATCTCTCCACTTGTATTCAATGTGCATTACTTCCCTTGTTTCTGCAACCAGTCCGATATCTCTCCCTCTCTTCCCCTCAGACAAACGGATCCTGTCAGAGTAAGAGATTATTTTCCTGATAAAATACCAAAGCCAATATCAGTGTGTGTTCTCTTACTGAGTTTTCAGGCATGAGTTTTCTCTCACAGCCTAAGTGATTGCAATATTAGCTGGTGATTCTGATACTAATCTTTGGTGTGAAGGCTAGGCGTTGCATGATTTCATATTTTATAAAGTCAAGGTCAACATAATAATAGTAGCATTAACTAGTTGACTTGTCGATTCTTTGCTCTGCATTGACACTTTGACGAGTCGCAATCCCGGGACAAAACAGATTTTTCCAAGCTGAAATATGAGAAACGAGGTGAGTGTTTCAGATAGTTTGATTTGTATAAAAATGTAAAATAACTTAGTTACTGATAGGAGCGTTTCATAGCGCTGTGGTTAGAGAGCGGGCACCTCAAGTTTGACTCCTGTTCTCAGTTTCTCTCCTTTATATCTTCCCCCCTCCTCATTTCCTCTTCCCCATCAAGTTACTGGGTAATCAGTGCCTAAACAATTAATAAAAAAAAGTCTATTGGACAATTGTTTTATTATGTTAATAAATTATGCAGCAATACATTTGGCTCTTGGGCTGCCCAGTGGTGCAGCTGGTAGAGCTGTTGCCTTGCAGCAAGAAGGTTCTGGGTTCGATTCCCGGCCCCGGTCTTTCTGCATGGAGTTTGCATGTTCTCGCTGGGCATGCGTGGGTTCTCTCCGGGTACTCTGGCTTCCTCCCACAGTCCAAAAACATGACTGTCAGGTTAATTGGCTTCTCTAAATTCTCCCTAGGTGTGAGTGTGTGTGTGCATGTTTGTTTGTCCTGTATGTCTCTGTGTTGCCCTGCGACAGACTGGCGACCTGTCCAGGGTGACCCCGCCTCTCGCCCGAAATGACAGCTGGAGATAGGCACCAGCAACCCTCCCGACCCCAGTAAGGGAAAAAGGGTGCAGGAAAATGGATGGATGGATGGACATTTGGCTCTTTTTCATCCATTCCACTGATCAGTGTCACCTGGCACCTTTTTGCTCTTATAACAGTCTGACAATATATGGAAAAATAACTCAAGCTGGATTCTGAGCATCTGACAGTGTCTATCCCTGCCATCATCTGAATGTTGGTTAATGTTGGTTCATCCCACAAAGTCAGAGAGCCGCTACTGTGAGTCCCCTGAGCTGCCTGTTGCATATTAAGGCAGAGCAGCAGCAGGGGGTGCACTTAATTTAACTGTAGTCAAAGGTCATTAGTTCATAATAAATTTAGTTTATGAAGTTGTGACATGCACAATTATGGTCAATGTAATAATTTGACCCCTATGCATGCAGCTAGCCAAGATGAGCACGCACCCGATCTTCAGTACCAGCCGGTGTTTGTAAAAAAGTCTAAATCAACATTGTTCAACTTTGCTTTCCTCAGTGACAGAGAACTGCTCTGCTCTTCTCTGCTCTGCTGAAGACACAGGCATGTTAATTCAGGATGATTACATTCATGTCTGGAATAAAATAATGGAATTTGGCTAATTGTAAGTATTCCCCAGGTAAATTACTATTACTAATATACTGTCCAAACTGGCCATAACACATTTCTCTGCGTTTTATACATTCAGTAACTGAAGGAAATTTTCACAGATTCATGTTTTACATTACTTTAAGCTGCTGGTTTAATGACATTCAAACTGTCAGAAGTGGAAATAAAATGTTTTATAAACAATTTGTTGGCACATTTTCCACCTGCAACAGCCCTGGTGAATTTTCAAATAAGTGAATGATTCCAATACAAAAATGTTGACTTCCCCTACCGGAGTCCTTCTTGCTTCTTTTTTTCCAATTATCTATTGTGCATTTCCAATCTAGCATATTTAAGATATGTACAATAAAATTACCTCTGTTTGATGTCACTGTCTTGTTTAAATTTATTTCATAAACCAAGTCTTCGGTGCTGCCAAGAGGTCAACTGACTTGATCTAAAGTAGATGTAGTTGATCCAAGCATTCAGCATCCTGAGGTCAGTTGAATCTGTATCAAATTAGACAGAGTGTTTGTGTATTATTGCATAAGCTTATGTAATGTTATCAATTGTCATCATTACTGGAAATGTAGAAAAGTGAAAAGCTAAACCAAGGTAAGTTATTTCAAACTGTGGCTATAAATGTTTTCACATATTTAGATGAAAGTAAAAAAAAATATAGAAATTGCCTCAACCCCTCTCCCCAACAATCTGAACAAACTGACAAAACACAAAAAATGCACTTCATGTCTGATGTCGACTTTTCATGATGTGCATATCTCTTACATTAAGAGATTTTTCCACATGTCAGATGTTTAGCAGAATTAGTAACAAAAGTACGTTTTAGTTTTTTTTCTTATTTCTGCAGCAGAAAGCCAGGCGAAAACTGCTCAGAAGTGAGACTTTTTGCAGCGCAGACTGCGCTGCCGACCCTGTGGGCTGGTTTATTGGTGAACACCCCCCTCACTCCATTCTTGCCTCCGCCACCTACCTCCTCCTCCTCCTGATTATTGAAACTGTCCTCTGGGTGAGAACGTAAAGCAATAACACACAAAAGCTAATGTGGTTAACCAACAAGCACATTGGCCTCCATACAAGAGAGAGGGCAAAATCTAATAGTCAGGTGGCAATATGTGTGCAGAATTACAGCATTAGTTTTCATCAGTGTCCCCCCAGCAGCTAGGTGGGGCTGCAAAACATGCCGGGTGAAATCTAATTGAGAAAAAATGCATTAACTGGGGGATTGTTTTCCCTTTTTTCTCTCTTACCAAACTTGTGGAGGATGTCATGAGCAAATAAGCTTTCCGTACGAGAGGGATGGTAACATGAGAAACTGAGAAACTGGAAGATTTTGTCCAGAATTATTTAGGTAAAGACATCAATCTGATACTGGGTTTTACAACTGTTTGAGTTCTACTCTTACGAGCCATTTGGCAGTTAAACCTACAGTAACAAAAATTGCACAATACATTTTTTAAATGTTTTTTAAAAAGTCATTTCCTGCTTTGTTTTAGTCACTTTCCATGTAAGTTATGTGAAAGGCAAAAACATCAATGCTGTTCCTCATGTGAATGTTGTTTTGCTTCTGGGGGGAATAAAAAGACACTCGGCAGTCAGAAGATGGAGGAGGAAAAAATATGGATGACACCAGTTTCTCCTGCCCGGCATAATTGGCAGTTATGTCGAGGTTGGCAACCGGGTCCCAGTTACCAGGCAACCGTCTCTAAAGCTTTCAATTTACAAGCCGTCCAGCAAATAGATTTTTATAAGGGATGTTTAGTGCTCACAGGGTGAAAGGCAGCCAAAATGTTTGTTAACTCCTGTTTCATTTTTCATTTCCAGCAGAAAGGGATCGAGTGTGGCAGCAGGAGAGGAAACAATGTTTCTGCACCAGGCAGACGGGGTCTCTGTTGAGCTGCAAATACAGCAGCAAACAAACATACAGTGCACTTTGCTGCCCTAAATCTAAAGTACTTACAGATGGGTCAAAGGTTGCTGCTTCTGTTGTTCGATAACACATCCCAGAATTTTTGTATTTACTGCTGTAAGCTTTTCTATAACTCATAAAGCATTTCTTAACCTTCTCCACTACATGTGGAACACAAAACCTGAACTTTAAACCTGTTCTGGCTCTAAGTCTTTGAAAAGGGGATGAGTTTTTATTCAGAAACCCACAGTGGTCATCAAGAAGATGGATTACATGGACACATTCACTTAGCAGTTTATTAAGTACAAATGTTCACCTTTGCGTAGTCAGATGTGGTGGAGACAAATTGCTGTAGTGCAATTCCAGGACAAAATGGGCACAAAAAGGAGTTTTAAATTATATTGAATATTGTACTTTTTATGGTAAATAGGCTGACATGAGTATTTCAGAAATGTGATCTACTAGGATTGTCATACATACAGTAACTCCGTATGATAGAGTTTGAACAGAATGGTTTGTAAAACAGAACATATCCTGCTGAGTTCATCAAAATCCATTTTGATTTCAGAGGAACATACGCAGGCTGGTTTAAGATGATAAAAATGCAACAGAAACTCAAATAATAGCCCAACCAAGGTACACATTATACCATCCCTAAAAACATACCCTAAAGCAGATGGGCAGCAGTAGCAGAAGCAGAAGACCACATCTGGCACAGCTACTGTCAGGAAAAAATGTAAACAATAGCTATTTGCACAAGCTCTCAAAAATTGGACAATAGCTAAATGGAATCATTTTGCCTGGTCTGATGAGCCTCAGTTTTAGCTGCAATATCCTCATAGTAGAATCAAAATTTGGCATAAATACGATTAAAGTATGTATCAGTGCAGCATTGCATCAAAGGTTTGGCCTGGTGGAGCTGATGGTGTGAGGGTTATTACCTTGACCACAGTCAGTCTACTATAGACTGCTTTATTTGAAGTTTAAAAATGGTAATATGGCTTTTTAAGGCAATCATCTATTTTTGCAAAGTGTAAGGAGTACAACAATTGTAAAAGTATTGAGCGTGATCAGCTTGAGTTGAGTAGGGATTTCTCTTCAATATTCTCTTGAATAGAAGTGGGGGTTTTTTTGTCCAGAAAATTATATCTTACTGTAGATGCAGAAGTGCTCACCCGACCTGCTGCAGGTGCAAAGCAAACTCTGTATTAGGATTTTGCAGCATCCTCTTCAGGGAAAGTCACTCCTGGGGTCTCTATGCCACACTGAATCATTCTTCTCTATAGCTGAAGTAGAGAAGCTGACCAAAAGCTCATCTTGAAGCTTGTGATCTACTAGATCTATTTTAACTGATGTTAAATTGTCCCCTTATAGTTATTAGGTTTGCAATGGAATTTTGCAACTAACAAAATAAGGCAACACTTTCAAACTAATAATTAGTCTCTACTGACTGGCATTGGGTCTACTGGTCATTTTGGGTGAAAATGTAATATCAACCTGTACTGATAACACACAGTAAAGAAATAAGCCTACAAACCAGACTTTGTGAGTCTGAATATGAGTTCCTGGTTTTGTCATGGCAGGTCACAAATAAGCTAAAAATATATATATTTTTTACATTTCCATGGAGACTTGGTGTTTGTTTTCTTTTCAATTATGTAAAAGTTACATGGCCTTAACAAAACCAGAAATAAAATCTTTCTCACACATCTGCACTTCAACACTATTGTTGGCACCAACTGTTGTCTGGCTGTGACAAAAAAATTAACCTCAAAAATGTGCTAAAAAGGAAAACATTTTTCTTTCACCGGAGAATAGTTTATGGAAACATGTTGGTTGGTTTTATTTGTTATAATGCTGGAGACATTTGAAATGGTGGAGTTTCGTTTTTTTTTTATTAATCCATATTTCAACGTGGTTTAGAAAATGACTTTTACTTCAGTTATTATCGTTGCACAAACTAGAAGCTGCTGTCTTCTATTTTATTTGGAAATAAAAGGTTTATCATCTGCTAAATAAAATCTCAGCACTGCCAGCCTTCAGCATACAATTTTATCACAGCAGAACCGATAAATTTTACTATTTAGATTAGTCACTGAAAAAGATTAGTAAAATATTTAGTAGATCAGATAAAAACGAAAGAACGAAATCAGCAATACTTCTAGTAACAAACTCAAGAACCAGACACAAGTGTGAATGTTTTGGTAATGAGAATTCATTAAATTGTAGCAGTATAATAAATGACAAAGAAGAGATCTTTAAAAGGCCTCCCTACTGGGCTTCTCGGGACTTAATATTACAATGGCTTGTCGTCAATAATGCACACGTAGCCCTCCACACACACACACACACACCCCGGTCCTGTTCCGTCATGGTCAAGGCCCACAGGCAGGTCACCGGAAACTGCTCTGTTCAATAAGTTATTAATACTTGAAGCTGGTGGCCGCGGTGCATTATTTAGCAATAATGATAACGTCTGTTCCATTATAGATTGCAGCCCCCACAGACACACACTTCTTTTTTTATTTTTAATCAGACCTTTCCAAAGATGTCTGCAAGGACATCAAACTCAAGCTGGGGACACACTACACAATTCTTTGGTGCCAATGATTCCAAGTCAGGGAACGGCTGCCTCAGTCTACACTGGCTGTGGTCAGTCGGTGGGGACAGTTGGCACAAATCTCTGTTAGTCTGACAAGGAGTGAAGACTGGAGTCTGCAAGTGTGAGAGGGGAACCCAACCAACTTCAGCTACAGTCAGACAAACATGTTCACATTTTTTGAGGACATGGACACACTAGTCCAGTGTCAACTTATTATTGACCGAACTGTGAATGCATCTGGCAGCCAATGAAAACGAAAAGCTGAGACACGACAACAGCTGCAAAGTGACTTAAAAAAATAAATAAATAAATATTCAGAACTATATGACATTACAACAATATAATACCTTGTTGTGTTTGTTCCTTCAAACTGTCACCTTCACAAGAGTTTGATGAGCTTAATTTGGCTTTAGTTGGTTTGATAAACGCAATAGTCTGTGATCCTTTAGCAGTCTTTAGGTGTGTGATCCACAATGTTTCTGTCACAAAACAATCAAGAGTCTATTAGGTTTGGTCTCAGATGAGTGAGACCAGTTTAATCCATATCCAAGTTCCTGTCCTTTCTTAGGAAAGACATTCCCACTGCAAGACAATACCACCATCATGTTCCACAATCAATAATACTGTTAGTTACTAACTAACAGTATTAGTTATCAACATGGCATTAGGAATACAGCCCAGAAAGTTGAATTGTGGTCTTATTTTTTTTCCATAAAATTCAAATTTGTGTAAAATTGATAGCTGCTGTGTCAACAGATTACCCTACCTGATCTGTGGATTGACACAATTCCTCCAGACATTGTAGGCGTTTACTTAGAAAAATGACTGATTGCAAAAATTAACTTATGTTTAAGTTGTAATGTCACAAAATGTAGAAAAAAGGAGTATGAATACTTTTGCAAAGCACAGTAAACTCAGCTATCAAATAACCAGTAAGTTCTAAGTCAGTCTTAATGGTTCAAACAAGTAACAATAAAAATACGAGAGACAGAAGAATGTCCATCTCTCAGTCACCAGGATATCGTGGATCCAATCATTTTTTCTTTCCTCAGCAGAAACAGAAACGTTCAAACCCACTCTGTGACACGAGGACGACGAAGTGGTGAGTCGTGATGGAACAGATCTCCGCAGCCCTGCAGCTCCACTCAGAAAAATGATGAGCAGGATATATGAAATGATTCTGATATCTTCTTCAAAGAGAAAATGGTTCTCCTCCTCCTGAGCAACGAAGTGTTACAGATAGCAGAGAGAAGCTGCAGACTGCTAATGCTCTCTTAAGGCCAGATAGGCTCATTATACAGCAGCTGTGTGAGGAGCACAAAAAGAAAAAACATGTCAGCCCTGGCAGATATGTCTGCTCCGTCCCTTTGTAAAGGTAAAAAGCCAGTCGCTTCCTCTCACCTCTTTTAACCTCGCTTGAATACACCGACTGGAAGTTGTGGAAACCCTCCACCGCTTGTGTGAGGATTCAGTAATTGGCCTTCATGGGAAGTGGGTGTCCTGCTAGCGCGAGGCTAATGTCAGCTTGGCCCTGATTTGTTCGCTGTTTTATTCTACTGCCGGCTGAGAATTGCAATTTGTGCCCTCCTTACCGGTAAACCTTTTTCTCTGAAGATTAACTGCTGCTGGCCTCATTATAAAGGACAGAATCGTCGCTCTGAAGCTGGGAGCTGTTGAAGTCATTAAAACTTGGGCCATTTCTTTGTAATACTTAATAATAAGCAAACAGCGCTGCTGGAGATTTGTTCACAGGAAAAATATCTGCTTTTAAACCTTGAAAGAGTGTGGGGAAGAGTGGCATGTAATCTTTTTTTTCTTTTTTTGATGAGTGGTGCAGTTATTTCAATACTTTTTAAAACACTAACATAAAGGATTTCCACTTATTGTAGATGCCGTCTGGAATGAGAGGGATTCATTTTTTTATGTTTATTTCTTTTCATTTTAAACACAAACCCAAACTTTCCATCCAACCATCCATATATGTCTCCCATACTTGTAAAATATTAATGGGCACATTTTGTTGTCCATTATGTAACAATTGATTTGAAGAGTTCATACAGTTGGATTCAAGTTTTGGTGTTTGAAGGAAATATTTGTTTTTGTTTCATACTGCAAATGTTTTGCAATCACAATGTGTCACTTTGACCAGAGTGCTGCTGTTTGGTTTGTTAGCTGTTTTCAAAATATGCAGTTTGAGGAGATAACTGTAGGAAAGCAATCAAGAAAAACTGTAACTTTAACTGAGCTTGATGTTTTTTGTTTGACCACACCATGGGACCTGATTACTAGCCTAGCTGAATGATAAATCATTTTTGTTTTCCTAATGTGTTTATTGTCTTCATAGTTTTATTTTTATTTTATGGAAGTGATTTCACATGTAACTGAGTAAAATATTTCACTCAAAACAAACTTAAGTAAAAGCAAATGTTCGGGTTTTGCAAGCAATTTATAAAAGTGCAAAGCCTGGGAAAATTGTATAAAGAGTGATGTGAGTAAATATAACGAGTTACTTCACACCCCGTTGTTGGACTATACATACAGAGAACTTCTGACTTTTTTCAGAGGAAGTATTTTATAGCTTTTTTTCTACAATATAATCATATTTAGTTTTGTTGGAATTATAATGAACATTCATTTGCACAAAAAGTGTTTTTGTCCACTTCAATGCTTATAAGAAAATTATAAACATACAAAAAAATACTCTGTCAAAGTAAAGTAAGCACATTTAGAATGAATATGCAATTTATTTGCAATTAGTCATAAATTAATTATGGACAACATTTGTAATCAGTCGATACCCCTAGCTAGAAATAATAAAACATATCTGGATCCCTTTGTTTAATTTTATGTATCTTGCCTAGGGGCTTTTTAATATCATGTTTTTTTCACAGCAAAAAAACAAAAACAAAAAATCACATCACTTTGGTAAACATGAAAATGATATTATGGGTTCTCCTTGTGCCGCAGTTTGCCATACACTGCTTTGGAAATGTATTAGAGTCAACATGAGCAGATGTACTGATTGCACAACAGTTGGTATAAAACAAGATACTTAAGAAATATTTAATTGAGTTTGGGATTTGGAATATGTTTGATCACCAGAAGGACCATTTCACTATAAGTAATGGTTAGATGTCTGTAGCTTCTTATTTAAATGCAACAAAAGGTGCTCAGTGAGTTGAAACCAGCCAGGTTGAAATCAGGAAGGTAATAATGAAACCTGATTAGAGAAAAATGAATTAAAATGACACAGGAGATCAAAAGCTCTCTAACCAAGCCTCTATGTCCTTTCCTCCACTGTGTTTATCAGCCCAACAGCATTTTAAAGCATTTTAATGAACAGGAGAGGAGCTCTTTGCTGGAGGTTTATTAGTCCAGTTGTGAAAAAGAGCGAGTCGTTCCCGCTGCTGATGCATTATTGATGCTGTGGTCATTTCTGAAATCCAGCAGCACTAAGCTCGCTATATGTTTTTGTTTCCAAAGCCACTTTAACACAGCAAACATTAGCAGTGACCGCTTCATGCTGGTGTAGTAATTACAGAGCGAACAGCACACAGGTCTTTAATAGAGGAAGTGGCTGCACTCAAGTTGAGCAGAGAATTACTGTGCGCTGCCTAATGTGTTCCTGCAGAGTCCAGGGATTCATACGGTTATATTCACCAACAAGTTCATAAATGAACTCCTGGATTATTCCGCCATTAGAGCAATATCAGCTGACAGCAGGAGACTGCATTCAGGACTAAGTTGGGAGTCTGTGGGGTACTTCAGCCACTGCAGTGATTTTACTGCTCTGCATGTGCCATATATGAAAAAAATCTTCCAAAATCTGTTCATTTTTTGATATCCTCAATCAATTTTTGAGATCTTCAGTTAGAACTTTTTAAAAACTGTTCTAATTGTATAATACAACAATTTATCATATCTTGCTGTGCAGATGTAAACATAGAATGAAGCTAAGTTGTGTGGTATTCAGTACATCATAAGACCCAATAGATAAACATTTATGAATAACATTTAATCTTGATTAAATTGTACCATTTTTAGGTTCGTTTTCCTTTCAAGCTGAGCCACACGGTGTTAAAATCTACGTTATGAAATCTGTGAACTCCTAATGAATTAGACTGTTGTTTGAACATGCTTATTTATAACCACTGCAATTTCCTGCAACACATTTATTTTGAAAAAGCGATTAACAAATATGAAACTTCAATGCAAAACAGATGCAGACTGAGTTTACATTATGCGGAGTGTGAGCAACTTTCAAATGAGCTGTTGGTTAAGTGTTAAGAGGTTAATTTACAACTCACATGTTTAAAAATAAATGAAAATTCACAGTAAACTCTTCTGTGGCATGTGCCCTCTTTAATTGCCCTTTCCTCTATGAAAAGCCTCACTTAAATGAAGGATATCTGTAATTTTCAGTTTACCTCCATCTTCTCACCGCTGTCATCAGCAATTAAACTTGAAAAGGATACAAAAAAAACCTCACAATGAAAACCTGCTGGACACATTTAATCTGTAACAAAAAGATTATTGTATCCCGTCTGTTTATCTGACAGCTTTTTTTTTTTCCTCTGTGTGGCCATCGCCTGCAGCTGCTCATGGCGCACAGGAAAAATATAATCAGAGAACAAAAAGACGAAAGGCCGAGTGGAATTTGATTAAATCAGGGCTGAATGGGATGCTGTGATTGGTTATTGTTGGAGGCTGTTTAGAGAACGTGTGTGTTTCTGTGTGCACTGAGCCTCCTGTTTAATTCATTAGTGCAGCCACATCTGACGCAGATGAAATGCACCGTTCCATACCGACTCAGAGTTCATGAGCTACAAAATTCACGAAAACATTTGGAAATAAGTCTGGCTTAAGCGGGGAGAAATATATTAAAGTTTGCTATTTTACATGGTGACTCCCTGCTCAATGAAGTGGCAGTCAATCCAAAAATAATCAGTCTCAGAAAGATGGTGTTTGATTTGAATAAAGTCGCCGCTTTGATTAATGTTTGCCTCTAAGAGGAAAATTGATATTTTGGTCCAAAATTGAATAATCTGTGACATCCTGTTATTGAATCAAAAAAACATACTGATACACCTCAGATAAAAACAGTTCAAATCTAAAGTTTTAAAAAGTAAGCAGGAATGATACAATTCCAAGTTTTTCTTTTTTTTCTTTCTACAGAAATACCAGTTATTGCGATATAAATATGTTTGCAAGTAGCTGCTAGATCTACACAGCAGCACCATGAGCAAAGAGATGTGTTGCAACCTGTTGCTTCAGCATCTAATGAAATGTAAGAATACAGATCTCATTGTGGTTTGTTACTGGAAAGAGCAGGTACATGAGAGCAGGCACGACTAAAATCTGGTGTTTCTTTGTGATAAATTCAGGCTATTTCTATGGGTCCCATGTTTAAAGATACGTTTTAGCAATTCATCTCTGGTTCTTCAAGATGAATTGTGTTGAGACGATTGTTTTGAACATGATAAATATGAGATTAAGCATGTTAGAAAATCACTGGAAAGTGTTCCAGGGGTTTAGGGTGGGGAATGTTTTTTAGATGCCTTTTGAATGATTTAATTCTACATTTTACAACCAAGATAAGTGTATATTTTTTTCTTTTTTTGACCTGACCCTCTTTATTCAGAATTCAGCTTTGTTTTTTGCTGTAAGGCTAAGGATTTTATTTACTCTACCAGACTAAAAACATCTGGATTTTTGTTATAATGCCTGTAAGTTAAGTAAACATGCTGGTCTTCAAAACAGAAATATTTATTTTGATTTAAATATTTCATGTTGAAGTGTAGTTTGAAGTAGGCATAAAAATATCAACATGTGCTGTTTTTTTCTGCAGGTTTTGGAAAGTGAACGTGTTATTGGTGAACGCACACTTGTCTGAAGAATAAACACCTTAACAAACTTCCAGTGTACGCTCACAGCCATATGAACACACACTCCTCCCTCAGCAGTAATCTGCATCCCATAATTGCATTTGGTGTTTATTTCTCTTCATCTGCTGCTTTCTGGTTTCAGTGCCGCCCTTCATTAACTCGCCTCCAAAGTCATCAACAAGGCACAAAAGGCAGAGCACCCGTTTCAATGGAGGCTGAATAGACCCTAACTGGAGAAAAAGAGGCTTTAAACTGCAAAGACAAACAGGAAGTGGGCGAGAACGCATCCCAACAGCTGCATGTTTGTGTCTTCGTGTGTCTCAATCAAAGCCATCGGCACAAACTGTTGTTAGAGATCACTCTTTTACATTGGAGCTATTCTGTAACCCCGCGGCTCTGATTGGGCTTTCACTGTCTGACTTCAGTCATGATGAAAAAAGGAAACTTGAGAGGTCTTTCTGCTTCCGCTGAAAACCCTCTTCAGGGTTTCTTTTCACGCCGAGCTCCGTCTTCTCCTGTGTGATTGAAGACAAAGGCTCCTCTGCTTTCAGGCAGACAGCAGCTTCTGTCTTCAAAGCAATCAGAAGCTCTTTAAATTTGGCTTTTTTAAAACTGTCAGTGTCTTGTTGTCAGCCCAAACAGCAGGCTTGAGATCTTCTGAAGAGCTCCACCTGCACACAAGTCATTATGTTCACAGACGGCAGAAGCTCCAGATGAGCAGGGATGCTGATGCAGATGTTCATAATTTCAGTGATTTATGCAGAAAAAACTAAATTGATCAGAAGTCTGTTACAACTGATTTTGTCCAGTTTATAAAATATGTAACCTATCTGTGACTATTGCATTATAAAACTGATGCATTCTGGACATGAGATTGTTTGAGTTTTTTATACTTTTAGTTTTTAAATGTTGATTAACTCACAGGGTCAATGCTTCACCCAGCCTGTGTTAGTGAGACGTTGTGCTGTTTTGAAAAGCTGAATGTGGCCTATCACATCCTATTATGTCTGAAGAAAATGATACAACCATGAATGGCAGAATGTTTCCATCCCAGCAGGGTCATACTGAAAAGCCACTTCACCTCATGAAGGTTTTTCTATTATTCATTTTTTGTATCATAAATTACAGAAAAAGCTGTGATTCCAGTAATAAACACTGCTATGTGAAAAAAATATATATACTGATAAATTCATCCATTTCATCCATTTTCCTGCACCCTTTTTCCCTTACTGGGGTCGGGAGGGTTGCTGTTGCCTATCTCCAGCTGTCATTTCGGGCGAGAGGCAGGGTCACCCTGGACAGGTCGCCAGTCTGTCGCAGGGCAACACAGAGACACACAGGACAAACAAACATGCACACACACACTCACGCCTAGGGACAATTTAGAGAGGCCAATTAGCCTGACAGTCATGTTTTTGGACTGTGGGAGGAAGCCGGAGTACCCGGAGGGAACCCACGCATGCACAGGGAGAACATGCAAAAGACCGGGGCTGGGAATCGAACCCAGAACCTTCTTGCTGCAAGGCAGCAGCTCTACCAGCTGTGCCACTGGGCATCCCCTGATAAATTCAAAAGTGATAATTTACTTGGCTGTTTTGTAAACTTAAAGTTGAATACATAATAGCAACATCTCTGTTGAAGTTTTGGTAATTAGCTATTATGAATTATTCAAGTACTTTTAAATATACTTTTAATTTCATGCTCTTATTTTGAAGGGGGCATTTCCACAGTAGTTCCATTTCCACTCCTCAAGTTATCTCTCTGTTTTTTCCCAATAGCTTTATTTCAAACATTTCTCCAAAAGTATCCACTCACTGGAAGAGTTGAAAGAAGAAAGCAATAAAAAATCCTATTTGCATTTTGTCACAAGCCTTATAGGACATGTTTCTCTGATCTTATGAGAACAAAATTCAACGTTTTAGCTTACAAACAACTTTTTCTAAAAAGACAATCCCCATTGCAAAACATGGTGGGATGGCAATGGTGATTTTTCTTTTTTCAGCAGGGAAAGGAAAACTTGTCAGAGTCGATGGGAGGATGAAGGGAGATAATTCTGGAAAAAACCTGGAGGCTGTCAAAGATTTGGAACTAGCATGAAAGTTCACTTTCACCAACATCATTAAATATGTCTAGCGCTAGGTTAGAATGGCACAAATCAAAGAATATTCATCTAGTTAGTTGAATGAACTAACAAAAGTGGACCCAAAATCTAATTCAGCATCTTTGGAAAAGCATCTCATCCTACCATTATTTAACTGTAAATAAATCCTACCATTATTTCACTGTAAATAATGGTAGGTGGATTGATTAGGACTTGATCTGTGTTAATGAAAGGACTTTGCTATAAAGAACAAAGGACAGACAAGAAAGATGATGCTCTTTGATACTGCTCTGTCTATCTGTGCTACAGCCTTCAGATATTCTCATGCAATATGGAGCTTGGATTAATGAATGATATTTTGGATACTTATCCTAAGCTGGGTGGTTGGTCTCTGCAATAGAAATATGAAGAGGGGCTCAACAGTCTAATGAGAGTTGTTGCTGCTCTTTATCTAAAGTATAAATGGAAGAAAATGGATTGAATGCTAGATAAACATTTCTTCTCAGACTTTTTAAACTTCTGTCTAACACAGAGAAAAAAAATGTCCTTCTTTATTTAAAAACTCTGCATTCCTCCAAAGTTTTCTTCACATTATTGACTTCTTGCTTATTAACCTCATCAGTAAAACGATGTAGAGCCCGTTTCAGTATATTTAACCAATTTTGCTGGTGTTTACTGATAACCGAGCTCATACTTTTCAATAATCTGATTAAAGTTTTTTGCTTTTCTTTTATAACTTTATGGAGGACTTTAAATCATTGGCAAGTAAATACACTTTGCTTTTATTCATGTTTTTTTCCTTAGTCGTTTTGGGACTTAAGTTGTCTAATTCAACAACTCGATTGAGTTTTAAATGAGTTTCTCTCACTTCTGGGAACCTTAGTATCACTTCTGGTCTTTTGAGGCTTTTTGCCGAAAAGAAAACAAAATTTTGTTTTTCAGGAGTTTGAGTTCAAAACGTTTCATCAGTTTTTTGTTATCAAACAGAACTAAAATTATTCAAAAAATTGCTAATGAATTAATTCAAAGTAAATATCAAACTTATTTTCTAACAGAGGAATAATTAGATATTAATTTGGACTTTTTGAAAGGGGCAGGCGTCTATCTGAATGTGTTTGTGCAGAATCAGAAACAGTTCTAGATGTTTCTTATGTTTTGTTTTCTTCAGAACATACAGCATTCATGGATATGTTTGCTGATTCTTCTGTTTTTCAACTTGTGAGGTGGACTCTTTGTGCTTTAACAGATTATATTTTTTGTCCTCTGGCAAATTTTAATTAGCACAATATTTTTGAAAAATCCTCATTTTAGTGAACAAAAACAACAAAAAAAAAAAAACTGTGTGTGTGTGTCAGCTTTGCAATTATCATTGCCATCGATCTCACATTAGAAAGAGAAACTTAATTAAAAAGATATTAAGCACGGCTGTTGGGCGAAACTCTCGTTTTCACCGCTTTCCCTGCATGTTTGAAGCTCTCAATCAGCAAGTATCCCAGCAGCAGCCTCGTCCTCCTGAACACTCAGTATCTGCACTTTCCTGCAGGCCTGAGCATCAAACTGTCTTAAGTTTCTATACTCTCTTTCTGATGGAGCTGTAGGCTTTGTTCTGAAGCTTATACACAAAGCAGAAAATATTCACACGGAGGAGATGGGATGTCTTTTTATACAAAAAGAAGAATTTAATTGAAAATGAGGGCAAAATGACAATGGAAACTTTTAAAGCCACAGAATGTTTGAGTGAACTTTGATTTTCTTCAGGTGATCATTCATTGTTGTGGACCAATTTGAATTGTGTTACTGATGAGACTTTCGAGAGTCAGAAATGAGGCCATCTGTCTGACAGCAGACCATTAACTGCACAGTGATTCCAAACACAGATGCGAATTGACAAAAGAAAAGCTGCAAAAGAAGTAAAAACACCTGAGGTATGTGTAAAGTGTTGCAATGGTCCAGTCAAAGTCCAGACGTCATCAGGATTAAAATGCTGCAGTTGCAATGGTTCTTAAGCAGGCTGTGTAGAAAAGAATATCTGCAAGCCGTAATGATTTGGGGCAAAGTTAGTCACATGTCAAAGCTGGTAAAACTCTGAGACTTTCAGTTTGAAACACAATCGTGTTTTGGACAGTCTACGTAATAAGCTAACTGTATGGAAAATTTGCGATTAAAGAGCTATCCAAGTAATTGTTTGGGTAGATGGAAATGATCATTCACAGCTCAGCATGGTGGATGGAACTTCCCAGGAGCAAATCTAAAAACCAGCACAGGCACTGTCTAGTTTTATTCCACTTTATTTTTCCATAAAACACCTGCGGTGTGACATTAAAGTGGCACTGTAATAAGAGGCAGAAGCAAAGGACTGAGGAGGACAGGAGGGAGTGAAAGCTGATTCGCTGAGGATGCCTGGCAGCAGTAAACCCTCCTCCTCTTCCTCTTCCTCTTCCTCTGCAGTTCGTCAGGGCTCGATGTGGCAGAGCGAGACAAGCGGTGGCATTCGGGCTCTCGGAGAGCACAGAGCCAAAGAGAGAGCGACAAGCTCATTTCAGGGCCGACTAATTTCTCCATTATAGGTGCACAATTATCCCAGTGTGACTGCGAACACTGAGATGGGAATATCAGGGAGGTGAGAGGAACGGAAGGGTGAGGCCAGCTTTTCCAGAGCAAGGAAGATGAGAGCAGAAAATGCAAGAGACAGGGAATGATTCTGGAAGTTTTTCTATATCTTTAATTGCAAAGCTGGTGGAGAGTTTAACACATTAATCTGCTCAAGGACACAAACTGAGGCAGCTTCAGTCTGGGAGCCTGGAACAGACTCTGAAAGAAAATGCAATGACTTCAATAGTGGAGGTTCTCTAACATCTTTGCACAGACACTGTGCACAGCAGAAGAAAAATGTACCCAAATACCTCCAGTTATTATGGAGGTTCATTTTATTCCAAAGGGAAATTAACTTTTAGAGCAGGAGGAAGAGCGATAATGTATATAATGAAAACATGCACACATGGCGGATAACCAAAGCAGCACAAGAAGAAAGTCAGTAAAAAAAATGGTCTAATACAGCAACAGACAGCAAGGATTAGGAAGCAGCAGAATTTCTCTTTTGTGAAAAGTTTCATTTAATTTTTGAGGATAAAGGAAATCAAGCATCAAAACAACCCTTAAATTAACTTCAGAAAGTATTGGAGTTTGACATATGAGTTTCATATAGATACTTTCATGCTGAGAAACTATTTCTCTGTTACCAATTTCTTCTCTTTTTGCTTTCTTGTTACACCTAACTGTTTCAGCTCATCACACATTTGTTTCTATATTAAAAAAGACAAACTGAGTTAATATGATAACAAATTAATAAACGATTATTTTATTTAGTAAGTGGAATAAAATCTCTTCCACTTCCAAAGCAATTAGTCCCTAAGTGCTAACAGATCTGCTTCTGAAACCTAATCACTGTTTGTGCCATGTTTGGTAACATTCGGCATCAAATATTTGCAATAACTAGCAATTATACATAATGCGAGGATACTTAAGTCTAAGGTCACACACTGATTCCCAGACACTCTCATTCATTCTTACAACATATAACTTATTTAACTTGTGTCATATTTTAATTAGCTGACATTTAATTTACTTGCTTAAACATGTGTGGCTAAGTTAAAAGGAGATATTACCTTTTTTGCAAGCTAAAAGCAGAGTTTATTGAGTTGTCCAAAAGGTTTGCTCAAATGATGTTATGGATAAAAGCCGACCGACCGACCGACATTCATCCATCCAAATACATTTAATGTCCATCACCGAGTTCTTGGTTTTGTCCAGAGTCACTCAAAGCTGGTTTCTGCTAGAGGCGTCTTCCTGATAAAATTGGAGTTTTCCTTTACCCTTCCGCCACATGCATGCTCTGGTGGTCATTGCTGCAAAGGTCAACATCGCAGTGCAATTAAGTGTCCGCTGTCACCACCTGCTCTGTCAGGTTGAACGATTGCTTTAAAGGCATGAATCAGAAAGAAAATGTTGTTTTTTACAAATTGTCATAAGATGAACATGACTGCATTGTTTTATTACTAAAATAGACTTGGCATGTACATAAATTACATTTCAATCTACTCTAAATGGATTCATTTCTTTGCTTTGTAAAGTGATGAGATGAAATTTGTTTTGAATAAATGCTATGTAAAAATAATTTATTCAAAGTTGTTGACCAGACTGTTTTATACCAAAATGTTAACTTCAAATTTCACACTACCTCTGACCTTCATTGGTATCTGTTTTGTGTGTAGCAGGAGATCTGTCACTCAGCTGCTTTCCACACACAAACTGAGTGGCAGTAGAGTGTGTGTTCCAAGATCTGAGGCAGGAAAATGTGTAATAATAATTGCTGAACTTCCATCTTGGTTTAATTTGCGTTGTTATTTAATGCTTCAGTTACTTAAATGGGTTCAGTCAGCTTCCTTCGTTCTGAGCTCATTGACACAGCTTGCTGATGTACGGCATTGTGTGTGTATTCGTGTGTAGGCGTGAGCTTGTGTGTCCATTGTAAGACTGTTCTGTTGGAGCTTGATGAAGCTGCTGCCTGACACTTTGCTGCAGGGCTGCTTTCTAACTGAATGCAGATTTAGAAGGTTTTGCAGACATGATGACAGCTTGAAGTGTTTTTTTTTCTGCTGAGTTTTTCCTTCCTCAACAGTTTTTGAGGAAGTGGCTGAATGTATTTGGTGTTTGAGAGGAAGGAATTTTTTAACCATTGCAGTGTGCTGAAATGAGTTCACTACCTGCCTCCGTCATCACATTATGATTTATTTAGTTCCTGTTTTCACCCAGTACTTTTAATAGGAGAATTGTGATACGACATAAGTGTCAAATTCTGCTTAATGTCGCCATGATTTATCACTTCATCTTTGCAGCGCTAACAGTCTCGACTTCCACATACCTGAACAATTCACCTGGGGTTAGGATGGGTTCACTCACCTGTTTCTCGGTTTCTAAATCACTTCTGCATGTTTTTATTATGTTAAAACTATTACTACCACAAAGGTTCTGGAAATGAGGGATCAATTTTCAGTTGATCCCTCATTTGTTTTCTGTTCACACCAATTTTATTTATTCTGCATGGTCTCCAGTTCAGAGTCAAAATTCAGTCAAGTCAATTCATGTTGATCTGTGTAAGACATTTCACCAACGAGGCAGTTCAAAGAGCTTTAAGCACAGGTTGCTATAGAACGTTGCATCTCCACCACATACAGTTACTTGTATAGAGTCAAGGATTTTCAGAGCTAGTCCTCTTTCTTCATTATTCCATTCATTTTATGCAATGCACCAGTAGCACTATAGGTAAATAACATGTAATACAATCTTTTGATCACATTGAAGAAAAATCCACAATTTCCCTTAAGATGCCATATCAACAAAAATGTCATGAAAATGGATGTGTCTCCATAGAGACACATCCAGTCCTTCCTCTCAAACACCAAATACATTCAGTAAAACAATTTAGCATTGATTTGCAGTCTTTGGATTACATGTAAGCTATTGATTTCAGAATTTGTTGATGGTCTCAAGATAAACCAATGCATTCAGGAATGAGCACACAAAGCCTTTTCAACCACTGTCTCTGTGACAGCACAGCTATAAAAAGCTTACTGACCTCACTTCCAGAGTAAAATCTGGAAATGAGACAGGAAAGAGAAGGATTATCCAACCAAAAAGGCCTGAGGGTGGAGTCAGAAGTCAGAGCCCACATCTTTCAGGTCTTGATCAATCAAATCAATCAATCAAATTTTATTTATATAGCACATTTCAGCAGCAAGGCATTTCAAAGTGCTTTACATCATAACAAACAAAAACACAAAGTCATGCAACATAGAATCAACAATCAAAAACATTGCAGTAAGTCAAATGCCACCACTAAATTCATAATTATATTTCAAATGCAACTCTATAAACAGGTGGATTTTTAGTCGAGATTTAAAGGCACTCAGTGTTTCAGCTGTTTTACCATTTTCTAGAAGTTTATTCCAAATTTGTGGTGCATAGAAGCTGCTTCTCCTCGAATGGTTCTGGTTCTGGGGATGGAGAGCAGACCCAAATCAAAAGACTTGAGGGGTCTGGAAGGTTGATTCAACAACAACAGATCTTTAATGTATTGTGGAGCCAAGCCGTTCAGTGATTTATAAACTAACAGTATTTTAAAGCCTATTCTTTGAGCTGCAGGAGCCAGTGTAGGACTTTAAAACTGGTGTTATGTGATCCATCTTCCTGGTTTTAGTGAGAACGAAAGCAGCAGCAGCCTGGATCAGCTGCAGCTGTTTGATTGATTTCCTGGACAGACCTGTGAAGACACTGTTGCAGTAATCAATACGACTAAAGATAAACGCATGGATGAGTTCCTCTAGATCTTGCTGAGACATAAGTTCTCTGATCCTCGAGATGTTCTTCAGGTGATAGAAGGCTGACTTTGTGACTGTCTTATTGTGGCTATGAAGGTTCAGGTCAGAGTCCATCACTACTCCCAGATTTCGGGCCTCATCGCTCGGTTTTAGTTGTAATAACTGAAGCTGTGCATTGACTCTAGGTCGCTCGTCTTTAGGTCCAAAAATAATAACTTCAGTTTTGTTTCTGTTCAGCTGGAGAAAGTTTTGGTACATCCTGACATTTATTTGTGTTAAGCATCTGTTCAGTGATTGGATGTACCACATTGATACCTGTGCCACATGTGGACCAAGATTTGGGATTTTCTGGTTCACTACCTGTATAATGAACACTAATCAAAATTACTTATTAAATGTATTTGTTGTATGTTTAAATACGTTTGATTATGTTAGTATGGATCAGAGAAAATCACAATAAATTTGAACTTGATGACCCAAATTTGAACTTGATGAACACCAAGACATAAGTATAATTTAAAAGGTTTTCTGCAAACAGAACTGGAAAAGTTATGTGACGTGACAGTTGTCCTAGACAAACTAAATAATAATTTCACAGGCAAGGTGTTTTGTCTACTGAAGTAAAGTTTTAACTCAAAATCCCAAAATAAAAACCCATGTTTAATAATTTATGCAAGTATTGTGTTTATTTCTATTTTGACTTGGGGATTTTTGTAATTCGACATCCTTCGTAAAGCACCTTTCTTTTTTCTCTGTTTCCTCTCCTCCAATTAGAGAACTCTCCCAGGATCCAATGAAACATTTGTCTCCATTAGCAGTGTAGGTTTTGAGGAGAGAGCCATGAGGAGCGGCTAAAACCCAGATGAAAACTTCCTGGAAGCCTCATACAGAGATCCAATTTCAAACAGCGAGCAGCGTGCTATGATAGGGGGAAAGCGGAGCGAGAATCCCCTTGCCGATGTGAAGCAGTTCATACTGCTGATTTCAGCAAACACTATAAATCACAGAGTCTAAGCATCGATTAGCTCGGCCCGCCAATATTCTGTGTGCTAGTCAGCGAGAAGGGAGGAGTTATATTGTGAGCTCAGAGAAAACACAAAGCACCTCAGGAAAGGCATTCAGGTCTTAAAGAAAGACAGAAATTACTAATGCTGCAGGAAGAAGTCCAGCAGTGTCAGGGTTTCAATCTGAAAGAGAGCAGGTTTTGTTAAGCTGGTTTCCACCAAATGTTGTAGGTTAGATATCAAATCTAATTACTGTCAGTCAGAATCATTCCTATTCGGCAAAGGATTGCCCAAAACTTCAGGTGTTTTCTAATTTCTAAATTATTTTTCAGTTTCTGCTGAAGAAATTTGACATGATAAAATGACGCCATGTAATAATGCAATGTAAATCGCAAAAACCTGCTGTGATTTTGTTCATGGAAAATACTGAATACATTGTAAAAGGTACAATTTTATGAAGTTTTTTTTATTTTCATGTATTTTATCAAATACATTAAAATTACATCACTTATTACAAATCGATGTAATAAATTTAGATTTATTGCATCAATTTAAATGGGACCACGTGAATAATATGCAGGGAAAGCAGCTGCTCATTTGGGATGATATTGCTTGAAACAAGACTTGACCTGGAGGGGAAAAAAGCAAATCATAGGGGAGGAAATACATCTGCTTTACCCAACTAAGTTGAAAGGAATTGAGCATCCAGCCTTTAGTTAGCAAAACAATCAAAACCTGTGATGATATTGGACTCAATCAGTCCCCTTAGCAAAACACAATGTGAAATCTGCAACAATGACCAAGACAAAGAAAAGCCAGATTGTGCACAAAGGTGCAGCTGAGAAAGAAAAGGACATGACTGCCGGCCTGGCATGTCTGCAGTTTTGACTTGTCACCACCATAGAATGTTTAGAAATCAAAATGTATAAAAGTTTTTACGAAGTCCATCTTCATAATGCTTGTATGTTTCCACTTTTAGGTGAGTTGGTAACATACAGGTAGAGTGTCCTCTGCTTGCTCTCAGGCAGAATTCCAGAAAAGGTCAGAAGTTGGACGACTGGCAGCTGATATTTCCCACGTAGTCAGCTTCCCCACCACTTGAGTTGTGTCTATGACATGAACAGGCGCTTAATGTTGTACAGAAAGCTCTCCTGCCTGACACCTGTGCTCGAGGTATTTTTAAAAAGAATCCTCTTGACATGAAATGCACCACAGTTCGCACATTTAAAAAATATGCAGAAAAGATAGGACTTTTCTTTATTTATTAGTGACTTCAGAGTCTTGAAGACTTTGACCAGGTAGACATTCTTTTTCAGGATAATCTTACATACCAGATCTGAATGAGTGGGACGCTTCAAATTCAGTCATTCAATGCTGATGCTGATGGCGGACCTGAACAGGACCTCAGCCCTCATTATGTGGCATTATTTTGTATAGTATGGTGGATTGTGTATTTGCAACATCATGGTGGTGGATGAAATCAATAAACTCTCTCAGAAGGCCCAGGTACAAAATACACAGCCCACCAGTGGAAATTTAATGTGAGTACCATAAAGTGACAAGGTTTTTGTTTGTTTTTTTGTTGTTGTTTTTTTGTTTGTTTGTTTTTCATTTTTAGTTAGTACTGTGATTAAATTAATTTCATATAAATTGCACATTAATTGGTTTGCTGTTGACACATATTTAATATGCTGTTCAGTAAATTGCTAAGAGGAGCTGTAAATGTATGTCTTGAATGTCCTGCTCTCATATTTCATGCTCAAAGTTGTAAAACAACAGAATAAAATAAATGCTCTAAATTGTAACAGCGACAGTATGTTTCCTTTCCATTGCTGGTTCCTATCACCTTCCAGTATTACTTACTACTTATTACTTAATCTAGGGCAATACTGGCTTTTTTCTAGCTGTAGATGTGAACAATGTGACTGACAGTGGACACACAACAGGAATAAATATGATTTCAAAAACTGTCACACAAACAGAAATTTCCCTGTATTCGTTGCCAACTCTTTCCACTCCATCCCCTAGGACATCCTGCGGCTCTGTAGTCCCAGACCTTAGCCTGACATTTCCTTTCCTTTCCCTCCTTATTCCTCCTCGGAGCTTCCCTTTTTCTCTTTCTGACCCTCATGGCTGCTCCCTGCCCTCTGAAATGTCACCCTGCTAGCAGTCAGGACGCTCTAAGCACCGCAAGTGACGATGCTGCATCAGCGGGAAGTGTTTGCTGATGGCTTGCACTGCTGTCAGATTGAGTGAAGAATCAGGGCCACATGGTTTTAGTATAGCCTGTAAAACTCTACCAAACCTCCTACCGACTCTGAAGAGACAGCAGTTGGGATGGCGAGTGGACAAAAACTGAGTTAAATGGAAATCAACATGGCAGATGGCAACTGGCCTTTAACATCAGTACATCTTCCAAGTAAATAAAAAAAGACTGGTTTGGCCACAACACACAGCAGGAGCAAGTGGCGTGAGTGCATGAAACTGTTATTTGCTCCAACTGCCTGAACCAACAGGACTCAACCAGCCGAGGTGTGAACACACAGCAAGGCACTGTCCATGATGAGGTCCAAGCTTTACTTAGGGATTATCTGACTCTGTGCTAGCACTCACACAAAACTGATATCAATGACCAGGAGTCATTAAGAAAACCAACTAAGATTTCAGGGGTTGAAGTAGCAGAAAACTAGTCATAGAAGAAGAGTGAGAGAACCTGTATTACTTTCTTAGTCATCTGGCTGAAATGTAAATACATTTTTGCACGAAAGATGAGTCCCCTGTCTTCTCTGTCCTGTTACAAGGCATCATTGTTTTGGAATAAAGTTTAAATTAATTTCTTTATGTGTTAATGTTATTACATTATTTGCTAGTTCTTAAAGAGCAGCTGACCTACTGCTGACCTGTATCAGTGACTCTGTCTTTCATCCCATAGATTTTCTTTCTTACTAAGAATAAGAATATATCTTTTTAGGTGTGTTTCTCTCCCAAATAACATTGGTTAGAGAGGTATGCAAGTTTACTTTTTCACAACACTGATCTGTAAACTAACTAAAAAAAAAAAGTCAGAGGAGCGTGATTACTCTTGTGGAAAAATGGAAATCATCACATTAAGGGGTAGATAGTAGCTGCGTAAAATTTAAAAATTGTTTAACATTGCAGTTAAGCCAAAATGTGGCTTCTGTGCTCCAGTAAAAACTGCTTAATGTCTCTACAGCCATACAGGTGTCTCTGCCCTCAAAATCCACATCAAAGATCTCCTGAATTCATTATATCATAGCGCTCTTTCTTTTCTATCACCACAGCTTTGAAAAGTTAAACAGGTTTTTTACACTTCCAAGTGGTTTGCAAGCAAATAGCTTACACTCATCAAAACATTAATACACATTATTACAAATTCATCAGGGTTGGTGCCACTGCTTTTAAAAGCTTGAAAAGCTTGTCTTTTGAAGATGTCTTGCATTTTGTGAGGTGCAGAAGCACCTCCAGGCTTCACTTTGTAAAACAAGCTGCTCCCTCTGAAACCTCAACCTGCAATATTTACCCTTAACGCATCGTGTTTGCCACAATAATAAAAGTAATCTCCAATCCAAATGTCAGAGACGGCAGGGCAGGTGGTGGGAAGAGCTTTATAAATGGACAGAGTGGTTTCTGAAGCCCGAAGCAAATGTTTGTGATGCTGTGGAGCAGGAAGTGAGACGTGCATCACCCTTAATGAAATGATGCTTTCTCATTACTGTGCTGTCTGAAAGGCAACAGGAGCATCCTTCTCCAGGTAACACCACTTGAAACTAACTTTGAGACTATTTTCACCCCGAGAAGCGACGGGGGGGTGGAAGGTGCACTTGAAATTCAGTGGGATTCATTTTGTCATTTTGTTCATTAGTCCAATACCTTCATGCATCTAAGTTGTCTTTAAAGACTGTTTTGAAAACTGTAGATATACATATATTTAGTTACAGTCACATTTCTAGTTTGTGTGCATGAATTTACCCAATAAAGCTCATTCTGAATCTAAACCAAATTTTGGTAAGTTCATGAAACTCTTTCTGATATCATATTTCTTTTCATTTTTCCAAATGCACAAGAAAGTATGGAGTTGCCTTACAATGCATCCACATATATAGCGATATGATGATCAGTTATTGGGACAGACCCCACAATAAGGATGTCACCCTGGAAGAAGAGCAACTTTGTGTGTCCAATAATAATAATTATGGTAACTACCGATGTTGATCTGGCCCCAGCTGCTTCTGCTTGGTCCACAGCTGTGTCCCCAGAGGAAGAGTTCTCCCGTATTTTGATTTCCCACCCACAATGGGAGCCCAGAGTTCAGGAGATTTGGGCTGCTGTGATTCAGAAAGGATACTTCAGTGGATTGTGGGAAACACAGGGTCTCTGGGGGGAGAGGGTCAGTGTCTGTGCATCGTCTCTTCCCATTACAGTAATAAGAGCAAAGAGTGCACTGCTGCTGTTTCCAGACAAACTGCTTCAACGCGCAGGCTCTCTCTTTGATGATTCAGTGGCTACAAGAAGGCAAAATTGCTCTCCTTTCATCTCTCTGCCTCCATCTTCTGTCCTTCCAACTTTTCATGAATGTTTTCCCAAAAGGAAGAATTGGCACAGCACTGCCTCCTGTGGGAACAAGCTCATTTAGATTCTACATAAACACACATTGAGTACTCTTGTTTTCCATCCCAGAAGATGGTTCCATTCAGCCTGAGCTTCAACAGCTGGCCATCCTCCCCAACTCTGCTGAAAAAAGAATCTTAATGTTTTGTGATATAATTATCCCATTCCCAAATCCATTGTGGGGTTATTCCTGGCAGGCTGCAGCTCTTGGACCTTTGTGATTACTTGTCATGGATCTCTTTTTTTCACTGTGCATTCACCGGCCACCCAGATTCATCTATAGAAAGTGGGTTAAAAGCAGTGGGCCAAAATTCCTTGGACTTCTCGCTCTCAGGTTGCTTTCTTCAAAGAACATGGTTCACTCTGCTCTCAGGTTTCTGCTACTGTTCCTCTTTTTTTTAAGAAAGTTTCTCCTACCTCACAACTTTGGGTCACTAACTTCCCTAAGGCTACCTGTGAGGGACTCAGTTTACTCTAGGAAAGATCTCATCATCATTGTCCAGAGCTCTGATTTTGGTTCCTGCAATCTCCACTTTGACCTCCAAAGCTCCTGCATTGATGAAACCATTCTCCAAAGCTCTTTCACGAGTTCCTCCAATGGTTTTCGGGTTGGTTCTACAGGACTCATTTTTCAGTTCCAGCAGTATTCGGATTTCTGATCCATATTTCAGAGTTCTGCTGCGTGTTTTTGCAGCCAGTGGGCCACCCTCCAGTGCTTCAATGTGCAATGTGGGTTCTCTTGGTCATTGGGCCATTCTGATTGGGCTGGTTTCCATGTCATCAATTGGTTCTGATTGTTCTATTCTAGTTTCTTCTGTTGTTTGCACACTCGTTTTATATCACGGTCTCTGTGTTCCTAAGTTGATTTTGTGATCTTTCTTTATTAGATTCTATTGTCATTATGCTGCTTTTGACTTCACGTCTGCACTTTGATACTTCTCCTGCAGCACGTAAGTACATGTCACACTTTAATCTGTGAAAAAAAAAAGTATTTTATTTCTTCTTATGCATTACTTTGATATGGGTGCAATTTATAAAATCTCAATTAAATTTAAGTTTCCGTTTAAAACTCAGGCATTATATGTACTTTTACAAGGCATGGTGCTAACAGAGTTTGATTTACTCCTCCAAAGTTGTGAAGTCTTTTGTTTTCACCCAGATTCTGATACATAAAGATAACATATTTACAGACCAGTGTCTAAACTTTAATATAATTCTGCTGTTGTTGAAGGTGGCCATTCCATGCAAGGATTTAAGCCATAAAATACCAGTTTTAGTTCAACATTCCACAATTTTAGTTGTGTTTAAACAAGATTTGTTATAATGCATACTAATAAAGAAAAGTGTTTTGGCGACACAATCTATTTTATTATGTCGTAAACACAAACACATTTATTGTAGTTGGCTTTATAACTTCCTCTTTTTCCTCTATATTTCATGCCATTAATCTTCATCTGTGCCCATGATGGTGGGGAATAACTGCATTAAAACATAAATGGGTCAGTGAAGCATGTGTTTTTTTCTTCTTCACTACCTTTAAAAAGGCTTGAGATACAGCATAACAGGTCGGAGTTGCATGAAATATGATTACCGCAGCTCGTTTCTGTGACAGCCTGCATGTTTGGCCCCAGGTAATGGGTATATTTATACATATGTCATTATGTATTCTTTCGTCCTTTGGGAAAAAGCAGTCCAACAGCATTCAGACTAAAGAACAGAGTTGTAGAAGTTCTTCCCAACCTGTGTCCTCAGTATTCAGATGGATCCATAGCCTCTAATATGGAGAGAAGCACCTTAACTGCTGGTCATTATGTTCTTCAGAGGCATGAAAATAACAACTTAACTTAGATCTGATCTTAAAACGCACGCACTACTGTGCCTTTACATCCTGTTTTCATTTTTCAGGACAACATCCCATATCTGAGAAACTCTGCACTACAGAAAATTCAATGTAGAGAATTTTGTTTAGATATTTTGAACCTAAACAAAACTGTTTACAATACTTTCAAAAGTCCATTTCATCAGGGCTCTTTCGGGGGCATGAGAAAAAGTTATTTCAGTTATGTCAAAGTCAGACAATAATACTCCTGCCTGAAGCATCTGTGCACTCATTGGTCAGCAGCTCGTCTCCCATCTGGCATCTATATGGCTGCCTGCAGCTCCACTTCACCTGAGAAACCAAGCTCAACTACTCAAACTGTAGGTGGGAAAAGATGAGACAACAGACAGTGAGTTTTTCTCAAAGTGCCTAAGCAGATTACTTCCACAAACTTTGGAGTGTTTCTGGGACGTCACACAGAGGAGACCCCTTGGCAAAGCCAGAACTCATTGGAGGTACTACATATCTTTTTCAACCTGGGAACAATCTTGGACCCTCGCAGAATGAGCTGCAGACTGTTGCTGTAGAAAGTGATTTCTAGGTTTCCTTTTCAGATCTATGATCTGTGTTGTATCTTGAAAAGTGAAAGACTGTGACGTTGACAGTATATAAAATATGCAAAAAAATTAGTTAATATTATTTTTCAATCTTCTTCATATCAAATCAGCTGTGAGTTGTTGTACTAATTGATAATCAACTTGTTACTTGTAAACATTTTATTTTCTTCTGAATAACTCCTCACAACCTTTGACCCTCACACCTAAAGTTGTTCTGCAGACCTCTCTGCTGTGACTCCAGTCCTGTGAAATAAAGGAACACAATTATGAGTTCACAGTGGCTATTCGTCACAGGCAGCAACATGGTGTCAGATGGTATATCCAAGAGTGAACTTTGATTTTACCATTTGGAAACAGTGCAGGTGTGTTGGGTCAATATATAGCAAGTGGCAGATTTTATCCGCAGGGTGTTTCCATCTCCGCTTCCTCTGCTGGGGATGATATTATATGCTGTAATTCAGCTTCAGGAATAATTGACCTGTCAACGGGTTCGGGCCACCGGTCCCATCACTTGGCTGCAGCGAGCCTGTTTCTGTAGATTGATACATCCTGTTTCCCCCTCAGAGGTCTAATAGTGTTTTAGCCAATCCACACTTACAGAATGATGAGCTGCTCCTGAACTACTCCTCAACATCCAACTCATAAAAAAAACAAAACAGGAGGGGATGCTGAATGCAGCCCACCTTCAACTTGTTCAAGTTTTCTTTCTGACTTTCAGGCTGACGCTCATATTCAGGATGTGGAGAAGCAGATTGTTACCAAGTCATCCAAAATCTAAACTCGTCTGACAACTGGGGGTTAGAAAATGTCTGAAATGGATGATACCTGGAAATAATTTCCCTACTATATTAGTGCTTTCCTTTTTACCTTCTAAAAGGATCTCGATCAAAACTCAGAAAAGAACAGTAACACAAAAAGTCAGTTCATATAAGTCTGTCAATTTCTTTTTTTCATATAACAGACATATTTTCCTCAGTTTTAAGCCTGTAATTTACAGTTTTAAGTTACTGTAAATTTGTAGGCTGGCCGTTTTCCTATTCGACAAAGCAGGAGCACATTTCTAACAAAGATGGTGACCCAATAATCTCACATGCTGGTCTGCCCAAATACATAATTGTTTACGCGTGGCTGAAGCCCTCTGTGATGCCATGGCATCAGATCAGTTTGGGACACATAGAAGGATTAAAACCCAACCTCTCTGCACCCTTGGTTGGCGTTCGCCTGTGAACATCAGAGGGAACCGAACACCTGGTGGAGAGACACAATGACTCCACCAGAAAGAGAATCCCCCCACACAATATAGCTGATCAGCAGGTAGACTATAGGGGCAGTAACTAAGTTCAAACTTTGTTCTCAGTTTATAGCTGTGTATTATGGGATCAGGTAGCTAACAGCTTTACCTGGATAATCTGAGATGAGATGTAGAAACAATTATTTAATATTTACCTGATTCATTTTCTCCCTTACTCTTCTCTGCCATTATTCTGCTTCATTCAGCTCCCTATTTTGGTATTTTAATTCTTCTTCTTAGAACAATAACTAAATTACCTTCCTACCAGCGATAATTTGAAACAAATTGAAAATGTATATCACATTCATAAATATTCTTTGCATTATATTCCTTTTTTACTATTTAATGTGAATTAAATTGGTTAATCTAATTAAAATTTGAGTCATTTATATTTTTCATGTTTGTAAAATGATTTTTTGCTTACTGTGCTAAAGTGTATAATGACATAAATTAAATGGCTGATTTATACCAGTGAAAAAACCCCAAACATCTGATTGGTTAACCTCCACAGAAACTAAGCTGCAGTCCAATCAGCCATTTATATTTATTTCTCTGCAGAGTCTGAGTCGTCAGTAATGTGGAAAGTTACATTTATTATGTTTTGCAGCACAAGATCAAGAGGCAAATTACATAGAATTAATGTATACATCAAATGAGTAAAACTTTAACATATGTAAATATACATTTCTGGAATTTTTAAATGACTAAATTGTGATACTTGTAGCTTTTTATACCTGCTGTACAAATTGCTCATATAATAGGCCACATCACATGGAAACGAACACAATACATTACTGTAACGGCAAAGAAAAAATGTGCGTCCACCTGACAGGATGCAGCACCACAAAAAAAGCAATTGGATGTTGCATGCTTCTCTGCCAAGTTTGTGTCTCCTTAGAATTGTAATGTCCTGTTTTAATTAGTTTCTACATAATTAGAAGGAGTAAGCCATATGTAAGGGACATTATTTTAGATTGAAGGAGTAGTAGATGACTGGATGGAAGCTGGATGAAGGTGTGGTGAAAAGGACTGAAGGGAATAAGAGTGATAAGAGAGGAGCTCAATTATGAGGACCCTCAAATGTTAGGATTTTAAAATAAATATGAAATATAAGAGAAAGTCAGTAAAGTTTATCAAATTAATCAAGCTTTTTATTTCATTATACTCGTACCTCTTCTAAAAAGGTTTTTAATTGAATTATACAAAATATATGAAGTATTATTTAAGGAAAAAGTTTTTAAATGATTTATAAATATCTTTTTTTACATTATAAAATCTGACATTTTAGCAAGGCTGTAATGTTTGGGTGTAGAAATGTTTTGGTGTATCCCAGCTGCCTCTGAGCCAAGGCAAGTGGACGAGGTTAACACAAGGGTTATTTTCTGTTACTCCTTTGCCCAAGTGGTTATTTTAATTATTGATGAATGAGGGTTCTTGATGCAGTGCCAGCTAAAGGGATTAGAAATCATGGGTGCCCATCTCAGGCATGCTCTGAAATTCCTCCCCGTTGCTTGAATGATTTTATGATATTCTCTGTAGAGGGAGAAATATGCAAATTCCTTCCTATTTTGCTTTGAAGAACTCTGTTTTCCTTCAATCTTTTAAAATTCTCACACATATGTTGTCCAATGTGACATTATCTGAACAGCTTTGGCCATCAGAGAAACTAACTGTCCACAGTGAAGCCTTTCTTTACATCTCCACAGAGAGGGCACCAAACAAGAAAGAGTCCTGTTTAAAATAAACACTGTTATGCTTGACTGAATATTACTCACATGGACAAGCCAAGGACATTTTTGAGAACAGACAAGATAAAGATTGAGTGATCTATCCACAGAGGCAGGAAGTTTTTTGTTTTTAAGTAGCCAAGGTAAGACTGTCAAATTTGAGAACACTGTATTAACTGCTCAGAGCAGTTGCAGCATCTTGCTGTGGGGCAGCTGCATTCAATGAAGAGAATGGAACAAACAAGAAAAACTCTTTCCAAATCTTCTTTTTTCAACTAAAGGGTAAATTCACACCTCCCAATCTGGATGACCAGAGAGTAAATCAGTAATGTGTATCAGATCATGAGCAGAGAAAAAGAACAACACTGATGATTGCTTTTTAAAAAACAGTGCAGTGTTATCTGCAGGTTTCCCTATCTAGAACATTTATCTATCAGGTAACAGGTGAAAACAAACTGCATTGGCTTTCAAGTAAGACACAGAACTTGTTTTATTCCTAAGCAGACTGATGATTGGATATTCCTATCATATCTATACTTGTATAAATTTGTTTGAACACATGAACACAGAACTTTCTAGCATCTGGAGATTGTTCCCGAGGATGAAACAGACTTGTACAGCACCACAATTCAAGGAAAATCAAGTAAGCTTTATCATCCCTAAGGGGCAACTTGTTGTGCACCTTGCTGATGTTTTGGCTGATCTTTTTTGATTTTTGATTTTTTTTTTATTGTGTCCAACAATAAAGTGCCCACGTGTTTTTCACACGTGGCCTGATTACTTCAACCTGTCAGAAATTTTCAGTCATGACATCATCATCTTGGCTTTACCTCGTAGTTGAAAAAGATAGCAAGCATTCTATCTTTTTTGCTCAATAGAAGCTAATCATTATTAAGTTCCCATTTTGGAAACATTAAAAATCAAATCTCTGATTTCTCATTGTTGTATTTTGCAAATTGTGACATAAAACAATAAAAGTTTGTTTTTTCTTCAGACAGTGAGGAAAGTGTATGCTGCTTTTCTTGGTGTACGCTAACTTATAGTTTCACCTGGATTTTATTACATAGTTTTAGTCCTGCTTAGACTAAACACTAGAAAATCCACATGAAATCTAGATTTCTTCACCCAGTTCTTGTTTTTAAAAATTATTGATGTGTTATGATTATTTCACCCGGGAAAAACAAACTTTCAAATAAATCACTAAACTGATTCTTATAGTGACTGTAGTAACATCTTATCCTTGTAATTCAACATTTTAAGTGGAAAGGTGACAGAGTTGGTTTAATTAATGTGACGCAACCAGAACTTGTACACTTAATTACTTTCAGTGCTCAAATAATTGTAGTCAAATGTATTTAACGTAAATTATAAGTCTGATAATCTAATTATGACCTTATTAGGAAGGACTCTCGAGGGAATATATTTTTCTCAATTATGGGAATCTCAGTCTTTTTCGGTGAAGCCAGTCTTCCTCCTGTCCTTCCATCTTGTTACAGAACAGCAAAACCAGCTGTGACTAACGAAGGAAACTTTTCACCCGAGTGCCGAGGATCAGCCATGTAAAGCGGGATATCACCAGGACAAACAAGATGGAGAATGATGCTCTGGCTGCTGCATGACAGGCATGACCGAGAATGCAGAAGATCCAGATTTTCAGTTTTTACCTTTGACAAAGACACCCAGCTCCCATTTGTTTTCTCTGCATCAACGAATGGATTTAATTTGTGAGACAATATTAAGAAAAGTTTGTGGGAAAAGTTGTCAGAATCTGAAGTGCCGGGGGGAGGTCTTCCTCTACCTATACTCTTTAGTTATTTCTTTCTTTAAGCTGTCAGTCAGAGAAGAGCTGGAGGTCTTTTTCTTTGATTTGTATCCAACTCAAACAACATCTCTCCATACAACCAAGTGCGTCTCGTGGGAAACAAGCGCCCTCCTCGCCCATGAAAAAGCAGCCTGAATCAACATTCACAGGACACATGGAATCAGATCCCAGACCCTCAGTACTCCCTGTCTGACTCCCCTGCAGGTGTTTACATCCAGGCTGCAGATTAAAGTTGTACTGAGTTGTTGTTGTTTTTGTTTTTTTCACCCCCAATACACAATACATATCGGCAGATTCTGTCACCTGTGTGTTTTTTATTATTTTTTATAGCTATTCTATTGTTTCTGCATGAGACAAATTCCCAAACAAGATGTGCAAATAACCTGTAATTAGATTATTGAAGTATTGGATTGATACTATCAGACATCAGGTTTTCCTAGACCCTACTTTGAAAGAAATCCTTTCATTATGACAGTGTTTTTTATGGTTCAAGTAATTTCTTTCAGTCAGAAGCTGCTTGTTAAAGTCCCAACTACACCTTTCCTTAGCCCTTTAGTTTCTAGACATATTCAATATACCCGAGTACTGATGGCAGATCCTCAGATTTTCAAGCAGATTTTTTAAAAAACAGAAAAAACATGGAATTTATTTACTTATCTTATAACTTCCAGGAAAAGGAATGGAAAAATAAATGTAAGTATTTTAAAACATTTGGATATTCTTAGCTGCATTGTTGTTTTGTAGTTTAAAAGAGAAAACTTGATTGTCATAAAAATATGTGTGAAAAAAAGACTCTTTGTCCACATCTGGCTGTGTCTCTGCATATCTCAAAGGCTTTCACACAAAAACGAAAATACTGGAATATCTTTGCTGCTTGCTGCAATATCTAAAAAGACATGAACAATTAAAGAAGTGTAGAGGGCATGGATAAAGCACAGGAAAGTTTGCAAAATGATGTATCTAGGTTCAGTCCCTAAAATGGCATCTTCTCATACCTGTGCTACTAATGCACTCATCTACTCAGCTTAGCTTCTGAAACCTTAGGTCTGATTAACTAAATAAAGTGCATGAATGGCATTTCCATTTTGGAAGCCGTGCACAATGAAATAGGCTTTGACTGCCACATTCCATTTTATAGTGCAATTGAAAATTGGTGTCTGCTGGTTCCAGTCAAAATGCAGTTTTTAGGATCGCAAGCCAACAATTTATTGCAGGTCAGAATGTCCTCATACTTTACATTTTCTAAGTATATTTTCCACTTCCTCTAGGTTTCAATTCACTTTTAAGTTCAATATTCTTCCAGAAACCCTAAGGAGTGTATTAAAAGTCATCATAACACTGCTAATACCTCTTCATTTATACATGGGTCAAAGGATGCAACAAAGAGAGCAGTAAAATCCACGTATTTACTTCCTCTACCCATCTGTATGCTCTGCTGGATACAAGAGAGAGTTTAATCTTGCCTGGCATCATTTGTTGAGGCCGAAGCATCAGAATCGGGAGCTCAAAAGACCAAACAGCCTGATAAAGAAGGCTGGTTCTGTTCTGGGGACTACAGTGGAACCTCTGGAGATGATGGTGCAAAGAAGGCTTTTTCATAAAACCAAGAAAATTGAGGACAACCCTGAGCATAATCTGCATTACACTGTTTCATAATGAAAAGGCGTTTTTAGCTGGAAGCTTCTCCAGAGCCACAGTGATAAAACAGCTACAGCAGATTTGGGATCGATAAAATATTTTCGGGTTGAATTTGAATTCAATAACTGAACTGTACCACTCTGGACTTGTTACAATCTCATCACGAGTCATTGTACAGAGGACAAACCATCTCGCCCGTTGATCAGGAAATCAGATTTCTGTACTGTACTGCTGTAAATACGGACCCATTGTTTGCCAGAACAATATGCCAGTGAATGATGAGCTACGTCACTGATAGCAGTAGCTCTGATAAATAAACTGCAAAACAATGTCCTCATAGTCACAGCAGACAGAGGGAGAAAAACAACCTTCAAATCATCATGAAAAGTTTCTGAGCAGAAATTAGACTTCAGAGAGAAACATTATAATTAACTAAATACTCCAAGGCCATAAAAATCCATTCTCAGCCTCAGCAAAAATAATTGCACTATTATTTTCAGCCGTAATTAAGTAGCTAAGGCTTCTTACAAGTGTAAAAAATTTAATCCGTTTTCTAAATCCTATATAATTTAATGTGGGAGAAATCAAATAAATAAGTGGCTCTGGCTCTTCTGTGACAGCGGTTGATATGGGTGATTAGGTGAGCAGGGCGTGAAGAAGCCCATTAGGATTGTATGGTGTCATCACAGCAGCTCCGGGTGGCGTCCCTAATCCACTCCTCGACCCACAAACGCTCGCCACTTTCCCTCCAACGGCTGCAGCAGCAGCAGCACCGCAAAGACGAGCGGCCACTGATTGATTCTTATCCCGCTAAGGAGACGGGAGGCAGATAAATGCCGAGGTAATGAGAGGCAATTATGAGGCATGAAAAGCTTTATTATGGAGTAAAAGTGTCCTCGTGTCGCCTGCGTTACAGCAAGAGCTGAAAAGCGGAGAGTTTTCAAGATAATCAGGTCCACGTTGAACAAGTCAGGTTCCGTAAATTTATTTACTTTTCAAAAGCTCAGCTGCATCAAAGACGAGACACCCAAACACATGGGAGGTTTCTCCTTAGTTAATGACTAAAACACATGATTTAAATGTATTGTGTGTTTCAGGTAGGGACAGTTGAACCAGTTCTCCTGTGAGTGACCACATTTTTTGGATATGTTGAGTCTCAACATATGAAATAAGAAGCTCAAAAAAGCTTTGATGGTGAAATACCGTTAGATCAGGGGTCCTCAATTCCAGTCCTTGAGGGATGTTGTCCTGCAGCTTCTGGATCTATCTCTGGTTCAACAGCTGAGTTAATAATGAGGTTATTAGAGGGAATCTGGAGAACTTCACTGCAGCTGCAGAGATAATTCAGCCTGTGTTGGACAAGGGACACATCTAAAAGCTGCAGGACACCAGTCCTGGAGGTCTGGATTTGAGGACCAATGTTACAGATAGATCCAAAACTTTGGGGAATTCTTCATTATAATCCACGCTTTAAAAAAATAAAAACAGCTACAGTGATGGCATAGAAAAATCCAAGGAACTAATTATAAAAGTTTTAAGTCCGAAAAACCCAACATAATTGTGCAGCATAAATGTAACAAAAACATGGAAACGTTTTATTTAGTGTCTGGTTGGGGTATTTCCAGTTTCTGCAATGTTGTCAGGCAAAGGAGGAATTTCTTAGTAGACTGTTTAACATGATATTTTAGGACATGTCTTGGTCAAGAATAAAACCAAGGATTTTAATTTTAGTACTGGAGGCCAAAAACAATGTTTTTGTAAAAAAAAAACAACTGGCTCAGCATTTTCTTTCTGCAGATGATCTTGTCCAAAGAGGAAAACCTCTGTCCTGTTTGTATTTAAAAGGTTTTCAGACTGTTATGGCTTTACAAAATATTGTTCTGGTATTAAAGTCTCCTGCTAACAGAACTTTTGGTCAAAACATCTAACAGAGATAATGAGATGTAAAAAAAATTTCAACCATTATTTTTGACATCGCAGCAGCTGAGATTCTGTTACTTGTGATCCTGTTTCCTTATTTATACCTTGGACCATGTGTCCACATTCTCATTTCAAATTGACAGCAAAGTAATGCCTGGTATTATAACCTATTGTAGACTACTGTACTGTATATGAAATTACATGCATGAAAAATTTGCTTGGATCTGATTGATTCAAGAAACCTTTTCAAAACATACCAAGACCTTAGATTTTTATTCATTTGATCTTGCATGACTTAAAGATCATTGTATTTTGTCAGCAATTAATCACACAAGCAATATAGATTTGTAGAGCTAATAATTTTTTTAAAATACAGTGGGCATTTTCATGAGAAGTCATGAGTCTAAGCTGACTTTAATATTTATTGTTTTAGAAGCAACAGCAGTTTTTTCTTCCACCAGGTTCCTCCTTCTTAACATAAAGGTGGGAAAGCATACATTTTATTTCTAGTTGATGCACATGCACACATTTTAACCTTCATGCAACCTGCCTGAGGGTTGCATGAAGGTTGCTGCTCAACATACTTTTCCACAATGAACAAATAACAATACAGCTGGGCTTTACTGCTGTGCTGCAAACAACAATGACATAAATCAGTCTGCGAACTGGAAAGGGATGTAAGAGTATCATATGATGCATGATAGATGTCTACAAGTATAAATCCAGAGATGAGTGAGAAACCCACCCTCCACCATTTGCATGTTTGATTTATGAGGGCCAGTCAGAGCAAACATGACTGGCCCTCCTCTTTCTGTTAAGAGAAGAGGAAGAAGACAAAGTAAAGTCCTGCAAACAGTGGTCCTGGTCTACTTTCTATGGAGGAGAAAAATAATCAAGAGCACCATTTTATAGGCAGGAACACAAAACCACCAGTATGTTTTGTAGAAAGCTAACTATAAGAAGGACATAACGCAAAGTTAATGGCAGCGCATAACTACAAAAGTGGTGAGTAAGTCCCTACTCAATGTTTGTAACATGAAGAGATTTGATTAAAGCCATTCTTTCTGGTTCAGTAAGTTACCCCTCCTTGGGTTTGAATGGCAGCACTGATTAATGTATTCATCTCCTGAGAGAAGTTTCCTTCTTGAAATGCTGGGATAAATCTGAGTTGGACTGCCTGCAGTCAAATCGTTGGGATGTACATAATCAGTTTCTTACTGTTGTCCTGTTCCCTTAGGATTTCAACCCCTTGAGTTCTTCATATGAAAAAAAAAAACTAAAATAAAAGCATAAAAAGAATTTTTAACAAGCGCTCGTCAAAACGACGCCAGAAACCTTAAAAGCACTTTTGATCAGACAGTTAAAAGTTTGATCAGAAGTGTGCGCCGTAAGATCAGCCGGAGATGAGAGAATAACAGAATGTTTTGATCCGGTAAATTGAATAAAGGTGGATAATACATAAAGACACTGTTACTGCGTAAAGAATGAAAGAGAAATCTAAATATCTCTTGCCATCTTAGAAACTCAGAATGCTTCTTTTTTGCTGCCTCTTCCACGTGAAACCCTGGAATGTGACTAAATGGATTAATGTGTCCCTCTCTTTGAGGTACAACACATCTTTGAGAAGACAGAAGGAGCTGAAACAGGGACTTTAATTGGCACATCCAATTGTTTTTGTTCTGGATTGGCAGTCAAGCTTGATGGAGTAGAAACTGCCTGACATATGATCCGTTGACGTAAGCCAGCAGCAGTCGGACTGGGAACTAGGTCCATTACTGCTCCAGCTTTCTCTGCTCAGTATGGAGACAAACCGCTGCTGTCAGCCGAAAAACCAAAAGACACAAAAGGAAAGAAAGAGGAGAAAAAAAACTCAACGACATCAATCTCTGCAACCCTCACTGAGTTTATGGTCTTCACTCCTCGTAGATAAAGCTCTTAATGGTCTCACTGTGCAGCCTGCATCTGAAAAAGATGTTTGGTCAGCAACGACCCCTCTTCAACTCACTGCTGGCTAAAGCCACATTTAACATCAATGAAGCATTTGTTCCTATGCTCCTTTAACTTCTCTTTGAGTTAGTGGCATAAGTTCCAGTCATTGGCAGTCAGATATTTCATCCCTCTGGGATAAAAACATCTTTTGTGTCAAATGACTTTTCTGATTTCAGAAGGCAAAAAAATGATAAACAGTTAAGGGATTCAGTTTAAATAGAGAAGAAAAGATAAATTGCTGCAAATAATCAGAGGATGGCCATAATATTTTGTCATAACTGTTAGTAGGAGTGTGTATAAACATCAGACTAGAACATTTTTCCCCCTGCAATAAGCCAGGAAAAACTTACTACAAAATATGTTCATGGGCTTTATTCCCAAAGCAATTTTCTCTTTGGAGCTCAGGCAGAACCTCAAAACTGAGACATATAAGCAAAAATCAGACTGGAACAGAAATATGACTTTGATCTTTGTAATAAAAACTGTTTAGCGATACCAAACACTCAAGACATCAATGTAGACATGAAGAAGTCTGATAAGAGTTTAGCTGCACACTACTGAGTAGAAGCAAAGCACAAAAAGGGTGTTTCTCTTTGTTGTTTTCTGCATAGTTTTATGAAGAGGTGAAAGTGAGGGGGCGTCAAATGGCATAGTAAAATTTCTTTCATGTTATGTTTGATACAGGATTTTTATGACAACTGAAGGTAACATAGTTACTTGACTGTGCTATAAAATGGCACTAAACACAACACTGTCCCTTAGTTACTTAATATACTTGTTACGATGTATATATTGCTATATTTTAAAACTGTAAAATTAATCAATTAAAAGAAATTAATTAATTTTGATACACCAATTTATTGTATCTCAAAGTAGATCATTTTAAAACATAGTTTTTCCAAACAAAATAGCTTTAATAATGGATTTGCAGTGGCCTCTATGGATGACAATGTGCTTTATGAAATTGCAGGACTATGAAATAGTTGGGCTCTTGACTTTAAATGAAGAAACCACTGAGGGATGGAGACATATTACACAATGAGAATAACTCTGACAGTCTGCAGTGAGACCATAAAGTGAACCAAACGAGTTGTTTGTGAGCATTAAGCTTCTTTGGAAATAATTTTTTTGCTTCCTCCTTTTTGAAGAATTTTCCTGTTTGAGATGCAGCAGAGAAACAAAAAAAAAAAAAAAAAAAACTTAGTCTAGATTAAACATTTTTCCTGACAAAAAATGTTGGTTGAAAAAAGTTTAACCTATTCAACATTCTACTTTAATCATCACATTGGGTGTCAGCAACTGTTAAAGATTTAAAATCTTTGTGTTCTTTCTAAGAAAGGAGACACGAGTCGACTGATTCCACTTCACAAGATCAGAGCGATGATTCAAGTCAGGCAAAAACCAGTCTCAGGCTGGGAAAGGCCCTGATTTAACATTTAGATCTTAGTTACATACGTCAGATGACGTCAAATTAGATAAACATACTCTACTAGTTTCAAAGTTATTTCTTGCCCTAAATAAATTCATCACTGATACGTAGCACAGTCCATGATATGGCATAAGTGGTGGGTGTTCTAAATAGATACTCCATTGATACACTTCATTATCATTATACATTGTCTGGGCACTGTTCAGAACAATATGCGCTGGGGGAGCCATCTTCTCTCTTTGTGTGTGGGGGCAGAGTTAGATAACCGAGGCAGTAATCTGCTGAGGTCCTGTCTGGTTTGACCCACATGATCGTATTTATCTAAACCACTGAGTCACAGCTGATTTTCCACACATAACTGTCCTCTTTAAATTGGCACTTGAAAAAGTATTCATACATCCTCGAGGTATCAGGGCCGACCTTCTGTAAGACTTTTTTTTTTTACCGTAATAACTGCCAGCTCAACATTGTCTTGCTAAATCCTTCCACTCTGTGATGCTGCACCTTTCTACATGCTCAGATAATAACAGTACCAGGAAATAAAACAGACGTTTGCTCCCTTTCAAACCAAATAATTTCAGTGTCACATAAACAGCAGTTTAATGACAGTATGGAGACATTGACTGATCCCTAAATGAAATAAATAACGGTCAAATTGTTGTGAGATTTGTGGGCCAAGCCAATAGGAACAATGATCAGGCATTCAGTCATGTCAAAGTTGATCCCAATGTAGTCATTACTCAGTTAAAACTCAAATAGCAAGAACCAGGACAGGAACAGGTAACAAACACAAGTGACATAGAGATATAATTAACACAATGAGCAGATGTGCTGTTCACATATTCAGGACTGGTGTGAGATAAAGACAGGGGGTGAAGACAGACAACAAAATCTGAGACTTGTAAGTGGAAATATGTAAATGCCAGCAAACAGTATTCTGTGTTCCTTTTACAGAGAAAAATGTGTGGTCTTTCTGTAAAAAGAATTTTGAATTTCAATGTAAAATCAGTTTGGCTTCAGGGTTTTTGTGACATTTCTCTTTTTAGCTCATGAACAGCCTGAGGCAGAAATCACAAGTAAATTTTAGTAAGATGTACATTTGAGCTTAACAGCATTAGAAAACATGTTAGGTTATATTAAAAACTGATAAGAACAAAGAGTTGGGACTGTGAAGGCAAATGTTGTAAATTAAGGCAGTTTAAAACCCACATTTTGTCAACCTTTGCTCATTAATTACTCCACTGCCAAGCTGAGAAAGAAGTTCTTTGTTCCCACAGCATAAACCACAGTTTGTGTCCTGCAGCTGAAAAACACTGGCTGTAAACTAATTTAGCGAGTTTCTCTCTCTCTCTGTGGTTAAACTTTTCTGTGACGCTCTCTGAAAATTCGCTCTAGCTTGAACTTTGCAAATAAACTTAAAAATCTCATATCCTACTTTTTTCTTTTTCCTGGAATGGGAAGCTATTTTCTCCCCATGTGTTTTGGAAATGATACAAGCAAAAATGATCGGGTGTCAGAAAACTGATTCAACAGAGGAAGAACAACAACTGAGCCTTTCACTGGGAACAAAAGGGAGAGAAATTGAGAGATGCAGCTGGGTGTTTTTGCTTCATTTTTTTTCCTTTTTTGTTTTTCTGCTTTATGTTTTCATCTTCTGCTTATCCAGACTCAAGGTGATAAACATAGGAATAAAAACCTGGCTTTGTATATTTTCATATCCTGTTTTGAAGCAACGGAGCACCTTTTCAGTGAGCGCTCGCAGAGCAGAGACAAGGGCACATCACACAATAATCAAGCTGCTGAGAGATGATGTGACATCACACTAATGGCTAAAAAGCATCCATCATTGAAAACTGGAATTTTAATAAGCTCCTAATAGAGTTTGAAATGAAAAAGGGTGAGAACTTTTCAAGGTCCCTCTAATTTCAGACGGGTGCCTTGATTGTCAAACTGCAAATTAAAGAGGTAATTAAAAGCAGCAGATAAAAAGTTAGCTCTGATGCTGTCAAAGACAAGCGACCCTGAGGATCTGTAACTAAGCAACACAAAAATAGTCAATCATACACACACCTTTGCAGCTGTCTTACCTGTCATGTTGGTTTCTGAACACAAACTTTAGTTTGTAGTTACACATTTTTAGTTCTGAAATAAGATGAAAACAAACTCCGTATAATACTTCTATGGAAGCATTTGAGCCAATTGTTTCCACTTTCATGACACTTTGCTAAGTGTGTTTGGTCTCTCAAGCTGCAGTCCATGTCTCCAAATTTTTGGTTGGCCTCTAAAAGCCTCATAAAAGCCTTGTTCACCTTCAACTACAACACCTTTTCCTTTTAATCAGCTTTAGTTTAGATATGGCACTCTCAGAACGTTATTCTTCTGTGTAATCAATCTATATCCTAAACGAGTTTCACTTTTTCAGGTGAAATAGACTAACTTATCAATGATCGTCTCATTTATCAAGCACCTGTTCAACACTTTTTAAGAATCAGATTTTACCGCGATGCTGCATGGACACTACTTAGATCAATGAATGGATTTTGCTTGCAGGGAGATGACTCAATGAAAAACTCTGAGAGAGAATACACGTAAATCTGTTAATGATGCATGCAGCAAAATTCTCCACTTCCTATGCTGATCGCTTCTTTCCATTAGGACTCCACCCATGCTACTGTCAAGCAATCTCAACCAGGTGAACGTAGTTGCCAGGAGTCATTTTGAAAATGCCCCTTGGTAACAGAACATATTAACAAAAGATGGAGAGACAGGCAGTTCATTTCGAGCACCCAGCTGAGCAGCAGCCGTTCGGTCTTCCAGCTCCCCTCACATCATTTTATGGCACTCGACTCGACAGGGAGCAGAAAGCCTTAGAGCTAAACTGTACCTACTGCTGGATGAATTTCCAGCTCTGATAATATTACATTTCCTTTGTGCAGAGAAGAAAATCAGTATTCTAACCCAAAGCAAAAATATGATTAATTGCTCCCTTCTCGAGCCCAGGCGTAAGGGTAATAAGCTCGACAGGAGGAGTTTCTCTTTTCATGCAATTCAGGCGTAGCTCGTGTATGTGCAAATACAGTTTTTTAATGCATGCACTACTTAGAAATATCCACAGAAAATTGAATTTGGATAGTTACATGTGTAAGTACCATACTCGCATCAGATGAGTCTAAATGAGAGCAGAGAGAGAGAAAGAAAAGGAAAGTCTGCACTTCTTTGATACTCCGAACAAATAGCAGGACCAAAATCTCCCGTTTTTTCCTCTTGCTTTTAATGCGCCGTCTCAAATGCCAAAGCCAGGGAATCTTTTCATTAGTTCCTGGCTCAGACACTCGCTAAAATAAATTTTCCCTTTCCATTATAAAGGCTGTTAAATATTTCAGAGATTTCCAGGTGTTTTCACAGATGGAAGAGCAATGTGGAGAGATGCTGTAAAAAATGCTGAGGCAGAGAGGTGGGACAGTGTAGCAATTTTAAAAAAAATGTGTTTTGAGAAAATAGTCAGCATATCATTGAGCTGGGCTGTCAGTTTGCTCAGTGCTGATGATGAGCCTCAAGGGCTCCTGAAGTGAGATTACACTGAACATAATTGTTGCTACTGTGATTTCTGAGAAGCGTCTTCTACACAATACACACCGTGAGTCACAGTGTCAGGCGTGACTCACGATTCACTGCAGGTAAAGAAATTCTAACTTCTTCTGGCAGGAATTCCAGGCCAGGAATTTGTTGGAAGTTTCTGTAAAAAAGCTTGTTCGGGTTGGGAATAAAAGAGGCAAATTCAGTCAAAATTTAAATGACATAAAAAGCAAACAAGAACCAAAACCAGATTTTATGAGAAAGGAACATAATGATACAATTAATTCCAACATTACAGTTTAGCGTATTTCATTATGTCTCATTCCTGTGAATAATCACATATTATTATGTGACATGATATAAATTATACCATAACATTATTATCCCATCAAAAACATAGCAGAAGAGTTGTTTGGATTCTTTTATGCATTTATAAGAAATCCCCGAATCTCCTGTGGCAGCCATTCAAGGGTGAACACATGCTTGCTCATACAATGCTCAGCCTCAGAGTCCCTCAGATCGCATTTCCCCCACTCTGCTTGTGGCAGCATCTATCGGCAAACATCTGGTGGAACAGCATCTGCTGAGCTTCTCATGTGAGCTATTCTCAGTCCAATGCTCCTAAGAATGGTTGTAAACGGGAGCAGTGCTGTGATTATGTGTTTAAGGGGGAGTGTTGGAAAGAATAGGAGCTTCTTAAAGAGACGGATGACACTTTAAATCAGGGGTGGGCAACTCCAGGCCTCGAGAGCCGGTGTCCTGCAACTTTTAGATGCGTCTCTACTTCAACACACCTGAATCAAATAATGAGGTCTTTAGCAGGACTCTGGTGAACCTGACTGCACTTAGGAGGTGATTCAGCTGTTTGATTGAAGCGCGTTGGACCAGGGAGACATCTAAGAGTTGCAGGACACCGGCTCTCGAGGCCTGGAGATGCCCACCCCTGCTTTAAATGTTTCAAATTCCTTCCATCCATCAATTTTCCTACACCCTCGTCCCTTACTGGTGTCAGAGGGGTTGCTGGTGCCTATCTCCAGCTATCGTTTCGGGCGAGAGGCGGGGTACACCCTGGACAGGTCGCCAGTCTGTCGCAGGGCAACACAGAGACAGACAGAACAAACAACCATGCACACACACACTCACAACTAGGGGCAGTTTAGAGAGGCCAATTAACCTGACAGTCATGTTTTTGGACTGTGGGAGGAAGCTGGAGTACCCAGAGAGAGCCCACGCATGCCCAGGGAGAACATGCAAACTCTATGCAGAAAGACCGGGGCCGGGAATCGAACCCAAAACCTTCTTGCTGCAAGGCAACAGCTCTACCAGCTGCACCACTGGGCAGCCCGGTTTCAAATTGTAAAATCAAATTTCTTTTTAAGTTACTTAAATTGTGCCTTCAGAAAAACGCTCTTGCGAGTGCTTTAATAACAACTGATGGTATCTTGGTTACTTGATTGTGGAACTATGTTCCTAGAGAATACATGATACCACTCAGTTGTCCAAAAACAAGAAGGCTTTTTTTTCAATTTGTGCACATGAAAGAACAGTGAATTTAATAAAATCATGCAAGTGAAAACTGTAGTTTCTTTGTTTAGGTGACACACTCCATAAACAGTCAGATGCTGGTAAAAAGCTTTTAGTGATGCAAAAATAAAAATATCCTAATGCAGCAGTCTGTGTGTGGACAGTGAAGGCCAGTTAACCAAAGAGTATAAAATGTGTGGTTAGGTTTACATCCTGTAATGATTCTCACCATGATAAATAACATCCAGCATATTTAAAGCGCTGACAACAGTGTTCATGTAAATAATTTAAACTTAGCAAATCCAAGGTAAAGTCCAAGGCAAAAAAGTATGAAAAAAAACTCATTTTTACACATTTAATGAAAATGTATATCTTGTCTATAGAAGATCCTATTTTCCATTTATTTTATCTATTGAATTACCAAGATATGCATAATAAGACATATTTAATTGGAGTAATTTTTGCAGACCTAAAAGTTGAGAGAAATTGAGCCTTATTTTGTTGTTTGACTGGAACTTATTTCAAATAACTTTAAAAATGTGTTTTTTGGGATTCACACGCACCCGTGTGCAAATGCCCAAACAAGTGCCTTTTTTCTGGCAGCACAAGAAGAGATGGTTTTAGATGAAACAGTGAAGAATTATTACAAAGTTGACAATGACATAATATTATTTTTCATACAAAACCTTTCATGAGGTTGAAAAGAAGGTTTGTGTTCATCTTTCTGTGTACATAGCAATGGTAAAAATGGGCAAACGGTCACGACAGTGAAAAAGCAGCCACAGATGGTCATTTAAGGTTTACCAGGTAAACCAACGAGAACAGGTTTGATGAAAAGAAATAAAAGCCATATTGGATGAGGAATCATATTTTACTGTTTTGGGTTTGAACCCATATTTTAGACTCTTGGCAGTCCACATATTCATAAATGATTTCTTTTTGCTTGTGTGAGAGAGATATGAGCTGGAAGCTTCTGGATATCAGCCATCAAGCCGGCGCTCTTGCAAGGCTGGATTATTCACACATTCGACCTCCAACCCTGAACAACAACAAACAGCTCAGTGCTCGCCGCTCACTCTGCTCACTGTTTGGCAGATTGGACGATTACGGGTCGCGACATCAGCGGTTTGGCGCTAACGTTCATCTCACATCTCCTCTGAGGTCAGAAATAGACTCCATCGTCTCAGTAATTCCTCCCATATAGAGAATATTTGACATTTCCCTCTCACCAACACTCTTTTCTTTTGAAAGATTCTTATTTTTTTTATTACCCTCTGCTGAGTGCAGATTGACAGTGAAAGTAATGCCAGAAAGAAAACAACCCCAAGGATAAAGCTGAAGGTTCCTTTGTGCTGGCTGTGAAGGACCCTCTTATCTTTGTTCATACCTAATGAATGCAGGGCCCTTTGCAACAAGAGTGGTTTGTTTCATAGAAGAATGTTTTCATGAGTTCAGAGACCTTTTCTTCAGATGTTTTGAGTCTTCAGTTTAGTGCACACAGGTATAAAGAGAACTGTAAAGATTCTCATCAAAATGCCTTACCAAAGTAAACTTGTTCTTCTTTATGACCTGAAACTTCCTAATATCTCCTTGTACATACAATCAGAAGTTTCTAAGCACTCGTCAGCAGAGTAAATGCCATATGAACTTTGGACTTTTTGAACCAATCCTATTCAGTGTTCATTGATTGTACAACATTAAACTACAAGAACCTGGTGTGAAAGTTCTTCAATTGACACTAGTGATGGGAACAACCGTTTAGTTCAGTGCACTGAATCCAGGGTTGAGTTGATCATCTGGAGGTTCGTGAATCGCTGGTCTGTTCTAAACAAAGTGGACCAACACCAGCAGATAGGATGGCACCCCAAACCATCACTGGTTGTGGAAACTTCACAACCAGTGAATCCAACGTGGATTCTGTGCCTCTCTTTCCATCTTTCTCCTGATATTGGATCCAAATGAAGTGCAGAATTTACTTTCATCTGTAAAGAGGACTCTGAACCTGTCAGGTTCCATTTCTCTCAGTCCAGGTAAGATGCCTCGGATGTCTCTGGTTCAGCCCATATTTGTCTATTTGTGGCGGTTCTTCTGTAAATGATTTTGCTTGACAAGCTTCTCAAGGTTCTCCCGGTTGCTGGTGCACTTTTTCCTTCCACTCAATTTTCTTTTAATATTCCTGGAAACAGAATTATATGTGGCTTACCCTCCTTGTGAAGGGTGGGGATAACTGGGTTCTGGGCATCTGTCAAGTCAGCACTCTTCCCTATGATTTAATTCTTGAAACAACTCAATACATATTTCTGTTAATAGTTAACTGGTAGCTCTTTCTATTTTGTGTTATTTTTTAAATGTTTACAATCCACCACTATGAACATAACCTAGAAGCCAGCACATGCGTACATTTATCTGTTAATCTTTGCAAGCGTTACAATACCATGAATTCAAACTTGTACACCAAGTTTGTGTGTTCTAGAATATATTATATTATGTATATATTACACAGGATGTGTACAAACTAAGGGTTAAGAGCAACAGTAATAACTTGTGTCATTATCTGATCTTGGAAAAAGAATGGCTCAAATAAACAATTAAATAAATAAATGACATTTGATTAGAACTAAACTGCAGTTCAAAGGCAGAGAAGGAAACAGAATATAAGTGAAGTATAATGAAGAGAGTAGGTGTTGCAAGATGCTTGGGCTTAAAATCCAAGAAAGAATCAAGATATATGATGAGGTTGAACTTCTCTGACTTGAATTATGCGTCCTATATTTATTCATATATATCTAAATGTATGTGTCCTTTTTTTATGTATCTTTGTTGTTGTTTCATTTAGTAACCATGACTTAATGTCATGGATTGATCCCGGAGCACAACTCATTGAAGGTCTTTCAGACAAGCTCAGAAGCACATCCAAGCATGCAGGAAGATCCAAAGTAAAGCGAAAGCATAACCGCAGTTCATTCACAAAGTGAGAGAATAAAGGCTTTGAGTGTGGGAAGCAGAGGTTAAGCAGGATTTTCCCTCCGTCTGCTCTACACTGCGTGCAGAAACACAAACTCCAACACAACGACGAGGAGCAGAGATCAAAGCCTGGAAATGTTTTGCCACCGTCAACCTGGAAGTGCTCCAAGAACATCAAGTGAGGAGCAAGAAGACATCTGAAGGGAAAGCCCCTCAAAGTGCATCCATCACTCAACTACTACCCAAAAGCAGACAAGCGCATTCTCTGCTGACCCTTTAGAAGAATCTGCTGCAATAGGTTCAGAGCTATTTATTCTGCTGAGCAGTTTTATTTGGAAAAAAAAAAGAAAAAAAAACAGAAACCTCATGTTCAAATTTTTACTACAGTGCAGAAAAATAGCCAACTGGAAAGTGATCGCAGCACTTCATTCTCTCCACATTTTGCTATGTTGTAGACATTTCAAATTGTGTAAAATTAATTCCACACACATACATGTGAATACTTTCTGGATGCTCTGTTAGTTAAAAGTTTTAGCTCTTAAATGTGATTAATATTAAGTTTTAAGAAATCACCTTGTATTTTACTGGGTACCGACACTAAACTGCAGAGTGTGCCCAAATATTGCAATCAAATTGCTATAAAAAAAAAAATATATTAATCTGGAATAATGTGTGGACTTAGAAATGTGAAAACAGCTTTTCCTAAAGCATAAAACTGTTTACTATATACAGTGGTAAACCCATGAAAAAAGATTGGAAATAGAATCATTGTTGGTTTGGAATGAGATTAAGCAGACACTGTTCTCTCATGGGCTGCCACCTTATTATGCTCCTGGTTGGGTCACCCAAGGCAGACAGGTCCTGGGTGAGGAACCAGACTAAGCACATCCTGAAGAGCCCGTATGAACTTTGGACTTAAGTGTTTCCTCGCCCAGACGCGCAGTGAAGTGGGCACTGTTCTGGACCCAGGAAACGCTGGAGAGACTCAGCTGGCCTGGGAACACCTTGGGATTCTCCTGGAGGAACTGGAACAAGTGGCTGGGGAGAGTAAAGTCTGGGCCTCCTTTCTTAAGGTGCTTACCCTGCGATCCGGCCACGGATAAGCGGAAGAAAATGGAAGGATGGACGGATGGGTGTTCAGAAAGTCCCCAACTGAAAAATATGCATTAGAAACTATTTTGATGTCAGTATTGTCATTTCACCCATTCAATAAACAAAAAGCAAAAGAACCATGCTCATTTGTGGTTTGACTGAGGCCTTGGACCGCCAGGATGGCAATCCATCCTCAGTTTTAGCAGCTCCTGACATTTTATTCCAGGTATGTTGTTGCGGTTCACACATAATGATGGAATTGATGAATACTGACGGTAATAATGCTCCCCCACTTTGTGCTCCATTGTGTCTCCATCCACTGCCTCTGTTCGCGGCCTTATCTGCTCGCCACCAGGTTATTAGTTCTTTTGCCATTGCTATGGCAACAAAGCACTGCTCCTGCTTCACCGTCATCCATTATGTTTCAGAGCTGAGCAAGAGGAGTGGGGGTGCGGGAGTGGATGAGATGTAGTGGAGAGGAGGATCAAAGCTGCTCAGTCACTACGGTGACTGACAAGGATGAAACCGACCGCAAGGCCCTTTCTACTCCAAACCGTAGTGGACCCCCTCTGTTTGTGCCGTATTTGATGGAATAAGACGTGTGTGGAGGTGTTTGTGGGCTTAGGAGGGCAAACAACATTTCAAAAATATTATGATATGGTCAAACTCTGCTGCTACTAGAACTCATTCCTGCCAAAAAAATACAATGAAACAATCAGCTGAAACATTTTGGACACCTAAATGATTATTTTGTCCAGAGCCACGGGAAAAAAAATCAAGCTTCAGGTTTGATCCACATATTAAAATGTAAAGCTGTAGTATGTAATTTTTATTACATAAAAAATTGAGCTCCTCTGTTTTTTCTCTATGGTCTGCTCCATCAGAAACAATCAGAGTCATGATGCAGTATGGCCAGGGATAACGTTGGATAAAAGGTTTTCCTGGAACGATAAGTTGTTCCTTTGCCACTAGCACATATAGCAGCGTGTACACGATCATGATTGGCAGTCCTAAGACACTCCTCGATAAGCTTAATCTCTTCACAAATTATTTGTCTGACCTTGCACTGTGATAGTTTTAACATACGTAAAAAACACATTTTTGTGAGTTGCGTACTGCAGTTTTAACTGACTTACCATGCAACAACAAAATCAATTTTGATATCAAACATTCAGTCTGGTATTTTAGAGAGAAATTTCAACTTCCTTTAAAAATCTTTTTCAATAAATTACTTTGGCTATATTTTTATTTGAAAACAGATCAAATGAAAACACCAAAATGAAAACAGTAATAGCCTTTAATTATCAATTTGAATAAAGTCATTTCACTCATGTTACTAATTAACTCATTTATTTTCAATTAGAATGGAATAGGCAAGAATTAATTTGTACATTAAACTTATCTTGGAGATTAAAGACCATGTTTCATCAAACCTAAATAGTATTTTTTTTTCTTTAAAGATTTAAAGTGGACTGAAACTGATAACATGTTAAAAGTAAAAAAATAAGAATTCTCTAAACCGACATTTGCATTTCTGATTTTGGAGTGTAACTGGCTGAGACTGTCTGCAGGAGGTCTGGAGGTGGTTAGTTTTGGCTGTAATGCATAATATAGATTGACTCTTTATCAAGTATTTATACATAATAGTGCAATGAATCCATATTTATATGAGGTTTTTGTCTTTATCCATTGATTCAGTTTGTTCTTTCACACCACCAGTGGTTTACTGGAATCTTTATTTCTGACATTTGCTAGCCAGCAGATTCAATATCCTCAAGCACAGTGTAACACATGGTAACTTTGCACAAGGGTTAGCTCTGTTGCCTCTCAGCTGGAAGGTCTCCGTTTCAATATCAGCCTTTCCTCCTGTGCACATGTGCAGTGGGCTTTCGAGAGTTTTCAACAATACGCTTTATAGGCCAACTGGTGATGTGAAATTGCCATCAGGTATGCATGTCTGTGTGTATTTTTACATTGTTGGTTGTCTCACCTGGCTTTATGTTTATGGTGCAGCCTACCTAGAGAAACAGCCGAGCAAAACCCTGGTCAGGATTAGATGGGTCCAGAAAGTGAATGAATGATTATTTGCCATCTTCATAGCATGATGGTACAATTAGTTTTGAGATCAGTCCGACAGATTTGCACAACCATCTAAATGTAAATGTGGACATACATTCTACTGAATAACCGTGGTTGTCTTTGCTCAGACAGGTTATTACTGCATGAGAGAGCAAACACTGAGTAACTTGATAGCATAGACTAGCACAGATTCAACAGATATGAGAAATACTTAACTGAGTTAAATTGTGAGACAGCTACAATTAAAAGCAGATATTTTAAAATATACTGTTTAAGGAGACATACAAAGTGAGCAGAGCTCATCTCTGCATGCACCATTTAACAACCTTACATCCAGAAGTTAAAAAAAAAGATTTATTGATAGATATTTTAAAAGAGTAAACTTTTATGCAAAAAATAGACTTCATATTTTCCCTTGAGGTTGGGTTTTAGTGTCTGTAGTAGACCTGCACTTTAGTTTTTGCAATAGTGGTGACGGTGGTAGACAATGCCCGCTCCGTCACGGGGCCCTGTGGCACCAGTGCCTGGCCACCTTGCCTCTGTCAAGCTGCCCCAGGGCAACCGTGGTTACTACTCAGTAGCTTGCCACCATCAGTATGTGAATATGTGTGTGAATGAGTATAGTCCGAACTGCTTTGGAGTCCTCTACACTTGATGAAGCATTATCCAAGTCCAATTACCATTTGGCAATATGGGGGCAGCTTTTTGTTGTCTCTATGAGGACCCAATAATGAGAATGCATGCATCCCATTTTGCTTTAAACCTGATTATGCACTTATTGCTTTGTTTCATAAATAAAAAATACTGTCTGGAGCTTCAAGTCCTAACTATCAAAAAGATGAAAGATACAACTGCATACAACTCCATTCAGACCATGCCACAGGTAATGGAACAAGATAGGTCAGTATCTTGCACTGTATCTTCTTTGTTAGAAAATAGAATACCAGCACAAATGTTGCATGTACATGACTGAAGATTTTGTGCTTAAACAAGTCAAGGAGTTTATTAAAGAGAAACACTGCAGTGCTTTTATGCTTTTACAAAAAATATATATATATATATTTATGGGACATCTGTAGATTCATTAAAACCATGTGATTGTTTATTTCTTGCTTTTAACTTTGTGTATCTGATCAATTTTCAGTATTACTGATTGCCCTGCTTTCACATTCAAAGGCAAAAAAATAAATATACTGTAAACGACAATGTAACCTCTTGCGCCATCAAGTACTCATAATGCCGCCTGTCTGCAATGAATCCTTTGCTGACCTTGTTCATTGGTCTGACTGTACTTGTCCCAAATTGTTATTCACCATTCTGGCCTTTTAAAGGTGACTCTTCATGCCACACATCACATTTAAATCCTTGCGTGGGGTGTCGGTGTTTTATGTCTTCAGGTGCTGCTTTGAAACCATTTCCATCTTACTGGACAAATTACCATACAAAGGTTTGTGTTAGAAACTTACATTTTTCCTGGAGACTATAAAATTTGTGTTTTATTTTAGGCTGGTTGTTTTATGCACTGATTCTTGACTTTCGTGTTTTATGCACAGTGATTTTTGGAAGCTTTTAGCTGTGTTCCTGGCTGGTTTGCACTTGGTTTCTTTCCATCAGGTTTTCATTTTTATACACATTCCTCAACTATGGTGAGCTGAAAGCTATAACACAAATGAAAAGAATAACTTGTAAAGGTTATAATGCCCTTTAAACTTTAAATTAAAGTAGCAGATAGAGTTCCATTCATCCATCTATTTTCCTACACCCTCGTCCCTTACTGGGGTCGGGAGGGTTGCTGGTGCCTATCTCCAGCTGTCATTTCGGGTGAGAGGCGGGGTCACCCTGGACAGGTCGCCAGTCTGTCGCAGGGCAACACAGAGACACACAGGACAAACAAACATGCACACACACACACTCACACCTAGGGACAATTTAGAGAGGCCAATTAACCTGACAGTCATGTTTTTGGACTGTGGGAGGAAGCCGGAGAACCCGGAGAGAACCCACGCATGCACAGGGAGGACATGCAAAGTCAATGCAGAAAGACCGGGGCCGGGAATCGAACCCAGAACCTTCTTGCTGCAAAGCAACAGCTCCACCAGCTGCACCACTGTGCAGCCGCAGATAGAGTTCATATTTCAAAAAGACAAAAATAGGGCTTTGTGTTTATTGTGTAATTCATGAACTAGTGTTTATGGTGGAACTTTGTGTTTGTGGCTGTTTATAAAAATCTATGAGTAAAAAGAAGTAAAAGTGTTTTAACCTCCTGACTTCCAAATGCAAGTGAATGCAGTAAAAAATGGATCTGGGTGAAGCAGATCGACAAGCTGAATAGTTCTCCTCTCATATCATTATGAATGGAGAATGGATTTGAAAGAAGCGCCAAAACTTCTACCTTTCATTTTATTATCCCAATTAAAAATCACAACAAAAAAAAAAAATCATCAATGCTACCTTAACTAGTAGGGGGCCAAGGCTTCTGAAAGAGATGATTTTAACTCAAAACCTTTGAAACTCACAAGGGAGGTGGATCACTGTCTCCCCTATGCTCCAATGTTGTACGACACAAATTCACCTAAATTCAGCAGAGAGAAGCAGTGGGACCAGATCAGTAAGCAACATTAAGAAAAGACATGAAGCATATGAAACGTGCCAGTTAGAAAGAAAAGTGGAGGAAAAAATTAGGAAAGCTACTTAGAGCCGAGCTGCGGCACTTAGGCCCAATTAGAATGCATATTTTAAGTGGAGTTAAGCCTGGTGAAATATTCATGATGCGCCCCATGCTGCTGCAGCATGAGAAGTTGAAATGAAATTGAAAATTCAGCCTCTGGGGGGCGCCATCCGACCACAGAGTGGATGAGAGAGAGGGGATGCCGGTGATGCCACTAGTGAATGCTGCAGATGCAATGAGAAGACGAAGGAAAAGGAAGGAAGGCAGGTATGATGAACAAAGAGAAGGAGAAGGTTTCTGCTCACTCAGATCCTCAGTGATTTATGATGGAGATCAGCAGAAACAGCTTTCGCCCTGTCAAATACTAATGTATACTTCTGACACACCGCAGCCTCAAGTCTCTGCTTATTATGACAATCACAACAGCAAAAAGGTTGAAACCCGCTCAGTTCTGTTCAGAGTGACACTACAGCTTCGGATTCGGAGCACGTCACAACTGACTGACAGCAGAGAGACACACAGATGAAACGCTGTAAAAATTGCTGGCAATTTATTACAAACATGCCACCAGCGTTACGCATCCATCGCAAGGAAGGCTAATTACCAGCAGCTAGGATTAAGCACTTTTGATAGCAGGTTGCTTTTTAGAAACAAACATCCAGGAACGTAAACTATAATCTACAGATTCCTGCATTTTGAGATTTTACAAGTTCTAGACACTAAAGCAGGAAAGGCGATTAATCAAAAAAATACAAACAAGATTTAGACAAAACAACTGGGTAGAAAAAGGTAGAGTTTCATTTCATTATAACTTTTCCTATTTGGAATCTGGAAAAAATTTCAGAAGGCAAGTATGTGATCTCTGATCCATCAAATGGCCTTTGCACTAAAAACTGTCATTCAAAATCGTTGGTGCACTTCAACCTTAAGAGCATAGAATATAAGCCTTATATTAAATTCATCCTAGGATGGTGTCCACTTTTCTGGGTTCAGAGGCATCTAGAGCCAACACACAGTATGAATATGGTTTTTCAATGAGATAGGTCAATATTCCAGATCTTTGTTAGAAGAAATACAACAATTAGGAGAAAGAGAGGTTGGTCAGCATCAAGTTTCAGGAGCCACATTCAGTGATGGTATTGTGGGAGTGCCCTTGGTAAAACTCATCTTTACTTCTGTGATGGCAGTGCTGAGGCAGAAGAATCTCATACTAATTTCAAAGCAGCATATGCTGCCTTATCGACCACATTTAAAAACATGGCTTAAGTGTTGGGAAAACAAATGGAAATATTACAAAAGTAAAAAGCAATGACGCTGTAAAATGTGCTGAAAAGGGATTTTTAAAGCTGAGAAGCATAGTGGCTTAATGATTGGAGATTTCTCCAAAAAATGTCAGATTCTCAAACAAATCCTGTTTAAGAACGGTCTATAATAAATTTGTTCCTACATTTCATTAAAGTGGTCTTGAAAAGGTTCTCAAATTTAATAACCTAAATGAACACAGGCAGTGTGGATTTAAATCAGTCAAATGCCAGTCTCTTAAATATTTGTCCATCTCATGTGTGCTTTCTGTTCAAAGTCTGCAGCTCCTGGACTGACCTTCACTCTAATGTTCGCTGAAAATGTTCCTCTTAAGGCCTACTAAAATGTCCATAAATAGTCTTGTTTTACTAATTAGTTTTAATTTTAGGATATCCATATGCACTGCAAAATGTAATTTGTTTCTGTTCTGTCCATGCTTTAATCTTGTTAATAGAAAGATGAATAAAGCTCCATGTCAGAGAATTTGATTTTTTTTTTTTTATTTCCTCCCTGGTCTTTGTCGAGTGATGGGATTCTGTTTCGCTGTTGAGATTCTCTGAACCTGGATCCAAAACACCTTGCAGGAGCATTAAACCTCTCCTAAGAATGTTCTCTTGCCTCTTTGTGTTTCTGCTCGAAGGTTTTGATGGCGTGGAGGCTGCTGGGGGTGCTGACCTCGATGTGGCAGGTGCTTTCTGCAGTGAGGAAAAGACATTCCACTCAGACAAGGACAAAGTCATAAAAAAAGTCTTCTTCTCTGAGAAGTTCTCAAGGTTCTCTGTAAAAAGTGTTTATTTCATACTCGCATGACGACGTCTAAGGAGCTTGTCCTTGGCCGCCTTCTGTGCAGGAAACGGCAGATTGTAATGAAATCTCAGGGCTGTCAGCGCGCCAGAATTTGACATGAATTTACTCTGATGATTCTTTTAAAAAAATGAACACCTATACTCTTGTGTCTCGTTCACATATTTCACTTTACACTTGACTGTTCCATAAAATGGACAAACTTATCCAGCAAGTTCATATTAGAGGCAATTTCTTAAATTCCACTTAAAGAAACAGACTGACTCTTACATTATGAGGTTTAAATCTGAAGTGACATTAAAATCACAAGGAGGGATTATAATCACCTATTTTAGCTTCCCTTTATTGACTCTGGTAAATCCAGAATTGAATTTAAGATTCTCCTTCTCACATATAAAACCCTTAATAATCAGGTTCCATCATAGGTCAGAAATCTGATTATTTTATAAGTTCACAACAGAGCACTTCACTCTCAGACTGCACACAGTTTATTCCTGCTTACTTTTGGTTATCCTGAGCTATCCCTGTAGTTATGGTACTACTCAGTAATTAACTAAAAAAAATTGGTCTAGCTTTTATCCTCACAATAACTGCCACATCCTTAGTTCACAAAGTTCATACCCATCTTTTGAAGTGTGAATTTATAAATCCCCTTATTTGAAGTAGGTGTCAACACTCAAAGTTGTTGCATTGCAGATAATATCAGGCATTACTCTTCATCTACGTTAGCACAAATATTGCAAGACAAAGAATTTAAGTGATGCAAACCTTAATGGAACTTTGACAGCTATTTACTATTGCAACATCTTTTTCTTCAGCACAGATTATTGTGTTTTGTGTAAAAATTTTATTATTCAAGCACTGTTCAGATGAAAAGCACTCAGTCAGGTTTATTTGGAATCATGTTCAACATGAGAGCAAAAGACAGAGTGTCAGCCTGGACCAACAAGGTTCAGAACATCTTATATACCCCAGGATAGCAGAAGTACAAAAACATGAGAGACTGTGAGATCGAGCTTCTCAAAGGCTGCTGTGAAAACTTACCTCTGTTTATCTGTCACTTGCAGCTGCATGGACCCATTTCTGACAGATTATATCCAGTGTGGCAAAGCAGAGGTGTCTATTCCACTTCTAAGCATAACTGAAATAGAAATATAAGATAAGCCATATGTTCAATACACTCAGGAAACTTTAGCAAAAAACATTATTTTATTACACTAATTAAGTAAACTAATAAATGTCCCATTAATAAAATAACTGGTAACCAGTGCTATATTTTTGCTTGTTTTTGTATTGTTGGCTACAACATATTGATTAAGTCACACCCTGCAACAATGTACAATTCTTAATGTTTCCAGCCACATCCAAAATCAGGCCCAGGAGGGAAACACCGTCATCCTTCTATTCAGCAACATGCTAGAGAAATGTAATTCCTCCAGCATGTTCTGCGTTTACACCAAGGTATCGTTCCAGTGGGATGTGTCCACAAAACTTTAGAAGACAGACACATCAGAAGCATACTGATCAAATGCCTGAACCACCTCAACTGTCTCTTGCTACTACTCTGCTCCAAACTCCCCCCAGAAAACAAATCAGCTCAAATTATCTGAAAAGCTGAGCCCAGCCACCCTACAGATGAAGCTCATTTCAGCAGCCTTTATCTGGGATCTTGTTCTTTCACTATTCATATCTCAGGACCATAGAGCTGCGTCAGAATGTAGATGGAGCATTAAATCAGGAGCTTCACCTTTTGGGTCAACTCTTTATTCACCACAACAGAGCAACGCAGCACCTGCATCAATGCTTGTAAGGCTCCAATACATTTATCTATTTTCTGTTACATCCTGCCATAAACGTGAACAAGACAACAAGATATTAGAACTTCTCTGAAAAAAAAAAAAAAAAAACTTCTTACAGCTAGTACCATGGCTTTACATTTAAGGAACATTCACATTCTTGAAGTATCAGTCTACAACCAATCGCAGACCGAATAGATTTAATTAGGAGATATTGATGAAATTTGTGATCAAGAACCACTTAACCCAAGAGACGGGACAGGTTTGACGTGAAAGGATTCAAGCTGTTGTGAGCCACAAAGCACTATTCGTGCATTTGTAAACCTCTTCCAGGCTGGCAAGAACAGAGAGACTCTCTGCAGGTGAAGCAGCCGACAGTTCAGAGGGTGTCAAGCTTCAGCAGAATCCAACCAGTCAGAACAAATAGGAACATGTTGTGTTCGGAGGATGACCGAGACCCTTAGACTCCAACAGCAGGAGTGGCTGCAGGGCTGATTCTGAGAGACATTTTCATATCTAGTGCAGACTGGATCTGCGTCACTTTATCAGAGCTGAGACACAAGCTGATAGGTAAGCATGATCACACTCCCTTCGTGTCAAGGCTCTACTGTGTCACATATTAATAAAGAGGTGTTTTAATTTCCCTAATAACCTTTCATCTTAGGTTACAGCTCTTTATAAAAACACCTATTTTTTAAAAATAGTTTCAAAAACTTGCAGCTTGAACCTCCACAACCCCTAAAGTTTGTAAGACTTATCAGATGGATGATTTCATATTGACATACAGAGGTCATGCACATACTTTTAAGAAATTAACAAAGAAAGCCAAGTTTTAATGAGTGCAAAGTTGGAGATGAACTCAAAATGCAATCTATTCTCAGTTTAAAAAGTGTCTTTGAACTCAGAGGAAACTGATGTAACTGGAAAAATAATCTATTTAAACTTCTGAATTAAAAAAAATACATTAGTAAAAAGGCAAAACCATATAAAGTAATCAGAGTAAAGCAAGATCATTAGGGCAAAATACAATGATGGAAAAACACAAATAGCAATGGAAAAAATACAAATAAATAGACCTATTGCAACATATCAGACTCTTACAGAGCTCAGATTTAAATTTTTAACAAAGTATTTAACTTTAACAAAAGTTAAAGTAAAAAGTATTTTAACTTAACTTTACTCTGAAGTCACTTGGTCTCCAACTTTCAAGCTTTTTCTAGGTTGAAGTACTGCTTGATGGTTTTAAGCTGGAAATCAATGAAATATAATCAAAACAACCTTTTTTGTAATCAACAGAAATATTTATTAAGTGCAGTTTTGTTTGCTGGTGTTACAGGACCCAAGTTTCAGGATTGTTGTAAAAGTGATGTGCATAATTTGAAGAATAGTAAAACAGCAATGACAACCAAAGAACTGCATTTGGCATTTAGTTTGTCATATTTATTTTTTGTTAACAAAAACCTTTTATTGATATTGAATGTACAATATCAATGTACATTGCAATAGGTCTATTTATTGTACATGTACATTGATATTGTACATTCAATATCAATAAAAGGTTGATATTGACAACAATATCAATAAAAGGTTTGTTGGTTAACAAATAAATATGACAATCTATTTATTTGTTAATAAAGTAAAACTTTATAGAACAAGTTTTACTTTGTTCTATAAAACTTGATTACTTTTCACACAAGTAATAATTAACTTCACACTTTATCTTTTTCACATTGTCGTCCTTCACTTAACCTCTGAATTCCCACACTTCATGAACAAACAGTTTCTCTACCTTTAACTTCAGCTAGACTCACGTTTCTCTCAGGCTCTAAGCTACTTTATGAATTACCAATCAACACATACTAAATATTATTCAAACAAAAGCGAAATAAAACTCCTAAAACCTTGAGTTAGTAAGATATCACGGTCTTTTAATCACCTAACCCAGACTTGCCTGGCAGGAGTTGGCATCCTGCCATTCTCAGCTGATGAAAGTTACAACTGTTAGCAGAACGATGTACAAAAATCGTAACACAGTGCTATTTACTGATCAAATAAGAGGTCAACTTCTTACAAAGCAGGTTTGGTGTGTTTTTACCATCTACTGGCCTGACGAATAGTAAAACGGGTTTCAGGAATGACGACCAAAGCGCTGGTTTTTAGCATCCAGAGAGCGTCTGAGGCAAGCAGGAAGTCCGCCCTTTAACCAACCTGGAAGCAACGCCCCCAAAATAAAGGTTCCGCTTCGCCACAACTACTCCCATTCCAACTTCAGGAAACTATTAAATGAAGGCAGATTAACCAGCCAAAATGAAAACAAAATATTATTTGTTCATTTATGGGAAAAATAGAATAAATTCTATATGAAAATATTTCAAAATTTTAAAACAACCAAAATTATGTGGTGACATTTTTAGATGCACCGCTCAGGTTCGTAGTCAATCTTGTCTTTCAGCATGGAGACAGTTCTGTGACAAGGTGACAGAGACATCAAAAAGGTTACAACTCCTACTGGTAAAGACTTGTGAACTAATGCTAATAATTCTGTAGGCTGTCTTAATTGTCCTTTCTGAGAAAAGGTGCATTTCTATTGGTCAGTTAATTAATGAGTACAATCAGAAAAATAAATCAACTTGTAAGAAGTAGAACAGCAGTCAGAGACAGAATGACATTTAGAGCAGTGCAAGTACACATTGAAATAAGTGAAAGAAGTGGAGTAGGAGTAAGATAGGCGCTTTTTGAGGCAGAAAGAAGCCATGGCGCCTCCACGTGTTAGCTGGAAGAGGACATTTAATCATGTTTGAGCAGCAGTTGGTGGCGGGCAAGCAGCAGATGCCTCACCATCCGCCGGCGATTAATCCTCCCACTGGCCGTCGGTAGCAGCCCCTATCTTCCACCATTGCCGCGGCAACAGACAGCAGGAACACACGGCCGAGGTGAAGGTGGAATGGGGGGGAGGTGGACAGGCTCTCCGCTGGAGGGCGTTTCCCTCTATTTCCCCCAACCCTAAATGACCAGTCTGCTCTGTGCTTGTCGTTCTCTTTGTGTCGACGCTGGTAAAACCCGTTGGCTTCCTCATATTCATCATACCCTTCCTCTGTGTGTGTGTTGGAAATCTCATGGGCAGAAAAGAAACAAACAAATACAAGTAGTTTGAGGAAACATTTGAAGAACTTCCTAATAGCTTTGGACCAGTTACTGTTTTCAAGGTATACCGAATGATTAGAAAGTTTTGCTTGCAAAGCGACTAACACAAATTTCTGAACAAAATAGCCTGAACAAGACAAGAAATGAAAGAATGAACTGCTTCCTCAGCAGTTGTAGCACCCTGCTGATGAGCTGGCTGAAAAAGGTTTTTACATTTTCCCTTGCTCGCAAATTTGGTTGTATGGAAATATTAGTGGTCATAAGAAATACAGATACTTGTAATGTTGTAATGTTATAATGCCAAATATCCCTTTTGTTATGATTGCTGTCAGCTGATGGACCACAAGTTGTTTTTTCTGTTTATATATCATATTATGCACTTTTGATTATTTTTTGTGTAAATTACACATGTGGTATATCTTTATGCTAAAGTAATCTATTGTTAAAATAAAAAGTAGAGTGATATAGTAAATATATGGTATATGTGGTGATTTACTGCTAGTAGAATGTAAAATATGTTATCTTTCTCTTCAAACGTCAATATTTATCTAGTTAACATATAATATAGGTATTTTCTAAACTGTCACTACAGTGTTTCCTTCCGACACTAATTTATTTTATTCGCTTCCTAGCAAGTCCTTGCACACAAATTCGTAGTAAGAAAAACATTTTAATACAGTACCGCTTAATAATCAAACAGAGCACTCTCACTTCTCCCTGTGTATAAAAATACACTTTCGCTTTTCATGTTTTGTGTGAACCCTTGAATTTCTTTATTGTTTCATGCAGACAACTTTGCAGGACAGAGCACAGTTCCAGGTTTGGATGTGCTTTCCCAAAAACCCTCTTGTCCTGTCTTTTTCCATGTTTCCTCATATTCTTTTAGGTTTTTTTTTATTTACAAAAATATTTGTTTGAAATTAGACAGTCACATCAATTTTCCATACTTGTCGACTGACTGGTTGAATGTTTGTCATTCTATTAAATACATTTTCTCGCTGTTTCTGATTTTACTTTACCTGACGGTAAATAAAAAATCAGTTTGTTAATCAGTGTTTAAACATATATTAAAACTTTAAATTGTATTTTATACTTGTTTTCTAACTGTTAATGACTGAAGACTGAATCTGTTCACACTTATCAGATATTGTATTTCACAGTTGCACTGCAGTGTTATATTGAGTGAAGACATTTAAGCCCAAATATCTCACTGCCAAGTTTTATAATTTACTTGTTTTAAGATTCCCCACTTTAAGAAGTGATTGCTGTCTAAACAACAAAATAACCACAAATAAATGTATTTATTTTACTTGTAAATATTGGCAAAAGCTAAAGACAAGAGGATGAAGCGCTTAGTTTGGAGTCAGTTACTATAAACTGATTGAATGAAGATCTATCGTACAACCAGTTTCAAACTGGGGTTGGTAATCAAACGATGTTATACTCTAATGTGACTTCAAAATTTTCCATTTGATAGTGGAAATAAGTCAAAATGTATTTTTCAAGAGACATCGCTTTCTGTGTTTAAGTAATCTGTTCCTGATCTAGTGTTACTGATCTGCCTGTAAAAGCCTGTTGGAACCAGCTCTTTCATCCTGTGACTCGGCTGGATGGTAATCGTGTCCTGGCAGCAACGGGACTCCTGGCTGCAGAGGCTGCCTCCTCACATACTGTCAGCAAGGTGATGCATGTTGTGCATGGCTGCCGTGTAGGAGGATGCAGAACAAGCCGGATGCCTGATGGACGAGGAGACAGAAACAGGCAGCGGATCTTGTTGCATGTCATCATGGCAGCAGGAGCATCTGGACGGCTGCAGAGGATGTAATCTTGCTGGCATACATATGTATGGATGGATATTCTGGAGGTCTCAGGGAGCAGGGGGAAGCAGCTGCTGTCTGACGCTTGCTGTTAATTTACTTCTTCATGCCAGACAACCTCCTTTCTGCTAGCTCCGTCCGGGGGGGTCAGAGTGGAGCATGCTGCGACACTTTTTTATTGAGCTTTAGACTTTTTTTCACACCTAACCCACAGGTTAAGTGAACGCTGGTGTGTTCGCACATCAAGTCAGCCTCATTTAGAGCTAATTTAAGCTTTGAGGTTTTGACGAGGATGACAGCTTCTAATACAGGTTTAGGAAAAAAAATCTACAAAAGCAAAATTGGCTGCAAATGTTCTGTTTGATAGCAGAGCAGAGGTCTGAAAGTGATCTCACCTCTGGTGTCTTCATGTGTATGTGTGTGTTTTTTTAAATATCCTATACCGGAGATTCCAATGGCTGCAAATCCTCAAAGCTCCTTCCAGTCAGGTTAGAAAGGGCCGCTGAGGATCAATACTGAACTATACAGGGTGGACATTCTGCTATTCAGCTGCAGAATGAAAGCTTGCCTGCTTAAATAATGCTCTCTCGGCCTTAAACTCACAGTCCCTGTATTCCAGTGAAACAACTAAACAAACTTGTGTTCAGAGCTTGCCACCATGGTGGATTTATTTTGGTTTAGATGTGAACTGAAAGAAAGTCTGCCAGCAAGCCAATTTCTTATCTGCACCACTGGGCAGATAAGAAATTTATATAAAATAAAAGGTGAGCAAAATGACAGGGACATGAGATTTTGTCCTTCATTAGTTTCAATGTTTTACTTTTTGTTTCAATTAATGGGAAACATGTTCACTCTAAATCTTCTATTGCCATGTTTTCCCTCTCTAGCATATTGTATAAAACTGGAATTGTGATACTTGAGTAATTATGCTAATAAAGAGACAACAAAAGCCAACACAGCTCAGGTCCAAAAAGGGAACAAGTAAATAAACAAGAATCCTTTCAAAATCAATTCTGGCTGAAAACTGCTTTGGCTGAAAACTAAGAAATCTTACAAAGACTGTTAAATGTTTTTTTTAATTTTAGGGGAAAAACAATATTTTTCTATAATCAGTTGTTTGGTTTACATATTATTTATTACATTTTTTTTACAGAACATAATATCAACCCTTGGAGGAAGTTTTCGAGAGCAAACATACCTTCTGCTTCCAGGAATGTTTTCCATTCACTTATCACTTCACCTCACTAAAACCCAAGCTGTAGTTCTCCAAACGTTTACCCTTGTTGCTTCAACATGATGTAACAGAGAAAGTACCGGTTATATGTTACTGATCAAATGTATTGATCAAGTGATGATCATTTGTGTGAGGTGATTTGTGATCATTTGCAGAGGTGTGTGTTGACACACTCCTAAGGTACAGAGTCCTCAGCGATAACTTTAAAGAAGTAACTGTTGCTTCCTTACAAGGCCATTTCCATTGTATTTAAAGTTCATCATTTCATTGTGAAATAGAATAACTAGAAATACTTAAGACAGCAGCCAATCTTACCTTCAGTAGACATCCTTGTCAATTCACTGCAAGGTCATAATGCTCAGTAAATGACAAGAAAACCAAAAAATGAGACTGGTTAAAAAAAAAAATGAATTCCAGAATGCATTGAATTAACCAATTTTCATGACAGTCCAACAGCAAAGGCTTCACCCTCTCAGGATGATCAACATGTGAGACATTTTTGTTCAAGCTGCATCTTTAAAATGATGTTCAAAATAGCAGGCATACAAAATAAAATTCACAATTATCTCTGACACAGCAGGAAATGTACGACATAATAGTTGTAAAATAAATTTATCTAGACTTTGTCTCATATTGACAAACAAAAACAAATCAGGAGGACACAAACCACTTTTAGCTTGTTTTAATTCCAACAAAGTAACTTGCATGTGGATAAGAAATACTTAAGGTGTTTTAACACTAGTAGACTCAAACCTAAAGAAGACTGCAGTTTTCTTTCACACTGCACTGTGTCCAACAAACTGAATCCTTTGGAAAACACGTTGACCCCTCGCTTGTGGTGACTGCACCAAGAATCACTGGAGGAAACAGAAAAAAAAACAATCTAATTTTTCTCTCTAGCACTAGACACACACGTTTGTTCTTGTACTTAACCAGAATGCCCTGCAATGCAGTCCACTTCCTGCTTACTGAGTGTTCTCCAGTCTTTTTGGCATTCACCTAAATCACTTCAAATGAACAGAGAGCCAGGATTTTAGGTATGTTTTCTTTTTGGTCTGCATCAGACTTTGATTGCACATTCACACCTCCCCAAACACGCTGGATTTTCAAGGCAAATTAACTAGAGTTCATTTAAATCTGAATAAACAGGGCTGGTATCTAATTATCAGATTCATATTAGATAATTTCTCAAAAAGCCTCTAAAATAACTATGTAAGGTCAACTCACAAAATGGGGTTGTTTTTCAGGTGTATTTTTGTGTTAAACTTTTAAAAAATTATAGTTCAAAATGATTGAGATGCCCTTCTAAAGCAACTGAAATTCTTCATTTAACCCGTGGATACCGCATTTGGTCAGTGACTTTATTTATTTAGTTATTTTTTCTGTGGGCCCACTTCCTGTATTGCTACAAACTAGCCAACTTCTTTTAAGCCTCGCCCAGCTTTACTCATGACTCATGTCAATGGAGTGCTATGTTTTACGTTTCCCAAAGAAATTTATGCACGTCTTCAAATCTGCAAAATCGGTTACATGGTGAATCTGTTGCCATCTTTAGCAGTATTTTTCATGTCTAAAACTATTGGTTAATTGCTCATTGGTTGTTCTTACCTGAATTGCTGGCTCTGCTAGTTCAAAACTCCACTATATCCACCGGGCGCGCATTGATGCTATTCCTCATGTAACAGAGTTAAAAATGTACTTTATTAATTCTAATTCATATTATGTCGGGTATTTGTGAATTTTATCTCATTGAGTTATTTTTGTTTGCTGTTTTATTATTTTTGCCTGCGGGAATCGCCTTTCTGTGCCTTGTTTGTGCCTTCTGGGCTTCGGTAGTTCTTCCCTGCCCTCTTAACTCCCCCTCCCCCTTCCGCTCACGTCGTTGTTCTGCGCTGCTAAGGGTAAGTCAAGGGACAGTTCGCTGTTGCGATATATGTTTGTTTTCTGTGTGGAAGTAGCCGTTCATGCTGAGGTCTGTGGCTCATGTTGTTTATTTGTGTGTTGTGTAGCAGTTTTGACCGTTATTGTGTGTTTTATTGACAGTTTTATTGTCTTTTTTTTTTGGCGCGAACATGTCCCCAGTGTGTGTCGATGCAGTGCAGCTTGTTTGAACACTGTTTTTATTTTCGGGTTTATGATCAGAGTGCAGGGAGAGAGGTGAAAAGAAGATTAATTTGTTTTAATCTCTTCTAGGTATGTGTTTTATTTTTAAGTTATACATTTCATGTATGTTTGTTTGTGTCACTGTCCCACTGTGTTACTGAATCAGACCACTAGGTGGCGTTTTCCTCCTCTTGCGCTTGGTTTGTTGTGTGAGGAGATTTATTTATTTGTTGAGGGTTGACTTTGGAAATATATATATATATATATGTATTTTTATTAAATACTGGATCATGTTAAAATTATTGGAAATCTAGTAGTTGCATTTATTTGTTTTATGGATATGTAAATGATATAAAGACAGTAGGTTGTTTCGTTTGTGTATTTTTGATTGTGTTTTTTTTGTACAATCACTTAATATGGATACACCAAAACTGAAAGCACTGCCTCTTATTTTTCATTCACATTTAAGGCTCTTTTTAAGAGTCACTCTTCTGGTGCGTGTTTGTAGCCGCAGTCAACTAGCCTAGCCTTCATGTGTGACATGAGAATATGTTTTTAGAGGCAGGGTCATCATATGTTTGAGAACGACTCAGTTTCTTGTTTACTCATTTAGATATTGCTTTGAACTATCAATAGTAAAATGAATCAAATGAAAAGGACCCAGTGTCAGAGGGTTACACTGTGTGTTATTTGTGGTCATGTCACCAGCCCAGTACTTTTCCAGTTTCATCAGAGTCAGTCAGGCTGTTAAATGTTTAGAAACCTCATTTCAACCTGCAGGGATTTCCGAAGGCTTTCATAGCAGCTGTTGCAACTGTAGAGGTAATAAATTAATGACCACTCAGGATCAGTTTGACGCCTTCCATCCAGACTTGCAATGTTAAGATATTGCTCTAGGTAATGTGAAAAAAATAACTTTGACTTTAGGTCTATGGCAAGTGTGATAGTTGATACACACTTAGTTCAAGTTTTCCTTTAGGATAATTAATATCCAGCTGAAAGTGTTTTTTTTTTTCAATAAAAACACAGTGAGATACTAAATACTTTTTGCAAAGGATGAAAGCAATTTTTAATGGTTAAATGTAAAGATTGCATTTCATGTTGCAACTATTCAGATCTTTACATAGAGGCTGTACCAACATAGACACACTGGCCTCTTTTAGAAAGATAACACTCACTATCGCACTGAAATGATGATGGCAGACAACAAAAAACTCAAGACCTCAATGCTGCTAACTGGACTTTTGTGAGCATTTCATTATTGACTGACATCACATCAACTACATTTGTACTGTACTCTGAGTACTACTTCATTGAGCTAATGAAATCTGAATATATTTTTATGGTTCCAATACATTGATGTGAATTGTTATGTATATGTGTATAATTTTGTATGAATTGTATTTATCTGCCATATAAAGTGTCTTGAGATGTTGTTTGTTGGGAACTGATGGTTTGTAAATAAACTAAATAAAATTTAATTGAACTGTCTTCAGCCTCATTTCTTCAGCTGCTGTTCAAAATCAAATTATCCATGAGTTTTTGTGTAATCCTGAAAAAGCATGGTTTTGTTTTTCATACTTGGTAAATGTGGGTTGCCATTAATTTTTAAAGATTTATCCTAACTCTCAATGCTCGCTTTGACTTTTATTTATTTGCATTTTATGTTAATTTCCAGTTTACATAGACCAGTGGTTTCCTATGTATTACAATACAAATTTGTAACAATATTCAACTTTGCTATCATCAATACATTTAAAAAATTGTGCAAAATTGGGTTAAACTGAGAGTTTAAAAAAAATTTTTCTCATTCATTGCTCACTCCCTGCAATTGCACTGCGCCCCACCTAGGGGGCGCGCCCCACACTTTGGCAACCACTGGCATAGACTTTATCTTCCATTAATCTGACAGAAATGTTTTAATTTTATTTACTTTTTGTATGACAGCCAGACATTCACATGGTGTTTATACTTCCATTGTTTTAATGTATTTGGAACCTGGAAAACATATCCAAAGGGAGACATCTACAATTTCTTTCTAGTAGCTGGCTTGGTTTCTTTTGATTTGTTACAATATGTTGCACATAGAAACATAATTTTAAAGTTTTTTTTCTTTAAATTCCTCCACAGGTTGTGGATGGACTGCTGACCTGTCCAGGGTGTACCCCGCCTCTCGCCTGTTGCCTGCTGGAGATGGGCGTGTAAGATAATGGATGGACGGGTGCCGCTGCAGGCAAGTATCCATTTCACTCAAGTATTATGAATTGGCCAAACATTTTAGCAATCAAAAGCTTACCAATCATTATAGTCTGGGGTAGCCCATGGCTGTTACCACTGTGGTAATTGTGCATATTTCAGGAATAACTTTTTTTTTTTTTTTTCATGCCCATAATGACAAAGAAAAAACAATTGCTGTCATTAGTGTTGTCACTTGTGCATCCATGCATGTGATTGGCATAATTAGTTGTTCTTTGCGACATGCATATGCTGGGAAAAACAAAATAAAACTTAAAGCTTTAGCAAGTATAAAGGCACGATATGCAGAGTTGATACTTACCTCGACGCTTCTTTCTTGCAATTTTATGGAATTCAACTGGCTCTGCTTCTACCTTAATAATTTACTCACTATGTTTTTTATTTAATTTTTGTTATTCGGAAAGTGATCAATTGCTTTTGTTTTTTAATGTTTAATGATTTAACCTTTTGATAAGAGTACCTCTTACTGTATCACTCTACATAGTGTTTATTTTAAGTTTATTTTTTCATATGCATTATGAAGTAATGAGACTTTTTCTTATCCATTTTATTAGTTGTACTTATTAGATAATATGAATGAATGTTTTAAGATACTGCATAAAATTACATCATTTTGACATTTGGATTTGATTGGTCAAACAATTAGAACCACGTCCCATTAGGAGAGTAGGTAGTCACTAGGATATGTTTACAGCATTTCTATGACTGAAACGCTGCATATTAACATTTTTAATCTTTCCTAAAATGATACGTTTAAGAGTGTGTATAACTGTCCCATTCTTGTCTTCTTGATTTGGTCCATTCTTCTACATATTTTATCTGTTTCAGTTATAGATTTGAAAAGTTTGAATCGTTTTTTTTAGGAGGCTCCATTGATAACATTTCTGACAAAAGTAATTAATTCGTTTTCTCAACTTATGAAGAGGTGCGAGTTGTTTTTTTTTTTTTAAGCTGTAAGTGGTGGCTGAGTGCTTTTGAGCTGAACAGGCATCCTCCTCCCCTTGCTAAGCCTCCTCCTGCAGCACATTCAGCAGCTAACCAAGTTATGTCTGAATCGGATTATCAATTTCTGGGCTAAGTTGAAATCTACAGATTGCGAGCAGAAGCAGGAGTGACGGGCTAAGGAGCATGCTGTCAGGACAGATTGATGGAGCTGCTCATTCACAGCGACAACAGGCCCATTTATAAAGCAGTAATTGCTGCTGTGATATCGACACTCTTCCTGCTTCAACCTTAACTTCCCACTGCCCTTCTCCTCCTCTTCCTCCTCCTCCCTTGTGCATTCAGACTCATCCGGCTCACATAATGGCTTCATCTTTTCCAAGAAGTGCATTTTGTGAATCAAACAGCTTATTTGCTTTTGCTAAGAGTTCCCGGAGCTAATGTTTTTAGCCCTCCATTAATAAAATCTCCACGCTACAGACTTTTTTTAATCCATTATTGAGTTTATAAAGCTCTAACTGTGACAACGTGTAGAAAAACAGAACATGTTTAGTATTTTTAAAAGAGGCACTTTAATTTCAGAAAAATTGGTTGTGAAAGACTTTCATTATAGTAGGATGGTTTGTGTGCTTCATGACCTGTTAGAACATAGTAGGATTACTGCAAATTTGAAAGACCTCTTAAAAAACCCCTGCATTGCAGGTAATCCTGGTCTAAAAATTGTGGTTCTGGATGACCCAAAAAATATTGCTATGAAGACAATGAAGTAAAACAAACAAAACAAATGTGTTTTTTTTTTTTGTGTCTGGCTAGCGCTTTAACTTGTATTTCCATGGAATATTCTCAAAACCTTCAGAAGATTTTATAAAGAGTTGTCCTCCAAAATCTCTCCAGAGATGTGAAAAAAACTGCAAGAAATATCAGTTCTTTCCTGATCCACCTAGATCTTGGTTGAGATCTAGGTGGTGTCCAGATCCAAGTTCAAAACATTTGGATCAAATTATGGCTAATTATCAGACCTCTGCAGTAGATTTATTTGTGAAGGTGGTAGTTGTTGCCATCAGGGACAACTAACGTACAACAGAAGACTCACTGAGACTCTCCATAGACCAGGGGTGGGCATCTCCAGGCCTCGAGAGCTGCTGTCCTGCAACTCTTAAATGTCTCCCTGGTCCAACACACTTCAATCAAACAGCTGAATCACCTTCTAAGTGCAGTCAGGTTCTCCAGAATCCTGCTCAAGATCTCATTAGTTGATTCAGATGTGTTGAAGTAGAGACGCATCTAAAAGCTGCAGGACACCGGCTCTCCAGGCCTGGAGTTTTCCATCCCTGCCATAGACCAATTGGTATTCTGAAGCAAACAACCCATTATCAATTTACTTTCAATATGAAATGGATCTTCTAAATAAATCAAGAACCTTCATTTCTTGGGACTGAGCATTGGATTGATCTTTGAATAATGTCATCATACTTAAACAAACTTCCCTCAGCTCCACCTTTACAGAATCACGCTGTGCTGTCCAACTGCTGTCCTTGAGGGTTTGGATCCTGCATAATTTAGCTGTATCTCTGCACAACATAGTTGATTCAAGTGACCAAATTACACTTTCAGTATGTAGCCAGTTTCTCCAGAGGTATGATAAAGAACCATCTTGTTGAGTCATGGTTGAACATTAGCACATTAAAAACCAGCAGGACTTTGGCCTTAGAGAATCGACATTGAACACCTTTGTTTAAAAGCCTCCAAGCACATCTTGTCTCTCCAGTCAATATTTATAAGCCTGTATAAAATTGCATGAGACTCTGCATGCACTTGCACATGAAATTTTTTTTTTTTTTAAATAAATTACCAAATCAGTTTTCGTGGTTCCTTTTGAATGACTTTGTTATACAAATTGTGTTAGAAAATAAATAAACCCTCTTTTTAGGATTTAAAAACCTTTACAGTTGGTGCTGTCAGTTCTGTCCTTTGTAAACACTTGAACTTTATTTAAGAACAACACATTTATGAGGTGCAAGAACATATATTAATATTAATGTGGAGTCACAAAGGGAGCCGGGCTCCTTAAGTTTTAATATCGAAGACCATGAAGCAAAATAAGTCATTCGTTAGTTTGTGTACGTGCTGCCCTGCGGTGCTACAGAAACATAAGGAGAGAATGGAGGTGCTCCTCTCTAACTGCTGTTTTTCTGCAATATTTACTCAACATAATGAACTGAAGCAGAGAAACAAGTCTTCATTATATTGCTTTTTTCATGATTGACAGCGCCCATAAACTATTGTTGCTAATGCAAACAGATTGTGTAGGAAGAAAAGATCAAACTCCTCCTTATTTGACCCAGGAAAAATTTTCTTGCCCTCTCTGTGAAATTAGGGCTTTTTAGAGCTCATTAAAAGCCTGAATGGTTAGAATGACCATTTTTGCAAAATGTTTGAAGCATCTGAGGAGATGAGAGGGAAGAAATGGGGGAGGAGGGAGGTGAGAGATTACCTGGCATGGGCTGGCAGCTCTCTGCTGTTCCCCCAAGCGACACACAGACTAACACATTTAGTATTCTGACTCCACGCCGGCTCAGATCAGATGTGTTATCACACGCTGGAGTGCAGGAGATGGGATGCTAATTTAAACCTGAGGGGCGAAAAGGGAGGGGAGCAGCCATTACAAAAAGCCAGCCTACATGAATGACAATTCTGTATAATTTTATATGCAATAATTCAGTTTTTTGGACATGAATGGAAGCAAGAATTGGAGATAAAAAAAAATCAATTTAGAAAATATTTTCTTTAATTATGTGTAGGTGTTCATTTATTTATTTATTATTTATTATTTAGAGAATGTAAATCCTTCATTAATTGTATTTAATATATAAGCCTCATCAGGAAGGGATCCATAATCATTAACAAAGATGGAAAACTGTTGCTCTGTATTTTTCCTGACAATCATGTGGTGCTCTGACTTGGTAATTTTGATTTAAATTACAAGTTTTCTTAATTGCCTTTGGCATTTATTGATGGATATTGATGGCAAAGATAAAATTATTCTATTCTATTCTTACATACTGCAAAAGAAAACTGCATTTCCTTTTTTTTAAATGCATTTTCATTTGTGCTGATTGGCTGTATACCCAAGACCAGTAATAAGTCAGATCAAACCAGCCAATATTTTCTACTGTGGTTGAACTCTGCAAAACAGAACCCATCAAATTAAAACAAGCATGGCTGGACAGGGACAATAATTGCCCTGGCGTTTTTGGTCAAGGTGGCCTATCTTGATTGGTCATATATGATCTTTGCAGATCATCCTTAGAGTTATAAGTGTGTGCATTAGTATTAAGATGGTAAACAACTGACAGTTGTCGACAGAATTTTGGTAAAAATCCTGATAGCATTTATAATTTTGTTTCAGACTTGGTTGTAAGACTGCAACACCTGATTTCAGATGATGTTGCATATTTTATTGCAGCAGTGTCTTCTAGGAAAAATGGGGACATGCAGGATCGTCCAGGTGGACAGCCGTAGCCGCTTCTGTACAGGTCATATTGAAATGATGAATATAAACCAAGAGAAAATATGTTTTTAGACCAGATCAATAACTTAAAATCATGGAATGAGTCGTTCGTGGTTGATTGATGTAACAAAAAGCATAAATCAAAGCTTGCACTGGTGGACCGGATGCATACCCAATTACCAGTCCAGCCCTGAAAACATGTGACAGAAACCTGTTGGACCTTAAACGACATTTTATTGGGGTTCATTTTAGCAGTAAATATTTGAAAATTTAAGCAACATCTGGCTTCTTCTGCTGTAGCTAAATCTCTCATCCAGAGTTTTTCTCCTCTTTTTCTTCTCAGCTGCGACTGTTGAACAGTGCTGCCAGTTTTCATCCTCTTTCATTACTCCCTCCCATTATTCCCTAATTTCCTTCCTCTTGCTCTTCAGGCACCTTTTGCACAAAGCAATCAGCCAGCGGTTAATGGCTGGGACTATCCTGCACCAAGTGTCTCTTTTCTTTCTTTTCACCGATCTCTCGCTCGTTTTTTTTTAATTCTGTCTGGAGAAATGAAAGGAGACAAAGCAGAAGCCTCTCTCACCACCTAGGCCCGTGTCTTCACTATCATCACACAGAAATGAGTCTGACTAGAGGACAGTGGTGTTTTATTGAGCTCACAGTAATGAGTATGTTTTGTCTTCTTGGGGAGTTGGAGCAGTCGATTTGTGCTCAATGCATAAGATGCTCACTTCTGCTTGTAGACAGGAAATAGCAGGTAGTTGGGACTAACATCCAGAAAGGATAAACCTGCTGAATTACAGACCGCCAGATAAAATTAATCCAAGGTTATCTAACTTCAAAATGTTCCAATTAAAATGCTATGCTTAATGTAACGTTAGTTTTCTTATCCCTCTAAAAGAAAATGACACGAAAACTAATTCTGTGGGATTTCTCTCCTTTATGTGTCATCTTGCTTAAGTTATTGTCTGTATATCTGTTTAAATGCAAAACACATTTGAAACAAAAAGTATTTTTCCTCGTTAAAAATAATCACTACAGTTATTTCCTTCAACTTGTTTGAAGGAAATTGTATTTTTCTGGATTTGACACACTTTTAGTTACCTCTCTAAACATTATCCTCACTTAGCACAGGAAAAATATATAGAAATGCATATTTTGTTGCCAAATTGTCTTGACCAAGACCAAACCAATATATCAGCAAATTTTTATGTGAATAGGGTTTCCAGGTGTTGCACATCCTAACAGAGAAGAGTCGACTCTAAAAGCCAGCTCAGGCACTGGCGTAATTAAATATAATCCAAGAAGTTACATTTTATTGTAACATTTTACACAACTATACACATATGCCAAATTAGAGCCTCATAAGATGAAGCAGTGTATTTCCTATTTTAAAGCTCAAAATACTTACCTGGAGCTTGCATGCTGGATCGTTGTTTCTGAGTTGTCAAAGTGCACACATAGATGTCCAGCAGTGACTGATTGAGGATTCACCTACAATATGAATTAACTTAAACCCAAATGCTCTATTATACCGTATTACAGATATGAAGCTGTGCCGCAACCTCAAACACACAGATGGAAAGCGTTAAGCGATCAAACCAAAGCTGTGCTGTTTTAAATCCTACATGCTTATTAGCACCTTACGTTTTCTGGCCATGCTTTGTTTTCTCCTGAAGAGAAATCCGACTCATAAAAAGTCATTCCTTCTCATTCTGCGCTCAGGATATCTTTCAGTTGGCTCAACAGCTGACTGCCATCAGCATCTGTCCTGATCATCTTTCTCTTTCCAGCTTCCTCGTTCTATCCACCACCATCTTCTTTTTCCTCCTCCTCTCTTTTGCAGTCCCGTTTTTAATCCTGGCCGTTATTGTCGGCACATTTTCATTATCTTTGAGAGACTCCGTGCTCACTGTGCTTTGATGAGTTTATGAACAGTGGCACCTCTAATCCAAAGGAAGATGCTCTCGAGAATGCAGTGATCAGTGCGCATCGCATTGCTAGCTGCCAGGGGACGAGCTGATGTAATTTTACATTTGTAATAATAATCTTGGAAGTCTTTAATGTGATTCAAAGGCAGGCTTGTCAAAACTAATACTGCGGAGTTAATATGAGATGAGGGACTGCAGAGGGAGGACTCGGCGGCTGCTGCAGCAGGAGAAATGTACATTGGTTAGATTGGAAGTGTGCTGGCAGTAATTGAAGGCTTTGTTGTTGCCTTGTCCACAAATGGATTTCTCATTACAGTGAATGCAGCAGCATGTTCTCGGCACTGAATGGTTGCCATAGGAGCTGTAACCACATGTAATGCTGCGTGACCCTGAGTTGCCTGCACTTTTGAGAATTGTCGGAGCATGCACGCAATTAGACTGCCATTTACATTGCAGTGTTAATACAAATATCTGGACCAATGATGAATAAACACTCCTGTGTTGGGTGTTCCTTTATTCTTCCCTGTTGTGAGTAGAAGAGATTTAACTGCCACTCTGTTTTTATGTTTTCTCTGCAGAGCTGTGCTATTAAAGCCCATAAATAGCTAAATCAAAACACTCATCAACATGCGCAGCACCAGAGCGCTTCTTTGGTTAGCTGCTTTCATTCTTTCCAAATAAAGGTTTGGCCACAGGTTGCCCTACCTGATCAAATATGTCCAAGTGAAATAATTAAGGAAAAGAGAGGAAAGTAAATGTGTCCTTTTAGTAACTCGCCAGGTTTCCTGTTATGACATTCATGGGCGCTATAAATGTTCTCTGTTCCTCCTTTGGAAGCCTGCGCACTCAAACTGCTCCTCTTCTTGTGGATTCTCCCCCGTCCCTCTCTCCGTTTGCTGTGTGCTGTTTTGTTGCCATCTGTCCACTTAACATTTCATGAGCTGTGGTGATTCTAAAGAACCAAATACGGGGGGAGCTTGTGGAAATCTATAATTCACATCCTCACCATTTGTCCCGACGAGCTGCCGTAGAGTGTGCTTCCTCCTCCTACTTCCGCTTGCAATTACAGAACAAACGCGCCTCAAATGGCTCAGCTCAGTGTCTCTGCTTATTAATTTATCCCTGTGTTTTTCTTTGTTCCTCTGTTTTGTTTCTTTGCTATGTGCAGCTGTTTGTGCTGACTGTTGTTGGGCCGACTACAGTAATTAAGCACCAATTAGCCCACCTTCAGAGCTATATTAACGAGGCTCAACAGCCCACGGCTGGGGCAAAAGCCTGTAATCACCCGGCGGCCCTTCAGCACCATAATGGTTCAACCATGAACTGCTACTTACTCATTCAAGGAGGCGCCACATCATTTGAGCTGTGTGACTTTCAGCACTATGTTGATTTTCTTACCTCCAGTCAGGCTGTTGAAGCAATGCTGACTACTTGGCAAATAAGCTCTTTGATCCTCTCTCTGTTGTGTGGGTGAACTTTTATTTCTCTGGTGGGCCATAATTAGTGTTTTCAAAGTGTTTGCTGGATAGTGTTTGTGAGGCTTGAGAAGAAGCTTAGACTAAATGAAGTGTTCAGAGTTTCCAGATTTTCCACAACAAACTTTCTTCAGTTTTTTGTTTTGTTGCTGCAAAATTTTCTCAAAGTATTAAAATGACTCGCTCTGTTCACATATCAAGGAGAAGACAGTTTCAGATTAAGACAAAACAATGGCAATAGGTCTTCATACAAGAGTGAAGAAAATTGCTGACTTGACATTTGTCCAGCAGACTGTCATTGGCATGATTCATCATGCCAAAAAGTCAATCAATCAAAAAGTAATTATTAAAAAGGCTTCTGATGGTTTAAACAGTGCTACATATTTACATCTTAGTGGAAAGTTAAGTTGAAAGGAAAAAAAGTATTGTTGCAAAAGATGCAAAAAAAAAAAAACGAGTTTAAGTAAATCTTTGGCAAAAGTCATTCAAAACTGTGGTGGAGATTTTGGCTCCTTGCTCTGTCACTACACCACAACATCCCAAAGAATACGTTTTAAATATAACGTGTATAGTAAAAACATCTAAACTGTGTCATAAACATTACACTTTAGCCAGTATGTCCTCAGAAGCCTTTTAGGTGAAAGTTGCATGTTTATAAAAACAAGAAAATAATTCAGTTTGAGTACTTTGGTACAAAAATGACAAGAAATAAAATAGTGCTGTTACATTATTATTCTTTGTGTAAATACTTCCATTTAGAAAATGATTGTGAAATGCAGCTGAGGCAGCAGAGCATTTACCACACTGGTTTGATTTTGACATGTGGATTCATGAGGCTGGAAAATAGACTTTTATACCTATGGCTCTGAACTCTGACTGATACACAGTGTGGTAAACAGAGGGAACAGCAGAGCAAAAAACGTTCGCATGTGGTCAGAGTCTGTGTGCACAGCTGCTGCTGCTGGTCAACACTGACATGAAGCAGAAGGAGCTTTATGTGTTTCATACTGAATACTAAGCAAAGAAAGTGCTTCCCTTTTAGTTATTGGAGACGAGGTTTAAATTTTTCATAAACACCTGAAGCGATTAATCACTGGGTATCTCAGTACCGATGAAAGCATGAGAATGCTTAAATAGTCATGTTCCTACAATTGAAGTCATTTAAGCTGAGGTAAAAAATGTTTTCCTTTTTCTCAGTTTTCAATCAAAATATGTGGTGTCATTATTTATTTACTGAAACATAAATTTAAAAAGGGCCAAAACATCCCAACAGCTTGTAGAACCACAATTAGCAGCACTGATTCTGTGCTTATTTTCTGCTTTTTAAGTTTGTTTTTTTTGAAGAACTTTTTGCTGGCTGATCTTTTCAACTCCACTACCATTTATCTCAAAATAACCTCTACAAACAATTCAAGATCAGTTTCCTGGACATCGTACTGAATATGTTTTAATAAAAGTCAATTGAGCCAACCAGGCTTGGATTGGCCGAACTCAGGAGAGGACATTTGGTAGACTGATCTGATATTTGGACTGCCATTCCCACTTTACCTGAGCTGCATTTACCTCCATTGCCAACACAGTTTTTTATTTTATTTTGTTTTTGAAGAGACACCCTGAAGTAACATGCAAGTGCTCTTGATCAGGAGTGTTTGAAAGATGGAAAGCAGAAAACATGAGTGGTGCACAGAGGGCTAGAATGAACAACAAAAAACTTTTGGAACAGACGCAGCTAAATGCGCAACAATTGGTTAGTAAAGTCAAATAAGGATGACGAAACTGCCCAGGCAAAATGTACTTGCTTGCAAACCACTGATCAGTCAAGTCACTGACTGGTGTGGCATTGTGGCACATATAATTTAATATTTTAATGTGTGATGTTGCATAACAGTCTGAAAAAATATACGGCACCAGTCATGGGCCACAAATTCAGGTTGGATTTCTCATTGAGTGAATATTACAACTGATCTGAATCAATCAAAGGACTTTGTAAAAACATGATATTTGTGCTGAGAATTATGATGAATTTTAAAATGTGATTAAGCGTCAAAAGAAGAGCCAGGAACTGATGAAGAAATTCTAATGTTTTTACTCTCCAGTGGAGGAAAAAGACAATTGGGCCATTAGAAAGTTAATTTCCTACTTTGAATAACAAAGTTGAGAATAATAATGTTTTTTTAAAATTCTTTAATATTAAGCATTAGATACCTTTAGACACTAATTTCAATGATATTTGATATTGCAGAAAAGGAAATGCTGATGTTGTGAAGAATAGTTTTGATGACTTGTCCTTAAAGTCAAGTTCTTATGAAAATCTAAGTTGTGATCGAACTGTTTTCTTGCAGAGGAAAAACATATAATGCTGTTATAAGAGAGTGTAACATTATTTATTTTATTTCCTTCAAGGCTTTACAAAACAGCTGATACATGCTTTGTATTGTAATATCATTATTTCCATCTTAGCATTGTGTTTTCAATTACTATTATTTACTGCATAGTTGAATATCATTTTCTATGGAAAGCAAAGTTAAAGTTGTTGCTTTCTAATATTCTGTCCAGACATCATTTTTTATTCACATAGTCAGTGTATTTATAGATGAAAGATTTCAGCTCTGCGACAGACACAGTTTGCTTCAGGAGAGAAATGTTGAGAGGTCCAGCATGCGGTGGCTCTGAATCACCAGCTTCTTCACCTGCTTCAGTCACATAGAAGGAAACACCATCCTAAGAGAGTAAGAGGCCTTTCAGGTCACACTGTCCTCCCCCAACAGCCAAGCAGTGTCTGTTTATGGATGTTCTGACCTCTGACACTCTAGACTACATGCTTTCTGAAGGCGCTTATTTGCCAATGGAGACAAGCTTTTCCATTCCCGTGGCTCCTGTCAGCAGGGGACAGACAGAGGCTGACAGACGGGGTCGACCCTGGCCACTGAAATGATGCAGTCCTGGAGGGATAATTGGTGTGCAGCAGGGTCATGTTTGATGGAAACACACTTTGCAAATTTATCTGGGGGTGGTGGTGTCAGAGCGGCATTGGTGTCACAGTCAAACACTGTATTTAAAGCCTTCTTTTTTGTCTCTTCCTCTTCTCTCTACTAAGGCCTGATATGCCAAAGCAGAACAAATCCTCATCCTTTGATTGCAACAGTGCTCAGAAAATTCTCCACCACGCTCATTAACGATATGATTCAGACCACATTAAAGAGCATTTAGTCTGAATTACCAGCTGCACAGTGCAAATACAATATAGCACTCACTTTTTAGTTTGCTTTCATAACAGTATGACCCTGGTTTTCTGTTCTGAATTGTCACAATCATCATTTCAATGTCATCAGCTGCTTACAAAGCTTTCTATTAGAAGGTCTGTTTGAAGACTGAGCTAACTTAGGAGCTGCAGAGGCAGAAACTTTTAGGAGTTTGGTGATATTGTGGCTGCAATGTAATAAAGCACTGTTATGAAGGAATCATTCCTGGTAAATGAAACCAGGAAACTGTGTGCCACTTGTGTGCAGTTCACTAATTGTACAAATCCAGAAGAATTATTTGAACAAGTTCTGATTCTGCACAGCCATTCTAAAAAACAGTATTGAGTTTCCTTTGTGATGATCTTTTTCTTGTTTAAATATAACAAATGATGATTACTTGCAGTTCTGTGCTACAGATGTCCATTTCCTAACTCTGTATGCTGCTCACACAAAGCAAGATTACAGTTTTGCAGAAGTTATACAAATACTTTGTCTGGATGAGATGGTAAATTTCAGGCTGAAGAAATGTATATGGTGTCTGAAGTGATGTCTATGGTCTGGCTTTAGATACCTCGTTTTGATGAACACTTGTAAGAGTTCAAGTGCGTTTTTTGCAGACGGCTGATAATACAAGCACCTTTGTAGTAACTTAAAATACATACAACAAAATAATTGTCTTGCAATGACTTGTATAGATTTTAACACTCCTTGATCCTTTTCACATATTGACATGTTACAGCCTCAGAACTTAGCGTTTCATGATTTAAAAGGAAAACAGGAAAACATTACATGGGATTCAAAGATTTTTTGCAAGTAAAACTTTTCAAACATTTGTGTTTTGTCTCCAATGCCCAATACTTTACAAAATACTTGTTGGTGTAATGACATGCTCTATTTTCTGAAATATATTTTAGCAGCTTCCCAAATCTATAGCTGCTGTCACACTGTTTAATTTATTATCGTGTCTGATTGTGTTACTCAAATCTGCACATAAAGCAGAATTATTTGAGATGTCCAAAGAATCTTGGTCTGGTTGTGGTCATGAAATTCTGCATGCGGGTCTTATTTTCCAGGAAGCTGATCCGGGAGTGTTTTTTCATCTTCTCTTCCAATGGCATTAAATTGATATAAAACTGAAATTTTGGAAATCGTTCTTTGCAAAAAAGGCCAGGCAGAGTCAAATGGAAACTCAATTTTAAAAATACTAATAAAGGTCATTGTCCTGCCTCAAGGGAAACCTTTACCCCAGTATCAAGTCTTTGTGCAGCCTCTAGAGCCTAATGTACTTTTAAAAATCAAACAGGACTAGAACATCTGCATAGTAACTAGGACAGTAATTTTGTCAAACTGCACAATTAAGATGCCACACTGCATTGCTTGATGCTGCAGTAGAATCATGTCAGACATATAACTTTAACAAAAAAGTAAGTTATTGTGGTCATTATTAGAGTCCATCTTCAGTAATAAGACATTGTAGAAGCCTTATTTATTTCAATTTTCACTTATACTTTATTTTTTTTGTTAATTTCGGAGTTTTAATTTAGTTCAAATACACCTGTGTTTAGTAACACATTCTGATAAGCAGACCTCGTGTGTTTAGTTGGTTCATGCAACCAAATTAATTGTAAACTCTTAACAAATGTTGAAAAGCTTCAAAACAAGCAGACTTATCTTGAAACTTCTCATCTCTGCTTATGTTTCAGCTCCCACAGTCCCTAAAAAATCTTATCTCACCAATTCTGTTCCCACTGTGCGGTTTCCATTGAAGTAGGGAATCCATTCCCATACTGTGCTATTGTGTCAATGTGCAAGATGAATATAAATTGCACCAATTTCCAGTGATAAATGCAGAGACATTGTGCTGTGGATGCAGCATTAGTGAATAATGGGAAGGAAATGTCAGGCACAGATTACAATATGCAGCAGTATACTAATGTGTTTATATCCCGCTATTCTGTTGAATGCTGCTTCATGCTGATGGTATGATGCAGGAAAACAGCGGCTCAGCTGCAAAATATCATGACACAGGACACTTTTTATTATTTTCCTTTCCTGTGACTGAACCATAATGGATCATAAATCATTAATTGACAACTCTTTCAAAAGTTTACCATGCACCTTAGAAGAAAAAAAACCCTACTTTTTTCCCTTTTTTAATTTTTACAAAGTCGTAAAAAAGTTATTACATTTTCAAACTATTTAATCAATTAGGGCACAGAATTGATCTATAGCCATTTTTGTTTTTATTATAACTGCTGCTGTCTTGGTAAAGTTTCCTTTATGAAATCTTATATCTCAGTGGCACTGGCCTTGTTAAATAAAGGCTAAATTACGCTTTTTTTATACATTCTCAAGTGACACTTATTAGCTAAATCATACTAAAAACACAAATTTCTTCTTAGCGTCAAATGGGAATGTTGGCACAACTAAAATTATGACGTGTGAAATATACAGTTGTCATTTTTTAAAAATATTATTTAGAAATATTGAATAGCACATTTTTGGACTTATGTGGTATTTTCTGTCATTCAGCAATGGTGATGCAAGATCCAGATACAGGCTAAAGGTCAAGAACTGGGATACAGGTCATCTTAAGACATTCAAACTCAATTTCTGTAATCAGAAAACAAAGATGGGGGAAGGCTACGAGACACAGGCCGGGAAAGATAAAATGATCCAACATAATTTGAATTCTATTTGGAAGTGAAGATTCCAGAGTTTGGAAGAATGGAGAGGCTCAGTGTCTAAGCTGTTTGATGTCTAGTGGGATGGTTCCACAGCCAGTGAGGATTTTGGGAGCCATGTCATCTGCTGGTGTTGGTCACTGTTCAAAGTAGATCAACACCAGCAAACCCAAAGTCTCTCCTTCCAGCCACTAAGACCTTGTACAGCAATTCATGCTTTTCTCATCTAAGAAACTTTACAGAAATGTTGATTTCATTGGATGTTGGCCACAATCATTAAATTAAAGAAAGAAAGCTTATAAAATATCACCTTGTGAATAATGAATCTAACATATTTGGAATTTCAAATTTTGCCAAGCTGTAAATCAAGATGCTCATGTACTACAAAAAAATCCTGGAAGGTTATAAAACATTTCCTTTTAGCAGCATTATAAAACATATCTTAAACAACGACAGTTTTTGTTAAAACTGTAGATGTCAGCATTTACAAAGGATGCTGCTCTATTTTAAAAGAAGAGATTTGCTGTGTGTACATCACATAACTGCTGTTCCTTCATTTGTGTTAAATGCAGCTTTTGGAAAAGATAATTTAATGTTAGATTTGTAATCAAGGTTTGGGACACAACACAATATTTATCATTATAAACCAACCAGCATTTAAGCTGTGTTTTATGACCGACTCATTAGGATTCATCCAGAACTCAAAGTAAAATCATTAACACAATTTATATCAAACATCCACTGTTGGAGCAATCAACTTAAATTCTTTACTGTAGTCTTTATTCCTGTGTGTCCAGTACAGTCTGAGGCTGTGGGTTACACATCATTAAAGCTCTGGTGCTTCTCAAAATCAGAGCTTCATTATAATAAGACGGATTGACATTAGTGAAGAAAAAAAATTAATAAATTAATTAAAAAAGGAGGAGGGCTGGTAATGGTGTGCACGGAACAAATCAGGTCTGATTGGGTGGAAGGTCAGTGAACTGTTAGACTGTTAGTCAGTTGTCCTCCCCCACTTTAGTCTGTCAAAATGGAACAGACAGGCCTTCATGTTATCGTTGGGAGAGGAATGGTGAAGAGGGTGAGGGGTCAAACATGAAATGAACTCGGGGATCTACAAGCCCCTCATTAAAATTAAAGCTCTTATTAAAGCTAATTGCCAATTTAAGGAATCTAGAGAATGTGACCAGCTCACATGGAGCTCTTGATCCTTCCTTCAGTAACGGTCAGAGGAGACGTCTGCCCTCCCCCCACTGAATCGTATGAGGATTTTTGGGGGTTTCATTGTCTACTCCTTTCATATTATTTTTCATATTTACCTTTCATATATCTTGTTTTTATAATGTCCACTATTTTGGAAACAATATGTTACTTAAAAAAAAAAACATAAAAAAAAATTTTGTTTTAGCATAAAAATCTAACATAAGCTTAATGTGTTTTCAGGCCTGAGCTGAAAACACTAAAAATCCTGGAAAGAACAATTTACTCTTTAAATTTGTGAATAAATACAAAATCAAGATGATAAGAAAAACATTGAGAATGTCTGGATATTTTATGGACCAGAGATGGAGGAGCAGGATACTACTAAGTATTGGAGGGAGGAAAAGAAAGCCAACCGAGTGCTTCAACCAAGGGCATCTTGTTATGCCATCAGCTTCTGCTATGTTTTAAAAACATTAAATGGGAAAAGTGACCCAACCAGCTGCCAGTACTCATAGCGGTAGTGATTGGAATTGGGCACTAATTAGAAGTAACTTCAGTCAGTTCTCCTGAATTTTGGCGAAAAAGGAAGCTGCTGGTTTGAAGTAACTTAAGCCCTGCTGGGTCTTTCCTTCCCTCCTGCCTTGTGGAAGCGGGTCATCCCTCTTGCTCCTGGCAGGAGGAGTGGCGATGAAAGCCAGAGTGACAACTTAACCAGCCAACATCCAGACCACCAAGCGCAGGAGAGGACGAGGGCTTCCAGCATCCACAGCAGAGAGTCATTAATTTCTGCAGAGCACCTCCTGGCAGACTATCTGCTTACTGACTCACAGAAAAAGGACATACGGTACATACAACACACATATGAGCCTGAGGCAGAGAATCAACAGTGTGTGAAGAAGCAGGTTGGAAGGTGAAACAGTTTTTAGATCGGTTTATATTTCTCTGGGGAAAAAAAACATGCAGTGAGTTTGGGTGGACATTGAGTGTCCATATTTCTGCAGATGCCATGGCCACCTCACGTTGATCAATGGTGGGTCATGTCTCACTGAAAGTTTAACTGGCTTTTATGTTTTAATTCTTTCACTAGATGAAGAATGTCAGAAATGTTAAAGGCCAAATTGTTATAAAATATTTATGTTGAATATTCATGATCTCCTGGCCTCCCCTCAGTACAGTAGCACCAACACTTATTTTGATAAAAAAATAAAGCTGTGGTCGTTTATTTTGAGGTCTTTACTCCTCTAACACTTCATTCTGTCCAGAGTGCGCACTGTCTAAAAGAAATGCAGTCATAACGCGTTCCTGTTCTTCTGGGGATAATATCCCTGCCTTTATCCAGACCTGAAAAAACTTTTTTATTTTATTCTCAAGGAAATATGTTTACATTTTATTTGCTTGGGCTGTCTGACTCCGACACCACAACCTTAAGAGAAATTGATTTTTTTTGTTTGTTTGTTTTAAACTGGGGTTTAAAAATAAAACATGAAGATATCCTAACAATCTTTCACAATAATAGTTTTTCCGAACACCAAGTCCTCTTCTGAACTGATATTGCCTCATCATTTAAAAATAAAACGCAAGTCCTGTACAGATTTGCATGCTATGGTTTCTGATTTCTGAAGGTATCCATTGTACATTTTCTACTTGTTCTGAAGACTGGTCACGCTGACAGGATGGTTGTTTTCATGTGGAACCAAGTGACAAGTAGAAAGTAGCAAAGCCAAGCTGGTGGAAATGAATACAATCACTCATACATTTATGAGATGTCACAGTTGTAGGTTTGAAACAATCTTATAAGGAATAGCCCTAAACAATTTATAGACTTGAGTTTCACATTGAGTAAAACAGTTGGCAGCCTTTTATCCACTCTGTTGTACATTTGCTGCCATATTTAGGATTATTGTCCTGTGGAGGGTCCAATTTAGGCTAAGCTTCAGTCATTAGAAAGATATCGTATTCGATTTTATTATCCTTTGGTAAGATATTGAGGCTGCATGGTGTCCAGGTCTGATGTCTCCAAAACAAACCCACATTGACGTACCTGTGAAACACTGCTGTGCTTAACATGGTGCTGTGCAATGCAAACATTTAGGGTTGTTGTCATCGGTCAAAACTACAACATAGTTTGGTTTAATCAGACTATGTTGGCAGAGTACATCTGCGAGAACTGTAGTTTTTTTACATGGTTGTCTTGAGTTAAATTCCCAGTCTCTATCAGCTGTATGCTGTGTGTCTTGCCCCTATTTCCTGTCTCTCCACTGTTTTCATGTTGTAAAGTACTTTAAACTGCCTTCTTGATGAAATATTCTGTGCAAGTAAATTTGATGGCTTCAATAAGGACAACTAGGGCCCAAAAAATATTTCTCTGGAAAAAGACCTGAATATACTTAAAATATACTTAGAAGTCCGTTAATGTTATATTCCTATAACATTAAGAGGACCTCCCATACTGCTTTTAAAAATATCTAAGGCATTTTCACATAGAGCTTAAATATTTAGCTTTTATAAAAAAATATTTATCTGTGAATTAGAAAAGACCAGGACCAACCTTTTGGTTTTATGCACTCATTACTGTCATCTTAAACAAAGCTTTTCTTTCAACTCAAATACAGATGCACAGTGAGAACGACCTGCAGAATGATTATCTGAAGAGAGGAGAAGCCATCTTAAGTATTACTCTTTTTTTTTCTTCAAGTAAAAGTAGTAATATGAATAATTGTTACCGTGAAATTACTGAAGTAATATTTTCACTATAATGTATTCTAAACCAGACTGGACCACTGAAGAGTTAATCATTCTGTGAACAAAAAGTTTAAAAAAAAGTACAGTTAATGAGTCATAAATAATCAGTGTTGTGCTTAAATGTTAGCACTGCACAGTTTTTCATCATGTTTATTATGACAGTGTTTGCTTTCATTGATTTAAAGTTGCCCTGTTTCCCAGTCTCAAGTGAGGAATGTTTAATGGAGCCCCTGTACTGGAAATATGAGCAGCATTCCGGGAGGTAAGTCAGTAAAAGCTCAGTGTACACCTGTACATGCAGCCACACGAGCCCAGGCCCTGCAGGTCTAATGGGCTTAGAGCAATATTAATATGTGTGTTTTGGGAACTTAATTACTCGTCTGTGTGTGTGCGTGAACGAACAATTTATAACAAGCTCCCGGCAGCTTCACTTTCCTCGGTGAGCTTTCGCTAAATTGGACGATTACTCACTCGGGTGGTAAACATGACACGCAATAATTGGCGCTTGCAGATTTTACTTATTAGTATGATGTATCGATCCGTTTGGCTGTGCAAACACAGGCTGCGGCTGAAATCTATAACCTCTGTTTCCTGCTGGTTATCTCCTGTGAAAGGTCAAATAAGAAGAGAGAAAGGCTGGATGTTGCAGGTTGGAATAGAATTTTATAGAGCTTGGATTTTGTATTGATAAATATAACACCTTAAAGGTACTGACCCATTTCTATTCAAGCCTCGAGAACTTAATCCATCATGGAGGGAAGTTGTTTTAAAGCATACCGCAATGCCGGAAAACTTTGAGTCAACACAAAGATGCAGTAATCAGTAATCTTTCGGTGGCTCTGGTGTTTGACATGCTAACATGGCTCAGGTTGGAAATCCCGTCAGTCTGCAAAGGTCTTACATCCTAATTAGCTTCTTATATCTGTGGTTTCGTAACTGTTGTCATTACGGAAAGGCCGGTGATGCGAATTTGAAAGATTAATGAATATTTCTAAAACCTTGATCCAACAATAAGAAGGGTGTTGCACAGTAAGATACAAAAACTTTAAGGCTCCCATGTACTCATGCGCACTGTGTACTCTGTGAGCCGTGTGGTCTCTACGCCCACGGTTGGGATTTCATAGTCAAACGTACTGATTGCCTACATTTCTCGTAACAAAGTCCTTCATTTCCCACAATTCTAATGGATAGTAGCAGGTTTAATGAGCTAGTTGGGCACCTACCCGCGGTTCATCTCCACCGGGGAAGCCTCCGCACACCTGACAGTGTGCTGACTCTCAACCTGATCAGTTTGATGTAACATGCAAAACAGTTTGATGTGAATTTACTGTGCAACAACGCATACGCGCTCAAAAAAATATTTTTGCAGATATGTCCCGCGGACGTCCACTTTGAGTCTGCATTGAGCCCACCTTGAGTATGTACGGCAAGCAATCTTATACTATTATATAATGTTTTTTTGGGTTTTTTTTTGAGAGAGAGAGATAGTCCAGTAACATTTTTAGTATATTTGCTTTACAGGGATTGAAAAATACAGAGTGAGAGGAGCCACGGCAACAGGCAATCTATCATAACACTCATATTCCTTTTAAAAATGGGTCAAAATATGTCTATGGAGCATTTTCATGGCCACTTCCAGTCTGACTTACATTAGCATCTTCTGCAATTACTGTACTTCTGACTTCTATTGCAAGATTAGACATGTATTATCCTCTTGATGTTTTTGAGATGCAACATTTTACATAAAAAATGATTTCTGATATGATATACTGTATGTTGCAAGCATGATATAAAGCTTTGTTGCTATTATCACCAACAGGCTTTGATGGCCCAGTAGAACAGGCGTTCTGATTCCGTGTTGCTGATATTGCTTTCTCTTACTGTTCATCTGCTGTGACCACATATACATTTCAACTATGCATATCGTTCATCTTCTATTCCAGTGTCAAACCACTCATCATTCTGCACATTTACGTCTCCATGTGTAACATTCATTGATTGCTTCTAAAGAGGCAGGTGAGACGAGTGAAGGTATTTTAAGTTCATTAGTTACGTCCAGGATTTCCCTGTCGTACTAATTATTTGCCTATGTGATGGTCTGAGGCAAGTATACAGCTAATCTGAGGCATTCAAATGATCTTACATGGTGGGAGTTTTAAAATTATTGATTGTATATCATGGAGAGGTTAAATAATTATACAAATAATTATATAACTAGGCGTCTGGGAGAAAACAACACAACAGATGAGGTCTTAACAACTCCATGGTTACATGAAGTTATTGAAGGTATTTAAACAACAACAAACAATAATGACTGACAGATGTACACAATGGTTCTGTCTGTTTTTGCATCAATCTGGTAGTTTGACCTCTTTTCTTCCTGTTTATTAAAAAAATTACCCAAGCCCAGTCACTTTAATACATTCCAGTTCTTAAAGTATTTTAAAATAGAAAATCAAGTTGTCACAAAGCTTTAACACAACCTTGATTATGAATTAATCACATATAGTTTATTGTGAAATGTTTCTATTGCCAGATTTTTTTATATTTTCTGTTACTCAATAGCAAAGTAAAACAGACTGTTTTACTTGGACAGCAGCTCCGCCAAGCTTAGCTTCAAAAGGAGGAACAACATTTTAAACTGCACAGTTGTGTTTGCAGAACCAAACTAAGGCTGTAGAAGATTTTCTCAAAATGTTAATCTGTCAGTCTGAGCTACTCTTCTGCACAGTTTCTCATATTCTGAAAATTGATCAATGTGTCATGTAGCATATGTTTGCCTGATTTCCAATGCAAACATTTAGTTTATATGCCAGGTGGTCGCCTTCCTGGTGAGGAGTCCCACTGGAAGCCCCAGAGGAAGATCAAGTGGTCCTTCTCCAGGAAGAAGAAATTTTGAGTCTCTCTTCGGCTGCAGGCCCCACAACCCAAAGGTAACGGATGGATGGATTTCCATATCAATATATTTCTTTTAGCTTTGGAGCAGCAAAACTCAAACCAGAACATCTTTCTTCAGCAGCAGGCCTGTTATGTGTTGCATTAGTAAAGATGAAATCTTGCTTAAAAGAATGATTGATGAATTCAGCTCGTCCGAGCACCAGGTCAGATGTGATCCCATCAGCTGAGTCCCACAATCCCCCTGATTTCCAGATGTGATTTCCAGCTGTGTCAGTCCTCCTAGAAGAAACGGACTCCTCTAATCCTGATGGATGAGACTTACAGCCCTTTGTTTTGACAGAAAGATGGATTTTCCTTCTGCAGCGCATTACACCTGATCTCCACAAACTGACACAGGGGAGGGGACCTCTGTTTATCGACCCTCAGCCTCTGCTCTTCCTCAGCTGCTCCAGCTCAGAGAGATGAATGAAGAGAGCGGAAGGGAACCGTGCTGAGAGTTGGGAAAGGTGGCAGCTTCGATTAATGTTAAATGATGAAGAGGAGGGTGATGGTCGAGCTGCAGGGTGGCTCACCTGTCATGCCCTCAAACCCGTCCCCAGAAACGCCAGAAAGAGCTCCGGACAGTCTGATTCATGACCTAGCAGGCAAAAGCCTCTCCGAACAATTTAAGGATAAAGCATCATCATTTTTAAAGCTCGTGTCGCTCAGCTCTGTCCGTTTAATGCCTGACACTGCATTGTTCTTCCTCCAGCTCAAGTTCTGCTCTTCTTCCATGGCTAAGAAATGAATCCTTGGCTTCACAACCTCCTGGCCGGATCCTGTTACACCGACATTCTAGACACATAATTTAAAACTGATGTAAATACTGAGTCCAAGTAATATTTATACTGTGCAAAGTTGCACATCTGTCACCAACACAACAGATGTGCTGTTTGAGGCCTTTTTCCTGCCAAGCTCAGTATTCGTCTCTGCTTGTTTTGCTTGTTAGTGATTTTCCACCACTTGTCAGATCGGTGGATCTTTGGGCCTTCGGCCAAAAAACAAGTGATTAGTTTTTGATTTTGAGCCAGAATTTTCCTTCTCTAAATGTCAAGGATGAAGTGAGGCCTTTCTCAGAGTCTCTCAAACATCCAGCTCGATATTAAACATATTTATGCAAATGCAAAGATTATTTAGAGTAGGGGATGTAGAACAGTTAAAAGAATGTGTAATTAAATTCAGTTTTGACATATGTGGCCTAAGTTTCACTAAACAATGCATGCCTTTTAAAAAATGTTAATGCATTTTAACTCATAATTTAAATCTTTAAATATTCAAATGAACAATATGTAAAGATATAGTTATTAGTCTTGGATACAAACATTTTATCCATTGTTTTGTGATGGCATTTACATATGGACTCCATGTCTATCCATCTATCTAAACATCCTCCCTCTTTTATCAAAGACTGAGCTGGATGAGTTAATTGCAATGAAACAACTGGAATGGTCTCCACTAATTAATCTATCAGAGATTCTGGAAGCGATGAGGAGTCAACGAGAAAATCTTGTTCAGCTCTCAAGAGCCAGCTCCCAGGCAGGAGCAGATTGGTCTCTGTCAACAAGAACAAAAAGGGCATGTGTCTGTTTTGAACTTATGATGTCAACAAACCGTATGCGTAACTTTGCATTTAATATGCAAAGTTACAGGCCAAATGTAACTTCGCATACCGCTTAACTTTTATGTCTGCGGTGGTTGAGGAAATGACAACAGGATGTCAGCAGACACTTTGTGGAGTGTGACATGGTGGATTTAATAATTAAAGCTTTTGTCTCTTTTATGCCTCATTATTGGTTGTTCTTCAGAAAAGTCGCATAAATTTGAATCCCGCCAATGTTTTGAGAAAATTTTTTTTTGTCTGTGTAAACCCAGGAAAAAAAATGTTTGAAATATGAAAGGACTTAGACTCTAAAACAAGATATTATTTTCTATCTTAATTTTTGCTGATCTCAGCCAGTTCTCTTTGTAGCTTTTTCCTAGCCAATATTACAAAGACCAACTGAAACAAGTAAAATATTCTGAATGAAATTACAGTAAAATGCAGCTTTTTGGAAATATAACCCAACTTTAAATTGAAATGAACGTTAAGTGTAATACTTAAGTCGTATGTTTACCTTTATACATTATGAAATATGTTGTAGTAATGGGTAACTTGCAGCTATATCACAAACGGCAAAAAAACTCTTCATGATGCGTGTTTGGAAGGGCCCCCTCTAAGACTTTTATGACAACTGTAATTGTCTCATTTTTTCACAGAATAAACTCAACCCACAACCAGACTGATTACAGTGATTGTCACTATGAATCATGAGCTATGTATTTATGTTTTTCATTTGATTTAAGCAGTCTGAGGCTCACTTAGTGATCTGCTCAGTGATTAAAAGTCATGATATGATTCATCATTCGACTGAGGACAGAATACTTACTAGGTAAAAGTGTGAAAACATGAAGGAAAACCCTTTCTCCTCTGAGCTCTTCCACTGTGGCTTTACCTTAGAGTAATTAAGAACTTCTCAAAAATATAAAAGAAAGTTGAAACAGCAGAACATTGTGACAGTAATTTTCTAATTAGTGTTTTCAATAGAAATTGCACCGTAAGATCTTCCTATCGCTGAAGGGATGTGCCATCAGTGATGTCATATGAGGAAGAATAAAGTGAGAAACTGGGACAGAGTGGAGGAGATAATAAGCTGTTGCTTGGTGAGAGTTAAAGCAGCCACATGAAGCCTCTGCTCCGCAGCCATCCAGTCAACCTTGGTTGCCACTGACCACCTGCTGGGAGGCCCAAGGAGAAGATGGCCATCGGAAAGCCCCTTCATATCAGAAAGCTCACTTCAAAGTGCCCCTGAAAGGCATGCTGGGAGAGGCCATCCTGATCATGCAAGCATGTGCCGGTTCTTTCTGTGGGTTGCTGTGACTGCTGGTTCCAGATGTACAAACAGAGTTTGAGGAGTGAAAGTATTGCCTGGAGCTTTGTCAGTCTGGGTCATCACATGTTAAACACACAAACAAGCTCTCTCTGCGGGGTTGGGTCATCAGATCAAGTTGTGCGCTGGTCTGTGGATCCAAACTAAGCCAGGCTGAGTGGGAGGACCCCACTCAGCTCATTAGTTCAGGGTCTTCACTCTTCAATCATTCTAGAAGAAATTAGAATATGCGTACAGATGAGTCTCGTTTTGCAGATTAAAAGCCGTTAAGCTATTATTTAAAGGCTATTATCAGGCCAATTTGTTTTGTATTAAAATGTTTTTCATTTGCTCTGCTATAATATTCTAATCCTAAATGTCTTGATTTCTTTAGATTTTAGCTGAAAAGCCATCATAATTAAGTGAAATTAAAACATCTGCCTGTGCGTAATTAATCAAAAGTGTTTCACTTAGTTAACTAAGTTTCTGAAATAAATTGACTTCAATAATATTCTGATTCATTGAATATGACTACAGTCTGAGATCACAGCATATGGAAAAGTACAGGAACTAAATGCTGCTTTAATGAAACTTTAAGCTCGGGGATGAATGAGGAAATAGAAGTGTAGAGGAAATGGGATGAATTTGTACGACATTAAGGAATACAACAAGAAATCTAGAATTTTCTCATTCCATCATTATAAGGATAAACATATAACTGAAATGTTGATGTTCTGCCAATTTCCTCTCTGAAACTCTAATCCCACAAACCAAATCTGTTTTAGCTAAACTGCTTGAATAATATAAAATGGTGCAGAAACACTAGACCATTTGACACTTTGAAAGCAAAAACAACTTAATGGAAGTTGCAGATTAAAAAAAAGTATTAATTCTGACAGTTTGTGTCGAATTACAACAGTGGCCTCTTCCTTTAGTGTTGTTCAATGTACAAAACAGAAGTAGTGTGACTTGAATGTATTACAAATCAAATTTTGAATTTATTTCCAAACAGTGATATGCTCAACTCAAATTTGCTCGACTTCCGAGTTTATATATTTCCTAAGCATATTTTACATTCCGCATACTAAGTTTCTTATGTACTTAAATTGTAACTGATAGAACAATTACAGGAAACTTAAACAAGTTTCTAAGAATGGACAGATTCAGCCTGAAACCCTGTTTACTCCTGGAACTAATAGGATTCATCTTGAGTGAGTGATTGTGTATCAAGACAAATCCAGGTGTGATGGCACTTCCATGCATCGCATACTTATTATGAGCTGAAAGTGACTCTTTAGGAACAAACACATGTTTTGAGAGTATAAACTGTACATGAACTGATAGTTTGATTTCCTAATATATCACAGTTTTCTCAGCTAGTCTCAAAATAAAATTTTGACAGCTCCAATATGCAGATTCTGGTTACACAGTTGTTGGAATCAAAACTTGTTTTTTTTTTTGCTGCCTGAATCTTAATGTTACCATGTTATAACTATATTATTATTTTCAAGTTTCATAATAATATGAAACTTGAAAAATATAAAGTGTGCCAGTGTCAGTTAAATCCGATGCAAAGCTGGGCATTTAGTGGAAATGAATGAATGTTCAAACTTCTCCTGGAGCCATACTTGATTTTTTATTTATTTATTTTTTACATGCCTTTTACTGGGAATGTAACTAGAGAAAACTTTTCTCTCTCAGTTTGCAGAGCCATCTGTTGAGTTTAGATCTGTAATGTAATGAGCATCACTGGCTCGCTGTTGGTGGGCTGGTGCACTGGGGGGGAAAAAAACCAACCTGTAGTGTTGTTTTAGCAAGACTCTCAAAGTCAAAGTTCATTTCTAAGATCACAGACTGAAATTGTCGCACCCCATCGCTTGTTATTTCCACAGCAGCAGCAGCACAATGGACTACTTCCATAATCAGGAAAGCAGATTTAAATCTAATGATAGGAAACATTTTTTTTCGTTTTGCATTAATGTTGAATAACTCCTCTCATATATGCCTTCGCAAATATGTAGGCGTTTAAAAACTTCTAAGTAGGCCCATAGTTGTTTCTTTTTCTCTTTTTTTTTACCCACCAGCCATTTCATTTCACATCCAGATACATTACCTTTCCTTTCTCTTTCCAGCATTATATTTTACCATTAGTTTAATAATACATAATTGCATTTTAAAGAGGTAATAGATTATAAATTCACATAATTAGGACTGCCACTTCACTTGTGGTATAAATCTCCGTCAGCATAATGCTTGTTTTAATAAGGCTTGTTCACAGCCTGTTGAAGTAATTAAAATGAATAGAACCTGTTGAATAAAGTGAGGTAATAAATTGCAGGATTATAAGAAATTATTTTATTGTGATCCTTGATGTCGACAAAAGCAGCTATTACTAAACTGTTTGTGAAAACGGCTTGATGCATTATAGGGGAAGGTGGTGAAAGGAGTAACCTGTTACTCATAATTCAAATTGAAAATAATAGAGCTGTTAAGTGGTGAAGGTCTGTCAGGGATTCAGAACTCGGATGGAAAAATTCACTTGAAATGGTAATTACTATTTGATGCAAAACTGGAAAAATGTGAACATGAAAATAATGTGTAATAAAAAGGAGAATAATTTCAGCCAATAAAGATGTGATATATTGCATCATCATAGGGTTAATAAATTAAAGACAAAACTCTGATTGCTGATCATAGATGTATAGCAAAGACAATCTGACAAAGAATAGAAATGTAACACAAAAATGTAAATTCTGTTGTAAATGGTTGTTACTGTTTGGGGAAAAGGAAGTTTTGAGACTCCTTTCATTTACATAATTAGAGAAGTTAATAGTCTCATTTCTGTTTCTATAGTTCTGGGTCACTTACTTTGTGCTCTCCATTTATCCATTCATTTTCTAAACCAACTTATTGAAGAAATAATTTGGATTATTTGAACTTCTGTAAAGTTGTGCCTTTCCAGGTTCCATTCTTGTGTGGAGATTGAACAGCAGAACTAACTTGTAGCTGATTGGATAGAAATCAACTGATCAGTAGAATTGATACATCTAGGAACCAACCAACATAATTTTAGTCACGCTGAAGTTGTTTGAGCAGGATGAAGTTAGTCCATGCTGGCTGTTCACCATTTATAATTCAGAGAGGAGTTCAGTTTTGAATGTATTGTTACTCCTTTGTTTTGTTTGTATTACATGACAGTCCGCTAGGGGCACTGTTGTACCAGGAGATGTTTTTGGGTTTGTTCTTTTCTTCGGTTCTGTTCGGTTGTCTGTTTGGGGGATGTACATGGCAGAATAAAGTTGAGCAAAGAAACAAGTTATTTTTTCTGACTGTATTGTGTAGCAATATCAAAAATCTTTTGTTATTTTTCCCTTGAATCTAACAGGGAGAGCAGCATACACTCACTTTGACCATGTGCTTAACATAACAGGGGGTTTGCAAAGTCAAAATTGAAATCTTATTTAACCTAAAGAACAAAGTTATTGAATGTCCTATACGTGAAAAATCCTGCAGGCTTTTCAGCAGGTGATCTCTAGAAGTTTCTTCTTTGCATATTTCCATCACCAGTTAATCTAATATCTCTGTGAAAGGTTGTCCATGATTTAAAGTGACACTCCCTCCTACTAGCACCTTTGCCCTGCTTTGAAAACAAAAACTTCTCCTTGCACAAGGTTTTTATTAGCTGACTCTAGATGCAGCACACACAATCAGAAAGACAGAGGAAGGAAACTGAAATGATGATGTGTTGTACAATAAAAATCCTGCAAATTGTGTGTAAAAATATTAAATAAAACAATATAAAAGTTCCATACAATTTCACAAAAAAAATGTTAAAATGCTGATTAGAGAAACATCTTCACAAACTAGTATCTGGGGATATTAAAAGTGTGAAAATGTCCGCCAAGTGAAATTATGATAACCCTTAAAACATGCATAATAATGATAGACTATAGAGTTAAAGAGGGAAGTTACTGAGGACAACTGTGGAGCAGTTATAAGAGCTGGAGGATAAGTCTTAAGAAGTTATGACTTGATCAATCAAGTATTATTGCAGTTATTTTGTGTGAGCTGCAGGAACTCAACCAGTTCCTCCAGGAGACATTATTTGTTCAGTTACCCTTATAGGGCAACTCTCTAACCTAAGAGTAAGAGAGACCAACTAACCAAACAGCTGTGTTTTGGATTGTGGTCAAAAGACATTGCTAGCATTTTCCCCAGACTTCATGATTATCCCTACAAACTATGCTAGTTTATATAGCATCTATATATATCATATATATAGAACTTTAGTGGCATAGCCAGGAAAGCAAATAAAGGTATTTTGAAACTGGACATTTTTCAAAATGTGTGGTATCACCTTTCTTTGAGAATAAATATTAGGTGTTAGCATGTGCAGTCCCCATACTCTCATCTCTTTAGTGTTTCTAACAAGAAATACCTTGACACGTAGCTTTCTGACTTGGATGGTCAGCCCAACCTCCGATTGGCTTTTATCTCCTGCCACCGGTTTGGAAATGTCATGGCGGTTCCTTAAGTTTGACCACTGAATTGAAATATAAGCAATTCAAGAAACTGTAGTATTTAAAGATTAAAGCAAAGCAATGTGTAAAAGCAAAACAATCAAATATTTAAGAAGTGGATCTGGTATTTTTGTTGACTTGATCTTCTAGGTTTGCTGATTTGAATGGTCAGTAGTTACATGATTGTGTCCTTCTTCCTTCCTCTCTCCACTGTCCTTTTTTCACCAGTCAGACTTAAACAGATATTTTTTTCTTTGAAAAAATATCTCTAGCCTAAGATAGCTGTTTGGAAAAACAGATTTTATTGTCTTTTTCAAAACTGTTTGTTTACTTTTTAGAGGACAGACAGAATTGAAAAGCAACAATAAGAGCCAGCAACAATAAGCAGACATCAAGGACTACAAGTGCATTGAAATATTCTTAGTGGAGAAAGGACAAAGCTGCATTCTGATGACTGAGTTTAACCTCAGTAGAAGATGATTATCTTTAAACAGAATAAGGTTTGATATGTGCTCAAATGCATTTAAAGTTTACTAAATGTTTTAAATATTTTAGCACAACAACTTTACATTGGGACAGTGGCAGCATGGTTTAGTTTAGCCTGATGTGACTTTAATATTTTCAACAATCTGGGTCAGAATACCAAAATGTTTACAACTGTGATGATTAGCTATGCTCATTGCTAGGTTTGTCATGTTTTTTTTTATCACAACACTTGCAGTCTTTACCTAAGCAGTTTTTCTAAACTCTTTATGATCTGTTTCTTTGCAACCATCAGGTGAGCAGAATGACCCTTTTTTCTTCTTTAACACAACAATGTGGAATCAGTAACATCAGCAGTACAAGCATCAGATGAGTTCAGATGGTTAAAACTCCTCTAGGTGTGCTACACCTGCAGCTGTGAACACAGGTAGCATCCAGGAGTTCTGCAAACACAGATGATCTGAACCTGATATGACTCAAACCTTTTGGCAGCCGGGTGGGATATTGCAAACTCAATATCATGAATACTGTATTTTTCCACTTAAGGGCCAAAGACCAGACAGCCATTTACACCTTGCAGGAAGTCATTGACCTGCGTTAATGCACAGGAAGTGAATTTATCAAAAGCAGGAGGAAAGAGAAAACAAGGAGAAGACCCAACGGCCAGCGATAAGTTGATTTGTGCAGCAGGATTTATTACAGTGGAATGTCTATTTCTCTGCTGAACACAGTAATGTCCCAATCCCAAGCTCCTCAAGTGGTTCAGCTTCCAGACAAGCACTTGTGTATTGATTTATTATATTGCCTTGGTCTAATTACTTGGGAGGGAGGGCAGAATTAAAGAAAAAGATGCTGCTCAGTGACTAAAACTCACCACAGACAGATTTAATTTGCTTTATGCTAAACCAATAAAACCACAGGGAAGGAAAGAAAGATGCACATGAAAAGTGTTTTCTCTCTTTTTTTTTATCCAGATAAAGTTCAGTCATGTTTACATATTCAGACCTGAGGCAACAAGTGTGCATTTTCCATCATTACATGCTGATATTTTAGGAAATATTTGAGCTTTTCTGCTGCAATCCACAAACCAGAACTTTTGTTTTGTCTTGTTGCTTGACACAAAAGACACTGAAATATCAGGTGAGGTTAATTTAGCAAAAAACTAATTGCCTAAGGAATTCTATATCTATGAAATAAACATAGTCGTTGTAGCAAGGTTTTTAGGCTTATAATTGCTATTTCTACTGGTGTGCTAAAAAAATGGTGCAATTTGATGTTCTTGCTGTCAGCCATCACAAACAAAGGCAGTCTCCTACATTTCTAGGAACCATGACATAAAACGTGTAAAAAACTAATGTAGAAGAATCTGTAAACAGCCATTATTGATTGAAATAAAGTTTGCTTTCTAGGAAGTAGTGAGAAAAGTAGCAGGTTATGAACTGCACATTTGATATATAAAAACATGAAGCTAATGAAAAACCTCATTCTTCAGACTTGCCAAACTATTTGTGAACTATTTTTGTTTTTTAAAATGGCCACAGCCAAAAAGGAATACACTTTCCATAGGTAGTTGATATGTGTCACAGCAACATCAGGACTGGACCCAAGGTCTGAATGGAAAGAACATTGCAGAAAGCATCACACTGCCTACAGTGTGTTCCCTGAGTAAGTTAAACACACACACCTAGCCATCATTGTGATGTAAATAATCATTAGACCAGACCACACCTTCTTCTATTGCTCTTCAGTTCAGTTCTGATGGTTGCATCCCTATTGCTGAAGGAGAGGTTCAACATGAACCTTGACTCTGTAGTCCCACACAGAACAAACTCCTCCAATTCATCAATACACCTCACTGTCCTTGCACCATTTGGCACTTTGCCTTTTCCTTCTTCTCTACTGCAGACTGGAAACACCCCATACAAGCTGTAGTTGTGGAGATGCTCTTGACCAGTTGACAAGTTATAGCAATTTGAGGTAAAACTCTCTCAAGTTGCTTGAGAGTTTCTTGTTCCTGGCATGAAGACATTGAGGAAATAAAATGTTCACTTGACATCAGAAATATTCGAAGCTATATTTCTCAAGTGTGTCATGATGAAAACATACTGCTCTATAGTTTAAAACATATTTTGAGAGATCAGTTCTGACCAAGAAGCTCTGATCTGCATTATTAAGAATGCAGTCAATTTGATGTCTAATCCATGTATCCGACCAATCTGTGTCACCTGAGACTTTATCTTTCTCACTTCCTCAAATTTGGCCACTCCTAGAAAAGATACTGGAGAGGATTTTCACAAACACAATATATCAATCACCAATGTTATATAGAGTAATTTACTTTATGTAAGTATATCTGGAGATGGAAAGCTTTAGGCAGAGAGACAGAACACAAAAAGACACATTTAATGCAACAATTTCTAAACTCATTTCTCAGAAAAGGTTGTTCACCTTCTGAAGCACAAACATTCCTCAAACAAAAAGCAGCACATTGAAGTGAAGCTATTTGAGAAATGAATTAAATTAAAACAGCTCTTTAAAAGCTACCCCTATGGAGTTTCTGTCAAACATGCCTTCAGGCAAATAACTTCATTCAAACTGCATCAAACTGGTTAAATAAAAAAAGACCATTTTGTTCTAATTTAACTTCAGTATTTTGAAGGTTTATTAGTTCATTTCTTTATTATTGATCCTCATCAGAGAACCAATAAAAACAAATAAATCCCTTGCTGCTTTGTCTTTCTGAGGGGACTTTCTGCTAAAAGGATAAATGAGCTTTATCCCATAAGGGATGGGTGCAATAACAGCTTTGTCGATGAGTTAAATGCAGAGCTCTCAGGTGGCCAAGTGCGGAGAAAAAGAGAAGCAACAAGCAGCAAATTCAACGCAGATGCTAATACGATTTAGCATGGGAGCGGATTAGCTGCTTGTAGTTTCACTCGCAGATGCACCGTCATGGATGAGCTACTTTGATGGACAAGCGGAGCATGAACTGTGGACTCTGTGCACGTATGTTCATGAATAACACACTCAGAGTGTCTGCGGGGGCCGTCACAGTTTCCTCATTAATCTTCACAGCCAGCTGCCCCTGCCTGTTTAAAGCAGAACTCTTTCACCATAATTCTAATTCAGCGCTTTATAAAAGATGTATTAACAAGGTATGGGAGAGCATCATTTTTATGCAGTAAAGACTTAAAAAAACATGAAATTAAAGGCATAAAATGTTCAATGGACGCAGCTCTCCACAACACTGGACCTGTTTTATGTGGAGAAGCAATTAAGCATAGAATAAATATGTGTGCCCAATGGAACTGCAATGTTTAAAGACACGATGTTTTCGCAGGAATTTTTGGACTCCTCTTTCCTTCTACAGCCTACTGTGAGATGAAGTCACTTTTTTAATGAAGGTATGCTTTGGATACATTCATTAATTGCATGTGTGATAGCTTTGTATAAGAAACAATTTTCAACCTCAATGGGATCTACTGAAAAATAATTATTAAACTATATTAAGGTATAAATATGTAAGCAAGCATGAAAAACTTCGAACACTGATTTTATTTCTTAGATGACAAGTGGAGGGAGACAGGTAGAATATAGGGCCTGCAGGGGTCTAAACTCTGTCAGCAATCTGATTTTCAAATATTCTAAACATTTTTATAAAGATTCCTGACTCAGAAAAGGCGATTGACACGGTTTTCCTTTGTCATATTGTCACCTTTAGGAGTTAAACCTTAAATGCCTTCACAGCAGCTGGCATCTTTGTCTAAGTATTGCTGTATCCACCTTAAACCTCAGATGGAAGTCTTTAAATTCAACACAGAGGTAGAATGTGATAATCTCCTTTTAGTGGCTGTTTTAGGGATAATCTCCAGCAATTCTGTGTTAATGAGACAGCTATCTCCTTCTCCGCTGACCCAGAGGTCTTTGTTTTCTTCAATAGTTAATCTCAGATGAAAATTGCATGAAAAAAATGACAAAGATATCTAAATATTTAATCTTTAGTTGCAACAATCTCCAAAATCTACTGAAAGAGAAATAAAATAAGAAAGAATCATAAATGTTTTCTTTAGCTTTACAAAGAAAACATCTGAGATGAAGTGGGAAAAAAATAATGCAGTAAAAAAAATGGTAAGGAATCCGAGACGGTTAGGAGAAACAATGATACTTCAATTGTTACCTTTGGGATTTACTGTTAGTTGTGGATTTCTGCCCAGCAGACATCTTCATTATGATGCATTTTCTGCTAAAAACAAAAAGATTCCTGGCACTTGTTGACGTGGGCACCATGCCTCCATCTCCTCCTCCTTTATTTCTTTCTTCACCCTCCTCCTCTCAATGCCTCTCTCTCTTTCCTCATCCCCTTTCAAATTAGAGCTTGCTTGACCATTTTGGCACAGATGGGTGAATCCAGCAGATGTTTTATCAGTTTGTGTCTCTTTGTTGCCTACCCATCTTTTCCTTCCCTTCCTCCCATTTGTTGGTCTCTCCTGCTGCAGAATGGATTTAGGCTGGGGAGTTAATGAGGCGATTTGCATCTGTCCAAAGCTGTTTGCTGTTGATTGTTTTGAGGGGAGAACAACAGCAGAAAGAAATATGCTACCTTCCCCAGCCTGTAGAAAAATACCTCAAGCAGATCCGCAAAAAAGGATCAGTCCTTCAAAAGTTATTGTCAGAGAAAAGGAAAAATGCTACCAATGCATGACGTTTAGAGCTGCAAGTTATTTAAGTAATGTTCCTGTGTAAGTCAGACAAACGAAAACACACATACATGTTTGTTTTATCTCTTTACTGGAACTTGGAATCAACCTTAGAAATGAAGAAAGTTGGACTGCAAATATTTTGGTATGTTTCTGTGAATCTTAGGTGAATTACTCACTCAGACAGAAAATGGCCAATACAAATTTTGCAAAAGCTCCACCAGCATAAACTGACATTTGTTGGCCGAGAAAGCAGCAACAGACTTTACACTGGTCTCTTGTGAAAGTGTTAACTATTTTTGTTCTGATGATATGGTGTAAAAGGCTTTAGGCATGGGGTCAGTTGTCAGATTCGGTTAATTCTTTAAAAAAACTTGGAGACAATGAGGTATGCAAAAGTTGACAAAAGTTATCTTTTCATTTTTACATCATCGGGCTGAATTCCAAAACATATGATATGCTGCTTTAAATAATATATATAAATATATTACTGGTTACACTGTCTTTACATTAATTGGCTATTTAGCATATTGCCGTAACATAACGCAATGGGAATCTCATCAAAGAGCGACTGAAGTAGCAAGTTGGTTATAATGACACAGAACAACTTTAAAGACTTTCTCCATCCGTGCCAGGACCTGCATAAATGAACCCTTTATGAGGTGAGCCTTCAGGTCAATATTCGGTCAAGGCAGTAGATTTCTCATAATGGGACATTGCACAACTATAAAAAATAAGAAATGTTTATAGACCACATACTGTATTTGTCATGAAACATATTACTCACTCCTTAATCTTTAAAGAACAGAGTAATTATCAGGTTTGTAAGAAGTGCTGCCATTTACCATGTTATTATGCTCTTGTAAGGCCAGTTTGACTGGCAGATTTTGATGTCAGAAAACAGTTATTGAAAAAATTCAGCTTTAAAATGATAACTTCATTTGCTGATGGAAAATATTACCTAAATCTACTAACTGCTTGTGTCACTGTTGGTGCCAATCCATCATAATATACTATTTCATTGCACAATATTACCACTAATAACACAATATAAGTTGTGACTCTGCAAAGCATTTTTGAGATATTGAATCTAAGATGAACTGTTTCCTGGATTTTGGAGGCATTTTTCACATTTGTATGATTTCTGCATGTATGGCTGTGTAATTAATCTGGCTGACAGGTGTCTGCTGTGCAGGTACAAACAGCCAAATAATGGGGTCTGTTCTGGATGTGACGACGCCTGCTGTGCCGGGGAGGAGAGAAAAAAATCAGCAGGTGTTCACTAAACATGAAACTGAGTGGAATCAGCAGTTTACAGCAGTTCATTCTGTGGCAACAGATCGACTGAGCAAAGGGAGCTTTTATTATTCTTATCTTGCTTCTGTTTTCTTCTGCAGCACAGCTGAGACTTGGCTCACATTCAGAACAAGGCACTGCAGGGCAAATTTGGTTTATTGTGCCACCTGCTTGTAAGACCTGAAATGTTAATGGTTTTATTTTATTTTCTGTACAATAATTAAATTCTACTCTGTCATGATTTTATGTCAAGTTAGTATTATTAACGCCATCCAGAGGTGGGGAAAAGCTAGAGAGAAACAGCACAAACACTGTTCTCGGACTTATACGTACTTTTATTTTGTAAAAACTATCCTGTGTTTTTATAAAAACTCTGTGGATATCAGATGGTAGGGTGCATGGTTTCTGTGCACTTATGACAACAAAGGAATGAACAGGTGAAGCAAAGCTCCCGGTGGAGCAGACCCTGGGTGAAAGTTGGTTTCTCTCCTCATTTGTTTGTGACTTTAAGGTCGATTCCAGCTGTTCACTTCAGGTTGTATGAAAAATCCAATATGTTTTGTGTTTGCTGCTTCTGCTTAGAAACACTGTTTTCTGAACCAAATGATACTTTCTTTATCCAATGCCCAACTTGAGCCTTTAAAATTTGTTCAGAGATAAGAGCAACATTTTGAAAAGCAATACCTTCTTTTTAATTTTGCTTTTTTTGAATACAGACAGTATAAAAATATTTCAGAAGTGGAAAGAAAAATAATGCATTTGAATAAAAGTACAGTTACTATGACAAAATTTCACTGAAATACATAAAGAACTTAACACATTTTGCAACTTCTCCTACATCAGTTTTATGCGTTAATATATTTTTTGTAAATAATTAGCTAATATGAAGGAGACAACAGTTTGAAGAATTCTCAAAATGACATTAACTTTGACCATTATGATGTTTCTGAAATGGTTTTAAGAAATCACAAGCCTGCACTGGGTTTTCCGAGGCCTGTTTATTTAGCTAACTACATTGGGATCAACTAACCTGGACTTATATTTCCAGATGAAGAGTTATCTTCTGTGGGAAAGGGAGTAACCAGCTGAGCTATGAAATTTTAACAAAAGCTCATTGTGAAAATGTATAGCTGACCATTAAAAAGTCATCCTGGCATTTAAGATACGAAACAGCAACAAGTTTGGGGTTTTATTTTGTGTCATTTATCCTAAAAAGACATCTTAAGTCTCCACCGACATGGAGTTCTTGTTATCAAAGTTTTAGTTCATTTCCTGCAATTTTCTGTTGGAGACAGACCGGGACTGCAATGTGGTAACAAAATAAAAATAAAATAAAAGAACAGAAAGTTTCCCTGTATAATATTTTTCCTCTCTTTTCTGACTCTGTTATTCTTCCACTGTCTGTGTAATTCTACAAATGAAAGAAAATGTTTAAATGAGATTTTCACACTTTCACCTCATCAAAGCCTTTCGCTGCTGTTGCTTAATATCACAATTATTTCTATTAAAATGTGTCCTCTCTTTCATTTCTGTGTTTATTTTCCAGTTAAAATGTTTTTCTTTTTTTTTTTTAGAACTAATGACTATTAAATGTGCTGATTAGTTGTTAATTCCTGTTGACACACTGGATGAGTTATTTCCCTTAGCCGCTCAGGCCTACAGTGACCTCAGCTCATACAATGAGGAAGTGACATTTTAATGCAGCGGATAGATCAAAACGGGTAATGTTTTATTAGCAGCCTGCCAGCGGCTGCAGGTGAAAGCTGCTTTCACTGGAGCTCTTCCTTCTGTGCAGAGATAAATGAAGGCATTAACATTAAGCACCTCTCCCATCGAGGCGCCAGGTCCCTTTGTGCCCGCTCTTATGTCCTCCGGTCAGAATTTGCCCACACAGACACCGTTCAGCAGCAATTTCCACAGTGCTGAATCAAATAACTCCTCAGTAACGGTTTCAGCTGTTGTAAGTTCATGTCTCTCAATAGCGTTGCAGGAATGAGTGCGAGCTGTCGACTCAACACTGATGTTATCCTGCTGCAGCTACTTGTGTTTTCAGACAACATTGAAAATGAAGATAAAGGACTAGTGTGAACACAGAGTCCATACATGCTCCCTGGAGCCACACATTTTGCAGTATTTCATCTCACTGACACCTTCAGCTGTCACTGATGGAGATGTTGAAACAAACCGCGCCTTTTTCCCGTCTAAAGCTAAGACCAGAATTGTTCATACCCCCTGACAGATTTAAATTAAAAATGATTTTCTTTCAATCATAAAGTTTGCTGTCGAGATCATGTTGGTGTGTGGGACTGCCATTAATCCTGAAGGTTTGTGTCGTCTCTTATTTTTTTTAACCAATGTTAACTGACTTCTAGTAAATTATTGTGAAATACTCCTGCCTATAGAAATTTTTAATCATTTGCGCCTGTCTGACACTTGCTGCAGGATTCCCAATGATTAAATGCAGCTTCCTCCGCCAGCTTCTAATTCTGTAGGAATAAAAGCTTCTTTTTCTGCTCTTCTTCAGGTGATCTTCAGATCATCTGACGATTACAGCAGCTGGGTTGGGCACCCAAGTCAGTAGATTCAGGATGTGTCTCATCAATAGATCTTTAAAGAAAAATGTCATTCTTAAAGTCTTCATCACAAAGCATGAATTGTTTGCCCTCTTTGTGGCAGATACTTGGCATAGTGTCTTGGAGTCCAGCTATTTTAGTGCATTTTTATCTACCGACTGTGAATAATTTAAAGAACCAAGGACAGCTGGGTGTATTGGTGGAGTGATGGCTGGTATTTACAGGAAGGCTCCTTGTAAGCAAATGTTAACTGAATCTTAGTCAGGCTTTAAACTTCTGATGTTTGAGTTTAATCATCCCTGCCTTATTCTCTTGCCCTCTAAAATACCATGGGGACTTTATTCGAGATTTTAGATTTTTAAAAATTTTTTTTTACTAGTATTGGGCAAAATAATACATCTGCTGTCACAGAAAGCTGTTCACCATGGCAAGGCAAAACAATTTTATTAGTGTAGCATATTTTCAGCAACAAGGCAATTCCAAATGATTACAACAAACAAGCAAAAAACATCGCTTTGCAGTGGCAAAGCAAGGGAAAATGATGACAGGTTTAAAATCAGACTACATTTTATGATGTTATATTTTTCAAAGGCAGCTCTACAGGGATTTTTTGTCATCATTTAAAAGAATTCAATGTTTTTGCAGTTTTTGGGAAGTTTGTTTTAGGTTTGTGGTACATCGAAACTGAATGCTGCTTCTCCATGTTTAATTTCTAATTCTGGGGATGCAGAGTTGACTCAAACCAGAAGACCTTTGACCTGAGTGGCCTGGATCTCTTGTTGACAACAACAACAGATCTTTAATTTATTTTGGGACTGAGTCAGTGAGTGATTTTTATATAAGAGTATATATGTCTATTCTCTGAGCTGAGTGGACATTAGAACTGACCTGATATACGGTATTTTCCTGGTTTTAGTAAGGTAATAAACTTTTTAAATTTTAAAACTTGTTCAGTTTTTTGTTCAGTCCAACCCAGAAACATAGTTACATGGTGGATCTCATTCTGTCAGTTGGCTTACTAGTTTACTGCTGTCTTTTCAGATCATTATCTTGTTGTATTTGAGAATTTTTTTCTGAACCAAGATTTTAAAATTTTATCCCAACACATAATTGTTGTTCTATTAATGCATCTGTGACATCATAGTGTTAAAATATTCTTAATGATGTTTCTCCTTTTAAAAATGTGGAAGCCAAACCAAAATCAGATCCCTGGATAAATGAAGCCACTTATTCTGCCAAAGGTTTTTTTCCAAAAGTGGGAAAAATATAGACCGCATGTGTATTTTATTATATTGAGAGACCATTTGTACAGGTATCACATTGTAAAAGCAGAAAAAGCGTTTTTCTTCTTGTGTAATTGTAAACAGTTTTAATAATCCTTGTGTGTATTCTGAATTCCTCTTGCTTCCTGTATTGATCATTTCTGAGAAACCTGTGAAAGATCCCTGCAGGTTTTCATCAACAAAAGGAACTACAGCAGACAGCTGATGAAAAACATGTTATAAATGTTACCTTTCATACACGCTTTCTCTAGCTCAGAGCTCAAAAATACTTGGTTCTATTTAGATTAAAACATTCAGACATGTAGCCATTCTTATGAACAATCAAAAGAAAAGATTCACATTAAACGTTTACCATTAATCATCATTTATAGTCATGGGTCACTTAAAATACTTTCTTGGCCTTTTTAAACAGGCGAGACAAGATCATAGACACAGTTAAGGCCCAACATTAGGATTATTTGGTAATACTGTGGACAAAACACAAGGAGTTAAAATGAGCTTCCTGTGTGGCATGGCTGGGTTCTGTAGTCTTTGCCATGACCCGGCCAAAAAAATATCAGGGTTGTGTATTCAGATAAATTACACAAAACAAGACATGAACAAAACAAAATATGACAATACATTGCCACTGTGTGACATATTTTGTATTACAGCAGCAGACACGTTGCTGAAATCTGTGCAGGTGTAAACAGCAGCTGCCTGCACTTTGGCTAGTTTGCTGAAATGTATTATTTGAGCTACAATTTGCCCAGGCAGCCTGTCTCAGACTGTCCCAGCTGATGGAGCTTGTAAACAGGAGCTGCAGCTAACAGAGGACAGAGAGCTGAAGCTTGGCTGCCTGACCTAAAAATCTTCAAAGTGTTCTCCCCCAAAAGCAGCTAAAGGGAATCTTAAATGTCTCTTAAAATAACAAATGAAGCTTTTTTCAAAAGTATTGAGCTACAGTTGGCTACAACTGAAAAAAAATTAAGAAAATGTTTCAGACCTACTGGTGCAGTCTTGGAACCAGATTGGTGATCAAGTAGTGAATATTGGAGCTTTTTGGAGATGAACTAGAAAGTGGACTTTTTGTCCTCTTCAAGAGAAGCTCATTCATGAAACGTGAATGTTGACATCAGTGAGTCCACGTAATTGGCTGGGTTTTCTTAACCCAAAACTCTTTACCCAATTGAAATAATACTTGTATGCATTACTTGATGATAAGGAATAAATTGTTTTCTATCTGAATGTTTGGATTGCATTTACTTTTTAAACTTTTTTTAAGTGCCTTGAGGTGAAATTTGTTTTGAATTGGCTCCAGCCACATACATGAAATTCAGTTCAATAAAACTAGTGTGCAGACAAAATTGAAGCCCTTTTGATGGAGGGAGGGACGGACGGACAGAAGGACAGATGGATGGAATTTGACCTTGTTCTACTTCTATTCTTGTTAGATTCTCTGTTTCTTTCTAGCACCAACACTGTGCAAGTTCATTGCAAGTTCAAGTGTTTTCTCAGCTTTAGATTTGGTGATCCTTATCCTGGGCAGTAGTTTTATCAGAAGTGAAAAATATCTCATCGTTCTTGAGCCTGAATCTCTTTTTAGTTACACTTAATGTCAGAATATTTTAAAGTTTGCAAGAGGGAATGGAATTATGCTAAAACTTTGCTCAAGTCTGAAATGCAGGAATGGACTCATTTATCAAAAAAGAAAAATCTTGGGTCTACTCTCTCCGGTGGCATAAAGTCAGAATTATTGAAATTTTAATAACTATTAAAACCATCACCATAACTTTTTCTGATTTCACGTTGTAACATCCTATCATTTGTGTGAAATGTGGTTTTAAATCTGGTCTTCAGAAATACTTAATCCATCTTTAATTTTCAGCAGATGCAACTCTTGAATAAAAATGCTGAATGAGTCTGAGCATACAGATGTCGTGAGCAGCTGACTCCTATTGCTGACGGCAGTCTTCTTGTACTGTAAATCTCAGCTCTGGCTCTGCAGATGCCTTTTGTTGTTCCCTCTTAACTTTGCACACCAGGAGCCTGACACTTAACAATCTGCAGCTCATAAAGCGTGGCGAAGAGGAACCCTCGTCTCCCATCTTCCACTCTCTGTTCTACCCTGCTCCGGTCCCTGCCCTGGAGGAACGGGATAACGACTCTTAAAAGAAGTTGTGTTGAGGTTTTATTTTTTTTTATCTGGGTTCTTCTCCAGAACTGAACTCCAGCTCCTGATAACCTGTCAGTTTGATTTAATTTTGCTTGATAACTTGTTTCTTTGAGGCTTGTACATGTAAAAGCATCAAGGAAGTTCTTCAAGTTTGTCCAGAGTTGTGGCTGAATCGCTGAGTAAGTCAGAAACTTTGATTATGGCCTGCCGCATTGTGCAGTATGGTGGAAGTGATCATTTTGGTGCGTTTTCAATTTTTTATCTGGCAGCATGAAGTGGAACATTTCATCTACTGGGCTTTCTAAGATATGCTGAGGCTGGAGTCTCTCTTACGCAGCTCAGCAGGGAAAAATGTAACAAAAAAGAAGAAAAAAAAACAGAAGAAGAGTGTACTGCTTCAAAAGTTGGTGACATGTTTGACTCCCTTGTCTGGAAGAATGGCAACTGTGAGTCGTTGTCATGTTGTTCTCCGACGGCAAGTCAAAACTTTTGGGTAAGTCACAGTTTGATTTCCTAAGTCACACAGCCTTACCCCAGAGCTTCCAGGTATCATCTGCTGTTTGGTTGCAGTCTTATGAAAGAGAACATGGAAAACAGAATCTGATGCTTAAGAGAAAGTTCTGAGGAATGTATGAAATGGATACATAGCTGCACAGGAGTCATTTTCCCACAAACACCAGATAAGGAAAGCTAAACATGTCCCTTTAAATATAAAGGAATTCAAACATTAGTTATTTATCTAGAGAAGTAGATAAATACTTATCTACTTGTAGGTAAACAAGGAGTGGAAGCATAGCTCCAAATGCAGATGTCTCAGCTATGGTGTTAATGGCAGACTTCCCATTGTATCAAGTCACAACGTGGCATTATACGTATTTCAAATGTCAAGTTGGAATAATCATTTTCCATGGGATTTTGTAATCCTTGCCATGCCTCCTTTGATGTGGTCTGTTTAGGGAAACATGCACCATCATGAAGGGTTTGGGTGCCTAACCTGTTATCTGTGTCATTTCTACATTCCTAACAAGTGCTGACAATGCAGCCATCCACTGTTTCTGTTCTTCCAGAGTAACTGACTGCCTCAACATCTGCCCAATTCCACAGTGTCTTGATTTGTGGCATCACTGTTAGAAGCAGCATCCTGAAAGCTTAGTTTCTTATGTCCTAAATAAGTATTAAGTATTATAAAATAATAAGAAAGCAAAAATAAGTCATGCTTTCTTAATTCTTTAAAGTTGGACTTTCCTCATTTTAAAACTTAGTGAGCACAACTTTTTGTTATGCTGTGACACATAAAACTTTACTTTTCACCATAACTGTGTGTAATATATGAGGCTATCACAGCCTTTATTTGGATTTTTATAGTGAAATGTTCAGTGTGCTTTTATTGCTTCATCCTGAACTCTTTCCTTTTCATAATGGCTCAGAAAGAGTTTATGTAAACACAAATAAAGCTCAGTCTGCTGAGATTTTACTGGTTAAAGCTCTAGGTACATAAAGGGAAGCAATACAGTCTGAAATGTAGTAGAGCTTTTTCAATTCTGACATTAATTCACTTTCTGCAGAAAGCTATTTTAATAGGCTCTTATAGGCTTCCAGAGAAGTGAGCACAGTCACATCCAGAGCAACATTAATCCATAAACTTGTATAGTATGTAATTTAACGCTTCAGAGTCATTTCATGTCTCCGTGACTTTAATGGCTTTGAAAGATAAACAGGAGTGAACGCTGCTTTTCTCTGAGCTCATGAAGGTTCGGAGTTGAAGCCGTTCGCGGATCCAAATTTAAATCCGAGGCATTACTTGAGACGTAAAGAGCGATAAGAGCAGGGGGATGATTAAGGATTTTCCTTTTTGGTAATTAAACAATCTCATTACACTTAGGATCAGATTAAGCAGAGGACTTTTCACACCACTTCTGGGAATCTTCTTCATTGTACAGCTGACAGACTCTAATTTGAAGTGAGCAGTGACACAAACAGCGATCATTAACCATGTAGACCACCACTCCCTATAAACGTGCCTGAGCTGAGAAACAGCTTAGGCTATGCTGGGCATCATTAGCTTCTTGCTTTCATCAAGTCAGAGTTTAGTTGAAAGCATCACAGTTGCTTGTCTCAAACTATTCATAAATACACAATTCTAGTGCATATTTAAAGTATTTTTAGATGTTATTTAGTGAAATTTACAAATCAGAACCATACAAAATATGCAAATTTTTAATATTACAAACCTCAGGCCCACTGTTTGGAAAAACTTTAGTCCAGCCCACTCAACTGAAATTGTGCCACTCCGGCTGGACCTTTTACAATTATACTGAAATTGTTGAGTGTAATGAGTTACGTTGTACTACATGTATCTGATGAAAGCTGATTCTGCTCCAGACTTTATCTTACAGCTGACAAAGAGAAGCAGCAAAGAGTAAAGGAGCTTAAAGAAATGGTGTTGCTTCTAATATTTTTCTCTAAACATAGTGGCTGTTCCTGAAAGAGTCGTGCCTCCAAAGCTTCAACGTGAGTTTGATTTAAATTATGCCACTAATGGGATACATTTCATACACAGAAAAATACATAAAACTTCCTCCACATATCTTTATGTCAGAGAATGACGGACACTGGAATAGATACTGACTGGTGACTCAGTTAATATGAATCGTCATTATCGACCAACTTAAGCAAGTTTTTTAGATGACATTTTTGTTAGAAAAGTGCAAAATCTTCAAGTGGTGAACTTTGAACATACATGATTCAGCTTTGATCTGTGTGAAGAGCCCAGACCCAGATCCAGATGTATGTAGCACTTAGCAGCAGGTTCTCCAAGTTCTGTAACTTTAGAGATTAAGTCTCCAGGGATGGAGATTTATTTTTCCATATCATTCAGCAAATCCTCAATTAGGTTGAATATGAATATCAGGTTAACACCTGAACTCCTCAATGCTCCTCAAATCATTTTTGGTTCAGCAACTGGAAATTAGGTTTACTTGAGAGACGAATACCTGGCTATGCAAATAATTTATCAAGCCACTGTCAGTTCTTTCCCTGATGGTCAGGGGTCATCATGGGCACCCATGCTGGTATGCAGCTATGTGGCCCCATTAGCAAAAAATATCTTTACCTTGTAATGATTTAACTTATTTTCTGGACCTTCTCATGCATCAGTGACAATGTTCACCTCGTCCTTTCTTTGAGCACCTAGTACAGGCCAGGAAAACTCCACAATAGTTACTGACCAGTCGTTTAACCATCAAAACGTGAACAAATTCTTAAGTCTTTTTCTGGTGTTTCTAACACCAGATTTGAGAACAAAATGTTTTCTAGCTAACAGGTGCACGATGAAGAGATAATCACTGTTTTTCCCTCACCTGGTCATATTCTGCCTAACAGGACTCATTTTTAGTCACCGTATGTTGACAGCTGGATTTGTTCATGAAATCTGGTGGGGAATAGGGCTAGCAGACCAACTGAGCAAAAAAAAAAACAAAAAACAACTTGGAGTCCAGGTTTGACTAAACAGCTGTTGAGTCGTTGTGCTGCAGCACAGGAAGCCAGGTTTTACATTAGCGCTGGAAGGCGTGAGGCGTACCCGGCGGCGTTGGATGCTGTTGGCATCTCCACGTGTCCAATCGCTGTTTCTCCACACACAGCGGGGAAAACAGGAAGTGCAACAGGGAGTAATGTGGAACAGATTTGACTATTCTGTGGCCAAATGCTTTGCTCTGCCAAGCACAGCGGCTGACCAACATGCAGCCCAGGATATAGTTTCATGGAGAGGCGAGGGAGAGGTCCAGCTGGATGGCGCTGCGGCCAGAAAACTCTCTAGGAGCTCGCAACATGGAGAGATGCTGCTGCAGATTAGGCTGGCAGGAACAATTAGCGAAAACTAGAAAATCTGCTAACTAGCTGCTGCAACTGTGACGTTATGAGGAGACAGATCTATACAACTTATTAAAGGTTAAGTGCTTTTTAAGTAAAAGAAGAAAAAAATGCAAACTAGGAAAAACATGTACATATGATTGCTTACAAAGGCAATCTATGAATCTTTGTTTGTGTTTGTTATCAAGCTACCTCTAATTAAAACTGGAGGCTTCCAAGCCAGTCTCTGAAGATCAATAGCTGCATCAGCTCCCTACAGAGGGGTGAGGGGTCCTAACGAGGGAGGCAGGGAGCGGGGGAGGACAGCAGTGCATTTACCTTCATTTATCGAATTTCCACTTGCTTTACAGCACCGAGCTAAGCAGAAGCACGAACAGCCTGCAGCTGTGAGCAGTTAACCAGGCTTAAAAACACACACACAGAAGCATGTTTCCTCATCTATGTGGAAATATTAACCACACTTCTTTAAACTTAATTTGTTTTATCCACATAAGTCCTGAAGCCTCAAAAAGATTTGTTTCTGTTGGACTTACATTCTGGTGGGAAAAAAAATGGAGATGATAGAGATGAAGAAGAGCTGACCAATCAGGTAGCACTGACCCCATTGCTGAGGGTTCAAAAAATAAAGAGATAAAACAATGGCAGTGCTTGTTGTTCTCATCCTTTGATTACCCAAAGGTCCAGAGCTGTCACTTTGTCCAATTAGTGTTATGGATGAGTTTGGGGTCATCAGCTTGATACCTGACTTTGCTCCCTGCAGCCACTGGAACTCTGGGACTTAACCCTAAAATTGAGCCAAGAGAGACAAATCTGTGGAATGAGGTAGGTTTCAGTGTGAACTATGTTGGTTCAGGCCTGCTGACCCTGGAAAAATCTTATATTTACTGTTTCTGATGCATTTTAAAATCAATGTTCCCACCCGAATTATGTCTTTTCATTTTATTTTAATTTATATATGAGGGCCAAATCCAAGTCATTTATTAACTCTGTGAGGGGCAAATACAAATAAGTATTCAGGCTTTTTGGCTCAACCAAAGTAAACTGTGAAGTCTCAAATTACGGAATGGAACATTCCATCATCAGATGCCACCTAGTCAATACAAAATATGCAGTTGCTAAGGGCTATGATTTTAATCATCTTAAATATCAATAAATTACATCAAAAACTCTTAAAAAGGCTGTTAATGAAAATATATAAAGCCTGACTGAAAATATTAAGATTCAGAAAAATAAAGTTTATAAAGAAAAAAAAAAACTTTTTGCAAAAGTAGATTGAGTACATTGAGGCAAAGTAATGACTTTGTTTTAGGTTATACAAACTATTCAAGAGAAGGTTCTTTCCAAAATTCCACATTCCCTCCAGAAGAATGTGGACAGCCATGGTGTATAGCATACAGAGAAACTTCAGGATAACTTAGCTATGCTAGGTATAAGCTGTATGTAATGTTTTAGGCTTGGTCTTAAGTGCATAGAGTATAAATACATTTTGAAAGATCAATCTGATCCAGTTGCACATGCCTTGGATTGTGAGTCTAATATTTATATTTCTAATACCTGCAGAGTATTGTTTCATGTTATAGTCCTGTACAGTATGTTATTATTGTTACTATTATTGTTGTTATTGATAATCTTGTTTTATACATTCATGTTCCCTTTGCAGGACAATCAAGACTGTGTCTATTCTTTTCTTTTGAGACATAGCCAGGGTATCTACCACACAGACTGAAACTGAGCTGGTTCTACAGGAGAGGAGTTTGATTAAAAAAAACCCAGCTGCCTCCAGTTCTAAGTTTAGACATTTTTTGTACTTTCCACCAATAAACCTACAGTTTGAGAGGAAAGTGCCAGATTAGTGCAGTGAGATCTCTGATGTTTGATGGAGCTTGATTATTAACAGTTTTATGTGTGAAAAGGAGGCATTTTAATTCTATTTAGTAAACAGGGAGTCAGTGAAGTGAAGCTAAAGTTGTAGATTTGCATTTTATATCAACAGCATCTGTTATATTTTAATATTAGATTATACAGGTTTATATTATAGTGCTCTTAGGCCTACACATAGGGCATACAGTACTTTCTTCTTTCTTTAAGCTGAAGGTTTTGTAAGATTATTACGAACTAAATATACATTTTAAACCCTTTTCCAGTTTGAGTTCATTGTTATGAAGCCCCAGTTAACATCAAACGATTCTTAAGAAGCACTGCTAAACTGTGAGCTGCTTCCACAGCCTGCAAAACTTTCATTAAGGAGCACAATACAATTTAACAATCATTTTATGAATGATTATTGCACCACTATTGTGGGAAAAAGCTTTTATCATGTGTTGAATTTGGAATTATGGTCTACATCTTAAAAACGGTTTATCATATAAATCAACTACATTAACATTACATTAGCAAGTAAATATCAGAGAAGTCTTTCTTTTTCAGTGGAACTCCACCTAATAATGCAAAGAAGTAATTTATTTACTGTAGCTAGCCACAATTTTTACCCAAAGACAAGATCCTGAGTTATCCTTGAAGGTGATAAGTTCAACTGTAGTGAAGACGAACTCCAGGTTATCCATCACTGTCTGTTCCTGAGGAGGGTGCTGCAGAGCCATATTGCCTTTCTTGCAGAGCTTGTACAACTCTGTCAGTCAGTAACGTTTGCATGCACAGTGAGGTCAAGATGTTGCACAGTGAGGTCATGGTGTGTTTAAAATAATTATTCCAACGTTTCAGCAAAGAAGTCACTTCTATTCAAGAAACAAATCAGAGACCCATTATTTTTTTCAAAAAACAAAATGATGGACATACAAAGTAATTTTCTCTGTTGAACTCTCCCGTTTGTTTGGATGTTCATAGAAGAAAATATGACAACTACTAATAAAATATCATAAAACTATCCACCTGTTGGGCCGTCTCCCTATTTCCATCTAATACTGAAGTGACTGAAGAGTCTCCTCCAAAAAATAGCAAGTTATTCCAGCAATCCAGGATGAACACGGGATGATCTATGGATTTTCCAACCAGATGGAGAACTTTATCACAAGTCAGAAGTTATAATGAAATAACTCAAAGATGAGGGCACTACATTTCTCCAGAGAGCCTGTGATAAGTTCACAAAAAGCAGATGGACAAACTTAGTTAGACAACTGTGATCATCAGCAAGTCCTGATAAAATAAAAGATGGGTCACCACCACTCAGAATGTTGTCCAAAAATTTTCCAGGTGTAGCAAAGTTAAGAAGAAGTAAACCAAAGAGTTGAAATGTTCACTCCATCCATCCATTTTCCTGCACCCTTTTTCGCCTATCTCCAGCTGTCATTTCGGGCGAGAGGCGGGGTCACCCTGGACAGGTCGCCAGTCTGTCGCAGGGCAACACAGAGACATACAGGACAAACATGCACACACACACCTCGGGCGAATTTAGAGAAGCCAATTAACCTGGCAGTCATGTTTTTGGACTGTGGGAGGAAGCCGGAGTACCCGGAGAAAACCCACGCATGCCCAGGGAGAACATGCAATCTCCATGCCGGGAATCGAACCCAGAACCTTCTTGCTGCAAGGCAACAGCTCTACCAGCTGCGCCACTGGGCAGCCACTGAAATGTTCACTCTTTGCATAAATTTGCTGATAAATTTTTCAGATCCTTCAAATATTTTAATCTTCTTCAGTGTACCATACAACCTGACTACCAACAGGTTGAAAAAAATTTGGGAGGTTGAACTGTCTTCATGTTCTGTTGTATTAAAGCTCCTTTGTATGTTGATGAGTTATCATCCACCTACTTCATTCTGCCTCTGCTGAACAGATTGTATTAAGAAAAAAAAGAAAAAACTATTTTTGCTGCAGGGAGAATCCTGAGACAGGTGCAGATTCCAACAAGTGTCAGCTACATTAGCCCAGTTAGTGCATGACAACTCAAAAGGTGCCACTTCCCCCAACTCATACCGGGAAGCATATCTCTGCAGAAATAATCCTTGCTCCAATCCACCTGGCTTGCACATCAACTCTCCCATGTTTTATTTATGCCTGATGTATGAATAGATGTCCTCTGACGCTTATGAATCACAGGGTTTTCTCCTCTATGAAGCAAATCCACAATCCAGGCGTTCGGTTCACAGAGGAGGTCAGAGTCGCAGCAGAAACCTCAGCGACGTGCGATACTAACCAAAAGCAGGAAATGGCAGTCAGAGTATGAGTGGAAATGCTGCTGTTTGGTTGTGATTTTGTCACCCTGACATGTGCAACAAAAAGGAATCAGTCCTTGGCAGAAATGTGCAAAGTAAGCAGCATCTCAGCAGAGAGCAGTGTCAAGGAAGAGGCTCAGAATAAAAAAAACAGAAGAGAGGGTGAGTTGTAAACTGGCAGACACAAGCTGTGAACTAAAAAAAATATATAAAAAGAAACAGTCCCTTCTGTTTACTACATGCCTGGTCTTCCATAAATGAAGGGTAATTTATTCTGACAAATGTGTAAAGCTGGAAACTAAGAGCAGGGAAATCAGATGGGAGAGTAGACATCTCCTAAGTACCATGAATGTTTAATTATCTGCTTTGAGATTTGGCTGAGATGTTGTTGAGTAAAGGCAGGCAAACAAAGAGCAGGTATTGCTCAGGACAAGTGAACGGCCATGGTGTGTTTAAAATAATTACTCCAACGTTTCAAAACAATGTTTAATTTAATACACGTGCTGTGTTTATTAAACAGAACAAAAGGGAGTTCTGAATGGTTCTAGCAGTTCTGCACTCATCAAACATCATCCTAAAATCCACTCAATAGACCCCAGCCACTCTGTAAATTTTATTTTGATCTGGATAAAATTTTGGCAAAAATTTAAAAAGACAACTCAATGTCACGAAGTAGCTTTGAAACAAACAATACCCTCATCAAGAAATTGTTGGTCCCTGATTCTTATGGTGACACATAAGTATCATCATAAGTAACACTAACTGTTTAACAAACAATTAGTGTTTGCTAAACACTAATTGTTTAATATTTGCATTTTTAGTAACCCCAGACTGAAAGCATGATAGTATTGCTATAAGACATAAACAAAACAAAAAAAGGAACATAAATAAATTAATTCAGTTTTTCATATAAAACCTCAAAGTCATTTGTATCTAGATAAAAAGGGATTTTAGCCTTTTTTCAATACTTCCTATATTTCACACCAATAGCTTAAAAAACAGTTTAAAATTCACCTGGACCTTTGGGCCAATCCCAAACTAGAGGCTTGATTTTCAGAAAGGACCTCAGAGGTCAGATTTGAGTAATGCTGTTTCAAGTCCTGGATGATGTTGTTCTTTACTGTGTTTCTTAAGGAATGTCTGGATGTTCTCTGGGTACTCCTGTTTGCGCTGGAGTGGCAACTAATTTAGGAAATCTCTCAATGGTAAAACAACAACAAATAATTAAAACCGCAAGCGGCGTTGGAGGCCCAAGCAGCGTGCCTGGGGTTCCAGCAACGCCACGCTCTCGCCACGCTCCGCCACCGCCTGACGCTCCCAAAAATACATTTGTTAAGAGACTAATATTTTCATTTCACATCGCAACAAAAATTAAGACGTGTTGTTATGGGCGAAATTTTGGATTAAGTGGTGTTCGACCACTTGTTAAATGTGTTAAATAGTCTTCAGCCTGAAAAAGTTTGAGAAACTGATTTAGAGATGTATGTGTGGCAGTATGTCCTGTAGGCTCTGAACGCACCACATATGTGCCTGAATCTAATTGGCTGTGGCGCTGGCGTCTGTATACAAAGGGCCCTCCCTCACCTGGTTGACATCAGGTTGTTTTCCTCCGGGTTCAGACCTTGGCATTTGCTGGCGCTGCATGCTAGTCGCATATTAATGCACGCTCGAACGTTGGCTTAACGACGCTCTGATCACTCATCGATCCTGCTCGTGGTAAGAATCTTCCCACAGTCTATGTTTGTTAGTTAGCTTAGCTTCTGTTGTGTATCCAGGCTTCCTGTACAAGCTGCCTGATTTCTCCTTTCTGTCAGAGGCACTACACATAGAGCTCAGTGTTATGTGAAATGCTCGTCTTTGGTATACTTCCAGATTCTGTTTCTAACATCTATTCTTGATAGCCGCTGCTGTTTGACCTTGGCCGGCTGTTTGCCTGTTGTCCTGCTTGCCTGTCATCTCTATCTGCTGTCGGTTGCCTAACTGTCGTCCGGATTGCTGGCCTCATGCCCGCCGTCCTGTTGGCGTTAGGTTGACTCCCGTCCAGGGACTGATTCTTTCAGTGCGGCTCTGGGTGACTGACGTCTGCGGCGACGTGGCCGTTTGTCCAGGACGGATCCTGAAATTTGAATTGTTGCTGCTTGATTATTTGTCATGGACTGAACTGCATAATTGTGAAGTAATGTACGAAATTTATTTTTCCTTTACTTTTGACAGGAACAGCCAGCTTACGGTGTTGGTACTTTTTTTTTTCACTGCCGTCTGAGTTGAGCTATTGGTGTCTATTTTAATGTAAGTGGTTTTAACTTCCATCCATCCATCTATCCATCTTCTACCACTTATCCGGGGTCGGGTCACGGGGGCAGCAGCTTAAGGAGGGAGGCCCAGACTTCCCTCTCCCCAGCCACTTGTTCCAGCTCCTCCGGGGGAATCCCGAGGCGTTCCCAGGCCAGCCGAGAAACATAGTCCCTCCAGCGTGTCCTGGGTCTTCCCCGGGGCCTCCTCCCGGTGGGACGTGCCCGGAACACCTCACCAGGGAGGCGTCCAGGAGGCATCCTGACCAGATGCCCGAGCCACCTCAACTGGCTCCTCTCAATGGGGGAGCAGCGGCTCTACTCTGAGTCCCTCCCGGATGACCGAGCTTCTCACCCTATCTCTAAGGGAGAGCCCAGACACCCTACGGAGAAAACCCATTTCGGCCGCTTGTATCCGGGACCTCATTCTTTCGGTCATGACCCAAAGCTCATGACCATAGATGAGGGTAGGAACGTAGATCAACCGGTAAATCGAGAGCTTCGCTTTTTGGCTCAGCTCTCTCTTCATCACGACGGACCGGTACAGCGCCCGCTTCACTGCAGAGGCTGCACCAATCCGCCTGTCGATCTCCTGCTCCCTTGTTCCCTCATTCGTGAACAAGATCCCAAGATACTTAAACTCCTCCACTTGGGATAGGAAACCCCCCCCCACCCCCCGACTGGAGAAGGCATTCCACCTTTTTCCGGCTCAAGACCATGGCCTCAGATTTGGAGGCACTGATTCCCATCCCGGCCGCTTCACACTCGGCTGCGAACCGCTCCAGTGAGAGCTGCAGATCACGCTCTGATGAAGCCAACAGGACCACATCATCCGCAAAAGTAGAGATGCGATCTAAGACCACCAAACGGATCCCCTCAACACCCCCTGCGCCAGAAATTCTGTCCATAAACTAATGAACAGAATCGGTGACAAGGGCAGCCCTGGCGGAGTCCAACTCTCACCGGAACGAGACCCGACTTACTGCTGGCAATGCGGACCAGACTCTGGCACCAGTCGTACAGGGACCTGACAGCCCGTATCAAGGCCCGGACCATACTCCGGAGAACCCCAAGGACTCCCGGGGACGCGGTCAACGCCTTCAAGTCCACAAAACACATGTAGACGGGTTGGGCGAACTCCCACGCACCCTCCGGGACCCTGCTGAGGGTGTAGAGCTGGTCCAGCGTTCCACGGCCAGGACGAAAACCACACTGTCCCTCCTGAATCCGAGGTTCGACTATCCGACGGACCCTCCTCTCCAGGACCCCTGAATAGACCTTGCAAGGGAGGCTTAAGAGTGTGACCCTCCTGTAATTGGAGCACACCCTTTTTGAATAGGGGGACCACCACCCCAGTCTGCCAATTCAGGGGAACTGCCCCCGATGTCCATGCAATGCTGCAGAGTCGCGTCAGCCAACACAACCCTACAACATCCAGAGCCTTAAGGAACTCCGGCCGGACCTCATCCACCCCCGGGGCCCTGCCACCGAGGAGCTTTTTAACCACCTTGGTGACCTCGTCCCCAGAGATTGGAAAGCCCGACCCAGAGTCCCCAGGCTCAGCTTCCTCAATGGAAGGCATGTTGGTGGGATTGAGGAGGTCTTCGAAGTACTCTGCCCACCGGCCCACAACGTCCCGAGTCGAGGTCAGCAGCACACCAGTGTATAGTGTTGCTGTGTATAGGTCAGCAACACTATACACAGTGTTGGTGCTGCACTGCTTCCCCCTCCTGAGATGCCGGATGGTGGACCAGAATCGCCTCGAAGCCGTGCGGAAGTCTCTCTCCATGGCCTCTCCGAACTCCTCCCACGCCCGAGTTTTTGCCTCAGCAACCACCCGAGCCGCATGCCTCTTCGCCCGCCGGTACCCGTCAGCTGCTTCCGGAGTCCCACAGGCCAAAAAGGCCCGGTAGGACTCCTTCTTGAGCTTGACGGCATCCTTCACCGAAGGGGTCCACCAACTGGTTCGAGGGTTGCCACTGCGACAGGCACCGACAACCTTACGGCCACAGCTCCGGTATGCCGCCTCGACAATGGAGGCACGGAACATAGTCCACTCAGACTCAATGTCCCCCTCCTCCCCCGGAACGTGTTCAAAGTTCTGCCGGAGATGGGAGTTAAAGCTCCGCCTCACAGGGGATTCCGCCAGGCGTTCCCAGCAGACCCTCACAACACGTTTGGGCCTGCCAGGTCTGACCGGCATCCTCCCCCATCACCGGAGCCAACTCACCACCAGGTAGTGGTCAGTGGAGAGCTTCGCACCTCTCTTCACCCAAGTGTCCAAGACATACGGCCGCAGATCAGATGAAACGATGACAAAGTTGATTATCGAACTGCGGCCTAGGGTGTCCTGGTGCTAAGTGCACACATGGACACCCTTATGCCTGAACATGGTGTTCGTTATGGACAATCCGTGATGAGCACAGAAGTCCAACAACATAACACCACTCGGGTTCAGATCAGGGGGCCCGTTCCTCCCAACCATGCCCCTCCAGGTCTCACTGTCATTTAACTTAAATTTCTTAATTCAAAACAATTGTGCAATAAATAAAGTTATTCAATTATGTGAGATTGTCTCAAGCCTCATCTGTAGCGGGCCTGTGTGCCATGAAGGTTACTTTTTAAGTGGAGCTATTGTAACCAATTTTATATTTATTAAAATGGTGGTTTAAAATGCAGGTTGCCCATTTCTGATCACACTGATTTCGCCACATATGCAAACAACGAGGGAATAGAATTTGAAATTCAACCATGCTCAAATGCTTCCCCAACAGCCAGTGTTGAAAGGATTTATGTGGTCACTGGACCATTTGTGGTGCAATGGCACCCCGTTGTGGAAAGGAAAAAAAACTCCAGGACTTCTTGTGTGTTCTGCAAATGTTGGATGGCGAATGGTCAGATTTGAGGCTCAGACACGCACACATGCTTGGATGTACGATAATTCTTTTGATAACTTTTGACCTTCAATGCCTCAAGATTCTGCTGACTGAGTTTGAAACCTGGATCTCAAAAGCTGTAGGAGGAGTTTGCTCAGATACGACGTCAATAAAATAGACAAAATGGCAGCTTTGATCTAAAATGGCTGACTAACTGTTGGGTTTAGACCATGGCTCCAAGACTTTTTTGTTGGTCCTGACAAGATACACATGTGTACCAAGTTTCATAATTCTGGGTCAAAGCATGGCTTGGGACTGATTTTCTTAAAATATTTAAGGGCGTCCTGACACTCTGAGAGGCAGATCCTGACACTCTGAGAGTGTCAATTGAGCTTTTTATGTCAAAGTTATAGCGTTTCGTTTGTTTTGGCGAGTACACCAAGACGCTCTGCCACGCCCCCTGAACATATGCGAAAAGTCATGTTTTAAAGCCCTATGCCTTAACTTCATTCTGACCAAGAATGAAGCCGATAGGTCGAAATCTCTAGGAGGAGCTTGTCAAAATTCGACATGAGTAAAAGTGAAAAATGGCCAAAATTTGACCTTTGACCCAAAATGGCCACAGAGAAAGGGCGCCTCTCTCTGCATTTTAGGGAGTTCCTCCAAGAGACTTTTTTTCTTGATTTGGGGAGATCTACCTACGTACCGAGTTTCAGATCTCTACGACCTACGGTTTCTTTCAACTCACTTTAGGGGGCGCCGTAGAGTAGTTTGGCCACGCCCAGTTGCGATTCCACCAGAATCCGAACATTTTCATAGGGGGACAATTTTGGGTCAAGTTTGGTGAGTTTTTGAATACGTTTAAGGCCCCAAGCAGCCCCGCGATGTGACGGAAAAGTAATAATAAGAAATCCTGCGATTACAATAGGCCTTTGCCTGCGCTTCGCTGCTCGGGCCTAAATAAAATGCTTAGCTCTGAAAGACTTGTGTAGCAATTCCACAGAATGTCTTAATAATTTTAAGATTTATATTTTGTTGCTTTGCTTTGGTTATGGGCTCTTAGTTGGACTTTAGGCTTAAAAGTTTGGCGTTCAACACCCCCTTGATTGAACATTCAGGAAATGTATTTTTACTTTTTCTTTTTTTCCAAAAAAAAAAGGTCTGTGTTGACCTAACAGACAAGGTAATTAAATTAAACCCTCAGCAGTAAATTTCTGTTCAAGGAACTTAATTCTGCTGTAGGATCAGGTGCAATTATGGGAACTGTCAAGGTGTGTTTGAGGCATGCAGCCATGTTTCTTTCTGAGTGACTGTTGTTTTCCTGTTTGCTCTCAGGGAAGAAAGATGCCCGTCTTTGTTCTGGGATTTGTGACAGCAATATGCGATTACAGCTGTTTTATTTATGGCCGCCTGTTTTTCTTATTTTCCAGCTTCCTTGTTCCCAGTTGGCCCACTGAGGATTCCAGCTCCTGCCAAAGGCTGTGTCCCGGTCATTCATCATTCATCGGTGCCAGTCAATAAATTATACGAGTCAATGATTCATTCAGGAACTAAGTGCAAGCAAATACTATATAAGCTGCTGTCCATGTTCAAAAGAAGAGCTTCCTCTTTAATTCATCAGCCTGTTTCTCACTGAAAACCCTCAGGATTTTTTTTGAATAATCCTCCTACATTGTAAAACCGTCTCCAGTTCAGACCGTTCCAAGACTTTAGAAGCAGAATTTTACTTTGATGGTTAAACATTTTAACACTTCAAAAGAGCTATATTTTGGATTTATCATGGTTGCAAAGAGCATACCATTGAATCAGATCAAATGCAGAAAATAATTTATTCTTTACATTCTAGATATGCGATGCTTCCCTAATCTGGATTGCAAAATTATGCTAAAGCTAAAACACATATTTTCCTGCTAACTTTTGCAACTCAATGCAATCTTTCATTGCACCATTGCCTCATGATCATGTGAAAATATGAGCTACGTTTTTGTTTGTTCACATGAAAAAGCCCCACTGTGGCAAATATGAGAATAAAAAACCAACAAGTTTCAAAACAAACTGAAATGATTGGTTAAGAAACATAACAAGATCCATTAAATTAAGCTCTTTGTTCTTTGGCTGAAATCTGAACAAACCACAGAGACATCATTCCCCTCCACCATTGACGTGTTAACAACAACTCTCAAAAGCTTCTGGGAAATGCTGGTTACAGGGTGCGCGCAGAAATTTTCAATAAACAACATTAATGGACTCCTTTAAAGACATTTCTAGCCTTATCCAAGCATGAAATAAGAAACACAGAGGACACAGTGTACGTTTTTGTTGATGTGAGCCGTGATCCGAAGCTGGATTTGTGGTTATTTCCCTCAATGGGACTCTGACTAAAGTTTTCTTGCTTTGGAAAGATAATTAGTCCTCATGTTTGTTTTATTCTAAGTTTATTTGACTATGAACTTTGTGAGATCAAAACTCAATGCTAGAGAAAATATCTTATTTCGATGCTCATTTTTAAAATGTTGTACATTTGTGAGACAGTATAGTTGTTGTCACATAAACAGCAGCAGGATTATTAAAGAATCGGTCCACAACAAGTGAAGGACTTGAAGACTCAAATGCAAAAGGCAAGGTGTTGAGCATATCTGGAGTAGCAAGACCTCATATAGAAAAACAAATGTTTTAAATCCTTGTGCAAAATAGAAACAGGAAGTCTTTCCTGGGTAAATTTACTTATTTAACAACTCATATGCCCATTTTATTCTGCTTATTAGTTAGTGTGCTATTGGTTCATTTAATTTTATTTTGGTATCTTTTCTTATTTAAGCACAACATTTTTGTAATTTGTAATAATCTTAAGGAAAATCACAAGCCAAAATGCCTTTGTCTACAGATAAAATAGTGTTTTATGACCTGAGGTTTTGCTGGAGTCTTATCCTAACGATATCTTTGACCCTCTTTGTGCAACTTGGTAGTTGGTGAAGTTGCGCCACAAACTTTAGAATTTCTTAACATGCTGGCTAAAGGTCTTAACATCGAAATTCAGCATAGAAAATCGTGTTTGCTATAACATTGTAAATTCACAATTTTATAGCAAACATCATAAAATTGTGAAAAATTACATTTTTTCACATACATAAAATTTATGTGAAACCTCTACAGGAAAAAAAAAACTCTACTTATGTCTATTTTGCAAGCAAGAAGTTTGAGAATGACATTAATAGAATTACCAAAAGTATTTTAGGGTGAAAATCAGGCAGTTGTGAAGGCGGTACAAGGGAGAGACTCATGAAAATGTTACTAATTTGTACATGGATGATTGTTATATGCCATAAACATCAGATGCTTCCGACTGTCTACTCTGACTAAAGGTTGCCTGCTCTTCTTAGGACTAACCCTCCGATTGAACACCAACAGAAGAACTTGACAATTTTCACAGAAAAGTTCACACGTTTTTAACAAATTATAAATTCTTGCATAAATGTAGTTTTGAAGCATTGTATCTTTACACAGTGTGGTGCTTTCAGATTATCTGAAACAGAACTGTGGAATACAGAAAAACAATCCTCATTAAAATGTAGATTTTGTACAGCTAATCCTCATCGTCCTCCTCTCTTTTACCCCTTACATAACTCCCAAATCTTCTGTTGTCTCACTTTTTTACAAGTGCAGCGGAGAGAAAATTTCTATTCATCTGTCATAGTCCTAACGTCTGCTGGCGAACACTCTTGAGAGGCGCCGCTGCTCAACAAGAGGCGACTTTCTACAGCTTGGCGTTTGTGAAATAAAAGAAGCAGGAAGACAGACTCGAGGCCATAATTATCCTGTTTGTTTCAAGGCCGCTGTTTTGTTTTATGCAAATCTCTGCAGGGCTGACGAGGTTTGGGAAAAGGCTCATTTTACTGTCATGTCAGGTTTGTCAGCGCAAACACACGGCTCTGCACCCAATATTCTTGAGTCTTTTGTTACAATTCTGAATGAGGGGATGACAGTGTTTTAACATTCACATAAAATCTCAGAAAATGGGATGCAGATTACAGGATGCACACTCTTGTAAACAAGAATAATGCACAGATTAGCGTTCCTCTTCCATGTGAAGTGATTATACAGCAGGCCCTGTTTTTCTCTTGTCGCTCAGATCAGGGGTTTGTTTAGTCGCTAATCAGTTAGCAGGCGGAAGGACGCAATTTCAACATAACAAAGTTGCAACAAATAATAATTTCAATGTTAATTACAGTACATCACAACTACTAACTAAAACTTTTACTCCATCTTCTTTGCCAGTCTTCTGTCAGATTGAATAGAAAGTATTTGTGAACATCAGTTTTCAAACCCTACCAAATTTTCAGTGGGATTCAGATCTGGACTTTGACTAGGCTTTTTTTACACATAAAATGTTTTGTATTGCAAAACATTAACCCAGCATATTGCCCTGATCACACAATCCCCACAGTGTACATTGAAATTAAAGCAAAACTCTATGGAGATGCTTTACCTTTAATTTTCCACTAACTCCCTTAACCCTCACCCCCGGAAAATACAATAGAAAAACGGCACTGGGTGTCCCGTTGCAGGTTAAGGGGTTTTAAACTTTTATGGTCCTGCTCCTAGAGGAACAAGTCCAACAGGTTTACTTCCCAGTCTGTCCTGTATTTTTCTCTAGCTACCTTCCCATCAACCTGACCAGTCTCTCCTCGTCTCCTTCCTGTTGCACCTTTTAAAATTTTGGAATGCTGAACATCACATCCTCCTGTCAACAGGAAAGAGATTTACCAGACTAGTGGAGGAAAAGGCTGAATTCAGCAACAATTCTTACATCATGCTTATGTCAAATTGAAAAATATGGTTAATATTTAATATCAGTGTCGTAAGTATTACATCCATCCATCCATCCATCCATTGTATATATCTGCCTGTCATGTGAGAGCATCAGTCATTGGTTGAGGGGCGGGATGCTTCCTAGACAGACAGCCAATAACAGGTATTATTTTTTGTTTTTCTTTAACCACAATAAAACAAACTGTGAGCTTTTGGTACTTAGTGATGTCAAACTTGTGATGCTTGTGCAATAATAGAAAATGACAAGGGAGCTCACTGTGTACATTTGCCAACATTTGCTGAGCATCTTTTGCTCCCAGATAAACATCCCGATGCTCCGGATGCCTCCCCTGTGAACACCATATGAATGTTTGACTCTGTTAACACCTGCAGCTGCTGACATTGTGGTGTTAGCAAACAGGCTAACAACGTGTCTGTTTCCGTGCAGCAGTGCTCCGACTTCTACCCGATAAAAACCAAGAGGGTACTCCTTGTTTGAAGAGAAAACAAACCTGATTGGAAAGCTTGCAAGGAGTTGCCACTGTAATTATGACTCCAGCATATTCACTGTGGTGGCCTGGCAGAGGGTAGCACTGTGAGAATTAGTTGCCTGAGTCTTGCCATATTAAACATTTAAAAGGTGCTGATTGTCGACAGCCGGTTTGTTGCTGCGGAGACAAAAACAATGGCGACAAAAAATCAGCGCATTTGAGGGGGATGAAGTCCAAGTAACTAGGAGGAGGGTCAACTAAGCGTTCAGTGAGAATTCATTGGGAACATCCCTTGGGAGGACAGGTCCAATTAACAAATCCCATTAATTATCAGACAATCACAACTGATTAGGATATGGGCGCCAGCTTCTGTTCATTGTGGTCCACTGTTTCTGCTTGGTGGAAAACAATTGTAGAAAATATGAAAAGCAAAACTATGGGCTGCCATACATAATCAGATGCTGCTTGAGAGGCCACGCTAACACAAGCTCGTTAATGCAGAAACACCAAAGACTGAGGCAAGGCAGAGGAAAGCAGGAGATTAAAAACAACAGCCAACCCAGGCATAGTGGGGGAGGTTGATAAAGGGAAATCTATCAAGAATAATCTTGTATATGTGTTTCTTATTAATTGGATTAAAAATAAAGTACATTTAATTTGTTATATAAGAGTTTTAGAAGTAGAAAAATGTAAATGTAAGACTTTACGATCACTCTACAGTCACACTTTGGAGCTATAATAAAGATGTGCCCTATGACCTTTGCTGTTTGCATCAATACTTCAGAGTAAACTGATCTGTCATCTGCCATCGCATTTTATAATGCAGATAATCCGGACAGCTAAGTTTCCTTTCACTTATTCCATTGCTCTTTGTTTACCTCGTGGATACAATCCCTCATACCTGCCAGCTGTCCTCACTAGAGATCTTGTTCATTCATCAGAGAAGATGTGTTTTACACTAAGATTTCCAACATACTGTATTTGCCTTGATTCTTAGTCTTCTAACTTGTTTTTATCTTTAGAAGATCAAGAATTGTGACTTGCCATGACGTTAAGAATCATTTGATGTACTGACCACAGTGCTGAGATGAATCCTCTGGTTGATCTTTTTCTTCTTAGATCTATCTATACCAAAGGCCCAGACAAAGACAAATTGGGGTAAGTTGCTCCATCTTCCTGGTTGTTATAGTGAATGTGCCACTAGCAACAGAGTGGTTCATCTGATGAAACTCACTTAAAATCCCAGGTTGAAATACCTGCTATGTTGTGTATTTTATACACTGGCCACTGACCAAAAATTCTCCAAAAACATAAAGTCTTACAAAGTATTTTGGCCTAGTTTCTAGCTCACATATCTAAACACAGTTGAAATAAGATAAAAGTATCTTACAGGAAACTTTTCAGCAAGATATAGAAGCTTGTTTTAAGTCAATAGTTTCTTAATAGTAATAAAAAAGTCAAATGATCTAATTTATGACATCACATTCATACGTGAAAGTCCAATGGACTAGCAATTTTCATCAATGTTAAGGAATTGTTGACTTAAAAGAAGCTCCAATATTTTGTACTAGAAAGTAGACCACAAATATTTGGAAAGATTTTGTATTTTTGCAGTAAAGGCCTTAATTTCACGCCTAAATTACTGTATATTTACCATTTTAATAAATATGTTGAATCCTGAAGTGGAAAAGGTTTCATCAGTAAAATGTGAAATATAACCTGACAAAATTGGCTCTTGTGCATCATTTTTCTCAGCGCCGTTGATATAAGGAGTCACAAAAAATAGCCCCATCTCTCACCTTCTTCTCTTCGGGGTCTCTCGCCTGGTAGCTGGAAGCTGATGACCATGATCCAATAGAAATCCCAGCAGCAGGTCTCAGTCATCACATCTCAAACCCAGCAGAGACCAATGGTACGATTCGGAGCGAGCCTTTTGTTCAGCAGGGGAGAATATTGGAGGCAGGAAGGGCGTCTTACACACACGATAATTATAATGCTGTTGCGCCAATGATAGTCAGTGTTTCTTCACTGAAGCTAAATCATTTTCATTAGGAGGACAGTGGAAATCAATATGCTGTATGTTCATGCACTCTCAAACTGCAGGAAGTCAAATATCCAATTATGCTTATCTTATTGCCATGGTTAACAGAACAGCTTGACCACAGAGGCAACTGAGATGAATAAAAAAATCCAATCAGACAGCAAGATGCAAACAATATTAACAAAAGTAACATTATGTGTCTATATCACCTCCCTCCTTCCTCCACCATCCTCCACTTTCACATTCTCTTCAAAACAAAAACAGGGCACAAACTCAGTGTAGTGATCGTATTGTTTGCCTGGTAAATACTGGAAATTAAATTGATTAATCTCACCGTCTTACTCTTTTCATTAAAAATAATCTCTGAATTTGTTTGTACTTTTAAATATTGCTCCTGTCTCGTCTGACAAGTCATACATCATCACTATATCACTCCTTCAATGGCAAAGATGGCTTGTCCTTACATCAGACAGCGGATGCAGAGCTGTCTACCTCAGCTGGTTAGTCAGAAACATAACAGAGGCAATGGTTGCTCACACACAGCGAGGTATTTATTTATCACTCAAAATTGAAAATTCCTATGTATATCTGTTGTTTGTCCAAAACTGCCTCTAGAATTTGGAATGAAAATGCTAGAATGACCTTCTTAAAATCTAATCAACAAAACCTAGAAAGGCTAGGTTCCTAAATAAGCTTCATGACTCTAACTGCTGTTATAAAACTGCTTAGTCTTGTGACTAAGTGATATCAGCAGACCTGTCAATAAAGACAGAATTTCCCCTCAGCCTTGTAAGTGAAAGAGTAGGAGAGTTGTCCAATCTTATAAGAAGACTATTCTTTTTGTATGAAAGCATAGGATGCAACTTCCATTACAGAGAAGCCATTAAAAAAACCCTGATCTCAGTCCAATTGAAAACGTGTTTGCAGAGCTAAAAAGGTTTACAAGAACAGGGCGACCTGCACACCTGACTCGGCTGCACCTGTTCTGTCAGTAGTAAAATTCCAGTTGCTTTGGTGTAGGAAGCTTGTGCAAAGATACAAAAACATTTGAAAATATTTAGTACAAAAACCCCCCACAAATAAATGATTTGTGTTGTTGTTCTGGGAATTAGCAAAAATAAATACTTTTAGTAATCCTACCAACTCTCCTGGTTTTCAGATTTTTGCACCGTAGAGATTATTGACGGTATTTTCTGTCTCTGTCTCTATGCATGTTTAGAGACCTCCTATAAGGAGAGGACAGTGCTGAATCTGGCTAGTAATCTCACAGGCTAAGACCTGCCCGTGATCTGGCAGCTCTGTCCAGCCTGACAGTCAAAGAGGTAATACATTTTTAATTGCAAGTGTTATTATATGTCATGAGGAACCTGCACCAGTTGATTAAATGCATTTGGGTTAATATTAGAGGCCAATCTTTCACAGTGACAAAGCCTCTGGAGGAAGGAAGGTAATTGGGGGAAGACAATTATAATCCCTCATATTGTAATAACATAAAAATAATGTCCTCCAGGAAGATTTTTTTAACAACCAGACAAGCAACACATAAATGATTGTCTAGCTGCTCATTTGAAAAGAAAAGCAGAAATTACTAAGACTTAACTGTATTGTCACCAAAATAACTTTACAATCCGTTTTTTAACAATAGATGATATTAATAAGTTGTACCACACAGATTAGTTCTCTACACATGGAAGGAAAATGTTGGCCCCAGTTCTAGCTTTTCATAAAATGTGTCTGAAACAGTTCAAGGTGACATGTTTTTTAATTCTTTCCCAGTTCACAAGAGCAGCAACTTTTCCTAGGGGTATTTAACAAGAATATCAGGCTTAAATTGATTTGAAGCATTGTGTGAATATCTTGAATAAAAAGCAGACAACAGACAGACAGACAGATTGATGTGAAGGAAAGGTGTATTTAAAAAAAAATGGTAAAAAAAAATGTATGGAGGATAGTGCAAGGTAGGGAGAGGCCCATAAAAATAAACGATTGAGAGGGAGAATCAAGGAGCAGAAAGGAATAGCCTGGAACTGGGAGTAAAACAGGAGGATAAAACAATGACCTGAGAAGAGTGATCGCTGTGGGAAATCGCTGATCAGGAAAGTGACTAAAAACAAAAGCAACCAGAAATACAACATAGAATTCTACAGAGCCCCTAAGGGGACATGGAGAAAAAAAAAGGAAAGAAATCCCGACTTATTATCTCAAGATCCTGACTTTTTTTCTTTTTTTTTCGCGGGATCTCGAGAAACTAAGTCGGGATCTCGAGATAAAAAGTCGGGATCTCGAGATAATAACTCGGAATCTCGAGATCTCGACTTAGTTTCTCGGGATCTCGAGAAAGTAAGTCGGGATTTCGTTCCTTTTTTTTTTTCTCCATGTCCCCTTAGGGGCTCCGTAGAATTCACTGAAAAGTAAAAAAAAAAAAAAAAACACAGTGACACTCAGAATAAATATGTCTGGGTTAAATTATTTTGAGATATGAGACTAAAATGAGCCATTGGTTTTAACATCTGACTAAGATTTAGAAAATACACGTAAGTATTTGCAGAGTTGGTAATTTGAATACATGTAATTTAGATGATTCAAGTTATATTAGTGACAAGAGACAAGATAGCAAGATAATAACAGAATAATAAAGTTAAGATTTAAAAAATAATTACAGTAAATACTACATTTTAAAAGTAGTAATGCTGGACACAACAGAACAACTATGTTGAACAAGATGCTTTCTGATTTTGGCCTGACTCAGAATCCTGCCACTGAAGCATTAAAATCACACTTTTAAACTGCTGCAACTGAGTCACTTTAATATTGAGAAGCAGCAGCTCTATTGGTCTCAGAATGGATCAGGAAGCTCCTCACTTTTCCTCTGAGGTAGAAGTTAGGCATCATCTGAGAGAAACTTCTGTTATCTGCTCGAATCAAGGATCTTGTTTTTTTAATCATGATCCATATCTTATTGCTATTGGTGAGGGATGGAATATAGATGGGCCAGTAAATTGAGACCTTCACCTTTTAGTTTCTTCTTCATCACACAGATAGGAGCAACACCCTCATCACCGCAGATGATAATCTATCCATAATCCTACTATCACACAGGATACTTCTAAGTCATCATCCTGTGCCTTATGGGGTTCATCGTAAACAACTTTAACAATCTAAAGGTTTTTATATAAATATATATATATATATAAATTAATTTGTAAAATATGCTGATTCTCCTGCATTGTTCTCACTTCATAAGAGCCAATGAGCTTCAGCCAGTGTGATAGCTGTTGTTTTGCCACTAACAGGAGTTGCAGGAAAGAACTCGGCAAAGAGCTGCTCCTTGAAATTTGAAGTTTAGTTCTTCTCTGCTGACAGAGACTTATTATCACCCACACACTGTTTGCATTTCACCATAATGAGGGGAAAGTTTAGAGGTAAGGATCCAGTTTGGTTTATTTATACTGCATAAATTTACAACAAATCAGCAATGGGTAAATAAGGATTATTTTCTAACTTCCTATCTACTTGAATCCAAATTCAGTCTGAGTTATGCTCATTTAATTAAACTCCATTCATTTCTAATTTAATTAACTCAGTCAAAGCACTATAAGACAAACCTGTTTTGAGTGATAACCTTCATCATCTAATCCATTTTTTCTTGCTGACAGAAGTGTTGTTTTTCGGGGTTTTTTTTTCTTTTCAGAACAGTTCGATTTTCCTCGGGCTCAATATTCTCAATATTCATTTCAACAGATTCTTCTTACTGTCAGATTATTTTCAGGATTGCAGTGGTCTGTGGATCCACTGATTTGTAACTGATTTTTGTGTTGCCTGTTCCTGGGAATTCTCATTCCTCTCTTTTTCAAATGTTGGCAAAGTGGACGACTCCTGACTGATTCCTGTTCATTTGCTTTGTTCGTTCCAACAAACTGTTTCTGCTCAACTTCTTCTCAAACCCGAGGTGAAGATTCTTGCATCTCTTCTTGACTTATAAAGGAAATCTTTTGCAATTGTGAAATGATCTTTCAATTATCACATGATGGATTGGACAATGCTCAGTAGGAGCTCGGATATTACTTTATGGAAATTAAATTTCACACAGATTTATTCTGTTTACCAATTATACAACTTCTAAACCCAAGTGGTTCCACTGAACTTTATATAAGTATATGAGAATAAAGGTGGTGAAATAAAAACTCAAATTTCTTTTTTGTGGCTTTACTTTTTTTAGTTCGTACCATGAATTTTAAAATTGAACACAAAATGAGAAAAAGAGTAATGTACTGCACATTTTGTTCTCATCCCTTAGAAAAATGGAGCACAATTAAGACCAAAATAACCAGCATACTCATTGAAAGATGAATAGAAGACTGATGCTTAAAGTAATATTAATTTTTAAGAAAGAAAAAATGCCAGGAATAAAGAGCAATAGGTGATAGCTCTAAGAAGAACACAAATATACTACACAAATAAAACACCAGCTACTGGCAGGAGAGTTCATTTTATCTACATCAGTTATATCTAGCTTTACAAGGTGCATGCTTTGTTTACCTTTCATCTCTCTTGACACACATAATCTACAGTTTTCTGCTTTATATGTGTGTACATTTCAAGTAAATAGCAGGAGTCATTACAACTCCCGGCTGTTTTACAATGGCCTCTGCCTCCACATTTAAATGAGGTGTGAAGAATGAGCTGGAGGCGACTGAGTCTTCATCAACCATGCAGGCAGAAAAAAGAAAAAAAAAACTTTCCCAGATTCACTACTTTGAGATGAAACATCACCTGTTCTCAGTCTGAAAAGACTGATTTTCAAGCTGATAATCAGAATATCTTTGCTGGATCATTTTAATACTGTTATCAATTTTTAGTTTAGTTCTGCATTAAACAGATCAAAGCACAGCTGTCTCTGAATATCCATTCAGCAAATACAAATTGGTGATAATTTTGTTGGTTTGCTACTATACACTATATGCCTTTTTTAAGACACTAAATGATGCCTTTGCTGCTTTGTTCACATTTTTACATGACAATGTCTGGTAATCAACCTATTTTGCTATATTACTACTGTACCCATGTGCACTTATGGAAAAATAAAGTTTTAATACAGTAAAGGGGCAAAAATAAACATAATTTCCACCTTTTTTATTTGGAAAGTAGAAGTCAGTTACTCCTGAAGTAATGCACTGATTGAATATGTGCAAAAAAATATTCAATAAGTTTATTTCTTATTATCTCAGTATAATCACACGTTGAAAAATTTGATAAATGCAACTATGAAAATGAGAATATTTAATCAATTATCCTATGCTAAGAAAATTTTAATTGAGCATCCTATTGACACCCTGCTGACATTATGACTTTGCACAACAACCTTTTAAAGGACAAACTTAGTTTTCTACTAAAGCATTTTAGAAGGATGGGACATACAGTTTGACAAGATTTCCTGGGTCTTTGAAATGAAAACATATCTACATGTTCACATAACAGGGAGCATGAGGTAATTTTCCTAATTCCTACAAAGTGTTTTCTATGTTTTCACCTCACTTGTACTTAGACTTCAAGTTAAAACCAAACCAAACGTCAGATTGGGGATTTCAGACACTGTGGATGTACAGAGATGGTTGTGCATAAAAATTGCACAAAATATTCAGTCAATTGATTTTTGAGATACAGAAAATGCCTTGTTAAGGTCAGAGGTCAGGGAAAATGGACTGATTGGTTTGAGATGAAATGGACCAGCAGCTTAAATAACTTCTAGCTACATACTGTCATTGGAATTCACAACATGCGGAACCTTGATACAGATGGACGACAGCAGCAAAAGACCACAATTCATGGCAGATAAGAACAGGAATTAAAGGCTACAATTTAAACAGGCTTAAACATGGACAGCCAAGGATTGTAAAGTAGTTGACAGGACTGAATCTTGATTTGAATTTCACAGCTTATCTGGGTAAGGTTGCTGACCATGTCCATCTTTTGGGCCACAGTGTGCCCATCTTCTGATGGCTACTTCCAGCAGGATAACGCCCATGGCACAAATCCTCTCAAACAAGTTTCTTGTACAGTCACAACTTCTGTACATATTTGGGATATGGTGGAACAAGATATCTATGTGCAACCAACAAATCTTCAGCAAAAATGAATCCAATCCATTCTCTTCTAAGGTGATACGTATGTAATAGTGAACCAGTTGTTGTTTATTACACTTGACACTTCCCCTTACTAGTGAAAAATTACTGAATAAAAACATATGTTTCAACTATTTCTGTAACTGGTTGAGTATAAAGCTACTTCTATTTTGTTTATCCTGTAAATTTGCACAACGTTCAAGTTTGTGGTGTGCAGCAGATGTATATGTTTATGGCTGTCTATTTGTGTGGCCATAAGCATTGACAGCTACAATGATCTCCAAAAAAAGCTATGGTAAATAAATTTCTATTTGGCTTTAGTTGTTTGTTTTTTTTGGCTGCTGACAGATTATTTATGGATCAGTGGGCTATTATCTCCTTAGTCTGTTCTTGGCTGTTGTTTTTTTTTATCGTATCTGTTTAATGCATTGTGGTTTGTTTCCAATTTAAATCACATTCTGCTGTTTTCTATGTTTTTGCAGCCAATTCCGTAGCTTTTTATCCTCAGCACTGACTATTGTCCATCCTTGTGGATATTATCATTTGTAGGATAGCTATAGAGTAAATTTCACATTTTGTCTTTAGTTTAACTGGAAGTCATAATTTTTGTGCCTTAACAAACAATCTGGAATTGGCTGAAATGTTACTATCAATCAAATATTTGTATGCACTCTATATTGTAGCGGGTTGTTAGTGAGTAGATACATTTTCTACTCTTCTTTTGTCCTGTGATAAACTTCATGTCATTGCCTTCAAACATGCAGGGAACAAACTCCAACAACCTAAAATTGCAGATGTAGGCTTTTTTATACATCTGGCAAAGTATATATCCTGGTAATGAGTGTGGTTAGAAGACGAAGATGAAGCACAGTGACACATTTCTAAATAAATCTTTAAGGTATTATCATCCTGACAGGCTCCATAATAGATGAGACTATGACCTAAAATAGACAGGTAATCAATCTGTCATTCTTTCAGTCAATCAAGATTTGGTGGGCGATTAATGCCGTTGTTTCCTCTCTGAGCTAAAGTGACAGCAGTGTGTTTACGGGTGCTTTCTCTTATTCAGTCCTGTTTTTCCTCCTCAAGTTCAGTCCCCATATCTTTTCTTTACTTTGTCAGTTTTATTTATCACTTTTCAGCCATGTTGATTACTCACTGTGTCAAAAAACTTTGTCCGTTTTCTTTTGCAGCAATTACTATAAGGATGCTCGCCACTGTAGAAGTAAAAACTGACCTTCTATCTGTATCTCATCTGATCAGAGTTCCTGGCAAATGTGTATTACTGCAAGGCACCACACTTGGCAGACAGTGTTTGCTCGAGGGATGTTTCCAATGTAAAACTTTTTTATTGTCACATTCATCTGCTGCAGTTCTCAGCTGTGGTTCTGTAGTTTAGTGATGCTTTGCAGCGTGGTGTCTCGATGAATCGTTTGTCAGAATAATGTAAGCATAAAACTTTTAACTGATATAACTCCTAGAAATCCGTGTCTGGACCAGAAACTTCTGACCGAGTGAAACATGAACATGCAGGGTTCCATCTGATCGTCACCGACGTTTCCATTCCCCATTTCCCTCTCATCTTCCTTTGTCTGAAGTTTTTCATGGCTAACAAAACAATCATCTTCATTCACCCATTTTTGATGATTGCCTAATTATTCCCTTTCATTTCTGTTATCTGTATATCTTATTCAACAGCCCCTTCGTCTTTTCATCTCTGTTCTGCCTGTCAGCCGACAGCAGACATCGGAACATGTCTGACTTTTACCAGCTGAACATAGACTTGCTTCAACATTCTTGTCCCTGAGCTTTTTAAAGCCTTCTGTTTGTTGTTTACCTGGTGTTGAACATGCAGCTCTCTAATTCCTGTCACCTTCCCATTTCCATTGGCCATTTTTCCTGCTTCGCCTATCGCCTTCAGATTATTCCAGACAAACCGGGAGCTCAACTTGTCATCCGCATGAATGCACAGATCCCACCTTAAATTCTGTGACCAGGTGAAATTTACATGAAGACTTTGTCCAATTATTCTCTCCCATGGCACTGTGAACAGGATGAGAGTCACGCTTGGTCAGCCAGGCAGTGTCAAACGGTGCCTTTCTCCTCGTGTCAGTTTACCGGGCTGCTCTACAGGCTAAACAGGTACTGGTCCTCCAAGGACATGGGCGGCAGGGACCAGGCTGTCAGCATCTGTCACAGAGTGGGATAAGTATTCAGACTGTGAAACCAGAAACCTTCTGGAAATGTTATTTGTTGAACTGTTTATCACAAACATTTAAGTGGACTTATGAAAGAGGATGTGTAATTGTAGATTAATGTAAATGTTGCAATGTTTGGTTGTATTTGTGATGAAATTATTTATTATTTCAAAACAGTGGTTTGCATTAGAAAATACCTGACTGGAGCCACACCTAGAAAGAAAGAAAGATCAAGTTTTTCTGTGAGCAAATTTTGGTTCATAGCTGCCAGTTTCTTTCTGCAGCATCACAATAATGACTCTTCATCTGACCTCAGTCTCAGTCGAGCTTCATCCAACCTCCAGTGTTTTCTCTCAGTTTTAAGCAAGCATTTTTTTTACAAAGACACCTATGATTCTTTAAAGTAAATGTCAAGTCAAAGTTTAATTATAGAGCACTTTTGTGAGGGTTCTATGATGTGTGTGCGTGTGCATGTGTGGCTGGTTTGTTTTCATTTTGTATTTTCCAGGTGTCCACTAGAGGTCACAGTGGAGCCAGCTTCTTGGTACCTGCAGGGTGGTAGGAACCGGTGTGCTCCTACTTAAGAAAATACGTAAATAAAATAAAATACATAAAGAAGTTAAAAACAACCTAAGCTGGCCAGTGGGCTGGTCTATCAACAAGAAGAAGAAGAAAAAAAAACAGTATCTAACATGGCAAACTGATGAGTGCAATTTGAATAATAAATAACTGAAAAGAGATAAAACACATAATGTCTACAAAAATAAAATAAATGCATAGACACTTTTTGGGAGTCGTGCTTAACTTCGACCAATCCCTAGGAGAAAAAACATTATCTATCTATTATCTAGTTTTGGCGAATGTGATGAGCATTGATGTTAGAAGTTTAGGAGCAGCAACTGCAAAGGTTTGGTTGCCTTGGTCTTCAGCCTGGTTTTAAAAGCACATCCAGTTTTTTTACATTCAAATATTTCACACTGTCCTACATTCTTTCTGAATCGAGGAGAGGAGTCCAATTTTCCAAGTTCCTCATCATAAAAACAAGATCAGAATTCTAACTGGGGAGGTTGGAGGTAATCAAGACACACAAAGGTTTAAATGCAACCTGGCTGCTGGAATGCTTTGGTACAGAAAAGCACTTATGATGCTCTGGTCCTCTGACTGCAAAGCAAGCCGAACAGCACTCCATCACTATGTTAGCAGTCGTTATGATGTGAGCATCCTGGCTGATACATAGGCTATGTTTTGTTTTCTCTGGAATCTGAAACTGTGAATTATGGCCAAACATAATTACATTGACCACGTATGATTAAGGAAGGCGCTATAACTTAGTTTTTCCATAAATAATTTTTTATCATCAAAGCATTACATATAATTTTGGTCGTTGTCTTCAGTTAATTTATGGAATGCATCTTTGTCATCAATATATTTATGTTACATTTTAAAAAATCTTTAGTGTTTTTGACATTTGTTGAATAAGTTGGGCTTAATAAAAAAATCTAACAAAACTGTAGAGCCATTAAAGTCACTGCAATTGAAGCCACTGCTTTGTAGTCTTTTTTTTTGAGAATACACATCGGAAAATATTTTCATGTTTTTTCTGTGAGAAGGACATTTCTGGGTTGCATGACCTCAACAAATTAAGTGGATTTACTTCTTGGTTTTAATTGAGAGTTTGTGTACAGCTTTTTGGATGCAAGATGCAGACCACATAGTGTTTTTTCCAAATGTGTAATCGCTGAGTTATGCTCATTCTCCTCTGACCTAAGACTTAACTCATTTTCATTTATTCAACTGTCACTCACAGGGTATTTTCCATTTTTGGCCCGCTCCTTGTAAACATGAGGGATGGCTGTGTGAGAAAATCCCAGCAGATCTACAGTTTCAAATGCCAGACCAGGCTATTTTCCCATCAACGACAGCCATGGCATATTCAAAACACTCTTTCTTCCCTACTCAATATGAAGTGTGGCCAGTTGTTTCCACAGCATCTGGATGCCAAAATATGTTGCATTTTTGATTTCATATTAATGTTAACTAGAAATTGTGGTAGCATTGTGGGTTTGTATTTTTGATAGCTTGAGGATAGCAAGTCCATGAAACTTATGGTGGTTTTGGAGAAATCAAGAAGCGATGAACGTGAGAAAATCATCCCCGCCCAGAGTAAAACCCAACATGTGGGACGCAAGCAATTGTCACTTTGCTCAATAGAAAATGAATGGAGCAGGAGTGACGTCGCTTCCTGTGTGTCAAGCTCTTTGTGGTGCTCCACTGTTGGTGGTGAATATATGTAGTGGTGCCACCCACACAACAGTAAGTGAACCATGGCTGATGTGTGTGACGTGATGAAAGTGTATTTGAGGTAACTGCTTCAGCTGCCTCTAGATGGTGGTGAAAGTGAAAAAGAAGTCCAATAATGAAAGAGTTCAGAGTTAGCTGTGGTGCAGTCTGGTATGACTCACATAAGATGAAGAATTTATTGAAATGCCAGCCTCAGTGGAGGATATTGGCTCCTTGCATTCAGGTGGGGAGAATCGTGCTTAGCTATTTTTTGCATTTTGACTTTTTAAAGTAACCACATTTACATTCCAGCTTGTTCCTGAACTCTATCTTTGCTTTTGTGCAATGACCCAGTCTAAGTCAACCAGATGGAAATGCTTTTTTGGGACCTTAAGAGATCTATCAGGTTAACAAATAAAAGTCCAGCCAATAAAAATGCATTATTACTGTCCTCCTTATTATATCTGGAGGGCTTTAGCTCTGTCTCTTAGCTTCCCCAAATGTCACGTTGAGCAGCAGATGCTCTAATTTACTCTGATGTTTGTCTGCATCAATTCCACATCATTGATGGTTTCCTGCAGTGTCTGACACCCCGGTGTCTTGAGAGAGAAAAGAGCACTGATTCTCCACTTTCTGTTTGGGTGTGAGACTTCACAATATTGCATCAATACTTATATATTAAGAGTGATGGGCAAAGTAGCTAACACAAATTGAAATAACAGTTTCATAGACTATGTATTTGCTTGCAGCTAACGGCTAATTGCAGCCATTTAAAGATCAAGTGTTTATTATTCTTTTTGGATTCTGGTTGTTGATATGCTGGTGTTGATGTGTGAACCTGCTTGCAGCTTCCAGTTAATAAAGTGGCTTCCTGGTCATTAGGAATTCAGCAAAGTTCTAGTTTGTGAGGTTTTTGTTGGTATTGCCTATAATGGCTACATCTTTTACTGTAATTTTAGAAGTTTGGGAACTTAGCTTTGAATTAATACCACTGACAGTATTTTAAACCTGCACACTGCAGCTGTTTGTGTGTAATTTTGTTTTTGGCACAAGAAGGAGACTGCAGAGTTCATAAAATTGAAGTATTACTGAAGAATAAAAATTGGTCGCATTGTGCTAAGCCTTAAAATGAGAGGCTTGAAAGCAATTTTGCATGGCAAAAAAAAGGAAAAAAGCCTGCAATACTTCCCAGTGGGTTCTGAATGTTTCCTGCAGAGTTGCTAATATTCTACACTTGTTTGGAAATGTTGTCACCTGGGTGCAAAGCTTTTGTTCCCCTCTGACCATGATAATGGCTTACATATGAGCAGGCTATGCCTTCATGTGTCTGTGGGTGGGGTCAGTGACCTATAAAAACTCTTTTATAGTTGGTAATTTCTGTATGAGATCAGATCGTCACCTCTTGCAGATTAAACTCAGCTAATTAAACCCTTCCAGATGTCTTCAAACGGAAAGCAGCGTGTTGTCTGTGTGTCTCCGCTTTCCTGCAGATGTGTGTCCGCATGTGTGTGTTTGTTTGAGCAGCTGCAGACATCAGTTAATGCAGATTATTTCCACTGTGAAGCACCAAGTTCACGGTTGCACTGCAGGAGCCAACACAGGCAGCTGCGCCTGACCTGCTGTGAGCCGCTGTTCTGGGAGGCATCACCACAAAACCAGTTATACTGACTGGAAGCAGGATGGTTTACACTGTGTATGCATGTGTGTGTGTGTGTGAGAAAGAGAGGGTTTGTGTGTATGAAGGGTGGTCATAGTGCTCACTGACTCCCTGTTTGATTGAATGGTGAGTATGGGAGTAAACGATGGACTCTGTGTGTAAATGAGTGTTTTTAATTTGCTTCTGCTTCTGCTTAGCCAGCATTCAGAGCCACTGCCTCTTTGAATACATGATGATGGATGAGGAGCCACTGAACACACCCACACACACACCCACCCACTCCCACACACCCCCCCACACACACTATGCATCAGAGGACAAACTAACAAAACAAATCTAATAGACTGAACATTGACTGTGAACTAGATACATAATTCTATTAGCAGCAGGAAGAACTTTGAACACCAATTCAACATTTGGTGCAGTTATTTTATTATTTTTGTTGTTTTTGTTTTTTAATCCACCATTCAATAAAATATTATTACAAACAGATGGCCTAAAATATGGGAGACAAAATGAGGAAGACTGTATTGCACCAAGATAAATGTAATTCAAAATGTAAGTGTTGGAAGATTTAATATGAGTTTTTTTTTCTCATAAATAATAATTCAACATGAAATTGTAAATTAAATCATGGAAGAACTTAACAGAACCTTTGGCAAACAATCTCAATCTGTTTGCCAACCTTTCGCTCTCAGCATCCTATTCAGATGTGGCTCCACTGCTCATTTTGTTTTTCTTTCTCATAGAAACTATTCCTGTTTCTGGGTCTTTCCACAGTAATGCTTAGAAGAGAAATGTCTGGATTCTCCTCCTTAACCTGTTACCTCTATCACCGGCATTGAATATGTGGAAGCAAATGGATGTATCGATCTCGAGAATGTGTAAAAGCCCTCCATGTCCATCCACATCCGAAGGAAATACACTTAACTGGTATTACCACTTATTTGCTTGTTTTCACTTTATATTTTCAAAACCTTAGGTAAAAATAATCAGTGTGCTTGTCTCTTTATTTAGGAGGAAACTAGAGTACTTGAGGAAATCTCACACACAAAAGCTGACTTAGTTCACAACATAAGGACCCATGCAGCCACCACAACAGCAGGGCGGAGGAGCATGACATGACATATGGAGTGTGAAATTTACAAACAACATCAGAAGAATACACACATGTGCTCATTAATCCAGTGCCATGTTAGCATCACAACAATATTTCCAATAATGAGGTATGTAATCAAGCTTTAAATCTAGTTTTAATAAATAATCACATATGCAGCTAAATAGGTAAATGAATACAGGGGTATATTAATTATATAGGGGTTGGGATAAATACTTAAAGTTGATTTGTCAGACTCCGTGAAGCCTACATTGTAAAGTCTCTGGATGCTGTGAAATATAAATTAGATAATAATGAAACTAACAATGAATTTTGGAAATGCAACTTCTGAAGTCAACACCTGCTAGTATCGTCTTCTCTCCTCACTTCTAGTTTTAACTTTTTCTCTGACCTCTGATTGATCTCAACTTACTGTCATTCCTCTTCCCTCTCCACATTTGTCATATTTTGAATATTAAATTCCCTTCTGTGGTTTTATATTTCTTTCCATCAAATCCACTTAGTTCCAACACCTAATATCAGCGGCTCATCAATTCTTAATGTGATCAAATCTAAACAGAAGCTACTGACAGAAGACTCTGGTTTCAGCTGGAGAAAAATGGACGCTGATGTTTGGAAATTTATCATCATCGTTATCATTTGTGTCACAAAGATTAAACTCTGTCATGCAGATTGATTTCTCTTCTTCCTCCTCCTGATACTCACATTACCACATTCTGAGTATTTCATTTATTTTGCATCCTTATCCTCTTCCTCTTCCCTTGGCAAAAACCCAAAAAACTAAAAATTGACACACATTAATAACTAGTGTATCATCTGCAGCAGGTCAGGAAGCACGTTCAAGTATGAATTTGATACTGAGTGTGGAAATAAAGCAACAGCCCAGTAACTTATTGTATTACTGAAGCAGATAAAAGACCATTCTAGAGGTGAAATGATGAAGGCCAGTTCATTTTCAGCATGTTTTTGACAGTTCCAGTCAAAGATTTCTTTCCCAAAAATTCTAACTGTATTTTATCCAAATGAAGCACCTAAAGACATTCTCTGGAGTAGTCTTGCTGCTGGTCATAGGGAAATACACATTTGGACAACAATTTGGTTCAGAAAGTGTCATACACAGATCAGTTATGATGGTGACATTTGCATTAGTATGACCAAAAGTCCAGCTGATTTGGTTGATCAAGTCCCCTTAGGTAAATCTTGACATGCTTTTACATTTTAGCATATAGTCCTTTGCAAAAAGTGTGGGTCACTCTGATCATTATGGGTCACTATGATGTCTTTCTCTTTTTTTGTGGTAAAATGACAATATGCATTTTAGTTGCACAGTTATTGTGCACAACACATAATGAAGAATCTCTGGAGGTGTTTCCCTGCTAAAGGGAACATACACATGGAGACGAAACAGCTGCAGAGTAGAATGGAGCAAGGCGGTATGGGCTGACCAAAGTAGAGCCAGTGGAAATGGAGCAATAGAGGGTAACTGCAAACACACACAAGCACCTAAAAGCCGTCTGATGTGGCCATTCAACTAAATGAAGACAACAAACCAGAAGAGAATATATACATGCACTGAAACAGCATGGATATGTTCCACAAAAAGAAAAAAGAAAAATAACTCAGGCAGAACTAAACCCAGGACATTATTGTTGTAGAAAAATAGGATTCAGAATCTGCAGCCCTTTTCCATTTGCGTGATAATTTATCAACTTAGAAGCAAAAACGTTGTTTAACTTCTCTTCTAACTGAAGTCCAGCACAAACTGAGCAAATCAGCAGAGCTTCCATGGCATCTGTTAACTTTTACTCCTCTGTCAAAGCTCAAACTTTCATATCCAACATTATTCTTTTGTTTTTCTTAGAATTCAACATGATGAGATGGATCTATTTTTCATAGCTTGCAGGACATGATGGAGTATAATGTGGTAATATAAAGCACCAATAACTGACAGGAAAAGTGTTAGGAGTGCTGAAAATAGAACAGACATTGCTATTTTTTCACTGTATGTGGGCTATTATACACTAAAATCTCCAAATATAATTCTATCAAAGTTAATCAGTATGTTTGCGTAGATAATATGCATAATTATGTGGAAGGAAAAAATAAATTGACAGAAATAATTACAGCAGTTTTTCAGAAAATGCCCAAACCTATCATTTGTTTTTCTGACTTTTGATTTGAGTTACGTAACTGAGTCTGGTGATTCATTCATTTCTCATTCATTTTTTTTTCTGTTTTTCATTTATAATGCTCTACTATATCATATGTTGTAACATTTCTTATTCTGTTACTTAAGTTTACTTCTCTCTCCAATCTTACATTGATTAAGCTTTTCTTAGGAATACCACATACACACAGACCCATAGCCACATATACAAAGTGGACAATCACATATAACAAGCTAAGCACAAACAGCCTGAGGAAAAACAAAAGTTGTTCAAAGAAACACTTTTAACAGAAATATTTTTTGGTTCTTGCAGCAGCTGCCTGAAAAGAACAAAACCTTCCATAAAAAATAATAAAAAATACATTAAACCAAAAATAGAAGTGTCATGTCAATACAGAAAGATGGCTTTAAGAATTGATAAGCATATTATTTAACTACGGGTGCCTGTGTTAATTTAACAAAAGGTGTTTCTGTTGTTGGAATCACCAGTGAATAATCTGTCAGAAAATCTAAAAGTTTTATCAGGCAAAAAAAAAAAAAAAAGAAGAAAAACTTCTGTGGGAAAGAGATTAAAGAACTAAAACACTTTTAGGGGAGAAAAAGGTAGAAAACAAATCGAAATAAATGACTGTTTCAGGGGAGAAGAAACAGAAAGCTCAGGCAGAAGGAGATTATTTCTCCCACATCTAAACTCTTCCTGCAGCAGCACACATCACAGGAATTACAGAGGAAAGTGGTGACACACATACCTTCAGTCTCTGTCACTCTTCTTTGCTGTGCAGTTTAACCCGCTTTCTTAGCTGCACTTATCCATGAAATTGTGAGGATAAGCACCCAGACATTAGCAGGGTCATACATGGTTGATCTGAGGTGTATCCTAAACTAAATGTGTGTTTGTACCTGAACTGAGAGCTTCTGAATGTCTTTACTGAAGATTTTAACTTTACCAATGTAGCCGGGGCATGTTGTCCTGGAAGTGTGGTGCTGCGCACTCTCCCTTTTGCCCATATATGGGAGACGCGGTGATGGAGTGCAGCTGGGTTGTTAGGGAGACAGGTAATCAGCATTGGCATAAAAGCAGAGGGATTGTTGAGGAGATCAGATCTCTGGCTGACTTATGCAGAGAGAATAGCCCTTTACTGATCTGACCAGAAGGTAAAGGGCTGTTTTATGATAGCCTGGCTGTTTAATGTGTTTGTTTAACTTGATCTCTTTTGTGTGTAGGCTGTTTTGATTTATTTCAATTTCAGTTTTTCTTTTTTTTGTGTTAGTTTAGAATTTCTGTTGGATAGTTATCTTTGATTAAAGTATTTCCTTTTTTGTGTGTGATTTTGTTTAGGGAAGGGAAGTTCCTATGGTCTAGCCCCTTGGCTTGTTTTAAACAGGGACCTATGCTGTCCCAGGGTCCCAAGCTGTTTTATTTAGATTGAGGAGATGAGTGGAAGGGAAGTTTCTTTTTCTTTGTTGCATTCACCAGGGATTTTTGTGTGAGTTTGTTTCTGTTGGGGAACACTTAGGTGTATTAAGTTATATTTGTTATTTTGTATTATTATTCCTCCCCCCAGCACTCTAATTTTATCTAATTAGGGTTTTAACAATTTATCAGCTTTAAGGTTCCTGGGGCCAGCATAAGATTCCCCTTTTTTAGTGTGGTCATTCCTGTATGGTTAAAATAAACAAATTGTGACTACATCCAAATTCAATAAATTGTACTTGATTTGCAGCCGTGCCTCTGTCAATTTTTTACAAACTTATCTGTGTGAGCAGGTAAAGAGAGGCCCTATGGTTCTCCATCTAACAAGTTGTACCTAAGGTCACACCAATTTGAAATCCTTTTCAAACACAACCGTTGATTTACAAGTTAAATTGTCACTTTTGCACAGCAGCAATTAACAAATACCTGTTGGAAGTGCATGTCTGCTGAGCTTATTATACAAACTACTTCTCAGTCTAACACAGAATTGCTGTAAATGGCATCAAGTAGGAGCATTGTTATGATGATATGCTGGCAGGTGTCGGTGTCGGTGAGGGCAGGAGGCAAATTTCAAAGCATCAAAAACAGCTATGAGGCAAAATGAAATTTCTTTTAGGTTATTTTTAATATGTACAGAATTTTTAGAACAGAATGTAGCATAGTTACCTGATAAAATTGCATCATGTGTCTAGAAAAAGGCATCATACTCTAACTTTAATTTCACACAGTGAGGAAAAAAACAAAAAAACAACCATGGGTTTTTCCATTTTGTATTTGTCAACTTCTGGTTTCCAGTCTGTCTTCCTGTACACTTGATTTCCATGATGTCTTCATTATTAGTACTGCAATAAACAGCTGGTTTCTGAACCAGCCACTGCTGCTTATAGTTTCTTTTCCTCTCACTTGGTACCTGTTTCCCTGTTTGGACTTACGCTGAAAGAAACTACAATTAAGTTTAACCACAGCTGACAAGTCTGTATTACCTGCTTTGGGTCTGTTTGTGAACCTGACACTTTTCCTTGCTGACCAAGAAGCCGTCTGTCTTTTTTAAAGGAAAATTACACCAAACTGAATGAAAGTAAACATCAATTTGCTGTTCTTTGGGGGGGAAAGTCTTACAATAGAAAGACAGTCCTCCTGATGTAATGGCCAATCTTCCCTAACAGTCAGACTTGTTTTAGTTGACAGTCGCATAAAACATAATTTATGAGTGAGAAATATTATGACAAAAATATAAAAAGAATTGGAAGTACTGACTGCCTCCCTTTATGACCTGAGTTCAAACTGAACTCTGTTTTTCTGTCTCAATCAATTTGACTATCAGATGGAAGGAAATGGATGTGAAGCATCAACATTTGGTGCTTCAGAGTCAGAGAGCAAATAGGAATGATATGACCTCGAGACAGAGTTAGTCAAACATTATTAGAGTCTGAAGATGGTGACTTTATGTCAAAGGTTTTGAAAGACAGGCAAAGTATTTATTATAAATATGCTCATTTTTAAATTGAGAAAGTGATTGACCACTTTTCATCTCTTTTAAATGCTAAAATAAACATATCTAATATATATAAAAAACAGGTATATTTTAAATTTTGGAAACCTTGAAATGCAAATCTTGAAGTGACATTCTGCTAAAAATGTAACTGTGTTCAAACAGCCTTGATGGCTTCATACTCAGTTCCCTTAGAAACTGACGAGTAAAACACAGTGATTGAGTGGAAGAAAGTGAAACTTTTATGTGGTTAGATTCACTACAGCATTGCTGTTTTTAATTTAAACTTCTCTGATGTCACAGGGAAATAGGATTGCGAACTTATCATTAGCACAATAGAATAGTTGAGGAACAAAACTTTTACCTTAAAAATTAAAACAACTATATATTTTTTCCTAATTAGTTTTTGTTACAAGTACTCACGCACCATTGTGATGTATTAAATAAATAAATGACTCTCCAAAAGAGCTTTTAAGTCTGTGGCTTGGGTGCCTGTCTACTACATCTCTAAAGCTTCTTCCTTTTAGACAACATTTCTCCCAGCATGCTCCTTGGGTAAATCGTCATACCAACGATGACGATTTTCCATCCTCAAGTGATGGAAATGGATACTTTGTTTTCACTATGTGAAATAGTGTATGTTCAGAGAACCTCGTTAAACTTTTCAGTAGCCAAGAGCTTTGGGTAAATAAACATAACATCAATTCAACAAAATAGGTCATTAGAATTTTTTTAAACAACTCTATTTTATGTCATTGCATTGGTTGCTTCACAGAGGTGTAAAATTTTCCTCCACCATTGTAGATCACAACACTTTTAGCTTTGCGGTTTCACTATCACTAAGAGATCACAGAAACAGCTTTCAAATGCAAATATCAAACCTGGAACCAAACCCAGATCTTTTACTGCCGAACAGATGAAAGCATAATGAGGAAACAGCCCGCACCTGTCCATTAAATGCTTTCCAAGTCAGGTCTGCGATTTCATGGGAGCCCCTGACAATCAGGTTTACAGGTTTTAGCTGTAATTTATAAACTTCAGTTGTTGGAACTGAACCTTGCAATTGAGCCACAACACAAAAAGGAGACTTAGGAGAATGAACAGAACTGCTTAAACATGTTTTAGTAAACAGCTTACATAACTTACTCTTCATAATTTCAGTCCTGCTGTAAATATAAAATAAAAAAATAATTCTCCTTTCATTTTATTGAGCTAAAACTTTCTATGTATGGTTCTCTATTAAAACCATATTCTTAAGGTTTCTTAGTGGTCTTTTGTGATATGTTTTTGCAGCACAGATGCGTTCAATACAGTTGCTAACAATTACAGATGGTTACTGCAGTGAAAATTGAAATGCAGTTTATTAAAAGGGCTGATGTGGAGGAGCCCTCTGTAGGCAATAAAAAATGCTTGAATGGGAGTCTATGGGCATACTATATTTGTGATTTATAAATGTAAACTTGTCTGTTTACCACAGGAAATGTATCAGTTTGCAGATAATGAATAAGGAGATGTATGAATCTGTGAATATCTGTTAGTGTATTTGTACGGATGCTCAGCGAGGATGTGAAGAAGATAGTGAGTTAGTGTGTGTTTTTGTGTTGTGGAGCGGCACAGCGCTGGGCTGCATTTCAGCGATAAGCGGTGATGAGCGAGCGCACAGAGAGTGAGGTGGTTGTGGGGGGGCAGATGAAGTGTGACATCCAGCCAGGGGCTTTTTAGCGTTTGGGTGGGGGCTTGGTGAGGGCAGCGGGGGACCATTTCGACCCTTTCCACCCACCCACTCTCCATTTCTGAGTGGAAAAATGAGAGCTGCTGCATGGTGGCTGACTCTGCCTGATGCCTGGCGGCTCGTCCTCATTGCTGCAGCCGCTTCCCGGCTCCAGCACCACCGAGGGTCACAGAATCGAATCCGTCATCAGATACGCCTCTCGGCCCTCTCTGCGCTGGAATTGAACACCTCGTCTCTTGCAGATTGCGAAAGTCAAACCTGCTGCTGCACGCGTGGCTGGGCCGTCGCTGGATGGAGCCACCATTTGGGATTAAGGCGTTAACCTGCTTCCCGCTCCAACGCCACCGCCGAGCTGAGCTGACAGGCCGCAGGCTGGGGCGGCCAGGCGTGCTGGCGCTCCGGACCACCGCCACCGTGTGGATATGGAGTCGAACAGATGGCCGTGTGTCAACGCAGTGGATGAGACACGGCCGAACAGGGCGACATCTGCGCTCCAGTGGGCAGCCGGACTGACCTGAGACCCGAGCGGAAAGGTGGAAAAAAGGGTTTCGTGCTAATAAAGATTAGAAGTTGATCCTTTTCAACGGAATGAGCAGAAACGAACTTTTGTGACACTACTGAGGTGTCAGACATATCGAGCGGAAAGAAGAAATCTTGGAAAAGAAAGTTGAGTGAATAGAAGAGAGCCATTGAACCAACTTCAACATGAATCCCCCCCTTGTGTCACTTTTATAGCAATTTCTTTCCTTTTTAGACATTTTTAACTACATTAGACTACACCTGGCATCAGAACACACATTCATATTAAATTTCACATTTAATCTTCATTTTGTGTCCTCACATTAAACGATTTGTATTAAGGTCTTTCTCTGAATTCGGTGCATTTTGTGTCCCACAGGTTTATCTCAAAGATTTTCATGTAATGCAAACCACATTTTCTGAGAAAATCAAGAAATGGAAATATCCATGTGCCTTGTTAATATAAAATGCAAATATATTTTAAAAATCATGTTTCGAAAAATTTTATGGGTTGTTGAAGTGTAGAGGTCAGTGAAATGAGCATGTCCCCACTGACCAATATTCATTTTTCACTGAATATAAAACAAAAACAGCAGACCAATCTCTCTTTTTTATAAATAATGGTTCAGTCCAATTTCCTCAGCACCTTGGATGTGACATCACTGAAGTCTTTTCCTGCTCACACTGTAAAGAGATTTAAGTGTTAGGAAATAAAATCAAATACAGTATAGTTACAATTAGGGACAGGTGATCTCAAAGCAACTGGAAGAACTAGTTTAATTAGAGTTATAATCATAGAGGAATTAAATTGTCCCGTTCTGGGGTTGAATTTAAAGCAATCTAAGACGTAAAGAAATTCGTATTAATGTTTGGGATTTCATGCATAAGGTGGGGAAACATATTTTCTTGGAGGTTCAAAGAGTCCTTCAATAGATGCAGTGTTCAAAAACACAATTTTTTTGTGGTATATTTTTAAGTAACCTGAGACCCCAAAATGCACCGAATTCAGAGAATCACCCATTACATGCCTCTAATTAGTGTTTTTTTGAAGAACATTTCTGTTTTTTGCCTTTTTTGCATTATATATTCTATTTAGATTGATTTAGATTTCTAATCAATCCAAATTTTGCTGCTACAGAGTAAATCAGAACTTTCTCAGTGAAAAAGGAGCACACTATTAATCACAATATGCTACTACATTCTACAGACTGCAGTGAAGACTCTCATGAAAGAAAATGCAAAACAAACAAGCAAATAACAAAGACTGAAGAACAACAAAAGGATCAAACTTAATATGCAAATAATTTTGAAATATAAAGGAAACTTACATATGTGTCCTTGTAATCGTTGCTCTGGAATTCAAATGCACCAGATGAAGAGACATGGAATATCTCGAGCCTCCATCAAGTTCTTGGACTTTCTCAAAGTGTTCTCCTCATCAGACATGGGTTAAAATTCTTCAAGAAGAAGCTTATTTGCCTGAGTCAAATCCACTCACTTCTTTTGATGCAGACAGAGGCTCTAGTTTGAGCTCCTGATGTCAAAACTCCTCTCCAGCAGCCTAATAGGGCAAGATCCTTTTATTCCAATTCTATCCAAGTTCTCGTTCTTTCTGTGATAATCAATGAGTGTGATTCAAATAGCAGCACCCTGACTGCCTCCTGGGAACTAAACCGAGGACTTGTGTAACGTGCGGGAACAGTGCTAACAACTGCTCTACTATGCATAATGGAATACAACAAAACATCCCTCCTGGAGCCTCCGTTGTCCAGGCACTTTCCACTGGGAGAAAAGACCAGGACACGTTCTAAACTCAAATTAGGGACCACAGTTAAAACCAGACATTGAGATATATAAAAAAAAATCAGCCAAATGTATACTTTGGTTAGAAATTATATCAGTATAAACACTTCCCAGTTTAAAAATTATTTATTTTGGCTAAATTCCAGAGAGAAACATTCTCTCACTTCCAATTTCTTGTAAATAAAAAAAATAAAAGATAAAAGTCCCAATCAGTCCAAAAGCAGCAAAAATGAAGCCTAGTTTATTATGAGGCTGAGAATGGATCAATGGAATATAATATTAATATATTTTCTTAATGGAGGACTCATCTTAACTAGAAAGATTATGTTTCTGCTAGAAACTCGTTTTAAATCTAATTGGACCGTGATCCCAGTCTGCAAAACCCTTCAGACCAGAGTATGCTTATAAACTATTTTAGCTGTTGTTCTCTATGTTTCCATCCTTTCCAATCAATGTCACTTATGTAAAATAAGTAGTAACACATATAACATTAATAATGTCCTTTTAATAAAGGCTTTCATAATAATTCGGAGTACTTGTGACAAAAACATGCTAGTATTCTAATACAAAGACATAACATGTTTCTCAAATAAATGTTCAAATAAAGAGCTGAAGAGTCCCAACAGTTTGGCTGACATTAAAAAGTTTAACCACAGTAAGCTACAGGTTGGAGTGAGGAGATGATGGAGCTTCAGGCTGTTCTGCCTTCACTTCTTCTCTCAGCTCTGAGTTAAAAGGCTCCAGTTTGATGCTGAAATGAACTCCGTGTGTCTGATTATCTGCCCGACAGGGTGGAACTTTATTTTATTAACCCTGATTTCTGCAGGGAAGCTTCACTGCTTTTCACACATTTCAACTAAAACACTGGGAGTTTTGCTGTAGAACCAGTCTCGGTTGAACTGTTACGCCAACTCAGGTGGGTGTTCTTCTCTAATGTGCAAAAGTCACCTGAGAAATTCTCCCTTTGTGTTATATCTACTCTAAACTTCTGAAAAGTTTCTTTCATTTCTGAGGGGAATATTTGTTTTGTGGTGCAGGTAGAATATTAGATTTCCACTAAAGACTAAAGGTCCGATCGGTTTATTTCAGTATGCAATGATACAACATACAATTAAAGAAAAATACTTTACAAAGAGGAAGTGACTTGATCTAAGTTTAACCCATGAAAATAACACTTGGTTTCATGGAAAAAAAACAAAAAACATCTAAGTATTATACTGCCTTGCCATATGTAATTAGTTCACATTACGACCTCAGAATGCAGTGGACTGTGATTAAAGCTACATGAAAATGCTAAAAGATGCATTTAAAAAATGTCTTTCAATAATATTCAATTAGAAATTAGACCAGCAAAATTAGATTTACATTTCAAACAACCTAAAGCAAATGGCCGAGTTCAGAGAAAAGACAGTTAAGTTGGAGATCGAGAGCTCCAAATACAGAAACCGATGACTTAAAATAAAATGAAAAAGTTTGTTGCAACTTTGCACATTTGTTGAAAATGCATCAAATCTCTTCTTTTTGTTGTCTGACCTGCTTTGAAAATGACAGTGGACAATTTTTGTTTTCTTTGGAGGAAAGTCTTTCCAGAAGCTTTAAGGAACATTTTCTTTCTCCTCTCATTATTTACTAGATTTTCTGAGTCGGACGGTTTTGGTCTCGGTGGGAGTCCAGCTCTGCACTTTTGGTTGTCTAGTCTGTGTCAGTGTTTAAGTTCTTTGTGCTCTGCTGTGGCTTTGGTTTCCACTGAGTGCCCCTTCAGTGTAACACTGTATGACACAGCATGAGGCTACAAACAGCTCAGCTCTCTTTATTTCCTCTTATAAAGCAGACAAATCCTCAACATCAGTGTAACAAGCTGAGAGCTTTCTAGTGTGTCATCTTAAAAAGTAAGTAACAGTCTCAACATGAGTTAGTTTCATATGGTGGTTCAGTCATAAACAGGAGGCTCTATCAGTGTTCGCCTATTTGCTCTGTTACAAATAAATCTGTGTGCAGGAATGTCCGCAACACGTGGCAGGAAAAAAAAACCCGAATAAAAATCAGTGGTTACACCAGGGGAAGGAATGTCAAATGGATTCAGATGGCTATCTTTTTAAAATTATGCTGCATGATAAACAGATTGAATAAAAACAAGAAAAAAAACCAAACTTAACTCTAACTTCAGACTCTTGAGGTGTTTCTCCATTGCAGCAGGCTGCAGGTCAGCTGGTCTCCCTGAAGAAATAAAGCAGTGAAACAGCTGGCTGAAACTTAGTCCAGCTGTGTTTAATTCAGCTCTGCTGTTGGTATACATCACTTGGCCCAATGCTCCCAATTAAAGCCTGGAGGCAGATTGGTGCAGAGCTCTGCAGAGACTGACCTTTGAGTGACAAAGCCTTTGACTCTCATTAGTCAACCAAGCAGCTTGTACTAAACACAATCCAGCATCGATTTTGGATCTGACATGATCTCTCCTGCTCGCTTGTTATCTGCCGTGTTAGTTGCATATGGATGCATCACACGTCCTGGTTGAAGCTTCACTTAGTCTCCACAAATGAGCCATTTGAGGGCCTATGTCCTCATTTTTCTGTCCTCTATGAGCCGTATCTTACCTGCGACAGGTAAGTATTATGTGGGTATATACTGAAAGTTCCCAGATGAGTTAGGCTAACTGAAAATGGAAACTTAGTGTTATGTTTTTATTTCAGGATGTTGGATTTACATACTGCAACTTCCTTGAAAAAGTTGCAGCATGCCTTGAAAAAGTATTCACACACCATAAACTTTTACACATTTTGTTGCATTTCAGCCAAAATTCTAAAGATTTCATCCTTTATAACCAGCTTTTATAGGTTTGCTTGGCATTTACAGTTGAAGAGTTTGTGTTTTGTCTGTGATACCTCATTATACATATTTGAAAGTGTTTGATCTCCCATGATTTAGTTGTGAAGTGTACATCTGTTGAAATAGATTTATTAGTGTAAAATCCAAGTCTTTTCAAAACTGTTTAAGTTGCATAGGACATCCAAATCTTTGCCATTCTTTCATAAAGAGCGTATTTGTGGAATGCACAACTGATTGTCTTTATTTCTTTAATCAGTAAATAAAACTATTAAGTGTATTTGTTCTTTTATTTCGAATCATAGTGACACATCTTTGTTAGACTGCATATTCTTTCAAATCTGGGGAAGTTACCACTTTCCTAAAGAAATGAAACTTAAGTTTTCTTGATCATTCAATACAACGTCACAGCTCCGGTTCCATTTATTTTGCCTTTCTTTTGTCCGACAGGATTTTCAGCAAATCCAAAAATCCAAATGTTTCAAGACCGATTGAAAGGAAACAAACACGAGAGTGAAAATAAATATTTGTAAATATCCAGCGAGATCTGCTGCAGGGAAAGTTGCACACAGGAAGAGTAGCCGGTAAACATAGCTCACAGGGAAAACCTGCAGAATAAGAACGAGTTTATCTCAGAGTTGTAACAAACTGCTGTTATGATAGATAAAGATGTTTCCAGGTGCTTGTGGTTCAGCAAGCCTTCAGGGGAAACCGATTTCATCCTGCTAAGAAGAGGAGAGCAGCCAGAGATCGGGCAGAACCCTCAAAAACACACACACAGACACATGGTTGGATTTGAGGCCTGATTAGTTTCAATATTTAATGAGCAGTCCAACCTGCTGCTGCTGGAGAGCGTCCATCCATTGGTATTTTTCTGTTTCTGCGACACTTTAACATAAAAGGCCTTCTTCACCCATGAGGATTTCAGATTAAGTTTCGGATGTTCAGCAATAATATCTCTGATTCAAACTCTTCCAGGATTAATCAGCTCTGGTTCTACTGTTTTATTCTTGACTCTTGGACCATTAAGTCAGCTATTTTGGACCAGAGACAAATCCAAAGTTCTGAGGACACTGGCCCTTGAGGACTGCAGTTGGATGTAGATCATCTAAGAAAACCCAGCATAAATTTATTAACTTTATCATTTCCACTTGTTGGACAAGCTTACAGGCTTGCATGCAGTGACAGTAGAAAGGAAAACTCCTCATTTTAACAGGAAGAAACATCCAACAGAACCTGGCTCAGTGCAAGTGGCCATCTGCCATGACCAATTAAATGTTAGAGAAGACAGCAGACAGAAAAAGAAATAAAGAAACACTGATCTATGACTACATTCTAACTTTATTATTTCTGTTTATGCTTTCCAGTTCACAATAGAAATGTGTATTCACAACATAATAATGTTACTTTAGGTTTTGATTTCTTGCCTAGTGGTTCATGCTCATCATTTAGCTGTTTTACATTTGTTTTGTTACACTCACAAACTTCAATGTAAAACTGAAGTAGTATCTAATTACTCAGTTTCAATGTATTTTACTGGAAGTTTATACAATAAAACAACACAAAGTGTCATTTAACAGTAAAGTGAAACGTTCTTTAAACTGATACTCCTAAATAAAATTCAGCAGAAAGCAATGCACCTGTGTGTTACTTAATATTAGCATAAACACAGCTGTTTTGTGAAGGCATCAGAGTTTCATTATAGAACATAATGAACATTAAGCATCATGGAGCACACCAGACAGGAGTTTGTGTTTTAATGCTGCAGTTTAAAGCAGGATTAGGTTATAAAATAATATGACATGCTTTGAATTTTTTATTAATAATTCTGTTCAATCTCCAAAAATGGAAAGAATATAGCACAGTTGCAAACCTATATATGACACTAATTGGCCAAACACCTTCTAACTTATTGGATGAGCTATTTATTAATGCAGGAAAAACCATAAGGTCAAGTTCACAACTGATATTAATTATTACAAGGCCTAAACAGAAATATCAAGGAGATAGAGCCTTCACTGTGACCCGGTCCAAGGCTGGAATAGTCTGCCTCTAAATGTTAAATGTGTATTTTTAATCTCGACTCAAGACACATTTTTATGGACAGGTCTTTGCATAATATGACTGAAACATTTTTATTTTAACAACCTCAGTCTTTTTTGTTTTAGTAGTTTTAATTCTCTTACCCTTCCAGTGTGACTGAGCGCGAGCTATTTTCCTCAAAATATTGCCAGTCTCTGGTTGTACTAAGATGGTAAATATTTTTTAAGACCCGCAGGTGTCAATGCAACAGAAGGCAAATCTTCAAAGTATTGACTCAAGGGGCTGATATATCTTGACGGTAAATATATAATTTGTAAAATTTTTTTTACAAATTTGTACAAAAAAGGGATCTCTCTCCTTCCACATCACAGTTATGCACTACTTTGTAAATAAAAAAATAGCATACAATATATTATCTGATTAAAATAATATACGTTTTTGATAGTTAGACAATGTGAAAGGTTCAGAAGGAATAGTGTGTTGGCAAGGCTGCATTACCTTCTCTCTTATTGATTCACGTTTCAATGAACTCTGTGAGAAAAACATCCTTGGTTTTATATGAAATCTGTCTTTTCGGAGGCTCTTGTAGCCTTTGGCCTGTGCTTTTAGTCTGTATTCTGCTGTGGCTTGTGTGGTAGAGAATGCAAATCCTCTGGTAATGTTCCTCGGTTGGGTCAAGATTGACAACACATTCCTGATTCTTTCTGTTGTTAGCTGCAATGTGTTGATTTAAAACCCTAAAGGATCTGTTATCCCCAAAACATGCAACTATTATTCACTTTGCTAGTTGTGTGTTTTTTGCCTTATTGCTGAATTTGAGAACTTTACCTCAGGATACAGTTGAAGTTAGTTCTTTATATCCAGGGTGTTGTGTGCTGGAGTTGTTGGACTCTGACAGATGTTTTTTTCCAATGAGAGAAGAAAAATACAGAAGAAATTAGCTTTTTAAGCTGTTGTTGACTTCTTTTTAACATTAGGTAAAAACCTAATTCCCTCCATTTAGAAATCTGCCAATGCTGCCCTCTCATCTAAACATCCAAACAGTTACTAGCCTATGCTGAAATTATGTTCCTGCTAAAATATTTAATTCTATTCCAAGTGTAAAACTGAAGTAGTATCTAATTACTCGGTCTGTTGTCTCTTTTACGAAAGGACAGAAGAACTACAGAAGCCTTAAAGGTAAAAAGTCAATCTATTCCAGCTCTGGACATCAACTGAGCGGCCCTTTTTTATTGACTTGATATTTTTGACACCATGCAACACATGCTATCAAAGCAAAAACAAATTGGCATCTATCAGAAATAATCCTTCCAACAGAACTGTGAAAGCTGAAGTTATATCTGCCAACTTCTTTTGCTATATTGGCCAAATGTGTCCTCCAAAAACCAATTCTGGGGCTGCTCTTCTTTATTTTCTACATCAAGATTTTGATAAATTATTCTAGACGTTACTGTCTGTTAAAATTAGACTATTTTTCCAATTTTATGTGATACAAAGCAGGATGATATACCTGCATTTGGTTCCTTACTCTTAGTGATTCCTTCCAAATTTCTATCTAATAATGTTCATAATTGATAATAATATTAAGATTTGAAAGTATTTGAATGAGACATAAATTGACCTTGAAAACAAAATCATGAAGACATTTTTTAAATTACGTCAAGATTGTTTCTCCCTATGATTTAAAAGGGTTTAAGTTTACATTGAATCATATTCTCAAAGTGTTGTAGCTCCATCTTGGTCAAAAACACCAGATTTTAACCTTCTTTTATTCTTTGATCACAGATTTGCACATGTTGAGAGGATGACTTCTTACCATTTCCTTTTGTGAACTAAAAGCTCAACTAAAATCTTAAAGGGACTGAACATCAGAGAAACTTCTGACTGTGACTCCAGATATGATCTCTGTCAGTTGGGAAGTGATTATCTGCTCTGTCTCTCTCTCAATGTGTCGCTTTCATGTGTTAATATCATGTTAATTCACTTTTAATATTCCAAATTTGCCTTCCAGTCTGTTCAGAGTTTAATTTAATTTCACCAGCAGTTTATATAGTTGAACCAGTGACCCCGTTCATCTACACGCAGCACACACAGAAACTATAATATGATCTGAACCAGATTAAACAGTTAAGTTGTGTGAGCTTTACTCTGATTATTTTATGTTGGAAAAGTTATAGTCAGATTTATGAACAAATGATCTCAGATCAGTCCTTTCTTCCTCTAAGAGTTTTGTTTCTGTGCAAATCAATACTCTGAAGTTACAGTCTCTAAGAACAGACTTGCATAAAAGATGGAACAAAATGATTGAAGTTTTTTTTCTTAAATTCTTTTTATTGTTTTAAAAATATATATTTGTTTTGATATGAAAAGATGCAAGTTTGTATTGAAGATTTGTGGTATTCTGTTTTCTGACTACTTCGCTTAGACAAGAACTTAATTAATCTGCCCAAAGACACAGTAAATGGTGTGAACATCCACAGCTGTGCTCATTTTCACAAATGGTGCCCTCAGATCTGAATTGCACCCCTTTTAAGGAGGCTATATAAAGCATAAAAATAAAAATAAAATTATTGTTGTGACATAATGTCACAGTAAGTATTTTAATTTAAACACTTATTTAATATGGAAAGGAGACAACTGTCTGTCAGGGAATACAAATAAAATATCTAAACTACAGCAAAAACAATGAAAAGGCAATATTTACATGATAACTGTTTGTAACGACATTGGGAGCTTTTCTGAAACCAACACTCCAGTCAGTCCTGAAACAATGCACGACTGTTTATCTTTCAAAGGCCTTGGGAATATTGTTAGTGCATGGCATCAATAAACGCTGGAAATATGAGAACATTTTTGATTTCAGTTTTTGTGGATATTCACACTAAACTTAAATAAGTCATCACTGGATCTTGCTACAGGACAATGATCCAAAACATGCCAAATCCTAACAGAAATGATTCACTAAGCATAAAATCAACCACCTTTACCGGCCAATTCATTTCTGGGTGAGCCAAAGAGAAATGAGAAGAAGAGAGAACAGAGTCTGTGGACAATTTAACAAATTGTCCAAAGAGTAATGGTCATCGCTTTATCAGCTAAATTTGCCAAGTTTCAGACATGCGTTTCTCTGTTCTTAATCAATCTAGCTTAGGTTTTGTTCTCCTTGTGCTTGTTTCTTAGCCACATTCACAATTTAGTTTTACATATTGTTTTTCTTTCCTTGGTTCTGTTGCTCTCTGTCATGTCCTCTCTTCCAAATCATCTCCTAGAAATGGTGAGAGTGTTGGATCTAACAGTGAAAATATACCAATTTCTTCTGCTATTTCAAAGGAACTTTCTGCAAAAGAAACAGGTAAATGTGTTAAATTCACACACATGTCATCAAATAGTAGCACTGTATTTTTTTTCAGTCCCTATGCTACAGTCAGCTGCTCCCTTGTGTAAATGCATCATTTTACTCAGGTTGGTTGAAGGTTCTTGTTCTGTTTCTGTCATCGCCTTCTGCCTATAAATAAACACTCAAAGCCCCTACGGTCATCTGCAGATGGGTAATTACTCCCTCAGGCCACCGCCTCAGGCGGGACAGCAACAGAAACCAGTCCTGCCTCCTGTGCAGAAAGGAGACAAAGATAACTGTGATTTACATATGGCACATTCATTAAATTTAGAGACCTTCCTCACGGATCATTTGCTGCTCAGACAAGGGATGTTAAATGCTTTTACCTGAGCTGTAAAGCAGCTAAATAAAGGCTCAAACTTCTTGCTGTAAATTCAAGATTTGTCTTATAATCTAGATGATTAATGAAAATAAATTGTATCTGTGATGAGCCTGCATGTCTTTGTCTTTCAGGGAGGATAGGTTGTATGTAAGCGTGCTGGTGTCGTTCTGGGACGTGGAGTCCCAGCAGTGTCAGGAAAAATGAGAAACAATTAAAGGATGTTGCTTTCCTCTCAGCCAATTTGAATAGATAAAACGCTGGAATTAAATCTTGTTTATGGGACACAGCCGATAGTGTGAGCATGCCCATTTGGTGTGAGTCGACTGCTACAGGTGTATTGATATAATTGACTAAATGCAAGCATAGTGTGAAGGGTTGCTAAAGACTTCCAGCTTACCCTGTCAAACAAACTTCCCCTTCTTTTACCTTCCCTTTATCTTTTATTTTGTCTTTCCAGTTGACTTGCTCCTAATTGAAGAGGGTGTTGGCTGCAAGTCAACTCTGGTGAATATGGTTCTGACTTTTGCATGAACTATTTTTCTTTTTCCAATTTGTTTAGAAAGTTTGGGATGTTTGTTCTTAGAGAATGTTTTTCTGGCCCCCCAAAAGGAAAAATATCCTTTTATAGAACACAATTTTTTCTTCTAGATTAGTAATTAAACAGTCCAACTTATGCCATGTCAGCATAAAATATCAATTTCTCCCCCTTCCCTATTTGTTTAGTTGCATAGCAGAAGCTAAATTTGGCTTTTGACAGGAACACAAAACATCCATCCATTCATTTTCTAACACCCCTGTCCCTTAGTGGGGTTGGGAGGTGCTGGTGCCTATCTCCAGCTAACGTTCCGGTCGAGAGGGTGAGACTGACAGGTCGTCAGTCTGTCGCAGGGCAACACAGAAACACACAGGACAAACAACCATGCACACACACCTAAGAAGAATTTAGAGAGACCAATTAATCTGACAGTCATGATTTTTGACTGTGGGAGGAAGCCGGAGTACCCGGAGAGAACCCACCATGCACAAGACTCCGCTGCTGAAGTAAAAGCATATTGAAGCTTGTTCAAAGTTTGTTGCAGAAGATTTAGACAGGACCAAATGGGAAAGAAAGACATCCCTGTCCCACTTTACCCTCCTAATGAAATTGTAAAAGATCACAATGCATCCCCAGACCGGAAAGGATATATTTTTCTCTAACAAGTTCTGTGTTTGCCCTGTAGTGTCCTCTCAGGGCCAGGAGGCATATGACTTATTTGAAGCAATGGAAAAGCAGCCACTCTGAGCTCCATACGCATGAGAAAACCCTTCACCCTATTTCAAAGGTAGAGCCCCATCAACCCTCAGGAGAAATGTAATTTCCTTAATTTCCCTGACAGAGAAGTCCACCTTTATCTGGTTGACAATCATGGTCTCAGACTTAAAGAAGCTGACGATCATTGGGGTCATTTCACACACTGCTGCAAACTGTTCCACTGCAAGCTGAAGATGCCAATACATTACATCATGTGCAAAAACAGAGAGAAGTCACTGAGGTTCCCAAAATGCACATATTTCTTTTTAGAACTGTACCTATTGATCCTATCCATTAACATTACAGGTTTGGAGGAGTCCAACCATAACTGGGAATGAGAACCCAAAGACACCTCTCCCTTTGCTTGAACAAGGATTCCAGTAAAATGACCTAGATCCTCAAAGTGCATGTGAAATAAACAAACTGTTTGCAGGCATTGGCAACAAATCAGCAAATGGATACACACATCAAACTTCAAAAACTGCTGTAGTGCACTTTGAGAATCACACCAGTTTGTCTTTAATATGTACTTCTTAAAGTTTGTAGTTTATTTCTCCTTTCAACTTACTGTCTGAATCAAAATGGATAGTATGTTTCTTGGAGTTATTTAGAGCTTTAAAATGATCATTAGATATGCAAAGAAATACGTATTTTAACCTAAGGTGTCCAGTTAAATTTTGCTTCAGACATCAGCGTGTTTGTGCGTGGGCGGATTGCTGAACTTGGTGAAAACATCCCCTGAATAAGACAGTGATTTTGCAGATGCGTCCACAAAAGACTCCACTAAGTCCCATTTTGTTTGCAGCAAATTTTGCTTTATGTGCCGCCAGACAGGAAATCTGCGCTGCAGCAGCTGTTGACGAGGCTTTCGTTTTAGCAGGAGGCCGGTAGGTTACGGCTCGCAGCGTACGGAGCGCGGGGAGACACAAAAAGATAAGATGAGGAGGATGTGTGTGTAAACAGATGGCTGTAAACAAAGTAATGAAAAGTGACTAAACTCAACACTCGATCGCGAGCTGAATGTTGCTCCTTTTGGAGTCTCCAAGGAAATCTGTGAAAAGAAATGCTCCTAGCATCTTGTGTATGTCTAAGACTTCTCTTGCAGTCTCCCGGGTTCTCCTCCTCCTCCTCCTGTATCCCTTCCTAGGGAGGTGACACTGCCCTGATGCTGCTGAGCTCAGAAATAAATAAACTGAGGTTGCCGCTGCTGTTGTTACTGATTCTTGGGTAGGATTGATCCCTGGTGAGATGTGGACTGTCTTCCATCTGCTCACTGCTAATTAACAGACAAGAGCTTCCCAGAAGAGAAACTTGTGTCGCTCCTCCTCCTCCCCCTTTACCTCCTCCTACCCGACTGCAGATCTGCAGGGAGACAACACACCAGCCTCAGCAGACACTTCAGCCTGCGAGGTGAGACAACCAATCAACAAGCAGCATCACTTTAATCAGTAGGAACTTACACTGACATCAGGGAAAAAAAATCCTGTGAAGTAAGTCTATTTGTGTTACTCTCTGAGGAAACTATTGAGTTATCTATTCGTGTGCGGCAAACAATACCCTTATATGTATTTACTGGGAATCAGGAGAGGCAGAACCTGCTGTTGCAAGGTACCAGAGCAATTTTCTTACTTATTGACAGTGTGAGTGTTTCTACCTTTCTTTCCATTTTAACAGACTTGAAAGATCCTTGGCCCTCTCACTGTTTAATGTACCTTTTTTGCACTCAAAAACCTAAATATTTTTAATTCCTTCTTTTTAGTATTTATGGGTTACAAGTGCCTGACAATAAACACTTACATGAAAACTTCTGAGTCATAAATACATAGTAGGAGCAGGAGATACATGTATGTTTGTGCCTTTTTCATGTACTATTTACATGTTTTTAATATTCATATCAATGCATATTTGTTGTATTCCCCTTTATGTTTACATGTTCCTTCACATTCCAGTGTTTGGCTTGTTTCCTAAATTTTGCAGAAGTTGGTATTCCCATTATTAGGAAAAAGGACAAGGGAAAAATAAATTTTTGTTAATTTTTTCTTCATGAACAATAAAATCCTACAAATTAAGAGCCCTGACAATTGTGTCCTGCAAGTTAAAACACCTACACAGGCTCACCTGGGTCGGTGAATTGAAACCATAGACATAAAGAGACATAAAGTGACATAAAGAGACACAAAGAGACACAAAGAGAAAGCCTAGATCACATTTGTTATTTGGATTTTTACTTTGGGTGCATTGTTAAAGCAGAACAATAGTTTGCATTGCATTTCAAATGATAAACATGTTAAATAATGTTAAATAATTAATGGATATTCATTTAACATCCTCTAAATCAGGCATACAACACATTATTAAAAAACATAGTTGTTGCACATTGCAATTGCTCTGTTTCGTCTCCAACACCTGAAGAAACATTAAACTTTTGGCGATACTAAACTACAAAGACTTTAATTACTTATTTTCTCTGAGACAAGTCAATACTGGTCAAATAACTGTACCACCTCCTTCTGTCTTTGGAATGTGTCTAAAGCGTGGTTTTCAATTTTCTTTGCAAAAAATGGAGAAACATCCCTTGGAAAGACATAATCTTGAAGGCTTCATATATTACTCTAAAATGTCATGTTTAGTTTAAATTTACATTCAGCGTGGCAGTGCACATTTATTGTTGAGGCTCTAAAGACTAAACCCTAACAAAATAAAAAGGCCGATGCATTTATTTGATATATATCATGTATGAAATACAATATTTGTGGTCAACTGCTCGCTCTTTGACCATGGAAGCAATTTATTTATAGCCCAGATATACATTTCCCACTATGTATTTATGTGCAGCTGTCTTTACTTACAGCAGAGAAATGCATAGTCAGTCCTTAGAGTGCAGAGCGCACAGTCGGATCTGCAGAACATGCAGCGTCTGGAAATCAGCATTTATGAAAGAGCTGCTGATTCAGACCCGGGCGCCATGATTTGCAGCCCAGCTTCATTTGCAAAAATCATGACCGGGGCAATACGCCTCACGATCTGTGTGTGTATGTGTGCACGAAAGCTGGAAGACAAAAAACAAGGCAGAATTATGGCCTCTAAAAGGGTCTATTCCCTGAAATATGACAAAAATATTTCATGCTAATATGTTTTGAAGGTACAGTTATCCTACAAAGTCAAACTCAGCTAATTGGAACTGGAATCAATTTAATGTTTGAATGGCTTACCATGTTTTATATTTTTATATTATATTTGTGTCTTGTTTTTTATCATGTTAAGTAATTCCCCTCATCAAAAACATACCTGGAGTTTTTCTTTGATTCTTTCATGCATTTTTGAGAAATCTATTAATCTCCTGCGGCAGCCGTTCGGGGTTGCCTAAACGCTTACTCTGTAGACTGCAGCTCCTCTTTGAAACTGCAGTCTACAGCCGAGCTTCAGCTTCACAGAGGTGTGTTCATGTTATGTCTGATATGTATACAACATTCTTATAACAACTGAACGTAGCATAATTACTTTATTGTGTGATAAAATTCCAATATGTGACCAGAAAATACATAACATCCCCTTAAGCAAAAGAAGTGAAAAGTCTGTAAGGCTCAACACATGGGAGGGGATGTTCCTCCCTCCCCTTCACTTTCTATGGAACTAGTGCGATGAAGCGACTAACCTCCTCCAGCTAAGCGATCAGTGAAATTTGTAAATGTGAAATTGCAAACTTGCACACAAAGATATGCATACACAGGCTAGCACCGCAACACAAGAAAGTTGAAAACTTTTCAACGTTATCCACTGCTGTTGCTTTCACATCCCATGTGTTGGATTCACCCCAAGAGGGAGAAAACGTTCCACTTTCACGTGGTTCGTCGCTCCTGAGGTGTCGACTCCATTAGTTTGTGATAAGGCTGGTCATTGCCTTCCTACGCAAATGTGTTTGATTCTTATCTCCCTTCAGTGCTTCAACAAAGTTCACGCGACCTGCAAGAAATCGCTTCTCAAGAGCTGAGCATCCAGATCCTGCTTGAAGCAAAGAACTAGGCACTCACTTTTACTAGTCTATGACTGAATCTAATTAAAAAAGATACAACTGAACCAGAACAGTATTTGTCAGATCATTTATCTCCCCTGAGCAATCAACTTACTTTCCTTATATGTCCTACATAACACATGAACAATAACATTTAATTGTATTCCTATTATTATTATGTTGAGTGTGAAATAACAATAACACAGGCAATTAAAGGGCATTAAGTAGTTTGCAAAGTTAATTTGTATTCTTCTTATTGTGCAAATACATATCTCCTTCACTAAATGAGTCCATTGGAGAAAAATATCAACTGCTAACTGAATACTTTATTTGTAGTTTCTCTAATGTTCATGGTCCTAACTGGCATTTAAAATGCTTTGTGGGGGCTTATCAGTGCTCCAGGCAGATTGGAAGGGATCCGTATCCTCAACCTTTTGAAGTTTCCTCTCAACTGAAGCTTCCAACTCATCACCTCTGATTCTGTCTTCTATTTATGCTGAACAAAAGGTGGGATTAAAGCAGCTCACCCTCTGTGTCATAGGCATCCATCAAAGGCTTCCTCACCTGACGCTGCACTCTCTGAAGCTTCGCGGTTCTGCAAACTAACACTTTTATTCATGTAACCTTTTCTGGTTTCACATCTTTTTCTTAAATCGTTTTAGGTGCTTGGCATCCCATTTGAGAGAAACGGGGATGCATAAAACATGTGAAAAGTTTTTGGCTTTGCTGCAGAAGTAAAGGTACAGGACCATCTTTTAAATGAAACAGATACTTTTGTTTATCATCGCTGAAAATGGAAATTGGAGAAAAACATCAGCACAAATTAAAACTGAGTCATTCTCAGGTCAAATGAATAAATGGTCTGTTTGCTGCTATAAAGCACGTCTTAATACCTGAATGCTTTGTAAGGATATCATAAAAGCAACAGTAGCTGAGCATCAATCTGTGAAGGAGTGTAACTCCATTTTCAAACAATCAAGCCTATTATTTTACAATGAGGAAGATAATCTTCTAGTGAAAATAAAATAGGACAGCTGCTAATGAAGTGATAAAATATAAAAGACCTCTAACTCAGATTGTGCATGCCTCAGTTATCATGTGAAATGTTCAATTCTTGACAAGATAGTTAGGAAAAGACTAAACAAATATGGATTGCTTGAATTAGTAGGACTGGGCTGATGTGATTACAAAAAGACAAAAGTTTGCAAAGTTGTAACTGAACAAATGAAAAAATTTATGAACCGGTGCTTTCTTTAAGAAGATAAGACCAAAGAACAGATGTTTGACCATAATACATTGCACCATACTTTGAATAATCCAGAATGATGATTCCAGAATGATGGTCCCACAGGCAACACCAAACCTACAAAACAATAGATGAAAAGAATCAAATTGTTGCAATGGCCCATTCAAAGTCCAGCGACCTCATGGTGTAACCTTCAAAAGAGAAGTTACATTTTTCACTCTGCATGATGTTGGTAGGCAAAATTCTAATTCCATGTGAGAAGCACATGAAATCATACGAACAACCACTGAGAGTTATTGCTGCCTGAGGTCCTTCTATAAGCTTTCTCTCTCATAGTCTTATAATTTTTCTTTGCTCTATTGTACACCAGGAGTCTAATTATTTAACATTTTTCCAGGAGACCTGAGCCTGCAAATATTAAAGGTCAGACTTTTTGAATTGAAGTAACTTTCTACAAAGTGGAGTTTTTCAGTTATTTCCAAAAGTATTCAATACAATAATTATACTAATGATGAGGACATTCTCTTTTAGGAAACATTTCCCATCAAGTTTAAAAAGTTGGAAAACAAAATAAGGAAATGTTAGAATAAAATCTGAAGAAATAACAGCACAGAGAAAACCCCAAATATTAATTTAAAGACAATGTTGATGTGTAAAGAAAAAAATAAGTGTTATTGAAGCTCCTGAGTTGTGAGTAACATCAGCGGTGCTCAATAATTAGCGGCACTACCTGCTAAAAACGTAATCTGCAGAGGTGATCAAAACCCTTTTAATCAGCTGTGCATAAATAATGCTATGAAAATAAAGTGTTGCAGCACTGAGACTACAATGAAAACAACAGTAAAATACATCTGAACGCGACTGCTCCTGAAAGTTTCTGCTGGAATGAATCATTTCTTAATTTTCATGAATAAATTATCTTGTCATGCATTAAAAAACAATCCTAATGAGGAAATCACTCTTTGTTCTTTCATCTGAGATGGCGTGTGTGGATCCGGGTATGTGTATCTTTGAGGGGATTGAAACTCAGTTCTGTACCTCAGTTCTGTCTCTACAAAGTGAAGCACAATCACATAAGTACGAACTCTGAAGCATACTTTTCTAAAGAAATATCCAGACTTTTGATATTTTTGTGCCACATTTTGTGCCTCATTGTTAATACTTTAATTCTTTTAATTTGAAAATTGTGGAAGGTTTTAAATGACCTGTTAAAGTAATTTTAAAAGACAATTTTGTGATAAATTGAAAGAAAACCAGGATTAATATGCTTATTGATTGCAACAGTTTTTCACTGATTCACCTGCTGTTTTCATGACCTACTAAAAATAAATCAGAATACCCAAAAAATCCCAGGCTACAGGTGTAAAATGTAAAGATTACTTAAGTACTGTGGTCTGAAGAATGCCTTTTCATAAATATTTATTTTATACACAAAAATATATTCAACAATTTTTTTGTATTGACGAGTTTAGAGCAGCAAATTTTACAGCAAACTGATCAGTCTACATTTTGTTTATGAAACCCACTTTATTTGTGGAAACTGAAGCTTTAATCTGAGGTTCTTTCTTCTTTCAGTCTAGATAATTCACATGTCTCCTGTCCGCCCATCTAGTAGGGTTCCTCACTCAGCTTCCTTGAGTGGTTACCTTCTGCATAGCTTCTCTTTTATGTTGTTTTTGCTGCTTCAGCATCTTGTCCTCCCCCATGCTGGTTACCTTTTGCTTGGTATTGGCACCTGATGCTGATAGTTACACACAGGTGCTCAATTTCATTTCTAGTCTACTGACACCAAGAAATCTAGATTCCTTGTGCCCCTTTGAAATTATATAACACAAAACACTGCAGCAGTACAGGCTTCCATTGAAGTTACAGTACATTATCAAATAGTATTATTCAACAATATTTGACACTAACTTTTTGTAACGCGGATAAAACATAAACAAAAGTATACAAGAAGTCTAAAATACTAAATAGCAACAGGATACGTTCATTTATTCTATTCTCTTATCTAAATTAAGATCCCGATGTTTAAATAAATTTAGTAAAAATGTGTTTACGTTGTCTGTGAAGGTCGCACAAAGTGAGTGGGAGGGAAAAAACAGCGGGAGGGAGGGAATTGTTTGGCGTGAGAGGATACAGCAACAGGCAGTTAGCTGGATTTTAGCAAGTAAACTCAGAGTTGTCTTAGAAGAAGTCATACTATCACTTATGCATAAGTTAGCAAGACAGAGTAGAGTTTCGTCGTGAAACTGCTGGACAGTGTATTTGTTGCATGCCGCTCTATTACTCGAGAGTTGTGATGAAGGCCTCGCTGCGAGGCTTACCCATCATTCGCTAGTAAGAACTAATGTAAGCTGCCGTTTCGCTGCCATAGTGGAACTTAAGAAGCTGCAGAAGACTGTTACCAGACTTGATAGACAAACCGACTCCAGATGGTCACCGTGAGTCGGTTTTATACTGAATATGTGTACTCATTGTACAGTTGGTAAAGTGTAATGTTTTTTTTCTGAAAACCAAAATTATTTTATTATTCATTATTTTTCCTAGTTAAAGGTCAGTTAGCATGTTCTGTCTTACATGGTATATAGTGCAATTAATTTTATTAGCGTTCAAATTAGTGGGTAATACTGATTAATCCAACAGTATTAGAGAGAGATTAAATTAAATAGTATGAGAGTACATTGTAAAAAAAACAAAAGAATCCAGAGCCCTGATATTTACTGATATTAGTTAAATAAAAGCTACATTTTTGGAAAAACAAACAAACAAAAAACATCTGATATTGAATGTCAAAATGTGGAACAGTTAGGATCAATGTAGGGACACCCGGCTCTAATTCTATGTAGCTGAGTTAAGGGTCTGGGGCTCTAACCATGCTGTTACAAGGCAAAGTGCCACCTTCTGGCAGGGGATGGAACTACAATGTTATCTCCAAAGTGAGTCACAGTCTCACTTAGGCCAATATTTTATTTTATTTTATTTTTTATGTGATTACACTTTACTGTATCACAGGATGCTAATTGCAACATTACAAGGACAATTTTAGCTGAAAATATAAAAATAAAATAACTCTGTTCCATTCATTTATTTATAATAAACTTTTTGTTTTTTTAATTAACTAATTTATCAATTTGTTTTTTTTAGATAAAAATGTTTTAGAACATTTTAAAATGTGTATTTGAAACACAGGTTATGAAAGGTTAAAATAACAGAATAAAAGCAAAAAAATATTTCCCACTGTTGTTGTTTGATGTAGAAATCATTTGATTCAAAATATTTCCTTAGAGATCTGTTATTAGAGAATTATTGACCAAGAATTTGTCTGCTTCAAATATGAATTCTGAGATTCGAATGCCCATTTTATATTTATCATCCTCTGTGTCGGTGGTGGCACGCCGTTAGGGAAGCTGCAGGAAGGAATTGAGCAGGGAGGTTCAGGGGAATAAACTTTAATTATCATGCCAGTGTCAGGGATACAGAGTGACACACGGACGCAGTGATTGATTCGCCGTCAACAGGGAGGGGGTGGAAGAGGATGATGGAGGTATCCGCGGCGACGAGCACCAGGCCCTTCATCACTTGAGAGGCAGCAGGCATTAAGGCAGCTGTCAGGGACTTTGATTTGAAGTGGGAATTACATCTCATGCACACACACTCTCACATACTTGCATAACACACAGTCTCACACAATACCTCGGCTTGCATAATGTACATGATGTGCTCACACACCCTCCACACGCACTGTTCCCGCAGGCTGGATGCAGCAGCAGCAGCTCCTTGACGTGACACCACATTAATAATTTGTTACCAGGGGTTCAGGCAGGAGGTGAAACGGCGACTCAAGGCTGAAAAATCTCATGGTTCACAAATACACCTCATGTAATGCTGATGGCACCATAAAATGAGAGCATGCAAATCCTACACCTGCAGGCTGAGGCCAGCTGAAAAAGCTGAGAAGCTGAAAAACAAAGAGAAATGCAAACTGTTCACATGCAAGGCTGGCAGCTGTAGCATGCAAGGTGAGTGAGCTGTCATCCCTAGACTGCATCTACCTGATAGGAAACACCTGCTCTGGAAAAGGGGTCACAGTAGTGGTATGTTTGCTTCTCCCGTCACAAAGTGCTGGAGTTTTTACAAATCCCCATATATAGGACAATGCAGCCTGTGATATAAAAGCTGCAAGCTCTAAAGTTATACCCTGGATCATCCAATCTTGAACTAAAGGATTATCTAAACCCTTTTTCACATTTACAGATAAATATGAAATTACTGTATAAAAATGAGCATCTTTGCAATTTGTACAGTTTAATCTCAAAACATGAAACCACACAAAAAAAGGCAACATTTCAATGAATTTACATGAAAGAAAGATGCACCATTCAGTTTGCCAGAGATCAATCAATCGTGGCTCATTTGGCTCTAATCTGTGATCAAATTCAAAAAAGTCAAATTCTGAAAATCTTTTCTATTTCCATCATTATTCAATGCATCAAAACTCAATTTTTGTCATTTGAACTTGTCAACCAAAAGTTTTACCACATTTGCTTCTTTGCACCACTTTTCATAGATACTGAAGATTTTCAAGCAGAAACACCTTGCTACTTTGACTGAATTGTCTAGCCCAGTGGAGAAAACTGCTGTGGCAAGTGGAGATCAAACGGATATGCAGTACACAGTAGATATTGTTAGTGAATTTTATGTACTTTCTTCTCATATAAAACTTTTGGGTACTCTAACTTTGGAGATACTTGGCTGAATAAAAATTTGACAGGCGGTACATCGGAAAAATATGGTTGATGACCACTGGTCAGTTGTGCTCATATCCTTGTGCATGGGCATTATTCCAGCATTCAACTTCATTATCCTTGAGAACAAAATCTTCACTTCCTGCTTAGTGTATCAAATCTACCAACAGGCGATACAATAAAAATAAAATAAGTATTTTATTTTGCATAACACACATTAAAGTTTAGCTGACAGTCATAAGTGTACCAAAAAACAGGGTGCACTACTCCTGTTGTTTTTGAGAGTTGAACAAACTGATTTTATCTTTGATAGACGGCACGGGAAACTTTGTGGCTACTACCTCTTGTTAGAATCAACTTTAGCAAAGCTTAAGTAGCCCCTCAAGTTGCCAGTTTCTATTTAGGAAGTGCAACTTCTGCTGAAATGAGCTGAAATGTAACCCTCCTTCCTTCAGCTCCCCTTCAACTCCCTCCCCGGCATATTGAACGATGTTATCGCAGCAGAAATGACAGCTCAGCTCTGCTTTATTTACTTTCCTTGGTGTGGTCAGAATGTGAAGCTCCTCATATTCAGACTGATGAGAGGCTGCAGATCAGCGTGTCATCAATCAGCCGGGGCCGAGCAAACATTAGCACAGCGAGAGTTAGGCTGAGAGAGTCGCCTCATTTGCAAAGTGAATGCACTCGCGTATTTATCCTGACATGGTTTATGATTACCAACCCCACCGATCCGCCCACGTCCTCCCCCAAAGAGTGATGAAGGAATAATAAAACTCAGGAGGCAGCAGTTAGATAAAAAAAATACTTCAAAATCAAGTTTAGAGAAATTAAAGTTTAAAGAGATTATGAAAGCCTTTCCGATGCTGGAAGGTTTGATCATAAGCAAACCACTAATGAACAGCTCATTCTAAACCCCATCAAGTTAGAATATCCACTGCATGATGACGAAGGTGCAGCCAATTTCTTCTTGATATTCAGATTTGAAATCTGTCTATTCTTTTTTGGATGGGTAGGTTGGATAGAGGAAATGATTTGAACATGTGTAGAGGTGGAACATTTGACATTTAGACAAAGAGGGGGAAGAGAAAGGAGGAATACTGTAATCGATGTTAAAGGGGCACAAAACCATTACTTTAATGTTACTGATGTGACTGAAAGGATGAATACAGGTAATATACTACCACTAAGTTGGAAAAGTGTGTTTTGATTCTCATTTGCTACACTGGGAAGTTATTGAGCCTCAACTAATCATTTATTGTTATGATATGTCATCTAAATGGGATTTAAGCCTGAAATTTTGCTCTCTGGGACATTCAGTCCTGGACTTTCTGGTGTGCTTTATCGCTGTACAGAGCTCTGAGTGTGCTTGGGCTTAATACCAAGCTAATGGCTAGACATTGTCCTAATTAATTTTTTGGAAAAGAACACAAATCCTGGTTCCATCAATGATGTTCACAAGCTGCCCCAAACTATTACACTACCATTATCTTGGTTCATTACTTGAATACATATATATTTTTTAATAAAACTATTAGTTTTAATCCATGCATAAGTGAACTGCAACATAATGCTGAAATCATATCAAAATAAAAGCATGCAAGTGAAATCACAATAAAATATTCTTAATAACGTGCAATGGGACAAAAACAGTTTGACCTTGTGAGATTAGTGTCCAGTATCTCAAGTGGTACAAGAAAGAAATAGCAGTGAAGGAGGGACAAGATCATGAGTCTGGGATATTTGTGGTGAAAGGCAAAAAAAAAGGCACTTTTTGTAACAAAAAGAGAAAAGCGGCGAAAAAAGAACAATAGTGGCTAATCATGGGAAAACAGGAGCTGGGAACGCAAAAGAGACGCAGGAAAAACAGGAAACATGCAAAAGAGCAAGCGGGTCCTCAGAGGTTAATCCGTTCTTTAATGTTCAACATGAACTGAACTCTAAAATCTATTAAGCTACAATTTAAAGCTCTAGTCAGAAACATTTTCGGGGGAATTTTGGGCTAAACTATGTGACAAGACATGTAATTAACTGCAGCTACCGCATGTACAAACACATTTTATTTTTTCTAATCTCATTAGGAGATTAGGAAGCCTTAGGTAAGCATGGCAGTGTGCTAGCAGTGCAATAAAAATAATATTTTTTAATGGATTTCATTTTCATTGTCTTTCTAAAATATTTGGAGACATCCTGGAGCAACCTGTTTTGCTGGAAAATGTGCTGACACACATATTAGCTGTTAAAAAAACAAGTAATAAATATGTATATATATATTTATATACACATAGATTTGTTGGCAAAAGTGAGTTTGTTGGCTGGATCAATCTGAATGACAATCCAATCATACACTGAGGAAAGAAGTTGAAAATAATTTTTTGAAAATAATCCCATTAAAACAGCAATTTGTTCCACTTCCAACAGCATGTTTGTTATTGTGCTGCTATAATGTAGAAAGCAAACACAGCAAGGAAATAGCATGAAACACACAATGGTTAGTTTTTAGGGTAAAATCAGCAAAGTAATGTTCAGAAACAAACAAAAACCATAATTTCATGCCAACCGTATTCATGTTAGCTTGAGCCTTTCTGAGAAGTTTGCATATGCAAAGAACCAATTACAAGTTTTATATGTAAGCCAGGTAATAAGAAACTAACATTACAACCATCACAGTAAAGAGCTATTAACTGAAAACTGGGCACATCTTGGCAAGATATGCTATGTCCTTAATAAATGGAAATCAGGACAAATGGAGGACAAGCTGGCCATATCCAGCAGATGAACAGCATCTAAAAGTCATGTCTTTGAGAAAGAAAAGAAAAATCAATCAAACACCTGACACAGGACTTAAGAGATGCATCATCCTTCATTTGATCATCCACTATAAGCCAAGTTTTTAGCTAATAGCTCTGCAGGAATCACCTTGTCAGTGAAAAAAATATATAAAAAATGTGTTATGGTAAATGCATTTAAAGCTAATTGTATCTTTGTGACAGGCTGCTAGTGACAAAGAGCCTAAAGCTCCAATTTAAAGCTGGCCCTTTCCTAAGTTGGCTGTTCTGTGTTGGCACAGTGCTTCATTCACTGAGTTTAGAGGCCTTTTTAATGTCTGGATGATGCACAAGTCAGAGTTGAGTAGCTTAACAAGCTAAAAACACTCTTGAAACTTGTCAGGCACTTAACTGGAATGTAGATGAGAAAAAAGATGGACTCCAAAAAAAGTACTCATTCAGTTGATATCATTATATTTGAAGTGCTATGTCTCTGAAAGTTAGACAGACAAATGTTTGTTGCTAGAATTGATGCAACTTCTTTTTGTAGTTCATAATGGTTGATTGTATCTCAAGATTGTCAACAGTTGCAAATGCTACAATGGTTTACATTAACCATCCTGTTTCAGAAGCTGGCCTCATACACAGACTCTGTACTAGCAGAGACTGTACTCGTTTCTGCTACTTTCTGCAACAATTCAAGAAGTACAACTCGTCTTGATGAGCTGCTGGTTATCTTTAACACTGCAATAATTTAGTCTGTTTTGTGTCCGTCCATCACAGTGTGGTTTAGCTTGTCCAACAAACACGATCAGACTCGAACAAACAAGAAGGTCTGTAAGGAGGATCAGGGCTAAGCTTTCCTCCATCCAAAATTGGTTCAGGTCTAGAATAAAGAAAAGGGAAGTTAGAATCTCTGCTGAGGCCACACATCCTGGACACACACTGTTTAAAGTTTTATCTAACATAAGCATAGTAGTTCATTGATTTTTTTGTCTTCAAGAAGTTCAAGTGACATGGTAGAATGTTTCAAGGCATTTAAGTTTACAGCAAATGCTAGGTCCATTTTGCCTCCAGTGTGGCCAGTGTACAGTTTTGCCAAGATGTGCAGCAGGTGGGTGTGAGTATGTCTGCACACACAACGGGGTAAAGAGTTATCGTGCAACAGAGAAGCCAGTTTTACCCCAAAAAACAAAAAGGGAAGGTTAGACTGGACTTCTGAAGGAAGAAAGACTGTTAGAGATAATATCTCCTCTTGTCGATTGCTTCGAACAGCTCAGAAGGAAAAGTTTACAGTTTTCACATGTCTCATGTCATGGTAATGGTGACATGTTCTGCTACAATCATTGATTTGGGTTGCTTCTTGTCCAAGGGACTGGGCTTCCCAGTTTCTTTTTTCCTTTCAAGTTGAAGTCCTGCACAAGAGTTGTAGCAATATTGTGCATAAAAGCTGAGAAATAGCTAAACATAAGTTACTGATCACATTATTTTGACAAACATTAGAATAAATGTTTAATCCTTTTCCTAATATTTTCTGAAGATAAAAGAAATACCAGGCTTGTCACTAGTTGACGCATCTGTGTTCTATCTACCATGAACTCTTTAGTCTTTATTTTTGTTTCAGTGAATTTGAGTGTTAGCTGTGGCTAAAGTAAATTCAAAACCAGATTTTCAGTTCCTTTGCTATAAACTCAGGTAGCCCAGACATTTAGCAACAAAACAATGTTAAACAGTCAACCTGACTGGTTGATACTCCTAACATTTTAATTTGTGATGCGACACCTCTGTGTATAAATTGTCACTTACTGTCTGTCTCTGAAACTGTTAAGAAAGTTAAGCAAATGTACAATACTCCTCTAAAAGTTTAGGAATAAATCAAAACCATGCATTCACTATAGGTATCCATTAGATGTCTTCAAAATAGTTAAATTTTTACACCTAATTATTTATTAAAGTGCATCTATTTCTGATGTTATGTTAATCTGTACTGTAATTTGTGTTGTATGGGGAAAACATTATATTTTGATGGAAAAAAAAGATGTCAATAGGGTCCTTTATTTTCTGTACTATTTGCTGTTGAGGCACTGAACAGATGGTCTAGTCTATTTTTGTTGAAGCTTTTGTAACCTTTACTCAACAAATAAAAATTGACGTTGCCATCTGTTAGAAGCTTCAACATTACGAAGTATGCCACCAAAAACTCCCCAAAGCCGGAGTCTAGAGGCCAACCGACTTGGCTTCAAGACACAGATAGGGCAAAAGAAGCAAAATAGAAATGAGCAAAGCAGATTTTGTTAAATTGCTAATTTTAGACAGAAGTGGACTTCAAGCATCTGAAACCTCGTATGTCCACCCTCATGAGTAAAAGCTCTATGATTAATGTAGTTTTGTCTTGTATTTTGATTTTGTTTTAGATGCATAAACACCCAATCAATTTAATAATGTTCATTAAAGCATAACTTAAGTCTATTTTATTTTGACACCATTGGATACGACGCATCAAGCAATGTCTGCAGTGTTTTTGTGACATATATTTTCCTTTAACGTGGTTTCCAACTTTCGCAGTAAAAAAAACAAAACAAAAAAGCTAAGGGTGGAATTATCCTCAAGTGTTTCTTAGATTCCAGATGTTTTCAAAAAGTATGTTGGAAGAACATTTGCGATTATTAGTATTACTATTTCTAAAAGAAACGAATAGTATTTCAATTTTATCTGATTAAAATTTATTGAATATGAACACAAGTCAGTATATAAATACAATCAAATTTTGGTTCTCTGCACTGACCTACTTTGCCCATGTTTAAATGTTGTATACTTATGTAATAAAAAAATAGTATGCATGTACAACACAAGTAGTTCTGGAAATATATTCCAAGATTTCATCAGAGAATACTTGTACATAAGATTTTTTTTTTTTTTTTTATCAATGCAAAAAAGTAATCCTTTTTCTTCATGTGTTTGCTTCAATGGGAATGTCTGTGAGTGGTTTCTGGGAGGCCCTCCAGCCAACTCCGTCCCTCCGCCCCTTCTTTGCCGATTATCAGCCCTACTTCACATCAGCTGAGAGTAATTTGATTATTGCCGAGTCTTCAGGGGTTTTGCAGTGATCACTGATTTACTTAAAGGAAAGAAAAAAAAATTCAATTTATTTTCCCCTGAAGGAGGCCTTCAGTCTAATTTGATAACGAGCAGGACGAGTCGCCGCCTGACAATCATAGGAGTTGCTGTAATAAATTCTGAGATGAGACTAGCTGTTGTGGCAGAGTGACACAACTTACACATTTCATCTAAAGTCAAATTAAAAGCTAAACCTCATTTAAAAGAACTGTGATATTGGTGCTTACTCTTTGAGGTACTGAGATATCACTTTTATGGATGTCATTGTATCCAAACAGCTTATGATTGATTTTTGTATTTTCAAGAAGGAAGAAAAAATCTCAGTGCAGAGACTTGGAACTTGCTTTATATCAGTAATGAATGAAACGCAGCCTTAAAAGATAAAAAATAAAATTACTAATGAAGATAATGGACAAATGCAAAACAAAATCAGGTTCTTCTGTACTGTTTTGTAATAAATGATGATCCTTCTAAACAGTTCAAATATCTGCAATAGGTGAACAGAGATATCTATGTAAATAAGATCTACTTTGTCAACATAAGATAAAAGATGACTGCAACAAGGTGTTCCTTAACATTAAGGACAAAGCAAGATTTATTACCATCAAAAATAGACTCAAAGGAAATATTTTAACAAGGGAACCTTGTCTACATTCAATAGCAGGAATAAACTCAGTTATTTTACTTTTTTTTTGGGGGGGGGGGTAAAGGGGGTGGTTTGGATTTACGTGCAATTGGCTCCAGTTTGAGGTAAAGCAAAGATGTTGGTTACACCAGAACAAATACCAGGACAGCTTGCGCAGCTGTCCTCGTATTTGACTGAGAATAAGATACAACATTTTTAGCATTCAGCCTCTATTATTAATGCAAATTGTAAGGAATGTAAGTCCTATGACAGGGCCTTGTGGGCCATCCTGAGATGTGTGAAAGAGTGGCACAAAACAGAAAGATGGTCGCTTTGTCTTACGTCAGGATATGAATAGGAAAATTCAAACAAGCTATTTGTGTTTGGGTTAGTTTAGATGGTATAATCTGCAGACAATTTGTTTAAGTTTCAAAAGGAGGAGAACTATTTCATTGTCACCACAGACAGAGCTGACAGCTTTAACAAAAATAAAGGGCAAACTAGCAGCTCTATAAACCAGGAAGGCTGTGTTTGAGTGTCCTCTAAAGGCCCTTTCACATCACACCTTTAGCAAAAATTATACAGGTTGTAAAAGAAGAAGAAAAACAAACGTAGCAGGTTTCATTTCATTGTCAAGAGGATTTTGGGGTCAATCTTTAGAGGGATTAAGTAGTATTCAATCAGATGTCAAAAAGCCTGGTCTAAATAAAGTCCATCAGGCCTGGCAGCAAACACAGTGTGTGTTGTTTGTGTCTGTGTGTTTGCAGGGTTGGCAAGCTGATATCTCAGCGTCTATGGTGCGTATTATACTTTGATCGAGCTCCAGATTTCAGTAGCTTTGACAGTAAACTTTGTCCTTCTGCTTTTGGCTGTAACTGTTACGAAGCAAAGCAGGGCTAAGGGAATTGTTGGGGCTCCTCCAAGACCCTGCAGGCACAGAAATGGAGCGCACCCTTGGACGAGCACTGATTAGTATTTGATGGCTATCCTCCCAGGCGAGGTTTGGACGGCTGACCTACTTTGGCCTCGCTGGTCAGAGAGGGAGACATTCCGTCCTCTGGCCTTAAAGCAGGCAATGACTCTATGGGCTGACTCTCCAAAAACACCCCACAGCAGCTCCGACTCATGAGCTGAGGTTTTGGGAGTGTGAGGTCAGTGCTGACAGGGACTCTGCTGCACTTCAGCAGTTCTCTTTGTTCGTGCATTTAGAAATGATGGTGTACTTTTAGCCTTGATTTTCTACTCAAATTGCTTTTGGTAATTTGGGAACAGTAACTAAATTTTTTGGTTTGCATTTATGGATGGAGAGTTTCTCTCTGAGCAAAAAGGATTTTATGAGGATGAGTGTCTGGTTTTACACTGTGAAAAATGTAAATGAAAAAGAAGGCAAAGAATAACACAAGTGATGAGTAGAACAACATTGACTCAGTGGAACAGAACAAGAAAATACACCCTGCATTATTTCTTCTGAGTGGTTTTGAATTATTTAAACCTTTTGCAAAAACTCATTCATCTCAGTGAGCCTGAGTGAATTTTAATTTCTCTAAAAATACAGATCCTACACTATATCATCATGTTTAAAAATTGATGACCTTTAAAACAAATATGCTACAAAAACTCAGACCTATATATTACGCTCAGTGCAATATAAAGTTACAATAACATTTGTTTCATTTCTGTGTGTATAGAAACCAGGAAATTAGGGATGTTCTCATCAGTTTTTCAAGAAAAAAACAATCCTACTGATTAGCCAGTATGAGTCCCAGTCTAATTCTGAATTAAAGCTAATTAAATCAATGTATTTTTTTCATAGTGCAGTAAAATTGCCACACAGTAGCACTCTACTTAACCACCAATGATGTCCCAGATGCTGCAGTCTCTATTCTTCCATTTCTTCCCTGCAACAAGTATTTTGTTTAAACTGGAGTTTCTGCAGGCCAACCTCACACACCAGCTCCAGCTCCTTCCCCACCAGAGACATTCCACGTCCCAAGAGCCAGCTTCTACAACCGAGGATCGGACCGCCAGGGCCCCCTCCCTCGACCACCACTCATCACACACTGCACCCGACCCGACAGTATAAACACAATGTATAAAAAATTAATGATGTTATTAAAAATAACAGCTTTAATTCTTTGTATAATATCATGGTACCATTTTAGCAATGTTTCATGCAAAACAAGTGTGAGAAAGTAAAAGGCTTGTTGTGGGAGGTGCCTTCTGTGGAGCAGAACTGTTTCCTTATGCTCTATATTACTTTGAATTTAATATGAACATGCATGAATGGCTCATGAGCTCTAATGCGATTGCCTCTTTAGGCTTTGTTTTCCCATTGCGGTTTTCCCTGCTCATACTGTCGACACGACAAATGGAGAGTTTCCTCGCCCATTGGGTTCAGAGTTGCTACAATTTGGGTGGAAAGAATTTCATTGGCTGTGTGCATCATAGTCTGGGAGAATGTAGAGTATGTAACCATGTTTCATGTAAATAAGTCACTTAGGATTTCACTGCTGTCATGTTGTATTTTTTTCCTAAATTTACAATAATGGATTATCCCTTGCAGGCCCCTAGGATGCCCACAGGCCCATGTTCAGATCTGCTGCTGGAAATGGAAATGATGTTGGGAAACTTGTGGGGTAAACGGCATAAAGCTTTCAGAAATGCTCTCATTCTGGAATCAAATGCTTTAATACAGAATGCAAATTTGTTCATTCTGAAAGAAAGTTAATACAGTAAAAAAAAATGCTTTACTAGATTGTGGGTTTGTAGATAAATTATAATTAACTCAGTGTGTTCACTTTTTATTATTATTATTATGTACACTCTATGGAATAAATGCTTGTTTTTATATTCTGTTTTGCAGTTAAGTAAATATTGAAGTGTTGTTTCATCAAGGTAAGTGGCAGGCAACCAACCCTCTATCAAGAGCAGTATTAATACAGTACATGGCACAATTATGGAACAACAGAAACATCTTTTATTATACTGGATTGAAACAGACTGATGGGATGTAATTGTAGAAAACCCACTCATATTTGAAAAATGCATTAACTATGTCACCTTACCTGAAATTAAGATGCAGAATATGTCTCCTATAGAATCATTTCAGTCATGCTAATAGTTTTAGTTTTTGGGGTTATTTTTTCTGAGATGGATAAAGTTGATGTAGTTCATATGTTCCTTAGCGGAACTATGTGGTCAGATTTGACTGATGACTGGTCCAGGAATTTAAATAAAAATTAAAAAGACAACAATTCATTATCTCAAATTTTTTACCATGGTTCCTGATGTCTGCTCAAAAAGTTTATAAATAATACTGATGCCATAATAAATACCATCCATCCATTTTCTTACATCTTTGCCCCTTTGTGGGCAAAGATGTAAGTGTTCGCAAGAGGCGAACACTTCTTGGACAGGTCATCAGTCCATCACAGATAATAAATACCTGATAATAGATAATAAACAAATAAAAGATAAAAACTGTAAAAAGATGCAAGGATGGTAAACGTCTTCACTATAGTGCAGGTTAGTGACTTATGATTCCAAGATCCTACAAGTGCTATTGCTGATTGTAACTATACATATTTGCATTAAACCTTTATCAATAATGCACATTATGAAATTATAACATAACAAATAAGTCTGAACATGCTGCTGCTAGATACAAATAAAACGAGTGACCCTATGAGCTGGAGGACTCACAAGTGAAAATCAGCACCTTACAGGCAGCAGATAAAAAAGGAACAGAGAAAAACTACAATAATGTCTTCTAGAAACAAGGAGGGGAGAGATGCAAAATTTCCCCATTGGGATAATTTATCAAGAGCCAAAACATAATAAACTATATCAATTGCTGGCAAGAAATTAGCTTCTTTCTTTTGTTTTTTCTTAGTTATTTTGGTGGAAGCAAACTCCAAAGAGTTCCAAACATACTCAAGCAATCACTTTAATAAGTGACATGGATTGTACTGGACCCACAACCCTGCAAGTGGGTATAGACAGTAGGTGGATGAATAACCTGAGAAACCTTAAATCAACACTGTCCTCAGAGACAAAAAGCTTATTTAATCAGTGCCCAGCATTTGTTCTATAAACCCATATTTAAACAAGGCTTGACTAGCGTCTGGTTGTTGTGAGTGTGCTTATAACTTGGACAACAGTTATGTTTATTCACAGTTGTCCAAAACCTGCAGACTGGTAAATTCATGTGGGGACCTTGTCTCCTCCTGTTTACCCAGCCTGTGTTTGCTAACAGTGCTAAGCTAACCACACATGATAAGATAGTACACACAAACCGACAGTCAGTCGAGCGAATCAGACGCCACAGCAGCAAAATGCAGCAAGACAGAAACAAACATTCAGAGCATTTTTAAGACAGCCCTTTGGTTTTACTGAAATACATTTACTCAGAAGCTTTAAGTGTTTGTATAAACTACTGGACTAAAGCACTCAGCTATTCATGCATCAGGGTCAGCATCACTCATTCTTCATCTCAATCCAGACAGAAATACATTAAAGTGAGGTATTTATGTAGCTCACAACAGTTCTGACTTGTGGAACTTTATTTAAAATCCTTTGAAACTGCCATGGTCACTGCCATAGTTATCTGATGCTTTAATCACAATGGGAATATCCAGTCATTAAAGCATTCAGGAAAGCAATAGGTTCTGTGTCCAAGATATAAGATATGTTGGTAAAACTTCTACATCAACCCCATTCTAAAAGGCTTCTGTAAAAATGCTCATTAAAGCTGGTTAAAGAGTGTCATTCAACACAGTAAAATTGTTCCTGCAATAACCAAAGCAGAAATGGTACTCAGATGAGAAAACGTTATTACTCTAAAAGCAACTTAAAAGTGTGTGGACACACTTTGGCAAAGTGTGACACTTTGACACTTGCCAAAGTGTCACACAGTGTGGACACAGTGGCAAAGAGCCTAAACTTGGAAAACATTTCCTACAGTGATGCAAACATAATGAGTGGATATATTGCAAATGTCTAAGTCCAGTTTTCCCATTTTCAACACACAGACTATAAAACTACATAAAACATATTTCAAAAGGACCCAAATACACTGGCTTCCTTCGATGATCCAAAGACATGTCCAGAAAGTTAGTTTGTAGTTCATAATTTGGCCACTGACAGATATTTCCTCACTATTTGTTGGCTGCAAGAAAATATCTTCTCATTTAACTTAGTACCGCCATTATAGTTGTTTCATATGTTGTAAAAATAGGTCCTCTACATAAAAATGAAATGTTCCAAGCATTCATCACCAGCGGTGCTGCAGTAATTAAAAATGTTAGGCAAATGAACAAAAAAGTATGCGCCATAGAAAATAGTTGTCATGATTACAATGTCACAGCATGATCACATAAACGCTCAGCAGTCTGCTGCCAGGGCATCTTACAATATGGAGATTTTTCCTTCTAATCACAATTATTCACTTAATTTAACTTTTAAATGTAAGTGCAGCAATTACTTTGAGCACCATTTTAAGCCATAAATGCCTTTTTGTTTACGTAGGACAAGAAAACAAAATCTTTACACGCCATTTTGTAGTGGCCATAGTTTCTTACTGTGTAACCTCGGTCTTTTAAGATGATGCTTTCTTATCATGACATCTGAAAAAAGCAAAACATTTAAGCAGTGTTAACTTATTCATGTCAAAACAAAGATTTTTACAATGGGGTATTTTCCCAAAGACTGTTCAAATAAGAGAAACGCATCGGGGTGAATTAAACAGGTAAGGAGACTGAATAAGGAGATTCCAGTTTTTGAGCATCAATAGAAAAACTGGAAGGGCACTGGAAGGCAAAGTCTGAACAAACTGGTGAAATGTCTCTCTCTTTTGTTTGGAGATGTGGTTTCTTCTGGATGCAGAGTCAAAGAGGATGAAAATAATTAAACATAATAATGTGTCTGTGGTGGATTGTTGCATAACTCAGCCCTGCCCATCACTGCAACACAACAATCAATTCAATACTGCCTTTTAAATTATTCAACCCACCTCCTTGCAACAGGTCACCATTAAACCCCATCATTAACCCCCCACACACTCCCTCAGTCCCCACTGCCACTCCCCCTCTGCTCCACAGTGCGTTATTAACACAGCTGGTGAACTGGAAAGGTGATGAAGGGGAGGAGAGAGGGGAAGGACTCACCATAGGGAGGTAAAAACGGGGGGACCTTAAGGGCCCAAAGGATTCTGCTTCCGGTCTCCTTCCCATCAGAGCTCCCAGGTCACATAAACAGCCCCAATCACGACCTCGTGAATTATTCAACACATTCATCAGCTGTAATCTGATTATTCACCAGGTACAGAAGTATGAATAATGAAGGAGCAGTGCAGCACCCATTTCCATATTCTGTCTCTGTGTTTGACAGCATTGAGAGGACAGATGGACAAACAGATACTGCTCCTGTACAGACTGATGGGAAACATTGGAAACACAATGATTTGGTATACAGAGAACTTTTCTGGTCCTGTTAGCTAAAAGTTTTAACACACTCCCGATTTTCTACTTTATTGGTGTCCACAAACTGCTGCTAAAGTGTTCAAGATGTGTTTATGTGATTGATTAAACCAGTGACCCAAGAAGACATGTAAAACAGACCCCATCAGTCACCAAAATATTTCCACCAAGATGTAATATTACAACTCATACATAATTAAGACGAAAAAATACCATGAAGAATTTCCAGAGTTTATGCTTAAATGTCTGTCAAATAATGATGACGTTGACTGCACTGGTAGCTGTACTTTTGAACTTTCAAATCTATTATTCTGAGTTAATATTTTTTTTTTCTATAAAAGCAAACTAGTGAGCAAACTTGCAATCTGGTCACGTAGCAAAACTTGAGGATGAAACATGTACTGATTGTTGGGTGAAAATTTCAATAATGTGACACGGCACTATCAGTCAAATACTAAGGATTTCCTGACTCTACCCCAGGTATAAGATCAATTTCCTATTTTAAGTTATTGCTCATCACTGTTGGTCAATTGTCTGTGATTTTTGTGTTGCACTCACAGCAATCACAACCAATTTTCATGTGCATGGTTAGCAAAATTGTATTATAGACCTTTGACTTTATTTGTTTAAGCTATTCCATCTATGTTTTTGCCTTGCTAACTAATTGTTTTCAACCTTTTTCTATGGCATTTTCTTCAACAAAGATTGCTGTAGCTCTATACATCTGTCAGGTCACGTGCTCTAGTCATTGTCCTCATATATTCACAGCCAGTTCTCCGTGTCGGCGTGAAATGGTTGGAAGTGGTTTTCAGGATCTCCGTTAATTTGACCACAATAACTTGATGCACATCTGTGCAGAAAGTTCAAACATGCCATTTCTTTGCTAATAAATATTCCACATCTTGCATTATTACAACAAAATGGAAGCAATTTAAAACAACAGCAACTCATTCATGACGAGGCAGCCGGGATTCAAACCAGCAAGTGTCTGCTATATGGCTTCCAACGATCCTCAGAATCACTTTGTATCTATGAGAATCTCTTTGCATTGGAGAATGGTTGCAGGTTTTCAGTTTCTCTGTGTAAACTGCAATGCAACCATGATGCTACACAACAGCTGAGCTTTATCACTGAGCTTCTACAAATAATGTCCATGTTTTCCACAGCTCTACTTTGCATTCTTGAATTTTTCTTTCACTTTCTTCCGCTTTATATGCATGCTGTGCAGGTATCCTACTTCTTTATTCCTCTTTAACATTCAAAGCCGCATCTGAATAATTCCTATTTAAATAATTGATTCTCTTTTACTTCTTTGGTCTGCTAGACTGCTGCAGTAAATAATAGATGGGTCCATCATCGGGGACTCTCAAACCCTGGAGACTGAGTGATGGCTGCTGATAATACCAAAAATAATTGCATGCACATCTCAGAAGCTTGAGTTTGGATTTGTTGAGACAATGGAGTTGTGTATTTTTGGGAGACAAAAATGGCACAATGAGACATTGTGTGTTCTTTTTGGGGTGGAGAAACTACAACCAAGTGCTTCAATCTTGCTCTATGTACTCAAAATGCACTAAAATCAGGGGTGTCCAAAGTCGGTCCTTGTGGGCCGGCATCCTGCATGTTTTAGTTCTCTCCCTGGTTCAACACACCTGTATCAAATGATGGCTTGTTATAAGGTCTAAGATCATTGACCTGCTGAAGAGCTTGTTACTACCACCAGAGAGAGAACTAAAACATGCAGGATGCCGGCCCCCAAGGACCGACTTTGGACACCCCTGACTAAAATAATCAAAATATTTTATTTTAAGCTGCTTCTTTTAATCTTTATTGGATATGCAAGAACTTGACCACAGGGCAGAGATCCAGCCTTCCGCCAACCCTGACAATTCAGTCCACCCAATAGAAGAGTCTGAGCATGAAAATATTATTTTCAGCCAATATGAGGAGCTTGTTGCTAGACTGAGAAAACTGGAAGAAAGTATTGCCAGCATTCAGAGCCAACAGTCAACACCAAGAAAAACAAGCAAAGAACCTCGGGTCTTTGGATCAATTCAAAAAGGAGAGATGGTGGATAAAAATGCAGATATCTCTTACTTGTATGAGATTATTTTAGCAGATTTTGAAAGAGTTTGTGTGGGAGCACGCACAGGAAAGAGGACGCACACCAAGCAAGGAGTCACGCTAAGCGGTTCTGCCTGTACATGCTCGATAGCCGTCTTCCGCTGGACCTCGGACTTTATAACAGAAGGACAAAGCTATGCATGTATCCACAGCACCTTGAACACAAGGGGTATGCACCAACTACTGTGAAGAATATGTTGTGTAATGTGGTCAAGTTCCTGAAGCACATTGAATTGACCTTTCAAAGAGCTAGTAAACAGTCTCAGAAACAACTTTCTAAGCTTTTACATGACATAAAGAGACTTCAGGCTAATGTATCGAAGAAGGTGACAGCATATCGAAATAAAGTTCTGCGCAAAAATGCTGAGAATGAGAATTGTTGCTCAATGAGGGGTCTCATGGGTGGCTGGACCAACTCATCAAGATCTCTTGCTGCTCCGAGACTCCATATGCCAGTTTGTGTTCCACTCTATCAATGGCAGACAACTCCGAAAACCTGTGTCTTCTACAAGAGGCTTGGGTCGACGCCGGAATGAAGGGACCATGAGCTTCAAACAAATCCGATCCATTGTCTCAACCAAAGTCAATAATATTTTTCATAAAAAATGTCCAGAGTTTATTCTGTTACAATACCTCCAGTCATTTTTACATCTATGAGTTGAACCACTGGATTCTGGACCACAACCAAAGGAAACATATTTTGAAATAAAAAAAACTCTTGTTATTTATCCCAAAGAAATGTTTATCTAACAACGAATGTTAAGATGAGGTCAGTACTTAGAAGTACAAATTAAGATACTCCTTCAAACACATCTTGATGTCCTTTATCTCCTGAACTGCCCAGGAGATAAAGGACAGATCTCCTTTATAACTACCATTGGTAGACATATCAAAATAACGCAAACTTTTAAATTGATATTACTTTAAAGATATATGATGTAAGAAAGTGTGTGTAACTTACCCAGGAATGGAAGTAGTACGTCCGGAATAGAGTCATGATCCAAACGGTCAGCAGCGTCCACAGAAGGTGGCTTCATTTTGTATGCTGAGTGGCAGGTCCCTTGAGGTGATGATATGCTCAGCGGCGTCACGCACATTGACTTTGCAGGTGTGGTTTTAGTATTATATTAAAGCTAAAAAATTAATCTTTATTTTGATACCCATTTTGTCAGGTTTATTTTTTATAATTTGTTCGCGATTTGACAATCTATTCGGAGGTTTTGATACTTTTATGATTTACAAAAAAACTAAAAAAAATAACCTTTGACAAACTGGGTTTGTAGTTGCCTGTAGTTTAAGGTTTAATATGACATCCCTGTTGGTTCATTTGGTCATGTGTTCATGACGCGCGAACCGATTTTCTTGGACAATGTCTCTGTCACTGAATAAAACAGTGAAAATCAAAAGAGAAGCTCTTGAAAGATGTTCTTGTGCGTTATGTTTTGACATAAATTTTACTCTTTTTTTCTTAAGAGTTTACTTCTTTAGCAGTTTTGACACCCTTTTAAATACATTTATAAGTTTTCTCTAAATCCTATTTTTCAGAATTGTTGTGTACATCCCAGTTACTTTGTTAATTCTATTTGATTCATGGAATTCTTTTTAAAATTGAATTTTCTCAGAGTTGTAGAAACATCTAATTGGATGTTTTAGACCTTACTCTGCTTATATAACCAATATCCTCACTCCTGATAGTTGGAATTAAAAGCTATAAAAAGGGCGAAAACCAAGCATTGGGGCCAAGTGTAACCTCTCACTTGGATTACGGGGAAGACAAGGTTTAGAGAATGGTCATGTTAAATAATGATGAGTGACCTTTAGATCAACTTTACAAAGGCTGTTTCCTTTTGTTCAAATCATGAACTTTCGCTTTAATTAACTCAGTACCTCGTGTCTGCCCAGCTCTGGTGGGGCAGCACTGCCTCAGATCACTATCGCTGCTCTTTTGGATTTTTTTTTTCTTGTTAGAACAGACTGTCAGAAAGCCTGTGGATGAATTTATTTGAAAATCAAAACATGTCACCACTGTTACAAAGCTCCCCAGACAATTCCTTAGTTCTTAAAAAGTTGCTTGTATTCTGTATTAACAAAGTAATAGCTGCTTGTTCTCAACTTCTGGGGATTAAAGGAACAGAGAGAAATCTTGGGAAATCACATTGTTTCCGGCGCCAGTGGACAGTGAGATTAAAAGTGAGGGAAGTCATGCAATAACACTACGGGCTTGGCAATATGTCTATTTTTGATGTCGGAAAAAATCTATCATATAATAAAATAATAAGAGGTTGAAATGCTAACTTTTCCCAGCTTGTCACATATTCACTTTTGGTCTAGTTTTTTGGCATTCTATTGTCCACTCACATTTTCCAAATAATAGTCATTCCATCTATTTTATTCCAAAATTAATATAACATGCAAAATGGAGAGAAAAATGGTCAAGACAGCATCTAGTCGCTTGATCTCACCAGTTTGCAGTCTGGACTTTGGTGCTGGCACTATAGTTACATGATTTTTTATTATGTTTGCCTTTTTGTTGTAGATTTATATTTGTGTGTTGCAGGGAAGTCAGAAGCATTTTAATATGGGGAAGAACACATTAGCTACATCAGAAGCAGCTGATGTGCTGCTCGCAAGCCACATGGTGCTTTTCTCCCTCCTGGGCAGTTTGACTTTATTTGTCTGTCAAGGTTAGAATTTTAATTGCAGTTTGTTGAATATGTTATTTTTTAAAAAATATCAATTTTTGTCTCTTTGATTTCTTTCCAGCAAAGGTCTTTTACAGGCATCTGCAGGTCAACCATCTCTATTGATTCAACTGAACCACCAGCACTAGGACAATTAAACCAGGAAGTTAATCCACCTCCTGACATAAGCTAAACATTATGAGATGTCATTAGAACTAATCACATTATTCATTTATTTTGATATCTCTGGTCCAGTTTTCAGCAGCCTGCACTGCTGATCCACTTTGTTGTTTATGCGTGTATCTTTTCTGAGGAGTTCCTGGTCATGTCACTGAGTACAAGTTTACCAGGTTTGCTCTAAATATGGATCCTTTTATTATGGCCATACACCTCTTCCTTCTCTCTCCAAAGGACAGTGTTATGTTGACTTTTATTCTGACAGATACAAGGTAATATTATAATAAAAAACAATACACACACTTATTATTATGACACAAAACCATTGCCTGTCAAAAAACTATTCTGCACTGTGATGACATGTGGCACCAACGACTCCTGACTAATTGTCAGTTTGTGACTAATTCTCGGTGAGAATGTGGAGATCTCGACACTTTCTCAGCTCTGATATTTAACATTGAGTTTTTTTTCTCTGTATTATCACACCAATGAACGGATTCATCATGCTATTAGATCAAAAACTTAATTAGTTTCCCTACAATAATCATGTCTGTGTTGTCATTTACTTGATATGATGCTGTGCTGCAAAGATCCAAACACCCTCTGTTTCCTTTTGTCTCATCATTGAACAGAAAGCTATTGTCATGCAGATACCATTTTATGTTCTTTTGTGTGTAATGACAAAGGGAGGAACTCTGCCTGAAAAGAATGTATCTTGGGTTGATGGGTTTTATTGAAAAGAAAACAATAAAATCCTCCACTTGAAATTCCAATGTACTTTTTTTTAAGATCTTGAATTTTATGTTTAGTGACTAAAGGGATTTTTTGGGCTAGACCAACAGAAACACAACGCATAATTTAATTGTGAAATGAAAGCAGTAATTTTTTTTGGCAGATAAAATCTGAAATGTGCATTTGTATTCTTAATTTACTCTAGTAGCCTTGAACATAGACTGGTTGCAACAAAATGCCTTCAAAGGTCAGTTCTTTAGTGAGTAGAGTCCAGCATTGTAAAATTTAATCTCAGTAAAAATCCAGGTGTTCTATGACTCAGAACAGGAATAAAGCTTTGCAGAGATGATAAAATACCATAAGCTTTTATTCTCTTACATAGTTTGGTTTAGTAGGTCAAACAAAAATAGAACATCATTTAAAATGATATTTTTTTTACTTTTATCAACTTTCAGGGCTTTTTTTATTTCTTTAAATAAATGGGAGCTGCTTGGCTGCCCAGTGGTACAGCTGGTAGAGCTGTTGCCTTGCAGCAAGAAGGTTCTGGGTTCGATTCCCGGCCCCGGTCTTTCTGCATGGAGTTTGCATGTTCTCCCTGGGCATGCGTGGGTTCTCTCCGGGTACTCCGGCTTCCTCCCACAGTTCAAAAACATGACTGTCAGGCTAATTGGCCTCTCTAAATTGTCCCTAGGTGTGAGTGTGTGTGTGTGCATGGTTGTTTGTCCTGTCTGTCTCTGTGTTGCCCTGCGACAGACTGGCGACCTGTCCAGGGTGACCCCGCCTCTCGCCCGAAATGACAGCTGGAGATAGGCACCAGCAACCCTCCCGACCCCAGTAAGGGAAAAGGGTGCAGGAAAATGGATGGATGGATGGATGGATGGATAAATGGGAGCTTGGAGATGTGTTAATAACTGCAAATAAGGGGGCTGTCTTTTTTCAAATTATAATTTTTCAATAGGCAGCTTATATATAAATAAAGTAGAAAATCATTAACTTAGAAATGGTTGGTCACAGAAGCTTTTCATTCAATCTGATGGTGCTTTAGCTGGTTCTAAAAAGATTTGCAAACATTTTAGAAAAGACATACCCAAAAGGATTTGCAGGATTTATAGAAAAATCCTTTTCTATAAAGTAGAAAATGACTTTTTTCTACTTTATAATTATTTACCTATGATTACATTGGCCAATTGAATAAATAACATTTGAAATAAAACTGAAATCTGTGGTTGTAAAAGGACAAATCTCAGTGGGTATGTGTGCTTTTAAAAGCATTGTGTGACAACATGAGATCAATATTAGTCAGGCTTCTAGTTTTCCACTGCAGCCTCCATTTTCTTAGTCAGCTTGGAGGAACAACACTCAGAAAATATCAGTTTTAGACCTTGATACCAGGAGGTTAGAGGTCAACACTACCAAAAGCGACCTTACTGTTAAATGCATCTCAAACCGATAAACTACAGCTCTAAAAAATACAGTACCATAATACAAAGATTTTGTATTATTTTCACTCCTTTCATACTCACTCAGAACCTGCAAATAGAAAATATCTGGGCTTTTATCAAGTGTGCATTGACTTATTCATTTGACTGAACAAAGCAAACTGAAACTTGCTGGATCTCGTGACCTCAAAAAACATTGAATCACACATTATAAAGTAAGAGAACTCAAAGTTTATCCAGCCAAGTCTGAAACTTATTTATCCAAAAATGCAAAAATAGGGAGAAAAAAAAAATAATAATAATAAAAAAAAAAAAAAAAACAGTTAGTTAGACCTTATTTTGGTTTGCGGAAATATTAACTGTAATAGTCATATTGACTGTAATTTAGATCCTGAAACTGTGGAAATCAGGCACCACTAAAGTAAGTCCTCCTGTCCTGGTGCTTTAAAATGCATTTCTTCCTCTTGTCTTGTCCTCCTAACCGCCATATACTGAAAACAATTTTATATTTTTCAGAGCATTTTAGGAACATTGTAGACTTTATCTTGCTGATGATCCTCCTCCATCTGTTATATTCCTAAAAATGTTTATAGCTTAACCTTTTGTCTGTGATGGAATAGATTTCAGAAAAAACTCAAGGGAGAAAATAAAGCTGGCCTGGAAAAGTGAAAACTTTCATTTTTGTATGTATTTTGTTCCCAAAAATAACAGACAAATCTCTGCAATGAGAAGCACCATTCAACAAAGTTTTTGAAAAGAAACTTTGACTGAGGGAGCCCACAGGGCAGAGGCAGCAGAAGACAGTTTTGTGCTTTCACCATCTCCTGGTCTTCATAACAAAGGAGACTTTTAGTATTGCATGGAAACAGCTTCAACCAGCGAAAAGTGTAGACAATTTGACAAGCTGCAGGTCGCTGCCATCACATCCTCAGGGCAAGATTTAGAGACGAGACTGGCTAAATCACGCAAACCTTATTCCAGACTCAAAACCTAAAGTAAAAACATAACTAAAAATGCAAAAGTATATGATAAATGAAATCCAAAATATTACAAAAAATACATCTGCAGTTTTTAAGTAAAAACAATTAAAATTATATATGCAGTTTTGTGAAAATCTATTTTCCCATAAGGAGTCCTCCTGTTTTTATTGTCACACTTGTTCACATTATCAAACAGCTTTTAATGGCAGTGACAGAAAACCTGGGTAAATAGGAATTACATTTTCAAACAGTAATTTTATTTTGTAAGGGATAAAAATCATCCAAATTAATCTTAATGTATGTGAACAAATAATTGCCATGCCTCTTAAATTGTAAATTCCCTCTTATTACAACTCATTGAGACTCATTGTCTACCAATGCAGAAAACATGAAAGATGGCAAATCTCCCTAGAAGATTCACCATCTTCCATTTCTTTTTAAATGGAATATACTCAAATAAATCTCTGTCAAACATTATGAAAGACCATTGTAGCCAAAAAAAGCTAATAGTCTTCAAATAAAAAATTATTATTTATTATTGTGATTTGATCATAAATATGATAAGCCATTTCAAAATCATTTTTATTTCTGTCTGAGGGGTGAAACTATGTCACACATTTGTGTTTAACGCACAAATCAACATTTTCACGTTTTACGTTGAAAGAAATCACTTGGACTGCTCCGACTCGGAAAGATGGAGGTCATCCAGCAACACGATCCAACAATATCTAATATGTGTAGCTGCACATAAAATATAGCAAAAGTTGCAGGAACACACTGATTATTTGACTGTACAAACCAGTGGCACATACAGCTGTAAAATCACCATTTGTCAGCATGTTCCTTTGGTGTTTGAATACATAAAATTGAGAGAAATACATGGTTTTCAACATGTATTGCTAATGCATGTTGAAGCGTCACACCTTCTTAGATTCCTTAGTAAGTACACACACACACACAACAGGCATTCCTCACCCCTTGTACACACACCCACAGAGCAAGCATTTCTTTCATGTCTCTGTGTGTGAGTACTTCACTGCCCACTTGGAAAAATGGAACGAATCAGAGGATTAGGGAGGCCTGGGAGACGCTGCAGGGTGTGTGTTTGTTGTTTTTTTGTGTGACTCTCTATGTGTGTGTGTGTTCAGAGGGGAAGGAGGTTTGCGCTATATATGGTGCTCTGACTACTGATCCACTTCCTCTTCATCAAAGAAAAGAGGAGGAGGAAGGACGGCGATGGAATCCCAGCAGAGACTTTGAGATGTGACAGCGGAATGACGACGGGGTCATGGTCACATTTTGCTATTTAAAATGGAGGAAGGGCTGCATTTTCTAGTGCAAAACAGAGAAGAAAATATGTGAAGATGAGAAGAAAGCAACATGCAAAAAAAACAACAAAACTTTTCCTCCTCTGTCGTCCACTGCCAGCCCTGTCCAGTCACGCCTGCAGGAGAAATCGGGAAGTCGTAAGAAGAGAGGGTAATCCTTCCTCAACAGTTACACAGTGAAAGCAGCTGAGCTTCTCAAAATGAGTTTAAAAACTCAACAAGAGGTTTCAACAAGCAGATGGCTCTGATTGGAAATGTGGCCTGGAATGAAAATACTTCTTAGTGTGCAGTGATGCAAACATTCTCCATCACTGTCTGCCTTTAATAATCCCCGTGTGCAGACTGCGATCCTTACAAATCACAGCCAATGTATCAACTAGATCTGAGTCATGTCATTTGTAAAAAAAAAAAAAAGTAGTATGTGTGCAGTCATACAGAAATTCTCTGAGTGCTTCAGGACAATGTACTGCAAGTTATTCCAATATTAATTTGTATTATAATGAATACCATTGAAATATTATTTTCCAAAAGTGGAATAGTTGTACAATAAATTAGATACTCTGACATATTTTTGTCTTTTTTTTTGTGGGAATCGGAAGAGTTAATCAATTTAATTTCCTGGCGCAGATCCAAGCTTTCAAGCATAAAGTTAAATATTTAATAGAGTTCAAGTCAAATCCATTTTAGCAGTTTAATGTTAATCTGGTTTAGCCAACATAAAATCAGTTTGGATGCTTGTTGTGGACTTTACAGTTGAAAAGTTGTTTAAATGTCAACCATAGATGTTGATTTAAAGATGAAGTTTGTGCAATGTTCTGCCCCCACTAACAGTAAAACCTAGTGTGAGTCAGAGTGTGATGCTACAACCACTGTGCTTGACATTTGGTAAAGTGTTTAAATAGACTAGATTTAGGGAAGAAATATTTCTGTGGGGTTTCACCCTTTCAGTCCATGGTGATGTAAGAGTGGCTTCACTGTAAAAAGTTATGATGGTGTTTCAGCATCTTCTAAATTAGAATAGATTTTAGTATCAGTTGTTCATAAACAGTTCTTGATCATTCTAAGCAACTTCCAAGATTTTAGTTGGGGTATATGCAAAAAACTGACCACATGTAGAGCAGAAACACTCTGCAATTAATTCAATCTTCTGTACTCAATTCTCACTTTTAAACAGTTTCTTAAAACATTGCTTAGTCATGCAGGGCAAACTTCTCATCTGTGTATCTGAACAATGCTTAGCCAAGAATGAATATGTTTCCCAGATCCGAATACCTTAATGGTATAAGAGACTGATGAAGGCATTAATGTTTCATGCATCATGTCTGAACACAGTATTTCTGAACCTCGATTCCAGAGCCAGAACTTTTGTCTTTCAGCTGAAAAGCTCTAAAGCAAAGACTTAAAGAGAAGTAGAGCATCTTTCAGCTTAAAAGCCTGACATTTCCTCTCATGTTGGTATAACCCAAAGCAGCACTAAAAGCAAAGTGAAGATTGGACTCAGATGAAGGTGACAGTATGTGTCATCATGTTGTGAAGCTTTTCCACTTTCTAGTGTCAGAAAAGAAGAAGTAAAAAAAGGAAACCTTACAGCTTTACATTAATGACCTCAGAGCAAATATATGTTGGAGTGAAGCTTAAAAAAAAAGGTCATGGAGCTCATTTCTCTTTCCTTAGATGGGAAGAAAAAAGAGGTGCTGGAGTGAGCAGTAACTGACACTTGGTATGATCGTAATTAACATGTCTTTCATATTTCACACAGCTTCTGGTGAAAAGAACAGGGGTGTTGGCAGAACTACTCTGTGCCAGTATATGCGTGTGGGTGCACGCGCGTGTGTGTGTGTGTATGTTATGAGCTCAGAGATCAATGCAACGTTTGATCTGCATGTATCTGAGTGAAGTTAGCTTCCAGAGAGCTTCCAGAGCTACCAGGCTTGGGAAAAGAGAAGAGGGCGGGGGGGGGGATTGTTGAGCATAACGGGCAACACCTCGCCCCACAACACACACACACACACACATCTGCTTGCTGTTTCATCTATCTCACAGGCACACACACTTGCAAGAGCTGCAGTAGTATCACGTCCATAAGGAACAAAGGCTCTGAGCTCATACTGACAAGCATGTGAAGCTGATTCTCATTCAGAGAATAATTCAGTCTGAAGGAGTTGTTCCTCATCAAACTCAAAGTTCTTGCTGAAATATTTTGACTTTTTTATCTCTGCCCTGTGAATAGATGGAAGTTTTGGCCTGAAGGGGGTGCTCAGGTTATTTATCAGAGAGAAACATTATGCTGAAATTAAGGTTAAGGAAACAGTTCTGACCAGCTAAAACTTTCAAGTCAAGATTTTGAACAGAAAGTGGGCAGAAAGCAATACAAAATGTACATATTTACATAAGAACAAAAAAGTGACCTTAAAGTAGTTAATGATTTACTGTTCATAAAGCCACATTTTGATAAGTAGGGAAATAAGTTAGCAATCAACAAGTTGTATTATGGACTATAATGATATGTAATTTAGAACAAATATTGCCGATTAAAATACAAAATTATGGATGAAAGCTGAGCTGAGAATATACATAAAGTCTGGAAACATAAAATTTAATTTAAGCTTTTAGATCTGGATAAATTAGAACAAAGTGCATGTGAAAATATTTGTCTTTCCAGACTTTATTCAATGCTTATTGTTGTGTTCTTTCAGTTCTTCCTCCCTCCAGCCCTCTCTATTTAGTCAGTCCTCCTTTCCTTCCTGCCATTTTTCTGTTGTCCTTGCTTTCTAGTTTCCTTTCTTCCGTACACAGTCTCTAGACCCCTTTCCGCTGTCCTTTCTTCTTTCATATCACTTCTACTCATATTTGTGTCTTTCCTTCTTCTTTTGAAGTTATTTCTTCTTTTTGACCTACCTACCTTCCTTATCGATACTTTCTTCTTTTTTGCAGTCTTGCTGTCTTCCTTCAGTGTATTCTTTCTTCCTGGTAGCTTCCTACTTTCTTACGTTCCACCTTCCTACCCCGCATCATGCCCTTGCTTCTTTCCTTCATACCACTGCTATTTGCTTCCATTGGTTTTTGAAATAAAACCGTGGCTTCGGTACTTTGTACTGTATGACAGTGGACTAAGTGTGTTTGTGAGGAGAAAAATTAAAAGCAGAGGGAGAGAAATAAAGGGAGCGCAAAAAACACATAGGTTGCTTTTAGCACGTTGTTTGAACTGCTTTAGATGCAATCACTTCAAATACCTAGCAGCATTACATAGCAAGCATTTCAAAAAAACATTGATAATCACACAGCATACAATCAGCAACTGCTAAGCAAGAAGTATTCAACCAACATACAAAAGAAAGACGGCTAAATTATTTTATTTACCTACCAACTCTGCCTAGACACTTAAATGAGATTTCAGCCTTATGAGTTGATCAGACTCACTCAGATTCAAAATGATGTCCGAGAATCTGTACAAGAAAAGTTTCAATAATTGAAACCGCTGCATAGCTCTTTGGTAAGAGCTGCTAGCAGATGTCAGATTTGCTCCAAACAGGTGTTTTCTGAGAACTGATGTTTCCCAGATCTCAGCTTTGGCTGTATTGAACTTTTGAAAAGCTGGATGTGAGGATGGCAATTCTTAAATGTTCTCCAAGTTTGAAGGTTTTAAGTCTTTTCTCTGTCCAAGAGGATAGAGTGTCTATGTCAGAGTCTGATCTGTAAAGACAACGCTTGTACCTCCACATTATATATTTTTTCCAGATTGGTATAAGCAAGTGATTAGCCTAGCTATGACCTTACAGTGCAACTCCCTTCATAGGACAAATGTGGCTGATTTTTACCAGACTAGAAAATGACGGTAGCGCAATGAATGCTGGGAGATGCAGTCTGATCAGTTCATTTGAGCAAATCTAAGCCCCAGACAAAGAAGGCTGTGGTAGCATAATTTCCTGTAATGGAGCCAGTGTGAGTCTTTCAAAATAAAATAAAACAATTCAACAATTATCTTAACAGTCTGAAATCAAATTAATAGATGAAATTTAGAATAGAACTAACTTTCATCCAAATCTGGAAAAAGGTCAAACTATCTTCTGCATGACCAGTTGCCATGTGGCTGAGCCTTTGTTCTGATGCTTTTTAAATGACAATCAATGAGTGGTACATTTTTACAGAAAGGTAGTCATGGTAACGGAAGGCTGATGTGCTTAATGGGAATGGTCAGAGAAGGGTTAGTTTGGATAATGGTGCATTATGAAGACTTAAATAAATATTCAGTTCGCCATTGCTGGAAAACAGGGACGAAAATATGCTGATTGACAGTGTGACACACTTTAGGGGTTGCACTGATTATTTCACATGGAGACATTTTAATTAAATTATAGAAAAAAAGTGTTGTAGTTGTACTAACTTCAAGCCTAGTTTGAAAAGTTCAAATTATTTTAAAAATAAAAATATTCACAATTCAGAACCTCTGTACCTTATTAAATTATTTCAGATGGTATGTTTATTTAATTTGAGGAACATTTGCAAAGATTGTTGTGACAGAACAACACTCACCTCTGTGTTGCAGCAGCTTTTCTTTTAATAATATTCTTTTCTACATTTGTTGTTTAATTAAGTGGCACACATTGACACAACACCATCACATCATTGCTTTCACATAATCATACAAACTTTCAGTTTTACCCTTCTAATTTGATCAGTTTTCTATAATTGTGTTGTTTTATGTCTCATCTTGTGATATATCTTGTTATAAACTAGAGATTTTCATCACTCGAACATGCATTCACACTGCAAACTAAAAATGCACACTAATGCGACATGCATGCATGCAGCAGTTCCAATATTACTGCAAATAGAATATCAAACAGATATTCTTCAACACGCATTTGCTCACAAACCATGCAACATGCACCCCTGCTGGGATCCTAAATATTGAAAATAAAACACAAACACACTGTGGACAAAGATACACACACGCACATGTACACACACCAATCTCTAAGCTGTGCAGCACCACTCGCAACTTGTCACAACGGAGTCAACGTCCCACATCGCCGACAGGTCCAGATGGCGCTGTCAGGGCTGTCACCGAACCGCATCTCCCAGAATACACCTGTGACAGCTGGAACATGTGAGCCCAGTCAGAGCAGCGCTACTACAGAGACTAATTATCACCAGCAGTCCAGCCGCCGCCACGTACAGAAGGCTCGCGCCTCACCGTCACCTTACAAGGTTGCTGAGACCACCGACAAATCAGCAGTGTTGTTAGCGTATGCCGGCTTGAACGATGGGCCTGTAACTATGGAAACAATCACCAGCCATGCTGCAGGTACCTGAAACTTGTCATAACAGAGCAGTTTAGCATCAGCTAAACTGAAAAATCTGTTCATTCATGACTAAAGAATTTTAAGACATTATTCTCCTTATCAGTGGAAAATTGATTCTAAGAAACAGCTGTGAGGTAATGCACATATCAGGAATTAGCTTTTTCTTTACAAAAGTAGCAACCAGACTTAGGACATCAAGCTAATATTCTATTTTTTCTTCTGCATTATGACATTGTTAAAAAATTCTGCTACTTAAAATTTTCTCAGAACCTTAGTGAAAGCCTCTTCTTGAGGCAGTTTTGCAGGTCAAGTGCAGTTTCAGCACCTTACATAGAGCATTCTGAACTGAATTGCATGCCTTACTCAGTAAGCTAAAATCTTGAGTTTAGTTCATTTGATAAAGCTGAACAAATGCTGGATATGCCCTTCTTTCTCTCCTTTTTTCCTTTGTTTTACAAGGGAGTGTTTTCTCCTCCTATTTTATCAAGACGATATTTGCTGCTGTTTTGCATCAGCACAGTAGTTTGGGTGACAGCACCATCATCAGTGTTGGGAAGAGGCTTCATAATGGTAGGGTGCTTACATTAACCGTTATAATAGATGGCCAGCTGTTGCTCAAGGTTCACCATTATTGTAAAGATAAAGAGGTAAAACCTCTAGAAAAGGTAAGATTGAGATATTCTTACCTTTGATTTAAGATTGTGGAAAGAGCAAGTGTGTTTAAATAGCAACCAGTTGATTGAAAAACTTTTACATTTGAAATGTAAATTCAGAAGTATGCTTTAGCAACATTAGAAGATGAAGGGTAAAATATCACAATAACTGCTAAATTCACCTTTTCTGCATGTCCTCACAGAGGTCAGTTCTTCACATTGAAGCATTTATCAAAGCATATTTACAACATTCTAAATTGTGCGTGCATCTTTGCTGTTTTAGCATACTAAAAGTTTCCCTCATTATGAACAGCTAAGCAGGACTTTACTAAAAATGGAAACCAAGCTAAATACATACACTCTGCTTGATCATATGCTTTTATTTATAAAACAAATAAATCCATTCAAAGATCATCATGAAGAGGGTTTCTTCATATTAAAGGACCACATGACTGCTCATAACTGACAAAAACAGACTTATTTTTGTATGATTAATAACATTTATATTTCTAGTAAAGTTCTTTGGGGGAAATGTGAAACATTGAAAATAATGGCTGCTTGGTGACTCAGAGGATTAACTTTTAGATCATTTGTTCTTCAAAGCATCACAGAAGATGTTGAATCATTATCTGTAGAACACCAAAATCAGTATTTTGATTCATTATTAAAGAAATAAAATGGCATACGATGCTTAGTTTTTATGGCTGTATAATTTTGCTTTAGATGCAAATTGTAAGGATTTTAAAAAAATATTCTGGAATGAAATGACACCTTTAAGGAAGCTCTCAATCTATTTTAATCCATTTAATTTGTATTTTTGTGGAAGCTTATTTTATAGGGAGGCATGCCTCCGAAAGCTAAAATTGTTTTTTTTAACACCAGGCAATCTGGATATTCACTCACGTTGTGAAGAAAAAAAGTTCCTCAGATTATAATCCCATGGAACCTGCTTCTGCTAAAACGCTGTCACATTATAAACTGTGTCCAACTTGACTGTAGTCTTTTCATGGTTCACCTTTTAATGCTAACAGCAATTTTATTGTTTCCAAATGCATCTGAATGGTTTGATCAAACTTCAAAACATGCTCAATATTTTATTTTTGCTCATACTAAAAAATGAAAAAAAAAAAAGTAAATACAAAATCTATTATATAATTTCCATGTGGAATAGATATAACAACAAGGACGCCAGTCTTGGCTCAGGATGTTTCAGATCTTGATTTAAGCATGCAATAATGTCATTGCTTTTATTATAAGTAATTTGACTCTCTTGTTGCGACAAGTTTGAATCTGGCCTAACAGAAACCCCTTCTTGAACAACTTCTCACCTGTTGACTTTGGTTATTTGTCCTTTCATGTTGAAATGCAATTTTCTGGTCTGAGTTTTGTAGGTCTTTTAAATGATTTCTGCTCAATTATGTGATTAATGATTAAAAGAAAATGAAATAGAATTTCTGCAAGGTGTCTGTTGTTTTCTTTCAGTTTCTATCAAACATTTACCGTCGGTTCTAGACCCTGACTATTTGCTGGCCATGTCTACCATTGCCATCCCTACAGAAAGTTTCAAAGCTCTTTGTTTTAATGCACAGATGCATCATCACCCAAAGAAATTACTTTTGCATTACCAAAAGTATTTTTTGATTGATGGATTGCGAAAACATCCACCTGTGCATTTCCTGTAGAGGTAATTACTGCCATCTGCCTTGCTCATTTATTTAACATGCAATCCTGTATCATCAATGACTGAGCTGGTTTTCTTCAGCCACTCATCTTTGTATATTAAACTAACATCACATCATCATCTGCTTGGCAAATGCAAAATTGATGTTCATTTTCACATTTCACTTTTATCCACAGTCTATAACCCACGGGACCATTATTTTTTTCTGTTCGGGTGTATAAGACGATTGTAGTCTTGCTTTTCTGAACCTAAATCTTATTTTCTACATCTAACTTCTTGGAGTGCATTCACATACATTGGCTCCTGTTTCTGGCGACTTGTCTTTCTTTCAGAGAATATTGCCATGGGTTTCTTGTACTATATCTGATACCGTACTTGGTCAAGTTGAGCATCTGTCTTGTACAACCATCCCGTTTTACTAAACCTTTAAAATTTTTCCCTGCCAAATGGGAAAAATCTGTCTTTTACCACATATGACATACCGTTTCATAAGAATTTCAGAATCTTTTCTATTGTTTCACCTAACAGCTGTCTTGTCTTGCAATGTTTTCTGCCAATCAGCTCTAATAACTTGTGAAGATGTGCAAGCACCCTGTTATCTGCAGACTTATTAGCAGGATGAGGTTTGTGTCAATATTTGTTTTAGAAATGCGAATTAAGGGCCATTTTGTGTTTTTTGTTCATCAAATCTGGCATGACAAAGCATGCCACCGATTAACACAATTTCGTTGATAATTTTGGAGCCTCAGTGTGTTTCTGTTATATAAAATAGCTTTGTGTGATAATTTACCTTTTTCTCTTTTTTTGTCTCTGAACTAAATTAATTCAGTGAACATACCACACAAATACAAATTCCATATCTTTGAAAGGGATCCAACTTTTCCAATATATGAGTTGTGATGAACAGATGTTTTTTTTTTGCTTCCTTTCACTTCATGCATGCATTAATCTTGGTTCTCATGCAGTAAAACAAAATTTTGTGATCTTGCTAACAGCCCCACCTGCGCGCTCCTGATATCTAAACTTGAGTTGGACACCTTCAATGATTTGTTGCACACATAATTAGAGGGGAATACAGTGTGCTGACACAAGTCTCCCCACAGTTATGCTTCAATCTGCATACCTGTAAACTTGAGTTATTGTTTGTTTACCGCATATAAAGTGTACATTGATCATGAAGAAATTTTAAGTGCAGCCGGCTACCAACCTGGCAGAACAACAAGCATCAGCAAAATTAGGCAGCGTTGAATTTGGGCGTCTGAGTGAGTGAAGCCGATCACGTCTCTCCCCATTTGGTTTTGGTGACAAACTTCCCCCATCATTAACCTCTCTCTGCATTAATAGCAGCGTAATTAGTCCCTCATCCCCAATCCATAATGTTGAGTCAAGAAATTGACGCTAATTTAGATCTAATTAGGCTTTTTGCAATGTCATTACATGGCTCTGATATGCAGAGAGGCTAACAGCGAACCGTGATTTGGGGAGGAGGTGGAGCCGCTAAACGACAGTGGAGTGACAGAAGCACAAAGAAAGCAGAATTACAGTCTGAGACCTGAAGGCGAAATGCAAGCAAGCATTTCTGTCAGAGTTGCTTGCTGGTGAAACACAGTCAGTCTGTCAGAGAGAGGGCCAGGTTGAAGATCACCTGCACGGATGCTAAACCAGCAAACTGGCAATATAAAAACTGTCCTAACAAAGTTTTAAGAAAGTAGACATGAGCATTTCTTGAACATTATAGTAAAAGAAGAAGCACAAATAAGAAAGTGAACAAAGAAATGTGCAGAGCTGCTGCCAGATGGGAAAGAGATGTACGCAAACAAAACAATTGAGTTAAGAATTTGTAGGGCTTGTACATATACTCATTAGTTTACTTTACTAAAGATCATGTTTTAGCCTATTAAAATTGCAATATGTACATTATCCAGTGAAGTCTGAATCACTCAGGAATACAGATGCATGTAGGGCTCTCCAGCTTGTCTTAAAATGTGTGAGAAACTATTCAAATTGATTAAAATAGTATTCCTCAAAGAAGGATTGATAGGGATTTGCATACTTATGCTTCTACGGTGTAAAAAATCATTATCTTCTGTAGGAATTTTAGAGAGCAAGCTTAAGCAGGACAGCTGTAGTGTCTGAGCAATTGTTCATCAGTACTGATAGAAACTAATAGACAACGGATTACTTTTGGAAACTTTCATCTAGGTACGCAATACAATAATCTATTTCCAAATGCCACCTCAAACCTTTGTTGCTCTGAAAAAAACACCCTTTGGTCTCATGACTGAATGGTAGTGTAGGCATAATGGAATTGTGACTATGTGGAGACTTCAGAAACTCAAATCTTGGGAAAGTCTTATGTCCTATCATGCTAAATGGGGGACCCAATGTGTTTTTACTATGCCCTTAATATAATTCTTTAATTTTTTAAAGCACTTCTAACCTCCTCTGATGGCAGCCCTCACTTCTCTGAGTTTGGAAACATGTTTGATGGACCATCAGACAGTGGGTAACTGCATTTTGCAAGCAAAACCTAGATGTGTCACCAGCATTTTATTTGCCTGAAATGAAGTCACTCTGACATAAACTGAAGATGTGTATGAGCGAAACATCGATATCTGGAGTCAGACTGCTATCTAGAGGTGTTACCTAAAAGACTCTACTCTGTCAATCTGTGTACACTCAGAATTGTAAGCATATTGTATAAGTTACAGCCTCCATATTGCTTTGCTAGAATTTCCTGGATCAACGTTATTCAGGTCAGCTGGATATTCCCTTACAAGTTTTTTTGTAACCACCAGTAATATGTTTGGAAGCAGCTTTTTATGCTTCCAAACAAAAAATGTTTTCTGTTTGACTTGTTTGATCTGACATCTAATCCTAAAAAAGAAACATGTTATACTCCAAATCTGAAGCTATAGCAGTTCATTTTAAATCCTCCTTTCTTTTACTGACTTTCATTTCCCTCAATAACAGATCTCCAGACTCCTTACACCAATAAATACAGGTTTCATCTCTCTGTACATATGCTTCACCTGTGAACCTTTGCGAGGTCCTTTAGCAAAGTTTCTTTTTAATGATTAGCTGCTGTTGTGGAGTCAAGCTCTCATCTGAAATTGATCCATTCTGAACCTTAGCATTTCAATGATTAAAGCCAATCGCCAGACACATCCAGAATAGTACAGAGGAGCACAATAACTAACAGTGTATTGAATACAAAATCAAAGCACTGTGACACACTGGAATTAATTCTGGCTCCACTTTGGTTAGTGTTACATGCTGCCATATCTTTCATTGTGAGCAAATGTGATTGAACTGTGTTTTCTCCCTTTCAGAGGCCATTAGCAGGGCTGATAGTGATCAGTGGGGTTCACGCCAGACTTAAAAGTAGTGGCTGCTTCTTGCTTACCTAAAGGCCACAGGAAGAGGAGTCCATTAGAAAATTAGCAGCTCTATCAGGGTTTGGGAAACATACTGGCCTTACAAAGTTGCAGAGAAAAAGAGAAGATAAACTTCCTGGAGATAATTATGGGAGAGATCCCTGGACATTTGGTTGGGATGTACTTTTAGACAAAAAAAAAAAAAAAAACCTGGAGACTGCTCCTGTGTTGGAAATTGGTATATACATTTTCTGTATTATTATTATTTGCAGATATTTGATGTTTGCAGTCATCCTGTCTGCAGTGTGTAACTTTTATAAAAAAAATATATATGTATTTTTTTTACATATTTGTTAGAACTGTCACTATGATGTGACAGTAAGTTAGGAGACAAATAATCTGTGAAAAAAAAATTGCTTCTCTGCCTTGTCCCAGTGCTAACTAGAAACAACCAGAAGGATCCAGAAAGAGCATCTTTCAGTCACTATCAGTCACCCTTATGTGCCTGTTGCTCATTCCTGTCTTCACCCATAGCTTGCTCTCTGCTGTGTTAGAGCGTCTCCCTGTCAGCAGAGCCTGCCAGGAATGCTCAGGCTCATGGCCACCGGTGGCAGAGGAACAGTTTTTCTGGAACGGTAAAATTTTTCTCCACCATTAACACTTTAGCAGCGTGTACACAGGCTTGATTGACCACACTAAGACCTTCCTTCTGACTCTGATTGGTTGTTTGTGGTGGTGCATTTCTTCAGACAGCAATAGAAGCATTAGGAGGAGGTGGAAGAGCTTAATCTGTTCACAGACTATCTCTCACATTATGCTGTCATGGCATGGTGACAGTTTGAACAGATATGTAAAAAACTTTTTTAAACATAGAAATTGCATACTGTTGCTTTAGCTGTGTCTGAATTAATGATCTGCCATGCAGAAACTCAAATATGATGTGGTTTAAAAGCAGATAATAGTTGATCAAGTAAACTGTTTCGTAGTGGACTAATTTCACAGAGGCAGAGGATTAGAAACTTGCTGTCATTATTCCTGAAAGAATAAGATTTGCGAAAGCTCAAAGGTTCTCCGGGGGAATGACATGGACTCACCTGTTCCGTGCCCAGAACATGTTTACTCTCTGTCATCTTGCAGACTAATAAGAGCTCAGTTGGTGCAGTAGAGAAAAGAAGGACAGGAGGTCAACACCTTCGGTCTCCACTGATTGCCTGTCCTCTCCGGCCTCATGGCAGGTGAGCAGCCTGGTGGGCAGGAACATTTTCTGAGTTGGCCTTTGACTGCTCCTGTTGTCAGTGTGCAGAGCAATTAGAGAGGGGGGGATTCATCATTCCAAAATTGCTTTAATTTATTGGTGTGAATTGGACTCATCACATCATCTGAAGGACCTGTCCAGGGTGACTCCGCCTCTCGCCTGAAACGTTCGCTGGAGATAGGCACCTGCGCCACACCCAACCCCACTAGGGACAAGGGTGTTAGAAAATGGATGAATGGATGGATGGATGGATGGATGGGCATCATCTGAAGCACAAAGACAAATATAAACCCACAGCCTGCTTTCCTCTGCAGGAGAAAAGTTTGTTAGTTCCTCAGGATTTAATCTCCCTTATCTTACTGCTTTTTACACATTTCCTGTCCCTTCTTATCATTTTTGATGTACATTCTTTTAACTTTATCACTTAATGTGTCGCTGCTTTTCTGTAAACTGGCTGTAAAATTGACACATATTGTTAGGTTGGTTTAATTTAACTTGTGTGGTAATCCTACAGGTCCCTGGTTACAACTGTTTTGAAAATAATTGGTGTCACTCTGTCCTCCAAGGACAGTGGCTGGCACACACACCTTCAGTGCTTTTTATTTTCCATTGTCTCTTCATTCATCAAACACATCAGATCACCCAGATTAAATCAAGCTCGCCAACATGTTTTTTTTTGTTGTTGGAAATTTGAAACTTGTCTTTTCTAGAGCTGACTCATGGAAATGTGAGCCAGACTCATCTGCCAACTGCTGTCTCCACAGAATGCTGTTTATCCACCTTTTGAAGCGAACCCCTGTTTCTTCATTTGGTTTTTTGGGAACCAAACCACTTTGGTTTATAGTCAAATTGGCCCAAAAACCAACATGCACATAAGGCGAGAATTCAGCAGCAAATCCTCAAGTTGAAGATGGCACTGCTTCTTAATCGCTGCATGGCACGTTTTTGAATCAGTTGCTCAGGTTAGAAGTAACAGCCAGCCCACTAATGAAAGATGGCAGTAAGCGGCTCCAAATTTACAAACTGGATCCAGCCAAGAGAGAAAGTCTGATCTGATTATCTGGCTAAATATGATTGGTGAAACGAAAGATAAATTGTTCAAAATATTTTAAAAGTACCATATTACCTAAAAATCATTACAAAACATTTTTGCAGTTCAGGAAACAAACCAGCGATTTGCCAAATTAAAGATGATAGTCGGAAAAAAAAGAGTAATTCTTTTGAATACTATTTTTGAGCAAAAAACAAAACCAATTCTTTTCTGAACTCTTCAAAAATTAGGAAGAAGCCTTAAAAATATATTTTAAGGCCCCCTGCTATCAAATTGCAGTGTTAATGTGGACCGAGCGCTGAAGAGAGACTAGAATCGAGGGGAATTGCATAGGAAGGCATTGGCCAGGGTAAGCTGGCTGGGTTCGCCATGAATAGCTTCAAAACCCCTCCTGACATGGAGCTGCCACCTGAGGGGGAGAATGTTGAGCCAGTGGAAGCTGGTTCCCAGCACCGTAATCTGTCTTTTATGGCAAATAATGTCAGCTCACTGATGGGAATGAAGGCAGAGTTGGTGGATGAATTTGCAAGATACCAACAATACCACTCGCACATTCTGCACGGTGAATGAGAGGGCTCCTCTTCACGACTTTGAAATGCAAGAAGCAAAGTTCAGAAGTTCAGACTGTCGTCTGTGTTTGTGTTATGATGCACAGTTAATTTGGTTGTGCTTTTGGATTAGAAAAGAACTGTATTAACAATAACTTTATTATTTCTTTTACTCTAAATAGACAATGTCGAAATCAACAAATTATCACCCTCTTGAAAACATGTCTCTTTTTGTGGTTATTTAGTTTGGTTTTTGGTGTTCACTATGTTACTAAAGTGAACTGGATTGTGTTGGTAAGTGACTCTGGCCCGAATCCATAAAATGGAGCTGACCACTTGAAAACCCCATGCAGATTAATAGAAGGCAACCAAACTATTTTTTTATTTTGATGACTTAATGCACTTAATGGTTGGAATGGGTGGTAGACTAGTAAATTAAGCAAGACAATAATATGAAAGTAACAAACTAGCAACTGTGCCACAATGCTGCCATCTGCTATCTGCATGGAGGCCAGCTCTTGGAGAATATAGAAAGACAAGAAAGGCTTCCAGATTGAAAGTGGCATCACCAGCAGAACTTCAGCTCTGTTTGTTCAGTCCAAACAGCAGGTCAGAGGTGATCAGGATCTCCAGGTTTGTTGTCAAAACTGAAGCATTAGCAGAGCCTTGACGCACAACAACAGCAGTGTCTTGAAGTCTCACTCCCTTTTTAATCTACTTGTCTTGAACAAATCTTTCTCACTGTCTTTGAATCCCAGCAGGATTAGGAAAACTCTGTTGCAGCTTGTCTGAGGTCTTGCTGTCACCCGTATGCATCACTTCATCTTTAATGGCAGAACAACAGTCTTGGATTTACAGCGTTTGGCAACATGCTTTGACACCAGGCAACCTCTGTCTGTTTAAATGTCGCTCCAGTATTACTGTCAAGGATCCTGTCTGTCAAATGTTGGTCCTTCATGGCAGACAGAGTGATTTGATTATGTCAAATGAAAATACAGCTCAATCAGAATATTCTAAAAGTTATTCTCCCCTGCAAATCTATATAATTTACTTTTTTTAGTACCAACAGATATTGACTCTGTCATGTAATTTTATTGCTTTATTTTTTTATTAGACAGTTTTGGCTTCAAGGTTTCTAAAAATGAAACTGTATTATGTGTTTTGATGAATCATTATGTCTGGGCAAAAGCTTTCTGGAATGATTCCCACTCACTCTTTCATGATTATGCCACAACAATACAGTCATTACCATACATGAAGATTAACATCTGCTATAAATGAAAAGCATTTGGTATTTATGCGTAGGCCTATCCTGATAAACAATAAATCAAATAATCGCACGATAAGTGAAAGTTATCAACCTCATTTTAATTTATCGGCTTTATCGTTTCTTCCTGCCTTTTTCTCTTTCTGTTGATGACACTGGATGTGCTTTCTGAGGGGAAAGCACAGAGGGGAATCCGTGCTTTCTGATTGGCTACCTGTCACATTCAACAGGCTGCGTTCTCGCTCCCTGGGAAAACCCCTGATTTAGATCGGAGAGGCCACGAGCGGCCTATCATAACACACAACACACTACAGGACGATTGGTTACGAAATCGCAGCGACAATGTTAAAACATTTAACCTTCTAAAATGTATCGTGACAGGCCTATTTATGAGTACATTAAGCTACATTTAACTAGATAAAGTTAAATATTGTTTGAAAAGTTTTTAAAATGCAAATGGAAATTGTGTTAAAAGTGTCAGAATGTCATGGAACTTTGGTACTTTTGTGTTTTGCTCTATATTCAGTTCATCTCTTGAGATGTAGTTTTATTTAACTCTTACTGAGAGACTTTAGCAATGGTTCTCTGTATTTTAGACATTGTCTAATTTGAAAACATTTTCTATTTACTTGTTTTCTTGCTGCTTCTGTGTTCCCTTCCAACCTTATGGCTTCAATCCTGATAATATCTCCTGTTAGGTTGTGTCTGGTTTGTTACACATTGTTTTTTTTGTTTTTTTCCACAAGTTGCTTGTGTGTTCTCTCAGCCATTTCTCCTCAGCTCAACTTCAGTTTCCAGTTTCTAATCATTCACCCGCTCCTTGTTCAGCTTTTCTGCATAGATATATCTCAGTCAGGAAGCTCTTTTCAGATCTGCTTGTTATGCAACCAGCCTGTTTCCTTGTGATGCCCTCATGTTGCATTATTTTGAATTCACACTCTGGACTTTAGAGTTTGTAAGTCTGTAGTTGTCCTTATTTTTATGTAAACTTTTGACGCTCATCTGGCTGCCTTCTCACTGCATTTTAGGTCATGAAATTCCCCAAAAGGGAGAAGAAAACAAGATGAAAACTTAATTTTAAAAATCCTGAACAGCTTTTATAACAGCAAATATGTGATGTTTGGACAATCACCTGCTCCTCCTTGAGCCCACGAGCTGTTTCCTGTTTGCAGCAGCCACAATGATGAAGAGGTGCTGTGATAATTTTGCTGTCAGCTTTATAAACAGGGTCCACTGAGTCTGACCTGTGGCTCAACATGTCGCCCATGAATCAGCCCCAACCGTAAACATTTGGGCAATAAATAACTATAATTAAAAAATACTGGTTATTGCATAAATTAGGTAATCAATTAGACTGCATTTGGTATTCATGCGCTGCCTACTCAGCCTGCAGTTTGACTTATTACACTCTTTGAGGCTAAGCTGTGGTTCACTGAGACTTAGGAGTTGGTATTTTTCTTATGTGTGTTTGTTTTAAAGTAATGGAGATTAATGGTTCATAGATCATAGGTTTTGCTTTTACAGTATAAACACAATAATAATAAAAAATATATATATTTGAAAACATAAGGTTTGCTCTTATTTTCTATTAGGAATCAGTTTTGTTACTGATACTTCAACATTACAAATCAAGTTGATAAAACTCCACTTGAACACTCAACAGCAAAATGTCATTATCTTTGATGTTTCCTTTTATCGATGCCTTACAAAAGTTTTAATACAGATTTTTTTTCATACTGTCATCATGTCTCACCAAAGGAGTGATTTGTTGTTGAAAATATTTGTGTTATCTTTCTGCAACATGTGGATATGATAACACTGTATTTCTTTGATCCTACTCAAAGAAATACAGGTAAATTCTCAACTTGTTTGGAAGCAAATCCTTAATTTATCCTGAGTTTCTTTATGCATTTTTAAATACCAAACTCGATTTGAAGGCCGTGTATAAAACGGAAGCAACTTGTTAAAATAAAGTCTTTATTCCTGCAGCACTTGCTTATACTTTTCTCCAAAATGCATTAAAACTAAAATCCAAGCAGCACCACACTCTGCTCCCGTGGTGCTCCTAACTTAGAGAACATGAATTGTTGATGGGCAAAAGAACAACAATTGCTACTTAAATCTTCATATAATATTTACAGGACAAGCATGGCAGCTCTGCAGTCACGGCCTTGAAAGCACAAAGGAGTTTTGTGCAGTTTGTGAAACAGGAAGAAGGATAGGAACAAAAGAAACAAGACGTTTTACTGGTAAAAGTGCATAAATAAATATATTGATGTGGTTGTTCATCCTGCTCCCATTCCGTATGAATTTAATTAGAGTCGGTGAGAACTGCTGAAATAAAACTGAAGTGCAGCCGACAGATTGCCTCTTATCCATGCATCGAGCCGAACTCACATTAAGAATGGCCTCTGCTTCTTCCTCCTCCCTCAGAAGGATGCTGGAGCCTTGGCAACAGCTGCTTTTGTTTATTCTACACCTAACATGTCCTCCCCCAAAAGTTTGCCCTTCATCAACAAACATATTAGGTTATGCTAATATTAGTTATCATTAGAATTGTGCTCACGGCATCGATTTGCCCGTTGTTCACTGACTCATTTGTTTTGATAACTCCATGTTCCCTTCTGTGCTCCGTGGGCGTCAGTGGAGGTCAGAGGTTAAATCCTGCACATCTATATCATCCGTGTTGGCTTTCAGTTAATGGACAACTCCCACATCCCGCTCTTAAACATGACAGAGGTGCACTAATGGACAGCGTTGGAGCTTTAATGTGCTGCAGGTCCAGAATCCGTCTGAAAATAAAACAAAGAACAACAGCTTTTGTCTCACATTTAACCTACAACACTAAAACAAATCCTGTGTAAACTGTGTTGTCTAATTTAAACCATACAACTTGATTCTCCTGAGCACTTAATGTGACTTGCAAATGTACACTTAAATATATTTTATTTACTACAGGCTGCATAACCTAAACAGATGAGGGAAACAGGTTCTACCACATTACCAAGCAGTGAGTGAACTAAATTGCCAGGCCTCCAATTTGAGTAATTTATGCAAATATGTACAATTATATGAAGATCCAGTGATTATATGCAGTTGTTGAATTATCTCACAGGAAGCACAGCATGAGGGAAAGAGAGAAATCAAAGATAACATTCTATTCACTTCCATTGCTTTTTTTATCTTTATAAGTTACACCTTACACTTTGCATCCTAATTATCAAAACAGACACTTTCAGAAAATGTAGTGATTCTTGGATGTTTATTTACTTCCCATTTCCATTTTCTTGGCTGTACAAGCAGAACATCTTCTAAAATTTGTTATTTGTGTTTAAGTGGTTGCACACAATAGCGATTTTTAAAAGTGAAGTTCTGTTAAGAGATCATTTTAATAGAATGGAAAATGCAATACTAATGGCATCTAGAAGGCACAATTCCAAGATAGAAAATAGTTTTTCCACAATCATCAATCTGAAAATTCTGTTTAGTTGTCCATATAGCTCAGCACTATTAGCAAACACTAAGGTGCTCTAACTACTGTTTTATTTATTTAATTTTTTAAGTTTATTAGCTCCATATTATAATTAATTTAAATGTATATTTTTAACAAGTTCACAAGAAATTCTCTTTTGAGAATCATTAAAGGTAGCCAAAGTACCTCTAGTACGACGTAAACAGAACAAAAAGCTTTTGGTAGAGCTGAAGGATAGTCAGAGCAGGACAAAAGTGAATACCTGCCTTCTTAAAATAATCTCAGTCACGTTTTTTTAACAGCAATCTAAACAGGGGCTTTTCTGAAGCTGTAGAACACCATGAGCTTTATATCAGATGATTATTCACCTCTCAGTCTATTTTAATTACAGTGTGGCAGGTGGTTACAATGACCTTTCAATGAGAAAGGATGCTAAATGGAAAGCCATAAGCGTGACTTAATAACTCTTGTTTAGGGAAACAACAAAAACTAAGTTTTGTGTTTGTGTTTATTGCATAGTTTATTGTGTTTATTGTGTGTGTATGCGTATGTTTATACACATATACATAATGGAGTAATACTGATATGGTTCTAGACTAAATATGAATACTTTTAATGTCTGAATGCTTTTACTGAGTGATACAAAGCCAGAATTGTCTAAATTATTTATTTACCTGAAGCTGGAGCTGCTGTAATGTGGAGAAGTGAGGGATGTTCGTCCTGGTACTTAGTTTCATTGTGACTCATCTTGTCAGGGTATCCTTGTTTTATCTATTTCTCTCTCAGACTTCCTCACTGTAAATCCTGAAAAATCACTTGAGTGTGAATGCAGCAAAGAGCACGAATATCATCATTGTTTGACTTTAACCTTTAAGAACTAAATCCATCGTACATTTGTTTTGTTACTCCTTCTTTTTTCGATTTCCTAGGCTCACCAATTGAGGCGGGCTACCTCGCTGTGACTTGTGAAGGGTCAGCAGGTTTTCAGACACTCAGGTACCTGATTTTGCCTATTGAAGACAAATGATGCGATGATGTGGGTTGGACTCTTGGACATTGTTAGTAACATCATAAGTGGAAACAAACGGCATATTTCATGTTTCTGAGCTATCTTTTTCTCCCATTTTTACATTGAATAACAAAGAAAATACTGACTGTTTCAGATTGTGAGCAAAATTTTGGAGTTCTTTGAATAGAAAATTTATGCAATGCTTACATTTCGTATTCTGATACTTCAGAACTCAGAAGTCAAACTTCTGTGAAAGACAATCATAAGTTTTCAACAGATGATATTTAATTGGAATAACTCAGCAAAACTAATAAGTGAAATGTTTCATGTGCATAAAAATATATATCCACGTGTTTTCTCCTGGTGGATTATACAAGGATTGTCATCAATTTGTTTCTGGATTGTTGAAAGAAGAGCAGGATGGAAGCTCCTTTGATCCCACTCCTTATTGATGGCATTGCTCTTGGGTAGAATTTGGAGGAGAGTTAAACTTCTTTTGATGATATGCAACGTTACATACGGACTGTATCAGGATGCTTTTCTGCTGCCACCACACAAGTCTCACTTTTTTCTTCAGATGTTCCAAACATTTAAAAGGATAATCCATCAGACACAAAAAACCTTTTCATCACTCTTCTCTGAAGATAATTTTAGAATAGTTTTAGGCCCATAAGGTGTTTGAAGTTTTTGATTTCCAACTGATCATTAAGCAGAAAACAATAAAAAATAATGCGAACTGGGCTACTAAGAGTTTAAAACACACAATATGTGCCAAAACATTTGTCAGTAGCTGTAAACTTGAGGGGAAAAAATCAATGTTGAACAAACACATTGTAAAATTGATAGCAACTTAAGAAAAAAAGTACACAGTAATTGTTACAATGCCCTTCTAGGGTATTTATATGCTTTTATCTCTTTTACACCTACTTCCATGAACTTCTATGTATTTTTAAGATGCTTTTTCAGATAGATCAACAGTTTATCAATCTAAAATTAGAGCATAATTGAATCTGAAGGAAAAAATATGTTGTGTTAATTATTGACTTTTTGTATGGTTCGCATTAATATTCTTCCCCACTGAAGTAATTGTTGCACCATCTTTTGCTCATTCAGTTTGGAGCAAGACTGACTGCATGAACAGTGTCTGTAAACATCAGTTTTTCTGTTGGTCAAATAAATAAAGCCATGAATATTTTTATGTCTACTGTATTTATATCTATTTCAATCTGGAGAGACTCACACAGAGAAAGGAAGATCAGTTAGAAAGATTTATTGGACAATGTACTTTTGGTGCTCGGGCGCCGACGGAAGACATCGAGCTGAGCCTCCTCGTGAGCTTAGGTCAGCTCGGGGCAAGACTCAGGGTAGTCTTCCCCCGTGCCCGGACACTGGTGGTGGAGCGGAGCCGGGGAAGAGGTAGCCCATGGTGTCCGGCAGGATGAGGGTGGAGGCGGGGAGGAAGTGGGTTGACACGCCGCTGAACAGCTGATGAACCCGGCTTGGCTTGCTCTTTTGAATGATGTTCTTGCAGTGTGATTGGCTGGAATAGCTGCGCCCCGGCATTGGATGATTGGGACCTAGGCGTGGCGGTGGGCGATGCTGTCGTGCTGAGTGAGATCTGCCAGTTAGAATAAAAACTATGACAACAGCCTCTCCAAATCCATATTGATTTACATTTTCCACAGAAAGGGCAACAGTACAGTGTATGTGGAAGTGTCTTTACCTGATCAAGTCACTTCCTGTTTAATTCCAGTAGGAGCTTCTGCCTCACCTCCCAGATTAAAGCTCATATCAGGGTTCTGTGTCGGTCCACCTTCAGGATAAAGACAGTTGCTCACACTCAGAAATATTGATCGGTGTATCTTTGATCACACAACATGCCAAGACAAACACACGTGGACTCACACATCGATGACAGCTTTTAGCTCTAACTGGGATTTCCTGTCTGATAAAAGAGCTTATGGCATGCTCGTTAGGATAGCCTACGGAATAAAAGGAGCAGATTTCCTTGTCCCCATGCCGGAAGATGAATCTGTGCTTAATGACCTTCTCCGACAGATGTAATTCTATCCGGACCCAATCAGCTGCAGCAATTAGATGCTCTTTTTGAGCAGAGGAAAGGGTGCAAGGATCCTAACTGGGGTCAATTAGAGAGAATAGAGCTGCTGCTCAACTCCCACTACATCACACTGTCTGTCGGCCGCTGACCAGCATCTCCTCTCCCTTTAATCACTTAATATAAATGTATCTCGCTCGCCTCCCTTCATCTCCCTCTATTCCACCGTGTCCTGAGGCAACTTCATCTTGGTCAGTCTGGCTTTATATTTTCCCTTAAAAGTCGCTCCACGTTTTCTCGTTTCCGAGGAAAGCTTGCTGTCACGGCCTGGAGGTTATCACCCAGGACTCCTACCTCAAAGAGTCACTTCTGCTGCCCTACACAGTGTCTGAAGGGTCATATTCTCATTGTAGCTGATCTTCATTGTAATCTCTCTGTGTGCTAATAAAAGCTTCCTGTTGTCAGCACACATTTACATATCAATGTTTAGTCTTGGTGGCTGCTGACCTCGGAAAAAGCTGGACGGATGAGTTCAGATTCTCTCACGTAGTCACTTAGAGGATTTCTCCTCAAGATTCATTTGAAGTTAGAGGCTCTGCAAAATATTATACTGAGCGACAAAGTATAGCTGAAATCTGTTTCTCCTAGCAGTTTTCAGCCACAGAGTCAGGTAAATAGAGTACAAGGCAGAAGGGTTGCTGAATAAATCAAATGTATTGATTAACTAAATTTGTAGCTGATGAGGATTTAATTTTAATAAAATTAAGATTTTTTTTTTTCATAAATGCACTATTTAGGCTTTCATTGTTTCCTATATCTGTCCTTTCAACAGAATGAAGGAACAGATCCCTCAATCAGACCAAATCTGAAAATACTTCTTGATACTGAAGAACTTTCTCAGAGTGCCTGGATAAATTGTATATTTTTGGAAATATACCCATATCAGTTGGAGATGTCCTATTTGTTTGTATGGAGCACCTTAATCTGAAGCAGGGGCATGGTGTATTGAATTATGTGGATTAATACACCCAACAACCCAGCATTTTGACTTATCCACTTATACCATCTGCGATCTTGAATTTGGACTATAATATTGGTATATTTTAATAAACTGGTTTGCCTGAAAATTTATGATCTTGCTTAGCCTTGTTTAGCAGTTCTGCAGCAAATACTGTGATGTAGTTGTTCAAGAAAGAAAAAGGAAATGCAGACAACTGAACATATTGAAAAATATTACCCATATAAATATGAAGATATCTCTGCAGCACCAGGAGAGACCAAATTGAACTTTTCTGCACTCCGACAGATTAAAAGCACACAATGAAATATATTTCATGGCTAAAAAGTGGATTTTGCATGTGCATATGTGGCCTCTAAGAAAGAGTGAACAAACAAACAAAAACAATTCAAACGGAAAATCGGATGTGGTATCAAAAAAGGCAATAGATCTGATACCAACTCAAAGCAAAAACAATCACCAAAGAATTCCTGCAGAAAAGACATGCACAATGTTCAATGTCTTGTTTCTGCTTTTATCTACTTTCATGTCCCAAATCAAAAAATATGAGAAGGAAAAATGTAAAGTTAAGAAACGCAAGGCAGTGAAAAAAAGAATATATATTTGTAGACTGAATAGCTACTATTTAAGTTTCTCCTCGGTCTCATCTCCGAAGATCATGTTAGTTTGAGTTAGTCTTATTTTGCAAGCAGTTATTTGAATAGTTTTTTTTACTTTACCTTCCTTTAGCCTGTTATCTCACTAATTTTAGTTATCCAACCTTGTCTTTTGGATGAAATAAAAAAAAAAAAAACTTTTATGGACTCTAACCCGGGCTTTACTGTCCTTTGCTACTCAGTCCATAACACACCCAATTCAAAAGTATCTTTGAATAAGCTTGCATTAAAAGTTCAGCATATAAAATACTATTTTTTCAGATTTCGTTTATCTGAACTGTTTGCTTTATGCTAAATACCAGGAATCTGATGAATAAACATTGAAAAGCAAAAAAGTAGAAATGAGACAAAAATGAGATCACATTTTTGTGATCTCATTTACATTTCAGTTTACATTCTGAAATGTAAACTGGTTTACATATCATTTTGCATTTCACAGTTTAATTTAAATATATATATTTCTCTATTTCTCATCAGTTCCATGTTTCTTAATTTAATTAACTCAAAAAAGTGTAAAAAAAAAAAGACATGATTTTTCTTTGTTCACACACTTTCTTTTCTTCTCCACAAATAACTGTTATTTACTAAAAAATTCAGATGAATCTTTTGAGGCAGCCAAAACATGAACAACCAACTCAGCTGCATGGACTGATGCAACTCGAAGGTACCATGACATTGCGAGGCTACGGCATTACCTCCTATGGTATGTCTTATGGCCATAGAAGCTTTATCCGTGCTCAGATCATCCTTTTCCCCCCTGTGGGATGTTCTCATGCACGTCTCCATCTGTTCTCCCTCATCACTCGCCTGGTTGCATGAGAACACTTAAAGCAGATCGAGGAGGGGGAGGAGCCTGCAGGGAACAACACTGATTCCCAACAACAATCAGCAACACAAGGGAGTTCTCTTTTTCTTCCATTAGTTTTTCTTTAGCTCTCAAACACATGTTGAATCCATCTGTTGCCTTCCAGCAAAATGAGGGGTAAACTTACAGTGAAGCAGCTCAGCTCAAGTCTTACACACTGATTTGGCCACATCATCAATGATGTTAGGGTGCTTGTTACTGGTTTCATCCATGGATACTTTGGTCATCACACCTGGAGCATCTTTGACATTTCAACTCCAACATACCAGCTGAGGGATCTAAGTTATGTGAGTTTGGGTGCACGTTTTGTTTACCTGCAAGCCTCCATGAGAAAATAAAAGATGGCGTGCCAAGTGAGGTAAATAGTAAAGAAGAAGTAATTGCACACAAGGGGATGAAAGTGTGTGTAGTGCAAATGAGAGGCAGCGTGCTTGTCTTTCTGTGTGCAGCAGTGTATCAATGGCGGGCTTCATACCACCATCAAGTTGGCACAGGTGTCAAAAAAAGTCTGTAATTAGAAAACAAACAAACAAACAAGCAAAAGAGCGATGGAGTGGAGAGAGAAGGCATAGAGCGAAGATTGATGTCACCAGAGGAAAAAAAATCATGATTAAAACGCTGACAAGCATAAAGTGACGTAGTTTCTTTGTTTCTGATGATGATAGTGAAATGATGGGTTATAAAGCCAATTTCTTTTTTCAAGAAAAAAGGAAACACTTGTTGTGAAAGTGTAGCATCTTTTGATGTGTGTTTGCTCTTCATTGCTTCTGCTGTTTAAACGGGAAGGACAACAGAAAGTTGGAACTTCATGCCAAATTGCTCAGTTTTATCTTTCTGTGACAGATGATTTTTTTCTACACACATATATGGTGTGACGTCATCACTTCTCCTATTATAAAGAAATTAATCATAGTCACAGGATGGCTTCTTAAGGCTTCTGCATTGTAACACTAAAAGATAGGACTATTGAACTAGTCATTGACCAAATGATATGCAAGAAAAGTAACCAGAGTTTCACTTGTTAGCAATTAGAGAGCCAATCAAGGGAACATTGGCTGATTGGTGTACTTCTCCATTTCCTTTATTTCTGCACTGCTACACTATTTGCAGTGTTTGGACATATGTGGTAAGCTGCTTAAAAAACAGAAAAGCCATTGGATGAAATCACAGTACAGGGGTTTTGGACACTGATCAAGTTGAGCCCAGAAAATGGTTCCAGACACAATCTAAAACCTCAGCCTCTTCAGACCCACCCACCCCAACTGCAGCCCCCACTAACTGGGTCACTGAGGTTGGCGAAACCTAATAGTGCATCATATTTAATCGCTCCTACATGCAATTTCCTGCAGGATGCCATCACCGCTAATTAGTTACTGACAGCATCATCAAATTTTTGTCTCATACAGAGGGGCTGATCCATGGCTCTGCAGCCAAATTAAAGTGTTGTGAAGTAACGAGCACAGAGAGACTCCAATTAAAACACGTAGGACAAGTCGTGCTAGGGCTCTGTCCCCGAGGCTTCGCACGAGTTCGGATCTACTCTCCGAGATGCTGGTGGAAAGAGGGAGATGCTTGGAGACAAGAGGTGACACGAGTCCCCTGGCAACTCCAAGCAGTCTCTCAGTCAGAGATATTTCAGCACTAATTAGTGCGAATACACAATATGTTTGGGACAGGGCCATTAACAACACTTCACACAGGCTGAATGAGGTTAGAGTTATCATATTTCACATCATGGCTCCACTGAGGTTAACTGTACATTTTCCACTGTGCCTTTCTGATGTTTATTCTTAAAGGAAAGACCTTAAAACATCACATAGTTGCTACTGGAATAGGATGAATAGTTTAAGTATTCATGCATACCAATGTATAAATGCAAATGTTGCATGGAGAGTTGAGCTTGAAAAACTGCAGATTTGCCTAATGAGACGTTTGTCACATTTCAAACTTATGTCTGTTCTGAAGGGAATAGATGACTTACTTGCTTTCTGAATGAAAATACACATTAAATTGTCTCTAAGGTATTTAAATAATAAAGTGACACTGAGCCAGTGATAAATCTCTAATAAAAGTTACACCGACACACCCTGTCTTCATTCACCGCAGTAGCTTTTTTTGTTCCCTCTGGCATTATAACACATTTTTAATCACTCTTTTATCTCCAAGCAAATAAACTGAGCTGGGGTTGGACAAGGAGAACAAAACGACCCTGTGAAAGCAGCAGCATCCACTTAAAGGCCTCTCTGAGAAATCTTTAAATCTGCTGAAAAAAAACTTCATCCATAAAACCGTCCTTTGTGCCACTCAGCCACAGCCATCAGAGGTAATTCAGCTCTCAGCTTCCCTTCATCCTGCAATGCCAACTGCACCTCATGTCGCAGAACTTCTTACTAAAGTAAACATTCAGGCATTCAGGGAAAAAAAAGTCAAATAACACACAAAGAGCTGGAAAATGATGTGGCTTTTGGCTAGGGCATTTTGCATGATGCATGAGGCAGCGACGAGCATGCACCTCGCTGTGACACTAAATAATTGAGGTGTAAAAAAATAAAAAGCTTCAAACGTTGTCTTCACAGAGGTAGCATGACTCGCTGGTTAATCAATGCTAACAGAGAGTGTCGGCGGACTGAAAAGATCCATTCCCCTGATGTAAGGTGGAATGCCAGATTCAGCTATGATGCTTGGAGAGAATGACACCCAGCAGAGGGATGGAGGGAGCGAGAGATGGTGCAGGATGACACGCGCGCAGATGCAGGAGATGCATGTGGATTAAAGGGCTAGTTATCAAACAGAATCTAACGTCATGAAGATAAAAGATGAAGATGAAAGAGAGACAACAATGAGGGTGATTTTTGCCTCTCTGAGGTATCTACTTGTAGATGATTTAAAGCCACTTTTACAATCCTCTTTTTTCCATTTTTGTTATTGTTCCGTAGAAAAACAGCATAACTGTTTTCAGACATATAAAGGTTTTAGAGAGTTTTACCAATAGGAAAATCCTATCTGTAGGGCATGTGCCAAGGGCCTACAATGGTCATCATTTTTTGTAGTCAATATCAATAAGATAAAATTAGGCTTTGGCTGGTATAGAGTTCTAGTGTGATAATTAAAACAGATCAAATCTATGATACTAACATAGTAAAATAACACACCGCATTTCCTCATTATTACACTGATGACGTTCTGAACCTTGCAGTTTCTCTCAGCTGTTTTACCAGGCAGCAACTCTCACTTTGTACAAGTTGTAGTTCTGGCATGTTAAACTTAATATGCTAATATGGCACTCCATTACAACTAATAATAATGAGCATAAACTACAGTCTTACAAGCTGTGTACACAAAATTGGCCATACATTGTAATAATGGCTGATGGTAAACCAATAAGAAATATCGGGAGTGCCATTTTGTTGATGGACTCCCAATGACGGACTAATCACAATGCCATCAATGGGCACATAGGATATGATTGGGACTCCATAGTTTGTAATCCTCCTGTAGAAGGATCTGCAAACCACAAACCAAAGCTAAGGTAATGTGACATTGAGGGAAAGCCATGTCTTGAATTAGAAAAGAAAATAGATGCACCTGTAATGCTTGTCACAAAGGGAATCTTCATATGTGGGACATTTGCAAAAGAGCTGGATTCATCAAAGTTTGCAATATAATAATTGTAAATGTCTGATTTGATGCAATATTTCCTTGGACACCATTTTTCAAGTGTCATGTTTTTCCTCTTTGCATGTTCTTAATATATTTGGACAAATGGATGTTTACTAACTTGTCTTAATCAAAAGTAGATGGGATGCTTAAAGAACAATAATAATAAAGAGGCAAAGAAAATTTGGCATAATTGAAATAAACATCACCACAAGTCTCAGCAATAATTGGAAAGTATATTTGACATTTCTCCATTTTTACAGAATCTTTTCAGAGGTATTATCAAATCACCAACCAACGTCCTAAAACAACGTCTACAGGAAAGGCATCACAAGTTTCTCCATTAGCCAGAGAACCAGGTTTGCTTGTCTCAGTGAAGCCATTTGACAAGGAAACAGCTGAGTTTGTCTGAGAGTAGAAGGGAAAATAACTGCCTGATTACTGTAGGTAAGAGGCACAGCTGCCGAATGTGGCATCAAAAGATATAAAGAAGAAAAAGTTAAAGAACATACTCTGAAGGATTTACATGTTGTTATCTTTGTATAAAACCTGCAGATAAAGGAAATGGAGAGACACGTCTCCTTTTCTTTGATTCCTGACTGCGTGACCTTTAGGATGAACTCTACAACAAGCCAGCTCCTTTCTTCTAAAGGTGAGCAGGCATAAAACCTTGGTCTTTATGTCTGCTCACCATTCATTCTTTAACATGTTCATCTTCACTCCATCCACACTGAGCTGCAGCCATATATTTCACCTCCGACAGCCGTCCTTAGGGCCGTGAGAAACATCTTCTCAGCGGATCACTGTAGGGCCAGAGAGCTCACCTCTTAATTCCTCTGACAGCAGCGTCGCTGTGATACCTCTTAGAGGCGAATCCCCATCTCTGTTCTCAAACCCAACTATCTCCGTGGCACCCCATGTCTGACTGGAATACCAGCTGAGAGTTTAAAACTGAGCCGGAGAGAAGGAGCAGAGAGAGAATCAGAGACGTGTGGTATTTGTTTGACAGGTACATGTCTCTATAGGCCAGCGCCTTTCCAATTTAAGAGGCCCTTAAGCTGGGAGCAGCAGCTTAACATTATTCTGTGTGAAGAGAAAAGGCACAAAACGCTGCTCTCTTTTTTCCCTCTCGCCTGGCTGCTTTCGGAACAGGCCCTGCCGACCCTTCAAGGACGCTTTGCTGCAAGTGTTTCATCATTTGGTTGAATTTTAATTATTTTCCAGGCTTGTTAAGTCCCACAGCGATGGCATTGAGCATTCACTGTGAAGGAAAAGGAAGTGAAGTGACAAAGGTATGAAGGGAAGACCAGGGGGATGATGGCAGATGACAAAATATTTCATTAACCTCTGAAATGTTGGCTCACGTGAACATTCAGAGCTGATTGGCAACCAGCTGCTGTCTGAGTGTGAGTTTAACTGTGTTCAACTGAGCTCTGCTCTCCCTCACTGGACAACTGTTTATACAGGGAAACCCCAGCTTGTAGTTAAAAAAATAAAGCTTCCACTAATTCGCTGTGTGCGTGCACATGTGTATGTGTATTAAGTGACTGTTTTAAAATATACGCATGATAGTAAACTTCTCTTACAGATAAACTGAACAGTTTTTATTGATACTGGTTGTTGACATTTACATGAAATAAGCATGGAAATTCAAAGATCTGTTCAAGTCAAGTTTAACATGCAAACTTAGTGTCACTGACAGAGTATGACCATTTGGACAATTTAATAAAGATGAACTACTGAGCTTTTATTATGTCTACACAACAACTTTTGATAATAAATATTTCTCTGAGAATACTATAAATGCAGAGTGTCGCTGTTTTTGTCTGTAATAACTGGGTCAAACATCGGTGCCATCTTGTGATAGGGTCAGGGTAAGGCAAACCATAACGACTAGCCTGAGTACACAGAAGCGAAGTAAATTTCAGCGAAGATTTGTACAATTTATCTGCAGTATTGGAGGAAGAAGTCACAAGATGGGACTCAGTTACTACAGGCAAAAACAGCTACATTCTTAAAGCTTTAGTGTACACAGAACGAAATCACAATTGTTCATATTTCTAAGTCATGTAAGCGGTTTTATTATGTCGGTACCCTTTAAGTATGCGATTGATCCAATTTCAGAGAGGACAGATGTGAAAACTGCCTTGTTAAGGTGTTATTGCATTTGAACTAAAGTGAAAGAGGGAGCTGTCCAGATGCAATGTGGTGGATGACTAACATTGCACACCGTCCTGAATACACAATCCCCACTGTGAAATGTGGTTTGTGACAGCATCAGTCTTTGTGGACTGCTTTTCCTAGGCAGAGACATGTAAGCTGGTCAGAAGTGAATGAAGACTGATGGTATAAACTACAAGAGAATGCTAGATAAATCCCTGTTAGAGGCCACAAAAGACTAAAGAATGGAGGTTTGCCTTTCAGCAGGACAACAACATCTAGACCAGTGTTTTTCCACTCTCGTCCTTGAGATATACTGCTTTGCATGTTTTAGTTGTTTCCCTGTTTCCCTGTGTTTAAGCAGGGAAACATCTAAAACATGCGGGGCAGTGTGCCTTGAGGACCAGGGTTGGGAAACACTGCTTTAGACATCCACCTGGAGTAAGAACAGGATGGTTGAAATCAAAGCATTTTCACATGTAAGAAAGGCTGTGTCTATGTCTATATCAAAATCCAGTTGTGAATCGGTGGAAAGTGTTAAAAAATTCATAGATGCTCTACATTCAACCTGGAAAAGCATGATCTGTCTTGTAACAGCTAAGACAGAAGAAGTTGCAGTGTCTCTTTTTTTGCAAAGCTGGTAGAGTCATACCCCAAAAGCCAGCTGCTGTAATTGAATCATGTTGAAGGGGGTTGGAGGATACATGGCCTGAGTCTGAGCCGAACCCGACCCAAAACTCTAGGTAAAATTAGCTATTTAGGGCATTATAATGTTGTATCATCAAAAGCATACCTGGAGTTCTTTGATTCTTTCATGCATGTTTAAGGAATCCTTAACTTTGGAGGCAACCAAATACCCATTTCGTGGAGCTGCAGTCCTTTGCTGATCCGCCGCCACACATAGCACCCCTCCCTTCAGCTCCTCCAGAGCTGCAGCAGCAATTAGCAAACAGCAGGTGGAACTGCACATCTGCTGAGGTTATTATTCAAACTACTTTTCAGCCCACTGCCATAAGAACTGTTGTAAGCGGCCTAATGGAGCAGTTTTGTGGTGATGATGTGCTGAAGATAGTGTTGAAAAAGGTAGAAGCTTCTTAAAGAGACAGAGGCTAATTTCATGATGTCAAATTGCAAAGTCACATTTCTTTTAAGTTATGTTTGACATGTACAACATTTTTATAACAACTGAAGGTAACATAGTGATTGTGTTATAGAAATGGCACTGTAAACCTTGAAACTACATATTACCCTTTTTCCCTGTTAAAATAATATCTCAGTGTTTCTTGAGACTGACCTCTCTCAGACGCAATAATTTATGTTCCCTCTTGAGCCGAATGATCTTTCCCTTCCCTTGAGGAAGCTCTGCTCCTACTTGTTTTAATTACCTTACGAGCTGTCATTGTCAATTTACCTCTCTTCATCACCAAATGCACCATTACAACCTATTCATCTCACTCTGGAATGAAAACTTTTTCCCCAATGGAACCTCAGCTTAACTTTTTGCAGCCTCAAGAGTTTAATCCCCCTGAAATTAGCAGCAACCTCTCCATCTCCCTAAGAGTGAACCAATCCGGTTTTGTACTGGGACCTTTTTGACTCTCCCATCAGGTGACATCATCATCAGAGAGGCCTGCGGCAGACACAAGGCTGCAGTGCTAGTTTGGGCCATTTCTCTGCATCATTAAAAGTCACTATGCATTCGAGTTGGAATCCAGCCATCAGCCTCACCACAACTGATGGCTACTTAACTGAGGCAACTAAACATTATAGGACAAGAGAGGGGGTCTTCTGACTGCAGTGGGTAAGTGTTATGAAGCACTGCAAGCCTTGATGATATGCTTTACAATTATTTGCTGTGTGAGAAGCAAGCTGCAGGGAGGAGAGATCTATCAGTCTTTTCAAATATTGAGTGCCAAATCAGCATTCTCCACACGGAGCCTCATTTCATTTCTTTTTTCAAGGATGGTCCCACATATCTATCTACCCATGCTGAGTAGACATCTCAAAATCTCAAAACCAATTTGGCATTATCTCCATCACAGACGACCCTTTAAATTTGCATCAGTGGAGTGGCTTTGGCAAGCAATTACACCGATGCAGGACATCGGTAATTTGACAAGAATCTGCTCTGACAAGTCTGGACACAGCGAAGGAGGCGTCCCCTGAGAGAGCGAGGAAGGGACGGAGGGTAGAGGGGCTGCTAAGATCCGGCCTGCAGTACTACAAGGGAAAACATGGGATTAATGCAGCAGTGGGATAACAGAGGATCCTCCCGGAGTCACGGATACATGCAAACATGGAGCACATCTGTCAAAACATACAAGCTGACAACAGCTGATGTTTCTGAGGTGAGTGAGGTCATCAGCAGAGTTTCTGCACTGCTGCCTTGCTCTTTCCTGCTGCTACACACATTGTAATAATTTACACCTCCACAAACCTTTTTCTATGAATTAATTAGGATGCTAATTTAATAATGGACTCAAATGTGTGCTTTTAATGCTCTGAATCTCATGAGTGTTTGGAAAAACGTGATTTCAAAGTCTGGCATCATCATTGTGCAATAATTATACAAAAGGGCAATTAAATCAGTGGAACCCCACAAATTTCCACTGTCATTGTTATGGTCCCGTCTGATTCCCGAAGAAACATATATTCACACTGAAGGTAATCCTTGCCATTGTTTGATTTTAAACCTGTGTAATCTGCAACCCGTGGCGTCAAGAACATTTCTGCTTGAAATCAATGAGGGATTATTAAATGATCTACTACTAATTTTGTAAGTTAGCTTGGACCCTAATGGATTAACAAAAAAAAAACATTTTAATATGGAAACAGCATATTGACTAAAAATCCCTATATATAAACGGGTGCTGTGCAACGATCGGGGGATTCTACTATGATTGGGCCAAGATTTCCTCATGCTGACTTGGGCTGCAGAATTGTAATAAAGCTTTGCTGTTCACCCAAAGTTCATCACCACAATATCAGCACAGATGAGCCAATAAATCAATGAAATTTAAATATCCTTTGTACTGTTTTGTTTCAGTAATTTATTCACCTTGACCGTGCTGAAGTTACTTTTGAAGATATTACATAGAGCAACAGTACATTTATTTCTAGCCATCGGTATGAATTTGGGAAACCCTGGGGACATGTTAATATAGGTGTTGTTTTATTCGGCTTAAGTGACCCTTTAAATATAAATGCAATCATGAGGGAAGTGTCCTTTAAGCGTGTCAGAGCAGCTTTCCCTTCATCAGAGGCGATGTCCGTCAAAGCTAAATAACTTTCTGTGAGCAGCTTTTGAGAGTTTTATGGCCAAGTGGAAACCATGCAGGGGGAATAGCAAAAGAGGAGGAAAGCAACAGTAACAGTCCTACAATATAGCCAGAAAAACACATAATTACGTTATAGTTTTTTTATTTAAATTAATAACTTAATGACACAAATACAAACAAAAGCTTTAAACACCCTAATTTAAATTAGTTGCTAATCCCCCAGTATATATTTGTCCTTTGAAGGTTAAATGTTTTGATGGACCACAAGAGTTACCAAAATGCAGCTAAAGTCAAAACACAACTATAAAAGCCACAATATAACAACACCTATAACACAAATCTTATAGGCCACTGTAAAATATTTAATTTCCTAACCAGAAAAAAGTGTAAGACATAAATGAATCAGTTTTCAGATATATTTTCAGAGTGTAACTCTAATTTTAGAACATGGTATTCATTTATTCTCTGTGTAATTGAATTAATTCCCATGTATATATTCACTCTATGAACTCAAATTAGATGTAGAGACTATGATAGCTGTTTCTATCTTCACTGGAAAATGTTTCATATATTGCTGACTGAGATCAGTGTTTCAAATGTAACATTTGCCATTTTCTGGTGTATCTTAGCTTTTGCAAGTCCGAGTTTAAGAGACAGTCATCCCTAATACTGACCAAATGTATGTAAACTTTTGAATCAAAGAAATTTACAAAAAACATCTATGAAAAATGTTTTTTTCCAAGTTTTTTGGCAATTGGTAATTCTAACTAACCAAAAACAAGATAAATTTTGTCTGATTCAAAACTTATCTTGAAAACTTAAACCCTGACAGGGGAAAAAAAAGTAGTGTCTTTTTATTCAGTGTATGTAAATATCTAGTTTTAACTGTTATAATGCCAGAGCATAACCGAAAAGATGAAATTGTAAAAATCAAGTTTACTGTTAAATCTTTATTTATTTAGTGATTTCTGCATTCTTGCTGATGCGTCTCGGTCTAAGCCTTTTTTCTGATTTCTTGTGCTCAGATGCTCAGACACGTAACAAGGGGGAATCCTTCTGATGCCGTCTGCTGCTTTTCTCTCCTCTTTGTTAAGCAACTCCTCTCCAGCGCTTCCATTTTCATATTTCCATGCATGGCCGCCCTGACATTTAGTACAGTGAAATTGACTGTTTTCAGGGACTCTCCGGGGAGCTCTGTATTACTTTGTCCTGTCAGAAAGCGGTGTTATGAAAGAAAGGTGATGTCAGTTCCACCGGGTTGTTTATTGAATTTACGGCGCCATTATTTTACCGCTCAGCATGATTGTATTCATATTATACCCAATCCCGCCAAGGTCGCCCTCACACAGATCGCTTGGCGACCTTGCAATTGGAGGCCCTTAGGGGAACTGGGTTTAACCAGAGAGACAGGGACCCTTCAGCTTTTTGCACTGATGGACAGTCGAATAAAGCTCTGAGCTCAATGAGTCACCAATCAGCCGGTGTCAAAGCCGGAGGAGAGCATTAGTGGCAGCTGCTGCAGCCATTCTGACAAGGTGAAAACAGCCACTTCAAAGTGTCAATTCGACAAAGACTGACTGACTTATGCCTTCGTGCGATGGCCCTCGCTGAGGTCACACGGCCGGGAAATTGCAGCATTGATCTTCGACAAGGATGGCATGTTGTTGTTGTCTGCCCACCAGTCACAGCAGATAGGAAGAGGTCGCTCTAGGGTGAGACTGATCCATTCTCACCATTGTATGACAAACATTTTAAGAAGTAAATAAGTTTGATCAATTGGATCATTAACTCCTAATGCTGAAACTAGAAAATGCTCTGCTGTATGTTAGAAAAATTAATAGACAATTTGATTGATTGAAAAAATTCTCCCACACTGGAGCTTGAAGTTAAAATTGATTTATAGTGTTCCAAACTGTAACAATTTATTATTTAGAAATGTTATTTTCTTTTAAAATTATGACTTTTGTTTTTTTACAAAAATAGGAAGTGTCTTCATATCTGAGTGAACTCAACTTGCGAAAATACACTTTATATCTAACATCATCATGTAAACAAAAACAACATTGTCGAAATCATGTAGATGAATTCTACAATTCATCCACATGAATTGTAGATTCATGTACAATCTACAATTCATCTACATGATTGTAGATGATTGTACAATATATATGTATATATACATATATATATCTATATATATATATAGCACTTTACAACATTTTATTTGCTCCAAGTTTGTGCTTTCTCTTGCACAAAATCTTAGGAAAAAACACAAAATGGAATAAATTTCTAATAAAATCATAAGGCATCTTTGTTTTTGGTTCTGTTTTAGTTATCTGTTAATGCTGCTAAATTGTCTTGTTAATCCTGTAAATATAATAGGGTTCAGTAAACTAGGAAAATCCCCAGTGTGTGCAACCATCCTTGGCAACAACAGATTTTGGTTCAGTTTTACATTTACTGATGATACACTTACAGCAGGGTCAACATTGCAGTGCAATTTGTTTTGGATGACAAATTACAAAATCAACAAACCAACTTGACAACTACAGCCTAAGTGTGTGAAAACAAATCTGCACAGCAATTTTAAAAGCAAACACATCCTCTCTCTCAGTTCCAGAGTGTTTTATAGAAGGACATAATAAAAATGACTCAAATTATTTATGTTTATCCATAAGAGTAAAACAAAACACACCAGATTCTGGACCATTTATTCAAAAAGAAGAAGGCAAAATGAAAGATCTAAGTGCAATAAAATAAGTCTATTCCATGCTCCAGCAATTGGTTGAATCACCTTTAGCAGCAATAACCTGGACAGAAGTTATTAACCCTGAAGCTATCACTCACACTGTTGTAGGGATATTTCCCCCCTCCTCTGTACAACATTCATTTAGTTTATTGAAGTTTGCACACATTTATTTTTTTACAGTTTTTTAAGGTACCTCAAGAGCTTTTCTGTCAGGTTGAAATGTGAGATTTGAGCTTTGACGGGTCACTGCAAAACTGTTTGCTGGTGAGCATGTGATCATTGTCTGCTTGAAGACCCATTTTGGGCAAAGCTTCAGCTGTTGAACAAATGGCTTCTCTGAAGCTAGAAAAAAATGTGAAACTCAGTGATAAAGTTTAAGTCTTTCTGAGCACAAATCATAAGGCTTCTTCCACCAGGAATGATTAACAGTATAAAGATACGTCCTTTATTTTGTTTTATGGATGTAACTATGAATATGTGAGTTAATTAAGTTTGCAAATAGGCAACAGAAAAGAAAGTAAAAAACAAAATAATATAGGACAAGATGTATTGCTTCTTTTCCATTCCTTTAGGTGTTTAGCATCTGTGACTGATGACATTGCACTTGCTGATAAACATTCAAATGGACTATGCAAAAAGAGAAAGAGAAATATTAAAACATTTATTACATGCTTATGAAAAGTTTTTAACTTTAACCCAGAGTTTCTGGTCCATACCTATAAAAAGAAACCTACTTATCCAATTAAAGGTGAGATTTTCACTGTGAAAAATGTGTTTCTCCACCTGGACTCCAGTTATATATGTTACCATATCTGCAGAAAAACAGCTTCCACCTAACAGCAATGATAAAACACTCCCTTCTGTCTCTTCTGCCAAACTGCTGTTATAAATTACTGCTCTGCAGTGTTTTGGACCACACAAACACACACAGGCCATGTTCTTCCAGACAAATCAGCACAGACACATTATCAAATGGCACCTATAGGCTGCAGTTATTTAAAGGTTGTCATGTAATTACTGTCCTCGTCTACAGCCCTCAATGTTCACTGGCTGCATTCAGGGTCAGCAGGAGAAAGCGGCTCCTGATTTTAACAGGAGCTCTCAGTCCACTTTCATGCAGAAGCTAATGGGTTTTATGGAAGAGACCTCAGTGCAGTGGCCAGGTACCTTCGAACAATTCTCCATCTAATGCACTCATCTGCTGCAAAATGGTAACATGCAATTATGGATCCCAAAGTGGCACCTCTATCCACATCCATTTGTGCTTCCCATCACGCAGAGGCTAACATCTATGTTGTGTAATTAGTCTAATTAGCATTTCTCCTTGGCAGGTTGTGCTGTGTTGCGTTCAAAGTCGAGCTGACGGGCTCAGTAATGACAGCAGCGACAGATTTATCCCCCTGATGTTTCATCAATCACACCGAGGTTTTCGAATAAAGCAGACGTCCTTCCAGTTTAAACTCAGAGGAATGTGGAACTTGCCTGGCAAACATTTCCATTTTAGCCTTTTGTTATGGAAACACAATTCATCACAAACAATGACACCGAAGGAAATCTTTCTGCAAAACAACCCAAGACACTTTAGAAATTAAAAATGTTATCCACCACATTGACTCTCCAAACTCTTCTTACATTGTATTCTTAATAGAATTAGCAATGCTCAACTGGGTGCTACACGTATGTCACTGCCCTTACTTGGCTGATGCATATTTCTGGCTTGAAATCTTGGAGTGGCGGAGGATCAGCTGAGTGCGTGGTAAATAGACAATACTGTCGTTAATGGCAAGCGGATTGGCAGGTAGCACTGGTGAGTAAAGGAAAGCATTCTCTTTTTCTTGTGTGTCAGAAGTTTCTCCAGATGGTTTGGGGAGCAGGGCACCAGAAGCTGTTTGGTAGGCCAGGAAGTTGGATAAATGACTCTTCTCATGACAGCAGAAAGTACTGCGGTCAAAGTGAATTCCAAAATGTTCTAAAGACACTGGGGATTAGCAAGAGGTAAGTATAATTAAGTAGTCAACAGGAGATTCAATCATGGATAACTATGATACAACTAGAGTTGATGAAAACCAATTCTGAATATCTGAGATTTTGCAGATGATCTGTATGAAAGTGTCATTCTAATCTTCTGGAGAACTTCATACCATACCATTACAAAAGTCAAAATGTTTATGATGTACCGCATTGTGCAACAAAATCAGTAAGTATTGCGTACAGCTTGTCTTTTTCATCTGAAGGAAACCTCAAGTTATGGTTGACTCTTTGAAAACATTGTAGCCTCTTTTATTAGTGAACTGAGCCCTAGAGCCTTTTTTGTTTCCAGAAAATAAGATTCTAACAGTCAGTATAAATTAGCCACTTAGTGGGGAATTTAAATGTATATTTGAAACAAACTGTTGGTGATTTGTAGAATAATCTTTTCTTCCTAATTTCCCTGTAGGGGTGGCAAACATTAGCTTGTCAGGATACGTTAATTCCTTTGGTTCCATGTTAATATTTCAAAATAGGGCAGACAATTGACTTTCTAATGTGAGTTTTTACATTTCCAGCAGTATGACTGAATGTTTCATCATTAGAAAGATAAAGCCTCCTCGGTCTGTATTATATAAACTACCACTCAGTACACCTCAAGTGTATGCTTAATGCAGCTCTCCTCCAACCCTCCCAATATCATCGTTAAAACGCCATTACCCATAGTAAAAAGAGGAGTCACTCTTAATTTCTGAAAGCTAACATGTATAACAGACTTCTCTGAAGCCTAGGACATGAGGAGGAAATCTAAAAAGAAATTTAAAAGGAAAAAGTTGCATGAGGAATTGCAAAATTAAGTTAAACAAACATCAGATGTTTAGACTATTTTAAAGGAACAGTATGAAGCAATTATGCAAACATGGCCCACTCCAGCTGCTTGACCAAGAGCAGCCGCCACACATATGACATAAACATACTGAATTACAATTTTTTGTATGATTCTTCACCAGCCTGATCAAACATGTTAAAAAAACACGTAATTTGTCGAGTCAATGCAAAAACTGACAGAACAAATTGATGTTCAGTCATTATTATTTAAGTGAAATAAATAATAAAGAAATTGAAACTGACAAAACCAACAAACCTTCTTTCAAATAGTTCAGAAAGTCCAACTAGGAATTCTAAATGTAATGTAAAATATATTATAATACATGATGTTCCTCAGAGCATAAAGCATAGAATTAAACAGAATAGATCTGCCCTTCTGGATCATGCACATTGTCACCAATACCAGATGTGAATTTTTTTTCAATGTTGGGACCAATATAGATTTTAATATCAGATAGGTGCATCTCTAATGATTATTGGGCATTGATCAGAACATTAATGCCATTTAAGGAGATTATAAAGCTCATGTCCTCACAATACTGAGAAAATAGACTTGGATTAAGGCTCCTCCCTTTCTTTCTTAGCTCATCTCCTGCACATAAAACCTTTATGAGTTGCAGAGAAACCTGCCATGAAGCATCATCCCAGGGGCAGCGGCAGCTACACACACAAGAGGAAAAAGTTTAAACAGGATGTTCTCTCTTCTTTTCTTTTCTACAGAAGAGATAAAATATAAATAATGCTTCAATTGCTCAAAATCCACTCAGAAAACATGACTTCCTGTATCATTGGGCATGACAGACATGACAGGCAAAGTGGTTAAGCTGACACTCAGGCATCCGCTCTGTCATGTCCAGGGTAGCAGGAGGTCAGGCGTCCCGACAGCCGTCGTACGCCACGAGCTGCTGAGCCTGACGAGTCACCTTCCATCCACCAAGCCGAACTACGGACCTCCTGCTGCCGCTGCTGCTCTTTCACCCCACTGCAGGCAGCAGACGTTGCTACAGAGATCTGGAGACAGACGTTGTCAGGGCGGAAGAAGAGGGGTTGAGTGGAGGTCGACACATGAAGGGAGACAGAGTCAATTAAAACTAATAGGAAACAAACGTGCGCTGGGGGTCAGCCAGTGTGAGCATGTTCTTATCTTTTTCTTTTTTTAGGACCAATTAGCGTCTCGGACCAACAGACATTTTGTCACTTTGTTTGAGGGCTATAATGTTTTCAGTTCAGATTCAGGTTTATGTTAAATATACATTTTCTTAACCTCTCAAAATGACCTTTTAAAATGAGAAACGTGCCCCCTCCACTTCTGTAGTACTTTTTTGCCTTTAAAACCATAACATATTTTCACTATCCAAGTATGTCCTTTATTTTCAGTATTGGCTTCCAATTTTACATTTAAAAAGGGAAGTTTTGTCTTTTAACTCTCAAACAGATTATGAAGGGAGATTTTTTATTTTTTTTTAATCTGTAGAAAATGAACAAAACCAGGAACACAGGAACCCATCCGACCATACCTCTCTCTATACTGGATACCAATAATACGTATAAAATGTAAACACACTGAAAAGTCAAAAATGCTTCTGGTGCATCATATTTAAGACCCATTTTAAAAAATCTCCACCAGAGGACATATCTCTCTCTACAAATCATCTTCAGAAGACACAAACTAAATGTCCACATGTGTAATTAAAATTGAGCATATTTATTTATTGTAATATACTCACATTTGATTATGCAATTATATTGTAGTACACCATTAAAGTACACATGGATGGATGGATGAAGTGCACTTTTTATTTGTTCATATTAAAAGACTCTGTCCAATAATTGTCATTTTATTGTTAACTAATTTTCCATCCATATTCACTGGTCAGCAACAGTAGTTCATTTCCTTGGCAATATGGAAGCAACTAATTGTACAGTATTTAACAAAGATGGTCAGCTAAAATTCAACCTAAGCATCAGAATCAGGAATGTGACCTTTCACAACAATTATAATAAATAATTTTAAAGTCCTTTAAAATAAATCTAGTCAGTGCAATCCAATCACATAGACCAGACCACGTAGACCTTAACTGGTTCAACACACCTGAGTCAAATGATGGTTCATTAGCAGGCCTCTGTAAACAAAGCTGTTTTTACCTTGTACTAGCCAATGAGCTGACTTCTCAAAACTTACTTTCTTGTGGCCTCTTTTTGTTTGCCATTTGCCTGTAGTATTCCAAGATACTGATATATCTAATCGACATTTGTTGTTTACTCTTCTGAGTGGATTGTCTTCCCTCTCTTTGTTCACATTCAGTCGTATTACTCCAGCCTGAACAACATGTTGATGTCTCTGCTGTAGATTGCGGTGGTGTGGATCAGTGAGGTCAATCTCATTCACTCTTATCATACAGCTTGATGTCATCCATGAGAGTGGCTCCATTTTTGAGTCAGTTTCCATAGCCGTTCTTGTTTGTGATTTGGCTGATGAGTTCAGTTCCATGCAGAACAACAGCAGTGACAGAAGCTCTCCTTGGTATAGTCCCAATTTGATGGAGACTTATGGCTTGAAGACCTTGTATAGCTTAAGGCATTCCAGGATCCACGTGTGTGACATTGAGTCATAGGATTTCTTGCAATCAATCCAGGCAGTACACTGGCATGGTTTTCTGACTTTGCAGTCTCGTGCTTGGCCAATCTAGTATTTTTGCCTTTTTGTGCCTGTGTTATGCATTGATCGATCCATGGACCCGTTTATGTCAGCCACTATGATGTCAGAGAGGAACGTCAGGTTATTGGCTGATAGATGGTTAGGATTGTTCCCTTTTGGCATTCTTTCATTATCAGGACTGTTCGGCCCTCTGTCAGTCCTTCGGGGTGGGTCCCATTCTTCAACAATTTGTTTATTTGTGCTGCTATAGGCACTCATAGAGAGAACATAACTTCTTGAGTAAATAGGCAAAGATTATATCTGAGCCTGATCCTATCCAATTCTTCGTACCTGAGACTCCTTCACTGGACTTTGCTCAAGAAAATTTGTGTAGTCTGCACTCAGTTCTATTAGCCTCTGTGCGTAAATGCTATGTGATGCTTGTTTTTCCCATATACATTTCCAGCATTGCTTAGTCTCTGGCTTTGTTGGATTGGCTCGTGTTTATTACCCTGTCACTGAGAGTACACATTAGCTGATGCAGTGCTGAACAGCGCATGTGTAATCCTCTATTTGTCCTAGAACTTGCAGAACAAATACTGACTTTAAACATTGGCTGTGCAAAACATTGTCGGTCAGCAAACAGGCTAACCTTTTGTTGAATGCAAAACAGGTTTCTAAAACTTAATGTCACCAAACCACTAATATGTACTTGAACAAACAAGAAAGTCTATAATTTCTAACTTCTACAGCCTGTTAAGTTAATATATTGCAAAGTGCATAGTTTAAACATCCGAATTGATCCTTTTTGCAGTGAAATGTGTGTTATACTCCATGCCATTTAGATTTTCTTTGTCGACTTGATTAGCTTCTATTCATTTTGAAGGGGACTCTGTTTGGCCTTCACACAATAGTTATGAGAAAGAACAGAAGTAGGGGCTTGACAGCCAGCCGCCATCCCCTTACAATATGCTTTGCAATGAAAACACCTTTGTGATAATGATGGAGGTGCTTCTGAGTAGCACGCTGGTCAAGAGGAAGCAGGGCTTGTCATGGTTACCACAGCAACCAGTGGAAGAGAACACCAAGCAAACCCAAATGTCTCTGTTTGGCTGGTCAGGAAACAATCAGCTGCTTATTTAATGAAATAAGCAGGACAGTTGTATCTTGGCACACAATGGGCAGGAATATTTCATTATTGACTCACCAAGATGTATTAATTGAGAGTTTATCAATTTACAACTTTTTTCAAATGTCTTTGTCCTACATATGGGGAAGTATGTTTAAGCTTTAAAGTAATGCAGGGTGGGGAAAAGCCACTAACCCTGGGTTCTCTGAGCTTTCATTTGCAGATTAAACTCTAGCAACCAAAAATAAACCTATCAAACTATTTTAACAACTCATGTTATCATTGCTTATGGGTCAATAACTGTTTAATATGCACATAACTGCTTATTATGCTGCAGAAATCCACCAATCAACTAGAATTCAGAATTGGCAGATTTTTTTTTTACTTTATCAACTCTAATTGGTGACCAAATACTGAAAATCCCATTCATTACGACATTAAAAAGCCCTAAAATTAAGACTGTTGTATGCATGGACAATACATAATACTGCCTGTCCAATGAAAGAATAGCTCACAATGGTCACTGAAATAATTTAAAACCTACAAAAATAATAAATTTAGACAAAAATAATAAATAAATAAAATACTAATAGTTATTTGATCGAAAAGGACCGGACAAAAATGATGGTACCTCTTGCATGATATTTGGTTCTGCAACCTTTTGAGGAAATCACTGCAATCAAGCAATTTATATAACTGTCAATGAGACTTCTGTATCTGTCCATAAGTATTTCGGCCCATTCCTTATGGGCAAACTGCACCTCATCAACCTCAGCTGTTGAAGGGTGCCTTCTGCAGGCGGGATCATCTCCTTCATCTGCTTCCACAGATGTTCATTAGGATTTAAATCAGGCCTGTTCAGAATATCCCAATATTTTTATTTTAGCTATTCTTGGGTTTTTAGTTGTGTGTTTTGAGTCGTTATGCTGTTGTAAGACCTGTTCTGGAACTAGGCAGGCCATTTCTAAATAGATAGGCTAACAAAAACTCAATTTGTCTGCAAATCTTCCTAGCTATACCTGTTGCCAGTCAACGGAGGCTATTGCAAAGTCATGTAAATGAGCAACTTTTAACACACCCAGGTAACTCATCAAATAAGGGAATAATTCTTCTGAAATTGTGAGAGCAGTTTTCTCTTTGATCTTGTTTGCACTGACGTGCCAACATTCAAATGGCCAAATCTTTTCCATATTTTAATTTCTGTGTTTGATCTCATTAGAAAGCTTTGAATCCACACTTTCAGAGTTTGTAAAAACATCAAAACACCCGTGGGGAGACTTTTTCTTGTTTTTGTTGTGGCCATTCACATTTCACAAGCCATGCATGCTGGCAGGTTGAAATGTTAGGGGCCATAGGTCTAATATTTTCTCATGAAGGAACAAAATATGTGTATTCATTGATGTGATGAAAATTTTCTTGTAAACCTGGAGCTCTGTAGTGTTTCGAGAACAAATGTCAAAGTGTAGTTATATTTAGTCTGAGGCATGTGAGAGCAAATCCTTCAAAAGGGGGGAAAAAAATCAAAACATCAGGATGTAAATTAAGTGCACATCAGGCTTTGAGGTGGCAGGGCTGGAGCAGGTGATGCCATTAAGCAGCAATCTGGAAGTGATTATCCATAAGACAATCAGACTGTCAGACCACTGGCAGTTCATGCTCGGAGCATTGAATATCAAAAGCAGCCTGACCTGGTCTCTAAAGCCTGCCGTCAGCAGCGCCTTTTCTGATCATTGCCACCATTGGATCGTTGCTTCCTGACAGGCTCTGATCTGGTAGCTGCCTGTGACTCAGCCTGCCATCTTAAAGAATAAAGAGGAAAGGGAGGGGGGAGCATAACTCTCAGTTCTCTAATGGGTCGAGAAGACTGCTCACCTTTTGAGCTTAACACAACCTGAGAGCAATGATTACATTTCTCTTTCTAGCTTCCTTTTTATGCTCCTTTTTTCCCCTCACTGTTTGACTAACCTTCGAACTGACAATGGCTTTGCCCATTGTGCATTCATTTCTCGTTCTGTAACTTTCATCTGGAATGCAAATATTCTTAGTCACATCTTTTTGACCCAACACCTTCTTTCATTTCTTCCCGCTTCTATTTTTTCCAAAAGAAGCATAGCAGAGGATTAGCAGACATGCGTGACTGATGGGGAGAAGATGCACCATCAGAATAACTCAGAACTCAAAGATCTCTACTTCTCTCTCTCTTCTCCTAATTTCCATGTGCATTAATGTGCAGGAAAATTCCAAGGATATGCTTGATCTTTCTAAAGTGTCAACCTCTTTCTCCTCTTATAAAACAGAAATAAATGGCTGGTTTAAGTCAAAGAAAGCTCTGTTGGGGTGAATCTAATCAGATGTATGTTTCTGCAGATGAATGTGATGCCACATGACCCACTGTGCCAGCTGAAGTCTTACTGTCACCACTATGCATGTGAAAATGAAACATGTGTAAAATAACACCTGTGCTGTAAAGGTAGGATATTGTTTGACAGAAAGACTTTTCACGCTTCTTTGACCTGGTTTCAACAGAAACTTGACTTTACCCACTGGTTCCACTTCCTTGATGTGACTGTTTTGGTATTAAACATTGATGAGTTGGGGTAAAAGCATTTAATGAGTACTTATGTCAGCTTTAGTTTTAATGACACAAGCCTATTGAAAAGGGCAAATCTCTTCCTTAAATTGAGGAGGTGATGTTTAATATCTTGTTCAAAAGAGATTGATCTATGATTCGGCAGATTGTTGGACTGATGATAACTTTGTCTGCCATAGTGGAAATGCTACTATGTGGTATTTTGTGAAGAAAGAGCTGAACTAAAAATCTGGACTCACAAGTTGCTGGTCTTTGTACTTTCTGACCCTCATCCATAGTCATGGGGTATGGACTGTGACTGAGAGAATGACATCCCACACAGAGCCATTTGACTTGAGCGACATTATTAAGGTGGCTGGTAGTTCTGATAGGACAAGTGAAGGAAAAAATTTTCTATCCAGGTAAAGGAACAAATGGGCTATTGTATATATTTGTATTTAAAATCTTTTGGTTGGATGTCCATACTGTCATGGTAGATTGTCACAATCTGTCTATGGAGAATATACTATAAACTAATGTTCCCCTCTCTAAGAATGGAGGCCTCTGCTGTAATTGAGTCTGTTTTCTAGCTGATTTTTTATTTTTATTTTTTTTATTTTTATGATTGGTGCTGATAAGCCTGTGAGGTAGCATCAGAGTAATTTCTGAAAATCTGCTAATTGTGCATGGGTCTAAATGAGTCCTATTTTAATTTTTTTAAACAAACACCAACAGTCACACTGGGAAACAAATCCCAGATAAAACCTTGAACCTTCTGCAGCAAGGAACACCAACCTTTCAGAATAAGATGGAGAGCATTTGAAAGAATTATGTTGGAGTTTCCCTCTTGGACCAGCTAACCCTGTGTGTGATCCTAGATAAGAAGGCACTGTTTCTTGTCATAAGCTGAAGTACAATTTTTCTGAAAAACAAATTGCTGAGAGCAAGAAATTATCTTAACTTGAGCCAATGCTTCTTGTTTTTACAAGCTCAGACTACTTATTCTCAATGATTAGAACAAAATTAGCCTGGGGCTCTCAATTATTATCCCTCCATTACAAAGTTTGTTGGTGATTTTAAATGTTTGGCACCCTTATGAGCCAGAATCCTTCAGACCAGAACTATTTGGAGCTTCTTGGCTTTTCTTAGGTGATCTGGAGTTTCATAGTAATTCCCTCTGAATGGCGCATATAAAGACCTAGAGAAATATATTTGATAGGTTGGCTGGACCAGAGCCTCACAGCCATATGATCTGCTGAGTCAGCAGAGTTACTTCCAAACAGCTATGATGACCTCTCCAGAGACATGCTCGACCCCATTACAACACTCAACCAGATCATTTATCTTGCTCTTTTAAAATGATTCAACTACTGATCAGTCAATGAGAGAAAATGCTATTTCTATGGGACAGCACAGAATTCAAATAATATCTCCTCATTGGAACATAACACTCTAAAACAAATATCCAATTCCATGGTACACCTGAATCCCTCCATTAAGAAACGATAAAGGATTACTTTATTCTCTTCTGACCTGCATAGTAACTTAAGAACATAGAAAGCTGTATTTTGCACAACACTACTGATAAAACTGGTAAAACTAGCTCAAATATTATTTCCACTCTTCAGCTCTAAAAGAACCATATGTTTTAAAAATCTAATTTCCTTTGGCTGATTTCTTATAGTGTTTTTCTATATATTAAATGTCGGTTGTTTACACTTTGGTTCTATTTTTATTGTTTTCTATTTCCTACTTTTAATGCCTGTTGATTAAGTTGTGCAGTTATATCGTCACATCTTTGGGCTGCCTTTAAATGTATATTTTATATCCAGAATTAATTCTGAATCTGAAAATAACGGACATAATGCTTTCTAACACTCCCTGTTGTATAAAAAGATCTAATCTTGTCAGCTGGCAGCACTCCTGTTGGGGCCATCTTTTCAACCAACAACTCAGTATCATTAAAAAGTTGGCTTTTAATTATTGCTAAAGTTTTAATGCCTCTTAAACCAATTCCAGTTTGTATTTATCCTCTATCAAACTTTCCAACAACTCTTTACTCCTTCTGAAAGCAAAATCACCACTTAACAAACTGGAAGTAGTTTATTTGGGGTGTTAATTCACAAAGTTGTTTGTATTTTTTTTTTAAAGCGCCAAATTTTGATTTTATCTGGTTTCAGTTACCTTCTTGTTTTTTATTTTAATAATCCTTCAGTCTTGTAAATCTTCCATAGGCAGATGAGTAGAATGCATAACTAATAATTGCCTTGGCAATGGGTTCCCTCACTTGAGCTGTGGATCTCCATAGGTCCTTCAAAGTTACCAGGGTCCTCTTGGCTGCTGTCCAGTTACTGCTCTTAGGCAGCCTGTCAGCTAATGCCCACATCTTGGTGTGCTTGCAGGTGTTCCACACTCTTTTCATTTTGGGTGATGGATTTAACCTGCTCTGTTCAGTGCTTTGAACAGAACACAATTTAATCAATCAAAGTGTCAGATATTGTTCCTTAACTTAATTCTGCTTTAAAATTTCCCTTAATTGCACCCCTGAGCTGCTAGGGATGTTCCTTTATCTTAATTATTTTGTTGGTTCAATGATGTTTTCTAACAAATCACACTTTTTGTTGCTTTTTTTAGATTTATTGTGGTGATATCAAAATAAAGGGGAGGCGATAAGATGTGCACCCCGCATTTTATGAATGTTTATTTTTGAAGGACTTGCTTTAGAAACTTCAACATGTCCTCAGATTACAAACATTCAGTGAACTTGTCCTTTTACGGTTTAATGTTTATAGCAAAGGACTTGAGGACTGCCACTGTAACACATGTGCAGTGTGAAGATGAGTCTGAGGTTCTGAAGAAGGTGAGTTTTACTGACCTTTGCCTCTTATTTTGGACTTTACCATCACTTCAAGCCAATATTTTTTTTTCTTTATGAGGCTGACTTCCCTTTTACCACGTTTAGTCCAACGTGTATTAAAAAAGGCCACCTGTCTCATGAAAAACGCACCATCTCTGATATTCTGCCAACTCTAAGTGGATCAAATGGTCTCCGTCCGGGTTCTGGCGACTGAAACGCTGACGATGACTTCACCCCTGGAGAAATCACTGGCTGGAAGCGCCCCCCTGTAATTACTGGCTGCTCTGCTGGGTGCTGATTGATGCCTCTTGATGAAGTAGTTCAGTGATTGAAGAGTAACGATGCTCCGGGAAAATCTATAAGAGGCATTTAACCGCTGCTGGAAAGGAGCACAGCGATTGGCCATCCTCCATTCTGCTGGTTAATCAGACGGCAGTTTGGCCCCATCGCACAGCAGGGAAACGATCATTCTGGCTCATCAATCACACTGATCAATCACCTGACAACAGTGCAAACAGCCAAGATCGGAACTCCCCACCTGCTGTGATTTCACTCATCTTTTTCTCAGATGCTCTCTGATGACCTGAATTTATTCACCTCCACTAACACCTGAGAGCTCCTGCTTTTATACGCTCATATTTCCTAAGTGCTGCACGGGTAGGCAGAGTTTTACAAAGAAGAGGTTATTGCTGCTTTTAGATGAGAAAGGTGTCAAAAAACGTACTAATCATTTTAAAGTCTTCTTCCTTCTGTAGGTCAACTTTTTCGTATGGGCATATATAACATGAAAGAAAATTGTTGATGAGCTTACCATCCCATTTATGTGCTGCGCGGCCAGAGTGCTGTGGGTGTGGAGCATTTAAATGTCACGGCTATGTGAGGTATGTGTGACTCTGCTCTTTTCATCATGAGTGGAAAAAAGTTACACAAAACCCAAAGACACACAGGCATCAAATTATACAAATATAAATGGTAACAAATGATGTTGATAACAAACTCATCATTAAAATAATATTATCAGCTCAATAGATGAAAATACAAATACTTATGAAAGTATAAAACGGCTGGTGCTTCAGTTTCATTTCTCCATTACTCCTCACCTCCCCACCATCACTTTCCTGCCAAATTCCCCCTGATCCTAAATGAGCAGCCAGACTCTCTACAATAATGATGACCAGGCAGAAGTCAAACACAATACAGTCACTTAAATCATGGGAATGTCCCATATTTGATACTTAATATGTATTTTTTGTTGCAGTTATTGATATGCAATGCTCTTTATTCATTAATATTAAGAGTCAGTGCAAATCTATGTAGAGGTGAAGATCAAACAGATGAGCAGAGGCTTAACACTTTCTAACATATTGTCTTCAACCTATAGACAATTACTAGAATGTCTTAAATAAAAGCACTCCAAAAAACAACAGTAATTAACCAACTTTAAGGTGTATAAACTAAATATTCTTTGATTGTGTAAGTAGGAGTAATATAAATGCCACAAAGGGCCCAGGAATTTCTGTTCATGCACATGTAAATTTTTCATTAAACCTCATATGAGTCAGAGAAAAGGGAAAACATGTTTATTAAATGTCTTAGAGCTTTTCTGTTTTGCTAATTTCCTCTCCAGTGCAAAGAAACTAAAATAGACAATGCTGCCAACAATGCCAAAGTGATCCTTGAACAGTGCTTCTGTATTTTCTGTATGTCTAACTTCTCGCACATCCAGCTGATCAGTTCATGGCCTCAGCCTTCACTTTTCTTCTATAACTTACTATTTCCCTTCTCAAAGAATATGTTTTTCTTCAGCACATCAAAGGTCTTGTTATTCTGGCAGCTGGTTGGTCCACATAAGCCCCCTTTTCTGAAGACTGGGTAACTAAAAGCAGTTGTCATCTGTCCCATCTCCCATTTAATTCACACTAAAATTCAGGTTACTGCAACATGTCCACAGTGGACTGAAATTCCTTCAGAATTGACTACACAAATCATGCAAGACCAATTATGCAAAACAAATTACATCTCATAAAATGCAATTAGCAAGAAAAATGAACAATTTCCACTGTGTGCCATAAACAAACCACATAGAAGTCCCTCACCTGCTCTGTTCCTGATGTGACAAGTGTAAATTTAAACTCAACAAGGAATGAAGTGTAATCGCAGTGCTACCACAATATGTTTATTTGGAAGAGAACAGATGCACCTTACATTGTTCAGGATATGTTTTGGGACAAGTTACAACAATAAAATGAGACATTTATTCATAACCTTTATTAATTAGATTAATTAACAGAATCTTGTGAATTTTCTTGTATTAGTTGATAAAAACTAATACAAACACATGCACATAGGCAGATGTGTAAATGTACATTTACCAGATATTTGGAATTTATTGTAAATATATACTGGAGTATATATTTATAAGATATTTCATGCATTTAATGTGCAGTTGCATGTTCACAGATTGCCGATTTTGACTAACATATTCCTGTTACAAGCCAAATAGTAATGAACAATACCAGTAATAGCATAGACATCTACAATAACTGAGGCATCAGGCAGATGAAAAAAAATGATATGAAAACAAAATTTCCAAACTAGTTAAGGAATCGAATGAATGACTGGTCCAAGGACCAGGACCAAGGACCAATCTGTAGGCCACATGTCTAGTTAATCATAGTTAAGGCAGTTTAAGTCGATAAACACTGATTTTTAAAGTCTGTTTAGATCTTGCCTACGTCCTTCTTTCTGGGCTGTTTGTATGTTCTGTTTGCATGCAGACATTTTATCTGAATACTGACAAATCAAAGACTTGATTTGATATCTTTTAAGAGACTATAGGAATGAGAGTGTAAGTTGTGAATTGTTGCCTATCCTGTATGTTTTATATTGCAATAAAAAAAATATCTATTGATAGTATTGATAATTAGATTATTTGCACACAAGAGGGCAGTGTAGTGGCAGAAGCCATAGGTGTGGTTACCTGTCCACCAGACATCTGTCTGCTCATGTTTGCCTCAGTATGATTATGTTTTACTCACTTAAACTAAGATAAATGCGAGTTTATCTGTTTGATTGTACATTTTTCTCCAACAATACTGTGTGCATAAACATTTGTTGCAATCCTGTTTGTGTGCATAAAGACAGATGCAACCTTTCCAGTTACATCTTAACATCATTTGATTTATGCCAATTTTATTATTATTTGAGGTTATCAATGTAACACCCACCACACAGCCAGAGAAAATGAAAAGACAAAGCGAGCGGACTTGTCCAGCATCCTCTGGAAGCCATGCCTGGTTGTCCAGTGTGTCTCTGTGTCAGCCTTGTCATTGAGCAGAGATGTGTTCATGAAGTATTATGGCTCACCTCTAATCAGACTCAGACTCTTTTCTTTTGGAAAAGAAAATCCAAAGGTCAACGGTTTCAAGAGGACTGTGTGTCGTCAATTGTAGCAATTCAATGCTACATGGTACAGCAGTGGAAAAGTTTGGAAAACCTGAATATTCTTTAACATTCTCCCATTCTTTAAAGCTTGATGATGGCATTCCCTTAAGTTTTAGATGCTACATAATTTCATAAAACTACAGTATTTGAAGTCTTGTTAGTGAGAGTTTAGATGAACAGCGGTTTGTCAGATAATACCTTTGCATAACTGAGAAAAAACACAATCTTATTTAAAGCTGTTCTAAACAAAACCATTTGTAATACTCCAGTAGAAGAATTCACGCACCAATGATTTTTTTTTATTAAGAAATTGTCATATATTAAAGGCTTGCTTATGAGCTCTTTGTGTCAAGCTTTTTTATAACACTGATTGTCCCTTTGGCACACTTTTGAAAGAAAAGTTAATTGCTCAACATCTGCACTCTTTTATGGTTGTCATTAGCCAAAGGAAACAGCAAATATTATTAAGACGTGCTTAGCATCAATCTGTTGGAGAGGCCAACAAGTTTGAAAAGACAAAGCGTGGCATAGTTTTTTTTCCCAGTCACTACTTTTTATAAAGTCTGAAATGTAACTGTTCCCCATTTGTACATTTTCATTTTCTGACATGCCTTATCTCCATCTCATCCGCAATGATTTTTAGTTAGTTTTGGGGTTTCCAGACAGTTCCTGGAAACCCCAGGAACTGTCTAGTTATATTATATAACTAATATAATAACTAATTATTATATTAATATTATAACTAATATTATATTAGTTATAATATAACTAATATAATAATAGTTATATTGCATAATCGCTGCAGTGGATGTTGGGTTTTCCCCAGTCTTTTGTCAGTGGGATGTGACTGGAAAACTTTCAAAAGAGTTCTGTCTGTGTCATTTCATCTGACCAGAAAGTATTCTGACCAGTCGCCCTCCCACATCAGATGATATCAATATGAAGGAGAAGGTCCTCTCACTCCCAGCTTTCCCCAGAATGAGCGAGGCCCTCACATTAGTTTCACCCAGTGGCTTCACGCAGCTGCTACAGAAGAAATGCATCTTAGCCTCCTCTTCCCAGAAACTCCTTATCAGAAAACCTAGATTATTAAAAAAATGTCACTTCACAATAATTTGATGTGAGTATGTGTAGTTCCAAATGCAGTCTTTAAGCAATTTTTGTGTCTTTTATACATGTATGTATTTGTTTTGGATATTGGGGAAATTGAAGCCACACTACATCTGGAATCCTTTGACATTTAAATTCCATATCGAACTTTAATCATAGATAAGCTTTATAATTTAGCAACAGCAATGCTTTTGATGCCTCTGCTGGTGAGCCATAAGAATCTTCCAAATTAAACAATTCCTGTAGGTCAAATTAAATCTTAAAGTTGCAGAATGCTAGCTCTCGAGGACAGGACTTGGGTACCCCTCCCTGGAGCAGAACTTTGTCCAGAATTGGTTCTATCTTCTGAAATAGGTACAGATGGAGAGAACGACCCCCCAGCACCATGCATTGCCTGTTCAGTTACAGACTTTGCTCTGTTTCAGAAGCTGCATAAGTTTGTAAAAACAGTTGTTTTTGCTTTTTAAGTAATGTGTGTCAAATTCAAAGGTAACAGTTAATTGTCTCAGCATCTCCAGTAATACATTTACTTCAAGTGGACATGTATAAACTACATGAAATTTAAATCTTACTATAAAGTAGGAACAAGACATTTCATTGGAGTACAGTGTTTGCAGTATTCAGACCCTGGTATAGAATGACTTTGAACTTTTCAAACATACGCCAGCTCTAAAGGTGCCAGTTTTGGGTTTGGGGGAAACTTACTTCCTTTTCATCATCCAGACTTTATTGCTGTGGTGTTTCACAGCTTCCACAGGACGCTCCCTCCTGTGCTGAGCATCACCATGGCTTCCCATCTCCTCTCAGCCTTGGCTTCTATAATCAACATGACAGCTTGGTTTCCGCCTCTTCTCCTCCCTCAGCTCCCACTTCATATCATCTCCTCTCCTTTTCTTAATCAGACACAAGCCTGCCATGACAGGTAAGCATTTGCTCCAGATTTAGGCTGTAATATTTTGGCATTAATGTGTATCATTACATAGGTGAATATAGAAAATGGAGTTAATTATCAACTCTAAGGTGCTCTGAGACATTTTAAGGACATATCAATGGATTTTCATGCTTTCTGTCTTGTCTCCTTTTCTTCTTTACAGTTTGTCCTTGTGTTTACAGTCTGAATGCACTGATTTTACTGGAACAGTTTTAAAAGCAACCATTTGGATTGATGCATGTCATTTTAATATAATTAAACATTGACAATGGGCTTTTGCAGCACTGTAGAACCCCTGGACATTTTCAACAGCTCTGAGGAACGCACCATCAATTACAGCTGCAGCAAATATCAAACCTGATCTTTCATAAAACATTCACACCAAGCTGTAGCTGCAAGCCTGTTTTAATTCAGTGCTGCTGCATTTAGTAACACTGTTGCCTTGCAGCAAAAAGGTCCTGCATTTGAATCCCAACCTGAGGTCTTTCTGCACTGAGTTTGCATATTCTCCTGGTGCATATGTGAGTTCTTCCCATAAGGCCCGGCTTCCTCCCTCAAACCCAAAACCATGACTGTCATTACACAGAGGATGGCAGGACCAATTACAAGTGGTGACTTAGTTTTGTGAATTTTGTGCAAGTGTGAAGCTAAAATACATTTCTGGAGTTAGCAGTATGTTGCAGATGTGGCACTAAAATATATCCCCAGATGTGTCTCCAAATGACACAAATGCATCAGATAAACTATCAGAAGTTTGTTGAAAAAAATTCAAACGGTTTGACCCGAGTCATCCAGTTTGAATGACAAGTATCCATGGTAATGACTAAATGTATGTAAACTCCTGACTTTGAAAAAAGTTACAAAAAATATTTTACAACTGTGATCATTTCTGTAATTTTGTCCTAAAGCAACATAAGTTTGGTCTGATTTAATTTCAGAGTGAGAAAAAAAGTGCATGTCTTAATATTCAGTATATGTACATTTCTGGTTTCAAATGAATATTTTTAACCATGGCCAGTTTAAAAATGTTAAAGAAATCAGCAGAGAATGATTATTGAGATTTTTCAATATGCTGAAACTGGCAAAACCACAAGCTAATTTGAATATCAGTCTCAAGAAAATGCAGGAAACCTAGAGCATGATGTGAGGTAAGAACAAAAAAAGTAACAAAATGCAGAAAAGATTTCTCAGAAGGCACATTCACTGAAGTTTGAATATACTGTAATATTTTCCTCTCCAAGACCTCCACAGTGAATTTGTGGCACAATGCGCAGATCCAAAATCTGGATTTCTTTCTCTAAAGGTGTTTGAGTGTATTTCATTCAAGCAGAATTTAAAGGCTGACGGATACAATAGAAGGCAGCAAAGTTATTTTTACATATCACAGAAACAAAATTGTGTCTCAAGCTGACTGAATACTTGTCCTGCCAATGGCTCCAACTCAGATAGACTTAGAATCTAAAATGTAGATGTATTTCATTCTGAGCAGGATGCGAGTTGTAACTCAGTGTTGTGTGTGTGGCAGCAGAGCAAACACATCAGGAGGTAAAGAAGGGCCACACTGCCTCACTGCTGCTGCAGGATCATTTCGTCGTGCATTTACATGCAAATTCACCCTTCTGCTGCCTCTCTGCTGCCACAATGGAGCTCCGCAAATCATTGTCTCATCACAGAGAGATGGATTTCATCCCCCGGGCCTCATAGATGTGGAAGAGAAAGAGGCTGAATTCATATGACGAGTTCTTTGCGGCTGCCACAAGCCAGACACCTCGTGCTCCATCATGGAGGAAGGCAAACAGCCGGGGCCTTTCTGCAATCGCAATTTGTAATTTGTGCAAATGTCAGAGAAAAAGGACAGATTTAAGAAATTAACAGCGAAAGACGTGGGGAAAGAAGAAGTTTTAGCAAAAGAAATGGACTCAAGAAACAAGCTGCTGCTGACTATGAAGAAACAAAAGCAATGTTAAGCTCAAAGTTAAATGCAGGAGTTGTTTAATTGCAATATATTGAGGGTAGGGTTTATTTTGCTATCAAAAAGTAACCACAGACTGCATAACTTATAACTTCTTGAGTCTGCATGTGTTGTTTGTTGTAGTACAGATCACTGAAAGCTTCTAGGCTTTCAGTGGGGCAGGGGGGAGAAAGCAATAACACAATCTAGAATCAGTCTCTGAATTCTGAATTAATTTCAGTTGCTTTCAAGAAGAGACTTTCTTTAACATCAAGAGCTGTTTATATGCATTCAAGAATTAACTTGCAAATTTAGATGTCACTTTTTCCGATTTGACCTCAACAGGGCATTTCTGCTGTAAGTTTGAAATGATCCCTTGTTGGTTAAAACATCATCACTGTTAACATAATTGAACACTTTTTCCTTAAAAATAAGGAGACATAAAAGAGACTAAATTGTCCAAATTATTACATGTTTAAATCAAGCAGACACAGAAGCAGCAGAAGGGGGTCACATTAATATATTCAATTTATTGTTTAATAAGTCAATGTTCATTACCTAGAGCATACATGTTGAGCTTTAGGTTTATTGGGAGTAAAATGTCTGCAGAGTGATAGTTTGTCCACCATGTTTGTGTGTTTTTTTAGACTGGTCACAACTAGCAGGTCTGTCTGTCTGTTAAGTTACTGTTTATACTGCTATTATCTAAGAAGCTATTTGTTGTCATTCATTCACTAACTGAACAGTTGTGTTAAAAAGGATGTAAGGATCTGGTTACTGTTTTTCTTTACTGAAGTTACTTGATCACAATTTTAAATTCTGATGGGCGTGTAAACTGCTAAGTAGAGATTGAAATGTGTTGCATTGACTTTGTACAATTGTATTGTATTAACAAGGTAATCAACCACTAATTCTTCTAGCGGTTAAGTCTGTGTTGGTTAGAGATGTTTGGGAAACTGGCAGAATCAGAACTCTGTAAGAAAACCTTCAGCACATTTATTATCAAACCTTGAACTTGACAATTGGCACAGAAAAACAAAACTAACCACCTACATTTCTGTTGTTCTGTTTTGGCAATTCCTGCAAAGGATTATGAGTGCTTTTCACTGTCAGAGGCCTCCTCTAATCTTTGGTGACTTCAATGTTATCTTCCTCTACTCCTGCAGGGCTTTGTTATGGCAGGGATGGGAGGGACTTCAGCAAGAAGAGTCACATTTTTGTTCAGTTTGGAATTCTATTCACAGCACAAAAGTCTCCTTATTAGTCTGAGTGACTGAAGAACATCAAATCAGCACATTTCAATAGACTCACGCTATCTGCAGAATTGGATTTTTGTTTGGTGAATCTCCAAAGCGAAGAGGTGACAGTTTGACCCTACATTCAGCTCACAGAGTCACAGGAATCAGATGGGATTTGTTTCTGTTTGGACCATTAACTGATAACTCTCTTAATTACTCTGCTTTCTTTTTGTCTCTCTCTGGTTTCTTTGTTTCTGTCCTGCTGAACCTTGAAGGTCTACTTGCCCTTCAGTTTTGTCCACTTCATTAAAGTTGTACTGAAATGTTTTAGAAAAGACTCAAAGTTTAGATCATTTAAACTTTGAATAACGCAAATTATATTTGAAATAAAACCCTGATGGAAGAAAATACAAATGTTAAATACTGGCTAAAGACAGCAGCTGGGTGGTTGAGAATAAAAAATGTTGATGTTGTACAATAAATCTTTGCAAATTTGCTCAGTATTTAGAAATCCAGATACTTTTATTTCTTTGACAGACCTACATAAGAAGAAAGGCTATAGGTTCTTTATTTATATTGTTTGTTTTGTAAGTCATTAAATCTTACTTATGGAGAATAATGGAGGACTAAACGTGGTGAGGACCAGAATAGCAAGAAGCAATGAAAACAACAGAGGTGATTTACTGAGAGCTGGTCAGGTAAAATGGACATAGGTGAGTGAGGTGTAAGAGAAAGCAGGTAGCGACAAGACTCTCTGGGGCAGATAGCAGGACAAGATATTACAGAGGAGAGACACAAAGAGCACAGCAAAAACCTCCAATTCAGCTGGAACAAACGCAAACACATTAACAAAGCAAGGCAACGATATTAAAAGCCAGAAGAAGAAATACACGAACAAACCTCAACAACGAGGACAACTACTTGTCAAGGTAATTTTTCAAAAGCGATGGAAGGCTACTGGATTGTAGCTACAACCATATATTTATATATATATATATATATATATATATGAATACAGCCCTAACAAGGCCTATGTGTTTTGGCAGTTTTTCCGTACAAACAATACAAATGACAGTGATTCTATTTTTATCTTCTGATTCTATTTTTGTACATTTCCAGCTGTCATTATCATTGTTCTATCATCCTATCCTTCTTTTTCTAACAACCACACACAAACCCAAAGTTCCCTTTGCGACCCGCCACGACCCAACTTTAATACATTTGTTCAAAGCATCTCAGTGGGACCCGCTTGGTCTCTGCGGTTCCAACAGAGGCAGTAAAGAATGAGGAGGGGGAGGTGAAGATGAAGGGTGTGAAGAAAGAAGACAGCCATCAGTCAGTGTTGGGAGGTGAGGAAGGGGAGACAGGAGAATGTAGGAGGTGATGCTTGAGGGAAGTGACAAAAAAAAAAACAGTAAGGTCCAAATAAGGATCTGAGAGGCTTTCAGAATGAGCACAGAAACAAAATAACAGAGAACAACGGTAAAATATAGAAATAACTACACAGGAAACGTTAACAAATGTTAATGGGGAAAAAGAAAAGCAAAAGAGTAAAAACATGTGAATGAAATGTAGGTGACTTGGGCCCAAAACCCAGGAAATTATAAAATGAGGTAAAAAATCCCTCCAACATGAACGCAAACCACTCTTGATTGACTTTGATTTTCACATCAACAGCAGCAGGAGCGGCAACAGGAAGCAGTAATCCAGTTCGAGGTGCAGCAGTGGCGATGTTAGTCAGATCTCTGTATGTGATTTGAACAAAATCAGTCAGAAAAAGTCAACTTGTCTGGGTAACTTCAGCTATGATGACCTTAAATGTGAAATTAATTCCCTTGTTCATAACGAATGGAATCACGACAGAGGAAAGTGAGATTTCCTTTTGTTCTCCAATACTTTTTCAAAGTTGCGCAGCAATGACTGGGCCCAGCATAACTATTTGATTTAGAGCTGATTTTTTTTGTTCCATATAAACCTGTAAACAAGGAGATTTCAAAACATACAACATAGCCGTGATTGAAATCTTTAGATATGGGAATAATTTATCTGATTTCTTACAGGTGAATCATAAACAAGCTGTAAGCGGAACATTAAAATCCATCCTGAGACAGCAAATACAAGTTTATAATTTCTAAAAGGTTTTTAAAACTTTTGTTTTTATGTGCATATAAATAAAGCTTTGCAATGTCATATTATGCCCTTTTGAATTTTAGAAAAATTTTACCTAAACACAGACTGTAGATTATGGTTGTTTTGAATTTCATGTAATGCAAAAATAATTACTTCTTGTGTATTTTTTTTAAACAGTGTAAGTCTAGACTGTCTCATCTGCGATCCATTTCCTTTCAGAAGAGCTTGTTCATATTTCAACTGATCCATTTTTCTTTCGTTTTTAAATCAAAAATGTATTTTTTTTTCATTTACCATTTACTTCCTTTTATAGAAATAAAACTAACCTAATTTGAACCTTTGCTCTTATCTTGTCAAACAGCTCTGGACAAGGAGTAGATGATGGTAAAGGTGGAAAAATCGAAGATAGATGAACAGACTGCTGATCATCACCTGTTAGATCACAGCTCCGTCTTTGTCCTAAAAATCAATGATCTCTGTAATGAAAGCAAACCGGCTTCTTGCTTTGACTGACTTTGAGAATTACGCAGCTACTGATCTGATTAATATAAACTCCCTTGAGGCTGATCACACTGATAATGCGCTTCATAAAACAATTTATTGAACTGGAAAAAAACTTCCAATAAAAATTAGTGATTAGATTTAGCAAACATTGTAAGTAAGTATATCTAAAAAACTCTGAGTGGCGTCATTTATCTTCCGCTTCTTTGTGTTTTAACTTGAGACACCAGGAACGTATACTACCCACAAACTGCTGCCTCATAAAGAGGGGAAACCAATTTGACTCTAGCTGGCACTTTAAAGACAATTTTATTTGCTTCAGTTAAGAGTCCAATTTTTTAATGGAAGCAGGAGAAAACCCACATTTAAAAGTGCTTACTTGTGAGTTAAGAGGGAAGAGCTCTAGCAGCTTTAAACAACAAAAGGCGTAAACGCTCACAAACAACTTCAAATGAAGAGCTGGTTCTGCAGCAACATTTGCACAAGTTCAGACAAAGTGTAACTTTACAGTATGAAATTCAATCATTTGTTTCTCTGTCTTTGGATGCAGAGATTTGGTGTGTTTATCTGACAGGTCAGGGGCAGTAGACAATAAGAGGAATTGCTTCATATTCCCAAAGCACAATTTTAATTTTTTTTCTGAAGGCAGCACACCTTAATTTCCTTAAACAGTTCCTGTGGGGCTCAGCAGTCACAGTCATAAAGCAGGAAAACCGTAAAACCTGAAAAAAGGACTTTTCTGTGATAGAAAGGAATGTTATTCTTCCCAGCTGAATGTGGGAAAGTTTTGTTTAACTACTGCAGGAGATTTTGATGTCTTTACTTTCTGATTTAAAGGAAATTATCCTATTAAGTCATAGATGTAGAAATATTCTTGTCCATATCTTGCAAAGAGATTGTGAAAGGAGTAAAAAAACCTATAGATCAGCTTCAAATTGGAACAGAAAGGAAACATTTTGAAATAAGATGGAGCCTCATCATCACTATTAGATCTTAAAAAAGATATCAACAAACATAGGGTCGCTGCTTCCTGACATCATAAAAAGCATCTAATATCTGACATATGACATATGTCCCGGATTCCAGAATGCTCTACTGTTTTCGGCAGGCTAAAGAAATGACGTGACACCGGCTGTCTTTATGAACTGAAGTTGTTAGCTGCACTTTGTTGCATCTGTCGCTAAACTCCTGAAAGGATGCAGAGACAGTGCAAATATTTGCTGTAAGCTTAGTCAATAGACTCAATAAACGTTGTTTAAATGACTCTTGATGTGACCCATCTGTTGAACAGACGCTGAGGGAGAAAGTTGGATGGAGCTCCGAACCCCAGATGGAGTTCACCTTCGGTATCTCAAAAAGCTTTCTCTTCGAGCTCCATTCATCTACAATTGCACCTTCAGACTGGAAGACATTAATTGAGAGTCGCATCGGTTGAATAGCATTCATCATCAGAGGTCACTTTTGGATTCTGGCGGCTTCTTAAAGATTTCGTTTGCACTAAAATGCATAAAAGACTCACGAGTTTTGTTTTGCTAGCAGTTTGTTTTTATGGTATTGAGCATTCAAGTCTCATTTCTTGAAACAGTGTTTCTTGCAAAATTAGCGCCAAATAAAATCAACATAATTCAAATCAGTCACTCGTTTCATCCTGGTTGTAGCAGCAGCCAGGAGGTCTCATCACTCAGTTTCTCCATAAATCTTCAGGTTAGGTGGATCTCAGTCAGCAGAGACAGCACTGTTTGAAATGCCAGCCTCTTTTGTTACAGCCAGATAATTACTTTTAAATACCTCTTGGTCTTGTTTGTGTGTGTTGGAACCTCATCACATTCAGAGTGATTTGATGATATCAGAAAAGAAGGGCTGCGGTAATCAGCAATCAACTCGCTGATAGTATGGAGGAAACGGGTTCAAGGTTAAATGTGTCCCAATAAGTGGGCTGATTTATTAACATGTAAATCACTTTATTCTGAATAAGGACTGGGTATAGGCTGCAGCATAAATGAAAATGAAGTCAGAGTTTTGAACCTAAATGACATTCTAGTGTATTTCCTGAAAAACGTTGCTTCTTAATGAGGTAAGTGTTTTCAATTTAAGATGTCAGGAACTTAATGTGTTCTAATCAGGATAATCTGTGAACATTAATCTAACTTTATATTATTCTTATTACATCAGAATTGCTTAGAGTTGATGTAATGTCAAGACAAATGTAGGAATATTAATATCACATTTGGGCAAAAGGGTTGACCTCTGACCAAATCCAGCCTCACGCTTTGTACCCTGGCGGAAATATGCTCAGATCAAGCAAAATGTCTGCAAACAGAATTATGCAGAAAGATAATTTGCAGTGCCTTAAAATTGAACCTTGGGTTACAGCGGCATGTGAAGGATACAAAAGACCTGTCCTTCAGATCAGAGAAAAAAGAAGAGACTTATTTGTGAACCGCATTTGAAAGAGTTTTTCAACTTGGACAATCTTTGGCTTAAAGCTGTGATGAAATTGGTCCATTCAAAGGATGCAGTCCCTGAATTTACACACACCTATCACATCCAGCAGATTCAACCTTATTTAGTCTGGAACAATAAGGCTTCATTCTTGGAAGTCCTAAAATGTCTCTTTCAAATGATGCAGTCCCTGGATTTGGGCATAGTAGTTGAGTTTAAAGATGAGATGATTCTGTATTAGCCCCACAAATTTAAGCTGCATTCATTAAAATCTATATACACTTTTTACAAGAAAAGGGAGTCCGCAAACAATGAAACCAATGTATAAATTTAATCTAGTTGCTGGTTTCATTGAATAAAAAAACTCCAATATGGTTTATATAATTTACCTTCTGCCACATGTTTCCTAAGCAAGCAGCTTAGGAAGCAAATTGCACTTTTGAATGGTTAACAACAAATCATTGACCCAATGGAAACTGGAGCAGAAATAGACAATAAACTGTTACAACAAGACAATAAATATGATTATTTTGGAATTATATTTGTAAATATTTTCAAACTATCTACATGCTTTTGGCCTGAGGCAGAATCAAATAGCATTCAGAGCAGCAGATTAATGTTATTTGTTACATACATAAGGAAACCACACAATTAAACTGAAAGTGAAAAGGAGAAGCTTGTTTATGAAACATGCTGAAGCACCGTTAATTCAGACCTCCTGAAGAAGAAGCAGTGGGTTTCTTCCACTGTTCAACATGAAAACAATGGAAGCAACTCTTTGTATTTCTCAAAGAAATATATTTGAGAAATTTAGATGAATATACATGTGCAAAACCTTCTGTTGCTTTGCAACTTGTCCATTTGTCTCCATTAGAGTGTGCACAGGGAATTAAGCTGTGCATCTGTTGCAGGTCATGTCTGAATTTATTGTTGGCACTCAGCTTCACGGCTCATCTCAGCACAGCGAGAAGCGTGGAGGTTCAGCATCATCAAGACCGTAAGACAGAGGGACGGGCATTAAATCATACAATAATCTTTAGTTTATATGGCAGATCAAATTTATGACACTTTGACCAATGATCATATGTTGATCTAAATCTAAATGTAAAAAAATATATATAGATGAGAATGTATTCCCGTTTTGAATTTATCAATTCCATTTTGGCTCTGGCTATTTCTTTAGGATTATCATCCTGCTGCTGATCTCTACCTCAGTTTCAAGTCTTTTACAGCTTTCAGTAGGTTTTCTTCCAGTATTGCCTTGTATTGATTCTCATCAGCTTCCTTCTCCTTGGTGAAAAATACCATATTGTCACCACGTCTCACTTTCCGGTGGTGTGTCGAATGTTGTGTGCAGTTTTTATCTTCACCAACAAGAGGTTGAAAAATGTAATGCAAACTTTTAAATCAATGAACTCTAACAAAAAACAAATGTTAAGATTTGTTCTGTTTGGTTTTACATGCACTTTTCTCGCTTAGTCCAATCATGTTATTCTTGAGAAAACATGTTTTTCTGGATGTTTCAATAATTTGTTGGTATATTTTAACAGAACAATCCATGGAAAATATTCAAACTTTCTTTCTTTCACAACCATGAAAATCCCTATTTTCGGAAAATTGAACAGTACGTTTCCATTTGCATTTGTCAGATTGCTGTTGATGGCGAAAGACAGGAAGAAATATTGTGAACTCTGGGAAAGTGTCTCTTTGCTCAGCAGAAGCTGTCAGAGCAGAGAGGGAGAGTTGAGAGAGTCGTTCTGCTCCAGCGACAGGAAAATGCCACCGAACTGCTCTGCTTCCCTGCTCATAAATACTCTCAAGGACCGCAGCTTTACTACAAGTCAATAGCTTCTGTTTGCAACTTACACAGGCGGGCCGAGAAACGCACACACAGTCACACATAACCACACAAACATAAAAAACACACATCAGCAAAATACGCAGATGCATGCTGTCAAAATATAAATCAACAATCACAGCACAACATAAACACAAGTGCCAGACCAGCAAAAAGAACTGGAGGGATAAATATGGGGGGGCCAGGGCTGACGGAGCCAAAGGTAAATCTGTCCAAAAGGAGCAAGGAGGGGGAGACACGATGGATGGAAGATTAGAACACGAGTCTTCATTTAAAAGAACTGCTACACTACAAAGGGAACTTTTCCTGTCACAACTTCTTTAAACAGCCCCATCAGCAGCAGAGGAGGAGGCGCTATGGAGAGTTTAAAATACAGACACTTCACATTGGCTGAAAGTAATGCAAACAGAGCAGATTCAAACTGAAGGCTTTTTTCAGATGATGCCAGGTATGGAGGTTCCTCCATCTTTTCCCCTGTGTTAGTATTTATTTAAATGTTTTCACATAATATATTTTGAATTTCACTTTCTTTTTTTTTGGTGGTGGTTATTGCATTAGGTTGGTTACTAATTTGGGTGCACGCATTTAGTAAACACCTTATCTTTATTTAGATCATTAACAATTTTGTTTTTGCTGAGTTTGAAGGACTGGCTGGGGAAGATGATTGGTCGAAAGGCAAACCAGGAAGTGGAGAAATCCATCAGACTGCTGGAAGCAGGCGACTTGATGTTAAACAATCTGCCTCCCTCTACTAATAGAAAAACTGCCAAAGCATTTTTGGTGTGTTTTGTGTTTTTATAGTTGTGTTCTAGTCAAAATGTTTTGGTTTGAATTAGTTATTTATGTTTGTTTGTTGTTGAAAGCCTTTTTGTTCAGATTTTTTTGAAAAATTAATAGGAAATATTTTTTATATATGACTTTGTCCTTGTGCCTTACTGGTTGGACCGTAACACCAGGGATTGACCGTAACACCAGTCAATATTAATCTGCTGTTTTGGCACCCAAGTTAAACACTGACTTTTACTTTTTTTTTCCAAGATAATTTTTATATGCTAATCTGTTCACTGTCTTACCCTTGACTCTTTTCATTTTATTTAAATTTTTAGTGTTTCTTTATAGTTCTTGTTAGCCATAAAGTTAATTTTTTGTTCACATTTTGGCCAGAATTTCACACACCTTTAAAAAAAAAAAGCAGTGTGAAGTGAGAGATGAGACAGTTTCTTTCCATCTCAATGTGAGGTTTTCGCTTTCCTAAATTGTATGAAATTCAACCTGCTGCTGCATTTCATTTGGTGTTTCACTGTTACACCAATGAAACACCAAATGAGCCAAACTGACTCTTTGACTATCCCACCTGAAGGCCTAACATTGCACTGCTCCTCTGTCCTAAGGCCATGCTTTGGATGTGCTTGAATTTAGTTGTTGTGATATCAGATACATTAATCAACAGAGAGAGAAGCCAGGTGTGAAATCTTTGTTGAATTGTCTTGGAGGGAAAGCGGGAGATTGAAGACTGTAGATTTTCCCTTTTAGATGTTCTTCTATATCTGGAAAATGACAGCCATCATCATTTTAACCAGTATTGTAAATCAACCTTGAAGATATTATTATTTTGAAAACTGAAAGGTCTAATCTTTTCAACTGTTTTTGGAAGTCTCTTCGATTAAATTTAAATTTTTCTTTCTGAGTTTAAGAGTTGTAATAAGATCATCCAACAAGCTGTACATAAAAAAGAAAAAGAAAAATAACAGTAGTGTTTACACCATTTAGAAGGCAAGAAAAGATTATACTCGACAGGGAACACCCTCAGACTGTCAAGACAAGTGGTTTGGAAAATAAGGTGTTGCATCGATTGCACACTGTTATCATCCTCCTCTTCTTATACTGAAATGGACGTTTTACATCTCTAACCTTCTTCCTTTAGCTGATCAAAAGAATATATGTTATGTCATCTGGTAATTTATGTGACAATGTGATGCTTTAGGTAGGAAATTTACATTTGTCTGGAATCAGACAGGCTTTCAATGAAAGAAAATAATGGGGAACATTAAATTTGCACAAAAAACAACTCATGCACTTCAGTGAATGAAAATTTAAATAAAAGGAATAAAATAAAGCATGGCCGAGTCAGACGTCTTTATCATTTGCCCATTATTCTTACTTGGTGATGTAACCAGATTTGTTTTCTAGCTTTGTGAAATATTTCTGCCATTTCCATCTTAAAGGAATGCAGTAAAAGGGAAAAAAGCCCTCAAAATTAAATATATTATCTTTTATTTATTTTTTTATAATTGTTCATCAAATTATATATCAATTATATAGATTCATAAGACAATAGATTTTGAGCTTTTATTTCTGTTCATTTTGATGATTGTGGCTTACAGGTAAAAGCCAAAATATTATATCTCAGAAAATTTGGATGTTATGTATAGAGTGGTGAAATATGGACAATAATATGGAAATGTATTAATATGTTATGGCAAACATTAGGAAGGTTGCTAACTGGATAGTTGCCCAGAAGGCAGTAACTTTCACAACGAGGGTAGAAATCAAAAGGTCATTACTAAAGAAGCTGGCTTTTTATGGGGAGTCAATATTCAGGCATATTAATGGAAATGTGAGTAGATAAAAACATTTCCAATATGGGCTCCAACCGTTTCATTCCAGAGACCAAGTCAGAAGTATCTTATCATGCTAAAGAGTACAAGCGCTTGCTCAGAGGTCTGAAGTTTTTCACTTGCTTTAGGCCATAATCACTAAAATCAACTGAAATAAATACTTGAAATACATCACACATTGAAATGAATCTACAAGTCAGATTTCATTTCTGAATTCAGCTACGAAATATTTTTGAAAAACTTCTCTTACATGAGGCTGTAATGGATATATGTCTGAATAAAGGTCAATGGCTTGAATGTAACTTCAAACCCTTTACTCAAGCATCGCTACTGAAGAAAATATGTGCATTATGCAGCCGCTTGGTTTTAGATCCAGTCACTGGCTGATGGAGTTGATAGATTTGCTCTTTTTGAAGCTAATTATTCCTTAGCAAAACATTTTAACCTTTTCAGCTTGTCTGTAAAGTTGGGTTCTCAAAAGAAACTATAAATCAGAAACCATTTGCATAACTTTGGAGAAGAAAAACTGCCACTTGGTGGCAGCCACAGCAGGATTATCGTTCTGAACGTCATCTCTAGCCATTGTCCTTCAGCCCGTCACCAGCAGTAGAAACGTGTCTGGAGGACCAAACTGGTTTGATTCCCTCAGCCCATCTGATCGCCTCCATCACAGATTGGCCTTCATATCCATGTTACTTACAGCTCAGTAGGTCCCAGCGGCTTGGAGCTGCCTGCTGGTGGGTGGAAGAGGAAGAGGAGGAGGGAGATGGTTGAATGTGAAGACAAAAGGAAAACGAAAAAAAAAAAAAAACACTGCCTGACTCTGGGTCCAAGTCGGCTGGTATTTTTAGCCAAAGCAGCCATAATTACCCGGGCAACGTCTAACAAAATTGTTCAGGCTCGGCTGGGCAATTAGGCCAGGCGGAGCAGCTAATGGAGAGAGAATTACACAGACCTTTCCCCCATTAGCCCCCATTTACAACAGGAAATTTACTGGAGTGTATGGACCAGGCATGACTTCTAAACCAGATTACAGCTCTGAAACCCCTCCAGCCCTTCATCCCTCCCTCTTTCTGTTTTTCACATGGGGAAAGTAAATTCTTCCAAAAGAAGAGGGACAACCAATAATGAAAACCACTCCAACTACTGAAGGTGAAATAATGTTTGAAAAACAGCTTCAGTTATTTCAAAGAGAATCAGGAGATGAGTTTACGCTGTTTCCCTTGAATGGAACAGAATAATGGTTTGCATTGTTATGAAGTGCCGCCTTGTCTAAAATAAACACCTGCAACTAGATGATTGTGGCGTTTGCTTATTAAGGGGCACTTTACTGACTCTTCGCAACTTTTTCAAAGATTGAGCGAGAAAAACCAATTACTAGTAAATGAATGTGGCATCAAAAGAAAATAAAACTGCTGTTTCCTCTGTGAGGAGGGGAAGGAAAATAATAAAATCACTCGGGACGGTAAATAATTTGATAGGCAAAGAGCATTATAGTATTTACATATTTACAACCTCCTCCAGGTTGGACAGCAGCAGAAAATTCTCATCTACTTCCCTTCTGTTATCAGGGTCTTTAAACTTTACAATCAGCCTGAGACATGCCATAAACTACACAAACTGACTGTAATATACATGTAACAGAGTTTGGGTGCATCTGTTGGTTTGCAGAGAGTCCAGACTTGGACTAATGGGAAAGTACCAGGTTTTTTGCTTTCTGAAAGCAGTAGCAGTTCTGCCTTCGACCTTCTGAACAGCCTGCTCCCAGCTCATTAAACTGATGGTTAGCTAAGAGCCTTTCACAGGGTTTCAGCAAGTCTTAGAATGTTTGATTGAATAGGTTTTCACCACAAATATATAAATTTAAAACCTGCGTTAATTATAAAAAGGTTAAATGGCTCATTCTAATACTTTAATAAATAAATATGTATTTAGAGACTTGACATAAGAGGCTAGAAGACCAAGAGTTAAATTATTATATATGTATGCTTTTCTGGAACACAAACAATGATTTTAATTTGTATTTAATACAGTTGGTAAAAAGACCTCATGAGGGTTAAAAGATATGCATAACAAAATATCATTTGTGTAGAGATGATACGAGACATCTTTAAAAAAATGTTCTATAGCAGAACCATGTAAACCAGAAATGGCACTGACCCTAAGACAGAACCCTGTGGTACACCACACTACAGGTATCTTAAAAAGACCTTCGATTTAAAGCAGTCAGACTATATGAATGATCATAAAGATACACTGTAAAGCAGATCCTGATACAACAGACCAAAAAATTTGATAATTCCAACAAGTCTGGCTTCTTGATTTGGTTCAGTTGGTCAGCATCAAACTACATTCTCCTGAGGCAGGAAGGATGTGTATCGAAGGTGGGTTCTTCATTGTTTGTTTGTAAAGATTTACTGTATTTTCGGAGCCTTAAATAAATTCCAAAAGTTTAAGTATTGACAACACAAAAGTTCTTAATCTCTGTTTCTTAAAAAGAAAAAAAAGGGGGAGAATGGAAGACTTCTGTTTTAGCATTAATTCCAGCTCTGGTGAATTTCAGATGTCTGCAGCTATTAAGGTCTGTCAAATCAAATGTGACATGGGGGAAAGCAGAGAGAAATATTCAAATCATCTTTCAAATCTTTTCCAGAGCTGCCTCTTTGAGGGTTGCATGCTCCAGCTGCTGACAGCTCTGACAATTAATTTATGTCTTACAGATAATTCCACAAGCCACTACTGACCCTCAAGCGCTTGCATTCAGGCACGAACACTGAAACGAGTACAGGACTTTCCCCTCCAAGTGGCATGAAAGAAATGGCAGCTGAAGACAAGTTGCACTTCGAATCAAGAACAAAAACAAAACTTTATCAAAATGCTTGCTTTAGATGTGTTTATTTTTTCTTTCTCCTCAATAGATATTTTCCATCAATCCTTTTTGTGCGCATTTTGAAGTAGTGTTTTAGAAAAGTTTCCCCAATTTTGCTTATGGGTTCTTTGGATTGTTTGAAGTAATTTTTTTTTTTTACTTTTTTGAAAAAGAGTTAGTGCATAAAAGGGAAACACATTTTCTCAATAAGTTCTGACACAGTGAACATTTACCCCACAAGACTGATCAGCTGTTTCCGCTGTTGGTGTGCTTTAGAATTGCATTTCTTTCTCTATGTCTCCAGACAGCATGTTACATCACCAATACTAGTTGACATGACAGACCAATTACATTTTGCTAATAGCAACAGATTCCTGAAAATCTCTCTCTAGTTGTCTGAATTGTGTAATCCATGCTAGCTTGCTAGTTCTACTTCCTGTTTTTTACAGTGACATATAATGACAACAACAGGTGAAATTACCCTTTGTGGATCATAGTTGATTTTCTCTTAACCAGCTGATGGAAAAACTTCTAATTTGCATTTCTTTTTTTTGTAACAGTAAAATTGTAAAACTTTACTCAAAATTTGCAGCACAATTAGATGGAAACAGCTAGCCAGTGAATGTCACCTAAAACTGAACCATCCTATTAAATATTTGGGACTATATAAATTTGTTTAGCTTAATTTAATATAACTGTGCAACATCTAAACTGTTATATATTAGCAGTTCTGCTGCAACTTAGGTCTTTAGAGTTGTTCCACATTTCCATTAGCACACTTTGATAGATTGTCCAATTCATTATGGATTCTATGGTGGTGAGCTGATCAGCTCTTGGTGACCAGCTACCATTTCTGTCTCAAGAACCGTATTCTGGAATGTGCTTATGTTCTCTTTGGGAAATATTGATCTGGAACTTTCTGTTACATTTAATATTTTGCACTGAAACCAAATTTGCCAATAAGTGGCTATTAGATAATAATTACAGCTTAGCAATACTTGAAAAAAAATAACCAATTGAACAAATCGCATTAAGAAACTGTACAGTATATAAATATTTTTTATATCATAGACTCCACTACTCTGTTTAACTTTGAATATAATTTAGTCTTTTGACAGCTTGTCGTCCTCCTCCTGTGACAGGACATCGTCTTTTATAGGATTTGTTTTTCGAGCCTCATTAACTGCTGAAGGGTTATTCCTTGGTGGGACGATGTTAGGGGCGGGAGAAGGCACAGGCACCTCGCCTCCGACCTGTCGAGGTGCAAGCAATTAAAAACGCAGGAACAGGAAGAGGATGGGGGGTTTCTGTCAAGAGCGCAGAGGCAAAAGCTCAAGACGCCTAACCCACTTAGACGCTTTCAGATCTTTAATAAAGAAACTTCTGTAAACTGTCAAAATGATAATAGCTCAGGCCAACGCTGGTAATTGCAATTAGGAAGTAAAGTAGGATAGTTATGCACACACACACACTGGATACTGAATATTGAGACCATAACCTATTTTTATTCCTTTGGCATTAACTTGGTAAATAGATTCCTAATAGACAAAGATAGTTGTACAAATAAAACAAATATTGAACAGTTCTTTACATCTTAAAAAGCAAATGTACTTTTTGGAAAAAAAAAATTGATAAGACCAGTTAACAGATACAATAGTTGATGTTTGGTTTCTGATTTCCTGAATTCACATGTGAAAGTGTTTAAGGAAGAGACACTTGCTCACATACGTCAATAAAAGTGAGCATTACTGGGAGGGATTAAAATAACAGCAGAGGAGTAGAGTGGTGTGACTTGGAATTTGAAAATTAAAAGTGGATCTGGTGTTAAAATAAATTAAATACATTGTTTTAGTTTGGTACAATGAATCTTTTTCAATAATTTAGGTTTATTTGTATAGTTTTCACTATTTCCAGAGGGAGCAGTAGCAGTCATTTTGGCTCACTTAAATTAAATAGTTGTTTGTTTTTTGTACTTAAGTCAAATTTAATCTCAATTGTGTTACATTTTATTTTCCCTTTTTGTTTTAACCAAGACTAAATCTTACAGCCATTAAACATGTTAGTTTTTCAAACTTCTATGAGAGTTTACTTCAGTTTCATAAGATTCTGACACGAGCGAGGGCACATTCATCTACAAGAAAAACTGCAAACTCCATGTGTCAGATAGATATAAATGATTTGAACAACACCATTCAGAGTCACTAAAGAGAAGACTGCAGTGCAGAGCTCACATTCACATTCTTAAAAATAAAAACACCTTTCCCAAATAACAATTTTTAATTTGCTGATTCCCTGAGAACTACGAGATCTGTCTCCACCCTCTCACTCCACACTGACAAGTGAAGTTGGCTTCTGTGTGTAAATACAGCAGCACATTAATATTCGTACTTAGCCAGATCTGATAGGTGACAGCCATCAACACCAAGGCAAGGAGGAGATAGGAACCATCACCTTTGATGGCTTATATGTGGCAACATGCTATCAATAGAAATGAATCAATCTCATCAGTGACTCTGTTTCAGGCGTTATCCACCTTTGCTAAACCAACCAAATATATTTGTTTTTAACTTGTTGTCTTATTTCTGACTAATTAGCTTTACAAAAAGCAGAACTTGGTCTCAGGCTAATCAAACTCTGGCAAGAACTTGCTTGAGGTGACAGGAAGCTGTCTGAGTGTACCCAAAGGTTTGTTTGCTTTCATTTTTCATGAACTCAATGAGGCTTTTATTACACAATTCAATATTCAGCAATAAATGGCAAAAAGACAATAACTGAAAAGAGCTTTATTTGCATCTCTTCCTGTGGGGCTAAATTTAAAGGATTAGTGAATCAAATCATTAGAATGAAAACTCTCCTCTGCCAACCGTGAAGGAAGGAGTTAATTACTCAGATTAGGAGGTTCTGAGGCGATTTCAGTTCTCTACAGATGCTGGAACCGCAGCTCTTCTTCCGCACTGAAGGATATGTGGTTGTTTGTGGATGGCTTAACAGCAAAGGAAGGGCAAATCAAATAAAAATCAAGTATTAATATGCAGTATGGATAAATGACACCAAAACGCTCGGAGTCCTGTTCAAAAAGTTGCAATAAAGCAATAAAACAAACAGGCACATAGAGGACATTTTCTCCACAAAACAAAGTGATGGACAGAGCAGCTTTACACTTCCATCTAATTTATTATCTTTGCTGCTTCTCGTCTCTGCAGAAACTTGTCTGTATTATGAATATGAAAAGCTGCATGGGGAGATTTACCTGTTGAAAAGCTCTTGTTTGGAAGCTTCACACAATTTGGGGTTTAAATTTATTTTTTCCTCCAAGTAGAATTACCATCTATGCATGAAAATAAGCAGTTACACAATGAGAACACCACTTTCAGGAGTTATAGATTGCTTTTAGTTTTTTGTTCAACTTCAAGTTTCCAAATATCAGCAGTTATTGTTATAATTATTATCATTATTACATTTTTTTACTTTAAGTAACATTTTATGTGTCGAGTTATTTTTTTTTTGTTTGGTTCTTTGCAGCATTTTTCCCACTATCCCTCAACAAGTTTGCAATGCAATTTCATTCTTTCTGTCTTTCCTGCTTTTAAATTGTGGAGCTTCTGCATAAAAGCCGTGCCTCAAAAGGAAAATGGGTTTCTGAAAAATAGGTTTTTGTACAACTTTGAAGGGTTTTTTTTTTTGTACATTTTGAAGTGTGCACTTTAGTACATGTTGCACACACTTTATTATGAGGCTACTTCACATGTGCAGATCCATTTGTGTTTTATAAAGAGAAATATAATGACAATTATGCAGTCTTGCAGTAAACTAAAAAATATATATTTCAGATGTCAAAAGATATGATTCCAGCAATGCTTCCTGGAATCCATACTGCATTCTAGTCTAAGTTGACTCCTGGTGCGGCAGGTGGATTAATACTGTCTCAACTCTAAAATCCACCCTTTACTGACAAAGTTTCCTGCCTACCCACATTAATTTTGTTGGAGAATATGCATCTTAACCAACTGTGTCCCTGAAATAACTTATTTGAGTGCTGGAAGCTGTCTGGACCAGCATATCGGATCACTTCCTTGTTTTTTTTTAACTTGGCACTGCACAGACGCTGCTTTGCTGAGCTATAAAGATCAACTCACACTGCCATTACGTGTGAAGTTAAACTGTGGACCAAAATATTACATGATGAAAAGGCTCACACACAACCTTTTTGAGGATAAAATACAATCACGATGGAGCAAGCAAAGACAGTCCACATTTCTAAAAAAAGTATTATTTCATAGAAGCTACATGAATACAAGTTTCATGAAACATTTTAAAACTAGCACTTTGTAATATCACATGGCACCAATCTTATAGTTGAATAACCTAAATAACAACAATAAATATATTTGTTGTTGAACTCAAATGTTTAGTTACCCAATAATTTGACAGCAAAAAGGCGTTTTGAATTGAGAAAATTATCTTTTCAATTGAAATGTGTTTAGTTACGATTAATTAATTACAATAGTCTTGCTTGATCATTCAGCTTTTGCTTCACAAAACAGGAGATTATTAAGTAGCTAAGTCTGCACTCCTTTTTTACTCATACTTTAATATATTTTTTTTACCTGCTTTTTAACTATTGGTAATCTTGCTTATATAATCTTTATGCCAGATTTCTTGATTATCCCTATTTATATGTTTGTGAGTAGGGCTAAGAGTTTCCTTAAGGCTGAACAGGCTTCATGTCATGTTTTGGTAAAAACCCAGAAAACTCAAGGTTTTAAATATATATGGGAAAGGTGAACGAATTCTCTCAACAGCGACGAGGTAATAATCTGTCAGGACTAGTTTATGACTTTATGCGTTGTTCTGAAATCAATTGTAAAATCAAAAGTGTTTCATTCTTCTCCAAATTGCCACAATAGGAGTGGGAGCAAAGAGCCGGTTGTCATTAAGAAGTGATGTTGTTTGAAATCCTTTTCAGACTTGTCTAGTGGGGAATGAGGTTTCATTCAAGTGTTCGCATAAGAAGGATCAAAAATGAAAAGACAAACCCAATCAGCTCGTCTCCACACAGCTGTCCAATCACCGTGTGTGGGGGGATTTTCTGTGTCAGAGCATTTCAGCATTCGAACAAAACAAAACACAGACACTCACACACATAATGCTGGTTTTACCTTACACACATACAATAAAGGTCGACAAAAGGTCCAAGCATTGTTACGGAGTCATTACAATCACTGCATTTTATAACTTCTCCCATGTATGATTAAATTGTACCTTCTTTATCCACTTCCTTGCAACACTCACTTCATGGTTAACTTTGCTCAACACTGTACAAAAAATATGTCTTTCAAGTTGATATAAAATAAGTTTTAATCTAGGTTGGGAATAAGTTTCATGAAGCTCAACAGAGAGAATATCTGGTATCTATCATCTACTGCTCTAATCACAATAACATAAGAAAAAAATCAGTATTTCAGTTAGATGTAAAATAGCCTAAGAATTTGGCTAGTTGACTGTTAACGGTAGATAAAACCTACTGCTTTCAAATTATTTTTTTCTTCTTTTTACTTTGCAGCATTTAGAAGAGATGTTGAAATAGTCTGTTGAGAAGCTGTCGCTTTCCCTGCTTTCTGATGTCTGGGAATGACATAAAGACAGCTTGCTTTCTTAAGCCTTTTCAGATTTCTTGTGTTTCTGTCAGTTATTGGTTCCCCACATGCGGTGCAAAATGTTCTCTTTGTCCGCTCTTTTCTTCCTGCTGTCAACATTGTTTCTTGTTTTGAAAGCATCTTGGGTTGAACTGTGTGGAGAAACTAATTGGGGACGTCTGACCTTCACTTTTTGCTGCCTAATTTTCATTGTTAATTTTTCTGAAATTGCACAGTAAGATTTGATTACATTTCATAGCCTTCTAACAGCCTAGTTTTAGTTTGTGCCAATCATTTTCACCATAGTTGTTACTCTAAATTTTGTACATAAAACAGTCCATTAATAAAATATTTTCATCATAGTTTTCATGGACAAAATGGTGAAATGTCTCACTTTGCTAACATCTTGTAGAGTTTACTAAATGTGCATTGGTTGGGATTTTGACTGGCAGATTTTAAACTGTTTTTTGACATTTCTGGCTGATAGTGAGTTTGCCAGGATATCCCTTATAGTATAATGAAACTTTGTGAGCACAGGCACATACCAGCTTTCATAGCTGCACATGTATTGTACTTCTTTGAAATACCAACAGGACTCTATGAGTCAACAAACCTTTTCTGGCCTTCACTGAATATATGTCAAGGACTGTAACAAAGAAGTGGGTAAAAGTTTTTCTTGCTGTGTTTATTACAGAATACCAATGAGTATTTGTTTAACTAGATCATTCATCTCAGGCTCCTTGAATTGGATCTTTAATACTAGTGGTGTTGGTGTTCATTAGAGGTATTCTCCTATTCTTCTCGCACTCTTTCACAGCTTCACTGAAACTCCATTACGTCTGCTGTCCTTCTTTGGGATGTGATGTGAGATTAAACTCTTCTCCCGTCTCTGAACGGCGCCTACTGATCTGCTGCTGCTGAGAGAGAGGCTGCTCCAACAAAAGGACTTGAGATTGTAATCGTCTGTCTTCTGAACAGACCGTTCTACCCAGAGACGGGACTGCAGTACCGGTTCAGTATAGTTAGAGCAAATAGGCTGCAGCTCCGCTTAGTTCTTGAAACCGCAGAATTTGTAGATGACGACATTGGTTGTAACTGTAAAAATCTAAAATGCGAAAAGTCTCTCTATTTGAATTACTAAACTGTAATAAAAACATGAACAAGAAGCAATGCTGTACATGTCACTTTCTGGCAGTCTCTCAACCCATACATCCGTTATTTCATCACTACTTCTCTCGTTTCCATGGAAACAAATGCAAAAGGATATTCGCTTGTTGTTTCTGTTAGTATGTGATTTTAAGGTGGTACATGTGTTTCTGTAAAGTGGCAGATCACAAAAATCTGCCACTTTTTTTTTTTTTACAAAAATCAGAGATCATTCTTCAGATTTGTGTAAAGGCAGACTCAGCAGTTAAGCTGAACTTTTATTAAACTTTTGTATAACTTGATGTACAAGTGCAACATTTACTAACACTGAAGTTTTGTGTAGTGTTTTCTGATTTCTTTTAATAACGTTTTTATTCTCATGGATTGAGCTTTAAAATGGTACTAGATTAGCCTTATTTAAAGAAAGCTTCATTTTAAGAAAAAGGACAACACTTTCCATGATCCGGCACATCACTTTATAAATATAATGATCAACATTCAAAAATAATCTACAGTTTCTTTTAAAACACATTCTTTGTAAATATTTTCATTCAATTTAACTAAAGACATTAGTTTTGTCCAGTGACATTCTTATTCTTTAGCTGCTATAAACCTGGTTTAAGTAAAAAAAAAACCTTCAGACATGTTTTTGTAGACATGAAGTTACATTTAAATAACTAACCCCAGGCTGATTCCCGCCCCAGGGTCTTTCTGAATGGAGTTTCTTCCTGTGCATGGAGGGTTCTCTCCGGGTACTCCGGCTCCCTCCCACAATCCAAAAGCATGACTGTCAGGTTAATTGGCCTCTCTAAATTCTCCCTAGGTGTGAGTGTGTGTGTGCATGTTTGTTTGTCCTGTCTGTCTCTGTGTTGCCCTGCGATGGGCTGGCGACCTGTCCAGGGTGACCCTGCCTCTCGCCTGAAATGTCTCGCTGGAGTTAGGCACCGGCACCTTCCGACCCCACTAAGGGACAAGCGTGTAAGAAAATGGATGGATAGCTAAACTGAACTTTTCAGTGTTTGCTATTTGTTGTGAATTTACGCTGTCTGAATAAAAACTGAAATGAAATTTGAAACAACTTGGATTATTATCGTTAACAGTTAACATGAAAAAAAAACTATTACATAAGTTAGTTTAACGTTATGCATAAACCTGTCAGAAAAAAAAGACAGAAAAAAACAAACAGAAACTGTCCTCTTCCTGTATTTTTTACATATATTTTTTTTCAATTCTGTAAAATTTATATCACCAAACCAAAAATACACTAAATCATGACAAAAACATTTTTGCAGTTAAACACAAGCGATGGTTATAAGTACATATTTGATCAAACAGACAAATGAAACTATTTTCTACTCCTTTCAGGTTTCGCTTTTAAGGTTTTGGTTTTAAGATAACCACTTAAGGAGAATCATCGTGTTTTTGTTCTGGTCCATAAAACAGTTTTATAAAGAGTATAGGATCGGAAGTCCTCCCACACTTATGAATAAAGAGTGTTTCTGACAGATTCTCAGGTCAGAAGCCACCTGCCTTATAAAGCTGTGAAGGAGTCATGCATTCCAAAATACCTGTTAAGACTTTAAAATAGGTCTGATGTTGCTCGGTTGATGTTTCTATTGACTTTATTTCTTTGTGTGTATTGGCAGAATCTTGCACAGAGAAAGAAATGTCCTTGCTTTGGAGATGTTTTTCAAATAGTGGAATAGTGTTTTCAGAGTTCATTTTAAGTAAGCTTTAAATGAACAGAATGTGTTTCTGACAGGATGAATCAATCATTAATTCTATTGTTGATGTTTAAACTAAGAGAGTCTGTTACATACATTTATTTCCATCCACTAATTACTTAATAAATGACTCCATTATTGCACAGTTTCAGCCCCCCGTGTCACCTATACTTACCGCCCACCTCAGCGCTCTGACACACCTTCGCTCTGATGAAAAGAGGACTCTATGAGCTGTTCTGGTGGTAAAATTGGACTGTTAGATTTTGCATGAATTCTCTTTGAAGTGTCAGGAGATAAAAAGGGAAGCTCACTGTGTTTTTAGTGTTCATTGTGTGACAAGAGTAAAAAGAGGAGGAGGTTAGGTACCGAGGCTGTAATTTAACATGAATGTGAGGAAAATTGAGCTGTACACTGAAACTACTTCAGATGTTGGAAAGTTTGCTTTCAAGTTGGCAGACTTTTTTTTTTTTGCTTTTTCCTTTTTATTCCTTCTTATAATGCAGCTAAAGAGAGAGTCTGACAATAATGTGATTCTTTTTGTCACAGTGATGTGTAGACAGCTAAAGAAAATTTTAAAAAATGATTTCAAAGGCAGAAATAAACAGAAGACCAGCAGGTAATTTTGTTGATCCCTCACAACAGATGAATATATACTTTTAAAAAATACTGGACTGGATTTTTCGTTTTCTTTGAAATGTTCAGGCAATTTCAAATAAGAATATTTCTATAAACCATATTTTTTTTAAGAAAAACTATATCTTTACCAGAGCCACCAGAACAGGATTGCCCATTTGTTCATGTCTTCTCATGCCTCAGTGATGTGTGATCCAGTGCTATATTGAGGCTTCACTGTGCAGCAATATTTTCTTTGATTATAGAGAGCTTTGATGAAAAACAGCATGGAAATATATAAAAAGAAGTAGTTTTACTCAAAATGGCAACAACTGCTTGTAATTGTCAAAATGCAAACTTTTTTTTACAAACAAGCTTAATTTGTGATTATGTAAAAATCAGCATTCTGATCACTAAACAATAAAGATATTATGAAGTATTCTACACAATTTGCATTCACCTTTATACCAAACTGGTTTGTTGCAGTTGCATGTGTTATACTTTTAATTCATGTACATTTCTTTATTTGTGCTTTTTCCTGGAATAAAACATCCAATGGAATGCACAACCTACATATTGAGGCCTTAGTGCCAGTAGTTGTAGGTTCGACTCCCGGCCCGACAACATTGCTGCATGTCTTCCCCCTCTTTAATTACCCTCTTTCCTATCAAGCTACTTTCAAATAAAGGCCACTAGACCCAACAAAATCTTAAAAAATGAAAATTCAGCCTTGCAAGTACAAGATTGCTGTCAAAGTGGTGTTTTTGATATATTATACTATATATTGAAATGCAAATTGAGAACTCTTTGTGTTACTTCAGCCTTTATAAGCCTTCATATGCAAGATACTGAAATAGTATTTGTAAACGGAATTTGTTCTGCGGTAATTTAGGAAAGTTTTTGATGCATTTTACAATGTGAATTAAAAATGAAACAAAATCCTCATCAGCAATGCTGTTTTGGTATGAGAACTTTCATCTCTTTCAATATTTTTCATTATAGAAAGAGTCAAGGGTGCTTTGGTGGCGCAGGGGTTTAGCACACCCACATACTTAGTCCTCGACGCGGCCATCCCAGGTTCGAGTCCCGGTCTGGCGACCTTTGCTGCATGTCTTCCCCCTCTCTCATTTCCCTCATTCCTGTCCACTAACTATTAAATAAAGGCCACTAGAGCCAATAAAACCTTTAAAAAAAAGAAAGAAACAAGCAAAGTTGTGGTGCTTTCACTGGTGGAGGTGCTGCTGAGTTGACTTGTGAGCACCTGGAAAATTTGAGTTACAAGATGGGAGCGTAGACAGTTAGAAATGAACTTGGTCACTTCAGAGAGAGTCGGATATGAGATAAGGTTTTCAGCTGAAATTAGACTCTTTCGAACTTTGATCTACAGGGAAATATGTCTAGTATCAAAGTGAAAGCAAGTATTTACTGAATGACTTTTTCATTCCGTTAAAGGCAAGGCATATTAGGTTTTCAGAGACTCGGTTCCAGAATGAAGAAAGCACATGATACATCTGCCTGTTTAGTTCCCATTCTGAAACACAGAGTGAACAGCTCTCTGATTACCTGAGGGATCTTCATGGTTTGTACCTGACAAACCACTCTGAAATGTATTTAGACTGGAGACTATTCGATGTCTTACAGGTAAGCCATAGAATATCATTTTACAAACAAGGAGTGATTGGAGTGATATGATGACTGGTGATAAATTACCAGTTTCCTTGGTTTTGGTCTTCACTGTGGTTGAAGCATTTTTGATGACCTGCTGCTTCCTTACTGATTTTGAAAGAAGATAATCAAACCTACTAAAAATAAAAATCTGTAAAATTTTTCCTTTGTCATTATTTTGACAGGAAATGCTTTATTTTGACATTTTTAAAGTAGTAGCTAGCTACCTTTATTGTTTTAGATGTTGCATTTTGAGACTAAGCATCTGAACAACAATCACTTAATTTGGAACAGAAGACATGTGTATTCAATCTCTATCTCATTTTATGTCAATCAAAGACATAAATCAACCAATTACAGATATTACTAAACTAAAGTATTTGTGTTTACTTTAATCCTTGGATAAAACATTCAAGATGGAGTGGATGGTTTATGGATTGGTTTCCTCCATGTCAATGACTCCAAACATATCAACAAGGGAACAAACGAGGAGCTAAGGGAGCTAAGTCCTTTAAGGACTTAGCTAAGTCCTTAGCTAAGTCCTGCAGAAAATCTATGGAGCAGGCAGAATCTGCAAAACCAAAGACCACTGTTAGAAAATTTCCCACAAGTCATGTAATGACATGCAAATCCATTTTTCAGTTTATTGTAATAGATGTATGTAGTTTTGGCTAGTATTCTTTCATAAAAACTCAGCTCATCCCTTTGAAGCTGAGGAAATGTCCTGGATAAAATGCCAACATACCAAACTGTGTCCATAATCAATTCGAAATTAAATTTGACAAACTAAAGATGAACTGTATTTATCTTTAAATACTGTCATCAATTTCAAATGAAACTGATTACATTGCTGTTGTCATTTGATCTGATTGGAATTCAAGATGTATGCTTTCTTTTACAGTATTTTATTTATTTTTTTCCCAAAATTTCATAAAGACAAAACAGACAACCATTTTTAGAACCTTAAGAGTAACACTTTGTTTTTTTCTTGAGGAAACGTGCCAGTTGGAATGATAAATCTTTTTTCCTTGATCATTGCTTTTAACCTCTGAAATATTTCTCCAGGTAAAGAACGTGACAACAGCGTCAAAGGCCTCGAAGCACTGTGACACACTGACATCCCCCTAGGAGCCCCCCACCGCCAAGTGAACCTCCCTACCTGAACTTGCAAAGGGTTTGCATTCCAGTTGCTGGATCATTTGCTTGGAGTATCAGGCGTCTTGCCTCTGACTTGCATCATCACCCCACATCTCAAAGTTTTTTGCCGCACCATCTTTTCCTTCTCATTCTGTCTCTGGCATGTAGATTATTCTCATCAGCCTTCTCTCAAGATCCTTTGGAGGAAAACAACAAGAAAGATGGCAAAGGGCTGGTGGAAAAAAAAAACATCAGAGTCATTTTCATGTCTGCAAGGTGACCCTGATGGGGATGTGGTCCTTCATTGCACCAGCTTCCAAACTCATTCACCCAATGGGATGGAAAAGAAGAGTGTTATGGGTAAATTTCACTGAAATAACAAATCAAAAATCTTTGATGCTGACATATAAACCACACACAATTGTATGGAGGATGATTTGGAGCACTTGCACTTTTTTCTGCAGTAGTCAGAAAAGGGTTGACTTAATGAATTGTCTTCTATCAAGCGTTGTTGAACATATCTGTCACATTAACCATATGAAAAGTGGCTCCCAGGCCCAGAACTTGCCTTGAACATTGTAGTTTGAGTCTGAATCTTCAGTTACCCTCTCTCTGACATATGAGCTGATGTGGAAGTCAAAAAGTTGGTAAAGTGGGAAAATTTCTCTCCAAGGCTCTGCAGTTAAGCTCTTAACATAAATCCTGAAATTCTTAGAAACAAAACTTTCTTTTCAGCTTGGAGGGTATTTATTTTATTCCCTAGTTTGGGAAAATACAACTTTCCCAAACTAGGGGTGTAACTTGTCAATCCCAAACAAATTTAAACTTTGTGCCTGGAAGAAAATGTTTGCTATGCTCTTTAAACAGGGCTCCAATCTTCAAGGGACAGGACAAGTTCACAAGTATAGAAGAGAGATGATGAGCCTTAAATTAAACTCACTGGCAAGAAAAGTTCAATATCTTGTGAAATTCTGAGACGACATGTATTGTGGAAAATACAATACTTTTGGTGAAACTGCAAGTTCAACAATTGAATGGAAAACAGATCTTGGGTAGTAAAAAAAAGAGCAGTTGGAGTTTAAGGAAATAAATTGATTTTCACTAGAAATTGTATTGTAAGTAAAATCCTTAAGAGTTTATTTCAAATTACTCTATATAATTAATACATTTCATGTTTTTTAAAGGGAATTACTGATATAAATATTCCAATGATATTTTGATATTTTGATTTACTCTCATACCTTGTAATTGAAATAGTCAAAAGTCCAATTTAATATTTTAATCAACAAAAATAAGGGTTGTGGTAATGAGTTATAATAGTAATCATTGACCTTTTCATTCCCTGTATGTTCCATTTTTCTTTTGTCTTGGGTTTAAAAATCTTCAATAGTGACTCATGATGAGTTTTAGCTCTGAGAGGATAAATAAAGTAATTTAATTTTAGTGTCCATTTAACACCAGTTGAAGTTGCACCATGTATTTCGGTACCGTTGTCTAACCAAACAGATTTTGACTAGAACAAACTCAGCTAGTGTGTTATTTTCATCTAGAGACAATGTTTCAAGTGATGCAACTGAAACTTTATGAACTGTGGCACTGTTCTGGGTTTTGAAAACTTTTAAAGTTTGATGCTTGGGCATATAATGGAGCAGAAGAATAAAGTTGCTGTAAGCAAACATTCTGTAGCTGAATTGTAAAAAGAAACAAAACATTCCTTTGATAACAGCCATGACACAAAGGCTGCATTGCTGTTTTTGGGTTGACGTCTGCGGGGAATAAGTGTAGTATCTTTTTCCAAAGGAAATTTACAAACAACCTCCATGGGTTTCTATTTTGTAAGTGCTTGGGAAACAGAATTTGAGCTTCTTATATAAAAAGTGGTGCTCCAGAAAACCATTGTGAGTCAAATCTAACCCTGATCTTAGCAGAGGTAGGACACTGAAAAGTTATTCATTAAGGCTTGATTTTCCTATGATTGACAGCTAACCGATACAGGATATGTTCAGGAGGATTCACAACCACAACCTATATCACCTTCTGTCAGTCTGCTGAAGAGTCTCCTCTGAACACCACTGTTATGTTAAAACTTCAGATTATTCAGCAGTGAATAAAAAGCTCCAGGAGAGACATTTTGATTTATTGTTCTGCCATCCTTTCTGCAGCAGCTGTGCTAACAAAGATCCTCACACACACAGCTGGAAGTTAAATATTCTAACAGAATCAATCTCAAGAAAACCTTTCTGTGGGTATGGGGATTAGTCAAGGCAATATATCTAACAATGTGTACATTTCCGCTTGTAGTGCAGAGATTATATTTTGAATCCAATTGCAAATCCAACTGCAAAAGTGCCTACGTGTTTTATTTTATTGTTTTTCCATGTGTATGATGAACATAATATCATGTCTAAAATGTAAAAGCATGTGGATCCCCTCACATATCCATTGATACCAACAACCAAAACCTGTCATCTGTATAGTCTATTTTCTGTAGATATCCTATAACATTACAAGTGAGTAATGCATGTTTCTTTTTTCCTTCTAATATCAACTGACTGAACATAATGTTACAATCCTTCAAATGCTGTTTTTACAAAGAATTCTGGATGCCTGCACAACTCGGAGTAAATGCAGTCTGTAGTAATAGAACTGCCATATTTAATCAAACATGATTCCATTGTTTATAGTTAGTTCTATGAATGTTTTAGGCATTGATTTAAATACTTTTTATGGATAATTTTGATACATCACCAGGATTTTGAGGTTTAGAATGAGAAAATGACACTGAGGAGATTTTTTAAAATCTATTTTAGATTCCCTCAACCCCAGTTCAATCACTCTAGCCTTTTCTTTTGGTTGCAGCTAAATGAAATGAGAGGCTTCAAAATCCTGCAGGGATGCAACAGAACATGAACAGCTGGCTTTTGTGAAATTTGACTGACTGATTTCACTTTGTTTTTGAGGAATATTCCTTACTCGTCAGACCAGAGTTTTTTCCAACAATGAAGACCCACAAGAAGCTGGTTATAAATAGGAATGTTTTGATTGCTGCAGATTTTTCCATTGAGTTTAGAGAAAGGTAAAATAAATTTTTATGACAATTTTTTGATATAATTTAATTTGTCATTGAAAAAAATTATTTTATAAGGTGTAGTAAATACATTTTGTTTTTAATGTACATGGTATACATTTCCATTGTCATTCCTATGATATCCTTGGAATCTGGCAAATGCAATCAATTAAGCAAAGTCTGTTTCTTCTATAACAGTTTAATATGTTCTTGTAACATATTAAAGTCACGATATACTAATTTCCTATTTTTAAATTCAGACCTGATAAAGACAGATGTGGTCATTTTTGGAGCAGAGCATAAAAGAGGAATAATCTGCTGTCAGTCACTCACTCTGGATGGGATTTATTTAGTCTCCACTAATAATGTAAATGACATTTGTTTCATCAGAATATGTTCTTTAAATCCCATCTATGTTAAACAGGAGTGATTCCTCTCCACTGTTTATCTGAATGAGGGAAGGCATTAATGCAATCTGTTAATTTTTACTTACTGGCATTTCATAATTCACTGAATCTGACTATAATTGAATGGGCTGGTATTAAGTAGATAGAAACAAATGAAGTGTGATCCATTTAGACTGTAACTGGAAACATTTGGAAAAGTTTAATAAGGTGAATCAGTATGGACGTTTTGTTATTTGAAACTAGGTATTAAAGTTTTATCATTTCTGTGTAAACATTGCAACTACCTGACAAATCTAGTAGTTGCAAAGTGCTGCTGTTGTTAATAAGCTTAATATAATAACCTGTGTGCATTTAAAATCTTCATTTGTACCATTTTTTGACTTATCTGAATTGACCTGTAATATTTTATTGACATTTGTAAAAATAAAGAGCATGGGGATTCCACGAGTCCTTGAGTTTAAAATCAAATTCTTTGTGTTCATGTGAGATCCAGCGTATTGCTGACTCCACCAGAAACCTGAAGGAAATCTGAACAGTGAGAATAAAAGAGTGCAAAATAACCCAAGGCAGTGAAATGGATCAGAGACACCAAACCCAACACCACATGTTCATACTGTACATCCAGATCTCCACTGCATCTCTAAAGATGGCTGATGAAAAAATGGATGTTAAACAACTGCTTTAAAGTACTGAAGAACTTCTAAAATCAAGTTACACAGAGGTGTTTGATGTTATCTCTACTCTTAGTCTTTGAAAAATGTTGGAAAGTTGTTTGAGAAGAGCCACACACAAGCACTTTAAAACAACTTTGAACAGCTAAATTGTTCTTCATAACTGGCCCGCAGGAAATGTTCTGCTTCTTAAAGCTGCAAGAGGCGAAGCCAAGATAAACAGTAGCGATGTTAAATTTATGTCTTGCTTTACATTGAAAAAGAATAGATCAAAGTCATTAGGCACAGCATAAAGGGAATTTGGTTAATCACAATTCTAAGAAAGGGCAGCCTGCATCCTCTGCCTTAAAACATTACTATGACACTGGTCAGTGTAGTTTCAGTTTTGTGAAGGTGAGTCTATAATGAGGAACCCTATGAGATGCACAAAACAAAACTTAGCTGGTATTTAATGACAAGAAATCTACTTTTTGTAATGGTGATGTTTCTACTGGGATACGTAAATCCAGGTGGGATGGCAAGCAATATGATGTTATAAAACATTACAGCATATAAACAACAACAAAAAAAAATCTTAAATCAAAACCTCCCCATCAATAGCAGACATGATCATCTCACAGTCCAGTCTGTTAAAACAGTAAAACCAACTACTGTTTTAAATGTTGATGTGTTTTTTAACAAATTTCCAAGTCGATTCATTACAGCTGAACTATACTCGCTGTCAAAACCAATCATGCACCAAATAAGCAACAATCTGGAACAGTTAGAATTTGATTAAATCTGATCCACATGCAGAGCAGTGATGGGGTTGGTAAATTACTGAATCTGCAAGTAGGTGGTAGATCTAGAAGTGGTCCCAGAGAGCACACAAAGCAGCAACACAACCACAGAGATGGTGTTACACCAGAGCATCAGGCAGTCAATACACTAAGTGAATATCAAAAAACACAGGCGATATGTCACACCGAAGCACCGATTCTCAGACAATGAGAGTTGCCAATGCAACAGCAAACAGAACCATCAGCCACCAGAGGGAAGTGTGATGGGGAAATAGGCCCCACATTTGGCCGGGGGACTAAGATGATCCAGGAGAGGGCAGCTATCCAACCTGACAGACAGACAAGAGCACATAGACACAAACGCATGTTCCATCCTCATGCAGACATAGACATTCAAGTCAATTTACCCAATATAAAATACAGAAAATATATTCACTTGCAGTCCTTAGACACACTTGATACTCCCAGATTCAGGTAGCGTCTCCTCAGAGGAGCAACCCACAATGAGACCCAGAAGATGGTTCCCTTTATTCTGCGGAGATGAAGAGCCTCAAACCACACAAACAAGCATGAGCATTTTAACTATTTGCAATCCAACAACAGTCGATCACTCCTTTAAGAGAGAACAGACAAGGTTAATTACATTCAGGTTGAGTTTGCACACTCAATCAGAGTGCCAATAATTTTATGTTTTAATGATGTATCTTCCAATTACTTTATTCATGGTAATATGGAATGATCTCATCTAAATATAACAATAAGTCCAAATTGGACCTTGCGAGAGGCTACTTAAATTAATATTTAACTGATGTTAGTTGAGTTCTCATCAATGACTGTAATGACTGTGATTTGATAAATTGCTTCAAAGAAAAGCATTATTTTTAACATTGTTTAAATATGTAGTGAAAAGCTGCTGGTTTACTTGTGGTAAATCATATGTAACGGTATATGGATCCGTATGATTGACTGAACCACAGTATAAAAGTATAACCACTAGATTGTTGTTGTCTCAGGTCAAGGAAGAAATTGTGTGTATCATAGAATAACAGTTGTGAAGCTATGCCTAAGCAATATCCCCCTATTATTTATCTGTCTGAAAAGAAAACAATATAAAATGCAAAGAAAAAAGTTTTGGCATCAAAAATGTAAAATAACTACATTTCTTCATACTTATTTCTTACTTCCTGTTCAGATGACTATCCTGAGGTAAGTTTACAGAAAGTGGCTCCACCTGCAAATGCACACACCTAGATGTACATCTTTTTTTTATGTCTTATTACAAATTATATATTACAGCCAGAAAACAGCAATGAAGGATCCAGCTGACTAACATCTAGACTTGTTTATGTGCTTCATTGTTAGTTCAGCTTGTTTCTGTGAATATATGTAAATTCAGTTCATGAATATTTACTAATGTACGCAAGACAGATTCTGGAGCTGTCTACCCCCACCAGCAGATGCATGCTTCACTTAAACAGGTCAGTGTCAATTTCTTCAGAGTGTTTGCTGTGTGCATTGCAAATGTTTTTATGTGTCTGCACGACCCTCTCTGAGAGTTATTTCACCCGCTCCACCGCAGACCAGCCCACACAATGCATCAATTTAGTTATTTCTGCCGCAACAGCCTTTAATATTAACGACGGTGGAGGGAAAGCATGTAAAAACAAAAGCTGCATTATACCAGAGGAAATACATAACATTAAATATTTAGTGTTGTTTTATTTGACAAAAACACTGAAAGAAAAGAAACATGCTGCATAAATGCACACTAAGGCTTTTTTATTTTTGTGTCTCGAGATTCCACCGGGTTCCCCTTCTAGGCAGTCTTCTGCTGCGTTCCCCTTTCAGCTTGCAGCACATGGCCTGACTGTGATAAAGGGATGTGGAGTGCAAAAGAAAAGCTTTTAAAGTTGTATTTGGCGTCCCAGTGCTTCCCAGTCAGCAGGCAGCAGCCTTCTTATAAGATTAGACTTTTTTAGGCAGCAAGTCAGTCGACTCGCTTCCCCCCTCTGTCTCTCACTGTCTCCACTGGGGATGGGTTCGGCTGCTGTGACCCCGCAGGGTTTCAGAGCACCGGTTCCTTCTGAAGCCTAGCCAGGGTGGTCTCAACAGAGGGAGAGGCAGCTGAAGAAGGGGGTCAGGAGGAACATCAGCAATTTCAACATTTCCTAAAGGTGATTCTACTGATGGGGTTTCCAATGTTCCAAACATGAGCAACATGGAAGCAGCAATAACAATATTTAGATGAACAATGAATCACATAACTGACTGTAAAAAGTTAAGTTCACAGTCATTCATCAGGCAATGGGTGAGAAAGACCAGACGGAAATCAACATACAAACCCCCATATACATTTACACGTCCGGCGATCTATTCTATACGACATTCACAATATTTTATAATCAAATTTATAATTATAGTACAGGGATATTCAGCTCCAGTCCTGGAGGGCTGGTGTCCTAAACAAATCTGTGTCTGGTTCCACACACCTGAGCAATGACATTATTAGCAGGACTCTGGAAAAGTTAACTGCCTACTCAAGAAGTAATTCAGCCATTTAATTTGGATCTGTTAGACCAGGGGTGCATCTAAAAGCTGCTGGAAACCCAACAATACACCAAGGTACAACTTCAGGACATTGAGGACCAAAGTTAAATATATCTGGTCTAGTTAGTTTCTTTGACTCTGGTGCTGCTCATTTCACCCCTTTGCCATTTTTTACTTTTGACAACTTTTCAGACTTTGAAATGGAATCATCCACAAAGGGACAATACCGCTTTAACAACACACCAATTGTTTGTCGTCCTTGGAACTTCACCTCCATCAAGATCACCCTTTGACATCCTTTTGTTCCACTGCTGCTCTACTAACTCTTGCCTTCATCAGTCTGCCCGGTTTCCAACACACTCTTTTCATGAGCCAAACAAGCCTCTTGAATCATCCGCTCTGTTTCCAGTCAAAATTCTCTGGAATCATCCAATTTAGCACCCATCATCCAGATCCTTCCTTCCTCTCAACACCAAACATTCACTTTTGAACCATGCTGCCTGAAATCTGCTGCTGAAAACTTTCCTTGCTGCACACATTTGTTTCCTTGTTGTGTCTAAACCTTTTACCTTTCAATTTGTTTTCTGTAGGTTGATAAGCAAAATAGCTAAAATCATGATGGTAACATGCTTGATCCACAAAATCACCCACTGTTTTTTGGGGGGGTTGGGATCTGGAGTCATCCATAGACCATCCCTCATTTTTTTCAAATCTAGAAACATCTAACCATATAAGGAGAATAACACCTGTACCATTTCAATGTGCCATCTTACTATTCAAAGGTCACTGAATCTTTGATGGACTGCATGCATGAGTTTTTTTTACTTCCACTCAAAAGTCTGTTCAAGGTCTGTTCAAAGGAATGGATAGAGGATAGATTGTACAAAATGTTTATATATCTGGAAGAGAAGTGGAAAAGATGATAGAGAAACTCTATGGATGTAGTGAAGGTGGCAGAGTGTTGGCAAATAGTTCACATTGATGTGAAAAGCAGAAAAAGAGGATTTAGTCCACTGAAGTCCAAAAAGAACAACTTGTTTGAGAACAGAATTTAAGGTAGATTCTGTAGTTTTTGATGGTACTGACTGGAAATGCATTTGATGCAAATATTGTAAATATCAAACAGCAAACAAAAAAAAAATATTGTCCTTTTCTAGCCTAGAAAGGTTTCTAAACTCAGCACCTCAGAAGAAATATTGTATCTAATGGTGCTGCTAAAGAGAACTGGGGTATCATCAAGTCCATTAAGCCTTTTCTCAGGACTGAGTACTCACACAGTAAGCTTGCACACTCTGACACAAAGTTACTGAAGAAGCTCGGATGACCTAATGATCACCTTTGGTTAACTTTGTTAAATACATATAAAAGACAGCCTTCTTAGTGCTGTCCTCTAGCAGCAAATAAAACCATTTAGATGATTATTTACCACTGGTGTAAGTAATCTTATTTCAAATGGAAAATTGTGCTAAAGCTCTTTAGTTCATCCATTAGCACCACATGGAGAGGAAAAGGGCAGGAATTATGGCCACTAACTGTGTACATGGCAAAATATCCTGAAAGCAGTCACTTGTGTGGATTTGAATGCTAAGCTTTTACTACAGAGGCAGGACAACCCCAAATGAACTTAAATTCATCATAATTTACTTTCTTCTTCTTCTGAAGACTAATGACTCTCCTTGTGGAAAAAAAAACGGAAAATAAAGGCAAAAAAGTTTTATTTTGAGAGGTGAATCGAGTCTTTTAGTAGGCTTAATGTGACCTAGATGTAAAACACAAAGCTCAGCATTACCAGGACCTGAGAGTTACTGTCATTAAAACCTCATTAGCTCCATGCTGCCTGATGTTGTCTGTGTTCGGTTCATGGCAGCCACTCACCCTCGCTATACCGTTTCTCCCCAACCTTTCCAATTGGCTAGCCTTGCTTTGAAGCCTCCCCAATTATACCCGTCGTCCTGCCCCCTGTAGGTTAATTATGTCATTACCAACTTGTTAGTGAGGTTGTTTGATGAAATATGATTGTAATAAAACTACATGACCAAAGGCAATATTAAAATGAGGCCCAAAGCTCAAAGAGACCTGATCGGGCTCATCTTCGCTGTCGGCTTCATCATTCACATCACGAGGTGAATGTTCATTGTCATACTGGCAGGCAAGAACACAAATAAAATGCTCTGACTGCTCAGATAGACACAGGTTGGGCCTAGAGGGGACCACTCATTCATCCCAAAATGTTATTTCTATGCAAATGAATGGGCAGGAATTAGAAACAGGGAAAAGTAGATAGCTCTGAATCCCACCAGTTGCCATGGGGACCGAGATCTTATCATCAGAGTCAAGTGGGGCATGAAGCCGATGAGCTGAGAGCCAAGAGGGCAGAAGGGAAGAAAGAAAAAAGCTGAAGACTTATAAAACATGCTGTGAATTTTGAAGATTGTTTTTTTTATTATTATTTCATAGCTGTGGTGCTTTTGTTCAAGTGTTGTTTGTGTATCTGTCAAAAGAAAGAAAACCTTCTATTTAAAGAAAAACAATGTCATTCAGAGAGTTTGTTGGCTGTCTGACCAAGTTTCAAAGTGATGCAAACTCAACTCAATAAAAATTATGTTTCGTGGCCATGAGAGGCCATTTAAAAGCTAAAGATATTCAGACTTACTAACCCCTCTTCTTATAAAATAGACAAACTAAAGTATCTACAAAATCTTTTCCAGTAGATTACTGATTTCTGCAGAGCACAATTAAATCAGTTTTCTTCAGAGTTTGTAGATTTCTCCAGGTCTTCCAGACTTCTCATGGCTATTTTACAGCTCCAGTAAAAGTTCTAGATCAAGACCTGATGAAACCAGTTGGACACATCATCTGCAAAAAGCAAAGCCACCAAAACAGATCCTCATCACCCTTGCTGCACTTACAAATTCTGTCCATACAGCTCATTAACTCCTTCGGTGTTAAGGGGAAGTCTTGGTGAACTCCAAGTCTCCAACAGTTTTTTTTTGTTGCTTTGTGTGTGTGCGCGTGTGTGTGTATAAAACTACTATTTAGTTTGCCACCACAGATACTGTGCAATATTTACTATTTTTATTCTACTGAGTAAAATTACTATCTTTATTTTTTGCACAATACATAAGACTTTACAAATGTCTCCTTTGCTGGCCTTATGCTGCTAAAACATATTTATCCCCATGAGCTGATTAACTATCTACCTATCCTTAATCAAAAACAGCTCTGAAAGTGGCAGTATTTAGTGAGCCGAGCTATACAATCTGAAACTACAATAGAGTACCAACTCCTGCCATTGGAGAAGATGTGTAAATAATTAGCATGCATAACACATCTGAAAGAAAACCTTCTGTTGGATGAAAACATTACAGGAAGACAGCGAGCTAAATTATTATGTTCAAAGGAGATGGCATTCTATTTTGGCCAAAAAAAATAATAACAATGAGCAGTTCTCAGAAACGTACTGGAGATCAAAACATTTCCCTCATAAACACATGCACTGGTATATAATAAAAGCAAAAAAACAAAATGTCAGGGAAAATAACAAAAAAAAAACAACTCATGCTCATGTCGGTGGGCGCATTTGTTCCTTTTGCTATTTCAGGTCTCCCTGGCTTCATGTATTGTCACACTTTGAATTCTAATTTATGCTTATGATGGCTCACAGCTAAATCACAAAATATTTTACTTAATAAAACCACATGTTTCACAGTGAGGACTGTGCATTTAAGTTAACGTTTTAAGATAAGGCCCTGCTTATCCATCAGTCCGTCCGTGCACACTGATGGTGATTGCAAAAGATTACCAAAACTGAGCTTTCCAAACATATGGCCCTCCTTTATAATTATAGATTGAAATCTGTTCAGTAAATCAACTCCTCAACATGGTGGAGCTGTTTTATTCATGTGTTAACAGGTATAAAACCCTACAATGGTTTATAACAGGTATAAACTGTTATAAATGGTTTATAACAGGTATAAACCATTGTAGGGTTTTCAGTGTTAAACAGGGCTTTAGATGAGTGGACAGACTAAGACACTTTTAAAAATGTCATGACAATCTAAATAAAAAGGTAAGCTAGCAAAATCAAATCAACTTGGAATTGTCATGGGGTGGGTTTGGTGATGGTGAGAAATTGCAGGCGGGACCAGGACGAGTAGTGAAAAAGATGGATTTAATGAGGATAACGCGACGACGGCGACGGCGACGACAGCGACAACAACGACAGCGACAACAACGACAGCGACAACAACGACAGCGACAACAACGACAGCGACAACAACGACAAGGATCCGACACTAGACAAAGACAACAGGTGGACTTAAATACACAGGGAGGGCAATCAGGGAACTGGACACAGCTGGGATTAATCACAGGGAGCAAACAGGACAACACAGAGACTCAGACACCGAAAACCTAAACTAAATACACAGAAAAACTCAAATCACGACAGTACCCCCCCCTTAAGGGCGGCTACTAGACGCCCAAAACACAAAGACCACACAAGGGAGGGCGGAGGGGAGCCGGACAGAGGGCCAGAGTCCAAACTTAACAAAAAACAACCCAACAGGGTGGGCGGAGGGGCGCTAAGGCGGGCTAGAGTCCAAAATAACAAAAAAACAACCCAACAGGGTGGGTTCGAGATGGACCCTCTCGGAGGGGGTCCGGAGGGCGTTGCCGGCGCTGAAGGCGGACCCTCTCGGAGGGGGTCCGGAGGGCGTTGCCGGCGCTGAAGGCGGACCCTCTCGGAGGGGGTCCGGAGGGCGTTGCCGGCGCTGAAGGCGGACCCTCTCGGAGGAGGTCCGGTGGGCGTTTCCGGCGCTGAAGGCGGACCCTCTGGGGAGGTCCGGCGGGCGTTTCCGGCGCTGAAGGCGGACCCCTCTGGGGAGGTCCGGCGGGCGTTTCCGGCGCTGAAGGCGGACCAGCCTCCAGCTGGAGGGCCGGCAGAAGGCTCTGGAGGGCCGGCAGAAGGCTCTGGAGGGCCGGCTGAAGGCTCTGGAGGGCCGGCTGAAGGCTCTGGAGGGCCGGCTGAAGGCTCTGGAGGGGGGGGAGCTGCGGAGCCACGTCCGCAAACTCCAGGGGCGGAGCCACGTCCGCAAACTCCAGGGGCGGAGCCACGTCCGCAAACTCCAGGGGCGGAGCCACGTCCGCAAACTCCAGGGGCGGAGCCACGTCCGCAAACTCCAGGGGCGGAGGACAGGGAAGCGGAGCCTCTTGGGCAGGACACAGAGGGGTTCTGGAGGGGACTCGGAAGGGGCACTGGGAAACTCTGGAGGGGACTCGGAAGGGGCACTGGGAAACTCTGGAGGGGACTCGGAAGGGACACAGGGAAACACTGGAAGGGGGGCTGGCGGCGTCCCAGAGACTCGTCGTCTGGGAGCGGGACCGCGGAGCTCGAATCCGCTGCCGAGTGCGGGACCGCGGCAGCTCCGGGATCCGCTGCTGAGGTGCGGGGACGGGCCGCGTTCCCCACCACGGGTTCTGCTGCCCAGGGGCCGGGATCTCCAGCGGCTCAGGACAGCGCCTGGCGGGCTTCCGCCCAGGGGCCGGGACCTCCGGCGGCTCAAGGCGGTCTTGCCGACGGCGATGGCGGCGGCTCCTCCTCACGGCCAAGTCATAGTCCGATTCAAGGCCCAGTTCCTCCAGCAGCAGCGGAGAAGGCAGGATCTCCACATCTCTGTAGAGATCCCTTTGCGCCAACTCCAACTGCTGCTGGATCCATCGCTCCTGGTCAAAATAAGCCATGCTTCTCACCTTGTTGGTCGGATCCTACTGTCATGGGGTGGGTTTGGTGATGGTGAGAAATTGCAGGCGGGACCAGGACGAGTAGTGAAAAAGATGGATTTAATGAGGATAACACGATGAGACCAGGGAACACGACGAGATGGCAGGGTAACACGAAGACGACGACAACAACAACGACAGCGACAACAACGACAAGGATCCGACACTAGACAAAGACAACAGGTGGACTTAAATACACAGGGAGGGCAATCAGGGAACTGGACACAGCTGGGATTAATCACAGGGAGCAAACAGGACAACACAGAGACTCAGACACCGAAAACCTAAACTAAATACACAGAAAAACTCAAATCACGACAGGAATCACATATATTCAGAATTTAAAGTAAGTTTGTATGCAACTATTCGACTTCATGATAAAAACTAAAAACAATATTTTATCTAATCTTTTTTAATGAATGTTTGGATTCACAAGACCATAAAACAGTAAGTATGTTAAAACAGTGTGGAAAATGTGAAGGTGTGGTATGTTTGGGAATCAGGTTATTGCACGTTCTGCCGGAATTCTCCAGAAGTCGACCACAAGATCTGCCTGCAAATGTGAACTTTCAACTTTCCTAAACAGACATGTGTTGGTGTCAGCTCTAAATATCCCAATTCAATCTGCTTTACATTCATCTTTGTGCAATATTTTATAAGACATCTCAGAGGAAATGCTTCGTTTCTCACCTCTTCACCCCATCATCATCATGGTGACATCAGCACATTTGCCAAATATCTCTGTGAAACCATTGGAACGCAGCTATTAAAATCATGAAACATTAACAATGCTGAGAGCAATCACGTCTCTATAGCCAGAGGGCTTTGTTCATTCATTATGCATCTGTTGCTCCCCGCCTACCCACCGCACGTCCGGCTTTCAAACTGCAGAGCAGGTTAGTGCCCGACTGTTACCGACTGAGATCTTGCCACTATTAAGAGAATTAAATCGGTCTAAGAGGGCTTTTCAGGGAGAACATAAATTCTCCATTATCTCCCCTTCTTGGTGGCCCCCTCCATCCCTCTTCTCCAGCAGCGGCACAAGCTGATTTTTACTGCCACACTCTCATTTCGCCTCCGAACTTGTCTGCTGGAGACTCTTAAAACCCCATCGGATAACAATAAGATGTGTTGAGTGAGTGCTTCAGCCTCTTTTCTTCATTTCCTCTTTTAATGTTTTGTTTGTGACACACAATGTAAAAAAAGCCTTTAGGTGGAAATTTTGAGTTCGATGTTGCGAGATCTGCAGGAAGAAAGACACTGATGGATTGTAGCCATTTTATTTTCTTTCAAAAAGAAAAAAAAAATAACTGTTGAGCATTTTTTTCCCTGCAAAATCTTAAAGGTGGCTGTTGCACTGATGTCCTCTCAGGCCACAGATAATGTGCATGGAGTATTTTCTCATCATAAAGCATGTCAGTAATTAAGTGGTGCATTTTGCACTGGTCATGTAAACATAGAAGATTCTATGAAAACATGTTGGAGTTAGTCTCATTTATTTTTAAGTCTACTACAAATGGAAAAACTCCTTCAATTATTTGAAACCCTTTACCTAGGCTTAAAGGAAGTAACATTATTGGCAATAACATTTAAACACATAAAATATTCAACCATAAGAAGCATTTATGATTAATGGAATCCACTTATTTCACCTACCTTTGTCTGCTCCATGATAAGATCTTTATCAACCAAGTCATTTAACTGACTGCTATACATAGGTGAGATAATAGCTTTTTATTGGACTTTCCTCATCATTAATTCATCTCATCTATTTATCCAGACATCCCTCCAAAGGCTCTGTGCATTAGGGTCTGGAGGGCAGCAGGGCGCTTGTGCCTATCCCACTTCAACACAAAGAGATGGAGTGCATCCAGGATTACCAACTCAGAAAACAAAAGACACAGATAAAACACTCACCATTTTCTTGATCACCTCAGAAGTTCTACTGGAAGATGTAAGAACAAACAACTGAGGCTAAAGCCATGTTGCTCCAATTCATGCCCCATTAAAACACTGCCATCTTCTATGCACAAAATCCCACTTGAAATCTACATTTGTGAACATTGGGTTCACAAACATTGGGTAATGTTAAAGAAGTTAATCCACTTTCAGTGCCGACTCAAAGAGCTTTCCGATTTAAACAAAGACTCTTGTGAGTTCAGTCATTATCCTCTGTGTACCGTTTCATACAAGCAATTATACAGTTTTAAATGTCATCATTCATATAAAACAGCAACGTAGGGTACTCCATTAATCTACTGTTTGTGATTTAAGTGTCTTCTACAACCTGGGATAAAAGTTCAGCTTTCACTTTAAGATTATTCACCACCTTGTCCCGTTCCTAATATACCTTGTGGCAAGTCATGAAAAATGGATGCTGTAATAAAGAGCTGCTGTAGCACTTGACCCTTTCAAGCATTACAATAATCAAACTGACATTTGACTGCTATAATAAGACGTTCTGTATGCATTATTAAGATCTACAGCATATATTTGGTGCATTATGGGTGTGTGATGTCGTTTCCTGGTCTCCATTAGTAAACCATTAGTCCTACTTTTCCTATATTGTTTTTCCATGCTACAAAAATATATATATTTTTTTAAAAGCTTAGCTTGCAGAGAGGCATGTCCTCAACACATGTTTACATTGCACTCTTGGCCCACTAAAGTCACCCATGACCAACATATGTATATTATTGAGTTGAAGTTGAAAAATGTTGTGGTTAAATTTTAGCTGAAGAGAAAAACTGCAGTTCCACCAAACTGCCTTTACATTTATGAGTTAAAACAAGCTAAAGATTTTTAATCTAATCAAAAATATTGATTTGTGATGACTCACATAATGTGGACTCCATGATATAAAGTGGAGTCCGCAATCTGCAAGATACAAAGCAGCTGAATTAAGACAATTTTCATATTTTTTTAAAGCAACATGTGTTCCAAATATTTTATGGTCACTATTCCAATTAGATCTTTATTTTATTTTTTCTTTTACCTATTTGGATAATTTTCAATAAAAATATCTCCTTCAGAGATATTTGTTTGTTTACAGCTATAGTAAATGACATAGGCCATATTTCACCTAATTCTCTTAAATCCTGCAGGAATTTGAGAGAACTTAAGCAACAATGAAATACAGCAGGTGTATAGCAGCACATACTTCAGGCAGATATTGTTCTATAAAGCAACCTTTACCAGAATATGAAGGACTTCTACAATCTGGAAGTGATATCCGTTTTGGTAGAACAAATTACATTTGCAGTTTTCACAGAAAACTGTTTTACAAACTTTGTCATCTAAGTTCTCATTTTACCAAACAGTAGTGCTCATATTAGCTCCCTCAGGCATTTCTTTTAATTTAATATGAACACGATTTTACATGAAGAAAGAACATATACCACAACATGTGAATTTCAAATCTATATAATGTATATGTATTATGTTCTTATCTACTAATCTGTAAAAAAAAAAAAAAAAAAAGCTAAACAAGGTGATGCTCTTGAGGCTCCAGGTCTGCTGACACAGCAGGTAGCAAGAAGTCTTCCTTGTCAACGCTTAACAGCTCTGCAGGGAGGTTTTGTCTCTTTCTTTTTCCAGGAGCTGATAATTGATTCGTTACCTCTTTTACCTCCTCCCTCCCCAGTCTGACACCATCACCCCTCCTCCATCCTCTCTCCTCCTGCAGGCTTTACGACTTCTAATATGATATGAGCATAGATGAAGCAACCAAAGCTGCTGCTGCTGCAGATGGAGCCAGAGTCAGGCTGTTTAAGGCGATTATCTTGGGAGTGATTCCCTATTTTTCCCCGTCTCCTCTCTCTCTATCTCTCCTCCTTCTCCAGCTTTGGGCACTTTCTTGTAACCTGGTTCTTCAGCCAGCAGAACGGGGCAGGCAGGCAGTCAGCGGGAGAAGGCAGGAGAGTACAGGAAACATGGGGAAGTACAATGCTGATGATTAAGGATCAGCTGATTAGGCACTTGCTGTGTAATCTTAAATAAAAAGGGGATATGAAATCACTTGCTTTACAGCCGTGGAAGTGATTTTCCTCACAATGGGGGCTACCTTCCGTTAATCAGCTTTGTGCCACAGAAAAGCCAGTGAATATATTTGGCCTTTTGTACTGCTGTGATAAAATGAGAGAAGCGCAGAAGTCCATCCTCCTTGCTTCCCTCCCTCAGCTCCTTCGTCTCATTTATCTATTTACTCTGTTACAGCTACATTTTCATTTCAGGAGTTTGATGAAGCTGCAGAAAAGTCAAGTTCTGACAACTCTGTCTTTGGCGAAACACCTTATTTAACATCCCTCCTGTACTTACTTCCACTAAAATAACAGCAAAGAAGAAGAGGATGGTGAATGCTATCACCTCCCCACAGTCAGATAGAATGCCAGTGTGTTTCCAGGAAGTGTAAATGTGTGCAGACCCAAACATTTTCATCTGTTTTATCAAAACCTGAGTCTTAGATCCAACATTTCTCTACACAGCCATTGCAGTCATGGTCAAAATGAAGCCAAACTCATTTCTATTATGTCTAGAAAAGGAGATTATGGAAATACATCTTTGAATTAATACACGTGACTCATGACTTGATCTCAGAAAAGCATAAGATGACAGATGAATGAAGGACAGACTTGCATTTAACCATGAGGGTTCAAGAGAAGCTGAGAGTTAAGACACTGCCTCTCCAAAGTCATCATCTGAGTTGATTGGGCAACTGGTCAGGATGTATCTCTGATGTCTTCCAGAAATTATATCTTCAACATGTTATCCCAAGCAAAAGTTTACTTTCTTCACTCTTTCTCAGGTTGACATGGAAGGCATCCATTTGCTTCACTTGATATGTGAAACTACACATACATATCACATTTTATTATATGCTGTTAAGACAAAATAAAAAAAGAAGACTATTTCTTAGAAAATGTGTAGCACAACACATAAAAGCAAAACAGCTGTTTAATGTCCAAGTTGTGTTTCTGCAGTGGGAACAGAACAAACAGGAACTTCTGACATGAGGGACAGACTGAGGCCAGCACTTCCCATCTCTTGTGTGCAAACTATATATACAAAGAGTTTCCTGTAAACTGAAGCACACAAACAAAACCTTCCACTAACTTAAACTGATATCAGCGGTTAATACAACTTTATTTCAAACAGGAAACTCAAAGGATAACCCCACAAACTTGGCAATTACTGTGAAAAAGTTGGGTTCAAACTGTCAAACAGTAAAAACAGGTTTTGTCTCAGGAGAAATCGACACATTAGGGCTGTTTTGGCCTGCAGCATTAGCAGCACCGATGAGGAAATTACAATATCTGTAGTATACTTTATATTCTTCTATAGTTTAAGTGATTTTGCAGGCAGCTGGCGTGTTCTAGTTTCTGTGTTCAGTAAAGTTCCTAGCTGCTTGGATTAAGTATCGGCGCTGTGCTAGTGCAGGAACACGTCTTTCTGCTCGCTCATTAGGACTTTGGCACACAAGAAGCCCTTGGGCCTCTGGGTAATGAAGGACCCCACAGACTTGTGGGTAATTGGGCAGCAAGAGTGGAGTGCAGGTGAACGCTGGCTTGTCTGGGTGTTCTGGTTGACCAATCAGCTGGCGCCTTTGCTTTAGCCAAGTGAACAGCGGGTGGGAAGGAGCCTCCAGGGACCAAAAAGTATGCGGGAATGCTGCAGGAAAGTTTTTGAAAGCACTGATGCTGAACTTCTGTGAATAAAAAAAGCTGTAAACCAGGAATGTTTACAGCTTTTTTGAAGCAAAGTACTCTTGTTTTGCAGTACCACAATGACTCGAAGCAAGAAAGTCATACAGATGGTTTTCTCTTTTTTTGTAAGATCGAAAGTGTTGCTTCTGTCTTGCTTCTGCTACTTCAGCTGCTGCTTTGGTTGGGGGCCGGGATTTGTTGCTGTGGAACGGGTCGCTTGGCTAACGCTGTAGTTTGTTTGGCCTCCAGGGAACAGGCCTGGGTGAAACCAACCAAGAGCACTCTGAAACTGAATACTCAATTAAGCTAGACCTGTCTAAAGAAGTTGGAGCAGAGATCCCAACTGCTGACAAACTGGCCTCCCTGATGGTGACAGCTTAATCATATTTCAGCAGAAGCTCTCCGACATGCATTGGTTCAGTGGTCGATTCAGAGGAGGAGAGAGTGAGAGATGGCTGTGGTGTGCTGGGAGTTTGTTGTGATTTGTCAACCAGCTGCCGGTATTTGGAGCTCGCTCTAATGACCACACGAGCCCCGTGACAGTGGCACCCCGTTTGAGCCAAGGGCCCAAATTCATCACTTTCCTCTTTGTGGATCATTGGCTCACTGCCTCTGCCCAGGACAACTCCCCCACCACCAGCACTGTCGCTGAAAGCAGCAAATAAACATGACAGCAGGTTTACGAAAGGCCGGGTCACCTGGGAGGAGAGCTGACGGTTATGGACAACGTGAAGCTTCAGGAGCAGTTTGTCTCCTTACAACACACAAAGGAGAGCTAAAGTGATTGTTTGATGTCCCAGTCAGCTCCCAACAATAAAATAGTAGAGACCTGATGGACTTTCTACCCACAGTTGAAACCTATGAATGACTGAGATTCATAGGTTTCATATATATATATATATGTATATATGTATGAATTAATTTTCAGCTTACTGTTGTTTAATTCTGGCTGAGCTAAAGTGACGTCTCAAAGTGTGTTCATAAAACACTTTTCTTTTAGACCCAAATTGTGTATTTTGATCCTGCAAAGCATACTTGAATGTGTTAAATACAATTCTAGTCCAGTCTAAACAGATGTAAAGGGTTAGGGTAACTGATTGGTGTCCTAGGATGCAAATTTTGATTTTCATTATATATGTTCACATTTTCACTGCAAAGACTTGCAGAAAAAGAATAGTTAAAATAAACAGCCAGAAAAGTCTCTAGCTTTAAAAAAGGTGTACAAGTGCATTGGAAGGGTTTAGGAATTTGTTGCTGCCAATCGCATGCAAGATTTCACAGCAATTACTCATGTAATGTGTGGTTCACCTAATGTCCACACTATCACACAGACACATGCATAAAACACATTAACAGGCAGCAGTATGTCTCTAAGTTCAAAGACTCTCAAAACATTCATAATTCATGATTTAAATGTCTTGTGTTTGGTCATGCATGTCATTAAAGGAACATTCCTGCACAGACATTTCTGACATATTTGCTTACGTACCAGTAGTTACATCCTACTATAGCAACGATGGAAGAGATGCCTGGCTCTAACCTGCTCAGGAACCAGAATTTACATGATTCTGTTACAAGATTTTTGAGAAAAATACATGTGTGGTTATGTGAAGATGCTATGACATGATAAGCATTTCCACCATTTATTCATTTTAAAAATGCTGTGCTTCTTATTTTGAAGACGACCCTTCTATTCTGCTTCCCATTACCTATAATGTTTCATGTGAAATGTAGAAGGATGATAAGCAAGTCATATGCAGCTAAATGAAAGCACTAAGCAAGAACAATGAGAGGTAACAGGAACCCTAACAGATTATTTTCTGTTTCTATCCTTACCTTCTTTTTTTGGGAACCCCTGCAGTGTTATTTCAGGAGTTTTGGTGTCTGCCACATTGGCAGCATAGAGGAGCTTAACAGAGAATGAACCATGTTGAAATGTTACTGCAGTCTCAGCATGTGCTTCTCTTCTTTTCTCTGGGTCACACGTTAAGCGGACCAAAATCATTTAAACTTAGACCACAAAAGATTGACAGGTACAATGAAACACACAAAGCAAAACATTTATCTGTGGCTCATAAAGTCGAGCGAACAATTTTATTTCTTTTGTCAAACTTAAGTTGTTAAAATAATTAATTTACTGCTATCGATTTTCACCAAATTGTATATAAAAAAAAATGAATTAAGCAAAGGCAGAACTTAAATTTAGATTAATCAGTACACAAATAATAAAATAATTGGGGCTGCAAGGTGGCATGTAGCACTGTTGCCTTGCAGCAGGGAGGCCCTTAGGTTTAGGTTCCTGCCTGGGTTCTTTCTGCATGGAGTTTGCATGTTCTCCTTGCGCATGCATGGGTACTCTCGCTTCCTCCCTCAGTTCAGAAACAAGATTAAGTTAATTGGTCTCTTTAAATACTCCTTAGGAGTAAGTGTGTGAGTACATGGTTGTTAGTCCTGTCTGTCTCTGCGTTGACCTGTCCAGGGTGTCCCCGTCCCTCACCCGTTCACCACTGCAGATATGCACCAGAACCCCCTTCCAAGGATAAGCGAGCTAAATTATGATGGTTGGACAAATAATCAAAGCATCTAATTCCTATATTGACTTGATACTTGCAGGGCTGCAGTGAGAGGACTTGTGTCTAAGTCTAGTGTTCAATTAATGAGAGGTAGGACACAGTCAGTGAACGTGACCAATCCATCAGAGTGTTTACACAAATTCAAAGAATGCTATTCTCAATATTGAAATGTGGTTTTAAAATTGATTATTGATTGATTGCAAATTGATTATCATTTGCAAGTTTGACTAATCAATACGTTTTAGACAGGTTTATATTAACCTCTAAAATGACTATTTCCCTATTTTTCAAAAGACATACTGTAAGTATGTTGTGGCTATAGTAAGACAAGATGTGGAAAAAGTTAAACATATTTTTGAAAATTAAAGTGTAAAATATCAAAGCTGAAATAAAAACATTTTTATGGTGTAAAAATCCTTCGTTGGAACAACTATGTTGTACATTTGCTTGGTTTTGTAATTCTTTACAGGCAGCATTCACCTGAGATTTCATTTAAACTTTCAGAGGCAGGATTACCAGCTTCCCAGTCTGTTGGGAACCTCATCATATTAAAATGAAATGAAGCATTGTGGGAGAGCAGATCTATAACTCCTGAGAAGTTAACCACAAGAGGAAAAAAAGAGATGGAGCGGCTAACAAAACTGTTGAATGTGGACAATGAGGAGCTTGGTGCACATCCAGATATGCATGAGGTTTAAATCAATATTTATTGCACATAAGGTACAATTTTCCCCACCATGAATGATTAAACCTCCCAAAGACGGCTGCATTCTGGCCTTATTACTGCGCTCTCATTCAAACAGATGAATAAGGAATTATACAAGCTGCTGCTTGGAAGTGAATGCAGATCTGCACCTGAGTGGATGTTTACAAACTACCGGCTATCCTTATCGTCATATCACATTTCCTATCATAGGTTGACTCTGAATATTTCATGTTTCTGTAAAGGCTGCTGGGAATAAGTGGGGAGTGTATTTGTAAAGTGATTACTTCTATCTGGAGGTTTGTATGGCAAACAATTTACTACAGATTTGTATCTTAAATTATAGCATACAAATACCAAAACATGCTGATGTCTTCTTTCATTTTAAAGATTACATATTAGCATATTTAGCCTTTGGTTTTGAATTTCCATCTCTGTGAAAGCATTTAAGGTAATGATGGATGGATTTTCTTCTCCTGTCTGGTTGCAGGTTTGTTAACTTTAAAGAGTCTGGTGGATTTTTTTAAAACTTCTTTTTTGGAAAGACCTGACTCCAGAATACCAATAAGAACAATAGGGCATACGAAAATCACAAATACACTATGCATGCAAATAGTGCATCAAATCTGAGCATGATAGAGGCAGGTTGTTTTGTCTGCACCTGAGTCTCCTCACCTTAAGCATATCTAAAACATCTGCAAAGGGAACCGTCCATGAGACATCCTGATCAGATGACCAACTCATTCCTGTTGGCTCCAATTTATCTGGAAGAGTAGCAGTTCCCTGATGATGGGGCTCCTTAGAGTTGAATCCAGCTACTATAGAGAAGAAAACTCCTTTCAGCAACTCATATCTGGAATCTTGATTTTTTGGTCATGATTCCTATCTTGTGGCTATGTGGGTCAGAACATAGATTTACCAGTACAGCACATGTTTTCATTTGTAGCTCTGTTCTTTCTTCACCACAACAGAGAACATCATCAAAATAAGTAGATGAATGCTGATAAGGCACCAAGCTGTCTATCCATGTAGTACTTCATCTTACCTTTACTTGTGAACAAGACACCAAGATGCTTGATGTTCTCCACCTGCTCCTGACCTGAAAGGAAGAGGCCAGATTTAGCAAACATTGCCTTAGACTTAAAGGGGTTGAATCTAATCCCAGCTGCTATGCACTCAATTTTGAACCAATCCAGGACATGGAGTCCATAGTCCAAAGACATCCATGGAATTAAATTATCTACAAAAAGCAAAGAGGAGAATTTTCCAAACCAGACTCCCACATCCTTTGCTTAATGGGCTAAGATTGCAGACAGCTCTTGCTTTGGGGATGAAAAGATAGCCCTCAATAGCAACTCAAGACAACAAACCTGCAAAACCGTAAAACACCATTCTCTAGATCCATAAAACATGTGGACTGGACAACCAAGGTCCCAGGACCCTCTTAGCAACTCTTAAGGTAAAAATATTGTCCATGTGAAACAGTATTTTGAAAGTCATTCATGTTTTCCTTTCCAAAACCTGACAGTGAGCCTAGAGAGACTGAGAGGTGTGATCTTTCTATAGCTTTCCAGTCCCCCTTCTTAAATCCTGGGGCCATCACCCGGGTCTATATTGGAAGAATTGTGCCAAACAAAATGTGGATAGATGCATGTATGGGACTACTTGTTGATAGTCACTGTTAAAAAGGAACTTAGAAATATTGTGTAAATTGCATTGGTGTAGTTACAATTCATGGGGAAATTCGTTTTTATATTCTTAGTTTCAGATTATACTGCATAGAGCAACACTCTTCCTTTGAACTCTGAATTTAGTTTCAGTGATACTGCAATTTGTCTAAGAGCTTAAGTCCCCATTTTCAAACTGACAAATTGTAAAATGATGGGGTGTTTTAATGATGGTAGATTAAAGTAGTGAAAGAGACAACAGACTGTATTTAAAGTCTCATTCTTGTACTGAAATACTGTTTGAGAGAGTTATTAAGTGAAGTGACAGACAGAGGCAGCAGTTTCTGAGTCAGACCACACAAATGTATAAAAAAAAGCTGATGGCATGCTTAATTCCCCTATAGGGAAAAAGAAAAATCCCCTAATGATGCAATCAACCAGGAGCCTACCTCCCGCCAATCACCTGTCAAATTATGAAAAGCACTGTTTGTGGTTTTAATCTTGCTGAATGCCATTCAACAATTTTCTATGCAGAGCATTAGAGTGCAAGATGAATTAATCAGAGGGAAAAGAAATCAATCGAGCCCTGACATTTCGAAGCTCACAGCATGACTCCTTAAACACACACACACATACACACTCATAGGCTGCCAGGTCTTGTTCATTCTGGCTGATTTGATTACAATTCCTTAGACGTAGAACTCTAAAGAATTTGCAGTACTGAAGTGGTCATTGAAGGTCCAAGTGTCTATCAATAATAGATCAACATCTGACAAGTTATGATGGACCAACAGAGTACTTCAAGGCCTCAGCGGAAGAAGAACTATTATTTTACTCACTAGTGTAATCAGAGAGGTTGTGATAAACCTCTGGAGTAGAAAAAATGACTATTGATTACTAAAACAATCTGGAGCTGAATTGTCTGAAGATACGAAGAACCTTTGACCATCCTGATATGGAAAAAAACAGATGGTGGTAATGTACTGTAATGGTGCTTAATCCAGGCCTTACTTACGTTTCCCTGAACAATTTAAAAATAAATTGTACAATCCAGTTTGTAAATTCATGCACAAATCAGAAATGATTGTTACAGAATAACATAGCTCTCTGTTATCTCATTTACAGTTTTACAGTTCATTGTTCTCTACACAATTTGTTTTAACTTTAACTACAATGCAACCAAACTTTGTAAACCAAAATGATTCAAACCAACAGACCAAAGTGTATCAGAACCAGAGTCTGCTAAGTGTATTGTTACCCAGAAAATATTGACAGTTCTGCTGTGATTTCAAACCTTTAAAAAATTAATTGTTATTTTTTTTTTGTTTGTTTTGGTTTTTTTTACCAGAGGGCAAACATCCACCAATTGTCTGAGCAATACCTAATTGTTTCCTGATTAATTCCAAAACATGGGTAGCAAGTTAGAGGTCTGAACTAAAAAAATGGAAGTAATGATAGTGTTATTGGCTTAAGTCCAGAATGCCTAAAGGAAAATATTCTGAATTTTTCAATTGCTCAATAGAAATTAGATTAAATGCTACTTTTATGGAGATAAGCATGCACTCTTGGTAAAGAACTCAGATTTTATGTATTAGTTTTTAAAAATTCCATTAGTTTTTGAACGTATATACCAGAATTATCTGAAGAATCATAAAACATGTCATATTACTTTTTGTCAAGATCTACCTAACAGCAAACAACATTAAAATATAGAGGCAGCAAGTCAATAACTAACATCAGTACAACCAAACTAATAGGAGTTGAGTTTAATTCTAATTATGGTCAAGCCAAGCTGGAACTGCCTTCTGTTTTAACAACATAAAAGTGTGGTTGAGAAGTGAAAGCTGAAAAAAAATAAAACATCTTTATAAATATATCTTTTAAATTAAATCTGTTTAAAAGGTAGTAAAGTTTGATGAAGCTGGCTAACAAAACTTTACGTTTGTGAATAGGCTTTAGTTCAACAAGATCTATGGACTAAAAGTTACAAAAAGATGAGGATTAGTTTATTCTTACTAGCACTGAAAAATACGTTTTCTGGTGTCTGAATACACTACACCCAGAATAAAAGCAGCCAATTTACCACAAATAAAAATAATTTCATTAAGCAGATCAGCTGACCAACAAAACAAAAAACTCTTTGAATTTACTTCTCTGAAACACTCAAGTGTGTGCCAGCAGAATACCATAGTGTCAGAAACGAGCATAGCATAATGATAGCTTCATGCATAATCTAATGAAGCCTGATTATCAGAATCTGATGAAGTCTATCGTCTCAGTACTGGACATTCCAGCAAATGTCACCTCAAGATCAGATTGTGGTGTGCACAGAAACATGACACAGAAATCAGGATCTTCAACTCAGACTCTACCAGAGTTAGGTAGAGAAAATACAATAAAACATAAAAAAAAAGATTAACCATTCTGTGTCTCTGCAAAAAGTGTGGTTAATCTGATCAAGAATACATGTTTAAATAAACATTGTAAGCTTTTGTGGAAGTGATCACTCCAAGAATCATTTTAACACTATGTATTCATGTTTCTTCTTTGAAGATTCAGCTCAGAGCTGTTTGATTTGTGGTTTCTTGGTTTGGGTTTGCGCTGAGGGCGTCTCTGATGGATGTGTGTACATGTGTGCAGCAGCATATGAGTTTGGAATCATGATGGATGACAGGGTGAAGAGCATAGGGCATGAGCCAGTGTACACCAGAACTCTGCACATCTCCATCCATCTCCTGTTAATGCACCGGCTGTAGCACTGAGGTTCTGGGACAGATTGTTGACGTCCCATTGAATCATGGGTGATTTATCATGTCGTGTTTGAGCTCTGCGTGTATGCCATGCACAACTCCATCTCACTTTCTAAACTTGTTTGTTTTGCTCCTCTGTTTCATTTCAATGTGTTTCTCCACTTTTTTTCCTTTCAACCCATTATTCCTTGGTTTTGATTCCTGGTATTTTTTTCCATTTTTCCTACCTTGCTTCACTGTTCTTCCCTTCCCCCACTCACATTACACTATGCAATTATGTCTCATCTCTTCATATGCCATCTCATGCATCCCTTTGTTCTCGCAAAATGTCAACAGTCAAGTTTCAAGTGTTGCTTCAGCTTAAAAGGTGCACTTACCAAAGCAGTTCAAAAGCTATGAAATGTCCACATTTAACATGCTACCTTCATTAGTCAGAAGCAGCTTAGATTCTGATTTGGTGATTTTATCTAAAAAAAACGATTCTTCATGTTTTATGTTGATAAGTTTGGCAAATCCAAAACCACATAGTTCAAATAAAATATTATGATGAAGACCAACAATGTTTAGAGACAAGGATAAAATCTGGTTTGGGGTTAACTTGTGCATCTGACCTCCAACACTAAACTTGAGGTTTACTGCATGATAGGGTGGAGAATAGATTAAAAATAATTGGGAAGATGTCACCAAGTCCACACATTTTGAATTTTACTGTGGGAGTCAAGATGAAATTGTCTTGCGTGTTGCGTCCTGTACAACTGGATAAAGTGTGGATTATCCCTGTACGTTCCTCCCTCCAAGTCAAACATCATGCTTTGGCTCAACTGTAGGAGTTCATGTCCTTGATGTGTTGTTCATGACTGATGGTGGAATGGAGTTGGGGATGGAAAGAGGTATTGGGGTTTAACTGTGCATAATGTGGACAGTGGTTTATTAGTCGTGATGAAGAACATTTGAACCAAAAAGGTAAAACTCTCTAATTCCAAGTCTTCACCTGTGGATCTTAAACAAGATATGGATCATAAACAAAAGATCAAGATGCTCTAGCGGCTGAACTCAGCCTTACCGGAAGTTCCTGCGCAGTTCAGGTGATTTAAGCTTATGTTTTATTTTTAGTGTGGGAATATCTTCAGATCCCCAACAATAATAGGAAGATACAGTATTGAAAGGGACGTTTTGGTTACTAATAAATAATGGATAGATGCATGATGGACTTACAAGTGCACAGAAAGTAATGATAAGATGATGGCCTTAGAATACACTGCTACTACATATAGAACTTTGCACTTGCTAAATAAGTTTTGTTTGGTTGGTTATGTCTTGTGTAGCATTTTCTTTTAATTATTGTTCCCTAGAAAGAAGAAGGCAGAGAACTGTTAAGATGGTGACAAAAAAGAAGGGTGTTTTGGTGTGGATATACGGATTGAGGGAGATGTTTTAGGGGAGATATTCTACAAAGAAGGATCCTTCATAACATGTGATGCAAGAACAGGCAACGGTGCATGAAGTGAACTTTTTTTAAAGAAACAAAAACATGAAGAGGAAAAGAATGTTTTGGGCATTTAGAATCTTTAAGTAAGATAAGATTTTTGGATTTAAGGAGGTTTTTTGTTTTTTTGCTTTGCCCAATTTGAACACTAGATGTTAGCAATCGTCACCTACTGCTTCTTTAAAATGCATCAGTAACCAGTACTTGACTGTTTCACAGAGAAGAGCTAGGGTTACATTTAAATCAGTAACATTGTCGTTTTCACATGTGGAGGTCTTACATAGGTCAAATCGGAGTCATTTTTGATGCTGCAGTTCAGCTAAAAACAGAGGCTTTTTACTACTAAATCTGTCACGATGACCTGACAACAATGTGGGAAAATGCATATCTCATCAAGTAACATTTCTTCATCTAAAACTATCATTTTCTCCACAGGCACTTTAATAAACTTATTTTCTGGAACTACTCAAAGCCTGATCCTTGAGTGAAAATATTTCAACCTGTTTCACAACAACTTGTAGCCCTGTTGAGAAAACATGAATAACATTGCCGCACAAGAACAGAGAAAATGAAAGTCTTAATCCAATCAACGTTAGAAAAAAAATGCATGAAGATGGACAAAGGAGCTTAAATTTGTTTTCTTTCAACCAATTTCATCATGACACTGGAAACCAACAGAGGCTTGCCTTTGTATTTCAGCGAGTCTATTTACTGGTAGAACAGGGCACAAAAATGCTATGGGATGCTTTTGGACTGAAAAATCATAATAGAAAAAACAACTGGAGGTTTTTGAAAAACAGGACACTATTTAAAATCTTGACTTTGGACAGTTTATTTTTAAAAAAGATACGTTTATGAACAATACATCTCATTTGTAAACTTCAGTTCCCCCTAGTGCTAATATCTATATTGCACACATTTGCATAAAGCTTATCATATAGCATATTTCCCAAGCCTTAATACTAAGCTTGCAAAACTAAACTAATACTTTTGCAGGATAAAAGATGGCTTCCTTGGACCTCGGCTGCATTAAGTTGCAACACAAACATTCTGAAGGATGTACATGTTCACAACAGCAATGTAGCCACAGCCAGCCAAAGCGTAGCAATTAGGGCTAATCAAATGGCATTCTCCTTTAAACAAATCATGAAAAGGTCAGCAGACCAGGGGATGTAATTGATCAGATGGGAGTTTCATCTCAGCGTGAAGGTTAGCTAATGCTGACATTTGTTAGGATCATTTTCAGCCCTGGATTAAAGTTGTAGAATGACATTTTACAGTTGTCTGACGTATTTCACTCCAACATGGTTTGAAAAAACAACAGGATGTATGTTTGCTTGGGTTTTGTTACCATTTTTTTTAACATTGCGTTAGATATCGAAGGTGTTACTTGCTTTAGACATGAACATTTTCACAACATGAGCTGACATAAAAACTTGCAAGAACTACTTTTTCTGTAAAACTAAAGTCTAAATAAAAATGTTTCTATTGAAAGTAAAAGGGAAATATTAGCTTGGGATTTCAGGGTTGTGACCAGTCAAGCTAGCTTTAGTGCTGACAGAGAAGAAAGGGTAATTGAGTATGCTAACATATGCAAATTCTTTGAATTCTTCATATTGCATATCCAACACCGAGTTACTGTGGTGCTCTTTGCTAGACTAACACAAAGTGCAGCAGAAGTACTAAGTGAAAGATAAATAGTTTTTATTGTTTTTTTTTTAGAAATTAAGATCTGAAAAGGAGTTGTGGCTTTACACCCTCCTGTTTAACAGTACTGCTGAATCAAAAGCAGTACAATAAGCTAACTTCAAAAAGTCATGTAATGAATAATTTATTCTCAATATGAATGTAGTTGCTCCATGAAGGGCATCAGAGGTTTGTTAGAGAACATTATTGAATAAACACAAACATGAAAAATAAAAATCCCACCAGGTAGACCATTGCTAAATTATGGAGATGTTTGAAGCAAGGTTAGACTGTAAAACAATATGCCAAGCTTTAAATATGCCATGGACTGGTGGTAAAGTAAATAACAGAAGACATCAAAGCAAACTTGCCGGCATATGACTGCCACCTAAACCACTGGCTTTACACTCTGATCCTTGGCAGGAGTGTGGTTGTTAAAAACATATCTAACTTTAAAACAACAAAATTATATACAGTAATTTGGTCTTTGATAGCACACAGTGCATCTGGAAGAGTCAAATCAACCATGTTTTTCTGGTGTTGGACCAAGGACACGAGTAAAATTTGCAGGACATCGGACCTTGAGGAGACCCCTGTCCTCAAGGCAACAGCAGCATTAATCAAAACAGAAGCCAACGGCCTCATGGTAACTCTGCAGGGATCCGCTGCTTGGGTGGGAGAATCTGTTGTCAGGACTTCTATATTTTGCAAATCTGACTTATGAAATAGGGGAAGGAAGAAACTCATTGTTGAAAGAAAGCAGTAAACAGTCTGCATTTTTACATGCCTAACCCTAACCCTAACCCTAGCAAACAAAAAAGTGAAAAACTAAAGATTAAAAAAACACTTCGTATGATGTGAAGACTGTCTCTTTACATTGTCCTGACATCTGTTAGAACAATGAGGGGACATTTATTTTTTTTACTATCTTGGGCTTTAAAAGCCATCCAGCATCAGAGATCGGTGCACCCTGTGCATTTTTTATCCAGCCCACCAACACTGGCAAAGTAGGGGTGTTATTACTTGATGAACTGCATGTGCCTGTCTCTTAAGGGAAGTGGTGAGGAATATAATGGGTGGTGGATTGATGGGGGAGGAGGCAAGGGGATGGAGAGGTTCTCCTCATCCAGAAATAATCCAATTCCACGGGAGGATGAACCAAACTTCCACCCTGCTGCTCTCAACTTCACCACCATGACAACAGCTTTAGAGCAAGAGGTTGCTGGGGAACGACCTCTGAGATTGACGTGTGGGTGCGTGTGCAAGAGTGTGTGTCGATGAAAGCAGGAAATTCCCTACAGCATAGATTTATCTAACAAACCCATTTCAAAATTACATGATTTCTTTTTTTCTGCTACTAGTAATACTTTTCTTGTAGACAAGAAGTTCAGAAAGAACTTATAATAAAAGGTAAAAAAAACTGGAATAAATTAATATTTTTCTGTGCAAAATCATCTTTTTAGATGTGAGAGGTTATTAGTCTTATTTAAGCTTTTATCTATTGTAGTCTCCTTTTAGCGGGACCTTGAATTATGCAATAATTCCTCATATTCCCTTTTCTCATCATACTAATTTGTTCTTGTGTGAAGTGCAAAATACAGTGTGATAGGTGAAAATGGCAGCTAACTCTTTGATTTTTTTCTTTTTTTGGGGGGATGTCACAGACTCTGCATCCTGCCAAATAAGCATTAATGTCTTGAGTGAAAATCGAGTGTATTGAGTGAAACAAAATCTTCACTTCTGACTCCAGTCAGTTACCCAGACAGTCAGATAATTCTGAATGAGTGATGACAAGCTTCAACATTATTGGACAGACAAGAATAATTTAACAAATTGCCATTTCTAACTTCATACAAATTTCTCCTGGAGGCAATGGTTGAAAAAACTGTTTCATTCAATTGCTGGAGCAGGACAAGAACAAACTGTCTTTAAATAAAAAAAAAGGTTTACTTCTAGATATTGTTAAAGTTTTAAAACATGTAATCTGTTTCTGTTTCATGTGTAACAGAGGTGCTGTTCTGTGCTCCATTTCACTGACTCAGCTGTGAGCTCCAGTAGCAGATCCAGAGGCCATCACTGTCCTACAGACCTGTTTACCATCCCACTGTCCCCGGGACAACACCAGCCACCCCCTCCGCTCTCTGCGCCTGTCATTGCCGCAGGGAGACTGTGTCATCCATCCATCACCCTTGACGGCAGGCCCGCAGGCAACCATTCCTCTCGTTCACTATCAACCTTTTTTAAGGGAACCTGCTAATTAGCTGCAGTAGCAATGTTTGTTGGGCTCCCTTTAACTTCCTCACCTCCGCTTCACCACCTTGGAAAGCGTGGTGAAGGTGACACAAGAGGAAGTCAGGGTGCTTTTGAAACCACTGGGTTAAAACACCTAGTCTGCTGTAACACATCAAATCTAGATGGCTCTTTGTGTTAGAATACTAGACAGGCTTGTACTTCAGTTTTTTTGTTTGTTTGTTTTGTTTTGTCTTTATGTAGAAGCATGTGTATGATATAGAGGGCAAGATGCCAGATATTTACAGTGCTTTGTAAAAGCATTCATTTAAATTGTTATAAGGTGCTTATGATGTTACATTTTGTATGTCAAACTACAATCATGACATTTTATTGGCAGTTTATCTAATGCACTTACACAACACAAAGCAGTGCATAATTTGGAAGTGAAAGGAAAATTATTTTAGCGAAAGAGTTGAGTACATTTGCATTCAACCCTCTTGAGTCAATACTTTTATGAGCCAAAGTCTGCTGCAAATACAGCTGCATATCTTTAGGTGTTTGTCTGTGCCAGCTTTGCACATATAGACACTGAATTAAACGGATTGTTCAGAGGAAAATAATTAAGATTTGTTCTCTGTAAATCAAAAGCTGTTTTGACATGGAGCACTTTCAGATTTTGTATTACAAAAACATGCAAACATAATTCTTACTGTCCAACCAGTGTAGAACTGAGCACATAGGTTGGTTGACGTTGATACTTGTTTTGTTGTTTTCTTTCTAACAACCTGAAAATGATTTTTTACTCTTAAAGTATGAAAACAATCCATAGGTCCATATTGTGGCTTGCACATTAAAGACTTATTTACAAGTAGATTCATATAAACATCTTATATATATATGTGTATTGGACATTTGTATGCAAACTCAGTATGTTTATTCAAACATTCCCTTAGGGCTTTTAAGCATACTAAGCTAGTTTATTTTTTTTCCCCCTGTAATCAAATATTTATGATGTATTTAAAGACTGTAGGAAAAACAAACAACTGAGAGAGATTTGCCAGAGTCGCTATTTCTCTAAGCAGCAACAAAAACTTACACAGTTAAAGTCATGGAATTGGAATTATTATGATTATATTTATGTAAATTTGACACCATGGTACTGACTTATTCATCCCATAACAACTAGTTGGTGTACAGTAAATGATCATGATATTGTTCACTAATTATGCATTTGGTTAAAAAATAATAGGGACATAAAAAATACACAACAGAACTAAAACAAAATGAACATTTCAGATCATTTCCAAACAACAATGCACTAACAGAATTTCTCATAATCAAGCAAAAGGTTGTTTTCTTATGTTTTTACTTATTCCAAAGGGTGCATTTTCCATGATAAAGGTATAGTTTTTGTATTTTTTATTTTTTTATTTGCTTCATTGTGTGAATGGTGGTGCAGCCAGAGCAGACAGAGGATAATATAAAAAGCCCTTCTTTGTAGTGAAATGTCCTTGATTCAACATTACCTCACATAGATAGAACATAACTATGAATAAAGATGTAAACTACAGTTCCAAAGGAATTGAAATCAAATGTCAATAATATAGAGAGTCATGGATAGAAAATAAATTCTTTTGAAATACAAAACATTAGGATTCATGGTTAGTGGCTGTTATTAATCCACAGATAAAGATGTTGCAAATAGCTGGTTGTGCCAGTAAACCTTGTTTCCTGATTAGAAATAAAATGACATAAATGTTAAAATTGTCACATGACTTGAGCATGTTGGATGTTTAGTTTGCCTCAAGATGGATCATTGACCCATTTTCTCTGCTGGAGACTCACATCTGCTCTCTGTCATCCTGATGCCATCATGAAAATAAATAAACTGATACAGACATAATAGTTTGCTGCTGTGCATTTTCACATCATGTGAGAATACAGTGTTCAATATGTCTCTCAGACATGTTGTGTATGACACACCAGCACCTAACAAAACATGATATGCAGATCAACTGGTACAAAACTAAACCTACAGTAGAACAGAGTTTTTAAACTCACCTCAAAGATCCCCAGCCTGACTTATTGTGCTCTTTGTGAAATGCTATGTGTGAGGAAAGGTTATTGCTTTTAATAAATTGAAACAAAGATTAATTCTTTATGTAATTTGTTTTCATTTAATAGACCTGTTGACCTGTTTTCTTTGGGCTGACTTCTCTCAAACACTAACTTAAAACATTGGTTATTTAACATTTAAACAATCTATTCATTTGAAAAATATCCATCTAAAGAACAGTTGGCCACTGTTTGTACTGGACCTTTCATCTCTGTTAAAAAAAAATAAGAAGAAGAAAATCAATTAAAGCCGCGAGCGGCCTCGAACGGCCCTCGCAGCCAAGCGCCGCTCCGGCCTACCGGCCACCGCCTGGGTTCCCGCACCGCGGACGCTCTCGCAAAGTTTCCCCGCCTGTCCGCCGCGCGATACGCGTCCACGAGCGCTCCCCGACGAAGCACCCAAAATCTGGTGCGGATCGGCCAATGCAGAGAGGAGATATGGCTGATGGATTAACCTAGGGGGCGCAGTGGAGTCAAATCCGAACTTAGTGCTATTGGGCTCTGCAGAGAGTCATAAGCGTCAACCGTAACAAGTTTGGTGCAAATGGGATGATGCATTTGTGATCTAGAGATGATCGTATGCAAACGGCGAGGGATTTAATGTCGCCGTTTGGCCACGCCCATATTGTTCAGTCAACAGAGAGCATTGACAGAGTTCATCATCATTGCATTTCATGTCAGTTGTCACAGGATTAAACCCATGTCAATCATAGAGTAAAAGCAAGACATCCAGCAGTAAAAACAGGTAACTTCCTGTTGGAGGGGGCGGGGGCTATGGTGATGTCATCACTTGACCACGTGACTGTGATCATGGCTGGTCTGTAACGAGACATGGAAAGTCTGATGCAGTTCTCACCTTGTCTGTGGAAGTTATTGCACCTTGATGTTTCATGGCGTATAGCCAAAGTTTGACACTTAGCCACGCCCAAATGCTTTGATGTAGAAAAAATTGTAGGATAACTTTAGATCCTTTAGATCTACTATGTCTCAAGTGTGTCGAGAGCGATTTTGAAGTCTGTAGGTCAAACGGTGTAGGAGGAGTTCGATCAGATACGACGTCAATAAAATGGACATGGTGGCGGCTTTGATCCAAAATGGCCGACTTCCTGTTGGGTTTGGACCATGGCTCCAAGAGACTTTTTTGTAGGTCCTGACAAGATACACATGTGTACCAAGTTTGAGAATTGTAGGATAAGGCATGGCTTGGGGCTGATCATTTAAAAAGTTCTAGGGGGCGCTGTTTAGAATTTAGGCCACGCCCACCAACTATTGTTATGGATTCCTGTCCGGGGATGAATTATGAACCATCCCAGTGAGTTTCGTGGAGCTGGGCTTGAAATTGTGGAATCTAGAGCCAAACGTATTGCAACGGCGTTACAGGTAACTTCGCCACGCCGCCACGCCCCCCTGCTGCATCACAGCCGGTTGGGGTTGGAATCCACAGCAAACCAGCATGTCTTCTGTCTATGGACAAAGTTTCATGTTGATTAGGTCTAACTGGTCAGATAGAGACCGTTCAGAGTAAAACATGACACTTCCTGTTCTAAGGGGGCGTGGCTTAAGTGATGTCATAATTTGACAATTGGGAATTGTAGGGCTCCTAATGGTGAACAATTACTGAAAGTTTGGTGCTTCTGTGAGTTTTTGTGTAGGAGATGTAAGAGTTTTGTTTTTCATGGCGAGTAGGTGAACTTTGACCCCTGGTAACACCCCTTCTGCAAGCACGAAACTGCAAAAAGTTTGATAACTTTGAATCGGCCATGCCTTATGAACAATGTGGCCAAGTTTGAAGCCGATCAATTGAAATTCCTAGGAGGAGTTCAATCAAATGTGGAGGCTGTAAACGGGCAAAATGGGGTCAAAATCAGACCTTCAATCCAAAATGGCCGACTTCCGGTTTTGTGTAGCCCATGGCTGCAAGAGACTTTTCTGTGCATCTTGGGGAGATGTACAAGTGTACCAAATTTCATGTCTCTACGATAAACTAAGGTCAATGGGGAGGGTCTTTTGAAATTTTCTAGGGGGCGCCATTGAGCCATTTTTTTTGCAATTTTTGCGTGTACCTTAAAATACGTAATTTTCACGCAGACTTGACGCGTCCGCCAAGTTTGGTGAGTTTTTGAATATGATAAAGCCCCCAAAAAGCCAATTCATTTGACGGAAGCATAAGAATAATAATAATAATTTTTCTTTGAAAAACAATAGGCCTTCGCAGCGCTTAGCTGCTCGGGCCTAATTAATTTCATTTTCTCTGATAAGTTGAAACATGGAAAATATTTTTTATTTAAAAAATGTATAACATTGTATAAAGTTTTTATTTTTCAGCTTTCATAGTCAAAACACTTTACTCTAGACTCATGAGCAGACTGGTAGACAAATAAGCGTTAATTGTCTTATCTGGTTACACAATGACACCGGGCCAGAGGAAACTTTGGATTGCTGGACAACTTTTCCTAAATAGCCAGTCTCTCCATGACGCTCATGTTCTCAGTGTTTGATATAAGCAAGTCCTGTAAATGTCCTGTATTTTTTTATTAGTAAAAACATTCATAACCTCTTCTTTTTTGTGATGCACCACTCTCTTTAAAAGAGACCTGGGTTTCTTTTGTGTTTTGTTTTGCGAGGAGTAAAGGGAATGTCTATTCAAGTTTGACAAACATGCTCTTCACTGCTCTGATATCAAAGTCTTCATCCTCAGAAGGACAAGCCTGTATTGGCAACTCAGATTATCCACCAACATGGAAGGAATTGGTTTCCCAAACAACAATGTGACTGATTATAAATTTTGAAGTGCAGCAGACAAAAGCCTTAAGAAATTATTGGTTTAAAGCTGAAAGCCCCTAAATGGTGTGATGGGTTTGAGCGATGGTGTGCTCTGGTCTAGAACTCTGATCAAGGCATCAATAAACAATAAGGGCTGGATGGAGGAGCTCTTCATTAGTTGTCACAGCAGCAGCTTCCACTTCCCCCTTTTATCTCAGATGAGTCACTCTCTATCTCTGGGTGTTTCAATCCAAAGGGTCGGCCCATGTCCTCTCCTGCCCCCGCCTTTTCCTCCTCTTCCCCCTTTCATGTTTTAAATCCACACTCTTGTTCTCCGTGTGTCACCTCCAGTCATTCACTGGCTTTTTTCAACTAGCTCTCTCTCTCCATTAGACCTCCTCCCCCTCCTCTTTCTCTCCTGGCTTGGCATAAAATAAAAAAAAGGTGGGGGAATTAAATCCAAATGGGTTTCACATATTATCCTAGGCACACGGTAGCTGAGTGGAGATGACCTGCTGGAGCCAATTAAAAGGCAGAGTGGTTTCTCTTGATGTGCACCATCACTGATGTGCCATATTACCTCAAGGCTGTGTGATATTGGCTGTTTGATGAGACAAGCGAGCTGATCCAACTCATCTTTGTCTTGTTGGAGGTAAAATGTGATCAGTGAATATGGCCAAAGTTGATTTATTTAGTTCTTTTTCCCCCCAAATTGAAAGTATTAATATTCACTCAGCAATACATCTGATTATCTAAACCCCAGACATGTTTTACTGCTCATGAATATCAACTGTCATTCTTAAAAGTCAAAAGGAAAGCATCATTGCTGCAGTATTCAGGTTACCTTTAAAAGTTGCTGACAGTGCTTATTTTAGGGTGTATTTAGAACAAATAAACTAGCAAAAGGCTTTTTAATGTGTTGGCAAAAGGCTATTTCTAATGGAGTTGAATGGCCTGAATCTTTAAACCATTTACTACTGACATAACTTTGGATACAAGGTTACGAAAATATATTTTAACCAAAGTGTTACATACTCCTACAAAAATATTGTTTTCATGTCCATGAAATGGCAATACATATTGTTCTGTATGTTCAAGATGGTTGTTTGTAATTCCTTTCTCCTGATCACCTAAACGCTGATATACAATACAAATCTCATCTTTTACAGTGAGGGGAAACAGACCAGTTGGCCAGTTTGCATGATTTTAGGGGTTACTGAACAAAACTAAGTCTAAAACAATTCAACACATTTCTTCAAATAAATTCCACTTTTTTAACATAACATAACCAGATAACACCAACATTGCACAGACAAGATCTGTGCAATGTAGCAAAAATGTAATATATGAAAATGTAAAATGAATTTACTTGTTCACTGTGAATTTTTAAAATGTCATCTGAACCATCTAATATGTTCCCAGGTTTGGATGCTTCATCAGACGAGGCAGATGGTGGCAAAGCTCATCAAAAAATGTGTTGCCCAGACTCTGATTCTGATTCCCAGTCCATTGGAACTCTGCAGACTGCCATAGCATAATACAACAACACATATTGGACAGCTTAACTGAGAACAAAATGCATAGCATGGCATGAGCCTTACCCATGCAAATACTACAGGGCCACCATTTCTATTCAACAGAAAGTAATCTCAAAAGCAGTTCAGATGAATCAAAACATTAGAGTTAAATGTACTTTGTGAAAAATGAGTCACAGCCACTCAATAATGATGAGGGAATAACATAACATCATGTAAAGCTCAAAACAGTCCATTTTACTGAATACGCCCCAAACCACTTACTTCTATCCATGACATGCAAATTTTATAAGTATTTCAAAACGGTGACAGAATTAAGATGGGTTGTTAATGTTTTTTTAAATTTGAGTTTTATTTTCTTTTGTGGCTTTTCTAAGTACGCAAACATGAAAAATTACTTCTTTCAAATTCTCAAATTTATTCTGTTCACTGAATGCAGTTGGAAATTAAAAGTCTCAGGAAAATACTTTCGTCTCAGAAAAATACTATCGTCCTTTGTAGGCCTATGACTCATGAGTGAATCACACAAATTAAGATTGCAAAATGCCAATAGGATTTTAACCTTCACGAGTCACAGTAACGGAGGGATGACTGACCTATGACTCTATGTCCTAGGAGATGAGGATTTCTATGCCATGGACACAGATTCAAGGACAGCGGTAATTTGTTGACAGTGTTTATACTGCAATGAATTTTTGCAGGTCAACTCTTGAAGTCCTTTGGTGAGATTGAAGAATTGTTGATGCAAATAACCTCCGGACACAGAATTTCCCAGGGGTACACAGAGAAGGTATTGGGTTTTAGTCTAGTTTAAAAAAAAAAAAAAGACCGAAATCTAACGTTGCAAATAAGACACTAACATCTGAAGGACACAAGGCTGTGGTAAAATTGCTAAGAACTGTTTAAATTATGTTAGGTTGCTATGGCAAAAATGATCAGTGTGTGTTGGAGCAGTTAACACACAAGTATAAACCAGCAGGTCGTAGGTGATAGTCCTCAACTAGGTGGACTGCTACCTCCAGGTCCATGGTAAGTCTCTGGTTCAATTAAAAGAGTTTAGGTATTTCAGTGTTATGCTTATGAGTTATTGTAGAAAGGATTGGGAGATGGAAGGACTGAGGTCTTGTCTGCAGTGGGCGTTGGTCTAGTCTGCCATTATGAAGAAAAAGCTGAGCCAAAAAGTGAGGCTCTCAATTTACTGGCCCATTCACTTCCCAGCATCTCACCTTAGATCATGAGTTATGGTATATAGCATAGTAGAAAATCCTTTATAAAGGTGCATGGAGTGAGCTGGCTAGGCCACCCTGAGAGTTCACCCTCATGTCCATTAGGAGCTCAGAGTAGAGCTAGTGCTGAAAACTCAGATGAAATGGCAGTGTCCATCACAGTGTAGTAGTTTTGATCTCCCATTAGTCATAAGATTTGTTTTTTCAATCATCATATTTATATTATATTTATACAACACATTCACCCCTAAAACAAAAAGTGCAAAGACCTCTCCAAACTAAGACAGAAAAAAACTTTAGACTTTAACTTGTGCAATAACTGTTGCTGAGGTAGAGAAGTTGTAAAGCATATGCTCTAAAGATTGTAGGAGTCCTGAATTCTATCAGAAAGACTGTTGATTAGTTAAACAATCACAAACAGATTGCAGTGAAAAGCACGATCCTAGTTACTTGTACCACAACATAAATTGTCTGTGATGTAGTAACTGCACAGACAGCCGTTTCTCCACAGATTATCCTAGAAGTACAAAATAAGTAGCCAAGAAGATTTTATTGATTTGTATTTTTGTCAAAACCAAAGTGGAAAAGAAGACAAAAACATTGAAAAAAATAAAATTTGCAGAGATTCAGCCCACAGGAGGGGATAAAATACTGAAGTGTTCAAAATGAAATCCTCCCCTTACTGGAAAAGCAATCAGACATTCAGCAGCTCCTATGATTAAATAATGGAAACTTGTAGTTGTAGGTGGGAATGTTCAAAGCTATTTCATCACTTTACTTTTTAAAAGTCTGCGTCCTGGGGTTTTCACATCAAATATAAAAAACACGCAGAAAAAAATAGATCAAAGCTTCTTTGCAGTCCCAAATGTATAATTAATACACCTTCAGCTTTTTTAAATCATTGTCCTTATCTGTTATTACAACCATAACCATAAAAATTGTGGTCATTATTATTATTATTGTTATAGTCTGCCCGTCAAAATAGCCTTAACATTCGCAGCCGGCTGAACATGCCACTGCTGTTGCCAATAAAGCAGCAAGACATCAGGACGATATCTGTGAAGACATGGACATCTGGCTCGGTTTCAGAGCCGGTCCTCCACAGCAGAGCTGGGAATGCGAAATGTCCCATGACAATACATCAGTGGAAAATCCTCGGCAACCATATGCTGCCTTTAAAAGATGCCTCTTTTCTCCACTTTGCATCACGATGGGAACGACTAAAGAGGGCTGGCAGGGTACTTGAAGTACTCATTAACAGAGGCGCGTCCAACATGTTTAGAAAGAACCTGCATGTCCACACCGGGACCTTAAATTACAACTGCACCCCACTTTGTTCCCTCCCCCTCTTCCTTTTCCTCCTCCTTGCCTCAATCTTCCTCCAAATTACTCACTGCCAGCTCCCTTGTCATTTTTCTACTTTTGACAATTTGAAGACATGTGTTTCAGCTGTTAACTTCCTGCCACTTTATGTCGTTTGGGGGGGAAAAAAAGAGCTTCATTCCTTCTAAGAAAAAAAAAAACATAAGAGCCTATCCTCATTAGTGTCTGGATGGATTCCAGCGATAAATGAGAGGAAGGCAGTATAATAGCAGTCAGGGTAAGGCAGTCAGATGGCACCGTCCGCCTTGTGGCGGATGGAGAGAGAAAAGTAGCGTTCCAGTAAAGCTCGTTCCTTCTGGGGTTTCCCAGTGTGCCTGCTGATGTAAAAGTTTGATTGCACTTTAGAGATGTTGTAGAATGACTTTGGGGACGATCCGTTTGGCGCTGACAGATGTTGTCAAGTTGAGTGATGCCCCTTCAGGATGACAGTTCTGCACAGTGATGTGACTCAGCTGAGAAGCTTGCAGCAAGGCCCAAAGTTAGAGGTGTAAGCTGGTCCATCCAGAGCAAAATGACTGTCCACACTTTCATAAAGAAAAGTAATTTTGGACCAATTCTGATAAGTCTTTTGACCCTTTGAGATCCAGTAGCAGAAACAATTACTGTGATTTACAGGCTATTGAGAGCATAAGCCACACACATTAACTTAAAACAAAGTACATCTATTTGCCGTACTAATATGTAAGTCCCAAGTGTCAATGTTGTAACAAGATATTTGCAGAGAGCTGATACAAAGATAAATATATATGTTTTTTAACTTATCACGAAATACGTACTGCTCACATACACAACTATGTCCCATAAAGGCTTTTTTCTGAACAGTCCCCGTAAACGGGACAGCTGGGACTGTGTTACTATCCCAGCTGTGTTACAGCTGTGTCCCAGCTGTAAATTGTGCTACAATTTACAATTAGAAAACAATTGTAATTGTAAACAATTAATAATTGTAATTTATTAATTGTAAATAATTGTAAAATGTACCATTGCTGGTTCATCCAGAGCAAAATGACTGCGTACTAAAATAATGAAAGTTATCTTCTTCAGCATTGGAATTGAGCAGCCTCACAATGATTTCGTCACACACTTAAACTAAACAGCATATCAGCAATAATGTCATGTAAACTCCAGCATGGTGCTGGAGGGCTGATTTATGGTTGTTTTGCTTCTACAGAACCTGCAGTCATTTAGTCAAATGTGAACTTACCCATTTATCAAAGTATTACTGAATCAAATGTAAGGCAAGCTTGGTCCAGAATGAGTCATCAACAGGACAATAATATTAAACACAGTAGGAAATCTAAAATAGAAAGTCTGGAAAAGAAAAGAATCAAGGTGTTGCAATGGCTCAATTAAGGTTCAAACCACATGGCTGAAGTTATGTGAAGGAGACAAGAATGATAAGAGCTTTTAAATCACATGCAAAACAACTTGAGAGCTGCATGATACCTGAAGGATTTATCCACAATAAATCACAGAAATACATTACTGTTGTATTTTATTTGAAAATTGAGCAAATAATCAGGACCTTTTAACTCATATACTAACTTGAAATATAAGAAAATGTTCTACTGATTGAAAGCTAAGTCTTTAGTACTAAAGCTACAATCAACAGACATAATTTGAAGATGTTACAGCAAATGCAGAAGCAACCGTGATATTTCTGGGGAGATCTATAGAGGAGCCATTGCAAATCGACCCTGCTCAAACACACCGAGTTTGTTGAGCAGAGGGTTGAGTGTGAAATGAAAGGTGTATTGTGCTTTGTGAAAATATAAGGATATAAGATAGTGAAGATTTTATCTGATAAACAAAGCCTTTTGTCTCTCATGGTCAGATAAAGTTCAGAACACATTGTGTTCTTTAAGTTTCATGAATGACTTCAATGCCATGGCACCAGTGCAAAACTCTCAGAAATCACCTGCTGGAAAGAGACAAAAGGGAAGATTTTTATAAGGTTTGAATTTATTTAAGTCAGGCATAAAACTAACACAATATGCATTTTAGAAAAAGAATGTCAGGCCAGCAGCCAAACATTCCTTGAGTCAGACTCAAGTCATTAATATTATGACTTTAGACTTGGTTTGAAAATTGTTTGACTTGGACTTTTGCACTATTGATTTCAGAAATTCGAACTGAATCTAGACCTCTCAAAAAGACATATAAATTAATTTCGCTCATTCTGTATTAAAAAAATACAGACTATCTCTATCTTTGACAGTCTGTACACAGTCAATCAAATTACCCAGATTTTAAGAAGGAGGTAAAACAACACCACAAAAAAAAGAAAAGCAAGACACCAGGAGGCTTGCGAAATGATTTTCACAATTATAATGACTCGACCCTTGAGGTGTATATAGGCCAAAAGGGACAAAAGACTATTCTGATTTTAAAATAAATATAGCAAAAATTTTATGTATTCTTAAGAGGATCCACAAGTTGCCAATAGGGAGTTGTCAGTCAATGCACTATTTTGAATTTGAAAAAATTGTGAGGTACAATTTTAGAATGACTTTTAAACATTGCAAGCTCAGTTACATAAACCCTTTGTGATGAATGTAGATTGAATTATTTAGTTATTTCGATAATTTACATTCAACATACAATTGCAACTTAAAGGGCTTAATATTCCAAGTTTTGAATTTGGGACTTGACTTGAGCCTTGACTGACTTGATGATAAAGAATTTGGACTTATAAAACAATGACTTGGTCCCACCTCTGCTGTAATGACAAAACTATGAATTCTCTCTGCAAGAAAACTCTTGGCAAATTCCCAGCTATCAGTTTGCCAGGAAGTTGAAGGTTTGGGAGTATGTGGGTTAAAGCCCAGTTTTAAATCTGATTGAGATGCTGAAGCATGGCATTATAAAGGCAATTGATTTTTTTATTGTTTGGAGGTCAAGTAGTTTTAAAATATTTTTTCCCCTTCATGAATGATATCATAAAAAACCTTTTAAATTACACAAAAAACAACACAAGTTGCACCGTACAATTTTACTTTTGTTCTACTTCCAGTAGAACAAAAGTTCATATAAAGACATATAAATAGATCTTCACTAAACAAGAAGCAGCTAAAATGATGTTAGTCTTTCACTGTGGTGAGTGCTGATCTTTTGACCCTGACTCGATGTTATCAAAGACTATGAACACCAGCTGACATTTTTTGTAGCTTTATTCATACAAACCGAGCATCAAAATTACAACATAATTGACTCAAATAAGTGGTGGCAGGGATTTAATGGAAACCAAACAGAACTCACCTTATCGTTTTAATGCTTTGCTCTGCTGGCCTTTGTCTAAAAAGGGATTTAAGTGCTTTGGTTTGATGCACTGTTGCAAAACTGTGCAATTTCTCATGAAAAATGAATTCCCAGCACTCCATCGAAGTCCTTTCAGTTTCCATTCAACTTTTACCTTCTCTTTGTGCAGTAAACAGTTCACCCCGATGCTTTCTGAACCAAAACACTTTGCTCGCCCATCGACTCGGCCTCTTCTCTTTTCTCCTCCAATTCCGTAACCTCCACTCACACTCCACCCTCTCCATCCCATCAATTGGAAATCTCTCGGCATCACACCTTAGACACCCAATCCCAGGCAGACAACTCCACAGAGTATTAAACAAACATAAGCAAAGAATGGAGTGGCTGCTGGAGAGGGAGATGGTCAGAGTGATAGGATTGCCAGACAGAGGGAGCAGAGAATCACAAGTGCTCTGAATTGTAGGTCTGGAAGTGCCATAAGAGAAAAAAAAGCAGCTCCAGGTGATGACACTGAATTGTTGAGACACCTTCAGAGTGTGAACAAAATAATTATGGTAGAAATTGAAAACAAAAAAGTGAGGGGGGCCAATGGAGGGAAGGAAGGACATACAGGACAGGTTCTCTGATCCGTTTAAGGGAAACTGGAATTACTAAATCATGAAAGGACTTAATTGAAAACATTCTCCCACTGTTGCTGGATGATGAAAATGTTTCAGTAACTTAACATCATTGGCGTTAAGCCGGTGTTGTTCCCTTGTGGTTCATTGCATTTACCTTCAGATGGACTCGGCTGGACAGTTGAAACGGCAGGATTTATGTGGAAATCTCCATTATTTTTGGACTTTAAATAATGGAGACTTCAAGTCCAAAATGTTCTCTGGCAGAGCCTGCTGCATACTGCTCTCCTCATTACAGGAGCTGAATTAATTTTCTGATAGGTCTTTTTGAGTCTCTGTTGATGAAATTGTTCTCACAAGGGTCTAGACTGAGGCAGGACGTGAAGCTTTTAACCACATACTGCTAACCTCCCACCCAGGGAATTTCTCTTAGGCTGCACCGACAAATTTCTTTTCTTGTGCATTTCAGTGAAAGGCTTTAAGCTGCAGCACGAAAGAGTTTCAAGTTTAAGATTTGGAGTTTTGTGGTCTTTGCGGTGTACTTGCACAGAGTGTGAAGGAGGTCGGAGCACCTTTTCTCTGTTAAACCAAAATAAGGCTGCTTGCAGTACTTTGGTCAAAAAGGTTGGAACATTTTTCTGGTTTGACAAAAAAAGTAGAACACTCTACAAACACATTTTTCATTCATACATTGAGTCTCGGCTTTTCTGAAATTCAGTCTTTGGTGTAAAAGTTCCAGAAAGAAATTCCAGGCATCTCTCTCCACAGCTGTACTCTCCAGCTTATTCTGGAGATCCCGGTTAGTTTCCAGGAATGTGTAGTCCTTGCATTTTCTCAATATTTTGTTATATAAAATATGTGTTACTACTAAGATAAAGAAATGAGTGTACATATTTCACAAAAGAATGGGCCAATAATCCAACAAAGCTTGGAATAGACAAATGCCCATTTAGCTCACTACACTTTGAAACATGGAAACAAGTCCATCATCTGTTTTGGCTGCAGCATTTGACAACTTAACAAAAAAAGCCGGGATAATGTGTACCACCATACCACCAGGCCCCTTCAATAGAGGCGTGCTCCACACTTTGAAAAGTAATGTATTAAAGGAAAGATTATGGTGGAGTCTTCTTATGTAGTGCACACCTTTTTTCTGCTTAGCAGACAATAACAGGGAAATACACTATTTTATTGACTTTAAAGGCCTCCCTCTGCATCGATTTGTTAGACAACCAGTTCTGTCAAACAGCAGTTTGCAACAATGTTGACAGAGAATAGGCAGTTTTTATCAAGTCTGTTTTTTCAAGACTGTACAGCTTTATCTGCCAACATGTTGGTGAGGTCTGAGAAGCAGCCATTCAGACCGTAAGCAGGCACTGTTTTAGCCCATAGAAAGAAATTCAAATTAACTTTTGCCCAAGATTTGAATGTTTTCAAAGTTGTCTAGGGAAAAAAAAAACGACTGGTTTGGTTTCACACACCTTTTTCACATTCTTCGTGTTTTATCCACGATCATCATGGAATTTGTTCAATTGAGTGAACAAACTGAACTTCGTCGTCATGTTCCAGAGATGCACAGAGTTGCAGATAGTTCAATGTGGAAGGCAAAATATGTGATTTTTTTGTTGTTTTTTGCAAGTAATTATTGCTCTGCTTAACAGAAAGATCCTAAATTATTTATTTCATGAAAATAAAGTTAAAATCAAAATTTTCCACCTATGAGTGTGAAGGTCAGTAAAAATCAGTGGTCTATGATGTGCATGAGTGAAAAATGTGGAAGTGCAATTTTCTGCAAACAAAATCCAAGGTGACAGGAAACCTATGAAAGAGAACAGAAAAGTTATTCTGTAGTCAAGTTTTAATCAACTGAGGACTTCTCTAGCTGCTCACTCTTTCTAAATGACAATAAGTAATGCAATGTGTGTTACAGAGCAAAAGTAGATTATCAAACCTGCTACAAGACAACCTGCTAGATTTGTAGCGACCTTAAGTAAAATCCAGTGTAATTAGTTACAGTCAGATAACCATAACATATTCAGATGATATCAGTGCTCTCTGAGCTCTGGTTATCATCTGAAAGCCCAACAATCTGTCCATCTAAACTGATGAGTTGAGTGTTGATCAGAGAAGCAGCCAGGAGGCCTGCTTTTCAAAGAAGAGCGGATACAAAATTCAGTCTAATGTGAAAAGGTGGCAGAGCCATACCAGAGTTTGGCAGTGAAAAAATGAGCAGAAATTCAAGCTTATTAGCATTCTTACAAGGCACTAAACTGACTAACATAGTAGAGCAACTGAAATTCTGGGGGAAAAAAATAATTAATTGCGTTGTTGGTATGTTGCAGCAGATGAAACAAGCATATGCACTCTGCAAGAATGTGTTGTTCTCCATATACTGCAGTGCTCCGCAGAGGCTGGCTGGGAAAAATGACAGTGAGAGCCTGCTGAGAGATTTTCCGGGCGTATGGGTCCATTTTCTGGTTCAGATCAGGTTAGCGCTGTTGTAAAATTGAGTTTATTTGGGCGTAAAAACCTCCAAACATGAGCCTGAGAAGGCAGCTCATCCCTCTGCTGTTATTCTGAGCAGTTCTCGTCTTCTCATCTACCGTTCGACCTTCAATGATTTCTTTAGATATTGCTCATGTTTAGAATAATCAAGTGAAGCAACCTCAGAAAGGCAGACGGCGTATGCGGATTCTTAAACAGATCACCATCTATGTGTCCAAGATCACCAGCGGTAGCACTTTCATTCTTATTATGTTTTCCTTTGCATATCACTCTAAATAGTTTCTAAGTGCAATCTGAGTCGGGGCATCTAAATGTTTTATGAGTTAAACCTCTATGTAGTTCCCGTCCCGGCACTGGCTAATATGAATTTGCACAGAGCTGTCAGGGTGCGGGCACTTAACTCCAAGTCAGCCTCCTGCTAACATGGCTATATCTCTCAAAGATGGTGCGAATAATAAAAGGAAAGGCTTGGCCTTCTTTCAAAGAGCACTTCAGAACTTTATAATTTTTTTTCTACCAAAGTGGCTCTTTCTAACTCTGGGCTGAATATAATTGCTTCCGGGGGTACAATGAAAATGTTCTTTCCCCAGCAGCAGGGACCTTGTTCGCTTTGCATTTACGTTCCAGTGTCACAGCTCATCTCTGAGAATCAGAAAGAGGAAAGTGAAAACTTCCTTCATACAAGCTTTATTCATACTTTAAGAAATGCTCTTCAAAATAAATAATAAACCAGACTCTCAATTGTCCTTCAGTGCTTTCATTCTTCACAGATGCAAACTCAATCAGATGATTATGACTGGCTTTTTCACCAATGCAGAGGGAATTTTGAACAGTTTGTCTATTAGCCTGATAATGACTAAATTACCAGGTTAGGTTGAATAAACAATTTCGTGCTGCTTTCAAAAATGCTTTGTCAAGACTGATGGATAAACAGTAGAAAATAAGTAAAATGGTTTTGAATAAAAATGTGCATAACTTGCAGTACTTTACAAATCTTATAAAAAATTACTAAACTGTAGTCATAAATTTGAAGTAAACAATATCCATTTAAAAGATTTGGCATCATATCATGTTTACTAACACTTTTCTTTTAGATCCTCTGGAGGAGATTTTAATTCTGGTAGTCTCAGTACCCTCTTTATCTTGATGCCACACATTTGTCTTGCACATTCAATTTAATTTATTATTTCTTTACACCTGAGTCCATAATCCCATTGCAGCACACATGCTTAATGTCATTGCTCACTATCTTCATATCAGATACTGATTGGTTCACTGCATCATTTTCAGCATAAAGAGAACTAAAAAGTGAATGGGCAGGTGTTTTCGAACTTGTCTTTTAAAACAACATGTACAATTTGTTTTAATATTATCGTAGAAAATATAATTAAGTGGAGATAAAATGCAGCTCATGAAAGGCAAAAGGATATTTTGCCTTTTGCCTTGTGCTGAGATCACATAAGGCAAAAGGCAATGGATCAAGATTTGTTTAAATACATCCATCTGTATTTATCTTATTCTGTCCATACTGTTAACTAATCCCAACTAATCAGCTCTGTTCTTGTGCCTCTTGGAATGTTATCCGCCTAAATACACAAATATTAAAATTTACTGTTTTGTAAAAGAAAAATCTTAAAATAAATCCTGCATTGTCATTCCATACGTCTTTATAGGCTATATTTGTACTGGTGGTATCTGGTTAATCGGTCTTCCTCAAGTTTAAGGTTGACTTTCATGCTTTTAACATTTAAGAAATTTTAGTTTTAATTTATTAAGATAATCACAGATTGCAGCTTTAAATTTATCTAAAATTTTGTACAAGTTTGGACTTTATAATTGTATCTTTAAGTTAGCAATAGCATTGCTTTAGTTACCTTGGCTACATTTTCCAAAGGCTGAATGTCACAATTCATCTAATATGTAATGTCTGAACATTGCTTTTATTGGAATGACATGAGCTACTAGTGCATTATGCAGTGGGATGAGAAAAAACAGCAAACAAAGTAAAAATTAAAAAAAAAAACTAACTTAAAGAAAAATTCAAAACCCATGAAATGACTCAAACACAGCAATCATGTCAGACTGGGACGACTGTTACAAGTTCACAAGTTCAGAGGAGGAAAAAAAAAAGATTGACAACCAGCAGTATCTTATTTTATTTTCCATGTTATCATCAAAAAACAGAATGAAAGACACTGGTGGGATGTTTGCCTGCTGAATTGGACCGGGACCGAGGAGGGAGAGTTCAGTGTTTCCATCAACAGTACATATTTCCTCACAGCTTCGGACAATTGTTCCTCAAGTTCTATCCGTCCAGTTGACTGAGTGAGATGATATTTAGCCCTCTGATGCAGGACATTTTGACTATACAGTCTTCCATGAGTGGGTCTTTTTGGACCCTTAAATAAATGTGTTTTTATGGCACTTTTGTCATTTTGATTCAAAATAATGTTTAGTATGATACTTTCTGATGTGTTTTATTTCACACAAGAATTACTTCATGTTTCAAATATTTAAATTTTTCAAATTTTTAAGCATTTTTAGAACAAATTGTAGAACGATCGAGACAATTTCAGAACATTTTTAAAATGAAATGACAACAGCAATTTTACAACAGTAATGTTGTAAAACTGTGTGTTAGGGCAGGGGGAGGGGAAGTAGGAAGAGCATGTTTCTTGAAACTATTCTATTGTGCTGAGTGTATCATGCATGTGAATGTGTGTATGGATGTGCATTTATTTATCCATTAATTCATCCATCCATTCATCCATTCATTCATCTTCTTTCGCTTATCTGGGGTTGGGTCACAGAGGTAGCAACCTAAGCAGGGAGGCCCAGACTTGCCTCTCCCCAGCAACTTGTTCCAGGTTCTCTAGGGGAATCCCAAGATGTTTCTAGACCGGCTGAGAAACATAGTCCCTCCAGGGTGTCCTGGGTCTTTCCCGGGGCCTCCTCTCAGTGGGATGTGCCCGGAACATCTCACCAGAGAGGAGTTTAGGAGGCCTCCTGACCAGATGCCCGAGCCACCTCAACTGGCTCCTCTCAATGTGAAAGAGCAGTAGAGCCGCTGCTCCTTGTTCAGAGGAGGCTATCATCCTGGATATCTTCTGTCCAGAGCTTTCAGAGAAGTTGGATATCTGAGCTTCTTCGCCTATCTCTAAGGGAGAGCCCAAACACCCTATGGGGAAAACTAATTTTGGCCGCTTGTATCCATGACCTCGTTCTTTCAGACATGACCCAAAGCTCATGACCATAGATGAAGGTAGGAACACTGTCACAGTACTCATGATTGACACACACACACATTTGTGAGGTAAAAATAAAGATAACAGTTATATGCAAGAATTCTTGCTTTGTAAAATATTATTATTTATGGGTGAGACTTAGCACTTAGTGTGTTTGATTCACAAAAAAAATGTTTTCCTGACAGTCACAGTTGGTAAGAAACAAAGATTCCCATTAAATTCCATAGGAAATGAATGCAGGACCTTCTGGACCCACTTATGGAAGAATGGTGTACTAATATAAAACATGCTATTTCTTAAAATGTTTAAAAAGTTAAATTAAAAACATATTTGTTGAGGAATACCTGGAATATGAAGTGATGAAAACTTTTCATCACAAAGATATCGCAAAAAGATGACCTCATCGGGTCCAAAAGGACCAACTTATGCATCAGAGGGTTAATTATGATTCCCTTATTAACAGAAGAAGAAAATGTCATCTTACATACACATACAGAAAGCATCGCTGTTTTGCCAATAATAATTTACTAAGAAAATAATATATTAGGCCTTAATGTTCTTAAGTTTTGCATTTATAGGGACATTATTGAAGCTCTTTGTACATCGGGCCCCAGAAAATCCCAGCATTGATGTAATCATCAGGGTAAGCTCAGGGAAGGTTATTGGATTTCTACTAAAAATAGCTAAATAATCTCTTTATTTTCTCACTCATTTTAAATAGATAAGATATATTTAGTATTTCAGAAATGATTAAATGTCTCGTAAAGATGGTAATTTTCTCTGGACTGTGCTCTGAGGCAGCCCGTCTTTTTCCCCCATTTTCCATCTCTTCTACCCAATAATCCTCCATTTGCCCATCAGCCTTTGCACAAACCACAAAAAGCAGACCCACTGCTGTTTAATTTCAACCCACGATCAATCTCCAATCAACAGGACTATATAGGTAATCACCAGAATCTTCTGCAGGAGAAGAAAGCCAATTTTCACAGCCTATATATCTGTGTGTGGGATCCCCTCATTGATTGCTGTGTGAATATGGGCCTGAAGCAGGAGCAGCAGCAGCAACCCCAGCGAAGCCAAGGTGGAGTGAGTTTGTTTATGAGAATCAGGTGTTTTCTGCAGCAGATGGCAAACAGAGGGGCTAAATTTCACATTAGTCTTCGTGTTCAGAGCCATCGTGTTCAGGCGAAGGTGTCTGACTGCATCCTCATCATCGTCAGTATCGATACATCAGAGCTGCTCGCCACACTGCAAGCAGACAGCAAACGCCTAATTAAACGAGCAGGCTGACATTTTGGGAGACACCGCTGTTTGCTGTCCGGATAAGAGTCGGAGGAGAAGGTCGATATCGGGTTCATCTGTGCCCAGTGTGGAGATGATCTCACAGCTTTGTAATTACTGTAAATCTTTAAACAAACACTTCTCTTGTAATTCATTAAAGACTCTATTAAAAGTGCTGTCTCTATTTGTTTTGGCAGCTGTGCATCTTCAATTAACAAGCTACTGATTGACTGGGGAAGAAATGAAAGAGAAACAATGATGGAGCAGAGAAAAAAAAATGCTAAACTTTCAGCCTCAAAGATAAACTGTCCACATGCATTTACACAGTTTCCCAATTAAGTTTACTTTCTCAGAAAGCTACATTTCTTATCAGATCAACAAATAGCCAGTCCAAGGCTAGTTCTATTTGCACAAGTTAATCCTCCTTTCAGCAATTTCAAATGCACCTTAAGGAGCTTTAGCATCAGCTGAGAGAACAATAAAATTACTGACTTTTGTAAAACTCCAGCCTTACAGATCCATGTAGGTTCAAAGGTCAAGTCAAGAATTTTGTACATAAAATTTCAACAACAAGGCACTTCAAATTGCTTTAGACCACAAAACAGTTCTGTAACCAATTGTGAAAAGAAGCAATAAATATTACATTTGGTCAAATATCATCATCAAAATCCAAGCAAATATACATCAAATCTATTGATCAATGTTCCAGTTATTAATCAAAGCCAGAATCCTTCAGGAAGGTCAAAAAATAAGCCTCAAACTCTGAAAATTATCATCTAATGCGTAGATGTGCATAATCAATGCATAATATAATGCCTATTGGTTATAAGAACAGCACTTCTGTCTTTATCATTGCACATGTTAGTAGCAGATATGTTTGGCATTAATTAAACATTTTTCCATCAAAGACATAATGTAAGAATCCAGCCTGGCATCTACGGGCAGGGTAATGATTGCTGCGACAAAGCTAAAAATCAGTTCAGAAATGATATGGGGAGGTCAGTTGGTTGTCAACCAACAGAAAAAAAAAACAGGAATGAATAGCTGACAAATGCTTTACATCTTATTAAAATATTTGGAAACATGTAATAGGTCTATATGTGAAAAACACCATTCTAGAGTTTTACAAGATTTGAACTGCACTAACGAGAGCCGCCACTCGTTAGTGATGGGTGGGTCGTGAATGTTTTGGACTCTTTGAAGTGAACAACTGGTGTTGGCTCCTCACTGAGAGCCCTTGTTTTTTTGCTTTGGTTTTGGCTTTTTTTTATGCAAGTTTTATGACAATGTGTAGGCACATAAAGGGTGAGAGAGCTGCTTGTGTCTGCACTGAGTGGGAGGGGAAGGGCTACAGTGCAGCCAGCACTCAATCAGCAACAAAAGGGCTCCAGGTATGAGGGAGAGAAGTAAGCTCCATCTTAAAAGCCACTCTGCTGAATCACACCCTTTCACACCATTTCAAATAACTTAGCTTATTTCATCGGTAATTCACTTTAGGGATATTTTAGTAATTTATGCAACAAAATCTGAGGAGCCGTTTGGCTCCCAAACGAGCGGGCTCTTTTCGGTGAGTTGATCCAAAAGAATCGGCTCTCTAAAAGGAGACAGAATTCTCATCACTACCACTCAGACATGCAGTACCTGGGCGATATGTCTCACTTTTCTCAAGATAATCCACCACTGAAGCAAAGGCAATGTTAGAACAGTATTAGTTAGGTACAAAAAGGACATGACTGTCGCTTATTGGTTTCATACGATTATTGGTATGTGCAGAATATGCATATGCATACAGTACATGATCGCGCTTCTCAAAAAATTGATATTGATGGTTTATTTAACTTTTTTTTAACTGGTCTTACACAATTTAATTTTACTGTTGCAATTATTTGAGGAAATGTTTTGAAAAAAATTTACCTTTAGGAGTAGTTTTAATACACTGTACTTCTTACTTTTACTTGAGTTATTATCACTGTGAAGTGTCACTGCTCTTATTTGAGGAACATTTCTGGATACTCTGCTAACTGTCAGTAACTTACAAAGCAATAAATGAAGAACAAACGTTTAAACTATGACTTTGGCAGATACAGGTTCAGGTTGCTAGAGTGAGAATTCTTGTTTAAACACAAGCTTTGTTGACATCTGCTGAGCCTGCTGAGATATTTGAAGTTGAAAAAGATGCACAAGACATTATGAATTGTTGATGGAAGTACTTTACCCTGTTGTACGTACATATATAGTCCCTACTGTAATTTCTTGGATACACAGTGAATTTTGAGTAAAAATATTGTTCAAATAATGCTACTTTTCTCAGGTACAATTTTTGGGTTCTCTGTCCACTTTTGGTGTTGTATAAATCGATATATTTTATGAGGTTTTTAATGATAATTTAACTTACTGAGATGCACCTAGTCTATGTTTTTGGACAGATATGACATTTCAATTGAGAAAATTTCTTTTTTCTTTTTCCCAAGTTATTGAGTTGAGTCTTCAGTTACTTACCGTATTTTATTTATTTATTTATTTATTTGCTTATTAGGGTCTTTTTTGTTTTACTCAAAAGGAATCTGAATAAAATAATTTAGTTGGGCACAAACTAATTAATTCCCTTTGCACAGACTGACTCTATTACAGTCCTGGAAGTGATAAAATCTGTAGTGCATGTTCAAAGAACTGACTGCAGTTTTTTTTTCTTTGTGAATACAAACAAAGCAGAAACACACTTATAGAGTTGTTACTGGCACAGTTGTTAATTAAGAGTGCAAACTCAGAAAGATGCTTCATTAAAACTTCTATGAATGAAATGAACCAAACCTGTCCCATGTGAGGCACCTTTTTTTCTTTTTTTCTAAGACTAGGCAGGATTAACCAGATATCCCCTCTCCTCACAGCACTGTAATAACAAAAGAGACTGAGTTATACTATAATAGATTACACAAGGAGAACCAAGATGGCAGTTTCCCCTGATGACACCTAAATAGCAAAATACATTACCTTCTTCTAGAAGATTCAAGCTCTGTGAACACAAGGCTGGAACTCTGACTGTCGCTCTGAGTCTGACTCATTAACCCATCTAAAACAGATACATAAAACCAAGCAGCAGGCTCCCTTTTGAAACCATCCCGAGCACACACTGAACACACACATACTCGGTAAGCTTCCTCCATGAATTAGAGATGGGCTTATGAACTTATAATGTGAACAGTGACAGCCGAGCCCCACGGATGGTGTTTCTGTTCGTTAATGAGGGGGTTGAATCACGACTGGGCCATGTACTACAGCATCGACACCATGCTCGTGTTGCTCTGTGAAACACAAAGAGTTTGGGAGGATTTGTGTTGGAAAGAAAAAAAAAACAATAAAAACTGTTATTAGCAGCTCTGGCTCGGATGTGACACAGTTGGACAAGATGACGCCTTGTTAGCAGCTAAAAAAAGTCCCAGATTTTGCATAGTTAGCTGTGCAGAGACAAAGCAGGGGAGGAAGAAGGTCTCGGCCACAATCTTTACATTCTGTCTCCATGTAGGGACAATATTCTGCACTTTTTAGCCAAATTAGCTCACAGAATTTTGATAGTTTGTCAAAAAACTTGCACCAATTCCGAAGGGGAAGTTAAACTCAAAGAGCTTTTGTCAACCCCCAGTTTTTTTTTTTTTTTTGTCTAGAACCAAAACACGGTGAAAAAAATCTTGTTATAAAAACTATGTTTAAGGCAGAATACCATCAAAACTTGAGCTAAGTTTTGTCTACAAATAAAAATATGTTCATGCTAATCAAGCTGTTGATAAAACACTACTTGGCTTCATGTTGGAACCCCAAATTGTTGACAACCAAATTAAGTTTTTTAAAAATCCATCTGCTCTGTCTCAAGATGATGGAAAGAATCAGGATCACATGACACACACAGGCAGAAAGCCCTTCATCTTCTCTTTTTGAGTTGGAATCTAATCAACAGATTGCTGTGCAAAAAGGCTAAAATAATTTTCTAAGTCATGCACACAAAGAAAGGATGTGGCTCATAAAAACTAGTCATCCAAAACATGGATGTGCATCTTGCCAAGCCAATGCATATTTTTTCATTTAAACAGAGTTCAAATTCTTGATAAACGTGATAAAGTGTAGGATCAGAATATTCCTTGTTCGTCTGGATCAATACTCAGGTTAAAAAAAAAGACTAATTGTTACACATTTCAGTGCTGCAGTCCAGGGACTCTAATTAAATCCTATAGTGCATATTGAAAGTTAATGGCATCGCCTAAGAAAGTTAATGTTTTTTTTACTATTAAATAAAAGTGAAGTATTCTTTTCCAGTACTCTTCTGATTATCATTTGATTCTTTAGTCTGGCTCCAGATTCACATTTATTATTAATAAATAAGTGATTACTGGGTTATGCTGCCATGTAGGTCACATGCACATGTGCCAAGGCCTGTTGTGGTCCTCATTTTGGTGAAAACTGAGAGCTCAAAGTGTTTTTTTCTGTTTGTTTTCTGTCCAATTTACATACTTTTATCTCTGAATAATGTGTTTGGGCCCAGAGAAGCTTCAATGACGAGATCTTTTCTTCCCCCCTTTATTTTGGTAGATCTTTAGCAGTGATGCACCATACAAGACCTCAGGTAGTGGGGAATTCCTCAGAGACACCAAGTCATTTACTAATACATCCAACATATGTACAACACAGAAAGTGTCGGTACACTGTACTATGAGGTAATGATCCCTCTGTTAGGGTTTTTTTTCATTCATCATATTATTATTCAGTCTGAGAGTAGATGTTGTATAACACAATTTCCTGGCTGATGTAACATTAATGGAGTCAAAGCTGTCAAAGGTTGAGCTTTATTAGAAATGGTGGTTTTAAAATATATTTTACAGACCTAGATATTGACAGACTTAGATTGCATTTTTAAGATGTCTTTTTATCAGCATTACTGGTGATATAAAATTCAATGTCAATTATAACATTGAGGTTATAAATAGAGTTTAACATAAAAATAACTTCAAATGCAGTTTGTGATATTCTGAGTTTTTCTATCTAGCAGCAGTGTTTGCTGATGCTTTACCAAATTACTTGGGTAATGGTCATAATAACTGTTGGCTTTCCACAGATACTTTTTTTTTTTTAAATTGGTGGCTTAATTATAATAAGCTACCAATTAGGCATCATTTAACCTAATTAATATTGTTTTTGTTTGCTCAAAAACATACATTAAATTTTATACTGTTTTGGTTTTGGTGTTTTGGTAACTGACTCTGTTTAGTTAACAACAAACACAGTCAGTTAAACAATACTTTCAAAGGCATCAGTTTCCAAATCTATTAAGTTAAGACAAACTGGTCATTCATTTTGATGACTCATTTTGCATGATCAAAAGACACAAAGAGACAAAACATGAGGGTCCAAAAAAAGATGGCCCAGAAGGAAACAGACACTCACTGTGGGTGCACTCTTAATGTGACGTGCATCAAGGAAGGAAGCCTGAGCTGCTGAGGTAATGTGGCATGCTGGATCTTCCCTGTCTCAAACAGGGCCAGGCGAGCCCTCCTGGGATGCGGGTTCGGTCCCTGGTAATAAAAGGGTAATTAGCTGCCCCCCCTTCCTCCACCCTCTCATCACGGAGCCTCACCCCTAGAGTCTGCCTCCCGTCTAATACCATCATTTCCCCCGATGGATGTCGCAGCTCGATGAGTGCCTGTCAGGGGATGCTGCAGTATTCATGATGGAAATTACCGATGCACATGGTAATGATGTGAAAAAGATATACCACAGACCTCTCAATAGACTGTTCATTCATTTGGATGTGTCAATCAAGCAACACATTGCTACCAAATGGTGACTCTCGACAAAAGAGATTCTAAAAAGATTGCTTAAGAACAGTACAATTTTCTTCTCTTATGTAAGATGTTTAGCTTAATGACTGGTTAGAGCACAATGAACTGAGTTGCACCTGAAAACTCTCTGAAAACCGACTGATAAGTGCACTGAGAGACTGAAAAACTCAAAGAAGCTAATTAAAGATAACCAGATTCACACTTTTAGAAACGGCTCATACAGTTGAAAGAAGATGTTTGTGTATAAAGATACACGATTTGTTGTTATGGTCACCAGATACAAAACTGTGCAAACCTAAGACAAACTAAACAATCCAGCATTCCAGTTCTATTTTCAGAAATTTAGTTTGATGATCTGCTATATGCCCAGAATACCAATAGATAAAACCTTTAAAGGAAGAAATGTTTTATCGGCTTTATTTGGTCAGAGCTTGTGCTTGTGAGAAAGCACAACCCACTTTGTGAGAAAGCGAAAAGTACGGATCAATACTAAGAAAGTGAGAAATGGGAAATTAAAGATGGTCAGATGGAGCAGGGGTCAGTCATATAGAGAGTTTCAAACAGGTGCCGTAGAACAACAATATGCATACATATTTCATATGTTTGTTCCTTGCATGGCTGCAATAACAGTCAGTATTACAAAAATATATAATTACTGATGTATTTATTTTTGATATGTTCTGTTTTAAAACTTCTGTCGGTTATCACTCAAGATAAGAGTCAGTATGGAGTTCATTGAATCTGAATGCAGGATGTGAACTTGTTTTTTGGGGGGGGTTTCGCCTGTAAGACATGATTTTCATACAGCTGTACTTTTTAATAGGTTAAAACATGTATGTTTATTTAAAAAAAGCAAAGAAAAACTTTTAAAAAGTTAAGCATTTCTGTATGCTGTCTGCAGTCACGTTGCTAGCAGAGAGTGAGGCCTCTGTAGCCTTTTGTAATATTTCTCTCATCTGTGGTCACCTCTGTGCCGACAAACAAAATAATTACATCGAAAGCATTGTCTGCTGTATAAATGGTGTTGTAACTCAAATCTTGGAGATAACAGATGCATCATTATTTTTTGTTTTGTTGCACAGCTTTGAGGCCTAAAACAGAGGCGGCAGAATTACAGAGAGGAGGGTGATGCAATTTGGAAGACTTTATCTGGCCATGAGCAGACAAGACGGAGGAAAACAAGATAAATCTGAGGAAGTAAAATGAATTAAAGAAAGTGTGTGTGCGTGTGTCTGTCTTTGCACACGCGCATGGGTGTGTGTGTTTGTGAGCTCTATCAGCAGGGAGCGAACCCTCAGATCTCACACTCCATCTCAGACTCAATCTTCACCCAACACCTAATTGCTGCCACGAAACACATAATACACTGCAGAAGGAAAAAGGCTCAACCAAAGTTCAACCTTAACTTGAACTTTTAAGGTTGAACTTTGTGTCCCTACACTACATTTTCCATATAGTGTAGGGACACATCTAAAATTTACAGGACACCAGGCCTCAAAGTCTGCATTGGAAGATCTCAGGATTAGAGTCTCCTATATTTTTGGATTTGGTTCTTCTCTATGTTTCTGTTAAGAAAACTGTTTTAGTTCGGTCTCAGCAACAAAGGAGGCAAGTGTGCCATTATTCAATTAAAGTGGATGGCTTATGATAATATATAAATAACTTATAAGATTTCAGTCTTAAAAATACTTTTCTTATTGTGTCCATGTATGATCTAATTCATCTTGTTTATGTACAGAAACTTATTTTCTGCAGGTTATTGAGTTTTTTATGATATTCTGCTTTACTGAGAAGTACTTGTACTTCATTTTTAAGCTTTATGTTTTTTTGACTGTGAATGTACAATGAAAAAAAAAGAAAAATAAAACATGAGAAAACAAACCTGCTCCCAAACTCATACCGAGACTCAAAACAAGGACCGAAGGCTGAAATCAATTTCTTCTTTTAGGCATAGATTACCTGGTCCACATTTGTTTATATAAAACTTTCTTCAATTGATCACTGCTTTGAGTGTTGTTTTCCTATGTTTTTGGTCATTATTATTCCCTTCACTATAAGGCTACATTGATTATTTTGAACATTGAATGTTATGGTTACAGGGTAAATCAACACTTTTTTTTTTCTTGTGAATTTCTTGGTTCTTTGTTTTGTCTGTTATGTTTCTGTTTTTGCTGTAGTACAGATAAAAAGGTCAACATCTAAGAAATATCCAGGTAAATTGCAAATTTTGCTAAAACCTGTTAAACTTTACAACATCTTTAGTAAACAAAATCAGAAACAGATTTGAAAATATTATGTAGAGGAGATTTTGCATATGCACAAAAGTGATTCATAGCGTCAGGGTGCAAGGAGTAATCCTGATATGCTAAAGACTCTGTTGGGCTGTCAGGGCCAACGTGATTTGTGATCGCTTCCTACCCAGACTGACCTTGAAAGTTCTAAAAACTCTAAAAAAATATATATGGCCTAGAGCTACCTTTTGTCTAGAAAAAACTAAATCACTGAAGCATATTGTGTCAATTTTTGAATTTAACATTTGAAAACTTCAACCTTCATTGCACTTTATTGGAAGTAGTGAATGCTTGGAAGTAGAAATATGTAATATTTGTTTGTTTTTTTTTTTGAAAGTGCATTTGCATTTAGACTTTGATGTATGAATAAACTACAAAAATATGGTTGCAACATCACAAAAATACAAAAGAAGCTTAATATGTATACATGCTTTTTCAGGGCACTGTATCTGTCCGCCAATAATTCATCAAAAAAGTTTTTCTCTTCACTTGCTTTAATTTTTGTCCTTTGATGCTTCAAATATTAAAATAAATAGTTTGGTGGATTTTTTTCTTGACTGTGTTGGGAAAAAAAAAAAAAACTGAAAACATTCATGCACAGAACTCTAATTTTCAAAAATGCTAATCTTCAAGTTTGTAAAAAGCTTAGGCCTCATACATATGCATGTTTATGTAGGCTGTGTGAATTCATACACGTTATAAACAATCTCTTTCACTCACTGAGTATATACAAGCATATGCACAGTTGAGCATTAGCATGCGGTTTTGGGAGGCGCGCCCACGGAGCCACTCAGCTGCGTCAATCTCCTGTTGAAGCTTTTCAATTTCGTCTGATCTCAAAGATTTACGAATGTGGAAGTCAGGAGATAACACATCCACGCATATCACCGCTAAGCCTGTCACAGCATGGCGTAGGAAGGGTGGGGGAATGTTCTGCTCCCTTCACAAGCATTAATGTGCAACGGTGACTGGAGGACGAGTCTATAAACCAATGAGGTGCCACATAGTTACAAGCAAGTAACTATGTGGCTCAAGACTGTTAAATTTTCCAAGGCTTTTCCCAGCCTTTTTACTTTTGCTGACTTTATTTTAACATGCTACTTTACATTTATATATTAATTGCAATGATTCCTGCCAGTACTTTTATGTTCTTTCTCATTTTCTTTCTCTTCATTGAAGCTACATGTGCTCCAGTATTTCTGTTTTTGGAAGCAGCAATTGGCTAAGCTATTGCAACCAGTAGCTTCATAATTTCTGCTTTTCTGTGTCCACCGTCATCATATTTCTTGACAGAACCATTGAGGGAGTTAGAGAGAGGCTACTTGCTTGTTTTAGAGGAGAGATTGCTTCAAAGTCAACGACTTGTCCAATTCAGCTGCACTTTCCTTAGAAAGAACCTTCTACCTCTTTAGAATCTTGTAGCTTTCTTTTCACAATGTTCTGATATTGCTGTCCCAAAAATGACAGTGGTCTTATTTATGAAGGATTGCATAGGATTCATACTTAAAGTGACCATCCAGCCAAAAAGCGGAATTGGAGTGCACAGCTAATTGGTAGATAATACTGTGGATCTGTGTAGATCTTCCACCATGGGCCTTTGGCTGCTTCTGTGCGTAATGCTCAGGTAAGAGATAGCATCTTAGAGAAAAGGTAGCAGGAAAAAAAAAAGATTAATAAAGTTATATCGGTGCCATGGTTACCGTCACTGAATATTGCCTATATATATTTTTGGAGTGATCTGGTCAGGTTTTGAAACATGTAGATCATGCAACCACGGCAGTGTGTGAATCCAATGTGAGTAATGACACTGTGAAGTGGTCTGGAGGGGATTTAATTACAGTACTTTAACAGATGATCTGATTGTCTCTTGAAGTCTGTCCTTACCTTTCTTTAGATGATTTTCCACTATCAATTCACGCTGTAACTGGTTAATGTGCGGTTCGGTTCTACCCCAGATAGGGAGCTTTTCCATTACATGTTCTTTTCTGGTGTTTCACCCCATCGATGCAAAACCTGTCAGAAAACTGAACACAGCTTCCCAGTTTCTCTCTTCTTTATTGCTGTCTATTCTTCAAAGAGAAGAACAGACAGCAGCGCTAGCAGTGCTGCTAAATCACAGTCATTCTGCAGCAAACGTTATTGCATTTGTTCCTTCCGCTGCTCGTGATTAAACTCATATTTGCTCCTCCATACTGAGCACCTCTCGGATAGCAAATGGCATCCACAACTAAACTATAATGTTGTTTTCAGTGACATAAATTATGAGCCAATCAATGAATGTGGACAGCTCTCAATCAAATTGATTCAGTGCCATATCTGGCTTGGTACCCTGAAGTAGGTATGAATATCTGAGAACAGCCAGGCAGAGCGCAAAAGATTTACTAATGGAAATTGAGTGTGGCTGCGAGATGGTACCCGTTAGAGGCGATCTAGTGGAAAAGTGCCTTTTGTTTCCAAACAAGACTGAGAAGAAAACCAAAGAATGTATGTACAACAACTTTTGCTGGATGAGCATATTGACTGTGCCGATTTGCAGAATGCAATCTGGCAAGCTGGCCTGCCAGAAACAGAGTCTGAGAGCAAGTGGAACAAATTTAAGTCAAGAGCAAATTGAAGAAGTTTTAATGAGTTAAACAGTTATTCTGGCATAAAAAGGGAACTCAAGCTCTGAAGAATACAGAGCATGAAGCAACTAACAACTAAGTAAACCTGACAGTCATCACACAATGAGCTACATTTAGGTAATCCTGAACATGTCAATAAGCACGATGTTAGCGATTACCTTTACCATTGCGGCAAATGTTTAGCAGAAGGCTGCCTCGTTCTACAATCACTATTGACACAGAATGTATTTAACTGGACTCAGTTTTCAGTTATCAGTATGTTCTATGCATTTTCTTTTTTGAAGTTGCAGTGAAATAATTCTGTCTGTTGTGTCCTTCACCCTCTTTTCTTTTTACTGTAGGTTCAATTTGACTTTTTTTTAGAGCAAGTGGTCAGATTATGTCTCCTGGACACGTCTACTGCCTTAGGTGAATGTCCTGCTGCCTACTGCATTTGAAATATTTTCTAGTGTGCAGGTCAAGTAGGACAGTGTCATTAAAGACAGATAATCTAGTTCAGGGGGAGTTCAAGTCAGTGCACTGACTTGAACATATCCTCAAGGAAAATATGATTGTTTATCTATACTGATTATTTCTGCTCTTCTGAATAGAGTTAAGATGTTTGTTGCAGTGGTTTTTCTGCAAGGGGAAAAAAAGAGGGTCTAGACTGTGTTGATTTTTATCTTTGAGCTCTGAAAATATTTTTGCAGTGAATAAGTCATTCTAATTTAAATGTATAAAAAGGTAAACATAAACAAAGCATCCACTTAGGAGGAACACTTTGCTGCCAAGGAAGGATGCGTGGTCTGTCGGAGGTCCCAGGTTGGGATTGAAGTACAGGGACTCATTGCCAATTTTGTTCTCTGGCTTGGACAATGCCAACATAATATTGATGCAATAAAGACTGTGAAAGTGTTGATAATTCTCACCCAGAACACCTCCCAAATGATACAAATTAGCAAAGGATGAACCGATAGTCAGTTTAAAGAAAAATTGCTCATCTTTTATCTTGCATCATAAGAACTAATATTAACAGATCAATGTCTGTGTACTTGCTTCTTTTATCTGACACCCTGCATAGAACACTTCACAGAGCTTCATTTACAATGAGCTGTGTATTGATGAATATTACGGCAGACAATCAGACGCAGGAAGTCTAAAACAAAGTGTCTGTTGTTTGTTGCCTCAGCTAATGGCTTCACTGCTAAATAATTACAGTCCAACCCTGCACTGCTAATGGAAGCCCGCATGAAGCAAAAGTACACACATGAGCGAACACAAGCATGTGCTCACACACTCGAGTGCAAAATCAAGCACAAAAAAAAACACACAATTACAAAGAGACAGGATGTAAATGAGCTTTCACGCACAAGGCACGTGCGGACTCACAGGCGTGTGCGTGTGTTTAGATGCAGGCAAACATCTCAATAAAAGGGAGGTTTAAATGAGCTTTACCTCACATACACACACACACACGCACCAACATATGCACACACTCTTCCTGCTGGTGAGTGAAGTGTCAGGTTAAGCAGAATGAATGGCCTTGCTCTGAAAACACAAATTGCAAAGTAAACAGATTAGAGTGAAAACAGACTCCTCCACTCATCCACCCCCTCAAGCCAAACCATCTCTCTATCACTCCATCATCCATACTCTATGACTTCATTTCTCTCCATCTATCTTTGAATCTGCTCTCCACATTTTCCATTCAGTTTTCCCAACTCTTTTCCTGTCATGGGAATGTGTATTGACAGCATCAACTTTGAGCTGTGATTATGGGATCTCTTTGAGGAGTTGTTTTACATGCATGAGTGAATACCACTGAGAAGACATGCAGTGTAGTCCTGCACCAGTAAAGACTCAATAGTTTGTACACATCTGCCAACTAAAATGTTACCGCTTTATTTTAAAGTTCTCATATTCTGGGAAAATATTTGTATACGAGACGTCTAACATAAATCTAGGTTGAATAATGGGTCAAGAATACAAGATAAATTATATCAAATGACTGTAAATAGCATGCTTTCGGAGCAAAAAGTACAATTTTGGATTCTTTATATCGCAGTCTTACAAATTATTTCTTGCAAACCAATGTGCCAATTAGCCATGACAAACACAACCGAACTTTTGTGCCTTTTACCCTTACAGCTGCCTCAACAATTTGAACCTCTGTGCCATGTGCCAGCTGTGCAGAGAAGAGATGGTGGGGTTAAAAAACAGTGCACCTTTTTCTAAAACCACATTTAAAACATTGGTCCACAATTTTAAAATAGTAAAAATGTTCAATTTAAATGACAACAAGATCAAAATTGTAATAGGCAGGTAGAGAGTGCTTTTATTATTATTTATACTTGCAGTCAGAAGTGTCCTTTTTTTCTCATATCAGAATGTTTGAACTCAGCATTGGACTTCTCTGGCTTGATTTAAAGAAGTCAAGATTATTTTTCCCTCTTTGAAACAACTCTTGATTTTTTGGTCCTTCATAGCTCATGGTGACCTTGTTGTGCAGACCATACATCATGACTACATCACACCTTTGAGCAATAATGGCGGCACGCTCTCACCAGTGTGGATGGCTTGAGCTTCCTTGCTTGAGCTCCTATGCTTTAGCTCCAAGGTGTAAGCGTGGCAGGTCAACTTCAACAAATCATTATCACGCTACAGTGGGGAGAAAGCATCACAGGCTGCAAGTGAAGTTTGAAAGGAATTATTGCTACAAGGTAAATTGAACTTTCTGAGAAAAAAATCCCAATAACACTGTCTCTATATATTATATATTAAAACACATTCTTCTTGGGTGTTAATTTACAAACAAAAATATGAACCCCTGGACTTTGTGGTTTCTTTTACAGACACAAAGTCTAGTAGTACCAGCAAATATTGGTAAAACTGGGACACAGAATTCAGTAGGCAAGACCAAAGTGGAAAGGTTTGTTGGAAGGTCACTTCAAAATGCTAGATTCATGTAAAAATAGTTTAGTTAAAATTAAGTGATTACGTGTCTGTGTTCTAAAGTACATATTTTGGTCTCTTGTCACTCTTGCACTTTCCCTTTCAGTTCATCATCAAAACCGGGATCATGCCTGCCTACATATGCACAAACTTTTGGACTTGTGCTTGTCAACACACACTCACAAAGATGCCAAGACAGCAATCAATACGTAATTTCCACTTCTCTGTGTAAAAGATGGACCTACTTGGAGGCCATCCTGCTGCTTTTGAGTAACGACTAGTCTACATGAAGTGTTGCTATAATTCTCATAACTGCACCTCTCGGCCCCTAAACTGTGACAGAAAGAATTTCATCACTTGGGCAGACGCACACATGCTGCTGAGGAAACGAGCTCTGATTTATCCTCAAATTTCTGTTTCATCGCTTTTCCTCACACAGCAAAAACATGAAAGGAGTGTGACTTATTATTTGATTGAGTACTTTAGCAAAAAAGTTAATCATGGCTTTTGACATTTTAAAGATACTGAATCGTTTTTTTCTGAAAGAAGCTCCCTCTGATTCCTTCTGCTCAGGGGTTTTAAGAAAGGCTTTGGGGTTTGATTTTACTGATGAGGCTTGGTCTCACTCAATTTCTGTCTCATACTTTGGATTCATGATCTTCAGTGAGAGGACATTAACAGCACTGATGTCTTCTGAATACAACTCAATTATACTGGTATGGGAAATGTTAGGAAAATCTTTTTTAAACACATGCATAAACACATTGAAATTTTGAATTTTAAAGCATGATTAGAACATCCTGCTAAATACTCAATTTGTGCAGTTAAACCCCTAATTTACAATGCATCCGGCTCCGCTCCACCAGGGTGAGGCATCCTTAGTAAATCCACATACATTTTTCTCGATGAGAACATTTATACTGTGTCTGCATTACTACGCACTTCCTCAGAGCCATTCACCAAAATTAGAACAGATTTTATTTTTGCTGGACAATTCTGAAACCTATAAGTCAAGTTTCTTCCTCAAGTCACAACAGGACCACCAGTCAAGGCAGACAAATTTGGAGAGCAATGGAGGGAAAAATATTAATATTGGAAGTTGAGAAAAACAATCATTTTTAAGACACCAGTCATTCGTTTTATTACTGGCTTTATCATGTGATTTCCTCCGCATGCGTCTTGTAGCTGCTCTGCGGTTCACAGAGGAGTGGAGCAGAAAAGGGACAAAAGCAGTGTAAATTAGGGATCTTCCAGAACAGCTGCGGTCCACCTGCAAAGTGGCAGAGCAGAGCGGAGCGGGCTGCAGTATAAATTAGGAATAAGTTGCATCAGTTAAAATGTATCATTATAACTGATGTAATAATGATACAAAAGCTGCATGGCTTTTGGTTCTCACCAAACATGGCAACTGTGGAACAATTAAGTACAAACAGTTTGCGAATAACCCTCATTATCCTTCCCAGGTTGCTAGACATTGTCACATGTTTTCTAATGCCCTTGCTGATGTCTTTCCACTCTGGCATAAAATATACCAGCATGGGTCAAGAGCAGCAAACTGACAAAACTAACTTTTTTAGAGTTGGTCTTACGTGATGCATTAGGGATGAACTGTTTCTTCGAAAAGGATGATTTTTCTTCTTTTTTAATGCCTGGTTACTTGTAACTCAAGTGGGAAAAGGTAACAGTGTCAGTGCTGCATAAGGAATAATTATGTTTTGGATGTGAAAGTAACATAAAGTCATCTCTTTCTGTGCAGCAGAATCCAAACCAGTGGAAGCATTTAAATGAGACAATTAAACAGTAAAGCTCACTCATTTGTGAGGCGCCCGCAGGCGACAACAATTCAATTAAACTAAACAGCCTGATGCACGGCGCCATGTGTTTCTGGCACAGGGCTGGCTCTATGATTTAGAGACGTCCTGCCTGACTGGACGCGCCTCTGGGGCCAGGCTTTAAGAGCCCAAAGTCCGCTACATTACATAATAGACCTGGCCATGGGGAAGGCGGCATTCTCATCACCGGGGCAACAGGTGAATTTCAACAATGTTCATTTGAGAGGCTCAGATTTTTCTGGAATACAATGCTTCCTCCTGCTGCCAAGCATTTATGTTAATGCTCCATTCAGAGGAAGAATGGTGGATTAGTGCTGCAACGCAGCTGGATGAGTTCCCTGTTCATCCTGCTGCTGGAGGAGCCGAGAGGAGCCGCTGCTAAATTATGGCCCTGGGCCGAACCAATGTAGAAGGGGAGGAAAGTTGCCTCAGGGTCTTTAAAAAAATTTAGGGTATTTTTTGACTTTTAATTAATTAACTTTTTATATATCGAGTACCTCCTCAAGTTCCACAGGTACTTGTAGAGATTGTTTTGATTATGTGTCTACCAAACTATTTTGAGCAGAGAACCTCTGCCTAAAAGGAATGACTCCCTTTTGACTAGAAGAAACCTCAAGTAAATGTAGTTCAGTGTGAGTCAGAAAACACAGAACATACAAAAAGGTCAAGGCAAAACACTGAAAAACTGGACCTTGGTTACTTTCTATATTAAAGATTGTCAGTTTTCTTGCCAGCTGTGGCTCTTACCGCAGCTTCAGGAAAAAAAGTGTCATTATGTTGATTTTATCAATCAATCTATATCTATCCCAGTTAGACAGAAACTGACCAAATGTTGTAAATGTCACATGGAAACTTCCTGGAGTTCTGTTCAGAAGTTTTATATTGCATATTCTATGAGCATAGCTGCAAATATTATGTGACTTTGCTTCATTTGCATAATTTTCTATTTCTAGAAATGAACTTTGATTAGAGCTATAGAAATACACATAAATTGAATTCGACAAATGTAAATAGCTTGGACTGTGGTCTGAGCACAGCTCATTAAAGAGATTCAGTTTTTGTCTAAACTGATTCAGGGTTGAACTTCTGTCTGCCTTCTGCCATTTTCCACTTTTTTTGTTGTCATGATTACATTTAGTCCTTTCTCTTTCTGGAAAACTGCCAGATGTTTCAAACTTTTAGCAAGTTACTATTTGCTGTTCTTGTTGACACACTGTTGGCATGGCCCTTGAGGACTGGCAGTGAGAATTGTTATAACGGCTGTTTCATACAAGAATTTTTTTTTTAATATGATTTCTAGAATAACAGGAGTGATTTAAAACAATGAGTATACACAAAGATCATGTTTTCTCCTGATCTGAAACAAAGAATGAATATGAGGGAAAATGACATTATGCTCACAGTGAAATAACAGATCTGCAAAGCTGTTGATCTGTTTCCCTTCCAATAAGATCCAATGAATCTTTTTAAAAGTGCAGTTTATCATAATTTGTTTTGAAACACCCAAAGACTTTTTTTAAAGGAAAATGGTGTTGCACTCTACCAGTTTGAAAATAAGTCATAATTTCATGTTTTGTCATGGCCAGTGTCAGAATGCCAAAGTCATTCAGACTGTCCCAACTGGGCCCTTTTTTAATTGAATTTGGTTTGAGGTTCTTTGAACTCTGTCCCTTCACATAAAACATACAAGTTAATTGGTCTCTAAAATGTATAAATGTTACTTTTGCACGTCTTTACCCAGGATAACTAATGTCTTCAGCCTCTGCTGAGTTAAGAAAGTTGTTAATTTAGAAGCAGAATATCTGTTTCCTTCATATCCCCAAATTAGTCAAGTGCTGCCAATGCCACGGGATGATTGCCTCAGCTGGCTTTCACCTACATAGTGTTGGAGGTGGAGCTGTCACTAACAGTTGACAATACCTCCTGTTTCTTCTCTCTCTTCATCCTTGTTGCATCATTCCCCTCTGCTGACTACTCTGACACTGGCCATGAAGCCTTTCTTACTTCCATATCACCCACAAGACATCCAGCTGGTATTATGACCTAACTTGCATTCAGAAGTCTAAAGTTTTCTCTCCCTCACGATGACGCCCACAGAGTGTCTTTCTTGGAAGATTATTCTTGGTGTTTAAATGGTAAAAAAAACTGCAGATTCAGGTGAGTGGAGGGAACCGTCAGCAGTTTTTCAGTGTCATAAGTGATAAGGAGGCATCAGGGCTTCGGGGTGAAGATGTCACCCGCAGGAGGAAACTTTCCCTGCTGTCACCTGCTGCCAGCCACTTCCTATCACCCGTCACCAAGATGTGTCTGCAGCGGCAGGGGGTGAGGCAGGAGCTGAGGGGCTGCTGGCCTTATCACAGCAGGAAGTGGCCAGAGGGGGAGTCAACTGCAGGAAGTCACTTGGACTCCAGCTGGTCAGACCTAAAGGTTGGTTATAGGATGATGGTGTTTACAGGGAGCTGCCCTGTTTGGTGTTTATAGGCTGAAGGCCTTGGTATAATTTCTCCACAGACTCTCACAAAACTCTAAAAGTTAACTGAAAGTTGACTAAATAAAGCATTTGCTCTTTTTATGTCCAACAAAATTAATCCTTCCAATTTGAATGCAGCTTTTTCTTTTATTACAGCTACATTACTGTTTTATTTTTTTGTTTTGAAAAGATAAAACATTGTTGCTCAATTAAACATAAAAAAAAATGAAGAACAATGTCTTCAACATCTATATTTGCATACGATGAACAGAATGCAAATATAGGCCCTCAAAATTCCTATACAATTATTATATTTAATTATTTTTTAAAAAGCATGTGCACGCTGTTAATGAACTATGTACTCACTGCTCAATGAGATAATGGAAGAGAAACAAAATACCATTGTTGTAGATAAAGGAAAACTTTATCTACAACATTATTTCTGAATATGTAACAAAAAAAACATGTATTCTATGGTTTTTACTGTAGTTATAGTAGGTAACTGCAGTTACATACTGTAGTTTTAAGAGACAAGCTGCTATTATTTCTGTTGAAACAATAGAGACAGTGCTAATCCCAGATAATGCAGTAAAGAAAATTTTCCAAATTTTTGTCGCTTCAGCTCAACATTTAGGTTGACATGCCAATTTGAATATGAGATGCGTCATAAAAAACATTGCCTTTAGAGACATGGATGGTCTGTCATTCCTGTTATTTGGAAATTCAAATCAAATCCATTGGTTTACCCTCCTGCGTTGAATTACCCTGAAACATCCTCGTCTTACCTGGCATTGCTGCTCAGCATCTGCAGGGGTGGAGCAGTCGCTAAATCACAAGACGTCATAAATAAGCACTGTGGGCTCATTTGTTCCGAATGAAGCAGTGCAAATCGTTACAGTGTGCGACATGTCATGTTTATGACAGCATTACAGAGACTTTATGATGTCAGGTGTATGCGTAGTTTCTCACTGCTTCGGTTTATTTACCAGGGATAACAGACACTTCTCATGCGGCGCTCCTCCGGGACAACACGTTCATGGATGAGACACTCGGCTCATTTCACGGGAGAGGTGGATAGATTGCTACTCTCCCTTCCAACTATCCAATTGCTCTTTGTTAAACAAGGCACAAACCCAATTACAAAGTGCCACACGCTGACAGTTTATTAACATCATTGCCGCAAGAGAGAAGCGAGGGCCGCATAGCAGTGGGAGGGGGTTGAACTCGGCTCCTTCTGCTTAAAGCGCACGGATGAAAAATTGTCCTATTGTTCTGTTTGTTTTTAAAGGAGCTGGACGGGTAATCCGTTATTCTTCATATTGTTTTTCACAGTTTTTTAAACAATGGGAGAAAACAAGCCAAACGCCTCAGGTCAGAGTTTTCTGTTTCGCAGAGAGCTCAGAAAGGCTAATGGAGTAATATTTCTGGGCTGTGTCTGATCTCAGCCTCTGATCACTTCATTAAACTGATGTTGATGAATGCACAAAGCAGCTGGAGCGCAAGCAGACACAGCAGATGCATCTTAATCACCGAGAACAGGAGAGGAAGGTGGGACGCATGCGATCGCTCACTCACTTCCTCCCTGCCTTACTTCTCACTGTAATGACCTCGTCCATGACTGAGCCTTTCTGGAACTTGTGCTGAAATAAAAAGGGAAGTGGAAGTAGATCATTGCTAAAAACGCAGAGAAGATCCATGTAATGGCTGCTTGTATTACATCTTTAACGTCTGTTGGACATGGATGTTCCTTTTTATGGATCGAAACCAAAATATTTCCTAATGAACCCCACACAGGACACCATTAAGGGGAATGTCAGGAGTTCTCCCAAAGTAACCAAAGCACATCTAGAGTGCTTTGGAAACATCCTTGCAAAGTTAATCAGCCAGTTTGGTGAACTCTCCACTTCAGTACTTTGGTCTAAAGTTTCCCAATGAACCTAATGAGCATGATACTAAGACCGGCTAATGAGACAGAGGGAACTTAACCCGTGGTCCGCCAAAACAATCGCTTGTCAAGAAAGACTGTGAGAGGTTTGATATTCCTGAAGAGAATAGAAAATCATTCCCTGAAGATTGAAAGATTGTATTTGTATCTTAATACAGTTTTGGTCTTCTGAAACACACAAACTAAGCAAAATTATAAAATAAAGCCCGCTCTCATATTAGATACTGATAATTTAATGTAATCTATAAAACTGCAATTTCCATTTGTAAACTTATATCAAGGTTTTGGGGTTCAAAAGGCAGCACTTTTTTAAAAAATAGATTGTAGTAAAACAGAGGCATTCTTTTTTGTGAACCACTAGTCCCCGTTCTTGTCCTCCTGTCATTATGTGCTTTGTTATTGTTACCAAATTGGGTTTTTGGGGGTTGTAGCAATATTTGTGTAAGTATTATTACCTATACAAACAAGTGTCATACTAGTTTGACTCAGTTGTATTTGATTTTACAGAAGCATTTTGCTGTCAAGGAGGTAACATATATATATTTTTTTTTTATTTTATATACTGTCAAATTATATTCATAATTATATTGTACAAATGTGACAATATATTGTATAACTGTGATAACTATATTGAGCAAACATGATAATAAATTGTGCTAATTTTTACATAATATCCTTAGTAGGTCCATCCTTAGTAGCTTTATAAAATCATCATAGCTTTAACCAGAGGGAATTATGAAACTAAAATAAAAAAATTGCCTTAGGCAGTAAGATTTCTATAATTGAACAACATACACTGGAAATACCCACATAAATAAGTAACAATTCAATTTACAGCGTAAGTTTATAAACTGAGTTTATAAATAAATGATGCCATCCAATTATTTTTCGTATGCTTTGGTAATTCTGAAACTGAGTCCCTGATATTTAAGCTGTTATTTTGTCGGAAACGGTGGCTGATATACAACTGATCTGTTACATTTACATGACAGTCTTAAGGATGAATGTTATCTAATCACTTTTTAAAATTTCAAACCGAACTAAATTACATGTAAGGGGTAAAAAATTGGTTAATAGCTTTGCAGTGAGATTAATGTGTTTTTTATTAGTTACACAAAGTTTCTATCATTGCCTAAAATCTGCAAATAGCAATCTTTATAAACACAAAGATGCCTGAAGTGTTTGAAATGCAACAGTAAAATCAGGTGTAGTTGCTCTTGCATGTATATGAATGTGGTGCTCTCTCGCTCAATCGACGTTTATATGCATAAAGCAATGCCCCCTGGGGGGGATCCATTCTCACCGTACTCCTTGTTTGTGAGGCTAACTGTAGTGCAGCCAGAGCTTCTGTCACTTTCTGCTGTGGTGGGCAGAAACAAATGTGGACCATAAATCTAGCATATGACTTGCCTGGGGCAGTCGGCAGCTTTACATTCACTGCAAGGGGCAGACAGAGCACAAGAGGGTAGGTGTGTGGTGCTCCAGCCATTAAGCCTCTACAACAGCTCCTCTGGTGAGGGGGATACAAAATCTCCTGGTGATGCAGAGGAATTATTTTGAAAAGCATTAAGAGCAAAGCATCATCTTGATTACATTAAAAATCTAAGAGATTCTCCAAATATTTTGAAAGCATTGTGCAAACTGTGCTCGTTTGCATGGACATTTCAGTCTCAAAGTATGAAGGGTCTTGTTGACAGAACTGCAGTTACTACCAATCTTCTAAACATTTTTTGAAGTAACTTGTCTGATATACGTTTCTAAAATACTTTTGCAGTATTTTAGAAACGTTCAGTCTGCTACACGCACTTTATAATGAGCAGGAGATCAAGATTTTTATTTGTCTGCCCTACAGCGTTGTTACTTCCAATTAGCAAATATTTTTATGCAAAACAACTTTCAAATAAAGAGCACACTGGGGTCAATGCCATCTAGCTTCAATTTAGCATTTTGTTTCCTGTTTGTGAGAACATAACTGGCAATGTGTTCACCCCTGGGAGAAGCAGGGATCACTGTCAGGAGGTGGAAGGCAGGAGACAGGGGTGCTCAACGCTTAGCTCAAGGAGACTAGCAGGTCGGAAAGAAGCCAGCTAATGTCAGCTCTTAGCCGTTTGTCTTTTTTACAGAAACTGGTTTTGTCAGATGGATTTGTTTGGATATGTTTTGGCAGGTTTTCACCACGTCTCTTTTGGGAAATGTTTCACTATATCAGTGTTTTGAAACAGCCAAATCAACGATCTAATCTTAGTTCTGTAGAAATGTTGTGGGCAGAGCTATTGTGAGATTTTGTGAAAGGATACTTAGACATTTACATTTTGCATCTCAATATTTCAATACTAATGAAACCTACAAAAACTTCTGAATTAAAAAACAATTCTCTAAAATGTTCCCAAAGTATGAATAAAATGTTTAAAGTCTTATTTGCCAAAAGCATTAAAAGTTTGATCAAATGTCTGAGGATTTTTTTAAAATTTTATTTCTTTGCAAAATGTAGATATCTGGATCACCTGTGAGAATCTGCTCCTAAATTCAACAAATAATGTGTAAAAAATATATGTTTTAAGTTCGATATAAGTCGTATGGTGCTTTTTTTTCCAGGAATTCTGCTTTATTTATTGTGCTGATAGATTTTAAAAGGTGTTGTAAAAAGTCCACTACTGGGCTTGTAGATGAACCATTGAGATTTATTTTGATGCACACATTGGTCTGCTAGTATATCAAGCTGTTGAATGTTGAATAATTTTTTCAATTCTTTTTGGATACTTGGGTAGATTTTTTGTTAGTGAGTGTAAACCAAACTTTGAAACTCAGAAAGAGTCTATTAGGCTTGCACGGTCTGAATAGACAGAAAAAGCAGAGATGCGCATTAGTTTTTGATTATGATTAGAACAAATAAAAGTTTGTCATTTTGTAATGTTGATGCCCAGTTTTCGCTGTATAAAAAAAGTTCTAATTTAGAATTGAGAGAAACAAACCTGAGACACGGGATTGTGTGCAGCTCCACCATCCAGTCTTAAATAATATGGCAAGTGATCTTCCTTCATTTCAAACCTCTGAGACATACAGTGCTCTGGCTTTTAATCCTCCTGAGAAGGCGGGCTGAGATGGAAGGAATGTGCCAGATCAAACAACCCACCCCTCATCTTTAATCCAACTGAAAGGCTGAAACAATCGGTTGCTCTGTTTTCAGGGGGATCCACAGGTAACTTGAGTCCTCCGCCCCCCAGCAGCCATACAAACACTTTGCCCTCCACAGCAGGATCACTTCTCCAACTTGAAGCCGGGCCTTGTCCCGTGCTAAACGACGGCGATGTAATTAGCCTCGGGGACACAAAGACTTCAACAGCCCCTCTTGGACTCACACAACAGAGACAGCCATCTCAATGACTCATTAGGAGACAACAGATTAGATAAGAGAGGTTTAGGATGTCTTCTTCCCCGCTGTCCACCTGCTGACAGGTGAGCTGGAAGAAAGGTCTACCTTCCGTCCTCACGTATTTACATTACTTGTCCAGAGCAGGGGTCAGAATCCCTCCCATGAGATGCTGCTAATGGATGTAAGGAAAGGGGTGGCGGGAGGTTTTGTGAAAGTTTCTAGTTTCTGGGGTTGAGGGAGCTGCTGACTTCCCCAGAGCTCTGCAAGAGACGAAGGAAGCAAACAGGAAGAAACAAGTGCACCCACTGCACATATGCTGACCCCGGTGCTGGTGTTACGTGTTACCATCTGCATTTGTCATGGAAGTAATTATTCACCCCCATTCAACCCAGATGAAAGAAGCAGAATATTTATTTCTCAATAGGTTCGATTTCAGACCATTTCAGGCTTTACTTGTCCTCCAGTTAATATGAAGGACTAAAGTTTAAGTAGACATATTTTTATACAAACTCCATATATCCACTAGAGATTCACTGTTGAAGTTGTCAAATATGACATTTTACATCAAAGGAGGACAGAAATAACGAGGTCCCTGCTACTCAACTGTTTAAAAGAAAAAATCAAATGATTTGTAAGAGTGGAAGAATCTCCTGATTCTTGGAGGTTATTCTAAGGTGCTTCTCAGTCAAAAAAGGAGATAATAGTCACCCTCTCTCCCAATCCTCCAGTGTTCTTAGGGTTTGCCCCCAGTTTTTATTCAGGGTAAAGAACTTGAAAAGCTGCCAGACAAGAGGCACCCAGAAGGCATCTTGTTCAGATGCCTCAGCCACCTCAGCTGCGTACTTTAGATGTTTGGTTCAATCCCCAACAACGTTAGAAATGCTCACCTTATTTCTAGGGAAGAGTCATATCATCCCCATTCAGGAAGCTTGTCTTACCCGAGTATCGTGTTTTTACCTGAATGAAGTTACCCCCCGGGCCCTGCCTTCTTCAAATCAGACAAAAATGGTGTTGAATGGTTGTGCAGCAAAAAATAAATAATGTTAATTACCCCTGTCTTTTACAAAATCAGAAATAACCTTTAAAATTCCATTAACATCTTCAAAGCCAAACCACCACAAACAAAATGTTTTGCTGCACAAACATAGTTCAGTTGATTGACACCAATTTTGTCCGATTTGCAGAAGGTGTGTGTTGAGGATGGTTGACCTTTCATGACCTCTGGAAACAATTACTACAGTAATATCATTAAAATGATAGCAGCACAAACAATTTTTTGCTGCACAAGCCAAATCGAACGTGGGGCAACTTCATGTTTGACTGGAGGTGAGGGTTGGAACATTGATGGACCCGTAAATCAGGACCTCACCTTATTCTCTCAGCTATTTGTCACCACAGTGGACTGGAAAACACCCACATTACTGCAAACACTGGAACAAATCCATATCCTTTCATTCCATCTTTCATTCCATCTTGCTAATGTCTCGCTTAGCATCATTGGTAAGCGAAACATAAAGATACTACTTGAGTTCCTCCACTTGAGACAGGCACGGACCCATATGCAGTTACCTTTTTATTTGTTTTTCATACAAATGACACTGACAATAGACATTTTTTTAGGAAGTGGCTGGATGTCGCCAAAAATTAAGATTATGCCATTTCTGCACAACATTGCCACAGGGGAAAGGTCAGGGCTAGGCTCTCTTCATGACCATTTGTCAATTTTATGCTTTAACTCAAAAAAAGAGCAGCAACTGGAGATGGCAATAGTAGCCATGAGGAATGTGATGTGTATTCAAAGAAGAGGAGGAGGATGAAGAAAAAATTGAAGGTAAGGAAAAATAATGCTTGTTGATTTTTACTTTCCTTTTCCTAAACTTCTTACTCTTTCTCTTCTCAATTAGGCCGATTACCATTTAGGTTCTCACCAGATTTGAACTGAAAATCTGGTCAATCATATTAATCGGAGGAGTTACTGTTCCAAATTGACAAATATGCCCAGTAAACAGAAGGGAAGCTCAGTTCTCTATTGAGAGTATACAGATGGGCTGAAGGAGCATGTTTTGCTGCTTTTCATGGCCTGAATAAATAGAATCAAAGTTGTGCACCTTCTCAATTAGTGTGTTTTTTTTGTTTTGTTTTTGATTGCTTAACATGCTCCAACATTTTTGTCAGGAATGGGACACCATATTTTCCTCAACTGGTGTTTATCTGTATATTAGACTAAACAAGAAAAAACAAACTGCATCTTTCTCTTCTCTTTTTTATCATAATCTGAATCTGTTTCCATAACATCCAAGACTTACTTTGCTAATGGACAGCATATCAATGTATCATCAGACTCTATTCCATATAATTTAATAAAGGTATCACAGTCTGGACAGTTCGGCTAGTTCCAACAGCTAACATCATACTCCATTATACTCCACTTAGGTCATTGGTTCACTCCCACCATGATATAACCTGCCCATCACACTATCATGTATAATGAGTAGCCAACTTAATTCTTAATACAGAAAAAAAAAAAAAAAAAAAAAAACCTCAGTGACTTTCCAGCTGCAGAATTGATTTGTTAGGTGACGATTCGCTTGTAACAATTTGTATTCAGAATCTCTAAGAAAAATTATGCATTTTAAATCCATCTTTTTAAAAAGTAGATAATCTAAAAATCTCATTCCACTTCCCTCTTGCTTCAGTTGACATTTTATTCACATTTTTCAATACGACTTTTACTTGTTTATATTTCAGTTGCTGTTATACATGGTGAGGAATGTAATTTAATCAACTCCTTCTTGCACTTTGTTAAACAGTTAAGTTCATTGTGACTTGCATTTAACAAGGCTTTGAATGCTTTAAAGGTTAATAAGCCTCTAATCAAGCATGACTGACACCCTCTTGGTGAGAAAACTTTTCAAACAAAAGAAAACAGAAAAATGAAAGCCCTCATGCTGTGGATTTCACTGCATCTCGCTTTCTGAACAACTTTATCTGAAAGTAAAATCTGAACTGAGTGCATTTAAATTTGCGCTTCATTAAATGACCCAATCTGTGCCAAGACCTCCATTTTAGCCCGCATAATATATGCTAATTAATGCAAAATGAATAAATTTATTCCATCAGCATTGAGAAAATAGAAAAGGAAAAAAAATCATTTTTGGTGATTTCTACCCTCCAGTGATGCTGTGACATGAGTCAATGTTGATGGCTCTGTGGTTAAAATATGGACTCTAATCCGTTTCCAAAATGCCGTCCAGGTCGAGCTCATTTAAAACTTTCTGACACTGTCAGGACTGACAGCTGATCCTCTGAATAAATGAAGCGGCTCGACGGATGGAGGAGAGTCGGGGAGGGCACAGACTGCAGCGGCCACGTCTCTGAAAGCCCCTCTGTTTCTGGCTGCAGGCTCTGAAACTCGCAGGAAGCAGCAATTGATGACAAAATGAGTTTTGGAATATGGAGTGAGTCTTTTTTATACCTAATTCCTCTTGGTCTTGCCCCAGAAATACAGATCTGACATGTTGAAGAGAGGAAGAAAAAAAAAAAATTATAAAAAAATCAAGGGCAATCCAATCATCTCCTGACAGGGAGGAGGGGTACGGGGCCGTGACACAGAAGAGGAACGGGTATCTGAGCCTGATTACGGTTTGTCCTTCATCTACAGCTTTCTGTTTAATAATTTCTTTTTAATAATTGCCACTGACTAATGTGTTAGTCTTTGCAGGATGCTTGTAGAGCATAAAGACAAAATAAAACAATCTGCTCTGTTATTTTGACTGCAAGCAATTCACTAAGTGGTGGCCACGGTCTCTCAAGAGTTGGCAGAAAAAGATATCACACTGTTTACATCCTTGATATCAGCACATGTTGAATGGCTGCTTTAAAAGCATCGACAGGGACTGAAAAAGAATCTGTTGCATAAACACGATTTCGGCCCATGTTTTCCAATGCCAGTGAATACTTCTTTTCAAAACAACTGAATACAATATGGATGAAGATTTTAAGAGATCTTGTTAGTTTAAAATCAAACCACCAAACAAGCCTTCTCACTGGAGACAGCTTCTTAATTAAAAACACAAAAAATAAACAGGTTACCTTCTTTATAAAAGGGGATGAAAGAAATTTGTCGTTTTTCAGTTTTTTTGTCTTATTGAATCAACCTCAAATAGTGAGATTGCATGCAAACTCTAAAAATCTAAAAATTAAACTCTACATAATATAAATTACATTCCATGAGAAAAAAAAACAACTTAGCCATAGTTAAGATTTAAGACATTGTGTTGGTCTATTCACGACAATGTTAAGATTTAAAGAGAGACTCAACAAAATGTGAAAACAGTTCAATGGGCATCCAAACTTTTGATTAGATGTGTTTGCTGCCCCATCCATAAACTATCAACACCTTTTAACCCAAAAAAGAAGTGCTTAAATAATTGCAAAGATCTGAACAACGAATTAATTTTATTTTGTCAGATTTGTATTTAGAGTTAATTATTTGACCTGAAATTAGATTAAATATTCCTGAATAAGTGCTTTGAATAATAAATTCTGTCAGAACTATTCCTTCACTGTAGCTTAAGGTGAATGACTGAAAACTAAAACAGACACTGAAAACAAAGTTATGTAAGACTTTTCAACCAAATCTGTACAGAAATTTGTTGCCATCTTACCTATTTGTACTTCATGTATTATACTACCTATCATTTGTGCCTCCAGTGTTTTACTGAATCAGCAATCTTTGCCTTTTTCAGAGCAAATTTAACATTTATTAAAACAAGTAGCTGTTTACAACATTTTTGGCAATTGTATGTCAGAGTACTTTCCAACAGGCCCCAGTATTACTGAATGGAAAGGTGCTGGATGGAGAAATCTAGCTGGAGAACATAAGAGATGTGTTTTGAACTGTGACTAATTACTATTAGTTTCTATTAGTTCTCCAGAACGGGAAGAGTCTCAACAAAACATATTCCTCTATTCCCCACCTACCACCCCATTGTTTTTTGCCCACTGTCAAAATAGTGGATTAGTGGTATTTTATTTTAAAGTAGATTAAAATAAAAAACTCTAAAAGCAGTACATCATGCAATTTCTTGACAAAAAATAAAAGACTTAAATGTAGTTTATAGAATGTAAGATCTCTTTTCAAAGACTGTGTATGTTAAACAGCTTGATTTGTGATAATCAGATTGATTTGTTTTGACTGGCTCCAGCAAGAGGATTATTTTGGTATAAATGAGTCAATTCCTTCTGAATATTTAAATTTTCCATGTTCCTCAAAGTCTCTAGTGAGGTGGAGGAGGAGCTGTAAGCATCTTTCAGTTAGATTTATTGATTCATCCTGGGTCACTTAATAGCTACCAAGCTTTTAAATATCTAACCCTTATAAGGAGTCAGAGTTACTTTAATTTCCTCAGTATTGCAGAAAAACAACAGAGAGCAGCCATTTAATTTCTACCTTTTCACAAATTGATGTTTTTATTCACAATGTTACTCCATCATTGGGTTTTGAAAAATAAGGCAATTCTTCATTGGAGGGTGGCTCTCAGATTCACGTCAGAGTGGCATATTTAAAAGCACGAGAAACTGGAGTCACAACTTAAGGAGTTCCTCTTAATCTGGGAAAATAGTTGTTTAAAAAGACCCTTCATCAAACTAAAATAGTGTATTTTCCATCTAATAGGGGAGAATAAAAATTATCCTACATTTCTTTTTAGCAGAATTGCCAGTAGTTATAACTTTATAAATATAAAAAATAATAAAATTGGCATTTTTTCCAAACATGATTACTTAATCTCTAATAAGTGAGACAGCATTGAGCATAACAGTAGAATCTGATATATGTTTGGACTGTTCTGATTCAGTTGAGTTTTCTGAGTTATCAAAAAAAAAATATATAGCTTTATCTAAACCTTCAACTTAGTAGAGCCAATCTAATCTCCCCCATTAAATCCAAAACAGAATTGAAAGGCGTTTCTCTTCATCTCTTGGCTCTTTTCCTGGAGCTTGCAGTGTTCTCGCTGTTTCACTCCTTTATTTGTCTGCTGCCATAATGAGCTTATTGTTATACCGTTCAGGACAACAGACATTACCAATTGTCTTGATGTGCACACCTGTGCATAATAGCAATTGCATTTGCAATGAATATTAATATACGTTTTACATTTTTTTCCCTCTAAGTTTGCAATAACACAGGCTAAACAACATACAAGATGGTTGGCCACCATCTTGAACCCAGTTTCAATTGGAATATATGTGATAATTAAATAATCAAATAATGAAAGTTTTTAAATAAATGACACATTATGATAGTAACTGATCAGCCTGGTTCATGTGGTATAAAGGTTTTTATTCTGATTACATACAATCACCACATGCAGATTTTAGGTGTGTCCACAAAAGTTTTGTCGTTTAGTCTGTGGATCCACACAGGTTCGCCGTCTTGAGAGACCAGGAATGAAACCGGGTTCCATAGTGGATGCATTTAAGAAAACCGGTTTTATGATTCCGTTGTGGGCATGTGAGCAGGGGTGGAGCTGGAGAGGGGGAAATGGGGGCCAATGCTCCTCTATGACATGTGAGCCATCACAGTGATGGAGTTAAACAATGTCCAAGCCCCATGTCTCTATCTCGCATGTGCTTCACTCACAAATGGGAAGGTGTCGTTTGTTGTTTTTCTGTGTTCTCTAGTCCCTTGAGGACCAGGGTTGAGAAACATTGTAGAGTAAACCCACATGTCAAAACAGTGTGACTGCAAAACAAGACAACTTTATCTCCTGCATATTCAAAATGTGGCTTAGTGCTGCTAACACACCCTAGAGTCACTGTGTCCGTGCCAAATAACTATCAGATGCTCCAATAACTAGCAGCAATGCATCTCTACACTCACAATGCCACAGCTTATACAGTCCTTCAAAGATACTCAATATCACTGCAAAATCTAAACAAAACAAAAAAAGAAAACCAGTTTTATTACATTTTTCAGGGGATTTCCGGGGATTCTAAAAAACGAAGCTTCACAAGATTTCAGCAACACATCTGTGTGTGTCTTACAAGGAAAGAAGGGACTAAGACAAAAGACAGGAAGCTCAGGTGCATTTTTCTGGAGAGAAAACTATGTGTGATGCACCTCACTTGATTGAAAGATTTGGGTTTTTTTTAAATATAGTATAGTTGGTAAGCTATAAAGTTCAAAATTTTAATTAAATTACTGAAATGTCTTCATTATTTGTAGACAAGAGATAGGAATAGTAAAACAACCCCAGATGTCAGAAATAGGCAAAAATAAAGATGTGAGGGATTCTGACAAGCTCACAATGCTTAGCTTAAAGCTGTTCTGGAGGCTGAGAAAGCTCTTTTCACTCATTCTCTAAAACCTCCAACAGTTACAAGACCCAAACTGCCAGAACTATGGGGACTGCTTGAAAAGTAGGGAAAAAAAGAGTTAAGATATCACTGCTGCCAGACCAAGTTAAATCCAAGCATCACATTGCCTTATAACAGATTCTGATTGCAGCTGGAAGCTGAAGCACTGGAGCCAAAAAATGTGTGGTCATTGTTCAGCAGTTTGATTCTGGACAATTTAGTGCAACCTTGTTGTATACAAACTCAATTTATTGTTTGATTCATCATTGAACGTGGTCACCGTTACCACAGAGGTAATCCTAATTCTAATCCTAAATACAAAATTTCTCCTGATATTTGTCTTACACACATAACGTTATTAGAAAAATAAATCTGACACCTTCTTTCAAACAAACTAAGAAAATAACTCCAGAGTTGGTGTGTTTTGGCCGGTGATTATTGTCTCTCCTCTACTTGATATCGCTCTGTCTCTATATACTTAGCATTACAGTCACCATTAGATTCACTTGGTACCACCAGAGCTTGTAGGCAATAAAACACATTGTTAAGTGACATGTAATTACCCAGCCTGTCTTTTGACTAATTAAGTCTCTGCTGCCTATTATGTGGAAATGTATATGGAAGTCAGATGATCAATAATAGTGAAGGAGTGAGACAAGCTAATTTCTCAATGCTCGGATCGCTGATTCCAGCAATATTCTTGCCTCCGCAGTATTTATCATGGACAGAGTTTGGTTTGTTCTGACATCATCAAGCTCGTCACTCAACAGCTCACGATTCAAAGATGAGTTTATTAGATGTGGAGTGATTTCAGGCAGCGATAAAGTAGCTCCTTTTAATTTCATGCTGCCATAAACTGCCAGTGGAGTTGATGCTGAGAGCAGTGCTTGCTTAATCTGCAGTAAACTGTATTTCATGGTTTGTAGATAAAGCATGCCAGTTTAGAAGTGTACTGTGTGACAAACAGAAAAAGGAAAGTGCTCTGTCCCACTCGTGTGTCCAACAGGTTAACACAAACTACCCCAGAACGATGCACCAGCAGTCACAATTGTGATTTTGCATTACCTTAAATCTATCACCAAAACACAGAAGCTACATAAGAGCCTAAGATAACACAGCTGACACAAATGAAAGCATTGTACCCATTGGATTATGTGGATTTGAACTTTAACCTCCTGCTAGCTTTTTCTCAGAATTCTACTAGCAAAGAATAAATCTGATAAAAAGGAAAAGTGTTGGAAAATAAAAATAAAAAAGAATCCTTTACGTTATGAAAAATAAACCAACTTTATTTTCAATTATACTGGGATTCTTTAAACTGTCTTGGAGTCTGTGATTCCTATTATTGGTATTATTTTAAAATACCAATCTACTCTAAGTGAATTGTTTGTTCTTGTATGTATTCTCACTGCAAGCAATGGGTTCTCTCACTGAATTTTTGTTTATGAAAACTGAATAGGAATAACCAGAAGTAAAGTAAAGAGTTCAAATCATAGATCAGTGCAGTCTGAAATGGAGAAATTACCATGTTTACTATCTCACACCATGCAATTTGGAACACACAAGGCTCCTGCATCTCAGTTTTTTGTGTTTGCATGCCCATCTGCAATTGGTTTTCTATTCATGAAGGAGAGCTGGGTTCATTATTTAGAAATGATGGAATTCTAAATGTAGATCCAGTCATTTAAGAGAAAAAGAAGTCTAAAACACTTTCCTGACCAGAAAACAAATTGGGGTCATTTTCCGTCAGTAAGGTGATGTTTCGCCAATGTGGAGGATGAATTTTAAAAACATTTAGTTTACCAGCATGATTAGATCCAGCATAAATTATGTTATGAAATTTAAGTTCACAGTGTGGAAAAGATACGATTTGAATAATTGATATATTCAGAAGTACTTCAGAACCGACTCCATCTTCCTGAAGTTAGATTTTGTTAACTAGAGGAAATAAAAACCACTGATTGCTTGATCTGAAATGTCTCAGCTTTGTTAACAAGCAGTTTCCAACCTTTTCTTCTTATTTCAGGAGGAAAAGCAGCTCTTGTCTGAAATGGACTGAACGGAGATAATTCACATCAGCACCACATAACTACAACGCTTCTTGTCCATAAAGACCAAAAATCCAATTTTAAAATGGGTGTTCCACATTTATACAAACACTCCCCCTAAAAATGAGGAAAAAAATTGCCTGGAACAGAGGAGCTGCAGGAAAATGCGTTGCAAATCCCAAGGCCCTGAAGAGAGACAGTGATCTTCAATTACCAGCTGTTCTCTTCATTTTAGACAAGAGCAAAGACAGGGAAGGAAAGAGAGTGCTGGGAGTTGGATCAGGAAGATGTGGGAGTGATATCAAAGAAGAAAGTGGAATCAGGTAGGAACTGTGATACATCACAAAAGGAAGAGATCTCTTGAGGTTCTAGAAATATTTTTATTTTATTCATTGCATCCCATTACTAAGCACTCCTTTTTTTCTGGACTTCATCTCAGCTTGAGGGCCTTGTTGTTGGCTCTCCATTTATAGATTGTATAATTTGTAAAACAAACTGTTTGCTCTGTTATATCCATCCGACAGTGGGACATTTCTGTCATAAATCCAGCTTTCCCACCTCGTCTACTCTCACCCTCCTCAATTGCTCCCAATGGAGTTGTTTGCAATTCAAAACGACTTTCTGCAGGCAGATCTGTGTACACAGGACAGAACAGCGACAGTAGAGGAGTAGAGCAGAGTCAAGTCGTGGGGAAACAAACACAAAGTCTGATTCAACATTGTGCTTCACAACGGCAAGCATTGACATGCTTGTCAGAAGAGCAAACAAGGAAGGTCTCGCTGTTCTCCACCTTCACTCACACACATGAGGTACAAAAAGCTAGTTTTTCCTGATAAATTAAAAAGGAAGCAAGATTATTTTTCAAAGCCACATTGTTTACTCAGTATGGATTCTAGGGTGGTTTACTTAATCTCATTCTCTCCTTTCTCTAGTTAATTAAATTCCAAGCATCATCAGAATCACACAAGCTTCATCTGTCAGTGGCTCTCTGAAGCTTGTAGAGGTCTGGCTTTAGTTTCTACTCAGCCAGCAGGAACGCTGTCATGGTAATTTAAAAGGAGTCGGCTCGACCAGTTGAACCCTGCCTGCAGGAAAGAAATAAACTCACGCCTTGGCTTGTATCCATCCTCAACTTCATGCATGAGGTTTCAAATTTGCATTGTTGACCGTAGCTGAGCCTGGAGCCTATGGCTACCAAAGTTCAAAGAGGAAAAGGCCATTAACAAAAAACAGACGCAGAAAAATACAACCTCACACTGTGTTATGATAAAAAAGGGAAAAAAAAAACATGTAGAAATCAGAGATGAATAGAAGCAAGTCTGAAGCGGCCTCTTCAGGTGTCTAGCTCACCACAAATAAAAAGATTTTGCATGGTCCTGTTCAAGTGGTGGAAGCCACATACGGCAAGCAATTAAAGTTGCTGAATAATATTTGGTGTCAAAGCTGAAAGTTTCTGACTCCTTAACACCATGGCCCACATGCGCAAAAAATACATTTTAATCCAAATGTGAGCAATTAATGATGTATAGTCAGTCATGTGGTGCACAAACACGTTCAAATAAGCACCTTTAAGTGTTATTATAGTTGTCCTTGAACTTTCAGAAGGTGAACAGCTATTTTAAGCTGAAAGACTTTTACAATAATCCTTATCCACAGCATGATGAACATGTGGGAAAAATATATAGTCAGAGTACAGGTTTATTGTCATGGACATGATTTGTCATGTACACACAGTGCAGTCAGACTTACACACTTGTCTGATCACTGCAGCTTTCCAATAAAAGTCAAATGCACTACTATCAGTTTGTTTCTATCATGTCTTAGGCATCCGTTTCAATAATATTTATGCATTTTGTGCATTTAATATTTCTTGTTCTTATACATTTCATATTTTATGTCTCATCACTGTTCCAAGCCATCACTTTTTCCCATATGGCACTTTGTGCATTAATGGTGCTTTACACGTAAACACGCCTTGTCTTTAACAAAATGTATGCCTTTTTCTCACTTTTAATTCAACAATGACAGTTTAATTGTCAAAGGTGAAGGCTTTCAGTTCAGATTTTAGACTTTAGCATCAGTATAATAACAGCGTGATTGGGATTTTAGGCATTAATTTGGTAGGCATATCAAACGGATGTAGAAAATCTTGAAAACAACAGCTTGCAAGTAGTTAATAAGGGTGGACGGATGAGTTGTCCACAAACAAACTGCCTATTGTAAGAGAAATACTTGGTAAAATGTTACTGCTCTACATTGAAAGAAATGACTAATGAAAATATGTATAAAGTAAGGTTTAATCTGTACTAAAGTCGGGTGAAATCAGACAATGCTGAGAGCCTGTATTATTTTTAGCCGTATACAGCAACAGTTCCTTCTGCTGCTCCAAAATTCAACACAATGCCTTTCAGAGAGGAGGATTACTTCCCAGTGCTGATGAGAAAAAGATGTGGCCTTCTTTGTCTTATAACGAGACGCACCTCCAGAGATTGTGGAGCGAGTAATCATCCTCGCTGTAAGCAGATCTGCATTGTGAATGATTAGTTTCTGAGTGTAAAACATCTTGTTTGTCTCTGAGCCGTTCTCCTTTGTGTTGCCATGTCTATAGTTTGTTTTCTGCATCGTTTTGCATTCTCCCTGTTGACTTTATGGTGCTAATGCATTCACTGATGGAGTCATGCTGAATACAAGCCAGAGATGCAGGACTTGGCTTGCTAATTGCTGACAGATAAACAACAGTAGCGTCCTTTCCACCATAACACAAAGCATGTTAGTTATTTAATAATTTACTTAGCTCAAGTGGCTCCTGAGGAAGATTTAACACCTGAAGGATGGTGGCTCTGTGTCCAAACAACAACAAAAGACATGAGATATGAAAGGGTCTGTTTTCTTGGAAAACTCACAGGATTATCATTAGCTAAATCAAACAAACAGTATTTCTACATTTCTGAGAGCCTGTCAGACTTTGCCCTGGTGCATTTATCAGCACAACAAACAAAGATTTTGAGAATTATTGTCAATTGTCATGTTAACCCTCCCTCTGGCCACGGTATGAAAGTCATACTGAGGAACTTTCAACAAGACTCTTCAGAAACACCTTTAATTACTTTCTATTTCTCCCTCTCTGAAGCTCTCTCTGTTAGGATGTCAGCTCATCTCAGTTTATTGGGAATCATCTGGATCTGATTCAAGGGCTCTCCTCCTGCCTGTACATCCTTATACAATAGTTTCTATAAATGTCCCCTTTCATTTCTACTTTACTCAAGTTTTGTCTGTTTTAAATTTGTTTCACAGAAAGTGCAGTTAAACTTTTAACAATAGCTGGATTGGTAAAGAAATCGAGTTTGTCGGTGGCATAAGACTGAGCAAGTTAATTTCACTGGAGAAAACAATGATCAAAAGTCACCTGGTTTTGACTATTTTAGCACAATTTTAGATCTAATTTGCCATTTTAAACACTTGAAATTAATGAGCTTTGTTTATAGCACATTCCAATAATGTGCTATATCAGATAAATAGATCTTAAGCTAATTTCTCAGCAAACTCATATGCATGTTTTTATTCATCATATTATTTTATGAATGTTGATCCACCTTAGTTTCTCACAACAGACCAGTTTTCAACAAGAATAAACAAATAAACTACCGTATTTTCCGTACAATAGAGCGCACCTCAGCCCCCACAAAGTGTTTTTAAAAAACTGGAAACTTACAAGCCGCACCGGGCTGCAAGCCGCTGGTATCTCTGCCGCTCTCGGTTTTTCACAAGGACGCATAAATCTGCTATTAAAGACGCAGCCCTGCATTTCCGACGCCGAACCATGGATTCGTTCACGCAGAGTTTACGTGCAGCGGATACCTACTGCCAGATCGATATCCTCCAATTTAAAAGCTGCATCATATAAACTTCTTGTGGTTTCCATGATGAGGAGGTCTGAGTTTGAAAGCATTTCTCCGTCGCGCCTGCTGCTAGCATGTGCTAAATGAAAGTTAGCCCTTTCTTCTTTGAGTTCCAATTTTGACTTCCAATCATTCACTTCCTGCTAGAGAGCCCCCTGGTGGTTGAAGAAAACTCCACAGAATTGCTGCACCATAAGGCCATAAGCCGCAAGGTTCAAAGCTTGATAAAAATGTAGCGGCTTATAGTCCAAAACATACGGTAGTTTTTTTTTCCTGTTCAGGTACTTATTGTCCCTCTATAAAAATCACAAGATCCTTTTTAAAATGCCCTTGCCTACCAACAAATAAATATAATTATCTTAAAAAGTAAGCCAGTTCTACCCAAGATACTCCAATACATTGTTAAGAGTGAAAGAAATCTAATATTTATGAGATGTCTGCTATCACAAGTGAGCTCAGGTATGGCACCAGGTCATCTTTTATCATTTGGAATTAAAAGTTAACTCATTGAGTATAGCTGGATGCAGCGCTTTCAATTTGACTCTAGACATATATTGTGCATTTTAAAATTTGTTCCTGGAAATAAATTTTACACATCATTTAAACACATCAAAGACTGCAAAATTAAACCCATTTTGCAGATTTATTTTATTAGATTTTATAGGTTTTGCTATAATTATAGTTTCTCAGTTTCTTTGTCTGTGATTTGTATCTCTCTATCCTGTCTGTCTTTGTCATTTCTACTGCTCGCTCAACCAGGAGACCCAGGGGACTCAGCTACTTTAAATTGATTCTTTCTTCTTCACATTGGGGCATTAAATTGAAACCAATCCCCAATGCTTAAAGCCTCAAACTGAAAACCAACTTCCTGCCTGTCGCCCCCGATCTCAGTAGCAAAGGAGAGAGAGAAGAGGACCAGTGGGAGGATGGATGAGGGGGAGAAGGTGGGTGGAAGGGCGTTCGATGCTCACACAATGAAGCGACAGGGTTCGTTTCGTCGTCTGAGGATTTGGCAAATCCGGAACTGTGTCGAGAAGCTTTAGACAGAAAGGAAAGGCCCGCCAGAGCAGAACTGCCGAGCATGACAACCAGCTTTAGTTTATGTCATTGTATTCAAATTTACAACATCCCCAACACTTATCACCTCGCCGCCACCCTCTTCGGCATGTGTAGGCCCACTTTGAAGACAGATCACCGTGGAGAAAGAACACATTTTCCCCTTTTTCCAAAGTCAGATTGGCACAAATTGAAGCAGAGAAAGTTTATATGTGTGTCGGCGTGGCACAATGGGAAGCACACTGTAAAAAATAGAAACCTTAAGCTCAAATAGAAACATTGTGTTACCCAAAAAGCGCTGAAATCTCTCCTTTTGATCAAATAAGACAATTCTACAAAATAAATAAATAAATGAATTAAACATGCTCTGCAGCAACATATCAGACAACATTTTATGTAAGGCCATGCTACATTGCATTTTCATATCTGCAAAAGAAATGTTATCAGTTTTTATTCCCACCATTTTAAATCAACACAATTAATGTAATAAACAAATCCAAAATAGTTAAGTGTTTTTGTAAGTAGTCAAAAAACTTCTCATTAGAAGCGTTTTTTTTTCCAAATGGATTGACAATGCAATCCAGAGAAGCTGCATAGAGATGTCAAGTCAAGTAACTGATGAATTCTGAGAAAACGAGTTGTGGACAAAAGCTTTAAATTAATATGGTTTATATTAATTTAAAAATTATACTGGCAGTTGCATTTCAACTTTGTAGTCATCAACAGGAGTTTGGCATAATTCTGGTAGAGTTAGTCCACATAAAGTGGTTGGGTTACTGGCATGAGTTAGCCTGTTAAGCATAATTCCACAAGTTTTCAGCAGTGTGGGACGAATGTCTATACCAATGTCTAATTGTGCCCTGCTTTATCCACTTCCCAAGTCAGAAAAAGTCTGCATACTACACTCAGCATTTCCTGGGTCTTCTTTCTGGCGTCTCCTCTTAGTGGAACATATCCAGGTTTCAGAGCAAGAAAAATTCAATCACACCTTCTCCAAAAATTCCTTTGGGACTGAGGCCAGAAACTTTAATTACAAAATCTACTCTCACTACCCTCCTCACTGGGCCTGACAAGAAAAATTTTGTGCAGCAAAATTTGGTGGTGGCATACAGAAAGCAATGGGATCCACTGACACTCGCAGAATCTCCCACCAAACAAACAGCAAAGGAGAGCCCTGATGTTCACACACATGCAAGTAGATGGCATTGCAGAAATGCTTCTCTCAGACTTCTATATTGTTCACACCATCTCCAACACACTTGAACAAAGTGCAGCTGATAGTGCTGAGTCCTGCAGGACACACTTAGAGATGACATTTTTCTCTTTCCCCAAAGAAAAGCACCTCAACAACACCTCTTGGTAAAAGCAACGTTTAATCTTCTCTGCTAAAAACAGGTGCACTTGGGATCACAGTGTGCAAGTTCCACCTTCACTTGCTATTTAGATCCAGGTGGGATGACTCAGGCAAAGAAATACAAACTTTCCCCAAGTCAATTTCACCCTAAAAAAATATATAAATAAATATATATTTATACACTGTCGATGCAAACATTTATACAAAAAAGTTCAAAGACTCCATCATAGAAAGGACAGTAGTCTAAGCTTGACGTGTTTTTAGAAAAAACTATTAAATTCGTGAAACAATATTGCAATTTTTACTTGATAAAAGACTGTATAGTTGTTTTACCAATAAAGCTTTCTGCAATCAAAAGTTCTGTTGTAGCAAACTGGATGCATGCTAAAGCCAAACTTTAGAGCTTGTATACTTTGCTTAGTACAGTACATAACTAACAACTCCAGAAGGGAAACCTATACATTCATATCATCATGAGGGAATGCAATGCATTGCCATGACAGAAGAAAAAATATATAGTAAGTGACACAGTGTGAAAGAGTTTTTTTTTTTTCAAGAGAAGTAGAATAAACTTGACAAAAGAAGCATGTTTTAAATGTAACTGGTTTGTACTCCTGTTTCCCAAGATGTAATGCTAATCCCAACACTTAAATTAAGGTTCTGGTAGTAAACAGCCTTGTCCTGATTAGCACATTTAAAAGAGTTCTTTGTACTTGGTTAGTGTTTCTACTGCAAAGTGAGGAAGTTAAAGTGACAACATATATTCAGTTGTAAGTGTTCACAAAATAAAACATTTTTCTTCAGTGTTCCAATGAAACAACCTTGTTTTACAGACTTTTAAACTAAAAACTAATTTGGAACTTCAGATGTGAACAAAAAAATCAATTGCTTACAATTCTAGGTTTGTGTATCTTGTCTTGTGTGTAAGAGACAGTTTAGTTCAGTTCCAATGGTTGAACCTCAGAATCCCAGACTTTGACTTTTAATAGAGTGCTATCTCAAAGTGGTTGTGAAACGTCTCTAGAATGATTCAGATGCCTGGGTTCACCTATGCACCTTGTTACGAGCGCAGACTCAGCAGCTTCATCAGCTTTATCAGCTTCATCAGCTTCATCAGACCTCTCACAGATTGCGTACAGGACAAGGAAATCTCCCTGGTCTGAGTTTGGTGTAAGATGGAGTTTTAATGATCCCCGCAGGGAATTGAGGATGAGACAGGAACTTGTGTTGGGAGTCAATTCGAGGATTTTAATCGGCAGTGTCATCCTGGATGAGCCAGCAAAGTGGCAGGAGGACAGTCTTAGAGAATGACTTACAGCAGAAGTTGTCTGTTCAATAGCAGACAGTGGTGGGTTTCCCACTGTGAAACACTGTGATCTATAAGCACAACAGTGCATAGACACATGGGCAAGGCATTGACACACATTCTTTACTGTCTATAGTAAGCACTACAGAGATAGTACAAAGAAAATATTGTGAGAGAAATATGTTGCATCATTTTGTTTGATATGATCCAGCAATGACATGACCAATGTGGTACAAGCAATCAACAGTCACAGGTAGGATCAGTACCAAATGGTAAAAGAAAAAGAAACAGTTTGCCTTCTCTTGTTGTACATGAAATGTCCAGTGGTCAATTATTGAAGCATACTGCAATTGGCCTTCAGATATACACAGATTATGTCAGAAACTTTGTGTAGTGGAATACATTCCACTTCAAAAACAAAGAACCAAAATGTTTTAATATACTTTTTAATAATTTTACAATTTTTCACCTGAGCATACTCAAGACTTTAAATTCCCATTCACCCCAAACAAAGCTATATTTTATATTAACAATGAAATGAAGTATGTATTTAGCTTTCTTTCTGACCTTTCTGTCTTGTGAGATATATTATTCACAGTGGGAAATCAGCAGACATGTAAAGACAAAATGTTGTTTTGTTTTATTTACAAACTGCATGTATGGCACCACCCTTTGACCTTTTTGGGAGTATTATTGTACCTCCCTGCAAACAACTTTGCGCTAAGGGACACATACAAATGACAAAATTCATGCCACACATACCTAATGGTTATAGAGAGGACTGGACAGGATTAAATAGGCCAGTTGTGTCACTGTATTACATTTTCACTGTGCAGAAAAAAAAAGTATTATAAATGTTTGGTCAGTTCAAAGATTGGATGCAATGCTTTTTCAACATGTCTGTTACAACTTTACCATGCTTCAACTTTGTATTACAGTTTCATCACTAAAATCAGATACACAAAGCCTCATCTTACTTTATAATGTAACTGTAATTATCCATAGTATGTTTGCTTCTCATTCACAAACTAATATGATGAAGATGCTGAGCACATTCACAGTTGTATTAGAGCTGTTGTTCTTGTGTAATTAGCGTTTCACAGGAAGTCCTCATACATTCACAGCTTCCTTGTTTGAATAGTCCAAATAAAGCTGTGTTAATCTTTTAGCACCGAGTGTTGACTGATGTCTGAATCAGCTCTTTAAGCCATCCTGTCAGCACTGAAGGAGGAGGAAGTCTTTTATCCACCCTTGGTGTTACTGCTGTGTGTAGCGCCTCACTATAAAGACTTTTCTACGTACTAGTGTGAAGATTCACTACGCTAAGCCCGACACTTTGTTTTCAAGAGTACAGCAAACCAGAACCAAATAAAGGGTGAAAGAAGCACAGTTCTGGGTTATTGTGGTGATATGAGTGGATATGTTGCAGTAGAGAGATGTGAAAACAAACATGCAAAAAAGGCAAATATAATTATTCACTCTTTCTTGTTTTCTTCCAGCTTTTCTTTTTGTTTTTTTTTTTGTCTTTCAGTCCTTTCAGGTCATGTTTGTTAGTTGAAAACTATCCATTACAGTTATTTCTAAACTGTCATGGAAACCAAGTGTACATTTTGTAACTTGGATTTATATTTCTGAATGGCATGTTTAAGAAATTCAGCAAAGCATCGTTAGTAAAGTGTGTATCGCGGCCCGAATGATGCTTTTCATGTTCTTATTGAAACTCATTTTTTCAAATATATTTGATTCTAATTGAATTTTATAATCTCTGTTGTGAAATAATACAGAGATGAACACATTTAGAGAGCTGTGAAAAGTGTTTGTCTCTTTTTAGCTTTCTTCCTTTCCTTCTTTTACCACACTTAAATGCTTCAGATCATCAGATACTTCAGAATATAGGAAAAAGATAACCTGAAGATAAAAGCTTTTTGCACATTATGATTTAATTTATTAGGTAAAAAATATTGTCCACAGTCCAAAAACATGACAGTCTGTTGCCCTGAGACAGACTGGCGACCTGCCCAGGGTGTACCCTACTTCTCGCCTGAAACGTTCTCTGGAGATGGGCACCAGCACCCCTTCTGACCCCACTAGGCACAAGGGTGTTAGAAAATGGACGGATGGTTAGGATAGCACTATCTCGAGTGTTTGCAACCCGGCAGAGTAAGGAAAACGAAAAACATGTTTTAAATATTTGTATGAGCTTTTGGAAAGGTGTACTTGTAGGGGCATGACAAGATGAAGGACAATGCATAATGCCTGTGGTGGTGCCAGTATTAGAACAGTCTTTTCTGTAGGACACGGCAGGATAATGGGTCAATAAAGATTACAAAGAAGAGGAGAGTTAGAGTCAGGACACCACTGTCTCGATTCACAGCTGAGCACAAAAGGATATTTGGCTGAGAGTAATTACAGACGCTCATGGAAAATCACAGAGGGTTTGAATTGAGCAGGTGATGCCCGGTCCAAACCGCGCTCTTGAATAAACCTTTATTATCTCTGAAGAGCAATTTGTTGGACAGCCAGTGGTCAATTAGGATCAAAAATCACAAATGTGAGAAACAGCAAGAACAAGAACTGGGCATTGACACTAGGGTGTTTTCAGAGACAACTGTAGTGCTGATAGAATCTGTAACACCTGCTTCTGCGAACTCATCTCATGAGAAATTTGGATCTGATTTGTAAACCTAATTTCAACACTACTTTTAGAATGGAAGAAAATGATGGAAGCATCACCAAAAAAACAAGGCTGTTTTATCTGAAGTAGATTCAAGTGCAGAAATCTTTTCAAATTGCTTGAGAAGTAAGCCCTCAGACCTACTCTAACCATCCTCTTTTACTAAATTGTTTCACACCATATATGTCAATAACAAAACAATCAATTAAACAAGCATTCAGGCATATAAAGATGCTGATGCTAAAATCAAGCACCAGAATGTTGAAGAAAGGGGGTTCAAGTTGCCTTTATATGGTTGATGGTGAAAGAGCATGCTTCATGGTCCAATGAGTCTCCATTTCAGCATCAATATTCAGATGATGTGGTAAAAAATTTCTGTGAGCAAATTATGAATCCATTCCACCTTGTTTTAAAGGTCCAGGATGGCTGTTGTGGGATAATGATAATGCTATGGAGGACCAACTGAGCAAGGTCTATGACCATATCCATGCTTTTATGAATATAGCATACCCATCTTTTTATGGCTATTATGAACAAGATAACATCATGTCACAAAAAATAAAATAATCTCAAACTGATTTCCAAAACATTTACAATGAATCCATTTCACTCCATTTACCATGCTGAAAACCAATAGAGCAAATTTCAGTATACGTAAAACAGAAGCCTTGAAACATGAATAAAAAGCAAACAGATCAGCACCAACTGCGTGATTTTGTCATTTTAATATGGGTAAAAATCTCTGTGAAATGTTCTTGACACATTGTTGAATTTGACACATTGTTGAATTTGTTGAAGAATCAAGTCTCTTGATTCTTGATTCTTATGTTTTTGTCTTTAAAAAATGCAACACTAGCAACTAATGTAATTTATAAAGTGTCAGGTGAATTGACACAGAGAAGGAGGAGGAGTGTTAGATAGGATAATGAGTCTGAGTCTCGAGACTGAATGTATGATGATTCGAGCTTTTAGGGATTTTTGTTTTTCCCACAGGCAGGACGCAACGTAGGAGACAAGCAGAAATTCTTGGGGTGATAAAGATAATGTGATGCAGAATGTCCTCAAATTTAAGGGAGAAGTGATTAAGTGAGTGGTTCAGACTTTACTGGACACTTTCACACACATATATATATGAAGAAAGAGAGAGAGAGTAAGTAATTCTAGATAATGATTCCTAGCTTATTTGCTGCTACAATAAGTCAACATTTACAACGGCGGTAGCGCCACAGAGTTGAACAATATCTAAGTGCATACTTTGTTGTCGGTTCCCTGGAGACAGTGCTGTGAAGATAAAAGTGTGGCTTATACAGCAGAATAATTCTTTAGTCAGACTGAAAAACTGACTTTTCCTTTTTCTCGTCTATTGTCCTGCTGATCAGTTGCATCTCTCACCATGTCGATTTCATTTCACTGTGCCGAGGCTATTTTCATTTATTCTTATGCTTTGTCATTTTCTGCACACCTTCGTCCTCTCCACTTCCCCACCACACTGCGCTCTCTTGTCATTTAGCTTCCTTATCGGACTGAACACCGCTGTCGCTTGTCATCAGACTTTTTGATGTTTCCTCAGTTTCATTTTAGCATGAGGCCCGCTGATGTTTTCATATCTGCTCTGCACAAATTTGTAATTTTCTTCTCTCAGTTTGTTGCTGCATTTCATCACCGTGGGTCTTTATCACCTCCCAAATCAACTGAAACAATTTCAAATGGATCAGCATGATTACTTTTGTTGCTCCCCCTCTATCATCAATGCACGTGAAGGCTTCTGGATGCAAAATGCTTTTTAGACTGGACTCACTTATTGCTACAGTGCAGGTAAATTAGCTGATAAAAAGAGAAAAATAACTAGATGTAACACCCATTGTGTGGACCTTGATTATTTTTAGCTCAGTGTGACGTCTCATACAGACAAGCTGTACAAATGTCACAAGATTGATCATTAACTTTTAAAATATTTTGTAACTTCCTTGATAATGACAGAGTTTTAAGAAAGGTTCTATGTCAAATCTAAGAAGTAAAACCAAGAAGCTTTGTGATACTTAACAAACTTGTAAAGTTTTCTGAAGGTTGAAGCGTACACAGTAGCATACAAACTTCTGTTGAGCAGCTCTATAAAAAAGCAAAGCCAATATTTTTTAGTTGTTTGCAGAGTACTTAAAAGTAATTTATTGAGAAGTACTGGCTGATCTTTTTCTGAAATTACCGATTTCTTTTATACCTCTGGAGGTAATCCAAAACTGAATGTGGATTTTTGCTCTTACTGTACAAGCAGCTGCAATACATTACCTTTGTTCCTAGTTTTGAAACAGTAAAAGTCTGCCAAGTGCATTCAAACAATCCTGTCCACTCAGCACTGAGTACTTTTGGCTTTGGAAAAATCTTTTATTCACACTACAGCCTAATTTGAATGCATTGCCTCATGTATCAAAGATGGCACTATAAAGAGCTCAGTCCTGCAGAAGCTGTGAAGTTTAATGGTGTACAATGCCCCAGTGGATGAGTGGAAGTAAATCCCAGCTGCCAAGTTCCAAAGTGCTGTGGTGGAAAGCCCAACACCAGAGTGGATGCTGTTCCCAAGAGCCTTGTGCCTACTTTAATCCATGTAAATGTAGAAACTGTGGTAACTTCAAGAAGTTTTTTTTCAATTTATAATTTATTTATTCACTTTTATTTGCTATTCTGTGAGGCTGGACTTCACAGCATTTATGGAGCTACTGGGGAATAATTGGGGTCTGCTGTGATTGGAGGGGAGTCAGTAGACTCAGCCTATTGTTTAAGCAACGTCACCTGACTTTCATTTTATTGGCAGCACATGTTTCCTTTATTAGGTGAAAACAGACTCTGTAGTGGTTCTGGTGGCAAACTTCAAAAACTGAACATAAATTTGGTTGTAGGCTTCTCCAAAAGGAGAACGGAGAGTAAATAAATTAGACAAAAGTTTGTTTTTTTTTAAATTAATCGTAAGTTGTTAGTTGCTTGTACTTTTAGTAAAGAAGTAATTAACTTCTTCAGTAAGAAGAAAAAATACTGAACTACTGAAATCTGGAGTATCAGTAGTTTCAGTGTAAAGTAAGAGCCCATCTCAGTAAATTAGAATTTAATATAGCATAATTTGAATTGTAGTGATTTTAGAAATACAAACCAAAATGTAAAACTCAGAGTACATAGATAAATTACACACTGAGTTGTATACGGTTTTCTATGTGGATTTCAATTATTATGGTGTACAGTTAATGAGGACTCAATATTCTGTAACTCAAGAAATCGCTTTGCATATTATCATGGAGTTGGGTTTCAGTTTTATCTGAGTTCTAAATCCTGGATGGTATTTTTTGAGTCATTCCTACTGTTTTTTATTTTTTATTTATTTTTTTTGTATGCCAGCCATTGCTTGTGGATCATATTTCCCCTCTTTATTTTATGTCAGATAGATGTTTTAGTGCTCTGATATTTGTATGTCTGTCTTCTACAGAGCTGCTATGCATTTTACTCACCTTTTAACCCACTTCACTAATCACTTTTCTTCCATATTTATGTTAGTTTTCTCATATTCAGTGCCATGTTTTTGCTGATGTTTGTCTGCATTTGGATTCTCCTAGTTTCTCAGTCATAAGTGTGACCTTGGTAGACAGTCACTGACATCCAATTATGCTGGATCCAAGCATATTGATGGAAAATGCAGTGGAAGAAAAAACTTTCCTAAGAAAAAGTGTGAATTTCAGCTTCAATGAGATTGTGAATGAAAATCTGTTTGGTAAGATTTACAAGCTGTGGAGTGTGGCTGCAGTCAGTTCTGCAAGAGTGACCACACACAGATAAGGGCTGCAGCTGTTGCTTCTCATAAGCCACTGCTGAAGAAGAGACAAAAGCACTTTCACCTGTACCAAAAGGAAAATAAAAGACTGGAGGAATACTCAGTGGTCCAAGGTGCTTTACCACATGAAAGTTAATTACTCACTTTTTCATTTCGTTTCAGTCCATCTATCACCAAATGTTACTGGATAAGAATGTTATTAATTTTGTAAGTAAAGAATCACATTACAAACTGGAACTATATGTTATTTTTTTGTCAATTGAATTTTGACAAAAAATTAAAAATTTTGCTAATTTAAAATATATTCATCATCATATTATTAGGCATTATTCTGAACAAACAAGACTAAATTAAATCCATAAATGGCTCACATGCTTGGCTAGGCATACTGAATAATCAGGATGAGTATATAACAGTGCATATGTTGGCAGTAATCAACCTGACATTTGGCCCAGTTAATTTCATGTCATTTTGGCCCAGATTCATGGCATCAATACAGATATTTTATTGTAATTTGACTCAAATTTGATGCACACCCGATGTTAACCTGTGGCTGAGGTGAAAGACTTGCAGATATTTTTGCCAAACGTTCTTAACGCTCTGAGTTTATATTTGTACTTCTTTTTGTGTTGTGTTACTCATCAAAATGAATGTGAAATTCAAGAGAGCATCGTAGTAGAAATCAAAATATAGTGCAGAACAGTCTGAGAAAGAAACATGGAGACAGAGGAATTCATTAGGAAGAAAATAAAAAAACATGTTAGGCATAGGACCTTGACCTGACTTTAACACTGATTTGATGTAAAAATGGGAGCTAGTCCTTGCATGTTATCTAAGAATGATTGTTCCAGAAAATCCATCCCTCTGCCTGGTTTTCCGCAACTGTCCATCTGTCATGGCGAAAAGTTTGAGCCTCATTTACTAACTTATTTCTTTTATTATAAGTTTTCATTTTAAGAACCAACTTCTTCAGTCCTAGATGTCACAGCGTGGAGTCAACGCCGTTCCCATTTCCTCATGGTTGTGTGAGAACACTCCATAGTGGGTGGAATTCAGGGATATTTCCGTGGTTTGTTAAAACACTGGACGCCTCCCCAAAGAAGTCTCATGCTTGTTCGTGGAACCCTTAAAGACAAGAGATCATTAAAAAGGAGTATCTGACTTCATTGTCCCACACTGTCACTTATTGGAAGCTGTTCTTGTACAACATGTGGCAGCATAGGAGGTTATTTAATTGGGGTATGCTGAAATCTTTCAGAAACTAGGTTTTTGTCCAGTTGGCTTTGGAGGTTGGGACAAACAGATGTTTTTTTTGTTTTTTTTTCCTCATTAGTGTCATCTCACAGAGATCTTCCTCTCTCCAAAAAGGAAAATTTTTCAAAACAGGGGAATAATTAAGTACCATTTGTTTGAAAAAAAACTAGATGTGACATGTCAGAGGGGTGTCTAATACACGGCACAGTAGAAAGAATTGGTTTCATTTCCTAATCCAAATAATGTCAAAGTCAAATGTCAAAGTCAATATGGGCATGCTGAAAGACCTGGAAAAATCGCTAAGTACTCAAATTTAATCAGAACTCTTACACCATGTTCAATTGTGTAGCTCAGACAAAGTGTAAATATATGCAGCAGTCCGATGTGTATGTGTATGTCACATTAAATTTAAGAAATGTTTTTGCATAGTTTATGACGCCCTCATTTTTATATCTGTGATGTGTTTAATTTTGAAAGGGACCTGTTATCTAAAATTCACTTTCCGCACATTTTTACACTTTCATTTGGGCCTCTACTGCTTCTAGAATCAGTCCAAGCCCACCACCCCCCAAAAAACATTCAGCCGTTTTCTGTAAATAAGTTAATGTTCTGTGGTGTCTGGAAAACACAGTTTAAAAATCCTCCTGGTTAAGTCACAATCGACATGCGCTGCTCCTCAACTAGTAACTGCAGCTGAGCCTAGCACTTCACCTAGCAACCCAAGTGGAGCTTGTTGTTTGGTTTTATTGCTGTATGTGATGTACAATGGCTGCAGGAAAAGACACGGTTTTTGTGTCTTTTTTTGTGTCTTTTTGTGTCAGCGGTTACCATTCGGAAACCACTGATGCATCGTTGATGGTTATGCGGGAAGCTCCACTTTTAATGCTTCTGGTTCTGAGTCAGGGTGAAAGAGTTACAGTTGTGTGATTGTGCATATATTTGCAGGCATTTTGATATGTATTTTGATGTGACTGTAAATACTGAGTTGCATATAAATGACTAAATCCTAAAACAACTCACTCGGAAAGGAGGTAAAGCAAAAAAAGCAGAACTGAGAATGTGAAATTTTATTATCTGAGGATGATTTATGTGCAAAACATAAGATAAACTTGTACAACACATAGCATGTTGACTTACATGTTATTCATGGCACTTCTGGTGAACCTATTTTCATAACAAGCAGCTCACTTGGTAATCTTTCAGTAACTTTTGCAGCATTTTAACAGTCTTATGAAAAGACTGAAAAAAATATGTTAAACTAACCAAAAAAGCTTCTAAGAAGTTGGAGCATCAGAGTTGGGAAAAACGTTCATAGCAGTTTTATTACAAAAGTTTGACATTCTGGTTATTATTCTTGTCATCAAACTTGTATCATGTTTTGCTTATTTCCTTCAGTAATTGCTTTGGTTTTAAAGTTACAGAATATATAATACACGTTGGATCAGTACATTTCTGCCAACTTGACCTTCATCAGCAGAGAGGATATTCTGCTGAACTAATATCTGTCCATCTCCGTCTGAAAAATTTACAACACTCACGATTCTATACTGCAGGCCAAGAGAATTGAGGTATCCATTCAGACGACAGCTTTACGGTGGCTATGTTCACTTTGCATTAAATCCACCTCTTGACTAAGAACTAACCTTATTTTCAGACGTAAAGCAGGGAAGCGAAAAGGAAAAGGCTGGCTCAAATTTACTGTTTAATTTAGTTAATATCGTTGGTTCGTGCTGTAAATTTACTGCAGCCCCTCCATTTGAATTAGACTGCAGGGAACAGTTAGAGAGAGGCAGCTTGGACATGAATAAAGTGTGTACACAAATGCAAATGCTTGAGTGCTGGATCAATACTGCTGTGTTTGCTGTTCTGTACCAGTGTCTGTTTGCGTATTGCGTGTGTCGGTGTGTGCGTGTGTTGGTGTGTGTGAATACTAATGGAGTAAAATGCAAAAGAAAATATGGACATATTTCCAACACATGTCACATAGAGCTCATTTTAGAAAAAGAGAAATCAAACACAATACAGAATGGTTGAGTCAATATATTTATTTGTACTTGACAGTTCATTCTTCAGTGTGCAAGACATTACCAGTGTGGAAAGCAAAGTGTAAGTTCAAGTACTCTGTTTATTTCTGTATGACTGTAAAATGTGAATGTAATATAATATCCCAAGCCACTGAACCATTCCCTTAATATAAGTACAAATACGGTGGAGAATGCCAGTAAAATCACTTGCCTTTGTTCAAGCCAACAAAATGAATTAGTACTTTTGTTGGCAGATAAATAGAGAAACGACAAATGGGAACAGAATAAGTAAATGCACACTTTCTCCACGTCAAGTTTCTTACTCTTTCATCACCATGAAGAAATGACCTGACATTGCCCCTCTGCTTCACTTGAACATCTCTAAATCCTTAATCCGTCCACTGTCACATGACCAAACAGATATTACAATGCCGACCTTCTCCCATTCCTGAAACACATCCAAGTGCCAAAAAATGACTAACATTGGTTGATACCAATATTAAGGCTGCTGTATTATTATATTTACTAAGACCTAGTCTGAACTTTTTCAAGAGTGAAAACATATTTATCCATACAGCTTTAGCTGCAACAGCATATTTTTTCACATGTTCCTGAATTTAGTGGATTCTTTCAGTTTACCTAGTTTTACTTCTTTGTCTATGTGCTGCACAATAAGAAACTACAGAAGAAATAGATATATTTAAAACGGACTATGTTTTACACATTAATAAAACCTTAATATCTATATTTAGTTGTATTATGAGTGATTGTTTTATATCTCAACATTGTTTTCATACGTGAACAGCACTGAACAATTCAAATTCACTATTAAGCCCTCAGCTTTAGCCAAAGCCATCTGGAGCTGCTACAGTTTTCAATTTTGTCTGACATTGATAATATGCCACTTGTTATATGCAATTACTTTGGCAGATTCAACATCCAAACTTCAAGGGACTTCTTGAAGTATTTAGTACTAGATTTCAATCAGAGGAGAGTAAATTTTGCTCTTTAGTTTGACACCTGCTGCTGGCAGATTTAAACAGCTGTAGACAGCGCCTGCAGCAAATTGACATATACTCCATGCTGGTTGAAACTCTGTCCAACTGACACATGTATGCTGCTAATATGACTCGCCTGTTATAACTCAGAAGTCCTACACAGCCTGACTGTTTTCTTAAGTAATGTGTGGAGCAAAGTGAAGGTTATGTAATTAAAAAAACAAAATAAACATCCTTTGACTTTGCCTTTCAGGAAAGGTTCACCTAGTAAAGGCAATGAGCCATCCAACCATTTCTAAATAAGTCTTGGAGAGTAAAGCCAAAAGGGTTATTAAATTATTTTAATGACCCAGCAAATAATAAGTGGTTGCCACCAAACGGAAATGGACCCATTCAAATGATAGTCCTTTGTTTTCATTCCCATCTTTCTGATTTAGCTTCCAATAAAAAACTTTGGAAAATATTCTGCCGAGAAACCTATTATTTCTGCCTCTCTTTATTTGTTTTCCCATTTCCAATATACTCTTTTAATTGTTTGCTGTTCTTCTGAAAAATGCCTAAAGTGGCTCATTTTACTAAGAAATTCTTAGAGAAATGCCCCATAATTAGCATGTACTGCCTTAAGTAAGGGTCACCTGACTGAAAGTATCACCCCTGAATAATTCCTTGATGTTGACTGACCTGTAATAGCAAACACCCTACCTCTACAGAAAACAGCTAAATAATGAGGGACTGATTAAAGAATTTTGTACAGTCACAATCCTTTGTTTCAGGTTTACTTAATTTTATGTATTGTGGATTGAAGTTAATTAAATAACCTGATGATTTTTATTTCCTTTGTGGTTAAAGTTTCTGGCAAAGGCAGGTGTTTAGTTTTGCATTTCAGACATTATTACAGTATAGCTAGAAATAAAGGATTATGCAGCATTAATCTTCCGATTAAAAATGAATAGGAACAGTTTGTCTCAAGCTCCTGGAATTATAAAGACATCAACAACAACAACAACAACAACAACAAAAAGCTTCTGATGAATCACCTTTCTGATTAAAAGAAGTTATCATCAATCACCCCAAAGTCTCTAATACTAGACCAGAGAGTCTGAGACCAATAACCAGCTGACTGAGAGGACTTTTCTTCAATAAAGAATCACTTTATTACAAACTTCCGTGTTTCTTCAAGGGAGATTTTTTTTTCTCCACTTGAGAGACCAAAAAATGACGGGTTTCTAAGTGAGCACAGGGCTCAGGCTTCTCCTTCATATCAGGATTTATTCGGGAGATATTGGATGCTGCGTTGTGCAGTGTGTTACTTTCTTCATTACACAGTGTTTTATTATTTCCATCCCATATCAAAGCTATCTATTCCCGAATGTAAAAGTATATTCTGCCAAAGAAATATCATTCTGTCTAGGCTTGTTAGCTCAGCTCAGACTCCTATTTCTCCTTTTCAAGGGCTATCCCAAATATTCTTTATTGTCCTCAACAAAAAAAAAGAAAATAGATAAAACAAATAAAAAGTATATTGTTACTAAAGTTTTTTTAATTAGGATATATAAGTATTTTAGAAAATGTGTATATTGCTGGACAAGAATAAATTAACTTAGCAAGTTAATTTTTGCTATTATAAGTTCCAACCTGCTTAAAATCACTGCTTAAACAGAAAAAGTTATGTTCAGACAGATTGCACTGCTTAACGTCACTGATATCTTTCCCCTGATAAATGATGAGGCATTATATTACAAAAAACAAAATCTAAAGCATCCAGTCTAATATTTAAATGCTACTTTCTGGAGGGATGCATTTAATGAAAATATATACTTGGAATTTAGTTTGGAATTTCTGACAACCTTAGCAACTAGTGGGGACAAAAATGGGCAACAAAATGAAGACAAGAAAACTGGACTCTAGACCAGATGGCAAGCAAATTGCTGCACCATTGCAGCAATTTGTCATAGCAATGTTCTATAATAAAAATAATAACATCACTCAAGGTCTTTTTTTAATATAATGTAACGGTGCACCAGACTAACTGTGTCCTGGGTTTAAATCAGTTTGGCCTGATAAATCGAGTTTTCATTTGTACGTTCTTCCTCCCATACATACATGGGTTTTCTCCAGTTACTTTGGCTTCCTCCCAAGTAAATCAACAAACCTGTTCAATTAATTAGACATTTTAGAAAATAAGTAGGTGTGTATTTGTGAATGACTGTGTTATGTGTGATTGTATTGGCTTCATCATGGACTGGCAATATGTCCAGATGCCCATTGCTATCACCTATGACCCCAATTGAGATTAAGTAGGTGTAGAAAAGGTCACAGTACAGGAGTAGTTGTGCTTTTCTTTTGTTGTCTTCTCCTTTCATCCCCTTCATTCCAGTGCTGTTCAGCTGTTTCTCATTATCAACTGGAGCATAAAAGAACAAGCATGACTCTGGAAGTGGTGCGACTTGATTGGATGATTGCTACATGTTCAAAGTGTTTCTCCTTGTTTGTGCTCTTTTACCAATCGCAAAGTTACCTCAAACTTCCAGTAGAGCCTCCCTTTGTAACTAGACTCCTTTTCTGGTCTTGGTTAAAGATTTAAAATACTATTGAACTGCTCTCTGCAAGTTTTTTATTCACATATAACATAATTTTCTAATGATCCCATTAACTTTATACCATCTTTGTATGAGTAGCTTTAAAAATATATATTGACAGCCTTAAATTGTCATGTCCAAACAGTCTTTTTAAATGTTGGCAGGAAACCAAAGAACCCAGAGAGAACCTTGCACAGGAAGAAAATGGAAAGTTCATGCAAAAAGAGGCAGGGTTTTTGGATATTCGTTCTACAATGCAACAACAGTTCTAACCAAGCTGCAAAATGTTCACATCTCTATGAAGGAACAATGCTTAGAATGAAAACACTACCAGTACACAGCTGCTGATTTGAAGAAGCCTGGGTCAGTCATTATCATGACCAGTGCAAAAAGCTGGATCTGTCACACATCATTGATTCTAAATATGAGCCTATTTAATTTGGCAGAAGGTTCAGAAGTCCCAAATGCAAGCAGAATAATTTTAATAATGAATTTGTCCCTGCCTCAATAAAGATTTTAAATAATAGGTCATTCAATATGTCTCCTGGGCCAGTAGAAGGGATTGTTCAGTTGCAAAATCGTTCTAATCCTATTTTAATCTCTTAATATGGAAATTGTTTAACATAAATGAGTAGATTGTGTTTCCATCCACTGCTTTCTGTTTACTGTTTATTTATTCTTGGTGTATAAAGCTATCACGATAGCTCTAAGTCCAAAAGCAGATTTCCTCAAGGGCAAAAAACAAAGAAAAACAAAGTGTGTCACAGTAATGATTTATTTATTTTATTGTGTCTAATGTCACAGCTTCCCTTTGGTGCTGAAAACACCCTGGCAAAACACTGAAATCTCCCAGTGTCTAAGCAGGATCTGCAGCTGTGCTACACTTTTAGTAAGAGATCGACTTCTGTATAAAACCTGGTAACTTGGTAATGCTGAGTTGCATTACTTGCACAGAATACAACATTTTGAGAGTATTACATCTCCTACTTGTATTTCCCTTTACTCCTGCAGAGGTTAGTATAACTTATGATTTAAAAGGACAGACAAGATTAATATATATATATATTGTTCATCTTTTACAATATATGTCTTGTACAATATGTTCACATTTCTTGTAAGTGCAAAATTTTGGAATTATTAATGATTAATATTAAGGGACACATCTAAAAGTTGCAGAACTCTGGCCATCAAGAACTGTAGTTGAGCCCAATGATTTACAGTTTTATCTGTGTCTTGTATTCTCAGAGTATGATGATTCTACTTCTGTGCTAACTTCAGGATTATAAGGTATGCTATGCCCAAATACTGAAATCTAACAAAGAATCTTGTTTTGACTTTTACTTTATTAGAGTTCTTACAGTAATAACTCTATTGATTCAGACAATGACTTCATCAAACCAAGCAGAAATAAGCACAATCGTCTCTTCAGGAATAATCTTATGACAGTTATTGCTCATTTATATGTCAGTTGAATATATTTATTTATTTTATTTTTTTTCCGATTTTGGAGAAAATTTAAATCAGTTAATAAAATTGCAGATGTTGCATAATTGCAAAGAAAAGAAATTTAAATCATAATGATTTTGACTGAAATGTAAACATTGCTTGCAACTCAACTGTTAATTTTTATTCTTGCTAGAAAAAACTTTATTTCTAAAATCTTTCTGTTTATTTTTTGTGCTATATATTTCTGGCTTCAGGGTCATCAATATTTTCATTTGAGGTCCACTCCCCTCACCGCCCATGCTCGTGGGCTCTTGCCACAGTAATATCCAGAATAATGAGCATGTGCCAAGCAAACAGAGCCACAGCAATATGGAGAACCTCACATTATTTCCCAGAGGAAAATGGAAATTACAAAGAGAAAGAAAATGCATCCATTTTGCTCATCAACACTGACCCATATCAGAAACAAAAACAACAATAGCTGTTCCCTGCTACCAGCCCCCCCGACAATCATAACTCAACATTAAGTTCTTAAAATCAGCCTTTCAGCCATGGCACACTTCATCCACAGTGGAAGAAATGTCAGATAAATCTTGGATGAATGCAGAGGCATCATGGCTCAGAGCAGAAATGAACCACCACGTCTAGGGGCTTGTTGTCATCGTAGTTTTGTGTCTATGTTGCCAGGAGCTGATTTAAACATCTCACTAATTAAGAAGCAATGTGACCTTCGGCTCTGAGGCAGTGACCTAAAACATAGACCCAGAAAAGAGAAGAATCTCATGATATTTTCTCGTTTGAAAGGATGCTTTAATTTCCGGATGCTTTTTTTTCCACCGTCTAAAGGTAACTAATGGTTCTGTTTCATATTTAACATATTTTACACTTATAAACTGATGCAGTGTGGTTTTTAATTCCAGTAAAAATACTTAAAGCTAAGTTCAGCTTCCTTTCAGGAAAATAATACGGATGTAATTCAAAACATGGTGGAGCTATAATGAAAGACAAAGAACTGTTCACAAAGGACTCAGTTAAAAAGAATACTTTACCTACAATATTTTTTTTGAGATACAATACATAGCCGAACCATCGGGAGTAAAACATTGACTTACTATGTTTTACATACTTACTTTCAGGCACTTTTCTATGCCTGGAAAAGTGACTTAAATTGATTTCATCCACAGTCTGGCTAATTGGCTAATTAGTTAATGTAAAATATTGTGGTAATGTTGAAAAGGGAGTTCAGAGATTACATTGTCTACCTGAATAACAGATTTTTTAAATGAAAATTTTAGTTTCTAGTCATTGGTGTTCTGTACCAACTCTTTGCTGACAAGCCACCTCTGCTTCTGATTGGCTCAAATCACTCAAGTTTTACCCAATGACTGGTGGAAATATATTTGGGAAAATGAAGGATAGCACATGGAGAGAGTTGTTTTTTATCCATTCCCTGTCTTGTCATATTCCCTCCTTGTGCCTTGTTTCACTTGTAGTTTTCTTATCTTCATTATCTTTCCCTGCATCTACCTCAGTCTTGTCGCATATATCATATGCAGCTTTCTCTGTCCATTTATCCATAATTTATTCACAGTGTTTCCATTCTGATGGAGTGATAACATATCCTGCGGTTTGCTTGGATGACTTGACATTTTCTGGCACAAAGCGCTGATCATCCTCAAGTTTCCTTCTGATAAAGGAAATATATCTTGGAAGCCAGAAGACTGAGCAGAGTCTCCTGCTGAATCAAATTTCATAAGATCTGGAAAACTTTCAAACAACCGTTTGTGATTGATCGAAGCAGTCTGTTGCTCTAATTAAATGCTCCCCCAGGCCAAACCTGAAACTGCAGAATCCCGAACACTTGAACCAAGACAACTGGGCCTCAGAAGATCCGCTTGGCCCAGGTCCAGTCAGAGCTGTGCTGAGAATCACACCGCAGAAAGCCAAAGGAACAGCTGCGTGTTCTTCTTCTAATCCACATTTTAACTATCCAGCTCCTGTCTGCTCTCTCTTTCCAGAGGAGATCCCCCACTTGTCATATCTCAAAGTCTGTTCAGAAGATCCCAGGAAACTCGCACAGCCTCCAGGAAAGCAGGCTGTCTGATAAACACTCTGCAGCAGCTCAGTTCTGTCTCTCTTCATGCTGCTGCTGAGCCTCTGAATTCATTTCAAAATCCTGCTGCTCACTTTCAGGTGTTACATAGCAAAGGCCTTGAATACATTTCTTTTATTGTAATGTGTCACTTATGGGGTCCTCTCACCTAATAATTCCTTTGAGTCTAAAAGCACATTTTTTACTAAATAGGATAAAGACTAAAAGTGTGATGATCATATGAAGAGAGTGAGATTTCATTAGCCGTATACGTAAAATTCAGAGCTCCTTCGAAATGCCTTTTCAAAGCTTTCTGTAAAATCCACATCCTTGTTGAATGATGGTATCGTAGCGTAATATTTTAAATAGATTTTGAAAAATAAAACTATGTGCCACAATCCATTAAATGAAACATTTGTGAAATTATTATTCATATATTCTACCAATCCAATCAAATTGGAGATGCATGCATTAAATAAAATACCCTAAAATGATTTAAATGAGTTTATAATGTTTTAACCTTGATATATTTAATATAAATATTTTAAGGTTATATTTAATAAGGTTAATTTTAACCTTATTTAAATTATTATAAAATAGACATTCTTTTGATAAATGATCATCAACAATACCAAAGTAGAGTTTATTCCTCAGTTTAGATATTTGGGTAAATTATTTGAGGCAACATTCATTGTGAATCTAAACTAGAAAGTGAAATGAATTTAAATAATTTCTGAGAAAGTTGAAGGGTGTCTTTGCTTCTTTACATTTTGTTACAAAGATCATTCAATGGGGGATTTTCTTTTTTAGACATATTTTTGATCAAGTATGGGATCAAATTTGAGACCGATAATTTAGCTACAAGTTAAAAATCAGTGGAACCTATTGTCTATGTACCCTGGGTTTCTATCCTTCTGCAGTTTATGAAAAAAAAAAACAAAAAAAAAAACATGTAAGCGTGAGACGATACTTGCAACAATAAATCGGTTTATTGAGGTTCAGAATAAAGATAGCAGAAGTTTACAGTTAACGATGTTCTTCTGTGTGAATAAGAACATATTCCATTTTTCCAAGGAAATTTAAAAAAGCACTGAGTCAGCCTCATACAAACTACATTTATTTAAAAATGCATACATTCTCACTTTAAAAGTGGGCTAATTTTCATATTGCCCTCTGTGCTCAGTAGATATGCTTATTCCACCAAAGCGTTACAGCTGATAAAGCCTCACACTTGGCTTTTAGGAGGCAGTGGAGATATGGTGCTTAGACAGTTCTCCCCCTCTGTGCTGTATAATGCTCTGCTCTGTGAAATTCAATGTGTTTTCTATATACATATGCATTATGTAAACTTGCAGGGGTTACACTTTGGATTCATTAATCTTTCCATTAACCTGGCTGTTATTAATTTTCATTTAAAGGTGCACAAAGAAGGACTTTGGAATTAAATTGTGGGCTATTTATCAGCTTAAACCAGAGAGGGAGATAATCCAAATGAGGTGTGTTAAAACAGATTAAAGGAGCATGCTGATTCATTTAAAGGAACTCACAGGGCAGGCGATCAGTTATTTACAATTCCTAATAGGAACGACCGCTGCTGACTACAAAAGGCTTTTAACTGTTCTGCAGAGACTCCTTACATGGCAACACTGACACAAAAAAAAAACAAGAAACGTAGAAACTGTGAGAAAACAGTGAGATACAATTGAAAACAACATTTTTGGGTTTTCAAAAGAAAATCTCTTCCAGGTACAAATGTGATTGTGACGCTGTTTGAAGCATACATTTGCAAATGTCCATTTGATTAAATTTGAAACACTGAGAGGAAGGACATCCTACCTGAAACCTGGTTTGGTGATCTGATTGTATCTCTGTGTGATAAGGCAGAAAATGAGCTTAAAGTCACTGTTTAAAGTAAAACAAGAAGAGAAGCAGAACAGGAGGTTTCCTGTAAGCCACGTGTCCAACTCAAAGCCTAGGGGCAATATCCAGTCTGCCATAGCTTTGTATATGACCCTAGACTCTAGGGTCATATACGAAGCCTGGTCTCAAGAGCTACCACCCTGAAACTTTTAGAGGCATTCCTTCTCCAACACACCTGGATCAAATAAAAGGCTTATTAGCAGGTCTCTGCTTATGAGCAGTCACTGAGTTTCTGGTAGTGATTTGAAGTCAGCTCTGTTACTCAGGTGTCTTGGAACAAGATGCATGTGAAAGTTGAGGGTGGTAGCTTTTGAGGACTGGACTTAGAGTACTTGTATCAAACTCAAGGCCAGTGGGCCAAATTTGGCCCTCCATGGCTATTTATCTGACCATCCATACTCTAAACCAGTGTTTCCCAGCCCTGGTCCTCAAGGCACACTGTCCTACATGTTTCAGTGGTTTCCCTGGTTTAATGTGCCTGATTCAACTGATTGCAGTTCAGCAAACGCCTCTTAAGCATTGAGCGATTGAAATCAGCTGGGCTGAAGCAAGGAAATATCTAAAACATGCAGGCCAGTGTGCCTTGAGGACCAGGGTTGGGAAACACTGGTCTAGACAGCCACAGAAGAGGAACCTCAAGATAACACTTGTGTGCTTAAATATAATTTTATCAGTCAAATCAAAGCAATTGGTACCAAATGACCTCAATGTTCAATATTAAATTTTTTAGAAGTAGTCATCAAATACAGAAAAAGCTATAATGTTTAAACAGTTTTTAATAGGTAGGTAGTGCTGGTTCCTCTACATGCTCATTTCCCTTTTCCCTCCCTCATTTCTCTCTGCCCTCTGCAGTTCGCACAATCTGTCATTAATGCTAGGGCTAATTAGCATGACCACCAATGTTGATGATGATTTTCATGTAAGTTGTTACTGTGCCATTAGCACATTTAGAAGCAAGTACATGAGATTGACTGAAAGTGCATACTGCACCTTTGAACAAAAAAAAATTTGTCAAGTCAGCAATCTAAATCTCTTTTTAGCTTTTTAATTCTTCAAATATATCACATAGTATTATTTATCAATCAGAAAAAGGTACAAAGGCATTATTACGAGACCCTGTTTCAGGGCTGGCCTCAGCCCCTACAGTAATAGTAGAACCCACAAGAGCAAAACAAACAGACCAATTAAATGAAACAGAAAGAAAAGGTATTGCAATGTCCAAATGGCATCAGTCTGCACTTCTAAGATCCAATTTTAAACCTCAAGGTTGTGTCTATTTTCTTTTAATTTCAGAAAATCAAACATATCAGTGATATTATCACAGGTCATTGCACATCATACAGGTTATGATCTTCACAAGCTTTAATCACAGTTTGGCACAGAGGACAGTTTCTGTCTGCCAATACTTTGTTCTGCAGTGGGAGAGAGTGATGTCCGCTGTCACCATTTGCAGACAGTTTTGCTTGGGTCAGTGCCAAGAGTGGACCATTTTAACCCCCCGCACCCCCACAGATACAGAGGCAGGGTAGTTTTGGGGCTGGTCTGTGTCCTGGCTGTAGATGAGCTAAAATGCAGTTGTTTACATCATTAGAGATGTCAAATGTTCTCCGATTCGTGGTTGATTGAAGTTAAAGAGGATTCATCTAACATATATATACATCTCTAACCCCCCAGTCTGTTCTGATGAAAGATACGAGCAAGGTCAAACTGTGCTGAAGTTCAAATGCTATGAACTTGTTTAAATAAGAGTTTATATGACGTGTATTCTTTTTATATTCTGTTTATATTCTTGCCTTTAATTGCACTTTCTATCACCTCAATCAGAAGCACATAAAATTAAAAGGTGAACAGTAATTTCACTGAACGTACTGTAGGTCGGTCAGAGGTTGTTCCTGCATTCTGCTAGTAGCTTGGCTCTCAAAGAACTCTTATTTCACCTTAACTTGACAAATATAAATGTTTTGTATGATTATAAATACTTTTTCAATAAGTGTTGTTATGAGAAGTCTTACACTTGCCTAATTGTATGTATTTGTTGTTAAAAGCAAGCATTCCTGCTTCTGGGTAGTAAGATAACCCTCATTAATTTTTGTTTAACAGAAACAAATAGACACAAAACTCCAAACAAATCTGCTGAACATAATCATAATAATATATTATACTACATAATATGTTTAAATTGCAGTCAGGCGCTGCTTCTTTTAAAATTTTTGGGTTTGGGGAAAGCTGGAGGAGGCCTGTATTACCAGTCCAAACAGCGCTGTTAGCTGACTGCATCATGTGATTGTGATCACATGACTGACATACTAAAACATACTGTTGATGTACGGAGAATACAGAAGGGCAGATTTTACCCTGGGTTACACATGCACCACTTATGCTGCACATCTTTGAATGTAGGTGCTTTGGTATCAGCACTCACAAGTACCCCTCCTCCACTGGCATTCATTAGAAAACTCAGCTAGGAGAGATTTCAGGAATGCAGCTTGGACCAGTGTGCTCAAGAACAGATTAGAGGGAAAATTAAGCTTTAATGAATGACTTCTTTGTGCACCTTTTCATGCTACTCCTTAGGAGAATATTCAATTGTTACATTTTCATTGAAGAACATTTTTCTCATAATAGTAAACCTGTGAAAAAATATCTTTGAAGTTTAACTCTGAAGACTTCTTTTTAATTTGATTGCCAGGTACTTTTATTATTAAGCTTTGCTTATGTATTACTTTATCTTTGTTTATGTAACAGTCAATGCTGGGCTGCAAGTTTTACTGAGTTTACAATTTTGGCCCATTGTGTATATGAGGCTGACATTGTTGGTTTATGGGGTTTAGGTCAGGCAAATTCATAAGCCAATCAACAATATTGAAAACAACTGTTGCTACACTGAGTATTAATACTTTTGACAGCATGGAAAGGTGGAACTGAAGTGCTCTAAAATTTCTGGGTAGATGATTGCGCTTTCTCCTTGGCCTAGGTCAGAAGCTGCTAATGTTGATTCTAGCTGCTGTCCAAGACAGTAAATAAGCTTTGCTTCACAGAACTGATAAGGCAATGGTTACCTAAATGCATTTTGCATTTTTTAACCACACTTTTTCCTTCCACTAAGCCTGTTCTCCCCTTTAATTTATTGCAAAACAGGTTTTTAGTGTTAATTTTGTGTCAGCGTATTGAGTCTTTTATTTTGAAGGTCAGGTTTCAGTTGTTTCAGTTGTCTCAAAACAGCTTCCAGAAAACTGTAAAACAGCTGAAACACTGACTTCCTTTAAATCTTCACTAGAAACTCACCTGTTTAGAGTTGTATTTGAAATATAATCAATTACAAATTTAATGATGGCACTTGACTTATTCTAATGTTTGGATTGCTGATTCTGTTGCATGACTTTGTGTTTTTGATTATGTAAATCACTTTGAAATGCCTTGTTGCTGAAATAAACCAATCAATCAATACAAATAAAATTGTATTGATTGATTGGTTGGTTGATTGATTGATGTTAGTCATAGGACAGGAAGTCAGCCATTTTGTTTATTTTTTTACTCTGTCACACGGGAGGAGGTGCATCTGTCACAGTCAGCTTGTTGTTGACGCCGTCAACATCACCGTCTGTAAGTTTTCATTCAATATTCAAGAGTAGATTTTGTTTAATATCCTATTTGTTAAGAATGTTGAATTTGATAGTTGCATAATGCCTTTGGTTTCATGTTGCTTTATTTTAGGCATAGCATTCTAATTTTCTGTGTTTTAACTTTTTTGTAATAGTAATAAATTAAACGCAGTTATTTTATTTATGTGTTACAGTTTACTCTATGTTACATGAGTATTTGGGTCACCAAAATAAAGTGGAAGTAAAGAAGCTGCATCCTGACTCAAGCATTCATTCTATTGGAGTTCACTGCTACATTGTGTTAATAAACACACAAGGAGAGCAGAAAACAGCTTTCCCATTGATATACTTGGAACACTCTGTGGATAGCTTGTGACTTTAACAAAGTCCTTATTTCTGCTGGATAGCTGTCAACCCTTGTGTAGAATTTACTTTTTTGAGCTTTATGTCATATTTTAATGTTATTCTTTCATCAGAAACATGCCTAGCATGTTGCTTTGATTCTTTCTTGCATGTTTAAGGAATAGAATCTCCCCTGGCAGTCATTCTGGGGATGCATGCAGCCTCTGCATTCCCCACTCAGCTCCACCAGACTAGCAGTAGCAACAATTTGTAAGCACATGGTGGAACTGAGCATCTACTGAGCTTATCATAAAAACTACTTCTCAGCAAAACAATCCTGAGAATGGTTGTAAATGGCATAATGGACAAACTTTCAGTTGTTGCAGCAGACACACCCATAACCCTCAGGATAAAAGCTGAAGCAGAAGTTTACTGCTGAAAAGTTTTCTTACATGCATGTTATGAGAAATCAATCAAGTTTATTTGACTGAGACCTATAAATTCCCTTCTTTAATAATGAAACTGACAAATCTAAAAAAAACAGTAATTATGTTTCTTTGGTGTTCTTCTGTGTCCAGTTCCTTATTTTCATCTCCCTTCCTCCGTTTCTCTTCGTTTCCCCAGACTTTCCGTGTTTTCACACTCTCTGTAATCCGGTCAGGTTTGTCCATCCAGGAGCGCAGCACTAAGTCTCACCTCTCCTTCTGCTTGATTAAGTCATAGCGTCAGTGGCGAGACGGTCCCACAGAGTCAGTGCAGAATTTTTAACCTTTGCTGTCAAAAGGACTTCCCTCTCTGCAGGCCTGCGGCGAGACTACTGGAGAAGATGAACGCCAATCCTCCCCGTGTAAGGGTCTTGTGTGTGTGAGCGTTATGGTCAGTTTATAGCTCAGAATAAAGCCGTTCATCCCGGAAGACATTTGAGATTCTCGCTGTCAGGCATTCAACATCTTGGGACACTTGAAAGTCAAAATTTCACAATTATCCTGTTGCAGTATTTCTTTTACAAATGTAGTGATAAATGTTGAACATTATGCTCTTCCTTTGATAGATATTGAACAGCAGAATAGAGATCAGAGGGTATTAAAAAGAAAATGTTGCTTCAAAGATACATAAGCAGATTGCCTGGAAAATGGGAAAACTGTAACAAAGTGTCTGTCTTTGTGGTTGAAGCCACAGCATAAATTGATTGAAACTTCAGCACATTTAAACAAAAATAATTATCTTTCTTAAGTCACAGTTTGTTTATACTTTATGGCCCTCTCCATGTTTCTGAAAGCATGCAGCTTTCAGAAAACATTATATATTTTTTCACATATTTATTAAAGTTGTCACTATGTTGTGACAATATATTATGAAAGAGATAACATGAAAAAAATGAGCTCTTGTTTTCTCTCAGTAGTCCCAGTGCAAACCAGAAATAACCAATCAGAGCCAGGAAGAAGGTCTTAGTGCTGCCAATCACATGCTGCTCACTGCCTGCCCCTCTTGCTCTCTGCAATGAATGATCAGGGTATTCAGCATGTCCACTGATGACAATGGATAAACTGGTTTCCTATTTTGTCACAATTAATGGGATGATGATTCTCATCTAATTTTGTATTTGAATTATATTGGGTTGTTAATAATTGTAATTAATGGGGTTCTGTTCCTTTGTGTCAAGATTCTTTAACACAAAGAATCTAAATATATTAAGTCATAAACCAATACACAAAGTTGTTTCTTTGTGTATTGGGTTTGTGTCTTCTATTCCCTCCGTTTTTTGTTAACTCTTTTGTTTATACTATACAAGTTTCCTTAGATTTTTCACAGCTGCAGGGTTGCTACATTTGCGTCCTGGTTTCCTTTTTCATGTCCTCCAGTTTCTCCTGTGCTTGTTCTTTTGTTTTTGTAAGCTCTTTATTATTAAACTCCATGTCCTTTCCCTTTTCTATGTGCCTATTTATTTCCCTTTTCATATGTTTCAAGTAAGTTTCTTTACAAAGGTATTGAACAGAAGTGTCTATTGATCAAAGGTTGCCATGGCATTGTAGGTCAGGATTTTTTTTTCATTCAGGGTTTTCTTTAGGTTCTACAGTGGAACAAACTTGCCGTCTTGAGTTCCAGACATAGGCGAGCCATACACATAACACAACACTATATTCATTTGTGAAGAGTAAATGAAGAACACTGGACCAAACAGTTCTGCACAATATGTGTATCGTGACCTCAGCCATATTCCATACCGTTTATAGTTACTCAATATTTCTCATAAATGATGTTGAAAGTCATCTGTACTGGCAGTTGTTTCCAGATTTTTCTAAAACTCCTACTGAGAAAAAAATCTGTATGTTTTTTCCACACTGATGTGGAAGAGTAACTCTAATTCCAGAGTCCCCATGCAGCTTTATTGCCATCAGTTTGCTTGTTGCCATGCGCTTCCTGTGGCGAGGATTCGCTCTGATTGGCTAGAATTAGTTTTTGAAAGGAGCTGTTTATCGACCAGTAGCCGTATTTACTGCCCTAATAAGCTGCAGCTGTTTTTGTGCCTGATTTTACTCTATGTGAGTAAAAGTCGCAGGCTTGTCTTTTAATGTGGCTCAAATCTGACTGGTTGCACAGTTCTAATTACCTTATTAACAGTTAACAGGCAGGTTTTTTTTCCACTAAAGGCCAAATAGTGAAAACATTTAGAGCACAACTGCGGGAGCATACCGAAATAATCGGCCTTGGTTTACACTGATAATTGCCTGCTGCACAATGAGAGAGGGACACAGAGGAGCCATTGTTTGTGACACTTTGACACACAGAGACGTGGATGAACCGGCAGCCCACGCCACAGGACGGTGCGGCAGAGATCATGTCCCCGCTTCATGGAGCCAGGTTCCCGGCAACCAATTAGGTAATGAATGAAGCTTCGGACTCTGGGTTTAACGAGATTCCGAGCATGTTCCGACAGCTGCTGATGGGTTATACCATGGAAAGGCCTGGCGATAATGAGGTGGTGCCCTGATTATGACAAATCCGTTTTTGGTGTGACCTCCCAAACTTTTGCTCATATTTATAAATTTTTTCTCTCTCAAATCTCCCCATCAAAATGGGGAGCACATCAAGTTTTTTTCATGAATTTTTGTTATTTCATGTATTTCAGGTTATCATCTAGTTCTTCTTTCCATTGTGTTGTACTTTAAATTAAACTGCTTTTTGTTTCATGTTCTATATTTCTGTTTTTTTCTTTTCATTAGTTTTTCTTTTTGTTCTCCCCTAACACCTGGTCCATTGTAACTAATTAATCATCTGCATTGTCTCGTTATCTTCCCTCATTAGGAAGACTCTTGTTTTGCTTTGCTCTTTGTTCAAATCTTCCAATCATTTCTTATTTCCTTAGTTGCCTTTTAATAGTTTCTATTCAATTAAGATAATATATAAGTCCATTTTGTGAACTTTTGTTGTTTTTGAAAAATTATTTTTTTTTCATTGCAAAGCTGTTTTAACTTTGTACTTGGGTTTTTACCCACATTTATGACTCTAGACCAAACTTTTTCAAACAGTTTGTCCTTGTTTAATAAAGTATCATACAAGGAGAAGAATCTATGATCAATATATAAGATCATGCCCAAATCCTGAACTCTTCATAAAATTTAAGAACGAAGATCAAAGTGGTGGCCTGCCAGAGATGACGCATATAAAGATGCTGAAGTGGACTTCCTGCTGCGCATCCTCTGCTCATCCCAACACCTACATCTGTAGGAGTATCTTGTGGCGTTTGTAGGAGGGAACTGTAGACTACTTTACACCTGGAGTTCTTATGTTAGTTTTAGTTAGGGAGGTAAATGTTTGTCATTTGGTTTATTTACTTTCATATTAGTAAGTTTTGATTAATATTAAGATAGTTTCCTTTGTTTGGCATTATAGCTCACCCTGAAGTCATCTGTAAGCTCCATTTTGTTGTAGCATCTCATGTAAATATACATAAATAAGAGATAAGATGTTAAAAACTGTGCTTTGTCGCTGCTTGAGCATCTCAAGAGGATGAATCCTTCATGCACTGATCTCCCCATAACTAGACAGGTTGAACATCGCAAGACCTTTGCAATGTCCAGAGGTCCTGTTGCTGCTAACAAAGCCCCAATAATTAGTTGCTTGACAGTTTGTATAAAATTAGTTTGTGCTGATCTCTGGTTTCTTCAAATATGGAGCTGGGCATTTTTTATAAAAATCTCTACTTTGGTTTAATTTTTCCAAATAATATTGTTTCAGAAATCTTTTTATTTATTTAAAATCTTTTTATTTAATTTCCATAATGTCCTTTCACATTAAAATGCTGAAGTGGACTTTAAAGACCGGCTTTGCATTGGCCTTTAAAGTCCTTTTCAAAGTTATTGTATCACTTTGGCATTGTGATTCTACACCTGTTTGTTCTACAATGACAAATTGACAAGCACTCCCATTTTTCACAGGCAGTCACACTGAGGATGCTTAAGGTAGGTTCTCCACTTGATTTAAATAAACTGGCTTTTACCTTTTTTTCTTAAATGCAGTGGTCCCATGTGTACATTGTCAAGCACTACCATCGACTTGCAATTGTATTCATGCGCCTTTTCCATCACACGGCACAGAGATTTTAGAAAACCATTTTAGTCACAGAGCCGCAAAAGAAGCCTGGAAACTAATTTAATCTATGATCATTTTTCTTTATCACTGTTGTGGATCTGTGTGTATTTCTGGTATTTTTGTGTGCTTCACTGTAGACAAAGTGAGGAAGACCTGTGATGATGCTGTGAGGTAAGTGTGTGAAGGCAGGACTCAGGTGGCAGACTGATGCATGATGGGAGTGACGGCAGCTCAGGTGGGACTTAATTCAGTGTCAAATGAGACGAAGAGGTAGGTGAAGGGCTGAGGGGATGGAGGGGGTGTTATAGAGCTCTGCATCAGTCCTGCAGCTGAGCCCTTCTGATACTCCTGAACATAGATCACACTGACAGGTCAAACTGAGGCTGTGCTGCCACAAAAAATGAAGAAGCACACAAATACTGTAGGGGAAAGAATACTGCAAAATATTCAACAAAACATTCAGGAAAAGCAACAATTCACATAATCTCTAATCCATTACTGCTTTATTCTTATATGTAAGGACCATCTTTCCTTAGACTCATAATGGTATTTTAAAATTAATGTATATTGTTTGTTCTCCACTTTAGCTAAATATAAGATGCTTCAGGAGCTACATAGCTTTCACAATTACATTAATATGAATATGGATTCCAATCGCAAAAATTGCAATATTCAATTCAGTAGGAGATTCAATCTGAGCTCTCTGATGTGATTGAGAGATTATTTGAATGAAATGGATTTTGTTTGTTATTTGTATGTTCTTTGGTTTCTGCTGCATCTTCTGTTTATCGGTATGTCTACATCCCTTGCAACCACCAAAACAACTCCTATTGTAAGTAGAACTAATATTCACAAAATGTCCAATCTGACATTATTCTTGCACTTGCTTATAATTACATGATTTTCAGATTAGTTTTTACTCTTTCTAAAGTACATAGAGAGTAATTTGATGGTTTTACTTGGTTATTTTGGATTTTGCCCCATTATTCAAAATGATGTCTTTTTGGCTAATGGACTTTCCTATTTTGACCTCAGGGCTGTTTGTGCGTGTGAATGTGTGTGTGCATTGAATGTTTGTCTTGGCTGTCTCTGTATTGCAGTGTGATAACATCACATACAAAGAGGTAAAGGTCTGTTGTTTACAGACTTTTATATACATAAACAGACTAAATAAAGAAGTACAGATTGTATGATAAGCAGATGATGACATCCCATGCTGGTTAATGTTCCATGCTTAATTTCTGGTCTGACACGTGTAAAAATTTATTCTAAAAAGCAATGAATATGCAATAGATTCCATATTCACTGCTTTTGCCAGTTGACTACAAAATGGTAAATGGCCTGTGCTTGGATAGCATTTTATCAAGTCCAGAGAGCTACACTCTACCTTGAGTCACATTCACACACTGATGGTGTGTGAATGTAGCCACAGCTGCCCTGAGGCAGTCTTGCAGAGGCAAGTCCGGCATGCACTGGTGCCACCAGGTCCTCTAACCACAAGCAGCAGGTAAGGCGAGTGAAGTGTCTTGCCCAAGGACACAACAACAGAGATGGACAGTGCAGCAACCAGCAACCCTCAGATTACAAGAGACAAGATGGTCTCCTGCAAGAGAGGCAGGAGACCATCTTGTCTCTTGTGGGATGAGATGGTGCTTATCTCGTCCCACAAGAAATAAGTACCATCCCAAATAGTGGAAATCGATGTAAGAATTTCATTGCATTTCCTATGTGCTTGCATAAATAATCACATCCCATTTCTTTCTGTTATCCTCACAATCATTAAAATATGGGGGTGCAGCTTGGGTGGTATTGATTATAAGTCTAAATGCTGATACTCCAACATGCTCTAATCCTTATTTTCTCTACTAAATCCACTTATTATGTTAAGAAGTAGTGATGAAAGAGGGTCAGATACTAGGAATAAGAACAGGCCACAATGCTTCTGATTCAAAAGCTGACTCTGATTCTTTAATGTTCCTATCCTCTAACTTGCCCACTCACAACCCTGATATTTAATGTCTGGTTTAAATACAATTGTCCAAGAAAACCTTGAAGTACAAAATATGAACAACCACTGGAAAATATTTTTTCCTGGAAAGCAGAAGCTTTCAGACAGGAGACACCAAAGACACTCAAAAGACCCATTTTAGTTTGAAGAGACATCTAACCATTTTGGATCATATTGACCTTAGGGACTTTCCTTTCAGCACCACTGAGCAGTTAGTTAAAAAGAAAACTTTAAGATTCACAGAACTAAATAAATATCCTGGAACCTGCAACTCCCCTGCCATTGCAGCTCTATAGATTGCACAGGTGTTCGTGATCCTCTGACTGTATGATTAATCGTATATTTGCTTTTCCCAACTGCACTTTCTTTTAGAGGGTCGGCTTTGAGAGACCTGTAAAGCGAGTTGAAAGTGAACTACAGAAAGGAAGAATGTTTGTGGTTGTGCACATGCGGGCGTGCATGAGCGTATGTGTGTTTGGCCTTGTATTTGATACATTGCAAGGACTTTTTTCCTAAAACATAGTAATTTGCCCCATAAGAAAAAGTACTGTTTTTGGTTTAGGGGTAAGATTTCGGGGCAAGGTTTAGGACTAAGGTGTGAACTGAGTGAAGTAATGGTTAGATTATGGGTTAGGCTAGAGCAAATTAGTAAAAAATAAATGGAAGTCAATGCCAAGTCCTTGTGAAGATAGAAAGACATACTATGTTTGTAAGTGTTTGGGTGTGTGTGTGTGTATATGTGTGTCAGACAAAGTGATGGTGCAGTCATGCAGTAAATGATGTTGGTTTAAGGCGTCATACTGCTGCAGGATGCTGCCTCCTCCAGTCTTCACAAACACACAGTCAGACTCAACACACAGCTCCCTCTTAATGATAATGCTCTTTAAATGGCTGTATTGATTTTAATGTAGCCTACCAGACATATATTCCATGACAGTCAATATGGTGAGAGGCCACCTTCTTAATGTAAATAGCTGATTGGAAGTCTATTAGAATTGTTATCAATGGAGGAGTGGTAATTACCTGCTGCTGCACTTAGCTCACATGCTCTTTATCCAGCTGTGTCTTAAACTGACACTTAAAGCCACAATAGCTTTGAATATGGAGGGATTTGGAGGAGTTAGCTGATGAATATATATTGCAAATCAATGTTCTTAGACTGCTGGTGCTTTTGATCCAAACAGAGACCAGTTACAGTTTGTGAGAGTTAGTAGGCAGAGTGAGGTATCGCTTCCTTCTTCACTTCATGTCTAATTTTGATTCAGAAATAATACTGTGGCCGTTCCCACAACTTTTGCCACACAACACTACTGTATGTCTGCTTATCCTGTTTATATTGCCTTGGAGTCTGCAACTTCCGAGGCTTCTTTTGGTTAGATATGACTTTAAATTTTAAACTTGGGTGGAATAACTTGTATTGGATGTATCCCCCAGTGCAAATGTTAACTGTTATCTTCTGGTTTCCTAGTAAGTTGGTTAAACCTAATATTTACACTGGATTCAGCAGCATGTCTAATATGAATACATATTTTGAATGAATTTAAACCAAATGTTTTCCTCAATATCCTCAGTTCTGCCCATGAAACTTGTCACCATTCTTTACAATAGCCTTTTGTTTCCATGAAAATATATCCTCTATGTTTAAAATTGTTTTATTTTCTGCAAAATAAGGACACCTAGTTTGTCAGATCAATATTGTCTTCAAAGCTGGGAAACTTTCATTTATGTGTGGCAGACGCAAATATTAACATGTTAGCTCTGTTAATTTCTATTATATTTCCTTGACTGCTACCTCAGTCACAATTTATTTTTTCCTGCATCTGATACAATTATGTAGCTGGAAAATAAACAAAGAATAAAAGGCTGCTTGTGACATAAAGAGTGATTTTTTGATAACTTACTATTATCAAAATATGAACATTCAAAATCTTTACTAATATTAATCAGTACTTGACCAGATGTATAACTGTGATATGTAATTTTATTAATTGCAACAGAAAACTTCGGTAGTAGGCAATTCAGAATGTGCTTAGAAATAAACAAGGTTGATAGTAAAACACTAAACACGTTTGAATAGTTTTTATGGAAGAATTCCATGAACTCAGGTGTCCATTTATTTTTTAAAGGATTTTTTTGCTCCAGTTGCCTTTGCTGATAGTAATCTGACAGGAAAGTGGGTTGTGAGAAAGAAGGAAGACATGTGCAGAGGGCCGGGAGTCAAAGCCTTGATGGCCGTGTCGAGGACCGAGGAACTGGAAAACAAATATGTTTAAAATTTAAACATGAGGCCTGATAAAATAAAAAGTTTACCCTAAACTTCCCTAAAATGTCCAGTAAAATCTATATTAGCAATAAAAATCAGACTTTTAAGCATTTACTTTAATTAATTTTGCAAGCCTTCTTTGTCATCGCTAAAACTTTTCCTTTAATTCTTTCTCCTCGTTGACCTGCTATCCCTCTCCGCTCTTCTTCTGTGACTGGGTGACGCCACTTAATTGGCGACGACACTGAAACATGTCACGTCCTGCTCTGCAGCCTCCTTTGCATAAATTAAGCCAGAGCAACACTTCTTGACTGCAGCGAGAGTCAGATCAGAAAATGGTTGAGAGACACTGAAAGACAACAAAAAGAAAGAGGGAACATCCTCTGTTTCAATCTCCTCTTCAAACCTATTTTTACACACTTGCTTTTATGTGATGACTTTTATGCTATTATTTTTACAAATATATTATTTTTACCCACTGCGCCTCTCCTTTAATCTCCTGCTGTCGTTTTATTGTTTTTTACTTTGATGTCCATGTTTGTTTCTCTTTAGCTGCTCTTTGACAACTCACAGCATCTTGTTTGCCACAGACAAAGCTCATGATTTATTAATATCATCATTATTAGGAAGTGGGAAAAAAGATTGATGTATTAGTACACACTGAGAGAACACACAGCAGGGCAGAGAGAGGTTGTCGTGGTAACAGCACAGCTGGAATGAATGACCTCTCCATCCCAGAATGGCCCAACCAGAACCAGCAGGAGGGAGCAGAAATATAAACCAAAACATTGCAGGATAACCACCTGTCATAAATAATAAGAACATGAAGCAATAAATGGTAATGCCATTTTAATGATAACTGTTGATTTAGGTCACTGATATGTTGGAGCGGGGCAAGAAATGGTGACATTTTTCTCCCGAGGTTCCTCTGTTAGATCCCTGGTGTTCCTTAACAATACCTAAATCCTTTAACAAGCTCTCTGTGTGCCGGAAATAAAAATGTTTTCAATTTGGGTATATCCAACCCTTAAGGACACCTAAGCAGTTGACAGGTACTGACCAACCACTATCAAAGTTTGAGGCCTAGGAAGGCTTTAGAACAGCCTTAAGGAAGTTGTTGCAAACCGTTTGATACAGAAACTCTTTTCTTTTCGTTTAGACAAGACAAGACACTTTAAACCCTAAATAGAATAATACAATCCAAGCTGTATCTTTACATAACAAAGACTGGGTGATTGAATTAAATAAATATAGTGGTTGCTTAAAAATTTAGATTATTTTTCCACATTCTTATTGGTGTCTTATTTGTTGGTGTTTAAAGGAAAACAGGAGCAATGCAATGCAATTTTGCTATGGTGCTTTTTGAACTTCTAACTAAGTTTTGAAAGATTTTAATAAAGTAGCAAAGTACTGGAGTTTCCATGGACAGGTCGGTGATTATTTAAAAAAATACAAATTTAACTAAATGTTGTGATAAGCAACCAAAACTAATCCCTTTGTACAGCCAATGACAGGTGGTGATGCTGCCTCTTGGCTAGAACTCCTTGAAAAAGAGACTTTTAATCTCAATGTTTATTTTTGTTTTTTATTCTGGTAAAATTAAGATTAATAAATCAACAACATGGTAGCAGGGTCAGGAAAATTTCAGATAATTATATTTTTTTCACTATAAGAATGGCAGTCAATACACTGTAGAATATAGTCTTTAAAGAAACTAAACATTTGCAGCAAAAATTGTTGCAAAAAAAAAAAACATTTCCTGTACCCCAGGTTGTATTGACGCCCTACAAATGAGTGAATTCAGCCGTCTGCATATTGACTGTATGAGATGTGTTTTTAAACACTGAGCCAGAAATGGTAAATCCATTTCAGCAAAATTCAGAAAATAAACATGTAAACACAGATGATGCTCCACTGAGTAAATTGGAGTTGAAATTGTTAACCACCTGAGCTCTCTCTCATTCACACACATAGACACGCAAACACACCTTTCCACCACACCTCCCTGGTGTCCACAGCTGTTTGACCCGCAGCTGTAAACATGAGATTTTCTTCCAGCTGTGAGTCATTGCTCTTGTGTCTCCTAGCTGCAGTTTTTATTCTGTTTGCTGGCACAGCACCAAAAAACAAAGTTGTGGTTAAATCAGCAGGTGAAAAAAACCCCAAAACAAATTGTGACTGAATTGAACTTGATGGGAGACCTGTTTGTTTTTCCCTCTCCTGTGAGTAATTGTTGTAATTGTTTTATTTTGGGAAATTGGGTTCCATTACGTTTCTGTTTTTGTCATAAATCTAGAAAATTATGAAAATGCTTAATGCTTGTCTAGGTTTTCCAATAACATTTCTAAGAATAATTATTTTAGTGAACATGCAATTTCACTTTAACCTGCTCCCTAGTTGGATGTTACTGTTTCATTTTACTTGTCCTGACAAAAATATTCACAAATTGAAGCAAATTAGATGCAAATTTCAATCTCAGACTAAAGAAGATATTTATTCCCAACATTCTGCTTAATTGTTTTTTTTTTGTTCTTTTTTTTTAACCAGACCAAACAGATAAATTGGGGACAGTTAAAATCAAGATCAATTTATTAGGCCGTCTTATAATTTGATTATTGGGTTAAAAACTAGTTCAAAGTCAGTGAAATACGTAACCATCGGCTTTTTAATATCCAAAAGGTATTCAAGTTAAATCAACTTCCATGCCTCCTCTTGAGACGGCGGAGGTCAAAGTGGCAGTGTTAGGCGCTTTGTGTCTCTCTCAAGGTCTCGTTCCTTCTAATGGACATTTATTATAAACACACTCAACTGTTCCATCAAATGCGGTTTACAGCAGTCTGGGTTCATGGCCAGGGGATCTCAGATGTTTGCATGTCGACAGCTGCTTTTTATGCGATGCATTATGTATTTGTTTGATGAGCATTTTGCTTGTGTGCAAAGCATTTGTCTGGGTTCATCAGCCGTGCGCCTGTGAAATAAATGTCTCTCCTTCTCAGCTCAGAGTCCAAACTTAATTGAAATAAAACACATATTCTGGACTTTAACAATACAATTGTAACAACTTAATATCTTGGTTTTCTATAAAGAATGTTATTATGAACTTAATTTGTATTTGGTCTCTTCTGTCACAAGGATATTGTTGCAGACTTTTCTTCTTGTGGGTCATTCAGATAAAATTTTGCTGCTATATTTTATAATATTCAGCTGTCTGATCCTAGTAAATTTATGGAGTTCTTGCTTTTTTATGTGTGCTTCTTTTTTTTCTATAATCAATACATGACCTTGGAGTGAATGTGTCACATTTACTACCTACTGTGAAGACTACAGTCAATGTATTCTGCTTTTAAATAACCATTCCAACTTGTGAACTCTGTTTACTTGTATTATAAAGGCAAATGAGATCATTTAAAGGTGCACCTGCAAACTTACAAAATTAGAAGGGCGGCATTAGAAGGTTTTATGGTCCAATAGAAACAGAAAGGCTCAAATTGGGATGTCGACCCTCCTGACTCCAGTAATAGTTGATGTCTGTCCTCCAGCCTGAAACCTGGCCTCCGTCATTATTCACAAAGCCACTAATTCCACCACCGAGCTTGGCATCTGTGCCCTCATTTCAAAGTTAAGGAGGCAAAGAGGAATTCCCTAAATGCAGCTCTCTGTCTTAACTGCATGGCCTTAGCTCTGTGTTTAATACACCAGCTTGACTTTGATAAAGCATGCAGAGAAAGCCGCTGATTTTTCTTCAGACTAAGACTCACAATTTACACAATCAGCAAAATGTTGCAGGCTTCCATAAGGGAAGGACAGAACTGAGGCACAAAAAATATATATTCATGACCTTAACCTTAACATTTAAATAAACTTAGCAATTACCAAGACAGCACCAAGTTTACTAATGAAATTATGAATGGTTCTGTACAAATTTCAAAAAAAGGAGGTGAAAAGATTTATTTAGATTAAACTGAAACATTGGTAATAAAAAGGACAACTTGATTACAAGGCATGTTCAGTGCAATGAACACTATAATACGTCTCTGTGTTTTGTATTTTCCTGGAGGATGGAGATTTCCAGATTCAGGTGGTGCCTGAGACTTCCAGAGGAGGAAGAAGTCAAGCGACAAAGTTTGCTTCATTTCTACCCTTTTGGTGAAGTTTTGACTAGATTTAACTGTTTAACCCTCCCACAGTGTGACGCTCAGGAAGAATGCAGCTGACATGGTTGGTCAACGAGGCTTTTGCAAAGCGACAAAAAAACCCCGAAAACAAAATAGTAAACAGGAGACCCCGCAAGAATCATGTACACTGTACGGTTCAGTCAACTCCTCTTAGAACTACAGGAAGGTTAAAACTCTGTTTATTAATTTTTAGCTAGTTTCACTGCATAATCATATTTATCAGAAAGAGCGCCAACCCACCAAATAAACAAAAGTAAACCGACCAACAACATTTAGGTTTAGGACAGACCTGCTCACCCCAACTGACTCACACAAAATAGAAACAGAAAGGCTCAAAAGTAAAGATGGTTAGGTAATAGAAAATTATAATATATATTTTTTCTTTACTTAAAGGAAAATCTCAAGGTACGCACAGTGCATATAGCTGCAGGTGCTACTGACCTTGGTTGGACTGTTCTGTCTAGTTCTTAACCGTCCAAATCACAGAAAGAAAGGTTTTTAATTTATGCCTGTAGATTGGAGTGAAAGGAAGCAGGAAGTGACCAGAAAGTCCAAAAATGGTCCTGCTAACAGCTGGATGCATATCTTTTAAAGTTGTTTTTTATTTTAGTTGGGAAACAAGAACTTCCTCAATGAATAAAATTAATCTTCGTGAGGACTACAAGCCTTCTGTAACACTGATAGTTCTATACCAACCCTTGTTTATTTAGAATAAAATTCCACCTCTTCTGTTTTCCTGCACAAAACAGCTGATGTGTCAGTGTTTGTAATCTGGTTTACACTTTTGAGTAATTGTTTTAATTTACATTTTTTCTTTGATTTATGTTTTTTCATCATCATAGTCTTAGTATTTTTAGTGACACAACAAGATGTAAAGTGTGCTGCAACAAAAAAAAAATTAAATTGTTTTGTGAGAAGCAAGATCTCTCTGTTATTCATTCCATCGTCTCTTATCCAGGACACAGTTGCATTATCCAAGCTCTCATTTGGCATATTTCTAATTATACTCAATTTCAGCCTTTTATTATTTTGCCGCTGCATTGACACCTCTCCCTCCAGGGATCAATAAACTTTCATTTATTATGAACCCGATGAAACTGTGTCAGACTCAGCAAGGAGCTCTCGCTGCTTTATTTAGTGCAGGATTTAAATTGACTTTGGTGCTGCGTCCTGCTGCTTTGATTTTAAGACTGTGGACTCTGACTCCTTCATTTCTGAAGTGACTTAAACTGATCTGAAGGGAAATATTTGTTCTTGCTTCACCTTAACATCAGATAATTTTATTGCGTTTTCTCCTTATTCAGTTCATGCTGAGTTTTGTGTTGGGTATTAAATCAGCAGTGTGTCTTTATGCTTTGTTGATGTTCAATTTCTGTTGACCTGAACAGGATAAAATTAGAGATGAAAAGAAATAAGATATCAGTGCTCTGAAAGGATGATATACATCAGCAAGCTGTGAAAACTATTTTAATTTGGATGAACAAAGCAGATGTCTTGGAGATTTTAAACTGTGAAATTTGGAAATGATAAACATTACAAATGTCTTTGAAGATGTTCTGCCATGAAGGACACCAAGCCACGAAGAGTTTCAGGTGTTTTCTTTGTCTGAGTTTTGTTACCAGTATGTCTTAAGGCAGCGGTGCCGGGTCGGTCCTCCAGGGCCGACATCCTGCATGCTTTAGTTCTCTAACTGCTGGTAATAATAACCTTTTCAGCATGTCAGTGTTCTTCTTTGGTTTTCTAACGAGCCATCATTTGATCCAGGTGCATTAAACTAAGGAGAGAACAAAAACATGCAGATTGCAGACTTTGGACTGACTTTGGAGACCACTGTCTTAAAGCGTCTGCCAGTCATTTACCAGTGATCTCTGGGTTTCCCTCTCTGAACAATTTTACCTTTACAACCCAACCTAAGATGATAGAACAAAATACATGGATACATACTTCAGTTCAATGATTAAAATGTGTTCATTTATTTACCTGTGCTCCTATAAGACTCCTGTTATTCATGCATCCCACTTTTTCTAAAGTCATTATATTAACCTTTGACATCGAGGATGGACACTGAATTTATATCTGTGCTTTCAGCAGGTCTGAACATGAATGTGCTTTATTCTCAATTTTGAAATGAAACCCCAGGGTAAGCCTTGGTTGTTGAACTATAATTCGGACCTGGGAATTATTTGGGATTCCCCAAAGTGAGCTGCAGAGTGTCAGTGTAGTGCAGGAAGTGTGTGTTTCTCTTTTCTCTGTTACCCAGTCCTGTATAAGGCCTAACAGTGGATGATGGATGGGTTTTTCAAAATAATTACTAAACATCTGTGTCCATTCCTGAACAGGATTGGACAAAAAGCAGTAGACTAAACTTGCTCTACTTCAATTCAATATATGTTCACTTCATTTATTTTCTGCAATTTACAACAGGTGTCCTCTCCGAGCACTACACAAAACACACAGATCCATTTATATACACAAGAGTGTAATCAAATCAATCCAATGATATAAACAGAAATTAAATCACATACATCCCAGTTCAGTCATGGTCTGGATGCAGTCAAGTAAATAAATTTACTGAGACCAAACATGTTGTTTCTTTGATTCATGTGAATTGAAATGAGATCAAACTGAAAGCAAAGAGAGGGAGGAGGTTGCTAAGTTGTTACTATGAAGGTGGGACTGATAAAGTGGCTGGTGAATGCATAATGGAAGAGAGGATACTAATGCATGCATAAAAATATATTAACTCTGTGTTAATGAGGAACTGAGAAATAAAATCCATAATGAGGTAGAATACGATGTGAAAAATACATTAAAAGCAGCATGAATTATAGCCTTGAAAGTAACTTTGTATGTGTGTTAAAGCACATCCACATCAGCTTCTTGCTGTGTGGCATCCCAGAATTCCTTGCGGCAGTGGCAGCAGCAAATGATGATGGTGATATTAGGAAGGAAATGTTGTTGAGGGGAACTTCATTGCCATTTTCCATATTTTGTGTAATAGAATGTAACTAGCATCATTATTTTTTCATCATAGCCCTCCCACAACTGTCTTCTACATCTAGGAACATCACTCCCTTCTGTGCTCTATCCCTTGCTGCCGTCTCGTCACACTGACTCAATTAAACAGCAGCAGATAAAACTAGAAGGGGATAAAAAAGGGGAAGAAGCTGCTGCTGCTCACTCGGGGCCTTACGGAGGCAGCTTCAGCGACTGCCACACTGATTCACAAGCCAATGTTGGGTTGGATTATGATGGAAAAAACTAAACAAAACGAAAAAATAGAAATGGAAAGGAATTGGATTTTAGGGACTTGTGATGTACAGTAAACATATGGTTTCTGGATCTAAATTGGGAAAAGTAAAATTTTTATGCACAAGTTTGATACAAAATAAACAGACAAAACCCCCTAAGAGAACAGGGAGGGCAGGGATTTTTAGAAAATCTGGATTGCCTTGACAATCCAGATTTTCAAATCAACACCAACAAAAAAGAAAAATCACAGGAAATATCACTTTTTCAAAGGATTATGTTAATTAGGTGCAATGTACTATACTAGTATATTATCTGAAAAGGTTTTAAATATGTTCATATTTCTTGTAAAGTTGGGAAAACCTATGGATAAATTCATAAAATTGTAGTTTTTTCACTTTTCCAATGTGCAGGCCAAGGTGCTGGATTATATACACATCAACATTGAAATAAATGGAACACCTGAATCCATTTATTTTTAAGATATGAATAAATACTTTGCAAGATAGTGTATTTTTTAAAGACTGAATCTAAATGTGTAGATCTGGATGTGCAAAATTAAGACTTGCATCATTAGTTTAGTATGACTTGTTTCATACTGTATTTATGCTCTGATGTTCATGGTATATAACATAAAATCTTAGAGAAATATATTGAACTTTGTCATTGTAACATAAGAAACATTATGAAAAAAAAGATCAAGGTTATGAATATTCTTCCACCATTCTGAAAATGAAAAATAATGTGTGCAGTAAAATAGAAAAATCACTGGAAATATTACTTTTTCAAAGGATAGTTTTGTTTTTTTTTGTCATGTTTTTCCTTTTCTGAAATTTGCTTCTGCATAAAAATAACTGCTAAGACAAATTGTGGTTTTCATTTGCATTGCCCGACATATGTCACCGGTTTCTGAAATTCATCAGCACACATTTTTAATCATAAACTTCAACCAATACTCCCGGACATTTTGCAACAAGCACAAAGCAGGTCCTGCAGTGTTTTTGTTCTCTCATTTGTCCACATCAGACCGTTCTGCCTTGTGACGTTGTTTCTCACCTTCAGAAACGGGTCAGACTCTGACAAGTTGAAGGTTCATTCGTAACGTGGTAATCCCGCTCTCAGATGAGCCTCCTCGGATACGGCCGGCCTATTTTCTGCTCGCTGCTCGTGGTGATTGCCTGTGAAAGATCAATCAGCGCTTCGATGCCGCGCTCTGCTTTATCCTCGCTGTCACACATCACATAAATAAACCTAAATTACTGGACGCGCCGCCCGTTTTCTGACACGTCCCATTCGCCGGGGAAGAGACGGTGGCTTCTTCATAAAGGCTCCATTTGACCACAGTTATGCCATTTTTCTCTGATACAAAAGGCCATCAGTGTGTGTCCCGCCAAACACCGCCGTCCATTTCCAAGACAAATACTCATGTTTTCTTGATATTTATGGCGGTATTGGGGAGGCAGAACAAAGCATTAGATCCTGCTCAGTCTGGATAGACACACTTTAAAACTCTAAACTCTTCATTTTTTCCTCATCTACCCATCCCCTCTGTCCCAAAGCGCTGCAATATTGCTCATATCAGAAAGATATTACACATATTGGAATGCCATCTCTGGCATTTAACAGGTGGAAACTGCTGTTGTTTTTGCCATTAGTTCAGTCAGTAGCCATGAACGTGGAAAAGATGAGCTTTCAAAAGGAGTAAAGTTACCTGCAGAACACACACAACAACCTTAAGGATGTTTACTTCAACTATTTGCTCTTTTCTTAAGTCTTCTAGTTTAAAGCTGAATTAATTATTTAGCCTGCACCGCCCTTCCTTTTAAATAACCTTATTTGCAGCTCAACCAGATTTAAGCAACTGACTCAAATAATTCACTCAAGGTTAAAAACTGAAGAAATGAAAGGAAATTAGGCAAAATTTATGGGATATGGCTAAAGTGTGCTGGATGTTTATCCTCCTTAAGCATTGCAATCCGGATAAATCGTCCTTCAGTTATCAATGGAAAAAAAGCTTTAAATTCTGAAGAGCAATTTTCTGGTCTGTATTACTTCAAAATAAACAGGAACAACATATAGGTCTTATTGTTTGTCTCATTTAGACAGAAGGATTAAAATAATTATATGAAATGCATTTATGTTGTGATTATTTATGTACTTTTACACTTAACAAAAATATTTGATTGTACTATCAATGTTTTTTTCTATGAGTTAACATTTTTATTTCCTTTCATATCTTTGTCTGGAAATACCCAGGGGGCCCAAAATTCAAGACGCATAGCAGATAAGTAATGTGCTGTAGAGCAGAGAGTCCACAGCCAACAAAATCAAATACATTTAGTCATATTTGAACATGCTGCGTAAATAAATTTTGTATCTGGAAAAGCATTCATGATTAACAATTTCATTAAGGGGAATGCATGTCGTAAATACCAGACATTACCTGGTAAAGTGGATCTAAAAAGATACTCTGCAACAGAAAGATTACAAAAAACAAAAAAAAAACCCTATGATGAAACAAACATTTTTACATGCCTGAAAGTGATTAAAAACATTTAGTAAATAATATTCACAAGTGAGGTTGAAAAATTAATGCAAGAAGGGGATCATTATTTTTACATAGAAAATAAATAAATCATATTTTTAGACATTCCACTTTTTCTTCATCTTTGGTTAACTAAGGCATAGGGATTTTTGTAGCATAATACAAAACAAAAACTAAATTCCGACAGTGAACACAACTCACTGATGGTTCATCTTCCCTGACGAGGCCAATTTGACTCTTTGTCTTTCCATTTAAAACTAAATGGTTTCATTTTTATTTGTAAAACCTAAAATTAAACCACACAGAATAAAACTGCCAAATGGAATGGAAATATTGCTTTACTTTTCTGCAAAACTAACTAATTGTAATGACTCTAAAATACTTAAGATTAAAATAAATTTTTTAAGGTCAATTTAGATCATAATGTCGTCCTTATTCATTTAACTGATCTGTTGTACAAAAAGTCTTTGCAGCTGAAAGTGTAGCAAACATTCTCTACATTTCCCTTCATGTGATCTTCAGATTTGATAAGTCAAATTTGAATTTTCAACCAAATTTTAAACTTGAATTTCTCTATCATAACTAATAAATTGTCAGCCTCTCCGTCTTCATCTGCATCAGTTATTCCATCTGCTTTGACTTCTCACTCTCCTCTTTAACCTACATAAGGAAATTAAAATCCTATAATTATCTTCAATTAACAGAAAGAGGGACATGCAGTGATTAAGGAAATCAAGTTCAGGGACTATTTTCATTATCTGAGTCCTCATGCCCACCCTTTTCCTCCGTCTCCCAGAGCTCCCCCTCTCCCCCTTTCTTTAACTCACCTTTAAGCTTATTGCACTGATTTTAATTAACTTTTTTTTCTGTCAGCCAGAGCAGCTTTGAAATCCTGCCTGCGTCTGTTTGCATGCTAAAGCTGGGTGAGATGTTGACCAGTGGTTTGACAAGCTGCTTGTATTAACCATTTAATATGTGGTTTATGTCAACCATGTATTAAATGTACTTTAATACATTTTAAAGCATTAAAAGTTCACAGACATATTTCTACACAGAGTAATGTCTGACTTCATTCACAGCAAAAAAACACTAAAGCATATTCTGGCATGAAAACTCCAAGTATGTCAGTAAACTGAGCGAAATTGAACAGCACCAGGATCATGTAACGTACTCAGGTTAGAGTTTTGTGGAAACAATTAGATAACGTCACATGAAGATTTATTCTGTGACGTGACTCTGCTGCAGACCTGGCTAAAAGACGAATCTAGATAATCATGTTGGTTTTTGAGTAATTGTTTGCAGGTTGTTAGTAATTCCTAAAGAGCAAACAGACACATATGATGAGGCATCACTTTACCTGTTGAATAAACAACCTAAAGGCCTTTTGGTTACTGAAAGTGGATGTTTTAAATGTATTCATTTATTTAATATTAAAATTTTCTTTACCAATAAATCATTTTAAATAAATCACTTTTTTTCCTCATAATGTTTGTTTTGCTCAAATTGTACATCTTTTTGTCTTCTTACAGAAATACCTTTTTTTTTATCATTTTACTTAATTTATTATTTGTAAATAATAGATCTCTTAGATCTCTCTCACATTCTATTTTTGGGTCAAATGTCTTTCCAAAAATCAAATACACTTCATATTAGTCCAATTATGTGTTATTTTTTAATGCCTTAGTGTAATCTTTCGGGTATAGAGTAGTAAGACTCTCTCTTTACTTTGTATTTATTTTAGTTTTGGCAGTAGTTTTTATTTCTCCTCCCTGTACAGATTTCTTTTGCAAGGATCTAACCTTTTGCATCACACTGCATGTGTACAGTTGTAGTAGACAAACTCTCAGGGTGTTGTGGTACAGTTTGGCAGGTAGGAGTTCTAAGAAGAAACCTGGAAGATAGAGCTGAAAGAAACTGCATGTGTCTGATCTAATCCTGTGTAAACTCCACTGGGTCCGAGTGTGGCATTAGTTGGAGCGCCAAGGGCAGTGCCTGGAGGCCTGCAGCGAGAGGAAGACTCCATCTTTACAGATCACACAAAGATACACACCACTGCCTCACACTGTGTTCCATGTTCTGCACAGAGTTCACACTAAAGGTCTGACCATCCACCTGGAAAAACACACATTTACACACTTCCCCAGCTTCAGTTAGCAGCTTCAAGTTGGTCATGCAAGACAAATTGAAACTGTTAAAATCTGTCAAGTCACTGCAATAAATTTGACTTGTTAGAAGTTAGATTGATTTTTGTTTTTTAAGGGCATGCAAATGTTTTATTTTTGTCATTCATGTATGATTATTAACATAATATAATAATACTATAATAATATAATGTGAAATTGAATAGTTATGTTCCATGTTGCCTGTACCATTTATCATCAATTTATACCATAATATGAATTGTAATTATTTTATTTCAAACTATGTATGTCTATTTTTAACTTGTTCCACACTTATTGGTTAGATTGGACCATGCTTACTCGGAACCCAAGCATCTAAAGTCTTTCAAAACTTTTCAGATTTTAATATATAAGGGATTTCATAAGTCCTTTATGTATTAATATAATATATAGGTCCCGTAATATTAGGTTCCCAAACGCATAAGAGACGTTAATACATAAGGTCCCATAAAATAGAAGACGTGCTTCAACACAAAGTTGAGTTTATTTGAGGTACCGGTTCAATTCTGCCAGCATTGCTAAAACTCATAGAAAAATTGGGTCGCTCTTAAAATCCTTGGATACTGAAAGAGATCTGTCCAACATGTTTTCTCAAAACAATACATCATTAAAGTTGAAATCTGAGCTTGATAAAATGCACCGAAAGCCCATCACACTTGCCTATCACTATCAAACTGACAGTGTAACTTTATTTCTGTAGAGTGCGACTCCTCCAGTCATAATCACATGAAGCTCTTTTTGTCATATCTTTTGTTGTAGCATTGTGTGTAGCGAACATGCATCGGGGCATTGATTGCACATTCCAGTATGTTAATAAAGAAGTGCGTGCTGATTTAGCTAAGAGGTTCAGTGTGTACTGTTTAAAGCGGGGCTTGAATATTCATCACAGTCACACTCAGCTGAAGATGAAACGGCCTCATTGTTTATCAGCAGCAGTGGCACGCTGCCTCGTTCATGTTATGCACATATTAATGGGGGGGACAATTCACTTCGAGTGATTCCTAATCTGTTGACAAGAAATTTCTGCAGGCGGCTCAGTCACTTCGATGCAGATGATGAGGGCGTTTTATCTTTGAGTCCCCCTGAGAGGACAAATTTACTAAAAATTTTAACCTTTCCTCAGCAAATCAGGGCCTTGAAGGAAATTATTCAGCCGTTTGTGTCATAAAAGAACTTAAGAACTCACGAAAACTCATTATCCAACAATCACATGTTGATCTCAGAATCTGTCAGAACATGAACTAAATACATTTTAAAAAAATCATTCAAACTAAAATATGAAGTATCTTCATAATTAAAAGGACTTGCAAAAATACTAATAACAAATTGAGTCTTTCTTGTAAGTAGATAAAATTATTTTTCCAAGAAAAATAAATGCATAATTGAGAGATTCTGTATTTTGATCCCTTCAAGATCCTAATGCATGATCTGTGGAAGAGTAATGGAAATATATTATTTACCTCTTAATTATAAGGAATTTTCAGTTGTCTTGTCCCATCTGAAGATGATAACTTTAATACCTTTAAACTTAGAAGTATTCAAACAGCGTTACTCTCACATCTATTTTGGTTTATTTACCCAGAATGCCTTCCGCTATACAGCATTTCCTCCTTTTGGAGCGGTCTCCAGTCTGCTTGTGTTCATATATGCAAAACAATATTCCTAAAATTTTAACCTGGAACAAAGTTAAAATATAAGTTTAGATGAAACAAGATTACATAATTTAGTAAAGAAATAACTTGTTTTATTCTATTCTCACAAAAAGCATGATCTGCATCTGAGGGAATGTTAGAGATAAAAAAATGTTTAAAAACTTTTGTTTTTTGCAAACTATTGGCAATAATCCAATCGTATCGTATATCACAAATGATGTTTGAATGTGACACGTCATACAGGATTAAGTATCTCAGTTCAAACTCACTTGTGTTTCTTTCTTGACAGTATGGATGAGCTTGTTTTGAGTTCTCCACATGCATAGCGTCGCTCTGGGGTGTGAGGAGCGGAGGGGAAGTCATGATCCAGATCCAACTGTTTCCACAACTATTTTTATCGCTTGCTAATTAGCGAGACTATAATTTGTGCTCTGTCCTCCAGACGGACCACGGGGGGGTTTAACACTCTACAACCTGAACCTCTTTCAATGTGCCTCCTCCATTCTGCTGTTTTGAAGTTGCAGTATTTGATCAAGTTCTTGTCCAGAAAGAGACCTTTGAAATGTTTATAATGGACACAACTTTAGCTTTGCTCAGATAAGTATTGTTTGGAATTATTGTTGTCTGTGTAGAATAGAAAGCGGCATTATTCTCACACCTTTAATCAATTTATAATACATGACACTATAGAAGTGTCATTAATTTACAAAATTAATGCAATAAAGACATGGAAACACTGTGCAAAATATAAAATAAGAAGATAATTTCCACCAGGAGTTGCAGTGTGCTTGTATGGTGACTATTTTGGCTTTTAACATAACCACCTCTTGCTCGCTACAGCTGCCAGAAACCAGAACATTTTCCATGCTGTAGATTCTAAACAAGACCCAGTGAAGAAGTGGGTATATGTGGGTTTTCTCTCACTTTCAACATTTCTGCTATTTTCCATTTGTTTGGAGCGGAATACTTTAGATAATTCATTCATTTACTATTTGATTTGTTTTTGTTGTAGCAAAAAACAAAACCTTTTGTATTTGATCTATTCCTGGCGGAAGGTTTTGATCTCCTCTGATGGACTTCATCTAACAGATGAACAAAAATATGATCTCAGACTAAATCCATGAAACTGTTCACACTAACAAACACAGGAAAATATTCAGACCAAGCTTTCTACAGGTTCTTTATTTTCCAAATTTACCAACATAACAAGTTGCAAATAGTTTAGTCTGTTTTTTTTCAGCTGTTAGAAATGCACATCTCTTATGGATGAAAAGAAGCAGTCACTTCTCCCACACGTTTTTCCCAATTCTATACAGTTTTTATTTAAATTTTCTGGGAATGGGGTAGTTCAAAATCATCATAGATTTTGAATAAAGTCAAATTACATAACTGTGCTGAGAAATATTTTTTTGAATTAATAAGAAGGTATGGTAAAAATTAAATAATGACATATTTAATGGAATAAAAGTCCAATTTCTAAATCCTAAAGGTCATTGCTTCTCACTAAAAAAAGAGAAAACTCACACAGATTGGTGTGTTTCTTCTTTCTTTTCAGTCAGACGAGTCTGAGACTTCGGCAGAATTCCTTATAGAGAATTCATCCAATAACTGTTGGAGGGGGAAAGACAAGAAATTAGTTTTCTGCTCTCTGCTGATATGAAACAATATGAGCTGCTGTGTTTGGTGTGTGTGCGCGTGTGTGTTTGTGTCTGTCACCCAGGGCTCTTCATCTCTCTGCTGCTCATCAAAGATTTCAATGTTCCAGAAATCTGTAAAGTTTTAACACATCTTTGAACCTCTGCAGCCAGTAAACACCAACTGTCCTAGAAAGAGAAATAAAATAAAATCTGATTGTCTTGCTGTCAATCAGTTTAAATTTTATTTTTCTATCAAATGGTAAAAAAAAATAAAACAAAACTTTGGTAATATGATCTCTGGGTGTGCAATGGCTGACCTGGGTCAAACAGGAATACCGGGAGATGCAATAGATGCTGAAAATGTCACTTATTTTGAGTATTATCTATGAATTTGAAATGTGAATTTATCCAGATGTTTACTCTGACAGATACACGCAGGACAATAAATGTGGTAGGATGTAGACCAAAGGTAAGTTGCTCTATTTCTCAGCTAAGTCTGTGTGCTCTTGTATGTCATTGTTTAAATTCACCAAATTAAAACATGTAGTAATTACAAAGTTGACACTGGACACAAGGTAAGGAGTTAATTGCACAAATATTCTAATTGTTTGAAATGTACCTGTATATTTTAAAAAACAATAATTATATAAAAAAATACTAGCAGAAGTAATCTATATCATGTATATTAATTTAGCTTCTCATTTTGTCAAATTTGCTCTGCTCTCCAAGGTTTTTTGTTTTCCACAAAGGTTTATCCATTTTTGGAGTTTTTTCATGAAGGAGTTCAAAAACGTTTTTAAAATATTTTTACCTAAGACAACTTTCAGACATCTGATACTGTGGCTATGTGATTACATTTTTAGACTTATCTCATTATAAACAACATGACGAAGAAAGAAGGACATTAGCAGCTGAAAAGTTGCTTTTGGCCGCATGTTTTACTTACAACCTTGGATGGCGAGGGTAATGTAGAGAAGGCTCAAATTGTGCAAAACACAAGTTCAAATTAACTCCGCCGTCCTTCAGCTAGCTCCTCAGCTAGCTCACACACAACCGTGTAGAAATCCGCTAGCATTAGCTACAATTAGCCTTCATGAAAAAGTCCCGTTTTGGTACACAATAACAATCACAAAACGAACTACGTGACTCATTAGTTGGCATACGATTTAAGAACCTTTTCAACTCTTCCAATAAAACTAATATATATGTATAAAACATATTTCTACTGACCTGTGGTGTGAGAAAGACGGGACACGTTGAGCTTCCTTCACATTCAACCGGAAGATGTATTCTTCTTGCTGTGCTCAATCTTCTCTATGCCACCAACGCGACACAGCGCACCTAGCGGATGTGTGTGGAATTGCACTGACTAATTGAAATAACACTAAAGAACTTATTACAACTAGAAATTAAAGATACAAAAATAAAAAATATGTTGGGATGCCTATTTTCTTAATTATTTTCATTTACTTATAACTTGTTTTTTCACCCCTCTACACATGTCAGACATCTGTTCCTGCAAAACAACCTGCTGCATGCCAGAGTGTCATCTAAACAAGTCAGACTAGGGATGCTTTATTTATGCCAAATATGCTGACTGGAACATAAAAAATGATTTATTTTTATTTTTATTTTATTTTTTTATTTCTTTGCTGCATTTATGGTTGAATTTACTGTTTGACCTGTTTAATATGTTCTAATCCCAGCTAACCTGTGTGCAAATGTGCTCTTTCACCCTTAGGCTGTGCTCTTGTTTTTCCTCCTTTACAGTTAATTTTTCTAACATATGCAGTATGCTTTACAGTACACATTTCCTCTGCTTCTCATTTTGGGTGTGTGGGTGTTTTACCTGAGGGTTAAAACTCTGCAGCTCTACTATTATTTATTGCTTTCACAGTATGATTTAACACTACACAAGGACCCTTAGATAAGCTTACTCAAAAGAAAACTGAGTAAGGTTCTGAACTTTTTAGTGATAAACATTACTGTTTGCATTGTCTTACTCTTTCTTTTTCTTCTTATAAACAGTCAGACTCCTGTAATAATGTATTGTATCTTTGCTGCATAGCACACTTGAATTTCCTCACTGAGGGAAAAGAAAGGTTACTTCTATTACATCCATGCACAAAAAAACAAAGTTGTCATTTTGTAATTAAAGCAAGAGATTGACTTATCGAACAGCTGAATGTTTTTAGTTTATTTTCTTTATTTTTATGTAAAATGTTTTTCTGACACTTGTTACTTTTTGTAAAATAAAACACTTTTTTGTATTTTAATGGTGTTTCTGTGAGAAGTTACAGCAAAGGGTTAGGATGTCTTTTATCCTTGACATTAATCAATCTCTTTTCACCCCAAAGTACAAATTTCTCTATTCTGCTAGCAGTAACCTGTTGTTCTGAGCAGTCAGGACATGAATTTTTACCTACTGATTCTCAGCCCCTCGCTCTGAATGGCAGCATAATATTAGCATGTCAGCTTTCGCCTGTTATGCAAAAATAGCAGGGAAAAAATCTCTCTAATAACATCTGCTAGCAGAGGAGAGCAGAGGCAATAAAGGCGAACACATTCAGACAGATTGCTAACACGAGGAGCAAAGTGACTGCATAGTCTGACGAGAGTAATATTACGGCCATTTGGCTAATAGCCACAGCGCTCGTTACACCGGCTTCACACAGACGGAGAACAAACAGTCTAAGCGAGCGGAGAGAGGGGGAGGGGAAATGAAGGCATCAGATTGTTTTAGGCAGGTTAGGATACAGAAAGAAAGCAACTCCTGCAAGAATATCTCACAGCAAGTGACTTGTATGAATCTTAACATGACTGTGCAACATTTAGACTTTAAAGTAATATCTAAACTAAAGAAGGAGACCTGGTTGAAAAAATCTGGGCTTATGTCACAAGTTCAAAGTCGGTATGGAGGGCTTGATGTTATTACTCCATCAGTCCACCTACGAAGTAGAATGTGGTTCCTCTGCAGGGTTGCAGCTTTGAACAGCAAGATGACAAATTCTGTCATATGAGTTTAAAAGATAACAGCTCTACACACTGAGACAATTAAAGCCATCACCAGAGAAACTACAAATTCAGGCAAGAACTATGATTGCTGTAGTTTAAACATATTTTCAACAAGATTCCACTTGTTGAAAATGAAATGTCTATCATCTGTTAACGTTTTAATAAATCACACTAATAGTACAATTTCACATGGAATAAATCATAAACGTTCTGCACAAATAGACCAATCAACAGACTCTGCACTATGATGTTTTTACCAAACAACTGCAACCAACTTGATTTTATGTCTCACTAATAATAACAGAGTAGCAATAAAAAAAATATGATCCATAATAAGTCAGAAGTAAATTTAAGAAAAATTTGATTTTTTCCTAAATTGATAAGTTTTGGGTGGTTGGAGCCATTTACCTACAGTAAACATTTAACGTGTTAATGGATTAAACAAGGGTCTTAACAGCAGGGAATCAAGAAGAACTAATATAACCCAAAAGATACAAGAGGGTAGCAGCATACCAGCATGGAAGGACCTTCTCAGATGTTTCTTGAACAATGCACCCACATTTCTTCCAGACCTCCTGCCCCTCAGACTCTGTTTGCTTAAGGCAAGGCTGGATAACTTTATTGTAGTCTGAAGCTCTGGCTGCTCAAACAGAGCCTGAAAGACAAGCAACAAAGGAAAACAATGATGACACAGATGACTTGGTGCAGATGTTGGCATTGGCGCTGGATATAAAAATGGCTCTGGTGACAATGAAAATAATGAGTGAAGATGAGGATAGCACCAGAGATAGATGGCGATAAGCAGCAGGCTGTGAGGTGTTAACCTGATTCTCAGTCCTACCAACATCTGCATCATCACCCCAACACAGTTTCCAGGAACATATGGTCTATAAGTCACTAAACCTCAAAGTGGGTTGGGATGGAGGTGTATCTGATGCATCAGAAGCTGTGCATCTCTTTACATCACATTTCTTTTACACACATTTTGAATAACTGAGTTTTGAACCTCTAAGGCAATATTCCCCAGCCTTGGTCCTCAAGGCATACTGTCCTACATGTTTTAGAGGTTTCCCTATTTAATGTGCCTGATTCAACTGATTGCAGTTCAGCAAATGCCTGTTAATCAGTCATCGAATGAAATCAGTTGGGCTAAAGCAAAGAAATATCTAAAACATGCAGGCCAGTGTTCCTGGAGGACCAGGGTTGGAAAACAATGCTCTAAGGTACAAAAAAAATAAATATCTCAAATGTGTACATAAAACACTTTATCTCATTATTCTGATGCAAATGTAGATTGTCACCAAACACAAGCACCTAAGAGTTATAAGTAGAAAGCAGATATAATAACCTCCAAGTGAATTGAATTCAATCAGTTCAGACCCCAAATATAATAGCAAAAGTTTGACTTCCAGGCAGAAAGGGGAAGAGTTTCATCACAGAGTCTCAGCTTGTTGCTGGATGTTAGAGAATAATGACTTATTATAAGCAGAATGAATAAGGCCATGCAGCCACATAACTGCCTCCAGTCTGATGTTTAGAGGCAGTCAGTGAAGTTTCTGATTGGTAAGCGCAATATTTACTGAGCATTGCCTCGGCAGCCAGCTCTGCTTATTAGAGCTGTTTTCCAGGCTCGGCCGGCAGCCGAGGCGCTCCGGTTTGGATGTGAAGGTAAATTCTGCCACCACCCGCAGCTGTCACGGGGAATTCAAATATTTCACTACAGGAGAAAATGGCACAGATTGCACATTCTCCAGAGCATTTTGACTCAGAATGTGTGTGTATGCATGTGTGTGTATGTTTGTGGAATATCATAATGTTTCCAAAGAAATGAAAACACTGGGATCATTCTAGTGTATTTATTTATTTTTTAATAAAAGCTTGCATCCTTGTAGCATGTACTCTTGTTGTTGTATTTCTTCTATTTTATTAGTTTGTTTACCTTAATCTTTATCACATTAATTTTCTACTTGAAAAAAAGACATAATGTCCTTTACTCACACTGGAAAATACACAAAAATCCTGGTTGTGATTTTTTTACCTTCTTGGAGAGTTTTAATTCTTTCCTTTTATACTTTGCAGCCATTTATCCTCTTTTTGATTTTTGCTTATTATACAAAAATTACATTTTGGCTCTCATAGATTTTTATTGAGAGCAGTGCAATAGCAGCATTGGGAGAAAGTAGAAGTTCAGTCTTTTCACTGATTATCTGTCTCACATTATATTGTAATAAAAGGCTGACACTTAATAAACATGCAGAAATAAACAAGTGTAAAGCTAGCAATATGTGTTGATACGCAAGTGATACTGAATTACTTTGATGTTTTTCACATTTTGTATTCTCTGCTTTTCTTCTTTTTTCTTTTCTTCCCTAAGCACCTTAGAACTTTGGCATTTATTTAACACAATTTCTGTTTAACTTGTTCACTGTAAAAATACCATGGAGTGATGAGCATGGCCGGCTGGTTGGATTGTGCTTTATTGTTTGTGGACTGACTACTGCTGGATGCTTGTTAAACTGAGCTGTGCACTCAGCGGTGTGCTGAGTGCACCTTGCTGAATGTCTACCTTTTGAATAATATGCTTCATAAAAACTGTAGTGCCTTTTGGTAATATATTGTATATATCGTATTAGACATTGGCTGTTAGTATGGAAAAAAAAACCCTGCAAGATGTGTTATTTCATCTTAATTGAGTGTTCCCAGAGAAGGAGAAGTCCAGAAATGCTGCTGAGATGCTCAACCAAGGTATCTGAATCTGTAAGGATAACTCTTACAGGGTTATGTAGGAGTAAACATTCTTGACAATTAAATTTCCATTATGTAATCAAAACCTCAGAGAACTTTAGTTTCTTTGTGCATAGTTTCAAAAGTGATAAGAATTATATGTAGCCTGATGGAAAAGTTGATGAATAACTTGAAATATATCCAAACAACAAACAGAAAGGATGAGTTACAATAGTTTTTGTTTATTATACAGAGAAGAAAAAAAATTCTAAAGCAAAAATAAACTTAGTACATCAATGTGGGTCTTTTATCCTTTGAAAAAGTTGTTACTCATTCTGATTAGAGGACTTCGTCTTCTTTTTAACTAATATTCTCTGATTTGGGAAAAGTTTGTCCTGCTAGCTCTCTGTGGCTTTTGGATTTCAGCTAAATCTAAAATGAAGACAGGGAGGATGAAAGTGTAATGAGGCCGATGGCTGTTTGGCACGATGGGTCTTACAACTCACCCAAAACACCAAACTTTTGATCCAGGGAGTTTCATCATATCAGGGAAAAAAGGATGAAACAAGTGTAGAGGAAAATTACCATAGCTTGGAGCAGTGCCAGGACCAATGTTCCCTCAGTGAGGAGGATGTGTGATGACCTCTAAGACCACCTCACGTCCACTGAGTCGCATCAATTAAAGTTTCAACAGAGACAGACAACATAGAGATGAAAAGTGATGGATTTTTCCATCATTAAATTTAATGCAACAACAAATGTATTTTCATGAAGAAAAAAACTGTCTCGACCAAAGACAATCCAATTTCATGTAGTTTTGTTTTAGTTTATTATTTTATAATCTGTTGCCCTAGATATTTCAATTCAATTCAACACAAGTTTTAAAAATGCATTTTATAATCAGTTGGCAAAGAAGAAAATACAGATATCAGAAAAGCAAATATAAACTTCCTAATTGGAAACAATCATGTAATCATGCTGCAATCAAATCAAATGATGCACGAGTAGATATACACACAAGGAACGGTCAGGGCAAATTGAAGTTTTCTGGAGTAAAATGTTTGACGTTGCTTCACTGACCTGCATTTCATCTCATTTTCAGTCTACATTCCCAAATGACCAAACCTAAGATTCTAGCTAAAGTCTCAGTATTACCTATGGTAGGAATATGTCATAGAAAAATGAATATAAATTTGTTATGGTAGGACAAAAAAAATTACAAGCAATAGGACTTTAGATACTAGTAAATCTGATGGATGTTTCTGAGAATTGGTGAACCCAACATGCCACCCTTAGATGCAGTTTACTAACAAAAAGCTTATAAATCTCAACTAAGGGATGTGAGGAAACCATAAGTGTTTAGTGCAGTATCATAAAGCGTAATTAGAAGCGACTTGAGGAATAGGAATTCCATGTAAATTCTGTGTGGTTTGCGACTGGACTTCCGTTTAGTTGGCTTACAATGCCACAGCGCTTAAGAAACTGTCATTCTTCTACCTGCTCTTCCAAGGTTAGCTGTGAGTAACATCATGCCAGCAGATAACGAGCATCCACCCACCTCCTGCTGCCCAACTGGAAGGTCAGTGGATAAGGCCACACCTCATGCATCTTCTCCTACCGAGGTCAGGATAAAAATGATACACAGCTACAATTGATTGCCGTCATTAACCACATCATGGTGGTTAGAAACTCTTCTCAGACGTAAGAGACCTAAATAAACATTGGAAAAGGCCACGAAGCAGATTGAAATGCTGTTATTGGAGAGACATAGAAGAAGGATGGAAAAAGGCTGAGATAAAGGAGGGAAAATTAGCCCTGTGGGGTCAGAAGGAGAACTGCAGCGGAGAGGAGGAGGCGTTTTCTACAGCACAATATCATCACTCAGAATAACCTCCTCCCCCCGTCGAGTGATTGATACAAGCACTTCCTCCAAAGGCCCCGAGGAGAACTACCTCCTACCTCCATCCATTCATCCATCCATCCATTCGTGCCTCCTTCCAGTGTTGCATCTTTCCACTGTTTTCTCTCCTCAGCAGGCTCCTGAGCGGCCGGCCTTGGGGCCGACAGTGATGGAGAGAGGCTGCGAACGGCAAAGGCATGGAGGAGGAGGAGGGTGACGACACTGTCCAAAATGTAGAAATATGCTCCACCTTCTGCTTTTCATCTGTTTGTTCTTTTCATTTATCAGAAAGGCTTTCATGTAATAAAAGGCAGCATGTTTCTGCTGAATTCCCTGCTGCTTATTTACTCTCATAAACTGAGATAAAAGTTCTAAATACCCTGCATATTAATCATGTGTGTGCAGCAAAAGAAAAGCAGAAAAGTGCAGAGCATGATTAAATGTTTCAAGAAATCTGAAAATAATTTTAGGGGAATAAGCCAAAACTGGACAGGTGTGATCTTAGATTCCACAGATACCACATAATTTGTCCATAGCTAATAGAACCATGTGAACAGGAAATTACTTTGGGTAACATTTGCCAAACTCTACAATAAGGTGACAATCACCAGGCACTTTATGAAGTATACTAGTTAAATTTTTTTGACATGCACAGCAAATCTGTATTCAATAAGGTGACTAACTGTGATTAAAATGCCTGAGGTTCAAACCATTTGGAAAAAAAGGGAGATTTTGATAACATAGAAAGCCAATGATGGTTTGGTCATTGTCATTCTAGTTGATCTGTTCTGGAAAGTTTAGAAAACTTTAACTTCCTGGGGTTTTACATGCAACAATTGTCTTAGGTTTACAGTGAATGTTCTGAGAAAAATATTTAGAAAATTGTTACTGTGAAGCTATCATGTCAGTATAGGCCAGTGGTTCTCAAATAGTGGGGCGCGGTGCGATACCTGGGGGGGCGCGTGTGACCCTGGGGAACAGGCTGCTTTTTTTTTTATTTTTTTTTTATTATAATTATTAAATATTATTTATTGATTTGATTTAATTTTACAATGGTGCAATTAGTTGGTCAAACATGTTTACAGTTTAAACATGTTTAAAACACGTCTTAAAACAGACTTAAAACACGATTTAATAAAGTTATTCTTTGTAAGTTTGACCATATGTCTTTCTTTTTTTCTTTTCTTTAATGTTAATAAGGATAAAATGTTATGCAAAGATGGATAGTCACGGTGGGGAGTGGGGGGCGCGAATAGTTTTCTTCTTGCTAGGGGGGGCGTAACAGAAAATAATTGAGAAGCACTGGTATAGGCCAATATCGTTTGGTATTTTTTCCAAAGCGCTGAAGAAAATATATCATTAAGAATTGAGGCATACAAGGTAACAAGACTCCAGTTTTGTATGACTACAAATTGTACTGTGCAAAAGCACAAACCTAAAATTGATCTTGCCTAACAAATGTAAAAAGATCAGTATTCCTGATTGTTGTTGGAAGAAATGAAGCATCTAGCTTACTGTTGGCCGGAAGCCCCTCCATTCAGGCACAGTGTTGATATGAGATGAGGTTTTATCAGTGTGCAGCCTTCATTTCCACTGTTTACAGTTAGCATGCAGGAAAATACAGCAGACATTTTAAAGCAACAGATGTTGCCCTCTTAACTATATCCTGTCCAGCTTGATGCACTTTTTCTGTCAGGCTGTGAAACATCAGATTCCACACTCATTTAAAATGAATGGTCAGAAAGAAGACAGTACGGCTGCTGTACTACCTCGCCTGTCTGCAGTCGTGACCTGTGCCCCTGTTTTTATTTTTGATTGATTGATAGCAGCTTCACTTTATCTTGCATGTGACATTCAAAACTTTGCACAGATCTAAATTCAGCTCCTTTCTTTTCCGCAGGATGAATCAGGTTCAAGTGAGGGCCTTGTGTCATCAGCAGCAGCCACTATTATTGCTTCTGGTGGTGTATTTGCATGAACCTGCAGAGGTCAAGTTTTTTAGCTGCTGTTCATGCTGATGACTGGTGTTTCGATGCCTCTTCACTGGTACAAGAAAAAATAGGAGCTATTGTTCGCCATTTCTGTGGAAGAGAGGAGAAGGGAAAAAAAGCACATAACTGCAGGCACTGTGTGAAATGTTAAAATGGAGATTAGCCCGGCCACCACAGATCTCCCTGCTAATGATTAAACATCACTCCATGCATTTCAATGGGAACACTTGTGGCTGCAAGCGCTCTGATAAGGTTCTGGATTAATTCACACATATGCAACACTAAAAAAAAGAAAAAAAAAAGGACGTGCTTTCAGAAAGAGAAGCTGGTGGTTCAGATATGTGTCTGCACGGCTCGGTGTCCTTTGACAGGAACAAGTAGAATCTAACTGAAAATCTAATGAAACCCTTGTAGGCCCCTTTAAAATGCTGCTCCTTTAAGATAAATGGCTGCAGAAATGAAAACAGAGCTGATATGCCTTTTTGCAGACAATTGGTTACTTCATGTAGCAAGGGTTTACAGGCATAACAATAGAGAGTGGAGCTTTATCGAAGAATTTGTGAAAAATTACAAACAGCTCCCTGTATTAACCCAGCCTCACTAACAAATGGGTATGTATGCTCTTAAAATGTTGATCTTCAGCATTTACTGGAGCTTGCCTAATATGGAGACGTCTGAAGCAGGAGTCAGCTTCTCAAAGTCAGCAGTAATTGCTTTAAAATAAATAAAAGAATGCTCCTGGTTTAGGGGTCAGTCTCTGATAAGAGTTTATCTATTTTGATGTCTTGAATAGAATAAAAGGTAAGATGGGTGATGGGATGGATGGACTCATCGACTTTTCAGAGCTCATTTTCTATAATAAAGCTTACGTTCCAGACTTTTTGTAGCAATCTAGATCAGAGCCAGAAGGTGTGGCTCTAAATTTACAATTCGTGTTCCATCCCTGATCAATGGTCATGGATCAAGACAAAAATAAGATCCTACATATTGTAAGATTAAGCAATTTGGAGGACTATAATGTATTTCTGAATTGGTTATTGGCAATATGTTGGAGAGGGCCAAGTGGTGGCAACTTGGCCTTCCCCAACTAATAACACAGTCATATTAAAGCAGATTCAACACCAGCTCTGAAAAATTATTTTGGACCACTGTGTATGCTCATTCAAAACTAATTACATGTGTAATTTAGATCCATTGCTCATGTTAGGTGCATAAAACACATTGGCTAATATCATTTTCAGATCAGAAAATAAATGGATAAATAAATGGAATTACCTACAATTCTGTGGAACTAGCTGTTCATACATTACGTTAGAGTCATTGTAAATGCTTTAACCGTTGTTTGGATGGTGTTGTAGTGTGAGGGGATGACCGTTTCAGTGAAAGCTCTGATTCTAAATGACTCGATGGTCACAGAAGTTGAATTGCATTGAATTTTTTAAGTAGCTTTGAGTCCAGGGGGAAGCTTTGACATCACTAGCTCGATAGTCTTTCTGTTTATGGTGGCAGGTGGTCAGCTGTTTTTCTGCCTCCTGTTGGTGCCGTGTCTATGGTTCCCTGTGTTTGTCGAGGTTAGAAATATTTCTTATTAGAGCTGCACAGCTGGTATATGGTGTGCCTCTTGTTCAAGTATTTTTTTCTTTAAATGTAGAGGTTTCTGGGCCTATGTTCTGTGCTCTCCTTTCTTAGATACTAGATTATAAATTAAGATTAAGATATTCTAGTTTAGACTTTTGCTAATCAAGTCAGAACCATCTGAGTCTGAATTCTGATATCTTATAAAATTAGTTTGTATCCCTCATCCCTGCTATATATGAGCAGCCTTGAGCTCCCAAGGCTAAACTAAGACACAGAGTATTGTCATCCAGTGCATCAACCCTTTATATTGGATCAAGCTTTATCTATAGATGGTTGCATTCAATCTGATGCAGCCAAAAGTTAACCACTAGCGGTGGATAAATTAACCACTAATGGTTAAATTCTATCTCTCTCCCTCTCTGTTTAATGTTTTAAAAATTGATCACTTCAGCAAACATTTTAAATCAATAGCCTTGAATTATTACAACATTCAGTTATTATCATTATTCCTGGTACTTTCTCACATATTTTCTAAAAATACTGTACAAAGTCTCCAGTCTGCTGCAATGTTTATAAATTAGTTGTATATTAAAACTTTTTCCCGCTGTAGAATTTTCTCCATCATTCCTTTAACTTTGACTGTCTTTCTTTTTGAAGGCACCCCACATTACATCATCACACCCTCATAGAGTGATGACAGAGGCTTGCATTAGAAGCAGCAGAGTTCTACCTTTCTACCCTATCTACTCAATTCTCCAACTTCTCCGTTCATACATCACCTCCCACCTCCTGCCTGCCTGACAGCCTGCCTAATACCAATTACACAAAACTCTAGATGTCTCCTTGGTTTTCTATTGTTGCTTTCCAAGCTGAAAAAAATAACTTCCCAAACACAGAACAGCGGGCTCCGCCTCTCCACCTTTCTGCTCTTCTTTGACACAAGCAGAAATGTGAAGGCGACTAATGCTCAAAATTTTAGCAATCTGATTGAAGAAAATTTAATCTTCTTCAATCAAGAAGTTATTTTTCTAATGAACATAACAAAAATGTTTTGGAAAACCTTTCAAATGACTATGTCCCTGGCTTCTTGTCTGTAAATAATTATTGTGTTTTATTTCCCTATTTATGTTAATATGAATTCTTTCCTTTTGCTTCATGTGCACATGATACAGAATGTTTTTCAGATTATGAAATAAACTCAGATTCTCACTGCTTGATTATTTGGCAGCGATTTCTGTCATTGTCAAATCTGAATCTATAGTTAAATAGTTAAAGTGAGTTTACTGATGGTTTATTCCTCCCTCAACACCATCATCCTGCAAAAACACATAGAACTTATATATGCTATATATCTTTGCAGCAGATGTCATTGGTGTAAGTAAACAACACTCCAGATTAGTGAGTGTAAACAACTCCAGCTATAACACCATTCTTTATAATTAGCAACTCCATTAAAAATGTGTAAAAACCCTGAAAATTAATTGAATTCAGTGGATTAGCATTATCTCACACTATGTATGTTTGATTATCAGCAATTTGTTTCTAAAAGCCCTGTTTTAAACATGTTTATTGCATTTTACTTGGCCAAATGTCACTTGTAACTCAATATGTTGATCTAAAAACATATAAAGCAGGTTTTACACACATTTAAAATTGGATTTTAAACCAGAGTTGTCTCAACTGAAAAGAAAAACAAAAATTAGCTACTATAGGATTTTTAAGTTATATATAGTTAAACTTTGCTTTATCTGGCTTTGGGATCAGCAACAGTGACCCTAAAGCTACTCTGAGGAAAGGGTTATTAGTTTTTACAGTTTTTAGATTCATAGAATGTTTTACTATTTATTTTATTCATTTATTCTTTTAGAGTGGTCTGGATTTTATGGGCTAGTCTGGATACAAAAGAAAGAATATGTTGTGCTTTTGCGAAGGGGCCATGGCAGCTAATTGACTGTAGTACAGGATTATGTACTTTCATGTCAGAAACCCTGAATGTTTCCAATAACACCAGAAATAGTTGATAGCTATATTGCAGGTTGATTTTATAAAAGATTAGCTGGAAGGTCCTGAACATTCACTAAATATAGCAAAAAGGTCACTGAGCTGCCAAGTAAATGTTAACTAGGTTCTCTTCTGTTTCTACAGAGCAGTGAGCTCAAAAACTTTATTAACCCATGAAGAGCAAACCTGGTAGACATGGCTGGCTATGCATTACAAAAATGCAGTTGGGTGGGTGAGAGGTTATCACTTGATAAACTTGCAGTGACCAAAAGACCAAACTCCATACTGGGTCACAAGCTTATCTCTGTTCCAAATGCCACCTTACATAATTGTCTTCCTACTTCCTGGCAGCTACATATATTCCTGCCTTGTACGTGAACCAGTGTAAGAAGACGGACTCTTCAATTTAAAAAAAAAAAAGATACTTGCCCTTAGCTTGGAGTTATTCTACTAATGGAAACTCTTTTGGTAAAATTAACAACCTGTCCTTTGCAACAATCTGGACTCTGAAGGGCTGTCTCAAACTTGTAAGATAAAGTATGAAAACTGATTTAATAAGCAAAGACAGCCAACAAGCAAAACTTTATAAATGAAGGGACAAAAATAAAGGTTTTAAACTTTGACGCTTTGTGTTTGGTTACTATTTCATCAGATGCCAGCGTAGATTGTATATTTATTATAGATTTAATCCATTTTAGTTCACAAATGTGACCTTATCACCTTAACATTACTCCTCTGGCATATCGATTTCCTCCATTAGCTCCATTCTTTGGCTCTAATTGTTTTTTCTGCTTTCTCCTTCTGCTGTGACCTGATTCAACCATAGAGAATCAATATGGTTTCATCTTACAATATTATATAATCATCTATTTCCTCTTTTAGGCTCAAATTACATTTCCTCTGTAACCACATACAATGATTAGATGGACTACAGAGAAAAGTAAAAAAATGCCAACAAATAAAAGCAAGCAGAGGGAAGATTAAACATACAAGGGACAAGAACAAGTTCAGGTAAAAATAGAGGAATAAAAATGTTTTACCCCCAACGCTTCCCTGTTGTTTATAATAAAATAAAAAAAATTTGTAAAATACAACCTCAGTGAAAAATATTAAGTTAAATTAAAACTACACATGCAATAAAAAAACAGAAATCAAATAAAAAGTGAAATCAAATATTAAAATCAAAACCTTGCACAGAGCCAAAAGACAGAGCAAACACACATTTGTAAAAGTGTCTAGTAAACTGGCACAGAAGTGGTTTCATTTGTAAAAGTATCTTTTTTTCACATTTTTTGGAACTACAAATCGAAAGTATCACAAACATCCAATTCTAAAATCAGCCAGACTTGTTGTTAATAATAGTTAACAAGCCATTTCCATTTCTAACATTGTGTTTCATAAAAGACAAAAGGCCAATATAGCCTTCTTTATAAAAAATAAGCAATGTAGTGTTTGTACAAGTGTGACTGATCTGAATGCACAGTGTGAATTACATGAGGTCTAATAGAGCTGTTAAAAAGTTATTTTATGGGCATCAGCAGATGATGTGTGCATACAGATGGCACATTAAAACCAAAACCATTGTAAAAGATTGTCTTTTCCTGACTAGTAAACTTTATGCTCATGAACAAGAGCTGCAGTCGCTTAATAGCTTTGGTTATTTACTTCCTACTTTAGCTATTTGTCTTTTTTAGTCAAGAAGAAGCAGTCAATCCGTATCACATACTATTGTAATCAAATTGTCTTTTTATGAAGCTAAAATAGTTTGTTAAATGTTTACAATAGATAGCACAAAAACAGGCGTATGAAAGGAGGATATAAAAACAGTCAATGGATGTTTCATATTTAATTTTTTTTTAGAATTTTGGGATCTAAAATGTTATACCTTTGTCTTACAAACTATTGAGAGATCTTGTCCATGTACATTTAATGTCCTACTTCAGAGGTTGGCAGGGCTGGTGCAGCAGCTCAGAAAGGGATTCAAAAATGCATGGGCAGCCAGTGTAGGGAAGCTAAACTGAAGGAATTGTGTACAAGCTTCATGTAACTGGTCGGTTCCTTGGGCAGGCAAGACTTTCCACTAGTCTTTCCTGCTGGCCTTGTGAATTTTATTATGTCAGTCAGACCCAGGGCAGCTGTAGCTACAATGTAGTTTATCAACATGTGAGTGGTTGAATGTAGTGTAAAGCACTTTGGAGTCCTTCTACTTGATAATGTTCAAATGTTGGCCATTTATTTTCTCCCAAGTTGCTTTAACTAACAAAAGCTTGAACTGACGACTGTCCTGATCTGTCACATGTAACATCTCCATCCACTTTAACCTCAAAATGTGTCATTGTTGGTTTTGAAAATTCATATCAACTAGGGAAGCTTTGGCTGTGCTACCACACAAGAGAATCATTCAGGCCTTAAATATTAACCACAAAGACATTTTTGTCAATGACGCTTTACACCTTTGTAGAATATTTAAAAATATTTGTCTGACTACCAATAGAATACCAAGGAAATGACACACCATGCTTTGCCAGTATGCAGCCAAAAGGACAAAATAAAGTACAAAGCAGGGGAGGGGCTAAAACCAAGCCCTGTGGGACCCCGCATGAAAGAAGAGCAGCGTAGGATAAGTGGTCCCCCAGGCAAACACAGAAAGTTTGCTCTGCCAAGTTGACTCCACCAATCCAGTGCTGAGTCCCTGATGCCCACCCACTGCTCCAAACTAGAGAGTAAAAACAAGGTAAGAAAAAAGGAGAATTAGATCACAGAGGAAAGCAAAACTCTGGTGAAAGGACAAGAGTGGAGAAGAAGATAAAGAAACAGGGAATAAATTAAGCTTATGAAAGCAATAACAACAAGAGAAATGGGTGGAGGACCTCACAAGACTGATTCAAAGTGAAGAGGATATGACAAAAAAAAAATAAAGTAATGATAACTTGGAAGAAGCAGAAAGAAAGATGATAACACAGACAAAAATAAGATGGGGATATCTGATCAAATTAAAAAAACATAAAGGGGAGAAAAACATTCATGGGAATATTCAGAATGAAGAAAAAGAAATGATGCAAGTTGAATGTGGACTTGAGGAAGAGATCAGAGACTAGAAAACTAAATGGAGTATGGAAATTAGTGATGGAAGGTGAAAAACAATAGTGAAAAATAAGATGAAGAAATGAAGCAACAATATTGCAGGGAACTACAGTATGTAAATGCACATGGACAAGGGGGAGAAAGGAATGAAATAACTGATCAAATAAATGATAAACACAAAATAGAGAAGAAAAAAAACAACTAACCAGGAAAGCAAGGGGGACATTCAAAGGAAGGAGACAAAATTATGGATAAAACAGGAGAACAGCAGACAAACAACTTAAATAAACGTGGACGAGGAAATGGGTTAAAGTGATGAAACCTTTGGGGGAAAGAAGGCAGAGAAAAGCAACCTGCTGCAACTGTGTCATCTGCTTCAAAACAAGCCCTGATCATATTTTTCATTTATTGTTCCCAGAAATATTGTGTGGCAATGAATATAATCATTTTGCCCCGAATTTCAATTTACTGCTGTAATGCGATGCAACAGTGCTATAAGCGGAGTGTCATAAACGCCTTCCTCAGAGTGCGTTTGATATTCCTTGTACACTGCAGCCACACATCGCAGTTTGTTTCCATTGAAATGTGATTGGGTGACGCCTCGCTTCAGGGTACAACGTGAAAATTCACGAGTCAATTTCCTGAAGTGGAATCCAATAAACTGAAAAAAAAAACTGAGAAGGGATGATTTCTAAGCATTGCTGATGGGTTGGAAAGACACTAAAAGCCTGTAGCCGCAACTGTATGTGCAGACAATGAAAACTTTTCAGAGTTTAACTGAAAATCTAATTTTAGATCCAAAGCATCCACATTTCAAATTATCTGGTGGAGGTGGTGTGTTTGAAAGCCTGTTGTGTCCATGGAGACTGACTTTAACGTTTTTAGTAAGGCCACATTTAAGTTTAAGTTTTTAGACTTTGCCACATGAACTTTTACCTGTCATGGTGTTTGATCTGATTCAAATAATAAATTCATACCTTTCATCAGGTGTTTTTCCCAGGCCTTAAAATCAGCAGTTATCAAACCACTGCTGAAATCGGGACAAGATGCTATTGCTATCAATGTCTTTCAGTCCAAATGCTGTGCCCAATCACAGACCTGAGACTACCTATGTTAGAGTGTTAAATGATCTCTGAATGTAGACTGTGGAAGAACCACATTACTGGTTCTGCTGAACCGCAAAACCAACACAGACATAATTATTTCTGGACCAAATAAGGAGCAATCAAGAATCACCACACCACAAACATGTAGAAGCAGCATTCAGCTTCTAGCACCACAAATCTGGAACAAGCTTCCAGAGAACATCTGGAACACTGAGATCCTTTAAATCAAGACTAACAGAGACATTAGAGTAGTTTGACATCTCCACTAATACCTCATCTTTTAACTCTATTTTAGTTTTATAAGCTTTTTTAAAATTTGGAGGGAGGACACAGGGGTCTGTATAATCCCAAAATGACCCAAAATATGTTAGTTATTGTGATATCAGCCTATATAATGGGAACTGATAAAGTTGCACACTGTCCATGCTCTCAGTCTACAGAAGTGAAAAAAAGACTCACTTATCATCTTTCTTCGACTGAATGGATTTTATTGTAAAGCTATAAGGAAGGAGTAATTACAAGATATTTCTTTGATTTGCTCAGCAAAAATAAAATACCACATTTTTTTATTCAAACATGCCAATAGAAAGAGAACAGATGAGGATCAAACAAACACATCACCAAACTTCCTCCAAGAAAATCAAAAGATATCAAAAACAAGAGATCAGTTTCAGAAAATGGAAAAATTAGGAGTGGGTGAATGATCGGAGGAGGAGGAACGCTTTCTTCCTCCACTCTGAGCTTACTCCTCTCTCCTACATTACAATAGATCCTTCGGTACTTTAGATGATATATTCTTACAGGTTCTGGATTCCTTCACGGTTTTGAATATATATAGTTTCTCATCTTCATCTTTTAAAAACCTACACTTGCATGTACATAAAACTGTACAAAAAAACAAGGCATCACTAGCAGTTTTTTTCCTATATAAATATAACCAACCAACATGTAGGTTACAAACGTGGACTTTGTAAAGACAAATATAATTCAGTATTTTTTTCCGCAGTCTTTTTCTAATCGAAAAAAAAATCTTTTACTATACTGTAAAATTTCCATGCTGATCTATTAAGACCAAAATCTGTATTTTTCTATACAAATTTGGACTTGAAACCCAACAAATTTGTGCCAAAGACCAATTTTATGAAGATTTGTAGTTTCTTAGTAGTAATATGTAAATATGGGTGCCACATCTTGAGCTCCATCAAATCAGATAGAAATTACAACTGCATTGTTTTTCTTAAATTTGCAAATTATACCCTCAGATATTTAGGATCAATACCACATATACAGAGTGCCTTGAAAAATATTAATCCTTCTTGAACTTTTCATATTTTGTGAAGCTATAACCAAAACATTTAACTGGTGGGATGTTTTCCACCGGTTAAATTTTGGTCTGATTTTATATCAGACCAACACAACAGTGCAAAATTTTGAAGAGCAGTAAAAAAGATATATGATCTTATTCTTAAATAACAATATCTGTCTTTTTCTTGCTGTTCAGATGATTTCATTTGTGAAAAAAAATCATCTGTCTTCTTATTGCTCTTCAAAATTGTGCACAAATTGTGTTGCTCTGTGACATCCGTGCCCTCACATATTTCTATTTTTATATCGTTTGAGTTTTATTTTTTCCTTTATAGAAGAAACCACTATAAGTTTGTTGTTTGAATTTCTCAAAAATGCAGTAAAAACTGTTTTAGTTTTTTTATGACAAAATTTTATGTCTGTGAGGATAAACTTTAGATAGACTGTTCTATGTCCTGGATGGCAAAAATCATGTCTTCCAAATTTAGTTATTCATTTATGTTGAGTTAAGAAATGAAAAACTTGTAGCGAACCTGCCTGCTTTGTGAGGTAAGGGGGGATAGCAATTTATCATTCACACATCAGGTTAAGCAAAAAAAAAAAATCACTTATTTCTATAATGTATGTCTATAAGAGTGTCGATTCCATATCATTGATAAACAACTGTGACAATAACAGAAATGTATCATATTTATAAAGTTGGCATGTTTTCATGCTTCAGCTGAGGCCTCACTTCCAGAGACTCCAGCTTTGGTATAATACACAATCCCAAAAAACTGCAAACCAAACTTTATTCCAAGATTCATGTAGAGTGATGTGTATAGAGCTGCATTTGAGTTAACACTGGATGTTTGCACTGATGAAATTCAACCTCATCAAGCTGTAGATCTGGTCAACACTATTAATGAAAATGTTGTTTTATCCTTATAAAGACTTGAGAAGGACAAACTTTACATAACATCCAATGAAAACTTTTTTTGTATTTTAAAAGGATTAAAATTGCATTTAATGGATTATGCAGAGCAGAGCAAACAGAAGGTATTCAGTGACAAATGGTCATATTTAAAGTAAAAACATTTTAACTTAACTGAAAATAATTCTTAATCTGTAAATAATCCCAGAGAACAAACAAAAACAAACAGATCAGTCCATTTTTAAATCAAAGGAGGAAACCATCACATCTCAATCATAGATTATTTGACTGCACATTATATGTTGCTTAATAAAGCCTTCCCTAGAAATGGAGGCAAATCACAGTGAACTAAACAGTACCAGAGGCAATAACGCAATATGTGTCTCACTAACTTGAAAGAATTACTTGTTGCTGTTCATCTAATTTTTGAACTTGTGAAGTATTTATTTTGGCTTTAAAATCTGAGTGATCAGATCTCAGTTTGTTCTTTTACATGTAAATAAATATATGATGATGTTGCTTCTCTGTGTTATCACTCAATTAGACAAATAATTGAACTATAACACTGCAAAGCACACATTTTTGCATTGCAACATTTTATCATAAAAAAAGCCAAAGGACTAACAAAAACTGAACAGCTGTTTGTTAATGCTCAGTGAGAAAAGAAATTATAAGACATTTTGAGAATATTTTTGTTGACAGTGTCAGTAGTGTGTATTTAATTTCTTTGTCTTTCTAAATTTCTGTAGTTTGGGTTTTTTCATACTCAAATGTTGCATTTTCTTTACACACTTTAACAATCAATACTTTGAAATAATTTTCTCTAATCTTTTGCAAGGAAAGGTTGGTCGGAAGTACAATTGAGCCACAAATTATGCAAATACTCCTATAAGATTTCGAATTGGCTTTCATTCAGCCAACATGTTTCTGATATGCAATAAGACAGACATCTATCAAAGTACAATACAGTAATAGTTCAATAGTACAATAATTCTTCTTTGTTACACAAAGTATGTTCAAAGTAAAAAAGCATTTTGAATATCTAGTACAAATGTACTTTGAGTAGCCAGAGTGGCTAGAAATTTAAATGCATTGTAATGACACATGTGTTAAATTCACAAGAACATTACAGGCTGAGAGTTTAAAGAATCTACATTTTCACAAATGATAACCTGTTTTAAATAATATAAAATTATTCTGTCCAGCAGATAAAAGTGCCAGAAATGCTTTTCATTCTGAGGGTGTCTGGGCTGTCCCTTAGAGAAATGTGGGAACCTAAATCATTTAGAGAGTTTTAGAGTCGCTGCTCCTCCTCATTGAGAGGAGCCAGTTGAGGTGGCGTCTGGTCGGGGCGTCTGGTTAACTCCTTGGTGAGGATTCCCAGGCACGTCCCACAGACGCCCAGAGGAACACCCACACATTGGAGGGACTATGTCTCTCAGTTGGCTTGCGAATGCCTTGGGATTTTCCCCTGTTCGCAAGTGGCTGGGAAAATGGAAGTCTGGGGCTTTTTTTCTTAAACTGCTGCCTCCGTGACTCAACCTCAGATTAAGCGGGAGATGATGAATTATGGACAAAAAGGCTTTTTCAGACTAAATTGTCACTTATCACAAATTTGCAAAAAAAAAAAGTATTTTCACATGGGTATTTTCATTCGAATACATCCTTTGTAGTATTTGTGTTCTTTAATAGATTCAATATTTTTTTACAGTTATTGTTTAACGGCTCAGAGGCATCTGCAAATTCAAATGTTCAAATGCATTGCTCCTCTGTCAATTGGCAAACCTTCTGTTGCTCTTCACCCTGCTTCAAGCTGCTAAGACGTTTGCCGATTCTCAAGTAAAACTGCTTCTAAAAACATTCCTTTTTAGTAAAAGGAATGTTATCCAGGACTTTTTCTCCTGATGAAAAAACAATTCAATGGAATTTCTGTGTGTTAATCATGAAGTGGTTTTTTTTTCTGTTTCTAACATGTTCAGCAGTGCAAACATCCCATTGATACACAACGCAAATGAAACATGGGGAATCAACTTGTTCCCAACTGAATCTCAGACAGCTGAGAGAGAAAACGTTGAATTTACAGCATCAGAAACGTCACCGACATACCCATAACACTGGCTGACAGGGCAGAGATGAAAAGAAAACAACCGACTCAGAAGGTGAGAAAAGATATCTTTACAGGACCCACAATATGATGCAAGGAGAATTAGTTTGGTAAAGTTACAAACACACTGGCTGAAAAATCAGAATTATATCTCATGAACTTTAAAATACAAGGGGGAAAAATCCAGCTGATGTCTGATGCCCAGTGTCGTAAGAAATCTTTTAGAAAACTGTGTAAAATATCCACAATCGTATTTTATCCAGTAGTTTTAATACAATTTTAAATGTCTAATGTTTTAAAAATTGAAATGCGAAGGGTTTTTCACAAAATATTTATGCATTTATGTCATAAATGTTGAAAGAATCAGTAAATTTCAGTTAATACTGAATTAAGAGTAAACTAGAAAGATTGTAATGCTATTTTGCAATAAGAGCTGTAGTTTGGTTTCAGAAGCACACACTGAATTTGTTTTTAATATAAATTAACTGTAGTAAATGATAGATATTAGTCTGCATGATAGTCCATTTCATTCTCAAGTCTCACTAAAGGTACTTTTGCAAATTGTTTTTCCACCTTGAATGAAGAGCTCCAAAGAGATTATTTTCTCTGATTAGATGAGTCGGTGCAGATCCCAAGACCACCAGAATATTTCGGCAAACAGAACATCTGAATTTCAACAGAGGAAATGTCAGAAATATCAATTTCTGTCACTGCGAAGTGGATTGGAAAGCGAATGTTCATGCAAAGCGACCAGCTCCCGTCCTTCTTCCTGCACACACATACACACCCACACAGGGACTGTCAAAGTGTGTGACAGAAGGTCTCCTGGGGGCTGACGGGTAGGTCGGGAGGCTGGAGGCTGTGTCGGGGGGTTTAGGTTTTCCTCCAGGGAGCAGGAAGTGTTTGCTGACACTTTGGATCCTTCAAATGGTCACAGAAACGCAGTAGCAGTCAAGTGTTTGGACACCGTTTTACTTTTTTCATTAACTTGTCTAAATATTTGTCTGTTACTGCATATGCTGGGTATAAAGCATTTTTTATTATTCTCCATACTTGATAAGTGTTTTTGGGTGAAATAGCACAAAATTGTATTTTTTTCCTTTACTCTTGATTTTGAATTTCTGTCTAGCTGAAGTTTTTCTGTGCATTTTTTTTTCTTTCCAAATTATCAATACGTCTATGCAGGAGTCTCAAGACACAACTAAAGGCTTCTGTAGCAGTCATACAGGATAAAAAAAAACAGAGCAAGAAATGTGAGTCAAAGTCACAGGAAGAAACAAATAGCTATATTCTGAGCATGGTAGATGTTCCTCTTTACTTGGTTTTATTAAATCTGACAGTCTGACTGCGCAGTCAGACCAGTTAGAATAAAATGTAGATGAAGGTAATTTTTTTTTGGTTTCGTTTGTTTAGAGCTACCTTTGAAAGGCTGGAGCTTCAATCATTTTAATCTGAATTCCAACTTGTCATTATTTTCTTTATCACAGCAATGCATTCTAATAATATTTTGGATTGTTTCGCATTGATTCTTTTTATTGATCTAAAGGACTTTCATTTGCCCTATTGCTTAAATGTCCTATACAAATAAATTTGCCCAGGTTTTGTCATTATAATTAATACAACTGCCTTTTATCTGGTTGCTCAAAACTGTGATCACTCTGGCCTAAACATGTCAGATCACTCGGGGTCATTTTTTCCATGTTAGTTTTTATTTGACCTTTTTTGTGTGTGTCATATGTTTTCCTTTGCCTTCTGTCTTTATGGAAAACTTCTTTGTTGCCTTTGTAAAAAATTTTTGTAAGCAAATATTGATAAAATCATCCATGAGCTGCAACATATATTTCTTGACATTAGGCTTTATCTGACTGATGTTTCATGAGCAAAGTATTTTTGTCACCAGAAATTAAACTATACGTTAACTGACAAATTAGGGAATAATATGTACCTTCACTGTGAGTGAAAATAGTAATACCTTCCTTCATTACAGGACTGTTTTTCCATCAAGATATGGTGTTTGTGTATTTTAGCTAACTTATATCCAATCTCTTATGAATTGAAAAATTAGGAGGAAGACTGATTAGATCAATCCTTTTGATTATTACAATCAGACCGATTGAGTTGTCAATAATGCATATCTGATGTACAAAGAGGAGGAAATTGACTTCAGTTTACCAGTTTGGAAGAACTTAATGAGTCCCAGCCCAAATCTTTAATCTAGGCTTAATTAAGTTTATCTGTACTAAAAAGTGTTTTAAGAACTTAAACCTACTCATGTCTATAATAAGCAAACTAATCTCAGTGAGTATGTGCACAAACAACAAAGACCAAAGCACTGTTTGCTCTTGAGGTAAAACTAACGTCGCAGAGTTCACCAAAGATTGCCAGAGGTTACCAGAGGGTGGTTGTTTCCTTCCAAGGTTAATTGGTGCCAAAAGGTTGAGGCTAAGCTGATGCTACAAGACCTCTAGACCTTTCTCTGCATCTTTACACCGCACTCAGCACAACACAGGCCAACTGGGACTCTGACCACGCAGGAGCAGCCGGTGGACACAGCAGAGGAGCAGGAAGATAGAGAGTGAAGGTGGACTGCCACGATACGCCTGTAAATAATCAATCGGACCGTTGAGCTCAAGCGTTAAATCACCGCAGGAGCATGCAGCACTCATGAGCTCTAAATTTCTTTCGCGAGCAGGGCAGAGCAGCAGCTGAATGACGGTTGATGTATGTGTGTCGTTGTATGGGCATATTTACTGAACGGGCAGATATGTCGGGAATAAATCAAACTTTATTCAGAGGCTGAATCATGAGAACAACTGCAGAAGAGCCCACACGTCAAGCTTTACCTCAGGTTGAACCAAATATAAAACATAACACAAAGCAATTAGCTGCCTGATATGTAATGGATGATTGTACATTGAAGATAAAAACACAGAGTTAGAGAGAAGCAATCTAAGATGCTCCATCAAGCTGTTTGCCTCATGAAACGAGACATTAACCCTGCCTGACCCAGCTGATGACCCTAATTTGTAATCAGTTTACTTGCAAAGATTTTCAGCTTGTTTATGTTGCCTTGGTGTGGTGCTCTGACTGTGAAGGCTGGAAGTGCTGAGTGCAAAGAAACCAACCTAATGAGTCAGTTACACTCCTGTTCACTCGAGAAAGACATTGATCTCACCTTGTGGATATGATAAACAGGCAGGTTTAACTTAAAAGGTTCAAAATGCGTCGCTGTGTATTTTAGGTTTATTAAATACCAACTATAACCAGTCCTGGGGATTGTAATTTGATTCTAACACAATGAGATGCAGCAGGTACTTTGATGAGACCAACAATATAACATGTTTTAATCAGAAACAATGTTGCCTTTGTGTTGAACATACTGCTTGAGGTGTAAGCAGTCGTGTAATGTGGAATAATTATCAGCTCAGGTCAATAACCAGCTGGCCAGATGCACATTGGACATCGAGGACCACAGTATCAGGCCTGCTGTCCTCTCTATAAACAGTGGATACGTCCTCAGTTTTTAACCCTGGTGGAGGTTTTTAAATAAGCAAAATATGTTTTTCAAGTTAGAAATGCTTTTGCATTCATTTTTATTTGCTGATCTTGTGTTTTTCTTTAGGGTGAGGTGTGTAAAGTGAAGCAAATTGACTTATTTTTTGCAGATTTAGATGTTCATTAGCTTTGAACTCAGATTTTTCTAAGATCAAAATGTTTTTATTTACTTTATTTTATCTGTGCCTGCAAAAGAAAATGTATACTTTGAAAATGTCAGCACTTGACTCAGTATATTTAATATGAAAAGCTAAACTATCTCAGTAGGCTAATCAATATCCTCTCTTCATCCTCTTCTGCTAGCCTCCATCAGTTCAGGTGAAATCTCACATCATTTTCAGCAGCCATGAGAACAAGACATGAAATGACTGAACCTCCACACCAACTCCCTTTTCCTCACGGAAATTATCACTGGTGATATGCAGAGCCTCAGGTTGTAATTAGACTTTCTCTGCTGAGCTCCATGTGTGGGGGAGTGGGAGTGTTAGTGGCCAGAGCGCAACAACAACTGTTTGTCACATTCCCCAGCTGCCCCCCTCCCACCTCACACAGCAAACTGGCTTAATAAATACTCCTGCTAAACATGGAGCAACTCGGCCTCACGCAGAGGTGGGAAAGAATTGGAAACTAACGAGCGGCGACAATGACCCAAGGGCTCTTCTTTCGAGTTAACAAACACAGCAGGTAGCCGTTCTCTAAAGTCAAACACTCAGGAGTGAGAACAGCTGCAGTGGACAGTATCAACAGGAAACAGCTGCTTCAGAAACAAACAAAACAGTCTTCATGAACGCTGTGCTTAACATATTCTAGCTGCAGAAGCAGCTTCACGACTGATGTTTGCACAACCATCTGAGACCAGCTGGACTTTCTGATAAATACCCAGCTTTTTCTTTATGTGTGTGTTTTGTGTTTGTGTTTGTACCGAAACTGGAACATAACTTGATCATCATTGAAGTTTGACTGAAAATCTGTGTAATTTTTCTCTTGACTTCACATCTGCTCCCTAGAGGATGGACCTTTATGATTTTTTTATTTTATTCAATCTTTTACAATAGCTTATAACTACAACTTTTAATTGTAGTTATAAGAAATGAAGAAAATGCCAAGACCCAGCATATTTTATGCAGCTCAATTGTAACAAAGTTGGGTTTAGCCACAAATGGCTTCCATTTTGGAATTTTATACCTTGAGAAAATCAAAATGTATGAGAACTGGGAAGAATTTTCTGCATAAAAAGCAAACTAGTCTACTGAGAATAACACAGCATAGGTAAAATCAATGTACACCTTTTGTCTATACTCGATCAGTACCCTGAAAGCAAGTTCTTTCAATTACAGAATAATATTCTTCTACCTAGGGAGAAGGCTGGATTTCAAATTGCTATGAAATTACAAAATTATCATATTACCTTTCTCAGACTGATGTTGAGCAACAGTTGCTTCTCTTAGATCACTAATGTTGTCTTTCTGACTTGGCATGGCGTTAAAACATACACATATCATGAAAGCAAACTACAGCTTTTAGTTTTTAAGAGCATCTCACAAGCAGCAGCTTGTTTCTGATTCCAAGATTAAACGCCACACTGGTGGTGGATTTAACTGTATGGTGTTTCTATTTGACATTATTTTGTTTTATTTTTGAAGATTAAAAATAATGTGCAGTTTGTTGCGGGTACTCCTTAATCCTTAAAAGACCAGATCATTTTTAATACATCCTCAAGCATGAAACCCATAGAACCAAAGAAGGCTGTACTTATTTTTACAATTGCTGTATTGTTGCACATTCTTCTTAAACATGTACATTGTGTTCTGATGGCAACAGAACTTCCTTCTCATCAGTAAACATGAAATGGGAATGTAACACATGTTGAAGATTGTGTGTTTATATTTAACTGTTAGACAAGTCCATTATAACAATTATCATAACATGGTCAACTACTGAGAACAAGATGAGGTTTTAACCCTCTGAGTCAGCTTCCTTTTCATAAAAAAAAAATAATAAAAATATATACTTCCCCTCAGAAGCAGTGTTGAGAAGCTGCAGAGATAAAAAAAAAAAAAGAAACAGAAAAAACTGAAACACTCAAACAACAAAAAGTCTTGTGGTTGTAACTTGGCACCGTCGGTGATGCTCAAGAGTCCAGATTACTGCAGTGTGACACTGAATGCTGTGATGTTGTTACCCTGTGTGTGCCCAGATTTTCAGTCCATCAAAGGGACGATATACGTGAAGATCTGCAGACAGCACAACAGCCACAGATCCACACTGACAGCCACAGCAGTTTCCTCTGTCACTGTTTGTAATATTTACAGCTCTGTACACTGAAAAAAGGATCTCTTCTGCCAAAAAACTAAGGTACAACTCTGGTGATTGTGAAACAGCTGCGTTTCTGCAAACGTCTTTTCAATGAGCTGTTTCCGTTGATTCAATTCAACTTGACTAAAAAATGTCATTCCTACGGCCTCTGAAGTCAACAAAGACAAAGTAAATAAAATAAAAAAGTTGAGGATAGATAAGATTACACAGTATACTTAAGTAGGATTTACAAGAAGTTCTTCCCCAGCCCCCCGTGAAGTTCTTGTTCTTTTTCTGTTCCCACACAGCAACAAAGCGTAATGCCACACACAAAAATTCAACTCAAATACGTAAATAGCTAAATAGTTTCCCATGAAATCATCACAACTATGTGGCGTAGTTTACATTCCATCCACAGCAGCTAAAACTGAATTTTCTTCCATTTTCGTTTGTCTATTCTTATACTTGATTGGTTTCTAGAAGGGGGTGTCAGCGGTGGTGGCAGTAAGATGGGGCGGGGGTGTTCTAAAGCCTTGTTCGGTGATGCAGTTGTAAAAAGGAAGAAGGGTGAGTCGTGCTGCAGCACAGCGAGTTGTAGGCACAGGGGGTGGCTGTGAGGAGGTGGGAAGTGAGGCGGTGAGCGGCATTGTGGATCATTGGGGATTTAAAGTTGAGAGCTTGACCCTCACAGGTAGATCTCTCTCTTGGAGGTCTGGCCAGTGGGGGTGGTAGCAGAGTGGTACTCCGCTGCCTGGCTCAGTGGGATCTCCTCGAGGCCACAGTCTTTGCCAGATGAGTCTCCGCTCCCAGGGTAGGCACTGCTGTATGGGGTCATGAACCTCATGCTGGCCACTTTGGAGCTGCTGCCACCAGCGCCACCACCCGTCCCACGTTCCTCCGTCACCATGGGCTTTGGGCTGCCGTTGGCCATCAGGTGCTCCTGTCCATCCATTTCCTGGTAAGGCACGAAGGTGGAGAGCTTGGGGGCGTTCTTGGAGACCTTACGGTTGGGGGAAGGCTGGCCGGGCATCCAGCAGGAGTCAGAGTGGCCAAACTCAGTGCACTCACGTGTGCAGTTACCGGTCATTGCCACGTCTGGAAGGGGCCTGAGGTCTGCAGTAAGACACAAAAAACAGAAAAGTATAAGGATGAGCTACGTAGAAAAGTCAGCAAAACTAACAGTGTTTGCATGAGATTGAGATGAAGCTTGTGTTTGTTTGCTGAACAAGAAGAAACGGATTGCAAAAATACTATTAGTAGACTGGTGAGAGCATCCACATTATATGTCTCGCATACTGTCACTACATAGTGATAGTTTTAATAATATTCAAAATAATTTTTTTAATAGTTATTACCTCCTGCTTGACAGAAAACAGATCCCTTTTTCTGGTCATGAATGTTGACCTTTTAGGTTTTGCAAGAAAATGTGTAATAAATGTTGCGTTTGTCTATAAAAAAATAAGGATGCTGTCAAAGTTCAATGTTGGTAAGAGCACTGATGAAAACATCCTTTTTTCCATGCTAAGCTCAAACTGTTTGAAGGAAATCATGGTTGTTTTCCAACAACTATGATTCACAAAGTGCCAGGAATGTTGTTTAGTTTAATTTAATGCTCAGAGATGGAGACCTCGTAAAACTGTCTGCTGAGCGTGAAAGAGGATCAGCTGCCTTTAAGAAGGCAAACAACCTCAGGTTTAATAAGATGTTAATAATGTTGCTCATAAACTAATTCAGACAAAAAACGACAACAGTAGAAAAACTTATTATGACTTGATTTGTTTTTACAATATTGTATTTTTTACACTTTAAACTGAATTCTCCAGTTAACATGTTTTTCATTCTTGTTTCCTGAGCTTTAGGAATCCCTTGGGCACACAGAAAGTGACAGACAGCCAGGCTAAGTTTGCATTAAAAAAAAACATCACAGCTCAGAACAGAAAAAGGTCACAATGGAAGCAGAAATATCAATGCGTATGCAGAGAGTAACCTTTCTTCTGTGCATGACATTAGATCATTCTTTGATACTCCAGGCTAGAGACTTGCATGGTGAAAGGATGGCAAGCGGGTGCAGAGAGGAGGCAGAAGGGAGTGCTGGTCCGCTTGGGTAATGCTGCTGATTTCTCAAAATACCCTCCGCTTCATGTATAATTGACATTCATTGCCTATATCTTGCTAAAGGAGCTACAGTCGGCTTGTCTGTCTGTTTGCCGGTTGACGTGTCCGTTCTAATCCAGGGGAGTGCTGAGTGGCCTTTACTCCCCTCCCTACATTCTCACGGCTGCCGCTGGCTCAGATTTGGGCTTTTAAGCACTTCCCATGCAAAAGCAAGTTGCTTGCAGAAACTGTTAAGTCATGTGCGAGCGACTACTTAGTTCAGAGCGCCTGCTTAATAGGTGCTCAGCCTCTGAATGTTGTGTCAGCATGAGTCACATGAAACACTTGCATTCCTGAGAGCTCCAGATGTAACCCAGCAACAGGTGGGTTCAGCTGGACCACATCCTGCGGGAAAAACCCGGGTTTGTAACTTTTAGACCCGTTCCTCTGATTGTACTTCTTGTACTTTTTATTTTTCTCCTGTTGCACCAGCTCCAGAATCTGTTCTACACACATGTACAACCTCAAATCAAACAAATATTGATTCTGTTCTCAAATATCTTCAGCTCCTCTGCTTTGTGTGTGTGAACAAAACTGTACAGCCTGTGAAACAAAAGATCTTCAACACCTGGTCTGATCTGGGCATCACTTCACCTCTTTTAATATCTGGACTTACATTTATAGCATTTTGTTGCTTGCTTTAAGTTTATTTTACTTTTTTTTCCCCAAATTATAAGCTTTGTAATAGCTAGCTGTGTATAAATTATAAAAAATTACAATGAAGGGATTTTCTATCTAGATAAAAAAAAATCAACATTTGTCAAATTAAATGTTGCAAAAATGTTCCATTTAATAATAGACAGGAAACATCATAGCTATCAATGGGAGAATGGGTCTTCCTGTATGTATTTCTTGCCCTCTAAGATATGTTAGCCTGTGACCCAATCTCAAATATGTAAAACACAATGAATGAACCTATAATCCTTCAATGGAGTACTACATTTCTTAATGTCTGCTAAGCAATGTGGTTTTCAACAAAGCTGTCAGAAGAAAGTGTATAATGATAAAGTACAAAGAGAAAATACAAGCTGAGAAGTAAAAATTTCCTCTAAATTCACTGAATAAATTGATCCCTTTAGAACGCAGACATGGGAACTAAAAAAAATGTCCTCTTAGATCTTAACATCATATGATCTCTTTTCGGAAGCTCTTTAGACTATCTATATTCGATAACTAACCTTCTGACTTTTTGTTTTTTGCCTGACTTTTTGTTGGTTTCTCCACCAACCGATGTGAATGTGTAAAATCGGATGCGATCGCATGTTTGATCCTGCAACACATGGATGTGTTGATTTAATCAAAGACTGGTCCAATAGTGGTTGTGTTTCTCTTAATTAAACACAAGAACTAACTGATCACAGCCTTAGATAAAGCTGATTCTAATGCCTGATTGTAGGGAAGGGTTTGGGCAGTGTGGGCTGGAGTCACTATGAGAGATCAATACTGGTCTTTCTGTAGCACTGCTTGGACATTCTGCATCAACCGCAGTGGATTTTTCATAAATTGATTAGTTGCTGCTGACTTGGTTGTTGTCAGTTTATTATTGTACCTTTAATTCAGAATTTGACTTAATGGGCTTCAACTATTTTAAATTATGTTACCCTGCCTTTGTAGAGTGGCAGCTGCTAATTTTCTTACACTAAGAGACGCTGAGGAATTTCCATCAGCTTCACGTTAAATTATAAAAGTACACCACAGTGGGACATAGAAATGGCCAAAGAGGATTTTCAGTATGGCACAAAAATCAAAGCTGGCCTTATTTTGCATATGAGAGGTCACTTGGGAGTTTGGAGATTATCTTTGACCCTCACCAAAGCTAAATGTTCAGCATATAACAGTGTTCTTCTGAGTATATGATGCCTTTTATATTTGTGGTCTTATTCTCCTAGGAACACTTCAAATATCTCTTGGCTCAACAACCCCTGAAGCTCTGAAAGTAGTCAAATTATCTCAAGGTTGTTCCTGCCAAAAAACTAGTGCTGGGCGTTTCAGATTAATGTCTGGCATTTATCAAGTCTCTATTTGTGCTATTCAGCATAGAAAAATATAGAGTACAGGGACATCACAGCTTGGTGTGGGATTATGAGGAACAGAATGTAGGTCTTGGTAACATTTTTATCAGCTCAAAATTTTGCCAAAACATTTTGATCATTTTCAGAAAGACAAGTCAACTGTAATTAACAAAAAGGCACCACATTTTTAACATATGATCCAAGTGTTCTGAACCAACAAGTCTACTTCTGTAAATTTAGACATCACACAATTATTGTATGCACAAGTTGTCTGCATTAACTCAATTCACATGACTTGAGTCAAGTCAGACTTGAGTATTATTATTATGGCTTTAGACTTGACTTGCTAAATGAAAAATGATACTTGTAAATTGACTTGGAGTTTTACACAAATGATTTGAGATGTGAATTGGACTTGAAAAAACTAGCCTCCCAGATGGTTCTCAGTCAAATCCTCTAGTCAAATCTATATCTCACTCATGTATAAGGGTTAGAGTACCATCATGACTGTGGATGTAACTCCCATCCATCTGTCCAACTCCTAAGCCATCCTTCCATCACTTGTGAGCAAGATAACACAATTTCTACACTGGTCCATTTGAGACAGAGACTCTTGAACTTGGAGGTGCATTCCACCTTATTCCAATTGGATTGGATTGGAGCCAGGTTTGAAAAACTGTGCAAGTAAATGAAACATTTTTCTGCTAGCTCTTTTCAACTTGTATGAGATGCTCATATGCTCTGATTACATTCCCTTCATCAGCAGCATAGGCCATTTATGCACTCTAACAGGCTGTGTGACCGAGTCAGACATTAACTAAACTAAAAGCACTATGTCTTTATTCTTGCTTTAGGTTCTGGCAAGAAGTTTTAAGTTCTTGGGTCCATATGCACAACCCTGTTCATATGGACGCAATGTCAACAATATGTTCCAGGTTTTCAGTCACTTAATTTGAAGTGCAAAAAGTGCATGTTTTTTTAAAGGTTTCATCTGCTGTAAATGACTTTATTTGAGAGTTATCAGACAGGTAAGTGGGTAGTCAGAGAGAGGAAAGACATGCAGCAAACGTCATCGGGTCAGGACTCAAACCCGTGACGCCTGTGTCGAGGACTAATGCCTCCATATATGGACAGCAAACTTTACGCCTGACCCCAACCCCACATATGCAAGCTTAAGCCAGGGCTCTACTGCATTACTGAGAAGTGAACAAATATGTCTCCTGAATCTTTTCCATATCCCAATTTATTGTGATGACAAAAGGCTGTTTTAGAATTTTGGAAGATCAAGTAAATGAGAAAACATGATGGATTATAATATGTTCAGAAGTCATCATTGACAAGATTTGTAAACCTCCCAGAGCTGTTTTGGCTACGGGGGGACTGGAGATCAGAATGATTTTTGCTCTACGCTGCACATTTAGGTTTGTAGGCATGATGATGACAACTGCAGTTAACAATCCAAACTCCCCAGGGCAACAAACATCACAAAACACTTATCAGCTTAAAAAGCTCCCCTGAAGCAGCAGCTATGCTTCTCCAGCCATGCCAAGGCCTTCAGCTTTCTTCTCTGCACTCTGGGAAGTTTGAAAAGTTCTGGGGTGTCCCCTGGAGGAGAAGACATGTTACAATTTGCCTTCTCTCCACAGCACCCTAACCTGGCAATGATGCTTTCACAGGACTCAAATGCCAAATTCAAGGTTGCCACTATTAGTAGGGTCTTTTTAAAATGGAGTAGCCCTCCAGAGTTTTTTTTTTTTTTTACCCACCTTATCAATACTGCTGAGCTGCAGTTAACCTCAGGGACCCTCACTCACCCTGCTGGCCTCTTTCTCTCTCTCTGCATAATACACTCCGCTACCTTGGTCACCATTTTCTGGTCAAACTAATTAGATTTCAGAGTCCCCGCTTGGGAAGATGTCAGTGGTATGAAATGGAAATAATTTCCAGATGAGTATCTGACATTTTACGCTGTCGACTAGAGTAAAGAGCCAAGGCGGATTGGCTCTCTCATCCTTCTCCTCTTCTTCCTCCTCTTTTCCGCTCCATCACTTTATTCGCAGAGATATGCTAAATCCTCAAGCTTCCCCTCTCGCCGCTCAATCCGTGGTGATAAATGGAAGTGAATGTACACAAAAGAGAGCCTCTCTTCTCTCGCTTCTGCTTGAAGTGTTAATGTGTTTAATTACTTTGAAGCTGGGTTTTCTGCATACATATATGTGTGTATGTGTGTGAGAGCGAGTCTGTGTTGCATCAAATTCTACAGGAAAACCTTCAATTAAAGCCTTTTCTCTGTCTATGACAATGGCTTCAATTTATCTTACAGGAACAATAGAGGACTGAGAGGAGGTGTAGCTCCTCTGAACGCTGAAAGACATGCAGAAGAAAGACGCGCTACAGCTTCCTCTGCTGCAATCAGTGCCCACACACCTTCGCTTTTAGAAGTTCAGTGGCTTAGACTCATTTCCTGAGGGCTGTAACTACGATGTTCTGGAAAAACTAAATATACAGTATATGGCGTTTTGATTCTTGACGTACAAATAGAGTTGAAAATAGTGTCTTTTGATTTTTACCCAGTTATATGCAAGGGTCATTAAATATGATTGTCAGCAACTATGTAGTTTAACAAGTCATAAAATATGTTTGTTAGGCTTGGTTAGTATGGAAAAATAAGCAAGATTTGTTTTTATTTTTTTATTGTTTCTACAGCAGAAAAAATACAATTAAGTATCTGTCCTAACCTCCAAGCATATTAACAAAATATCTGTGAGCTGGCATTTCTCATTACTGGATTTGAGTTCAGTTGAGCATGATGTATTGGTTTTTATCTTGCAAGCACAGTTCATTCTTTGTGCCATTTGATGTTTTTTTTTATTGTTTGCTTTGCTGAGTTAACACATTCTGATTTGTATTTTATAGCATGAACAGCAATTCACTTTGCTGAAATCAAAAGCTAGAGTCTGCACCTCACAGATGTAAACAGAATATAATATAATAGAATAGAATAGAATATACTTTATTGATCCCCAAGGGGAAATTGCTTATTCATGGACAAGCCATCTGAGGTGTTAAAATCATGCTACTTTAATTTCTTAATCCAGACTGATGTTATGTTCCATACTTCATACCTCAGTGACGGTCAAGTTGCACTGCGGTCATATTGCAACTCCGTAAACCAGCAACATTTGCAAGTGTCCTTGTTCCTTGCATTTAATGCTGCTACTCCTCCACATTGAAAGGAGTCAGTTAAGATCGCTCAGACATTTATTCTGGATGCCCGCTGGACGCCTCCCTCAGGAGAAGGTGTTCTAGGCATGTCGCAGGCCCAGATGACGACACCAGGACATGTGGAAGGAGGCCGGGGAGGGGGGAGCCTGAGCATCTCTGCTGAAACTCCTGCCCCTGCAACCCGTTTCCGGATAAGCATAGGTGACTAGTGAGAGCATCAGTAATGTGACACCTTTGTAGACTTTTGGTCAGCATGTTCACCAACAGCTGTAGGTTTTATGAATTTGCATGCATGACACTTGAGATGTAATATACCAACAAATACTGCGTCAAGGCAGCCTTCTTAAATATGATCATGTGCGCTTTCATCTTGGAGTGACATTTGTTATTCAAGGTATTGTAGAGCTTTGCTGCATATGTGGTGCCAAACTACTATAATGCCATCTCAAGGCACTCCACAACATTATAAACAGAGACTACATAAACTGAAGTAAATTATCATCTAGCATTACCATTTAGTCACAGGATTTTAGTTCGAACATAGTCAAGAGGAAACTTAATTTGTGTGCAACTGTTTCATTTTAGCAATGTATGAGATTGTTAGTACCAGTTTTGTTGCCTTTTGCAATATTAACATTTTTTACCTAACATGGAGCTGGAGGGCTAAGAAGAGGAGATGAGAGAGAATGGTTGTGGGTTTTTCTGTTCAAAGAATGCAGAATCATTGAATGGCTAACATTAGATTTAAGGATTTCCCTCTTGGCAGAAAAGATATGTTGGTTTGGTGCCAGATTTGTAGATGTTTGGTCTGTGAAGGTATTAAGAGTGCTAGACAGACATAAAACAGCATTAAATTTCCTTTACTTTGACTACATGTTTTGTTCCCGGTCTACACATTTCCACTGACAGTTCATCATCACTTTGAATAAATATCTGAACTAGGAGGGATTGAACTATCCTTCCAGCAGAACACCATTAGATTCAAATGATACTGCTCCTGGAAGACATTATTCACCATACATAGCACATAGTTTTTCATGAAAACAACACTAAAGCTCTATTTAGAGTTGGTGTGTGGCTTTTTTATGTAAGAGACAGACTGCTGTAAACCCAAATCTGTATTCAGTGTCACACACACTGGCTCAGTTCACTGATGCTTGAACAACACACACTAGCTCCTGTCTTTGGTGTTCTTTCCCCCAGCAGGTCTGTGTGATCCTGGCGTATCAGTGTGTTCTGTACTCCATGTTCCCATAAAGATTTTACAATCATCAGAATAAAAAGCTTTTCCATAACCATCTCCCAACCTTCCCTCAAAATGCAATGATAGTAGCAACAGCACAGGCATCACATAAACCTCCTCAGGATAATGTGTTTTTATCTCTTACAAATGGACACATTAGCTGGCACTTTGACAATAGCTGACATGTTTCTTTCAGTGTCAATGCCATGAAATTCTATGCAGAAGCGTGTAGTCCCTTGAATCTTCATGCAGAACTGTTGGCAGGTCATAGCTAGCTGAAACTGGACCAACTATTCCCACTATACAACTATAAACCAGGGTTATAAACAAAAATATGCACTGATTAGATGAAACAGCAGTTTGTGTTTGTTTAATGGACTAAAGTTCAAATTTAAATTTTCACTGACGTTATCTGGTTGATTTTGGGTGTTAGTTTTAATTACTTATGTGCTATTAATATAATGTGTTTGACCTGTGATTATTTCAACGGGAGATTTTATTTTTTGTTGCTTTTTGGACAAATGTCAAACTCAGGGTCTGTGGGCCAAAGAGAAGCCACCACAGCTATTTCTGTGCTTTCTGGACCAAAAAGGGCCACAGAAATAGAACTTCAAGCTAGTGTGTGTAATTATTGTTTTGAAATTCAGATAAAATCGGTATTTATTTGCAACTTACATGATAAGTAAAAATTTTTAAAGTATTGTTTAATCTTAAGAAATGCAAACCCAATGCAGAGACAGCTATATTGATGGGTTTGTATAGGTAGGTTTGAAACTCTGACTCCAGCTGTAGTCCATACCTGGAGAATCTCTGCCAAACTCCAGGATGGTCTATACTTAAAACATTTATGAAAACTGGGACTTTTTCTTGAGCAACTTTTATTTTAAAACCATACTTTTTCAATCCTCTAAACCATGTCGAATTTAACATCATGGGTTAAAAGCAGCCCTCCGTATCTATTTCTCTGGCCCTATAGACCTCAGGAGACCACATTAAAGAAGATGAACTAGAGCAAGCGCTTGTACCTGTTTGATCGGAAGCTAGCTATTGTCCTCTTCTTGTGACTTTTTACTGATAAATGATACATTGTTAGACTTTCACAGCTGCGCGAACCAAAAGCTGTCACTTCATCATCCTTAAAGGCCCAATCCATTCCCAGAGGCTTGGTCAACCCCCATCCGCTTCACTCTTCCCCTCCCTCCTTGTGGTTCAGTATCTCTTCCTTCTCTCTGACCCCCCAGTCTGGCTCCATGCGGAAACCTTGCCGGCTCTAATTAAACTTTGGGCAGATTAGAACTTTGCCTTGTCAGTCTTTATTCATGCTTAAACAAGTTATTACTTTTTGAGAAATTAAATTAGCCGGCAATTAATTAATCGACACAGAGCTGGGAACGAGGACGGAGAGCGATGGGGGTGGGGGTTGATGCAGCGGTGGCTGGGAGGTGAGGGGGGGAGGGGGGGAAAGTGGAAGTGGCAGAAAATGAAGGAAAAGGAAGCACAGATTTATCTCAGAGATGGAGGGAAAGAAAAAGGAGGATATTAGATATTTAAATGTCAGCCGTTCTTTCACTAATTAGCAGGAGAGAGCAGCAAAGATGAAAATCTTTTTTTTTGTTCAAACATTAACATTTGATGCTTTCAGAAGTCCAACCCTCCTTCCATGCCTCATGCAGAAAGGTTATTAGACAGACAACCACTCCACCCCCTCCCTTGTTTTCCAAATCCAAAATTAATTCACCCCTGACTCCCTCTGAAGGCAGAACAGAAAACAAACAGGCTTAAAAAGTGCAAGAAAAGATGCTGTGCTTTCTCTTTGCTTTCTGGGTCGTCTTTTTTTTTTGTTTCAGCTCCGCAGGGTTTTCTCTTTATGTCCTCCTTTGTGACATGAACGGATTGAAAGACATGTTTAAAATGACTCCTCCCCCCGTCAGACATACCTCTGTGCCTCCTGCAATGTATAAATCCATTTCCTGCTTGAATTCCACTTGCTAAGACAGCAGCATGAATGAAAAGAAAAGTCTTCCTCTGTTCTTCCCTATAGCTGATACATGGCATCTACATGATGGAGATGCTTTGAGGCACAATTTGTCTTCTCATAATTTTGCAGAAAAATCAGCATATTTGTTCATATTTTTACCTAAATGTTTTGTCTAACTTCCTTATTTCCTGCAGAAATCTGTATGTTCAATGAGAAACCCTGCAAACAACTAAGGCGGATGGTCATTCCTGTTTCTATCAAAGGATGATAGCTGAGAATCATTAAACATGCTTGGTATTTTATTAGATACATATCAAAGTGCCTTGTATATTTACTTATTTTATAACCACAAACTTTGATGTGTTTATTGGGGGTTGATCAATTAGATCGACACACATTAGCTGCATAATTGTGAAGTAAAAAAATATGATGCAATCCTTTCCCAGATTTGCAAAATAGCATAAGCACATGAAAATGCTTTGATGTGAATCATTCCAATGTTGCTCAAACTGCATGTTTGAATGTTGTTATCCTGTTTGATGGTGCAGCTGCACACAGGTTCTCCTGTAGGGTTTTTTCCACATTTCCTCTATACTGACATTGACCATCATTTCCGACCACACAGACAAAAGCACCCCAGTAACATAAAACTACTAGCACCTTGTTTTTGTCAGGTGTTTGTATATTGAGGATGTTTTGTTGTATTGTCTTAGATGACCAGAGTACTTTATTTTCCTTTCTCTCATTCTTTCAGTAGTTACTTTCTTTTTCCCACCCCTACACATTTGTGGAGTGCAGATTCACAAGTTGTCCTGTCAATAGATTCTTTGACAGAAATGAGCTTAGATTGACAAGTTACCATGGGCTGAACAGCTGTCTACTTACCTCACAGCTTTGTCACACTCTGTCCATTTTCATGAAGGAAAGATTTCTCAGTGTTTAATGGTCTACAACTTTAAAATCCAAATATTGCTTTAACCCTGACATTTTCTCCACAGCTTTATCCTTGACCCATCAGGCATATTTACAGAAGCTGAGTGTTAACGAATATTCTCTAACAAACCTGTGACTGGAACTAAATCTTGTGATACTGTTCATAACATCATATCTAATGTCACAAACTATTACTCAAAAAGTTTAAAGTGAGGGATGAAATCTTGTAATTTATGTTTTATGGCTCCGTTTTGGTATGGGAATATTTTATCATTCATGAATATTAACACATTGAGTTAATGCAGCCCTAAACACTGCGTCACCCTGGGGAGCTTGGTAGCCAAAACAGAACTGATAATCTGTGTTAATGTTTTATCAGAAGCTAAGCACAATACAATAGTGCTGACAGCTCTAGAGAGGAAGAAAAAGATAATGTTTTCTTTTTTTTGATTAATCAACAGTCCACAAATCCGTAACATTTCATGGACATAGTTTAAAACAAAAAAAATCTTGAGGGTGAGCTTTTCACATAAATAACCAGTGTTTTGATTTGCAGCGTTTTGTGTTTTGAAAGCGACGCCCAAAAAAAAAAGAGAAAGCGAATGCAATGGAAAGTGCCTGAAGCTAAATCAAGTACAATAACACAGCAGCTTCTGCTGGCCATAAATATTTGACCACTTCACCCAGCTGAGAGCGAGAAGAGAGGGAGGATCAGTGAGTGAAGCAAAGAGAGAGGGCATTAAAGATGCAGAGGAACATGGTTTGTATTTGCTTTGAATGCACAAACTGACCTGAATATACAAACTTTGTCCAGGCTGCATCACATCTGCATCTGTTTAAAGAGAAAACCCGTGTTGGCCTTTTCTCAGCTACAGTAAATGGGTCTCGCTTTTATCATTTTATGATGGTTCTCTGTCAGAAAACAACTGCTGTAAAAAACTCATATCTGATTTATTAAGGTCTCCTATTTGTTATCTTCAAAGATGAATCAGCCACCTTTCTAACTCTTGGGTAAGTTTTATTGTCCTAATGTTTTATTTTAACTTATATAAGCAGCCCAATCATGTAAAAAATGTAATTAATGCTGAGTTTATTCTGTTCCATCTGACATAGATTTGGCTGCAGCCAGGAGGGTACAACTGGCTTGATATGCTTCTCTTTTATGAATGAAAATGCAGCTGAAAACCTGTTAAAATATTACTGGAGGTAAACGTGTAAACACAGTAATCTCCAGGGTTTGGAGACAAAATAAATATAATAAAACGATGAAAGTTTCAGAAATCGTTTTTTGTGTTAATGCAACGCCAAGGAAAAGAGACATCAACAATGACCTTAAAAAAGCAACTGAAAGTGCTATTTAGTGCAAGAATTGCTTTAAAACCATTTTAAAACATCACTCAACAGTGGGAAAGATTTTTCACAGATAGAAAATATTTAAGTTTCTTAGTTTAGATAGTTTCAAATCTTCTGAAGAGTGCTTATGTCAACAGTTAAGACCTTGTGGCCGAGTTAAACTTCGGTCTAAGCTTCACCAACTTGGTTATAGTCCACATATAGCAACAAATTTACAATATGGCTTGAAAAATGTGTCAATTAAAGAGTCTAATTGCATATAAACTGCAATATGAAAAAAGTAATGCCTTTGAGGTCCCTGATGTCTCAAACATGCCTGTTTAATGATTTCACTGTTTAGATGAACATGCAACCTGACAGATAATTTTAAAGAAAAACATCTACTGGAAATCATCAGTTGATGCTCTCCTGCCCGGTCAGTTTAAAAACTGAAATCTAGTCTATCTTTTTTATTTATTTATTTTTTAAATACTGGGAGCAAATCAATCTTTCACCTGATGAAACAGATTTGCATTCAGACTTTGGATTCAGATTTTGTCTTGAAGCATCCTGGTTTCAAGACAGAATCATATTTCTAAAGCTGCTCCATAATAATAAAATATGATTAATAAACCGCTTTAATCTTTGTATGCAACATGTTATATAATTACATAATTTCCTCCTGTTAATCAGTACTAATCCACCTCTGATCAGACAGAAATACATTATTATTTTTGCAAAAGAGCTCAAAATTCATCAAACATCCATGCAAAGGGGGAGCTTGCGCTGTGAAGCTGTGAAATGTGATCATATCTGATAGGAATGATGCACAAAACAACTGTAATAAGCCCACAATTGTTTAAAAGAAAATAGTTTTTTTTTCCTTTTATGTTCCCGCTGAGAGTAAGAGACGTGACTCTCTTGTGAATCAGCTGTCAAACTGGACTTCCAGAGCTGTCAGCGCTGTTTTCCATGCATCAAACAGCCCCTAATGTTGTAGGTTTAAAGTGTTCCTGCTTACGCCTGTCTCTTGAAGTTAACTCACACAGTTGCTCATCACGCAGCAAAGCCAAGACAGTAAACCAAACCGAGTGACCCGCCCCCGTAAATAACATCAACCAACCGGGAAATGGAAAGAGAAAAAACTGAGGAACCTGCAGATCACATCTGAGAGAAGACCGAATTAGCGACGAGGTGAAATGAATCTACACGAACAGAGAAACCAGTCAATTATTAATAGTCCACAGAAAAAAAAAGAGCGCACACACTCACACTTCCACCCCTGTGGAATCAGCCCACTATGAAGGAAAAATTCAATTATCCTACAAAAGTGAATAAATTTACTGCATCGTAGGCCCCCGGCTGTAGCTGGGCTGGCCTTTTCCCAGGATGCACTGTGGTGGTACAGGGGTGGGGGATTTTAGGCTTATTATCAGGACCTCAAAGTTTTTTGGCACAGTGAACATAAACTAAAAGCCAGTTTTATTCAGAATCAGTGTGGAGGTAATCATGTTCTGCATAAAAGAGTCTCAGTTGTAAAATCAGCCACTGGACACAATTTAAACTAATTTAAAACGCTTCAGAAAAGACTTTCTAATGTTTTTTTCTAAATATTCCAAAGGATATCTTAATTAATGTATTACATTTCCTGCACACCAGTAGATTTTATTCATTTGATGTGTAAATTCCTGCTCTTCAGTATGATATATTAATAACTTATTAGTAGTATGTAAATGCAGATGGTTTGAACTGTGCAACTTATATTTCAGAGAGCTAAGTGGCTCAGTGTTTTGGAGCAAAGGATTTTGTCTGTTTTTAAATATTTTCTAGATTAGTATGTCCAGTATCTAATTTGACAATAAAACATATTCACAGAAAATCTACCTCAAAATTCACACTGTGCAGTTCTTCTGCATATGAGCAAGTATAGACTCTTCTCTTTTCTCAATATTAATGTGTCTGCACAATTTTGATTTACAAAACTTCATTTGAATGAACAAAACGATTTCTGGAATGATGGCTTTGAGCAGATAGGACCAAAGTAGAGATTTATTCTTTTTTGAAGTTATTTCTACTGCTGCCCATTTGGCATTTTTTCTATCGCTCACTCCAGATTGTGAATAATGTTAGATTCAAGACACAGCATTTACTTCTTGGTCTTCTTGTTATACTATATTCACAGAAAAATATAATTTTTATAAGCTCCACAAGATCTTAAATTGACTTTGGAGAAAATACTGAACCGCACCTTGCACAACTGCAATGTTGACACTAAATGCATGTGCAAATGGATGGCATGCCATGTAAAAGCCCAGGAAAAAAATTAATAAATGGAAAAACTTAGTAAAAATGCAGTCCATTTAATAGATGTCAACATATGTGGGCTGAAATGTCAAGTGGTCAACCTTCACCAGGAAAGCCTTTTAAGTTCGCAGGGTCAGAAAAAAACAATCAAAATTCAAACCACCCGTAAGGCCTGCCACTGCCAGGTAACAGTGGATCCAGAGGGAAGTAAAGTCTACAGGACAAACAACGTAAGAGTTTCAGGAATTGAAAGCACAACAAAAATGGGTGCAGCCAGTCATGCTAGAGTAGAATGAATAAAATTTTAAAAGCAAGTCTGAAAACTGTCATCGGAAGAGTTGCCAGTCTGAACAGAGAAGGCCCCTTGCCCACTTTGAGTAACAACCTATTCCTCGGTTACACCCTCCATTTGTTACCAGGCTGCAAGTAAACATTTTATCTCGGTTGTATAATTTCCCAAGCGAAGCTTCAGCACCTCTTCACGGACATGTCCATCAGCTTTCAGAGTGCTTGTTTTTTTTTTCTCCCTGTTTTCCAGCGGCAGGTTTTCATGTTTCCTCACCGATCGTTTCTATCTTTCTGAGCTGATTGCACGTTGGGCGTGACGACTGTCAGCGGCTCTGCTCCGATCCGTATCCCGTTTGATCCAACTGAGAGTGTACCTGCAGCTGATTGATGCCTTTCCCATGGCTCAGTGATGCTACAGACAGATTGATGCTGACACATATGACTGGCCGCATGGAACAACATGTGGCAGGCGCATCGAAAAACACTGTGTTGTGTTTAGGTGCATCGTCTCGGCCCCATCTCAGGGGAAATTTGAGCTCATTTGAGCTACAAGAAGAGGCAATTTCATTCTGCTGAAGACTGAGTGGACAGAATTGGTTATTAGCACTCACTTATTTCTTTCCTGTTCGTTACCTTTGCACAAATATTATATAACAGAAGGAGAAATGGGACATAAGCTGGAAGGTGAAGAGGGCATCCTCCATTCCCACAGTAGAGGGAAATGAGAAGCATATGTTTTTTTTTACTTCTTGCTGTTTATTCGTAAATTCAGCCGACTCTGGAGATTCACAACAATTTCCTCGACGTGAAAGAAAAATAGCTCAGGATCTTTCATGTTTGGGGATCTAACTCTTTAAATTGAAAAAAGGGAGACCAACGTCAGATTTTGAGGCTTTCTCTGCAGTGTGAACATTCATTTTCCCGCCTAAGAAAGAAATCAAGTGAGGCAGATTTTTCTTTCAGTCCTCCTGACTCAGAAACCTAAAAGTGAGAAGTCCTCAAACAGAAGTTGAGTCCGTCACTGCGAATCCAGGCTGCAGCTCACTGATGTTGTTCTCTGGAGGAAAACTGCCTCAGCAGCTTGACTTCACGGGGAAAAACTGGTTCAGTGCTGCAGCTGGTGGAAGGAACTCTGTAGCTACACGAAACAAATCTGGGTAACCGAGTTACGATCGCTTCCTAGGAGCAAGACCTGCATTGAGCTGACATGACAAAGTACTTTACAAAAAAAACACAAAGGAAAGTGAAAATGTACAGAGATAAACTGAAAATATATAAAATAGATTTATAGATGTGAATAAAGTAGGTCCTGGGCTACTTTTTAAAGTTTACTTATTATTTTTTTCCTGTCTCTAGAGCTTAGCAGAGTTTCATCAATCTAACACCTGTCAAATGTCAGATTTTATGACTGAAATCTCAACCTATAGCAAAATGTAATGAACTGGAAGTTGTCTCCAGTTTCCAGATAGAACAGGAAAGTACTCTCACTACCATTATATTTAGCAAATTGAAATTACAAAAAGAAGGAAACATGACGATTTCAGAAAAACTCATATTTTCGGTAAATTGTTTTTGAGCTAGGATTAGGTTTTTTTTAATCTAGCCTCTTATCTAAACATTCTGCTAATGTTTTTTTCAACAATAGCAGAATATAGACAATGATTTGCACACATTTGTAAAGGAAACACATCTGGTGACCACGTTCTGAAATGATCCAATTTGGATGTAAGATGACATGAATCCCAAACTTTTATGGATCTTTAAATGAATCTAGAACTTCTAGACTTCATTGTCATTACCGGTCAGAATGTGGACATGCATCCAGATTAAACTATTGCTTTTGAAATTAAGGTAAAATGTTGTCATTTGGTGAAAATTAAATCCTACTCTGATTTCCTCCCATCCACCAGCACCAAACACCGCAGCAGACAGTTGGTTAGAGAACCTTGGTTCCAAGCACAACCACACACCAAAGCAAAACTAAGACAGAAATCCATCCATTCATACCCAGAAGTTATATGGAGTGACACAGATTGGGTGAAGTGACTGTCACTAGTTGGATATGCCTGGAAAACCTCCAAATGGGACATTTCCAGGACGCATCTTGACCAGATGCCTGAACCATCTCATCTGGATCTCCACAGTATATTGAATTTCATTCATCACTTCAGTGTCAATAACCTCAATGCTGCAATAATGACGAGCTCAGCTGCAATAATTGGCATAAGGTGTCAATTGTGTTTCAGGTGCCACATTTTCAAATGCTGTTTTCTAATGACCGATTCTGTCAGTCGAATGAACTGTTACTGCAGAACCGTTACTCTACATAGCTTCACTCCACGTTCCTCCTGAATGTTGGAGCTCTTCACCTTATTGAAAAGCACAAGCCTGGCTGTCAATGAGGGAAACTCATTCCTGAAGCTCAGATCAAAGATCTTATTTATTTATCCAATTCACATATAATCTTGTTTTATAAGCTACAGCAACAAGCATCTTTGTTTCTGAATAGTGTTTCTTTTTATGAGACAAAAAGATCATACCATGTAGAAGTAATGGAGAAAAACAATACATGTATGTAACATAAGCCACAAAGTAGAGATTAAAATAAATACAACAAAATCCAAATTGACAATACATATTTCTTGAAAATGCTCCAGTATTTTTTTTAATTACAGCTGCATAAATATGACTGAGGATCTATGTTTTTTTTATGTTTTCCCCGACTTTTTTTTTCCTTCCACTCATTTTCAAATTCCTTTTCCTCTCGTCCTTTCGTCTTTCATCTTTTGTCCTTCCTGATATTTTTTTTTACCTCTACCTGCATCTCTCTGAGTCTGAGTTTTTTTCTCTGTCAGTCCGTCTTTGTTCTTCTCACACCAGCTTCTTCATCCAACAGGGGGTGTGAGGGACCGGACCCGCTGACATCAAAGTTCACTTTTTCTGTCAGTCTGTGTGTTGTATAAAATAATAAGGTGGAAAAATCAGTAAAAATAAAAAATAAAAAATAACATAGATGGTCAGAGAGGCAGGTAGGTCTACAAGTCAGGTTTGGAGGAAAGACCTTTGTGTGGTCAGGTAAAAGCTGCAAACAGGATTAAAATGAAATTATGATAGAAGTTTGAATTAAATGATATTTAGTGCAGACTAAGATGAAAGTGTCAGAAATGGAGGAAAATCGGCAATGAATACAAGTGTGAAGATGACTAGTTCAATTTTCATATTTCTATCATTCTTTAGTTTTTTTTCCTCACAGGAGGAAGAACCTCTCAGAAACAATTAAAGATGAATGGATTGGTTGGAAAATACCTTGAAAATAACTCTAAACATCTGGAGCAGACCTTAAGGAGACTCCAGCCAAACCTTCACTTACTTGTCAAGCAACATGTAAAGTCCTGCAGAATAAAAAAAAACAAAAAACAAGCCTGTTCTTTTTCAGCAACAAATTCAAATCTTGAAATCGATTTGAAATAAAACTGAACAAAAACCAATAGTGAAAAACTGAGCCTGGATGGAGATGTGTAACAACAAGAGAGAAAAGAGAAAAGGAGAGAAGTGAATTCAAGAGTTGGTGAGAAATGCAGACTCCAGAGGGGCGACAGGAATTCTCTGCTTCAGGCACCAGATGACCTCCACACACACACACACACCCCGACACACGCACAAATAGATGAAAAGCTTTCTCCGAGCATCCCCCTGATGTGTCTCTAAGTTTCCACACTGGGGTTAAATGTCAGCAGAAGGCCTGGAGCCATACATGAACTGAATCCTACAGTCGTGGAGTCTCAGTGTTTCCATCTGTGAAATCCAGGTAAATCTGCGTGACCCGATGAGTGCGAGTCTCTTTTATAATAATACATCACAAACTACTTTCTCATATCTGGAAAATACTTAGCTTATTCAAACATCAGATTGATGCAAAGTGCAGTTATATTCATTCAACTTTCAAGTGTTTCAGAAACAACTGGTCATTCACATAACTTTGAAATTAAACGTCTTCATATAAACTGTGGATGTTTGCATCAGTGTTTGGGACATTTGTGCTGCTGCAACATGTTTTGTATCGAGATGGTATTTCAGGCTTCAATAGCTCTGGTAATAGACTGACTCCTTTTTACATAACTTGCACACACCAGTCATCTTTTCCAATGCCCCATCAGTTCATTTTTTCAAGCAAAAATGTATCCCCAGTAGGCCAAGAGTATCAGCTTCATCAATTGTTGTTGTCTATAGATGTTGCATGTGCATCATATTTACTATATATTTACTATATATCCTCTACTATATATATTTACATTCATATTTTACGGTTTAGGAATGATTGTTCTTGGGTGTCTCTTCATCAGCTGCCTGAACTAGCTGGCATGTAAACATTGTGTGTGTTCAGAAGGATTGCCAGATCAATAGTCACAACAAGCTCCAGTGACTTATGGAAAAGATCAGCACTGCAGCCTGTCTTGATGATATACACATAGATTTCTATTAATGGTGTGTTTACAGCTGTGCTGGAGGGTCAGAGGTTGCATATAAGAACATGCTGTATGTTTATTGTGTGCGTGTGTGAGAGTGTTGGAGTGTTTTTGCATGCAAAGTGGTGATCAGTCAGAGCAGACAGTTATGATTATCGACATAGAATAGTTTATTTTAAAATGATCTTGGAATGATTCAAAGGACACCAGCAACATGATGCAGACTCTAATTTAATGTAATGGTTATACTTTTCATACTATTCAAATAGACTGGTCAAAGCTCATCAGCACTGAGCAGTGCATGTTTCTATAATACCATTGGAGGATTGTGGCTGTGGACATTTTTTTTGTTTTTCTTAGGTCTATGGATTTATCTTTCAGTACAGTATGTGGCAGTGGTGCATTGGTTTTAAAGCTCCATACTTAAATGCACCAAAGGGAGAGGAAAAGTTCTGGAAAAACAATCTCAAAAATCCTAAAATCAATGTCCTGCTTACACAAAATGTTGATTTGTTCTCTTATATTAATAGAGTCACTTTTGTAAATTTGATTCTGTTGACCATTCTCTAGGAAATGGGCATAAGCATCAAAATAATCAAAATAGTGTTTTCTTACTCTTGCTTTCATGAATTATTTAATAACATTTAGACTATTTTATTGTGAATTTATCAAATTTATCAAAATTGGAGAATGTCACTGTTTTTTGTTTTTTTTGCAGCATTTACAATTCCTTACTGAAATATTTATGACTAAACATTGCTTGTCATTTATTGTTTACAACGTGAACCCTCCACCCCTCATCGGGGAGCTTAGTACAATAACCAGAATCTGAGCTCATCCAGAACAATGTAGAATATCTCTTTCTTGTTGCAGCAGAGATAAATATCAACTATCACATCATCTTGTTGGGCTGAAAATAATCTGATAAATGTTCAGTTAATTGCCTGACAAAGCTGAACAAAAATATATGTGTAACCAAATGAACTTAAATAGATGCAAATGTTTCAATCAACACCCTAAAGGGATGTGTCTAATCTCTGGAAGCCAGGTTGGTAGATTAGAATCACCACTCTGAGGCTGCTCGGGTGTGTCAACACTGTCTCTCCAGCTGATGAAGATTAAACTTTCTGAGCGAGGTTGGTGTGTTTTTGCATGCTGGAGGGAAAATGACTTCACACTCCAATACATGCAATTTACATGTTTGAATGTTTTTAATGATTTTAATAAATGGACTGTGAAGTGAATGATCTTCAACAGCTTCTGCAACCTTCAGCCGCCATGAAATATGGTTGGGGGATGAAAACTTATATGTGATTTGTCAAAAGTGGCCGAGTGAAGAAAAAGGGAACAGGAAATGTTTCATGTGAAGGGATCGAATTCACTAGAAGGCACAAACGACACCAAAAGGAGGAAAACAAAACACTGTCAGGGAGCTTCACAGCATTCTGTCATGTCTGCAGCAGCCGAGAGGAAAAGAATTGGCAAGAAAATAGAAAACAGAAGGAGGCGGAGGCAACGAGAGTCGTTACTGACCGTCAGTCGAAACAAAATGTCGCTCCATCAGAAAGATACTCAGAAAGCGAAACTGACAGCAGGCAGCAAACAGAGCCTGTGCTCATCGTTGTTTTCAGCTTATGCGATTACCAGACAAGGTAACGTAGCCTGGACTGAAAACATCTGAGTCTGTGGCTATGAAAGCTTCACGTCACCATGAAATAAAACAAACAAAACACTGACTTATAGCTAGTTGCAATCAGTATAAATAAAACAAGTAGAAAAAAGGAGACTCTTCCTCACTTTTTCAAACTAGGCTAAGAAGCTTAACAAAAAAAATATATATTTGAAAATTAAGAAATGAAAACTGTTTGGGAAAGGGAACAGTTGTGAATTTGTCAAATTTTAACTTGAACTTGATACACCTTTGACAGAAATAATATTCAATAGAAACTATATTCTGCTAAAATTTGTATCACCCTGTCAAAGTCAAAATTTTGATAGGTGATTTTCTGCTTACGATGTGTCCATTAAAGTACCATCTGCAAGAGAAAATGTTTTCATTTATCATAATACTCGTAAGTTCTTTTCAGCATTATCGTCTTATAACTGGAGGCATTTTAGAGTTTCTGATCCAGTCAATAGTAAAATTTATGTTTTTGTTAGAGCATCATTACCACAAGATGAATATAAATGACTGTGCTAAAGGGCTCACAGTTTCAGTTCGGTTGGCTTACTTTACACGTTTGAAATTCTTCATATCTTCTCTTTTGCACGGAGTCATTTTTTTTAAACTCCTTCCAAAAGTTCTTATTTGTCACAGTCAAAATTAATTAAAGGTTCCTTTAAAAATGTAATTTCATCACATGGTGTTCATCAGTCAGATATCAGACAGTGCTCCTCGCTCACTCGGTATCAGTTCACGTCACCCATCGTTTCTATTTACACATGCATCTCAGCAAACAGATAGACGGATGTTGAATATGGTTTTCCTCTCTTTAACCTTCTGCTCACTCATCCAGACAGGGCGAATTATCATAATTCTTTAGTGATGATGCTGTATTATGCTGAACTGACCAGAATGAGAGCATTTCACACTCTTTATAGATTTAAAGATGCTGTTTGTCTCCACATCTCATTTCCACTTTGCCTCTGATGGTGTTTTATCTTTTGCGAGATAAGCAGGATAAAGAAAGCTCTTATCTGCCAACTGCTGAGTGGATGAGAAGATGCACTGTAACTCTGTGCGCATAAATAAGGATGACACGGGCTGGGTGTAATTCCGGCCTGAGGTAGGTCCAAGTCAGGATGCAGTGTGAAGAACATTCATATGAACATTTTCTTTTCAATGTTCTGAGAGTGTGTGAGGTGGTAGTTTGCCTGATGAAAACACCAGCAGTAAATAACAGTGGCATGCTGTCGACACAGCCGCAGCCTCATCAGGAACTTAAAGAGAATCAGGCGGCATGATGAAAGTCTGAACTTTCAGAGTTTGGTTTTCTACCCTCATTTAGATTACTGAAGATCAGCTGCATCCAAACTAAATTTGCATAGTTACACTTAACAAGAGAGGACGGATTTAGAGACCATAGGCAAAAACTAAACCAAACAGCCAAAATTCCTGCATACTTTATGGGTCCATGTCCAAAGAGCAGCACAGACTGAGAGGAATGAGGGTAGTCCAGCCTGTGATCCTCCAGCCGATTCCTCACTGTTGGAATGCAAGGAAGAGTTACATCATTCCTGCATCATCTTCTGAAGTCTAATCTCAGCTTCTTCTTTTTTTTACATCCTCACATCAATCTATCACATATTTTCCATGACAAAATTAGTGTAGCAGCTTTCTATACAAAGACAGCAGGAAGAGGAGAGTATTCTCATGGTCCACGTGGTCTGGACAAGTCAATCATCTGTTCATTAGTTAATGCATTTATAAAGATATTGTGCTGATTTTCATTTTCACACGGTTCTATAAGTATCTGAGTGAATTGCTGTTTAATAGACACAACACATTTCTGTAAATGGCCCAGTTCCAGGACAGCTATTGGGTAATGCAGGAGACACACATCAGCAAACGTTTAAAGGTGATATTGTGCAAATGAAGTAAAGTATTAAATAATGTATCGTCAGATAATTGAGATTTAACTGCATGCCTCCGGAAGATGGAAAAATGATTTTGTTTTTATTTTATGTGCTCATATCTTCACTGAGATATTTAATTGAGTCAAAACAGACACAGATTTGAATGATAGGTACTTCAGAGGTCTGGTTTAGCTTTTATATTATGGGGTGTTCAATGTTTTTAATAGTTAGCATTTTACCTACAATCCAAGAAGTAACATCTTCAAACTGATATAAAATGACTAAAGAATGTGAAAGTTACAAAATAATAAAAACTAAAGAAGACCCCAACTTGTACAAAACAAATTGAACATAATTGTAGCTCATTGATTTAGGTAACTACCACAGCTCCCAGTTACATTTAACCAGTTTAAGTAGGTTTCCTTTCAGCTCTTGTGTACTTGCAACATCAGCTCAAGCACACACAGACAGTATGTAATAGAGCCGTCACTGTGGTCAGAGCAGCCAACAGACTACGACTAGATGTTTGGAAACAGAGAAGCAACTCTGAAGATATGGGGCATGTTTGCCTTCCTCGGACACTTTAATTGGCTTTACTCAAGCGACCGCAGCCAGGTCATTTGAGTCACCTCCATGCTCATTAGATATGGAGATTTATAAGAGGCAAAGAAGAAGTGAGAGAAATTTGTTTTATTTTATTGTACTGCCTTTACTTATTTAACCTTTATACTGCAAGGGGATAAAAATATCTTAATGAATTATGACCACAAGCATCTGTGTATTACAGTCATAGTAATACACACAAGTAAATTAGAACTGATTGCAGAATAATCTGAAAGTTGTAAACTTTATCTCTTCATACAGCGTTGTGGACGACTGGAGATGAATACCAGTCATACTAACCTTGAATCATCCACCTAATTTCCTAAAACTTTCTACTTGTGAAAAGTTGCATTTTTTTCATTTTCTTAATAGACTTGCAGCTTTATTTATGAATACCTTTTGCATATGAGTACATTAATCCATAAGGTATCAAACAATTTTCTTGCATGGATCTGTTCTGGATTTCGAATGTGCAAATCACAGTTTTTAGATTTATTCCTTATTCATTGTCAACTCTATCAATCCATCGTAAAAAGAAAATATCCATATTGGATTTTATTATTTTACTTATCAGGACATCGTTAAAATTATATTCTTAGTCAAATACATAAACAATCGCTTACTATTAGACCAACCCGATAAAAGAGGGTATATTGGAGGATGCAGTTATGAACACAACACTAAACAGTAAAAAGAACATTAATGATCTTAGAAAAGCAATTGATGCTGCCTTTAAACTTCAGAGGGGTTATAAAGCCATCCAAACAATTTGAGCAATAATACTCTACAGAGAGAGAGATTATTCACAAGTGGAAAAAAAAAAGTATTTAATGTTTTTAGGAATGGACATCCCATTAGTTTTTAGGTTTGTCTGTAATTCATGTTTGATGAGAACATAACAGCAAATCATCATGAGGACCTCATACAAGGAAATTATGTTTGGGGGTTTGTTTATCAGCTACAATACCTTTGCACCCTGCAGCCATTCAGTCTGTCATGAACTCTAGGGTATTTCAGGATCAAATTTGAAGCTTTTTATCTGACAATTGAAGCTTGGCTAAAATTGGGTCATCAGCTGAATAATTATCCCAAATACAGAAGGAAATCTGTGACAGAATGGTGGACAAAAGGTTACATTTAAATACAATGAAATGTTATGACATATTTGGAAGGGTTAAAGGCAAAATAAAATGCCAATGTCGCAATAAAATATAATGACAAAACATACCTCAACATGTTCAGTGTCTTGATTTCATAATAAATTATTGGATTCCTAAAGTATCCACCCTTTGGAGATATAATACATGACACCATTCTAAAGGTCTAAAAGTTTCTACTAGGATTGTTGGACCTAAAACCAGTTAGATGGTTTAACGTGACCTTGATAAGCAGCTAAAAACTTTATTCCTGGAGATTCTGCTGGGGTTATCTGTTACCATGTTTGTAAAATGCCTGGAGCTGTGATTTGGTTCATTATCTTGTTGCAGGACGAACAACTGATCTATCAGATGCAGACTAGGATTTACTACTTTAAAATGTTGTTTCCACACCTAAAACTTGTACTCTGTGTGCGAGTCATTAACTTTGCCTGCAGGCAAACAACCTCAGATCATTACATTTCCTTCTCCAAGAATATACTGTAGTTTTCGTTAACTTTCCATTTTTTCTGTTTAAGCCAATTCTATGTTGAACCTGTACATTTTGGAAAAGGGTCTCATTTTGTTAGTTTATATAGTTCTGAAATGTCTAATTGCAAAAGCTTGGTTTGAAAATGTGTTTTTGGAGCTGTTGCTCTATGATTTCAGATTCAAGTGCAACTATTCAATAGTAAATTTGTATTCCTGCTTAAACTTGTAAAGTTGGACCTTATTAAAGAATTTCATCAGGATGTAAAATTGAACACAAATAAAACTGTTGACTGAATCCAAGAATTATGCGACACCAGCTGCTCCTTCCTAAATTTAAACCGAACCAGCCTGTCAAGTCTCATGGTTCTGTGATATTCCTGGCATCCCAACGTGATATGTGATTTAACTCATCAAAGAAACCACAAGTTTTTGCCTAATCATATGTTAGTTCACTGATCAGATCCTTAAAACCCGCTTCACAGTCAGCTGAAGTGTTGATTATAATGGCCGGCAGATGGTAAGTGGTGTGAGCAGCCCGGTTCAGGCAACGTTTGGCCAACATCTTTCAAATTCAGCACTGAAGCTCAAAGCTTCCTCTTCTATTTTCATTCCAGTTTGCCGCCTGCGTTGTTCTAATTTAAAGTCTATGAATATATCCACAGAGTATGTCAGAAAGAAGTCTTCAACTAAATCTGGAACTAACTAAGTGGTGATTTGGATCATCAGTTTTAAGAGGGCCTTAATTTTATGTTTGCAGTCTTTCAGACTGAGTGGTATCTGCAATCAAAGAGCTCTATAAAAGACTGGAAGCCTCCAACATACTACATGCTGGGTTTGGAGGCATCATAAAAAGTATAAAATGTAGATGGATGAATCATCTAAATGCAAATTGAATTAATCATTTTATAAAATGCTCCTAAATGCATCAATTACATAATCGATTCTAATGAAGAGCTGAAAAGTCTATAATTACCTCTGTCCTCTTGCCCATATTAACGCTGCTTTATGGAGCTCCACATGGAGCCTCAGCTCAGTGAGGAGACAGGTTGTCGGTGGAATGAGTGAATGTGAAAAAGACATGATGGAGGCTGTTAAAGTCAAAGCGCAACTGTCTTGCGAAGTGAAATGATGAGGCGGGATAATGAAGGGACCTTTATGCAAAGCTGGGGTGTCACGGAGCAAGTCCCGGATTCGCTCACTCGTCTTTGCTATGCTATAATGATGCATGAAGGACCCCTTCATGTTTATGACATGATTGTGAGTGATTTATTGGCACCCCATGGTAATTAACATCAGATTATCTTCAGGGGGAAGCTGTGAAATCTCACGTCGCTTCTGCCGCCATGGCTTCAAGTTCACTGCTGGCAGTTAACAATACAGGCAGGAGCATCTTGAGGGCTCCATTAGCACCTCGCCATATGTTAAACAGTGGTAGCTGTAGGCCTTATCTCCTCAAACAGCCATTAACCATTATTCAATCAGGCAGGAGCTATAAAATGTTTCAATGAAAAAAATATCTATGGAACTTGAGTTTTTGAAAAAAAAATAAAAGTGAGGAAAAAGACTGATCCTCTCTGGGTGGGATTTATTTTGGTTATGCTTTAGCTTGTAACCTCCAAAAAGTCATGATCAGTTTGATAAGGGATGACTATGTTACTTCCTATCTCACAACTTTATCATAGCTTAAACATGAACAGAGTTCAATGTATGGCAAGATCAAACTAGGTTTTACACTACACTTAGTTATTACAGAAAACTGATTGAAGAGCAAAGTGTTTACGAAACCGGGCCAGTAACTGATGTTGAAATAAAAATCGGTGCTTGTAAAATCTGTTTCCATTGTCTTATATCAGATTATCACATAAAAAAGCTATACCTGTGAATTGGTTAATAATAGATGTAGCCTATACAAAAAAAACATGTTATTCTTTGTTGAAGAACAGTGATCAAATGCACAATATCTAGGTATAAAGTGTCTGAGAGGGCAGGGGGGAGAAGTCATAAAATAAAGACTTCAAAATCCTGCTGAGGAGCGCTGCTCTGACTGCAAGACACTTGAATAAATTCACAATTTTTTCAGTGAAGAGATATCTCCGCACAGTCTTATGATCCATCAGACTGCATTCCCGCTGAGACTTCCTGGCATTCATCACCGGCTGTCCAGATGCTTAGATACTCCTCCATTTTCGGTCGCCCAGTCAACATTATGCAAAATATCCTCAAGCGAATTGGGAGCCAGTTAAAAACCCAGAAACCAACAGAATGGGGCGCTCTTTTTTGCCACAAGCTGTACGAAGGTTCCTACTTCTCCATTTTCTTAAGACGAATATTGGGTCGAGAAGCAGTCCTCTTAATATTTAAGGTGAAGTATAGGAAATGTAAAAGGCTTTGTAGTGTGTTTGATTCATTATTCAGCTCTTGCCTATTCTCTCCCTCTCTTTCTTGTGCTGTGTGCAGGAGATAACGCCTCAGCTCCACGCTTTAATTCTTTTGCATCGCAGATTAGAACTGGCAAAAAATGTGGAAAAAAAAAAAAGAATCCTGGAGAATATAAGATGCAAACGCATTTCTTATTCTAACCCTCTCCTCTGTTGCTGCTTCATCTCGACTGATAAGAACAAAAGCACTGTTGGCGTCTTGCACATCATGTTGTTGTTCCTCTCGCTCTCTGGTTTTGGGCGAGTTTTCCTTGACATTTACAGTAAAATCAAGAAAGTGAAGATGATGGTAAGTTATCACCCTGAAGCTCCTTCTCTCTGAAACGGGCCTCAAGCCGAGCACAAGAGTTGCAGGCAGCAGATGAAAGGCTGCTGCTTTGATCACAACAAAAATGAGACGTGAAGCAGGAGCGATAACGACAGAATCAGTGTGGTTCGGTTCGACTACTCCTCAGCTGATCTTTTCTCTCATTTTCCTATGTGAGGGGGAATGGAAAAGCAAGCTGAAGAGACTAAATGACATGTAAAGAAATGTTTCTCTTGCAATCCAGTGCATAATTGGCTTCCTGGACTGACTTCAAGTGTTGGGGGAGATCTTTGACAAAACCATACATAAATAAATTCATCTCCCTGTGCTTTCTGGGTCTTTAGCTGCCTGCAGAAAAGGCCTCGTTATATATGGAAATAAGATTCTCCTCCTTACTCTCCCAGTTGGCCCCCCTTATTGGCTCCCGCCCATGCAAACGCAGGCCGGGGCTGGGGATCCATTTACAAAGGCGATACTATGAGAGAGACGGAGCAAGCAGCCAGGAAAACGACTGAAGGGAAGAATCTGAGTCAAATCTCTGTGAGGAGCGATAAGCGTGAGAGTGTGCGTGGGGTGGGGGGCTGGAGATGTTTTAAGTGACAGCAGAGGGCAAGAGAGACTGAGTCACAGTCACAGGAGGGAGCCATGCAACACTGAGCACATACTGACCCCATTTCTCAATGGTGCGAAAACAATCCATGGTCATTAAATTCAGTTTGCAAAAACTGGATCTGTCAGAACACACACTGATAATTGTGTGTGTGATAATTTATGTTTTTTTTGTTTTGTTTTGTTTGTTTTTACCAAATATTGACCCAAATATACAACAGAAAGTTTTTTCAAAGTAAGCTAAATCTGAATCAGAGAGGCTTTTATTGAGACCCAAATTGGGCAAATCCTCAGGTTTAGAGAAGATGGGACTCTACGCAAATTATCTTCTCCTTATCTGGAGGAGCAACCTAATCAGTGAGACCCAGACTTACTCCTGCCTAGCCATTTGGACCAGCTCCCCTGGCAGAGTCCCAAGGTCCCAGGTCAGCTGAGAAACACAGTCCCTCCAGCATATTCTGGGTTTTTCTCTGGTCCCCTCCTGGTGACATGTCCCTCATCTGGACAAAGGGTTCCTCTTGATGAGATAAAGCACTTTCTCACCCTATCTCTAAGAGAGAGCCCAGAGACCCATCGGAAGAAACTCATTTCAGCCGCTTATATTCATAATCTTGTTCTTTCGGTCAGTACTCAAATCATGCCCATAGTTGAGGGTAGGAACGTAGACCAACCAATAATGTGAGATCTTCGTCTTTTGATTCAGCTCTATCTTCACCACAACAGATCAGTACAGCGTCCATCTCACTGCGGACACAACACCAATCCCGCATGGATCTCCATCTCTTTTAGTAAAAGTGAGATACTAAGGAATGGAGTTTTCTATAGTGGTAGTACTAAGCAATCAGACTTAACCTGTGATAGTAATACATTAGAATGTGTATTTCTGTACTCTCTAACTATGCTTCTGGAAATAGTATTACTATAGTTGACATTAGTTAGTGCTTTTTTCAATGACTACTCCAGAATATGGGTGTTTCATAAAGACATCTTTAATTTACCTTTCATTACAAAATAAACAAAGGTAGAAACAACTTCTTATGTATTTTATCAGCTTCCAAGTTCCTGAACATTTGCTTCAATGTGTATGTTGTCCTTGAGCAATGTACTAAGCTCAGAAAAATCAAACTGAGAAACTTCTCATCAGTGCAACCGTAAAGTCAGCTGTGTTTTTCCTACAAAACAACCAACAGAAGGACCTTACACCTCCAAACTGTTTGGCTAATTAGCAGCGACGCTGTTTGAGGGCGTCAGAGGAAAGCATCCCGTTGGGTCCACAGCGTTCCGGCTGCAAGATGAGGACACCAACCGGAGGGCCCTTAGAGACCCCCGCTACTGAGCCTAGGAGCGGGCGGACACGCAGTCCTCGTTAAGGTTACCGACTCTGCTGGTGACACACAGATGACAAGGACAATTTACTGCATGGCTGCTTCTCCTTGTCTTTGAGCAAACACACACACCCGCACATGCACACACACTGTGGAAATTAAGTTTAATAAGAGGAGATGAAACTTTCTGCTCCCTCTGGGTAAATTAGGAGGTCGCAGAGGCAGAACTGAGAGAATATACAAAGGAAGGAAATTAACCGCAAAACAGCTGGGAATATTAATGGATGGCTGGGATACTGTACACACTGATACTGTATGTGCTCTGAAGAGCAAAGTAGTGAGGGAAAACTGCAAAGTTGGAAAAATCCATAGCTTAACCGGCCATTTTCCAACAAAAATCTTAAAGTTGGTGTGTAAAGTCATTGTACGTTTTACTTTTTAATTTTATAGACCTTCCTGGTCTCAACGATGACAGCATACATCATGTTGAAAACGCTTGCATATGTTTCACACCTGACATTCAAACAGCCAGAAGATCTCCTGCTGCAATGCAAGCAAAAGGAGTGGATAAAAAGGGAAAATGTCTAAATGAGTGATGACAACAATGTTTGAGACATTATGCAAAAAGGAGACATGCTTCAAAGAAGTTCAGCTCTGAAAATAAGTTCAGCTCTGAAAATAAGTTTACTTCTGCTAAACCCCTCAAACTAACGATGACAGTACATCACTTCAGCTCCTACATCTGATTAACTTCACAACCTTTCAGAGAATCTTGCAAAGCCTACAGCGAATGTGGTGATACTTGAAGAGCAGATAGATGGAAATTTGCTTCTAGCTGCAAGTTTATGTGCTGATTCGCTCATTCCTTCCAAACTGATCTGTTTGGACCTTTTAAATCTAATGAACTCGAAATGAACCATTTTTCACTTTCCTCGTTTCAGTGTACATCACGAATTTGTAAACTCTGTTTTTTCAGAAAACAGTTGCAGAAACTGAACCATGCTGGCGGTGTAATTTTAAACAGGCAAAGTAACAAAACTACTCTAACTAATCTCAACAAATTCTCACATAGGAAATTCATTTGAACAATTTCTTTGCATCAACTGTTTATAGTCAATTCTGGCCAATAAAGGTGCTTGTTGTAAACAGCATTTTGTAATTTGAAAGGAAGTTATACGTAGCTTGAGAAGTGACTCTAAGACAGAGTAGAGTCACTGATATCTCTCATTAACATACGTAACATAATTTACAGAAATTCCAGCTTGTTATTTAGACAACTTTCAAAAAATAGCCCATGGGTTAGGAACATTGCATCATTTTAGGTTTAACAACAAATTAGTATATTGGAAGGATCTTTGGATTCACTGTTTTGCTTATTGACTGAAGGAGGGAAATAGGATTAAAGGATTAGGCTACTGATAAAATAATGCTGCTGTATTACATCCCCTATCAGGTGAAGTTTTGTTGCAAATGGATATTTTTCTTGTCAAAATAAAAATAATATTTTTCTTTCTTTTCCTTTCAAAATTCCTTTGCAAACAAGTAAGAAATGTGCCTTTAGATGAAGGGTCTAAATATCCCTCTGGACCTAAAATCAACCAGCAGGGGTCAGAGGTCAGCAGAAAATGCACAGGAAGTGGACCATGGATGGCTGCGCTGGTGTCTGACCGCTCTAACTGGAGCAGAAGAAGATCTCCCCCCTGGACAGCACTTCCCTGCATGCAATATACACACACAACATGCAGTCATGTCCCCAAACCCTTCCTTTTGTCTTTTGCTGTGTAACACAAAAACACACAAACTTGACTGTTGCTGCATTTACAGATACACGCGTATGAACCAAAACAATCACAAACACACGGACACACGCGAACATGCTGTGGAGTGATGTGATGTGATGTGATATGATCGTTGGTCTGTCTGTGTGCTGTATGCAGGCCTTCATACACTTTATTCCCCTCAGTTCTGCCTCACATGCTTAGCCACACTCACCAAATCTTGCTCCACCAATCAAATCCTTCAGATTATTGAAAGTTAACTCTGGCCTAAAGCCTAAGCAGATTCCATAGTACCCTGTCTTGTGATCAAGCAGGCAGAACCACTTTACAACAAGCGGGGAAGTTTGCGGGAAACTTGTGTTCGGCATATGATGTTGCGTGTCTGCTCACTCCCCGTTGAGCTTTGGCCTTAAACCCGGCGTGTGTTTGTTGTGTGTTTGTGCTCTGCATTAGAAGCAAGGGTTGCACCGCTGACCCATGTTTGCCTCTGCGTGTGCTTTTTACTCGAGCTGTGTGACCCGAATCGTAAACACAGCATCCGCCGCTGAGCTTTGGGGTTTTTTTTGGTGTGTGTGCGACTCTTTGGGTGTGTGTTATGAATTATGAGCAGCAGCCTCACTCTGACCTGATATGTGCATGGCCTTTATCTTGCATATCAATGCACATATTATTCTTCCTGTTTCTGTATGTGCTTTTTGGAGTTTGAGCCATACCAAGAGGTTAATTGAGGGGAGGGCCCTCTAAACTGTCGCTATGGGAAACGCTTCCTGACTCAACACCTCATTGGTCATTCAGCTCTTTACAAGCAAAATGACTGTGAATCCTCTCTGGGAGCTCCGGGATGGGAGGTGGATGCTGCATCTGACGATGAAGGCTCCTTACTTGGACGTTATTCTCAGCACCCCCATCCCCTACCTACGCCCTCCTCTGACCTGCTGGAGCTCAAACAACAAGCTAATCCTTACAGCACACAGAGGAGCTGCTAATAGGAGAGGATTAAACTGACAAATACACCAACTCCCTTTGGCTGCTCCTCCTCTGCTCTTTGTCTTCCTCTTCCCCCTTTCCTTTTAGTGACTTTACTTCTTAATCTAGTCGATCCCGTCCGCTGAATTGTTCCTTTGCCTTCTCCCTCTAACAGTCCCGCACGCTGCAAATCTTTTGTTGTCCGCAATTGTAGTTTCTCCTCATGTTCTTCCTTATTCTTCTTTCTCTTCTTTTATCTCTTCTGTCTCCATCTTTTATTTATATATTATCTCCCCCTTCAGGTGACCGTGGAGTTGATATGAGGTCTGTAAGTCAGCGGGCTGCACAGAGCTTTGGATTGTGCGTATGTGTATTATTTGTGTTGTAGAGTGGATTATCCAGGTTCCAGGACTTGGCATTCACTTGCAGCGATGCGGAAAGCTTTAATGAGAAGTCGCTGTTTACCGTGGACACAGAGGGACACACACACACACACACCCACCCCGGCAGACCTATACGTACCCACAGACACACTGAAAATAAACCCACAGTAATCACACAGCTCAACAAGCTCACAATGATACACACAGATGCTGTGAACACACACTAACCAGTGCAGTAATGGGATTTGGAGTTTTTTTTCTCTGTAAACCGGTCTGTCCTCAGTCTCCTCATTAAAGTACACGTTACAAACAGAAAACACAGACCTCCTCACACACACACACGCGTGCACCCCTGGCTGCATGGTGCTGCTGACTTCTGGCTTCAGTAATTATTTGGATTTTCTGTGTCTTTGTCTTTGTGTCTGGATATCTGTGCAGCTTTGTTTGTGTGGTGAGGAACTAGCAGTAACAGGCTGGTTAAGGTTTGGACTTGCACTGCAGAGGATGCTTTAGAGCCCAAATGGCTGTCAATTCAAGAAATATATACTTTTTTCTTCTGCAGAAGTTTACAAATATTTTGATCTAGTCAGTTATGTGTCATCTTCTTTACAGCACAGAAACATCCCTAAACGACTGACGTGATTTATTGTTGTAATACAATAAACCCACACATCACTAATGAGCATGAAAATAGCAGCGTTCAAACAAGCAACGTCTGCAGGCAGCACATGATATCACCACTTTGGAACTGGAACCATTCCAGCTGTTGCAGGAACACTGCATGAGCAGCTGTAGTTTTGTTTTATTCACCACACAGGAACTTGCTGTGGATATCTGTCTTCAGAACTGCTAATATTCTTTATGGTGTAGATTCAACAAAGGTTCCTTGTACAAAAATTCCTTTAATTTATTTTTTTGCCTTTTCATGTTAATAGGATACCATTATGTATTTATTTATTTATTTTTTATTTGTAGGCTTAACAACATGATTCAAATCTAATTTACATCACATACCTGTGATGTTTTAGATCTGGTAAATGTGGAAGTCAAGTGGAGCTCAATGATCTCATTGCCAAAAAGCCAATTTGAGACGATCTGAGGTGTTTGGTGATTTCATCACTACCTGCAACTCTGGATATAAGGATGAAGAAGACTTTCTTCAAATTACAACTCTACCTCAAACTCATTGTACCAGGCAATGTTTTTCCAAACTATTAATCTCAAATTTTGGAGTGGAACTACCATCAGTGTGGTATTTTCTTGTTGTTTCCCATGTGGTTAAAAGTTCAACATCCATTTAGAGATATTATTCTGCATACCTTCCACATACCAACTGATTATTTGAGCTACTTCAGACTTTTTTTTCCCCAAAATCAATCTGCCGAATTTCCTCTGACATCTGCGTCTGACTGAATATTTTATATTCTTAATTAAACCACTAAATGAGTCTAAAAAAAGGAGCCTAAAGGACGAGGGAACAAGTCAAAACTGGACAGCCTTAACAGTCGATCCTGCATTCTGAACCTCCAGTCAGTAATAACTAACAGAAGCGGATGAAAGAACGATTAATTTGGGAAGCTTTTGTCAAGCTCCAGCAAAAAGGAAATAAATCGACAGGAATGCGATGGACCATCACACAGTGTAATCAGTATTCCAGATTTTATTTAAATGGAGCAAAAAGGAAAATAAGCATTTCACGTTTTGTCTGCAACAAGTCCAAAGACAATAGAAAACCAGATTTTACTCACATTCCAGATGGGTGGTTGAGAAAGACAAGGGAATCACTTCTGCACTGACTTGCTGCTATTAGAGGGCGTTGATGAATGTACTCAGCCATTTAGCTTCCACATTAATTTTTAATATATGTCTGACAACTGGAATTTGTTGTGTCGCTTTGGTCAATGAAGTTCTTTATCACAGAAATGTGAAAATGTGCGGGTAACCACCTTCAGAGAGGAAAAAGTATTTGTCTCAGCGGAGCAGGGAAGTAGAGTCCTGTGTATTCCATACTCCATTTCCAGTCTCACACACAGTTCTCTCTGGGCGGCCATGTCTCTTCACATGGTCCATTTTCTACAGCTAGTTGAAGCTCAGTGAGCCAGAGTGGGCTTAATAAAGTCTTCGATACACAGTGAAAGCAGCAGCGCAGAGCCAAGTGTTCATTTCCGTCCATGACAATCACAAGCAAAGATAGAGATTGTGATCATCCTAAACTGAAAGCATTCAGTTTTATCTGGGACATACATGTCTACGCTTAAAAGAATCAATACTGATTAATTTTAAGATAATGGGGGAATGCTAAGGTGTCCAAATAGAAGAAAAAAATGATCAAAACAATAGAAAAACATTTTAATAAGTCATGTTAATAATTTTGTAAAATCTGACTACAGTCAGAATTCTATTTCAATGCTGTCATAATTTATGTAAAGGGGGAATATGTAACTTTTATAAAAAAAAATAAGTTTTTACATATTTGTTATATGTGTAACAAAATATAGAAAATTACATATTTTTGTAAAAGCTGCATACTGTAGTTATGGTAGTTATCAAATGTTTTAATTAGCACCTAAATTTCAATTATACTCATTTATAACTCATCATTTAAAAATCTAATAATTCTTATTTTACCCAAAAATGATCTAATCACTTTAATGTACTTTAGATTACTGAGATGGCAATAACAAAATTTCTTAATTTGATACAATATTGTCAAATTGTATCATTTTTTTATCTAGACCACCAGGCAATGTGTTTGGTTATGCATGTAAAAACTTTTATACAAATGCTAAATATTTGTTTTCAAATATCATGTGGACTATCAGCCAATGGAAGCTGAATAGCCCTCTTTGTAAAATCATAGTGAGAATTTTTAGAAAAGTTTGCTGTTCGTAAAAATGGTAAGCCAATGTACAAAGCAGTAATCACAGGATGGTATTTGATCTGAACCACGTTGTAAACCTTACATGCAATACATGGTTATATTTTAACAACTTTTCAACACTTCTGCACATTCAGACATGAGCGCGCTCATCTGCCGTGTTCGCTAAACTCCCCCACCCCCCTTCTACCTCTCATTCTTTGCCGTCCAGAGAGTTGGATGGTGATTAGCGTTGGGATTCTGGGACTCTGGCCTCAGTTTTCATTAACAGCCATAAACACAGTTCTGCTGCACCACAGAGACAGACCACATTCTTTACACGCATATGAAACTATGTATGTGTTTAATTTTTTTATTTTAAGGCGTAAATGTGTGTGTACATCTGAATGAGCTTTGCGGGTGCTTTGATGGCGAGAGAAAGAGAGGGGTGTTGTTTATCATAGCATTAATTAAGCCCGCAGTTTGGCTTTAATCAATATAAAACAGTAGCACTGAAAATGGACTGGTTCCCACACAAACTTTTTTTATTTACTACATGAGCTCAAGTACAAAGACCTAAATATGGATATCCTATGGGACAAGCAGACTTTGAAAACTCAAACACATAAGCTACCATTATGGGTTCAGATCACAAGCTCATTAAAACCATCCACTTGATTTGAACTAAAAACGACTGGATTTTTTGTCCATTCTCATTTTTCCATAATAGTCCATGTTCAACTCCAACATGTAGCTTTCTATGTTAGTATTCTAGCATTAGTAGGTTGGAAGACATTAATGTTATGATGTAGACATATGTAAGGGAATGTTGCAAATGCTGTTAATCAAGATAATACGTGTTGATTTATGAAGCTTTCATTTAGGAAATCTCAGTCCTACAGACCGTTGAATATGAATGGAGTTCATCAGCATTATAAATTATATAATTGATAAACTATCTGAATCATGACGTGTACCCACGTAAGTAAATAGGCTGAGAAATTCTGAGGCATGACTGACACCATCAACAAACCAAAATTTCCCCAGTTAGTTTAAGACTTTAGAAAAGGCTTATTGTCAAAGCTGCATGTCAAATCATCATAGAGGCTCTGGAGGACCTGTCAGGATTCTATCTTTAAATCAATAAGAGGATATCTGCTGCTTGAAGGATTTAAACACACACATCCACACATTTTCCCCAGATTTCACAGCTGATATGAATTTAGCCGCAAAGTTTGAGTGACCGAAGCCCAGACTTGTGAGCGTTGTGTGCAACCAGGTGCGGAGACGTCAGTGAAGGAGAAAATTAGTTGGAAAATGACAACAGCGGAGCTGAGTGAGCAGACATAAACTTCAGAGAGCTTAAGGTGAAACCTTTCCGAGAAACTTCAGACACACCAAGTACTGCAATTCTTTCTCAGTGAGTCAATGATATTTAATAACCCAGATACTAAAAGTGCTTTGTCTTCTTCATGTTACTGTTGGTCATCTTTGAACTCAGTAAACTATGATGGAAGAATAAATCATTAAAAGAAGAAATCAGACAAGATTAGGGTAGAAACTCTCCAAATCGTTCCACAGATGGGCTGCTGATTATGACATCATGGTGAAGTGACATAAAACCCTTGCAGCTTTATTCAAGAAAGGTAAGAAGTCCCAGGAGAGGTAAATATGACTTCAGAGAGCTGCTGGTGTTTGAAAAGCACACCTGGTTAAATACAGTTCAAGACAATGGCTTTCAGAACCCTCAAAGGAATATATCAATCCCTGCAGCCATGTTACTCAGACCTCATTTCATAAAGACTCATGTAGACTACATGCACATATAGTATATTAATTCTTGCTCTGATAATGAAATGTTTTGTTGCTCTTATACTTCAATGATTCAACTGTCTTATTGAAAATGATTTTCACTGGACAATTACACATAAATTTAACATTTCATGTCCATTGTTAGATGCATAGGGGAACTGTGACCAAATAGGCCTTTTCTTTTCTTTTCCAAACCCCCCTGCAAATGTATGGTTATAAATCCAAAATGACCTTGAGTTTTAACTCAAGGTTAAAACTCAATGTCATTTTGAGTTTTAACCTAGTTCATTTAAAAAAAGTCTACAGTTGTGTTTGTTTTTTTAGTTTTTGTATCACTTTAAAAATAATAGAATAATAGAAAACTAGGTTTCTATTATCTTCTATAATAGAAACTAGGTTTCAATTTTTTCTATAATAGAAACTATGTTTCTATTCTTCTGAGTGTAAAAGACTGATGGTAACTCAAGGTTAAAACTCAATCTTTGTCGGTATCCTATCTCTATAAGAATTGCATTGAACAATCAAAGATCAGAGAATGAGAGGCCAATTTATATTAGGACAGAACACATCTTTAAAAACCAAATCGTTTCTTGAGTGTCTCAAAAACATTAGATGTCTACATATCAGCTTGGTAGACATGGAAAACTGACACATTCAGATTAATATATTAATCTCTCTCTTCTGATATGATAATATTGCAACTTAAAATCTAATCAGCAGAAACATGGGCTTATTGTTTTAAACTCCAGACTTAGACCATAACTATGCTCTGTGAGATAATAAAAATTTTTAAGGGGTATTAATTTAAGTCTTTTACAAAACATAGCATAAAGTTTATTCACAGGGGAGTAAAAAGTGGGACCAAAGCAGTTCCTAGAGCTCATTTTACGTTAAAGCAATAATATGTCATCCAGTGTTTAAACAGAATAGTGAACAAAGAGCAGACAAAGAAGCTGAAGCTCAAACACACAAACCTCTGTTTTAGAGTGTGACAGCACTTGTTTATTGTAATAAAAACCTCTGGATACAAATTACATTCACAGGAATGGCAGCGGGACACCAAGCTGCTCTGTTTGATTCCTACAGCAAACCAGTGATTACTACAAATATTCAAATTCATACACCGTTTTACAGCTTTATAGCCCATAAACATACTGGTATAATTCAAACTAAACACACTGTTGCACTTACAAATAATCAAGCCTTTGATCAGTGACCAATTGTTACTAAGCTGTGGTACAAACCGACTAACTGAGTCCTACACAGATCAATTCACTGGAAGAAACAAGGGAAGAGGAGAGCTGAATGACAGCTTGGAGTTTAGGGGTTTCATTAACAGGTCAATAAGGAGGTTCACTGCCTTGATAGCTGAATTTACCGGCAGTTAAATCTTACATGGAAATGGTAAAAAAAAAGTTATTAGCGAGGAGGAAAGAAGAGGTGAGATCAGCATGGCTGGCCTAATATATAGTATAGCAGTAGAAATTAGACAGAAAAAGGCTAAGATTAATGAGTGTACTGTACATGATTCAAGAAAATTAATTTAATAAGAAAACCTATATCGAATTTAAAAATTGCAGTGTTGCTTTATATCCATTAATAGGGTTTATATTTTGTAATATTTTCTAGGTTTTTGTCAAAAGAAAAGCACAAAAGTGAAAAGTGGGGTCAAAAGTTAGAGCTATCATAAGCCAACAAATTAAATAAGATTATTTAAATGACTGAAATTAATTTATATGACACTTATTTTGGCAATTAGTGATACAAATGTGCAAAACCTTTAGAGATTAAAACTAAAGCAAGAACACAGCTGTTGTGCCGTGTTGTTTTGGATGTCCTCCTCCCCCCAGATTTGGTATTTAAAATTCAACTGATTAACACCACATAATAAATTGTCCCATGTACTGATCTCTTTTATATGATTTAACAGCCTTTGGGGCTTTGATTTAAGACCGTTAATGTGGCAAGGCTTAAAATGAACAATTAAAGCTCAATCTGTGTAGATATCAGAGGAAAAACAGATGCCACTTAATGACTGATATGTTTTCTAAGGGAGTTATTCATCTATTGTGGTTTTCCACCAAAGTGGTTACTGGCCTAAACTGGGGCTGGTCCTAGAAGTAGTTTTAGTGGGTTTTGTTGAAAACAGATCAAAGAATCACAACTTGTCCACAAACATCACTGGATTTCTGTTCCTATTTCTGCTGACATGCCTGATATAAACACATGAAGAGTTGTGCATGAACACTTTAAATGGTGGGTGTGATTTTTTTATCTTTATTTATAAGCATTGCAAACAGGTGTTACACATCCACAGTTTCAAGCAGGAATCATAAACAAAGGATCTGTGGTGATATTAAAAGGCCATCAGTGCAACTGAGTTAGTTTAGAAATTAAATAAATTATAAAAGCTGTGAAAATGTTCTATGTGTGACACTAAAGCAAATTATGTTTAGTATAAAAACACTGAGGAGACGAGATAATGAGATCATATCCCTTTTTGCTCAGGTTGCAGATCAGGAGGTTTGTCTTGAACAAGCCAGGCTCAACATAAAAATGAGTCAGGAGTTCTAAGCAACCAATAGGTTGGTGGTTTCTGAATCAATTTACAGCCTTAAATTATTTTATTTTACTCTGTCAGACATTTTGTAGTGCCAGATTTTGTGAAAGTGAAGTTAACTTTGGCACCAGTTTGGTGGAAAAACCACTTGTAGCAATGAACTAAGACAGTGTTTGCTCATATAAGCTGAAAGGATATTTTCCTTTATTTCATAGTTTGTTCTGGTTGGAAAATCTATACAATAGGGGTTTCTAAAGCCCCTTCAAATGAAATAGCACCTTTGCACAACAGATTTCTGATTTATTACTAATATTTTCTTATTTCCCAGCTTCCAGTGTCTGTGCAAAGTCTAGTGCAACACACACTAGATCACCCTCCATATCAAACCCACAATGAGAACCATTTATCTTTAAGAACAATTGTAAGTATTTGAGGTTGCTCCTTTAACTGTGCCTAAATGTCCCATGGCAGTAGTGTCAATAGAGGCCAAAAGAAAGACAGTTTCTGAAACAATTCCTACCAGAGAAAGAGAAGGCGTGTCGGCTGATTATCTGCCAGTCACCCTGTCCTCCGAACCCTGACTGTCATTTAACAACTACAGGCACCGGGGCAACAAAAATAAGAAAAAATATTGTTGAAAAAGTGGCTGCAAACAAAATTATGTGGAAGTCTAATTTACAAAGCCAAAGCAGCTGTAAAAAATGAAAAAGAGCAAAGAATGCCCATAAAAGGAGAAGATTCACTCTTCAAAACACTGTGATCTTTCCACTTAGGCTCCAGAATCATCCAAAAATGAAAAGAGCTGCAAAGACGAAAACCCTTACCTAAAAAATCAACACCATTTCCAAAAAAGTGACCTATCAAGGGCATGGTTGAGAAGAAAAGATGCTGTAAAACTAAAAATGATCCCGTATTATTCACGTCAACTTCTCTTATCAAAAGAACATGGTTTTCATAATTTTTTCTCTGAAGTGGTTCTCCTGCTTGGGAATTCCAAGAAAGTGAAGCATGAAGCTGAAAAAAAGCTCATGACCACAGGTGAGGAGCGAAGAGGAGAAAGAAGTCCTCAGAATTGCAGCACAGGGTAGAGAAAAAAGAAAGCTTGAGGACTTAATGTGTTTTCTTTTTCGTAAATAGGAGGAGGAAAAAATGGAAGCTTAAGATGGTCTTTGTGTCTTTAGTTTTGTCTTAAGGCAGTCTGATTTGTCCGGCCCCCTTCTCCGGCCTGGTGCTCGACGACGCTCCACCTATAAGAGGATAGATACGAACGTCTTACACCTCTGGTAACGCAACGCAGAACACATTTCCATGCAAAACTTCTCATCAATGAGGAAAAAAATATCAAAAAGAAGAGTCAATAAAATTTGTCTGTGAAAAAAAGGAAAAAAAAAGAAAAAAATACTGTTTTTAACTTTGCAGGGGTTTGCAGAGCCACAAGAACGCTAAATAAACTTGAAGAATATTTAAGAAATGTAGAAATAACTGAACTGTACATGAACTCACACTGTCCCAACTAAATATGGTAAATATTGGACAATTAAATTAATCAAAAATGATATTTGGTAGGATGTTTTATTCTCATTACATAAATGATAGAACATGATACAAATAAACTCAGAAACAAGCAATTGTAATTCAATTTTTACTTTAATAGTTCAGGATACTATTTTAGAAGTGATTATCATCTTCAGATGATAAGTGAAAACATGATGTTCCTCATGACTGTAGCTATTACCACGTTGTTCAAACACTGACAGGGGACGACCAAAACAAACGCTGCAAAAGCTCTGTATCATTCTAACTGCTATGATCTTTGACAACATTTTATTAGTGCTAATTAATTTGGGAATGAAAAAAATCTGCCTCATGTTTATAGCACTAGAAGCTGCAAATTATTGGGAGAGGTAAATTTGGGGAAGATCTGAACCATCCATCCATCCATCCATTTTCTTACACCCTTGTCCCTTACTGGGCTTGGGAGGGTTGCTGGTGCCTATCTCCAGCTATCATTTTGGGCGAGAGGCGGAAGATCTGAACATTTTATCATCTGAACCTTAATATTTTTGAAACAAGTACTCTAAATGAATGAATGAAAAAAGTAAGTTCTAGGAACATTACCTGTATATTTTGAGAAGATTTTTAGAATGTGAGCAGCAATTTTGTGAAGGTTGTGATATTTGTGAACTAACCAAGAAGCTCCAGTCAATAACTTGTTAATAACTTTAGAAATTATCCCATTCTATAAAAAGCCAGTAAGTTTTTTATAGAAAAAACTTACTGGCTTTTTTTATAGAAAAACTTACAGTAAGTTTTTCTACAAAGCCAGTAAGCTTTATGGAAAAAGGAAAATACGCACAAAAGAATGTTGGTTCTACCATCAGAACCCTAGCTCCACTGCAAACTTGTTTAAATGCCCTGTTGCCGTGTTTTGTGACGTACAAGGCTTTCGGTCACCTTTGAGTGTTGACTGGCGCAGCACTGCAGACATAAAGGAATTAACACCCACACTCACAGAATAGCTTCAGGGGTTGTGGCTGTTGGCTGTTGTGAACATGCATTACTTTTCAAATAGTGAGGCTGCATTTTAACTGAAGAAAAGTAAGATCTTTAAAGAGCACAACATAGATCTGCCACTTCAGTTTTAAGGGATTAGAACCATCACATTATCCATTTACTCTATCTTTTATTCCTCAGTGTATTTCTCCTCCTACATTTCAGTCTATCCACTCTTAAGAACTTCTTACTCTTCCTCCTGCCTCCTCCCCTCTCCCATTGTGCCAGCATCTGTTAACCCTTGTATTATGTTGAGAAAAAAATACATTTTTTATGGTGCGGGTAATTTTGACCCGCATTGTGTAAATTCACTCAAAACAGTCATAAAATGAAGTTAAACCAAAGAGAACTTTGTTTTAGATTATACAAACATTTAGTAGAGATATATACAATTCCAACACTATATTAAAGAACTCCTGAGTTAAATTTTTCCCCCTTCACAAACACTTTTCTTTGCAATTAACCTGCCCCATTTTCTCGGGTTTTCGACATTCAACATTTTCAGTGTTCCCCACATGATGGACAGAATGTGACTATGTGCTTTTTGCAGATGTACTTCTTGCATCTCACACAAGAGGTACTTGTTTTACTATCATCTCGAGAGGGACAGACTTGCCATATTTTACAGCTGAAGAAGCTTTATCGCAGCTTATGAACTGGGATAGTGATGTAGAGAAGAGATTTCAGATACAGGTGTGTATTTGGATACAGGTGCGCATCTTTGCACCTGCATCCTAAGGATCCATTGTGGGTTGGTCAGATGTCCTGCCCTGATTCTTCTCAGATCTTCTTACAAGTGGCTTTCCAGTATATACTTGCAGGTTCTGCACATAACTGGATTTTGCATCACAGGCTGCCCACATTTTGAGACCATAATTCGCAGGCTTGTTTGGCACATACTGTTGGAATGGACAGCGTCCTCTGAATGGAACGTTAGTTGGTGTTAGCTGCAAGTCAGTTGGATCCAGTGACTTCCATTTCTCTTGAAAGACACACCTCCCCTCCAAGTTGGTCATGTTGAGGATTGTCTTCTCTATGGGTGGGGATATGAAGAGCTGAAATGCTGATTCAACATCAACTCTTGTGACAGCAAATCTTGTAGGACCAGGAGTCATTTTGATGACATTACCTTGGCTTTGGTGTGGTGATGTTGACCCTTTCATTTTACCATCTTTAGATGTCCATGTCCCCTCTATGGATGATGAATGTTGCATCACAGGCTTGGTTCTTGGTTTTCATCTGATGAAGGGACACCTGAATCCTCTGAATCCTCCTCATCATGGGAAAATTGACAATCTGGATCATCAATGGCATTGTCCTCTGGCTCTGAAGGATCCTCTGTCTCTGAAACCTCTTCCTCTACATCACTATCCCAGTTCATAAGCTGTGATAAAGCTTCTTCAACTGTAAATCGTCTGTAGCTCATTTTTGGTGTGTTTCTCCAAGAATGGGTATGGAAACAGTGACAAGGACAGGGGAGAGAAAGTCCCTCTTCCACACACACCTGGTTCTGAATGTTTATTCAGAAGCAATCAAAATGAAGTATATCAGAGACTTTTTTTGGGGATTTTTAACAGCTACTTTTTGTGCGGGTCAAAATGACCCGCAACATCATCTTTGTATACAAACTGTGTGCAGACATTTCAGGACACATCAAAGAGTCCAGATTTTACATAGAAGTTCATGACCCTAACGGAGAAAAAGTCACAAAATGTCATGGAAAAAAAGAAAGGATAAGCTGCACTTTGATCAACACAAAAATTGAAACGGGTCAAATTGACCCTTAACATAATACAAGGGTTAAGAAAACCCGCAGTTGGACATCGTCCTCATTTAGCACCTCCTCCTTCATGCTACCTGCTCCAGAAGTTACCTCCTACCAAGCACTTGGTAAGACATCAACCTTCCCTTTCTCTACTTCTCCCTCCCTCTCTCTCTCCCCTCTTCTTCTTCCATCCTCCAGATGTCATTGATCCTGGGAAGTGGGTCACAACAGTGTTGAATCAGAGCCAGGTTGCAAAAAGCTTCAAGGCACATGCTGTGTGTAATTTTAGCGTAGGCTAATATTTACAGGGAGAATAAGAAATGAGACTGCCAATGTTTGGCGGGCAGTTAAAGGTTCTGATTGCCTACAGGGTTCAGATCAGACACATGTTAAATGTGCATAGACAGAAGGTATTTGGTTCTTTCATTAGGACTTCTTTCAAAAAAGCAAATGCATTTTGTTTATATATATTTTATAGCATAGCATAGGCAAGTTTATTTAGTTCCAATAAAATATGAATTAAAGTAATTAATGTCATTAATAATTTCATAAGATCAGCTATTTACCAGTTAGAGGCAATGGATGCTCAAACAAACAAAGCTGTACAATCCTGTCTGAAAATTAATGCGATGTTGACTTTGACATGTTTCCATTCATTCACTCTTTGTGTTCAGCTCATCTAACAATTGGTGATTGCAAATGCAGGCCCTGGATAACTCTGACCTCATCGTTAGAACAGCTGAACCTCATATTGGCTGTCCTGTGCTCAGCATGCAAACTACACATATTGTCTTGGCCTGAGGATCAATGACAAATGGCAGCTCGAAATGAGTTCAACTCGTACTCGGAATAAGCTTAACCTGTGGCAAGAATGTGCAAATGTGAGACCCAATGCAACACTTGAAATAGTGGAAAAGAAAAAACGTTTGACAGAATGATGAGTTTCAGCTTGAGGTCTTTATTAGGGTGATTCCTATTGTAGCCCTCACCAGATCCTGGTTACTTCCCATGTATCTTGGAAGTAGATGAAGTTGTGCTACGGACATTTGGATCTCTATCAAGAATGTGATTTTAACACTTTGGTGATAGGAGGATTGGATATCAGCCTACAGGAACACAGGCACCGTGCACTTCTGCAACATCCCCCAACAATGCATTGATGGTGGTAAACCCTCTCCCGATTCACAAAATGTTTGTGTACAGGAGAACAAAACAGTCTCTTGACCGCTCAGCTTTTCCTAGAGTATAAATCTGATTCACTGTTCCAAAGCCAGTATTAAAGCAACATTGCTCCTTGACATATGGTCACACAATGAAAATTAAGTTATTATAAACTTGTTTTCTGGATTCTAATTTAACACTTTTGTGTTAAAATATTGCAAAAATGTCAAGGTTGATTTTCTGCTTCACAATGCTTTGCAGAAACAGCTTTTAGCTGAATCTTGTGTCAAGAAGTCACTTTTTTTTTACTTTCACTTCCTCCACAATAAGATTGTCTGAATGTTTCAGGAGTGAGAAATGCACAAAATATATGAAAAAAATATATTTACTGGGCTTTGAGTTCAAAAAACATTATTTAATATGTTTCACTTCCAACGGCTTCCCTGCAGTTTTCAGGTGATGAAGAAATTGAATTTAAGTAAAATAAAATTTTGTTGAATAACATTGTACTTATTGTGAGAAAACAATTCTATTACATAAAAAATGAAAAACAAAACTATAGTCCTGCACATTTTATTCTTACTTTCCATTGTTTTCTTCCGATATAATGAAAAAGCCTTCAGACCTAAGAGTGAAAATGTTTAAAGTCAATATTTCCATCCCTAAGAGCAAGTAAAATTGTAATAATAATTAAACTCAGACAAGCAATTAAAAATTAGAGCAAAGATGGAAACAGTTACACATTCAGACTAAATTTTGTGTAGCTTTTCACTCTGGGGAAACCTGAGGGTTCTTTTATTTCACAAAAGGACAAAAAAGGGCTTTAACTAAAGAAAATGACTAAGATTCCTCGCATGGTTCAGGAAAATTCAAGATCAGACAAAGTAAAGGTCAGATGTTTTCTTGTACATACAAATATGCAAGCAGTTTGGCCTTCTCGTACATGATGAGAGCATCATTTCTTATGAGACACACATCTTTGCAAATGCCTTCTCTGTTCTCCTGTACTCTCCACAAGAGAGATTAAATATTATCTAAAGGCAATTTTGTGCCAGACTAAGAGCTGTTAAAAATGATAAATATGTGTTTCTCCTTCAAGGACACTTTACAATTATGTTGTACCCTGAGCTGTTTTGTAAGCAGCCAGTACTGGTGCTGTTCGCTCTTTGTCTTTGTTATTTTTAAATTTATTTTTAAAGATTATAACATGGTGAATATGGACAAATAAAATGTTCAAACATGAGGTTGAGAATTACTAATCCTCAACAAAGTAGAAGATAAAATTAATTATATGTTTATGAGTTAGGTTTAAATCATGATTTCAGTCGCCTTTATTATTTCTAAGGGATTGTGACCATCCATTCATCCATTATGTGACTTATCAGTAATTCATATGTTATTGGGTTTAGCTTACAGGTTGAGGGCGGAAATCAGACAACCCTTTAAATCAGCAACAGCATCCAGGTCTCCTTTGAGGGTCCTGGTGATCCCAGGCCATAAAGGAGTTGGACCGTCCTGCCAGAGTCCTGGATCTGGGCCAAGATGTTAGTCTGTAGTGTCCAAAAAACCTTCAAATGCCAAAATGACCCCAACTAAATCATTCTGATTCACAAGAGACTGTACTCATTTCCTTGGTTAGTGGAACTCCTTATCCTGTGTTAAGGCAGAGCAAGGTCACATGATGCTAGAATCCTAATCCTTGTATTTATGGCCCATAGGTTGATAAAAGTTGGCGTTTCAAATATAGAAGGAACAACAACAAAACCCACAGACTGCTGTACTGCCATGTGCATTCAGTCAATTACAAGTTTAAGTCTTGATTTAGAAAAAATGTCAAGTTTTTTAAATAGTTTTTTCACCACTTACTGTGGCTTAAAATTAAGAACGTCCCACCTTGACATTGACATGTTTTATACAATTAGCAGTGAAGTTGAAATATTCCTAACATCAAAGATAAAAGACTTTTCAGTTGAAGTGACAAGACATGTCATGTTGCAATCTGTAGTCATTATGAGCTTTCGTGTACCTACACACTCTCTTCATACAAAGGCAAATTAACCTGACAATTCTTCTTTGTCCGATTTTTTTCTTCTTTAAGGCAAACTGACCTTGGTTTGAAATGTTCTCTAATCAAAAGCATAACAAAAAACTGGGCTGGATTATTGTACTGACTGATGAGTCATTTATGAGCGTTGAACTTTGTTAATCACAAATGGCATGTAAAGAAAAGTGGTGTGAAAGGAAATACATACAAAAAAGAACGACATCTTCAAAAAATGGGTACAGACATTGCATACTTCCAAGGTTTCTAAGGAATGTGACTGCAGGGAAAGTGTTATTTGATGCATAAAAGAGAAACTTCAGAGGTAAACAAAGAGGCAATGCGGCTCAACATGCGCTTGGTCTGACAGGGCCAGAGATAATGCTGTGGACTTTTTCCAACTGTGTGCTCTTTTCATAGCTCCAGGCTTCCTGTTAACACTGTCCACAACACATAAACACACTGACAGATGTGAAGTCTGCTGCCTGCTAGTGAGATCTCTGCTCTTTTAACTGTGCTTTGGGTACACCAGTAAAAAGGTAAGAACTCATCTAATAAAATCTGTTCTGGCGACAAACCCAGAGCATATTAACCACAATGCTTGGTTAATATGTCTAGCAGCACAGTTTTTTTTTCTTCTCCCAGTTCACTTTCTGTTCTCAAATACTATATATATATATATATATATATATATATATATATATATATATATATATATATATAAGGGATATAAGGGACAGCTCAGGACTGTGGGCAATCCAGTTTCATAGTCATACCACCTTATTCTTAGTCCGTGGCATTTCCATTGTGTTCATGAATGATGCATTGTTATTGCTTGAAAAGTTCTGTGCTTTAAGGCAGCTTGTGTTATTCTAAAATATCTGATATACTTTACAATCCATAAAGCTTTGGGACTGATTACTGACAACAAGATAGATACATTTTTTCCTTTTTAATCCTATTTTTCCAACAAAGTTGCGGAATAATCTTGATCAATACGACCATTTCAAATACGAATACAAATTCCTGCTTAAGACACCCTTATGATCATTGCATAAATGGTTTAACTTTAGTAAATACCATAAATCTAAAATGCATATTTTTGTTTATTGAAGATGAGTGTACTATTAAATTTGATCAAACAATAGGCAACTTATGGTGAATTGCCTAGGGGCCACATCAACATCTGGTAGGATGAACCTTCAACTTTCAGACTATAAGACAGCTACACTAAGTAGAAATAGTCTTCACAGTTTGCATTTCATCACAATCTGAAGCTTTTAATCTGTTTTCTGCCCTGTTGTACATTGTGGTTGTGCAGAGGTGGCATATGCATACCACTAATGACTGGAGGGACATTTTCTACACGCACAGATTTTTATTAGATGCATACTGCCACCTTCTAGTGGTGTGAATTGTGCTATGTTGTGCCTAATTGAAATGATATGCAAACTAAGTACCTAACTTTGGAATTTTCCATGTGATATACAGTTTAGAATGTGTTTAAAATATAAACACTAATTTCTAAAAAAAAAAACTGCAAATAAATTAAGGTTGTATAGGGACTATTAACAAAAGTTTGCAGAATAGAACAATGATCTACAGATCAATTCTAAATGAGTGTCCAAATGTGCAAAAAGGCTCACTGGTATAGAACAAATATCTGAATCATTACAATTAAAAACCTGTTGTACAGCATAATTTTTGTAGGCACAAAAATTGTCTAAATTACATTAAATGTTATGGTAAAATCTCAATGTTAGGAATCAGATAACAGCAAAGCATTTATTGTGTCATAAATGGAGTCCATCTCCCTGTGAAGCATCATTGGTTGGGATTAGCTCATTACCTTGTATTTGACAACATTGTGAGTCTTTATGAGGTTCTAGTGTGCTTGTAGTGCTGTTTGACACGACTCATACTTTGAATTTATGCCGTTTTTATGCACCGCTGTTAAACAGATTTACTGCGGAAGAGGCTGAGAAGAGAGTTTCAAATGTGACAGCTGAGAAAAAAAGCTGCTCAGACTGACAAAGAGACTCCATTTTGGAGAATTAAATCAGTTAAATGGCTGTGGGAGAGTGGAGCAGGAGGCTGGATGTGTCCACCGGGCTGAAGAGCTCTCAGGAAAGCGCCTCGGTTTCTCTTGCCAAGGCTGAATCTTTTATCTTTCTTTTCACTTTATTGGTGAAGCTCTGACCCGGCGCTCCCTCTTTCTCATTTTTCAAAGTCGATTTTCCTCTCTTAAGTGTTTTGCTCTCTCTCAGTTCTCAATTTTTTCTTCTCTCTTTTTTTTCTCTTTTACTTTGGCCCAATCAATTTTAGTTGCTCAGTTCCCATTTTAAATTATTTCCCTTTTCCTAATTTACTCAACAGCAGACAGACATAGAGACATTACAGATTGAGATGGGAAAAAACTGGAAGATGATTTAAGGTTTATTTTATTATCCCCTGAGGTATTCTCAGAAGGAATGAAGTCATTATCAGACCATGTTTAAAGGATTTAACATACAGAATGAAGCCGTCCTTATGTAATCTTTCTGTTCTGAATCACACCGGCAGCAGAGTTCATTATAACACTTCCCTGCAGAGTGGGTGGGCTCCTTGAAAGTCGTCTCACTCTCAAGGTGGAGCCGTGAGAGTGAGACTTAAAACAGAAGAAGACGCCGAAGCCAAGACAGCTCAGACTGGTTGTTCTTTTTAATGGCAGAAGCTGCATCTTCTGTGGAAATTTTATGCAAGAACAATGTTGCTTTTTGGTTTTCCTGATGGTTGTGCGTACTTCAAAAAAAAAAAAAAAGATTCATAGCAAAAGAGGAGAACCAAGCAGCTATTATGTCTGAAATTAACAACCTTGTTGCTATTTTCTTAGGCCTAAGCAAGCACTTTGGTCATGCTGTGACACATCAGCAGAATGTTCAAAGATATTGCAATAATTTATACTTTAAGCAAGAGGGTACATAAATAGGGGACGGATGTTGAATATAAAGTACCCTGACAATAGAACCTTGAGGAACGCCACATGTAGCTTTGATTCATGATTGCTAAGTGACACAAAAATATATATATATATCTGCAGTTGCCAAGGGGAATCTGTAAAATTTGAAAAACCTGTAAGATCAGAAGAATTTGTAAATAGTTTCACACTTTACCTAACATACAGGACTCTCCTGATCTTCCTTTCAATCTTGATCTTAGACCAGAATTCGAGGATAAAGACCAAAGATATTTAAAAAGATATTCTGGGTGCAACATTAATTTTTTTTAAATAGCCATGAAAGTCATGAAAACCAATTAATTATTTGCTGTGTTTTTTTTCTTTATTGGCTTGTCTTTTTGCCTTGCAGTGTCACACATTGAACAAACAAAGTAAGATCAAATTTAAATCACCTCTTCATTATTATTTTTTAAGCCATTTCATCAAGAGATGGTGAGGATACTTGCAGCATATTCATCAGTACTGCTTGGATCAATATCTGTTCTCAGGGTTAGACACACAGCTACTTCTGCCTGACTCCTTTCATTCATCTCCAGACTCTGTGTCAAATTAGCAGGAACAGAAAACAGGAAGTTCATTGAGCAGCTTCCTCTCATGTGTAACCATTAATACAATACACCTACCCTACTCAATGCCGCCCCTGGCTTCACTGCCTGTGTATGTGCACTGAGGCTAAACTGCAAAGACGAGGAAAGCCAGACAAACTGTGCGGCACGTTGTGACCCCACCGAAGCCATTCACAGACAGACAGTGGGTCTGGATGGTGGGGCTGCACCTCACACCTTTCTGTCTGATATCCTTGAGCTTTTTCAGCTCTGCCAGTTTTTAAAGAGGAAACTGAAAAAAAATAAAACATCTTTTTGTGTCAAGAAAAGAAGAAGAGATGGAAAAGAATTGCAAGGGCTGCCTTCACAAAGGTCTCCATGCCAACCCCTTCCAGTCTGGTCTTTTTAGCATGAACACCTCCTCTTCAGCTTCTACTGTTAGCCGAACTGCGGAGGCCAGATGATATCCTGCTGTGCGTGTCGGTGGTATTTGTAATGACTCATGCTCTAGGCTGGAAACTTCTGAGAAATAGTGACTGAGTCAGAGTTTTATTGATTAACGTTCATGGAGGTGAGCGAGCTTCAGAAGCATTCAGTTATAATGTCAGCCGACCGGTTAAGGATGATAACATCATTGATTCTGTTGCTAATGACAGTCACGCAGAAAATACAGGTTACAGTGGTGCGAAAAAGTACTTCTGGTTCAGCACTTTGCCTTTTTTTTCTTCAGTTGAGATACAATTTTCATTGAATCCTTTAATGTGGTTTTGATCTATGCTCTCTAAATGGGATTCAAAGTTTTTTCTTGAAAAAATTGCCCAGTACTACCTCTATACAGTGCTCGAAATGTCTTGCTTTTTAGCCCTTAACTCTGACTCCAAAAGGAATTCTGGTATATAAAAACTTCTATGTTCAAGAGACACAAAACAAAAATATCTGCTACCAACAACCAGTCGCAAGGACACAAAATGCTCTCACAAGTGAAACTTAGAATTTTACAAGTTGACAGGAAGAAAATGGAACTGTGACTCAAACAAGGTGATTTGCAGACATGTAGTAACCATTAAAAGATTGACTGGAAGCATCATTACATTTGTTGCTTAATCTCACAGAAAAGGATTTCAACTTTTAAAAATAAAAAAAATCTTCTCTAAACTTGCTGTTAAGGTAGCAGTTTAAACACTTCCAGCTGTTTAAAGGTACAATCCCCAATGTGTTAGTTGAATATTTAATCTCTTTCATTCTGGATTGTGTCTCGATAGTTATGTTTAAAATTTAAATATACATTGCATTGTCTACCATTTCACTTGACAATAAAGATGTAAAAAGATGATTTAGGACATGATTACACTATAATTTTGTAAATTCTCTAACTAAAAGAAAGGAAAAAATAAGCCTTTTTAACTTAAAAAAGGTGCAAAATATTGAAGAAACAGACAATTTGAGCACAATGGAGCTATGTTAAAAACACCTACAGTTTCTGAAAATAAAAAAGCAAAAGTCAATTGCAATTTTAACATTTCTGCAATTCTGTGGAATCCTCAAACAATTTCAGAGGATTTAATGACACAAAGATATTCTTTACATTGAATGTGCAAAAAGTGATATGAAATGTCCTTGTGCTACATTAGGCTTGAGGTGGAGGTTCTGAGCTCAAAATATGATTTAGACATGCATATGTCCAGTTGCTAACAATAGGGACAATAGAGAGGCTCATTTTATTGCAGCCTATCTCTGATCTACTCTTACCAATTAAAGATTTGTTTTTTTTTATAATGTGTGTCACAAAATGTTAACCTACTTTAAGTCACAGTACACATTTCTTTGTGATTCAGGAAGAACTGCCTTTTATCAAAGTTAAACGAAATAATGAGAATTTCTCCTTAAATGCAAAAGAGAGTCTCAAAATGTCTGCTTTCTGTGTCCTGTCTACTGATAATAATTTATAAAAAGAGACAAAAACAATCTTAAAAACTGATTTTTAAAAAATCTATTAAAAGTGTCCTTTTAAATCAAAGTATTGGATCTTTATTAGAGAGTGCATTTGTGTATGTGGATGACTTGTTTTGTGCTTTAATGAGCTCCAGACAGACATTAGCGACCAAACGACCAAGCAAACTTAGCAGACGGCCGGCTGAGCCCACAATTAGGTCAAAGTCTGAGGGGAAAGGAGCTGCTGCATCACTACCGAATCCATTCCTGGTCCGGGTAGAAAAGACGCCACGACGCATGCAGAGAGAGGCAGGAAATACAATCATATGTTTTCTTCGGATGCTCTAATGACAGTGATGAATAGCAAAGGTTGCAGCCTCCACTGACAAAGAAAAAAGGCTCTCTTCTCTCCTCTCTAGATAGATTTTCAATACCAGAGGACAAAGGTTTGCTCATACATTAACATGCGCACACAGACAGTGAAGTAAACAAAATATATAGATTTCGAGATAAAAGCTTAGAAAAAAAAAAGTACTAACGAGGCCTCAAATGATTAATCAATGCTTACTAAAGACAATCTGACCTAATGTAGAGGTCCCGATTGGTTCCGATGAGGACAAAGCAACTCACTCCGGACCAATCCCAAGCAGGACAAACTGCAAATAGGAAATTGACTTACTGTCAGAATGGTGACAGATTTGAGGAAATCGCTAAGAGCGCACAGGCGATTTGATGAGTTAAAAGCAAAACTGCACACAAGCAGACCAGGCATGAATCTTATCGTGTCTGAGGTGGCGCACACTGGAGGATATATATCTGGACACACACACACACACCCACCCCTGCACAGAGAAAGAAAAAAAAAAGTACACACATGTACACACACACAAACGGACCTTCCTTTATTAAAGGAATATCTACAGATGTCCAGATTTTATTAAAGAAAAGTTAACAATATTAGATGAATGGATTTAGATTCAGAGGAGGCGAAAGCCTGCCAATACAAACACCAGAACAGCTGACTGCAGAGAGACAGTGTAGACTCACATCTGGCAGGGCAGCTGTGGTCCACTGCTGTCCTCCCCTTCAGTCTCCAGAGACAGAGGAACACCCGCTGCTGTCGCTAACAAGCTTAACAAGCTTCTATTCAGGGCAAACTGACTCAAGGACGGAGGCACAAGGAAGGAAGAGAGGAAAGGAAAGAAGGAAAGGGACTAGAGTGAAAGGTTGTTGAGTTGTGACTTTGCTGTTCTCTGGAGGAGGAAATGCTGTTCCGCTGCAGGGGAGGTGACCATCACACTTCTGTGTGTGAGGTGTATGCGTGCGTGTGTGTGTTACTCCTGACCTAACATTCCAGGATGATGGATGTGCATGCAGCAAACTAGTGCTGACATTAATGTGTGAGTAACTACATGCAACCTATTAAATCTATATCTAGAAACGTGTCCCCTTTCATAAAAAATATGCTTATAAAGGATAATGCATGTAGACAAAGACATCGCCCTCATGTGGCCAAATTTATGTGACTTTGTTGTAGAAAAAGAGCTTTGGGAGAGTCAGAAAGTGCAGTTAAAGGACTTTTGTAAAGTGGGATTTAATTGAGTAGTTTTAAGGAGTCAGCATGCTATCTGCAGTAGACAGCAGCCATAGCAACCGCAGGTTGGAGATTCATCCACATTGCTGATATTCCTGATCTAATGGTGAAATCCATCCAACTGCTCTATACATAAACCAGTGAAGGGAAAATTTTCACTAACAAAAATCACTAAAACCATCTTTATGGTAGGTAAGGAAACTATACTGAGTTTTGGAGATCAGTTTGACTCGTCGTGAACTTTACATTTTGTAGTCTAAGGTCTAACTCTACATGAAGATGGCGCCGTTGAGCATGATGGTGGGGACGGTGCCCTAATCAGCTGATGAATCCCGGCAGCTTGTTCAGATTAGTAACCTGTGAAAGACCTCCATGTGCTCCCACACCGAAGTGGACAGACAGGGGTCATATGTCCACGTGTTGCTGCAAATGAACAGCAGAGGAGGTCCAAAGTGTGTGTTGGGGTGTGTGTGTGTGTCGATGGGGTTTCACTGTCCGGGTCAGCTGCCAAATGTGTAACAGATGGTGTAATGAAGGATGAGTCCAGTGCCCCCTGCTGGCAGACGAGCTTACCCTGTCGACTCATCTGCCTATTCCCTTGCTTCGCTCTGCTCCTGGTATTTCCTTATACAGCCTCTTTCTCTTTTCTCATCATTTCTGCCCTGCTCCTACACTCCCTTATTCCTTTCCTTCTTTCCAATCTGCTCTCTCCTTTCTTTCTCATCATTCTCCTCCATTTCTCCTTCCTTCCACCAGCTTCCCCCTCCGTTCTCATCCACTGGGACCCGCTGTACCTGAAGCTCTCTGCTGGTTCAGGGGGATTTTCTGGAGCTGAGGCCATGAAAGCAGCAGCCTTCAGCTGAAGGCTCACGGAGCGCGTTCAGAATCCCCAAACGCGGCTCTGTTGTTGCAGAATCTGAGAATGTTAACATGCAGCGCTGCAGCTTCCCCATAGGAGCTTCTGTGTTGGTCAGGAGCCGGACACCAGCAACTCCTCCTGTGTTCATCAGCCCACCAGAGACACACACAGAGTTTGTCTTGGGACAAGAAAAATGTATATATCTTTTGTTTTTTGAGTTTTTTTGGCATTTCTCCTCCAGCAGCATGAAAGAAGTCTCAGCTCTACAGAAGCTGTTCAGAGTTGGATTGATTTTTTTTGGCTTTTTATATCATGAAATGCAAGAACTTCTGAGACCTTCCGAAAAATGCTGGGAGTTTGTTCAGAGCAGCAGGAGGAATCACAAGTGACCTTCCAGTCGGCAGGGCAGTATTCAGGACAATTCAGAGCAAAATCCATCTCGATCCCTCCAGAACTACAGCCAGAAATAATTTTTTTTTAAAGTTTTAAACTCTAGTTGTTGTTTTTTTTTTCTTTTTTTTAGGATATATAAAAATATAATAGTGTGCAGATGTAAATTAAAAATACATTTTTTTTTAGTTTTACATTTTCCCCTTATGAGGAAAAAGCTCAATATAGTTCATTTCTAAGATTTTACATAGACCAAAATTACTTGATTGTACAACATTCTTAATAGATTATTACTGTTAAAATAAAATTAATTAATTTGACAATTACGTGCCATTTTTTGTTGGACTATCAAATAAATTTCCAAGAATAATAAGCTAGTTTGTAGCTGAATTCTCTTGCAAATCACTGTAATGAAAGAGATGAAACTATTTATGACATGATTCATTTTATATTTTAAGTGTTTTTGACCAGTAGAGACCACAGCTTAATCACCATCAAACTTGGAAATGTTTTTACTTTGAAGCAAAAGACAAGGAACATCCAGTCACAACAATCTGACGCAAAACTGTGTGGGGAGCTGCCAAAATACGGTTCACTATGTAGACAAAAAAAAAATAAATTATTTGTAAAAAAAATTGAATTTAATTAATTTAAGTAATTCAGAATCTACCCAGCATCCCTCTACCCATAAAGGATAAAAGAAGTTTTGCAACAACTCAAGACTGATGATCTTCTGGCCTTCTTTTCCTAAAAGGCCAAGATTAGATGGAAACCCCTGGAGATCTTTGGTACTGATCAGAGTATTGCTCCAGACTAGCCTCGTCACCACCTGGCTGACCCTGCCTGCGTTAATGAAAGACATGTGGTGAAGTGTATAATGCCATTGTCTGTCAAATCTGCTTATACAAGTGAGGGGAGCAGAAGGGATCCGGCTGTTGTGTGGGCGGAAGGGTGGATCGGATCATCTGCTGTGGATGATGGCTTAATCCAATCATACCGAGCGGATCACAGGAAGCCGATTCAATGTATTGCTGCTGGTCAGTTGGTCTGTCATTTGTCCTCTTTGGATAAACCTGAATCCCTCACTGTGTGTCTGTGGGAGCTCCCTGCTGCTGAAAAATCAACGGGACGCCTCATCAGTGCAGCTCATTGTGCTTATTTATGGATGACTGTGATGATGACGGACGATTCAAGAGCATTTCACGCTCCAGCAAACGTCTATTAAAGGAAGATTACAGCCTTCCACTTCTTGTTTAAAACAATTCCATTTGCTTTAATGCTATTTCTGAACGTTCCCTCATGATTAAAGATATTTTTACATCTCTGTAGCGGAACCTCTCAGGCTTATTCGGTCCAAATCAGCTTCAAGCAGCAAAGAAGACAAGTAGTTCTTAACTTTTTACTGTGAGTGAAAATATATATGGTGTTTTAAATGTACACTTTGAGAGAAGTGCCAGTGTCAGTCAATACTTTTCAGAACAGTGAATCACTTCAATGGCTGCTAAACGTAAAATTTAGAATGCAACAAACATTTGGATCTGATGATCGGACACCAAGAGATGCAGACATGCAAAATGTCAGATAAGTTGAATGCACAACAGTGTTGCAAAAAGCATACCATGAAGTCTTTCCATTCAAGTGCACCTTTAACCTCTGACTTTGCTGTCTCAATTAGTTTAATTAACTCCAGGCTACAAGGAGAAAATCAGGTGAATCAGTGAAAGAAAAAGCAGAGAAGAAGCTGATTGTGTTAAAAAAAAACAAAGAAAAAACATTGGAGTCGAGGCCATATGAGCTGCTTGCTCTGAAGTGTAAGCAGAAATCGATATAACACAGAAACATTTCAGAATCCAATATCCAACAGACTCAAGGAGGAGGAGGAAAAAGAGAATTGGAAAAAAAAGGATAAAGATGAATAAACAACAACTTGTTTGATTTCTTTTTTTTTCTGCAAGTACAAATTGATGTGTGCACACTTTGGAGAAGCTGGTGGGTTAACATACAATCTTGAAAAATAAAAACCTGAATATGTCATTGATGTATACATTGTTGTAAAAGCAGATTCTATTTGTACGCTTCAGAGATTCAAGTAGTCTAAAATAATTATCTCTGTTAACATAGAATAACCTTCAAAACTTTTGTCTTGGATCCCATCTTAAGGGTGTAATTGAACGGCTCCAGGCATAGACTGGGATTTGGTTAATGATGTTGCATAAAAGCATAAAATATACAAAGTCTGGCTCCGGGTCTCAGATCATGGAGGGGAGTTTATGTGAGAACAGAGAAAATGACAATGTGTTTGGGAACTATTGGTTAAACCCTTCATTTCCATGGTAACACTTGTGAACCAATTGCATGACACACATTTTCAGAGTGACAGTTAAAGGATCAAGACCATCTCAAAATTGTGTTTGTCTCAATTTTATCTTTATATTCCAACTGATATATTTACTGTGTAAAGTTTGATCATTTTCATTTTCCTCCTGGACTTAGAGAGAAAAGTTGCATAAATGTTCCACATAGGAGGTTCTCAATGGGACTGTTATGTATTTATTTACTATGCACCATGCTGTTAAAACAAGATAACATTTACATACACTTTGTGTGAAACAGAAACGTTCAGGTTTTGTTTATGTCCCACAGCATGTCAATATTTTCCTTTTCTTTTACTTTCGGATTCTTTCAGTTAGAAATTTGAGAAATATGTGTTTTGTTTGTCCATCATGCTAATTCTGTTGCCCAATTCAAAATGACTAAATAGTGGTGCTGTTTGTAAATGAATGAGTAAAAATATGGATGAAATATAAGTTGCAGTTTAACATGCATGATGGTCATAAATAGCTCAGTTGGTCCACTTGTCAGTTCTAAGTTGGTTTTAGTGCTGCAGCTTCATTCTTGGCTTTTGGTTAAAGTTACGGTCTTTACGTTCCCTGTACAGACTTGGTGAAGAGCTACTCGATGCAGCCATGTGGACCTCCCCTCTCAGACTTCTGATATGCTCAATAATATAATATTAAATTAATAAAAAGTTCACAATATGGTGCAATACTGCAAGATTTGTGAAAGATGACACATTTTAAACTGAATAATTTAGAATTGCAAACCAATGCCTGACTTTAAAACCTATTCAGAGTAAATGTGTCCGCATAGTTTATAGCCTGAAGCCTTTTTTTATTGAACAAAACTGACAAAATGGACCAGTGATAAACATGAAATATTTTCTATAGTTAGTTAATATTCTTAATTAAATTCAGAGGTCTGGACACAGCCACATTTAAAGGACAGCTCTATGTAAAAAAATGACATTTGGCTTCCCTGGTTTCAGAGGGATTCTGTTCTTTTCAGTGCTCCTTCTTCTAGTGCAGCAGGCCATAAGCTGCTTGTAGCACAAATCACATTTTAATTAGCTCCATTCCGGCTAACGACCTCCTCCTCTGGGATTACCCGCCAGCGTCCGTCTAATCCCCCCGTCCTCCGTCCTCTCTCCCCTATTTCTAACCTCTTCTTCCTTTCCTCTCTTCTACCCACCTCCTTCCATGCCGCGCTTCATTCGTCTCCTTATTCATTCTCTGAGTCAGATCGAGGGGGCTTTTCCATCCCGCTAAAACTTTGATGCTTCATATTCTGCATACATCCAGACATTTTCTGCGTTTTCACACTCCACAGATTTCATATCTTTTGTACGTTTCCCTATCGCATGCAGGTTTACTTCCATTTGCTCGGCTGCTGGGTTTGTCACATAAATAAAGCAGCTGTGCATTTTTCCCCCATTTCCTTTTTGCAGACCTTTTCATCCATACATTTCCATATAACGTATCAAACTGAAATTGTCAGCTAGCTATTTGCCTCCTCCTCCAGTTCGTTTTATTTTTATTCATGTTCTGCAGTCATTTTGCTTCTATATCTCATCATGCTTTCTGATGAAATATGTTGGCTGCTGAGTTGTGTCTGAATAAGTTTGAGAGAGGAGTTAGATTTGCATTTATTAACTTTAACACCCTGTAGTTTTGGTAATTTTAGTAGGATCCCTGTTAACCTGCATGCAGAAAAATCACTACTTTAGATATTTTGAAATACTTGTACTTACAAAAGCTTCAATATCAAAGTAGAAATTAATATTTACGATGAAAAAAATGCAAAAAAACAAAACAAATCAATATCTTATAATTATAAAAAGGTTTAGTAGATGAGTCCATTTATCATATGGTTGAACCCCTTACAAATCTGAGTTTCCAGCACCAAAACTAGTCTCTTTTTGCTGTAGCAAACGTTTTAGAACCTTCTTGGTCCTATCAAACTTATTCTAGGGTAGAAATACTGTATAACTAAACCTTTTTTTCTTCTGGGTTTTGCCATGATGTATTTCCTAAAGGAGAACTGTGCCACTCTATGGAATAGGCTTTACTCAGAGTGCAGTGTCATGTTCTTTCTGTCATGATTTATTTCTTAATGTCTGTCTATACATCTTCCGCTCTATTCTGCCATAGCCATAGCTTAAAAGAAGGTACCAAGATACTTGAACTCATTCACTTCAGGCAGGAACTTACCACTGACCCAGATCAGCCATTCTAATGTTTTATGGTAAAAAAACATGTAGAAAAGTTTTGCATGTTCAATGCCATAGTATTGTGTTGAATACAAGATACCTGAACATTCTCATCTGACTTGTTTTGCTGTGAAGAACAAAAAGTTCAACTCTGAACTTTTTATCTCATACATTTGGAGGTTTGGCTGCTCTTGCGAGGAAGCTCCTTATGCATTTGCACCACATCAAATGCAACATAATCTTTGGGGATTCCCCGGGTCATTTTCTGTGTTTTAAAGTGAGTGGGACCAAATATATAAATCCTTGCAACCATTGCTCCCACTGAGGTAGCTACTGCTATGGAGACAGAAAAGAAAGAAATCGAAGCTAAAAGCCAAAAGAGTCAATACGCATGGTTTCTCTTCTGTAGAAACCTTAGAATAGAAGCAGAAAACCAGTGCTACATATGTGAACTGAAACAGCACAGAGAAACGCAGCAGCTGCCTGAATGTTAAAGTGAACCTCTGCTCCACAGACAAAGTAGAAACATAGCAAGATCCACTTTCCTTATTTATGTGCTACCCCTACCATAAGTTATAACCATAAGTTATATGGTGAACTGTAGTTCAGTTCACTTCTGAACTATAGTTCAAAAGTATATGAAATACTGAAATACAGTTCTACAAAATAAATGTTTGCAGCCAGCCAAGACACCAACTGAGACCCAATTAGGCCGATAAGCCTGACAAAGGACCTTATAATACAGCCTACTGATTTTTACCATTAGAAACATCTCTGTTTGATCAGTAATTTTATTTATTTATAAATTGGTTTGTTCCACTTTGTAATACAAGATTAGAAATAACGTTCTGTTTAATGTAAACAAAACTAAGGTTAAAAAACAAAAATGTATTTTAGATTTTTATTAAATGCTCTCAAATGGCCTAGCACTACAAGCCTTTGCAGGAAAAGCCTCATTACCAGTTTACAAAATCTAGTTTAATTTGAGGGGGTTTAATGAGGTCGAACATTTTAAATTGAAAATAGTAAAATGCTCAGGACGGCTCGTTCAATTAAATGATGGATTTAACTTAATCTGTTGGCTCCACACCTACACCCCAGCCCATATTCAATAAATTACTTTATAGGACAGAAGCAAATTGAAATACTTCTTCTTTTAATGACTTAAGCTTTAAAGAACCTGAGCACATTTCATGTTTGACAATAAGAAGCCAAAATTGCTGAGCCGTTCAGGACTCAAGCCTGTTTAAGATTCAAAACTTTAAACAGGAACTGAGATCACCTCTTCATGTATTTGAAGACCTCTTGACCTTTAAGAAAACATTGGATATGTTTTTGTATTTTGTTTTCAGAAACGTTCTAAACTTATTGTGAAGTATTGGAGCCCTTACAATTCTATAAATAATCAGCATTGGCCAAAAAGCATTAGAAGAGTGTAGTTGGAGTTTTCATCCCAAACAAGAAGAATAAATGTGTTTTTCGCTTCTGCTCATTGTGCGAGAGAGTCAGTACGGTGGAAAAACTTATTAACTTAGAAGGGATTGTCATTGTATTACCTGCCAAATAAGTGGATTAGTAGAGGGTCAGTGTGGATTAGACATTGTTTTTTTGTTCTATCTTAAAGTCACAATATAATCTCGGAGAATCCTTAAAACTTTGATCCGGAACCACAGGAGGGCCAGACGTCATCCTGCTGTGGATTTCTTAGAGGATCTTTCAAGAAAAGGCCGTGGCCTACGCTTGGAGCAGATGTTACCTCTGACCCATGTTCCTTCATCTGTCCTTTCCACCATGACCTGTCTGCACTCTTGCTGCAGTCTCTTCTGTACTGCCTTCCTTACATGTTCATGTAATCCATTTTTAAGACAACCAAAGCCATAAGACAAATTAATTATGAGGCCAAAACAAACTACAAAGCCACTTAAGGACTTGACTGGTCCTGTCTTATTATATAATAACTAATCTTAGTCATCTAAATTCTAATTCTAATAGGGACATTAGAATTAAAAATAAAAATTATTACAATGACTTTTCAAAGATTGGTTTGCGGAGATGAAAGATAAAGAGAGAAAACCAAGGTATCTTGCCAAAAATGATTCTAGTCCTTCTGTGGAAAAGCAAACCAAACTAAAGGATAATGTATGTTTTCTCTGGGAGCTCTGGGTCTCCCTTTGGGTCTCCTTTTGCTGGGATGTTTCTGGAAAACTTCCAAAAAGGTGTCCAGGAATAGTCCTAATGTGATGCCTAAAACAGCTCAACTCCAGTTTCTCACCCGATGTCTGGACAAAGTCCAAGCACCACAGAGGAAACCTGTTGGTGTATCCAGAATCTCCTTCTTGAGATCATAATCCATCTCTCATAATTGCAGGTCAGGGGTTGAATTTAGGCAAAGCAATCATGAGCTTTACTTTTTTATAAAATTAACCATTTTAAAAGGTTTCCAGTGTTTCTAAAAGATTTGACCCCAGATTGGAGAAGTTGTCCAACAGGTACTTCTGGGCAATGTAGAAATAAAGTTTGGTTCTTTAAGTTACTGGTTCACGGATTGTAAGTTTGTTCTTATTTTTTCTACCTTGACTTCATTTTTGCTTGATGTTGTGAAATCTGTTGTGTGTTTTTTGTGCAAGTGGGTTTAGAATGAACAAACTGTAGATGACTAAAATATGTTTTATATGTCCTGATATTTCACCCCCAAGAATTGAAGGAGGGTGCACTTACATTCAACCATGACAGCATAACCACTCTCAATGACATCATGGTAAAAATCTTGAGACTAAGGCAGGAGCGTCACTGGCTCAAAATCTATATTTACATGTCATTCAGGCAGCAAATTCATCCCTGCTTGAAAGTACAGTGTCATAAATAACAATGTGCTCTGAATGGTTGTTAAGCTCTGATTTATATGACAGCAATGGCTCAAGACTATTAAAAACTGATGATGTCCAGTGAGCAGAGTTTTATGAACCTCTTTAACCTCACAGCCTCCCCAGAGTCACCTTCCGCATAAACGCATGATCCGTAGACAAGCAGTATTCAAACCCGGACAAGTTTCATTTAAACTCAGATGGTGCAACAGCATGAAGTGTGTAAGCTGAAGCAGTAGAGTGTACAAAATGAAAACACTTTCAGACATCTGTGTAACTTTGATTAAAACAGTGCAGTAAATATGTCTCCGGTTTAAACAGAAGATGGATCTGCAACATAGTTTTCACCAAATGTATGATGTAAAGGTATGTATCTTATATCTTTTCTCTCTCCATAAGTTGAGCCTTTTAAACAAGTTTATCTAGATGCTCTGGAGTTAAAATTTAGATACAATTGCTTTTGGTTGACCATGGCATCTCTATTTATCTAACCTTTTGATAAAAAACAAAGACATTTGAATACAACACATCTCAAACCCTCAGTTTTAGGAATCTACTAAGAGCCTAGTTCTCAACTTCCCTTCAATTATACCCAACCTGAGCCGATTAGCCCGACCTTCATGTGGAAGAGGTTCTTCTCAGTTATTTATATGAAGAATATTTTTAGATTCATTTTCTTTTTAGTTCTGCCAGAGGTAAGAACAATTTGATTTTAATTTAGATCTGAATTTACCCAAACAGTCAGAAAAGTGAGTGCTTCAAGCAATCTGTAAAAATTGCAGAAAAAAACCCTCAAAAACTTAGAGGCAACTCTGCTTAGAAAACATCTTTCCAGAAGGACAAACATGGAGTTTCTACCTCCGACCTTGTATTTAATGCCAGTACTTTTAAGTCAGGCCGAGCAGTACCATTCATCAATCAGGGAGAATGTTGAGCGGCAGCTTGGAAAATGCCCGAGCATGTTCCTTGTTCCTCCGTTAATGGGAAACAATATGGAGAGAGCGGGTTCAGTGTGTGATTTGCCTCTAAGCTGATCATTAATTACCGAAAGCATTAATCTGTGGGACCTAATGGGTGATCAGGGGGCTGTAACATGGAGCAGTAGCATGTGACCAATGCTCACCTTAAGCTCTATGAGCCAAGTGCCCAACTCTACCTGCCCAATACTGAGAGATGTTTTTACTTAGACGGCTAATCGACTGAACCAATCACTGAGGTGTGGGCTGGAACATAGCAGAGAACATTTACTTTAATGTTCTAATTAAATTTGTGTTTGAACTGGGCACTTTAAACCTTCTGCTACTTACTGGGTGGAATTTTTTTTTATTGTCTGGGCAATGTGTTTCACCTGCTCTCCCTTTCTTTGCTGCAGAATCAGAAAATATGATTCTTTAGTGCAGAGGGACCCTGATAAACCTGGAATTGTTGTCTAATCTTGTGCGCTTATAGAAATAATTTCTAGCCCAGTAGTTTATGTGCTTAGGTGTTCCAGAGAAAATTGCATTTTTCACTAAAGTTGTTTATGCGAGTTCCTTGATAGAGAAAAAGACATAAAAACAAAAAACAAAAAGAACTGCTAAAGTCTTCATGTTGTGTCCTCTACTCCCCTACATGACTTTACCTCTTACTGGTCCCACTTTCTTTCCTTTGATTTTAAAAATTAATGTGAAAAGTTTCTTACTGTTGTTTCTGAGTGATGCAACAATGATGATGTTTGTATACAGCAGAGAAGTGTTGGCCAGTTCCTCACACCGGTCGGTGCCTGTCTCCCTGTTGCCATAGTGATGCATCCCTGCTGAGGGTCTCTGCAGGACATCAGGAAAACAGCGAGACACACCGGGGAGTCTGCAAAGCGTGTGCACCTGTTTACCTGATGCGCTCTGCTCCATTAGCCCTCTGACATCCCCTCACCACACAAACACACTTTTACACACCTCTAGTCAGCCTCTCCTCATTAGTTCCCATGATGCAACGCTAACCTGGCAACTGGACTTGTGGCTACCTCCCTTGCTGCTTCCATGCTCTCATTGGATAAGTTCCCAGGGGTCACAGCCCATGGCTGCCCAATCGTCCCCCCCTGCTGACCCACCATCTGTCCGGGAGCTGCCAGTGAGGAGCGGGCACGGCCCACCGGGAACAGCTGCCGGCGCTAACGGAGGTGGCTAACCGGAGCCAGGACACGGCAGGAGGCGGCTTTAGCAGAGCCGCTTTTAGCTCGCCCGACGCTAAAGCAGGCGGTAGCTTCCGGTTCAGAGCGGACCGTCGAGCATTGACTTTGATCTCTGAGATAATCTGTTGCGAGTTACTATGATTAAACTGAAATCAGGGGAACTCTGGCCTTTATTTGGAAATTACATCGAAAAGAGATTAAAAAAGTATGTTCCTCCTGGCTTTTTAATCATGTTAAAAATGTCCTTTCATTTCATATAATAAACCAACATAAACTAGTACAAGCTTGTGAAATGGAGAAAAAATACTTTTAAAAATGTTTAGCAAATTAAAAATCTTAGAAGGCTCCACTAATATTCAGCATTGCCTGAACGGATACTATGCACAACCACCTTATTACTAGCGAAAGACTGATTGTTTTGTTTGTTTTTTACATTCTTCTTTCCAAGAACGATTAAAGCATAGTCAAATTGGTTGGAAATGTTATGTGAAAAGTAACTTTCATGTCAAGCCATTGATTTTTACTTGGATTCCATAAGGAAAATCCATAAGGAAAATCAGGAATGTTGTCCAAAATGGGGTGAAGGAGAAGAAATTTATCTACAAAAAATAGTTCTTGAAGGGGTGGCTCCAAGAAATATTTTCAGCTTGGCTTTCCAAAAGTTCTTCATATAAATTTAACTGAACAACAGGCCAATCTGCTTTGTGGAAGCACAGCACTCTGGTCCTGAAAATCAGTTTATGCTACATCAATGTGCACTGTGTGCATTGTATTACATGTACCATTGCAATCATGCAATACTTTCTATCTGTCTAGTCTAAATAAAATCTCACTAATACAAAGAAATATGTAAAAAGAAAACAAGAATATGAATACTTTTGCTCTGTATAACGTTGAGACGTCAGGTGGGACAACATCCTGAAATGTCATGTTGAAGGGTTTTTACAACTTTATCCATTAAAATAACTTATTTTGTTCATAAATGTGACACTTTTCACAATGTGTGTGAAAATATACTTAATATCTTGTGTTCAGAGAAGCAACGTTCGCTGAGTAACCTTTAACACCTGGAGAAGTGAATCCATGCCTCGGTGGGATTTTTCCCTCTTTCACTCAGCAGGGAGCTCTTTTAGATTTCAAGTGCTTTTATATTTCATGCCAATAACGAAAACTAGAGCTGACAGAAAGGACAGTTTGACAGTTTATTCCAGCAGCAGTTTAAGAGCAGAGAAGCCGAACTCTGAAAAGAATACAGAGCAGCTCGCTGTGCTGAATATTCATGAAGATAGTAACGCATGTGGCCTCTATTAAAGGTTACATGTCTGGAAATAAACTAATAACGGAGGGGGACTTTTGAAGAGTTCACCTTTAGAAAACAGAACCATATTATTCATTTGAGGCTCACTATTCAGTGTTATCTAAGTGATAAGGACAGAGTTATGGTGTGCTCAATAAACTTGACAGAAGAAGAAGCAAAGAAGCTGTTTTTTTTGTAGTATTCAAACAGTTTTACTCACAAACAAACTGATTTCTGCAAAAATTACGTCATTCAAACCAAAACATGAACAAGTGAATAAATTAACAATGTCAATGTTATAACTGATTTATTTTCAAAGTCTTTCTGAAAGTTTCTGAATGACCTCTATGATGTGGAAAGAGTTTCATCAGAACTTCTTCAGTAGCATCAAAGCCTTTAAAGTCCTTTCGGATTGAACAAATGTTTTTTGCAGCTATACTCTCTGTGATTGGATGTTAACTCAAACAGCGGGGAGCTGTCTCAAGCCAGAGTGGAAAGATGAATGGACTATTATACATCTTTACTACTACTTACTCTAACAAAGGCATTGTTCCGATCTTTTGTTTTTACACCAACTCCATCTGTGTTACAGCCTTCACTTATGATCATGAAATACAGAACTGGGTCTGCGATGCAAGGTCTTGAGTTGAAGCTGAAGACCTTGCATCTCCGAGAACTTCCCCTCTGGCAATTATATTCCTCTAAACTCAAAGAAAATAGTTTAGGTGGTTTAGGAATTTGATCAGGATTACAATCTGGTTCATAGGTTTATCTCTTTGGGTTTAGGAACAACTTGGTATCCTTAAGCGCCACCAAACAAAGTTGGTAGCAACAGAGAATTATGTGTACCTGCATATGTAATGACCATCGATAATACTAGGTAAGTTAATGGATAAACAGATATAGAGATGGATAGCTTGATCGAAGAGTGGACAGACAAATGGGTGGATATATGTTATATTTATGGCTGACTAGACAAATGTGGATGGATTGATAAACATTGTATGGATTTATGGATGGATGAGTTACAATTGGAACCTTGTGAACGAGCTTCTCAAACCTAAAAAAAAATACCTCCAGCAGCTTTAAATTTGACAAAGCAAAGTTCTAGGTTTTAGAGTTCCTACACCCAAAAAAACAGACACACACACGTGCACGCACCCCCACTATCTATATCTCAGTGTAACAAAATAATCCAATCATGGACTCACAACAGCATCTGTGTGCTGCAGTGCTCAGCTCCAATGCCACTGTACATCAGTCGAATCCTGGCCGGGCTTCGATTTACAGCTACTGCCAAACACACAAGTGCATACCCACACACACACCTTCTGTAGTGTGCAGCGGCCACCACAGATAAGCTCAAATAAACAACAGAGCTAGAAAAATAAATCCACCTCCCTTCTCTCTTTCTGTCTCCCAGTGACTGGGAGAGGGCATCCAAAGAACACCGCCTGTTACTATAAAGCTTCTTGACATTGCATTCACTAACACATAAACACACACACACTGATACAAATAGGAAACAGAGAGGGAGGTATGGTTCCACAGGGAGGAATCACCTCTTCTATCGTTCTACAAACTCCTTTTATCTGCTGGCTAATGAGGAGCACACATAAACACAAAAACACACACTTAAGAAGCCTCATGCATGCACACACCTCCTCAGGACTGAGGTTTCATCAGAGTGTCTCTCAGCAAGTGTCCCACTTCTAAAAGGACCACTGCTTACATTGTTATGTAATGTTTTGGTTGAGGATAGTAGATGTGTTTGCAAGTGTGTGTCTATGTGTGTGTTGAGCTCAGAAAACCTTTGAACACTCAGCCTCTTTCCTCAGCATGACGTGTTGTAACACTACAGGCTCTAATGAGTGTGTTCATGTAGAGAAGCTGTATATGTGTGTCCAACAGCATCTCTATTATTAGTCAGTAAAGAGCATTTCTGCAGAGCAAGCGGTTGCCAGAAAAGTGGATGAACTACGCTGAATGCAAGAAAGATTCTGATAACTTTTGTTTAGTTTAGTTTTGGTGAAGTATACACCTGTACATCTCTCAAACTGACAAAATCAACTCAAATGAATGTATTATGTATTGATACTCCTACACCCACCTCTGTCCCTTTACTGCAGGAATGTATGACCTCAACAAAGTAGCATTTGAAGACTGCATTGTCGTTTCATAGTCCTCTTGATCAGAAAACAGGATTGGCAAGTTTATGAGTCTACAAAATCTACTGATATGATGTCCTAAAAGTTTTTTTAATAATTCCAACGAGGGAAAAATGTTTTAATTCACCTATTCATTATTTTCTGTTGATTTTTACTGATCAACATTCTGACGTTCAGAATGTTAGCCTAGACCGTAGTTCAGCGAATGTAGCCAATTTCTCCGAGGTGATCCCAATAGTCCTACCAAATCCTGCATGTCTATAAAATGACTCATCCAAGAAGTATTCATATTGCATGTTTGAATCACTTCTCCTGCTAAGGTGTGATGATTCTATTCAGAGCTCCACACCCCCTTTTTTTAAAACACTGAATAGCACCTTACACAGTGTGCTCATTTCAGCTGCTGATATCCAATGCCTTGCTGTTTTAGTCATGATACTTAAATTATTCTGCTTGAGGCAGAGATTCACTTCTGATCAAGAGGGGTAGTTCCACTCAATTTGATTTAAATTAACAATTAACTTTAAAAACAGAATAAGATGCAATGACACCACTTAGAACCCTCCGTTGGAGACTGGACATCTCAAGAGGCACACCAAAAATGCACAATGCAGAAAACGTTCCCTCACATCTGATGGCCTTGGAAACCTCAAAACCATTTGTAATGTTTGCAAGTATGTGAGTAACATTTTGGAAAGAAAATCCTGTCTTACACAATGTCAACTTTGGACTCAATAAAACAGCGTGTTCCTCTTACAGATCTTAGAAATTCTTTCCAGAATTTAATGAGTAACCACACATTATTCACATTTAGATCTTCCAAATTAATTTTTAATAAAAACTTCAAAAACCCCTCACTGCACTAGGATCATCCTAAGAAAACTATTAACTCACTGAACATGTCATATCCTTAAATAAACATGAACACATTCATTACCTAACAAAACATCCTAATGATCCCTAAAATCATATATTTTCCCCAAATATCAAAAAATTTAAAACCAAAAACTATTCAAATGACCTGTGAATATCTCTTCTCAAGGCTAACTCCTCTCTAAAGCCAATTAGGTTTAGAGAGGCCAATTAGGTCCTCTCTAAATGCCAACTAGACATTCAAGAATTCCATCAGACTTTCCCAAAACTGTATCAACCCGACTCCAGAAAACCCCACACTCAAATGGACACTAATGCCTTCAGGAAAACATTTCCAAGTTTGCTCAATAAACGGACCAGCGTTTACAAAGGAATACCTTTCATTTTCATAACACAACTTCCAAGGTCATTTTTTTTATTTCTTTTAAAGTAATTCTTGGTACTCTGGGATATATTAGAATCTTTACAGTGGTCTCTAGGCTTCATTAATATTTGACATAACAACCATATTTCCGTTGGCGATCTGCTGGGAGTTGCTGCCTGCTCAGTGCAGTTCGAATTTTCTTTTAGTTTGAGAAGATAAAAGTTTACAAATGTGGGAAAAACTAAAAATAATATGCTATTTTCAGGAGAATACGGCTCAGTCCAGGGAGTTTCTGACAGGATAGAGATGAACTGTTGACCTCCAATCATTACCCACCCAAAAGAAGGTAGAATAAGAGGAGCAGGAAGGAAAAAAGGGGAGGAAGGAAAAAAGGGGAGGCAAATAGAAAAGCAGGGAATGAGAATCCCGGAGGAGGAATGAGAGCAACTAAAGAGTCACTTGAAGGAGGTTAGAAGGAGATGGAGACAGTGGGAGGCGATCCGCTTCACTGGGAAGAATGCATGACCTCTTGAACCCTCTCCTTGTCCCATCGGATTTACAAAGTTTAGAGGAACTAAGGTTTGGCTGGGACTACATAAAGAATGTGAAGCGTTCCCACATAATTATAGGAAAAATACAAAAAAAAGTCATGAATAAGCTGTTTGTTTTGTCTTGAATGGAAACAAAAAAACATCTGTGTTTTCAGTAACAATTTAAGTGTCAGCCAAAATTTTTATAGAGAGTTGGTCACATTTTGAAATCTGCAGGATCAATCAGGTTCTTAGAGCTTAGCCTGAATTTAATTAGATTTATATGTAATGTCACATTTCTTTAAATGGGCATTTGATTAAAGAATACAGTTCAGAGATTTTAAATGTTTGCAAGAAAACATTTTTCTATAATAGCCTGAACATTTTTCCAGATCAGAGTAAAATCGCTGCTTCTTTGCAATCAATCAATCAATCCATCCATCCATCCATCCATCCACCCTAATGTTCCGGGCGAGAGGCGGGGGACACCCTGTGCAGGTCGCCAGTCTGTTGCAGCCATGAACGGCAGTCATTCTCAAAAATAGACTCGTTGTTCATTGCAGTTGGTGATTAAATTGGCAAAAAAGAAAGAAAGAATTGAAGCATAGATTTAAGATTTCAAAATCTAAGAACTATTGGAAAGGCAAATGAGCACTTTGTAAATTGAAGGTGAAAGGATCAGGCCGTAACAGACATTTCTGACCCAAACTCAGATTGAAACCTAGATGACATTGAAGGTGTCAATTGTCCCCATTGTCCACATCATTCTTCAATCTTTTTTACAAGCAGATGAAATGTTTTTACATTTAAACCGATCCCTCCCTGCGAGGCTCGTCTAACTCACAACACATGTGTCAACAGAAGCACCGCTGAAGCGGCTGACGTCACTCTGCAGGCTGCTCTCATGGCTTTATCAGGAAACCAAACTGGGGGCTGATTAAGAGCCGAGATAGAAAACCTCACTGATGTTCTGCATCTCTCATCCGAGTGTGCTCGGCCGAGTTTGCAGCAGTTTCTACAGCTCTCAGTCTGATGCAATCAGCAGATAAAAAGCCTACATGTGAGTGTGTGTGTAAGCGAATGCAACCACGCACTCATACACACATTTCGTAAGGCAGCTTGTTATGCAGCAGCTTCTCTTCCTTTTTCGGATCCTTCAATCTTGAATCTATTCACTTTTTTTTATCTTTTCCTCCAATTTATGAGTAGAATGAAAAAAAGACAAACAGGCAATCAAATTCCACACACCTCACCCATTTCTTCCTCCCTCGCATTTTGGTTTTTCTCCTTTTCCCATCTGTCCATCTCTGACAGGAAGTGAGTGCATTAGCCGAGTGAAGACCGGCTGATGGAATTAACTTCCATTATCTGACCATTTGCAGAATGGAGAGTAGCATAAAAAGCAATGGAATAGGAAGACTGAAGCGATAGCAAGCTATCACCTCACAGAACAAACCACTAAATGTATTTTTCATGTTTGTGTTAGGTTTTTATGTGTCCATGCGGCCGGTTTGGTCAGACAGTGAACCTTGAAGTCTGGAATCCTTTTTTAGACGACAAATCTTATTTAAAGACTGAAACCTGTCTGTCAGTGCTTTACAGCTCTGCTGGTTGCTGTCAGCTCTGAGCCCTGGTTTTCCTGCTGAACATGTAAAACTTTCAAAGAAAGAATGGCTCAGTGATTTTCTGAAACAGCTGAACACTGTGCTTTTTAATCAGGCTTATGGGCTGGGCTTATTCTGAAGTGAATAAAGACAGGGTTAGCATATCTCTCAATGTGGGATTGGGTACAAAATTATTTAATAATTGTATATTTTTTATTTGTAAGTTTTACAGGGTGAAAAAATGCAACATGATAAACACATTATGAAAAACAATAATATTTGTCAAAGAATAATAATATTATTGGTCTGTCTTCTGTTTTAGGACAAAGTTACTACCAATGAAATATACACAAGGATTTTGTGTACTTGTGAAATATACACAAGTTACTACGAATGAACCAAGGCTTTCCCTCTGGGAAACAAGATGAATAAGTTTAAACTGCAACTCTCAAAAAAGTGCAAATCTACATCAAAAGTCAGGGCTAATAGTATAGAATCAGGATAAAACCATTAGCCAACTTCAATGTGACATATATTTTGTACAATTGAACTGAAACAAATAAAAATATATTTTTTGGGCTGCCAAGAGCCTGAAAGAAAGACTGAGGAAGCAGTAGAAATATCTAAGTACTGGTGGTGTTATCATGTGACAACCATATCTTGTAATCTCCATATGTCTGGAGTTTGGAGAGAAGATTTTCACTCTAGAGAAGGCATTCAAGTCTGACCAAAATCTCCCCAAATCTTGGTTTTGCTAAGGTGGGTGGAATTACAGACTGTTCCAAATATAAGTCAGATTGCACGTGAAATCTGCAGGCAACAGGAGATGAAACAAGGCTTCATTTTTTATCCTCACACTGTGTCCAATTCATTAAAAGCAACAAAGGAATAGCTTCATCCATTACCTGAAGTCCAGAAATGAACCTAACACAATATCTGTGGGAACCCCAGAAGAGGGATCTGGACAAGATCCTAAAAACCCGAGGGATTTAAACTTTTCCAGGCCAGTGTGGAAATCTTACCAAGTTAAGATGTAGCACAATTATCTAGTCTTAACAAAGAAAACAAATGCTGAAATGAAATCAGGAGGTGCTCTAACTAGACCCAAAGTCAGGTGAAAAACAAACATTTACTTGAATACTATTGGTTTTAAAATTACTGTCCAGATTGTTCCATATTTACTTGGTAAACTGAAATATCTAAGCTGCACATATGTACTTTAAAGATTGTTGGTTTTTGTTTTGAGATTTTTACTTTTTCACAATCTAACATTTTTTTCTAATCTATGCAATTTTGGGCAGATTATTTGAGATTTCCTGTTAAACTGACATGAAATTACCCAATTACCCCTAAAAACATAACTTCTGAAACAGTTTATCTTTTCTTTTGTAAAACACATTCTATTATATAAATGTAATCTTACCAACATTTTTTTTACCAGATATAAATTACATTTTATACCAGTTTGGGATAGAGAAACTGGTATAATTAAACATAATCAGTTATGTTTAATTATATCTCCCACCATGTTGTTATTTTTAATGCATTCAAGAAAAAAACTTAGTGTTATCTACAAACAAATCAAATAAAATCTTGCAATCAAAATATGTTTACCATTTCAACTCAAGTTGGTATAAAATGTAAGCACAGATATATATATATATATTCTTTGTACTTTCCTTTAGATATTTTTCCTCATGCAGAAATATTTACAGTCCAAGCCTTTCTCTGATACAAAAAAAAATAAATAAATACAATGATAAGACATGGGAGGAGCTGGCATTTTTCAAGTACAATGAAATGGCATCATCAGGAATGAGAAGTGATGGAGAGTAAAGTGTATCAGTAGGAGTGTGTTAATCCTCGGAATACAGGCAGTAATCTGTTGACCTCTCAGCTCGTACAAAACACACACTTCCTTTGGAAAAAAAAACATCTTCACCTCAAACATGTTTAACCATCAAAGCACAAGACTGAAACAACATCATCGACTCCAAACCTAAAGCTGACCTTAATCCAGTGTGTGAGGAGTCAGCTACTTTCTCCTGGTCTTTATCGCCATCTCAAGCACACGCACACACACCCTGGCAGTAGCCTGTGGGTGTGCAAGCAGCTGTGAATAATTGTGTTTACAGATGGTATATGTGCGACCTGTAGGTTCAACGACACTTCTCAACCCCTTGAAGAAAGACAGAAGACAGCTGTGACATTTAAAGTGAATGTCTCTCTTCCCCTTCCTCCATCTCTTTCCTTCTCTCCCTCCGTCTTTTATTCCTCCGCCCGCTTCAACTTCTTCACCTCACTTAGTTTAATTGGCATAAGTGTTAACGAGGCGTTCCGAGCCAAAGCAGAACAATAAACAGGAACATAAGTAAGAAAAGATTGGCGAATTGCTACTTCAAAGTTTAATTTGGTTCCATGATGTAGGTAAATTGGCTGTTTTATTTATACTTCAGGGAATGTTGCTTTAGACACTAAAAACCACCTGCTAGTGTGCATCATTATCTAAATGTAAAGTTATCATGCAGAACATACAAGTAGCTTTTATTACTGTCTTGTTTTGATTCATCCTATTGCAATTAACTGATTATTGGGATAAATTATGGCTTTTACGCTCAAGATGTTGTGTGCTTTAAAGATTTAAATGAGGCTCATCGAATATGCGGCAGAGATAGAGGACTGTGGATGGATCAGTCATAACCATCTCTGAATAGTTTTATATTTGTGCAGCAGTGGCAGAAAAATCTGGTCAAAAAGATTCAATACAATCTCTCTTCAAAACCACAGAGTGGAGAGAATTTTTAAGCACACACTTAATTTGTTTTCACTGATCTTGATTGATTTGCAGCTAATTTCCAACAGTCATATTTTACTGCCTCCCTACGTACTGCACGACTAGCTCATAAAGCAAGAGTAGATAAAGGAATTCTGACTCCAGACATGCAGGGAAACATCGTAATTTCCCTTTAGCTGATATGCAGAAGTGTAAGACATCTGAAAGCTCGCATAAATGCTATATCAGTCAAAATCTATCTGTAAAGCATATGAAACAGTCAAAACATCTGCTTTTAAAGGGGAGGCCTTCATGAGGATAATCAGTTTACTAATATGTCATCAGCTACACATGGCTGCCACTCTCTCCTTTTGAAACACCATGAGTGCATTTAGTTTCCCGCACAGCATTTCCTCATTTCTTTCAAAGCTTCATTCATCTGTTCCTTACCTCTCTTCTTTTCTCTAACAAAAACAGTAAAAAAAAAGTAGCTTACACCATTTAAAAGTTTAAAAACAGACAATCTTACTTTTACTACAATGTCATCACAGTCAGTGCCTTGTGCAAAACCAATATCATATTGGCAATATAATACAATATAATACAATACCAAACCAATATTATATTGGTTTTGCAATATAATACAATACCAAACCAATATTATATTGGTTTTGCACCAATATAATAAAAACTGAACTTTTGCAATCAGATCTGCCTGAACTATGTCCTGCTAACATGTCAATATGGATCAAAATCCATATTAGGAAGGTAGGTATGTCTCAAATATATTCCTAAATATACGCAATTAAAAACAGACAGTTCTGAAGGAGAAAGTTTGTCCAAATCAATAAGTGTGCAAATGAAGTGGCCAGTGAGCATTAAAATTAAACATTAAACACAACATTAACATTAAAAATAAATTTTGCAAAGCAAATAAGACTAATTTGACAAAAAAAACTATTTAGACAACAATACTAAAGAAATAGTGTTTGAGTGCCAAACATTTAGCTGTACTAAAGTTCATTGCTAGATCAAGAAGTCAAATTTTAAATTAGCAGGGGATGGAATTGAATACTGGAACTGATACAAATGTTTTGTGGGATACACTATAGGATTTCTCACCTAAACCAAACCAAAGTTTGACATTTTCTGTCAATGCCCATGATTTGCCATTTGTAGTAATCTAATTCATAGCCTTATAATGGGAGACACTCATAAATTGGAACATTTCTTGCTGCATGTATCTGTTAAATACAGTCACATAAAACAACACATAGGGAATGATGAAATCAGGAGTAAATCCCTAGCAGCTTTGTTCTTTTTGCATCAAAACAATGAAATCAAAAAGTCACCTAATAAGAGTGGTGAACGATGAATCAGTTCACACTTTGTTTCAAAAACAAAAGAGAGAGAAACAAATTTAAGAGTGTAGCATCAATTCTACCGTTCTCAGTTTTATTGCTTCTGTCATCTGCTTTAAAAGCTAAAACACTTCAGTCAGGTTTGTACCTGTGGGGATGTTAGCATCATAGCACCTCCAAATGTGTCAGTAAACTGGATAAGACTGATTTCTCCCCAACCTGTTGGCAGTTTAAACACATTCCAACGTGTTTTCCTGTAACAGATTATGGCAGGCTCAGGAAGTGGTAACCAGTAAAGTCCAGGAGCCATAAGTGTTGTGAATGTGCGTTTCCTGTTAGCCACCCTCTGTGCCTCCGTAAGTGGAGCTGATGGAGGGTTGAACTAAGTATGATTTACATAATTGGGATGTTAATTTGTTAAGCTGTGGGAGTTGATTATGTTGCATATTGATTGTGTTGTGCTGCTGTGAGGTCGCACACCTCTTTAACGAAGGTATACAGTGTGCAGAGCAGGGAATTGTGGGAATTTGATTACATGTACAGTGTTAGTTTTCCTGCTGACAAGGTGAGTGTGTGATGAAAAGTGTGTAAACGCACGCTGGTGTGTTTCTAAATCTGCTTATGTGTGTCTGCTCCCTTCAGGGTATGTGAATGAATGAAGGAGGTGAAAAGAGGAAAAGAGGGAGGGGAAACTCCACCTGGTCTTACCGTTCTCCGGGTGTTCCATCTCACCGATGCTGCCGTCAGGTGTGGTCCTCTCATAGTGGTCTTCTGGCAGAGCTAGTGGTCCGATCCGGGGTCCTGATGATGACTTGGAGCTGGGGGTCTCTGACTCCTCCAGGCCGCTGTCATAGTAGCTGTGCTGGGATGCATCCTGCAGATCCTGGGCCTGATTGGAGGTGGAGAAGGTTACTCGGCGGTGGGGCAGCTGAAATAAGCAGAAACAGGAAAACAAGAGGCATCAGTGCTATGTGCTCCTTCATTAAGTCATTCTCTTTCATTCAACAAACTGATTCAAGTTTAGTTTGGTTTTGTGGCTTGAAGCATTTACATTTCATCCCAATGCCTCCCTCTCGTGTTAAAATGAGTTGCTAATGGATACATGGGTGATTGATTGTTTTATCCCGTCCAGTGTTTTGATTTACAAACCAGTCTGCTAGACACATTGACCTCAACAGCAGATGCTCTACAGCCAGTAAAATTGATCACTTTAAAAGAACAATTGATAGCTTCTCAAACAATGCCAGTATATGTTGTGCTTCATCCAATACACCATTCAGTTGTAGCAAGTTTGCTTAAATTGAACTCATACTAAATGGCTATTATCTTTTGAAATCATTAATATATATAAAGAGAGAAAATAGAAGTTGTATGAATTAAAATGTTTTCTTCATTTAAAAGGTCAAAGAAGAATGATCTGGCTTGAGATAATATACAGCACGCAATAATCTCAGCATAAGTGGCCTTTATGGTCGCAATTTTCACAGTATGGCTCTGCATTAGACTAATCTAAAACAACTAAATAACTTAGTCATCTTAATATGAACAAGAGCTCTTAAAGATCTATTTTCTTTGTCTATAACAATGTGGAAACAAGTATGTAAATAAATCTTGCTCGGAGTTCACCACTAGGAGCTATTATTGAATGTCCTTTGGGATCTCAGCCATCACGAGAAACAGTTATATCTCAGAGATTGATTAATCCCCTTGGACTCATCAGTTGCTCAAAACATAATCTCAACAGAGTCAACTTCTGTGTTGTAGAACGCAACAAAACAATGTCCCATCTTTTTTTTTTTTTAAGGTTTAATTGGCTCTTGTGGCCTTTATTTAACAGTTAATAGGCAGGAAAGAGGGAAATGAGAGAGGGGGAAGACATGCGGCAAAGGTCGCCAGGCCGGGAATCGATCCTGGGACGGCCATGTCGAGGACTAGGGGTTCCGTATGTGGGCGTGCTAAACCCCTGCGCCTCCACAGCACCCCCAAAAAATTATCATCTTTATCCTTTGTTCTCACTTTTGTACTTAAATTTCCAACCGTACACCGTAAATGTAAGTTTTTAATGTTAGGATTGCTTAGGACATTTATTGCTCTGAAACGGCAAAACATCACAGCCACCGTTGGAGGCTACAATGTTCCCAAAGCCAGTCACTGATCTGAAACATGTTAAGCTGGCACTGGTGACTGACGGGTTGGTATGAATGAAAAGAATCACATCTTTTTCTAAATCACCCACCCAGTGGAACAGCTATTGGTTGCAAAAGCCCACAGGCTGGGAACCCACTCACTGATAAGTCAGCCAATATCCGCATCCTTACGCCATTATAATCTGTTTACCAAAAAAGGTCTAAATAAAACCTGACCAAAAATGTTTAGAACCAGATTTATTTCACCATGTAGCAGTCATAGATGCCAAAGTCAATACAATAGCTAAAGTCCCTTTCACCTGATAGGCTGCTTTCTTTCTTTCTTTTGCCTAATTTTACATATTACACAAATAAAAATCAGTAGCATACAAACAACAAGCTATTCTTGCAAAAGAACTGTTGAGTCAGAGCTTAGTCTGTCTTTGTTGTACAATCCAACATAGCTCTGATAGATTCAATGTCACGGATTTGAATATGTTATCAAAATACATTTTTCTAATGAATTCTGAAATCAAGTAATTAGCCTGATAATTAGTGGGGCAGCTGAATAAGTCACCTGAGGTAATACTGCACCTTTATTGAGTCTGAAAAATAAAAAAGAAATTGCAGGCAACAAATTATTGTTAGAATCAGTCCTTTGTTAGCCAAGACTAGAGCATTCAAATAGGTGAACAATTACAAAAATATTAGTGTGAAAATCATAATGTATCAACATCACTGTTAGCACACTAATGTTAGCTTTAGCATGACCTTTTCTTGGTTCACTGAAACCAAGGTTCACTGAGTCAACAGAAAAAAAAATGTTTTCTCTCTTGCAAGAACAAACCAATCTCTATGTTCTTGAAGGTTGTTCTTCACTCATATTCTGACCAGAATTTTGTCTTACATTTAAGAGTGTAGCATCAATTCTACCGTTCTCAGTTTTATTGCTTCTGTCATCTGCTTTAAAAGCTAAAACACTTCAGTCAGGTTTGTACCTGTGGGGATGTTAGCATCATAGCACCTCCAAATGTGTCAGTAAACTGGATAAGACTGATTTCTCCCCAACCTGTTGGCAGTTTAAACACATTCCAACGTGTTTGCCATCGCAAACAATGAAGTGGTTTTTCACCAGTGGGGAAAACATGAGAAGTCTTCCTGGAGGTCTGCACTTTACTTCTTGTGAAGCAAGAATTTTCTTCTTCTTCTTGCAGCCTTTTCTATTGATATTTTTGAATAGATCATTTCGGCCCAAAGACACTAAACAAGTCCATCAGTCACCTCGACCTGCCAGCTTTCCAGTCTTTTAAGCCATTGATGCGAGGATGCTCGACATCATTCACACTTACACCGCCATTGAACTGTTGATGGATGTTCCCACCAGTTTAATTTGAAAATATTTAATCGAAAGGGAAAGTGACTAAAATGCAGATTCCGAACAAAAATGTTTTTTAAATGTGCTAACTTTAAACATTAACATTAAAAAGGTAGTGATAAAAGACCTCCTGAATATAGAACATGTAGTGAGCTATAATAATACAAACACAATATACTTACACTTAATCAGAGAAATGTTCAACACAAGTGGCCCCCTGGTGGGTTTAAAGCACTAACTGCAGGTCGCCCTATTATTCCCCTGTTATTTATGACATTTCACTCTCATATACAAATGAGAAGTGATAACATGGTCTGTAACTACAAAACTATTTAATGTAAACTATAGTGTAAAAGAATATGCAGTGCGTGTTTTTGTCACTAGAATGTCTGTTCATGGTGAAACACACACTTCCTTTCATTTCTTGTGTGTCTTTCTGTGGGTGGAAGGTAACTGTTTGACTTCTGCATTTGACGGTTTTGTAATTAAAATACAATTAGCCTCTCTGTAGCGTCACGGGGATGCTCGACACCATTCACACTTACACAAGCACACTTTGTGCAAAGACAAAGAGGGCTGCCAAAAAAAGTGTCCTAATTCAAAGGCACACAATACATGGTCAAACACTTCAAATGTGCACAAACACACAAACACTGGACAGGCCCAGGCTACTGAAGAGCAACATCACTGGGTCAATCACTATGGCAACTGGGTGGTGTCAGAACCAGTAAAACCAGCAGATCAACTCCCAGAGCTTAAACACACAATCTCTCAGCTTCATCTATGCATTTTATTAATGAGTTTGCATCTCAAAAAAGCCAGTTTCATTAAGTTATAAGGTGATTAATCTCTGAATTTAAACCACCTCATTTATGCATGCATGTATATGTGATAACATACACTGTGCCACACTGTTCGTATATTTATTTATACACCACTTCCCAGACGGATCAACAGAGTATTTGTCTGTCTATAAGTCATCTTTTTTGTTTTTTTTCTGCTTGGAAACAGCAGTGTCTACAGGACTGAGGGTCTCCTGATGCTTTATCACCTGCATTCCAAAACAGTTTGAGCATTTCAGCTGAACCTGGAAGGATTTAAAAATATCTGGTCCGTCTCAGTGTGAAGGTGAAAACTGCAATATTAGTGTCAAAGTGATGGAAAATGTGCAAAACTAAAACCACAATGGAGCTCCCCCTTAACCTGTGCAGACACATTGTGGTGCCCAGGCATCAAAGGCCCAGATCCCTGATGCTTCAGGCGACAGGCGTCTTCTGCAGGTGAACAGGTTCAAATACTCAGATATAACTGGACTCTGAGCACTCGCACTTCCTGTCTTCCCTCCCCGAAGAATGTAGAAGAGCTCAGAAAGGTCAGTTTGTATTTCTGTACTGGCACAGAACCAGATGTGTTACATAAAGGAGGGGGTTTGTTCCACTTTTTCTACCAACTTTGTGAGATAGGAAAGAGTTACGAGACGTGATTTTGTTCTGGATTTCCCATTGTTAAACAGTGTTTGCTTCAGCACATCTAACACCTCATAATTAATGAACGTGATCTATAATTGAACTTTTTTGCCTGAGCTAATAGTCAATTTTCTGATCAAAATATTGTTCTGATGTAATCAAGCAATTTTGTTGTCTATATAATTCAAAGACTGCCACTACAGGACTCCACAAGAGGGCAGTCCAACAATCACATAATAATATGGAGAATAAATTGTTCCTGTTACATGTTTTTAAAATATATATATATTTTAAAGTCATGTCGCACTGTTGTTTTTATTATTTTATTTCATTTAGATATCTTACTCTGGCTTGCACACTTCTGCTATGAATGACTTTGTAGTTGCATATCACCAACTTTGATCCAGGGCATAAGAACAGATTTTTAGAAATGTTTACCTTTCGAAACTTTCTTTCCTTATCCAAAGCCTTAAGCAACGTCTGGAGAAAGCTTATTTCCATGACTCCCTCTTTTGGTCCCCACTACAGCTTATGACCATAGGAGTGAGTTGGAAATAGATTAATTGGTCAACTGAAAACGTCATGTAATCCACTGGTATGGCTGAAATCTTCCTCTCCTATTATAAACCAATTTTCTACCAGTATTTCAATTCTTTCACTTGTAACTCGGCCCTAACAAGAAGCTGGGTCTAAGAATTTTCTCTTCAAGCTTGGAGCCGCTAACTGTAATTCTTCACACTCTAAGGCAATATCATCTGCAAAAGGTGCAAGTAGCACATCAAGTTTGAGGACAAGATGGGTTGCATAAAGATTTTGACTAGTCATTAATGTTAAAGAGGAAACGGAGGGCATTAAAAACTAGGCAATGTAAATTTTAGATCAGAGTTATTTGATAAATTTCTATTGTCATTTTTATTTTTCAAAACACACAGACACAGAAATATACACACACACACACACAAAATGAGGCCAATTAGCCAGGCTATGTAAACCTGTAAGCACAACTTTATATACAAGATGTTTAGCAGAGACAGGAAAGTGCTTTACTGTTGATGATTTAAGTGTCCTTAAATCGTCTTTTTCTAAATATTGGACTGCAATGCCTGCCTGGGATTTTCTGAAGGTCTTCTTCTCGATCAGGTGTGTTTGGAAAAGCAAAGTGTGCCAGGTTGTGTTATTAATAACTCATTGCTGCCTCTAACTTTCTCCGTTCAGTTTGCTGAGTGAGTATTAAGAAATAGATCACTTCTGTATTTATGGAGCGAGGTGTCTGGATCTTTCTCCCACCTGTCCAACACCTTCACCGCCCAAACAGAACAGACAACCTCCCTCCCGCTCTTGTTTGTTGCCCTTTTTGTACTGATTGCGTTTGCGTGTTTGTTTGCTGGAAATAGAAGTGCCTCCTCAGCATGTTGAACTAAGAGAAAGTGGAGCAGATCAGAGGGGAGGGGAAAAAAAAGACCAACCAACATCGAGCTCAACCTCTACCTCAGCCTACACCCTGCTGCTATCCTTTAGCTGAACACCATGTCCTCGTCCTCCAGATGGTCGCTCTGTGGATGAATAAATAGTTGCTGTATTTCTGACCAGCTATGCTGTTCTCTTCTGCCCTACTTTGTGTCAAACATCAGCCCGAAACACAAGGGAGGTTCCCAGAGAGGGTTGGGATTAATTAATGAACTTTTGTTATTTTTATGACTTTTTGATGTGAACTGAAGCATCATTAACAAAAAAGGGATCCAAAATAGAAAGAAGAAGGAAGAACAATATCATAATAAAAAGCATTATTATGAAACATGAAAAATAAGGGAATATTGCAGGCATTTAGCAATTTAATAAAATAGAAAAACGTGTTAAATATGTTAGTGGTGTTACGGCCACCAAGGACCCAACATATTTAAGGACACGAGACAATGAAGGTTCAAAAGAAAATTGTTTTATTCTTTAAATCTCATGATTTAATTCTTCTGTTTTACCTCTGTGCAGAAAGAATGAGAATTAAATGTCCTTCAGTTCCCAAAAACAAACAAATAAAACAAAACCCCAAAAGTACAGCAGGGGCCCAACCCTATACAGGGCCATCGAAGCCCCTGCTAGTACCGGAACTACACAATAAAATATCTAATACAAAAAAACAGGACAACCGGTCCCACCAGGCCAAAATCACAATGAAAACAAACGACAACAGCTAACCAAAACTACCTCACGGCAGGCTGGAGGATGCGGCCTACAAGGACTGGCGAGTTGACGCACCCTGCGTCAACACGCAACTCGGGTGGAGCTGGGCGGATGGAAAGCGGCTCCCTAGTCGCTTAAATCCAGCCTATTTATAGACGGACCACAGCCCAACAATTAACGCAACTAATTACCTAAATAAATTACCAAACACCATAATCTATTAACAAAAGACAATTTAACTAAAGTTTATAAACAAAGCAATCGGGAAAAACAACCAAAAATAATTAGAATGTGCCCGAAGCACATAACAGTGGTCATCAATACAAAATACTTTTAGATTTAAAACACTCAGTCAATCATAGTGTTAATATTTGAATGAACATGTTCAAAACTCATTAAAATGATGTGTAAATGAACTTTGAATTTTGGTTACTTATACTTTGGACCTTAATTGCATCCTTTTTGCCATGGTGATATTTTTATTTGTATTTGCATTTTTGCCCTATTTTCTGCTATTAGCATTCCTCCTACCCTCCAAACTGTATATAAAGAGCTGGAGAGAGTTTGTGGTAATGGCGATGAAGGTCAGTAATTAAGAATTCAAGGGAAAATGCTTCATCACGGCCTCTCTTCTGCAGAAAACTGTTAATGCTGCACTTTGTCGGAAGTTCCCCCTAAACAGCTTCTCCACTGACGAATGCTCAGCCGTCTGCAGGTAAAACGCACATGTGCACTTATGTAAAACAAGAGAGGCATGATGAGACATTTTTCCTTGAATCTGTAGTAACTGACCTTGATTACCATCACGGGGAGAGGCAACAGCGAGGCCGCGGATCTATCGTTAAATCCATCATGCAGAAAGGGGGAATTAAAGCAGATAAGGAGGATAAGAGGAAAGGAAGAGGAGCAGAGGGGGGAAGAGGAAGCTGGAGGAGCAGGACGAAGGTGGGTTGAGGCTGATAAGAAGTCCAGGTCGGTTCCTCTTCCTCTTGCAGCTCAAACTCCTGCAGGAGGTGATAGAGGAAGAGGAGGAGGCGCGTTCAGTGGGCCACATTGTTCAGAGATGATTAAAAACCAGTGAGAGGAGGAACGCAGGACGCCTCGCTGGGTGTTTGTCAGCCGAGACACGGAGAGGAAGATAACCAAGTGTGTGCATGTGTGTGTGGGAGTGTGAATATGTGTGTGAGAGATCCTCATTACCTCCCTCTGTGGGAGATAAGAGTGTGTGAGGCTGCATTGTGCATGCTTATAAAAGTCTGTCCTTATCAAGTATGCATGCGCACACACACTCCTGAACCTACACACACTTATTAACACATATTCATACAGACACATACACACATTCGGACCACAAGATGAACGGCTGCCAGCAATAATTCGACACAACTGTGTTGAATCCCAGCAAAGAATGAAGGATGAGCTGAAAATCTGGTAAAAGGATGACCGGGGAGCGCAACGACAAAGGAGGACGAAGAGGTGTGAATATCAACATGTATGAAACATTTTGGTGCACTGACTCTTTAGGTCATCACGGTAATTTTCTTAAAGTATTTCTGGTCCAGAAAAAAAAAGGGTGATAGAGTCTGAGCAGCATCCTTAAGAAGCACAGCGACTCTCTGCCTTAAAAGCAGAGTGGCAATGTTATAAATTATTCAACACTTTGTCCAAATCCATCTCAAGTGTCGGATTAACCCCCCCAGGGAACAAACTTGTTGTCGAGCCCCCGCTCTTCCTCACAATATGTGTCATTTTTTATTATACCCCTCTGGCAGCGACGGACCAACCACTGCTCAACGGTGACTCATGACGGATGAATCCAAATGTCCATGTATCGGGTAATGTTTTGATTATGCGACAGTAAATCGAATGCTGAGGGGCATTTAAAATGTTAATCAAGCAAACAAAATGCATTTACATCATCCTTCAGTTTGGCTCTAGGAAAACAGTGTCAGAGTAAAGCTGGCTCTCAGGAGAAAGTTTCTGGGTTGTACAAGTCATTTTACACTGCAGCTTAATTTATAGCTAAAAGAAAGATCAAGATAAATACGGATTACAGAACTTTGTCATGAATTTGAATCCCCTTATCAATGCATCCATTCCTAGAATCCTGCTTAGCAGAAGTTGGGTTACAGAAGTAACATATCGAGGAAAGTGGGACAAATGCCTCTCCTAAGAGACACCAACTCTTCCTGAGCTTCATGGTGTACCCCCCTACAGAAAAATATGGTCCCTTCTGCAAGTTCAGGTTTCTCCCCTGGATCTTCACCTAGTGGAAAGTATCAAGATAACCTCAGTTGAGAGATGCCCCATTCACCTGCACTGAATCCTTTTGATTAAGAGGCAGTGACTTTTCAAGGCCCTGGACATCCTACGCTGGGAGCTAGTTTCAGGTTCTCGTATCAATATTTGGTGTGTGAACAGAAGCCAAAGAAGGATGTCAGAACAGGAGCCTTCTAGATTTAATCACCCATTAAATATTTATTTTTTATTTTGTATCTAGTCAATAAAGGTTCTCAGAAAACAAACTAAAAGTTTTTGGACAGAAAATTCAACAAATCTTTGAGGAAAAGAATCTTTGCATCCTGAGGGAAGAAGTTGTTAAGCAGAGTTTCTATGAGAATTCATGTAGCTACAGCAGGTAAACTAAACCACACCACCGTCTGCCTTCCCTCAATTCGTCTTTCTTCCTTTCTATTCTTGAAGGTTGCGAGTTCGATGCTGCAGCGGGGGGCCAGCACTTAGAGAAATGGCCTGCTGTGCCAATCTGAGCAGCTCTGTAAGTTGTCTGTATGTGTTTACTGCTGCATGTAAGTTACACAGGAACAGGAGCAGAACATGTGCACACAGCTTACGCAGCCTGAATGAAAAGATGGAGAACTCAAAATTTAAAGGGAAAAGCTTTCAATTCTGTGCTGTTATTGTGGATCTTTATTATAGGAAAAAAAATAATAATTACTGATTACTGAGTTAAGCATCCCATTGTTGGAAAATAATAAACTTAGAATTATTCCGATGGCTTCCGATGGGAAGCACTTAATTTTAAGTTGCCTTGTTGATGTTCGGTCAAGGTTCCTGTCTGTGACAGAATGTTGCCACTATATTTTCTTTGCAATGCAGCAGAAAACTGAAGGACACACCACTAAGGAAGTTTTCAGAGCGGAGACAACATGGTTCACTTCTCTCCTTCAACGTAGCAACAACTTGGTTCCCTTTTCTAGCAGCTCCTGGCTGAAGAGCACCGCTGCTCTCATCATTTGCAACCCTGACTGTTTATGATTCTGTAGAAAAGCTTATGGGCATTTATAAAACTCAAATAAACACCTCCATGGGCAGTTTATCACTCAGATAAAATGCTAAGAGCTCGGACTGATAGAGTCCGATTGCTGATAATGGCCATTGATCGTGGAGCTGCAGAGGCAGCGAAGCAGCACACAAACAGCAGCTTTGTGTTTCCATGTAAAGTTCCCACATGAATCCAAATGAAGGCACTGCAGCAGGGAAATGAGTTTCCATCAGCTCAGGCAGAAAAAAAACCTATGCAAAAATACACTATGGATGCACTGCGCGTGTGTTTGTTTGTGTGTGTGTTTGGTTTGAGATAAGCACAGAGTTTCACCTCAGAGTTACAACGACGGGAAAGAGAGAAAATATTTGTTTCCAAAGCAGCTTTTTCCCCTCCTTTTGCTTTGGTTGACTCGGTTCCAGAAACAAAACTCAACTCCGTTGACAAAAACACTTCAATGAGCCACATTGTTGCACTCAGAGACATGTTCCATTATCATCACAGGGGCAAACATTTTGGGTGTTAGTGTTTTTTTGGCTAAACACCTCTCGCCTCCTGCTGCTGCTTCTCGCAATCACCAATCCTCCAGAATGGACGGTGAACAGAAGGTGTTCTCCAACTTCCTGTTTCTTTGGTACAAGTTTTATGTGAGTGAACATCATGTGCCATTAAAAAAAAAGAAATACCAAATATTGGGAAGCATTTTAACAGAGCACTGAAAACCTAGCCGATTGTAATTTTTTGTGTTTGTTGACATTAATAGAAAAAAATGCTTCATTATTTTAAAGTTACTTGGGAAAAAACTCTGTTTTACAAGTAAGCTAAAACAGTTAAAAACATAAGGAAGTTCAAAAGTCTGATATGAATTTGTTTAGGTTCTGATTTACCACCAACTATTCAAACCTTTCACAGAACATGACGAAGCTTTGCTTAGAGAACAAAAAATGCCACAAACATTATTATGCAGCATTAAATCAGAAAGGCATTGCATATATAAAATACAAATGGGAAATAAACAACCAAAATAGCAATATTACTCTCACTGAAGATTAGACTTTATTCATTTTGTCACCATTTCTGCCTTCTAGGCTGCAACACACTCTAAATAAAGAGGCATCTGGTTACTGATTAGACAAAGCAAAGGATTAATGATAATTATGGCTTTTGAGCTGCTTTCATGAAAACGCTTTGAAGAACAAAAGGGACATAGGATATTAAGTCTTAGACATTTTATAGATGTTTCTAAAACATTCTCAAAGAGAGATTTGAAATAATTTGCATATCTGTAAGTCTATATTGCAGAATATCACTACACCATTCAATGAACCTGGAGGGTTTTTGTGGAGCAATTCCACTATTGACTGATGTGATCTATGCTTTTGCATCAAGAATCATCAATCATAAGCAGCTGATAGAACTGAAAGAAATACTTTGGGAAACTAGGCTGCTGTTAAAACTCCAAGTAAATATTTTTAAACAATTGCTGTATAAAGGACTAAATATAATGTAATGTGGCTGATGAATTTAAAATATTTGCAGGAAGAATGGGGAAGAATTATAACTGAAATTATTGATGGATTTTTATCCTTAATCCCTGAAAGTCTCTTGTGTTGGGAGAGTAAATTAACTATTGCCTTTTCTGCAGCCTGCAAAGCAGAAAAGGATGGACATAAACAAATCAGGCAAAGTCTCATGACTTTGCCAAAAAGCTTTGTTATGTAGGGTCGCACTGTCAGGCATCAACTCGCTGAAAAACTCTCCATGGCAACAATAAAAACACTTACTTGACTTTGTGTTTTTATACTGCAAACAAAGAAGTCATGAAGTGAGGAAGGCCAGCAGAAATGCCTATATCAAGATCTTGTTGCTGCTGCCTTTCAGCCTTCTCTGATTTTAAAATGCTTGTTCTCTGTCTCTGTGCAACAGAAACGAGCTGTATTGCTGAATCTGTCGCCCAGCATCAGTCTTCCTCACATCAACTCTCTCAAAGCAGGTCAGCTGACTTTCTCTCATGTGGTTCCAAGACTTTATTCGCACGCTTGCATTCCTCCTCGCTGAAGGTGTGTGTTTGTGTGTGTGTGCGTTATCAGTGAGGCAGTAAATCTAGTGTTGCACATGAGTCTGGAGCAGCTTCACCTCCAGCATCACACGCAAGTCACATCCTCTGGTAAACAGCTTTTAGCGAAGGATTCACACAAACACGCAAATCAATGTTTTTTACGTGTGTGTGTATATATATATATATATATATATATATATGTATATATATATAGCTATAGATATATATTCAAAGCTGACACTGACAGAAACCCTGTACTTTGAGATGCTCAGCTGAGAGAAATGAACTTGAATAAATCTGCTGCTGCTGGCATTTTTCACTCTGCCGCCTCGCTGATCCATCGCGGGTCTCTCAAACTCTGAGATCAGTGAACACTGTTCCAACGGGTAGCAAACAGACAGGAAGAAAACACTCAACACACCCAGAGAAATCCACCCCCTCCCTCTTCAACTGACCATAGGGTTTGTTTGCAGCATTTTTGTTTGTGTGTGCATGTATTACTTGCTGATGTGTTTGATCTGCCACTCAAGCGTTTGGCTTGCATATACAGATTTAAAAGACTTTTCACAAATGTTTTGTAAGAGACTATATTTGGTCTGAAAACAATAAAATGTCCAGATTTAGATGAAGATTGCTAAAATGCTTTTCGAGCTTCTCGTGGAACAAATACAACAGTCCAGGTTATTGTATATTTACTTTCAAATTACGTGTTACTTACCAAGGCATAATAACAATTTGCTCCTGACAAAGTTTTAATTATAAACTTCACTCATAACATCCTTTTCAAACTTTCTAAAGTCTCCAGTTCTACAGGAAAAGATCATCCACAAGTGGAAAATATCTAAAACATTCTCCTCAGGATTTGACGTCCCTTGAAATTTAGGCCAAAGTCAGACCTTGCAAAGCTCAGATACATGACAGATAACCTCAGAGCTCCAGCTAACACTCTGCAGGCTTCACTTTGCATATTGGATGTTTGGGTTCACAAACCCCTAGATTTCTGGGACAATGTCCTTTGGATAAAGGAGATTGAAGTAGACATGTTTGACCATAATGTTCAATTTCAATCTGGAGAAACCTAACCATAAATCTCAGGCACAGGGGAAGAGAATGATGATTTGGGCTAATTTTACAGTAAACTAGATAGTCTTTTGAATTTTAAGTGGCATCAAGACTGATTTCCAATGTGCTGCACAACAAATCCACAAAATGTATGTTTGTTTTGTATAGGCAGAGCATACATTTTGACAGTGTGCAGATGGATCCGAGGCTGAATCTTTGAAAAGCTTTCTCTCTGTTCAAATGTGTTTACATAATCCTAACTCCATGTGTCATTGCTGGGTTCCCCTTGTGCTGCTGTGTTTGTGTGCATTGTCATTTACCAGAAGTTTCAAAAAAAGCCAAGAAAAGTTTGGAGGTAAAGGAGTGAAGGAGAGGTATCCAGCTGACAGCTCTGGTATGTTAATCCCTGAGAACGCCTCCTTCCATCCTTCCCCCCATTTAGGAATGTTGTAGCAGGTTATAATTGGCTCCAGGATAAAGTGAAGGAGGATGAAAGAATGAGAGAAAGGTGGAGTGATAACACAGGCGAAAAGGGAGAGATGAGCATGTGGGAAATGTGTTTTTGATTCACTCGGCTACAGTCCAGCTTCAACACAAAGAAAAGCAAGACTAGAAACTATGATTTCGAAGTGAAGTTCTGGCATCTGCTGCAGAAATCTGTCTTATTTTCTCCAAACCTCAGTTCAAAATAATAATCTCTAACTACTGGTTTGATAAAAGAGGCGTCTGGTGAAGTCAACCAAATCCAGGGGCAAAAATGTGTGACCTCAGACAGAATGTCTTGCAGCATTTCTTAAACCTCAGGATCTCAAAATATAAACGGTTCTTTTATTACAGTACTGTTGGGAAAGGTTTGGTATTTAATCCTGTCTGACATTTAAAGACGAGAGAATTTCAGATGAGCAACAGTTGCAGGTCATGTCTTATTCATATTACATTAAAGGTAGGGGAATAAGTTAAACTCTGAAAAACTATTGAGGTTACAGTCCTTTAAAAATCAGTTCTGTCTAAAATTATTCCTTCTTTGGTCTGGAAAACTCAGTTTCTAATTTTATGAAGTAATTTAGGGATTCTCGTCACTCTTTAGCATCCAAAGAGTGAAGCTTTGGAAAACGGAGAGGAAAGTCTAAGATATGGTTCTCAATGAAACTAGAGTGAGGCGCTCCCTTAAGTGGAAGGATTTCTCTTGGTTTTCCTGAGATTGGGTTGAGGTTTTCTGTGTTATCTTTCACTCCCCCCTATGTCCTGTTTGGCCACTATATGGACACTTTATAAATGGTAAGAAAAATTATCTGAAAAGGTAAAGATCAGTCAAAGTTCAGTGGAAAAAACTAAATGTGCTTATAGAAACTCCTTCCCTTTCCACTTTATCTGGCTTGATGTCAGTGACAATTTTCCTAAAAGTAAAAGGAAACAAAAGTTCCACATTTCACCTCTCACCTCATGTTTTTTAGAGAAATTATTTTTGGTCTGGTTTCACCTTGTATAGCTTTAGATCTGAGTGCAACGTTTGCGGATTTTACACCAGCTGTAAAAATCAGTGTGGGTTTTATCAGGAACGTATGGATCAAAGAAATGTTTTTTTTTTATTGTTGTTACTTTTCTTCTATTCTTCCCTTTCCTCCTGGGAATGTCTTTGGGAAAAAAACAAAAAGGTGAATACATACAGCCATCCTTTAAACTCAAGTTTCTCCTTCAGTCTTCCACCTCCACTCTATACAACACGTTCCCTCTCTCTCTCTCTCCATCTTCATATGTGAGGGTCATAAATCACATCAGCTCTGAGGATGGCTGTCTGCAGCTCAGTTGTTTTAGAGGGATCTCTTACAGCACCATGTGTGTGGAGGTATGCCTGAAGAGGTAACAGCCCATATGCACGTGTGTTTCTATATAAGTCCATTTGTGAGAGCAGTAAAAATAGTTGCATGCCAGTGGAGGTCAGGTCGATTGTCTGGAAACAATAGAGGGAAGTTGACAAAGTGCTGCAACACGCAGTGTTTAGTGAAAAAGAGAAGCCTCTGCTGTGGGAATAAATCACATCTAAACAAAGACAAAGAGTTTGACTGAAACAGGAAGGAAAACCTGTTGCAAACAAAATGGCAGAGAAAACAAGGGACCACTGATTTGGATTTGTTTTTAACTGATCAGACAGATGATTTCCAAGAATCATGTTGCCAACTTGAATTATCCCTTAACAGATTTTACCTTGGATTTGTCAAGTTAATATTTTAAACAGTATCAAGCTATTAAAATGTTACAGAGAATCAGAAATGCATCAATACTTCCTTTTTTTTTTTACTGTGGGTCATGTTTAGGCATCAAATCGACTTGGCATTAAGACAACATGCTAGCTTGCCTTACATTAGACCCTATAACCCAGTGCTTCTCAATTCCAGTCCTCAGGCCCCTCTGCTCTGCACGTTTTAGATGTTCCTCTATTCCAGAACAGCTGATTCAAATGATTGCATGACCATCAAGTACTGCAGAAGCCTGTTAATCGCCCAAATATTGAATGCAGGTGTGTGGCAGCAGGGAAACACCTAAAACATGCAGGACAGGGGGGCATGAGGACTGGAATTGAGAAACACTGCTATAACCTAAGGCATACCCTTCATAGAAATAAAGGAAAAAATGGGAATGTGAGTAAAAGTTTTTACCAAACAATATATAAATCAGCAAAAAGGATCAGTGTTCTCAACCTTGACGTCCTGGATGAGAGACGAAAAATCTTCAAAGATCAAGAGAAAAAGTACAGTAGCCTTCAAACTGTACTTTAAAGGCTACTGAAGTGCAACATGAACTTCAACATGAACTATAAAAGCTTTGCATTTCATATAGGGCTGAAATGTTTTTAAAGAATAAGGAAAGTCTAGTTTCATTACAGTATCTCTGATGGTCATATACTGAATGACTAAGAATCTATACCAACATATTTTTGATATTGAGAAAATGGTTTATAATTTTCATTTTTATGGACTTCCTTAGAACGGAGCCACAAAATGTATCTGTAAGGGCTGAATTAGTGTTGACGTTTAACAAAGACCATTTTCAAAGTGGATCTTGAGAAACTTTATAAATCGATTATCACAGACACAATGTGTTTCCATTTTTGAAGTTAGATACTGGAACTTCAAAGAGACAGTCTAAAAAAACAGAAAATGAGATTTTAACACAAATTAATTTAGTTTCAAAGAGTTAAGTAAGTCAAAACTTGCAATATGGCAAGCAGTTGACTCAGTGACTTCTCATCTTCACATTACCGCAGCCTTACATCGTACCGCAGCCTTACATCGTATTAATTAAATGCACTAATAAAATTAGTGCATTTAATGGGCAGCATTACTGGGCTGCATTAGTTTAATCATAATGCAGCCCCTCCAAATTTACTTCCAATTTCTATTTCCTTTCATATATTCTGCTTTTTTCTATGTTCTTAAATTATTCACAAATTGAGACGATAGAAAAGAGCTATCAGCTGGCCAGTTAGCTCATCCTCACTGTTATGTATTTCTGCCTCCCTGCTCATTGTGCTGGCCTGTTAGCCATTGGGCTCTATAGCAGCAGACATCTCTACAGGAACGAGGTGGACAATGGCCAGAGTTCATTAGCATCCCGTCTGGATTAGCTGCTAGCCTGCCAAGAGTCTTGCAGCTAGCCAAAAAAGACAACAGGCCCATAGGGAATGAGTGGACAGGCTAATGCTAACGCTAAGGCCAAGTCCTGTCAACAGCGGACAGAAGGAGAGACTGAGAGCAACGTGGCTGTTTCCTCTGAATCACAATGTGGAGGGGGAAAGTCTTCTTCATAAAGTCAATAAATGCTGTCAAAATGAAACTGGCTTAGTCTGAAACCAACAACAGAAAACACACAAGAAATTCAGCGATAAAACACACAAAAAAAGAAAAACAATGTCAGTCTATTGCTCTCTAAGAAAAGAAATGCGGCATGCTGATCAGTATTACCTGCACATTGTTTCAATATAAGTGTTTTTTTGAGTGTATGTAGCTGTTTTTAGAGTGACATTTAATAAACTGCTTTAAATTATATGAAGTTCCACTGTGTTTCAAAATCTTCACTTTTCTACTTCAAGTTCTGAAACCACAAGGCTATTTAAAGATTCAGTAAGGATTTGAGTAATTTGCCTTATTAAAGTATGGTAGTTGGCCTTTGACCATAAAGGAGATCAAATTAATTAAACCCATTAAGACCAAGAAAGCCTCTTGAAAAAGAAACTAATTAAAGTCGGTAAGACAGTTATCTGAAAAAAACGTTTGCTTCAACTTCTCGATTTCAGCCACTGATACAGACTAAAAAAATGAAGTAAAAACAAACTGGAAGTATAACTGTTTACTTAACATTTACCATAATTATAACAAGCTCAGATTATATGAAGGGAAAGGAAAATCATCAAAAAACAGAATCAGGGGATGATCTGTCTGAAGGTGTTGTACTTTTAGAAATGGTGGGGGATGCAGCACACAAAGTTGTTTGGTCCATGTTAGCCACGCTTCCTAATATAGACTGGACATTAACAGACACCTTGTCTGGATCAGCACTTCTCTCATATGGAGGATGGCTTTTTATAGCAAATGCAAGTGACGGTAACCGTCCTAGCATTGAACTGGTGCATTACATCCAGTATTGCACGGGCAAATGTTAACAATTGGGTAAAATTAAAACCTCAACTGAGTCCACACCTCCAGGAAGGAATTGCTTCTCCACATTGAAGAGCACAGACCCTCGGTATGAAGCAAACTGTAGGGGCTGATTATTGACAGGCTAGGAACTGCCAGAATGTACACTGCAAGTTCAAGAAGTAAATGCAGAGAAAAATCCTTTATGTTCTAAAAACCTCTATGACGGAGCCAAAAGGTAAAGTCTAAGTTCCTTATGGCTCCCTTTAAGTTTCATTAGCTAACCTCTAATCTTCAAAAGTATATTGAAAGGACAAGAAAGTAATCTTTGTTTTTTTAAAGGCAACTGTAGGTTCCAGGAATGCATGCCGTACTGTCATGCATGACTAACACATTTGTTATGGTTAATCAATGGTAAAAATGAATGCACTGCAGTTGTAGAGAGGCCAGAGTAATTAACCCTTTTCTCTCTCTCTCTGTACTCTCAGACATCTGCTTTTCTACAAAGTAACAGTTCAAGACGTAAACACATCACAACCTCCAAATCTCCACAGGATCTGACATTGCTCTTCCACGTGCCTCTCATTATATCTAATTATATCTATCAGTGAGAGTGACTTCCGACACTCTAATCTCTAAAAAGGGCAGAAATCTCCAGTGATTTTTATTTTCTTGCAAATCTGTTGGAAGCTCAGATAGTTTAATGATCAAAATCCAATACACCAATCTCTCACCTTTAAATTTTGTAAAAAAAAAAAACTAAAAAAAAACCCGACATCATATAAGAAAATGCAAATAGGGAGAGTTGAAGAGACACAAGAGGACATGAAGGCGTCATGTGTCTGTTCATTTACATTTAATGCATTTTACTGCGTGGGATGAGGTGTCATATTCTATTACTATTTGTAGGAAGGATAAAATGAGGACACAGGGATGCATAAACAAAGAGTGGAAAATCTGACGCATTTCCTTTTGGTCAGCTTTGATTCATACCTTTTAATTTTAAAGGAAATTTGCTCAGCTCTTTTAAAATCTATTTCCATGTTTGAGTGAGTTTCAACGTCCACCTTTCCTGTAAATAAAATAGTTCAGCCACAGTACGATATTCGAGTCTGTATTAATAAAAGTAAGAATGCATTATATTGCAGCGACTGTCTCCAGCCTTCACCACTGTGCGTGCTACAGTGATCGTGGGTGGTGGGTTTAACAGAGACGATTATGAGCTGCAAATCATTTACTTTGGCTGGCTGCACCTCTGTCATTCACACAGGAAATAAATCACTCGTTAAGAGTTCCTCAATTCCCTCCTAAATACAAGATAATCTTTTTCTAAACTTGCACCTAATGAGGAGTGTTCTACCGGCTGCACCAAGCGAATGATTTGTTTAAAGTACATTAAAAGAGCTTTTTGCAGGAGAGAACTGAGAGCTACAAAGCAGAAAATGATTCTGAAATTAAGGCGGAAATTAACAAAGCTATATTATAAAGTGCCTCTGAAGTAAAATGTGGAAATGTTTGAACAGCAGCTAAGGAGGCAGGCAAATCTGAGGCTTTAAACTGATTCTGTGGGTTTAATTAAAGTCAGGGGTACACGCGCACAGCTCCTCCTCCGTTAATTTGCACCAATCTGAGACAGAAATATGTCTACAGGTTTGAAAACAGGAAGCTGGGTTTTGTCAGTCTGGGGATAATTTAAGAAGTTTGTTGATACTTCAAGGTCAGAAGTGTTATTACCCAATAGCCAGCCACGCCTACTTTCTCATTTTCTTCACAGACTGACTACTGACCAGCTCTCCATCTAACAGGTCCGGAAAATCTCTAAACCTCTGACTATTACCCTAGTTGTTATTTTGCAATCACTAAAAGAAATGTCTGAAGTCACCACATTACTAGAATCATGATCATGGATTTTACAAACCATACTCAGTAAATGACTCAGTTAATTTGAGTGTAGACAAAGCATCAATAAATCAAAATACAAGATTGCTTATTTCTCCCAGGTTCTTATGATCCGTTTTCTGCAACAACCTGGAGAGATCTCACCAGTTCATACCAGTTTGCACAACAGAAGCAGAAAAAAGATAGTCAGGGTATTTGTGGTGTGCGAACAAGGGAAAAATGAAGGCAAAATGTCACAGCATTCTGCATTTAATTCATAGATACAATCCAGAGGAACACAGGGGTAAATGTCAATCAGTCAAACAGAAGGTAAGACCAATCAGGTATACCTGAAGTAAAATGTAACCATGTAAGTTATGTAGTACTAATTAGATTTAGATGCTATGGCCACCTAAGAATTAGACAAGAATAAAAACAACAATGTGTCATCTAGTCAAGTGGAATACTCTACACTTTTCTTTGTAAAAAATGTTGTGATATGAAAAATCTTTTTTTTAACAGCAGCAAATGGAGGAGTTTCTGTTTTCTTAAAATTATCAATATTTCCTTCTCTGGAACCAAAATATCATGTAGTGTCTCATCTTGTTAGCTCAACGTCTCATGAAGCATTTTGTCATCGCTGATCTTTTTTCTTTCTAGCATGTAATTGTGTCCCCCTGGAGCAGCAAACTGGCAAAACTCCTGCTTTTATAGTAGTGATCACAGTGCTGATGATCAGTTAATCAATGCATTTGATCAGCAGTACCTGGCTCTGCTCGACTTCTTACTTCCTGCAGAAGCAACAAGGGTGCACTTAAGTTTTCCAGACTTACAAGAGCATGTAGGTAGTTAAACCATAACATTAAATCACAAATGAAAAAGGAAAATCCAGGCACAAGACTGGGTCAGCTGGGATGAAAAGTAGCTGCAGGGTTCACCAACGCCATCAGCCGCCTCGACGTCCGCTCTTTCTGCACGTCACCATCAATTACAGAAAGAGGACACATCACAGTGCATGTGACAGCTCCATTATTAGTCCTGAGACCATGAAATAACCCTTCTTGACAATAAAACTCTGACGAATAACAATTTCAGACAAGTTTTGATTGCATTCAAAGACTGGAGACTGAAAGAGGAATTTAGATGCAAGGCGCCTGATAATGATCATAATACCTCGTTATTTCTGGTGTTTTAATCAGGCAGCTTGCAATTAGCAGAGACATAAAAAGCTCTTGCCATAAAGCAAAGCCCATTGAGGGCACAGTGATGATGTGAATCACATAAATTCCCAGGATGAAGCAACCAAAACTGCCTCCAACTAAAACACAGCAGACTAATGTGAAACCAAAGCTTATTTATGAACAAATGTAAAACTGTATGCCCACAGAAACCATGGGGATTCAATCCTGTCTTTATAATGTTATAGATGCTGTTGTTATGTATTATCATTATTGCGTTATGTCTTTCTGTATTTAGTGATCAGTGTGCAAGTGAATAATGAGGCAACAGAGAGAGGGTGGAGAAACTTCATGTGAGCAGTAACAAATTAGGCCGATTGAGAAAGATGGAGCATCTTCGAACTTATTATCCAATTAGCTGTTATCTGGGTGTTTGTGTTGGAGAGTGGCGAAACGAGTTTGTGAAAGGAGCAGTTCAACATTTCAGAAAATAATACTCGAATGCCAGCACTGAATATAAAACTGATTAATTTACAGTGCATTTGAAAAGTATTCAGAGCCCTTAGATTATTACACATTTTGTCACATTACAACCACAAGCGCAAACTGATTTGTTTGGAATTTTAATTACTGCTGCAACCTTAACTAGCTTCACTCATCCACACTGAAATATTTCGCCCTTCTTTGCCACATGTCTCAAGTTTGGTCACACATTAATTTCAAGAAAAAGCTGCTTATTCTCATTTACTCGATTTAGAAAAGTATTCCAAAAGTATGATGCTGTCTCCATCACTATGATGTACTGGTGAATGGTAGATTTTAAATGAGTATTTCAATGAACAAGTAATCATGGTTCTCCCATCTATGGATATGTGAAGTTCACTTAGTGTTACCACGGGCCAATTCTTTATTCCTCTGAATAGCTGCAATTGGTTGCACACAAATTTCTCCAGGAGTAAAACGGACTACCAATAGCTGCACAAAGCACTTTTCAGATTTGCATTTAAAAAAAAATCCTTCCGCCTCACTATGATACACAGTTTATGGAGATTTACAGCTTCTACCTTAGATGTCTGTGACAAACATTGTTTCTTTATGGCTCAGGGCTAAAATTTCCCCACTGCTCTTATATATTTTATTGTCGGCTGAAGTGTAAAGGATGCTGATTCTGATTTCCAGCAAGGGGGGAAAAAAAGAAATGAAATCATTGACCAGTTTTGTTCTGCCTTCCCACGAGGTCAAATTGAGAGAAAGTGTCAGCCAGAACAGACTTTCAGTGATGCAGGAAACAGGAACAACAATGCGCAGTCTTGTAAGGACACTTCCACCATCAGTCAGTACATGCTCGCTCTGCGAGTATTGCTGTATTAATATTCAGGCGGTACAGTAACAGTGTTTACACAGAGACAGAGAACAAGACATTGATGGAGGATGGCTCGCTGGCCCCGGTCCTCTCTCAGCCTCTCAATTACCTCCGACTGTGATTAATACATCACACTGCATTACCCTCTCTGTCTTCATCTTTCCTCCTCCACTCAATTCACTCCTCCTTTTCCTCAGAGTGAAGCAAACTCGTCGAGGAATGTGTTATTTTGGTTGGGCTGGTTTGTGGGACTGGGGGTAATGGGCGGAGTCATGAGAAAGACGCGGTTTGAACCAAGTGGCGGCATTCCAGGAGGGACGCCGGTAATGACAGAGAGCGGCACAGAAAGTCGGAGCCTCGCTTGATCACTCTCAGACCGGAGAGAAGCATCACATGTGCTGGCATGCAGAATGTTTTTCGACCTCTGGAATGTTTTCAAGGTTGTTTTATTTTGCTCTGGACACTTCAGGAAGCTTTAATCTGAGAACTTTCTCAACTGGAATGTTTGTTGCGTTGAATAAAAGAAAAGATAAAATCCATGGAGGATTTTTATGGATTCAAAGAAGAATAAACTGAATGCTTTTTCATTATGCAGTACAACATAATGTAATATGCTGAATGCTTGTTTTTATTTTTCCTCAAAGAAACATCTTAAATTGAAATAGGTCAGATTTAAGATGACAGTTCAGAAAAACAAATGTGACTCCTCTACTTCTTTCCTATCAAAAGGGAAACTGTTAGACATCCGAAGAGAAGAATGTGTTTGAGGAAAAAAGAGATGATGAAATATTGTGTAGACTTTTATTTAAGACTTAAATTAGTTTATATGTCTATTTTAATTTGAAATGTTCTTAGCATAGTTATGGCTCACCAGCAAAATCTTAAATAACACTGCTGTTTTGAAAGCTTAAGATAAAGTGGGTATATTATTAAAGTTTGATTATGGAAAGAAATTAAATGTCAGATGAAACATGATGTAGTGTGGATGCAATACCTCACCTCACCATCTGTGTCGCTAGTTTGCCCCATCTTCAAGTCCAACATAAATATGGGTCAGAACTACATTCTCCCTGCAATTTTGTTTTTATAGATCACAATAATTGCATGGAAAGTGACACGAACATTTCAGGCCTGCTCTGTGCATACTCTACATTTATACATGGTGTCTACTTCCATTTTTACACTGATAGTTCCTGTACTTTGGTCTAAAAATGGGTAATTTCTTTTCCCACAGAGAAAGGTCCAAGCAAACAACAAACTTGTCACTAAACGTCACGTGAGAAAGGTTAGTCTGTCTATTGGTCTGAAGAGAGTAGTAAATGTAAATACAGGAAGCAGATGATGTGTTTCAAGCGAGTAGAAAAAAGAAAATTTGATTTTATCATCAGTTTCTTTCCTTGCATTAATTTAGTATACCGGCAGTTTTTGAGAATACGCCCTGAAAGTCGCATAGGACTTGAAAAAGGCAAAAGGTGTGCTTGTTAGATAGTTCACTTCTACAAATTCCATAAAGCAATGCAAGTCAAACAACATAAAAGCATTTGACTCAAGCTTGTAGCAAACCTGCTAGCTGTGTCAGATCAAGGTTGGATCATATTCACATCATAATTGAGGATTTGAATGTAGACTAGCAAATATAAAGCTTCATCTTCCAGCTAAATTACATCTTCACAATGAAAGACTGGAGTGACATCTTCATTACTGCAGATAAAGCCTTGAACTGTTGATACATCTCCTGCTCCATTCTGCGACAGTTTGTAAGAAAAACACCACATCAAGTTTAGTGATGTAGTCTAGCAGCCCGACAGAAAAATAAAGAAAATGAGGAATGCATTTGCAACCAGAAGCTAAAGAGAACTCAAATTGAGCCTTGAGGTATCCTGTAGGTAAATGTGGGCAAAGGAATTATTTAAAGGCAGCCATTCAATTTAATGATATGTTTTGAGAACAAACACTATTTAAATCAAGGTGTATTTTTTGGATGGCTTTATCCAGGACTAGCTGAGTCAATTCTAATGGTTGAATGTAAAGAACTTATTTTATTACCATTGCTTTTCTTGTAACTTTCAATTAATCACAGTTAGCCTTTTATCACTTGTGAAAGATGGGTGAATACTGTAGTAAATGATATGGAACATAGTTAGGAGGACAAACGTGTTCATCTGTTCAACTATCGAAGGATGAGCTCTGTCGGGTGATAAGTGGTTTAATCTAGAAAGAGCCTTTTTTTCGGAATCTGCATCCGTCTCTGGAAATCTCCAGACCTTTTCTCAGAGACAGAAAACAACCTTGGGGATGGAGAGGAGGGAGTGTGAGACAGATGGAAGTATGTAAGGAAAGAAAAAGTGAAGCGTGCTTTCCTTCCATCCTTTTTACTCTGAATGAACAGCAGCTCTTTGACGGGGAATAAAGGCAGCAAAGGCAGAATTAGGATTCAACTGTGGTGGTCGGCAGAGCGAGCGCTGACTTAGATAAATCACCTGCATACACAATGCGTGCACACAGACACATTTTACTGATGCAGCGCTGACACAAGAACACAAACACACATGCAGCGCTCAGGCAGGATGTCGCAGCAACAACCTAGGAGCTGCTGAAAGCCAAAACGTGTCTGTCCACACGTGGAACATCAGGAGAGTCAGGTGAACAATGTGTGTGCAACTATGAAGCTGCAGTGATGAGTGCAAAAACAAAAAATAAAAGAACACTGAATTCTCACTCCTACAAAAGATCAATTGTTTGTGTTTATTCACAGGTATTATTATTGAATAAGTCCAGCAGATCAAGTGGCTGTGGACTCTCTTCAGCTACTACAGCAGTTCTTTTTTTTCTTGTTTTAGTGAATGAATTTACTTTAGTCCTTTAACCCCATAAGCAAACAGTGTTGTTTACTTAGGCTTTTCTCTTTTGCACATCTTATTCAGTACCAAATCCTTGTTCAGCTTCCAAACTAAATTAATCTGTTGCAGACTAAAGTCCCAAAACACAAAAAGTTTTCTTCCCTTGAACCCTCTCTTGTGCTCTATGCTGCCCAGGCACTCTAGGAATTACAGACGATTCCAAACAGTCTTTGATGGTAAGTAAATTGCTTTGAAATTTGAATAAGGGGGAAGAGGAGAGCTTAAAGAGTAGAAAATATCATATGAATCATTAAGGAAAAAATCCACAACACATATGACAAGTATTTGCCTCCTCCTTAACCAACAATGGATGCTTTATTTGTGCAACGTGTCTAAGAGAGCTGTGAGAAAGCTCAATGTGTTTAAGAAACCATCTCTTATTAATTGGATAAAAACAGAATGCATGTATGTTTGCACACTGTTATAAAGCGGTTTGATATCATAAAGTGCACGTTTTACCCTTAAATACAATTAAATGTCTAATTGTAATCAGTTTGCACACATTAAAATCAATTTCAACAAATGTTGAAAGAAACCAAAGCAAAACCTGCAAAACATTTCGTATGGCTGTAGGAAAAGGAGAATAGAAACAATTTAGGCAGAATAACCAAATGCCAGACAAATATTGTTACAGAACAAAAATGCTCAGAGATAAACAGACAGAGCACCGTTTATAACATCTTACAGCACTAAGACAGCAATTAGACGGTCTATTAAAGCAGGATCATCATTCTAACTGAATGTGGGTGTAAAGGAGCCCTATAGTGTAATCACTGTAATCACTATTATGGCTGTTCAGGTGAAACGTTGAATCTCAGAGCATTTTAAAGGATATTTAAAAATTTAGTTTTAATTTTTTTTTTTAAGAAGGATAAACTGGACACTTTATCTTTAATAAACAGTTCAAACCTTCTGTGTAATAATTAATGCCCTGAGATTCAAAGTGTTCAATGAACCAACCACCAGGGTTTTTTGTTCATTTCTGACTACAGCCTTTCAATTCCCTGAAGCAACGTTGTAAAGAAGTGCAAACCAAAATTATTGCAATTATGAAAGAAGGTATTTCTGTTCAAGCTGATTCAAGCAGCTTCAGTGTCATAAGGTGAACTTTGTTTTTCATCATGTTCAGTCTGGACTCAGCCATAGGTAAATATGTCATTTTCCTAACTTCTGCTTTAGCTGTGCTTATTACTACAAACATTGTGACCACATTTAGGACTTCCAGCAACAATGTAGACTCATTGAATCTTCATCCTGAAAAGACTTAAGCTTTTTCCAAGACGTCACCTTTGCACTTTGTGCAGCGATGGAAGACAAAGGAGTTTAACAGGAAGTGCGTGAGCCGTGCTTTAAATGTTTGAAGCATCCCCTTGGGAAGATTCCTCCTTCCCTTACACATCCATACATTTTGCAAAGGAAGGAAGAAGACAAGAATGGATCAGCCACAACAGCAAGGTGGAGGAGGAAAAAACAAATACTCCCGGTTCTCCTGCAGCAGGGGAATCCCTTCTCTTCTCTGAATGTTAAAGTTGGAAAGTTAAAGCAGGAACGTCCACAGCTGAGCAGTCAGCAGATTCACAAAGTGGATTAAACTGATTGAATCTGCATCTTTTTCTCCGTCTAAGCCCTTTAACAGCAGTTTCTGCCTTGCAAAACAAAAAGCGTTTAAATGTGAAAAACGCCTGCTTCGTATTTCAGCATGTTTGTCGTAAACTGAGCTTTCAGAGAAAGGGATGACCTTCTCCAGCTCAGCGAGGGTCAGCAGGAGCAGCAGCTGCGGGACTGTTAAAAACATCCTTTGGTCCATCTGATGGCTCATTTTAAATGCCGGTTCAGCTGAATGCTCCACAAAGTCACGCTGTGTTTGTCAGAGGACGTCAGTGTGTGGAATAAAAGGCTTTTTCCAGTCGCACAGCAGTTTTTTTGACGGGCTGGTTATTAAATCAAAATCCTTCAGCTGTCTGACAAAACGAATGTTAATCAAAAGAATTGAAGTCTGATCAGTAGGAGACCGAGGTGTGAGCTTCAATTGAACGACAGCTTTTTAATCTGAAACGGGCGGCTTTTGTGAAAATAATTTAGTTTGTGAACATAGTAAACATTTTACAACTGTGTTAATCACTGCTTCAATATTGGGAAGTCTTTGATTTTCTGGGAATGTTCAATTAACCAGAGTTCACCTTTACTTTTGACACAGTTGCTAATGGAAATCAGTCCATATCCTCTTAATCTTTTTAGAAAAAAATATTCACAAGGACTATCAAAAATCATGTCCACACAATTAAAGCTAAAGCACAACTCTTCTATGTCATGGATATCCATAGGAGCATACATCATCTGTTTGCTGATAATACTTCAGTTAGCATGCTGTATGTTTGTCTAGTAAGACAAAAAACTATCCATCCTCTGTGATTCAGGAGGATCTCAAGGTGTTTCTAGTTCAACCCAGAACAGGAATCAAGTCTATAGCAAAACCAAAAAGATCCAGAGGTTTTCATTCAATCCAAAGCAGGAATTAGAACAAACTTAGAATCCAGAGAAAATCTTATTAGTTTATCTAGAGTAATTACTCATTATCGTAGATCAAGACTGTCAGAACAAGAATCCAGAGAAACTCCTCCTAGTTTATGAATCACAGACTACCTATACTTAAATATGGGGTTATACTGTTGTGTCTTCTGTTTTCTTCTTTTGTTCATTCATTTGGTTAGTTGTTTTGTTGTATTTCCTTCTAATTCATGTAAAGCACTTTGAATTTCCTTGTTTCTGAAAATGAAAATGTTACCTTAACTAATATGGTTGATGGATATTGTATCACTCTCCTTAGTTGAACTACTGGAGAAAATGTAATTAGACTAGTTTCCTCCGACTAACCCTGTTTCTAAGCATGATCCACACATTACCTGTACGTCATTCCAGAGATAAATCTTCTACCAAAATGTAAACCTCTGATTGATTTAATCAAATTAACTTGAAGGAAAGCGTCAATAACTCAGGTACACGACAAAACTCACAGAGGATAGGACTGACAGGAAACTGAAAAAAACCTGCAATTAAAAATAACTAATATTTAAGAGGTAAAGCTGCAGGATTTGTTATTTTGACATTTTAGTTTTTGTTTGTTTTGCTTTGTTTTGATTAAACAAATCAGACAGAGGTGCTGGTGGGCATATTTTAACCGTTTTTGCTCTTTTCAGTTTTTATGCTAAATGAACCTACTGCTCTGCTCCCTCCAGTTTCATGTTTACAATACAAACAGAAGAGTGCTGCATGTCTGCTCAGTCTCAACAGAAAAAAACACAGAGTGACAGAAAAGCATTACAGATCCCTCACAACAACAGACAAACTCTTACTCCTCCGTTTCTATATCTGGGAAACATCTCAAACTGATGGTGGCTGTCCAGGCTGACTTCATTAAGATGGTAAACAGGACAAATGAAAGTCAGATTTTATGTTTCACATTAAAGGGATGTAAGAAAAAATAGATTGGAGAAGGAAAAAGCTGCCAGTGGAAGTTCTCCCCGAGCCAAACATCCCATCACGAGATTCCTTAAAGCAGGAAAATCCATCAGCTGAGGTGGTTGTTGACCTGAGCTGGCTCTGTGTGTGTGCGTGCGCCCATTAGGGAGAGGGACGTTAACGAGCGCCATAAAGATGGAGGGAGGGAGTTTATTGTACACAGTTTGTCTCTGTTAGGTGTGCGTCTGTGGCTCTTTTGCTTGAGGCCAAACAAAGACGGCAGCCACACAGAATCTCGCTGTGGCTGCTATTCGTAGCTGGGATGACGGAGCATGGAGAGCACAAAGATTCATAAACTCAGAGGAATCTACACAGATTCTGGACGTTTTCTAATCTAATTAGTCACTGGTTCAACTTTCACATGGTGCAGACGTTTCTGCAGGAAGTAAACAAAGCTGTGTACAACATTGGGTGGTTTGTATCTGCCATTAGCCTTGGTTGTCCATCCATCCACGGTCTCATGCTTGTTAGTGGTCAGGGTTGTTACAAATGCACAAGGAAAACCCAGACGGCTTTCTCTAGTCCTCCAGCTGCTTCTCAAGTGCTTTAATGTGTTTTAGAGGGTCACAAGTTTACATACATCCTTCAGCACATATTAACTTAATTTCTGATATTCACTGCTGCATCTGAACCTTTCTTTTTAGTCTGGGATGAACTTCTAGTTAAGTACACCCCACCAAATAATTGAGTCTTTGATTTAATTTTCTAGTGTAATCATGGATGCATATTAAAACACTTGTCTTGGCAAAAATTGAAAAGGTCAGTTAAATTGTTTACTGGAACAGTCCTGACTTTAAAAAAAAAAAAAGCAATTACCGTAAGTAAAACTAAACTAAACGTTTACCTCACTTTCCTATTTCAAACACAGCTGGCTCCAAGTTTGAGGAAACGTAGTTGTTGATGTGAGGTCAGGATGTAGACTTTGGAGATTACCTCATTTTCCCCCCAATTTCCTGGTATAATTGACAGCTAATAATCCCACAGCATGATCCTACCATGATAGAGTGTTGGGTCACCTCAGATTCTGTAGCTACTTATGACCTTCCTTAACTTCTGCAAGCACAATTCTTCCAACTACCAAATCTGAAAATGTGAGGTGATTTGAGTCCAAAGCTTTAGATTTAGTCTGTACAAAGAAGCTGAATTTTATTCACTCTCAGCAGGTTCAAAACTCACAAAAATATGTTTCTATGCACTATTTTCATTTTTTTTGTGCTCCCCCAAAAATCTAAATTACTCAAAAATTTGAGAAGTAAATCCCAAAATCTTGAACTGAAATAAAAACGGTCCTGGGTCCTCAGTTTCCTGACATGTTGTCCAGCTTCAGAGCTCTCTGTGTCTCCACATGAGTATAATCTGTCAGTCGGACAGCTTCTTCTCTGTTAGTCGGCGTCATCAATCTCCAATCTGTCAGTCTTATTGATGAGTCTATAGAGGTGCTGCCAGCTGGCAGCTGCAAGGGGGAGACGGACAGACAGAGTCAGAGAGACGGATGGATTGATGGAGGTAGTGATAAATAAAGCTGCTCAGCTCCACCCACCAGGTAGAAGACATTAAAAGTCCCCTCTGATGCAAGTTTTATGACTTTGATCAGGGTAATGTTCTCCCTGATGTGCCTGTCTCAGATCTTATTTATTTACTCTCCTGACATGGAGGCCATTTTCTGCTGAACTGTGAAAAGAAACTGGTCACATGTGATCTTCAAAGAAGAACTACAGAGCCACTTCACAAGCAGAAATAAAATGCATTGGAATAATTTGTTTCAATGACACTGCTATTCAATAAAACTTGAAAGATTTTAAACGCTTTGTTTAGCTTGAATGGTATAATTTATGGAAATAACCTTGTGGGAGATCAGAGCATCAGAGTGGACCATGTTCTTAAACATGCTAGTAAAGGACTGCTTGTATTTTCTTTAGCTATATAAGTAAAGGAGACCGAAATGCAAATGCACTTCACATTTTTCGGATTTTATTTGTTGAAACAATGACGTATTATTCTCCTTGTGTTAGTCTTTAATGAAATCTCTAAATAATACTCTTAGGTTTGTGGATCTAATGTGATAAAATGTTGAAAACGTTACGTGAGTACTTTTGAAAAGTTCTCTAACACCTTAACATTTGAGGACGGCTGTGAATCAATATGAGTAAATTAATATTTGAAAGTGATTGATTTGTTTTGCCAAAATTAATCTAAACATTGAAGTCTGCCTCAGGGATATTTCAGAATTTAGGCCCAAAGAAACATCCTTGATGCCTGTAGTATTTTGTGTGAGCATGCAAAGTAAAGCCGGAGGGCGTGAGAGGTTAAATCTGATTGGGCATGCTCCAGAAACTACAACATCTGCTTTAAACATTTGGTCCTGATGCACTGTGGATTCACAGAGTTGCTCTCGCAGCTGGAGGAATGTGGGAAATAAAAGGAGACAACATATCCGACTACGCTGCATTGATTCCGGAGAATCTGGATCCTGAAGTGACGCAGAGTGAATGGAACTGCAGAAGCGGCAGCACAGCCTGTTTAAACGCTCTGAAAGTCACACTTTCCCCTCCTTCGTGTGTCTCTGTCAGTCTCCTCCTTGCTGTGGATTTCTTGGATGGAGTCAGTTAACAGACGAGCGGAATTTCAAACACAGTCACTGAGCTGTGAATGACACCTTCATCTCCGTCTCTTTAACATTCAAACATCTCTCTACACGAAGGGAATTAAACCCAAAACGAAGGAGAGACATAAAATGCGGCTGTTTTTCCTTCTCATCGTGACATTTGTCCTACCAGGTGGGCCCAGGTCAAAGGCCTGGGCCCACCTACCACCTACCTGTGTCATATTGGTGTATGAAAATACACCAATATTGACACAGGATGGAGCTGCACTATGCATTGGTTGTGGTAACACAGCCTGCAAGCTGAAACCTCCTCGTCTTCATCGCTGCAGGTCAGGCTTGGTTAACGAACAGCCACCGGTCAGATTCTAACGAAGCAGCGAGAGAGAAGGTTACGTCTCGTCTTACAGGAGGTGCATGAGGAGATGCTTCCTCCTCAGCTCCTCTTACCTCAGACTTTAAACACCACAGACACTGAGAGACCCAGAGAGGAGGAAGAGAGGGAGGGAGAGTTCCTGCCGGCAGCCAGACATGATAGGAATAGATTAACACCGGCCTCATCAATAAAGGCTACAGCTCCTCTTAAATGTTCAGCAAATTGCCAACAGTGTGTTTTAGAGGAGATTCAGAGTCACTTTACAGCAAAGCAGTGAGTCGCATCAAGGTTAAAGAATGGCTTATTTCATGTTTAAAAAAAAAAAAGCTGAAATAATTGGAAACTGTTCCGGCTGTTGTAGAGAAAAAAATTAACCTCACAAACTTGAATCAGATTTTTCTGTGCTGAATAAATCGAAAGAGGTGATTAAATGTTTTAAAGATTGCTAGTGTATAATAGATGTTTTTTTTATGTATGCCTTTCACAATGGATCCTAATCTTGATAACCTTCCTGCATATACAGAACTCTAAGAAACCAAGTTCACTTGTTTGTGGAAGCATCATTACCAACATGAACTCAGTTCTGCAGCCATCAGACTCACTTCTTTGTTCTTCTTTACAGCATCAGATCAGTTCATCGAAGTTTGCAGACATTTGCTTCTGCAGAGATCTGTTATGGTGCCAGCCCAGCAATCCTGAACTTTAACAGAATCTTTGATTCTTTTCACTTTTAGCCATCTGTTTTTGTTTTGTTGGTGTGTTTGGAGTAAGCTGGTAAAACACAGTTTGGACTATGCTTCAATAGTCAAACAGTGACTGTAACTCTAGAAAACTTTGGTACAAAGAGGAGCTGGTGCAAAAGTAGCACAATTATCATGAAAAGTGAAACAAATTAACAGATTCTTGTATTTTGTTTTATTTTGTCCTGCTTTGTAAGGGTGTTATTTTAGTCCTAATGCTTTGAGGGGAAAAAAAAGCACACAGATTCCATGGAAGGATCCGAGGAAAATGACTCAATCTGAATAACTTAAAGCTGATTTTACAGACAATTCCCAGTCATTTCCTACAACTGTATAAATATAAAACCTTCATGTGGGACTGTGATCTAAATGACCAGGAAACAGTAATCCCAGCCAAATGAGATCATATATGAGGAAAAAAAGGATTTAATAACCCTGGGAAATCATCTGCAAAGGTTTTTTCTTCCAGCAAGATAATGGTGAGGTGAACAGTTTAACTCAGGATAAACATCCCGACAAATCCATCTCCGACAGTCCAAATAGACTGACCACCCTCGGCTGCAGGTGTGGATTACAGCTGCAGGAAGAATGGCTGCACTTTACCTCACCTAAAAGATTTTTGGGTGATTGTGGTGTTCTCTGACAAGCTGTTAAGGATTATAAAAGCCATAAATGCCATTTGGAGGGTGAAACAGCTGAACAGTCGGGTCAGAGTGAGCTGATTGTTGTGTCTGAGCTCACTTTATTGTCGGTGCCAGTGGGAAGGCTGGAGCTCAGCAGCTGAACTAGCTTCAGGACTGTGAGGGTTAAAGTCTGAACCCTGCCCTCGTCTTCTTGCCACCTTTGTTCAAGCTTTCTGAACGAAACGCTACAATGATAGGTCAACTGGAGTCTAACAGCGTCCTTCAGCCTAAGGAGTCACTTCCGCTCGACATACAGTAAGAAGTGATTATCAAAGACATTGTTCATGTGGCGATGCGGACGCTTCAAATAGATTTTGTAAGCTTTAATGTTTCTTTTGTAATTAATTCAAACTGTTCTTAATGAATTCAAATCAAATTATTTAATGATTTATTCCTCTGGGATCAATGGTGGACCAAACACTGTGTGTTTTATTACCATTTCAATGATAATGTTTATCTTTAATCTTTATCAGACACACACCTAACAAGGCTCTATTCAATTTACCAACTGCGTTGATCATTTACTTCCCTTGAGGAGAACAAATCGAGATTTGAGCAGATCATGTCTTGATTTTTTAAAGTCATGTTCTTTACCTAGAAAATGTAAAAAGACATATCCCCTTAAATCCCTTTTAAAAAGGAAATTAGACATTTATAATTGCCCAAATTTTACCACGCATTATCTTTTGCCAGCTCTTTTTAGGAGCTACCCATTGCTTTGGATGGCGAAACTCATCCACATTCAGCACCTATACTTTAGCAGCTTTAGTATCAAATCTCCTCTCATCCATACACACACAATGAGTGGTACTTCTCCAAAGATTGTCTCCACCAATCTATCCTTTCTTTCACTACCTCCCTTTTTTCACTGCAGATCACGACATCATCTGTCAACACATTAATCCATAGGGTCTGCTGCATGACCTCCTCCTTCAGCTGCTGATAAAACTCCACTGATGCAAATTTGTATGGTCAACATTTGAAAATGCAACAGAGAAAATGCCAGAATGCTTTACAGGACGGTTTCTATAGAGTTGCAACTACACTAAGAATGCTCTTCCAGAGTTGACATTTCAGGGGAAAAAGTCAGTTTTCGAAATTGAGCTCAAATTAATAAAAATATGAAGGCATTATGAAACGGTAGGTTCCTCCAAAGACAGCAATAAGTAGACTTTGAAAACGCTCACAGCAAACAAAACAGATTTTTCCTTACAAACTTTTTTATGATATATTTGATGTTTAATATTTCTGTTTGCCCCTCATCAGACAAAATATAGATAGTGTTTTCCAGCAAGCTGTAAGATTGCAGCCACAGTAAGAGTTCTAGTTCGACTTTTTTTTAAAGTTTACGTGAGAATTCAAAAACAACACAAAATTATTGTAAAAAGAAATATTAATTGCATAATCTTATGGTATCACTAATGTTACTCTAAATCATTGCACCAACTTAATTGGCATCCAAGGTTTTGAGTCACTGAAAAGCTGCTCTCATCATCTTTCTCCATTCAGCTATCAGTCACAACATCACAAAGGTCAGACGTTTCTCACTTATACAAGATTCTCTGCCTAATTAAACGTAAAGCATTACAGCATCCTCCGGGGAGGCAGACTGCCCTGGTTAGGTATGATGATGCTGCATTTTACTGCAGTTTTCCCCTTAAGGCCAAGCAGCATATTCTTCCGCTAACACAATAATGTCAAAGCTCACTTTTACAAAGATGAAATTCAATTATGCTCACATGCACAGCATTGTGAAGTCAGAACAGCCTGGGAACAGATTTTTTTTTTCCTGCGAATGTGACTGCGTTTTAACATACAGCAAGCAAGTCGTTGCTTCCTGATCTGCTGAGTTGCAGTTTGCCATCCTGTCAGGCTAACATTTCAGCTGTCAGTGAAAAAACTGCTAAAATGGCGTATTTTTGGTGCTTTTTTTTTTCTTTTTTCTGGGGACAGATTTCATTTCTTTAGAGTCTATTCATTTGGTTCACATGCCTCTGTGTCTGTCTCGCTCATCCTGAAAGAACATCATCCTGTTTCACCCGCTGACCTTTCCGTTCTCTATGATACTCAAGGATGCAGGAGAAACGGAAGGAAAGATGGAGCACAAACACAGATTAACAACCAAAGGCGGGAGGAAAGAAGGGCAAACGAAAGAAGAGAAGGACAGATATGAGGCAGGTGTACACCGAGTCGGGAAATGAACCAGAGAAAAAGAAGCAAATGTGACTCCTTTATCTTTGTGGAAGCGCTGGATGCTTCTGACCCTGTTCTTGCTCTCGATGTCTCTGCAGCCGTCAGCAAATTCTCCCACTGAGCCGAGGGAGTCAGCTGATTCAAACAGCTGCTATTAATGAGCACAGCAGCACCTTACATGAACACACCGGTTCTGTTCTACACCTCTCATCTGATCACACCTAATATGAACACGTGTTTCCTTGTATGTCTCAAAGGTGGGCAGATGACACTTCCCAGTTGTGTGTGCAGACAATCAAGTGTGATGCCCAAAAGCGCATCACACTTTTGGGCAGATGTTAGTTCTGTTAAAAACTAACAGATGTTAGTTTCTGAGTTAAAAATTCAGAATATTTTTAACTCAGAAAGTTGCATATACATTTTTTTTCTGTGACGTCTGTATAGTTTCTGCGCCTTAGAAGTTGCAAACACAAGTACATTTTGCTGAGATTTTACATGACAAATCAGTGCATGATTGTGTGATGAAAGGTGATGAAAATGGTTCATGGTTTCCACTGTTTTTCACTAAGAAAAATATGAAGGTTGTACCAAACATTTGTTTTAGACCCCATTTACTCTGAAGCCAATTTTTTCTCTTTGGTAAATTGTTGATGAATGAAGTCTTTGTTGAGAGAAAGCCAAAAGATGTTTCATTTGCACTTTCCCACACATTTAAAAAACACACCAAACATGGGAGAAGGTGTTTCTAGTCAAAAGTATGATTTATAGAGGAAGCCTATCAGCATATATCAACCTGAACGCATCACCTGTATGAAGCAGGTGTTCTGTCATCCTCAGGGACAGAAAAAGTGATCAGATGAGAAGATGAATGGAGATGAATACAAGGCAATACTGAGAGAAAACCTATTAAAACCTACAAAAAACACGAGCCAGAGGTGGAGATTAATCTTACAGCAGGGCAACAAGCCTGAACATAAAGCCAAGGAAATAATGGAATGGTTCAGATCAAAGTGCATTCATGTGGTAAGAATGGAGCAATCACAGTAAAGGAAATGCAGTAAAGTTTGAAGTTTCAATGTAACAAAATAAAAAAAAATTAAAAAAAACTTGAAAGGTTTGGTTACTTTTCAAGGGACTATGTTTCAGGAATGCAAACATGAACTCTTAGCTGAACCAAAGCTAACATAAGGTTCAACTCCAAATGTTCAAAGTAGAGGGGAAGCGGATGATGGGAGAATACAAGAAATACACATGAAACAGGTTTGCTGTGTCCTGAAATCCACACCCGAGGTCAGCTTCTCGCAGCAGTCACTTTCCAGCTCCGCTTCCCCTCTGCACAGGAAACCGAGTGTCTGCAGACGCATTGCACGAAAGCTGATCTGTCACCCTATAGACCTGAAGGGGCTCATGTAACACACACACACACACAAACACTCGCTTTCATAGTCTCCTGAGCGCAGATCAATTCAAACAGCAAACTGTCTTTTTCATACCTCAACAATTTTCTGATGATCTCTGCTTTCATTGCAGCTTCATCGGGAACACAAACATTAAGCAAAAAGTCCCTGCTGTCAGGCTTCATACCAGCACAAGTTATCTCGCTTTTCACTGTCTATCGATCACTAACACATGGTTCAACTCCTTCACCTGGGATGAGTCAGTGAAAAAAAAGAAAGGAAATACGCATGCAATCGTCAAGATCAGGTCGAGTTAGTTTCTTCTTGTGTGTCTTCATGGGAACTTACTCAGAATGTCCAAGTCTTCCTTTTCTCTCTGACAGATTTTGACTCTTTCATTATTTGCAGATTGTAGAAAAATGTAGCAGCTAATTTAGTGAGAACATCTGATCACACCTGTGGGTTTCTGTTTGCGAGGAATTCCACTACATATGTTTGTGTTTGCTCATTTACAGCTTTAAAAACCAAGAATAAAGCATCACAACTTCCAATATAGAAACATGTTAAATTATAATGTTTTGTGCAACTGACCCTGCAGAATTCATGTGGCTGAATCCAAACCTTTGTACAACAGTTAGCTTAATTAGTGATATGATTGATTGGGGTTTTGTTCCCCATTTGTTTTGTCTTAGTTTTGACCTTTGAATCTTTTATATTTAACCTTCATTTCCTGAAAGTGTTTTGTTCTTCTGCTTCCTGCTCAGCCAGAGTGACTCAAAAATGTTTTGTTTGGTGGAACGAAGAAATTACCCTGAATCTGAGCGGCAGCTGCAATATAAGCACTTTAAATTATTAAAAAGTGAAGGAGAGCAGCTGTAATTATTTCTGTATTATCTCCTTAAGCATAGTGAACTGACCTTAATGAAAGAAAGGGGGATTATCTTAAGCCATAATTCTTTGCAGCAAAATTTAAAACAACTTTTGAATATTTTAATATAGCATCTGCATCTGGAATTCATGCAAGATAAGAACAAGTGCAGTTTGGCAGTGAGTGAGATGTCTATGACAACAGAATATTGCATGTTTAATGTGCTATTGAAACTATAACTGTTTGTTATTCTTCCATTTCTGTCAGCTATCTGTTTGCTATTCATTATGAAGCAATAAAAAAAAAAAGAAGAAAAACATAAAGGGGAGAAATGCCAGTGATTCTTTGTGCCAATTCCAAGTCCGGATAAATCAAGGGTATTTTATCAAGCAGAGGATCTGATGTTAAAAACCTAAGCCAAATCAAATATGCGAATCATAAACATGGAGTTCAGACTATCGGTCCAGGTCTGGGTTAAGCACCGTGACAAGATCTGAGTGGCAGAGAAGTAAGTATGTTAGACTTGGTGCTGGACGTATAACAGAGCTTTAAGTGTGTAATGTGTTATAAAAGAGTATCAGCGAGGAAAGGTGTCTTGTACACATTTAATTAAAAAAACATCAAAATATGTACAGATTCTCTTTGGAGGTATTGAGGATTGGTATCAGGGTTGAGTATCAGACTTTAAAACATCAAACATGATGTTTTGGAGGTAAAGTCTGCAATGCCAGAGTGACACGCTTGGACTTTTTCATAGGTGAGGGAATATTTCTTTTATAAGGATGCTGAGAGAAAGAAAAAAGAATAAATAAAATAAATAAAAAGGATACATTTGAACTTTATCCTCATGAAGTATAATTCTGACTTTAGGTTTTAGGAATATTATTTTATGTCTTACCCTCCTTCAATTTAGAGGAGGGCCATATCACACATTCTGGATAATGAGGTTGTGAAATATTCATAACCTTTTTCATGCATGCTGCTTTCATATCATCACCAGATTTACAGTTTGTACATTAACATGTAGCCTTTTTTCCTCCAAAGTAAAATCCTTTCCATACCTCAAGATGTTTGTGCATGATCCTTATAAACACAGCAATAAAATATGTGAAAGGAAACATTTTTCTACTTTGTTCATTCAAACTCGACCTAAATAAAGTCAGTATGAATGCTGAATTTTCTTGGTAATTGCTATAATATTGTTTCTTTTGCCTACCGTCCTTTTTACACATTTCGCTGCTACTCACTATTTAAAAATCTTTGGGTTCTCAGTCCGCATTTTTTTTCTATAAGCAGGACATTAGATGTGGATTTAGTCTGCACCATTGAAACCTTCCATGACTTTTGTGCAAAACTTAAGAAGTCATATTTCTTCAGATCTGTGACCTAAAAGCATCAGATGTTCAGGCTCTTTGTCCTCTATTTTTCACAAGTTTATCTCCTCAGAAGTTTTGAAGGATCTTTCAAATCCGAACTAAAAGTTTTTCCCTCTCAGAAGTATTCAAATGTCTTAAACGCAGGGCATGTGGGGATTCGGTTTGTGTGTTTGCAGGGAAAGTAGAGCCTGAGGCTTTTTTTTTTGTATTATTTGAAAAGAAAAGCCGACAGCACACCTTGTTTCCATACCAACAGACGATGACTTCAGCTCACCTGTTACTTTCCTGTTACCGTTCTTTTGTTTCAAAACAGTACAAAACAATTGTGCATTTTTAATAGAAAGAAAAGCAACAGAGTATGTGTTTAAGCTCCTACTCCTTTTCATTTCATGTTTCATTGTAGGCTGCTTTAAAGACAAAAATTATCTTGTCTTGATGCCGAACAAAACCTTCCACACTGTCAGCACACATTAATGTACAACAATGCATGTTTTATATGGCTTGAACATTTCATTAAGGAAGAGTATCTGAGATGTTTGTTACAAAATCTAGACATAATTTGTTAGGTCATGTTCTAAATAGAAAAATACAAGTAAGCAAATCAAGAAAAAATGTAAAAGCAAAAAACAGCTCCAAATTATAATTTGCACACACACTTAAAGCCTGGCATCTCCATGGAGAGGAAGGAACAGACTATAGTTTCTGTGTCATAACAACATTAAAACAACTGCAGATTAAAAAAAAAAAAGTAAAAAAAAAAAAGGACGACTCCAAAACTGGAAAAAGGCAAAGCAGGAGGCCGTCATGTCATGCCTTGACTGAGGGCTTTCAAGTAGTAACCATGACAACCTCTCTCATCTTTGCTCCCTGACAGGACGGGAACACTCCGCAGAGACAAAAACAAACAGTGGCAGACCAATCTCTAGTCAGACCAGCTCAACCGGTTTGTGAAAAAAAAGCAGATGTTGCGTCAGTGTGTGTCACATAAACACATTCCTGCATGTGTGTGAGAGTAACTGAGTGAGTGAATGTCTGTGCCTGCAAAATTAGGGATTTGTCCTTGTTTTATTGCTCAAGTAGTGTTTCACTGTTTTAAATATTCATTCCTTCCCAGTGAAGGTGGCATTGCATTAAAATTCCCTTTGCAGCGCTGAAGGCTATCAGCCCGCGAGGCATCGGTAGGGACGAGCGAGGGGGGTTAGCAGAGGCAGGGAAACAGAGAGATAGCAGAGGAAGAGGAAAACAGGACAAGACAACCTGGGATTAAATACATTTGTTTTCTCACGTACCAAATTAGTATTGACGGCAGCTACCTTCCCTGCACAGGCACACACACACGTGCACCCCTTAAAGCCAGCCAAGTTGAAAATTAATTACTTAAGTATGTGTGGGGGGGGATTTTGCACACACAGAAACAGACATATACTCTGCACAAGTGAAGGTGGCAGGGATGGGTCTGCCCAGCTGTGCCGCCGCACACAAACACTTAAATGAATTGCTCTGCATGTGCATACACAACCGCTACATATATTGTGTATGTCATGCATCATAGGCTTTGCTGGACTCATTTTATTGGAGCATCTGCCTCAGAGCCCCTGTGATTCAGTAAAACATCTGATGAAAATTTTAACAAAGTATGACCATTACACACCAGAGTTCTGACAGGTAAATTAAACGGTTACGAAAAAGTCTGACTGCTCGAGAAAACGAAATCCAAAGCAAAGACGAAAGATTTTTTTCAGAGTGACTTTGCTTTTTTGAAAATGAAATGGTATGTTATTAAGAAATGGAGCTGACGTTTTTAGTCAGTCAGCTCTGTTTAAAAACGTAGCACTTCTGGACATTTAAGAGGTATTGTCTATTTTTTTGGAACTACGATGCAACAATGGTGCCTTCAAATTGATTTCCACTCTAACATTTTTATATGGTGTTACAGAAATAACTTCATGCATTGAAGAAGACCTCAAAACTTTAGTATGATATTTTTCTTTTGGTTTAAATGAGATAATGGCACACCCTTTGCAGCTATGACAGTTTTAACTGAAGTGAGATTGTCTGTGGGGATGTTTGATGATTAGTGAGGTCACACTCAAATGCTGGCTTGCAATTTCCACTCTTTCTTCAAACTTACTCATAAATGTTATGTTACACCAAAAGCACTTTCAGGCATGTTAGACTGAAAATAAGCAATCTTGTACACCCAAGGAAAGCATGAAATTGTCCAAAATGTTTTATGCTGATCCAATAAGGGTTCCTCCTTCTTGAACAGTCCCAAACTATTATCCCTTTAAGGTACATAAACAGTTGAGAAAATAGAGATAGACAACTGCTGTAGGCTTACCTTCATATATGCCAAATCTAGACTTTTCTATTTGTTTGCCAGATAGAGATGCTAGACTTGTCACTCCAACAATGTGTTCCCACTTATCTAAAACTCAACTGTAGCTACAAAAATAATTTTTTTAAATGGATGTCCACCCAGCTAGGACTCACAATTGCATATCCAGAGACTGGAGCAAAGATAGTAGTCACTGTATATATTCGCAGCTGTTATTCAAAAATACCCCACATTTAAATTCCTTAAAGGTCCCTACAATTTGATTTTGTAAAGTTTATTGTAGTTGTTCAGCTAATCTCCATAAAGGAGATGGCCTTTCTGGTGACCTTTGAGATATTTTCATTCCAAGGTAGCCACATCATCATGGCAACTGCATGACACACCTGAGAGCAATCCGATAACACCCTGAGCAAGTCTGAGAACATTCCAGTCTAAATATCATCATCCCATCTTTACTTTAGTTTTCTTAACCCTATTCCATGAATATATGATCCAGACTTAAATTGGAAACAGTTACAAAGTCAACAAAGCTTTGTTGCGTACATCATACATGGTCAAAGATAAGATGTGTAAATACCACTAAAACTAACCATAATTCATGCTTAACTCTGAAGCACATGTGCAGCCTAAAGCCACAAAGAGCGGGATTTCAAACAAACCACATAAGTCAAACTATCCGAAAAGGAAATTGTGCAAAAGCTTTAGTGAAACAAAGTCTTTAAAGAAGGGCGTGCCTTCAGCTTTCATCCTGAGAACAACACAGGCAAAGCGTTGGTCTTGAGCTCATGCATTGTAGGAAATCAGTCTACTGTGTTATAGCTTTTGTCCTATTGAAAAGCAGCTGCAGAAAGTTCAACATCTTGTTTGGTTAGGTATTTTGTGGTTAGATTTTTTTTAAACACTCGAAACAAAACAATACTCAGATAGTGGATCACAATTGTACAGAGTCGTCTGTACCCAACCAGATCCAAGCATCAGAATCTAACAAATGGTGGCACAGCTGTGATGAAGCCTCATTATGCAGCATGAGTGTGTTTCTGTGTCTCCGGTCCCTCATTCTATTGAATTTCTCAACACTTATAGTTAACATGTTATCATCTAAATTCTCCTCTGATAGGGTTTAGTGAACTCCCAGGAGATTGTGTTCAAACTAAATTTGACAAACCTCAGCAGGTTTATGAAAACAAAATTACTGAAAAAAAGACATAATTTTGATAGTTCAAGAACATGTATTAATTTATTAATTCAAAGATTTCATTGGTTTATTTTGAGTACAATCTCCAATACAATAAATGCATTCAAACAAGACCAACCAATCAGAAGGTCAGAAACAATTTTTAATAATGACTATGGTCTTGTAGATGTTATATTTTCAAAGGGCACAGCAAGTTTAATTTCCATGACATCCACCTGTCCCTCCATTTTTCCCTCATAATGGGTAAGAGATTACAGTTCTAGGAAGGAAGCAGATATCCCTCTTCTCAGCAGTTCTCTGACTCATCCAAAGAAATTCTAGGAAATTCTCGGTCTGACCAGGTTCTCCTCCCAATGAGTCGTCCAAAGAAAAGGAAACCCTCCATTAGGCAACCTAATCAGATGAACCACTTCAGCTGATGTTGGACGATGGGGAGAAGCAAGAGCTCTAGTCTGAGTTCCCCAAGATTTGAAGGAGGTGATTAATGACAGATGAAGGAGCCGTGCAGAGTTGTGAGGATTGTAATCTTGAAAACCTTTATTAGGGGATCATCCAGGAGGAATTGTAATCTGATGCTCAAACGCTGATCTATAACCTGTGACTCTGATGACACGTGTGAAGGTTACCCCAGCGATGTTAACTCTGAGCAAACTGAAATCTCCTTGTGTTAATGAAGGGCAGTAGGAGTAGGAAGCGCCCCTCTCCGTTTCTTGCTGGATGGTGGCTGGAGGACGACGTGCGGTGTGGTTAGTGGCGGATCAGGTGCAGACACGATGTCCGCCGGCGAGCGGCTGATTATATCGACTGCTTGACACGCCAAGGGCCATTGAATATCTGCTATATATAGATGCAGGGGAGCAGCAAGACAAGCAGCGTGTATGTGTCTTCCTACAGTAAAAACAGTGACATTAATGCAGGGGTTTTCCATAAGTGTGACGATTCTAGTGTTGGATTTCTGTGTCTGAAACTGCATCAAAAAAAATTAAAAAAATGTGCAAAAGCCTTATTTTGAACTGTAACACTTGAAATGCTCCAAATTTACCTTCTCACCTCTGTACATGCATGAAAACAAGATGCTGACATCACCAGCCCCACAGCACAAATGTTTAAAACCCAAGTATCTTTAACTTGAGCCGTGTTCACATCATTCATACGCTCTGATCACTGCAGTCAGGCATTATTTTTCCATGTTTCACTGTAAGTACAGCAGCAGCACTGACATGTAAATGAGGCTAAAAGGAAGACAGTGCGGAAAAACCCATCAGAAATCAAAGCAGGGTCTTCACAGCTGGCTGCTTCACCTAACAGTGAATACTGCGAGGCGTGATCCCTGCACACAACCTCTGACCTCCTCGGCAGAATCCTTCAAACGATGGCCTCCTGTGACTCTTGTGAATTTAAAATGAGCTGAATCATCCTTACAGGTCGATTCAGTTCAGAGGAGATAGAGATGTTCGACTCTACATTTTTACAAGAATCAAACCTTTATTCTTTCAATGAAATCATTTAGCATAAATGTTTTTCCTCTGAAGACTTTGCATTCACTAGTTGCTTTGATTTTCAGTTCTTTTTTTAAATGCATGTGACACTGAATATAGAATGAATTAAGCAAATGACAATGTAAAAGAAGGGAACGAGGATACTCAGGCCTCCCTCTGAGCAGCTTGTTGAAAAACCCAACAGTTCAGAGCACAAAAGGAAACCATTTGGTTGACAAAATAGCTAAATGACTCCAGAAAAGCTGGAGAGGCATTTATTGGTCTAGAGGTGGAATGATGAGAGGATAATGATGTTTGAATAATTCAGGGAGTATTCCAATGAAATCTCCACAGGTAAGTTTTGGGATGCAAATGGGCAAGTTGATTTAGAACTTAATTTTTCAGTTTCACTTCTTCACCACAACAAACTAGAACATCATCATCATTATTTATCAAAGTCCCTCATCAGCCTGCCCATCTGCTGCTCCATTATCACTACCTCTAGTTCATGACACCAAAGTACTTGAATCATTTCTGTTGTGGTAAAGAGTCACTCCTGATCAAGATTAAGCATTTCATCCAAACAGACTGAAAACGTACAGTTATAAACTGAATCTGATCTTAATGAGACGGAAACCTAATCTCCTGGGACGCTCCGTTAGCTCAAGAGTTATCCCAACAACTCATAACTTGCACTGTGATATTTGAGGACATTCAGTACTCACAAGCTGTCATAAACTATCCAAATTCCCAGTAACAGAGTAACTTTCCCTAAGCTTACTGTTGCTGCTTTCTTCCTCCGTTAGATACACAAGTGTTACCAAAATGTTTCAGTTGATATTATTGCTCTCATGACATGCTCGAAATAAAATTAAAAGAAAGCCTGAGTAATTCAGACTTTCATGAGGCTAGATGAGTATCAGTCAAACATCTGCTGTTCATTGAATAAGACAAATATTAGCTGAAGTGAACTAGTAATAAATTCAAATTTCTGTGTCTTTCTATGAAAAAGCTGAAGACAAATAATTCATAAGAACAAAAAAAAAAAACAGAATTATGTTTTGGCAAAATCCTCCTGACAACTAAAAGGCAAAAAAGAAAAAAAAAGTTGCCTCAAAATGCAAATTCGACCAATTTAAAGCGCTTTGGAGCACTATGTTGCTTTACAACTGCCTGACGTGAGTTTTGCTATCTAGAGCTCTTCTCTCACAGTGTTGCAGCTCAGACTGCTCTTTTGTCACCACGTCCTCCTCGGCTTCACACATTCTGCTCAGCTGTCATGTTCCTACATTCAGATCCGCCTGTCAGGACGCTCCGAACTACAATCTAATCTGTTGTGTGAAAAGATTGTGACCAAAGAGGAAGCATCACATTTGGCTCTCCACAGCGAGCGCTGGCAGCAGAGAGAGCACTCCGAGTCACGGCTGGCCTCCCTGTGAGTCAGCAGGCTCCGCCCTCCGGCGTGCACGCAGCTAGCTGAGAGCACAGCTGCCTCAGCGGTGCCTGTAAAGAAAACTGCTCAGTGTTTGCTCAGGGCGGTGGGGGACATGGAGAGGAGATGAAGTGCTGAGTCAGATGTGTAAAAAAAAAAAAAAAGACAGCAGCAAACATCCACTGACTGACAGCCTGATGCTGCTAAAAGGATAGTCCTTGTACATCTCTCTTTTTCAGAGTCTTGCGGGGATGGACCCAGACTTTGGAGGTGGGAGAGAATATCCTCTGACTATTTTGAAAAGAGCTTAGAAAAAATGATTAACTCATGCAGTGAGTTTTAAAGTTGTATGGGATGGCCATCAACATATTTCTCTGAATGAAAATGTCCATGGATTCATTTGGCTTTAGTGACTGTATTAGATATTTAGAATCTAAGGGTCATTGGAAGGACTGTGTGCAGTCCACCAAAATTCATGGAGGAGACTCAGAAAACATGTGATTTAAGCTTCTACCATTAAATATGCAGAAAAACTCTTGCTCATTTGGTAAGAAAAAAAATTAAGGGCAGATATTTTAGTATGTAGATGTGCAAAGTTATCATAGACACACGTAAATGAAGGTGGAAACATTTTTAAAAATTACTGTTTGACTTTGTGATTAGGCTCTTCTTGGTTTGTCACATTAAATCCGGACAAGATCCTCTGAGGTTCGTAGAAATGAAAAGTGTTCAAGAGGTGTTAATGCTTTTGGTAGACGATCGATTGATTTTTCAAAGGGGTTTGAAAAACTGCATTCATTGAAAGTCTAAATGAGAACCACAAACATATCTCAGCCCTGTGTTACTGATTCACCGCTCCACCTTTGACCCTTGTCTGTCTTTTGCCTGCTAACCCCTGACCTGAAGCTCAGACAGGAATCCATCGCCACCCGCCGACCACCGAGTCAAAGCTCAACCTTTCAACTCCATCCCCTTCCTTCCACCGGCTCATTAGAGCCTTTGTCACCAGGAAGTGAAGTAGAGGTCTCTGCGTATGGGGGCGTGTGTGTGTGTGTGTGTGTACATGAAACAAGATGGTCAGAAAAGGAGCATCAGGAGGCCAGGAGTCAAAGGTTGCAGCAGACACACTTTGTTAATGAGCGTCTGCCAGCGTACCAAGTCTGAAATGAGACAGAAGTAGCTTTTTCTCAAATTTAAGCTTCATAGAATACAGTTGACCAGTTTTGCTTTCATTTCATTCCTTGTTTAAGTTATGGCAATGTCAAAGTCTGATTTCCAAACAGGATTTTATTTCTGCTGATTAACAGAATTAATTATGAATTCTAACATTCAAGAGGTCTAAGATTTCAGCTGCATTGTTTTAATTTGGATAATTAACCAGCCTCTTGTTTATTTTTACACAACCTACACAAACACCTAAGCAGCTTCTCATTTACCTGCCAGGGGTAATTAATCCTGCTCATTTGGGAGGGGTGGCAATCATCAAGACCCCTCCCACATCCTCATCAATGTTCCTGCTGAGCCGGCTGAAAGTGAAGCAACAAGTCAGTGTGTGTTGGTTTGTTGAGACAAGAAAGTCTGTAAGATTCCAGAAGAATATCAAACATCTAACAAAAAGAATCCAGATTCTTTACATTTCAAAAGGCCAAACTTTAGAAATGCAAGTCAGCTTTTACATTTCTAAAGGCTAAAAATGTAAACATTTCTGGAATCTTTATCTGTTTCTTAAATCTCTAAATTCTGAAGGTTTCCAGTTAAAAATCAAGGTATTATTACAATCTAACTACTGTTTTGCTTAAATGTTCCTTTCTTCTCTTTCAAAAGTGTCCTCACTGGTAAATCACAGTGCATTTGGGGGGTTGAACATGGGAATTGCTTTTCCTCATAGGTCCACATTTGTTTGGCTGTTTACTCATGAAACTATCGATGGAAAACTGGATTCATGTACTCAAGTAATTGTTGCCTAGTAATAAAAAAAGCCAGACATTGTCACAGCATTGTAGCTCAGTAGGAGAGCTCTGGCTTCCAGAAGTAGTTACTTTGTTGAAACATCCTTCATGTACTAAAAAAAAAAAATAAAAAATCCCACTTTCTCTTATTTAGCTTCCTTTGAAGTCCTAGTCACAGAACAGAGAAACAAAAATCTGCTGTTTCTGTGAGCTCACAGAACTCCTGATCACATTGATCCTGAGCAGCGCACCTTTTCTCTGGCCACTCCAGGTCAAACCTGAAAGAATCTCCACCAGAATTGCTCCTCCTTATCCTAATCTAGCGAGAGGGTAAAACAGCAGGATGCAAAGAACACAGAGGATGAAAGAGCCTCATTATGTAGAGCGATGCTCTGCTTGTTACCCAGCATGCTGCGGGGGTTTGTGAGGTCACTGGGTATGGGTGGCCACTTCCTGACCATTAGCAGGAGATTGATAAAAAAGACCCTCATTAACAAACACCTGGTGGAGGGGGGCAGTGGTAACCAGGAGGTAACCGGTTCCACGTGCAGACGCGCAACACCAGCAGGACCCCAGCCTCACCCTTGACCTCGTAGAGGAGACCTGGATTTTAACTGGGAGCGTTGGTAGAAACAAACAAACCTGTAACTGCTCTTAATGTAAGAATAAAACTTTAATGTGGACCAAAACGCAGCTTCCGAACACCAAACTTTAGGAGTGAATACAAGCGGCCTTTTAATCTGTAGTGGTTTATAGAATAAACAAAACAAAAGTAGTACAAACAGAGGAGAAAATTTAATATTTTAAAGCAAGGCAGAATCTATTAGAAACAACACAGGTACACATACAAAGGCTGCTTGGACGGAAAGTTTTGTATTTGTGCTCATAAAGCATCACTTCTCTGGCTACATCCTCCCTTTGTTCATTGTTCTGCGCTTACAGAACGGAAACCATGCTGTTTTGTTTTGTTTTTTCTTGATCCACAACTGTTGAAATTAAGCAAGTCGTCATCAGTATGAGCAGCTCTTTAAAAGCAAATGTCCTGGTAAGAAAGACAATAACACATGCCTTAAAGAGGCACCTGATGCTGCCCCAAACTCTTCTCTTGAATAGATAATATAGAAGAAAATAAATTGGTCTAACGAGCCATAAAACCTCAGGAACAAAGGCCAGGTAGAGATGTTTGGTCACAACGTACAGAACACTTCAGCACAAATACCTCACACAAGTCGTCAAGCACAGTGATGGAAGGGTGATAATGGGGAATTGGTTTTCAATCACAAGGCCTGAGCACTGTAATCACCCAGTTAATCAGATCCTCTGTTTCCTAAAGTATGCTACAGTCAAACGTGAGGCCATAATGGTTGGACCAAACTGGGTCAGCAGGACAGTTATTCCACAAACACAAAAGCAGTTTTTTTTGCCTCCTATTGTAACTACATGATACAATGTAAAGTGAAGTGCACCTGTTCTGAACAACTGTACTTTATTTAAGCTCCTGGGTCTATGCTGCCCATATTAGAATACAAAGCACATTTTGTTGTGAATAACCCATGGGTTTGATAAAGATCTGTTCTTTCAAATTCTTTTGTGCTTTGTGCCACAAAGATACAGTCATAAACTTTGAATGAACTGTAGGGGGAAAAAAGCTGCAAAAGATAGAAACCAAAAAGCAAGGGCACCTACATCAAAGAAAAAGCAACAAAGGAATCAAAAGGGGGGCTGAAATCCAGGCAGGAAAGGTACACTCAGTAATGGCAAACATCTGTGTCTTGGCGAGAACAAGCATGCATTTTTGTAACCAAGAACCAATGATACGGCTGTTTACCGAACGTCACACTCGGTCAACTCTGACTCAGCTTGTGCAAACGTGAAAGATGGTTGTGAGTGCCACAAAGTCAACAAAATTCATGAGCTCACGCTCAGTGGTGCATTCGTTTGTTGACTTTCAAGTGTTGTTCACCACCAATTGGCCAAAAATGAAGTCATCCAACAGTCACTCATCAGATATTTACTTTACCTTCTGCATTTTCATAATTTTACATAACATTAGGACTTTAGGCAAACTATATTTCTGAGTCAACTATTTTCCTTTGCAGATACAAAGAATAAATCAATACATAGATGTGTCATAACTTTTGTTCCAGGACTAATAACTTATGTCATTATTCTTGGAGCAAGAGAAATTACCAAGAGTCAACACAAAACTTCAGCCTTTAAAGCTAGAAGCATCTGAACAGGCCTGAAATGTGGGAAGAGTAATGGACTCAAACATGCACCTTAAGAGTCACACCAAAGCAATTACAAAGTCGGCCTTCTATCATTTCCCTGCAAGATCTAGAAACTCATCTATGCATTTTATCTTTGGTCAAACTACGGCCACAGTGTCTTCACAGGTTTGCCTAAAAAGTCAATGAGCTGCAACTGAGCCAGAATGCTACTGCTGGCGTTCTCACTAAAACTCAGGAAATAAAACACAATCTCCCTAAACCCAACACTGCCTCCCTGTAGCTCAGAGAATAAACCTTAAAGTAGTTTTGTTTGTTTATAAATCAAACAAAATTAACCACTCAGGTCTTCTGATTCATGTCTACTCTGCATCCCCAAAGTCAAAACCAAATATGGAGAAACAACATTCAGTGTTTTTGTTCCTCTCTTCTTGAACAAACTTCCATAAAACTGTAAATATGTTGAAATATGGAGTTCCTGTAAGTCAAAACTAAACACCCATTTGTTCAGATTTGCCTTTAAATGATAAAAGATCTGGAACATTGTTTATGTTTTACTCTTCTTTGCCTTTCTTTATGTTAGCGCTGTAATGAAATGTATTGTGCTTGTTTGTTATTTTATATTTTTTAATAGTGTAAAGCACTTTGAAATGCCCCGTTACTGAAATGTGATATACAAATAAAACTGTCTTACCTTGTGCTTGTTAAACTGATTTCTTACCTAACACAAACTTTGCTTTTAAAATTGACATCAGGGTTATTTATTAATTCCCAAATTTAAAACCAGTATTGTTTTGTGTTTGGGATCTCTGTCCTCTTAAAACCCCCAAATATTTCCTCAACCACTGATCCAAATTATCACCCTTAAACAAAATGGTCAGTGTTGAAAAACTGTTAACCCCTTTGGACCAAACCAGCCATGAAGTTGAAACTACTGAAACATTACAGTCAGCAACAACAGCGAAGCCTTTCTTACTTCACTATGGACTGATTCCTGTTTTCTGATTTGGCCTTTTTGAAGCTTTTCAAAGTTTTGTCTGGCTGAAAAACCAACTGATTTAAATCAAATTTACCATGAAGAGTGGTCAACTATACAGCCAGAATCATTCCTGAAGCTTGTCACAGTTAAAAATCCTGTGATTGTTGAACAGGTTGTTAAGCGATACTCATCCAAGTATCCAAATATGAACATTCACACATGAGCCTGTATGTATAATTCTAACTTTTTGGGATAGGAAAAAATCCACAACTTCAAATATGTGAAGCCAGTTTTTGTTTACAAAAATGTAACTTTTATTTTGACTTGTCCTAGTGACATCAAAGTTTGAATCCGAGCTCTGCTCAAACACACCAGCTGAAACCCGCTGTGTGTGCGTATGTGTGTGAGAAAACAGAAGCAACACATTCTGCTGTGAAACACACACGCACACACATTCCCTCCATTAATCTGTCGATGATTTGCTATCTCCCCTCTCTATCGTTCGTCACGGATGGATAGTCGTTCCAAGCTGGTCGATGTTTGGATCTTCCCTGAGAGGCTCCCAAACATGTGTCACTCATCCTGCCTGTTGTTCTGATGTGTATCCACTGACCCAGAAACCCGGGTCCTCTGTGTTTGTCCTGGTTCAAGTGCTAACCCAGTTGTTTTTCTTTGATCAATAACACCAGCAGGTCCCATGTTTGATCCCACACAAAAACCAGCAACATCTGATTACTGCAGATACTGCCTGCTTTGCAGTTTCTTTGTGCAGGACCTCACACACATCTAGCCTTCTGTCCTTGCCCAAAAGGTAGAACCATAATGGAAACCAGAGCAGAGTGTGGCGTGATCTCATTGGTTCTGGCGAAGGGAAGTGTTGTAATGTAGCAGCCACTCTGTCCGAACCTCGAGGACATTCTAAGGATGCAAGACATGTTATAAGGCCGGTATGGTCAGTCCTGCTTCAAATTCATTATGACCAAGCAAACCTCATATTGCTGTGCACAGCCCTACACTCAGTGGGGAGCGTAGTGTGTTTTTAATTCCCCCCTCCAGACATGAAACCCTGCAAACACCAACTACTTTCTTGCTGATTTTTTCCACCTCTTTCTAGTGTGAAATGGGCATTACACCTAGAAGGCAGCGTAGATGACTGGAATAAGTTTGCATGATTAGTTTACTTTTATATCTTTTAAAATCATATCAGTGTTTACTGGTGCACTCTGCATGAAGAAGCATCTTGGAATATGTAGGAAGATAAATGGGCAATTCATCCTCGCCGCTGTGGATCATCGCTCCTTTTCCGACACAAACCCTTGCAGTCATCCTGACAGACTCAACCAGGACAACAGTGGCATGACTCATTCATACTTGTCTGTGTTCGTGTCTGTGGGAGGAAATAAAGACAATATGTGACACTTTGGGGAAATCCACACATCAGAGCAGAAAAATAGTAATATGAAGCGAAATGCAGCTAAACTTTTCTCTAAAATTCCCTCAAAATGCAATCCTTTAACATTTCAACATGACCTGAGGAAACACTGAATATTTATCATCTGATAGGTTGAAAGTTTTTCATTTAGAAATACTATAATGATCTCATGAAATATGCATCCTCTGTTTATTTAGTTTGACTTTTGCTCTAGGAACATGACCTGTTTGTCCTCTGCTGTGACTGCAAATAATATCACACACTGCTCAGACTGAAAACTGCTGAACTGCACTGCTGCAGAGCATTTGTACGAGTTCAGGAAACATGCACTCAGTCAGTGCACAGCCTCCCTCCAGGCCAACATTAGCAATGTAAATGTGGCGGTCAACTGTAGACAGATTTGGATGTTTAAAATGCCACAAGAGTAGGAAATACTGCAAAAACAATAAGGGTAATGGGAGACAGGAAATTCACAGCGGGACAACATCACTGCTTCAGACAGACGTTCCCACCTATGCGACCCCCGTTGGACTCGATGTGTGGACAAATCGATGCAGCTGTTTGTTCAACGCAGAACAGAGTTTACTGAACATCAGACCGTTCAGTACTGCAGTTTACTGAAGAGATTTGACGTCAATTTGACAGTCAGTCTGTTTCCAAATAGAGCTGCATTATGGTTTAGATAAGCAAGGTTTCCCCCAGAAAACTTACTAAGCCCCGAGCTGGGGTGCTCGCAGTCATTTTAACAGTCAGTTCAAATATTTGAAAACATCACTTGGTAATTATGTGTTATTGGAAGATAAGAAGATTAATATCTGAACACCAACTACAAAGTCTCAAAAAATGCTAGCATTTAAAAAAAACTTAAACAAGCAATGCTAAGCCTGGTGGGGGCACAAGTAAAGCCTGGTGGCCCGCCAGGCTCATAATACACTGGAGGAAACCCTGAATAAGTCATGACTTTATATGACCAAACAGGACATGACAAAATGATATTCCTCCACACAAATGTACTGCTCTCTCTCTTAACAGCCAGTTCAGCCTCGATGGCATTCAAAATTAAAAAGGTTTCTCCTCAGTTAAAACAACACCAGTGACCCTGACACAGAGACGACACTGAAACTAACAGAGAGCAGCCAAAGTGATTGGCTCAGAATCTCTGAGTCCCATACCAGGTTCCCTTTGGAAATTCCATCCTTTTCAAGACTCAAATTCAATCCATCTCTAGGTCTCTAAATGTCTTCAAATTTACATTAAGCTGAATGCTAAAAACATGAATATTGACCAGTTTGTTTAGGGATTAGGTTAAAGTCTTCTTCAGCATAAAATTGTACTGATTTTGTCATACTTTGTTTTTGTCTCATATAAATTTTAAAATTCTGTTTTTAAAAAATTGGGTGATTGTGATTGTGCTGAATTAAGATTTATACCCTGGCAGTATATTATTCCCTCCTCAAAGGAAACTACAACAAATATTCTATAATTGCTTCAGTCAAACTGATTCCGCCATTCGAGACAAGGCCATATCAAAGTGCATTTATCTGTTGATCGTTACAAACGCCCCTTGTTAGCTGCACAGCTGCTTTTGTGCGTCAATGTCATGACAAAATGATATTCCTCCACAACACTGCTAATAATCCCTGAGCTTGGCCACTTCATTTCCCGGAGGCGTTCTGAAACTCCCCTAAGTCTGAAATGAGCCAGATTAATGAAAACAAAAATGATCCTACAAATCATTCATATTATTTTTGCCACCCTCACAATTTTGCTTTCTACAATGAGCTCAAAACCCTCCCAAAAAACCAAATGAAAGAAATAAATGGAACAAAAAAAAATCAACATGGAGGCTTCTTTGATGCTAATATAGCCTTGGCTGGCTGACACTGGTTTTCAGTTAATTTTCTGAACCTTACTGGGCTTTCCTTACCTTACTTTCCTTGTTAGGTCAATAAAGGACACATGCAAAAGTTACTTCATATAAAAACACAAAATGTGACACCTATCTACCTTCATGAAGTGCTGGTAATGCTATGTAATGCAGAGTCTCTCCTCTAATGCAGCCACATATGCCTGCTGGTGCCTGTTCTCAGATAGATCCTTACAAATCTGAGTATTTACATCCCTTCAATGGTGTCAATCCAGACCAAACTAAGTCCAAGACCAATCGATGCTAAGCTGAACTTCCGTAATTCCCCAATGTTTTAGCACTCTCTAAGAATCCTGCAGATAAATCCATCAATGGGTTCACTTCTTAGTCAAGCTGGTATTTTCTCATTTATATATTACAGAACTCAATCAAACATCATATATTTTTGCACCAAAGTCAATGCAATGACAGGATGTTTTATTGAAGTGTATATAAAAACTTTACTCGTCTCCTTGTGGAGACATTAAAAGGTTTGCTCTACTTTTTAAAAAATAAAACTCCTTCACTTTGATGAATTTAACTGCTGCAGCTCCCGCTTTAATCTTGCCTCCAAAGCTCAGATTTACTTTGTAGTTTTTGCCAACTTGTGTTGCACGTCAATTTTTCAGTGTACAAAAGCCGGAGGAAGAGCGCAGCATCCGGTTGCATGTAGTTACAGCTCTTTTATAGCCCTTTTTTAATGCATTTTGAAATGTGTGTTTTCATCAAAGTTATATGGATTCCAGCAAGAGATCAAACAACAAGAGAAATAAAAGAAGAAAAAAAAACTGGAATTTTTATACATTCCAGACATTTCTGTGGGTCTTTCATCTGAAAAAAAGCTCCACTTAGCTCCAGCTCAGCCACAGTCTCGAGGTTAAAGGTCGTCAGCACAATGGGTGAACAAACACTTCAGAGACTGTCAGAGATGGTGGTGCTGCTCCTGCCTGCCGCTGATGATGCTCATGGAGCAGAAGAGCTGAGCCTGTGCTGCCCTGAAACCAGAGCTCATCTAAAGTTAATCAGGCACACTGCCTGTCATTTAAATTTTAAGGCAATGCTATTCTTCTTTAGGCGTCATTTCCTCACTGAGAGCAGCCAGATAGCTACAACGCCCAGAGTCAGACCAAAAACAACCGGATACTTGCAGGTTACTTTTCCTAATCAGTAGGATTACAGAAGAAAACAGAAACGAAACATTACCACTTGGAGTTCAGCAAGTGATAAGGAAATATTTCCAGAGCAGACAGACAAATCTAATTGAGCCAAAGATTAGATCAGCTCTCACACCGAGTTAGAGCACTTTGCACAGAAGACTTGAGTATGACAACTCTGCAGACTCTGAGTCATAAACACATTTTCAGAACAAAATCCAGTTGACTCTTGAAATTATATCTGGCCGAATTTAAAGGCCATTTAAAGTCTAGATTAGGACTTCATGCTTCATACAGCTTGTTGCCTGGGGAACCAGTGTGTGTTGGTTTCCTATTGGTAACAATTGGTACTTTTTAGCTCCAAGCTTTGGGCAATGGCAAAATAAATTCCCCCAGTCTCAATGAAAACCCAAGATTCATATACTATATAAAGTCCTTTCTAATTCAATTTATTGAAATGTTGTCATTTGCATCTCCGCCACTGATCAGCATGTGGACAAAACAATCCCTTAATTGGATAATTATTTCTGCTTTTCATCAGTAAGAGTTTAAGTCTGAGTGAAAACATGGATATATGATTTATTTTCTGTGCTGCTTAAGGCCAACAAAATTACAGCTGTTGGACATTTAAAACAGACCAATTATATTCTGTTTTTTATTAATTAGATATAAAATACATGCAGTCATATTCAGTGAAACAAAAATATTACTGAATAGTTCAGTACTTCAGTTGCTTAATGCATTAAGTGAAAAACATTACTGACTTATGTTTTCAAGTCTATTTCTGTTAATTATGATCATCATCTGCTTTCAGCTAATAAAAACACAACATTTAACATTACAGATCAATTAAAAAATAATAGAGCAATATGGACTAAATGAAAAGTATTTATTACCTGTTAAAATTATATTTTCAAAGAGTAATTTCAATCTGACAAATGAACCTCATCATAATGCATATTCTAAATTATTGAATATGACTGTATTAGATACAGCATATAATTATAACCTTTTCCAACCATAAAGAGTTCTGATGCATTAATTGGTTTAGGAGACGGGAAGTCTGCTACAACTGCAGATCCACTTCTTAATGAACTGTCGGGTTTTTATGGAAATATGTCACTGAAAATTAAATAAATTACTACATTTTTCATTTTGTGTGGTAACAATCTATAAATGGCCAAAATGTTTAGATCTTAGAAACAAGCAAAACAATGGCTCAGTTTGATCAAAATAAATACAAACCTTTTCTTGCAGGACGTTTGATCTGACAAATGTCCTGACAAACTTCACTTTGAAGCATAGCCTATTTAAAGGCTCTACTGCCTTCGAAAAGGCAGCATAGCAAAATCCAAATTATCACCTTTTGGATTTTATGCAAAACAAAACATGCCACAAGTCAAACCTGAAGAGTTTCTTTAACCTTTAATTACTTTCAGGCAAAGTGAAGGTCAAGTAGCAGCAGCTCAGGTGTAACTCCAGTGTTGAAAGCAGTCAATAGATTTTCCTGTGCATCGGGCTGCAGATCATTACCGCACATAATGAGACGATCATGCTCCATACAGCTCACCTCTAACGCAAACATTCACACACTTTCCTTGACATGCACTTATAATAAAAGAGCCGTCTAAGCAGCAGTAGAGGCAGTTAAGTGTTTCTCTGAGGCGTTTAGGGACTTTCTGCCTCTTCTAGCTGTCAGAACCCAAACTGAATGACAGACGTTGATTTGCCATGGCTGTGCACACACACACACACACACACTGTGAAACAAAAACACTCCTTCACATACACACTTATGGTTTCATAAAGCTGCGGGTGAAATATTCAGAGCTGCATTCACTTAAGGCAGCTCATCTGCCTCAAGACATTTACACCTCATTTTGCCAATTTAGTGTGGCAATCCTCCTCCAGCCTGAGACGCACACACTGCATAAAGACACATAGAGGAAAGTAAAGCCACTTAATTCTTGCCTCAGTGTAGTTGTTCTGTGCTAAATAAGTTCTCTGGAGCAGCACTTATTCAAACAATAATTGCCAAACAAAATATTATTTATATGCTGCCATTTTTGTATATTTTGGGGTTTAAAGCAGGGAATGATTTTTTGTTTGACTAGGTTCATGTGAGAAAACATCAGGTTCACAGGAACTCAATCAAGGGCATTATTTTGGTGGTGAGCTACATTGTAGCCACAGCTGCTTTGTGGCAGCTAGCCTATTTAAAGGCTATTGGACTGCTTGCTGGAGCAGCTCTTAAAGTAGTCCAAAACATGAGTGTAGAAAGGACTTTGAGCCTAATCTTGATTGCTTCAGTACTTTGTACTCACACTTAAACAGACAACTGTATATGTTTTCCTAGAAGAAATGCTAAATACAAAAAAGTAAGAATCTTTATGAATAAACTAAACTTCAACTAGTTATTTTTAAACAGAAACAAAGTTTACCGTCATTATAACCCTATTCTCGTTATGTCAAGTTACCATCAATATACACGTCATACTTCCGGTGATTAACTCTTATTTTGAAAGTCTAAAGCGGGACACTTCCGATGCAAAAAATCGGCGGTGGATATCAGGTTTAAAATGCAAATTAAACTACTCTTGCCGCTTTACCGTGCAGCAGCTATAATCTTTATAATGCCCCGAACCAAGTACCAAACAAGGAAGCATACATGACGGGAACAAGCTGCATTTAAAGTTAGCACGAACCAGTTAGCCAGGTGGCTGATCAACTGATGTGCATGCGGAACAGACGTCGTCAGTAAAGTAAATAGATGTATTAATATTCACAAAACTGACGCATGCAGCAGACAGTCAATACACCATGCAACCACATCACAGGTGACACAACAAAAATACTCACTTGTCATTTACGGACACGTGAACCACATGGAACGAGCTCAACATCAGAACATCAACTCAGCTACGTCCCGTGACGTCACTCAAGTAGGAGGAGCCAATAAAATCAACACTCAAACACAAATATATCAAACTATAACTGAACTATAACTAAATAGATACATTAGAAAAGCCTTTGAAGCATTTCCTACTGTATCTGAATTAGGTTTGTAACCTTTTAGTTTTGACAGCTATTCTTTTCAATGGTACTAGGATCAGGGCTTTATCATAGCTTCTCTAAAAACACTGCCACCTTGTCAGTAATTTGGCTGTATGTTTAGGCATCCTGACATATTAGGATCCCATCTTGAAGCTAAAAGATTGATAAGTACACAAATAATACTAACTAATTCATAATCTTTAATTTATTATTAATAAAAAAAAAATCCACATAAGACTTTCTAATTTTTTGTGTGTATGCATGTTTGTTGTGTGTGTATGGGGTGCAATGGGAGAGTGAGGGGTAGTTAGTAGGCTGATCTAATCTTCACCTCATGCAAAAACAAAATGCAAAAACTTTTTTGCATTTTGAAAACAAAAAATCCTCCATCATCAGAACCTTTGCTGTCAGACCCCATTCACAAACTGTATACATAACCACAGCAGCTGTTATTTAAAAAAATCTTATCTACCGGTTTTGAATGGGTAAAATCTAAAACTTCAGAGTCTGTGCCTCCTGCAAGCAAACCTTTCTCCATAGCAGAAGGTTCAGACCCTCTGTACAAAGTAAAGAATTAAACAATTGACAGGATCTAATGTTTTGTAAGACAAAATTATTTTGTGAATATTTGGTACCAAGAACTAACCATATCCCAGGAGTTGGTTTTGCTTAGAGCACTGTGTATTAACATAGCAATGATGCTAATGTTCTAATTACCATTCAAAATGATTGCTAAGATGAAATCTTATGCATGTATTCTGGCACTAGCCTTTTTCTTAGTGCATTTATTTTACATGACAAACAGCTAATGCATATTTTATTTCTAGGTTCACTCGACTCTAATAGACTATTTTAAACCACAATTTTAAAGAAGTGTAAGCTGTCAAGAAGATCATAATAAAGGAGCAAGACATTTTTCCTGGCCCATAGAAGTCAAGATTGGTTTGCTGTTGGTGCAGTATACAGCATCTAGAAATAACAGTATAAGGCCTAAGCTTTAAATTCCTGACTGCTGTATTGATATGTGGTTTCAACATTTCCACATATTAAGGTATTTTGTCTTGAAGTTAATCTGTTTTGTGAGATCCACTAGTCCTTCCTGCAACTAAAAGTCCCCATCATGATATGTAGATTTAAAGTGGACCCAAATGCAGAGAGGCAGCTTGTAGATGAGGAAAGGGAAAAAAACACAAACAAAAAACACTTACAAAAATCATAGGGAACACGGGGAGTCAGAGTGAAACAAAATCAAGAATCTAAAACAAAAAGCCAGCAGGATAATCAGGGGAAGTCGCAAGGTTTAACAGGAGGAACGAAGGAGAGGTGAATAAATAGTGGGAGTGTGAATGCTGGAACAATAAACTTGTGCTGATGCAGGTGTGAGGCGTGAGAGCAGAAGAAGACTGAGGAGGTATTCAGAAAAGCTGAATGTTGACAGTAAATAAGTAGATAATCCAATTAACTGAACCAGATGATTTAACCTTTGTATTTTGCATTATTTCTGCCCATATTTTGTTTTTTATTCATTCCAAAAAAGTGGAGAAAGTTTTGAAATCATTTATCATGGCCTTGTTTTATTGCAAATACCTTGACAGAGCTAAGCTAAGCTTTTAGAGCCACTGTATAACTGTGCTTTGCTGCCCTAAAGACAGACTTTCTAAGAATAATACAAGCTTTGTAATTAATTAGTGGTTTAACCTTTGAAAGAATTTCAATATTTTAGCAATCCTTTAAAAGGCTCACCTTATCTGACCGCTAATCTAAAAACACTAAATATTTGGAGGAGGAAAGAAGCAAAATTTGACCAATAAAACGGGATTTACCCACTTTCATAACTAAAAAGCAGTGGGACTTTGTGATTTCAGGCAGACAAATGAACAAACAGTGAAGGTCAGTGGTCTATCTGTGTGTTTATTTATTAGTTTCGGGGATCGCTCCATCGGCTGCTCAGCCACCCGTAACATTGTATCAGGAGCCGGTGGGATGTGAGGGAGGGGGACCAAAACGACTGAGAGGAGAACATGTAAAGGAGTCCACAGAGGGCAGGGTAGTGATTTTACCTGTTGCACACACACAGGTTGTCAGGGAGACGCAGCTTCACCGAATGACCTCAGGGTTTATGCAAAGCTGAATGCAAACACGACTAAAAGAGCTGTGTGTCTGTGGCTTTGTATTTATATCCCTACGTGCCCAAACATGTTTGTTCACCCAAAGAGAATATTCAACTCTTTCTGTCACCACTGCCCGTGACAGAAGTGACAGACAATTTAAGAATTGTTTGCGTTTCCGGCAGAGCTTCCAGCTGTGTCATCACTTGGTTCATCTCGGTGTCATCATGTTTTGTCTCTACAACACTCACTATCATCAGCTTCCTTTTCCAGGGAATATCAGGAAGGGTGAGTTCAACAAGCAGAGGACTGAAACTCAGACTCTGCATTTGCTCTGCCTTGTTTCTCCTCTTCTACTTTCAGAAATTATGTCAATGGTTTAATCCACAAGGGCCTTTATAGTCAAGTCACGTTTATTTCTCAGAAAGATCTTTCTTTGAAATAAAAAGAAATGATGAAAACCTAAAGCAGTTATCCATCAAATACTAAAGCGGGAAATAAAATACATATTTTCCCACTTTGAGAATAAATAAAAGTTTGAGGTGAAAAGTGTTTAGTTTCAATTTAAATGATAAAATTTAAATTGGGTATCAGGTATAATTCACAGTATTCCTGATACTTGTTTAAGGAAATAGTTGCATGTACCAACTTTTAGACAAGATGTGAACTCATAACTGGTAATCTGGAAAACACAACAACCTGCATAAGAATCTTTATTAAAGTGAAAAGAAAAGCGGTTCTGTGGCGGCTTAGGGGCAAAGTATGACCCGTGTATTGAGGCCTGGGTCCTCATGGTGATGGTCGTGGGTTTGATTCCTGACCTGGTGCATGTCTCCCCCATTCTGTAGTTACCCTTTTTCCTGTCAAACTACTTTTAAATAAAGGCCACTAGAGCAAACAAAACCTAAAAAAAAAACAAACTTCAAACCCTTTTTTTAACTTAGAAGCTTCACAATATGTAGCGATAGAGATTCTTCCTCACTGAAAAACCTGTGAATAAAAGCCCAATAAAAAAATATTTAAGACAGAGACGCCGGTCCAGAGGTTGGGCTTATTCTGGTTGAAAACCTCTCCTTCTAGCCAATCCATTACCTCTCAGCATCAGATGAGAAGAAGACCTCCTGCATATGCTGGACAAGCTTCCAGACCACTGCTGTCTGCAGGCAAGTTATGAAAGAAAATCTGTCAAGAAGCCTAAAACTGGAAGTTTGGAGGCTCATTCGGCAGCCTGTGGTGGTCCAAGCTGTCTCATCTGGCAGCTATGATTTGTTCATAGTATTACCCGGCACATCAAAGTTAAAGCATAATATAACAATGCCGTTTGCAGAGTAGAGACAGCCTGTCTGAAGCAATTTTCCACAGCAGTCGTCACAGTTCCGCTACAAATCATTATTGATCATTTCACATATTGATGATGTGGTTTGTTGGTGTTTTCAGTTGTCAGTGTGTTTCAGAGCAGATAAACTGCCTGCTGGCTTTTATTTTCCTCGCTTCCCATTTTCCTTTTGATTTCTGACAACATGAGCGCTGCTGTCCGACAAACAGATCAGATTCGTTATTTCCTGCTTCAGCTTTATCGGGAATCGCACAAACCTTTGGGGAAATTTTCTGTTCGCTCTCTAAAACCTAAAGAAGCATAAGAAAGATAGGAAAAAAAAAACGTCACAGATGTTGAGCTCCGTGTTAACATCCGACCTCAATCCTTTAATTTAACCTCCAGAGATTAGGACCTCTAATCCAGAAACCGAGGGGAAAAAATAAACAAAAAAAAGATTGAGAAATCAGTACAATAAGGATTCGTGTTGTATTAGTTATTCATTTTTGCCTTTTTATTCAAATATATTGTTTTTGAGAAGTGAAATCTCCTGTTTTCACCCATAAAACAGATTGAAGTGAAATTAAAATAAAGATGAGATGAAATGGAGGACGAGGAGTTGAGGTCAGCAAGGGGATTAAAGGAGTGAAACAGCTGTTTGCCCAATGCACAAACAAAACAGCTGAAAGCCGACTGAAGTGCTGTATTGGAGGACCGAATCCTCCTTAAATGCTTCAAGCACGATCTGAACTACATGCTGAACTCACTTGTCCAACGCATGAAACATTTATAACAAAAAAACATCCTAAATATTTTAAACTGCTGCAAAGTAGTGCATCAGTTTGACAAAGAAGCTGGACTTTGCCTTGCAGCATGATTGTTTCAAACATCAGCAACATCAGCATGGCCTCATGTAAATTATGGAGACTTTTACAGACCCTAAGATGAAGCAAATGAGACAGGCTTGCATCTCGGTTTGAATAACAGCTCAGAAGTGGCTATTCAAGTCTGAATCTTAATCATTTAAATTATATTTGTAGGCATATTAAGTAATACACTGTATATATATTTACATGAACAAATGAATGACTTTTGAACTACCTAAATTAAGTACTGAGAGACATGACATGGGAGTGGAGAGAATATGAAATAATTTTAGAAAACCTGCTCAACTTTTCTTGACCTGTTGTTTTGAGACCAGTTCCATCAACTCTCCTGTTTCCTTCTCCTATTTCCTGTTTTGTACAAATTTAATTATTATTAATTAAATTAAATGGAAAGGTAACCAACCCACAGCTCAGATACAACAATGACCTCCTTCAAAGTGATAAAGCACATCAATGAATAAAATGCCTTATCTTAACATTTACCTGGTTTCCCCCCAAAATAAATCTTTGGTTCTTTTATCTTAATTTCCTCTCTGGATTCCTCTATAATGTTTACATTTATTTAAAGTAAAGAAATAAATGGAATAAACTCAACATCCTGATCACCATTCACCAAGATCTCATCACCTTGCTCCTTCAGGCAGGAAGAGTAGGAGAAGTGGAAGAAAAGGAGGAAGTGAGGAGACATTGAGGCAAGTAGTGGAGATGAGTGATTGAGATAGAGAAGAGGAACGAGAAGAGAGCAGACGAGAGTTTCCCATCCGAATGGACACATTGGATGATACAGGGAAGAAAATGGTGAGGAAAAGAAACGACAACATCTCCCTTCCTGCGTCCAAGACTCTTATCTTCTCTCCACAGTCTAAGCGGAGGAAGGGGGCAAGCACGAGGAGGACATAATAAATAAAAATAGAAGGAGTAGATGCCAGGTGCATGAATAAAAGGGAGGAAGAGATGAAAGAGGAGGAAAGAGGGAAAACTGCATGGAAGGTAAGGGAAAGAGGGAGTGAAGGGTGACAGGGTAGGAAAAGAAAGTAAGGAGTAAATTATTAAAACAGGCAGTAGAAACAAAAAAGATGGCAAAACTTAGAAAAGTGCAGATCAAGGAAGAAAAGAGAAAAAGCTGGATGAAAGGAGAGAGGAAGAAGATAGAGGTATAAGAAATGAGGCACATTGCCCAAAAAGAGATGGAAAAAGGAAGCCCCCTTCTTACTCCATAAAACCTCTCTGAGTTCAGCCGACCGCTGCGTCATTTTCTGCCTCAGTGACGGGGAAGTTAACACACACACACACACACACGCAGATCCCAACACACACTGAGTAGGATGCCCTCTGCCCTCGTCACGCTCTGTCCTGCAGGGTCCGGGGATTTTATGACTGGCAGGGATGTTAGTGTGCGCTTCTGCAGCTTTATTTATACATATGTGTGTGTGAGCGTGTCAGTGTGTGTGTGTAAGGCAGACACATATAAAGTAGCAGCCCGGAAGTAAAAACAGACTTTTATGGCCAAAGTCTGCGGAGTGTGAAATGCTGCCAAGGAGACAAGGAGATATTTAAACTATGAGGGCAGTAAAGATGGGATGATTTTATTTTCAACACTAAAAATTTACGTTAAACCCATGAACATGGCACGGAAAAAAGGGGAAACCTAAACACTCTCTTGAGATTTTAAAGTACAAAACAAATTTTATGAAGTAAAATAAGAAATGGTTGGTCATGCAGACCAACTATTTCTCTATGGTTTCTCTATTTCTCTATTCACATATTGTGAAGCTTCTAAGTAAAAAAAAAGGGCTTGAAGTTTTTTTTTTAAGGTTTTGTTGGCTCTAGTGGCCTTTATGCATAAAATCAACAAACATGCTGCTAAATCCTCATATAAATCAGGTCAGACATTAAGACTTCTTCCTCACAAACACCATCTAAGCAACAGACAGAAACCTCTGAACACGTGAAACAAATAACTTCCGTAAATACCCAGCTGTTGTGAAAAAAAAAAAATTAATAATAATCTGAAACACAAACAGGAAGCTGTGAGCTGCAGGTGATTATGTTCTTTATGTTACTCTTCGTGATTGATTGAGTCATGTTTGTCTCTCAGTCTCTCTCCGGTAGCTGTCACTTTGCTCGCCGTCACCTGTCAGTCAGGAAGGAGACGGAGGCGGTTGCCGCGGTGACTGCAAGTGACTGTACACTTGGCAGAAGGTCCTCAAACACACTACGTCTCCGAGACTCTCCAGAGACTTGATGGTGACAGTCCCGACTGTCACTTAGCATCTGCTGCGAATTACTGCGCTGTGTTCCCGAACATGCTGAGCTGCACTGATACTGATGCTGCTGCTACTGGGACTAGAACCAGTACTGTTAGGACACAGTAAGCACACAGTCTTTAGGAAAGTAAAAATCAGTGATATTAAGAATATCTACAGACTTAAACACATTTAGCAATGAGATTGACAGTCTGGCATAGTAGCTGGGTTATTTACTGTGAAGGGATTTAATAGCCCAAATTAGATTTTTATTTTTTACATTAGTAGTTCAGGTGAAAAAAAAATAAAAAGCCCAAACGCAGATTTTAAGCCACCTTACAGAGGGAGGTCATTTCAGGCGCTCCAGAGCAAATCTTTTCCAGTCACAATCCACCTTCTATAACCACAGGTGAGTCTTAAATTAGAATGTAAACAGGTCAGAAAATCAAGAGCTTTGCTTTTTGGCCCAGTTATTTGCTCACTAAGGCAGACCGGAGCTACTGCAAACAAAGATCTGATCTATCTGTCCATCTCCAGCTCTATCTTGCCATCACGCAGGACCACTGTACCGTAAAGCAACTCATCCAGTCCTCCATCTGTCCAACCACATTCCCAAACTGCAACCTACAGAAGCACAAAGTGAAAGAAGGTCAGAGGTAAAGACTGAAAGATAACCATCTAGCCATCTATGCCCATCCATCAGTGATGAACCCTTTCCCATCTGCTTTGATGGTGCAACCCTGATCTGCTCCCTTCACTGCCTCCTATAAGGAGGTGGCAGATAGATGTTTTGCTCCCTATTTCACTGTGAGCTTTTTGAGCACAAACACAGGAGTCCCAAGACAAACCAGCCAGCTTCTGTGGTTCTCCTCTGATTCTGCAGCAGAATCAGTCAGCACCCTGACTATCAGCAGTCTCAGGCAACACCTTACCCTTTTGATAAATCCCTTGTCAGACCCGCATAAGGAACTAAATCAACAAGCGTAAACCTGTGTAGTACCCACTGAAATATCAGCATATTTTTAGATCCCACTGAAGCTTTACTCTGAGGATTCTTATTTTTATTTTCCAGTCTCCAGAAAAGCCTTACTTACATTTTTTTCTTCCTCAACTCCCCCTACATAGAAAAGCAGAATCTTTGTGTTTCATAATTAATCTCTTTCCAATTATTTTATATGAATAATATATTTAATTAAAACTGTATTTTAGCTGAGCTCTCACCTTTGAACTTCTTGAAAAGATATTCAAATATTTAATAGCTTCTCATGGCTAATATTTGTGATATTTGTGACTTTTATCCATGTTTTATTATTTTTAGATGGATTTGTGGTCGTAGGCAGTTTATTCTATTTAGGTTAATACACGCCTGAGATCTTAACAATTGTTATTTTGTGTAAATGTTTTACAGTATGTGAACAATATTCCATTTCAACTAAATTGAACTGGACTGAATGAAATCTAATTTAATTAAAGTGACTATAGTTAAACTAAATTGAAAAAAATTAAACTTAACTGAATTTAACCTACTTTGTTCTGCATTGAGCTATACTAAGTTGAAATAACTTTGATTAAACTTACTTAAATCACATTAATTGTAACTAAATGCAATCAAACTGAATTGAATTCAGCTGAACAGAACAGACTTGCAGGGTGGATATACATACAGCTGTGCTCAGTCCTTGTGTGACTGAACAGTGTATGAACAGATGTCACTTGTTAAATCAGATATGTGTCATAAATTTTAATGTCGGTGCTGTAAAGACAGACATTTTAATTAGAATATGTTATCAGTCAACTGCAGAGCCAGAATCATGCTATACATCATCGGACACTCGGGCAGCAGTGAACATTTTGAACTCAGCTACATAATCTGCCCTCTTCATTTCTTTACCAATACTGTCAGACTGTTGGTGCATTGATGGTTGATCAACGTCTGAACTGACAGCCTGTCATGGTGGAGCCCATGTGTGTGTTTTCCTGCACACTGATAGAGTTCAGCAGCCTGGTGTGCAGAACAGCTGTACAACATGCAACCTCTGACCCTGGCTACAGGTATGTGAGTGTGTACAGGGCAGCAACCTCCTGCTCTCTGCAGTTACACCACCTGCTCCCATGCACAGCCAATGTGCATGTTAATACGCTCACTTCTTCATCATCTCCCCCTCGTTTCTCCCTCTTTTCTGAACCCATTCTCCATGTGTTTGCTGTCGCCTGGTTTGTTCATTCCTCTGCGTGTGAGCGGAGCCTCGGGCAGCTTTCCGTTCCACTTCACTTGTGTTTTTTGGAGCAGGTGGCATTTGAACACAGAGACAAAGATGAGTATAAACTGAACACACATGCAAAATAAAATCATGAGTCCTACGTTTTTTTTTTGTTTTCTTGGCTCCACGTGAGAAGCGCAGAAACACACTGATTGAGTCATTTAAGTGGCCCGAGAACAATCGACACCCTGAGGGAACGACAACCATAGACAGACGGACGGGTGGATGGAAAGGCTAGATATCATCTCCTGCTGGAAAATTTGCCAAAAGAAAACCCAAGATTATTCTTCTGCCTGACTTCTTCTTTGTTTCATGGTCTTTGTTTCACCCCATATGTGTTCTGAGGACCAACATAAAAAAAATCTGAGTCCGTAAGTGTTTATGGCCCTCATTGCGTCAGTGGCTGTAGCTAAATCAAACAAATGGTTGCTCTGGATCTCGGCTCTGAGGGTTTTAAGCCTGTAAAATGAAGAGCGTCTATTCTTGGAATCTGTTGTTGGATTAGGAAATAAGCCCCTTCTCACAGAGCTAGAAAAGCAGAGTAGTTACACAATTATGTTGCATTACTGCCATCATTTATTTAATTTTAGTGAGGCTTTAAATTTAGCCTGTAGAAAATTAGTATTTACTTCTAAGAGGGTGACTTTGATTGCTTTTGCTGTGTGTTACTTTGTAGTGACATTTTAGTTTATTATTGTTTGACAATAAAATTCATATTTATTTGTATTTCAGCTGCTTCACAAGCATAAGTCATTTCTGACTAGGGTTTAAATACTGTGAGGGTGAATGCTGGAACAAAAGACCTGGACTGATAAATTAGTCAATGTTAGTAGAATTACTCAATTCTACTCATATTAACCTTTAAATGTAACTAATGGCCTACCAGATAACCAGACTGGATTATGTCTGCTGATTGACATTGCAAAGTAAATGAGGCGCTGAAACTTTAACACAAGAAAACCGTAATGTTTTCCTTCATGCAGCAATGTGGGCAGTGTCACACAATCAAAACACATGACAACAGGACAGGTGATTTATCACTTCTGACTGACGGTACATTAACAAAAATAACAAGGAACTCTGCAAATGTCTTCATCAGTCAAAATGACAGAGGTTTGTTTGTGATCTCTGCACCTGACAGGATTCCTGTCTCACACGTCTGCACAAACAACTCTACTTGCCTCTCTCCCATTAAGCTGGGAGAGGCGCAGCAGCTGAGCTCCTCCAAAGACACCTGTGAGTCAGGTGAGATGAGCTTTAAAGTTACAGCTGGTTGTTTCATTTCATTGTCTTGTGAAGGTGTTTTTCCAACCGTCAGACATGCATTGACTGTTTTATATATGAACCCAAAACACACACTCAGCTAATAGTGAGCTACAGTTACGAGGATCACAATGTGCTGAGTGATGGCAAAGTTTAGGAATGTGCACGTTATACGGGGCGTAATGTTAGTCTCTGATGGTGTGTGTGGGTCATAAAGGCTTCTTTGTTGTTCTGCACCCTCCTTCTCCTTCATCACTGCAGGTACTCGGAGACGTGTCGCCATCTTTTACCTGTTCTAATCTGTGAAAAAAGCCAAGCTTCCTGAGGTTAAATATCTGTAAGTTCACAAACAAACAATGCGAGTGACAAACCTCTAAGCTTTGGAAATTAAAGAAGTTTGACTGCTTTAAATATTTAGTACGCAGTTTAAAGCTGGTCCTGTGTAGGTGGACAAGAGGAACAATGTCATCAATGATTGAAAAAAATAACAAAACTCTTGAATATAATAAATTCTGTTCATATTTGTGCCTAGTTTTGTTGTTTTAAAAATATATGTATTCATACAAAAAAAATTCATTTTCCAGAATACATCGTTTGTACGTTGAACAAAATTCTTGAAAAAAATTAAAATTACGAATTATATATATACATATATTTACCCCTAATAGTAATAAAATATTCATTTTAGATATTTTGATGTATTGTCCTGGTGTACAAAAAGGAAACAAACGAAAAACACGAACATTTGCCACTAATAATTACATTACCACTGAAAAGAACTCATGAAACCAGTTTTCAATTAAGTCAAATTTATGATAGAGTTAGTCTCTTACAAATGTGTTAGCCTCCTTGAACAAAGCTCCTTTAAAATGTAGTGATGCATTCAAATTTCACCAGTTTCAGGAAAGACTTCTCCTACACAAGCTTAGCTTGGAACGCCACCAAACCTCAATGAGAGCCATTATCCACAAATGGAGAAAACAACGGAAAGTGGTGAGTCTTCCCAGGAATTGCCAGACTATCAAAATTATTTCAAGGACAAACATCTGCCAAACAAAAACAACACAAAGGCTTCTCTGAGATTTGTCACAGAAACATCTTCAGTATCTCAAGCTTTCTGAAAAAAATAACTGATTGTCATTACAACCAAGAGTGGCACAATCAGTCTCTATGGGATTAGAATAGATCTGAACCACTGATATATGGACCACGAGCATAATGTAGCATTATCCTGTCTTTACAATATGACTGACGGGTAACAGTCTGTTCTTACTCTACCGGATTTTAGCTGCCGCTGTTAAATTACTGTAATTTTCTCAGAGGGTTGGGATGCAAAGCTGCTAGTTGTTTGCCTGATGGGTGCCATTGCTAATCCATATCCTGACAACAGACTGTACCACGAAGACAAACAGGAAGTCGTCTATCAGTCAAAGTGTGGGGACACATGTTTGTGATTAAAATCACCTGTTTCAAATCACCAGTCACCTAATAGACTGTAACTGCATCCCAGCAAATGGGTTACGAGCGTTTAGAGTTGCATTAACACATCGAGTGAGATGGAAACCAGATTTCCAGTTTGGTTTCTGGGTGTGTCAGGATCTTCGTAATTGCAGCTGACTGAAACTGGAGATTGAGTGAAGGGGGCTGCTATGGTTTAAGGAGGGTCATTTTTGTCTTTTCACAACACATCTCAAGAAGATGTAATTGTTTTTAAGCTGTTGGCCAATGCACCCCTGACTTTTTGGGTTTGGCTCTGTGCAGATAGGAATTCAATTTTGTTTTTTCAAACATTAGGTTCTCAACGTGTCTGGCAATTTCCAATATATATATAATTTTGAAAAGTTGTTTTCACAAGGAAACCCGAACAGAAATATTTGCTCTTTGGTATACATTGTTTCCATATTTGAGTTTGTGAACCAAAGTGGTCGTCTCCTCTGGCGTGAGAAAGCAATCTTTAGTGGATGTGGTGTTTAGATTGAAAGCAGCTGTTGGTAGCAACGATGCAGATGAGCAATAAAAACAGCTCAGGAAGTTTGGTCTCTTTAGCAATTCATTAGATGTCAATTTGGCTTCACAGTAATTCAGTGTAATTTCAGTAGTTTATTAAGCTGTTGTTGGCAGAAACTGACCAAGAATGCTGTGTTCACATTTTCTTATGTTACAGCCACAAACTTTAATGTTTTTTTTATTGTGCATTTATGTAATAAAGTGTTGCATAGTTATGGAAAGGACATGTTCTTTCATCCTTCCCTCCAATACATGCCATGAAAACTGTTGAAAGCCTGGTGTTCATTTGTAGTTGGCCCTCCTCAGAAAAAAAAAGCTTGCTACAATCATATTTTACTCAAACCACAGTTGCAAGTAAACTTCAACAATCTCAACATTTGATCAGCCCTTTTGTAAAACAGATCAAGGTCAGTCAGACTGGATGGAGAACATCTATAAACACCAACTTTCAAGTCTTGTCTCAGATTCTCCATTGCATTTTTAGCTCGACTCATCAGCTTTCCTGTCCATGCTCATTAAAGTTAGTACTGTCCTTTCAAGTAATATGGGAGAAAAGACGCAGGCTAAGCAAATCTTCCATCAAACAACATTGGAGAAGAATGTATATCTGGACGAAACAGTTAGAAAACCTGCAGCAGCCTCCCGTTCCTCTCCAAACAGCTGATATTGGAGAGATATGCTGGATGTACCACAAACCAGACCCCGCTTTCAAAGAGAGCAGACATGGGCGTTTCCTGTGCCCTTATGACGCCGTTTGTGGCTTCTTATCAAGTGTTTCACTGTGTCAGGTCTCGAAATGTTTGAGTTCACGACAATTCAGTCTGGAAATGTCCATGTGAGGTTAATTCTGAAAAGTGATGAAGCAAATGTTTACAATCACCTGCTAGGTAACAGAAACTGAAATATTTTGACTCTCTTACGTAGCAGCGACCACATGCACGACTAGATGCAATATAGCACACCGTGTTGTGCTACATGCACCCCACCACAATATGGTGAGCCACAATGTGATGTGCTACATTGCATGAAATGTGTCAGTATGTGGGAGAGGGAAACAAATGCATAGCTCAGAGCTTGTACTAACTGAATGACAGGCAAACACACTCTCCAACACACACGCTCATCATCTAAAGGGTAGAGCTTGCCACAGAAGGAGGGATTGTGTTGGACTGGATGAAAAAAGCAACAGGAGAAGGGAAGCGAGGTCGGTCAGCACACACATACACAGGCCAACATGTTGCCATAGAAACGGACCAATCATAAAGCGAAACTAGCGAGCATGACGCCGTCTAACTGCTAATATGGAGTGCAGACGGAAGGAGGGGCCGTGTTATTAACCTCTGACCTCCTCAATCCTAGCTGCTAAATAGCTGTTCTTGAGTGATATTTGACCCCACTGACCTCCACCGGCAGGTCCGGCACCTGCTTGGGGATGTTTTCGTCTCAAGTCTGTTTAAAGCAGAGCGAGGAGTCCAAAGAGACTTTGTGTGCAAAGGCAACCTGCCAGGTGTGGGTTAACAGTGACAGACACAAAGGCTCAACAGTGTGTTCATGGAGAGAAAACATACTCGGCTGGTTTTGGGCAGTTTTTCAACTTTTGGCAGCTTGCTTTGCTTTAACATTTGCACATAAGGTGCAGCTTTACTCTGTCACAGGCCGGTTAGTCTGCTTAACAGTTTGACGTCGAACTGCCACAACCTGAACAATAAACATGCTCCTCTCACAGTAGGATAAAGTCTGCATTCATGAGAATCCCATAAAATTGCATGTGTCAGTAATAAAGTCATAATTGAGACAACCTTAATGGAATTCTTCATAATTGAAAACAAAACACGTCAAGAAAAATAAATTGCTTATAACACTTCTTTACATTCTAATAAAAATAAATTTATATTCGAGATTTTTCAATAAATTACCAAACTTTAAGCTCTAATTTTTTATGTGTTCCTGAATAGTTTGGAAAAGAATGTGCTTCTTTTGAATCAATTTCCAGGAAAGAATAAGCACAGAAGACATAAAATAAAGCACGAGGGTCAGGCACAGCGGATCATCTCCCTCCCTCTCACTCTTTATCACACAGACTCCATGGGCGTCCTTCATCAGAGCATCTGCAGAACCTCCTTGCTGTTTTACTGTTTTTCTAATCGTATTCACTCTTCTTTGTTTATTCTAATGTGCAAACCAATTTAAGTTATCATCAGTTGATTCCAGGTTCTAAAATTTGTATATTTCTTGCAGGTTCCATTTCCCACCTCTCTGTTTTAATTCAATTATTTGGTAACCCACATGTAGATCTGTGTACCCCTAACAGAAAACGCGTTTAAAAGTAATCCTTCAGAATTAGAAAAAAGGGCACTTAAGTTGAATTTCTAACAAGATGACATTATATCAGGGTTTTAGACTAATGTTTAAGCTGGGTTCTATAAAAGGTAGCTTGGTTGACACAATGTGTATGTCGTTTTGGATTAAACAGAACCAATATGGCTGGTCTGGAAATCTGACCATGGGTGCTAAATGGTTTTAAAGACGGATGTTTTAACTTAGTTTATATACCAAAATATACTGCCAAATTTTAAGATAAATTTCAACTGTGTTCTTTTTTAATTTCCTTAACATAATGGAACATGCTCAAATCTGTTTTTTTTGTTTTTCCCATCCTGAAGCTCGGAATAACCAGGTTCTAGTCTTTTTTTTATTTTCAAAATTCAATCCTTTGCCATTGGACTTAAATATAATTCCAGATTTTTAGATGTAAAACAAAAGGTTTTAAGTACTTTTGTCCAAAACTCTCTTGACAAGATTTTAGGGTATAGCCCAATTATCCTCCAAGCATAAAATCTCCTAAAAAACATTTCCCTAAACCATTTCAAATGATCCAGAGACAGCCACCCATGACACACAGTCTGTACGTCGGTAGTCACTAACTCGGAAACTAGAATAGTTAAAGCTCCAGTATGCAGCCTAACTTTTACAAAGTCTGTTTTTTACATATTTGTTAAAACTGTCACTATGTTGTGAACGAATGAAACAGCTAATTATCTGGAGATGATGATGCAAAGAAGGATTCTTCATAAAATCAAGAAAATTATAGACAACCCTGACCATCCTCTTCCTGAGAATGTCTCAGGAAAAAGAATGGCTCCTAATGTCATTTCTGTCAATTCAGCTCGTGCTGCTAACTGTGCTAAATGGCGGCAAGACAACTTACCGTTACAGGACAACAGCTTATCTGCTGTCTTCAGAGGCCAATCTAAATATGAGCATTCATTACAGGCTTCATTTTGGTGAACTAGCTGTAGCTTAGCAGAGAGCTTATCTGCCTCATATTCTACTGACAGTTTTAACAACTTTGCAAAACACCTTTTTTTAATAAAAGTCACATACTGCACCTATACGACTCAGCTCAGTAAAATATATATGTATTTTTATTTATTTTTTTCTTAGGATGAGTAGTTCATGATACTATTTCAACCATCATTATTTATACTGTTTTTGCCATAAATATTGAATTATGTCATTATTTCGATCATGCTTTATTACATTTTTTAAGTCTAATTATCTGGATGAATTTAGATGTTGAATTTAGCTAGTTTAGTCTAAATATCTTAAATAATCATTCTCTAGATATTACAGAAAACTACTAATATGGTCAACTTACTTTTGTAACTTCTTGTTTTACAATGACTATTTCCTAATGTTGTGACCAAGATTTTCATTTTAATTTGAAAATTGTATTAAACTGTTTTGAAATGTATTTGTTTGTTTTTTTACAAAACTGTTACAAGCACTGTTTTTCTGTCCAATGCTAAATTTTCTTTTATCTCTGAAGTCAGACCTAGAGATTTATGTGCTGTCCTAAGAACTACAAGAAAAAAAACAAGTTTTATATGGCAGTAGTAGTTTTGAGACCAAGATAGAATGAAAATTATAACCATGCATCAAAGTATATTATCAGACTTTTTCTGAAAAATGTACATTCAGGTAGATGTTGCGAGTTGAAAATGGCAAAGGTTCCTACTTTTCTTGTTGCATTTAATTAACATAGAAATATACATATATATATATATATATATATATAAAAAATTGACTGGCTGATCAAGAAAAAAATTGCCACATTATTTTGGAGTTGTATATTCTGAATTATTGAATCAAGAGAATATTCTACAAAAACAAATATTATTTTGTGCCTTAATTTTTTCCATAAATTTTATGATTTGGAAGTGAATTTCACACTAAACATATCTCCACCAAATATATTTTCTCTCCATGTGTGAAGGATGGAGGTGACAATGGAATACTGTACCTTTTCCAGCAATCTGTTCCCTGTTTTGTCCAGCCCACCTCAAGAACCCAGTGAATGCACAAAGAGCGCCACAGTAATGTTTTACCAACATGTTTATTGAAATAAAATCTTCTTTTAGCTGTAAAAAACATCAAAAAACACAGTACAAATATGTAAAACTGCCAAGACTGACCAAACAGGAAGCAGATCCGTGGCCTCAGGTCCATATATGCTGTACTTGACTGTGAAATGGTGATGATAATGAAAACGTGTGTGTGTGTGTGTGTGTCTGCATGTGAGTCTTTGGTTTGGGTCTTCACATGGTGAACAGAAGTCTTTAAGAAGCGGGGAGGAAGAATGACACGCTCTGGTTAGGCTCACACACATCACACAGTAATGTTGCAACAAAAAACAAACAGCAGATGAAAGAGCACATACAAACAAAACAAAACAAAAAAACCCTAAAACATTTGACACATCTTTCACATGTATGTACAGTCTGAACATGTCTATGACAACTTAATTTGATTGTCTCTGAGGGTTTTCAACAGTGCATGTGACACTTTCAGTTTTCACAGCAGCCAAGTTCATCAAAGTGAAGTCACGTGACAGCAGCTTGTCACGAGTGCTCGTCACAGCCACGCTGTTAATGACCACCATCTCACCCCTCAGTTTTTTCTATTACATTAAATAGGAAAGAGCAAGGCACTCTGGGTAAAGAAAAGGCGCAAGTGAGCGCCTGGAAAATTACCTGCCATTAATCTGTGCAAACAATTGACTTTTTAGCTCCACTGATTGGGAACATGGCAAAATTAAAAGTCGTATTTCAATCAACTTGACAGGAAGTGTGGAGGTTAAGAAATTGTTGCATTTAGTCTTCATGTACCTTTTTCTTCATACTTTCTTGGCCTTATGCAACTCAACAACCCCATCCTCGTCTTTCTTGCTCCACTGTCTATTCTGTTTTCACTGTCTGGCTCCCTGACTGAGCTAAAATTACCTTAAATTGGTCTGAACTGGATGGAAACACTCTAAAGTGCTCCTCAGCCTGCAGAGTTCCTGGCCAGAGAAAGCCAAGAATCAGTTAGAAAAAGAAAATCCAAAAATTCACAGTCACTCTTTCTCACACTTCAACAAACCGATCAAGCCATAAGGAGCAGCTATAAACTTAGAGAGTTTAAACTTAAACAACTGGCTCTTCAGAAGTAAAAAACAACTAAATAATAAAAAAAAACATAAAACAAAATCAGACTTAATAAGGTTGTCAGCGTGAATGAAGCCCAAAGGAAGAACTTCAACTTCAATTTACACAGAACAAGAAAAAGAACCAACCTTCATTTAACCCTTTGCAAAAACAAGAAGCTAAACACAAAATAATATAAATTAAAACACACAGGACCCCAGGATGGACCTACATGAGATTTCCAATATTCAAAGTTGAACAAATAAGTTTGATTTATTCTTGGATTATAAATTAAGAAATCAGGCCCCAGCTTCACTACTCCAGATATTTCTTAAACTAATGTTTGTCCCTCCTCATTTCTAAAATGGTCTGCAAGATTGCAGCCAAACATGAAGTCATATTCAGCCTCTGTCACAAAGTAGCAATGATGTCAACATTAACTACATTTACATTCAAAAGAAGACTTTAGGCTAAAGCAGTGTATGGCTAGAAAAATTCAGTTTTCTGTGACAACAGTTCACCTTTCCGCTTAATTATTGACTTATTTATCTTACTTTTGATGCTTAATCAAAACTGACTTAGCACAAAGAGAAACTTAAGGGGAAAAAATGCTTCAATGCTGTGGGCAAGTACAAGCTATGTCTGTTTTTTCATGTTTTCGTTTACACATTTACACCATAAATGTAGGTTTTAAAAACCTCTGGTTTGTCACCTCTAGCTTTCTTGCTAAATATCTGGATTAGTGTGGACAGGGCCTGGTACTAACAGATGCTTACTGCAGATATTCAGGAATTAAACATTTGCGTGAAAAACAAAACGTAAAACTTATGAATCCCTGCTTAAATCCCTCCTCCTTAAAGTCCATTTTAGGGTGGTTTTGTCACCAGATCAGGAAGATCATATTTATGTTATGCTTCATATTTTGCACTGTCCACACTGAAGTGAAAAGCAAAAACTGAACAGAACAAACACTGTGAACAGAATGAAACTCAAAATAAAATGAATAAAAACCATCTGAAAGAGGGGTGCTGTGCAAGGGAATCAGTGCGGCTTTGGTGGAAACACAGTGGCAGCAGTGACATGTAAGTTCCAGCGTGTCTACCACACACGGTTGGTCCAATAGATGTTCTCCATGGGGTACATAGTCATATTTGCGTAGTCGCCTACCTGTTTGTTGTTGTATTTGGGTGGGTTGGCCTTGTAGCTGTAATCCGAATATTGATCCGAGCCCGTGGAGTTGTTGTCGCCCGTCCCTACGAAGGTGTTGGTTGCAGGGAGGTCCTGAACAGCCTGGTGTTTCTTGGAGGCAGAGGGTGACTGGGGTTGCAGCTGGATAGATGGCAAAGGGGAGTTGGACCTATAGTGACGGCCCAGGTCGGGACTTCCGGGTGGATAGTTAAGGGGCAGATGGATTCTGGGACTGTCATTAACGTCATTAATAAGGTTGAACTTCAGACCTTTCTGCAGACTCGCCTCCTCATCCTCTTCCAGTGGTTTGGTGGGTTTTGGAGCTCTGGGCTTTTTGCTTTTTTTTCCTTTGCCATTTTTGGGTCCTTGCTTGGGAGCATAAAGATCTTTGCTCTCTTTTTTGCCAGCTTGGTAACCACTTTTAGTATCTTTCTGCAGATGGTGTCTGATGACCACCACAGCTACAATGACCAAAATAACAACAGCAGCACCTGCAAGGACAGCATATAAAATGTTGGTTTGCTGACTGTAGGCATAGTCAGGGTCTCCTGCTATGTCTCTGTCGAGAGGTGTGTAAAGACTGTGACCCACAAGTGCCTCAATCAGGGACACATTAGAGTTGGTTTCATTTACAAACACGTGAACTAAGGCTGTGGTGTGGCGAGGAGGTTTGCCTCGATCACTGACCCTGACAACAAGCCGGTGAAGCCCATTGTGCTTGCCAGAGAATGCTTGTGCCAGCGTGATTTCCCCATCGGTGGGCGAGATTTGAAAAAGGCCATAAGGGTTTCCTCCGGTGATTGAATAATACAGTTCTGCATTGGGCCCAGCATCAATGTCCTCAGCCTTAACCATTTCCACTATTGTTTCTGGAGGGGTGACAGGTGTCAGGTAAGTGTAGGAGGAGTTGGATGGTTTGGTGACATAGGGGGCATTGTCATTCTCATCCAGAACATTGATTGTCACACCAACGTAGGAAGATCGAGGTGGTTCACCACCATCCACAGCCTTCAGACGGAAGGTGTAGGTGCTTTCCTTTTCTCGGTCAAAAGAAATGCTTGACAGGATCGTTCCTGTGCCATTTTGAATCACAAACTTGCCATTATCTGGTTCTACAAACAGTGTCACTCTTGAGTTCTCCCCCTTATCAGCATCAGTCACAGTCACTACACCAACAGGATTTAGTGGGAGCATGTTTTCAATTACAGAAAAACTGTATCCGCTTAACATGAATTTGGGTTCATTGTCATTGCGGTCTTCAATATTTATAACCACTGTAGCAGTTCCAGTTTTACTTGGAAGGCCCTTGTCGGCTGCAGCAATATGGAACTCATAGCGTTCAACTTCCTCTCGATCCAGTGTGTTTTTCACACGAACCTCTCCAGTGTTGGCATCTACCTCAAAAAGCCTGCTAGCTGAGGGCTCAATGATGCTATAAATCATCTCTGCATTTATACCACTATCTGCATCTGTGGCCGAAATACCCAGCACTCTGTCACCTGGCTGGTTGCCCTCAGGAAAGAACACTTCAAGTAAAGCTGGAGAAAATGTTGGCATGTTGTCATTCACATCTGTGACCTGGACCTTAAGAGAATTGGTGCTTGACAGAGCTGGGTTACCAGAATCCACAGCAACTATTTCAATTCGGTAATTTTTAATACGTTCATAATCCAGCAGAGTAGTTGTTTGCAGGAAGTATTTTCTCTTTCGATCATTGGCTGACTCGCTAGCAGGTCGGAGTTGAAAAGGGACGTCACCTGCAACCACACATGTCACCACAGCGTTTTCTCCCTCGTCACGGTCAGATACTTGGACTAGTGCTACTGGGGTACCGATCGGCATGTCCTCAGAGATGTTTGCCACACTGTCCTGGTGAGTGACCAACCCAATACCACGAATCTCTATCGCTGGTGCGTTGTCATTTTGGTCCTTGACAATGATGGTCACTAGGACTTTGGAACTCTTGGAATTAGGCCCGCGGTCTCTGGCAACCACAAAGAACTTGAGAAAATTTGTTTCTTCTCTGTCTGCTGGGGCTTTGACGTAAATGATGCCAGTGGAGCGGTCAATGCGCAGAAGCCTTTGGACAGTCTCGGATGCTTGATGTAGGCTGTAATCTATCTCTCCATTGATACCAGTGTCTGCGTCATTGGCTCGAACCTAAAAATGCAAAAACAGAGTTATATTATTACCAAAGCATGCAATACATGGAAATCAATTTTTAGGGACATCAAATCTGAAAGAAAACCCAATTGTTACAACACTAGACCATGGAAAACTGAATTTCATTTGACTGTTTTGAATCAATTTTCACTCATACATGACTCTGAACCTGAAAATCTTACATTCTTAAAACAAGCTCTGTTGCATTTTATTGATCATTTGGCTTGTTTGACTTACAAAGAGTTACAATCATTAGCCATGCAACAGTACAAAGCCCTGGTTTTCTGAGGGGGTGGAAATTTCTGCTGTGTAGAAACATAATAGACTATCAAAGCTGAGTGCACACACCCACACAACAACATCTAACGGCCGTGCAGCGGGTCATTGGCATGTAATGGGCAGATGAGTGAATGTTAATGTTTCTCTCATTATGAGAAAAGCCCCGGCTCCTCTGGACCCATTAGGAGAGCAGGGAGGACAGACCAACATCAGCCACAATCCGGTTTCACATGTCCAAACCTAAACTAAATGGACGTAATTAGTCAATTAGAGTGTAGGAGTAGTCAGCAAAATATCACTTAGGTTGAGCTTGTTAGGATGCGATTGTGTCAACATGTCTAATACTTTTTAATTGTATTTATTCAATGTCATGGTAGCTATTTAGGAATGTAGCTTGTCATCAGATGAAATACAATCAGACAGGTCACATAAACATCTCAGGTACTGCTAGCTCAGCAGTTTTCCATCCTTTACCTGGAACTTACACTAATGTAATTAGGGTTTTTAAATCTTAAGGCCAATTATTCCTTTGAAGTATTGGTGAATTGGAGCCAAGCTTGCACTCAGGAAAATAATCTTTTAAAAAGTCCTTAAAAAGAAGAAAAAATAAATCTACCAATGAGATAGGATTATTTGAACCCTGTAACATAGACAATAAAATTCAAGTTTGGGCCAAGGGCACAAAAATCAATTTATAATTCCAACAGCAAGAGGAATCTTGTTATTGGTCTTTAATCAAACTGTAAGATGAACCTACTGCCTTATCTGCAACATATAATTACAATGCTATATTTCCAAGGCAACTGAAAATGGGACGAGAGGCCGAGAGCAAGGTTAGCAAAATCTTACCTTCATCACCACCTTTGTGTTTTAGAATTCTAGCACTTGTTTCTTGTCATAAAAAAATAAATACTAATAAATAAAAAAGTTCTTTTGTGAGGGTGTTTATGTAGTAGATTAATTTCTGGAGGACAAGTTTTAAAATGTTATATTTATGTGTACTAAGTGAGCCTGGGCGGTGGCTATTTTAGTATCTTGTATTAAGACATGGAAAATATATTTCTGGCAGTCTTTTTCAGCTTTGATAAAAAACTAAATTACATGTTGATCAAATTAACATACAATCATATGTCTATACTACATAACATTCAGCTTGGTTTGCTTTTTTGTATTTCTCCTTTTATTTATATTTTATACAGCAACTAAAACTGAATGATAACAAAGACAAAATGATACAAAGCCCAATCATACTGTTTGCACTATGAAAATGGAAACTATTCATTTATTAATTTATCAAATTACATTTTTAGACAAACTGTTGCTGTTTATCATACATGTCAGCATAATTTAAGGGGTTCAACTGAATCAGTTTCTTAAACTTTACTATGACAGTTTTCACATTTTAACAGCATACCACATAATAAACATCTGGTTCCCTGTCTGTGTCAGATTACCCAATATGACAATATGATGCAAAACAGGAAGAATATGGTTAAATAGAGTCTGAAAGTGAAATTATAGTTTTGTCTATTGATGGTTGTTTTTACACTCCAGTGTGCCTTTAAACAGCAGATATCACCAAACAGCAGTAAATTATTGACAGCCTGTGAGAATTGTGTATTGAACAGAGGGGCTGATGGAGCATAGGGTTCACTCTGATGAAGCCAGAACCGCGTTGGCTGCCCTCCAAGGCCACTCTGTCCGAGCACACAGCGAGTATAAACACTTTTTATGTCTCGGTTAACAATTACCCAGCGAGGTTGACTAGCGTCATTAAATAAACCGACCAGAATCTCTTCACGTTTTAGCTGTTTAATAATTGATCAATGGTAAACAGTTTTTGAAATTAAACTATTTCAGATCAGTATCTCTCGTACTGGAAAGCAACTCTAGAGATAATCCATCGCAGTTTACATTCTGTCTAGTTCATTGTTGAGTAAATAACACCACAATTACATGGAAAATCAATGTGGACTCTTCAAACTGCTCTGGATAGCATCTTTTACATTATTAATCAGCATGTTCCTAAAGTAATACTGTTGTTTAATAGTCCTTTATGGGAATTTAGTTGTTAAACATTAGAGATCTTAGTCAATATACTCAGGAGGATTCGGTCTTTAATAAGATTTGCAAACAGGAATCTATGAAAACAGTTTTTTAGCTAGTTAATATGAGTGTTTGGATCTGACAAATCCACTTTGGTCATTTAAAATGCATCCTGTTTAATTTGTTTCCTTTATTACTCCTTTCTAATCAGTTAAATGTGGGCGAGGCCACATGTTTAAACAGACCAATCAAGTACAAGTGCAACATTCGGCTTAAAATGTGATGCCACAGGGTTGACTTCATAAAAGTTTAGTGGATTGTTTTTAGTTTTGAAAATACAGTTATTTGAATGAACATTTTTCTATGAATAAGTGCTCCAGACATATCTTTCAGAGAAATATAAAGACATGTTTAATGCACAGAGGAACTGATTGAAACCTCTGGCTGGTTTTTGAGTTTCCCCAGAAGGGAAATAGAGTTAAATATGCAGAACCAATCACCATGCCCTTTTCAAAGACTGAGTAAAAGCTAGGGATATACACGTCTGCAAAGCCATTGGACATTTTAAGCAGGTCAGGGTCGTCCGTCATCATTGTCCCACTGCCTCTATACAGCATCACTTCTCAAATGCACGCTAAGTGAAATGAGTTCTGGGGCTCTCTGAAATGCAATGAGCCACATCCAGAGCAATAATACCAATAAGCCCCGTGGATAATCTCATGACTGACTCAGATTAAGTCATGCACATCGAGCTGGAAGGCTGGCTGGTCGGCCCGTGCTGCAGTCACAGAGAAGTGGGGAAACAGGGAGTGCGCAGGACGACATGGTCAGCTGGGTTTGTCAGGTTGTTGTGGAGTTGCCCAACCGAACAGCAGCTTCCAATTTTGCCAGCTGATGCCAACATCGTGGCCCGGCGCCTGGCTCAGGGCTCAAAGGTGAAGTTGAATCGGTGGTTAATATGTGACTACACACAGCGATCCCACGCCCTGCTTCACCTCCACTGCACCATCTGTCTGTACGGATAATTGAGCAGCATATTATGTGCAGTCAGTGTGCCGAGTTGTCCTGCAGCTTTCAGACTTTATCACCAACAAGGCCAAAGGTTTAACTGGAATGTTTGGTGGCATGGAAACTTTTGACTGCTGAGCAACAGCAGCAATGTATGGGCACAACTTCACTTAGTGATCAAAAGAAAGTCTTCAAAAGTTTGGTCTAATATAGGCGGTGTGTCTTTTTGTTGTCTTTTTTTTAATTAATTCCTGTTTTATACACCACAGCTATCTCCTTAATTACTTTGTCCTGCAGTTCTGACACTGTTATGATGATGACGAGAAAACCTTTTTAACTAATTATCTGAACCACTGACCTGGAGTGGAAATCCCAGCTGATCTTAGAGCAACAATATTTACACCAACAGACATCAGGGCCATGATTTATTATTAACACCATATAAAAAGATGATATATGGTGGAGGTGTCTGAGACAGTGTGGTGTCTTGAATATTCCAAGCTTTGAACTGTTTGGGAACTCCAACACAGTGTTATCTTGTCTTGGATAAATATATTCTTGTTTTGTTGTTTTTTACACCAGAAGTCAGTAAACACAAAATGTTGGAAGACATACCACGTAATATTTTACAGTTGCTACTTTTCAACAGCATGAAAACACCTAATCTATAGTTCATTTACTGACCTGCAAAACGGAATGTCCCTGTTGGGTGTTCTCTGGCAGTTCGGCCTCATAGTGATTTCTCTCAAATTTTGGAGCGTTGTCATTCTGATCGGTCACGGTGACTCGCAGTAAAGCGCTGCTCGCCCTTGGTGGATCCCCTCCATCTACAACTCGAATATTCAAATCATACGAGTCTTTCTTCTCGCGATCCAGGTTACCCATGACAACCAGCTGTGGCTGCTTCTCGTCCGTGTCCAAAGCGACCTGCAGGCTGAAGAGTTGATCAGCATCCGGTCCGGAACTCAGAGAGTACTCAGCCACGCCGTTGGAACCAGAGTCCTTGTCTGTGGCCATTGGGATGGAGAAGAGTGCACCGATGTGTGTATTTTCTGGAATTGCTAGGGAGAGGATGGGTGAAGAGAACTGCGGCGTGTTGTCGTTCATATCCAGCACCTCAATGCGACCTTCGATCAGCCGCGGCCCTGAGCCAATCCCTTTCACCATGTCTGTGATGGACACCTCAAATTCCAGGTAGCATTTGTCTTCAAACTGGTTTTGGCAGTCTCTCAGTGTTTCACGATCAATAGGAATCTCTGTGGTGTAGATGTCCCCAGTTTTGCCGTCCACCCTCAGGAAAGGGGTGCCCACCTCCAGCTTGTACAGATGTCCAGTATCTGGAAGGCCTTGGTCTGCCGCCAGGCTGCCAATCAACGTGTTGGGTGGCTGTTCCTCAGAAACCCGATACAGAATATCTGTAGACACAGCATTGCAGGAGACCATCAGGATGACGGCCAGGAGGGACAGTAGCTCCCACCTCAGGATCACCATGTCTCTGCCGGACAACATCAATCTGAAAGAGAAAGAGTCAGGAATAATGAAAGTGAGACTCACTGTCATCAACAAATCAAGAAAATAAAGAAAAAGTTACTTGAAAAATGACTTATTCAACCAAACACTTCATCCAAGCAGGCCTTAGAACTTGTAACTACGCAAACATTGGTATTCTGAAGAAGAGTGTGATTCAATATTTGTGCTACTGCCTAATAAGTGATCACAGTTCCCCAATGAAAAATATTACAGAACTTTCTGTTTCTATCTCTATAACTTGAACTTTCTGAAGCCTTTATTAACTGGCTTTAAACACTTTTTGTGACTGCAGATGAAACTGCAAAGTACTGGGTAACTTAAAAAAAAGAGAAACATGTCTGAATACTGAGAAACTAAAAGTAAGTAGTCATTTGAGTTTGTTTTAGTAGAGTTTATGTCAGATCTGGTTTTAGTCTCCTGTATAAAATTAACCACATCTCTGTGAGTCTAGCTGATGCATTCATTCTTAACCAATAACTCTAATCTCAACATTGTGTTTACTCACATTTTTGAAGCAGCTTTTGAACATTAGTTTTGAAATAAAATGAAATATGTATTACAGTGTTCTTTATTTCACACTGTTTCTACTTTTCTATTGTGATAACCTCATAGGAACAATTAAATTTGCTGCAGTACAATCAGGTAATTAACACTGTCATATTTTGCTATGACTGCATTTGATGAGCTCAGGCCTTAAGTAATAAGGTTTTATTTACAGTAAATTTCAGACTCTGTCTGACTTCATGGTCTCTCAGATGGAAGCAGTCCATGCCGTTGAATGCAAATGTTTTTACTCACAAGTTGACTTCCTCACCTTATGTTCAGACTGCAGCATCTAAGCCAGACTCTGAATGATACAAGCTCTTTCTTCCTCTACTTCATTTTCACACCCCTTTCTTTCTTAGCAGTAAATCGTCTTAGATAAGTGGGATGTAGGAGTTTTTTGGTTGTGGAGGTTAAGCTTTATTTTTCAAAATTTCACATTCTTGATTTTGAAACAAATGCACATATTGCCAGGGAGATTAGGGGAAGTTTATTTTTTTTTTTATTTAATGGCAGAACCCAAATGCAAATGGGTGTGTCTACATGAAGAGAGAAGACCTAGCTAGGATGCACTAGGTCTCCTCTGGAGAGACTGACAAGGAGAGCGTTTGTATGAAGTCATTCTGTGACATTAAATAAATAAGTGTTTCTGCTAGTGGTTTTGTTAGCAAACATATAACCGGAAATGTAAAACTCCTAGAGCAACAGGCCTTGGAAGCATGGCCAACACTTTGTCCATTTTCCCTGCTGCCATTGCCAAACTTAAGTTAAGACTACAATCCTGAAAGAGTGCAGAAAATCTATGACATCGTTCATAACTTCTCCTCCTGTTCACTGTTTGGCCCGGTTCAAATTCTGAGAAATCAAACTCAGTGGAAGAAACCACAGACAAAGCACTGAATCAGATGGGAATCAACTACAATTGTGTAGAAAAGCAATGTCCAGGCTAGACTTAAATGGCTGCTGTAAAAAAACTGAAGGAAAAAATTACTTTGAATTTAAAGCGTTTAATTAAAACACAGACCTGCCTTCCTTGAACTTTTAATACCACAAATTTGATTTAAAACACCAATTTCAAAGTTGGAGCTTGGTTGGTGCTCCTCTGAGGCAATTATGGAAACATAAATTAAATAAAATCAACCAAAAGCTGACTAACAATGGCCCAACTGTTTTAATGGAAACTGTGACCAGTATTCAGCAGCTTTTAATGAAAATCAGATCTTCTAAATAATATACAACACAAGTTATGTCCATAATTTAACAGTTTGTTTTTTATTTGCCTTTGTGTTTTCATAAAACTGACATTTGTTAATCTATTTTTTTTGACAAAAAACCTGAATGTTTCTAGCTATGTCCTTAAGTCTGAGGGAATTGTGTTTTTATAAGAAGTGTCTGATATTCATTCAGAAAATTAGATGAGTTATAAAAATTTGAGGGGTTATTTGGTTGTATGAAATGGGCTGTGTTTTATTCAGTGAATCAGCTCAGCCACAAACAAGATGTGTGCATCATCACGTTTTCAGTGTGTAATGTGATTTTTGCCTGAGGTTTGTTTTCCAAGTGCCTGTGGACGGTTGCCAACATTGACAATTTGTTTACACATCAAACAAGGAGCTTACTCACTAAAAAGTATGACACAGACTGTTAGTAATATCCACACTGAGCTACAAGTGTCTTCAGTTACAGTCTTGTTTCATGCAAATGCAAACCTGAAACTTTAGACCATTCGGGGACAAAAAGTGTAAAAATCAGCTTTGGGCAGAAAAAGAAAAAGATCAGGCAGAAACTGCTTTGTGCATATAAACAGTCACAAAAGGTCAAGAAACCTCAACTGTGACGCTGAAAGCAGCAAATGTTTGACACCGTTGTTGCCGTGGGTCCAGCTCACCAGATACCTGGCTCATTTCTGTGACACACATAAACCTAATTACCCATGAAAGACTGTAAATGTGGGCGTGTGCCTTACAGTGTGAAATAGGTGTTTGTTTTCGCACATTTTCTTCCTGAGCCGCAAAAAGTCAGAAACCATGGATTCCCTAATCCCTGACCAAACGGCATATTGCATGTTGCTGTGGAAACAAAGCCAAATCAAAGATTTATCAATGGTCTTTCAGTAAATTTGCAGTAAAATATGCATCAGATTACCTTGAGTTTCTAGATGAAAACTCAACCTGCTGCTTACTCCAGGAGCCATTTTACTTAAAAGTGACCTCATGTTTTGCCAGTACGTAAATATGAACCAGCAGCAGAGAAAGCAACAACACATGAAATTCACCTTGCAGCCTACAGACAACAATAAACAATACTATTAGCGGAAAAGGTGAAGATTTTTATAAATTCATTTTTGATTTGGTGCTGGTTTTAAGCTGCAAGTACTTTCAGATGTTTTGCTCTTAAAACTCTTCTTTTGAAGAGACGCTAGACGGTGCAAAGTTTCCTTTGACAATACAGCTAAGCTAACTTTACCCATCTCTTGAGTTAAATTGTCAGTTCACTGTTTAAGGTGGCTGAAGAGAGAACTTTCCCTAAAATAATGATTAAAATAAAATAAGCTGCTGAGAACTTTGTCAAGAATAAGATATACAAACATTGTTAACCAGCTACACGGTCAAAGCTGAAATAATCAACTTACTCCATGTGCAGGCTGGCATTATTATTTTAAAAACAAGTAAAAATACATAATTACAATTATTTAACTGGTAATGTTGATATAGTTTAATATTGTCTGTTGATCATTGGGCGGTTTTCAAATTTAAGCATTCAGGTTCTATGTAGTTGATGGCTTCTTGATTAAATAAGAAGCCATCAAATATCATAAGCAAATACAAATATTGTTAAATTAGCTCTCTACCAAAATTAATAATACAGAAATATTAAAATTTTTTGACAACACTATTGAGAAATAAAACATTTCTGATTTTTAATTAAAATCAATCTCTTCATGACAGACATAATATTTTTCCTTCAGTACCATAAAACTCTTTATACTCAAGCTTATGCCTTCTAAGCCTAATGCCAAACAATGTCTAATAAAAACACTAAATGTACTGTTATTCTACTGGAATTTCAGTTGACCCTGAATAAATAGCAATTGCTTGTTGCCGGTGTTCTCCAGTTGACTCTTTGCTCCAACAGCTGAACGCATAAACACAGGAAACGTCGAGCTGCTGCTGCTGCTCGTCACCTTCAGAGGAATCTAACAAAACAAACTTTCTTGCTGTGCAGTAAAAAAAATCACGAATCTACCATTGTTGAAATCTGATATATTTTTTCCCAAACTTTAGAAACCTAATGTATGAAAGTGAAAAAGCTCTAAAATTACAACTCCATATCTTCAGAATAGCAGGTGAAGTGCTGCGCATTCTTTATAAGCACCAGCTTTCTGAATCAGTGCTGACTTTTTAACCCAGAGTTGACTGTTTTTTATATTCAGCTGCTCTACAAATTCAAGGCTAAGCTACAACAGAGAGACTCAGTCTGTTGAATCTGAATGCAAGTGTGCTGCTGTGAAAACTTATAAATATATTTAGAATTCTGTATTTCTACACATCTTCCAACGCAAGCAGACGATAGGCGAGTTTTAGACAAATCTAAGGTTCGTTTTTAGTCTTTTGTTTATTTCTAGCCATTGTCTCGGAGGGTTTATATAGAAAGCAAATATAACGCTGGGTCGTGAGAAAAACTGTTGGTCGAAATGTCAAGAGAGTGCAAATGAGTTCCTGTTTGCTGGTGGAATTTCATGTTAACAAGTTTGTTCAAATGTAGTATGTGCAGTTGTCTCCTCAAGGGACAGGATGGGATCAGAGATCATCCAGCCCGTCTTCTTCCCACAGAAAAAGTCACCAAGCAGCCTCTGTGTGTGTTTTTGTATGAGGAAGAGGAGGCTCCCCCAGTTTAGCTGCTGGGAGTAACATTTCCATGTGTGAGGACTGTTTGACTCTTAAAGCCTTAAAGCCATTTTATCTGCTGCCGAGCCGGTGGAGAGACAAAGACTGACAATAGAAGAGTCAGAGGAACACAGAGAGGGTGTGCCACGACAGCAATCATCTGTACATTACAAAGCAGCTTAAGGGCCCCGATGCCCCCCAGCTGAGAGTGGATCTACAAGTCCATGTCCCACTGGATGAGACTCTAACTGCAGAACGTCACATTATGCAAAGGTAAAGCTGTGAACATCAGCGGAAACTTAAGTTTTCCAACTGGGAAGCTCTTAACTGAGATATTTAATACTAAAAATAAAAATCTAAATTACACTAAGCATGTTACGAGAAAGCATGGTGAATGTTTAGTCAAATAATATTTACAAAAAATAAACTAAAACCCCCAAAATTCTCCAACGTGTTAAGATTAGCAAGGATTCAGTTCCTTTAACGGTTTCTTATGTTGAGATGTTTAACTTTTCAAAAAATATTTTTTTATCACGTTCATTTTACATCCCCCAAGAGGTAAAAACAGTTCATAATATTCAAAAACAGTTCATAATATTCTAATCACAGTTTTAGAGAAAAAAAAACAACATATTTTACTATAACAGAACTGTGAAGCAGTTTAAATTGTTAACTGACATATTTTATGAATGAGGCAACAACTTAACCCAAAACTGTTAACTGACGTTTTCACTCTCAACACAGCAAGTTATGTCCTGAATCTAAACAAAATGGACAAGACTGTGAAATGGCTGCTTTGGAAAACACAGGTTGAAATTCAAAAATAAAAATTGTATCTCAAGCGTTCAGATATTTTCCATGCTCCTATATCATCCAGCTGCTGCTGTTGCTCCGGAACATCCCCACTGCTGAATGTCAAATAGCGTTCATGTATTCAGCAATCATTATAAAGAAAAAAAAATTTAAAACAGTAACTAAATGATGACAGTGAAACCAGAATCTCTACAGTATTTAAATATAATCTAAATACTGTGAAACAAGCCTGGAATCACTTTTACAATATAAGTTCTAACTGAGATAAGTTACAAACAAAGTAACTTCTTAAAGCCAAACTATTGACATTAATTGTTATCCTCAACTAAGCAGCACATCCAGATCCCAAATGGCTGAAAATAACCGCTTCAAACAAATTGTAAATTGTGATACTCGTATAGTACGGCTTCATATTATCCAAAAAAACTTTTTTTGGCAGTGCTTTACTTTAATAAAGCCAAGTCTTGACATCTTTGGTTGATCTCAGCATGGGCTAGCCATCAAAGATCTTCAAACTCGATATGCTAAATGTTGCAGAGATCTTTTAAAAATGTAAAGCTGAGACATTAAACTTTGTTGGAAGACTAAAAGGTTTCGAATGCAACAAGATTACAATGTGTAAAATAATCTGTATCATAAAAATAACATACTAATATCACCAAAACAAACTCAAAAATGTTTTGCACAACCATGAAATATCTTAGAAATTATAGATTTAAACTATAATATATGGCAACTGAAGCAACAATTTAACCACAAACTGACTAGACGTTAATTTACGGACATACTGAACAATTTAAAAGGGATTTCATGGATGATTGGATGTATTGGATATTAGGTATCCAATACATCCAATCATCCATGAAATCCCTTTTAAATTGTATATATAAAACAAATTCCTCTAAGGAAGTCAATGTGAGAACATGAATCTTTAAAACCATGGCAATGCACAATTGAAATTTCCTTACTGAGAGACAGTTTAAATTCTACTTTAGCAGCTCATGAACAATTGCTACTTACACACTAAACATATTGCAAACATATGCTACAATTCTATAACTGAAGAAACTCTACCAAAAATACAAAAAACTCTACAGCACCTGATCACTTTAGTGAGTCGCCTACAATCCACTCCGACTGCTCTCCAGTGCTGGATGATATTTGTCAAATATCAGCTAATACAAGCTGTTCACTCCTCTGCAGTCCCAGCTGCATGTGCACCACGTTGAGCGAGTAGAAACTAAAGAATCCAACCAGTAACTTTCCCGCCTGTTGGACCGTCCCATTAAGTCAAGCCCACCTCATCCAAATAGCAAGAATCCCACCCCCCACCCTGTCTGACTTTAAACATGCCCCACCAAATGCAGAACCTTTCAACAAGTTGTTCGCCAATAGAAATGCAAAGACTAGGCGTCGATATTAAATCTACTTCAGGTTAAATGAAACATAACTTGTTTTAAATGGTAGCTGTCCTTGGAAAAAAAAGGAACAATGTCTCCAGTTCAGTATTTTGTTGACTAATTGACTAAGCTATAAATAAAGCCTTTTCCATAAAGGGTCATAAGTCAGTTTCTGTTTATTTCAGCTAATTAATGAAGCAGTTTTTCCTGCAGAAAATCACTTTAAAGTGAAGCTGCGTGAGCGTGACAGAAAGTCATCTGTGTTACACAAAAGCCTGAATAATCCCCGGTGTCGTTTTTAATTGCACTAATGTGCTCGGCAACGCTGTGAGACCAATTACACACCATGAAAATGTGACAACTATTATGGAAGACAATCTGGCACCTCGCTGCAGGTGGCTCACGGCCAAACTGGAAACCAGTCTGGAAAAAGTTTCCGTCTCAAAGGTGAGTGTTTTAAAACCAGTATGTGTGTGTAGCTCTTAGTGCTGCCAACGTGAATTAAACATCTTACACACACAACGCACACACACACTTGCAGATATGCAAAAAATGCTTTGATGTTTTCAGCTCTCAGATGGAGAGAATCTGCACAGGTATGCGAGGTGTGTGTGTGTGTGTGTGTGTGGTCCACTCACTGTCCAAAAGAGAGCACTTCACTCTACTGACTTCATTCGATACCTTTGTTTGATCCAAATGAACACACACTCACACACAGCTTGGTCTTTCTGGCCAAATGTAATTTAACTGAGGTAGAAATCTTTGGAAATGTCATGCTTGGAGTTAAAAAATAACTCCGGATTCATTGAAGCAAAGGGATGAGGAACCTACAGGTTACTTTTATTGTTATATAAAAAATATAAAGTTAAATTTAATTTAGCAAACACAGACTGCTACACGATACCAAGAAGTTGTAAATTTTGACTTAGGCAATCAGCAGGGGGGCAATTATGCCAATAGGTTTTGAGGTCTGCTATTCAGTCCAAGTAATAAAAGTTTTTCAGTTTGACAGTGAGAACTTAATCTCACTCATCAGACTTGCTGTTATCCCCCGCTACATGCAGATGGTTTTCTGTCCATGCCTTGTGCAAACAATAAAAATGATCAAGAGGGAAAAGAATGTGAGCAACAAACACAGTGACTGTCTTCACTTGCATTGCACAATAGCAGTTTAGTATCAGCAGGACATAAACGTGCTCTGACTCCTGACTAATAGGTAAAGAGTTTACTGGTTTCAGTGTTTTATTGTTGAAAGTCCTGCTCCAGGGTGTGGCAGCGGGACTAACCAGTATCAGGGTCAAAAGTCTGACCCTTCACTGATAGGATGTGTTTACCTTTGGTTCCACAAACTCACTGGTAGCAGCTGCAGAGGGGATGATAAATATAACGCTCTAACCAACCAACGGAATAAACGGCAATTAACGTTTTCAAATAAGCGATTAGAATCAAAACTCCACATTTTTATACTTATACTTAGTTTGAATACAAAAACGTTTCTAGGACCATTTCAAATTCTCTGATTTAGTTGCACTTCCTAACCTGATGTGAAACTAGAAGAATGAGCAGTTTGAGCCTGGATTTATGAAACTCAGCATAACAAATGTGGCTATGATGTTGCATAACATCCAAGGCAGTAAACTGACTCCAAATGTTCATTTGGTCAGGTCAGCACACTGGTTATAAAGGTAATCTGGTTGCATTGTGAGACAGAAATACATATGACATTATTCGTAGAGGTAGTTTGACAAAAATACTAAATCAAGGAGCGATTCAATTATTTGGTTGAAATGAATATTTGCTTTTCCTCAAAATAAGGCAAACTAAAAAAGGTTCAAGATTTCAGCTTTGTCCAGCTGTCCAGAGGTGAATAATAAAAAAGTAGCACTTCTAAAGAATTACATTTTCAAAATAAAAGCTAATTTTAATACCTTCAGATAATGAAAAACAGGAAACAGACCTGAATAAAAGTAAAAATAAATAAATAAAATCTTAGATATGATTCCTTCATAGGAAATCATATCAAAACTCAACAAATCCAATTCTAAACACTCAGAAAAATCGGCGACTAATTAAAACTATTATTACAGAGTTTTTTGAAATTTACCAGAGGATCGGAAATGAGCAGAACTAGCGAGAATCTCTGAGTTCCTGTAAACAAAGTGATGTGTTGTATGTGTTTAGGGTTGGTACTAATGTTCAGATGGTACAAAAAGGTAATTTTTTTTTACCAACTCATACAAGATTTAGAAGCAACTTAAAAAAATGGCAAATATCTATCTGCAAAGTTCATACGTTTGGGTGTCTGAAGGATACGGTGTTTTTCATGTTACTTTTGGTATTCAGAGTAAAAAATGATTTTATATCTTAATAAAACATTACTGCTTTCCTGTAAAAGTTTAAACATGGTCATGAATCAAAATGGCAAAAAAATGCCATTAAAACATTTTTATATCTTAATGCATAGTCAAACATAGAAAATAAGAAATTATCTGACAGTGTTGGAAATAATGGAGTCTATATTAAGTTACCCCTCATAACTCCACAAGGATAAGTATGTTGGATAATGGCAGGATGGATATCTTAAGACAAGATATTAATAGTAAAGTATAAAAGAAAAAAATAAGAGTTTTAACTTTTAAAATAATAAAAGTGGCTTGTTATTTTGGCATATTTTGATTTTGCCTCTACCTATTATGAGAAAAAGCATTAATCAATTTGTCAGCTTAAAGTTTTACTCCTAGAATCAGAAAAAAGGCAGTCAGTGATACATTTAAACAAGAACGACGACAGAACTTTTAATCTAAAAAAGTTTACCAAAGAAAAAAGAAACAAAAAAACCCTCTTTTTCAAACTGTTTGAATCAATCCAAAGATCCTGGAGGACACTGTTCTTTACCGTTTCTCACAGGTTTTTCTTTTACATGCATCAATGATTCATGCTTCTGCTGAATCATGTAATATAAACACGCAGCGATGTGTGACAGCGTGAAATGACACCTGGTGTTCAGAGTGGGAGCAGGCCGCGAGGTCTCACTGCCTTTAACCAACAGGAAAAAATTATCAATAGAGCCTGGATGGTCGGGCTTTCAGCTCCACTTACAGCAGGAAGCACAGACGTGTGTCCATCAGTCCACCGGAGAAGCATCTCTGCAGGAGGGAGCTGCATCGAATTAGCAGAATGTTTGCGATTCCCTCTAGAGGATTTGTGTTTCTAAAGAGCAACAGCGATGATGACATCAGATGTATCCGCTGTGCATGATTATGAATTGAACAGAGAGGAGGGAAGTAAAAAAAAAGATGTTGGATGGAGGAGTTTTTCTAGCACCACCATCAGGTAACATTCCCACCGCGACTCTGTCTGCCTTGTTAGAGAGGAAACCGAGGAGTGCAGCACATTTCAGGGCTGACATAAAACCTCTGTGACGTGAACCCACAGCGTTTTTACCCACTGATGCGAGCTGGAAGGGTTGCAGCGGGAGTAATGTGCAGACTGTGGCAGGGGGGCATATCTGCGATTTTTATTATAAAAACACACCGAGAAAAACCCAAATGGAGCTGTCGCCTCCACACTCTTCATCCTAATGGACTCAAAATGAAGCTGAATATGAAGAGTCTCATATGAAACGAGCATCTTACAGCCCGAGCGGAGGCAGTTTTCTCTCAGGAGGAAGTCGCGATAAGGCTGCATTTTACGGCATTTTACACTTGCAGCTTTCAGCTTTGTCTTACCGGTGACTCGAGGAGAAAGTATGAATAGTTTCACCTCTTCTGACTCCGTTTTGCTGATGTATGTGAACTTCTAATGCATTTGATTTGAAAAGAAGGACAAATAATCAAACCCAGGAGCAGAGAAAAGTGAGAAAGTGCTTTCCATTTTTCTCAAAAGATATTGTTGTTGCTGGTGTAAAACACAAATCTGTGAGTAAGTTAGCTACCAAATAGCTACAACTGTACTATGCACCAGAATTGATGGAAAGATTATAAAAAAACTGCAATATTCAGGTCTGGTAAGAAATACCAGCATCAAAATGAGTGCATTATTCACCGGGTCAGAAAGTGCTTTTGTCAAAAGAAAGATCTATATTTCGAGATTTGTAGGCCAGTTTTAATAAATCCTTCCAAAATGTTCAAGTTTTACATTTTTCCATGGTATTTTGAACCAAAGACACGGGTTTTGTCTAATCGTAGCTTTGATGCATGTATTTCTAACATCTAAAAACAAGGCTTACAGTACAACAATTACAGAAACAAAAGGCCTTGAATCATATTTTATCTTAAATCACATTAGGGTGTGATGTCAGTCAAAAAAGAACCGGTTATATTTCATAATTTCAAATTAAATTCTTCCATTGTTGTGGCTTATTTCCTTGTATTCCCCGACCGGATTTTCAGATGCCAGAAATGTGACTCATGGATTACACATCGACACCTGACGCCTGCATCAGTCCACCACCCGGTTGTTACCTGGACAGAGAACGTGAGCAAGGGTGAGATTGTTTTTAGTTTGGGTTTTCTTGCTCTCTCTACCTGAACCGTAGAAGAAGGAAAACGTTCCATGACATCTTTAGAAGCGTGGACAGCTTCTTTTAGCTCCTGAGCGGGAAAAGAAAGGGTGTGTGTGCGTGTGTAAGCGTGTGCAAGTGCTTTCATCTGACAGACTGGACCCATTTCCACTCTGCCAGCTCCCAGTTTAATGACGCCCATTAACAACAAGGCTCCCTCAGATCTCCAATTTTTACGGAGAAATGCGCAGAACGGACTCCGCTCGACCTCCCATCTCTTCCTCCTTCATTCAGACTAATTCTCTTTTGCCTCGACCCCGCTTGCAGGGCCCCGGGAATCAGCACGTAGCTGTTTAAATGGTCAGAGCGGGACAGACGCGCCTCTAAATTAGGGGAGACAGCCAGGAATCCCAAGGCTTAGGATCCCAACCTCAAGCCCAGCCCCACGACACGGCGGCGGCGGCAACGGGAGGAGCTCGGGTGATGGCAGGGTCGCCATCCAAACCAGCCGCAAACCTCACCGAGAGTATCTTCACATCCATTACGGATCCCAAAGATTACATATCAGTTCGAAGCAGCAGACATGGGAAATATAATGCAAAGATTGTGGCTTGTCTGAACCTTTGAGGTTTCTGTGGAGCTTCTGTTTCCACAGAATCTGCGTCAGAAGAGCATTTTACACACTAAAGAAGTTCCACCAAGACACTTTGAACACAGAACACTTTTCTGTGTTCAAACAGAAAAATGTAGAGTGCTTTTTTTTTTTCTCAGAGCTGAAAAATTATGCGAAATCACAAAATCAGTCTATGTAAGATCACAATTGTAAAATACTGTTTTGATGCAACTTCTGGCACACTGTTACATTTAAAATGCATCGCATTCACTCACTGCATGACTTAATGCCCATACCTGAGAGAGACTCTAGTGGCCAAGATGCTGACGTTTACAGTGAAAGAAAAGATAAGGTATGAAAATGTGGACTCATCTCATAATTGAATGTTTTCCTGTTAGTTTTCTTCTCTAATTTCTTCCGGGAGGGCAATAGAGACCATTCCCCGGATCCCAAACAAGATTCTCACCCCTTCAACCGCTGCATGCTGGATTCACACTGCTCAGATTTTGAAAATCAGCACTTGTCCCTGACGGACTAGCTCTGCCCCTGGGCTTGGAGCCGAATGCGTGGATGTTTTAGGGTTTTGAGAGAAGCATTGGAAGCCTGTGTGGGGGTAGATTCACATAAGAAGGAAGAGATGAGGGAGGAAACAGGGTCAAAGGCCATGCATAGAAAGGCATAACATCCCTGTGAAGGGTTGGCCACCTGTAAAAATTCAAAGGCGCCACAGCTGACCGCAGAGCTCGCTGCTCCTGCTCTGTGTGTGCCAAGCAGATGCAGCTTGCATGTAAATACCCGACTCCCCCTCCCTCATCCCCTTCTCTCTTTCTCTCTCTATCAGCAGGACATACGCTCACCCTCTTTCTTTCTCTCCCTCCACCACAGCCGAGCGAAAAGGCGGAGGAGGCTGGAAACCGGAGGCACCGGATGGACCAGATTCCCTGCAGATGACATACAGCGGATGTTTCATTCCTTCTCGTGCACCTTTCGAGTGAAACTCTCTGCCTCTCTGTACAGAGAGAATCACAGGGTGGTAAATTTGATGCCACAGGTGCTCTTGGGGGGGGAAGAAAGGGACTCAGGTGCAGAGATATGCACTTCTGTTGGGAGTTTATGAGCACCTGTGGCTGAATGGACTTCATAGTAGCATTAAAAAGCTCCCCTACCTCCACCCATAAAGCTAAATGGAACCAAATGCATGATTATAACTATAGTCTCCAGCATTTGGACAAAAGAAAAAAAAAAAAGACTCCGCTGCTCTTCCCTTTGGGAGTACTGTTACAGTTTCCCCCCAGTTTGAAAAATGTTAAAGCTTGAGGAAGCTGTGTTTTATTACTGACAGGCGGGGAGGTAATGCTGAGGACGGAGGGGATCGATACAGATCAATAAGCTCTGTAGTGTAACACACGTAAAAAACCCATCAAAGGAGATTACACGAAGAACATAGAAGGTGGGATGGCTTTCTCTATCTCTCTTATTTTATTTTATTTTTTATCAACAAGTGTTTTTTTTAACAGATCCGTCCCCTGCAGAGTGTATTCTTTAATTAAGGCACAAGTGTGCATTCATGCGAAATGGAATACAAAGTGAGTGCGCCCGGAAAGATGATGGTGCGTATCGCGTACCCGACGCACTAGTGGGATTTAAAGAGGTTTTTACGCACGTACAGGTGAAATAATGAGACTGTGCGAAGAAGTTCCTACCTGGATCGAGTTAAAGACCCAGGTCTGGGCGCTCCAGACTACAGGCTCTCGCTCCTCCGCGGTATCCAGACGCAGACGCTCCAGGACAAAAAATGTTTTATCATAAAGAATCCACAGGGTTGTAGTAAAAATAAAAATATTAAAAAAAGAAAAATAAACAAACAAACAAAAAAAGGATTCAGAGACGAATCAAACAATCCAGTCTCGGGTCTAGTTATTCCTCCAGTTTCTCTCAGTTTATGTCATTCGTGACCAGCTCTCTCCGGAGGCACGGCCGGACTCACTGACGGACCCCTGAAAGCGTCACCGGCGGCCGGGTGGAAGCGGCTGCATCCTCCGCTGGTGGCACACTCTCTGCGGGATGAAGAGGGAGTTAGGGTGGAGGTGCTGGATGTGGATGGAGCACTGGGACGGGAAAAAAAAAATCTTACCCGTTTCTCTCCCTACACACTTTCTAAAGAGAAAAAAGTGGAAAAAGAGTTGAAGCTGCTAGTAACGCAGGATTGGTCCGGTCCCCTCTAGTCCAGTTTCGGTCCTCGCGCGGTCCGGCACGGAGCAGGTCGCGCGGCTGTACGGTGAGTGATGGCAAAGTGTAGTGAATCCAAACCAGTGCGCTCGCGCTTCTCTCCCTCTCCTTCTCTCTCTCCCCCTCCCTCACCCTTACACTCATTATACACTCCCCCATAAGGGAGGAGGAGGAGGCGGAGCGAGCATCCTCTTCATCAACTTCATGGATTTCCCAACATTTCCCCTGCTTTTTTCCCTCACTTTTTTCCACACTTTTATTACGAGCTTTATTATAATAAACTTTGAGGTCTCGACGCTTTGACGCCGAACACGTGCTTACGAGCAGAGCGTTCCGGACTATCACCTGTCCTGCAGCCGTTCTGCCTGCATCTCTGTCCGGCTGCGGAGAGCCAGGAGAGCCGCCGTCTCCTGCGCTCTGAGCGCCACCTAAAGGCGGCAAGTGGCAGCAGCTCCGGCTCTCTTACTCCTCCTCTTCCTCCTTTCCCTATGCTGCCGCGGAGCGAAAGAGAGGGAGCGCGAGCCAGAGTGTAAAAAGCATAATCTGGATATTCTGATGGCCACGGCCGCCGCACGAACCCCGCGCAGCAAGCGGCGCAAAAGAGGCTGCGCACCAAAGCAGCTTTACTGTGCCGTGATATCACAAACAACACATATGGATTATGATATTTTTCATATGGGGGGCCTCGGTTTCAGCGCATCTGCTTACAGACTTAATCCAAATGGAGCTTTCAGCTGGGGGGAAAAAAAAGCTAATTCTTTAAAATGTATTCTACCTTTATGGTCTCTCTGACAAATGTCTGGCGAGAATCCCAGGAGCCTACAGAACTATAAACCAATGCAATGCTCATCAATAGTGGAGTTCATAAAATACTTCAGAAATAAGAACTGAATCAAAATGCAAAAGTCATACATTATGTTGATGTGGAAGAACAGCTTCAGCGCCCTTACAGATCTCTAGATTTTTGTCACACTTAAAAAGCAATTTTTTTAAACGATGATTTAATTCATTAAGGGAGAAATAGATATCCAAAAGATATTTTGTAATATAAAAAAAAGTAATTGCTCCATAATCCTATTAAGACGTTATGCAACCCTTGGCAGGAAAAGCAACCATCGAACATTTGCGATAACTGGCAATGAGTCGTTCAGATTGTTGTGAAGGAATTTTGGCTCTCCATTCTCTGCAGATTTGCTTTAATTAAGCCAGTTGTTTTTTTTTTTCTTTTTATTTATTTATTTAGATATTAGCATGAGCGAGCTGAGGTCATGCCACAACATTTCAACAGGATTTAGCTCCTGTCATTCACCAGGCCTCTTCAAAAGGTTTATTTTTCCCATTTGGGAGTGAAGGTGGGCTACAGGGGGGCATTGTTTATTTGTATAAGTCACTGAGATGTGGACTTTCTGGGGGGCTTTGGGTCATTGTCCTGCTTCATGACCAAAGCTCCCCTACAGCTGGTATGTTTCATGCCAGCTGTAAAAGGAAAAGCCGTGGCAAGTAAGGTCAAGATTACTTTCCTCTGGTTCTGGATTTGCTTAGCACAAATAATGTGACAACAACAGTTCATGTCTCATATATAGTTGTGTGTGATGACTATGGGAGCTCGGACTGTGTCTGTAATCAAGGTTGTGATCATCCCTGTTGTTTGTGCACATTTTATCGACCATACTTGTTCCATCCATTCACATTTCCTGCTTAGTGTATCCTAGATGCACTGATTCAAGGACAAGTGGCTGTTCAAATACTTGCAACAGGATATTAAATGTAAGAGAAGGTTTGTCCTAAAATGGAATTTCTAGAAATTTCATCAATGAGCATTTTATGTTTCCAACTCTGAAATTCAGCAATATCACAATTTTTTCTTCTACTCTACTTCACATTAACATGTGAAGTACAGTATTTACTGAAGTACTCTATTTAAACAGCCAGTATTTACAGCAATGACATTTTGCTGCTGGACAGATGTCTATCAAGACCTTATGACTGTGTAGATCATAGCATATTTTATCAAAATCTATTTTTAAATATGTTTTTTATTCCTCGTATAAAATGTTCCAGTTTTTTTTAAATAAACTGAATTGTGAGTTTTTATTAGCTGAAGCCAAACACATAAAATAAAACTAAGAAATAAACGCATTTGTTTGAAGAGCACCTTTTGCTGTCTTGTTTGCAGTTAAATAGCACATAGTTACATTTTTAATATGTCTTTTAAAACCCAAAAACAGACATATAGGCTTTACATATAAGCAACACCAAACATAAAATGTTTTTATAAAATAACAGTTGACATGAAAGAAATCCAGACATAAAAACAAAACACACAATCACAAATACTTCAACAGGTAAGATGTTTATAAATAATAAACACCTGTAAAACTTTGTAAGCTATACCCAGATTAATAAATAACAAAATATAATCACTAAAAGACCAAACAGAGAAACTTTATAACATGTATTATTCCTAACAAGTATCCATTACTTGTTAATATAAAGGACTTTGGAAACACAAAGACAAACAACAGAGACACAAGAATGAACAATAAGTCAAAACAGAAGCAAAAACAGAAAATGTACAGAAATTCAAACAGACACATATATTGTTGTAAAAATATTGCTTTGTTTCAGTTTGTTTTTCCTTTTATCCAAAGCATGGTCACTTAGTCGAAGTATTTCAACTTCTTACCCAAAGGTCTGTTTGTTATAACTACACTATAACAAGCAGTGGTCCAGAGCTCAGTCCTGTATTTTCCTGTAAAGTGTTTGAATGCAGACACCCACTCTTCTCCCACTGCAGCTCTCCCCCACGAGGAGCTTTTGACTGGCATTGAGATTCTACAGCTGTCTTATTTTATTATTTCATGTTTCTTTTTCTTTTTTAAATCTTTTTTTTTTTGGTTTTTAAAATGTTTTTTTGTTTCATGTTCTATAAGTTTTTGTGAATCCTGCAATGTTTTTTTTTTCTGTTTTCCCCTCAGGGTTACATTATCTGAACAGATCTTTTCTATTTTTTTGGTTATGCTTTCAAATAACTCCCTCTCTGTCTTTTATGTTTTCATACCTCGTTTTTTATCTATAAAAGTAATGTAACATTTTTTTATGAAGCACTATTCATTCCCATGTTTACCTAAACGAACTCAGATAGACCCATTGTTACACGAGAGAGTTCTTAGAATTACAAAATAAAGGTCTACTCTGAACAGAAAAATACCCATTTACTTCATTTTAAATAAAATATACTCTGGAAAAAGACTAAAACACAGAAGGAAATGATAAAAAAATAAATCAAACTCATGACTATTGGATATGGCAGATGGAACGACTACAGTCTCACTAAATACAAATGCTTTGTATTGTATCTGTCAATAATCAACCTGGAGGGTAATTTCTCAACAAGCATTAGTTGCATTCTTTAAAGAAAGGAATGCTCATCATAAAAACCCATGTTTATTCTCTGAATTACAATATTGATCCATAAAATGCAAACTAAAAACATATATTGAAGATATTTACCTGTAAAAGCAGCGTTTAACCTATTAATAATCACATTACCTCAACGTTTACGTTTTTGGACTGTGGGTGGAAGCCGAGCATTAAGAGAAAACTTACAATGAAATAATTCATCGATTATTATTGGTTGATACCAGATGTTTACATTCACCAAATAGAAAGAAACACACCTTTTTTCTTGCTGTTTGACGTTAAATCAGACTGAAATCGTCTTAGTTCAGCTCAAACTTACCAAAATTATTTATTTTTGCAAAATGCCACATTAATGAGAGAAAGAACATAGAGGTTTATTGATGAATGTCTTCAAAATCAAGTTGACATCCATGCCGTTTGGTAGCGGTGAATTTGACCTGCGTAACTTGGATCTAACCTTAAGGGTTTTCTCTGACAACGTTCTCACAATAGTTTGCTGGAGTTCTGGCCCATTCATTATGACAGAACTGATGCATCTTAGTGAGGTGTGTATGCCGCCTAAATCACACACTGCTTTTCAAATCTGCCCACAACTTCTCAATAGGACTGAGATCAGGGCTTTATGATGAACACGCCAGGCTTACAGGCCTGGGAAGACCAGTCTTTATTATAAACATTATAAAATAGATCCCTGATATATAGTCTTTCTCTGATTATTGTGGCATTTGTCAAATAGAAACAGTTTTGGTTATTCTAACTAACCTAAGATGAGGGATGTTTGGTCTGATTTCACTTTAGTCTCGGAGAGATGGTCCTCCCAGGGTGCTAAAGAGGCTTCAAGAATGAGATTTCTTTCTGAGTCTGTTCACTTATCAATCTATGCCTCATTTCTGAACAATGTTTAGGCAGCATAAAGATATAGAGTATCTAGATGTCACAGGCCAGAACCTCAGTCTACTGATTTTCACACTTGAAAGTCTGAGTGTGGTCATTTGATAGAGAAAAAAAACAAGGGGAAGTTTAATTTAAAGAACAGTATTAGAAATATGCTGCCATGCATGTAAATGGCTTGTTTCTTACAGTTGTTTGCCTGAGGTGGCATTCACAGAAGAGCTGTCACTGGTTTCGTAGCAGCCTCAAGGTCACAAACATTGCATATAGATATTTTTTTGTGAGCTGTGGATTATTGGCAAGCTAAGGATTATCATCTGAGGGCTATTATATTATTTCAGCTCAGTCTAAAGTCATGATGGAGGCCTTTTGCTCAGTGTGCGATATGTATCAGCTCTCTGAGGTTCAATAATGCTACAAACTCTCAAAAAATATTAACACAATGTTACTGCAATTCTAAATGTGTATACTACCAATTAAACATGAACAATTTTGACCTTCACCAGAATCAGAAGATTATATGTCAAAACCTTTATTCCTCTATTTAAGATCTCTTCATTAATTTCTCCAATCTTCAGTGATCCAAAAAGGTGAGTTATTAGTGAAGCTGCAACTAAAACATCCTGAAACATGTTTTGCCTGAACATGCCCGGAATCGGAAGTAACAAAAGCCACAGAGAAACATATAACAGAAAACGCACAACCACAAATATCCTAAACCACTGTGTGGCACAGAAACTGTCAGCTGTGTCGGTCCCCTTTGGTCTACTTCCTCAGTTTGTTTTCCCTCCTAAACTTCAGACATTCGTCTCTAGAGGAGTTTAAACCTCAGCGGTCAACTTCGTTTCCCGGCATCCATGTCAGAAATTAACCCAGCAGCCTATGTGGAGCCCACCTGATCAGCTGTAATATGACATCAGTATTCTCCTTGTTTCCTCTGCTGCTCTCAAACTAATCACACTCATGGAGTTAGTTCAAAGAGTGGAAAGTTCTCTTTGTTCGGAATTATGGTTATTCTTATGCTGCCATTTTACCCAAACATATTGGAGGTAGACACAGCAAAATAACATTTAAACCTTTAAATAAATAAATAGTAAAATTCATATTTTACTGTTTGCTATTTTTGCACTATTAAACCTGATATAAATCATTTATTAGCGCAATTTCTATCTGTTTTAACTGAGTAAAAAAGACCAAAATGAGGCTTTCAGATCAGCAGTGGGCACTTTTTTCTACCGCTATCCAGTAAATCTTAAAAGGACATTTTCAAAGCCTAAGGATAATTCCAATATTAACCTTGTTGTGACTTTCATTAAAAATATGAATCTAAGATATAATTCAAATATAGTCCATACTTAAAAAAAAAAAAAGATTTAGTTTAGATTTTGCTCAAGTGTGTATGTTTTAGGAAGGAGTATTTTATTTACATGTAATATAACAATCTTAGTTGTATAATCAAGACATCTACACACATGCAGTATTATATTGTACTGTACGATTTGCTGTATTTTCCAACATTTAGTTACCAGACACATGGGTAACTAACGTGTCTGGCTTTGGTTGTGTTGAATTGATTGGTTGCCGTCTCTCACTAACCAAAGGCAAAAAACAAAACTCCCGTAAGAATCTAACCAGATACACAAAGAGCGCAACACAAAAAAAAACCTATCTAAACGCAGAGGAATGGAATAGAAAACAGATTTTAAATTCCAGATTTTAAACACCATAAAACAACATCTGTCCAAACAAGTAATGACAATGATTTACCCTTCACACATACTGCTTAATCGGAAATTTTACAGAACATTTATATTAATAATTCAATAGTGAACTTTAATTATAGATCATCATTTAAATTAGATTAAATATTTTTTTATTATTATTACTATTGTCCACATATGGTTTCATTGTTTCAGCTTCGGTATGGAAAATAAGGAGCTGATACACAGGAATGTCAATAAGTATATTGTTGTTATATTGTTGAGCATTTACTTTAAAATCTATTAAAAACCTATAAAAAATTAATTTAAAACAAAGCTACTGAACAGAAAAAAAGTGAGAAATCCCTTGGTGCTTTATGCAGATTTTAGAACATTGCATATTATGATTCAACACAACCAAAGTATGGAGGATAGATTCACTTTAAGTACTTTTTTTAGATCTGAATAATAGTGAAAAAAGAAGAAAAAAAGAAGTAGTTTTTTTTTCCAGACTTACTAGATGTTTTATTTTTTTTTCACTAAACTAAAATCAGATGTACTGTACATTACATATATCTTTAAAACAGAACATTAATTGAACAGACTAAGTTCCGTCACACAGGAGCTGTGGAACAAGTTCATACCAAGCCTGCTGAAAGCAACATGTGTGAAGGAAACCCACTGTTTAGGAAATTAAGTTAATTATCCTAGCAGAAGAACAACAAGATTCATTATAACTCCACAGTCCTCTGCAGATAATCATCATTAATCATCAAACAAAGAGAAACTGTGCCGTAAAAAAGTTTCTGCTTCACTGATTTTAAAGACGTCCCTGAGAGAACCGCTGTTAGAAACATCCAATCAGAGTTTCAGCAAAGTTGGACTGTATTAATCCAAGTGTTCCAAAGTGAAGGTATCAGGGGGCGCATGGACAAATGGAAAGCAGGTGATAAGGATATTAATTATTGAACTGAATTATTGAATTATTAATTCTCAACAATGAATGGAGTAGTTTAACAGTACAATATACAAAAGTAAGGCACCAAAACAGGGGACTCTAAATGAGAAACTTAAGAAATGATTTGTAATTTCAGCTCACAAATGAGTCATTTGACTGAATGAGTATTAAAAGTTTCCCTCCGGATGCTGGCAGGTCCAGCCAATGGCTCAAACCGTTCCGATGCATACTCCTGACCCATTTAGTGCACAATGGAGTCCTAAATATTTCAATCATTTGCGACAGTGTAACTTTTCCATCAGTGCCCAGTCACTCTGTAAAAAAAAACTTTGATTTTCTTAAGAAGTATAACAACAAATAATTAGTGGCTTAATTATTTAGTGAATTGAAAGCATGTATATTTTTAATTGTGAGGCTTTTCACATTTTACACATATCTAGGAGTTTTGGTTTTATATTTGCAAACAGTTGTGTGTTTTTTGGCCCACCAGGTTAGATTTAAAAAATAATACAATGTTCAAAATTGCTGATAATTTACATTTACTGTCTAGAATTGACAAAGGCTGTACTTTCTTTTTCCCCATGGTTGTTAATCACAGGGAGGGGATATGTCTTTATGAAACTGGACTTATGGCATTTTGGCACACTAAAACAAAAACACCCCTCATAGAGTTCAGGAAATATAATTAATATAATTGGAAAACATAAATAACAAAACAGTATCAATTTGATATTATATTTACTACTGTATGCAGTTTCTGGAACATATATTTTTTGTGATACCTTTTATTAAAGAGATTATTATTTTACTAGGTTCAGTTAAGGATGTTTTTCCGTATCTTTAGGGTCGTTGTTCTGCTGGAAGCTCCATCCTAGATCACATTACGAACTGAGCCTGATAAACAAAAAAAATTGCACAAAACAGAAAAGTGCTTCACATTAGGGTCAGATTCAGCACACAATGTCCTCGAAAGCTTTAATGAGGTTTTTTTTTCACATTCAGATTTATTTTTGGGACTTTTGAGGCATATGCTGTTAGAACTTGTAGTTTTTGGCCATTTGTCATGTTAAGCAGATGCATTCGACTGTGACTTAATATGTTATTTCAACAGCTTAATGCCTGAACTTATGATATATTGATGCCACATGCCAAAAGAAAGGTGACCAAATAATTTGTCAGAATTAATTTTTACATTTAAATAGATATTTATTTCTCTACTTAAGAGTCTGAGTTTGAATTCATTGGCTTTAGTTTTTTTTTTTTTTACCAATAAAGTCATCTTAAATAATTAATAAGACTTGTTATTACATCTTTGTAATGTAAGTATTAGGACTTTGGAATATTTGGTCCTAAAATATGGCAGTTTTTTTTATTACTTACTTTCATATAGACTCTTACTGAGTTTTATTGAGCAAAGAATCCATTTCCTTCCCCTCAACTTTCCACTCATGTGCTTGCATACAACACTCGGTGAACAACTAGTTCTTATAATTGGTAAATATCCTGCATAGCACTTTATCAAGTTAGATGACTCCAAAGCTCTTCACATGACATTCAGTCAATAATTCATTTATACACACGTTCACACACTGATAGTGATTCAGTTTAAAAATGTGTCGCTCCCTCAGGCCTGCTACCCCTACATTTCTGCACGACCCCTGCTGCATTTCCCAATTAGCACAATTTTATTCCACAGAAATGGTCCCAATTAATGAAAATGCAGTTTCATCAAAGTTTTTGGTTGTGGATAATAGTCTTACTCTCAGACACTCAGGCATAAGCCGTAACCCTCACATGCTCTGTGTGATTCACTGCAAATTCAGTCTGATCTTCTCATTCTATGGAGCAAGCAATGGCACCTACTGAACACAAGTGACTAGTGACTCTGCAATAACTGCACATACACATCACATAAAGATTCAAAAAGTGATTCAGGATGCAACTGACAAACGAGATATGTTGTTTTCATATGGTGCTTTATGTATACGCCCCATCTGGTGCCGCCCTGGGCAAAGGCCCATATCACAAAGCACATCTCAACTCATTTATATTTCTTTCTCGTTTATATTGCAGACAGCTTGTTTAGGAAGGCAGTAAATTAAGGATGTTGCCTTCTATGCAAAAGTTAAGTTTGAAAACAAAATCAACATAATATTATTTGAACTGAATTAAAACTTTCTCCATGTTTACATTACAACTCTCATTCATCCTGTCTTGTACATCTAAACGGCCAGATGTGAGCCAGGTCTCACAATGTAAGGGATACTTGGGAACTATCCAAGAAGAAGGACTAAAAGAAAAAACAAAGTAAGTAAAGAACCTGGTTTTATATCAGAGGTAAAATACATTGCCTTACCCCACATTACTTTTTTTTTGCCAGGATGGTGCTTTAAAGTGGTGAACAACAAGAGATCAAGATGCATTAAAGTGCTTGAAATTAACTATTCTTAAATTGGTGTTAAGCAGAAACAACCTCGAGGCTAGAGGTCACTTGAATTGGAGATCAAAGTGGGAGTTGCACTCTTTCCCTCAGGAGAAGGCAGATGATCATATCTGTAATCTGCTATGGCTACCTTCCGTTAACGAGCCAAATTAATTAGATAGTGATGGCAAACATCTATTGATATAGATCAGATAGAATTTATTGATCCCAGAGGGAAAATCGACATGTTGTTGTGACAACAGCAACAGGAATCCCAGGATGAGCAGAGCAGAGGAGATACCGTGAGAACGCAAACAAAAAACAAAATATAAAAACAAATCAGAGCAAGGCGAGAAGAGGATGGCAACATGAAAAAAAGACAAAGCTTTTAGGATTACAGGTATATTTACATTGTGAAAAATGAGCTCTCCTCTTAGATCAGAAAGAAATTAACCTCTGGAGGTTGATCATTTTAAGAATACATGGTTTCTATGTTGGTGGAATATCTACAGGCAGAAAGAATAAATCAAGTGTGAGCCCTTTCCAGCTGTCACTTTTTTCAGCCTATTTCCAGTACTGTGGTATTTCTGTCCTAACGGTGATGGCCTTTTCTCAACTTCCTCCGATGGGGATGGGATAATGATGAGACGATGCTAGAGGGGATATTTATGGTGCTTACTTGACAGGCAAAAACTGTTGCTGTGAGATTTTTCTCCATTTGGGTGGTCTTTATGTTTTCTGATGATATTTTTGTCCAGCACCAGACGGTTTAGGAGCTGTGGAATTTTTCAACTAATAAAATTGAAAAAAAAAAAAAAAAATCTGCCAAAACTTATTTCCAATTTCCTTAGTGAAGGATAAAAATCCAATTTTTTCTATATTTGTCGAGTAGGTTAAACATATGCATTGATTCACTTATGCAGGGCCAGGTTAAACTGCTTTGAATAAAATCATTCCCTTTTGACTCTTTCTGTATCACTAGAGAACCTCCCTCTATGTCTCAAGTTTTTTAAAACCTCTAACAAGTTTTCTACCATTATTGTGTATTTTGCTTTATCCATTAACCGCATTAACACTGATCAGCATCCATGTCCCTGCAGAAGAAAGTTATTTCTACAGTGTGTTCCTAACATTCATACCAAGATTAAATAATGCGAATTTCAAATCTGAAAATATCTAGTCGGCAGTTTTATTTGAAGTCGGAGAGTAAAAGAGTTTTAATAAATTGCGCATCGTACGATACAGATCTTCTGTATAGTTCGATGAAAGAAATTTGATGGCAGGTGACAAACTATTTTAATTCATTTAATCTGACACTGTGGACATTGCATGTGACTTTTCAAAACAAGCCGTTTCAATTCCACCTTTTCATCTGAGTACTCCAGTTTTTTTATGGGTGCAACCTTTGCCACATTCAAATGTTTAAACAGAAAAATATAAAAACAAAAATACAGATTTTGATCAATTTTTCCAACCTCCCTTCATGTTTCTTGTTGCCAACAAGTGTTGCAGTATGCTCCCCACACAAAGGAAATTTCCGTCTTACTCTACACCCAGCGGGAGAGTTGCTTTTGTCTGTGATTATTCTTTTCAAGCAGACTTGGAAACCACACATTCCAGCCCATGAAGTACTAATGTTTACAATTAGATTATATTATTTTAAAACCCAGTTAATGTGCCATTGTAAAAGCTCCTTTCCCCGCCGTTCATTAAAATTACAACTTGACGGAACACAACACACAATCCTCTATATTAAGTTCAATCAGCTCCCTGCTGCTGCCTGTGACGTCACCTTCGTTTGAGCCACATCGAAAGAGAATGAGGCTGATTGCTGCTGCTCAAAGTTTGCTGTTCCTTTGTAATGGCACTCATTGGGGGCCTTTTCAATGGCTTTTTTTCATAACAAATGCTGATTGGTGCTTTTATAACACACACAGTGCCAATCACCCACAGAGTAACATTTGTGCACATGTCTGGCTGCTTAAAAACCCAGAAAATGCTGGGGGAAGATGGGGAAATCCAAAGTGTCAGATGATTACTGGCAAGCAGAATAAGCCATGTTTGTTCCTGTTAAGGTGTTCCATTTTAGAGGCATCTTGCCATCACTGTTAGTACACATTTCACTATAATTCAACATCTGGGTTGAAATGTGAAAGGTGTTGGCTTAGTCAAATCTAGGCCTGTCACGATAGCACATTTTGCTGAGCGATTAATTGTCTCAAAAAATCATTGCAATAAATGATAATATTGTCGGAAGACCTTTTTACACTGATTTAATGGAAATGACATAATAATGCAAGCAATATCCTGCCAAAAATAGATACGTTATTCTCAAAAGAACATTTAATGCTGGAACAGGCAAACTAAGAACCAAAAACAAAATTAAAATGAACTCTCAGTCTATGTTAACAAAAAAATGCACTTGAATAAAACTAAACAACATAAAACCAAAGTGGAAATAAAAACTACATTAACCAAAGAGTGCAGATTATGAAGTCTGTATACTATATTGCCCTCCAATAATTATTAGATTTAAATAGAGAAGATGGCATATCATCTACCTGATACAATAGTTCACTCCTCCCTTAAGCCCAGTTCACACAACATGATTTATGACCATCTTACAACGTTAAACGTTCTAACATTGTTGCTGCGATTTCGCCAATCGTCCTGTAGGGGTCGTCTGGTACGAATGATCTACGGGGTTTCCCTGCAGGGAGCGAGAACGCAGCCTGCTGAATGTGACAGGCAGCCAATCAGAAAGCGCGGATTAATCTTCGTGCTTTTTGAGGGGAAATTAGGAGGGGATTCCCAAACAGCTGAGCAACGGACATCGGAGATTATATGTGGAAACAGCATTAATGTTTATTCAACATTTGGTGCAAAGAATATCCACAGAAATGACCAGGAGAGGAGCTGGAGCCAAATTGCTACAGCAGTTGATAAACCCGATAACTTTTCAGCCGTTCATCGTTAACGTGACATAAACAGGTTCTAATGATATTAATTCAGTCAGGACTTTACGCTGACACCAGCCAGATACATTGCAGGTAGATTGTAGTAAAACGTAGATTAATGCCTGGTTTTAAAATGAGTTAACTGGACTTTTAGCCATTATTTTGTGCCCATTGTTGGACACCACCCGCCACGATCGGCTAGTGTGTGGTCTCAGGTTTTGAAAATGGGCCGACAATCCGTTCTAAGATCATGTCGTGTCAGCTGAGCATTACGCTAACGAAATGATGAAGGAAGGGTCAGTGGAGAGCAGGAGATGAGCTTTCTCATCCAGTGTCATGGAAAAATGCAGGGGGAGACGATAATGACGATAAATTAAACTTACTCGATAGCTTTTTTTTAATCGTTCGATTAATTGATTTATTGTTTATCGCGACAGGCCTAGTCAAATCCAAATATTCAAGTCCACTATTGCTGCTTACATATAATTTAAGACAGTAATGTGTAGTAAAGTCCCAGTGAATAAACCAGTTGATCACATTTTAATACAGCTTTGGCAGTTTGCAGCATCTGTGTTTGTTTACACAATGTCAGCAGGAAAATACATCAACCACGACTTTATAACAGCAACTGTTGCTGCCCATAAATCTGAAAAGGCTTAAAATATGCTTTTCAAACTACTAATTTCCCCACAAACAGACACCCCAACAAAATAACCCCAAGCTATGAATAGCCAAAGCCCACACAAAACCCAAAGGCTCAATCTGAGACATTATACGTCTCAGTTAACATGCTCATAGTTAACAACAACACAGTTACACCAGTATGGCGAGATTAACAAAGTATCTTCCCTTAAAATAAAAAAATCAAGTTTCCAAAGTTGAAGCTGTACCACAAGACTTCTGGAACAATGTTCTTAGATATAGAAAAGAGAAATCCTAAACACAAGCATCTCATCTACCTAGCATGGTGGTGGAGGTGTGATCATTTGGGCTTGTTTTGCACTGACAGTACCCGGACATCTTGCAGGGTATGTGAGTATCTCCTGAAGTACTCTACACTCCAATGTCAGGTCACCGAGCTGACAACTTAAGGTTGGCCTGAATTAGGTAATGCCAGCAAAGACGATGTCTTATAAAGAAGAGACGGTCAAAACACCTGACTAGTGACGTGGAAGGCTGATAAAGTCACACAGAAAGGAACTGCTTTTCTGCTATAACAATGGGGCTCACCTTTTCTACTATGATTCAAGTCATGGAAAGTCATGAGTTTCTGTTGCTGTAAAACTATTGAAGAAAAGTCATAAATGACCCAATATTGAAACCAATGACCATGTAAAGAGTAGCAGTTTAGGACTCTAAAACCAATCAGAAAATCATCTTCCGTATATTTCATTGCGTAAAAGCTTATTTGAGCAACAGCTTATTCACTGATGCTTCTTTTCTCCCCATATTCCTTAAATAAATCAGTGCCCTTTTACAACCATTGAACCTGGATGGGAGGAACCAGGTTTTCATGAAGCCTTGTTGGATTTACATCACCTCAGCTTCAATGAGGCATCTCATTGGTCCGTGAGGTCCATCAGCCAGGCAACTACAGCTCTCCTTCAGTTCACCACTTGAATCTTCTCCCAGCAGAGCTAATGGCTCCTCTGTGACATTTAACAAAAAAAGGGGAAGAAGAAGAGGTTCAGTAAACCCACCGTCGACCTTTAACCTCTAGTGCGAGAAGTCAAACCGCAGCCACCCACTGTGACATTTCCTCTACAGAGTACTTCCCTCAGCTAATTAACCCGTTAGCTGGACGACCTGCTGCACAAAAAAAGATGAGTAATAAAGGAGGAGATGAAGAGTGAAACAGAAAACTGCCAGCACAATGGCTGGACATTTCTGTGGGTCAGTCACCTGAGTGCTGTTCTCTGGTGCGTGATTTTCAAATTAAGCTCCTATTGTTCTATTGTTATTTCACCTTTTTTTCATTTTATTCATATCAGTGTGAGCTGTCTATATCTCGGGAAATATTTATGAATTTTATGGTAGGAAGAGGTCAGAATTATTGGAAATTGGACAAAATATTCTGAAAACGTATATAGAGAAATCTTTGTGGTTTAGGCAAAAAGGCAGGGAAAAGATTATTTTGCATAAAATAATTTCCCCAATGTAGTTATCTGAACTTCACCATAAAAAAAAGAAATAGAATTATTGTGTAACTCTATTTCCTCAAGAACTGAGACTTGTTAAATTAATGTAATTTTAACCTTTAGCACTGTTGGTTAATCCCTGTTTTGTGTTTAAGAATATTTACATCAGTTCTATCAAATGCAGGTCTAAGACCTAGCATAGACAGAGCTAATTTCAAAATATTTGCAACTTTTATCAGTAACTTTTAAACATTACATCCTGTTTTCCTCATCCTCATCTCTGAGTTGCCACTTTGAATTAAAAAGTACCAAAACATGTTTTCATTTGCAGGCTAGTTTATCTGTCTTCCTTATGCATGCTTCTATGCACAAGATCTTATGCAGAGATGATGCTAATGCAGTATAGCACCACGGGGCATGAGTGGGTCTGAAAGTAAAATTGTGCTTTATTAAAATTACTGATGCTTCAATGATTATGCTATGTTGTTTCAGACTTGTCAGAATAACTTAGAAAAGATGGTTAAAAACACAAACATTTATTCTGTCTAAAACAGTAAAGCGATTTGATTGGCTGTAAATGTTATCAAGTCAGGAGTTTGATGGAGTGGCTTATTATTCTAACTGGCATGTGAAAAAAAAGACCACATAGGCTGAGCTTGAAGGTGTTTTTACATCACTTCCATCAGACAGTGGTGACTTAAAGTGTGCGAGACGCTGGTACAATGGGAACCGAGAAACATCTCCTCAACATCTGTTACCATGGCGCCCTTTAAAAAGTATTGTCCATTAATCGTGTGTCCCCACCTTTAACATACATCCACAACACACAGATGCCATAAATTGAGCTCTCCTGGGCATTCAGTGAGACTTTAACTGTATATGTGTGTGTCATCATCCTCTCTCATTAATGCAGAGACACTAATGTGCTGCCAGCTACAGAAGCTTCTCTTGTCTCAGATGAAATAAAACACACACTCAGAGCTACTTAGCATCCGCTGTTGTTGTGTTTGTGAGCTGTGGTTACCATAGTGAAAGCAGGGTCAACCACCAACAGAGGCCTGATTACCATTAATTAATATTTCTAATTATTCAAGAAGGCTGCAATCACTGCTCTGGTCTGTTTGGCTGTTTATATTAACAAATTATATTCCCAAATGTCCTGGTAAGACTGAGCAAACATTACAATTATCAAAGAAAAAGGTGAAAAGTTACCTAAAAGGTTGAAAATAAAAAAATTAAAAAAACATGTAAATAATATGCATTTAGAATAAGTGTCACCTACACTTCCAACCAGATAATTCATTTTGTGAAGTAGTATTTTTACAGATCTAAGCGTTAATTGGTGTTATGAGAGATACATATTTTTTGGGTTTCTTGACACAAGCTTGTGTTTTTAAATTGCAGTGGAGGAACGAAGGATTATAGATGTTTCCATGGCCAATTCTGATTTTCTTTAAGGTCAGACTTGCTTGACAGATTTAGATTTTTTATAGTTTTTTTTAAAACACTTTATCAAATAAAAGTGTAAAATGTGTTCCAGGTCTAGTTATGGAGTGAAGACACGCATAAGAACTCTGGAACAAACCAAACAACCAGACTGAGACCCACATTTGAAGGAGTCTTGGTCCGCTTCCAAACGAACTCTGGCACGGTTCCTCTTGAGTGTGAATACAGACTGACCTCGGTGCAAACCAACCACAGGGAATATGCGTCTTTGTGGGCTTCACGAGTCACCATAATGCCATTGTTGGGCATTATGGTAAAAATTAGCCCTTCTGTGTTGCTAACGCTACTGCTGTATGTAACAAAATCATACCTGAAAACAAACTTGACCAATTTCCCAAACATGCTTCAATTTTCATGTGTGCAAACACAGCTCTTCCACATTTTGTGAAAATCAGTCTGTGTACTAACAGTGTGATGAGTGGCAAAAACACATTTTGTGTAAAAGCGATGGAAAGGAAGGATACAGAAAAACAAGAAAACTGAATGTCATTGTGTAGTTGCTTTCTTTTGAAGCAATTTCTACGTAATGATATTCATGCCCTGTTCCATGTGAATGCATTATAGATGAATAGCCACTGACCAATGCCATGACCCCTATTACTCATCAATAAATACAGAGAGCTCTTAAGTTGTATTTACTTTGAGAAGCAGATCCTAAAGGTTATCTTTGATGCATTTTAAGCTGTTTTTTCTTTTACAGAAATATTTTTCTCTTTCTTTACATTAGCATAAACTAAGAAGCTCCATGTTCTGCCTCTGCAGTCCCATTATTTTTGGCCTCTGTCTAGCTTAACAAAAGGTCTTAACACCTGCAAAAAAAAAAGAGAAAAGAATGAAGACTTACAGGTCACGTGACAGTCTCACACAAAGCAGGACCAGGAATCCACTCTTTTCATCTGCACTGAACAAATGTAACGTTTTAATGTCATTATGGAGCACAGATGATTAGTTTAAAAAAAAATTGTTTAATTGTAGGACTTACGACGAGTATTTTTTAACTCGGTGGCATCACGCGCTTCTCAGGACTTCCGGCTTGTCAAGTCCAACAGGCTGGTGCACAGGAATAGACATATTTTTACTTTTATTTTGCTGTAATCGGTACACAGTGATTGTAGCTACTCACCATATTAGTGGTGCGATTAGGAACGGACGAGAGATAACACAGCCTCGAAATTTTATTGTAATAGTTCCTACAATGGACGGCAACGCTGGCGGAGTGTTGCCAGGGGTTATTGGTTGTTGCTATGATACGGTCTGGAGGGAAACTGCCTTCTTTACAAACCGGACAGGAAGCAGATTGAATAATATAGCGGACCAATCAGGTGAGTCATAGGAACAGTGGGCGTGATCAGGGGCGTATCTGAAACTGTGGCAGGACGGGAGGGGCCAAGAGAGCGAAAAATAGTTCAAGCAGTTCTGTTCAACGAGCAGGTTGTCACTAAATTCATATTTATATATGACTTTCTCTTTCTGTTTTTCTCTCTCTCTCTTATGTATATATCCATCCATCCATCTTCTAACACCCTTGTCCCTAGTGGAGTCGGGAGGGGTGCTGGTGCCTATCTCCACCCAACGTTTCGGGCAAAAGCCGGGGTACCCCCTGGACAGGTAAGCAAACTACACATACACACACACACATATACATATACACAATATATATATATACACAGTATATATATATATATATATATATATATATATATATTGTATTATATATATATATATATATATACTTTATATATATATATATATATATATATATATATATATAGGATAATAATATATATATATATATATATATATATAGGCATACACAGAGTATAGCTGTCAGGTTGACTGACAGATCTCTGAGGTAACTTGAGTCATTGTGTGAAACTGACAAATTGACAATGTGTGTCAGTGTGCACCAGATAATTGTTAAGAGTTGGCATGTCAAGATCTCTGACAGCATGACAAACTGTTGTGTGTGTGTGTGTAGTAGTAGTTTAATCATCAACCAGAAACTGCTCTTTGTGAGAAAAATGTGTCACTGAGCATCTCAAGAGGAAGGTCACTTGCTTCTGTTAAAAGAAAAAAACTCTTTATTTTGTCATGTTCCCATAAAGTGCTCACTACAGTTAAATGTCTAAGCATCACATAAAACATTTCTAAATTCCTGAAAATCATGCACGGAACCTACCTAGCTATAACTATAACATAATGAAAGGGATGGAAATACAATTTAACAAATAAGAGTAGTTTATGGTCTGACATACAGGTACCATATCAGGAACAGGACTGCTCTCACTTGTTTGAAAAAATAATGCAAACATTTTAATTTTAATTGTAGCTCCTCCTTCAATAAGGTGTGCATAATAATAAGTAGGTTCTGAAAAAGAAATAAGAAACAATTCATTAACGTGTACGTATACATATACTTTTACTACATACTGCATTTAGACATACTGCTAGCAATAGCATTGTGTCAAAACCTTTTGCCAAGTTGTATCATTATTTCCTACAGCTGTTGTCATTTTGTCACAACCTACTTCAATTTTAAACTGGCAAACAATTTTTTTTCCCTGTTTTTTCCATTTATTATCACTCTCTTTCTCTTGGTAGGCATGTTTAACTATTTGTGGATAATAATAATAATAATAATAATATAAATGCTTAAATCTCACGTATAATTTAGTTGTGCATTTTTTTAAAAAGATCTTGTTTTGTCTTTTTGGTTTATTTCTCTTAAAATTTTGCATTTTCACCTAAATGAAGGAATTCACACCTTTTATAAAAATGAGCCTCAATTTCTGTCTTCTGTCGAAACATTTCCTTTGTTTCATTTGTGTTTTCATGAAGCCAAGCAGAACCATATTGCTGCAGTTAGAATAATCTGAGCAATAGCTAAAAGGTGATTTACAGGGAGCAAGATGGCTTTTACTACCCCTCCCAGATGTCTTCAATGCAGCCTGAGCCACAGCTGGTTGAAGTGTGAGCGGGCATGATGGGAGATGAAGGCCTGTCTGCCTGCAGCCATGTTTGAGACCAGTCTGTAGTCCAATTCCCAGGGGCTCTCATTAGAGAGCCGCCACTCAGAAAAACCCACCTGCTAACAGCCAATGAGATGCTGCCCCGCAACCCACACAGTTCCTGCCTATACGATTCGACAATAACCCGCTCGCTAACAGAGCTCATGCATACACACACCTTTAGAGCTGTGGGCAAGGTTTACACAATGTTTTGCCTGAAGGAGCTAATCAGGTTGGTCAGCGATGAAAAGAAATAAAATCAGACAATTACACTTAAACTGGGGCACATCTTCTTCTCTATTTGTGGGATGTGTTCTTCACCATGTGTCCACACAAACAAAATTGGATTTTAATATCTAGCATGCTGGAAGCAAAAACAGAAAAGCAGCACCAATAAATTACACTTTTCAGGAATTCCTTTGCACTTTTACTGACTAATAGTTTTTTCTTTTTATTTTTTTTAATCAACATTTTTAGAAACAGATGCAATAAAAAAATAAGGGTTATAACTTATTTTGCAACAGATTTTATAATATATATATATTTTTTATGCCTATTAAGGAAGATGAAAAATAAAATTGTTTGTTTTAACAAGAGTTATTTTTTTATTGGGAAACAAGAAAGTTATTGAAAGCTCTAAACTGTTGAGCTTTTATGGTGGAAATGTTTCTTCATTGTTGTTTGGTGGACAAAACAACACCAGTGGAGTGGCTGACTGGGATCTCGGGAATAAATAATATAAAAAATATATTTATTAATTTTTTTATTTATAAAAAAAAAATAGAAAGGTTTAACTCTCTTGTTTTCTTATGCATAAATGAATAAGAAGGACCCTTCTTCCTTGGTTGTGGGAAGAAGGTGTCTTTTTCCCACCTCCTGTTTTGTGAAATGACCAAAGCAAACAATATAGTGAGAGCTAACTATACAAGTTACTTGTAACGCTGGCTTTGTGTGTATCAACTCCAATGAAAGTGCCTTTTCAAGTAAGCTATGCAGATAATTGTTTTCAGCTGAGCTATGTCAACTGTATTTTTTTGCTGAATATACTAACATATTACCAAAATGAGTGGTTTGGGAAAAAAAAGACTCAGCAGGCACATTTCAGTAACAATTCCAAATGCAATTACATCTCTGTCAACAAGAAAGATGTGCAATTGAGAGCAGCTTTTCTGTTAAATATATGGTAGCTTATAACATCATAGAACTTTACCATGTAAATAAACCAATAAAGTCGATGACATTTTTAGTAAGAATAAATTTATCCATGACATTTTAAGTTTAAAATTCACTTATTTTGTTTGGCTGTCCTTTAGTCTAATGTGGAAGGAGACCGTTGAAGTTTAACTGAATCGTCAGTTTGGATGTATTTGATCAGTGCGCTCAAATAGGATGGACCAAATGTTTCCCAGCCCTCTATTTTAAAATTGACAGAGCTAATGCGGTTTTCAGCTCTACAGTCCAGTGAGTAGATCTTTACATCTCCCTCAGAGTCATGTTTTACTGCTATGTTGTTGCTGGAACAATCTCTTCCACCTCTGGCTGACAAGAGGCGGAGAAGCCGAGCCTTATTGTGGGAGGAAGAATTATGACACCCTGCTGGAAAAAGAAAATTGTGGGTCTGATGAGGGAAGGGAAGTAAATATGAGCGAAATGGTGAAGAAGAACAGGGAGGAGGTGATGGAGGGAGGAGAGGTCAGAACTCCTTTCATCTCGCCGTCTTAACTTCAAAGGCGAGATTGATGCTGCTTTGATTCCATCAGAAACTCGGATCTGCAGGGATAGAGGAAAACTGCAAAAAAGTCCAAAAACTGATCATCAGTGTACATGTGAAAGGATTACTTTGCACTTTGTCTGTGTCTCTTGATAAGTTTGATGAATGAAATTACAGTTTAATTAACGCTGATAAAAGATGCCCTCTTTGGCTGAGGAGAAGTTTGAAATTGATAGCACTTGTCCACCAACACTGGCATGTGCTCATCGTGGCAGAGTCTTTCAGACAATTCCTGATAATAAGGTGAGATGAAATACAAACTGAGTTAAACTAATTGTACAGCATTCTAACAAAATAGGTGTTAAAATTGTATGAGAAATACACTAGAAAGCCAACAAGCAGAACTATGGAGTATGCTGCTGTAAATATTATCATTTTTAAGAGTGGAGTTTGGTACTAGGAACAGAAAGCTTGAATGAGACACTGATATTAAAATATGCACCAGAATTTATTAGAACAGGCAGTTTGTGTCTTTTTTTTTTTTGCCTTGGAACTACATGTACTTTCACTTTCCATTGAAAATAAGACCAGTTTGTTTGTTTCAGCCCTCGACTCACAACCTGCCAAAACATGCATTATATATATATATGTTTTCTTTCATCATCATAGAGTAATATTCCAGATATTATTGCATTGATAGGATCACTTTATCTTGAAATTATAGCAATTTAAAAAGTAAATAAATAAGGAAAATTGACAGTATCCCTTCCTGATCCAACTGTTTGATATGATAGAGATCTTTTGAACTATTTTATATATACGTCATATTTTTTTTCTATTTTTCAAAGCTTTCCTTACTAAGAGCATATGAGTGCTGTCAGAAATGACCTAACTATCTCTGGGCTTGTGATTAATAAAATACCAGTATCTCCACACTTGCTCCTGCAGGGCAAACAGCACATGAGAAAGACAGCAGGACATGAAGTACACAGTTTACTTGCACAACAAACCCCTTCGCCCTCGTCCCGCCTGTTTCTGAACATTGCCGGTCAGCTAACTGAAAGATGATTTTCCTTATGTTTAAATCTGTATTGCACTTTTCAACACCAGTACACATGGCAAGATGACACAGCATGTGTGACGCAGCATGTCACACAGCATGGCAGCAGGTTAATGATTTTTCCAACAGGTGCACTACTGCAAACCAGTGTATCTCAAAATGTCCAGTTAGAGTAGCTATTCCAACTGTGGATAAAATAATAAAATAATACAGTTGTGGATAAAACAATCAAATATAAAAAATAAGTAAAGGTGCATGTTTCTGTTTTTACACTGCATGACCTGAGGTCTGATCAGGATGTCTTGTGTACGTCTCTCTTTTCAGAGGACCTGAGACGGTGGGCAGACCCAGAATTTGTTGGAAGGGCTGCATGTCTCCTCCAGCCTGGGAACAACTTTGAAACCCCAAAGGTGAGGTGAAGAGTTTTGCCAGGTGACTGGTTTAATAAGTGTATGGATGAACACTTTTAAGAACCAACAAATTTAACACTGATTAAAAAAAAAGTGCATTGAAAAAAATTACGCATCCTCCAAAATAAAAAGTCCCAGTCCCTCCATACAAATTGCAACCAAAATTTGAGCTTTGCTTTGCAAGGACTGTGTGGGACTATTTGACATACAGTGTCATAAAATATCACTGGGAAAAAAAGGTTAGCTCATTACTATGTATTATACAACAACTTTATGTATTCCTTCAGTTGAATCCACATAATTACTCTGCATTCATCCATCTAATCTGTTTTCTCCTACACAGAATGAAAAGTTTTGGCTCATCATCAAGGCTGTCTTTTCAGAAAGCCATAGGTCCTCCTACCTGCTGTTTTCATTTCTTACGTCTAATTAAAACAAGTTTCACAGTCAGAAATCAAAGCAAGGACACAGAGCACTTCATTTAATGGTTACTTCATACGAATACAGTTCTTGATGAGCAGCTTTGACTTCACTTTCTTTCTAAACTAGTTCCTTTTCACTGAATCTCAATTCCATTTGCAAAGACTAACATTTAAAGACAAAATAAAAAAAATTGAAAAAGAGTTATCAACTTTTTTCAAGCATTCAAATCTTTCAAGATACCTTTTAGAGGCAGATTATCGTCAACATTTCACATTAACTCAAACTTTGTATGCTTTTAAGCACAAAGACGCAAATAACTTATTCAAAGGGAAAGAAAAAATGTACTTTTTAAAAACACATTTTTCTCTTTTTGTGTTCTAGATGTGTTCCCATCTTCATTTTAAGGGCCTCACTATGTTAGATTTATTTTCTGGCCTAAAGTTTTATGAGGTTTCCTAATAGACGCTATGTAGAAATAAATAAATTTAATTGACAAATGTTGCAAACATCATGGGTGCTAAACTGCCTTTCTAATTCCTGTTTATTAATTTTGTATTGCATTATTTCCTTTGTTAAGTGCTTGTTATTCATCCTGCACCCTGATAAGATTAAAACACATGAAAGCATATGAGGATTAAAAAAGAATCAGATTAAGGAAGAGAATCAGAATTAAAATCCTCTTGATGGAACAAAAAAATATCACATTAAGCCAAACAATTGAAGTGTTTTGGGTTGTTCTGTATGTGTCAGTTTGTGCACATTAATTTTACATTAGAACTCTTAATACCAGAGACGACTGAGGTGACAACATAATTTAATTTGTCTTTATTTTGGTGATGATTAAAAGTTAACTGTTTGAAAACAGAGCAGAGAAAACTCATAATTTCTTATTTGGCTTCTGCACACTGAACCAACATGTCATTAAATCAACAGGGCAGGCAGCGTGCAGTAATAGATTTCCTTTAATAACTCAGACAGTCATCACAAATATATAGAGCCTGAATATGTGTAATTTCCAATTAATTTCCAGCCTACAGGCTGCAGAGTGAAACAGCAATCAGATGGAAAAGAGATGACAAGCGTTCACACATGAAAACACCCTAAGAAAAGTTGTCATTTGTCATATTTTCTGGCATTTCATTCATCTGTGTTTGTGGTTTCTGCTCTTTTATCTGTCATTTGCAGAACTGTGGCAGTGATTGTTATATTGCTGCTTTCCCACGCTGTCAAAGCTCACAGACATCACATCTAACTAATCATTATATTTACATTTTCAAGTAAATTGTAACTCTAACTGTTATGAATATGTCACAGAAAAAACAACATACACAACAGCTTCAGTATGAAGACATCCTAATGATTAAGACTATGGTAGATAGATAGATAGATAGATAGATAGATAGATAGATAGATAGATAGATAGATAGATAGATAGATAGATAGATAGATAGATAGATAGATAGATAGATAGATGGTATAAAATGTAAGTATTTGGACTGTTTACTAGGTTCTCTGCTAGCTACTTTATCTAGGACATGCCATGTGTTGCTAGGACATGTGTTGCATATCCTAGCAACACATGGTTAAAAAGCATTACAACCATAAGATAACTTATCTATTTGCCAGTTAGTGTCTTCAGTCTTGCCTGAAACATTATTCGATCCATAACATGTTGAACCGTGACTATGAAGAGCATATATCACAGCCAGTGATGTGTTTATAAGTAAACAACCTAAAAGAGCTCAAGCAGAACACAAATCAGATCTGCGAAAAATAAATGAGCTCATGTACTAATGTCAAATATGTAGGTTAACAACAGTATTAATGTAAGCATGGTAATGTGATAAAGAGAAATGATCTAAAAAGAAGTATTTATGGGGTTTGTGGGGTTCAGTAATCCTCCAGCTTAATCAGATGTTGATTATTCCCTCCGCCTCTCTTTCCCTCGTTATCAACAGTTCATGAATCGTGTTGATTCTGTGGTCAGGGTCCCGGATTCCAATTGTTTCATTAAGAAAATGTAATATTAAGACATAAATGTGACAATAATTTAAGTTGAAACAGAAACTTAATGCTGTCTTCTTAATAACAGAAGGACAAATTACTTAAAAGTTCATAGTTTGTAATTCATCATAATGAGTGTGAAAAGTATACATCTTAAATGCTGAGGGGTTTTTTTTTCTTAGTTTGAAAAAATAAAATTAGCTGACAGACAATTTTAAAATAATGCAAAGCACGTTGTAAGAGCAATGCATTTCACTAACACTTGTTTTTCTGAATAACCAAGGAGACTTGGCAGGCTGCGCTCCAGGAACATTTGAAACATTCTCTCTTTGTTTTGCTCTATGAGGTTTTCTCAACCTTAATTGTGTAGTCTTCATCTTTATCTTAACTAAATCCCTTTCAAGCTGTTTTAGGGTGGTATTTTCTTGTAATAAACTGGGTATTATAATTCGATTTTAAATGTATTTCTTTTTCCACGGTGAGACAATAACAAAACAAGTCAAGTTAAGTCAAGTCAAGATTTATTTATAGAACCCTAAAATACTGCAGAAAAAAAATACTTTTTTTCTTCAATATTTTAAAAACACAGTGAGACAACATAGTCGTGCAGATCAGTGTGCTTTCCTAGAAAACAGAAATAAGGTACTTAGCACATGTAGTCACTGCAAAGGTGAGATGCTGATTAGAAGATGAGCATTTTTTGCTAACCTAGAAACCTCCGGGCCCTTTGAGCTGCTGGCTGAATTTGTTCTCTTTCATTCTAATGAGAGCCGGCGTTGTTGAGGTGATCTGCTCATATTCTGTGGGTCGCTAGGAAAAAAAACCCCTCAAACATTACTCCTAGTAATGGGTTCGGTGGGACAGCATCTTCGGATATACAGCATTTGACCTCTGGACTCCAAGCTGCAAGGCCGCAAATCATCTGATGGAGGTTTTCAGAGATGAAGCTTTCAGTTTTGGCTTCATTACCGAGCTGACCCGGAGGCCGAGACTGATGAGGCACGCCGCATCTTCCTCCATCTTTCCTCAGAATACTAAATGATTAGCTGCGCTTCCTGTTTTCGTCCTCCCACACAGGGTTAAAGCCGGCGATTTTCACCTCGCTCAGGAAGGCTGGGAGATTTCAGCGATGCCGTTGCTGCTGCCCCTTCCTCTCATCCTCCTCCCTCACAGCTGACCCTCATTGGAAATGGACAGGCTGGGATTTACAGAAACACGGCGGCATCACAGTCAGGAGGATGCACTATGGCAGCAGAGGAGGAATCAGGAGGTTTTCCATCCGCATGTAGGTGGAATCTGTTGCTTCACCAAAATGCCCCGATGAATTACCTCAGTCAACTGATTGGTGCAGAAACCCCATAACTTTTCCTAAGCAGAAGGCTAAGAAATCACAGCTGCAGAACTCATTATTGTTGCACGTACAAACTCATGATGAGTCCTAAAGATGCTACATTGGGATGTAATTCAGTACAATATTTAAACCATGAGAATTTTAAATGTGCTTTTGTCAGAAATAAAGTCCTTGTCACTCAGGCAGAGTAGCCGGTTTGTCTCTTCTTACCATGAACTATTTCTCTGGAAGGCATTTGGCCTTTCCACTTGCGAGATCTCATTCAAGCATTCAAGCTTGGTGTGAATTTTAAACCTGGATGAGTCCTGCAGGCCAGCTCGTAACAAAAACCTCATTACTGCATTGTTCCCTGGTCTGCAAAACCAGCTTCCTCTTATAGAAGTCAGCCGATGCAGAGTTGTGACAACCTTGCCTGGTGAGTTGGGTGTCACAGGGCGGGCTGACTTCCAGCTTCCTTACTGCCTCAGTTCATTATTGTTAGACACACAAAAGGTTGCTAAAAGGTGCCTTAATCTCTCTAAGTGTGTTTCACTTTCCCAACTTGTGTAACTTTACTGAATTCTCTGGTCTTTCCCATGGTTATGAATATTAGGCTAATGCATAATGTCATTATGCTGCTTAGAAAAACTACAACTACACTCAACCAATATAGCTAACAAAGGGTTAATGCTTTGTTAAATAAAAGACATTCCAGAGCCTTCAGCAGCAGCTAGGCCAAAAAAAAAAAAAAGATATAAAGATATTTCAGTCAGTATTTTTAATTTTGACCCAGTGCAGATTGAAAAAAAAAACACACACATAAATTCACCAAATTCTTTATAGTAGAAATCGTTGCTGTGGTTTGACATTCATTCCGCCCTTGGAAAAGAAAAATTCAAAAAGATCATTTAAAAGCTGGACACTAATGACTTTCCTCCCGATGGTCAAATGTTAAAGCTTTCACCAGAAATGCAGTGAAACTAAATCTTTGATTTTAAGTTTAAAGTCTCACTGAGCTAATGCTGTCTGAAAATGTAACATAGCCCGAGCATAAGTTAAGTAAGAGACACAGCACTTTGTAAAATAAGAATTGGCAAGTTTTCCTCCTGCTGGTGCCACTGTGATAAGAAGAGTCGGTCTAATCCGACGCAGGTACAGAACTCAGGTGAGATCAATATATTTAGAAAGCTACCAAAGCATGATGTTCTTCTGTCAATATTTAATCAGGAAGAGCAGCAGTGGCAGTGAGTGAACATTTCATAGAGCACATTAGCATCGATTCACGAGAGCCGCCAGATTAAAGTGGATAAACAGGAGGACGGCGGGAGTCGATTATTCGGCACTGCCGGAGCAGGTAATGGCACGACGACTTCAAAACGAGCGAAAAAGGCTGACTAAAGACGATGCGACAGTTTTCATCTTCTCTATTCAAAAAGACGAAAAGAGATGAATGTGATGTCTAACACTTTTGTCTACAAGGAACAGCTCATTAATGCTATTAGTGACACCTGCTCTTTTCTTAGATCAGAGATTTTTTCTTTTTTTAAAATTTTTTATTTAAATCCCAAACAGGAAAAAAGTATTCAGAGAGATTCAATCCTCATCCAGCTGGGACTGACACAAAAGCTGCAGGTGGGGAATAATTGCAGAAATTAAAGAAAAGCAGCTCTAATTAATAGCTGTAGGTGAGTCCAATAAGAAGTCCAATTTCTGCTCAGAAGTTGGAGCTGACGCCTTGATGTGGTGGAACTCAAACCGCCTCATGCAGCAGGCGAGGAGAAGAAGAATCAGCTGCTAATTAGTAAACACTGCAGGAGGAAATATGTGGAATATTACTGAAATGAGAAAACTTTCAACCCTGCATGGAAGAGCCACGAGTCTTTTGGTTGTTGTCATTGGTTACAGCAGTGTGATGGAGCTGTGGTGTGTTCTTCATATGTGATACGCTTTATCAGATGTTGGCAGATGGTAAAGTTGCACAGTTCAATCCTGCAGAGTTATTTTCCTTTGAACGAGCGTGTGCAGACTGCCATTTGTTCTTCCCTCCTAGCCAATTTAGTAAAACTAACCCAATTAAAGCCAACATTTCTTGATTTGTTTCTGTATGCAGAATAACCTTGTTAACACTTCCTGCACTAAAATAGAAAATAATTGTTTCAAAAACTTTCACTTTCTACAGTTTCTTGAAATTGCAGGCAATTTTGTAAATTTAGGCTTTTTTTGTTTTTGACTTATTGTGGTGTCACCAAAACAAAGCTCCACTAATCAAATGCATGTGAATACCTTATCAATATTACTGACAGTCTGTACAAAAACTGGAGTTTGGGGGCTTTACAGGTGTATCCTAAAACAACGGTAAGCTTAGAACTGCATCAGCACAGACCTGAGAGAAGTACCTCGTGCTACCCATCAATTTGGGAAAGAGTTTAACACAATTTAATAACTACTAAGTGCAAAAACTATTTAGTGGAAAACATTAAAACTGCAGTATGTAACTTTTGTTTAAACATCTCAGTTTTACATGTTTGCTAAAACTCTCACTATGTTGTGAAATATGCTATGAGACAGATAATGTCTCACCTTCTCCCTGAGCTATTATTGCCATCTGAAGCAGACAGATACAATGTCTTTGGGCAACATTAGAGCAGAAACAATGAGCCGAGCCTCATCATCCAGCATTCCCTGACCTTACAAATACTGTACCCGATTCCTTCCCAATCCTTATGGAAATCCTTTCCAGAAGCTGTTACAGCTTCAAAAAGAGAGCCAACACCATAATTAATCTTATGAAGCATTCTTTGGATAAAGGCAGAAAACAAAACACTTTTGAGAATAAAAAATATCTCAAAGATTTTGTTAGGAAAGTCCTGTTCAAGTGACTAAGTGGATATTAAAAAAAAGGGTGTTAATGCACCCCTTGCTTTTTCCTACTTTTGATTTTCTCATGGCATCAATCTGGGCATCCCTCACGACGCTGCCAAGATGGATTTCAATTGTGCTTATTCTGCCTTTCAGAGATTATTTGGATACACACCTAAAACATGAATCTATGAAAGGGAAAGATGTGCTTTCTTTTTACTTTGACTTGATAAATTCCTATATGTAAAGCTACTTTTCAGGTAATTATAATAGACAATCTTCCCCACTGCGTGACCTGATTGGTGTCAAATCAGATCCAGAAATGATGCGGCTGTTCATTACTGGAGTTCAGGTGTAAAAGCTAAAAGGTGCGAAGCAGCAAAGGTGCTGCGATGCTTCCTGCTGTCAGGCTGGCTCTACAGCTGCCGCTTCCTCTCTCACGAATCCTCCTGCAGCGCGTTGGAAGTCACAAGGTTGTTTTTCTTCATGAAAAATAAAAGTTACCGCCGGAGAAGCTCACGCAGACTTGTCGAGTCTCAGTGTTAATTGGCAGCAGAATGATCATGAACAATTCATACAGGAATAACAGGAGGATTACTATTGTTTAATTAAAGATGCTGCAACACCGCTGCATGCATATTTAACCCACAGCATCATCGCTAACACTGACTGATTAGTGAGCCGCCCAATATGCAGCGATGCACAAGCGAACAGCTGCTTTTAACACACACACGCACACTGTCCAGTGCACCAGTTGCCTTTCTTATGCTGATTGCTTCATGAGTTACAGTCAGTTCCAGTATTCAAACATTAACAGAAGCTGCACTAACAGAAATGATTGCAAAAAGTCAGCATTCATTAAGGCTAGCAATGTAAAAAATTAAATGATCAGATCCAGGGTCATTTTGGAGAAATTCAATCTTTAAGCCTTGGATTAAACTTATTCTTACACATCACCTCCTAATTTTCTAAACCTTAATAAGGTATAGCAATTTGAATCTTTAGTAGGTAAATTCATTTTGAAAATATTTACAACATATAAAAAAAATCTAATTTTTGAATCTAACATGAGTCAGAAAAGTGTTAACAACTGTAGTTTGTCGACTGATAATATGTCACATGCAGAAAGACTGCGCTGAACATTTTAGAGCCTAAATGACAAGAACTTGTTCTGAGATGAACACCATCTGGAATGTATTACTGCAGGGTGAGTGGCTAGCCAAACACAACAATGAAGCCTTTTCTTCTTGTTTCAGTATAATTTCCACATTAATAAAATGAAAATATCATGCAGAATCAAAGGCAATTAAGTGAAGTCAGACCCTGCAATACAACAATTATAGTAAATCATTATGCACAGTTATTTCTTCATTGTCTCATAAGACACAGTAAAATCTTTATCTTTCCAGCATTCAGTGTTCTGCACATGATCAATATTGAAGCAGTTCAGATTGAGGGTTTTGTACTTTTTAGTTTAGAACAACTCAAACAAACTCAATGCTGCTCAGGTACAATCATCAGTTTGTGGTTTTAACATGAAGTCTGACAAAAAAAACTGATGACAAAGTGGACAGCCATTTTCTTCCTCTGTTCTGAGTTACATCACTGCCGTCTGTACACACACACACACACACACACACACATGCACTCGCAGTAGGGCTGTGTGCAGTTATATAAATGGATGATGTGAGGAGGAGAGAAAGCGGCAGCAGCAGAGGGACTGAGGGAACATTATTGTGCTCCTCACATCACTGTTAGTAATTAAAGTCAATCACCACTTGAACAGGTCCGCGCACACACAATGCTTCTGTTATCACACCACCATGTGATTGATTGAGTCAATAAGAGAAAAATCGCACGTCTCACACACACAATGACACAAACACACCCCCACTCGTGTAAAGCCTCACATAATCATCCACCACTGTAGATGCAGTGGTGGAACGGTTCAAAAATAATTGTTCATTTTCTAAAGCATGACCTGAGTTTCCTGGTAGAATCTGTAACTGGAACAAGTCACCCTGGGGACATTTTGAGTTATTTACAGAAAGTGTGCATTCTAATGCACATCTTATAAATCATCTAATGATGTCAAACACAGACATCAAAAAAATAAAAGTTACCATTTGAATATTGACACCCTGAAAACAAGATCAAGGAGAAAACCACAGTATTAGAAGAAAAGTCCCCAAACCTGATCAGGTACTTGAGGCTGTTAACGAAGGCTATTTATTTATATTCCTTTGCAGTAAACCATCCCCCAGCATCACCTGTCAACAGATATGAGGTGTGCACACAAAAGTGAGCTTTGTCTGGCTTATCTTGTCAGAAATATACGTTAGAATTATACACAGTTTTAAAAGTCTCAGTCCCTCTTTTCTTTAAGACTGCAAGTTTCTGCCTTGTTGGCTTTAATCACAGTCATCTGTGAAGTCTGAATTTTAGAGGAATTATACACCCAAATACATGTTGGAGGGACGATGTATCTGCCTGGAGTTGCCCTGGAGAAGCTGATTTTATATTTTGATCAAATATAAACCATTGAATTATAATAATTCATCAAGTAAGAACAATAACAGCTGTTGACATGTATGAAGCATTATACAGTTATGTAGTTGAATTGATGCTAATCTCACCATACATCGTTTTTGGTTTTAGATTGCTAATTATATCAGTGTTTGTAATATGCTGAAGCTAATGTCAGAATGTCACCACCAATCAGAATGAGAATTAGAAATCTACATATAAAGGCATGTTAACACTGATGTTACTAATATTAGCATGCTAACGTTAGCTATTATGCTAAAATACAAGCTACTTCTCTAAAAGGTTGTTGAATTTTAAGTAACAGTGCTGTAATTTCATGCACTGAAGGTGTTGAAATAATTTCACCTGAAATGCAGAATTAAATGTACCAAATAACAAAAGTGGTGAGGTCAGATTTGTCAACCCGATACCTCAAAATTAAGAGCACATTCTGGGGTATCTTGCTGCGGTTTGTTAAATACAATATATGTATAAATAAGCAATTTTGTATAATACTAAAGCGATTGGCATCCATTATATAAAGGGAACACAATGTGTTGATAATTAATAACACATTGGCTACGTTGGGTCCTCAGTGTGTTCCAAACAATCACTGACCGCTAAAAAATCCTCCACATTTACTCTCAAGGTTTCACTTTAAATCTCTCTTAAGGGGTTGGAAACTTCAAGATGTTTCTTGAATCTAAAAAGACATTTCAGATGCAGCTTGTGTGCAGCCAGCGGAGGGTCCGCAGAGAAAACTGTGTTTCAGTGCTGAAGGCAAAAAACCCTGACCTGAAGCGTACTGGCAGTCTCTGATGGGCTCAGACCTGAGAATTATGTGTTGTGAGTCAGGACAGAGCTCAGTGAAATGTGTTCTGGTGCAGCTCGAGAATCCCTGCAGTCGAAGACAAACCTGAACTTCACTATCAAAGCTTCAACTTCATCTGAAGTTAGGTCGGATTTTTTGTTTGTTTTTGGTATACATCCAGTGATTCTTTCTAAGGCAGAGGTCATTTTACACTGATGATTTATCGGAAAAAAAAAAATTAAATACACCTCACGCTACAGTAAAATAAATTAAAACCTTAAATTACGTCTCATATTGTTGGACAACTTTTTTTTTTATTTATGCATGCAAACAAGAAAGTATTTGAATAACTAACCTCACATCAATCATATTTATTCAGATAAACTGTTTAAATGGCTTCTTAAGGGTCTATCTTTCTGTGCAATTTTTGACATTTAGCCAGTGATATAGAATATTTGATCAAAAACTGTCTCAGCACTTGCTTACTTGTGTTAAATGGTGGTTGAATTTTCCTACTGGCTGCACAACGGTACAGCTTGGTACAATCACATCACACAGACAGTTTGGATATGAAAACATCTCACTCAGACACAGTATTGCCAAATCGGATGGGTTTCCACTTCACTGGGCTTCTTCTTTTAGGCTGGAAAAAAAACTGCTTTGGGCCAGATGTTAACATTTGGGCTGTTTTCCTCAACATTTGCCAAGTTTTTAGAAAGTATTATTAGGATATTCCAACAAAGTACTTAACATTGTGACAGGAAAGAAAAAAACAACTTGTACATTTTAATGAAATATTGTATTCCTGCAAACATTATTAGTTTTTTTTTTTCATTTTGAAATATATACAATTACAAATGATTGGTTAAATAAGAAACTCTATGAGATGGTATTGGTCAACGTCAACTGACATATTCAACCAATGTCTAATATTTACCAAAAACAATTTCCCTTTTGATTGCTGTAACATTGGAGTTCAGAGATATATATTTGGCACCAGATGCTCCTTCTCACTTTGAAAGATAAAGAATGGTGCTGCATGTGGATAAACAGTGGGAGGTCTTCATGTTGGCATACATCAGTGATAATCTGATTTCAGCGATTGACTGTGTGTAAGAAGGGTAGCTGAATAAAAAAAAAAAAATAGAGGGAGAAGGAGGTGGTATCCCAGCCTTAGAGGGAGGAGTGTTTCTGAATGGACAGTTGGATTTGAGGATGAACGGATGACATTGAGGGATGGATCAAGTAGGTTTTATACTTGTTTGGTGTTGGGCAGATTGTGCTTCTGTGGTTTACTGAGTAATAAAGTGTAATGTGGGTCAGTCTGATGGCTTAAAGGATCACACACCAATAAAGCCAAGGAGTAACTAGAAATATTTTTTCCTTTAGTGAGACATGTTCCACACTGTTTCAATTGGTTATCTGAAGCCAAGGCTGTCAAAGTGCATTGAGCTAACACACTTAAAAGTTATACCTCAATATAAAGACCATTTTTTGAAATAGATTCTTAGTAAAGAAGATGAGCAGACTGAAGCTTTGTATTCTGAATGCATGTTTTGGTACCACTGTACTAATCTGCTTCCATCTTTTTATGAGGAATCGTTTTAACTTTAAGCAACATTTTAGTAACAACTGTCAAGCTCCTGCCATAATTTTGGTTCAACAATTGACTACTCTTTGTCAGAAAAGATGAAATTATCCAGTGCAGCAGTACAGCCCCAAAGCATGATGCTGCCACTACCTTGTTTGAGCCATCGTTCCAACATTTTAAATCGTATAGTTGGTTTCCTCAAACAAGCTGCCTGCCATTGGGGCCAGTCAACATTATTATTATTTTTGTTGTTGTTTTATTTTGTTTAATTTTTTCTCATAAATTGTTTGCTTTTTCCATGTAGTTAGCTGCACATTTCCAGTGTGGTCTTTATATTTCCTCAAAGTGGGGAAGAGTTTTAAATTAACATACTCTGTAAAAGAATTAGCTGGCAATTTTTCAGTTTAAAGATTACTCTTCTATCTTCCAAACCATGTATTTGTAATATAAAAGTAGATATTTCCTTATGAGGCAGAAAAACTGGATAAATTGTGTCCAAATCAGCATTCTGACACTCCTGTGATGTTGATAATGACAAGCTTTATTTCCCATCCTGCTAATCTCTAACCAATATTTTTCTAACCTGTTTGTTATCCTCGAATCCCCCCTCAGCCCCTCCAACCCCTGAACCTGAACAACCCAAGCAGCTGGATTAATCAGCCCCTCGGCAGGCAGATGAGCCGCTAATCCCCCCCTAATCCACCACTTTAGATACCACCACTCTCTTTTCTCCCTGCCTGAAACATGGCCATTCTGCTGTAATGGCCGTCACGGGATTAAGTGAGAGCTTTAAGCTTCTTCTCGCTGTCAGAATGTCGCGGTCCACCGTCGGCATGAACAACAGCCACCTCAGACCTCAGCTATGAAAAAAAAAAGACACTGGGATTTAATGGGACGCAGCAGGAAAACCAGAGAGTGTGTACAGATGGGCCTGGAAGGGAGGGGGGCTTCAGGTACGAAGCATAATCTTTCCACAACAATATGGTTCACACAATTAAAACTACAACAGCGTCTGTCAATATTAGCGCGAAGACAGATAGCAGCCGTCATGTCACTTTAATCCTTGATAAACCAGCCGGTGTTAATCCTTTATTTACTGCTTTAAACTGCTTTCACACAACAGACCACAAGTTGATTTATTTTAGTTATTACAAGTCAGGAAAGTTTTTAGTTCAAAGGTTGTTTGTGATTTTTCATTTAAAGTGAAATACTGTTTTACTGTTTTAGGTTTCAGCTTTAAATCATCTGCTTCACTTTTACACTTCACAGTCATCTGTTCTTCTAATGAATACTATAAAATGCTATTAAACTCTGTTTCATTAATTATTGTAATGTGAATAGAGTTTTTTTCCTTCACTTACATTTTTTAAGAGATATTTTTTTTCTTGTACTTGCAAGGATCTTTAAATGTCTCATAGAAGGGGAACAAAAGGAAAGCTGCTGCATTATTTTTTGGCACAAAGGTGTTTGAGCTTTCTAAAATCTCCAGTCAGCTCTTCCTCCAGGTCATGGCTCAGGGTGAAGTCAAATGTGGGCGGAGTCAGGGTTGACAACACTTCTGATTGAACATTTCTCCAAACCAATAAATTTGTGAAAATCAGGAATGAATGCAAGAGATGGTCACACCATCAGACAGAACTCATGTATTCTGTAATTATTTAGCCATTCCACCCCAACCCAAGCAGACTTTCAGCACATAGTGCAAGAAGCAGGTGCATTTAAAAGGTCAGACAACGTGAGTGAAAACCACGATGTCTGGTGGTTTCCATGTATCAAGTTGTTTTTTTTCTGTTTCTGACAGGGCCTGAGGTTTTCCCCTTTGTTCTTTTCTTTCCTATATGCATCGGCGTGTAAAGACTGGATGTGGTTCACTGTGAAACGGTTTCAAACAACAGGAAAATCAAACTGCTTCAACCAAATAAGGCCAGCACTGGTTTTAAGCAAAGGATTGCAGAACCAAACACATTTTCACAAAAATGTTAAAATTTGCACACAAGCATAACGATAGAGCCCCAGATAACATGTTTAGACAGTTCATCAGGAAAAAAGTTGATTTAGAGGTTGGTTACGTATTGAGGCATTTTTCATCTAGATACTTTAACACCTTAACTGAATTTGTAACATTAGAATAACACAAATTACACTTAACACTTTTCAGCTCGGCAACAATTGAACATTTGACACATTTTCTAGGTGTCACTCAACATCTCACAGGCTGTTTGTACCTTTTAAGAAAGCTTGGAAAATAAACATTTTAAGTAAAAACATAAATATACACTAAAATGATAAACTCCTGATTCTCATTTTCATTTCCTCATATTTCCTTACAGCTTGAATGTGTTGTAATCTACTTGAGTGGACTTTATTGGAAGCGCTCCAAACTCTCAATATTTCTAGGACTGTTTCAGCTGAAAGGATTTTTTTCAGTTTTGAGATGCTCACATAAAAAGCAAAGGAGCAATTATGCCTCCATTTCTTGACTTTATGAACAAATCCAAAGGTCTTAAGGTCAAGTTTCATAAAAGTTGTTTCCTCCTCGAGGTCAGAGCAGTTAAATCTCAAACAAAACCTCATAACCAACCTCCCAGTTGTTCTCTGGTTGGTTCCCAGACTACTCTGCTGCTCTCAGTGAGCATTAATGTGACATCCACTTTGAAATTAGGCAGCGGATTAAATTAGGGCTTTAAAAATCCTTTTGGAGTCGCTCATTCAGACGTGAAAAGATTAAGGGGTGACGATGAAAAGGGATTCTAGTTAAAACTTACATTATCGCAGACTAAAAAAACTCTGCGGTGCATTTGAAGCCATTTGAGAATCTGTGAAAATGATTGCTTAGTGGACGAGTGAATGAAATTATAGTGCAGGGACCGTGTGGGCCTCGCTTTCTCTCATCAACCTTGGCAAATGGACACGGCGTGTGGAGCAGACACACTTTCATTTGTGACTGAAAAAAGGCTCAGGGGCAGAGCAGCCGAACAGCAGGTGAAGTTATTCACCTCAAGGTAATATTTACCGAGACGAGAGGGAGACGGAGAGACGGAGAGGAATTCAACCTTACCAGGAGGAGAGGACAGATGATGAAAACAAACAAACTGAAACTTCAATTAAAAATAGATTGAAATATCTCATTTCCCCTTTCAGACTGGATTTGTACGGCTGAAGTTTGTTGCTCGGTTACTTCTCATTGCCCTCGTCGTCTCCAGCTGTTGATTGGTATCAAGACAAACGTGAATAAATGACTGTCAGACAGTTGGCCCTGATTATTTCCAGGAGGCAAAAGGAAAGACTGGGCTTTTTCTGTGACTTGGGATGTTAGGTTTTGGTTAAGGTCATGAACTTGCACCAAAACCAAACATCCATGTTTCTACCTTCTTAAAATTCAGAAATTTAGGGTTGATATGGCAATGTCACAAGTGATGTATTTATTTATCTAAAATTCAATTCCACTTTTGTACAGAGCATTGTATTTAAATTTAAAAAAAAACCTATTACCATCTTCTCTTGCTATTCCTTTATCTGGTATTTGCAGTTATTGCTCCATTCACTTTGTGTTATCTCTCTTTCACAAAGTCTACATGCTCTAGTTTATCAGTTTATCCACTAGATGCAAAGTTCTGCCCTGCCAGATGATGGAGACACAAAACAATGATTGATATTCTCACTAAATGTAGCATTAACTTAGGTATTATTAGGTATTACTAGCTCTTTTCTATACAGAGCCACTGACAGATTATTACTGCTAATAACTTTGTGTGCTTCTCTCCTTGTTTTTCTTTCACATAGAAAGTACACCTGGCTCTTTCTGGCTTACAGTGTCTGACTCTCATCTCTCAGTCAATGCCTTAAATGTTCAAACTCGTGTGTGACTGGTGATTTTCTTTTAATGAGGAGTTGCAGGAATTCATAATGCAATCAGGACATCAACATATTACATCTGAACATGTAATCAATAGATAAGCTTACTTTTCAATACTGTAGTTCACTTAAAGTGTCCAATAATTTCCATAAATCAATTTTTTTTGCTGATGGGCTGCATATGATTGCCATGAAAGTGAAAAGGGTAAAAAATATTTATTTTATTTTAATTCTACCACTTTAAGTGACAGACAGAGAGCATGTTTGCAATAATTACCTTCACCAAAGACACTGGCTAAAGATTTACATTTCCAATTTTACTGGTTAGAATCAGCACAAATAAAAACTGTTTTAATGTTTTCTAATATTTTGTGTTCATAGCAGCATCCTTATCTTATACAAAGACAAGAGTGACTGTGGTCAAACCTTTTTTTTTTACTTCAACACATTTCACGCTAAAACAGTCACCTGCTGGTCGAAAGTAGATTATATTAATGCATTTTCTTAAAATATTTAATGAAATGTGTTATACCAACTTCAAATGTTAGACAACACCATGACTGTTTCTGAACATTTTATATTTTATTCCCCACATTTTGTGAAACCTGAGGATGTGTGGCTTAATAATTTATATAAGAAAAAAAAATATTTACACCTGAGACATAAGTACATTTTGATTATTCATACTTAAATCAAACCAGACAGACATGCAATTAACACATGAAACATTACACTTCAGCTGGAGATAGGCACCAGCAACCCTGCCGACCCCACTTAAGGGACCAGGGTGTAGGAAAATGGATGGATGGACATTACCCTTCAAATTATATTTTTTTATCAATGTAAGAATGACAATTGAAGGACTGTTATTGTCTGAAACTTTCCTTGAAAGCTCATGTCACTTTGAGACTTAGAACAGGAAAATAAATCTGAATAAAATAAAACAGAATTCTATCTTTTTTAGATATTCACACTTTGCAACCTGTTGACATTGAACAAACTGTGGTTCGATTGCTGCAGCTAATGGGTGAAGTTCTAATTAATGCACAGGTGTGAAAGCACTCAGACATTCAAATCAAGATGATAAAGGCATCTACTGTGCAAGCGAATAAAGAGATTGTTTGTGCCTATGTTTAAAGGTAATATTCTCTCTGTGGTCATTATTTAGATATGCAATTAAGTTAAAATGTAAAATGAAGGTTTTATATCTGTCTTAAAAATCTATTTACTTTTAAAATGATCTGCAAATACTTTGATATTCATATATATATATAAATATATTTGTAAATACTGTAAGGGACTGTTATTTTTAAAGCTACTGTTAATTAAATCTAATAAACTGGACCTATGGAAAAGGAATGGTGAGAGTACAAAGCCTTGTGGTGTGGATATTGGGACTGTATTAACTTGTACCAATGTGTAATCAATAAATCATTAATTTTATTTTTATTCAGTAAGTTAAATCAATAATTAGTCAGCAGGTTAATCACTTTATCACATCTTCACAGAAACTTGTTTGATAAGATCTCTATGCTATTTGCTCATAAATGAAGGAATCCAGTTTCCAAATCATCAGAATGACAAACAATTCTCCCACCTGATATCCATGAAAATGTAGGCTCTGGCTTCCCTGGATCTCTGGTGGAATAATAATCCAGCTGTTTGTCTTCACAACTGGACATGGCTGCTTTGAAGAATGAGAGGAAGCAACAACAGAATGAGTCTTTTAGATCCCAGACTCAGCCATGTCTGAATACCACAGCAGATAAATCAAAAGTTACTTGTCTCAGAAGGATCCTCACTTGATGATGGTTTCTTTAAGAGCTGCACAGGAAAACAATTCTTCACAAGGCAATCAGGACAGAAACAAATCGAATAAATGGCCAAGATGACCGGACAGGAGAACTGGATAGCAAACAGAAGCATTAGGGTAAAAGACAAAAGTATCACATTTGACAGTAGATACAGTAAACAAGTTTAAAAGTAAGCTGAAATGTACCAAGACGTAAAAAACGCATTGAATATTCATTTTCTTAGGTTTGCTTGATTATAACTGGCTAATATTATACAATATTTACAATATTTCTTTGAACATAACATAAAATGCATTGTCAACGTTACAAAAACTGAGGTACAATTCTGAAGCATCTGTTCAGCAGTGATTAAAGTGCCATCGACATTCAAACATCCAAAATAAAATGTCTAAAATTAATTTTCAACTTGCAGATGGTAATTTTAAAAACCTATTGTGTTCATGGCTTCAATATTTACATGTACATTAAAAAAGTTACATTTTATTTACAAATTTGTTTAATAAAACGCTGTACAGTTTTTTTTTATTTGTTGTATTTTAAATAAAATGACATGGCTCTTGTGCAAAACTATGCTGTAAACATTTTATGGCCAGTAAGAATCTCAAATATTGATATGAAATGTTGATTAAAATGTGTTTAATCTATGGTTGAAGCTCTATGAATTTGTTTTTAGTTTCTGGTCTTCTCCTTCCATAGAGTTAAAAAAAAAAAAAAAAGGTTTATTTTTACTCATATCTACTGAGATGAGTTTAGACCTGTCTGTTAAAGTATTTGGCCCCTTTAAAGTTCTCCGTTAGCCATGGCCAGTGGGCAGCTGACCTCAGACACCGGACTGGAAAGAAATCGGAGCGCCGCGGGTTAATTCCCAGAGGCCCTCATATGGATCCTCTGACAAATCAGCCGGAGGCATGGAGGAGGAGGAGGAGGAGCTGCGGCTCCACGGTGGTAGACCACCGATGTGTTAAGAGGCCTGCGGCTATTCAGAGTGATGCCCACGCACTGTTCTGCGATACATTTGTTGCAAAACGGTGATCAGAAAAATGAAAAGTCCCCATTTTCATTAAGATTTTGATTTATGATAGGACTCTGATGTACAAATAAAAATTCATGCATTGCTTAATCAGTTTTGTTTGAGATATGTAGACTTAGAGTTAGATTTGTACCGCAAACCTAAGTTGAATGACCATCAATATCAGCAGGTTTGTGAAACAAATTTACTTCTTTGCAGATTTCTGCTGTTTAATTTTTTGTCACATGAAAAGATGACACCAAAGGTAGCCTTAATATAAGCAAAAAACATTTTTTTCACTTTATAATTGACTTTTAGGTGAAACAAACTATCCAAACCAACCTGACCCTGTGTATAAAAGTAATCACCCACCTCATTTTGAAAATGAGGTCAGTTTAACGAGTCACCGGCTTGATTACTGCAAAACTTGTAGAATGAAGCCATTATTTAAGTAGCACATTTCTGATAACATAAAATGAAAACAACATCAGTGGTGTTTCTACAGGGTCAGAGCAGGGGACCACCTGTGAACATTATCATCTCTGTTTTTTGTTTTGTTTTTTCCTTTTTGTGCTGAGGACAACAGCAGATCAATAAATCATCAGATCAATACATCCTAATCATTGTCCTCATGTCAGCTTCAGACCGACATCGGAAACATGGAAAGACATGGCAAGTTGGCATTTGGCAGATAAAAAGCGATTCTCCTGACAGCAGTCAGATCCCACAGAAGTATGTAAACACGAGACAGAGTTATTTATTGACTGATGTAGGAGGCATTTTCCAATGATTTTTTTTATATACTGACTGTGACTAAATTATTAGGCCTTTTAAAGGAAACAAAATTATGAAGGAAAGTGTGCAGGGAAAACTATTATCCACATTGTGGTAAACACGAGCAAAAATAAAGTGAGTGGAGTCCAGTACAATGTAAAATCAAGAAATATAAATGTTACTGGATCAGTTTAACTTACTGAGAAGTTATGAGCACTTCCTTTCCATCCTATCTAGTCAAATGCTTTTACAGTGATTGGTGGCCATCTTGTTTTTTCTTTTTTTTTCTTAAGGCAGTAACATGCTGTAACATGACAACAAGGTGGCAGTAATTTACCAAGTACTTTTTGCGAATCGTTTACCAAAATGTTTAAGACAAAGTTTGCGCAGACTGAAATTAAAAGGTGAAATGTGTTTTTTCCCCCCTTTATTTATTTATAATAAAAAAGGTATCAGTTGCGCTGTTTTAGCAGGTCTTACATTGATTAAGCATTTATTACACATTAATGCACGTGAAGTTCCCTGTTTTCATTTTATATTTCCAGTCTTTTCCTAATCGGCCTGAGAAGAAAATACTAATTTGGTGTATATGTTTGTTTTGTGTAGCTATTTAAAATATTTCAGGAGTTCCCATCTTTTTCAGAAAAACTGATGCTACTTCAGAGTCTAACTGCAATTTTACACGTTATCCCCCAGTGAACGGGCTTCATTATTACCTCTTTGTCAAAATGTTTCAGTCTAGTCATTTTTTAAAGACTTGTTTTCTTTCTGCAGAGATGGAAAAAGTAAAGAATGTGTAATTACCTGAAGGGGTGAAGACACTGCACTTAAAGCTAGCTGTATAGAAATCCTGCAGTAATGAGAAAAGGTAAGCTACTTAGAGACAAAAGCTAAATTTTTCTCACCTCAGTTCAGCAGCTAATGACAGACACTAACACATCGGCCCCGTGCTGCTGCTCTGCTACACTAGCCTTGTCACAAGGAGGAAAATAATAAAAAATCAAGGGATGGAAACACTTGGTAACACCTCAGCTGAAAAAAATTCAAAGAACATGCTTAAGAAATTGAATTTAACAAACTGCTTGTAAAAATTGGGAATTTAGTAACGATTGAAGGAACATTAAAACATGTATTTACCAAAGTAATTAGGTATTTATCATTTATTTGTACTTAGATTTATTTTACAAACATGTCCTCATGTTTGGCTGCATTACTCCTGAAATACATAACTATGAATACCAGACGGGGCATATTTATCAACAATTACTTTTTAGGACATTTATGAAATCATTTAAAATCTACTTCAGGATATTTAAACTATTTAGGTTATACATTTAAACCACAATGAAATTGAAGTGAGAGAAGTAAGTTTGAGTTTACTTATTGAAATTTGTTTGTTGCATTTTGAAAATTCAAAGCAAAAAAACATGTTTTTGTTTGTTCGTCTTTTTCTTTTGGAAATGTTTCTTGGCATTTCTTGAAAGAACTACATAACCATCTTTATGGTACTAAGCTAAATCCCTGCTGCCATCGGTTCTTGTATCATAAGAACCTCGAAGATACCCCATGACTGCTTTACTTTACTGTGAAAATATCTAATGAGGCATTGAGAACCCCAAATATTGGGAAAGTATATGGTTGTCACCACAGTAGAATATCTCAGAATCATACTGAAGCACCTAAATAGTATCGTAAAAGAACCCAAAAGTACACCAAAAGCTGCCAATGTAGCTTTATGCTACAGTTGCCATAGCAACTGACAACAATGCAACTTTATGTGTCAAGTTTCAGCACCAAAAACTCTCAAACATTACCGTACATAGAACAGAAATTCAGTTTGTTACAGTTTTGGGTTTTCATGCTCGATGTGTATTTTGCGATTATTACTTAGTGATTCCTGTGGTAGATTAGCCACCGCTGCTATTAGCCAAGCTAACACTGCGGCTGACTAACTCATTTAAACACTTGCTTTACTGATGATCTGTCAGTTTGTGTGTAGGTCGCCTTTTTAGTTTTAAGCTGAACCAAAACACACCTTATTATTCCGCAGCACATCTATATGTTACATTTGTCAAAGTCAAGCATAACTGACCTACTTCCCTCTCCCTTGCTATTTTTTTTTTCTTAAAACTTTTTTCTGACCTTCCCAGCCAGCATACCGAGGTGGGCCCCATACGGGAAAAGGGAGGGCAGACAATATGGGTCCCACATGGGTTTGTCCACAGTTTCCATGGTGGTCCCTCATGGGTTTGCCCATGTAGGGCCACCGCCTACATGGGTCCTACATGGGCCCTACATCGGAAAACCTGTGTGAGGCCACCATGAAAACTGTGGACAAACCCATGTGGGACCCATATTGTCTGCTCTAATTTTCCACATATGGGGCCCATCTAGGTATGCTGGTTGGGTTGTTATCTAGTTACAGTGTAGACAGTTCATAGCAAAACACTGCATTCCTTTTTATAGCATATGTTGAAATTACATTTAAGTCTAGCTGGGAAATGGGGGTGGAAACTTCTGTGGGTGATATCATGCTGCAAGGGATCTGTAGTTTAAAATAACATTGGAAGTCAGTTAAGAATACCGTGATATATATCGTGTATCTTGATAAAGCAAAAATATATTGGGATATTAGATTTTCCTCATATCTCCCAGCCGTACCCCTGGAACATCCCAAAAACACACTTTCAGTTCTCTACACTTCAAGTATCCCATGAGTATCCTAAAGGTATACAGTAAACATCTTATCTACAATAAAAAGCACAGTTAGACTTCAATGTACTCTAAAACTTCCCCATAATACTATGTTACAAGCCATAATAGAATCTGGTCCCTATAAGTACCTCTAAAACACATTCCTTGTAGCACAGAAGTATGCCATGAGTAATAATTACTCCAAAGGTACACACAAAATATGCTGTACCTGACTGTGAGTATTTCAAAAGCACACTGTACTCTGAAGGAGTACTGTAAATACAACAAAAAGATCTAGAAAACACACCTGAGTTACTAAGATGTTACCCAATAAATTACATCCTATAAATGCAAAGAATGTACTCTTAAAAGTGAACAGTTCTCCAACTGTACTGTGTTGCTTTATGTGTTCTGATATTCCTACTGGCACTGGAAAGAAAACCACTTTCTAAAAAAAGCATCACAGTTACATTGCCTTGTTTTTGGAGACAGTTTGTTAACCAAATCTGCCTCACTAGACTCACTAAATCTGAATATAAGCTTCAGTCGTTTCCTGTTTGGTGGAACTTTCTTGATTTTAAGAAAAGTAAATAATCATTCTGATAATCAAAGAAGAAATTTGAAGTGCTCTCCCAAACTGCACTGGTTTAATCATAATTTCTCTGAAATTCAGAACATATCTTTCTCATTCACCAGGTAATTCTCGGTCGTGTACACACACATACACACCCCGTGTCTATGTGTGTCTGACCGTTTGGCTGGAAAGAACTACAGCAGTGAAGCCATAATTAGTTGTGGCAAATGAACATTTGGCCCTATGGCAAGGAATAATTAAGCAGCAATTTGCGGTGATCGGTAACGAGGTGACGAGGCCAAAAAACCTCCTGACTTCACCAACACTACCACTTAATGGGATTCATTACTCTGCTGAACCTATTTCCCTACACCAGTAAATGAATAATGTATCTGTGCATGTAATATATGTAAATAATTCAGCCCCGCTATGTGTCATTGTCAACACGCATACATCTTTAAAGCTGAGAAGTCGGGGTCATTAGTGTCAAAAAACTGTGTTTGGTTTCATGGTTAATTAAGTACAGGCAGCAGCAACATTCTGACTCCTTCATTTGGAAGTTTCTGTAGTTGTTGCTGTTGTCAGATCAGTGCCAGGACTGCACACAGATAACTGAGTTATCCAGATTAAAGAGTCGACAATCTGACATAGATCTCAGGAGTTGCTGTAAAACTCATCTGGGGTTTTCGTCAGAAAACCTCCAGCTTCAAAATGTGCTTTTCAATTTCAGACACAAATAAACTGAACCTCACTTAATTATGCTTACCTTTAACAGAGTCAGATATAATATATGCATAATAGAAAACACAATACAACACCTGAGTGAAATTGATTGCATGCGGGCGGTATTTACATGTGAGTGCAGTTTTACAATTTTACTTCAAATTTTGAGTCCAGTTCAAATCTATTCTCTCAAACATCAGTGTGTTTAAAACAAATTTTAGTCTATGGGTTTCACATCACCAAAAGGTCATGGAGAAATCTGGAAGGTGGATAAGGTTGCAAACATACTTCTGGTGTGCTCTGAACTGCTAGATCTATACAGAGTTTAAAGGAAATAAACAATTTTCCCACGACCAGCAGACAGGAATGTTTTCATATTCTCAGCAGACACATCAACTCTTTCAAGCAAGATCAACGAACAAGAAAACGTGTGTAGACTAGAAAATTTAACTGGAAACCTTTTTTAAGGGAACAATTTGATAACTTTGTGTTTACATGTGTTAAATGGTTCAAGAAAACACAGAATCCTGATGATAGATGATGGCACATACTTTCTAGGCACATAAAATACCTTCACTATGAAGATCTTATGGATGTCTTTCTCAAAGGTCTTCATAGAGGCTGGTGCCCAAAATAACCTGCAGATTCGGAGGAAGTCCTCTGAAATTTGTAAGTTGTCAGACCTTTTTGCAAGCTCAGGTCATAAACATGACCCAAATGTGGATCAAAAAAAAAGAAAAGAATTATTCTGTCATGTCACTGCTAAACCCATAAACAACATATGAGAAACCTTTGAGAAGATCAGACTAGAATACATGTGCCAAAACATATTTTCAGCAAACAGTAGCACAGTGTTTCTGAAATTGCAGACAAGAAAATCAGAATTTCCCCAGACCACATATGGGGCCCATATGTGGTTGTATCTCTGACCAGATAGAGATACAACTTTGACCTCAGAACCGTGGACCAATGCAGACCCAGAATTCCCCAAAATTCAGCAGGGAGTCAGGATGAACTAAATATTTAGGAGGGTGTGTACTGCGAACTTCAGTGTGGTAAGCGCAAATAGAAACAACCAGAAATAAAACCTGAAAATGAAACTGTCATTATGCAAAGCTTGTTGTTTTTGTCCTTGATTATTATGACTTTTTTTTTTCTATCCTTGTGTTTATTCTACAACTTTCATCTTAATGCCAATTAAAGAGGGACTAATTACTCATCGTTTGAGCAGTGTGAACGAGAGCAGCTTCCTTTGGTGGCTATTCACTTGTTTTTTTCTGGATAAAGAAGCTTTCATGACTCATTGCAGGATTAAATGACTCCCTCCTGATGGATATTTTCTGTAGTAAATGATGACTTTTCTCTGCCTCTAATGTGCTTTACCTTCCTCGACGCTGCACCGTGCAACCAGTCAGATTGACTTTTGAATTATGTCAAAAAATACTAAAAGATGAAAGACTCCTTTGAAAGCAGAAGAGGGAAGAAGGAAATCAAGTCTTTCAGCCAGCATATAAAAACGACGACGAAACGCTGGCAGATCAAAATCTGATCAAACAATAACATTTTTCTCTGTTTTTGATTGTGATTAGGCCTTATTTTTCTGACAGCCACGGGAGTAATTGTGAATGTAATGAGATAGTGGCAGGTTTTTCTTGTATATATATATTTTTTTTACTCGTACTTTCAAATAATGAAAGGATGATGAAAAAAAAGCATGACTCCAGGAAGGAGCGTTGCTGGGCGGGGAAGTGACATCAAAGAGAATGATAAGCAAATGTAGCTGAGCTTTCGTTCTGAATTAAGTCAGCCAACCACTTTAATCAAATTGTTTCAGAGGAATCAAACTACAAAAAGACACAGCAGGAAGGCAGAGGGGGAGATTGATTTAAAGGCTGCAAGTTTCCGCTAAAACACCTTTGACAACCACTTCCTTCCATTTACGCTAACTTTTATGTTTGGACTCTTTGTGTTGACCTCAGGCTTTCGCAGATTTCTTATTTTAACACAGACCAATAGCTATTTAAAATAACATCAAGCTGAGAAAGCAGATTTTCCTTAAAAGCAATGCCCTAATTTGAAACATTAAATAACATTTAATATTTACCCGACAGAGCACTTCACAGTAACTGCTGGTTCAGTTGTGTTTTTTTTTTTATTCACTTTCCTTTTTTTTTTTTTGCATTATTTTCAATTTCCTGTTTTGTGTTATTGTTCCATGTTTGTTTCAATAAAAATCACACCTGTCTCAAAGCTTTTGCATCGGTATATTTTTTTTCTCAGCATACTGTAAGTCAAGGAGATGCCTCTTCTCAATAATTCTGGGTCTGCTGGTTGCTGCCTTTTGTTAAATGAGAGTGGTTTGTCTCCACTACTGCACTGTGCTTGCTTGAGATGGAAAATTATTATCATTCATACCAGAGTAAAACCACACAATCTCAAGAACCTCCATGAATATCACCCCAAACACTCGTGTGATATAACTTCTGGACTGAGATGTTTCATCAGAACTCTATTGGCTTGTCCCAATAAATCAGGATAATTTGAAATTAATGTCAGGAAGTTCACTCATAAATTCTCTTAACTTAAATTAATCACATTAAGTAACACATTTTAGCAGTTTTCTGACTGATTTAGATGATTATGGTGTATAGGTAATGGGAACCCAAAATTATATGTTTCTGAAAATGAAAATTAATTAATCATTGGGTAGACTGCTGGTTCAACATAGGACCAGCAGACAGTGACTGATAACAATAAGGGAAAGCAGAAAAATGGTCAGAGTGCTGTAACAGTGAGGACTGAAAAAGAATAGTTGGGAAAAAAAGGCTGTTCAAGAAAAAGTTCCAGTTTCTATAACAGTTTTAAGTCTCATCCTGGAGTTTGCCAGAGATTCTCCAGATATGGACTACAGCTGGAGTCAGACACTCAAAACCACCACGCAAAAGTACTGAGGAAGCATCTCAACTGGGCTAAAGAGAAAATGGACTTTGACTGTTGCTAAAACTCTAGTCAGAATTGCTCCTTGTATTAAAAATAATAATAATAATAACTTTGCAATCCCAGTATAATTTGCTTCTTGCCCAGAGGGAAGAATTGCTTTTGTTAGAACTGTTATTTTCTGTGAAAAAACTTTTTTTTCCCACTTGCTCCTTTAGCACTCTCTGTCTTTCTCTAAAAGTTGTGCTTATATCCAGGTTTCCAACTCCTGGTGCGAATTAAATTAGCCTATGAGGATTGTGAAGCACACCTAGACGTTTAGAAACAGCTTTACTAAAATAAAGTGGTGGATATTAAAGGCATCTATTGCAGAAATACTGGGATGAGTAATATTAGTTGTTAGTTTCCATAATCATTCAATAAAAGCAGGGAAAGGATCAAAAAAATAAAGAAATAAATAAATGAGACATGTATAGTGACGTGGCTTTGATTCAACTCTTGAGTGGTTGAAAAGCAAAAATGTTCTTTTAGAGAATCAGTCAAGAAGTGCCTCTAGCACAATCCCTGGTTAAGAACTGAAAACTCTTTGGTTCCCTAATCAATTTGTTTAAACAAACCAAACTAAGTCAGAGCGGAGAAATCCATAAAACATGACCTGAAAGCATCCAGGGTTAAGCAGTGTTTTCGGAACAACAAACTGGCCATTCGAAACAGATCACCGTTTTTCTGGGTGATGGGAGGATTTGATGGAGCAAACACTCCTTGATTTTTCTTCAAAGACAAACCAGAGGAGAACTGCAGCAAACACGGGCCGAATATCTGTCTGCGAGAAAAGCTACATGATGGCTGAGCATTAGTCTACTTCCATCTGAGCCGGTTAACCAGAGAGCTGCCATTACTCATGTTCTAACAGGCTATAATGGGATTTTCCTCAGATGAGCAAAAGGTTGTCAAGCTGCTCGCTGCAGATCAGGAAAAACGTTCAGCGGACTGGAAGTCCAACAGGACAGGATGAGACCAATGGCAAAGAATAACAAGCGGCACCAAGACAAGAATTGCTACGGTTCTTACAAACCAGGTGTATTTATATAATTATTGACAGTCTCCAGATAAAACTGTATAAAAGCCTTGGACCTTTTGTAGCAGTCATATAATCTGACAAAGAAAAGCGAGTATCTGAATTGGACACATTTATAAGGTATGGGGCACAAAAGCGATAATGAAAATACTCATTTTTTTACATTAAATTCTACATATTTATGGTCATTACTGGCATCTATGCTGTTAATACTTTGTACAATATTACAACATTTTAGGAAGCACTTTGTGTCACTGCAGGTTTTTTGTATTATTTATCGCCATCAATATATTGATTATTGTGTGAACTATTTCTGATTTACATTGATCAAATGTTTTAAGGTCTTGATCCTGCTAAAAGATCAAAATATGACACATTTCCAGTTTTTTTTGGGAGGGCTATTCACATTTGTATTTAATAAATCCTGATGCTATGCACATAATATTGCTTAAGACAATCATTTTCTTCTGTGGGGATTTGTTCCCCACTGAATAGTTTAAACTCAAAAAGTATTTTTTTGTCGATCTTATTAATGTAAGATCATGCTTCTGATATGAAAGATTCATTTATTTTAATTTCCTAAATGTGTGTGTTGTTTTCAGTTTGATTAGCTTTTTGCAATCAAATCTACTTTTAAGCAAAGTCAACACTAATGTACAGTGTGTGTAAATTTAGATAAAACCCTAAGCTATAGATTTTATTTATATAGGTTTTACCCTTTGAACTGTGATCATTCCACAAGGAGCAGCAGAGAAGGGTCAGAGGTCAGCTACAAAAGATTCCACAAGTATGGTCTTTGATTCAAACGCACGCAGGGACCTTCTGATCTCAAAGCAGCCGATGTTTAAAATCTTCATATAAAAATCTGTCTTTTCGTCACAGAAGAACCTCTTGATATTTTGCTCCAGTCTCACTCTCTCTGGGTGACAATCTGGGAAAACTCTCCTCTTGTTAAAACATTACACAAAGAAGGTATTATATAAAAACTAGAACATTTCTTAAGAAATGTAAATGGCACCTGCCACAGTGTGCCCATCTGATGCTAAAAATTAGCATATATGCTAACGTAAACTATAATTTACTCTGTAGCATGTGGAGAGTCGCAAGCATGTTGTGACTCTCCACATGCTAAATGGACTTACTCCATTTAGCTATAAGCTAAAATTAACCAAAATGCTAATGTTAGCCTAAATGCTGCCAGCGGCATGTGGGCTATCACTAGCATATTATCTTACATCGACATTCCTCTATATTGGTGTGCTAAACATGATTAATACATTTTTAAAAATGCTAAAAAGCTTATTTTAGGGAAAAGGCTGGAGTAAAGGCAATGTCTGCTAGTGTTTGCACAAAAGTTAATGCACTGCCTTCTGATTTTTACTTTAGCTAAAGTAACAATCAGGCTGTGTCCACACTGCAGGCTAACCCAATTCCGATTTATTTTGACATAATGCGACATGTATCCGATCTTCTGAACAGCACAGGTTGGATTCTTTTCGAATGTGACCCATATCTGATATGTATCCGATTCAAATGCGATCTAACATTCAGGTCGCATTCATCCGATCTGAACATCACTGATACTCACTATTCTGTGTCCTGACATGCCAAGCGGGAAGAAAAACAACAACCATGACGGATTATATGAGGAGTAAGTTGTTAATATGCTGCTCCGGGTCGAACATCCATCCATCCATCCATTTTCCTGCACCCTCTTTCCCTTACTGGGGTCGGGAGGGTTGCTGGTGCCTATCTCCAGCTGTCATTTCGGGCGAGAGGCGGGGTCACCCTGGACAGGTCGCCAGTCTGTCGCAGTCCGGTCAAACAACAACTTCAAATGTGTAAAGCCCAGTTCACGGCTGATCATCGGCCAATTTTCAAAACCTGAGACCACATAGCCAACAAAAATCGTATGTGTAAGGTGTTCCAGACGAAAACCCCACCAATATCATACCTGATTTAATGTTAATGTTTACAATTACATTGACAACAATAGGCACAAAATAATGGCTACAAATCCAGTCAACTCATGCATTACTCAATGTTTTACGAGTGACAATTACAATCTACTTGTAATGCATGTGGTTAGACTCAGCATAAAGCTCTGGCTGAATGAATGACCTGATCATTATCTAGTTACGTCACGTTAACGATGAACAGCTGTAAAGTTACCGGAATCAACTGGGGTAGCAATTTCGCTCCAACTCCTCTTCTTGTCGTTTCTGTAGACATTCTTTGCACGAAATGTTGAATAAACAGTCATGTTTCTTTCCACATATCATCTCCGATGTCCACTGGACTTTTGGTTGGCTGTGACAGCTGTTTGGGATTCCCCTCCCAGACGAGAAAACGACACACTACTTCCGCAAACACTGAGCACTTCTTCGTTTTATGGCGGTTGGTAGAACACTGAGAACGTTGAAGCTATTGCGCCCTCTGCTGCGTTTGCGGGACGTTTTCAGGTCGTTTGCCCGTTCACACCGCAGAACCCATGCAGGTCGCATGTGTTTGGCGGGGTAAACGGTCCGGCAAAAAAATCCGATTTGACGAAAAATCGGAATTGGGTCACTTTAGGGTGCAGTGTCAACGCAGCGTCAGGTGTTCACTTTGTGGCACTTGATTTACAGAAAACGTGCTCATATCTTAGCAACAGAATAATAGTTATTGTTAAAAAAAATATATTTTTCTACTCTTTTGAAATATTACTTCTCTTATATTAAGAATTCTCCTTAGATGCACTTTTCTGCAGTGAATCTTGCAGAAAATATTTATTTTTATTTTTTTGTCACCGGTGGTAGATATATTGTAAAACATACACAAAAGGAAAAATCTGATTTATACTTTGTGGCAGTTCGTTACCAGAAAAAAACGCAACTCTCTAAAGAACCAATTTAATAAAAATAAATATTGTTGTTTACAAAGCATAAGCTCTTTTGAAATACTGCTTGTCTCCTTACACACAACAAACTTAGCTGGTAAATTTTACAAAAATAAAAATCAGATGCTTATTTTGTGGCAATTGGTTACCAGAAAACGAGCTCATCTCTTAGCAACAGAGTAACAACAAATATTGTTATTGTTCAAAAAATATAACACTTCCTCTGCTCTTTTGAAATACTACTTATGTTATACTAAGAATTCTGCAGTTGGAAAATCTTGGTGAAGATGTTTTTTTTGGGGGGTTTTTTTGTCATTGGTGGTAAATATATAATAAAACAGACATTCAACACTAAAGTAAAATTTTGATTTATATTTCGTGGCAGTTCATTAACAGAAAAAAACACGTCTTAACACCAAATTAATAACAAATAATATTGTTGTTTATAAAGCATAAGTTATTTAGAAATACTGCTTATATCCTTAAACAGAACAAATTTACAGTTGGTGAATTTTGGAAAAGTAAAAATCAGATGTTTACTTCGTGGCCCTTGGTTACCAGAAAACACGCTCATCTCTTAGCAACAGAGTAACAAATATTGTTATTGTTCAAAAAAGGCTTGACATTCACAGTCCTACTAGTTATTTCAATGACCAAATCAATAAATATATTTAAAGGTTTGAATCGTCTAAAAAATCAGCATATCAGAACACAAGGGTGATGATGTTATGCCTTGAATCCTAACTTTGGACAATAATGCAACACACAATGACCCCAAGACAAAAATGGAAATAGTAAAGTTGGCAGATTTGCAATCATAAAATTTCTAAGATGATTTATACAGTAAGGAGGAAAAATCTCTATGTAGTCTGTTTATTGATTTGACTGTTGACTACTTTCTTAAGATTTCCTTGCTAGCTACGACATGAACACAGATGCTTCCAGAATATTGGGTCTCCTATCCTTCCTTTCAATCAGGATCAAAATATCTGTCCTCAAAGTTAAGTGACACATCCCTAAACTTTTAGATGTGTCACTGTTTTAAACATGCCTGAGACAAATAATTAGGTCATTAGACATCACTTTACCATCCTTATTATATAGTGCCTTCCTGTTTTGGAGGAAGTGTCTCTAAAGCTTCTTCTTGCTAAAGACAATATTTATCTGCTTTGAAAATCAACTCATACGAAGAATGAATCATTTTAGATATTTCTAAATTTAAAACATAATGATGTACTTCCTGTAAGATCTATATTGACTACACAAGTTCAACTTGGTTTTTTTAGTCATAATCAAGTAATGGTGTGTAAATTCTGCATGTGGATATTTCTGTGATCTGGTATTAATAACCATGACAGGGATCATAGAGGACTGTTCTGTTAAGAGCAGGGAAATACACCTTAAAACTGCCCTGCCTTTTCATCCGTAGCCGTTTCCTATTGACAGCCTGCTGGGATGCTGAATTGAAAGGGCATGATCTTTTGCGAAGGCAGGCGGGGGATTGTACGGATACTATTTTCAGAACCACATCAAGCCAATTAGCACAGCGGCAACTAAGCTGATGCATGCTGCAGGGAGCCTTCGCATGAACAAGAAGAGATATATGTGTGTGTGCACGTGTGCGTGTGTGTTTTATGTAAGCTTAACCATATGTTCATATTCTGACCAAATGTGGCTGTGCATTGCTTTGCAGCCATGTGGAGGGTTGAAATTATTAGCTCGTTAGCTAAAGCGTCCCAAGTGTCTCCTAATTAGCATATAATAGGACAGCCACGTCTGCCACAGAGGGGCCTGTAATTCAAAAATAAAGTAATTTTTTCTGCCAAGGAAATTTCTCAGAATCGTGACCAGGTGACAACAATTAGCCTCGTCTGCATTAGCATAGCTCCTTGGCTGTGAACTATCAGTTATTGTTAGCCTGCAGGGCTGTTATTCTTCTCTGCACTTCACAGAAGGGGTAAATCCCTGGGTTTGTGCTATTGCATGAAACAAAAACCCTTTTCCTGCTAATTTTGGTCTAATTTGTCATGTTCCGGGACTTTTCTATGGGGGCAAATGTGTGGTTTGGAGAGCCTGATATCCGAGGTATCTCTAGGAAGAGGATGTGGGGAGTGTTAAGCAAACAGGGAAAAGCAGAAATGTCAGTGTTGGAAGGTGTCGGCATGCGAGCAGCAGCTGGAAATAGAAAGTAAATGAATCACATTCCGCTTGTTCTATAATTGCAGACTTCACATTCAGAGAGAGAAGGAGATAAACCGCATGAAACCATCTGGAACTCCAACTATCACACCATCAACGTTCACCAAAATTTCCTAAATTAGTCTGCACCAGCTGAAACCCATGTAATAAAAATAAAACTGCTCTGATCAAAACTTTTACAGAGATTCATGCTTGATTTGTTTTTTATATGTGTGTATTTCAGCATCAGGTTTCTACTGGAACAACAGCAGCAGACATCTGATAGATTTCAAGTTTTCATCTTTGGTATTGGCAGTTAGGAGGTTCGCTACGAGGCAGCGCTGGTGGTATTTTAGGGTTTCTCTACATATGAACAGGTGGCTCTGAGCTTGTGTAAACAAAAATGTTGAGTTTGCAGGTGCAACAAGTGTTGCCAGTTGGCTGAACTCCCCTTGTTAATGCTGGAGGAGCTGAATCTTCACACCTTCCAACCCACCAAAGGTTTTTGTTTTTTCCCTCTGAATATTCACATTTTTTTAAGCTCATGGACTAACAGCAGGAAACATTTCTTTAAAACAATGTTTAAAAGCTACAACCCAACATGGAACCAAGGTTTTGGTTCCGAGAGTTTCTCAGTTGTTTAATCCCCATTTAAGCTTAAAACAGAAGATATCATTGTGGTAGTATAGTTATCAATGCAATGTAAAGGTCCTGACAATTTGTAAAGTCAAATTGTACCTGTCTGCAGTTATGGGAAGATTTTGATCACTGTCATGCCAATAAAGTTTTTTTTTCTGTTTATTACTGAGTAGGGTATAAATCATTCCATGTAATTTCATGAATATCATTTCAAATTCTAAATTTGCCAAGAATATAAATAATTTTTGTGGTAATTTTACGTATTGCACAGCTTTACTTCAAAGCAGTGGTTCAACATCTTTGCTAGTCAAGGCACTTAAACTCCTCTGAACTTTTGTGTTTTCTTGGTTTTCAAGTTTTCAAGCTAATTTATAAAGAAAAAAAGGACAGGCTGGCTGATTTCAGGTTATTCTCTATCTTACTACTAAATGCACAATACAAACAAGTTTCTAAATGCAACATCCTGACATTTCTGGACAAAGATGGGTTTAATGTTGAGGTTTGTAGTGTTATAAAATCAATCATTAGAGAGACATCTCACCAAATTCATCACAAGGTGAAATCCAGCAATTCTCAGAACAAGTTCAAAAGACAGATTCATGCTCATGTTGGCTGAATGCAAAGCTGTGACCAGAACTGTGATCTCCTGCTGTTGAGTAGCCAACAAAAATGTGCTGAGATGGACCCTGACCAGAGATATTATGACATTTCCATCTTCTTCGACCACTTCAGCACTGACATTGTTTATTTGAATATTTCTGGGCATTGCAAAGAAAGTTATTTCTTTGAATAATCTGAGAATTATTTCCAGCATTGGTCCTACCTTTAACCCGAAGAAAGAAAGCTAAGCAAAGATGCACTTGTGATTCAGAGCTGCCCAGGGTTTTTATTTTTTAATTTTCTTAAGCTTCTATATTTTCAGTTAACCAATCAGGCCTGTACTCCCTGGAGTATTGAACTTTGCTTCCATTTGTTTCCACTAATCGACAGCTGATATTTAAAAATCTCCAGAAACTGTAAACTAATGACAGGAGACAGAGAGAGCCGCTGATGACGCCAGACAGCCGATCGATCAGAGAGCCAGAGAACCTCAACCCTCCCAGCAGCTCCACCCTTCCTAACCTTTACCGGCACTGGTGGACAGCTCCATCAATCAGGGTGACGGACAGCTGCGGCGTCCACTCGTCCCGCTGATCGATCGCATGGATCGTTTCCTCTAAGGAACAGTATTATGACATCTGATTGTGAGGTGGTTAATATTGTTTAGTATGAGATAAACACACTGAGCGGAGAGTCTGGAGGTGGAAATCAATCTGTGTTTCTGTTGTCTTATCGCGGCCACCGCTCGATAAGGCTCTGAATGGAGGATGGACGCAGAGGGGAGGAGGATGATTGATGGACACACACAGGGACTCCCCGGATGAGGATAAAGATTGGGGCTGAAGATTCATCAGACGTCTGATTTTATTGTTTTAACAGAGAGCACAGTAAACTTCAGCCAAACAGTTCATCGCTGTGTTGGAGTTAAATGGACATTAACTGCGGAATGCTTTTAGAGCGTCTTGTTCCACAAAAGGGATTTACAGTGATAGGCTACGTTTAATTACAAGAATATAGGCAGATAAACTAATTACAATACAATTAGTTGCAATTTAGAGGTTTGAAATGTGATTGGATACTAGGTCAACCAGAACTGTTTTACTCCTAACATTTAAAACCTGACAAAAAGGACATTCACGTTAAGAGTTAAGTTAAAAACTGATCATGAAACTAAAACAAAATGAGAAAAGAATGAAATATTTTAATGTGTGTTATGCTTGTTCTTGGTGGCTCCAGATTGTTTCTGGCATGTAGAAAGACGTGAAAGTCGAACAACAAATACAGGTATATAATTCACAATCATATGATATGTACTTCTGCTTTTTCAAAATATCATTGTGCATAATAAAAAGCACACACACACATTTTAATTTATAATAAGATTTTTTAGCAATCTTAAAAATGTTATTAGTTTTATTGTTACATTCTGGTCTTTTTTTTTCTCCTTGCAAATAAGTTTAATTAAGATGAGTTCATAGTTTGCATGTTTTAGTGGCAGATGCAGAAACGTATTAAGCAATGCTAATTGTTTGCAAAACTGAGCTTGCACGTGCTCCCCGGGCAGAAAATGGCAGATCTGCTCCAAAAACAGCTCTTCCAGGCAAACAGCATCTCTCTGCTGTGTCACAGTGTGCCCATATTTAAATGATGCATTGCATGCATTTAAGGGACAAACAGCCCAAATTTATGGATGTTTATGTTAATCAAATCCACAACAAATAATTCCTCTTCCTCCAAAACCAAAACTGTCTGCTTTTAGGCGGGTTGTGCCAAAAAAAGGCACTAAAGAAGGATGGTGTTAATTTTGGTGCAAAAGATGGAAAAAAATGCAACACATTATTCTGCTGCCATTAAAAAACGGATTGGGAAATTGCTCCTGTCTTACACTGAGGTCTGCCTGGTGCTTTCACAAATAATTCTCTATTCAAATGAATTGTATAAAGTGTGATTAAAATCAACTTTCATTAGTTGTTTCAGAAATCGAATCCCTTTAAAATCTTAGCTGCTCTTTGCTGTTAAGCGGAGTGAGGGGACACAAAGTAGAGAGGAGGAGGACAGGAAGAAACTCAGTCAAAACCAGCACACAGTAAAAATCAAATGCTTCATTCTCATTGCACTTCTGAATTTTGAACTCTTTAAATGTTAGTTTTAGCAACTAAAGTATAGAGTAAACAAAACCTTAATAACATAATAAAAAAGACTAAAATAAATTCACTGTAATTGAAAACATATTTTCACTTTGTGGAAATAAATAAAACATAATATGTTGAAGGGAATGTAAGAAATGAAAACATCATTTAAAATAAAAATTTCATTAGAAACTGATTTTGAACGGGAAAGTGTCAAGTTTTATTCCGTTTGTATGGATACAGTAAAATCTAAACAAAACTAAGATAACAAAAATGTCAAGGGAACTAAGAGGGCTAATTAAAATAACAATGAGGTAAAGTAAATTTTCTGTGACTTCTTGACTCCTCACTCTATCCTCAATTTTAAATTCCTCATATTAATTGAAATCCCAATTCACTAGCTGAAGGGATAAAAGGCAAAAAGTTTTCAGATGTCAGACATCAAAACAAAATTCCTTCTATTCCAGAGCAGCCAAATTGCGAGTGTTCCTAAAAAGTCTCCAGAGTTATGAAAGTGTAGAAGTTAGTTGTGTAGGAGCCGCTCTGTAAACTGTGAGACAAACAGAGCTGTGCACTGCCACAACTCGTCTTGACACTTTTCACTCGCCACGTCCGACTGTAGGGAATCATTATGAGCCATCTGAGGATGTTTATTAATGACCTTGGCATGGCTGGAGGTGGCAGCCATGCTGCTAATGTGATTCACTGGCACACAGTGGACTGTGGCAGCGCACAAAGAGAGGCAGAGGACAAGGCGCCTGGTGGACATCCATATTAATGCCAAGCCTGGCCTGTGTTCTGCTGCCATGAGCCCCAGCTGAGGTCCAACCGGAGCCGCCTGATCTCTCAGGACGCGCTCCTTTATCTTCATACCACCACATCAGCTCAGGCCCAAAAACTGTCACGAGACGTCTCAAAAGATGTCCAGAGATGTCCTCAGAATGTCCTCTGATGTTCCAAGAATTCTCTCAGATGTCTTGGGGAAAAGTTTGGAAGTTCAAACAAAAGTTTACTTTTTTCCGAAAGTTGGACTCGGAATCAAAGGTGAAGTTGTGTGTGCAATTAAGATAAAGGAAACAAATACAACAGTACTTGGTTCTGCTATTTTTTTATATTTTCCCATTTATATTCATCAGGATGAATAATATTTTATATATATTTGGAGAAAGGGGAGAGAGAAAGAGAGCAAGAGAGAGGGGGAAAGAAAAAGAGATGTATACAATATGTAATGTCTTCCTAATTCATTAAACTGTGTTGGAAAACTGACTGTAATGAGGAGCCAAATACTTGAAATGTCACCTTGGTGTAGTGCTGTGGTGCAAGAAATGAGCCAGGGATGGAGTCCTGCATTGAGTGAGCCTTTTGTTTTATATGAAACAGTCTGAATCTCCTATGAAGCAGAAACTTACTTTTGACAACTTCACACTTCTCAACAGAGCCCAGATCACAGATAAGCATAAAAACAGACAAATAAAACCTTAAAATCGCACCTGCAGGTTTATTTGAGTCTTGATGTGATTTTCTTTGTGACATAGAAACAGTCAGAATGAGTTTCACGTTCTTCCTAATGACTCAAAGGATTTAAAAGCAGCCCTAATCCTCAGCTCAGTTCGCAGTTGGACTCGTCTGTGTGACACAACTCTTTCAAATCCGCCTTTCTGATGCAAACTGATGAAACACCTAAAAAGAAACACCCGCCGCATGTTGTAAGCACTTACATGAACAGGGCATTCAACTTGATCATTGTCTTCTAAGATGCGACTCACTTTTTATTTCTGAAGGCATATACTGTGGAATATTAAAAGCAGATTTTAAAGGAATGCAACGGTAAAAACAAAAGTGAGTGCGGTGGAAGGAACACTTTGAGGATGTCCTCACTGGGGGTCATCATGCCCCCCGTGATGGAGATGAAGCCTGAAGACTCAGGAGAAGACAACTCGATCCCATTAGCAGACGTCACCAGCGAGGTAAAAAGGCATCCCAGCAGCAGAGTGCCAGGGTGTGGATTAGAGTCGGCCTGAGATACTGATGCTTCTGGACACTATGAGGCTGTCATGGTTGACAGGCATCTTCATTGTTGCAACACCACTGGAGTGGCAGTCTGGAGTGGTGGTTTCCATTTTAAGGGGAGAGGAATGGAAAGTGTGTTCCTGTTATTCAGGGATCACTCTTCTCAGCCTTAGCTTACTCTTGAGCAGGAGTTTTCAAATCCAGGCCTCTGTGCCACATGGAATTTAATGGGAGAATGCAGTATTTGGTTGGCTTTTAAGGGCTGTCGGTCATCCATGTATGCCCAAATTAAGAGTTGTGTCAATATTCACGCCCCAAAGTTGAGTCAAAGCTCATGAACTGGATCTCCAGGTGCGGTGGTGGAGAGGAGAGAGTCTGGTTTGGAACCTCTGGAACTCAACTTTGCTTTTGGCAGTTTTCATACAAGGCTAACATTACACAGCCAGCCTCAAATGTATGCACATACTTGACTCACATTTGAAAGTTAAACGTTTCTTAATAAGTTCAGTTTTTTGTAGGCTTCTACAGCTCCTTGTATGATTCTGGCAGCCTTTATCAGGACCATTTGAAGAATAAAGTTGTTTTAATTTGCATGGTTTCGAAGCATTACTCAGGTTTTAATGCATAGTTCACACATGTTCAAGATATATGCTTTGCAAAGGCAATTCTAGACTCTTAATGTAAACGTGTTTTATCCATTTCAGAACCCACTTTGATGATGTACATTTGCGTTTATTAACCTGTTGGAAAATCCTACTATCTAGATGAACTCTGGTGGTTGAATACAATGTGTAGCACCTTGTACTCAAGAACCTTTTTTACATTTCCATGACTGGTCAGCATGTAGCAGATTATGTTCAAACCAGGTCTATTTTTAGGCACTTCTTTGATTTGGTCAGTGAAGGTAGCTGATGTTCATGTTGCAGCCGTATAAGAAAAATAAAAACACTTGACAACTGAACACTCACAACCACCATTTAAACTCAATGTAGCCACAAAAGCTACATTTTCCAGATGTGCTTCCATTGGTGCATCTTTGCTCTGCCCACAATCTCCACAACTTCTGTTATAAAGAGAAACAGGCACTTGGACTATTTATCGACTTCAGTCAGGGAAAAAATAAGACTGGAGAGTTCGGGTCAGGGTGTCAGGACTCAATAACCCCAACAAAATACTCATGATTGAAGTCAGTCAGAAATCTGAAGCATTTTCCGTGACTGGACCAGTAAAAGAATCATCAACAACCAGCAGTGAGAGTTGAAAAAAAAACAGGAAAACAAAAAAAAAAAAGAAAAAAATAACTACAGTCTTAGCTGGAGCATTGATGCAGACTATGTAACACCTCAATATATTTTTTCGTTTAGTATTAGTGGCTTGTATAATTTAAATATCACAGTGGCACTTAAACATATCAAAATGTTGCTTATGACAACCATTCTTGGGTTAAACGTCATAACTATTTTTAAACTATCATCTGACGTGCCTATTATTTTTTTATATGATTCGTGCATCTCTGAATAGCCACTTTTCTAAAATGTCTTTGCAAACATTCGTTTACTGGGATGTTTGAATGTCTGCAGTGAAAGAAATGCCTTTCAGCAGATCTGGCAGAGCAAGCAGCTTTATTAGCGTTGAGGGGGGAAGCTGTGGTCATATTAAAACTGCCGGAGTGATGAAGCACTGCAGGAGAAGGGAACCAGAGAGGTCAAAACACCTCCGAAATATTTAATTGGTATTTCCCTACATTTTTTTCTTCTTCTGTGCCTCATTTCTGCTATTTAAGACTGAAATACTCTGCACTGCTGACTGCAGCACACTGGACTGCAGGCCTGTCATACTGTGTTAGAGACACCATTATTGTTTACTTCTGATTGTGGATGTGCTGCAAGATACTGAAATTGAAACAAAACTTCTGCACAGAATGCAAAACTGCTGTTTTATAAGGACAAGGTGAAACTAAATCTCAAACTGAGGGGCTCAAAATGTAAGATAATCATCTTGATTTAATCTTGATTAAGCATTAAATCAAAATATGTATATTATTACTTGTTTCAAATTAACTGTACACATTAAATTTTCATGCAACTATTTTCTAGTTGTATGAACCACAACTAGAAAATTGTTGTGTGGAAGGGAAATATGTTGGATATCGACAAGGCCACAGAGAATGTCACTCTGATCACAGTTAGACAGTAAAAAAAATAAACTGAATAAACTGCAGAATTGGTATTATAGAAACTAAGCAGTTTTGCAACTGAAACTGAATTTGTGAACTTAGTAAAACTTCTGGAGGAGGCTTAGCACTTTCATGGTCTGATTTTCTGTCAGAAAAAGCAAAAAAACTTCAGATCGATGGATGGATGGATGGATGGATGGATGGATGGATGGATGGATGGATGGATGGATGGATGTTTAATGTACAAAGCTTCTTTATATGAGTGACTTCATACTTCTGTGATGTTCATTAGCAAAGCCAATGAGTGAAAATGAACACCTGAACTGTCTTTCAGCAGTTCTGCAGTTGACTTCAAACAACTCATTTATTACTCATACAGTTCATTTTCCAAATCGGCCTGACCCATCGTTGAACTGCAGTTAAGGGTTTTTTATTTTTTTAATATTTGATGTTCTCCGGTAGCTGAAAGGCTGGTAAGCTGAGGATGGACCACCCAACTGGGCCAGAGCTGGCAGATAGCAACAGCAAAGGGGAAAAGGGATCCAAGCAAACGAGAAGTTTTTCTGCGGTCGGATCAGCGTTTGCTCCAAAGGAGTTAGTCGCACTGACGTAATGAGGACACGAAAACATCTCATTAGGAACTGCCAGCTCTGATTAAACTTCATTAGCTCTCTGTTTCTCTTGGTGGCCATTTCTCTTCTTACACGCTTGGATTTTTCTATTTTATCTCTCATTGTTTGCATTTTTTTAATTGCATAGTAAATTTAGCTTGATGAAAGACAAAACATAAATCTTTTTTTTTGTTTCATTCAAAATGTACTGTCATATTTTTTCTGATGGTACATGGAGTACTTTTGGAAATATCCAAGTATCCAGTTGAATTTGGTTACCCTGCTTATTTTAGGTCTTTAAATAAGCTACTGCTACTGTCCCACTCCATGCATCTCACACCTTAAAAAGAGTTCTGCATTTTGCTTCAATATTAGTTATATTGTCTGCAGAGCAGATTGTTTTGAGTAATTTAAATAAGCTAGCTGAAACAGCTCCACAAGGTTAAATCTGTTTTATTTTTTAACAACTGGCAGCTTTCCAAATGGTTCTGCTTGGGCACAAAACAGTTCCCTGTTTAAACAGCAGTATTAAAAGCATTACTTTTATGATACTTTTGTGAGGTCAAGCTTCAGCATAACCAGATTATCTCAAAGCAAAAAAATAAAAAATATATAATTATTCTGTTTATTACGACTGTATGTCAACGTGTGACCTGTGAGTAGGAGTCACCTGGCCCTGGCTCGCCGAACCCAACAAACAGCTTTGCGGATGCCAGATATGTTTAATCTACATGTTGGTATAGGCCAACCAGCTTCTTAGTGAAACTCTTTCCCAACTTCTGGTTTTTGTCTCAGCAGCCAAATGAAGAAGGAGTGAAAATTGCCATAAGGAGTTATTGGTGGGAGTTTGTTGTGTAATGGCTCCACACAGAGGAAACAATGCAGTGGAAGCAAATTGTTGCCCTTTGTCAGACAAAAAAATAATAATAAAATTATGCTTGCCATGTAGTAGAAATGTAGGTGGTGGGACAAGTCACAGAAAAATGTCAAAATATAACAGACAGACCATAGAATATGGTAATGAGAGTGAATGACACCAATCAGGATTTCAAATGACAAGCATAATTCTTCCACAGTTCTTCTTAGCTGTTATGATGCTTGTTATATAATGTGACATTGGTTGTTGTTTTCAGAAGGCTTTTTATTTTTTTATTTTTATTTGACAAGTCTAATTAGAAAGCATATGCAAATTCATTAAATCTGACTTACTACTAGGCACCTAAAAATAAAATATTAATTTCAGTACATGTGGGTTCTCTTTGTGGCTTCCTTCCAGGCGTTTTTGTGTTTAATTATCTGGAAACCTAACAGGGTTTCTCAACATGTGGCTCATGTGACCATGGAAAAGGTAAAACTCACTAAAGAACATTCAAAATTTGCTGATCTCAGAAATCTTCTGTTCTGGAGACCAACCCCAACTTAAAGTCTCCAGGTCAGGAAACTGATTTGTTGTAAATTTTATCCAGTTAAATGATGCAACACAACAGCAATAAACAATGTGAAATACATATTGACAATGTGTTTTATAGGGAATAAATTTGAGTTCTCAGATTGATAGGCAGCAACAATAACTTCTCAAAGTGATTACTTTTTGACTCTGCATTCTTTTATAACTCCTATGCACTGCTCATCATCAAATTAGATAAAAACTCTCTTTTTAGAGGTGGTCACACTGATCATGGTAATGCTAATGATAGTCATTAATCAAGGTCCAGGTTGCTTGTTTTCTTTCCAAATCCAATGGAAGCAGCAAGGTTGGAGTAAATTTTTCTACACGATGACTTTAAAGTTGTAATTTCATTTTTATCCTCTCATTTGCTAAATGTCATGTTTGTAACAAACAGTTGTTTGTCGCTGTCTCTTCATAAACTGCATCTTTATTCATAAAAAGAGCAGAACCATTAACTCTCTCTTGGTGTCAAATAATCCAGGTTTTGTCATTAGCATAACTATGTGCTGGTACCTTCTCATCAGCTTCATTCAGCTGTCAGCTTTAGATTAATTATATCTATCTGAGGTACTTACTTCATGGAGGATCATAATGCAACCGCTCAGGTTGGACTGTTAACTTCCATTAGCTGGTTGCATTTATCTCCGCTCTGTCCAATCAGTCATCCTGACAGACAGAAAGAGAGATGTTAGTGCTTGTGTAAAGACTGTGACCGCTTCGCCTGACGGAAATAAAACCATGGACATGTCTCAGCTGACAGTTGACATGTTTCACCAAAACGTTGGCTGTCAGAGCAGCGCTCACAACATAAACATGTGACTGACTGACAAGGCAGCATCAGAAGAAGCTGCCGTGTGATCCAAAACAGAAAAATGCTCATTACTATGATTATCGCTCTGCCTATTATTCATTTGTGATAAATTCTTAATGAAACCTAGTGTGAAGGTAAAACGCCTGCATAAGTGTGTGTTAGCTTAAAGTATAGGAGACCCCAGGATGAATTCCTGGCTCATACTGATGATGCATTATTAATACACATTATAAAAAATTAACTTTGCTGAATCTGCAAGTTCATCTGGGAAGAAGTACTTCTTTTACATTTTTATAATTTCTTAGCAGAGTTACCGGGCCTGTATTCATAAATATTCATAGGTTTTAGGATATGAAAAAGACCTTCTGTCCAAATGAATAACCAGAATGATTTCAAGTGTTTCTTTTTCTCTATTTGTTATTGCTATGCACATGCAGGTTTAATATGAGCAAAAAAAAAACCAAACTAATTTGTGGATATTTGCAATGCATGTGCTGTAAATGAAACAAAATTAGTAATATTTGATTACTGAGTCATTCTGCAGTCTGAACTGACTGGTGTGATTTGTTCACACTAATGCCAATGACCGCACAACTGCAAATATGTAGTCGTTCGGGAAAAACTTTAGGAGTGACACAAATATGTGGTAATGGATAACGATACCACCAATGCAGAGCTTGTGCAATATCACCAGGAGATGCATCAGGATTAATGAATGCAGAGTAAAGGTTATAATTTTGGACTTAAAGGCACTTCTGTCATTCTTCAGGAGGTAGTAGGATAGACATCAGAAGATGAATGAAGACATGCTTTGTCTTGTGGATCCTACTATTAAAAGAAAAAGCTTTAGAAGAAAGGTTGAGAGCTACTTTGAGTCCTATGTGGTGCCAACACCGAAACATTTTGGTATAATTCATTTGTATTTGTTTATTCCCCCAACATTGCTCAAGAACACTTTGAATGAATATACAGTAGTACCTTCTCTGGTAACAATTTGGTCATAATTTGTTTCAGAATGAAGGAGCTGAACACTGCAAAGTCGTAGCGTGGCTAAAATATCACAACACTTAAATTTTGTACATGCGGTCCATAAATCTTAACCCCACTGAGAACTTGTGGTCAATTCTCCAAGTAAGATGGAGAATTAGACCAACACGAACACCAGCAAATTCAGTTTCAGAATGTTTGAGGAAGATATGAAAAAGGATCAGAATGATTAACTCATGTTGATTATTTTGGTAATACATGTCTGTTAGAGAGAGGGAATGTTTTTTTCCATCAAGCATACATACAGGGATATGAAAGAAAAAAGTCATTGCACCTACCATGATTTTAAAATAGAACAATAAAATGGCATTTTATGAAACAAGTGAAGTAGTGCAGAGAGCAAATGAGCAAAAATGTGAAAAACAGTCAGTTTACCTCTGATAATCACTGTCCCAAAGCCCCAGAGTAACAAAATCCATCATAGGCTGAAGGTTATGTTTGAAAAACAAATCTTCATGCCTAACATGTCCGGCTTCATCTAAAATCTCCCAAAAACTTTATGGAAAAATGTGCCATGGTTTGATGAAGCCAAACTTTCCTTTTCAATGGTTTTAGAAGGGAAATGGCCTGATCAGAGTTCAGAACTAAATCTGAAACCTAAATCTGTCCTCAATCTCTGTTCTCACAATTTGACAAATTTAGAAGATTTTTGCAGGTCAGGGAGAGGACAGATGTTGCTAATATGAGGGTCTTGCTCGACTGAACTCTGAAAGATAAGACTGTAACCGACTGAAAGGAAAATTTGTAGACCTTTTAATTGAAATGATGATACATGAAACTGATTTGACTCTTTTTACAACCTATGAGACAGGCTGAGTCTTGAACAGAACACTCTCTGTTGAATGATCTTAAGTTGGTTATAATGTGGTCTAAATGTCCTTTGCAGCTGTAATTATAGTCACAAGCGAATAAAAAAACCCAAAGATTCATGGGAAATCAAGCAAAAGCTGAATAAAAGCAGTTTTCATTTGATTGTTTCAGCTCATAAAAAACGGTTTCCTGTCAGCGTCTGGAAGATCTGCCATTAAAATCGTCTTTTATTGAGCTTTGTTTACTATTTTCTGTAAATATGACACCCGTTCCTACAGGGGAAGAAATAAAATAATCATGCCCCTCTTCACACTGCATTACTTCTTAGCACTATCAGCATTGTGTGTGGCAGAGGGCTTCTGCTAACAGCCAGCACCTCTCTCACAGAGTCCAGAGTGACTAATGATCGTATCGCTCCATGAAATTAAACGGCACCCAGATGATAACGGGCCTTTTGGTGGGCTGCATGATGGATAGAAGAGTGATGAGTGGGAGGATGGACGGAGAGATGCTGTAGGAGTAAAAACACTAAGCGGGTGTCAAAGGTCAGAACATCCCACCGCTTCACGCTGTTATCCTGACAGAACTGAGGGTGGATGCTCCGAGGTAATGCTTTATTTCTGAGTGTAAAGTCTACGACTGCCTGAAACACTGCAGGAAAGCATAGCAGCAACATGTTTGCATGGTCTTATTTTCCTTATTAGCTCATTTGGTGCAAATATTATTAGTTATTATGTAGACAGAAATTACAAGGATGAACATAAGAGAGAAAAAATGCAGACTGTTTTGGTTCAATACATCTCGTCTAGACATCTTCATTATCCGGTAAAAATGAAAATCTTTACACGTTCAGCAAGTTACAGCATGCTCTTGAGAAAGTAAATGAAAAGGAAAACATTTTTTGGTTTTCATCTTTCCTTTTTTCCTACTTTGATTTTTTCATTGTGCTAAATAATAATTTGAATTTCATTTCAAGGTAAGCCACAGTGTAATTGATCAACACCAAAACAATCATCGGTGTATTTAGATGCCTTCATATTTAAAGTTGTTGTTGCAAAAATGTTTTATTTTAATTCTCATTTCTTCTCAGCTCAAACTCATTTAACACAGTATTTAATCAACCTGACATGCATGCTTATAGACTAAAATGAAAACAATATTAACCTATAATTTAAATAATACTTTCTCTGCGTGGTTTCAGAGTTTATAAATAATGCAAAATGCATACGTTGAGCAGAACATAGCAATACCTTTTTAATGAAAGATGATAATACTTATAACTTAATTCAGTGGTTTTCTCTTATTTTTAACACTCAGACTTTTTAACAATTCTTTCTTTTTCAGAATAATAAAAATTGATTTTCTTGCATAAAAAATAATAAATTGTTTTGGAAAAAAAGACCAGATTTTCTGAGCCTTACATCTAGACTTACTGACTTTGAGTGGAAGCTCGGGTACTTTGAGAAAACCCATTCATCCTTGCAGTGATACTCAAAATTGTGCAAAGGCTGAAGAAACTATTGAACCTCCTCCAGACCTTAGAAATGTAAAATTGAAGAAAATTAAAGAAAAGTCATCTGGTTTGTAAGACGTCTATATAAAAAGCAAGTAAGTTTGAGAAATAAAGCGAAGAAGCTTCAAATAAAACTTGACATTGTGAACAAGGCTGCATAATAATGATAATGCATAAATATGTTAAATAGCAACAGGTAGAATAAACTGCTTGCTTCAGTGAAGAAGTAGCCATGTCCTTCTTTCACTTAATAAACCATTACCGTAGTTGTCCTGTCTGTCAATAAAAATATAAAACCCAACTGTTTTTTAATGTAATGTAGACTTTGCGTTTTATTTCCTGTTGAGACAGTTCTACTGAAATAACTTGTAAAACTCAGATTAGTACCTGACCCATAACAGCTGCCTCATTTGTATTTGGGGGCTTTAAAACACACTTACGTTCAAGCGGTGCTTGGTTGAAAATGCCACTTAAGGGCCGGACACTTCACAGGAAAGCAAAAAAAAAAAATAGAGTGGGAGTGTGAAAAAGCTGGATTAGAATTAAGTTGTTTGCCTGCAGAGCTGGCCCACTCAGTTCAGGCCTTCTGTTCATTAAAGAATATCATTTAACTAAAATATCTTGAAACTTCCCCTGAATATCTGACTGGCAGAATGAAAGAAAGTGTAATTTCTTTCCATTTTTCATATCACACATTGGGAAAATTGACAGCAATTTTGCTTTGATTGTTGCGCTTCCCAGCTGAAATATGTCCATCCCAATGAGCCAATTTTTATTGAACTGGACTGTGCCAAAATTTGGTACCCATGAGACATTTGGATGAAAAAAATATATATTTTGAGAACATCACACTCTACGCCAGCCGTCTAGTTTTGAAACCTTAAATAATGAGATCTGCATTGGTGCATAATTACACCTGATATGTAGTGTAACTTTTGAGTTAATTTACTGTCTTATTGGGCTTCTCTTTTCAGCTTAAATATATTGTTTGGACTAAAATTAAAATTTTTGTGGTCTTAAATCTGCGTTGCTTCGATAAACTTATTCATTTTACGCGTTATGTTAAACTGACCCCATTCTAGAGTTCATGCTCAGAACAACCACACTTTCAAAAATGATTTGTTTTAATCCAGCAAACAATTTGAATGAGCATATTTTAACTGTTAAAAAAATGAAGGTTTCCATAGGGTTAAACTCAGATGAATTATTACATCTTGTAAATTTGACACCTTCGCTTAAAAGTCTAAACAGATATCTCTACATAAACTTCCTGGTTGTTGAAAAGAAAAATAAAGCTGGCCAATCAAGTTCGACTTTAAGTGCATATTTTGAGATTTCCCAGCCACATCTAGATGTGTTTTTCTTAGATGAGAGTGAAAATGGTTCCGTGTCTCTTTTACCAACATTTTGGAAAAAACAAACAGAGTGAAAGAAGATCAGCTTCCTCTGAGAAGACTGAGCAGACTGCAGCCCGTGCTGTGAAAGGATCTGAACTATTGGAAAACAAATTATATATTTTGGTTTCAGTTGTTACAGATTTTTGTAATATTACAGAAAACCTTAACCTTCAAATACAAAATCTAACAAAGGCTATTGCGAGAAAGGTAAAGTCAGATGAATATCACTCAGTGAGGAAAAAGGACTTAACAAGTTGATTTTAAAATAAAAAGAGTAGAAATCAGTTTGACATTCTGTCTATTTAGTCTGGGTTTTTTCTGTTTCATGCGCTCACATGAATCTCCGAGCAACGCCATTTCTGTACTCAAGAGATAATGCAGGTAAAGTGAAGCTCATCTTTATTTAAGTGGATGTAAAGAAAAGTGGCTAATAAACTCTGAAACAATTTAAGTTATATATAGGGATTTTTTAAAGCATTCCTTTAGCTGCATTTTAATTATCTCTCCTTCATAAGAGTTAACCAGGGAAATTATAATTGTTCATCAGGATCAGACAGAGACAGTGAGTGCCTTTGAAACTATTAAATCCTGTCTTTGTGTCCACATTTAAAATCCAGTTTTTCTCTTATCTCACTATCAAAGTCTCTATAATTAATCCTGCTGACAAGTGAGGGGTGATTAAATTATTTATTTCAATATTATTATTATTATTTTTTTTGTCTTGCTTTTCACATTCCGCACCTTCAGTGGATGATGCTGTTCGTGTCCCTACAGTCTAAGATGAACGGTGACTGAGCCGGGCCCTTCGGGGGACATTTGCGGCCCGCTGGTTGCCAGATGCTCTGCCAGGTCGTGGCGACGCCACCTCGACAGCGGCAGCAGGTGGCGGTGAGCGTTTGCCAACAAACTGCTGGCAGCAGCGATGAGCTTACTTAGCCTCTGCCTCCTGAAAAGACTTGGCACGCAGTATCTGCTGTGTTAGGAAGCTGATACGCCTCTAAATAATGGGACAAAACAAAGCCCTTGCGTCCGCCTCTCATCTTCTAATAATTCTCTTTTTCTTGGACACTGTAAACCAAAGTGGCTGTCCAAATAGCAGGTATTAAGAATCAATAATTTATTGCAAATCATGAGGTCTTCATTTTACCTCAGATTTGCGTCTTGTGTCTTTAAATGTTTTATAGTAATCAGTTGCTGAGATTTAAGGCAATATACCCACACCTTCTTAAAGTAAACTGGATATGCTATGTATGTGTTGTAAATGCTTCTCCATATATATATATATATATAGACATATTTATTTTACAGTTTATATTGCAGTAAAACACTTTATGATTTAATTTCTAATATACAAATATACAAATAAAGTCTCCTACTCAACACAAATTTTGTACTTCAGTTAATTTTTTTTTTAAATGCACATTTGTGTATTATCATTTATTTGCCTTGTTCATTGGTTCGTAAGTAGTAGAATCTTCAAAACAACTTGGCACAATATTGTCATCTTCTGGTTGCATTATTGTATTACTACCAGGCACAAATGACACCAGTTGGTTTTCTAACAGAATGAGGTTAAAATATTTGAATTCTTAAAGGGGTCACTGACAAACCTCGTCTAATAAACTGTCATGTTTCTAAAGCCTCTCTGTTCTATTACTTTGTTCATTCCTGACATCGGTTTGTTTGTTCTTCACAAAGGTGAAATGGATTTATCATCAAACCTGGGCTCTATGACTTGAACTCTGTTAGAAATGCACGTATATTATTGTCGGCGATGATCGTCAAGAGCTTCAGCAGTGGTTTATTGAGTTGACTGGTAGTGCATGACCTGAGAAGACAGATACCAGCGTTAGTTGGTGTTCATTTTCATTCATCAAGGACATGGCAGTGTTAAGTGTTTGAATTGAAGGAAGGTGGGTTTCATTTAATCTCTTTTCTGAAAAAAAGCCCCTCAAACTTAAGGGTCATCTGGAAACTGCTGCGATAAATATAGAGATCTGAGGTCACAGCTGAGACCAGTCATGCTATGTGTTCACAGCCATCCACTAAGAAAGCAGTCAGTAAGAAAAACTTAAAAAACAAACTTAGATCAAAACACATCACAGACCAGTAAAATGTCTGCCAAACAAAACTGGAGAACAGATCTTCAATAAGATTTAAACAACCTGCTATGAGAGATTGTTATAAAACACGAGTGCGGGATAATTAGCTAATTGAGCGCGAGCTCGAGGCAAAATATGTCAGGAAATTTATGAACAAAGACAGAATATTTCAAAATAATGAAATAACAGACATTAATTAGAGTAAAGACACAAAACTAAAAGAATTAAAACTCCTGATTTAACATCTAACCACCAAATCCCAATTAATTTAGAAAACAAAATGACAGAGGTTTAAATTAAAAAAAAATCCAAGTGATTTATTGTGACACATCCCGTCCTCAGGCATAAACTGCATCAAACATTTGCAGACTCTGATAAAAAAGAGCCAGCGGATTCAGAATTAGGAGCCCTGGCAGAATGAATGGAGGGAAATTTCATGAAATATGACTTATTTACAATTTAGTTTAATAAACTACTGGCCTAACAACAAAACCTTCACGTACCAAATGTTTACAAGTCATATTTACTATGCTGGGGATTCTTCATTACTTATATTACACCTCCTTGGATGAATTTATTTGTTCTCTTTGTGATGTTAAATAAAAGAACTTTTGAACTTCTCAGCAGGATCCACGCGAGTCAATGTGCAGAGTGAACTGTGCTCCCAATAAAGCGTTCAGCGTCAATGTTAATATCAATATTCATTTGACTTTTTTGCCTCCATTAGTAACTGTATCCTGCACAAAAAGAATTTGATTTAGATGCATTAGACATTCATTAGTTTACACGCCTCTTTTAAAACGTCTGTCTTTTCTAATGACATGGGACCATAATAAATAATATCAAAACCTTTTCTAGCTTTAATGCTGAACTGAAAAATATATCTGTTAAGAGGGGAAACATGAACAATGATAAAAGCTGTAACTACGTGATCGAACACGTGTGAACTCTCTCATGCAGAGTAGAATTTTGTCAAGCCACCGTTTTAATCATTTTCATTCAGTCTTTTTTTCTGTTTTTAATTTACAGTTTTCTGTCCATGTAGGAGTTTTTTTTTTGGAAATTGCTTATTTACGTTTTTAACCTAGGGCCAGTTTTTGGAAATTAAAAAAGTTCAAAATGAACTTGCTGTACAAATGTATCGTCCAGAACAAATGTTCAGAAAAAAAAATCAATAGACATCAATAAGAACAAAGGTCTTACTAAAACTTCCATCAGGGAAAACAAAAGCATTCTACGACTGTAAACAACTATTTCACTGTTTTGTTGTAATTTTTAATCCGATGACAACCTTAGTTTTGATCTGCATTATGGTTATATTATGGTGATCATTCTTCCAAAATCTTGACTGGGCTGCTGTTTGTGATGAGTTCATTTAACAAAATACCAAAACATAAAAATACTAATGCTTTGTTTGGCATCTAAACAAAAAACAAGCAAAGAACATTGGCTTTAAAGTACAAGTGTCCACAGGTACTGTTTTTTTTTCTTTTATCTAACAATTAAATAAAAGAAAACAATGGATGATAATCGAGCTTTACAAAAACATACTTTTGATGTGTGAATGAAAAGGGGATATAAAATTTCTGATTTTTTAGATATTAAATAATGGAATGAGAAAATGTCAGATTGTTTTTTTTTCCACACTTAATTTTCATTTATTCATTAGAACAAAATCTACTTCCACACTTTTCAAGAATACTGTAAAAGTGATGTATGCAGAGTTCAGAACTAAACCTACGAGAAAATCTGGAGAGGGCAGTGGACAAGAGACGTCCTCACAGTGATCCAGGTTGGTCACCAGTTCATTTCCACCTCCAGTCAGCATCTGTATTTTTGGGCTGTTTGAGGAAACATGACCATGCACCACATGTTAGTGCAAAAAAGGTGGAACTTATATTGATATAATATTGCCAGCTGGCCCTGGCTTTAGTGGGCACTCTCATCTTTAAAATTTCTGCCACTGGATCAGCTGAGCATCTCCTCTCTCTACCGTCAGTATCCCTTTATCCTCGGTGTAATTGTCCTCCATCACTGATGACTGAGACATCATTTAGACAAATGTTTCCCAAAGACATTCCCTGTTGTTAATTCCATCAGTCACACCATTGGATTTCCCTGCAGCTCTTCCCTCTTTGGATGAGGCAAAAAAATATTACGACAGCAGCGAATCAGATTACAGCTTCAGGGGAACGAGTCCCGATGCTCCGCTGTGCTCGCTGAACCTTCAGACCACAAACTGAGAGTTGGAATATTTTATCCCCGATGGAAGAGTTCTAATTTTTAATGGAGTGGCTCTCAAAAAGTTCACACTACCATTGCTTGGTGAAAACCAGCACCTTGTACTACATGCAAAGTACAAGGTGCTACATGCAAAGGGTCTTTGCTCTCAGCTATTGACAAATATTTGCTTCCTGGAAGTGTGGCCTCTGTTGAGATTTTAAATTTTTTTCTTCGAGCAGAATTTCACAGGAAGGCAGTTCTGTTTATCTTATAAAACTGAGTTGAAATACAAATGAATATGTTTGTGGTAAAAATGTTCCAAAGACAAAAGAAAATATATACTTTAAACTTACTGTATTAGTGTGTGCACACCCTTAAACTACATACATTTGATTTTATTTCAGCAGTCATTCCTCTTTCATACGATTCTGTCAGGATCCCACATCTTGAGTTTGACACGGATCGTGTTCAATTTCGTTCTGGACTCTGGCTGTGTCAGACCAGACTTTTTTTCCCCGATGAAGTCACTGTTTTGTGGTTTTGTAGAATCTTTTTATTTCAAATATGTTTATCCTAAAACCTTCTTAATGAGTCACCTACAGGAACGAATCCTGCATTCTTCTAAATTAGTTTTAAGACCTACAAAATAGTTGACTTGAAACATTGTAAAGAGGAACAAACAAAATAAAATCCACAAAAGCAGCTGATATATGAGTGTAGCAGAAGTAAAATTTTCTTGTGTAATCTTGTAAAAAAAAAAAGACATCCTCATCTCCAAATCAGTGTAAACTATGGAGCTTGTGATTGTATCTGTGACAAAGCCGATATCTGTTGATATCAGGCAGCGCTTTCCGACCATCCTCTTATCTTCTGACTCTCCTCGTCCCTTTTGCCTCTGTCCCTCATTTTTTCCACATTAATCTGTTTGTGGCTGCTGTCAGAGAACAAGGCAGTAAATGAGATTAGTGATGGTGGTTGAGGGAAGCCCTGGCCCGAGGCTCTTCGGGTGCTCCAGCCCCTTTTCTGTTGTTCGGCTGAAGTGACGAAGTGAGGCTGACATCCAGACGGTCAGGGACTGAGACAAAAGGCAGAACAAGCCTTTCTCTGTCCGCTCGTTCGCCACGCAGCACACAAGGTCTATAACGATCCGAGCAGAAGCCAATTGCATGACACTATTACGATACAAAGGAATTTAAAAGCTTCTCCTCGGCTGCTCTGAACTCTGAACGGATGTCTTCATTTACCCTCCCAAGCAGCGATCCCGGCGCATATACACGTTTGCGCCTTCACAAATAAGCAAATACATAAATAACAGAGATGGCATGAATTATTCAAATCCTCCAAATGTTGGTGGGAGTGGAAACTAACCAGTTCTGACAAGAGACCCACATGGGGAAAAGTAATAAAGGCTCAAATAACCTCGGTGGGTCTGCAATCACTTCGGTTTAATCCGAAGATGCTGAGTGTGTTTCTGACATGTGTTTTTATGAGCCGTCGCTGCTGTAACAGCGCTTCTGCCGTCTCATATTAAAGTGAAGCCGTTCGATTTTATCTTACTCCAAACGTTCTTCATCAGTTTACAAGATACCTTTTTTTTTTAACTCTGCTGTTTCAGTTAACAGTAATTTGTAATCTGTGAACATAGAAAATAGCCCCCCCCCCCAAAAAAAAAAACAAAAATCAGAAGACAGACAATGAGTCATATAAGTATTGTGTAATAAATTAAAAGAAAACATTTAACAGCAATGAAAAGTGCAAGTTAAATGAAGTATCTGGTGAGCTGTGGTTCTGCTGACTCAAGGAATAATCTCTTGCTGTTTAAATATGGAAAATATGGATTTTTGCTATTAGTTTCTTCTACATTTGTGATTTTTAAGAAGTAGAGAAGCAATCTATTTTTCAACTGGTTGAAAACAGTTTACTGTTACTCTTCATGCTCAGATCAAATCAATTTCTGTTAATCAATATAGAAACATTTCAATAAAACCAAATTCTGTGACTAAATGTATACCAAAAATTCACAGTATGTTAAAATTCACATTGAGTTACTAAGTTGTTCTGCTTCCTTAGACTTTGATTATATTTAGAACATTTTAATTACATAAAAAAGAATCCTGGAGATTCAAAAATTGTGTAACCTTTCCAAAAAATAACAATTTAACAGGAATGAATATATCAAGTCACGGTGGCTTCAGTTGTTATCATAGTTTCCGCAAGGCTGCAAGGTCTTCAGATCAAAACTCACACATAAATACACATCTACAGTATAGTGGACGACTCATGCCAACCATATTAGTACAGATTCAGGGAACAGTAATGTCCTCTGTACACACAGAGATAAGCTCTGTATATTTTTGTGAATGAATAAGAAAAAATGTGAGTCCACATGGCAGGATGGAGAAACCGGACCCAGCGCTGTAACTCTGCCAGAGAACAACGCAAAAAACACAGAACGGTGCCACGTTTGTTGTTTGTGAGAGTGAAGCACATGCAGGATGGAGAGAGAGATGGAAATTTGACATCAGTGTTTAAAAAAAAGAGACACGACTTACATGGCCACACGAAGAAACCGGAGTACCTAAATGGAGCCCAGTCTGAAAAATGATAGTTTCTGATCTTCCAAGATGCTAAATCCATATGAATGCCTAAATGACAAAGAAGAAGATGAAGAAGATTCCAGTCAGTTTATTTAGCTTGAATCAATTTACAACAAATTCATCTCATAGACCCTTCCATTCATATTCAGAAAGGGACAGAGCAAACAAAACTGGAATCCCTAATTTGTATGACTGAGTCTGAAGTTTGCATTAAGTCACTAACTTCATTCAATCCCTCAGACTAAACATGCATAATATGATAAACATGCATAAGTGAACTTAAAAGGAACTAATACTGATATTGTCGGTTTTCAAGAAATAACTCCTGCAGATGGGAGAATGGACATCCCCACATTTTTTTTTTAAAAATCAAATTTTTTTTTCTAGTCATTTTTCCTTCTTCTCTAGATCTGATTGTCTGTTTTCTTTATCTGCTGTGTGCATGATGCTGCCCCTTGACTGAGGATTAGATTAACACTGGGAGTTAGTAAACTCAGTAAACTGAATCATCGGAGAAGCATGGTTAGCAGCAAGTCTAAAAATGCAGAATTCATAAGTGAGAACATGTGTAAGAATCATAAGAAAGATATCTGGAGTTTGGATCTTCTCCCCAGTCATTCCCTGGTTTTGTGAAGGCAAACTGGAGTCTCTAATTTGTATAGGTGAGCATTTGCCTTTTGATATTGTTATGGACTGACAATAATATCAACCTACCTGGTAACTTCTATATTTACAATGGAAGAAAATTGGATGGAAGCTAGAATGTCTTTGGGAGAACGATTACAATATTAAATACTCAACAACTTGAAGAACACAAAGGAAAACATGGTGGCTCTCCAGTATAGCAAATCAAACTTCAGGTGAGCAGTCCTGCAACATTTGATCAGACCTGCAGGCCTGAATTTTCCTGCTATTATTGTAGGGAAAGTCTGGGTAGACAAAGAGTGATTTCCTTCGCTTAACTTTTTTTATGTTGTCAGCAAAATATGTGACATGCAGTGACCTTCTTTAAGCACCAGACAGATGAGTGTGGGCCTCCACATTTCTGTCAGAGGTGAATAATAACGAGCTGCAGAAGAAGAAGCTGAAGCAGCACATCACCAAGAACCCTAGAAAATCTGTCACAGTGTCGGGATCATCTCGGACACTTTTTCTGTTTCTTGGGTGAGAGATGGACGCCCTCAACTTGGACCTTCGCTTAAATCTGAGCAACACCTGCCTCGACTCTCAAAGTTGCTAATCCATGAGGGTTTGTAGCCATCGGTAGGAAACCTGGAGAATGGATGTCAGGCTTTGGTTCAAGACTCTATGGAGGGGACAGTGGACATGTATGTAACAACAGATGAAAACCTGGAGAGAAAAATAAACTCTCTTTATTTCCAGCCTTAAATTTGCTTCAGTAATGTGATGGGTAAAGTTTCTTTGATTGCTAAATTGCACTCATACTCAGCTAAGGCTTATTAAAGCAAAAGAGTATTTAAAAATGACAAAAAAAAACAGATTCATCCATCTTTCTGGTGGCAGTTGAGGTTACTGTAGATTAATATGTAATGTTTCTCAAAGAACAGTTGGTTTTTAACACCTCCTGTCTGTCAGTGTAGCACTGAGAAATGTTGTCTGAATGCCCAGGAGAAGCACAACAGATTTACTGGAGATGGAAAAGAAAGAAAAAGGAGAAAAAAGAAAGCGAGAGAGGCGTTTCAAAATATTTTAATGGAAAGAGGGAGATAAGACTAGAAGAGAAGATTAAAAAAGAAACCCTAAAAACCTTGAGCTTTTTTAGTCCAAGGTTTTTGAAAGTCATTACATGTCTTTCATTGTGTACAACAAAAAAAAGGAACTCAAACTATTACTAATAAATGAGACAATAAGGCTTATTATTTCTCAGATCATGCACTCAGTCCACACATTTGTATTCTAAGTCACACAGTTCCCATAAATTTCAATAATACTCACAGAGACCTTCTGTTCAGACTGGCAGAGGTTTGACCCGACAGGGGGAAACTTCATTTTAATTAGATAATCGGAATGCTCGAAATGTAAAACCGGAGTACTACAAATATCTCCTCTTTAGGAAAGTTCAAATCGATTCATCACTTCAGTCTCAGGGTCCCTGATGGCCACACACAGGCCTTCTCATGCTTCCTTTCCTACCAATTGGTACCAAAATATTCCCATCTACAACAGCCCACATTGTTCTAACTGCAACTCCAAAAAGAGCAGCCCTCTTCGTTTTTATTCCTTTTAGATATTTTTCCTCCAATCAGTGAAAGCTGCAGTTAGCGGCGCTGTCAGCTGTCTAATGAAAGGCAGCATCTGCAGCGATCACTTGGACATCTGCCGCTGCTTTGAGGCGAGTCTTTGTCTGCTCTGTGTGTCCGTCCACTCCACAGACGATCGCCACGGGCTACGAGCCGGCCTCAGCTGTCAGACACGAGCTCTAAAAGGAGCGAGCTGTTTGGCGGGGAGGAATGTACTCAGTGGAAATCGATAAACACTTGGGGGGGAGTTTCGTTGTTGGAGCAAGAAAAGTCCCACCAGATGATGCTGCTGCTGGAGGGAACACAACCGTCTCTGGAAGAGGATGATCTCTAATGGTGTTCAAACTTCCAATGACGATTGTTTTTATAGTCAAGTACGAGGCTGTTTGAACTAAACTTTCTACTGCAATGCCCCTAAACCAGACAGACTGCATGTGAAAACATTTAAGATATTGCCCTTATGTTGGAGAAATATGTGGGATTATATTGAAGGACTGTAAACAGCAAAATTAAACAAATATAGTGATTCAACGATCAAAGCCAGATGTAGCTCCAGATGACTGTTCCAGCTACTTACATGTGAAAACTGTACATATTCAGTCCTTCATATATCCAAAATTATTCAAGAAAATCTAATGCAACCAGTTGGCTTCAGAAGTTATGCAATTGGTAAATATAGTCCACATCTATGTAAGGCAGTGGTGTCCAAAGTCAGGCCTCAAGTTCCGGTAATCTGCTTGTTATAGTTCTGGTTCAACACACCTGAATCAAATGATGGCTCATTAGGCTTCAGCAGAACTCTGACATCCTGAGGAGGTGACTGGATCATTTCAATCGATCAGATTGGATCATTGGAACAGACGCATCTAAAACTGGCAGGATCCCGGCCCTTTAAGAATAGAGCTCGAAACCCATGATGTATAGACGAATTGCTGCAAGTCAGTGACTTGATGCGAGTGTCTGGGATTCCTTAGAAATATACATATATATTTTTAACAAGCTGAATAATAAGCTGAGTTTGACTGCATTGTATGATGACTATAATCATTTTAAAATTGATTCACTTGAATTAGAATTTGTTTGTATAGTTGGAATAAATTGACTTTTATTGTAAAGTATCTAGAATTGTTATTTGTCTGAGTTGGCACAAAACAAAAAATGTTCACTGTCTTTTCAATAAACTCTTTCTGACACTCCACCTTCTGGAAGTTATCACAACAATGCCTTTCCATTATGCCGTCCACAACCATTCTCAGTAGTTCATATGATAAATTTGGCAGCTTCACCAAGTATTAGCTAATTGCTGCTGCCGCTAGTCTGGAGGTGCTGAGTGAGGCTTGTGAGGGGGATGTGATCTGGAAGCTCAACTGGAGGAGCTTTGGGTAAATAGGCGGCGCATTGTGAGAGTGAACTTTTAGGCACCTCCGAATGGCTGCCACAGGAGATTAAATCAGTGGAATACATGCATGAGCAAAACTCCATGTATGTTTTTGAGAGAATACTTTAATAAATTGATATAAAAGTAAAAAAATATGATTTTGCATCGTATCCCCCTTTAAGACTCTTTGGCTTTTCTGGGATCAGCTGATCCTAAAAGATCATCTGATTACATCAGACATGATAAACTTTTAACAAATGAAGTAGAGAGTGAAAAATCTTAGACACTAGATTCACTTCTCTAAGGCTGTTGATAAATCTGAAGCTCCACCCCTGTAGGGAGGTTTGAGCCAATGTTAAAACACTGTAGGTCCCAAACTCTTTGTAAAGTTAATGAAAGCATGGTAAATGAGAGCACACATACAAAGAGTAATGAAGTATTTGTCACATGAAGACTAAAAGGTAATAGTAATTGCAAATGTGAGAGAACCATTGAACATTTAAATAAATTATTCCCTCACAAGCACCAGGCTCCATGTTTTAGAGGATGCATTAGGACAACCATTTCTCACATTTGCACTCTGTGTGTTGATGGTTGCATTAATTAACAGAGTTGCTGGCCGCCCACAGCCCGCAGAAGAAACGGGAAGCCACTTGAATTCAAAAGGCACCATCCAGCTGTGCCATTGCTGACTGAAACTCTCAGCTTACAGTGATTTCTGCCAAAACTGCTCCCTGGTTAAAAATCCTGACAGCTTGCTATCGTCCTCAATAGTGGCTGTGTATGCAAAACAAGTAAACACTTGTCAGAAGTTAAACCAGACTAATTGGAAACCGGAATCACAAACAGAAACATGGATTTTCCTTTAGTTAAAATAAATGGTATCAAGACAGAAAAAAAAAAACAAATTTTCTTTTTTCACAAACATCAGAGGAGTGAGGCAGAGGTAGAGGTTTCAGCTTCAGGCTTGGATTAATGGTGAGTCTGTGCACCAATTACATCCAAAAACTAAATTTGTACCATTCAATTAGAGCTACTTCATCTTAGTAAAATGTGTTAAAAGCAAAGGCCAATTTTTGCTTGTGATTGGTGCTAGTAACTCATATAAAGAACTTTTCAGGAGAACATTCTCAACCTTCAGCACAACTCAATGTGTACAGAAATATCCAATCTCTGAGTGATACAGAAAGTCTGGTCCACATATTTCTGACTTCGAGGTTGGGCTATTTTAATTCTTTAACATCAGGTTACCTAAAAAATATCAGTAAAACCCCTCAGCTGATCTAAACGGCAACAGCACTTCTCTGCTTTTTAGCTGATTGAACTGAGCTGCATCTACATACAGTAAATGCATGAAATAAAAACTGTTCATAGTGTAAATTGCAAATTATGTATATAAATAAATATCATTTAACTCAATTTTATTATATTTTTGTGACGTTCCTCAGGATTCCAGTCTTGGGTCACTTTTGATGTCTGTACATTGAAACTGTACAGACACTGGATATCACATTTCTGACATTTCTGCATCATTGGATGACTACTGAGTGTATGCGAGTTTGAATATAAGTCTGACTGATTTAATAACATTAAAAGTACAGGATTACACTGACTATACAGATTCTTTAAAACTACATATACTTTGGCCTTCATATGACATATTATATATTTTAGCTATGCAACTTAGCTGTATTGAATAGATGAAAATCAAAGAGGGTGTTAAAAACAAATATGGAATTAAACATAAACTCTACATGAAACTACATAAAAACACAGTGAGTGTTGGCATCCTATAGATCGGGACCTCGCAGCTCTTCCTCACATATGCTCACATGTTGCTTTCGCTGACTTCTGCACCACGGGTGAAAACTAATGAAAGCAACTCCAAGTGAATCGGAGCACAAATTTACTTCCCATGATGTTGGGTTCGCCGCCTGCCGCCGCTGGCAGCTGCTGATGGAGCTGATGATGATGATGGTGGTGGTGGTAGTGGAGGTGGTGATGATGTAGCAGAAGGCCTGCAGGAGTTTATGATCCGTGCAAATGGAAGAATCTGCATATTGTTGGATATGAGTTTGCCTAATGGATGCCTACACACTGAGGTGATGATGGTAATAATAAAACATGGAGAGCGAGTAAACTGCAGTGTGCAGACAGAAACCTCCATGGTCCTGCTTGAATCATAGTAGGAGAGAAAAGGGAAAAAAATAGTAGGGAATTGAGAAGAAGTAAAGATGCAAAAGAAATTATAATTGCATACTAAGATGGGACCAATGGAAGGAAAAGTGAGGAATTTAGAAGTAAACAGGAAATAATTAAATTATTTATTTTTACAAGTGAAAAAAAATGTGGAAATAAAACCATTTCATCCATCCATCATGGGCATGGGTGCCCTAAAAGTTTTGGGTTTTTAATGAACCCAAAATAAACCCACAATTTCTGTACTTGCATAGGCCTTTATCAAGCCCACAGGCTTGATAAAGGCCATTTACACACATATTTACACACTGATGATGGTAAGCTACTGGATTGTTGCCCTGGGACAGTCTGACAGAGTGCTGCTGTGCACCGGTGCCACCAGGACCTCTGACCACCACCAATAGGCAGGGTGGATGAATTGCCTTGCCCAAAGACAGAATGACTGAAACAGATGGAGCAAAGGTTTAAACCAGCAACCCACCGCTTACAGCTCCTGCCGCTCCTGTCACCTTCTCCACTTAATCTGAGCTTTCCAGTATCATTTTGATTTTTGTTTTTTCCCCTTTAACTCTTAATTTTAGGCATATTGACATTTAATTTGACCATTTAATTATTTTTATATTCTGTTTTATTTTCTCTTCTCTTTTGTGAATATTATTATACCAGAAACTTTATTCATCCATCATAAGAAAGAAAATAATAATATATTTGTTTATATAATTTATTATTTATAGGAAGGCAGTGCAGAAAATCTATGTGAGAAATAAAGGAAATATGATGTGGTAAACAGGAGTCTAAATGTAAAGTACATCCATAAATTATGAGAAATAAATCATCAAATGAATAAAATTATTAAATAAGTTATATTACCCTAATGTGTATTTATTGGGAAAATGAATAAAGAAAAATAGATGTGGGAATACAGAAATAAATACTTTGGCAAAGTAAACATAGAAAAAACAAATAAAAAAAGTAAATCAATGCAATAAAAATTATTTGATAAATTAAACAACTTAAATTAGATTAAGTAATAATTAATGAGAATATTAACAGTACTTATTCCATTTATTATTATTATTACAGCTTGCCCTCTATCCATAGAAAAAAACATTCAAAGTGTGAATCAGGAGTTTTAAACAGTAATGCAGAATAAATAACAGATGCTTGGTTTGTGCACAGAAACGTGCAGGTGAAAACAAAATGTCCCATCAGTCTTACTGGAAATCAGATTTTAAAAGAACACCCTGAAGATGTCATACATTTAAAATTAAAACTAGTCTGGGAAAAGCATCCAACATGCCAATACAGAAACAGGCTGTTTTTCAGGAAAGCCTTTGTTTACATGGAGTAAAAGCAAGTTCACAATACTCCCAGAGGAAATTAAATATGGCTGTGTGAAGTCAGCCTGTTTATATTCAGGTAAAATATTAACAGCTGCAAACACACTGATGCTTCCTGTCAGTGGGTCACAGCGACAGCTTGACTGTGCAGTATGTCACCTTCCGGGAGTCCGAGGGAAATGAGGCCAGCATTGGTTTATCTGGATGAAAAGCTGCCTAAAGTTTAGATTTGTCTTTTTTCACTCGACTGTCCGGAGAAGCCTGATTGCCGAAGGATGAGGCTGCCATGAAGATGAATGCACCGGGTGAAAGAAAAATGTGAAAAAACATAAAGGAAAGCAATGAGAGGCTGTAATTACCCAGAGGGAAAGGTCAAGACGTTTGGGCTGCTTTTTGTAATTAGCTTTATTTCTACGAGCAGAACAAACAGAGCAGTCTTTTGTGAAATTGTGTTAGAAAGGTTACCCAGACCTTTATAGTTGGATGATTAGCTATTCACTTGAAACCCTGAGTGCTGTCTGCCCGGCAAGCAGCTGAAACATTGATGTCCTCTCGGAAAAATAAATTCATCCATTTCAAATCATTTGAGGAAAACTGAATAATGGAATATTTGGAGTTTAACTGAAATGGAGTCAAAATATTTGATAAATTCCTAGTGAAAGTAATTAAGCTGACTATGAGACTATGTGGTAGAGTTTTTAATTTTTTTTCTGGCATTCACAGTTTGCCATCAGGAGACATGCTCTTTATTATTTTTAATTATACTAAGAACAGTTTTATTCCCTTTAAATCCAATACCTACAGGCATGACTGTAAATATGCAGATACGTTTTAGGATATGAAGCATTAATATTTGCAGAGCTCTTATTAAAACAGAAATATAAGGTAGACCCAAGTCAAACAAGACTGACCTAGTACATTAATGATGGTTGAAAGTATATAAAATATGGATTTCTTTGGCAGATTTGCTTTCTGCAGTTTTTAAAAGCACAGACTGAAAAAAACTCTCAATATATCTGGCCATGGAAAAATCGACCTGATTTTTACTCTCATAAAGTTGCTAAAGTGATAATGGGAGTTTGATTTTCCAGTCCACTTGTGTTTCTATGTACTCCAAGTGTGACGGGGTAACATGTACAGGGTATCAAACCACATAACCATGCATGAGTCTGTCTTGTTTCCACTGCAAGTTGGTCTCTGCCTCGCAGCTTAAAGTCTCTCATTCAGTTTGTGGAGTTCATTGACAGGATTTTTTTGTTTCTTTTATTTTTATTTGTTTCATCACCTGCATGTTTCTGATAGTCACTTCAATTTTAATATCAACAACAGTCATGGCATTGTGTGGAAAAGTAATTTCCACTAATTGCTAAGCCCCTCTTCTTTGCATGATTGATTTACTTCAGCCACGTTTGAACCATCGGTTTAAGGTCATGTCACAGCATCTCAAATGGATTTTACTCAAATCATGTCTTCGTCTTCTGAGATGACCAACTGTGATATCTGCTGCACTCTTCCTGAGCACCGTGCTACGGAACGGCTCTCAGAAGGGTAAAGGTCAGAAACTGATTGGTGTGATGATCTCCTTTAGGATTTCATAATATATAGAGCAATATTCATAACTTCATAATTGTGCTAGGTCAGACAATTTTAGAAAGTTTAACCCTTGTTTCTTTTGTTTTCACCATTTCTTAATATTGGCACTCACTATGGTTCGCTGGGGATCCAGAAATGGCTTTGTCACACTTTTCAGCCTAATGTTTTAAATTGGGACATTATTTTTGTTTTAAGGATTTTTCAAGTTTTCAGATACTAAGCAAGTCTGAGTTTGACAAATATTGATATCCTTTTTCCAAATATTTTGTTTATCACAGCCGACTTTTTCACTTAACAAATAAAAATGGCTGTTTGTATTAACACCGGTTATACTTTAAAAATTTGGTTGATAATCTGAAATTTACAAAAAAGAGCAAACAATATAAAATAAATTCACAAATGAGCAATGTCCTTTTTGCTAGCACAGTAACCAAATATAAATATCATTCTATATCTAATATAGAATGATATTAGATGTATGTGTTTTTGTTTGATGATCTCATCTAAACCAATACTGACTGAAATGTTCTTTAATGTGATAGCACACCCATTATCCACTGTTTCACCAAAGGGAGGCACAATATGGATGGATAAAGGAAAACTAAGGTACGTCTTGCTCCATTAGAACACCCCAATCTTATTTTATATTAGCTTCATTTTAATATTGGGTGTCACTGTGTCGTCCATAAAGTCTTGCAGAAAACTACAGCCTGATGCATTACAGCAAAATGTGATGGAATAATAAAATAAAACAGAGGTTTAGAGACTGCTGCTTTCCCTGCAGTCAGATGGTAAAGGAGTGTCAGGACTCAGTTGACAACAGTACAGTCTCAACTCTGAAACACACACAGTTATTCCTTCTTATTAATGAGCAGAGCCGCTGGCTGCTGTCAGGCCTCCATGCACACCGTCGCAACCAGACAGCAAGATAATCATTTTTAACCTGCTGGCATAAGCATTATAAGTCTTGTCTAACCCCCCCCCTCCCCCCCCCACCCCCCCACTATACCCTCCCTCTTATTGTCTATCTGCTTCTCTCTGTCTCAGATCTGTAGTTCTCATCTGTCCAGAAGCTCGAGCAGAGCCTGGCAGAGCTATCGCACATCGCCTGTGTGAAGAGGAAAAAAAAAGAAGATTTCAATCGAAATATATGAAATCAGCTGGGTTTTTATCTTTCTTGAGCTTCTGTTTTCCTGCCACAGATTCCGGTTATCAAAGATCCCCCTCTGATGGGACTAACAGCTGCTTTTCGCTGAATCAGGACTTTGATATGAAAGGGATTTGTTTAATGTTCTGGACTCGCTTTTTGAAACTAGAGCTGACAGAGGAATGTTCATGGCTGTACTCCCATCATTAAGGGAGTAGAGACCCCAGTTTTTAGAATCTGACAAAATGATAAGCCAACGCTTCTCAAACCATGGTAAAGTACCACCAGTGGTCCTTAAAATGCCTGTAGGACTTAGAAAAAAGCATCCTAAATTATTTATATATAAGGTAATTTGATCAGTGTACCAGGTAAATATGATTGAAATGAATTATATGTTAAATCTAATAAGCCAAAACCACCAACAAGATAAATCTATTTCAAAACGCAACTACTAAGAGGGTGACTGCAGTGGAGCATGTCCCACAAACTACTATCAATATATGGCTCTATATCTAATTGAACATATTCAATAATTCAGATTGTACATGTGTGGGAAAATACAACCTGACAGATGCTCAAATAACATATTAATCAGCCTTTCTATCTGATTTGAGGCTTTCCTGTTTCTTATCACTTTAAAAAACTGTAGGTAAAAAAATGCAGCATGAAATGATTGTTATTTTTAGGTTTCTTTCTTTGGTAATAAACTTTAAATATGATATAGTTCACCTTCTGTTACAAAAGACCAAGCTTTGCAGAAATCTTTGTCTTTTTCCTTGGGACACAGACCCGAACAGGGGGCGCAGTCTCATGTGTTTCCAACCTTCTTGATAGGAAAAAGGAATTTTTAAAACCTTCAAAGTGTCACCTGGAGAACTGTGAAAGCACAGCTGTGTGTGCATCCAGTCTTCTAAGTCTCCATAGGGTCAAAACTGAGACGTGCAAAGTCCTTGCCGTCTAATCCCCTGAAGTCCGCTGAAGCTTCTGGGGCTCGTCTAGGTTCACACAGGTGAACCTAGACAAGCGGTTTTCCTTTTGGGCTTTGAACCCAGCGGTACTTTTAGCCCTCCGGCCCAAAATGAGATTCTTCAATTCATTATTTTTTGGGGGACTTTTTGCCATACCCCAGATATCCCTTTGATCTGCTTCTCGTTGAAGAGTTGCTGATTGTTTATCTTTCATTTGTGGATGAAGGCACATAATGAAATAATTTTTTTTTTAATTTGTAAAATAGCTTTTAACTTGAAACATTTATATTTTTCGCCTTTAACTCAAAGTTTTCCACTACTTTTTGTTGGTCTATTAAATAAAATTCCAAAATGCCTTGAAGTTTGTTGCTGCAATGTTGCTGCAATGTGAACAGTTTTCAAACACACTATATCATCGATCTGTCGGCTTAACTAGTTTCATACAAAATATCTTGAATAAAGGACGGTCTTTAACCTTGTATCTTTGTTCTTCTCACTCAGAAGAAAAGTGATGTGCAGCAGAGGTGCATTTCTCCATCTATAACTCACACCCAGCTACAGTACCTGTCGAAATGACTGCCGCTTAATGGATCTGGTGCCACAAAACACTATCTCCCGTTCCAATTACTCCATGCCAAATTAAACAACGAGGTTCTCAGAAAGCATTAAGGCACATTAATTAATCTGTCAGAAGGTGGAGGCAGAACGTCGAACTGAAGATGAAGATGGTCGACTGCTGACGCCTTCATAATAAATAATAAGAAACACCTCGTGTTTTTAATGACCAGCAATTTCTAGTTTATTACTGACTATTGTCTGCCATTAATTTTTAATCAACTCCAGCTTCTCCATCGCTCCCTGCCACGGTGCTTCCTGTAATATTTTTATTATTATTCTTACAGATAGAACAAAACATAAAATTAATTTCTGTAATTTGTAAGTTCCGGTAAACAACTGTTATATTTTTCACAATAAATATGTTTTGACATTTGTCAAGTTTTGTATGTTGCCATGTCAATTTATTTCATAAAGTGCCAAAAAATGTTTTTTCATACTGGGTTCTTTTTCACAATCCCTGAACAGATTTAACTGTTCAGGGATCGGTTATCTTTACAGTCATCTTTAGTTTTATTCTTTACATTTTTTGTTTTTGCAGGACACTGCTACATTTACGCTCAACCATAATAAAAGCAAGGTTGAGGCTCCAAAACAAATCCAAATCTTGAACCATTTATGACATTTGATTTAAGGTTTCCCTCAAACGGTTGACGGTCAAATGGAAGGACATTGTTCCAGAGGGCTTGGATTTGGATCCAACTTTGTAAACCTATGTGAAGCTCCCATTTTGTTTTCTAGAGAAAAACATTTTTCTGCTTTAACCAACAAGCCATAGACTTTTCTTACTTTGTTGTCATAAACTTTAACATCTAGAGCAAACTACAGCCTTTACTTTCTACTAAGGGAGCTCTTAGACTTTTGTTCAGTGTAATTGAGTATTGCACAGTGTAACCTTAGCTCAACTTGCTGAGATTTCCCACATGGAAAATTGGGAAGCAGTTTCAAATGTTGGCCACATGTGAATCATCTTCCTTACTATATATTGACTTGAAGTAGTTTAACTACCAGCCGGTTGGAGAAAAAATAAATCAGACCCATCTCCTGTCACTAAACACAGCATACCTGAGCTCCAATCAGCCAGTCTGACAACAGCAATTTTATTGTGGTTGCTGGTAGAAGAAAACTCGGGCAGAGAGATGTAATTAGCTATTTAAAAGAAAACTATGTTTTATATATCATGACCTGATTCATTCAACTTAGACTTTCAGCAGATGCCAGGGAAAGAAGAGTTGAGTACAGCAGTGTCACTGTGTTTTATCTTTTAGAGTCCTTAGTCTCAAGAAAATACACAGAGAAATGGTTGCTTTTAAAATGCTAACTATGTTAAAGAATAACTAGAAAATTCCTGAAGAAATTTAACCGGGGCCTGCCAAAGTGTGCACGTCGGTTTCTGATGCTAAAAGTTAGCATCAATGCTAAGCTTAGCTACAGTATAGTCAATAGCATGTGCAGAAGCAAGAGCATGTGCTTCGCAAGCCAGACACTGCTCTCCTTATGCATTGCTATGGGCAGGCCCCAATAATTGTCACATAGTAACTATTAGCAGTATCACTACACAGCTGTTAGAAACAAAGAGAACACCACAACCATTCCACAACCGTCGTCTCCTAGCAACGGCGGAGTGATACTGACCCCCCTCCACAAACGCCTCAAACAGGACTAGTTGATGGCACACAAAACAAAAAACAAAACAGTATTAATTCACATAAACTATTTCAACAAAATGGCCTGTGTGTAACATTAGCTCACAAACAATTATAGCGGCACTATTCTGTAAGTGCATTTGGCTTACTCAAATTAAATATTTGATTTTATTTCAAACAGGTCTTTAAAAACAAGCAACTTATAGGACAGAAAAAAAAATATGTATACATAACCAAGAACAAAATAATTGGCTTAAGAAAACTTATTTAATCCTTTCCCTTATCTCAGTTTACTTGCCATATCAGCTTACTTTTTTTTTAATTCTGTGCTAAAGAGCCAAAAAATAAATTATATTACATAGACAAAATGGTTACAAACTCAGGACAAGAAAATCTATGGATACATAATAGTAATAATGACAATTTAAATAATCAGACCTACAGCCATAGAATAATTACCAACTCCTTGCCAACGTACACAGATAAATTCTTCTTAATTTGTGTTTAACCATTACACTCTGGCATAAACGGCAATTTTCCCTAGTTGGAATAAACTTCTACAATACATACGTTACTATAATTGAATTACTAATTTCAGAATTGTAACAGAAAAGTAGAGCTTTGCTACTGAACTTATCAAAAACACTTAAGGTTCCAAGATTTGAGGACTTGAAATCAAATGAATTGTGGGAAATAAAGTTGCCCCCAATGTTTATCTTCAAAGCTTAACATTGTCCCCAATGTTGCGCTTTGGCCACCAATGGTTGTCGTTATGTCTGATGTTTAGCATTCAGTGTTATCGTGGCTGTTTAACTTCATTTCCAATGTTCAGCATTTAATATCCAGGATATTTAACGTTGCACCGACTTTATTTAATCAAGGATAATGCTTAACGTTTAGCATTATTGCCAATGTTTATCAGATGTCAAACTTCATCTCCAGAAAAGTTTCCTTTTGCGTTAAACATTGGAGAAAAAGGAAAACATTGCAGACACAGTAAACATCAACTATAACCTTAAACGCCAAGGACAATGTTAAGCACTGGAGATCAAATAAAAAATTGGGGACATTTTTAAACATCCTGGACAACTTCAAACATTGGCGTTAACATTGTCCCCCATGATTAATATCGTCTCTTCTCTCATCTCAAAATAAATCTTCATGTTGAATCTCCACATTTAAAGAAACTCCCAGGATTTTCTGCTTTTCATTTTTATTTTAACAGATTGTGAGAACATCCTTGTAAAGGCATTAAAATGGTCACATAATTCCCATGAATGGAAGGGAAACAGAATAGGTGAATAAAGGGAGAGAACCAAGTTGGATGGATGGTCCCATTTAAAATAACAACCCTGAAAATAACGCCTGGTGGCCCGCCAGGCTGATAAAACGCTTGGAGAAACTCTGACTTCTGTCTATAGCGCTGGTTGTAAGCGGGAACCCCATCTATATCGGCATCTCCAAACTGGAACCTTCTGTGTTTATGTTTCTAAGCGATCTTTGGGCTGCTCTTGGTCCGATCCCTCTTCTAGGATCTGTTTGCCACAGCAGACCCGACCCAAATAGAGCCATGAAGCCTCTGACAGCCCTAGGATCACTGGGACACTCAAACCCCTCCACCACGATAAGGTGGCAGCCCATGGAGGGAAAACAAAGGCAGAATCAGTTCCCTTCTCTGACCTGAACTGATCTGGGAGAGGCCAGAAGGTGGCGCTCTGATGTTTCTAGCCAAACACTCGGTTTAGTTAGAAACCAAGCCTTTTCCAACTAAAAAGTTTAGTTAGAAACTAAACTGTTTGTGTTCTCAGTTATTTTTCTCTCCATAGAAGCAACACCTGGTCTGGAGCTGATTGGCTGTGGCTGCTTCCTGGAGGACATTTGCTGACATGATGCTGCCATCACCTAACCGTTCTCTCTCCTTTTCATTTCCATGAACATGGAAAGTTCTCCTGATAAGTCGACCTGTTGTATCCCCGCGGTCTCCTCTCAGCTCGAGTCGGTCGTGGTAGATGGCTGCTGGTACTGAGCCCGGTTCTGGTTCTGCTATTGGTTTGCTCCTGTAAGAGGAAAGCTCTTCCTCTCCACTGTTACAACATGCATGCTCTGTATGAGGGATTACTGTAAAGTTTACAACTCAACACAAGCGATTTGCTGTTGCCCCCTGCTGGTCAGGAGGAGTGAATGCTGTAAGTAATGACTCCATACAATCTACTGGGTTTCATTTGGCACAAACTTTTTAACTACTTTAAAATTAAGTGGACCTAATGAATTGATAACTTGGATCAATAGTAATCTGACTAAATTGAAATGACTTTTTGTAAAATGCCTTGAAAACAACATTGTTGTGAATTAACATAATTATAAGTTTTGAACTTTTTGATATCTGCTTTTGAAATCTTCTTTTGTAGTTTTGAACATTTTAATATCTACTTTTGTAGTTTTGAACATTTTAATATCTACTTTTGGGGTTTTGAAATCTACTTGAACTTTCATGTATTGGTTGTTGGGATTTTTGTTTGTTTTTTTATATTGTTTATTGGTTTGGTTTATTTATTAGTTTGAAAGTTCAATTTTATGTATTGCCAATTCACAACAAATGTCATCTCAATGCACTTTGAAATAATTTTAGTTCAACCACATATACTCCAATTGCTGCAGTTGATTATTAAAGTAATTAAAAGTTTGTACCAAATGAAACCCAGTAGTTTATATGTAGTCACTTCTTACAGCCTTCACTGCTCCTGACCTGCAGGGGGCGACAGCAAATTGCTTGTGTTGAGTCATTGACTTCTCAGCAGTCCCTCATGCAGAGCATGCAAGTAGCGACAGTGGAGAAGAAGAACTCCCCTCTACCAGAAAGAAGCCTCCAGCAGAACCAGAACCGGGCTCAGTACCAGCAGCCATTTGCCATAACCGACTGGAGCTGCGAGAAGACAGAGCAGAGACACAACAACAAGTCAACTGATCCAGGAGACATTTCCATATTCATGGAAATGAAAAGGAGAGGAATCGGTTAGGTGATGGCAGCATCATGTCAGCAAATGCCCTCCAGGAAGCAACCACAGCCGATCAGCTCCAGACCAGGTGTTGCTTCTATGGGAGAAAATAACTGAGAAACTAAAACAGTTTAAATAATAATTTAGTAAAAACAGAAAATTACAAACAGCAGCATAAATACTGACAGATCACAATAAACCAGTCTAAGCTTTCTCATAACCAATGCCATAACCATGGTAACGCTAAAATGATGCAGACACATTCTCAAAAAAAAAAAAAATCAATAAACATTAAATTCTAACATTGACACTGAAGTTGGAAGACATTTTAAATATTGAAAATAAACAAAAACAAAATTAATTATGAAGTCTTTAAACAAAATTGTCCATTTAAAAAAAAATAAAGAAAAATGGCTTGATGAGGCCAAAGTACCAGACCGAAGACTTATCCAGTTTTTGGTAGAAACAAAAACAAGATGATCCAGGAGGATTCCTGAAGGACAACAAGACAAGTGCAGGTTTAAGGTCAAACCCTTAACTCAGAATGAAACTGTAAATTTTCAAAAACACGCAACTATCACTTAAATAACAGCAAAATACCTGCAGCAATTCTTGAAGAAGACTACCAAGACTGATGGTCGAGTAATTAAGGTCATTCATCAGCAGAGGGAAGGGAGGGTGATGATGGGGGCTTCTTCTGTTGTTCGACGGGGGTTCTTGTTGTTCGACGGGGGTTCTTCTGTTGTTCGACGGGGGCTTCTTCTGTTGTTCGACGGGGGCTTCTTCTGTTGTTCGACGGGGGATCCAATGAAGGATGAAATCCGAGACGAAAAACCAGATGATCCAGGAGGATTCCTGAAGGACATCAGGACAGGTGCAAGTTTAGGGTCAAATCTTTAAGAATGAAACTGTTACTTTACAAAAACATGCAACTATCATGTAAAATAACAGCAAAAATACCTGCAGCATTTCTTGAGGAAGAGTGTTAGGGTCACTGAGGTCATCCATCAGCAGGGTGGCGATGAGGTTTTTTTCTGTTGTCATTGGGGCAATAATCCAGGAGGGTTCCTGAAGGACAACAGGACGGGCACAGGTCTAACCCTTTAACAACTCAATGTACAGTTTCCAAAACCTCACACTTGTAAATATCAGACAGCAAAAAACCTGCAGCATTTCTTGAGGAAGATTTCTGAGCCGGATAGCGTGATCACTGAGGTCATTCATCAGCAGAGGAGGCAATGAAGGCCTTTTCCGTCTGTCACTGTCAGGAGCAGTCAGGGAGTGGATGGGTCACTTGAGGACCTTTCCCACCAATGAGTCATTGGTCTCGTTGGTTTTTGTTGCCACTGCAATGGATTCCATACACATATTTGACTGAAGAATTAAGTTTGGTTGGTTAGTTTTCAGACCCCAATACCCGTCGGCAGGGTTCGTTTCCACACAAACCCAGCCGAAGGCAACCGACCCTTACCCGTCGGCAGGGTTCGTTTCCACACAAACCCAACCGAAGGACAACCGACCCTTACCCGTCGGCAGGGTTCGTTTCCACACAAACCCGACCGAAGGATAGCCCAAGCCCTTTATCCGGGCTCTCTTTGACACCTTTACCCTTTTGTAACCAAGATCAGAATTATCTTTCAAATAGCCTACTGTGTTTTTCTTTTGAGGAGCATTATGCATGTAGTGGATAATGTTCCACTCCTTGCAACATTTATTACATTCCTTGAACTCATCCAATGACTTGAGGAGTCGCTACGAGAAGTAGCATGCCACATTTCCTGGTGCTGGATTCACACTCCAACCTTTCATAGTCCGAGGCCATCTGGCATCTTCAGAGACGTCGTTCCATCTCAACAAAATCTGTTGATCAACTTCTATATCTTCCCGGTCCATATACCATGTCTTCTTCATCCATATACCATGCATTGACAAGGCCTTTACCAACCATAAGCTCAAAACCATCATATCCCAACATACACAGTGAGGATGCATGCATTATTTAAATTGGTTAAAAGTTAAGCTAAAGCAGTGGCTTGCACTGAGGGCCCTACCTGGGGACAGTGGAGAGGAAAAACTTCCCTTTAACAGGACGACTTTCCAAAAGAAGTTAACACTGCCCCAATTTAAATTTGTTAAGGTATACAGGTAAGCTTAGGCAATGCCTCATAATGAACATGCATGTAGTGACAGTAGAAAGGAAAAGCTTCCCTTTAACAGGAAGACTTTCCAAAAAAAGACAAAAAAAAAAGACAGAGACACCGGTTATCAAACATTGGTTGAAAGCTATGAAAGCTGGAGCAATGCCTCTTGTTGAGGTTGCATGTGGTAACAGTGTAGAGGAAAAACTTCCCTTTAACAGGACGACTTTCCAAAAAGTATAACTTCGTTTAACAGGAAGACTTTCCAAAATAAGATTAACACTGCACCAATTATGTAAATTCGTTAAAAATAAGCTTAAGCAATGCCTCCTACAGAGGATCCACGTGGTAGCAAGAATGGAAAATCTTCCCTTTAACAGGAAGATTTTCCAAAAAAAAAAAAAAAACTGCAGTTATCAAACATTCATTAAAAGTTATGCAAGCTGAGTGGAGACTCATACCAAAGATGTATGCTGTGACAGCATATAGGAAAAACTTCCCTTTAACATGAAGACTTTCCAAAATATGATTAACACTGGACCAGTTATTTAAATTGGTTAAAAGTTCAGCTAAAGCAATGGCTTGCACTCCGGTGATAGTGGAGAGGAAAAACTTCCCTTTAACAGGAAAACTTTCCAAAAAATATAAATTAAAACTGCGCCAATTATTTAAATTCATTAAAGGTAAAGTAAGCTTAAGCAAGGCCTTCTACTGAGGATGCAAGTCATGACTGTGGAGAGGAAAAACTTCCCTTTAACAGGAAGAGCCCTCCAGCAGAACCAGAAGATGGCTCTGTATGAAAGGCCATCTATCACTACCCCAGGGATTTGAAAGGACAGAAGAAAGAGACAGAAAAGAAAAATAGCTGCTCCAGGAGTGTTTCTACAGGAGAAAAGAGCGTTAGTCGCAGTAGAAGCTCCTTTGGTGGCTTTATCTATGAGAAACAAAAGTTATTTGCATCAAAAGGTCCGTCAGTTGCTTAGTCTGGGAGAGAAAATGCGTTATAAACAAACTTAAACACTGAAGTGCAGGTTCTAGTCAATCCTCTCCAGAAGGAAAGCATGGAGTCCAGCTGAAAGCCTGCACATAATGGTGGGTTACAGTGTGAACATTACCTCCGTCAGCTCTGGTCTGTGGCTCCAGGAGATCTCTCTGTTGTCCCTCCTGGTCATCCAGAAGAAATGAAGTCGCATGACGAAATTGCGCGAGGCCACACGTTGTTTTGGCCCAAATATGTATCGGTTTTCGCTTTTAAATTGAACGTAAATTGAATTTGTTTGAGTTATTAAAGTATGGACCCTAAATTTCAAACTAAATATTATATAGGTACAAAAAATAAAAAAATATGTATGCATGTTGAAATATAAAGACCCAATTTTCACCCAAAAGCATATTGGAAAGATAATCATCCTAATGTGAACAAAGCCACATTATATTAGTACCAATAGGTATGCATGTTTTTATAGTGATATTTACAAAGCATAAGCTTCATCACTTCCTACAACCTCCAAACTGTATTTGCCATGTCCTTGGCAGCCATCTCTCTTTCATGACAACTGACTTTAAGCCAGGAACTTAAGATTGTAGATATCAGATAGATTCTAGTTACACCTAAACCTCCACAGGTCACAAGACCACAGAAACTGCTTCAAACAGCACTAAAACCCCAAAGATAGAAGGATTTAAAACAGCAGAATCCTTCTCAGCTCATTGACTCTCAACGGAGAATCAAACCAAACCAGCAAGCGAGAGGCCTAGCGTTGGCCTTCAACAAACAGCGTTTGCATCCGCAGCGTAGCAAAACCCGCAACAGCTCCTACCCTGAGATGTCTTCTGGACCCGCCATTGGAACAGTTCTTTGACTTAACAAACCTTTGACGGGTTGGGCGGATCCGCCAGGCACCTTGTAGCGTTTCCTCAGCTTGACGGAAGCGATCCTCAGCTTGATTGAAGGGAATCCTCAGCTTGACGGAAGCGATCCTCAGCTTCATTGAAGGGAATCCTCAGCTTGATTGTAGTAAATCCATAATCGATCAACTTCTCGTTCCAGACGTCATTATATCTCCTCGGATGTTTCAGGGACCAGCGAACAAACAAACAGCCGCCGAGAGGCCATGGTCGGGTCTCTCCTCTTGTGCTGCTCTGTTTAGACACAGAAAAAAACGACTTCACGTCATTAGTGGAAAAAGACAAAAACTTAGAAGGTTTCGGAAAAATAACTTACCGAATAACAAACGCAGCGACTTCAAACATGGCGCTCCCGCGGCCTACTTGCCATCACTGCTGCCTGCTCGCAGGTCGAGTACAAGACGCCAAACTAGGCTTCGATGAACACCGACACGATTTCAATCGGATCCACAAAAGTTTCAGTCATTAAGCTGGGCGTCCACTCGGATTCCGCGTCTTGGGAGATCAGAAAATATCAAGACCGACGGCGTCGTGACTCCATGCGGCCGGGTGCTAGCCGCATCTTTTAATTAAACGCACCTGCGTCATATTTCTATCCAGCATGGCGCATGCGCGTCACGCTCATTAATAACAAAATGGCGCCAATCGCCACTGTTGCCAGATTTGGCATTTTCCGGTCCAAACATTGTAAAACTAAACGTGTAAAACCTGCCCAACTGCAAAGAAACGGTACGAATCTAAACCTATAATAAAGCTCACGTTAAGCACAATATGTTTTATTCATGATCTATCCTTAATATATTTTTAGAATAATTTAGAGAAGCAGCAAAATTTAACATTTAATTTTTATAATGTAGGACTGAAGATTTTCCTTTTTAGGTTTTCAAAATGTAAATTTTTCTAACAAACTAATACAGTTTTAGAGAAATTTTGAGAAACAGCAAAAATGTATTTATATTATTTTTTATATATATAACTATATTCATAGTTTTTAACCCTAAAACTATGAGGGATAAACTTACGTTTTATATTTTCAAAGCTTAATACCAAACTTCTGCTCCAGTAATGTACTGACTCTTATGGAGAGTGAAGAGTGTCAAATAACAATAAATAACTTATGTAATAAGTTTAACTAAACAATTAATAACTCAATCAGCATGCAAATGTAAGCACTGCCTTGACCCATTTTTGATTTTAAAACTACAAAAATCGATTGACTTATTTTAAATCTTTGTTTTTACCTCCATCAGATTATAAATTTCAAACTTTTGTTAGTTTGAAGGGCAAAAGGAGCTCCAAATCTGAAGGTTTTATGCAGCTGCCGCATTGAGCTCACAGCAGATATCCTACCTGGTAACTGATGACGTTCTCTCTGCAGAAGCGCCATGAAAAAGAGAACATCAGGGGAGCAAAAAGGAGAAAATAAACAGTTTTTCACTTCCCTTTTGAAACTGATTTTTGTTCAACATTATTTCATTCAATTGTAACATGTAGTTTATTGTTAAAATCCAGGTGCATCTCTGTAAATTGGAGTACAGAAAGTACCAATTTAATACAAAAAGTTCAACTTTTAATACAGATTGATGGTGAATTAAGAGCTTGTTATTTTTTAAGGCTTACAGTTACTGAAAAAAACAAGAATACAGCTCCTCTAATATTACATGATAAAAAAAGCCTTTTTAAACACAGAATAACAGTTGTTCGGCAAAAAAAAATTGAAGAAGTTAGGGTAAACCACTAGACTCATTGCAAAAGATGAGCTGTTCACACAGTTCTGTATCCAAGCATGTTAATGGAAAGTTGAATGGAAAGAAAAAGTGTACTTCCTTAGCGTCTCAGCAGTCACAGGCTTATGACCTGTATACCATACAGCTTTGATTCAGTGATTAAAGCCAAATTATGTCCATATACAACATACCTTTCAGTAGGCCATTCATTTCTATATTCATGTGGTATTCTTTCATTAACTGTAAGTCATAAGTGAACATTTACTTTGATTTGAATTATTGAAAACTTTATATTTTTATCTACTTAGATACACCTCTACTGGACTTAATCAGTTCCAATATTTCTAAGGGCGATAAAAAACATTTTTATTACAAAATAAATAATCTTCAGTTACTATTACTGCGCAAGACAGTGCATTAACCTGAGATCAAAAGATAGTAAGGGCTAATATTATTTGCACCGCCTGCGGCGGTGCACTGACCTTAGGGCAACAGATAATAGAGGCTAATATTATTTGCACCGCCACAGGCGGTGCATTAATCTCAGAGGAATATTTAGGCTTTTATTTTGAAATTTTCAATGAGCTTTATTTTAAATGACCACACTAATTCAATGTGTAACAGTGGTTTGGTTAATCCAGCTATATAATGGCCAAAAGAGCAAGTAATTCTAAATGCCAGCTCAATCCTCTGTATTAACTGAAAGTTCCACCATGTTGTAGTTCTAACCTGTTTCAAGCAGTTAGTTTTTCTAACTGCTTCTTGAGAGAAAAAGATAAAGGCTTAAGAGGAATATTCAGGCTTTTATTTTAGTAACATTTTTTTATAAATGGCTACACGAATCCTATGAGTAACTCTGGTTGGGTTAAAACACTTATATGGTGCCCAAAACATTCTAGTTTTAACATTTTGATCAGCTGTGCTGTTTAGTAAGAGACAGTTCTGACATTCTGCTCAGAACTAAAGTGATGACGTTTCTGTAGCTCAAACCAGCTGCTCTGCCTGCCTCTGTGTTCCGTTGCTATGGTGATTAATCCTCTGCCAACTGCAATGTGTGTGTCAGACAGAAAGCTGAAGAAAATTCTATCTATCTTAGCTTTGATGAAAAAATCAGTACGAACAGATGCTTCTCTTTCAGGATCCGTAAAGCCGATCTGAAAACCGTTTGAAGCGTGTGGGAGATAGATTTATCGTCTCCGATACTACCGCGATTCATATCTGTTGCACAAACACAGAAATTACAGCGACGAGAGAAAAATGGCTGCGCTGACCTCTGAAACTTTTCAGAAAAGTCTCAAAATGAATGGCTTAGAGCCTGAGTAAACCTGTCACTTGTTTTTGCTCTGAAACACCTTGACAGAAAACCGTAAGACCTAGAGAAATTTTGAAGACATTTTACGGGAGCAGGCATTCGGTGCGATGTCCTGACCAACTTTCAGAGCAATCGAGCGATATTTGTAGCCATTAGGGCAATTTCAAAATAATTTTTTTGTCAAAAATCCACTCTTTTTCTCACTCTAAAAGAGCGGCAGTTGATGGCAGTTACACTCTGTTTCGTTTCGGCAGTTGGAAATTTTGCTCGTTTTTAGCTTTTAACGTCGCCGTTTTAACTCCGATTGCCAATAAAAATAATAGCTCCCTTCCCAGGACCGAGCCGCACGGTTTCATACCACTTTTATGGGGGTACACGCAGCGGTACGAGCCGCATTAACGGTGACGTAAGAAAAATAAATAAAGAAAGTCAGAAAAAAATCAGAAATAAAGAGACATTCTATTGATAGTAGAACAATAGGTGCCTGCCATGCATTGCATGGCTTCGCAAGCCAGACACTGCTCTCCTTATGCATTGCTATGGGGCAGGCCCCAATTAACACGTCTTGAAATGTCAACATTGTAATAATCTTTTTTCTTTGTTTTAAAGTTATGGTAAAACATGGTTTTACATCAAATGCTCTTTTACGCCCATAGCGTGGCATCGCTTTGCCTCCAAAATTAATGACCCCACACAGGGGGGGCTAGAAAATAATTGTTGCTTTTACATGGTAGTTTATAAAAAGAAATAACCTTCCGCTGAACAAAGCTCTGCAAAGAACACAGTTAGGAAACTGGCCACAAAATTATATTAAGTGCTTCTCTACTTATAACCCTTGTTAGATTAATGGTTAGAAAAAATAGCTTTTCTAGGCTAGAGCCTGATATCCTTCCACGCTGCCATTGCCTGGCCCAGAAAACCTGCTGTTATAAAAGCAGCTCACACTGGTAAATGTTCATTTAATCAATTAGCAATACCTGGCTGATACTGAAATCCAATGGAACCAGTAACCAGTAACACATTGCTTTACCATATTAGATTCAGTTTCATTGAATTAATGAATGTTGAATCTGCTATAATATATATATATATATAAGTGTGTGTATAATTTTGATTTAAAAAAAAATAGTATTAAACTAAAGAACATGACTGCCGAAAAACTTTATGCGTTTTACAGTTAATCAGCAATATATGTCAATAATGGTCTAAAATATGAAGAACACACTCTAAAAGCTCTCTGGATAAATGCACAAATCAGAAATTCATCCCATCAAATTATTTGATCAACGTGATAAAGTTGCCTCTGTAACAGCCGGCAAAAGTGTCCATCTCTTTCTCTGGTCTTTTCATTTCAGGATATCACCCTCGGTCTCAAAAACCACAAATCCACTCTCACACACACGCAGTCACACAAAGACAAAAGCCATTAGAGCTGCATTACTGTAAAAGCCTTTTACGGACATGGCAAATTTCATTTAAGAGCTACATTCAGTACTCAACATTTCTATCTACATTCATTTATATGCAGGAAGGTCTTTGGTGGATGAAGCACCGTGAAGAAAGAACGGATGGATGGATGAGTGGATGCTGGGGGGGATGATGTATAAAAAGTTCAGCATCCGTTAAAAATATAAAAAGAGAATAGTTTGGAAAGCTGAATTTTGACCGCTGTGTAGCTGCAGAGAGACAGACAGTTGTTCTCCAGGTGGTCTGAGGCTGGTCTGGCTCTGTGATTGGTCCCCTGGGCCTGTCAATCCAGCCTGTGAAGTCAGGTGTGACCACCCTTCCTGCTTTGTGATTGACAGAAGGTTCTGCCAATTAGAGTCCAAAAACACATTGAAATACACACTTTCCCCACACACACAGAGTCTCTTCTGTGTTTCTGCAGCTGAGATGCGCTGCTGCCTCCTCTCTGGTTGTAAATGTCGCATCCTCACAGCTCTTCCTGTCGCAGGGATGCTCTGAAGCTACTCAAACACACTGAGTTTCCACTTACCTTCATATTTTACCATTTTAACTGGGATTTGAGTGCAAGCACAGCCTGATCTGTTGGGTTGGAGCAGCCATAGACAGGGAAATGGCTTTATCACTAATACATCAAACAACTTCTTTCTTGATGTATTGATGTGAGCGACTTTGTCAGATAATCTCTAAACGAAATGATTATTTTTGCAATAAGTATTAAAGACAATAAGTTGCACGAGGACTCCAAATTTTGCAGGAATAGACATGGACACTGAAACTAATTAGTGTAGTGGAGTGAATGTTTCATGTAAGGACTAATGGTGAACACAAGCCAACATTTACATTTCTTTATACTGCACAGTTCACTCTGGCAATACTAAACAACGATATGCTGTGGTAGAAACATTTACTGTATAAGACACACAAATAAGAGTACATCTAAAATTAATATCACATGTAGAAACTACAAGTCTAAACCGAACTAATTAAAGGTGATGGCTGCTTTTGGGAAGTAACAATGTCTATGTCTGTTGCCATGTTGAAATCCTGACTTCTCACACCATGCAAATTGAAACACTGTTATGTTAGGCGTAACATCAAAATCACCTTAGAATTGCGACTTCCAAGAAATGCAGCGTAACTCCTAAACTGAATATTATACTTTTTCAGAGACAAAGATGAAGCAGAATAATCTGCAATCTCTTTTTTACACTTTTCTGCTGCAACCTTTGTTTTGCTCTGTGTACTTCCAGCAATGCAAACATTAACTCAGAATGTTCTTCAGGTTCTGATTTTGTTTACCTCAATATTCAACATGTTTGAAATTATTTTTCATCTTTTGCAACAAAATGGCAAAGTACGGTCTCCGAAGCTTTCATTCTCCAGTGTTGTAGCCCACTTCTCCACTACAACTGCTTCACTTCTGTCAACCAGTCATTGCTAATTAATGAAGCATCAAAGAAAAACCCGTGCATTTTTCCATATGTTCAGTTAGTCCATATAATCTGCTGGGAATTTTTAATAGTCACACCAATATTTGCTCCTAGATCCACATTAAACGGCTCTTTAAACCCTTCCTTTGGTTATTAATATTGCTTTCAGTTGCCGATTAGCAGAAAACTGTACGCCTGCTTTATGAGGAAGTAGATGAAATGATTGGAATAAACCAGAATTTACCTTGTTGTGGATATAAAATAAAACTGCCTGGAGGCCTTTGTCTTTTCAGCTAAGTGATTGTGAATCATCACAAGCTCGCTACTTTCAAAGAGCTTTTCTGACTCTTAATGACGGCAGGTTGTCAGCCTGAATGCACGGTGGCCGCGTAGAAATCTGAATTAAGCTGTTCTCAACTCTTTCATGCATCCGTTTCACGTCAGTTTTATCTCCACTTCTGCCCACATCATTTAACTGTAGCTTTTTCTCTGAGCTCTGAGCTGCTTTTAAATGTTAAATACAGAAAAAAAAACACATGGTTGACATGTGAAGACATTCACTCATAAATCCCACTGTGATGAAACTTATTAGGACTCCAAAAGCAAATTTTCTTCTGAATAAACCTGTGTGACGCCGAAACTGTAAACAAATGACAAACATGACTTTAGCCTCCTATTTACATACTCTGATTTATACTTTAATCATCTTCTGATGGGCTCACAGCATTACACAAATATTATACAGCATCACATATCAAACTGAATTTTCTTCAGCACTGAAATCAAAAATAAGGACTAGCTTTTTGATATGACCTTTTAATAATTTAATCTTCACCTGTGTTTAAGTTTGACATGATTTGTGACTTAAGCTGCAGTTCTTTATGAAATGTCATCTTGTTGTTTTGTTGCTGTTTAATTTGATACCATTCAACTTTTTTTATTTTTTTTTTTCACATTTCTTTACACATTTACAATGTTAGTATAAAATTTTACTCATATCAGAGTGACGCTGATTTAAAAGCTTGTGGATGCTGGTTAAAATATTGATCCAGTTTAAGACAGGCTTCCCATTTTGCTGCAAGAAAAATATAACAAACTGAGGCCTTAGCTCAAGGATCCTTACATTGAATTGAATAGTTTAATGTCTAATAATTCATGTCAACCAAAAATATTAATCTGACTAAAGTCCTATCTGATAAAGTTCTCCTCCCAAGTAGAATTTAATGTAATTTTCTTTTAAAAGTAATTTCAGTTGTTACCTGCTTCTTTGTGGTGTTGTATCTCATCACATTGGTTTTTATTTGCAATTATTTTGTTATTTTTTGTCTGCTATATGTTGTGTTTCTCAGACTATAAATGAATTTGAATATCTGTAATCTGAATTCATGTCCAAACTGCATAAGTATACTCCCAGGCTTCTGCCCACTAATTATTCCAAAGGGGCAATCAGATTGAGATTGGAGAAAGACTTAATGTATTTTCTCCTGGTTTATATTTGCTCAAATAACGATTTTATAAGATTTCCATCTAATCTAATATGCATATTACTGAAGTAATTTCTTGGTTGCTCTCCTTGATTGACTAAATTTTTTGAAAATAATTAAGTGGTAATTAGCATTATAGGCTAATCAAAAATATTGTGTGTCAGTTGGTTGCCATTTTTATGCATATTATACATAATACATAACTAAACTCCCTTTTATATTTTGTTTAATTGCAGGAGGTGCATCAGAAGAGCCCAGTCCATGTTTTCACTGCTCTCATCACTGCTGATGCCAGTTCTTGCACCACTGACAATCTAAGGATTGCTCCCCAGCCAAAACTGCTCCAGAAATCCATCACCTCATCTCATCTACTGGCTCCCAGTTTGTTTTTGTTTGCAGAGCAAATTTTGTGAATAGTTTCTCTTTTTTAATTCAGGTAAAAAGAGTCCAAAAACCCTACATATTGGGATAAGTGACTTAGGTGTGAGAGTATGTGGATGATTGTGTCCTTATTGCTCTGCTCTGAACCAGTGACCAGTTTGTAGTGTTTTATTTTTTTTGATAACATTTCTGAATTTCCATACAGATTAACCTCAAATCATGCTCTTAGTCTTTAGTTTTGCTCCCATTACTGGATAACAAGAAGAAAAATGGGTGAGACAGGTGTTCCCTGCAGAGTGCGCAGTGAGTGCATTTATTCCCTACACAGAGTCATGCAGTGCATATTAATACCTTTAATGGATCTACTCACAATAATGGACATTAAAGCTTGTTATCTAATAGTACTTAGAGCACAATTAAGGTTTTTAGATCTGACAAACAGAATTTGGAATTAAAACAATTTCAAAGTTTTTATTTTAACCTTCTTTGATTTTTTGATCATAGATATATGTGCAATATTTTCATTTTTAATAGTTTAAAAGTATTTCTTTAAATTATTAGAAAAAATATATAAACAGATCTACAGACTTTATTTAACATAACTTTTTTACATGTAATTTCAAATGTTTGCCCTGCAGTAGTTTCTTTAAATTAGCAGATTTGAATGATCATGAAGAAGAAGTTATAAATGGAGGTGAAAAGGATGAGTGGGTGTGAAACTGTAAACCAGGGTGATGTTGGAGTGGGATAGAGGGGAGAGAGGTATTTTGGGGGGTGACTATGTTGGAATAGGTTGTGAAAAAGGATGAGGAAGATGAGTGTGATAGAAATGGTCCATACAATCCATAAGAGTGAAGAGTGGAATTAAAAAAGAGGTCAAAAGGTGAAATATATGGATGACAAGAGGCCAAAAGTAGGGATAAGAAGAATTAGTCAGATGAAATGGAATATTTCTATTTCACCTTAAGTTCAAAAGTCTAAAGAAAATCTGATTTTATTCAAAAATAATAGTATTAATTATGTTTGGGAAAAGAAATCTGATTTCTTAAAAAAAATGTAATCTACTAAAAGTAAAATTTTTATGTCATGTTTGATTATGAAACATTTTCCCTTTAATTTTCTGCAAATGATCTGACACTGATTTACAAAGTCATTTTGTCTGGTTGCTCCTTTCAGCTGATGTTTGCCTTGAAGCTGATTCTTTGGAGGTATAAATTGAATCTGGTGTCTTCTGCTGCAGTAATATATGGAGGTGGGAAACAGGAAGGTGGGAGCTTTGCTTTGATTTTCTCTCTTTTCAAGCTCAGCTGCCTGTCACCTTTCTTCTGCTTTAAAGCCATGCAGGACAGGAGTTTGGCAACAAGGTTGAAAGAAAAAAAAAAGAGACAAAAACCATAATCAAGCAGAAGAAGGAGAGCAGAAAAGATGAGGGAGAGTTTGTGGCGGATCAAAGCCACCTGGGACGAAGAGATAGAATTTAACTCAGGCGCCAGCAGATGATGTACACAGCTAACGTCTGCCAAGAGAAAGACATGGAGACAAACTCGCAGCAAGGGACAACCTGCTGTCAGGGATTAGAGCGAAGAGTTGAGCCTTTCAACAACTTCCTTTCAGCCCTGAAATGAAAATGCAAAGAAAGGACGTCTCTGGTGATGGAAGTTTTTGAGCCTGGAGAGTTGGAGGACTGTAACGGATAAGTTGATAGTTTAAAACAAGCCAAGAAAAAGAGTGAGTCAGAGATCTGATTACATCACATTTTAACAAAAACTGCTCCGAGCATTTCGGAGCATCCACTCGGCCCAGACTTGTAGAACAGAAAGCTCATTTTTCTTATTAAGAAGAAAACCACAAAAGGTCAACTCATAACCAAGTAGATGTGATTGTCTTTGGCTGTGAAAATTAAACTACAGCCCAAGCAGTTTAGTTCATATTCACCTTCAACTTGTTAAAATGACAAACATCTAGAAGGATTAAATGAAGTCAATATGCTCCTGATTTTGTTTTGTTGACTCAACAAAATAAATGTAATCAAATAAAATTTGATTGCTTTGTCAACAACGCAGTCAACAATGTTGTTGACAAAGCAGCTGAGTCAAATGTATAATCATATGTTGTGTTGCAAAGGATAACATGTTCTCTTTCCTTTCCCATTTTGAAGAACGGTGAAGAACAGGCCTCTGTATCAGATTATATGTGTTTCTTAGAGAAACAGGAATTATGGGTTGCTAATTAAAAAACTTGATGCACAAATTTCAGTTCAGTTCAGTTCATTCATTGATCCATTATCGTCTGATTTTCTGGGGTCAGGTCGTAGAGGCAGCAGATAGATTAATATTTTATGAATTGTTAATGATTATGTCTCTCATCATGAGCTTCTTTTCCTCACTTAATCGATGTATTCTAGTTAAATGTTGGATCTTTAAAGGAAATTTCAGTGTGATAATATTATCCAGCTATAATATTATTCTGATATATTTTAAGACTTTTTATTTTTAATTGGAATGAGCTTGTGATGTATCTTTAGAAATGTGTTGGTTAAAATAGTAGAATATTTTGCTTTTTTTTGCATTTTTATTGTAGTTAAGTTTGACATTTTGGCACGACATTCAGATGTACCCTTTGATTAATAACCTTTCTATGAGTAAAAAATGTTTGGCTTACAGTATCTGGCTGACAACATTAACGTATGTCACGTTCGAATTTTCTGGTGATTGTTTAATAAGTTATTCAACCCACTGTTGCCTGTAAAAGTGGCATCATATTAATCAGAGCTCCACCTAATTTTTGTGCACCAGTTCACACAGCTCTGCTTGGATTTATGAAGCTGCTGTATAATATAACCAAAGACAGTGAAAGCAGACACACTCTGTATAATTGCTTTCTTGAGAAGGTGACAGTGCTGAGAAAATGGCATTACTGTGGCGTTACGCCGCCTTTAACATATTTTGATCATTAAAACTCCTGCTATAGTATTTTATGTAGCACTTGGCCGCGGTGGCTTTTCCTCTGACAGATGCTAATTGAAACTGGCCAATTATGTCCTGAGGAAGGCTTGCAATTTGTAAAGCAGACGGCAGCTGATTTAAGGCAAGAATCAGTGGGCCTTTTCCTGTTTTCCACAGGGGCTTTAATGAATATTCACTCCTCAAACAGCCTGACTGCGTGTGAGCCGCGGACACAAACTCAGAAAGGAAATCAAACGGTTTCTGAGGCAACAGGAGTCAACACACTCACACAGACTGATTGCCCATTAATTAATATACTAAGTCCACCAGCAGGAAGGGTGGGTGAGGAGGATGGGAAGAGCTGATAAAAAAAAAAAAAAACATTTCAAGTTAGAAGTAGACAAATATTTGTCCTTTGCATAAAAGTCACACAGATTTGAGGTTTTCAATGACTTATTTTTTTCAAAAACAAAACTTGGGTGCACAAGTTAAAGCTTAACATTGATTTTTACAATCCATACCAAGTCGAAGAAAATACACAGATGCTCCAGTTATGCATGCATTCCCCCAAATATTTGAGATTGACTTTAGCTTAGAGATTTGACCAAGACTTCCCTCTTCGACACTCAGGATTTGACTTGATCTTGACAAGTGAACTCTGATGTTGACCAAACAAGAAAACCTGTTGACCTGAAAACGTGGGTTTGACATATCATATACATTTCATATAAAAGCCCTTTTTTATTATTTCACCCAACAATTATAAAATTTTTGCTGATAGAGATTTTTATTGAAGTTGTACAACAGTGAGCTGTTGAGTCTCCAATTGTTTCTTGCAGATGAGGTGAGACTGTTTTCAATAAAGTGATTTGTTAGGAAGAAAGGTGTTGTAAACCACATGAACAAACGACAACTGACCTCCCCTCCTTTTTTCTTTGCTTTCTATATATTTTTATCATGACATCTGTTCCTTTTAAACTTTCTGCCTTACTTTTTATTTCTTTCAACTCATTTCAGCTTCATTTTTTCTTCCTGCTGTTTCAATATCTTTCGCTGACTCAGCTTTCACACCTATTTCCTTCAGACAACAGCTTTCTTCCTGTTCCAGTTTCCAACATCACGCTCAAAAACAATTTTCTCCTTGGTATTGTTCCACGAAAGCTTTGCTCTCCTTGGAGTTCTGCTCCTCGCTGAAGCTTGGGGACGGAGGAGTCATTAGTCTTTCTGTAGGTTTTTTTTTCTGCCACAGACTGAATTGCGTCTTTGTTCCTATAAATCTAATAAAGAGCCTGATTGCTTTTGCTAATCATCTTGCGTCTTCCTGCTGCTACTTATTGCTGCCATTAATTTCTGAGATAACTGGTCCTCTGCTGTAGCACTGAGCCTCAGATAACGCGGCCTGTCGTCTAAATGTGGGGACTTCCATTGCATTATGGAGGAAGACATTGGTTCCATGCTTTGAAGAAAAGGTTGACTCTGTTCCTTGTGTAATTAAACAATGCCTCAGTCTCCTTTTGATGGAACACATCGCAATACAATGTCCTGTTCTGCCTATATTCCTCTGTTTGGTACAAGTATGAAATCCTATTTGATTTTGTTTTCATATAAGCATTTAACATTTTTAAATGTGTAATTCATGCATGTTTTAAATGTTACATGACTTACAGAGAGGATAACTAATGATATTTGAAGATGCATATATGATCTAGATAATGATTTACAAGCAAAAGTGTGTTCCACATGGGATATGATTCTGACATGTCTTAGATGTTCCCTTCTTCAAACAAACTTTATAATAATTAATGTGTCCTTAGGCTGAAGCTGAACTTACTGTAGACAAACTGTGAATTCTGGAATCAGATGTGAGAAACCAGAAGCAAATCTAAAGCCTCGAGGACCAGAATTGATCATTTCTGGATGAAAGCATTGTAAGTAAAATTTTACTTATGTAGCAACTTTAAGGTATGGATCAAAAAGTGCTATATACACACAAAAAAACTATTAATATTAAACATAGGTACATTGAATAATTAATCAAAAGCAATTGTAAAAGATGAAGTTGCTTTTAATTTTACCAATGTGTTTATTCTGGCTATAAGAAAAAATAAACCAAACCAAATAGGCTTGAATCTGATAGAGAATCTGTGGAGGCAGCTGAAGGGAGATGGTAAGGAGACTTCCAACCTTAAAGACCTGGAGCTCATCACCAATAAAAGCTGGTCAGCATTAAGACTTTGCCCCAGATTGCAACTTCCAGGACTTGAAGGAGCAACTGCAAACATCTTGGTGCCAAATGCAACAACTTTCAAAGGTAAAGTGAAGTCCAAGTCTGAATGGGTTGTATCTGATTTGGCTTTTAAACGGATGATAAGAGATGCTGCACTATCAGGCGGTGGTCATATGCTATACCTAATTTGTGTGTATTTAATTACAAAGTCAAAACTATTTTAAGTTATTTTAAGACTTTGTGAACACTAGTTAAAATACTCTGACACTGAATTTAGCAAAAGATTATGTGCAATTAGACACCTGATGACTGTTTCAATTACAAGCTGAAGAAATAGAGTGACAACTTGATGCCACTGTTTGTTTTTAAAACTAGACTCAAACTATCTCCCTATTACAGTTTGGGAATTCTTGCAGCTTGTGTTGAGACATTGAACCTGTAGAAACTTCTCCATTATTTTCTGGTTCTTCGCCATCTTTGCATGCGGCTGCCGGATGTGGAAGAAATGTTTGCTCATTATCTGATCTGGACGAGTTGAATCAGGAACCCTCCTCTGCCTCCATGGTGCTGCATCTCGGCCTCATCCAGCAGCAGGACATCCAGCCTGAGTCTTCCCTCCATGCGCTAATTAAATGCAGTGTCAGTGCAAGCAGCTGTCTGTGGGAACATTCTTTATTTTTGTGGGCCACTCTATGATTTTAATGAGAGGAGAGATTTTTCACCCTGTTTCGGTCCTCCCCTTTCGTTTCCTTTGATGCCGCTTTTGGGAAAGCATCCACATCCTTTAGATATCTCAACTGATAATGTATTGATCCATCAGGAACAACGCACAGCCCCATTTCTTCGGAGAATTGCCAGCAGTGGAAAAGGGCTCTGCTGAACATAATTAAACTCATGAGTGTGTGGTCTCATACACAGGAAATTATGGAGTCCTTTCAGAGCTGGAGGGTACATCCACACACACAGGAATATAATTGTGCTCCATTAAAAAGCCCATTAATCTCTGGTGTATTGATTTTTTCCTTGTGCTAATGGACAGTATTGTCTTGCAGCTCTCTAAGTGACACATCAACAAATAAAGAGCGCAGCCCTCAAACGCTTCTGTTTGAGGCCTAATTGGTCACAGTGAGGCTTCACCTGTTTAGCACAACATATCAATGCCTGCCTCTGCTGAAAGTGAAACCAGACCTCATGGGCAGGTAAAAACAGGATGCAGGATGCAGGATGCACCTCAACCTAACGTTCAATAAAAAGAAAATATTAAAAATTATCCAGATCAAATTTCTATGTTACTTATTTCTTGTGCAACTGCCTTTGTCGTCGGAGTAAACCACTGCATTTTAGCCTGAATGTTTTAATGGCAGTTCTTTCCGTCTCTGTTAATGACTCATATTGGAGGTATTAACACACAATTAAACAGCAAAGCACATCATTGTGACTGTGCTAATAACCGCACCTCATCCTGTTCAACCTGCACACCATGAACAGGAAGCAGCACAAATGGGCGACAGTGTCTGGGGTGTAACACGTTCTTCGATGCTCTGGAACGTTTTTCCTTTTTTTCTCTTGGAAATCATTCTCTGATATGGCATCGCTCTTAAACTTTTTCACCGCTGGAGACAAGAATTAAAACAGGAAAGACAATAGGAATTGTGTGATAAACACTTTTTCAGACAACAAAAAGGTTTCAGTTTCTTAAAGAAACATGCTACAAGCTCTTATTACTGGATGTTTTAGGAGCCAAACAGTTTAGTGAAGCACAAGCATCCACAGTACTTCTCTTCAGCTACCTGCAGATTTTGACTGAGTGATCTCAACCCCTTGGTGCCACACTGAACTTAACTTCCTGAACCTTTTACTCAAGTCACTTGTTCTGGGTTTGGCTATTTCTGATGCTTAGCAAGTCACCTCTCCTGCCATAAGGGCCACGTCTTGTTATTGAGCTGCTGAGTTTAGGATGGAGGCCCTTGTCATGAAAAGAAGCTGCAAATTTCAGCAGTGATTCTGTCACAGCAATAAGATTTTATAGCTCACACTCAGTGGGCACTTTACAAGGTACACCTGTTTAATTGCTTGTTAATGCATTTAAGCATCCAGATGTTGTGAAGACAGCCTTAAACCGATCATCGAAATGGAGAGCAGGGAGGATTTAAGAGACTTTAAATGTGACGTGGTCGTTGGTACCAGAGAGCTTGCACTGAGTATTTCAGAAGCTTGTGATTTACAGGGTTTGCAAGTACAACATTCTCTCAGGTTTACAGAGATATTCTACAAAAGAGGAAGTAGCAGTTGTCTGGACAAAAGTGCATTGGTGATATTGAAGACGAGAAGATAATGAATATACTGGTTATAGATAATAGTGTCATGTTTTGAGGTACTTTCCTGACTCAGAATTGCTCACTGGACACAAAAAAATTTCAAAGGGATTTACTTAAACATATAAAGTAAAATGTGGTTAATGAGGAATTTTCAGCGACTAAGGTTCTGTGGCACTTTGAACAGGACAGGAAGGGTAGGGGGAATAATTTAACACTGATAAAAAGGATAAAAAGGACTGCATTCATGCTTGGGGTGGCGTGAAGTGGGGAGTGCAGATGTTGGTGGAGTACAACATCCACCTACAACATGGAGGTTCAATGGACGTTTCTGTCTATGAATAAAGACATAATTGGAGAGAGTGGGCAGGTAGGTTATGACTGGAGTTACAAAGAGGATCAGTCACAAGTTTGTTAAGAGAGTCAGAGTGGTAACTTCAAACCAGGAGCACAGATCATGTGACTGAAGGTCATGTGATGGATTATGTGACCCTAACCCTAACCCAATCTAATTTATTTATTATTTTTTTTATCTGAAAATTTGCAGTCACTAGAAATTTCAATAAAAAAAAACAAAACAATGGAGCTTGATTCTTCCAGCAAAGGTTGGTCTTCAGACATCAGAAAGTTTCCTGCAGTTTCTTAAATCCTGAGCAGAGTAATAAGGAAGATTGCAGACAGGTCCAGAAATCATCAGATTTGTTCAGGAAGAGACTCACATGAAACCAAAAGCAAAAATACTGACACACCAGGACTGTGACAAATAGAAAGATATCAGCCCCTCATTACAACCAAGATATGTAGAAAACCACATCTGAACATTCCTTTTGACATGTTTGTTTTCTATGCTTAAATAAAAATATGCTCTAATTGTAGACCAGGACCTGAAAACAAATAGGCTCCATTATTTTGCTTTCTCTTTTTCCTTGCCATCCCGCTCCACATCCTCCATCATTGCTCCAATCTTCTTACATTGGTATTCAGTTTCCTCATTCTTCCCTTCCTTATGCTGAAGTTTTATTCATAAATCATGGGTAGCTGCTGGTTACCAACCCTGTTAAGGCCTGACACAAACACAATGGTCACTGCATGCCTTGGTTCTTCCACAGAGTAAATAAAAGCAACCAAACACCATAAACTCGCTGCTTATTTCACTTCATGGCATAATTTTTTTGAGGAATTACAGCAGGGAGTGAACCGTAATCTTTGGGACTCCTTTCCAATTTTCTCCAGTAGCCCTTCTCCTCCTCTTCCTCCGAGTGTACCGTTAGCCCGTGTAGCTGTCGGCGCTGATATATTGTTGCAGCTGCCGACTGGCCGGCTGGCTGGTCGAGGGATTTCCCTGAATGATTTCTCACGCCGACCAAACGGCAGCTAATCTTAGCGGGAGTGCAGCGGGGCTCCTCATCAGGCAGACAGCGGCTGTAAACAACGCAGATTGATTACTGCCTGGAGTGTATTTCACCCGGCCTCTGCAGGACTCACCCTCTCGTTGTTTTACTGTCATGCTGCACGAACGTTGGCACGTCATCAAGATTTCGTCTTCCATCCTGGGTACCACGGTGATGAGAGCATCCCTCTACCCAAGTCAGATTCAGATTCCTTTTGGCTACCCAAAACATTAAGTGCTTTAAAAGGAGAAAAAAAAATAGATTTAATTTTCTGTTTGGATATGCCGTCGTGAGGAAAAGGGCCTTTAATGCGATGTGTCGCATTCCAGGGTGTTAATGCAAGAAGCTGGATGGAAGTGACACTAATTCATGACCAGCCGTCGCCTTGGTACACTTTAGTAGCTCGGCGGGAAGATGTTTGCATCCCCCCAAGGCGGCATGTTAATCCGGCCTTCCTGCCGAGCTACATCCCGGCTCCAAATGCACGTCAGGGGCCACGGATGTGACCGGCACTCTGATCCCGGAGCATTTTATCACAAATCTATCGGCTCGCTCTTCATACTGCGGCAGATTAGATAAGAGCAGATCCACTTTATTCCAGCCTGCAGGGAAATTCATCTCCAGTGCAAGAAGGGCTGCTGCAGCAAACAGGACGTGACAGAAAGTCATAAAGCACGCAAACACATCATAAACACAGCATGAAATATAAAACTCATCACTGCTGGTTTGTTGTCTACTTGTAAAACACCACACACATCAAAGGAGGCTCTTCAGTCTTCCTAGCATGAAGAAAAAATGAATTTTACTTCACCTAAAGGTCTGCAGTGTTTTTTTTTGTTTTGTTTTTTTTAAAGTCTGTCGCTGCTTTTTGTCCAGATTGACGCCTCAGTCTGTTAGTTCTGGTTCTCCGCCTTCACTTATTTGTCTTTTTCAACCCTTTTTTTTCTTTAGTCCTAGTCTCTGACGACTCTTTTGTGTAATTTCTTTGGCTCTTACTTCTTTTCACTGTCCATGCTTTTATATTGTCTTTGACATTTTTCTTTCAATACACTCCAGGCCTTTTCACCTTTTGTTTCTCCTTCGCCCACTCTTTACTTTTTTCCTTCATTTTATGGCTCAGTTGCTTGCCTCTACTTCTTAGACAAAACAATTCCTTTTGTTCTCTCACATAGTTTTCTATGTGACAGTTTTCTTCCTGTTTTTTCTGGGAATTGTTGAATGCACATTTGTTCCACAGAAATATTTAGAAAAAAGATGAAGGACATGTTTGAAGAGCCACTCTGAAAGTTTATCACCCTTAAGTGGTGCAACTTCTTTTTATGAAATGATGGGTAAAGATTGAAAAAAATACACTAAAATGGTTCATTATTCAGGTTATTACAACAAAGGCAGTGAGAGTATGTATCATACTTTCACCAAAGCTGTAGCTATTTTGTATTTTCTGTAATTTGCATTTTTTTCCACTCATCTTGTTGTCTTCCCAAACGTTGTTTAATGTGCTTTTTAATTTCTGTCATAACTTTGACACCTAGTTTTGATAATGTCATCACTGTCATCACCATCCATTTTGATTAAGGGCGCCACATTATCAAGCAAAATAGGGAAATTGAATTACTGAGCAGGAAGCTTTTGGTAGTAGTTGGCGGCCATACTTGAGTTGCTCTGAAATATTCTACCTCTATCCTGTGAAGTGACATGGACATTGCTTCAAGAAAAAAATAAAAATGTTTTGGATGAACCCAAATAAAAACAAAATAGTCAAACATGCACTTTATATAATGCCAGTCTGAAATTTAAAAAATGAAATACAACCTCTATTTTAAACAAAAAGATACAACTTTAGGAAGAAGAAGGTGTTTTGTTTTTTTAAAGATGCCATGATTACCAATCACACATTTATTTTCTGTTGCTCCATTTGTGACTTGAACAAAGCATAGGGTAAGGGCAGCTTGAAAGTTTGCAGAGCCCAGACATTTTGGAGACGTATAGTTTAAAGGAGAAAAAGCATTCACTTGATTTTCCTAACAATAAAAACTTTTCACTTCTAGTATTATTTATTAAAACATATAAACTTTTTTTTCTTCATATTCCTCTTTTTGCTTGTGTTACATTATCTTAGCTACTTTTATCATTGTCTGCATATTTAGCCCAGGATTTACTGGGCTAAATATGCAGCATTTCTTTTTAATTACATGGCTTTTTTTCCTCAACACTTTATCATTCCCACTATTTCTGTCATTTTTTTTAGATGCTGTCCTTCTCTTTTCTTCTTTGTAGCGTAAATGCGCTTTTTTTCAGCTCAGATTCATGAAGCACTTTTTGTCCATCAGCAGACTGCATGCACCATGCTGCGGATTCATGATGGGCGAACCAGAAGCTCATGGTGTTATTTGTAGTTATTTAAGGTTTCTAGCTTTGTTCCCCGTCAGACAGCACGTCACACAGGAAACATTCAGCTTTGATGGAATTAAGCACACAGTGAGTGTTTGATGAAATTTTAATTACTCTCCCTTTGCTTTCATCTTCCAATATCAGGTGTCATTTTATTACAATTTCCCTCCTAATTTTCTCTCCCATACCCCCGTCTTGAAATCTATTTGCCGACAGTGTTTACAGTCTTTCTCCTGCGTTTGATTAAAATAAACAAAAGCGAATGTTTTGTTCGTTTCGAGTTCAACTCTACAAAGGTGGTTATTGGTTTTGATGTAGTCGACAAAAGCTGTGCTATTTTTTTCTTCCGTGTGAGATGCTGCGTGGGAGAGACGGGAAGCAGTGGGAACGATTGTTCTGTTGGTGGGAAGAAGAGAGTGTCTTGCTGCTTCACGCTGCACAGATGCAGACAGGTTGACATGCAACGATGTGTCTGAATCTCCAAGACTGACACAGGGTGGCAGGTATGAGGGGAAATTTCTATTTAATTATTTATAAGCATTTATCAACAGGGAGATGCCGGTGAACTACAAGGGAACCTAATGGGTCATGTTTAAGGAATCTATGCAAACTAAAAAACCCCTGATCAAATCTGTGCAACCATCTCTTCTCCATTGGTGATTATTTCCGGTTGTTCTTTTACACTTTGATTTACACAGTATGAAAAATTGTACGTCAACTTTTTTCTTTGTAAGTTCATTTCTATAGTTCCTACTGACATCAAATTCACACCAAATGTTTGTGACAAACCAAACAGTTCTCACAAATAAACTGACACAACTAGATCCAAAAAATGAGTTATGTGTCAAGTATTAATCAGGCAAGTTATTTTACCCAGTGTCTCCAAATTATCAAGGTTCTGATTGGTTCCTGTATGTGCTCAATTCCCACAGATGTTTCCGTTCCAGCAGCTTTCTAGTTTCTTTCTCTAAAGCGAGTTTAGGGTTTCCTTGACTGAGAGGTTGTGATCTTTTTTGCTCTTTAAAGCCATGGTTTCATTTGCATTTTCAAATTCCTCTTCAAAGTCTGCCTTAAAATGAGACAAAAAATACACACTGCTGTTTCCATCAAAACTGGATTGTGCAATGACATTCAAAAATGTCATTGAACATCCAAAGATGTGAAGATAAGATTTTTTTTCCCTATTTGACCAAAATCTTCTAGTAATTCTTTTTTTTTTTTTTGCTTTGCTTTTTATGTTTCTGCAGAAAACTTTATGTATTTTCCAGGAACATAGAACCATTTAATGGCACAATCAAGAAATTATGCTACATTCAGTTGTTATTAAAATGTTATAATATCAAATATACCTTAAAATAAGTCAATTTGTTTTTTTTTGTTTTTATTTTATGATGAAGGAATAACATTATAACATCATGAAAAATACAAAAATAAAATTCATATAATGCTGACATTTGACGCATTTTTTTTCCAGTAAGAGTCGTTAGCAATGAGGAGCCACAGGGTTTGTTGAATTTAAGTGCATTACTTATTGTTGTCATGGAAAATGTAGGACAGTCACATGAAAGACCAATGGGAAAATTTGGAAACCAAACTGAAAGGGAAAAAAAGCAATAATCTCAACTACATCAATGAGGAAGTCTAATAAGTGGTGTTGGGTCTTTGTCTGCAGCTGTGCGAATTAAACAGAATAAAGCTGTGATGAACTGATTTGTTTACGAAATAACATGGTGAGTTTTTCATGTTTTTCTCCTGTATGACTCTCATGTTTGCCAGTAGCCTCTGTGCCTTTATGTTGCTTTTGCTCTGTAATTAGCTGAGAGTTTGCTGCGGTTCCTCTCTCCATCTTTGATTACAGAGCTTCATTACATTTCATTATGGCAGCCGCTGCTCTCTACAGTACATTAAAAACTCAAGCAGCCTCAACTTTTATCCGGATGTGGGGTATTAGCCCTGACTGCTGTCTCTATATTTCCATTGACAACTTGTTTTTATTGTCTTTATTGTCGATTACAGAAGCGCTCTCTGTGTGTTCCTCGCAGCTTTATGGCGGCGTAACGGCTCTCAGAGCCGTCGAACAGACTCTGCGGTGAATTATGGCTCTAATATTGAAGGAATTTTTAAAGTTTCCTTCCGAGGGCCATTCAAGTCATTTCCTATCCACTGAGTGTCATCAAATGCAGCAGAGGAATAACAGTTACCAACCATGAGTGTGTTTGCTTCATCTTTATGCTCTTCCTGACCTGAGTGTGTTTGTTTAATCAAGTCTAAGCTTGTGAAATCTGTATTTGATTCATCGCCGTGAAACGCTGGAAAGCCATAAGCTGTTTTTCAAACCTCTGAAAGCCTCAACAGCTCAGAGTGCAGCGGTGATTTTCAAATTCAGTGAACAGTTTACATGGAAACTGACAGACTGTGATGCATCTTTAGTGGAGCGTTTAGGTTGTTCAGTTAAGATTTTTATTTATTATTTTTTTTTTTTTTGCTTTGCAGCCAAAAGCAAACTTTATCATTACATTAAAGTCTGAAATAACTGGGCCTTCTCTGCCACTCATATTAAAATCACAGCAGTATTTGGTCTCAAATGGGCAAAGCAAAAATAAATTATGCTTGTTGATGTAATTGTATTAGTTTTTATTTCCTATTTTAATCATTTTGCTTTTTAAACCATATTGCATTCATTTCTGTGCTATTTAACTGAATTAATACATACTTTATTCTCAGGTATATTGCGGTCAAATGATCAAGTTTAAGAAGGTTAAATGTTTCAATACATTTAAAACATGTTTATAATGTTTTGGAGGCAGTGGTTATGCAACTTGACATTCCTTGTGTTTGGATCGGTCAATAAATACTAGAACTTTATTTTTCTTATTGCAAACTCATATCTTATAACATGATAGACTTGGCAGAAAATGTTCTACAATTTATAAAAACGTTCCTCGATATCTGTTAGCATTATATCAAAGAAGCTGGGGGGAACATTAAAAAGTGACATATTTAAGCAATAAAAAGAACTAAAAGCTTCCACTTTATAAGTTTTAACAGCTTAGTCATTCCCCACCTGTGACTGAGTCACTTTCGTCCTTATGATATTATGTGCTAAAACTTTCAGCACCACCGCTTCATGTTTTTTTCTAACAATGGGTGTTTTTCTATTAGGCATGAATCACACAGCTTCTGTTCCATCAGCTCCCTCTTAAAGAAACTATTTTCAGATCTCTGAACCAATGTGGTTGTAAATCTCTGTTTTTCAGCTTGGATAGCAACTCGCCAGCACCGTGCGGTACCAGTCTGCTCGTCAGATGATCTACCATATCAAGGCTGTTAGTGTGAATTTTAAACAAAGAAGAAGAAGAGGAAGAGCATGTGGAAAAGCTTCAGATGAGCGGCTTTTGCCCATATTGGTCAAAGTGAGAGGAGGAAGTGACAGACGAAGACGGTGGAAGAATTTCCAGCTTTTTTCTGTGTGATTAGTGCTCCATTTAACAAGAATCAATGACAGCGACTTGACATTTAATTTCCTCCTGAGCTCTCCTTGGCATTACCTGTTGGATTGGAGTTTAAGGTGGTGGACACTCTTCACCTGCCTGCATGAAGACAGATCCACGGCTTTTTTTTCTTTTCTTTCTAACTACAGAGATCTGACTCTTATCTCCAGAGCCATCTGCTCAATATTGGTGGTTATCAGAAAAGGTGAGCTCACATGTTTATCAGTTTGATTGGACTGCTAAGGTATAGTTTTAAATAATAATTTAAAAAAAACAGATTCTGGTAGCCTTTACTCGGGGGTATTGACAATTAGTCAAATCAGTAGCTTCCAGGTGAACCAAACTCTGAGAATCAGAACTAAATTGTGTTATAACACTAGACTGATTTCATAAGATTTTCATTGATTCTTTATTTTATATTAATATTTGTATTTGAAAATATGGATTATTCCTTAATAGCTTCCAGATCTTATGACCAAAAGACTGAATTTGACTGAATTGTGTAACTATTGACTAACAAGATCCACAAAAAATATTTGAACATATATTTCCAATAGGTTTTCTTTTTAATTTATTGTAGATAGTATACATATTTATTGAATTTATCTAAATCATAATAAAGGAGAAACAAGCTTTGGAAGCATAGTCAGGAAAAATAAAAGCTTCTTTTCTGGACATTTTGCAGCTAAATTCAGCTCAATCAGAAACTCAGGACTCCATCCATCATCAGGTCACCTGCTGTATAGAAGCTCTTTGTCTCTCTGTAAAGAGTCTTTTTATCAGTCGACTGCACTCTGGTTTTACACTCAGCTGTAAGCTGCAGAGTTATTAGATCGGGGATGACAGTCCACCAGGGGAGTTGGCTGGGAACGAGCAGAATGACCAAACTGATGGTTTATTCCAGCAGACATCACACAGAAGAGGCTTGTCCAAAGTGGAAGACCAAACACATTAAAGGCTGCAATAGAAGCCGTTCTGGTAAAAGTTTGGATTTGTGAAGGCCCTGTGACTGAAAACAGACATTCACATTCGGTCGTCTAAATCAGACAAGATCAACATAAAATTATTGTCATGATATGTCCCATCCCCTTAGTTGTTTTCGCTATTCCTGCCACCTGGGCGTCTCATTGCAGCTGTTTTGTGTTTCCTGATCATGTATTCCCCAGTATATTTAAGTTCATTTGTTGCCTTGAGGTTTGTGGTATCCTCTGCATTGCTGCCTTCTCAGTTAACTTTGGATCTACTGCTTGTTATCTGGATAGTTACCAGTTTGACATCAAAAGCTTCTGTTTCACTACTTTTGGCCTTACCTTCATTCTCCACGATGACAAACCATGACAATTATATGTTGCATTTGGCACATTGAGCAGCTCTAGGCATGTTTTTGCTTTAAATAAGGAACATATCTAAAGTATAGGCAACAACTAACTGTTGGTTACAGTGAAAACCAGGCTGGATTCCAGATAAATACTTTCACTCTTGGAATGTGGGAGGTGAATTGTGAAGAACGATGTGTGGGAAAAAGAAATCAAAGAATCTGATCTGCATGTGTGATAGGAAACAAGCTTGTTCAGGAGCTTCCAGCTTTTCTTTGCCATTGTGCTGTTTGAGCTTGAATCGTAAGTAAAGTTGTAGGTGGGCTATGCAGGAAGACCGTACATAAACTAAACCTTGTGCCAAAGATGCGTTGAACAGAAAATTGCTTTTTGCACCTTGTAAGTATTTTGCCAAAAAATCTAAGAGAAATTACCAAAGAGTCATACTTTATATTCCTAATGCCTCAGATAGCATGATGAAAATCAAATTTAAAATTGCCTTTCAGGACAAGAGAATTATGTACTTCCTTCGTATCCTAGTAAGTATTCTAAAGTGAAATGTGAGGTCATGTGAGCTGGAACTGTGTCATCACCTCACCAATGATCCAAACATATCTACAACAAAACTGACTGAAAATAAAAAGGAATCCAGGTGTTGCAAAGGACTAGTCAAAGTCTAGACCTCAAATGAATGTTACATTATCTCCTAATACATTAAACCATGGAATTGAGAGAGGATGTACTTTCTTCTGGTTGTAACAGAATGTGAACATTACTTAACAGTTTGAAAGAGGGGCAGAAGAATAAAAACAGACCCGTTTATGTGTGGGATCCTGAATTCCTGAAAGCAAACATTGGATGTCAGGATCAGATGTCATGCTGAAACCGTCGACCAAAAGTTGGAGGAACATAGTCTATACTTTGCATTGGAACGGCACCAAAACTTTGGGCCATTCTCATCAAGTGACCAGTGAAAAGGAGCAGATGGAGAAGGAGTCTGTGGACGGGGTGAAGGCTTCAGCCCCTAGAGATGACCTTTTTGCCCCCTGGAGACAACCCCTTCACTCCTACCGCCCCCTACCCTGCTGCACCTCAGCTACCACACTGGGAATCGAGTGTCGAAACGCTCTGATAGGCACTGTTAAGTCATGCAGGAGGGAGGAGACGAGCTGTCAGACTCCCATCATTTCTCTCTGGAAATCCTCTCCCAGGAGGCGGCTAGAAGTCCACCGGGTGGGCAAAATAATAAAAACACTTCAACAGACTTTAATCCCCTGGATCCAACTCTTTTTGGGCAAACTCCTAATCCCATATTTTCAACATCCGCACACACAGAAACAAAAATAATAAACTTTGAGCTGTTGTTTTTCTTCATGTGGCTTTAAATTCATCCAAAAAAGTTTTTCCTGAATATCCGATGCCTCCGTGAAAGGTTCAACATTGCACTTGTTTATTTATGTCTCACATTCCTAGTTAACAGGGGAATTTTTTTAACAAATCACAAATACAGAATGAAGTATCACAATAAACAAACAGAACTTTAAAACTAATATAAATAAGTAATAATCAGAATTTTAAAAAAAAGTAATATTCAGAAGAAGAAAATAATGCATCAACTTGATAAACACAAAAACCTTTTCCTCATACCCATTTCTCAAATTTTCATCTCTCTAAGTGCTGAATGTACCAGCACTGGCAAATTGCATATGCTGACATGTTTCTGAAAACATTAAAAACACAAATTCATAGCTCCCACTTGATTTGAAGTTGCATTAAAACACATCAACTGCAAGGTGACCACTGGCAACTCCTACAAGTATTGTATTTAAACTGGGTTTTTGGAGCTTTTAAATTTTTTCCCATCTACAAATTAACATAAATCCTTAATAACTAAAAAAGGAATGTTAAAAAATTTATGAAATAAATAATTTGCAGGTTATTCTGTACAGTAAATCTCTGTGACAAACACACCTTCTTTCTGTTCCAAAGTCTTACTCTCCTTTTTGCAATGTTCAAAAGCAATACCTGTAAAAAACACACAGCAGAGTCATTATTTATTGCATAAAGATGAGCAGAAAATTCTTATAGAAAAAATAAGTACACACCATAATCCATGATCTTGTTAAGCCACCTTTAGCAGCAAAAACTTTCTGTAGTTCTTTTTGTTTGACTTCATCAGTTTTCAGCCCCATTTTTCAAGAATATTGGTGGGATTATCTTGACACAACAGTGCTTTATTGCTTGCATAACTCCATTAAGGTTAAATTTAAAGAGTTGAACAGATTGCCTTTCATTTGAAATCATTGATTCATCTCTTAGTTACTCTGCCTGACAGTTGGTAAGAGCTGTTTGCTCTGAAACAAGGCTTTCCATGTTTTTGGCATTCTGGGCAAAAAGTTACGTAAAATATATGAATCAATCTTTCATTGCAGCAGCACAATCTCACATCAAAAATACAACAGATTGGCATTTTATTTTGAGCACATTATTATTCAGAGGATAGAAATCCCATTTTATGAAATAATTGTTTTTACTAAAATCAAAAGTTCTAGACTTATTGGAAACGCTGTTGGTAATACAGTACTTTCTATCCCATTTTGCCAACATGACAGAACCTAATCTTCTCCCATAATTAGGCTGGAGCACAAAGAGAAAGGGATTTTTGACGGTTCTTCTGTGTCACCCAGTCCTCTCCGATTAAAATTTCCTTTCTGTTAACCCCAAATGTTACCAACTTAACTTAAATCTGTGAACAGAAAAGGTTATAAAAATGTTTATTTTGGGTCTGGTGATGCATTTCTCTATTGATTTGGCCAATTTGGACCACAGTTCTTATTTTTCTGGCATATGCAAGATTCAAACAGTCCTGGCAATTGAAAGAGTCAATGAAAGTATGTTGCTTAAAACTTGTTTACCATAACAGTGGGTGCAGATTCACACAAAATCCACTGGGAGTGTTTGCTGTTGAAAAACTTAATATTATATCTGAACAAATACCATGATAGCAATTCAAGTCCCAGTAACGTTTAGTAAATTCCAAATGATGGCTCGTGATGGTAGGACAGAAGAGTCTTTCTTTCTACAAAGTGAATACCATCTATTGATTCTTATGGGGATTTCTCTTGCTTTTTTTGTATCTCTCTTCTATCACCATCACTGGTGGAAAGAAAAGTCTGAATCCTTTTTGTGTTTTGTGTCATTTCTTCATCCAACCATCCATTCATCTAAGGACAAGTCCCAGCCTAATCTTTTTTGTCATAATTTTCTGACTAAAGGAGATAAACACATATCTGTAAGTGAGACAGATATCATTTACAAAGGTTTCTGAACAATATTAATCTAAGAAGCTTGACAGAATCACAAATCTATTTAAAACAATAGAAACATAAAATTATTAAAATATTTAATCACATTTTGTTCTTACAAAATTTTTTATTTGGTTTTTGGGGGTGGGAGGAGAAGATTGATGTATATTCCATTATAAAGGGATGACATAAATTGTTGTTATGATGCTGTTCTGCCACAAAATCCAACCAATACTCAAAAAGCCATCATTCATTGGTGCAGAGGATGCTACTGGTTGATCTGACAGGTTTGAATTGGTTATTTCATTTTCCATTACACAGCTGTGTGTTGAGCGCTCAGTGCAAATAAGAGCAAGAGCTCAAGCAGAAAAAGAAGGAACATTACTTTTAAGGGTAAGACAAAACCCAGGATCCTTCACGGTGAAAGACAAAGTGGAGCTAATGAAAGGCAACAGGAGTGAAATGCCGTGTGACTGATACTGGGCTCACTGTCAGCCCGATTCTACTGGGAGAAGTGGGATGATGACAGATGAATTAGCGCGCTGACAGTCGGCGTGGAGGGACGGGTAATTGTTGCCGAGAGACGGCGAGTGTTTTCTGTCTCGCGCGCGTTAGACGAAGCCAATCAATCAGAGCTCGAGGCGGCGGCGGATTGGGCGGCACGAACCGCAGCTCCTTGTTAGTGACCGTCGCAGGAGTCACGCCTGTCTCCGTGTTCCTCCGCCGCTCAAGTTGTCACGGGTGAGGCTGGGAGGGGGAGGTGTGATCCCAGTGCCGAGAGGACAGAAGTAGAGCGCTGACCCCCATTTGACTGAAAAAAAAAAAAAAAAAACAGTTCATGAAGTGGTCGCCTTTTAAAGGACTCGATGCTCTTTTTATAACATCTCGCATTTCTTTTTCCATTTAGTGTTACATTTCTTCTTTTGTTTTCTCTCCTGGCAATACCCAATTGCAGGAAACCCATTAGATGATTCCTGTAATTTTTCTTCTTTATGTTGTTTATTTGGAACAAGCGTTAAGTATAAACAAATACTTAACACCATAACATTTATAAAATTAGCTAATTTGTATTGCATGACCCCAGATGGTCCTTTAACAACAAAAGACAGTTTTAAAGACGGTAAAACAGCATAACAAGATAAAATATCAAACACAAATGTCATGATTACTTTGAAACAGACCAAAATTAAATAAATCATGGGGTTATCATGAACTGATTACAAAATTTGAGAAACTTTTTCAGTCAGTCTCAAAATGTGAGCATCTGTAATCAGCTTCAAGTCCTCTGGTAATTTATGTATTTTTGAATCCATATGTAATTTATTTTTATTATTAATTTCTGTTGAATTTTCATGAAGACATACTTTTATTTTTAAAATTCACAATCATAGAATTGATCAATGAAAGCATGCACCTTGATGGATTCTAAGACATAAATCAACTGACAGGACTTTAGGGACAGCAGGTAATGGGGTGATAATATTGCCGCAACTTTAAGTGGACCATAAACTTCAGCCTAAACTTTCCAACATACTCAGGTGTTCAGTGCATATTCTGTGAACCACATGAGCTCTGCACAGACAGTTGAGATTTCCTACTTGAGTGTAATGATTGCAAACATTTCTCATTACAAATTCTTTCATTTCCCACAAACCAAATGGAGACTGGCAAATTTGATGAGCTACTTGGGCATCTAGCCCTGTTTCTTCTCCACCAGGGCAGACTGTGCACTTGTTAGCACGGCAGAAAGTGACAGTCTGGCTGCTGCCATCTTTACGGTAACTTTTCAGCTCAGTGTCACATACAAAACAGTGAACATTGTTTCCTACCTAACCGTTTATTGTGCAACTTGAAGTGCATGTATGGATTTTTCTTTGTGTGGAACCTGATAAAGCTGATAAAACTCTCAGGAATAAAGTTGGTAACCATGGAGTTAGTGGCTTGTAAAGGCAAGACCTGGATCCCTCTAAAGTATCCACATGGTGGACATCCTTTGAGTGAACAAGAGAATAGATGATAAGTTTGCACTAAATGGTATGAGGGGGAACTGGAGAGGCTCAGTTTCTAAACATTTTGTTAATTTGGATCTTAATCCTTTTTCATTAGAGAGACATGTTTCTTGTCCACCACAACTACTCTGATAATTGGCTTTGCTTTGCCATTGTTCTCTTACAACTGCGATCATGTTCTCTTTGTTGCATTGTTATGCAATTTTCTATCAAAAAACAGCCAATAAATCCTCACCAAAGGATCTCAAACAGATTCAGTCTCACTCACTGTCAGTAGCAGACGCAGTTCATGGGTGCAAACTGACTAAAACTGGGGTAGTGCGGCACTTTTCAAGCCAGAAATTTGGAGTCATTAGTCAACAACACAACTGAGAAGCCCAAAGTTGAGCTATGTGTGTTGGGTGTATCCAAACTCCATCCCGAGGGGAAGCGCAGAGCATCTTTGATCCGCAGTCTGATTCCTGCTCCTCCGTCTTCATCTGGCCAATGCATCTCACTCCCAGTTTGCTATAATCTCTCTGTGGCTCCCATTATGCTTATTCCTCATTAAAATTTTATCAGCCAAGGCAAATTGCAGAGATTAGGGAGGGAGGAAGCTGTTGGGGCTCTCCAGCCTGTTCACAGATTTCTTCATTGTTGCGGATCATCCAGGCTTATCTGCTCCCCAAAGCAAAGTTCCCATCAGATGGAAAAGGTCAGGAAATCTGATCTCTCAGCATCTCTAATGACGGCGAGGAGTGAGAGAGGTAGAGCGTTCAGTTTGTCTAAAGTGCTCTTGCCCACACATTAATATTGTAATACTTTAATAACTTAAAGTTGTGTTCTGCCCTATTGATTTCTCTGAGATGCATAAGAATATTTATGGTTGGGAGTGCAGTTTGTAAACTTAGAGTCAGCGATGCTTTGGCTAATTATAGGCTGAAGGGAGAGCTGTGGCTCCTGCTAATGAATCACATTCCTCCTGTTATCCTCCACCTGCCTCTCAGGTTCACTGACGGTTGGCACGAAGCCAAAGGAGAAGGCTTTTTTAAACGACGGATGACAAATTAGTGGCCATGTGAGGTCAATGGGTGGAAAGCAACAAACCCGCTGTTGCATTAAAGCCTTAATGAGAGCGCAAGAATGACAAACTTTGATCAAACAGGGTAAGTTGTTGGAAATGCCAAACTGTGTGACTTTGGATTTCAAATTCCAAGAAAAAAAAAAAGGTTCACTGGATGTTTTTGCCATCCAAAAAGTTTTCAAAAATATGAAGCTGCTGTCAAAGAGCAATAGGAGGCAAAATTGGACACAGAAGAAGATTGAAAAATATTCAAGAACATGAAAGAAAATAAATAAAAATAATTTTTTCATCAAATTCTGGAATGATTTCAGCTTTTAAATATTTATTTCTCATCCAGTACTGAAATCAGCAGAGTTATACTGATGAGTCATGTTGCTACATTATTTTTTTGAAAAGTCAAAATATTTATTCATGGCGTTTTCCTGCCATAAATAAGCTTAAAAAAATAAAACAAATACTGAATTTACGAAAGACTTATTGTTGAGGCAGTTCTTCACATCATGTATATTTTCCTGTAGTAAGATTATTTAACTGCCCTTTATAGACTCATTCTCACAACGGTTCAACTCGGCAGATTGAAGTGTAGCAATAAAGAATTTCATCTGATAGTCCTTAACCCAATATGTAATGTTTTATGGGACACCAAAACTCAGGTATATGTTAAAAGTTCATATGATTCTCTTCACAATTTCAGGATCAATGAAGAAGCAATTAATAAGGTAGAAAATGTTATAAAACACAGAACCATAAGCCTTACATTATATTGTCACACATGGCTTGAATTTAAACATAAAGCGAACTGTTCTCATGGAGATGCCCAAAAGCAGCAAGGGACATTATTACATGACCGGAAAAAATGCAGATGTTGCTCATTTCTGACAAACCTGTTGAGCAAGTCTCTGCTCGGCCAACTGCTGCAAGTTATGTACTGAAAAGTGTCATTATTGTTTCAGCTGCAAGATATGTTTGAAATATGATGGAAAAAAACTAGTGGATAGTTTATTTATTTTTTTTATCTGACTCTTTCACATTGATTCACATTTTGCATTTGCTCTGCTTTGTTTTGTTTTTTCTTTTCTGTTTGGACGCAAAAATATTGTGAAAACTGTAAATACATTTTGAGGTTAAAACATGTACTGAGTTCATCCCAAAGAATGAAACTTCAGCAACCACTGCATGATTCACAAATAGTTGGAAGAACTGATAATACTGATAGTTATGTGTATTACAGTATCATTGCTGGCCAGAACAGGAATTTAATTTACATGTAACTTGTTGCTGCCAGAAATTGAATATGTAGAAAAACAGTTTTTACTCTGGTCTCATCACAAAGACCTTTTACATTCCTGTGTGGGATGCTGGTTTGTTAGGTCTCCAAGTTACTGCTCTTAGACAAGATTTATTCTGACCTCTTTTTCTTCGCTGTAAAGAAAAATACCATATAAGTTATTTTATGAAGTAACAGCTGCAGACTGAGATTCTTACTTTTGTCTTGAGTTGAGATTAAATTATGCACTGACATCCAAAACTGAATTTCTAGGTGTAATATGATCACTCCATGGCAACTTCCAGATGTTTCCTTTTTTGTTTGAGACATTGTTTTTTTTTTCTTTGTATCTTTCTAAACTTTGAGCATGGAAATTAATATAATGGTCATGAACTACAAATAAGAACACAAATGAACATTAAAAAATGCCAACATTATTATATTTACACTTTAAAGGACTTAGTCAGACTATTGAAAAATTAGTTTGTCTGTGTTGAGAAGTTTTGACTAGTGCACTTTGACCTGACTTCCATATCTCTGATTATCTTCATGTAGACTGAGCACATTGTAATAACAATACCACCATTACTTTTAGAGTTTTTTATCTAAATCCCAGACAGAGAATTTAGAATTTCTTGATTTGAAGTTTGTTTCCTCCTTGCAGGACGTTTGTGCCACAGTGGGTGAGTTTGTCTGTCTGTGGTCTGAGGCGCCACAGAGCTGCTGATGTAAACACAAACTGGCGACCTGAGCTGAAGTATCGCCCTATTATCTCAGACAGGCTGCATTTGTGTCTGTCATGTGTCTTTCTGTCAGGCCTTGTTGGCTCTGCTAGCTGTATGGCTGCTGGGGTCAAAGTGGACACTCAGGTAATGAAGCATTACCAGATGAGATCAGCAGTGGCTGAGGGAAAGGCTCGGCCGTCACATTCTTCCAGGATCATCCGACAGTCAGGGGGCCAAACTGAGAACTGATTGCAGTCGCTAAAGCTCGACCTCTGCTACCGTGTGAGACCACTGAACTGTGGGATCCAGCTGAGTGCTTCTACTGCAAACACTTTTCATGATGAAATATCTTCTTCAAAAATAATTTAAATTAAACATCGTATTTTAATTTTACAGTTGTTTACACTGTTAACAGTTTAAAAATGACTGAAACTGTTGATGTTATTTAAAGTTGTTTTCAGGCAGACTGCTCAAATTTAGTAATATATCATCAACTTGTGGCAAACATTCAGCTATATTTTCTCAAAGAAAATCAAACAATATATAAAGAAATCAATAGAAATGCTTAACAAAAAGGTGTGAATCATTAAGGGAATCTAAAATTGAACAAATTGGTTCCTAGAATAAGTGTTTGAATAGTTTATTTAATTCTTTTTTTTCACTTTTAAAAGAATAAACATTGTGTAGAAAAGAAATGTGAAAGTACAATAAAAAAAACCCCATAACATTACCTAAAAAAATCAGTTTCCTAATCTTCTGTGACTGTCTCGTCATTTTGTTTCAAAGCCACATCAATCATGCAGTAATTAATATACACTAGGGTCTCTGCAGCCAGGAGTGACTGCTGAAGCACTGCTTTGATGTTTTATTAATTGTCCTGTAATGGATTTGTGTCAGGGCTTGTTTTAAAAACAGTCCTGCAGGACTTTACAACAGGCCTTCGCTTAAGCAGGAGAGAGTCAGAGAAAATGACAAATGACACTTTCTAACAAATCGGGGAGGAAGGCATGAGGATAAATACATATGATTTCATTAACATTAACATTTTGTTCTCATATTACTGTCTAAAAATGTAAAAATGAAAAGTGGGCATTAAGGAGTAACATGCAAATAATCCTTTTTTAAGGTTTAAATCCCTTGCCCTGTTTTCTTACACAACTTGATCAGCTAAATTAAATTTGTGAATTTTGAGAGCAGAAAATAAATTATGAAATCCTTTCAATATTCAAAATTATATACATGGGGAAAATGCAGTAGTGTTTTGGCTCTCTGTGCCAAAACATGGATGGTCTTTGCTGGGTCACAGTGGACTAACAACCCAAATCGGAAAAACCATCATATTTAAAATGTTAATGTTAATCTGCAAGGGTGCAAATACTTTTTTTTTGCCACAAAAACAATATAAGTCAACATAATATAACCAATAGATATGTTGCACATTTTGTCTGTGCATGTTTGTGCTGCAGAACTGTTATTTGTGCTCAAGGTAAATCTTAAATAAGAGTCTTTCCCCTTTTCAGAAACCAGGAATCTTTGTGCGTGTTTATGGTTTAAAACACCGTACTGAAATATCTTAGATGTACAAATTTAAGCCTGAGGTAAGGATAGCTCATCTGTGATTCCGAGGTGAAGCCCCTCGCTGCTCTGAGACATTGTTTACAGATGGATATCCCCCTGGATCGCTCTGTGTAGATCTGTATCACCAATCAATATTCCCCCTCCAGTCAGTCCGATGTGATCTGAAAGTCCACCCTCCATCCTCTCCACCCAACTCGTTCACGAAGATGCCTCCCAGACACCAAATCCAATTAAGCACTGAAAACAAAAACAATATTTTAAAGGAAAGGCTGAAGTTATTGAATTATTTATGTTTGTCCTGTTTTTTTTTATCCCTTTGAATGGTTGGAATAAAATCACCATCCATTCAATAATGCATGACCTGCGGTTTTGTTAATAGGCTTTGTAGTGGCAGTAATGTACTTTCCTACATGGCTGATGGAGATTATGGCTGACTCCCACCGCCTGAAGGATATCGATCTGCCTTAATGCCCCCCAGTGTCCCTTCAGTCCTGCTCCTCGGCCCTGAAACCACACAAACACTCAAAGGAGAAAGAAATCAAGCATTTTCAAAACTGTTTGTTCTGTCCGAATTATTGAAAAGAGATGTGTGAGAAGGGCCTGATTTCTGCAGTGAGTTATTCAATCATCCAGTTCAATAGTTATTAGATGCTGTCTGTCAAACAGATGCCACTCGGGCTCAGAAAATGCACTTGGAATTTTAGGGAATTAGTTTAGATTTTTATTTGTAGATTGTTTCACCAACTTCACTTAATTTAGTCATATCTGGTGCCTTCCAACACATTGATTCCCCCAGTTAGAGCCATAAAACTCAAAGTGATTTACCGGGATATTTTCTGTAACAGACTGACAGATATAAGTGTGTAATTATGAGGGGGAGGTAAAAAGATATATTTGTGAATGACATCGATAAAACCAGAAACAAGTCTCCCTGGAGGAATTCTGAGTTATTTACAGACGCTAAAAGTGTGGATTCTAGTATTTCTAATAATGTCAAACACAGAGAAAAAAAAATAAAATCTTAAGAATTGGTTATATGAATGTTGTCAAAGAGGACTAGAGAGAAATCATTCCTTAAAGTTTCAGAAGAGTTGTCCCTATACCTGATTAGCTAGCGGGTATAAGAACCTGCTATGCCACCTCATAGGATTTCAAAATGTTTTTTCAGAGGAGCTGTCTATCCACTAAATCTCATTTTCTAATAGACAGTAAGAGTTTGGTAGATTAATTAATTTGAATTCTACTCACATTTTTACCTATTTTTCTTTTTTTTATTTTCACTCTCAAAGCAGGGATTATTGATGCGATCGTTGTCCTCGTTATTATTCATAATCAGATTATTGGTAATGGTCTATATTGCAGCTTCTTTTGTTAGAGCATTGCGTGCGCTCATAAAGCGAATTGAATTAAATTGAACAGAGTGAAATGGATAGAGAAGAGGAGATGGTTTTTGTTAGTTAATCCAATAAGGAAAGCTTCGCCTTTCTTTCAATCAGATTATTCCAATAATTAAGAGAAATTGCTCGAGTGTAGCTGCAATAAAGCTTTACATATTCAGGAGCTGCTGGAGAACAACACTAACATGTTTCCAGACTCTGGGCATTATCCTACATGGTCCGCCCTTAGACCAGATCAGCAGCTGTAGACCAACAGTAGCATCTTTTCTCTTTATAAATATTCTCCATAACGGCTGCATACCTTTTCTGAATGAACCACAATATAAAATTTTCGATCAATCCTGCTCTTCTTGTCTATGTTAAGTGGAATGTTGCCCATTGTTTTGAAAATAGCTTCAGTTTAGTAAAATTAAAGTGTACTTTTTAAAAGAACTGTCAAATTTTGAATTAAATTTTGGTCTTTTTTGGTCCAAGTGATTCCATTGCAGCTCAGGCTGCCTCAGCAAAAAGTTTTTTTCAGTCTCCAAAAGGTTTTCTTCCAGGAATGCTCTGTATTTTGCTCCATCCATGCTTCTCTGATCAGTCTCTTCCTCTCTTTTGAAGAAAAGCATAGCCCACAGCATGATGTGGCCACCTTATATAGTTGGGTTGATGTTTTCAGGGTAATGTGCACGTCTTCTCTGATCGAAGCGCCTTGCTTCACACGTTTGCTTCTTTAGCTGCCTCAGTTGTACCAAAGAGCAAACAACACTTATCACTTTCTTTCAACCATTACTTTTTTCTAGTCAAGATTTGTAGAGGGCACAGCTAGTAATTTTTCCCTTTTCGTAAATTCTAGCTCCAGAGCAGGTCCTCCAGATCTGCATACATTTATGGAAGTGGCCTTTTGGCTACTTCTATGACTAATTCTCCATCTAAACCTGTAGGTTTAAATGGACATTCATCCTTTGGAAGGTTGGCAGTGGTGCCTTTGTCCATTTTCAGATTATGGATGTGGAGTGTGAGTCACTCAATACTTGGGATGCTGTTTTGTAACCTAACTCTTCACAACTTTTTCCTTGACCTGTCTGCTGTTTTCTTTATTTTTTATTTTTTGGTTTTCATGTTGCTGTCTGTTCAATAATGTTCCATGAGGCCTTGACAGAACAGCTGCATTTCTGCTGTGAGTTTGTAAGGTCCGAAGGCAACAGTTGTGCTGAATTTTACTTTGTATTGTCTGTATAAATACAGACATTCAGCTGTTTTCAGTTCTCACAGAAATGCATCACATCAAAAAGATGCATCCCATCTTCTTGACCAGCTAATATCCAAAGAGCAGAGGTACAATTTTAAATATTTTAAATATTACTGCAAACATTTAGCCAAAAGGAATCAAAATTATTACCAAAGCAAAAAAAAAAAAGAAAAAACTCAAAATAAACCTCATCTCAGAGTCTACTTTAACTTCTTATAGTGTTTTTTTCTTCTTCTTTTTTTACTAGTAAAAGTGCTGAATGCAGGGGTCCTGTTTTTCATTACCACTTTAAAGAGGTCTGTTGGAGGCAGATTTTTTTTAGCAATGGCCTGATGGAGGGACAGGAAGACAAGAAGAAGACGAAGAGAAAGGGATGCAGGAGGCAATGTCAGCGATGCAGGTAGTGCTGTGTGGCCAGATGGCAGCAGCAGTAGCAGCAGCTCTGCCTCGCTGATTAGCAGCAAGCAGACAAAGAGCAGCCATGTTTCACTTGTTCATCACTTAAGTGCAGAACCCAAGGTGGAGGCTGGGAGATTTCCCTTGAGGAAATGTGCCTCCCAAAGATAAGGCCGAGGCCTCGGATTGGTCTCTAGGGGTGGCGATGTACGACGAGGCAGCCGTGGGATCCAAACCTCTGAAGAAAGCAAAATGAAAGCGGAAAGAAAAGGCTCTGTGGTGTGGAACGCAGACAGCAAGAAGAAGCTCTAACTTAAACAGTTCAACTTTCGGAGAAAAGTTCGGCTCCCTTTTTTTCCCATTAACTCCAACCCTACGGAGACAAAACTACGCTCACGAGTTTTGGAGCAGGGAAGTTGTTCAGTTCACTGCGAGATCCTCAGGAGGCCTGCAGGATCATTGGGAGAACAATGACTGTAATATGCTGCGCTCAGCCTCTGACCTCAGCCGCAGCCAGACGCTCTCTGATCTGTAATTAGGATCGTCTGCTGCTGAAGATTATTATTACTGCTCAGCTTCTGCCCTCTTTGAGCGCAGAAGCTGCTGCAGGTCCTGACGAGGTACACGTCTCTCAGCCGAGAGTAGAGCACCATCAAAATGAAGGTGAAATTCCCACTTACCATGATTGTTCTGTTATAAAGACACAGATTTATCTTGGAAACATCGGAAGAAAAACATCCCATACAGCAGCTTTACTCTTGCAGTTGCTCTTATTGTGGTTTTACTTTAGCATTGTACTCAAGATAAAAGAACACCTACTTTTAATAAAGTGTTGACTGTCACTGAGTTGCGCCATTTTTTAATTTAGCAAAATGTACTCCAAATTAAAGATGTAATCACTGAGAAATTCAATTTTCACTGAGGTAGAGTAGGAAGCAGAAGTGCACATCCCAGCAAATTCAAGCCAAGATCAGACTGTGCAATGCTTAGATAAACGACAAACCTGAGAACTCAATGTCCATCTCAGAGTTCATGGCAAGTAAGAAAGCAGCTGAATATCTATGGCTTGGAAGGGTTGAAAAAGAAAAACCTCTTCTAAAAAAATTATGCAAAGTTTCATCCAAATAAACAGCGAAACATACGGAGCAACAGCACAAACAGCTCATATTAAGTGTGTAGGTGGTGGAGGGAGGATGATTGAGCTTGTTTTGCAGCCGTAGTTGATCATGAACTCCTATCAAAGTCAAATAAAGGACCAGAATGCCCACCAAAATGGTTCAGAAACATTTGCAAGACAGAAGGAGTTATTTTTAAAAATATGACTGAGAACAATACTATTAATTAGGCCAGGTTTACTCATTATTTCCCAGAGATTTTATCAAATTGCTTTCTGTTTGGTGATAGATTTTTCTCATCTGCAACATGAGAAAAATAAATAAGTCTTAAAGAAATATAAAACACCTGAACAACCAATGTTTACTAAAGACACAACAGCTTTCCTTTCTATGAGTCACCTCCAATCTTTCTCTTCATTTTCACTATTTGGTACTTTTCCTTCCTTCCATCTTTCTATCCACACATCATCATCCATCTGTCCATCCACCCGTCTGTCCTACTGTCCACTCAAAAGAAAAGGTTAAAATTAAGCTTAATTTTCATTTTCAACTTTCTTTCATGAATCAAAGGAGAGCAAGCGTATAAAACCCATTTTACCTTCAGCTGCAGAAAATCACAGAATGCAAATTCTACCCAATGAGTAATTACCCACATTTAATATTCAGACTCTCTAAGCTCCATCTGTGATGTTAAACATTGTTTAGAAGCTGTTAAAAGCCATTAATGGTCGTCTGAATCAAAGGTTGGGGCTAAAAGGACACACATTAAAGTCATGAAGGCAGAGTGAGCAAGAGGCTTCCTTCAGCTTACCGACAATGCTGACACATTACTCTGCTGGGGGCTCAGCACCTACTGAATAACAAAGCTATTTTTACACACACACACACACACACTTTATAAAAAAAATCCCTTCAGAATGCATGCAAGTCCCCTATTACTCAAAGTCAGCCATCCACAAAATGAACAAAGTCAGCCGTTGTGCAGCAGCAGCCGGAGATGTGAGGCGAGATTGCAGCTGAAATTGAAATTAATGGCTTTCCTAATTGGAGCACATGTTTGTCAAAGTGACCGAGCGCTGTGGACATGAACTACATCCGCTCACCTGACCCACCAGCACTCTCTCTGCGGCTCTGATTGGCTCAATCAGTATTGACGATCAACTTGAAGTTTGGAAAGTTATCAATTTATTTTTATGATCAACATAGGGTTAAAAAACATACATAGAGGCTCAAGTACATAAAAGTGCAACTCAATAAATCAGAATGTTATCAAAACCTTCATTTATTTCAGTAATTTAGTTTAAAAATAGACTCAGTGTACACATTATACTCCACACATTTATTTCTGTTCATTTATATGGTGAAAGTTTAACTCATTGAATCGACACAAGCAAAGGACATGGCGTCCTATAGCAACGCTGGTTGTGGAAACGTTTCCCTGGATCTCAAGTAACTTTGATTCTGTGCTTTTCAACTCTTCCTCAAGACTTTGTGACTTTGAATTTCAAATGAAAACCAAAATTTATTTGCTTATTTACTTTTCTTTTCTCAGGTTAAGGAAATGTTTCACACAAGAAGTGCAACAGACACAAGCTGATAGATAACAGAGAACCAACTATCTACCTTCTACTGTTTTGAGATCAAATGACAAAACAGTAGAAGTCCAAAAATAATTTTTACAGATCTATAGAACCTCTCCTTGGGCTGCCACCTTATCGCGGTGGAGGGGTTTGAGTGTCCCAATGATTCTAGGAGCTATGCTGTCTGGGGCTTTATGCCCCTGGTAGGGTCACCCAAGGCAGACAGGTCCTAGGTGAGGGACCAGACAAAGCGCAGCCCGAAGACCCCAATGATGAATAAAAACGTTGGATTTGGTGTTCCCTCGCCCGGACGTGGGCCACCGGGGCCCCTCCCTGGAGCCAGGCCTGGAGGGGGGGCACGATGGCGAGCGCCTGGTGGCCGGGCTTTTTCCCATGGAGCCCGGCCAGGCTTAGCCCGAAAGGAATACATGGGTCCCCCCTCCAATGGGCTCACCACCTATGGAGGGGCCAAAGGGTCGGGTGCATTGTGTGCTGGGTGGTGGCCGGGAGGGGCCCTGGCGGTCCGATCCTCGGTTGCAGAAGCTGGCTCTTGGGATGTGGAATGTCACCTCTCTGGTGGGGAAGGAGCCGGAGCTGGTGTGTGAGGCTGAGAGGTTCCGATTAGAAATAGTCGGTCTCACCTCGACGCATGGCTCTGGTTCTGGAACCAGTCTCCTTGAGAGGGGCTGGACATACTTCCACTCTGGAGTTGCCCGCGGTGAGAGGCGTCGGGCAGGAGTGGGCATACTTGTTGCCCCCCATCTCGGCGCCTGTACGTTGGGGTTTACCCCGGTGAGCGAGAGGGTAGCCTCCCTCCGCCTACGGGTGGGGGGACGGGTTCTGACTGTTGTTTGTGCTTACGGGCTGAACAGCAGTTTGGATTACCCACCCTTTTTGGAGTCCTTGGAGGGGGTACTGGAGAGTGCCCCTCCTGGGGACTCCCTCGTTCTATTGGGGGACTTCAACGCTCATGTGGGCAATGACAGTGAGACCTGGAGGGGCGTGGTTGGGAGGAACGGCCCCCCTGATCTGAACCCGAGTGGTGTTATGTTGTTGGACTTCTGTGCTCATCACGGATTGTCCATAACGAACACCATGTTCAGGCATAAGGGTGTCCATGTGTGCACTTGGCACCAGGACACCCTAGGCCGCAGTTCGATGATTGACTTTGTCATCGTTTCATCTGATCTGCGGCCGTATGTCTTGGACACTCGGGTGAAGAGAGGTGCGGAGCTCTCCACTGACCACTACCTGGTGGTGAGTTGGCTCCGGTGGTGGGGGAGGATGCCGGTCAGACCTGGCAGGCCCAAAAGTGTTGAGAGGGTCTGCTGGGAACGCCTGGCGGAATCCCCTGTGAGGCGGAGCTTTAACTCCCATCTCCGGCAGAACTTTGAACACGTTTCGGGGGGAGGTGGGGGACATTGAGTCTGAGTGGACTATGTTCCGTGCCTCCATTATCGAGGCGGCATACCGGAACTGTGGCCGTAAGGTTGTCGGTGCCTGTCGCGGTGGCAACCCTCGAACCCGTTGGTGGACCCCTTCGGTGAGGGATGCCGTCAAGCTGAAGAAGGAGTCCTACCGGGCCTTTTTGGCCTGTGGGACTCCGGAAGCAGCTGACGGTACCGCGGGCGAAGCGGCATGCGGCTCGGTGGTTGCTGAGGCAAAACTCGGGCGTGGAGGAGTTCGAGAGGCCATGGAGAAAGACTTCCGCACGGCTTCGAGGCGATTCTGGTCCACCATTCGGCGTCTCAGGAAGGGAAGCAGTGCAGCACCAACACTGTGTATAGTGGGGATGGTGTGCTGCTGACCTCGAGCTTGTGGGCCGGTGGGCAGAGTACTTTGAAGACCTCCTCAATCCCACCAACATGCCTTCCATTGAGGAAGCTGAGCCTGGGGACTCTGGGTCGGGCTTTCCAATCTCTGGGGACGAGGTCACCGAGGTGGTTAAAAAGCTCCTCGGTGGCAGGGCCCCGGGGGTGGATGAGATCCGGCCGGAGTTCCTTAAGGCTCTGGATGTTGTAGGGTTGTGTTGGCTGACGCGACTCTGCAGCATTGCATGGACATCGGGGGCAGTTCCCCTGGATTGGCAGACTGGGGTGGTGGTCCCCCTGTTCAAAAAGGGGGACCGGAGAGTGTGCTCCAATTACAGGAGGGTCACGCTCTTAAGCCTCCCTGGCAAGGTCTATTCGGGGGTCCTGGAGAGGAGGGTCCGTCGGATAGTCGAACCTCGGATTCAGGAGGAACAGTGTGGTTTTCATCCTGGCCGTGGAACGCTGGACCAGCTCTACACCCTCAGCAGGGTCCTGGAGGGTGCGTGGGAGTTCGCCCAACCGGTCTACATGTGTTTTGTGGACTTGGAGAAGGCGTTCGACCGCGTCCCTCGGGGAGTCCTGTGGGGGGTTCTCCGGGAGTATGGGGTACCGGGCCCTTTGATACGGGCTGTCAGGTCCCTGTATGACCGGTGCCAAAGTCTGGTCCGCATTGCCGGCAGTAAGTCGGGCTCGTTCCCAGTGAGAGTTGGACTCCGCCAGGGCTGCCCTTTGTCACCGATTCTGTTCATTACGTTTATGGACAGAATTTCTAGGCGCAGCCGGGGTGTTGAGGGATCCGTTTGGTGGTCTTAGGATCGCATCTCTGCTTTTTGCGGATGATGTGGTCCTGTTGGCTTCATCAGAGCGTGATCTGCAGCTCTCACTGGAGCGGTTCGCAGCCGAGTGTGAAGCGGCCGGGATGGGAATCAGTGCCTCCAAATCCGAGGCCATGGTCTTGAGCCGGAAAAGGGTGGAGTGCCTACTCCGGGTCGGGGGGGGTGTTCTGTCTCAAGTGGAGGAGTTTAAGTATCTTGGGATCTTGTTGACAAATGAGGGAAGAAGGGAGCGGGAGATCGACAGGCGGATTGGTGCAGCCTCTGCAGTGAAGCGGGCGCTGTACCGGTCCGTCGTGGTGAAGAGAGAGCTGAGCCAAAAAGCGAAGCTCTATATTTACCGGTCGATCTACGTTCCTACCCTCATCTATGGTCATGAGCTTTGGGTCATGACCGAAAGAACGAGGTCCCGGATACAAGCGGCCGAAATGGGTTTTCTCCGCAGGGTGGCTGGGCTCTCCCTTAGAGATAGGGTGAGAAGCTCGGCCATCCGGGAGGGACTCAGAGTAGAGCCGCTGCTTCTCCGCATCGAGAGGAGCCAGTTGAGGTGGCTTGGGCATCTGGTCAGGATGCCTCCTGGACGCCTCCCTGGTGAGGTGTTCCGGGCACGTCCCACCGGGAGGAGGCCCCGGGGAAGACCCAGGACACGCTGGAGGGACTATGTCTCTTGGCTGGCCTGGGAACGCCTCGGGGTTCCCTCGGAGGATCTGGCCTAAGTGGCTGGGGAGAGGGAAGTCTGGGCCTCCCTCCTTAAGCTGCTGCCCCCGCGACCCGACCCCGGATAAGCGGTAGAAGATGGATGGATGGATGGAAGATCTTTAGAAAGACAAACTACTGATCAAGACAGGTTCTGGCTCATTCAATTAAATCAGAACAGTATATATTTTCAGACTTTTTAGTCAGAAATGTATAGAAAAATATTTAGAAAGAATTGCAAAAATACATATTTCTGGCTTTTAAACCATGGACATGTGGACGATTGAAAAATAAAAAAGGCAGCAAAAAATGTTTTCTAGTGGGGAAAAAAAGTCTTAAATTCTTCTACTAAATTCTTATTTTTTTTCAGCAACTACCAAACCGGGATTATTTAAAGAAGAAAGATCATTTTGTGGGGATCTTCAAGGACTGGTTTCTTGAAGCTTTTAGACGTCTCTGCTTGAACACACCTGAGTCAAATAATCAGGTCATTGGCAGGACTTTGAAGAATTTGACTGCATACTTAGGAAGTAATTCAACCATTTGATTCAAGTTGGACCAAGGGCATCTAGCTGAAAACTCCTGCTTTATTGCCTCAACACTAAAAGGAAGTAGAAGAACTAAAGGAGAGAAAAACTGTGGCTAAATCTTATTTATTTTCTATTTATTTTTAATTCAATAAAGTTGATAATGGTGAACCAAAAAGATGAAGTTTCCTCTAACACAATGAAAAATATACTCATGAGACTCGTGAAAAAGCATTAAATGACTCTCACATGTAGTGTAGCTGTAGGCTTCCATCCATTCAGCTTGTGCCTGTCTCTTATCTGATTACCAACAGGAAGCAGAGACTGAGTGCTTACTGCAGAGCTACACCAATCTGGCATTGCTCAATGGTAACCACAGACTGGTCTGTCAGATTCAGCGCAATTATATCCACTGTGGGTCAGTGTCCACGCAGCTCTGATTTGAGGATGCAGATGTCAGACCGTCGCCTTCAGGCCTTTCCGAGACATATGCAAAACCTTTTTACAGGAGGATTTCTGCAGGAACTGCAGTTGCGTCAACAGAGATCAACATTCAGCACATTTTTATAGTCAAATCAGCAGTGTGATGTTTAGACATTTATCTGGCTGTCAGTGGGGTTTGTGCTTGGTTTGTTACAGATTTTTGGGGGTTTTCTTTAAAAATGGAATCTTCATTTGTTCCATTCAGCTTTACTCTCTTTCATCGGTGTGGATTTCTATCTTCCCCTACAGACAACCTCATTATCACACCTGTTGGTCGTGCTTAATTCTCCTGCAGGGTTCCTTTGGTTCTATTCGTTCTGCTTAAGATTTTGACATTTTGTCAGGTCCATCCATCCGTCCATTTTCTAGTGGGGTCGGGAGGTGCTGGTTACTATCTCCAGCTATCGTTTCGGGCGAGAGGTGGGGTCAGCCTGGACAGGTCGCCAGTCTGTCTGAGGGCAACACGGAGACATACAGGACAAACAACCATGCACATACACTCACACCGAGGGAGAATTTAGAGAGACCAATTAACCTGACAAGTTATGTTTTTGGACTGTGGGAGGAAGCCAGAGTACCCGGAGAGAACCGGGAAGAACAGGAAGAACATGCAAACTCCATGCAGAAAGACAAGGGCCGGGAATCGAACCCAGAACCTTCTTACTGCAAGGCAACAGCTCTACCAGCTGCACCACTGTGCAGCCCCATTTTGTCATGTTTCAGCCTAAATGCATTTTATTTTTATATTTTTAGCAACATGTTAATATAAAACTCAGTAATTTAGAACTGGGTGTTTTTTAATTTTTATAGAAAGAAAAAATTCAGCAAAATGGTGTACCAAATCATCTTTGACTGAAGGGTTAAAGTATAATGGAATGTGAACTTCAGCCCCAGTTTTGAATTCAGAGCTGCCCTGTATTTAACTCCATCCGTCTGAACATCAACTCTGACCAACATCCTCGCAGTACGATGCTTTTAGCTTTTTGCCTCCCTAAATTTTGGTTGGACATATTTACTCTGCTGCCCGCCTGGCTTGTGGCCAACTGCAAATGGTTCTGTTTATAGTTTCTCTTTTTCCAACAATGTTTTTTTTTAGCTCACTCCAGAAAGGCGAGATTTGTTGCATGCACAGTTACTATTTGGATCATCAGAGTTTTCTGCAGTTGCTTCAGAGTTGTTATGAGCCTTTTCACTGTTTGTCTGATTAATGCTCCCCTCGCTCTCTCTCTCCAAGTTTAGGTCATGGGTCTCAAACTGCATTCTGCAAGGGCAATGGTGGATAGTAACACAGTACATTAGCTTGAATGCTGTACTTAAGCACATGTTTCCTACATTTCTAGGAAGTTTGTTGTTACTCGTTCCTTTTGACTCAGCATAGCTTTGTTTTCCACTGTTGCTGTTTTTCTCCACTGAAAGGCAATTGGCCAATCGCTAAGCTCCTCATAGGAAGGGGAACCAGCCACAGTCGTGTTCACAACCAGGATGTGGAATTACATCATCCTTAAGTGTCACAAGTTGAGCTCCTGCTTTCATTCAAACAGAACAGAACTCAGAAATGGAGACTATTCAATAAACTGAAGCAGATACATCACACAGCTGGACTTTATGTACTAACCACGTCATTTCTGAAGACAACTGATTGTGTTGTGCTTCTGGACTGTGGAACGAATCCAGAAAACTTGCAGACGACACAGACTTGCAGAACAAGAACATGCAAAATCTATGCGTGAACACGCCAGGCTGGATTTGAGGCTAGGTCCTGCTTTCTGCAGGGCAAACATATTTCCACTCAATATTTCTGATTGAGTGGGCAGCAATCACCTGGCTGCCCACTCAATCAGTGCATCAGAATAAAATAGGCTGGATACAAAATTTGGGTAACTTTTACAAGGCTGAGTGAGCAAATATTGCCAAGAAAAAATGTGATAGACAGCAAAGCAAAATATGTTTTAATTGAATCAAAAAGGTCTTCAACAAAGCATTAGCCTAATGATAGCTATACTTGTGCAACATGTTTTTTCCTTCTGATATGTTTGAGTTATTTCACTTACATTTACAGAATAAATGTCATACCTATACAGTTTTAAAATATTTATGAAGTCTTTTTGTTCATCACACAATACTTGAGATTTTCACAATGCAGTGTTCATTTCTGAGAGCTACTATACATAGCATGTATTGTAATGAATAATCAACTTTGGACTCTGTACTATATTAGTTTCATATTTCTTGAATCAGAAAAAAACTGCCTTCAGATATGTTTCTTGATGTGAATGAGCCACAAAAGCAAAACTTAATTTAATGGAATTCATTAATAAATTTCTCCTAATTTAAAACTGACCATATTTGTTCCTCGTCAGATGGTTTCAGCTTCTCTGTAGGGACAATTTGCTGAGTTTAGTGATTGAAAAAACTCCAAGCTCCTCTAGACCCTGGAGGAACTTCGAGGCGAGTATTCTCAGTTTCTATGACCGTATTACAAAACAATTAGAAAACGATTAAAGAAATTAATCATTAATGGCTTTGCTAATTGGTGGCAGATTGGTTCCACTGGTGTATTGGCAGCTCTGTGTTGGATTTCAAATCCCCGCTCTGCTTTAAAGCAGCAAACTGAAAAAAAAAAATAAAGCTTTCTGTGTCCAAGTCGACACCTCTTAAACCCAGTGTTTTTCTCTCTCACTCCCCCGGCTACTCCAGTCCACTTCCACTCAGCAGCCCCCCTATCCCTTCCTCCTGATATAACTGACAGGCTGCAGTCATGGAGGTGAACAGTACAGCAGCCATTTTAATACCATCAACTCCCACGTTCTGCCAATTAGGGCTGCTGGCAGCGTCTGATGATGGAGCTATTAAAAGAGACGTTCGGGGTCTTTCTGACAGATGGAATCATGCCTCCTCTGTCTTAATAAAGCCCGCCCACTGCTCCGCCCACAGCTGACACCCGTCACCTCCACATATAGCATCCGGCCCGTCAGAAAGAAGGCAAACAGAAGTAACGCTTGAATACTGTAAATACTGTACACTACCTGTGCAGTAGAGAAACCTGCTACATCTAAGCGGAGGGTCATGAAATATGCAAAACTTGAAGCTGAACTCAAAACAATGTTAGTGGTAGATAATGAGGAATGGAAAGCTACATTTGGTTTGAAGAAGGATGTTTAAAGCTGAATTTAAAAAAAAAACTCCTAAGGGAGACAAAAGGACAGTTAGGGAGGTAGGATGAGGGCATGGCAGGGTGATTAGTGGGATGGTAATGATGTAAGGTGGGATGAGATGATGCAAGGGGATGAAGGTCGCTGAAACATATGAACTAATGACAGGAGGTGCAGGATAGGTAAAAGTCATGGGGAGACAAAGAGATAATAATAATAGAGAATGATGGGAAAGTCAAACAGATTAATTATTTTTATTTTAAATAAAATGTTAATTAGTTAATTCATCCTATGCTATTTGAGAACAGCTCAACCAGAGATCTGCAGACTTTCCTCTCCCTATTTAACCTCTGTTCAAAGATCAGCCAGAGGATCTAATTTATCCAGTGAACCCTTCGGTCTGCAACCAGGCACTCATTTCAGTTTATAGCCATGATGTCATCATTTCAGTCATCACCCAGTTCAAGAGGACCTGAATATATAAATATCAACTAGTGAACTGAGAGCTATGACTGACCAGTGTCGCATTGGTACATTATTAATAATTTCTTCTCAACAAGAAAGTGGGAAAGGGTCACAACCTGGGCCTGGTACCAGGCTTTGAGCTGATACCAGGCCTGAAAATGTAGCCTGAATCAGTGGAACTTTATTTCAAGAGGCTGTTGGTAGAGTTTTCAGTTTTAGAGTGAAGTTCTGGTAGGACGGAATGTGCATGTTTACTTGCTGTTAAACAGAAGGGTTTAAAAACCTAAATATTTCTTTTTTCCTCAGTTTTTCCCTTTAAACCAAGAATGAGTGAAAAGGGATGAAAAGAGTTGACGCACCTACATCACCTCTTTGAGGATTACCTGCAGTAAAGAAACCAAAAATATATGCAAGCAGCAGTAAGGAAAAAATTTGCATTTTATTTCAGATAGCTCTATCTTGTTGCTGTTGAACTACGGTGACAGTGTTGTTGGTCAATTTAAGTGACCATGACCATCTCACATGTTACTGCACGTCCTGCAGCGATAGCTGGAAAGTAGCAGCACTGTCACAGAGCATGACAAGATATCCAGGGAATGACCAGTTGCAAGAAGAGCTTCAGTGCACATATGGACAGAAATAATTTTGCATGAACACTCTGGCAGATTTCAGCTTAAACGTATGTCTCTGTGACTGACGGCAAGCTCGTCGCTCGCCATTTAAATTCTCCTGCAGTAACCTCCGCCCATCTGGCTGGCTGTGCAGCACAAAAACAAACACTTGGAAAACTCTGCAAATAGCATCTAACCCACCTACACCAGCAGCTGCAGTTTGTATATCGGCGCCAGATGGCCGCCATCGACTATTTTTGACTCCAACTGCAGCCCATCAGATGACAGCAAATCTTTGCCGTTCACCTCCTGCTCTGCTGAGGAAGCAGAAAACACAATCTTCTAATCTCTGTGTTTATTTTTAATTACATTTACAAATAAGATAGCAGACTTAGAGTGCACTAACATTTTTTTTATAATATCTTAGATCCCTCCAGGGAATTTAATGGGCTTTTATTTGGTTACATCTAACCTAGAGCTGCACACAAATGGTCTGTAGTAGATGTGCTCATTAAATGTCAGCAGAAGTCTTTAAAACATTATACTATGTGGTGGACAAAATAAGATAAAAATGACTAATTACTAGTGTAAACAGTAAAAACATTCTACATTGCTGTTTATCAGTGGAACTAAAGATTTCCATGAGACATGTTAGTTTGCTATTACCTGAGAAACATGCAGCTTCATTAAATGTCTTAGAAACCACAGCCTAACCGCAGGTGCACCTGCTCCTGGTCGCCATCTCCAACATTTCAGAGTGCTTGTTTATAGTAATGTGGTATGAAACTGATGAGGTTGTGCCTGCTTTAAATTCTGCAATGACCAAACATAGTAGGTGAAGGCAGCCTAAAAGATACACTATGTTGCCACTGCGCCAGGTATTAAAAGATTAAATTCACTTTTAGAATCACCATCTCTATCATCAACGTGAGCCCTTAGGGTAAAACCATGACTTTGGACAACTTCCTGCTCTTGAGCATAAAGAGCATGTGTTAAGACAGTTAGGCAAAGACCAACATAGAAAAGACCATAATTATCAAATGGTGCAAAAGTGATATAGTTTTCAAAAAATAAAATAAATGCAAAGATCCTCAATAATTTCAGTGAAGCAAAACTTGTTACATCTAAACCTGGGAAGCAGTGAAAGGCTAATCTTATGCATTTGCTTTATCGAGTAAATTAAGTCACTACTCTAAAGCGAAAAAAATTATTCATAAGTAGTAATTATTTACAGATGAACAGGTGTGGGAATTCCTAGTACATGGGGTTTTAGAAAGTCTATAAAATTCTAAAATTAGAAACTTAAAAAGTTCCGAATTCATTTTGTCAGTCAGTTATTCTTAGAAATCAAAATTGTTAGACGTTTGAATGCAGCTTATTAGCACAAACAGCTGCACCATCCAGCATAATTTTGGAGGGTTGATCATTTGGGCTCGACCCACAGCCACAGGACCTGTGCACTGCATAGTCACAGAGTCTGTGCAGTGCACAGGTCTCCTCTGTATCCTAGACTGTCTATCTGAGGGTTTGGCCCAAACATATCAATTCTGTCAAACACAGCAGCAAAACTCTGCTAACTTCTTAATGCAGCATAGTTATCAAGGTTGGATCAGATATCTTTTTTTTTCCTCCCTCATCCATCCTTTTATAATATTCACAATTCTGCTGGAAGACAATGAACTCCCAGTTCTTTTGGTGTAAAGAAACAAAGCTTTTAATCTGGCTTTTCTAAACTGAGATGACACATCTCCTCAAATGGAACAACTTTTCATCTCACATCTTTGAAATGCACAAAGCCACTAATGGCTTTCACTTGTCTCAGGATTAATACATTCCCTGTACATCCTGGGAGAATAACAAACTATTAATTTGTTGGACTGGACTGCGGGTGACAGCGCTGTATTGCCTGGTGGAAGCGCCATGCACGGCTCTGATGTGGCTGAATGCTGGAAAGACTAAAAGTCTCCAGAAAAAGGACAACAGAGTTTGCAGTCTGACCCTGAAAAATCAGTCCCATGTAATCCATAAGCTCGCAGCATTAAGTGCAGAAAAATTATTAGCACAGAAGCGACCTGCGGAAGCAGATAAACTCAAGACCATATGGCCATTTCACACAGGCTGGCTGAGGATTTCAGGGTTACAGAAGTGCTTTGGTGTTTGTTAATCACTTTGAGACTTCTTTCTGTGCCACTTTAGCTGAAGGATGTATAAAGAAAACAAAGCTGCAAGAAAGTAATATTGCCAACCTTGTGTGCACACAGACAGAACAGTCACTCGATGCTTACCTGGAGGTAAAATGTTATACATCTTTTCTCTGTTGACATGTTTAAAGTTTGTAGCTAAACATCACAGTATAAATCTTCTTTCTCCCACAAAGAGAGCGCCATCACATGAGCTGCAGGAGTTCAGATGCTAATGTGTCCAGATAGCAGAGGCAGGACTAAGGGCAGTTTTATCATTGAGGGCATTTTTACATAACAATAATGGCAATTTTTTTTTCTTATGGTATTCTGTCCTCACACAGGCGTGTGCTAGACTGCGCTAGACAGATAGCGAACAAAGAAAAAACTCCAAACGTTGGGCTGAAGTACGTCTGAGGTTTAATAAGATTTCTCTTCCATGTAAAACTGAAAAATAAGCATAGAAAACAATACAGGAACAGCCTGCACGTGTCAAATACACACAGTACAAAAGACGCATTTTAACCACGTAGTGCCACGAAGGCTCGACACATTTAACTTGGTTAAACATTACACAAAAACTTACACTAGTAGACAACCTCTGTCAAGCAACATTTGAGTGCACTAACACACTACTTACGGACAAAGATACTTCAGGCTTGAGAAAAGGTTCAGACACTGTCGCTCTGACACGTTGCAGGTCGAAAACGCTGGACAGACTGAATTTTAACGAAAACAAAACCTAACTTACATCCTGCCACAAGGGGGTAGTAAAACTACAAAAAATAAGATACTAAGAAATCTGAGTATTACAATACATATAGCATTAACTTGGCGCTTTTATCATTCTTTTTAAATGTTGTTGCAGACCACGTAGGATTAGGTGCAATAGCTCCACCAATCAAATATTAAAGTAAATTGAAAGTTGCACAGTTTAATGAAATGATGATTATTTAGTCAAATTATTCTACCTCAAGAAAGGACACATAATATCCTGTGACAGAGCGAGACTGTGACAAAACCAAAAATATAGCTTAAAACTAAAGAAAGTTAGCAGTAGTACCAATCATAGGAGGAAAAGAGCAAACTGAGTAGTTACAGGACAAAAAAGCAGACATTACCTGAACATGACCTGTTAGATTTCTGATACGAATAAACTTCATTTAAATGCAGCTTTTCATAAAAAAAACCTTAGAAGCAAAGGCCTTCCCTCATCTTTTCACTGCTCACATTTTCTCATAATCTAAACGCCCTTCAGTTTCCCTTTGATTTATTGTCCAAATTCTAAATACCATCCATAGCTTCCTAAATACAACTTAAACTATCTGCATGAATAGGTACTCAGAAACAGAAGAAGGCTAAGCTAAGGCTGGTTTCTTCAATAACCTATGCAAAAAAAAAAAGTTGTGAAAGATCACTTAGTGCACAAAACAACAAAACCTTCTGGTTCCATGTCTACATCATCACTTGGAGGTTAAATACACATTTGTATCTGTGTGTGAGATATTCAGCACAGATCCAGGAGAGTCGTGCTTGTGAATGCAGCTTTGCTGTGAAGTGCAGCCTCTCCAGCTTTCTTTGGTCACCTCACCGCACCGCCTCTCCTCTCATTGGCCAATCCCCTCTCATTACTGTTATGCCCCGTTGCACATTAGTCGTGGGCGGCTGATAAAGTTGCATTGTTTAATGAGAAGCTGTTTTTTTTCTTCTGTTTTGTGGTGATAGGTTGGTTTGTTTACCAGATCTGAGCCTGTGGGAGGCTGGCATCTGTTTCTCCCTGCATCATAAGCTCAGGGTGTCAACTTGTTAAAAAAAAAACAAAAAACAATGGGTTGGACATATGTAATAACTTTTTTCTTCTTTTTAACAACTGTGGTGGGAATAAGCACTAAGTGCACGAGAACTTCACTAGGAGATGCAAGGAGGAGAAAGTAAGAATGGGATGGATTGAAATAAAATTAAAAAAATAAAATTATAAAGCAAATCTCAGAACAGGGCTATAGTCATATTAATTTATTTATCACAAGTATTTTAAAGCTTGATTGTGTTCCCCTAATTGATGCCAAGAAAGTTGATGAAAACTTGTGATTGATAAAGTTAGGGAAGAGTTTAAAGCAGGTGTATCAAAAACATTATCTGAATCTTTGAAGATCTCACAGAGTTTTGTTCAGCTCATCAGTGGAAAACAGAAACAATATTGTGCAACTTGAAGCCTACCAAAAAATGGAGCTAAACTTTCAGAACTTATAGGAGAAGGAGAAGTCAGACAAACAGCTAAAAGGCTAAAGGAACTGAAGTGGGAGAATCTGTCGACAATTATTTGTGAACGCTACAGATGTCAACTTTATAGGATTAATTAAATTAAATTAAAATATTTGTTCAAAGAAATGCACAAAACACTTGGAAGAAGAATAGAACATACAACATGCAAAACACAATTTATTCTGAAATACAACCAGTAAACAATACACAGAAAACGCCGAGCCAAAGTTGAACCTGGTTGAGGAAGCATCATGTTGTGGGGTGGTTTTGTTCTGCAGGGTGAGAGGAGCAGGTCAGGGCTGATGGCAACATGAATGGAACTAAATAAAGGGCAGTTTAAGAAGAAATTATGTTAATACATTAAAATACTTGAGATTAGAAAGGAGTCTCACCATTTAATTTCTAGAAACATCTCAAGAATGATCAGTGGAATCTGCAAAGGCTGTGAATACTTTTGTAAATCAGATTCCTTGGTTTTCTATTTTTAATAAATTTGTGTGTATATCTTTGAGAAAGTGATTAATACAATACAATCTGTAATAAGGCTGCAGCTTAACAAACTGTGGAAAAAGTTAAGTCCTGTGAATGCTTTCCCTATGCATTGCATATGTCGTATGTTTAGACATACCTGCTTATCATCACCTGCTTATCAGTCAAACACCAAAGTTTTGGTTCTGTTTTGCTGGTGACAGCATGCAGGTATATTTGGTTAATTTTTGAATAGTTTATGGTTTTGTAAAACATATCCCGCATAGCAAAAACAGTAAATTACACCTTTAAAGCTTTTGCTTCCCTTTTCCACAAAGACAAGTTTAGGCACAGTTAGATTTCATTATAGAAAATGTCATTTCTACATCCTGAGTACAGTTATTTTCTCCGGGACTGCCAGACACACTGTGTGCTGACAAACCATTGATTCATCATAATCATCTATTTCTTCAGATTCTGTAAAAGTAAAGCATGGTGTCAACATTTTTGGAGTTCATTGCTGAATATTTCTGAATATTGATTTTTAGGACACTAAGAATACAGATTAAAAATCATATTAACTACTATTGCTTTGGTGTGTTCCGTAATAAAAGTGAAGAAAGTTGATCAATCTTTAGTTTCTGAATGTACTTGATCATTACATAACAATATAGTCTAATGAACAATTTGACATTTATTATAACAGTGGATATCATATTCAGTGAATAATCCATGACAAAGTCATTATGGACTTTTATCAAAACTATTTTAACATTTAAAGACCATTTGAGGGGAACAAAATTTTAAAACATCCTCTGAAGGTCAGTAGATGATTTTTTTTGTTTCTGTTTGAAACTATAAAAAGATTCTCACCACTAACTTTGTCCCATTAGTAAATCCTATGAGATCATTTTTTACCTGTTTTTGTTCTAGTTTCAGCTGACTCTGACTGTAATTTTGGGCCTGAAGTATTTGAATTTGAATGATCCTGGATGAAACTGTCCGTCCTCCACAGAGGTTTGGTGCATTTGTTGTAACCTGCTTAACTGCCACTGGAACTGGTCTGTTAAATAGAATAATGAAAAATAAACTCTACTTCCTGATCATTCAACTTCACTTCCAAACAAAATGTGGTTTTAGTATCAGATGGGAAAATGAAACAGACATTAGAACTGGGTGTGGAATGAAAAAAGCAGCCAACTCTTAAGCTTCCACAGTGGCTTTAAATAAGTAATATTTCTGTCATCAAACCATGCAGTTTATTAAATGAACTTCTCATTGAAACCACATGCATGAGTCAAAAACTGTAATCCATAGCGTCATGGTTGAGAGTTGAGTTGGTGAATTGGTTAAGAGATTAATTATAAGTAGCAAGGTGCATAGTGGTGCAGCTGGTGGAGCTGTTGCCTTGCAGCAAGAAGGTTCTGAGTTTGATTCCCGGCCCAGGGTCTTTCTGCAAGGAGTTTGCATGTTCTCCCTGTGCATGCGTGGGTTCTCTCCAGGTACTCCGGCTTCCTCCCTCAGTCCAAAAACATGTCAGGCTGATTGGCCTCTCCAAATTCTTCCTAGGTGTGAGTGTGTGTGTGCATGGTTGTTTGTCCTGTCTGTCTCTGTGTTACCCTGCAACAGACAGTCCTGGATGACCCCGCCTGTCGCCTGGAACGTTAACTGGAGATGGGCACCAGCACCCTCCCCATCCCCACAAAGGGACAAGGGTGTACAGAAAATTGATGGAAGGATGAATTATAAGTTTAAGTCATCAACATATGGTGAAAAGCCAGGTAAATACGCAGATTAACAGTTTATTAGTTAATAAAGTAAATCCTGTATTAACCTAGAGAATTGAAGAACCCTACATGCTTTTTTTTAAGACCATTTTTGCTACAACTAAATGACTTGTCGTAGTCGTGGTCTACCACATAAGATTCAGTCCCAAAGAATCCCTCTGACTTTATGGTGTATCAATCAGTATGTTGTGATCAACTGTGTAGATTTATATGCTGATCCCTTATGATAAAACTAATCCACTCTCTTGGATATGGATTAATCTTTGCAGCAATCTTGCTGTTGTCCCAAATTAAGCAGTGAACCATCTTCAAGACTTTGAAAACTCAGAGTTAAACCCAAAGTTACCTTACTAAGCAATAAATCCCACTTTGTAGTTCAGGCTTGTGTTCGTCTTGCTGAGGGTTTCAGCAGCGTAAAAGTTGCTGCCAGTCCGTCTTTTTCTTCCTTTTCATCTCCTCCTTCCTCTCGGGTGATGAATGGTTTTTCTGTGTCTTAGTGTAAGCACAATCCCGGAAAGCTATGACCCAGATATTTTAATTGCTTATTCTCACTTATGGTGAGTCTGTATGATAAATAGCAGTTGTTTTTCATGCCGAATGGACTATTTTTGAGTTCTGAAAATCACAGCAGGCAGCTCAGTGTATGCGTGTGTGTGTAAGTAAATAGTGCAGTAGGAAATCTTGTGTTCAGTAACGAGGAAGCTGTTTTGTTCTTGATTTGCGTTTGGAGTCCTCCGTGATGAATGATTAAACTATGAATGTCTATATATTATTTTTTGTATTCCTTACTCCTGTGTTGAGTTGAAGTATTGTTTTAGACAGCTGGCTTGGGAAGGCCTCAGAATCCCCAGTGTGTTTGGAAGCAGGAGGCCTGAGGATTTCTCATATTTCTCTCATTTTTGTGTGATTTACAGGAATGATCAATAAATAACAATAATAATTTCAAGCATTAAAAATTCATTATCCCAATCCTTTGTAGATCACAGAAAATAAAATAAATAATAATTTGACTCTGCGTCTTATGAAATGTGCACATTAATATAAAATTGCTTGTGCAAAGACATTTATATAATAAAGTCTTTAATTTCTATATATCCATTTAAATATGTAACACTTTTCTGTTCAGCGTTCTTAATAAATATACACAAAAATTCAAATATCTCCATTTGATTAATAATTTATGTTTTAAACTCTTTAGTGACAAATGTCTGTAATTTCCGAGTATCTGCGGGTCATTCTGAGCAGATGGAGCTGCCTGCATAAAGATTTCCATTCTGATCTCAGTTTGCAGCCAGAGAACATGCAGTCCTGAGACTGACAACATGAGAAAACCTCACCACCCTCTCTGATGTGACACATCGGTGTAATCATTGTCTACTTTGATAAACCTCAAGGCGTAGAGGTGAGCAAAGACATGGTGAAGACACATTTAAATGCATCACATAGTTTCAGTAATTTATATCTTGAACCTGTGAGAAGTCGACACCACAGCTCTGTCTCCAGGGAAGGGCTTGAAGTTCAAAAACATTTCTTCTGACGGCAAAGCTACTTTATTCCATTTGATTCAAGTCAACTTTTAGAGTTAACAAACTTGGTTAATTTGGGAACACCTGTGGTTTTGCTTGGAACACCAGGTGCATGTGAATTATACAATACCAATGTATCTGCTGGAAACTAAGCTAAACACACACTAGCCAGTGAGAAATACCAAAGATAGATAGCAACTGTCGGCTCATGTTAAGACAAAATGAATGGATGAATTTTCTTTTATTGTAGCTTACTTTAGCACTTAACCCCTGCTGTGGTGCTTGGATAGCCAGAAGTAGTCCATGAGAACTTAGCTGGAGTTTTAGATTTCATACAATAAGATCATTTTGAGAATTGTTCTGTTTCCTTTTTTGTGTGTGTTTACATTGTCAACCTATTTCAGAGTGAGGCTGAAGAGTGGAGAGAGGGAAACGGGACAATCCTTCGATTTTCCCTCAAGTGTTGAAATAAATCTTCTAGGAGTTAATAGAACAAAATAAAATATATTTTACATGTCAAAATGTGAAATGCTCCTGTTTTGGCTGCTGTTCCATAGAAAGATCCAAAATAGTTTATGTGGTAATAATTAGATATTTGAAAAGTCCACAAGAGATTTGGATAAATTATCTGGCAGCAGACCAGACAGTCTCTTGGCTAAGTTTCTGAAGAAAAGCATTTTTATTATTTGATTCTGATAAAAACTAACAGACTGGTGTTACAGTTGATAAAAAGATATGTTCTGAAACTGTCATGAGAAATGTTAAGCTTGCAATTATTTTCTTAAAATTTCTAATTGCACTTTTCTAATGATTTGTGGAGAGAAAATATGCTAATAATATCTGTTCTCCAGATAAAGTTCAAACAAAAATTATTTTGATGGCAACATGCTTGTAAAATATTCAACAAACATTCAACTGGACAAGTTAACAATACATAGCAAAAAACATCAAGAATGCATTCCAGATTGCTTACACAAAGCATTTAACCCACGTAACCCCTGCTCATATTAAAACACCGCCGAGATAAGAGGAAAATACTCAGAGTGCACATTAAAAGCTAAAGATGTGAGTCAGGTTTGGTCTGATGCACACTGTGACTCAGGACAAACGGCGGCAGCTCCGGTTTGCTCAAACCCGACCAATCAGGAAACAGCATTTCATCTTAAGCTGTTCTCATCTGCATTCCTGCTTAAAACTCTCCTTCAGATCCAAAGAGCACTCAGAGCCTTCCATCAAAGGATCTGCTTTTGACAGATAACCGTAATTCCCTCCACTCCAGACTGTGTTTACTGACCTCACATGAAAGAGGCTTTGCCCCGTGCATTGTGGGAGATTTGCATCCCTCTCTACTTTGGTGTACTTAGGAACACAGATTTGCAGCGTCATGTGTTTCTCCACACTAAAAACTGGGTGTGACCGTGCGGCAGCTGTTGGTGTTTGTGAGCATGAAGTAATGTGTGTTTACCAGTGTGAAGTGTTTGTCCTGAAGGGAACATGATCAGATGTTATGGACCATTTTTATTAACATGGTTGCCAATTACTGATGGAGTAGGATGAGTTTGCTCAGACTTATTATTCAGCTCTTCCCAGAATTTCCATCATGAACAACACAAACATATAAAATATTTCTGAAAAACTAATTTAGGTTGCAAATGTAGCTACTGCTACTTCAGGTTATTCGCTTTTGTCAGACTGCACCAGTGCAGCTGTGGTTACTATGACACCATCAGCGTGTGTGAGTGTGTGTGTGAATGATGGGGTGTAGTGTGAAGTGTTTGGGGTCCTCTGGATTTGATAAAGTGCTGTACAAGTACAGACCACTTACCTTTACTGCCCTAATATGCTTTGGTAGAAAGCTGTGAAAGAGTAATGCTCTCATTTTGATAGGAATCTGTGACATTTAATTTATAAAAATACATCTCTGCTGTGTTCTATGAGAGAAAAACAAAGGGTTAAAGAGACCCATCACTCCAAGCATGGAGAGAAAAATGTATAGCTGAAATATAATGGAAGTGAAATAGAGTAAAGGCCTCCATGTACTCCAGTGTATTTCACTCTGCTTTGCCTCACGTACAAACACAAAGTGAACGTCCGCTTTGAGTCTGCACATAGCTAACTTATAATACTTAGCCCTGCACACACAATCAGCTAGTATTATTTCTTATAATTTAGAATTATATTAATTTAATCATCTACAGGAAATAGGTGGATAATTGTCAGACTCAGTGGTGCAGATGAGGATTTTTGTTTTCTGCCAAAGCAATTCAAGTCCAATTTTGACATAATTTGTTCCATTTTCCTTTTGAGGTGTTTCTATAATTTACCTTATGTGCACATAATTCTTTTAGAAAAAAACTACATACATACATCTATCCTAAAATGTTAATGCTATGTTTTATGAAAATATTAGTTTTTCTTCCCTAACATGTTGCTGTTGTATTTGGCACCTTTTTAATAAATATTCATTTAATTTACTGCAGATGATTTTACTTTTTGTGAATTCCCTTCATAAAAACTATATTAGGAATAAAATGGTCTGTTCTCAGGAAGTGTAAATTTTAAAAAAAGGAACCTTTTGAAGATTCGGTTCCCTACAAAGATCCATAAGTCCATTCACTACTTGACAGTCAATGCTGAAGGTGAGGTTATTAAACAGTAATGTACATGAACAGCCTTCATTAACACTGTGGTAGCTGATCAGGTGCAGTACAATACTACTTTTATTGCTGATCTGGATTCCAGACTGCCAGCATTAAATGGCCTTGTATGCTTTATTTTACTTTTTTATATGTTTCCATCATTAGAAAGTTTAGAATTCACATTTTCAGAATGTCTTAATAACTCAAAAAGCCCCTGGGGAGACTGGTTTTTGCTTGTTTCATGGCCGGTCACAAATGAGACTGTACTGTAGTTCTTTTTTTATTATTTTTTTAGAAATCATTATAGTTGTCTGCATAATCATTTCACCATAGAAGTGGAAGAAAGGTCAAGAGTTCACCAAAACTGGCACACACAGTGTTGAAATCCTTTCCCAGACCTTTTTGTAAGATGTTATTTTCTGAAAGGTTGCAGTTTAAAAGTAGAGCACACAGGAGAGGTCCACATCCCCGCAAAAGACACACTTTAGATTTTCTGAGTGCAGATCAGCTCATCTGAGCCTGTAATGAGCTAAAAGACATCTTTCTTTGCTCTATTTTTTTAATTTTTTCCTGAAGTCCTCTCCTTTGGTGTGCACACACACACACCGACTTTGGCACAGAAAACAGTCACACAGGAGGAGCGCTGCCAAGAAACGCTGAGCTGGAGGCAACAGCCAGCGAACTGGAGGAAATCGACGGCTGGAAAGACGAAGGATGGAAACAATTCATTTGTGTGTTGAGCCAAACTTGTACAGTAACATCAGGAGATCTGCTGCTCCATTTTAACCCTTCAGATAAGAACTGCATCAGGGTTTTATTTCACTCGAAGCTTTTTGTGTGTCTGAATTATCGTCTTACAGAGATTGACTTAAAGATAGAGAGCTGCGTGAAAGATAAGCTCCAGCTGCAGTGATCCTCATGAGCAAAATAGGTTAATGCACTACAGTACAACAGAAGTAGGATTAAAGGAAAAAAAACACAACAAATGTGAAAGATTAAAGCAGCACCATCTCTGTCATGCTGATGCAGAAATCCTACAGGCTTCAAAAGCAGCCTCACATTGTCAGCTATAAAAAGATTTACAGTCGTATGCAGTTTTGGACAAATTTACATTCAGGGCACCGGCTTTATTCAAGCAGGCCCAGGCTGATATTCACCCCATCTATCATGAGATTATAACTGAACGTCTGTTAGAATATTTCACGGACCCGTAGTGTCTTGGTCATTCAGGGTAAATCTGCTTTTACCTTTCTGCCAGTATGAGTATGGCCTTTTCAAAAAGGCCAAATGTTCTGACTCTCTGTGGAAATAAAGTTTGCTTTCAGAAGTCAGAGGGTTGACTTTTTACATATTAAAACATAATTTTAGAAAAATATGAAATAATATTACATTTGTATATCAAATAATTAAAATTTAAAATAGAAAGTGAGATCAATATCTGCTTTTAGTTGGTTTTTTTTCCAAGTACTACCAACTGCTTGGTTTTTTTTATTTTTAGAGAAAAAGTAAAATAAAGTCAACAGTTAACACCAGATTAACCAAATAAACCAAATGAAGGAGAAAGTGTTTTAATGCAGTTGCTGTTTGATTGCATACCAGGAAGTTGCTCTGTTAAGTCTCTGTCCATCACACAGTAGTTTTTATGACTTCTTTCTCTTTCAAATTATCTGTAGACACTGCACCATCACTTCTTTTATCTTGGATGATCTTGGGCTTCTATAGTACACACTAATGCCACAGTTTGGCTTTCTAAAGTCAACCTTTGATGACTTTCTTCAACAAGTTTCAACAGAAACAAAAAGGGGTTTTCATTCATTATTTTAGCTTAACACCAAAGAATGGAAGCACAGATGTTACCAGGAATCTTCACAGACGTACATGAAGAAAGTTTTTCCTTACAGCTATAGTGAAATTGGAATCAATAATGACACAACGAGATTCAGAAAAACAGTTTCATGCTTTTGTTTCAAGCCCCATCTGGGTATAGTACTACACTCTTTGCTCAAAAGAAACAATTGTGAGATTTCAGGTTTTTCAAATTCTGCATGCCTTCTGGAAACAGGAAGTGAGAGTGTGTTAATCCAATTTTAACACCCTTAAGTAGGCTTTCTGTCTTTTAAGATTTTACTTTATATATAAAAGATTCATCTTAAGTTCCATTTTTAAACACATATTTTACAGAGCATTAGGAGGAGATACTTTATTCAATATGTAAAAGTTTTTTTTTGTTGGTTTTTTTAAACTTATTTTTTAATCTTTCTTTTAAGTAATAGCTATTTTGGGAATTATTTTAGATTGTAACTTCTTTATAGCAGCAGTTCTACATTTTTATTTTTTATGGTTGTTTTGCATTGCGTGTTTTAAAAACTACCTTGCAGCATAACAAGAATTTGTTGTGCAAAGCACTTTAATCTACATTTGTTTGCATGGAAGGATAAAGGATGAAGAAGTTTAACATCTAAGCAGTTTGTAAATCTGTAAAATTTGCAATGTTGTGATTGGCACCAACCACAGACATCTATGTGTGAAGTACACATGCATATGATAAAAAATTAGGTGTTATGAATTTTCTCTTTAGAAAGTTTTCACACTTCAAATTGTTCTCTTCTCTGCAAAGTTCCTGTGAGATCTTAACTGTGCTTGGCAGAAAATTAGAGGATAAATATGTAGTAAAGCAATCCATACCACATTCTGTACATAGCCTACCACCAAAGAGCTCATTTTTGTGAAACATAATAGAAATGAATCTAAACATTTGACAGTGCCTTCATTTTCCTGCTGTATGAGCTGGTAGAACAAAGCTGAATGTTATATTCCACTAGAGTTTTCAGGTATTCTCACTTCCATTCCCCGATCATCTTTAGTAGATTTTTGTGCCCACACCGTCCTAAAGTGATGAGAACTTAGCAAAAATAAAACTGCAAGCTTAAAACCACCTGTTGGGAATGTCTTTTGGTGTTTGAAGCACCGTTGGGACTGCTGAAGGCAACACTGAACGTGAGCAGATGGTTTATACTCCTGACCCTGGTGTGTTTATCAGCAAATTATCCATAGCTTAAATCACCATATTAACACCTGCATACCAAAAATGTGCAGCAAACACTATGAGACCAGTGTCTTAAATTCTAGAAAGCTAATATAGCATATTAAATGTATTTTAATTTGATATATCATAATGTAAAATAGTTTTTACATACATTTCATAACAGCTCCCTGTTAGGAAAACTGTGTCTGGGCTTGGTGTGTCTGGTGACATCTTGGACCCATTAATCCCAGTCACTTATGAAGGGAACCCGGCTGGCTCTAATTACATTTTAGAGATGAGACAAAATGATCAAACCCCGAAGGAAATCAATCAGCCAGAAAATATTGGATTGTTTGGCAGCTTTCATCCAAAAACCTCAAACAGCCCAGTAATAACGATCTGTCTGAACCAAACGTGTAACTGATCCATTACACTGAGAGCTGCAATGTGGGCCGTCGACCCTATGCCGCATACATCACCCTCTTTGCTGGGTTTGAGCCCAACTTAAAGCACAAACTCCATCTGCAAGCTTCAATTGTACAAAAAAATTCAGGTTTCTGAGAGCTGAAAAACAACTGGGAATCCGTTACCCACCCAAAAATCTGATCTGTTTAATTTGTGCTCAGATATTATTGTTGTGGGGTTCACAAAGATGGTGTTTTTCAATTAGTGGGGTTTGTTATATTTTAGATATCTCTCAAAGCCAGCTTATGTTGACATGGTATCTCTTTACCTTAACTACAAAGAGCAGATGAACACACTCAAGGAAAGTTTTGACTTTCCTTGAGTGTGAGTATGAAACTGATTTACCTGGCAAAAAATATTGAATCTAAAATAAGTACTAAGTGATGCAATATTGGGGGCATAAAAGTATCCACACACATTAATTCATCTTCCATTAAGTTGTAAGAAGTTGGAACTGGGTTGTATCTGGCCCTGAACAGAACTTTATCTGGAAGTCCATTTCAACATTTAAGTTTCTCTGTCTTCTTTTATGTCCATTCAAAACTCTTTAAAATATGTAAATGTCAATTAAACATAAATCCTGTATGAAGCAAAAGAGTTAATAGGTAAATTAGATTATATTCTGCTTGTCCTATAGTTGTCAGAAAGAGCTTTCTAGTTTGTATTAAATTCAACAATGAAACTGTATTTTGTTGGAATTGTACACTTTATGGGCATCAACCACAATATTTAATTTAAAATAAGGATACCTAAAAGCATGTTTATTAAACATAGTTTAATATTTACAGCAACAGTTCATCTCCTTGCTTTATAAAAACTGAAAATAAATCTGGGTATCACAGTCTGATTCTGCAGGATGAGTCTGTGAGATTTGTGCAGAATACAATACAATCTCAATAGATATCTTTAACTTGTGGCTCTGTCATGCCCTGAGGACTATTGGCAGAGTTGCATCATCCTTATTGATTGTTACTGTTTGTGAATTAGCGAGGGGCAAGACAAGCAGATGCCCAGTGAAACGAGGGTTGCAGTTGCCATAGGAACATGAGGATGCTGGAGGGCTACCAAGAAAGAAACGATAAACCAAACTCTTTCGTCAGACAGTCGGTCCTGGGCATGTCTGAGACGCCATGGTCAGTTTTGCTCTTCGAAAGTAGAAACTTTCATTTTCTCTTTTATTGCCTCACTTCTCTCAAAACTATCCTGTGTGTACCTGAGCTGGCCATGGTTGCCTTGGAAACATGGCTTTGAAACTGTGGGAGCTCAAAAGACCAGAGTGCTGTTTATTCATTTAAAAAAAAAAGAAGTTTGGAACGGATGAAATCCCTCTCTGCCTGGAGTAGACCCCATTCACTTTGAGCTGCGAAAGATAAAAAAAATAAAAATCACAACACTTACCGACCAGAAAACTAATCTATGAGGAGTTTCTTAGCTTTACACGACTGAAGTGGGAAAATAAACTTTTTCTCAAGGTTTATTCTTGATGTGTCCCTTATTAAAATAAGTCTTTAACTTAAAAGCAAGAAATATTGTTATTCTTCTTAAGAGCAGTTAATGAAGTTAATTGCTTTAAAGATGAACAAAGGGGGAAATCCTTATTGGGATTTTGAAGTTCTTAGTCACATCTTTTCAATTAGAAGTGTTCAACAGTTTCTAGGAAACTTTTTCCAAGATAAATATTTAAAAAACACAAGTCAAAGTTGTGACCTTCCAATACAAAAGGGAGTTTGGCTAATTAGAAAAACTTTTTAGTGCAAAAGATAAAAACAGAGGGTAGGTTCTTCAGCCACTTGGCTGCCCTCTCATGGAAACAAGTCAAAATGTAAAAACAGCAGCTTTTTCTGTCTGCCCTCTTTGCTCAACCCTCTTCAGAAGAGATGTGAACAGCAGCTTAAGGAATCGTTCACCAGTGCAAGAGGTCTGCTACCAGAACGTTTTGTATTATCCAGAGAAATCTAAAACTGTTTCCTTACCCATTTCTGACTCACCTGTATGATGAAAATACATTATTTAAAACAGATTGGCAAATTGATCTCCCTCCTTTTTCTTATGACTAAAACCAATTCTTCATTACTTTTACACTTTTATCTATCTTTAAAGTGCATATAAAAGAGTTCACTATTTTTATTAACTTTTCCTTCATCAATCATAGGCAGCTGGAAAGTAAAACTCTTTGTCTTTTAGGTTTGACAAATTAGTTTTATTTTGCTTTCATTTGAGCTCACCACTAGTAAATTAACTAATAATACATTGTTAGAAGTAACTTACTCCACACATTTCAGTATAAAAGCTATTTTTTACATTGATTCTTCCAATAAATGTTAATCTGGTCAATGTTTGAAAATACCCCTACTTTAATTTTACATTTAAACTTTTGATAGTCAGAGAAACTGGTTGAGTTATGAATCCAAGGCTGCTGCCAGTGGGAAGGGCTCAGTTTTGAGGGTGGGTGAGAGATGGATCACCAAATTATGGTCAGGTAACTAAACAAGTCAGAGCTTTATGAGGGTGTGCAAAGTTACATCTGAACAACTACAGAGATTTCTATAAGAATAAAAAGCTGTGATGTTTGACCATAATGTACGGCTCCATGTCTCATGAAAACAAATGCTGCATATTAAGTGTCACACATGGTGGTGAAGGTGTGATCATTTGTATTTGTTTTGCAGTCAGAAGATCTGAACACCTCATAGTAATTGATTCCACAGAAAACTCCTGGAGTAAAATGTGAGGCCATCTGTCTGACAGCTGAAGTTTGACCCAAACCAGATCACTAACAGAGTAGTTTCTCACACAAGTACTAATCGAGGTGTTACTGATTAAAATGTGCTAAGTTACAAAACATTTCCCTCCACTCTCTTTAGTTATCCTGCAGAATCCCTCTCAGAACATTCAGCTCACTTTGCAACTTCCCCTGTTCTCAGGTGGTTTGGTGACATCGTGTGCAAACTGTTTTCAGCTGTACGTTCCTTAAACAAACTAAGTGAGGATGCTGTGCTTGCAGACACCTCTTTAAGCACATATTTTTACTATCTGTGTATTGTACAAACCCTCCACAGATCCCCTTTGGATGCACTGAAATTTTCACTGAACCACTGTTATTTTTTCTTCTGGAGAAACAAGATTTTTTTTTTTATTCTGTTCTTGAGATTGTGTAAAAGCTGCAGTTAGAAGAAGATGAAGAAGAAGAAGACTGTGAAAGCAGAGTGGAGATTTAGAAAGCTCCATTCAGAACAAGGATATGTTTAGGTTTAGAGTTTTGCAGGAAGATCTTGTGGGGAGGGAGAGCTTTATGATAAATGATGCTATGGGGAAGCTGTTGTGTGCAGCTTGAAGAAGGGGAGGACGACTATTTGCTGAATTGCTAAGATGTTTTGTTAATAGCTGTGTGGAGTGTGTTTCCCTTAGAGGGCAGATTTTGGGGTTGAATGCACTTTATGTACATGGTGGAACATGCTGAGTGATTGGTCACTGCAGTGCTGGTCTGCATTTACAAGACTAACAGCAGGGACATCAGTCCTTCAGGATGGATCGTATTTACTGTGCCAATAGTACAAATCCCTCCTTTAAGGTTGGAGGAAATCTAATATTAAAGGATATTACAGGGTTTAATGACAAAAAGCAAGAAGGTCTCAAGATTTTATTGATTTAATCTATTTATATTTGCTTTATTATATTTATACAATCTATTTATATTCGTCTCCCTTTTTAAGCATTTTGCCATGTTTTACAAATATACCTTCTCTTAGTGGTGATTGTCGGCTATTTTCGTGGTTTTCAAGGACTGTTAGACTTCAACTGAGAACCACTGGAAAAATGATAATTTGTCATGGTAGCCTTATGGAAAAGCATAGGGCCGCTGAAAAAAAATAATCATTCGGACTTTAATCTCAGAATTCTGACACAAAAGTCAGAATCTTTTTTTTTTTCCAGTGGCCCTAATCTTCTTCCATATAGCCTTGTTCTGAAACCTTCTATGAATACAATGTTTTGTCAATATTGTCATTGGTACCACACTTATTAGCAGCCCTGTACATTGCACAAGCCCTTTTTTTGAGGACAAGACAACATTTTGTTTTCTACAAAACAAAATGCTTCACGGGGAAAGGGATTTATGATCATTTGCTCCAACTTTACATCATTCAGAGACCTGGGTTGTCTTATGTTCTTTTCATCCCCACAGCTTTCCTTCAGGTCTGGGGACTTAGATGGAAAGGGTTAATTTTGGATGGAAATGGTTTTGATTTTATATTGATATTGCACAAAACAGAAAATGTTGGTGCATTTTCTGTTTTGCGGACATTTTCAATATTTTTTCTTAATTATTTACAAATGTTTGTCTCCATGTGGACAAGGCTTTAGGCATTTCACAGATGAATGGTAAGTTGTAAGTCACTTCTCTTCTCTGATGAAAAGTATACAGGGACAGTGATCACTGTAGGTAAAGTTGCATAATGTGAAAGGAGAAAGTGATCTGGAATGGGGAGTTCTAGGTTGCATGTTTTTTTCTAAGTATATCCTAAATGGGAAACTGCTCTTATTGAAGCACAATTATTTTGGTGAAATCTTTAGAATTAAGCAAACATAATGTGTTTGTGATGGTAGGACATCAGTCCAAAACATTTTTCAGGGCTATAAATTATCTGTATTAGTTATTATGGAAATGTACTTTCAGATCCTGGAGTAATTTATTTCTTTTTACTCTTGAGCCTTGATCTTGTGTCCCGCTTTCCTCTGATATTTTGAACACACATCGTGTCGTCAGCCAGCAGGGCTGCGAAGTGGAGGAGATGATTTGAAAAGTTTTAGTTAATCGTTGCTAAGCTGTATTAGTTGGAATGAAAGCTGTGACACTCTTTAGGTGATTAGCGCGTTAATTGTTTTATAGGTGTGTTTGTCTGCAGTTAATCCTCTGTGTTTACAACAAAACATGAATCCTAATTAGAGACAACTAATCACACTGCAGCACACACCAATAACACACACACACACACACACATTGGTTCAATCAATCACAGACTGCAGTGGAGATGAAAACAGGTAAAAAAAAAGGCAGAAAAGTGAACTCATTAGGGATGCCTCAGTTCTAAAGTATGGTTCTTTGTTACTGTTAATAAAGACAGCAAGAGCCTTCTTATAGTATTGTTTGTGTGTGGGAAACCCAAATCAAGTTGACTACTCAGGAAATTAGTTCACTTTTCACTTTCCATTCTCTCTGCTTATTGGTAATTTGAATAACTTTGTCATTTTTTCTGTGATTTGCGCTTATCAAACAGGAGTCTGGCAACAATCAAACCTGCTTCCTAGGTAAGTTCTGAACTCAAACAGGTTCCCCTCTGCTGGTCTTTCTACGCAGGAGGTTAAGCAGAAAATTTAACTGAGTGTGAGACGCTCAAGGTGAAGATTAGCCCCTGTAAAACTAAATCTAGGGTCATAAACTACATGATGAATTACCACCGTTGACTTGGGAAGAAGTCAATGGCCCTGAAGAAGGAGGGTCAGTAGATGAGTGTGTCTTGTTTTCAAAGGAATCTGATAGGAAATCTGTGAATGAAGCTAAAGATTAGAGCAGGGATGGGCAACTCCAAGCCTCAAGGGTCGATGTCCTGCAACGTTTAGATGTGTCTCTACTTCAACACCTCTGAGTCAAATAATGAGGTCATTAGCAGGACTTGACTACACTTTGGAGGTGATTCAGGTATCTGATAGAAGTGTGTTGGACCACCTAAGAGCTGCAGGACACCGGCCCTTGAGGACCAGGATTGCTCAACCCTGAATTAGAGTGGTGCAAAGGAAGGCTTTCCACCTCAAAGACTTGAAGCTCATCACTAGAGATAAATTGTAAAAATATTATTAGAAACACACAAGATTCTGATCTGCAATTGAATCTGTGTATTCTACTGAGTCTACCTCCTTTTGTGATTTATTGTGTCTAGTAGACTGCTAAAGGTGTTCAAGGCACTAAGACTATGGTCTCAAACTGCATTCCTTGAGGGCCAAAGTCCTGCCACTTGTCTATGTGTCCCTTGGACTGCACGTTTAATTAAATGGTGACACTGGCTCACTAGCATGCAGTGAAGCTCTCCTGACCTCTCTAATGAGCTAAGGTTGGAGCCAGGTGTGCTGAGGCAGAGAGACATGTAAAATGTGCAGGACACCAACCATTTGAGGAATGCAGTTTGAGACCTAAACACCAAGAATTCTTAGAATTCGACTAAAATGAGGATCCATAAAGTTATTATTGAAAACAGCCCCTTTAACTGCGTGAAAGATTTCCTTTCAGTTCACTGACGTGAAGTACTTTTTGTTGATAACACTTCTAGAATACATTAAAGGTTTTGGTTGTAATCTGACCAAGGTTTGAGTGTGAATATTTAGACATTGGAATGTAAAAAAGAAAATAAGTGTGTATTTGTTTCAAAACCAATCCCAAATGTGCAGTAAGCAGCGAGTTCTGTTCTGGGTCTTTCGCCTCCATGTTCCCCATTCTGCTACAGTCTGATGTGAAAATAGCACCTGTGTGATTGCATTGATGTGACATTGATTCGCAGCCTTTTAGTCAGTCTGGCTGTTAATGTATCTCTTGTCATTCAGGCTCTTTCAGACTAAGAAACTGATAGAAAGGTTTTAATAGGAATCATGATCCATTTCAGCTCAAAGTGCCACTGATGGAGTCCTTGGTCTGGCCACGGCGAGTCAGACGCTCCCTGATGAAGGCTCAACTCCTGGGTGCCTCTCATCTTTCGTCTCTCATATAGATAGATGTCTTTAAACTCTGACATTTGGGGAGGAAAAGTCATTTCGGAAAATTTTGAAAAATAATCAACCACACCAGATTATGTGTGAGCATGGAGACATTTAAAACATCTGCAGGACGTCACCTCAAAAACACAATGCAGAAAATAGGTCTGACACTCTCTGTGCTGAATTCCAAGTGTCTATTGACCCTGAGATAAGCACTTTGTTTTGGTGCATTAGCTGAAAAAATGACAAATCAGCATGAAATATGACTGCTCTTGAATCTGTTTTAATTAAAGATATGATCCTGGTCTCGGTGAAAAGCAGCTCATTGACCTGAGAATAAATGTCTGTTCTTGATCTTTGGGGGAATAAGAGTATCGTCAGAGAATTAATGTGTGAGCTCAATTTGTAAAGAGACTATCAACATGAATGCATTTCAATTAGGATCCTTCAGGATGACTGACCTGCTGTTCCCAAACTGTTTTATTTTACCTTAAGCAAAATGATCAGCTTACTTCATTTTATACCATATTCTCAAACATTTCATATCTTTAAAATTATTTTATGCTTTTTTTTATTGCTTGGAGTTGATCATTTTTAGCTCCTTTTTTCTCTGGCCTTTTTCTCTGACTTCAGACTGGGTAGCAGGTTCATCTTGCGACAGCATCTCAAAGCCAGAGCTAAAACTAAATTGTTAGATTAAAGCGTATGTGTGAGAATGACTCAGTCAAAGTTCAAACCTAAAACCAGTTGGGAAGAAATGCTTGAAAAGTGCTAGTTGAGGACGCTCTCCAACCAAACTGCCTGAGATTCAGGTATTTCGCCAGAAGAAGGAGCAAAACTTTCAGCCCTCTTATTCTTTTCAGATTTAATGGCAGCAAAAGTGTTTCTTCAAAGTATTGACTTGGGGAGGATAAATACACATGAATGCTAGAAATTTTATTTTTTCTATCTATAAATTTTTTTATGAAAACAATCGTTTTGCTTAAACTTCACTATCATGCACTTCTTTATATATCACTCTCACATAAAACCTCAATAACTTACAGTGTAGTTTGTTACTATGATAAGACAAAATGTGAAGTTATCCCAAAGGGTGTGAATACTAATGGAAGCAAGTGGAAGTCTCGTACTTTCAATTAATTGTTTCTTTATTGGATTGGCAGTTTTAACTATTTTTCATCACAGGTAATTTGATAAATAGTGATTAGATGTAAAGATGCACTCACATGTCTAAACCGGGTCTTCTTTCTGCCTTTTACAGCTCAGCCCTCACATAACAGATTTTCTGACAATATCACCAGAGACGCTCAGTTGATTTATCAGATACTTCAAGAGCAGGAAGAGAAAAGTGAGTCAAACTAAACAGTAAAACTGTAACCCAAAAGCTGCTGTCGGCTCAGCGGCGCGTCGGGGAGATGCGACACAGAAATCAGCATCTTTCTGCCTTTTCTTACTGCCTCCCAACACGAAGCTGCGTGTGTCCTCAAGTCGTCGCCCCTCCTCATGTGTGCTCCTGTTTAGTGGGGGGTCTGGCAACTCAGTGCTGGAGCTGTCAATCACAGCTACCACCCACCCACTTCACTACATTGCCTGACTTCCTGGGGGGAGATTGCCCTCTTATGCTTTCTGTCAGGACTGCAGGAAGAGCGAGAGACGGATGGACACTGAATAAAGCGTGAACAGCACTCAGTCAAACGATGATTCCTCTTTCTTTACATGTCATAATGGAAAGTTTCTTTCTTGCAATCTTCAAACTGGGAATTGTAATTGTCAAGTGGATACAACCAGTGATAAAATCAAAGCATATTTCAGTGCAGAAAGCTTGCATTACAGTACAGGCACTCAGTCGGTAAACATTAAGTCCCCTAAAAAGCTCCCCGTAATGCCCTACGCATTCATCAGCTATCTGTTTTTAGATTTAATTGAATTTTTGAAAACATGCAACATATCCTATTATGTTCCAAATTTTGAAAGTAACAGTGAGTATAAATATCTCAAGACCCCAATATACAGTCATGAGAAAAACGATTCCATCCCATTTCAGCTTGTTGAACCTCTTGTTGCTATAAAACTTTGTTGTTTTCTGACTTTTTCATTGTTCTTCAACGCTGTAGAGGAGCTTTGATCGTCTTTCTAACATTGCTTCGTTGAGTTTTTCCTTAACACTCAACCACTGCACTTTAGTCAGATTATGGCTTTGACTAAGCCATTGCAACACTGATTCTTTTCTTCTTTTCTCAGTCTTTCTGTTAAATATCTACTGCTATGCTTGGAATCATTATGCTGTCAATAACCCAGTCTTGTCAGCTGTCAGACAAATGGCCTTACATTTGACTCAATAACACTTTGGTAAGTAGGCTGATTCAATGACTTGATAAAGCTCAAGCTTCGGCTGCAAAACAATCCTGAATCATAACCTCTCCACCAGTGTATTATAAGATGTTAGCGAGTTCTTTACTGATCTCATCTGTCTGACTTCCCTGCATGTTCCAAATGTTACAACTCCCCCAAAAAAAACCTTCTGAGGCAGCAACACATAACAAATGCTCAATCAACCATTACTCCAAAAAGCAGCATCACTAGACCTCACCATTATTTTACAAAATGTTATTTCCTTCATCTCCAGAGCATTTACTCCTCCATGAATCCTCTACACTGATAGTTATTGTGGTTCAAGGTGAGATAGGTTAACCTATCTTTCACCTATCTCACCAACTATTCCAACTATTCCAGTTTACATGAGATCATGGTACATGATCAAACTGTACAACATCTTTATGTGTCATTACTGTGATGTCAGTATCAGAAATGCAGATAAGAATATTCAGAAGAAGTTGCATTAACATTATTAGTAATAGCTCTTTGATCTAGGTGGATTACCCCTAATTTTATCTGGTTTGTGAATCTTCTGAGTTCTCTGGTGTTTATAATCCGGTAGAGCCTTAGAAATGTCACTGGTTGTATCTGTGGGTGTTTATTTTTCCAGGTGGAAATGCCCCAAAATAGCCTGAGGCTTAAAGGGGTTAACGGACAGAACGCCTACATGCTCACACAGCTGCACGGCAGGCTGGAGCAACTCAAGAGTACTCTCAGTCAAGCATTAAGAGGAGATCAATTCAAATCCCTGCAGGTCGTGGGTGGCCTCTTCTACCACCTGAGCCACATTTTCAGGGTTGATGTTCCACTTCAGCCTGTGGCAGAACCACAACCTGGAAATCATGACACAAAGATGGGGCACTAATCGCTCTGAAATAACACAGATCATCACTATTATTCCAACAGAAGCAGTCCAGTTTTAAAAATCGTGTTTTATAGATAGCATAACAGAATCTGTCTTTGCACATTAAATATTGTGTTCAATATAGATATGCAAAATGAGTCCCTTGCTCTGTGCTATTTGCTTCGTACAGACGGCCAGGACGGTTGACTGGGAAACAATTGCTTCCTGGAGGTGTGAACTCTGTAATGCTCATTACATACGGATTACGTACATAATGCGCCAGTTTGACGCAACAAAGCTTTTCAGAAATTGCCTTTATTGCAAGAAGAGAAGTGCCAAGCCGGTTAAAGCAGCTGTTTATGTTAATTCGATGTTTGGATGCATGGCCAATGTGGACTGGACGGATTGGTTCACTTCTTCCACTGCCGTTGCTAAAACAACAGGTAGACTACAATTCTAAAACAGCGCTGAATGTTGACGTCATCATCCACAACTTCTTCTTATCTTTACTGATTGGCCCACTTGAAATTCTACTGGAGGAACTGAAGAAAATGGGTGAAAGCCAGTCTCTGAAGAGAGACTTTAATCGAGCTAAATAACAACAGCTTGATTAATGTTATCTAGATATTTCACACATATCTTCATTTTGTGGGACATGATATTTATATGTTTGTCCCCCTCTTCATGTTAAACTTTACAAACAACAAACACTTTACCTAACCAGCAAAACAACAACAGCTCTGTCTGCACAGCTATTGAAGGAGCCTGCTCCAGGCAGGACGTCAGTCCAGCTGTGGGTTGACAGCAGAGACAACCAGAGGAATGAAACTGCATTTTTTTATGCACTGTCAGTAACACAGTTCGGGCCTGGATTTTGCACATAACAGGCTGGTGAAAAACCAAAAGACAAAAAAGTAAACAATAGATACAACACAATAAACTACACACTCGCCAAAATACTAAGGCAGAAAGGAAACATTTACTGTGGCTATTTTCAAAGTATTTTTACGGTGGAAATGAAAGTCTAAAAATCTAAAAAATATTTCTTACTAAGCTGTTCAAAAAAATACACCTTAAAACTGCAGACTATCTTTGGTTAGAGGTAAATGGCCTTTCCTTTCTAAAGTTAAACAACTGCACTTCCATCTTGAGTACAGGAGTCTGGTTTAATAGGACTTCAATCTTTCGAAGGTTCCTAACTGAGGGAAATAATCTGGAAGCTGCAGACCTGATAAGAGCTGATTGAATTCTCTGCAATCTTGAAAAAGAGTTTCAATTCTCCTTTTGTGATTAGGAAACCCATTCTTTCAGGTAGAAAAAATATTCTGTCCAGTACTTCTTTACAGTTGCGATGTTTGTGTAACCCTGTCATGGCTGTGCTGGGCTCAGACACCAGTCAGAGGATGAGTGCTCTCTGTCTAATTCAATCCACTTCATCAGTGTAACTTAGTCCTCTAATGAATGGGACATAAAATACTAAATAACTAAAGGTTATTTACCTAATAAATCCAAAGTTACACTCATGACATCCTACGTCTAGTGAGCTTTCATGTCATCCTCAGTATGGACCTGGACGCTCACTGTCCATTTAAATTATAATGGTAAACATAATAACTCCTGAGTTTTATAGTTGTGTACAGATCTGATTGTTGGATGCACATGCAAAAGCTGGGATTATATGTTCCCTGTGTCAGACTCCTCAGGGAGAAGGATCTAACATTTACATGTTCGTCTCACCGCAACCACAGCACTGCGGCAGCTTTTTTTTAACATCCCTGCATTAAAAACAAACAGAGTGAGAACAACTTCTTTATGTCGCCTTTTTTTTTACCCCCCCTTTTATAAATTATTTTTTTCCCTTTCCCGTTTCATTGATGTTGGCTTTTCAAGAGCGCAGAAGTAGCACTAAAAGAGCGTTGTTGCTCCCTTCCCTCTGCATCGACACAAAGGAGGTTTTCAATTTTTAATGCAACGAGCTGCAAGAGAAGACGCCCTGAACAAGAGGAGTGGTAATGACGAACAGCTTTAAACTGATGAGAGGTTGTATTTCGCTCAAAATATCCCCTCGGCTTTCAGCTGAACAGGAAAAGCAGGATGCATGCACTGTGTTGTTGAAACTTCTCGCATTTTCTATGAATATTTCCTTTTTCTGGCTCATCATGAGCCCTTTTGTGTTTGCTGTTTTTCCTTCAATGGCCAAGAACATTTAGAGAATCAAGCACCTTCCTCTATCTCTGGTGTCATATTAGTGACACAGTCGATAAATGTTGATTTTCATCTAGGCTGTTCTTTTTCTTTTCATGTGGCTCTAGCTGTATAACGCACCAGCTTCTGTAACTCAGTGCAATCTTTTTATTTCATCAGTCTTTTTGAAGAAAAAAATGTAAAAAGCATTTTTTCAGAAGAGATCTTTCCACATTCTGCTAGCTAGATTAATTATTTGCATCTGCTTTCCATTAATCTGGTTTCCTGACATTTGTCATGTTCCTGTATTTATGTAATGCAAATCAATTATTTATTTGCCTGGATGACTTGAATCTAACCAGACATCCAACTATGACCACTAAGAATGAACACTGTGGTTGAGCTCCCCCCCACCCCCAATTATTTTGTACATTCATTCATTCATTCATTGTCTATACCCACTTATCCTTGCAGGATCACAGGGAGATTGGTGCCTAGATCAGCAGTCACTGAGAGATAGACAGTCCATCAAAGGGCAACATAGAGACACAAAAAACAAATGGCCATACAAGCACACACTCACATCTATGGAGATGTTTAGAGCAATCAACCCAGCAGTCAGTTTTTGGGCTGTGGGAGGAAGCCTGAATACCTGCAGAAAACCATGCCTGGATATGGAAAGCATGAAGGCTCCAGGCAGAAAGACCCCAGGTCAGGATTCAAACCAAAGACCTTCTTGCTTTCAAATATGATTGTTTCTGGTCTCTCAAAACACCAGAGCTGTATGGACACACAGCCAAAGCGACGAACAACTTTTGCAGATAATCTCGCCTTTGTGTGGAAAGAACCTTGATAAAGGGTTTTAATTATAACACTTATATTTCCTCTTAGCCATGCCTACAGGTAAATGTTTGATTTTTCTTTGAAATCAAGTACAACAGTTTTCTCAACATAAATAAAACAAAAACAGAAAATCACTGCTGGAGAACATTTGGTTAAAGTATTGACTTTAGAAATCCAAATGGTTTTCTGAGGTGTGTTTATGTAAACATGGAAAGCATAATGTGTTTCTTTGAAAGTTTAAATGGTACTGCCATGTCTCTAATGCAACAAAAGGAAGCTAACATTCCCAAAGGAGACTTTTTACATCTACAGAATAAAAACAAATAGCAGCGGTGACTGTGGTTTTTTCCTTGTCCTGGCGATTTGATCTGTCCACAGCAGACTTACGTCTATCAGATAATAGAACAGAAAACCTGCTGCTTTTCTGCTTTAACAAAGAGCAGCAGATAGCAGCCTCATTGTGGGCTTTCATTCTAAAAACCTCCTTTTCTTGTGCTTGTGGATCTTCAGAAATCTGCTTGTCCAGGCTTGCTTTGTGACCATGTCACGCTTTGTGGCAGGTACCAACCCTGGAACGCCGCTTCCTGTCAGTGGACAAGATGAGGACAAAAGGCCGCAGCGCTGCCAGACAAGAAGATGTAGTAGAGTAGAAGTGTTGACCCTGCAGCTTCAGTTCAACTCATTTACTGAAATGACGAGTAACAGTTCTCAGATTTGACCTCTGCAGGAGAAAATTACGAAATAAAGCTGCCACAAGCTCCCAAGTGTTACAACTGGAAAACTAGTTCACACTGAAAACACAACCTACTCTGGAAGCAATGAAGGAAGAAAAAAAGAAAGGAAAAACAGAAGCAGGGAAGGAACAAAGGAAAAAAAGCATGCATTTTGTAGTATTAGAGAGTCAAAATGACTGCAAGGCATTTATACATTACCCATCCACTGTGAATGTGAGTCCAGCAGAAAGAACCAGTCATTTCTCCCACCACTCAACTCTCCAAGTCTTTCTTGAGGATCTTTATTGAGTTATTCCCATGCCAAAAGGGATGATCATCTCATTCCATTTCTAAGACCTTAAAGGACTCCATTTAGATCTGAAGACAAACGCAGCTAGGCAGATGTCTTATAATGTTGAGGAACAGCATCTCTACTCCAAGAATCCGTGATTTTTGTAGCTCTGACTCCAAGTCCACAGAGGAAGTTAATTTCAGCTTTTGTTCTAGGGATCATATTCCTTAGGTCTCGATTCCTGTCTCATGGACATAGGTAAGGGTAAATGTGTAACATCCAGAACATCACCTCTTAGATCAATTTCTTCATCACCATCGGAAACAGGGAAATGCCAATATTCCCGACAAAGCATCAGTCCATTCATCCATGTCCCTTTCCATTCTACCATTACTCGGCAACAAGACCCAAGATAACTGAGTTTCTTTTCTTAATGGAGAGGCTTACAGCTAACCTTCTGATAAGATTGAAAATCATGGCACAAAGGAATTTGTTACATATCCATCGTAAATTTTAACCAAGCAGCATCAGATGATAGAGCTTTAAAAGCATTTTTAACCTTCTGACTCCTTCACTTTTTGTCTGAGGAGGCAGATGGACCCCATCGTCTGCAAAGGCCAAAAATAAGACCAAGAACTCCTCAAAAACTGTTGACAGAATAATGCAGAGAACTTCCAGTCATTACTAAGGAAAGTATCAAGAGAAATTTATTTCAATACATTGGTTTTATTAAGCCTTTTAGAGTACTAAGGTGAGGCATAAAAAATTACCCACAGTTGTAAATAAAATCAGCGGAGACTCTAGTTGGACAGTGGCAGTAAAAAACCCACAGAGCTGGAACCCTGCAGGGATTTCTAACACCTCACCCACAGCAACATGGTTATTTAACGTCTCACTTCTCAGAATAGCAGATTCAGAAAGTGTCAAAGGAGACTAAATAAAATTGTCTAAGGTGAATACTGAAGGGAGAAAATCCAGTTTACTGGAGAATAAAACAGTCAAACAGATTGATCAAACTTTTAAAGAGATGTCTGGTCAGATGGTTTTTGATTGAAATTTAACAGACAGAGTAAAGTATCTCTTAGGAACTGTGTATTTTCTTTCTGTCAAATTTACTGAGAAAAGATGAAGGATGTAAACATGGACAGAAACCACACATCAAGTAAGGAACGTTATTTTTTATTAAAAAAGAAAAACTTCTAAAGAAAACTATGGATGTTAATTTACATTACATTTATTTACATTGTTCTTCATGTGTTTTAATAAGAAATTTGTCCACAATAATTCCACTCACTTTATTGAGTCCATTTCATCTGTTTCTTGTTTAGAGTAAGAAGTTCTGGAAACATTGTGGTGATTAATGTATTCATGTATTTTTTTTTTTACAAAAGCATATTAATTTAAAGCAGTAGATGAACAGACTTGTCTTTCAGTGATGGCTAACCCTCCACGGTTATTTGGAGGCTCCTTTACATTCTGGTACATCACCCTTTCCTTGTCATATTGTCCAATCAGTCCCATTTGACACTACTGTCCCATTTGCCCAATTGCCCTCAATAATATGCAAACATTCATGCAGATCAGCAGGCTTAAGGGATGAAGGGCACATTGCCATCTGAACAGTAGGGGGAACTGGGATTGAACCCACAACCTTCCTATTATAAGAGTCTTGCAATTCCTATGACATAAATGTAACAGAAGCATTTTTAAAATGTACGTTTTACTTTAATCAAAGGTTATCAGAGTGTTTTCATTAGAAATCAGTTTTCCCTAAAGAATGCCCAGTAATATGAGACAGAAGCCATTATTAAATATAAGGGAGAAATAAAGCCATGCCATTAAAGTAAGGCAGAAGTGTTTTCATCTACATCAGTCAATAAAAAAATACAAGAAAACAGCATAATTTTCCCACAACATACAAAAAATTACTTTAAAAAGTTTTAATTAGCTGGAGCTGTGACAGGGAGACTGGGCAAGAACCCAAGTTTATATTATTGCACAGCTAGTTGGGTGGTGAGAGAGCCAAAAAATAAATAAAATCCTGAATTGCAGGACAGAATGTGATCTTGGAGCCACCAAGTCTTTATAACCACCATTTGATAACATCTACATGTGAAGTGATTGTTTCTGAAGACCTGCTATTAAAGTTTTTTTTATGTCCTACTGTCAGAAACACGTACATAAATCAGTAAACACAACACTTTTTCCTAACAGTCTGCAGACTGGAACAGACTGGCTAACAGCAGCTGCCGCTTGTTAAACAGAGCTGCACTCTCTGTGCGCTGTCTGGCTAACACAAGACTGCGCCCTACTGAAGGAATATCTTTTGAGTATTTTTCATATACACTGTGATCATTGGTAATCTTACAAATTAATCGTAGAAAAAGGTCATTATAAGACAAAAAGATAAATAAAAAAGAAACATGTCTTTTGTTCATCTCTACAAATTCTCAGTTCTAGCATTTGTCTGTTCATTACTTATAATTTGTAATTGTATGTTTGTGGGTATATTTTAAAAATACTTTGCAGGAGTATGTCTTTAAGACTTAAACCATCAACACATTTGGACAGTCAAAATAGTTGTTCATTGTAATTTTTACTGCTCTGAGTTGCCTTTATTGTATATTATTCTGTCTTTGGTTAATAGACTTTAAAAACTGTCAGACAGCAAATAACTTATGTTCCTCTGATAACCTGAAAAGTTTGGAAACTTCTGGAGGTGTAAGGAAAGGAAAAAAGTCCTTTAGAAGGACTCCAGTAGGAATACTTCCATACAGTGAAACAATAAAGCTGTGCAGCAGCAGAGTGCCACTGTGGTTTATAGCCTGCATGAGTGCTGGTTTGGTTCATGCTTTAGATTGGCTCCCATGATCAAATCTGATTGTGTCACACTGTGGCTTCACTCCTCTGGCTTCCCTCTCCTCCCCGGTCCCTCTAGGCCCAAATGGGTCACTGAAGAGAGCCTCAAAGTGAAAGCACAACCAACATATTTGAAAGCATTTCCTCTGAAACCACAGAGTGGGGTTGCATTGGGGGATAGTTGAGGGAAAATAGAAAGATTTATTCCAGCTTTTTGTCATGACTGCAATCCTTCATATTTCTGTGAGCCAGGCCCGTCGGGAGTGTTGCCGTTGGCGCTGGACAGAGCTGCCCGCACAACAAAAGATGAGTCTTTACTTTTCATCCGTCCTGGCCTCTCTCTCCCGAGGGTTAAGATGGCCATCGATCGGCTGTGCTGATAAACACAAAGAGCTGCTGGTGCAGGCTCACACAAAGCAGTTCAGCTCTGCCTGTCAATTATGCCAAGCCTCTGCTGAAGCTGTTCTGGATGTAGCTGTGCTCTCCAGCACATCACATGCCATGCTTTACATCAGTGATCCCGCACAAATGTGGTCACAAGAGCGGTCCGAGGGGCATTCATAGTTACTTATTCCTTCTAGCTTTAAATCTTTTGCATAAAAGCTCAGAGAGGTTCAGAACTTTCCACCCACTCCTCTCAAGGCAATCACGTCTACCATGTCCTCTAAAGCCACCAGCACTCCTAGACCACCTCCTCCTCCTCATCTCTAAATATGGTTAATTTTCAGGCAGATTTCATGCATGCGAAAGGACCCCATCGCTGGACGTCTCGGCAGTTGGAGGACTCCCTGGTGGATTCGCCAATTAGCCCCAACCCCTAGCCGGCTTTGGAGAAGTGGAGCATGGCCCACGAAGGAGAGAGCTTCATGACGTCCCCAGAGTTTCCTTTTAACGGGTGACCTCCAAAGAAGGGTCGAGGAGAGGAGGAGAAGAAGAGAGGGACATTGGGGGAGGATAATAGATGACCCCTTTGTCTATTTTGACACTAAGGATTTAGAATCAATTACAAGCTTTCGTCACCATGTGGAAAATACAGAAAGCGGAGAAAAGCAAATACAGAAAAGTTGCAGTTTAGAATAAATAATTTATAACCTGTGCATAATAATTACAGTGTTTAGTATACTCTATTTCATTTTTATTCATTTAGAGAAGCTTCCAGCAGAAATCAAGCACAGTTTGCCAAATCCAGGTTAATCATTTAATACTTAAAGCATGTAGGCTGCTCAGCAGCAGTCTGACAGAGTATCTCACTAAAAGTTGGAGTTTAAAAAAAATCTGGTTAATGGTCAGTGAAAATATAAGACTTTTAAAAAGCTCAAAAAGTTTCCATGGCTTAAAAATGATTATATTTTGCTTAAACTGGAGTCCTTCCAAATTGTAGAATTTGATCACTAAAGTTCTAATTTGCAATAAGTAGTGTTTTTTCATCTATTGCACTTTGTCAAACAGAGCCACAGTTCAAATGTGCAGCTATTACTGGAAGACAATTTTGCTCTTTAAAACTACAGAACAGTAACCGGAAGAGGGGGACGGAAATCTGGTATATGATTTTCAGACACAGTTCTTATCTTAAACACAGAGCAGATATTTCCATCCATCACCAAGGGCTGAAGTTGAAGCATTAGAAAAAGTAACAGTAAAGCAACAGAAAACATAGAACCAAGAAATGTAAAAAACAAAATAAAGCTGTAAACACAAATGAAGCTTAAACAATCTAACTAATTGTACAGGAAATAAACTGAGCGAGGAAAAACTCAAATTCTCAGTAGAGTCGAGAAGAAGGTTTTCATAATGGGTACTCCAGAAGCTTAATGCTCATTTGCTCATATGAGAACTAGTTCTGTTATATGTTTGGGATTACTGTGTTTTTGCAATACCTAACAGCAATCTAGATACTGATTTGATCTGAAGATTTGGAATCTGGGCTGTCTGAATTTACTTCAGTTTCATTTGTAAGTTATCACTGCTTTTGTGCATAAAAATTTTAAGTAAAAGAAATGATGTTCATATTTCTACATGACTATCATGTAGTAATGACAAAAATCAGCAGCCAAGCATGAAGCTGAAAACTACACATCTCAGAAATCAACCGACTGTTAGGAACTCAAGAAAATTGTTGGAAATTTGTTTAATCCAACTAGTTTATGACACAAACCTGGCTTTTAAGCACAGAACCAAAGTTGGTCATCTGGAAGGTCGCTCCAGCCGTCCAATGTCAGCCTGTCTAAGGCGGTCCTATAAACAGCTATCGTTTGCGGTTGGGATCATTGTCATATTTGAAAACTCAAATGTGTTTCAACTATCAAGCTGATGATTTAAAACACATCTGATTTGGAGGCATCCCTCCAAACTCATCAATTTTGGAAGAACTTTGCATAACTTGCAAGTTGTGCAAGGTTTGCAAACTTGCAAAACAGCAGTACTTCCAGCTTTGCAGCATGATGCTGGGAGTACTCTGCTTATAAAAGTCTCAGGATTCTTCTTTGAAACATACTTCTTGACTTTATGGCTCAACAAACCAATCTTTCTCTCATTTGATTATAAACTGTAATTTGGGTTGTCCATATGGGCAGTCGAAAATTTTAGTCATGCTTGCTTGAAAGTATTGATTTTTCAGACAGAGAACTTTCATGCTTAGTCAGTTAATGTGAAACTCACTTTACAGTGGACAATGAAAGTTGTGTTAAATAAACCAACATAAACCATCCACAACAATTAGGGAAAAAGAAAGATATTTGTAACAGACTCTTGAAATGAGCATAAAAACTGAGGAGCCCTAAATGGTGAAGAAGTTGTAATTTTCAAGATTTGCTACTGAAATTGGCATACTTAGCCATGTCCTCAAGCAGTGACTGATACTGCTGCCCACAGAGAAGTAAAAATTAACAAACATGAAGAGTTGAGAGAGTAAGTCAAGAATGCTCCAATTTACCTCCAGCTAGACTTTAGAAAAAAATTCAATCCTCAAAAGCTCTTCCAGAAAACAAATCAGTAAAACGCAGACATTTGTTGAATAAATGAGAGCACACAGAGGCAGGAGTCTGACACAGAGATAGGAAATGAAAGCGGAAATAAAAGCAGCAAAGCACCGAGGTAAAGTTCAGCCCCAAACTCGTTATGATGAGAACAATGAAAGAGCGAAATAAAAAGGGAAAAAGTTGGAAACCAGAGATTAGCTTCAGAGGGAACAGCTGGTGGGGACAGATACTGCTGTTTCAGACCTCTCCACACCCCCAGTGGGTAAACAAACCAGCCGTCTGCTTGATTTATGGAGCACGTCACTGACCGGATGGCCATTATTCCGACTGAAAGAGGCAGCGGAGAGCCTCGTCGTCATCGGCGAGACGTGTCCACGGTACAACTTTTCACAGGTGCGGCAGACTCTTTGTCAGTTTGGCATCTCCGAAGCGTTTTCCGATTCAGCAGCTGACAGTCAGGCTGAATGCAGCCGCCCGGACGCGCTGTAAATCATCAGCACCAAGCACAGAGGAGCTGTTTGGCACCTGGAGACATGTCTTTGTGTGTCCTCAGTGGAGACTTTGTGGAGTGATTAATCATTACACTTCTCAACGTTAGGAGGTAATTTATGGCTTCAATTCTCAAGCTTTATCATTATGAGCTACTGAGTGGGTGGAGGGAAGGAAATGCAACTTGAGGGTTGAGACTGGGAAAAACAACTGGTGCTCATTGTAACGCTTCAGCTGAACTTTAACTCTGTCCTTTCATGTGTTACACTTGCATGACGGTGTCGGAGGTTCATGTTGTTTTTTTATGAACTACAAAGGTCACTAATGGCTTCTGAGTGAGTTACAAGAGGAGCGGAATGTGCAACAAAGACACATGTTTAGCTTAAAACGATGATGAAAAGACGAAGGGCAACAAGAAGGACATTTTATGTTCAGTTTGCACTTAGAGAGATCCTTAAAAACACCAGCAATCAAAGAAAAGGTCACCACAGAGGGACGGGTCTTTTTATGCGCCTTACGAAAAAAGGAAAATAAACAGAGTCACTGAGTGACTTTTTGCAGATTTTTATTTTTGCTTAAAAACCTGCATGACCTTCAGAGAACTGATTCAGCCAGATGAAAGCCTTGTGTCAAATCAGTTTCCATCAGAAGGTTTAGGAGAATCCTTGTAAATCTGAACGTTATTGCATTTATTTTTTTTTTTCAGGTAAAAATGAAACTCAAGTGTTATACAGTTCCTTTTTGTTAATCACAAATAATTATGGCTTGCTAAGTGCCAAAAATCAGGTAATCACATAAGACCAGTAGAAAAAGCATTACTCATGTAAAAATCTTAGGGTACTAAAAAGTATTTGCATGTGTAAAGTTAGTGGTGTGACTTGTATTTCTATTGACAAACAAGACACACCATTTAATTGGGTTTACTTCATTGTACTCACAATAACTTGGTCGTTAAAGTAGTTACTGGTAATTTTGGTAATGTGTGCAAAGTGAAATCCTGATAGAAAATGAAATCAGCATCTCCATACAGCTCGTCAGCAGAAGGAAATATGAAGGGGTCTAGTAGAACTTATGTTAAACTTGATAATACACAGTGGACTACCAACAGCATGGCTCTTTAAATCTCTGCAAGTTTCTCAGTCTTCTCAAGATTTCTGCCTGTGACAGCCTGCTGGTTAGTTGATGCTCCACCATCAGGCTCCACCTGTAGATCATGTTCTTTTTATCTTTCTTTCATCACCCTAAGCTCTTCACTGTAGAGAAAGCTCCAACTTCTTGACACCACTCTTTGGAAAGGCCTTTAGCTGCTCGAGGCACAGATGGGAAGTTTTCAGGCCAGGTTTCATACAAACCTGGTGATAATACAGTGTCTCAGTAGCAGTTCAAACATGATGAAACAGGCTTTTATAGCACAACACTGGCTTAATTTACAGCCGTACTATAAAACAAGGCTTATGCAGCCGTATATATAAACATCTGTAAAATGCCAAAAATATCCAGATACTATGTTCTAGATATATTATCTAACATCACCTCTTAGCTTTATCCAGTCATGTATTCAGTTGTTTGCTGTGTTCCCAGTTCAGGTCTTCATCAGTACCTGAAAGGGAATGATCAAAGCACAATTGGAAATACAGAAAACACCACTCTCCTGAGTTTCTGAGTGGAATTATTTAAATGTTACAAAGAAAGTAGAATGTTTAAAGTCACAGGAGCAGGGCTTAGTACAAATGGATGTCATACTTTCCAGTTTCCTTTGTAAAAATAAAAAAATATATATATATATTTCACTTAGTAGTGCGACTACTTAAGGATGCTAATTTTTTTTCCATTGTTTCAGGTGACAGCGCTAATGTTGGGGTCTTTTTTGTCGACCAAACAGCTACAATAGCTGTCCAGTGACTACAGAGTCATTTGCAGAATGATGTCATTAAAGATCAATCTGTTGTGTCCTATATTGAAAATATAAGACTATTGCACATTTATTTTACAATGTTTCACCTGTTAAATAGTTTTCTACAAAGTGAGAAACCGGCTATTAGTGATTTCAGATTATTTTTGCTAGGGGTTGAATCTCTGTTTTTGACCCTTGCAGCCTTAAAAGCCTCAGACATTAGCTGTGAAAAACAGTGACATCAGTGTACTGTAAAACCAATGATTATCTGATTTATCTCCATGACCTCTCCATTTCAACCACAAACAATGTTACGGATAGAGAGATTCAAAAATCCTGGTCCCGCTGTGTAAAGAAGAAAAGATGGAGTCCATCGAGCTCACATTCATCACTTTTAGATCAGTATTGATCAGCTGGCAGAACAGCGGTGGAGAGATTTACGCCGGCCTTTTACGACGACGATGGGGGCGTCTGACCCATGCAGTGGATAAAAGCCTCTCAGCTCACAGGCGGCTCTATCATCTCCAGCGACCAGACATGATGGCCGATGAGATATGCTGACGTATCGGTGGATCTCAGACCTCTTCTGACCTGTGGTGGAGAAAGCTTCTGGCTCTGTGGGAAAAGCAAAATCTTTCACAGCAAATATTCTCTGATAAGACTGGACAACAGAAGGGAATAAAACGCTTTAATACGCAAGGATTTATGAGAACTGCTGTCCTTTCTAATCGGCTGTGTGCATCATCAGCGAGCCTCTTAATGGGTCTAAAAGTCACTCTGGACCTGATTTGGATCTGAGGTTCTGTTGCTCCTGTCACATTTGATCACAGTGATGAATGTCGGCAAAGTGAAAGGTTGGGAATTAATGAAAGGATAAACATCATGATGGTGAGACTGATGACAAACCTGGCAGGAAAGCACAGAAGTTTTAGACTTGCTTTCAACCATGTCTTCTAATAAGTGTTTCCTTCAATAATAAAACACATTCTGCACAATTATGCATGTTTGTTTGACATCAAAGGCCACTTATTATTACAAGTCAAACTCACTGAAAAGAAACAGGCAGGTTTTTCTGGAGCAGGGACAGAAGCAGCATGGTATACCCTGAGTATCAGAGTTGGAGGCCACTGCTTTAAGTAAATCTACTATCAAAGTAGAATCTACACCCAGCCAATCCAGTTAAGGTTTATTCAACTGCAACTAAGACAAAATTGTGTTATTTGTAAATGCCCATCAGGGTCCTCTAGGTTCGTCATGGGAGAGGTGTTGCAATGGCCAAATATGTTCTTTGTTTAATTATTATTTGTCTAATCTGATCATGTGGCTCATCACAGCAATCCTATTTTCCGTTTAAACTTCACCCCCTACAACAAGTGTTTTGTGTTATCACCAACAGGTGCATCGAGTGGCTGCTTCCAATCAGAGGCTAATAAACATAAAGAACCAAAACACAAAATCACACAAACAATGTAACACAATCCACACACTCACAGATATAATAAAGCTAACGCGCACCATATGGAGTGTTAAAAACATAACCATCTGCTGAGGAAACCAGAAAAAAAACACTCAATGAATGGAACTTTGTAGCAGAGTCCTAAAAACAGAGGCAACGATTTTTCCAAAAGGCTTCCTGCTGAAGTGTCTCAGCAGTGCTTCCTTGGCTCTATCAACCAATGGCAGAGAAAAATGTATGTTTCCTGCTTGTATGAATACGATATGTTGGTAATCTGGGGTTTATTAAAAAAAGCTGTTTTCAAACTATACTGCTGCATTCTTTGCATGTTCTAAAAATCTTATAAAAAACAACTATAAAAAGGAATAATTTATCCGAACACTGGGTCTTTTATTTGATATGTCATTGTAATCGAATGGTGTTTTTTTCTTGAAGAAATCTGTTCACATTTTATATTTTTGCTGTTGTTAGACAGCAAAAACTGCCTAAAGGCCACAATCACAAAAAGTATGCGAGGCACTATAAGTACAAGCTGCAAAATTTGAAAAGATTATTATATTCTTCCTGGTTACCCACAAGGTCCAGGGTGGCATTGAGGGATCGAGGTAATTGATTATTATCCAGGGTTCAAAATGATTGAGATGTGTAAAAATAATAAGAGGTAGATTCATATTCCTGGAAAACGTAATTGTGATCCAGGCAAAGCTGAGTCTATCCCAGGAGGCTGCAGTCAGCAGGTGGTTGTAAATTGGTGGTTTGGTAATAGTCTCCTTTGTCCTTTTTCTCCAGATGGAACCTTGTGGGCTGATGGAGAGTTGGAGAGTGGAGAGCCAGGTGAGTGAGCGGTAAGTTGATGTGAAACTATCTGGACTTGAAAGCAGGGGAGCGGCCCTGGTGAGGAGTTTCACAGGGGAACTTTGGAAAAGAAAATATCCAACAAACACTGAGAAAGAAGAGCATTGGATTGGGTAATAGAGCAATAGTGGGTATGTTGGTTTTCTGAAGAGAAAATAAAACATGTTTTATGTTCCTATGTTTTAGGAACACAGAAGAGGGAGGACTAATTATTAGTCACATGACCAAAACAATCTGGAATCTCTTTCAGAAATCCCAGTCCTCTGTGTTGTCTCAGACGCAGAAATTTAAACATAATCTAGGGTTTTATGTCAAGATATGATATACAAAACATGCATAACTGATTAAATTCATTACGACAAATAGTGTCATCAGGATAAAACTGGAACTTTATCACATAATTTCTGTTCATTTAAAGTAGAAGTACTTTGGGTAACAAACTTACTCAAACACTGCTGAGTACCATATGTATACGTATACGTACTCCATGGAGTACCATCATGGAGTACCATCATGGAGTACCATCATGGAGTACCACCATGGAGTACCACCATGGAGTACCACCATGGTACTCCTTAAGTGACTCTGGTGCTCTGGTGAAGAAGATTTATCTTTAACAAGAACAAACTAGAATCTTTCTGACAGCCTTTGCTAGAGAAGGCTGTCAGTTCCAATTATCTTGACGGTGGAACTGAGGTTTAGAATGACAAGTGCAGGCTCAAGTCCATTATCTGCAGCCATCAGATTCACCAAATGTGTGATTAAAGAGTAGAACAGCAAACTTGACTGTATCAGGTTGCTTGGGAACAAGATTAAGCTTGTTGTTTTTGACACATTCTCCTGAAGGTTTTTTTTTGTTTGTTTGTTTCAGACCAACTAAGGTCATGGACATTTATGTTAAAGAACAGACTTGAAATGCATGCACAAAAAATCAACAATATATTGGTTGAGGGATGATCAGAGAACTCATATGAGGCTGCTACTTGCCCACAATTCAGTAATCAAATCCAAAATTCTCTGTAAAACAGTCCTTACCCAAATATACACAGACCTTTCAATCTCAGTGGCACCAGAAATTAATAAAAAATAACACTGAGACAGTAAGAGTAACAGTTATGTCTCATTTAACTGATACATGTCCAACCCCATAAACCCACCCTGTTCCACGCCCCAGGCAGTCTGCATCGACTCATTTCCTGCACCAAGCTCCCCAACAGACTGGCATGTGATTTTTTTTGCATGTTTTTAGAGTCAGTCAGCTGCTTGTCAGAAACTCCAAATCCCAAAGACGGAGGTGGGTGGACGGGCCACTGCGTCTTGCTAGTATAAAGTGTTTTGTCTTCTCATTCAGTTTGTAATTTATTTTTTTGCAGCTGCGGGGACAGTAAGAGTTTGGCAACGAGAACACAACAACTCTGGCAGACAGAAAGAGAGCGAAGAGTGTGACTCATTGTGTCGAGAAGCTTTGGAGAAAATGCTTGTTTTCTGTCATGAATAAAATTCATGGAAACATGTTGAATAGAGCAGGATGAATTTTTAAAGAAATTTTCTTAAGAATAACAAAATACAAACAATGACAATGGGGTTAGAAAGTGTACATTCCTTTAAAAAAATTCTAATCATTTGTATTTTTAAAAAAAAAGCAAGTTTATTTTAATCCACTTAATAACTATCCTAACTTTTGTTAATTAAAACTTGCACACATTCATTAATAACTCAAAAGAGCTTTTATTAGTTAAGCTGAGCTCTAGAGTTTTGTTGACCCATTGCTTTGTGAGTCATTCTGTTGAAGATTTGGAATAAATTATTTTGAATAATTTTGATTCAGAAGAAATTTCTGTGGGTAAAATGGTCAAGACAACGTGATTTCCAACAGATTTTAGAAGTACATGAATTGGGGATTCCTATGAGCAACTTTTGTTAGGCTTTAAAAAAATTGCCACACAATAACTGTGAATAAAAAGAAAAAAAATAGATCTGTCCCATTAAAATGCTTACAATGACGAAATTATAAAAAAATTAAAAATAGACTTACAGGTCACGTGATAACTTGTAACTCTTTGACGTCATACCCCTCTCAGGACTTCCGGCTTGCCACAGAGAGGCTGGCGCACAGGAGGAGTCCTAGTTTGTCCACAGTGACTGTAGCCACTCAGCATAACATAACAGTGGTGCGATTATGAGCGGAAGAGAGATAACACAGCCTCGTATTTTTACTGTAGTAGTTCCTGGAATGGACGGCAACGCTGGCAGAATGGTGGCGACGGTGTTGCTATGACAGGGTCTACACAGCGGCCATCTTTAAAAACGGAAAAGGAACCAGCTTGAACAGCGGACCAATCAGGTGAGTTCATGGGAAGACAAGGCGTGATGAGGGGCTTGTCTGAAAGGGTGATAGGACGGGAGGGGCGGAGAGCAGAAAACATGCGGTCCAATAGACTAACCAGCTAATTTCATTTCCGTACACAACTGGCTAGCGTTGGAGCACTTGATTTTCAGCTAAATGTTTTTAGAAGCTGATAGTTGAACCCGTTTAAACTCTCCATTTGCGCCACAGTTACTTTTTTTTTCCCCAACATTCCAACTGAAAATGTGTTAGCTGACTGTTCAGAGTTGCAGCCGTTACAACATGAACACAACTGTTGTAACGGTAACCGTCGTAAGTTTTAAATTGCTTACATCGGTGTTTACACTAAACTTTTAACATAGTCTTGAATCACTTACATTGTTCTCATCTGGCTTCTCTTCTGTGTAGCTTTTATTTCGACTCCTGTGAGAAGAATATTTCCCTGATTCTCCAAACCTGGATCACTGCCTGGTGCAGGGACAGGTATGTAATACAAAAACTGTCAAAGTTCTAGTTTGTAGTTTGCTAGTCTATTGATTAATTAACTAAGAATAGGAGACGTCTGACCACTTGAACTTTTATTTTTAGAAAGAGCTGTTGGGGCCATGTTTTGCAGTGATGTAAAGTAACACAAGTGAAAATGTGAAACAGAAACTGTTCTTATTCCTCCTGAAACTGCAACTGTTGACGATCATTTTTGGCTCAAAAATACCACCAAAGTGATGCTACTCAAACTAACGCAGAGCCACTTCACGGCATCTCCACCATCCGCAGTATCACAGAACAGCGTTGCAGTGACCACAGTATTAAAGCAGAGCTGACAGCATGGTGAAGGCTCCCGGGGTGCTGGCAGGATGACTGACGGCTTTCTGATGGATGTGACAATATTGCTGAACCCTGGGAGCTTGTTAGAGCACAAACTTGCTGTGTGTTTGTGTCTGAGAGATCCTGGTTAAGAATCATTTTTGCTCTTCGTGGTGTGTTGTTTGCTGCACGTGTGTGTGTGTCCTTCTTTAGCGGGGAAACACCAGCTCGGTTCTGTTTGTCTGTCGCCCACATTCGAGTGCCTCATTGTGTTCAGCAGGTTTTCTGCTCGCTAATCAGGTACAGAAGCCTCCTGCCGGGAAAATAAGAGTCTAGTCTGCCCCGGGAAAACAATTCAGCCATCATCCCACCATTATAGGCCATGGCCATGGTCCTAATTTATCTCCCAGTCTGCCACTTGTATTTTTTCCTCCCTTGTCCTGAAGGAGAATTTCGAGCAGCGCAAGCTCTGGCTCTTAATAGTCCTCCGTGCCTCTGACACAACAAACAAATGAGGACAGCAAATCTTTACTGCCAAGTAGATTTACTTTTATCTGTGGTATCACCTCGCTCCCCAACCACTCATAAGATTACAAGGAACAAGCTGCAATATTGGATCTGTTTTGTCAGCTCTGAATGCGCTCTCCAGCTGCGTTTTCATCGCAATAAATCTGTGAAGCCTTTTTCTGCTTGCTTAAATCCTTCGACAACGCTGCTGCTGCTCCTCTCGCAGAGGGTAAGAGTCATGAGCTGGAAATAAAGGATAAGGTTGGGATTTTCTGCTTGGTTAAATGCTTCAAAGAACTGATAAAGAAGAGACTGGCGCTACACGGTCTTCTAAAAGTAAAGATTGAAATGAATTGCAGAGCAGTAGCAGTTTTTGATGTATGGGCAACATGGGCAGTTGCCCAGGGCGGTATTAGTTTACAAGAGTACATCACTAAAATTGCTTTTTTATATGCGTCCTGAATGGGTTTTGGATTGTTTAATGATTCGCATGCAGTCAGTGAAGATTCGGCAAACCCCTTTGTTCAGTAGGTGCACCCTGTTTGCTGCTGACTGGGTCATGCAGGATTTTTCTTCATCTCACATCTGACATTATTTCCTAGATTTTAATTGCTTTTCAGGAATGCATGGCTGTTTGATGGTGTCAGTCAAACTGAGCCTACATGGGGTGGAGCACAAATGAACATTTTACATCTTTGCCTTTAGCAAGAGTGCTTACAATAACATTTTGCACAGTTTGCAACTTGGAAATTTAGGGAAAATATGTCTTTGTAAACTGGAAGAATTTTTCTGGATTTACATCATAGGATCAGGCACAGAGAAGAGAATATATGGTGCTTACAGGCAAACATGAGCACAACCTGTTTTGTCTGCACAATGGCACTGGTATGCGACATTTTAAAGCATGAGCAGAAGAAAGCTCAGCTCAACCAATTTCTTACTACAAATGCTCTAGGACAGGGAGTACCTCTGCATGTACTCTTGGTCTCCAAAAAGACTTTATTTCACTTGTGCCACCTCATAGTTGTGTTCATCATGCCAGCCACGGAAACTTTGTTCAGCGCTTTTGTTTTTTTTTTTATTACTATAGCATCTTTGCTTCTGGCAATGTTGTTGTGAATCCCTTCTCTATGTTGTGGTGAGATTCTAATCATTTTAATTCTCTTTATCTTTAATGGAGAAAGAAAATGTTTTAAGTACATTTTTACCATGTAAATATCCAATTTGAATTCACTAAACTAGTTTTTAGAGGTTTCAGTATATTTTATATATAACAGTATATGTTATATATATATATATATATATATATATATATATATATATAAAAAACAGTATATATAACTTATACAAACAGTATAAGTATTCCTTTGGACAGCAGGAATCCACTGGGATCTATATACAAAACCCACACAAAATAAACGTTCAACCTTGTTTTGAGGTGAGAGATTTAACTACCGTCACCCCGATGTGAAGGCCTATTCTCCTTACATGTAAAGCTCCTAATGATTGTAATCCATCTTATCATTAAACACCTCATATTCTATAGTTACATTGCTGTAAGCTAAGCCCACTGGAGAATAAACTGACCAGCTTTCTACACTGCTCTCTTCATTCTCATTATACTCCATTTCTTTTTGCACATAGTGCTGCTGTTTGTGTATTTCTATGGCTCTGGGGATGCGTATTTATTTTCCTTTCAGCTCCAAGTTGATCCTACACAGGTTCTGGTTCTGCTGTACAGTTATCCTGTTAAAAGAGTGTTTTTATAATTTTACTGCATACTCAAGAAAAGAACACTGTGTTAAAATAAGTGCTAACTTATTGTCACATGTAGCATGCTTTTATCTGTTATATTTATTCACACATTACCTGCAATTGTTTTTATCTATGTGGCCTTATTAATGTAGTCTCAAAATGTCACATTACTCCACCTTCACTGCAGTATGAGTGGGAATCATACAGGGAATTTTGTATGATTCCCTGTCATACAGAATATGGGAGATATTAATTTGTCATGTCAGTTTATTAGGTACACTAGCTGAATTACTTTTGAACAAAAAGATATAATTAACCAATCAAAAGACACTCAATAACTTTAGTTTTCCAGAGGCACTGATACTTGATAAAATTTAGGGCAGCAAAAAAAGCAGCTATTTTCCAAAAAAAAACATCAAGGACTGGCTGATATTCTGCAGGATGGATACACCAGACTGGGGCAAAATGATTTTCTCTGATAAACCTTCCTTCTGATTATTTGGAGAACAAGATGTAAGCGACTCCAGGAGATTGGTGTAGCTCCAAAAGGGAAACATCCAGATAAAATAGATGTGTGGGGTTGCTTCTCATCTAAGGGAATGAACTTCCACCCAGTGTGCCTAAAGTCACTGGTGATAAATGGAGAGGAATCAAAACATCTTCCAGCAACTGAACAGTTTCCTGTATGATGATAATGAGCACTGTGTCAAAGAGCAAAACTGGTAAAATGGCTCAAATGTCAAAAAGCCTGACTAAAATATTCAGCAAATTGTACACTTTTCTGCAGTTTATTGAGTCGGAGTTTATTCGATAAAGTGATAAATGGCCTTAACATTGCTTTTGACTCGTGGCAGCATATAAAAATTAGGTTAAAAGGTAATAGGCATATTTGGGTGTAAAATTGATTATATTGTACTAGATAGACTTTGAAGTCGACTCCAAGGAATATGCTACAACAAAATAAGAGAAAACCCAAATGCAAAAGAAGAAAGCTGACAGTTCTTTCATGGGAATAAAAGGTAAACGTGCAAAACATATACAGACTCTAATCAAAACTGAAAAAAATGGAAAGTATGCCGAATAAAAAGAACAGATCAACAAGATCCAATTCAGGAAAGCAGATGAGGAAACAAGCAGCTGGTGTGAAGGAGACAGCCAAATAAGAACTAGAATTACAACCACACATCAAGACAAAATACAGCTGCTGGTTCTACTTTCAAAACCCAGTCAGTGCAAATAAGCAGTCAATGTTCCTATAATCCAAACACAAAGATAATTGGTCAGTTTTTCATGCTTAACGTGCTCTAAAGGTGGCTTTGCCCCTTTAGGAGGCGAAGGGGCTTTCTGTGTGTGTCCCCTGCCTGGAAATGAAGCCATTTTGAAGGTCCATAATCTGTTTATGTTCCCATTGTCCCATTTTTGTCCGTTGGATCGATCCAAAGCTGCTTTTTCTGGGGCCTTATCATGGAAACCAGAGGGGGAGACCCAATCTAATTCTGCGCTCCAGCTATATTCCACAAAGCAATATCACCACGCTGCGATCATATCACATCCAAAGAGGAAGAGCAATATTTCTCCATCACTCCTCTGTTCTTTCTCCGCTCCAGTCCTCCACTAATGCCGGCGTGTTCTGTCTCTCCCAAGGCTTCGCTCTCTTATTGGATAGAATAAAAGGACTTCAGTCAAGTGTTGACGTTCGGCTTCACCGCGAGGCCCGCGGCTCGTCTGAAAGCGTCCTGTGGGGGGGGGAGAGTTCCTCCACACCATCTGTCATATAATTTGATTAATTAGCCGTTAGTACCACTGTTGCCCCCCACAGTGGGACCGAGGGTCGGCACTCGTCCATCTCCTCATCCCTCCGTCTGTCATACGCAATTTCTTGGAAGCGTCTGATCAGATTTTGATGAAACTTCAACAAAGATATCTGTCTCTTCTCTGACGAGACAAATATTTAATATTTTTCAGTTAATTTAATCGTCTTGTGCCCAGAATTACCATGTTTGGTGCCTTGAGGACGTTTAAATGATGTATTCAATCCAAAACAAATTTTGGGGCATCCATCCACATGTTGGCTCAGATGATGTCTCCATGTGGCGACATAAATAGTTAATACCTGCAACCTGACAGGTGCTTCAATGCTTCCTCCCCATGGTTTATCGAAGACCACCATTACGTGTGTGATGTGTGATTTCCTTAATTTACTGATTAGCTCCAGGATCAGGCACTGTGACATATGTCCACCTGGAAAGATCACAACCATTTTAGATTCATGGAAACCTACAACTATTACCAAGGTTTAGCCCTGCACCATCGTCTTGCACCAACAAATTATGTTTATCAGTAGGAACAGTGAAGGTGGTCAGAGATGATGGGAAGATGTGTGCAGCTAAATACAGATCATCCTGGAAGAAAAACTGAAAACCTGAAAAGGATTTGACTTGTATCCAGTTTGTGACAAGGCTTCAAATTAACATCCAGAGATGTTATTCATAATCTGACTGAGTTTGAGCTTTTTCACAAGAGAAGATGAGGAAGAATTTAAGCTGTACAAAGCAAGTAGGACCATGTTTTTAAAGCAGAGCTCTCAAAGTGTGGGAAAGCTAGCCCACCTCTCAGAGCAAATAGACAACTGCACCCACCCCATCCCAAATACGTTTTCACTATTATTTCAGTAATCTTTTTGCTGTTGCTGTACTTGATGTTCCTGTCATATCGGGGATTACCTGCTTTGACTAGAAATAACACCACATGATATGATGGTTCAGCTGCCTCTTCATTTACAGTGACAAAAGTATGAATTACTTTTTGCTGTGACTGCAGTTCATTTAACGTCTGGTAGACTCAAAACATAAAATTAATCACTAATTAACCATGGTCATATTTTTTCTTTTTTAATTTGTTTGTATGTAAGTTAGCTGAATGTTTCTATTTATTTCTCATGCCACACCCCCAGAGTACACACCAAATCTTTTGATTATTCTTTGTAAAAAAAAAAAAAAAAAATTAAATTAAATCAGAAATCATTGCTTTTATTCTTTCTACTTCACACTTGTGCATTACTTTGTATTGGTCATTATAGGTCAATGCACAGTAATGCATAATTTTTATAGACCATCTCACACCAAAGAGCCAGTGAATATGCACTGAAGTTTATGGTTGTAAATGCTGGGGCACCGTCCAGACATTCGCAACTGAATTGAACACATTAATGAGATCATCATAGAGTATGTGAAATCTGGTACGTCTTATTTATCATCTGTTTTCATACAGCACCTAAATCGGGCCAAAATGATCCACATAGATTCAGTTTTTCACGCACATAAATATATACATTGTCTATATATACACATAGACTAATTGTAATATATTTACATAGTCCACACCTGTATTTTAAAATGATATTGAGGTGTATATCTCACAATACTTGCATTTTTTTTATCACGTTTGAAGTTGAGAGGCTCTTAAAAAGTGTGAAAGAAGGAGAAGCGAGTAAGGCAACCAGAACACAGCCTATGTTAGAGATGAGTGTTGATTTTTTTTTTAAACACCAAGGTTGGGTATCTGTGTAGAATACAATGGCTGCACAACACAATAGCAGTGATAGCAGTCACTTTCTCTAATGTGAGTTCTCTGATGAAGTCAGAAAAAATTTAGTCAAAGAGTAGCAGTTTAAAGAAATCTGAAGCTTAAGGTAAAAATTTCAGAGGGAATAACAATGACCTTCTGGGATTTTCTTTGTCACATTTATTCCTTTTGTACTGAAATGTTTACTTCTCCTGTTTTATTATTTTTAAATATATTATTTGTTCAGTTCAAATCCATCAAAGCAATGAGGGGGTTTTATTAAAAAGGTTTCAGATGTAATATTTAGGTTCTTAATAATAACCTAAATATTTAACATTTCAATTATATTTTAATTTATTTTTCCGATAAAGCATGGCTGATAGAGAAACACAGAAAAGATGAAGAAACTTCATCTTTTCTTGCACAAAATTTCAGCGTTTTAAGTACGGGAGCAATAAAGTCGACAAGATCCCTCTGATCCTGCAGTCATTGAGACACAAATTAAAAATATGTTGCGCACCAGCTTCAGTGATCCTGGTAATTAGACCCAGCCAAATCCTCTCTGCAACACATCACATGCCTGGTTCCAGATGGAGAAGCACAGGTTGCCACATTTCAATTCAAAAGTCAAATTTTCAACGAAATGTGGAAATTACTAAGATAATTTACGGACATTAAACATTTTCTCACCTGTGCTACCCTGTAGCTGTAGTTTGATTCATCAAGTACTGGATAAGGGCAAGCTGCAGCTTTTTACAGCCTTTATAAAGTCAGTCAGCCCAGGGAATAGGAGAGCTAAAACACAATCAGTTGGAAAGCCCAAAGCTTTAATAGCAGGAAGAAACTGGATATTTGTTTATTATTTCTCATTTTATTATTTGCCTCATCTGTACCACAGACATTTTTTCTGATAGACTGGGGCTCTGAGAACCTCAGTTCTCAGACTTTATTAAAAAAATAAATAAAAACAACATAAGTTCATTGTACTCCAGTGACCTGAACAGTCAGTTGATCTTGACCTAATGGGACACCTTTAGCATGTGGTGAAACTGGAAATTCTCATCAGCAGCCAAGAAAATCTGCATCACCTCCTAGATTATGTCGGGTCAATATTAATCAAAATCTCAGAACAAATGTCCCACCACCTTTTGAATGTATCCCATTAAGATGACTGCTCTCATTTGAAAAGATGGTGTGTAGCATCATTGGATTAAAGCTTTAAACCAACTTTTTGCTGAAATGTAAAGAAAAAAATGTAAGCTTCAGATTTCTTTAAGCTGCTCTGTCCAGAAGATTGAGCATTTAAACGCAGCTGCTCACTAAGTGGCTCAGCTGCAGCTTGAAAGATTCGCCCCATGGTCCGTGTGGGCTGATGTGAGCCACGTTTGATTTGATGCGACTGAAACGGTGGATGTCGGATTTGTGCGTCCCTGCTGGAGAAAACGGGCAGCTTTTGAAACCTCACCTGCTGACGATCAGCAGGTTCATCATTTAGCCAAGGAGGCAGCGGGAGAGCACCATCCCTCGCTTTTTGACCAGACACATAATTTCAGTTGATTGCAACATTCTTTTCTTGTTAATGTGTCTTTTATTTTGGCGGACAAACACTCATCCCACCTTCCTTCCCACAGGAGCTGGGTTGGCGCTCTCCATGCCAGTGGCTGTGAAAAACAGCACATTTTTCATTAACAGGATTACCATCCAACAATAAAAATACAGACGAATGAGAGTGAGCGTTGTGTTACACGGGCTGCCAGTGAATTTAATCACTATCCATTCCCTTTTTTTTTTCCCCCTTTTCAACCGCCAAGACGTGAAAGCCAATCAGCCTACTCCAATATGTGCAGCATCTCTGTGCCAGAACTGATTGAGACTCTCAGTGAGCGAAAGCTCAGCGGAGGAATGTTCTGGCAGCCTGCGGGGCGAGGGCGTTCGTTTTTGTTTCCTGCTTTAACTAATTCAGCATCTTTTCATACAAAAGGACTTGAAACAATGGGTTATATCAACCTCTGAGCTTGTCCTCCGTGCACTCAATTTCCACCTGTTGTCCTGGAATAAAGAATAAAGATGGCCTTTCAAATTTCTTCATGGAGTTTTAATGTCAGATGGTAACAATGTAGTCTTGAAATGTCTCTCTTATGGCAGCTTTAAGTTCCTATAGATCTTTAGAAATTTGGGTAAATCTCTTTAACGGTGTATTTTACAGTGTATTACTGGTTTTGATCATAGTTCTGTTAGGATCAACAAGGCTACACAAAATAATTGTCCTTACTGTGTAAATGACTACGTTTAAGTGAGTTTCTATTGTATTTGTCATCATTATGAAGTCCAACACAAATCCCCTGTCTTCACAAATTTAAGAACAGCTAAAAGAAATAGATTTTCCATTACTTCAAATTCATAACAAAGGGAAACAGAAAAACATTTATTAATTGAAATTTCTTAGCATTTTCTCAAATGCCCCATTTAAATGTATTTTGTATGGATTTTAGAATTATCTGTATGTGAAATCCATATTATTCTTTAATGTGGATTTTGTTTTCGCTCTGAATAAATTTCCTCACATTAAAGGCGAATCAGCAGGAGAATAAGAGAAGCTGGCTGCCAATTATTTAATGCCTTGAGTGTCAACCTATGAGGTACATATTTGCCGCTGAGTTTCACTGGTTGTTTCCAGAGTTTTCTTACCTGTGCTAATCTGGTTCCTTGTGTCGTGTTGAAGGTGAGGACACTTCAGGGTCCATTCCTCTGTGGTTGGTGTCTTGAGACTTCAAGACAACACATGTCTTTGATATAAAGTTTTAATATTTTGCAATCCAATGGTTGTTAAATTAAGGCAACATCTACAACAAGCAGGACACTGACTCTTAAAGAGTGAGATTGGATACCATTGCTCTAAATGGCCTTATGTTTGAGTCATTGAAAAGTTAGTTATTGGTGTTATCTATGCAGAGAAAGGCAAGAAAAATATGAGTGCGAAAGAAAAAGACTTTAATTTTTATTGGACAATGTGAAATCCAGCAGGTTTGATGAACTGAGCCTCAATCTGAAAGACGAACTGTAATTATAATAAAATCATTGCAGTCTAATTTGCTGCAGAATTATTTCAGAGGGGAGACTTTGCGGATTTTCAAATGACTCAGACAAGTTCTGCTCTCTTGTGACATAGAAAATGTGCTTCTGTAAAACTTTCTTAAACACTGAGCCATTCCAAACACAGCAGATGCATGCATCAGGGAGAGACTGATCAGTCAGAGCAGCAGTTTATCTGAGTAATACTGACGGGGATTCATCAGGAAAAGTCAACTCTGACTCCTCTTCCACAAAGTTTTGTTTCATAGAACAGAGAAACAGATGGGAGACGCAGCAGTGCAGAGCCCAGATGTTCTGAGAAAACAAAAAATAAGCAGCAGAGCCAGTACAGACAAGTTCTCTTTTCAACAATCAGACAGTAATTTAATTATTTGTTTGTTTGACTGACAGATTCATTGTGTGCTTGAATCTGCCTGTGAGATGATGGTTATCTCACCTCGCCGCTTTATATAAGTTTGAAGTTCTTCAAAGATGGATGTGCTCTCATTTTATTTTATTTTATTTTTTCAATTTCATGTATGTATTGTCTTCTTTATTAGATGAGACTGCAATGGTAGAATTTTCCAAGTAACGATATTTACAGTCATACAAGTAAATCCAAGACTGAGAGAATATTTAAAATTAAATGTTAAAATGCCACAAAATCTGTGTTAATCATTGAATTTCATCTGTAACTCTGGCTGCTTTGGCATATATATCCTAATATATCACACTTGGCTCAGTCAATTTCATCTGCTCCAGTAACAAGTAACAAGCACTACATACAGAAAAAAATCATAGGAAACTTTGAAAGGTGTCAGTGCTCTCTATTGCCAAAAAGCTTTAACATGTCGCTTCTTTCAAGCCCGATAGGAAACTGGAACATATAGTTGTATAGTTATTTTAACAACTAAATATACAAAACTGTTTTAACGATATTTTTCCAAAGCAGTTTTGCATGAAAAGAGATGGACATCACTTACTTATCTAGAAACCAAGCTGTGAAGTCTGTTTTTCTCAACCAGAAAAAAATCCAAACATCAAAAGGTTTTTTTTTGGGTTTTTTTAATAAGTGGAAAAGACTAGGGGGTTGTTTTATTTGTTTGTTCAGCCATCACACACAGGTGACTGACAGCAACAGATAGGGAAGAAGAAGTACTATTGCTTGCTTCGTAATAAATATCATTTTAAGCATGACCTTCAAAATACATACAATCGCACAAATGGTTTGAGCTTTTTCAAGTTTGCTGTCCGATTAGGAAAGTCTGCAACTAGGACTTGAGTTGTACTTGAGTTGCACAAAGTCTCACACACATCCTGGCCTGACACAAAGAGTAAAGACCAAAGATCTGATTTATACGTTTGTTCTAGACACCTAGATGTGATTTAAAAATGTCTCCTGTTCTTAGAGTTGACTTAGAGGTGTATGCAAAAGAAGAAGACTCAAATAAATCTTCTTCTTGAACTCGCTCTTTGAAGAGTTGAGAGTTGATATGAACTTAAAGGTTTGAGACTTGCCTGGAATGTACTGCAAAGACTAAAGAGTTGTCTTGAACATACTCTCTAAATACTTGAGACTTTCCTCAGACATGCACTCCAAAGACCTGAGACTTGATTCAAACTCATGCTGCAAATACATCAGACTTGGCCTGCTTCTGTGTTCTAAAGGCTCAATGCTTGTTTTAGACTCACACAGCAAAGACTTAAAACCTCAAACTTGACTTGGATTTGAGACTACAGCAATTCAAGGTTACAGGGAGAATTGGAGAACCTTAATTTTATAAACTTAACTGGAAGATTGACTTGATGTCATGTCAAAAACAATAATTCTTCCATGCAGGTTTTGGAAATGTGAAAAGTAGGTTGGTATAATGTGACAAAAGATACTGACAGCTGAGCTGCTAATAGATAATCAAACCAAGTCCACAGTATTTGCCATTGTCAGATCTTAAAGTTTGAACACTTCTACACAACATTTCATGCTTCTGTGGGAGTGTCTGCTCTGCTGATATTTTCAAAGCGTTTTCCATTAAAGTATCCAAATGCTTCTGAGAGATGAAGTGTGACTGCCATTATTGTTGTTCTTATGCTGCTCTGACATTTGAAAAGTTTTTTTTTTTTCTTTTCTGACAGGTCAGGTATTTTATTTTCCTGTATGGTACTAAAAGTTCAACTTTTAAAAGTTTCAATGAATTATACATTGCGCTGTGTTACAAAGATAAGAAGTAAATATAGCAGAAATATGAAAACATATTTTTTTATCCAACAAAACAGCGTTCTAAAAGCAAATAAAGCAAAACAGCTAGTTAATTTTGTGCACCTATCTATGGGTCATGGAGATGGATATCATATTAACTGTAAACTTTTAAATATTTACTCTCACTGTTGTTTTTCCATCTATGACTAAACAACATAGATGTTAACTGATGCCAACAGTTAACAGTTGGTATTTTCTCCCATCTTTTTCTATTCAAATAATAAAGTATTTAAGCTATTCTCCAGTCACATTTTGGCCAAATTTAAACAATTTCTGAATGTATGATTGTGTTTGAAAAGTGATTCAGATTCATCAAATCGTATTTCTGAGCTAAATTAAAAATTATGTATCCATAAACATCCATTGGTGTAGAGTAGCTGTTAAAGTAAAGAGAAGCTTAAGACGGTAGAGATGGTCATCTCTATTCCCCTTGTACCACTGGCAGGGGAACAGGCTCACAGCATATTACCACTGTCATGTTTGATCAATGGTCTCGACTGCATGACATCATGACCGAGTAGCTCAAACTTTGTCTACTTGATATAACGACAAAGTTATTTTTCCATTTAACTTTAGAAAAATAAGTTAAAGGTGTCTTTTTACTTTATTTTCAAAAACCAAACTCAGCTTGTGACGAATAGTAGCAGAAAATGTTTCAGTACTGAGCTCTTTTCCAAGAGATCCACCTCCTATGCTTGTGTGATATCTAACCTGACCCTGTATTTTGAACTTTCCAGTTTTTCTTTACATATGTGAAATATTCATCAGCGTTTCAGAACAACTTGTTGCAGCTTACATTTGTGAGGGAGGTGAGAATAAAAAATCAGTGAGCCTTATGAAAATGTATGTTGCTTCACCATAGAAACCAGGTCTGTAAAGGTCTCTGACTGAACTCCCGTCTGATTCAGAGCTGCAGCCTTACTGAACTCTAGAAACTGAGCCCTGCTGTATGAATCTAAACAATATACCATGTCTTTCAATCAACATTCGTCTTTTTTGGAGCTGCAAACTTTTCGGGAAGAAACTTTAAACATGCTTCAGGCTGTGTCACGGCTGTGTAGTTGATTCAAAACAAAATTGTGTCGTTTCAGCCCGTCATGCATTTTTGCCAGATTAAATCCACATTTTTGCCATGTTGTATATGAAATATTGTTTGTGCTGCATACAAAAAGATAGCTTCTCTATTTCACGCTGTTTGTAAATTAGACTGTTTCTGTTGCCTCACCCAGGTCTTTACAAGCTGAACTCACGGACATGAATTTTCCATCTCTGAAGCCGCCGAAGATGATTAATGAGACAAAAACCAGACAGACTGTGGAATAAACCTGAGCGACGCCACCGTCCTTTGAAACTCAGCTTTCTCCAGGTTGCATCAGAAAGATGTGAAGCAGATAAATGAACGACTTTTGCTCGAATTGTCAAAAACTGTCACAGGCCTTGTCTGATGGGTGCTGGGACCACCGACGGGGTGTGTTTGGCTCACACTCTGATTTTGACTGATTTCTTGGCATTTTTGAGACAGATAGGATCAGAAAATCAGCCCTGAAGTGAAGAAAGTCAATGAAGCAACTATGCCCTCGGCTTTAGAGACAAAGTATTTACGTGTAAACTGTCATGTTTTCAGACTTTTTGGTGTCGATCACATTAGATTAAAGCCAACTCTTGTTCCACTTCACCCTGTTTGCTTAAGTTGATGCCTAGGAAAATCGAGTGTGACAAAAACTTTTTTGTTTTCTTCTTACAAGTCAAAATGTCTTTCACTGAAATTATTTAACCATTGAAACACATTTTGATGGTTAAATATAAAGTATATATAAAGTCTATAACATGGAAAGCAGACTCTATGTACACATGAAGTCAGTTTTCAGGCCCTCAGAAAGATTTTTAATATATGCATTGTGTGACTCCTCTGCTATGGAAATATAGAATAACTGCTGAGTTGGGTCAAATATGGGCTGGGATGTAAATGGTAACCACTCTCTCATATCACGATTGACAGCATCAGTTGCCACATTTTTCAACTTCATACTCACAAATGACAGAAACTTAAACTCCCACTTGAAATATAAAAGCATTGATGCTTTTTGAAAACCTGTTCATGACCATTTTGAAACACTTTGTATGTCATTTTAATCACTTCAAAGTTTTATTATTTGAAACCAAAAGTTTATTATTTTAAATAAAGTAATTGGCAAAGGGATTGGCAGCTATGTCATGGAATAGGATGGAGATTACTTGTTTAACAAGATGTTAAATAACTTGTTTAACAAGAGAAATTTCAACTTGTCTTTCTATAAGACAGTTTCACAATCATTCAGGCCAGAAAGTAACAGCACTGTAGTTGCTTGTAAAAGAGCAGTAAAGCCACCGCAACCCACTAACTCAGCTCTGTGAATCTCTCTTGGTAGCTCAGAGCAGTAACAGTTATGGGTTCACATCATCAATGTTCATTCCTACAGAATTCACTCTGAGACGTAAAGACGACGTCTGTCGAAACCTCCAGGGTTTCTGATAGTTTCCTCGCGTACAGCAGATGCTCCATCATCCTCAGTGAAACAAGAGCTGTTCTTTGGAGCTGTTTCATTCAAAGTGACATTTGTACGGTCTGACTAATCAGGATTTATATTGAAGTAATCTTTAAAAAAAATGTTTCGTTGAGTTTATAAATCTTCATTTATGATCTCTTTTAAGAGAGTTTGATTTTACAAAATTTAAAAAACTAAAGGCCTGTCACACACAAAAATATAGGACAACATACATTCGAACATTTCTAGTAATGCTGTCTTACACGTTGCACTCTGTTGTATTCATAATTGGTTACTAAGCTGAGCAAAGCATTCACAATTTTTTTTTGACATGTCAAAATATTCACCTTTATGACTGCTAAAAGCCCTCACAGATGCGCCTCTGCTCTCTAGTGCACAGTCTGATTTTGACTGATCTTTATTAAGTCCTGGACGATATGGTGGACTTCTCAAAAATTATAACTTTTCCTCCTTTTTTATTTTGCAAAATATTCTCTTTAATGCTTTAATTTACTTTAAGAAAATGCAATAATCTTTTGGTTTAATTGTAACATGACCTAGAGCTTTCTTATCTATGCAGGATAATTATTGTGTAGCAAGTCCTCCTTGCTTCCTGGACCTTGAATGACACTTGCTATAAAATGAAATAAAATGTAAAATCTATATTAAGAACCTGGAGGAGTGAAACCAGACATTCAATAGGAAAAAGTGGCCTTGGGAAGCTCCTGAATAGATAATTACCCAGAACATTGAGAGAACCGGTTGAAGATATGACGAATAGAGAAGAATAACAATTTTCTAAGATCCTGTCTGGTCTGTACTAAAGGGCAATGGAGCCTTCCAGCCGAGCAGAAACCTTGTAGTTAAGGACATTTAGCGATGCAATTAAAACTGAGTGTTTCATCTCTATTCCTCTTTTTTCTTCTATTTCCAGCTAAGTATATATGATAAAAAGCCTCATAAATAGAAACAAATTAATTCTAAGCACAATTCATTTATGGTGCAACATTTTTATTTACTACTTAGAATTATCTCTCCATTCCACAAAGTGAAAACATCAAACAAAAAAAGTGAAATAGATTAACTGTATTTAACATTCAACATATGACTGAATTGTCAGTATCTCTGCTTTTACAATAAACAATCGAAAGTTTCCTGTTTGTCCTCGAAGTGACACTTGACATCCAAACATTTTCACCAAGCAGTTAAGTTTTCCGCAGCAGGAGCAGAGATCTTTTATTCATTGCGGGCCATCGCTGCCGCCTTGACACCGTGCTGGCCGTGGTGCTCTGACAGAGATGAAGTGAAGAATGGCGGGATGTCTCATTTCCTGAGTCTTCCTGATAAGCTTTAGTAAAAGGGTTTAAATGGCAGTGACAGGTGTCGGCCTGCAGACTTCACTTTATATCACTCTGCTGTTAATTTTTTTCCTTGTTATCTCTCTTCTTCTATTTGTTGCTGTCCCTTTTTCATTCCCACTTTGTTCCTCTTAAACTTGTCTGTCTTTCATTTCATTTAGTAAGGTTTTTTTTTCCTCTCTGCTGATTGCTGCTGCCCGAGGCGAGGTTGTGCTGGCAATTGTTGTTCAGAAGAAGAAAAAAAAATTCTCAGCTGATATATTCTTTTTTTTTTTTTCCCATCTTGCCACAATATTCCTCCTATGCTTAAAGGATTAGATTATTTTGGTGCAACATCCTCAGCTCATTCTTTTATTTCTTTGCACAAAAATCTCTGGAGGAGGAGTAGCCTTTTTTCTGTGTCTTTTTTCCCAACATTTCCCCACTGTGTTTTTATGTTCTTTGAAAACTTATGACAATATTGACATAGCAGAAGAAGAATTCAAACTATATTATCAGCAAAATAAAGGGGTGCTTCAGTCTTTGTGTATCTGGCCAATTCTGACATCTTTAAATTCATTTCCAGCAGCAGTTGCTTTGAATTTAACTCTAAGAAAATCATTTTCTATAAACTCCACTTCCTGACATTAAAACAGTGAAAGCAACAGTAGCTTTTACTGCTCACAAATTCATGTTTAACAGATAAGTTTTGAAAGACAGTACAATACCTTGAGTTGAGAAACTATTATTTGGATTTTAGTGTTTATCTTTTCTTAGCTATTTTAAGTTTACTCATGTCTAATATCTATATTTTTAACAAAATTCTCTACCTATATAACCAAAACATAACTGTAATATAATAGCCATTTGCTAAAATGATTATCAGTATAACTGTTTATTGAAATGCAGGCAATCCCATAATTTTGAAATGATCATCTAGTATATTCATTTTAGAATTAATCTTGCAAATCAGCATATTAGGTTAAAGACTGCATAATTTGTAAAGTAACAGGTTAACTGATTAATGGGTTTTCAAATGTAAGATTCAAGCCCTTTGAACATTTTCCATTTGGAGTTCATAAGGATATAAACTCACAGCCAAAATGTAAAGAAGGAGCAGTGTGATATGAAAACAATCCATTACTGTTTTACAGGCCTAACATTCTAAGATTGACCTGCATAACAATTCAGCAGAGTGGCAGAGTGGCTTTAATTTCCCCAGGGGGGTGTTGAACAGCTATTCTCTGGCCGACAGTCATCTGGAAATAAGCCCCAGTCATCATTTGCGGATTTACAGCCAATCCAGATTCAATATTCAATCCACATTTTCTGAAGAGAGGGATGAAAGGGAAATACATTTGACCTATTTTATTTGTAGCTACAGAAAAATTAATAACAGGACAGGGATGTGAGCGAAGGATTTTAGTTGCAAATTGATCAGAACGAAGGCAGGCGGCTGCTGTTAGCAAATCAAGAAAAACACTTTTCACTTTAATGAGAAGGAGCCGCTTCAATCAAAAGGTCAGAAAAGCATCTGGCCGTTTTAATGGTTGAAAATATCAACTGCTCAGATATTCAGCAGAAAGGGGAAAACATCTTAATTCAACTCTCCGGCTTCACAAGAAAGTAGGCTATTAAATAAAATCAAAAGTGTGTTTGAGTCCATACAGTGACCTTTACATAATAGCTAGAGGGTGTATGAAAATACCTTTACGTGTTTATATTTTAACATCTAGATTTGCATCCAGTGCTGATACAGAAATGTAAATCCAGGGAATGTCTGTGCTGGGCTGGAATCTGTTGGAACAATGCAGCTTGCAGCCCAGCCATGGGGCTAATGATTTAAAAGTAGTAGTTGTGTGGTAGTTTTCAGAACCTGTCTTGTCTTACCCCTTTTAATAGCAGCAAAAAAAATGAAATATAAACCCTGTCAATGTAACATTTTAATTGCCTGCGAGGTGCGCCTCTGGCATCAGGAAGCTACAGATACAGGGGAGGAACTGGTACAGTAGATCTGTCAGCTTAAGAACATCATAATCACAGCTCATGATCATGAGTAATGCGCTGAAATGTTTGCTATATAAACCATGATGAGATGTGTAAAAAACATGGGTGAGCTGGGAAACAAAACGTCCATTAAATGAGATGCAATGGACCAAGTGGGGAGGAAATTAAATTCAGGTCTCAAAATAACTTCCATACTGACAGCCTGAAAGTGTCGATTTAAAAGGCAGTGAAAATCACAGGAGACAATACAGACACAATCAATACATCGATGCAACATTTTGCATTTGCTTAAGGCAGTTAATTCAAAACAAAAGGACTCAAATCAAACCATCTTTTTCATTTCAAGTTAAATGCAGGCCTAATTCTAACTTATGTACAAAACCAGCTATGCCTGACTGTAACTAGCATTTAAGTTTGACTTATGATGTCTAAGAGAAACTAATAATTCATGATTTGTTTAGAGATTTGGAGATTATCCGTCTCTGAAGGTTTTTAAACCAATTTGAATAAGAAATTGAACTTGACTGCACTGTTTCAAAACTACTGGAATATGGAAACTATGTTTGAACTGAACTGCCTTTTTTTGTAAAGTACCTTGAGATGATGTGTTTTGAACTGGCACTATAATAAACATAAAACTGAAAACTGAATTAAATTGCTTGATTGCACAGCCTGTTCATGCTGCCACGTTCATTTAGATAGGAGAAAGGATTTGAGACGGTTTCGCATGGCAAATATTAAATAATAAATATATATATTTTGGTTTTTATTCCAATTTCTCAAGGCATTGAATTTCCAGAACTCAAAAATAAATCAAAATGTTTCTAACTTTAGTGAGTGTTAATACACTTTACAGTGTGATGTGTTTATTGACTGTATATTCCCACCGGTGAAAAATGGTTTACCTTAAGCATATTTGGCGATGTCAGGAGGTCAGGTGATAATATTTTTAATACTCAATCAGATTTTCACAAAACGGCAGCTGTGTCAGGGGTTAACTAGCAGTAGCCTGAGGGGCTAAATGAAATTACTCCACACATTGAATTTTTAATCACTGCATTGCTTAAGTGATGGGAGAAAGAAAACCTGCCAAGCTTTTTGACGTTTGCTACATTAGTTTGTAGATTAGTTTTGCATAAATTTCACATTCACTTTCATCCTCTATAGATTGTAAGTTTTAATATTCTACAATATAAAAACTTAAATAACTGCCTACAATTGTGTTTTACACAATAATTTAAGTTCTCACCAGAAATTATTATGAAGTAGTTAAACAGATTTGAAAACCGTCCCTTTACCACTCTAAATGGTAAACAAATTAAAGCCAGTTTGCAAATTGTAACGTAAATTTAAAAAAGTAAATTGTTTGGTAATACATAGCAAAATCATAGCGCTGAAAAAGTTTCATTTCACCAGCAGTTGTCTAGTATAAGTTTGGAGATTGTGCCATTCGAATTTCTTTATCTGTTTTAAATTTCAACGTTGAAAAACACGGATTCACTTATTCACTGGACTCTGAAGCGACCAGCTTTCACAGTCTAAAAGCATCTGCCAGGAGAACAGGGTGTCTGCTAAATATTACTGCATGCATGTTTTTATGACAAAACTGACAGGTGATCTCATTACAAGTGTCTGCCCTTCCCACGCTGTATCGAAGCCCATTGTGAAACTGTCACTAAACGCCTTAATAGGTAAAAAAATGAAATGCAATGTTGGAGGTAGTTTTGCCAGTTATTAATACCTCTGCCAGAAGCATCATCTAAGGCAATTTCCCATGAAAAAGAACTTGCTACGGAACCTTTCATGATTTGCACTGAAATTTATTGAAAATGTCCTAGTGGTCCTTCAGATTCAATACAAAAACTACTGTAATGCTTAAAGTCATAAATGAAAATACACCAGAGTATAGGTACAATTTAAATGACCGACCTTTTCCTCTTAAAAATATGAGTCTGAGTAATCAGGTTTGTTTCCTGGCAGTTAACAACTTCGCCTGCTGAAGGAAGCGACTTCTCACCTCCGCATTGCCTGCTGTAAGGTCCTAATAAGTGAGAATAAAGGAAATAAAAAACGGAGGACGTGCGAAAACAAGCCTTATGCCCAATGTTCTTCACAGCCACTTCTTGTTTTAACCTTAACGACTGCTGTCCTCTGACAGGCGGCTTGTGCAGAAAATGTGAGAAGAACTCGGGGCTGGAGTAAAACGAAGCCAAGGGTAAATGGGAAACATCGTCCCAGAAAAGGTTTGCCCTGTTCGCTGTGGCAGCTCGTAAAGGGCAAAAGGTTTATTACAAAAGCTAACATGCACAGGTTAAAACAAAAAGAGAGATTGGATCAGAGCATGTGTGTTTCCCTTGGCTGTTCATTATGGAGTGTGTAGATGGCAAGAGAAAAAGACAGCATGTTGACAGACAAAAGGATCCAGCCTGATTCTGACAAAACAAAGTACAGTAGTTTGTTGTGAAGTTTGTCTCATTGGGTTTCATCATTTCGTATCATAAAAACAGCTGGGTGGATTTCACTCTATTAACGCCAGCTCTCAAATTTTGTTTATATGTTCATGTGTTTCACTTTGACTTAAATAATTACTGTAGTACGACTAAAATCAATGTTTTCTCATAACTTTAGTGTGTAGCAGTAGGACAAAATATATATGAGGGTTTCATTTTCAGGAAAAAAAAATGACTTGGAGCTTAAGCAATTTAAGTAGTTTCAATTATTAGCTTAGTTTGAGTTTCTATTAACAATTTGGCATCATGATCCCATATTTAAGTTTATTAAGACAAAAATTAGATTTTTTTTATTTTTCTTTTAAATTTTTTTATTAGTACAGTGGATATTGAAACCTTTCTGAATAGACAGAACCTTATTGCCTGCAGAACACTGCATTCAAGCAATACATTCAGATAAAGCAAGATAAAATGATGACAAAGTCAATTCCTGAGCTGAAACAAAAACTTTTAACTCTAATAAAATATATTTACATATAATTCCAGAAAAAGATCTTGAAGCCATATTTTCTGGTAAAGGTTTGGTCCTCTCTGTGAGTTTCTGTAAACTATCACATTTAGGGGGGAATTTATCTATTGCAGATCACTAGATTTATAAATTTTCTGTCCTAATATCACTGGTCTACCTGATAAATGAAGCTTTGTAGAGGCTGTGGATCGTGGTGTTAGAATTCCCCCTGATGATCAAGAGGACTGTTTTTTTGAAACTTCAATCTGCAGCATGGAAAGCTCTGAATGTCGTCTGTGCTTATGACCTGATTACTCAGTCTTCTTCGAATCTCTGCATGGTGTCCTGGAAGGATTGCCATCTGGGGATTCTGTAATGATTCTGAGAATGTTGGATCTCTATTTGGACAAAGATTGTGTTACCTGGAATGGTGTAATAAGGAAGAATGGCTTTCCTGAACTCAACCTGAGTGGTGTTTTGTTATTGGATGTGTGTGCTAGGCGTGCCAATTTCCATGAAGAACCCCATATTCTGGCATAGTGCAGCAACTTAAATCATAAAGGTTGCTGCAGCACATTTCATTAATCTGTTTTGACCGATCACATGATTGTATGCAGAATGATCATTCCAGGAGAGATAAATCATTAAATATGTTGAGGTTTTGAATCGTATTTCAAATCAGGAGAGGATGTGAAAAACAGAAAATAATTGAGAGCAGTGATCTCAAACTGTAATCCTGGCCGGTGTCCTGCAACTTTTAGATGTCTCTCTGCGTCAGCACCTGGGTCCTATATTAGCTCATTAGCAGAGGTTGGCTGCATGCTACAGAGGCAGTTTAGGCATTTAATTCAAATGTTTAGGACAAGAGACACAACTAAAAGTTGCAGGACACTGGCCAGCAAGGACTGCAGTTTGAGACCATTGCATTAGACTGTTAAGCATGTCTAATTCAGATCCATTATATGAAAAATAAAACAAAATATGATACAAATTTGGGTATGCTTTGTGTATGAAATGCTTATGAGGTACACTGAACGAAATGTCATTTTTGATATACTATCTCGGAAAAATGCATGCAATTTCGAAGCAGAGAGCAGATAAACGCTGCTCTCTTTAAATGGATATCCACGTTTATTACCCTGATGTTTTGACCTTTGACCTTGCTCTGTGAAAGACATGTTGAACTTTCCATGTACCCCCCCTACCACTTTGTTTGCTATCAGAGGTATCCTCCGAATAACGGCCTGCCTGTGTTGTTATGAATTGCCCCAAGCCCTGATCAAGGTCTGAAGGTCAGCTGGGAGCTGAAAGCTGCACACTCGCCCTTTTTGTTGACTTACCCGCATGCAGCTCCCCTCCCTCTGTTCCCTTACCCCGCCCTCCCCTGCTGGGACCATATCACAGCATAAATGGCTCAGAAGCAGCAGAACTGTTGTTGAGGTCACCATCAGCAAGTTTACATTCTGCTTACACCAGATTACCAGGACTCATCAGTAAACTTCACCCTTCTCCTCGACTGCAGCCTGTGAGCCATCTGTGGAGCTCTGCAGTGCCCCAGCTCAGCTGGGTTATTTATATATTTTAGAAACCAACAGTTTTATCTCATCCATTTAATTCTGATAAGTGCTGAGATCATTTTTTAGATTTTAGAGAAAAACTTTTCAACTATTGTTAGCATAAAATCCACCTTCTTCCCACAACGATTAACAAGGTATGCAAATTATATTCCTTGTAAAACCATTACGGTTCTCAGAGCTGCAGCATGAGGAAACTAAAAGAAATCAATATTTCTACTCTGTACACCTCAATAGAACCTGGTCAAAATACCTTGCAGGTAGGTTTCAGACTTTTCAACCAGCCTTCAGCAAGAATCCAGTCAGAGTTCAGTTTTCGATCTTCCTAAGAATCAATTTGCATAATTGCGGAACTTAACAGCTACACGCAAGCCACACTGTTGCTGCACCACCAGTTTGGTTTGTTTTGAACATGCCTTTGGTTTGCTCCGAACCTCTTAGGTAAACAGAAGTTACTGTAGCAAGCAGGAGACTGTGAGCCATCATACCCAGCTGGCAACATTGATCATTTTATAGAATGAGGAGAAAAACATTTCACCTGTCAGAAAGCTTTGTTTGGCTTCTTGTTCACAATGATGACATCCCAGACTTCTTGTAATTGTTGCAGTGGAGCCAAAACTTTAGCTTAGTTTATTTAGGCTTATATACTGGATAGAAATTAACATCCCATCTAGCTTCAGTACTATCTGGATCATTTATTTTGTTTTAATATCATCATCAGCTGTTTCAGAGCTGCTCAAATGCTTCCTTGTTGTTGGCAACCCAGTTGTTTTTTCTGCTATATAATATCCTTTGAGAACTGGTTGTAACATATTTATCGCTTTAATCAGATTTGATTTGTATTGATTGGTTTTGAAATACATAATTGCTCAAAGTGAAGGAGTTTAAGCACCTTAGTCACAAGCTGGTGTGCAAAACAATATGCCAGATTATACACGGCTGTCTGGGAGAAGGCAAAACAAGATGCATGGGTGAATGGCGTTATGAGGTGTCCTGCCTGTAAATTGCATGCTTGTGGTCAAGAGTTCAAGAATTGAACAATTTTGTTTATTTTGTTACGTCTGGCTGACTTACAAAACTGTGCTGCTTTCCTTGTATGGCACTCTATGGTAATGATTTTTGGTCAGCTGTTGGTTGCATCATATTCATGGAAAAAGAACATAGTGTTGTTTCTATCTTACCTTCTGTTACTGTCCCTATGGTATCACACAGGACATGCAACCAGGCCAGATTACATCTTGAGAGGTTTTATTAAACCCAAAAAACTCAATTAACAATTTATCTAGTCCCATCACTACCTTTTCCACCAAGGTACACCATGGCCTGATTTAAATTATTGAAACATTTTTTTCAATATGACTGACGATGAAAAACAATGTTAATTTGTTGCATTTGTGACTGGATATATTACTGTGTCAAATTTCACGATACCCACAATATTCCTGTTTGCTGCTTCCTAATTCTCTCATAATATAAAATCATGACTCACCTCATTTACAAACCAAGATAACTGCTGGATTAAAAATGAGGTGAGTGAGTCTGCTGAACCAGCAGATGTAGAAGAACAAAAGAACACACATATTATAGCTTTCTTTTTAGTGATAAATATTTTGTCAGATAGCTACCATTTTTAACACAGTAAACAAAGACACATATTTTTAAAGTAAAAATAGTCTCGTGCAAATGCCATTGTTAGAAAAAAAAGAAGTGGAAGAAAAAGTAACTCCAGAAGCTAAACTCATCTGCGGTTTTCTCCTCATTATGTTGTCTCTCATTACGGCTCAGTTTGGGCACAGTTTGTCTTTAATTCCCTAATTTATCTCCAAGCAGTCTCATGTGGAATATTGTTATTGTTGAAAGTCAATAACTGGTGTCAACTTGCGATATGAAGCGTTTCCTCATTTTAAGTTCCAGTTGGCACTCCACCTGACAGAGTCTGATGTAATGACTCTCTGTTCATTAACAGGGAATTTAATGATGCTTGTCATGTATCACATTTCACAGCAGATGATGAGAGGAAAACAAAAGCCATCATAGAGGTAAATTGGACAACAGGAAGAAGCTTCACCCTTTTAAATGAGCACATGACCTTTAAAAGTGTGCTAAATTTGCAAAGCTGTCCAGTGCATACAGCCTTAAGGTAAGGGTTAGGAGAGAAGTGCCGTCCTGCCATTAGGGGGAAGGTGGAACTTTATTTAGCAGGTGCAGTTTAACCCTAGTCATCAGATCCAGCTCCGACTGAGAACAGCTGACGCAGCAGAAACACAAGACCCAAATAAGTTCAATCAACACAACTGATAATATTTCATCTTCAGCCGTGTGTGTTTTTCTCTGCCATCCCCTGTGCAGGAGCACATTTTTCACGCCCTTTGCTCGTCAGCCACCGCGACCTCCGCAGGGTTACTTCAGCCTCCACTGAGACGGCGGCCAACAAACAGCAACTCGGTGCCTTTGGAAAACCAGGGCGTCCCCTTCTGTCTTTCTGATTGAGCTACCAGAAAGCATACAGCCTCTATGGTGCACCTGCTGGGGAATAAAGAAAAGACAAATCCACAGTTTTTAATTTCCTTATACCTCTGGTTTTCTTGTGTGTGTTGCTATTTTTGGCCAGAAAGAAGGAGTGGGATGAGGAAATGGAAAAATATATGAAAAAAAGGGAAAATGGCAATAGACTTTAGCTGGGAAACAAAGAAGATAAAAGTAGAGAAAGGTGATAGTGAAAGGAAACAAGAAACGGCAGAGAAATTATTTTTCCAAAACATTACTTAGCTTTAAAAATAAACTTTACTCTTATGGTGCACATTTGGTAAATGGGAAAAGTTAAATATTTAATAGACATTTTTTAACTAATTTGGCTCAGACACTAAGAAAAAGCTATGCTAAAAAAACACACTAGTCCAAATCCTTCGTGCCTGCTCAAGCTGTTTGTAATTCAGCCATTAAGTGTGTGGTGTCTAATATTTATGGCTCTTTTTGTTGCAAGAAAGTGAATTTCAAAATTACCCATCCACTTCAAAAAACAAAGAATAAGTTTGGGACAAAAACTACTACTAGGCTATTATTAATTCAAATGTTTACATGACTGGATAACAGTAAAATATACATTTTGGAAGCTGAACCTCGTGAGCAAGAATCAGTGGATGAAAAGTCTAGTTGAAGTCAAAGTTAAAGTTCCAACACTGAAGAAAAAAGAAAAGAGTTTCTGTCATTGTTGATATTCAAACTCATGCTTGACACACAGAATAAGCAGGTGTTTCAGAGCCTGGGGGCTTTTCCCCAAATGCCTGGTTGGTAATTAAGTTCTGTTTACAAACATTTAGACTCTTCTTCTTCTCTCCCATTCCCGCTCCTCCTGTCAGTCATCCCGCCCAGGACGTGACGGATAGCTGCTCCAGGCCCCGTTAGTGTCCATGGGCTCAGTTAACACCCGAGACTCATTTCACATTCACACAGTTCAGGTTACACCCCGAGCAAGTCAGTGAGGTTGGAGTGCAAAATGCTCCATCACATTTTCATTTTACACTCTGATGGGTTTAACTCTTAAACTCTGCAAGCAGCTTAAATTCAGGATTGGCAACCAGCTGTAACAGAAGCAGAGCGAGAACCGCCAGGAGATCAACAGGGAATATTATTACTCTAATCACCGTGTGTTACAGGATAATTATGCTTTATTACAACTCTGGTTTTATACAGTGGCCTCTTAATAGTTATAATATCAACAATAGGCTCATTGTGGTTCGGCTGGAACGATGTCAGTTCTGTAAAGCACAGATTTGTCTATAAAACTCCATAACTACAATAATTAGTACATTGAAAATTTGTCAAATTGGACAAATATAACTGGTTTACGGATATTTCCAAGGCTGGAGAGCAAAACCTAATTATAAAATCCTAGTCTTTGTTTGTCTGTCATTGAAACTCTGTATATACTTTATCATTAATTATATTTAGCATTTTTAATGGTACTTACAGAAAAAAGCCAAGGCAAAAAAATCAGTTCAAACAATCATACACCGAACCAGGAGCATGAACTGCTGGAACATTGTCACTTTTTCACAGTGAAACTACTCCTACAATGAATCCATAAATGCCCAAGTCTATTTTTAAACACTGTTTATTTCTTAATATTATCAGGGGATGTCACTGAATCTTGCTTTTAAAAGTTATGTTTACTTCTTGTTTTCCAGGGCCATTTGTGATAATGAGAGTTTATCACCGTCATATAGGAAACACAAAACCTCTTGTCATTAGCAGCTTGTTGTCTAACACAGCATACATTGAGGCAGGGATAACAGCACATCTGTTTGAAATAATGATCAGAAAATCTGAATTATGCAGTAAAATGCCTCAATGCACCATGACCCTTCATAAAAAACACAAGGACAGGGCGATTCCACCTATTACTGAAGGAGATGGTTATAATGACATCATGACTTTCCTTTGGCTTATATGTCTGGTTATAAAAAACAAATTGGTTACTACCAGAACCATTTAAGGACAGTCTTAAAGTCGTCAGTGAAGAAAGTATTTGATGTTTGGAATAGTCAAGCCCAGAAGTTATAACAATTAAAAATATGTGCACTATTCTTAAAAGGTGCTCTGTTTCAGGAAACTAACCATTTAAAATGACTCTACCAATCCTGTCACTAAGATTGGTCAAATATCCAGTTACCTGCTTGTCCAGAACTTCAAAATTATGCACAATCATTTCACTTGGTAGAAGAAGACTTTAAAAGAATAACAGAAACTTCCCATTTACTCTCTAATGGGCCTCCTGCAGCTCCTTAACAGCAGTGTTTGTTAACAAAACTGAGTCCTGTTGTCACGTTTCATCCGTATTTCTCTGAACCGAAGCTTTCTTTCAGGTCCTACCTAAGAGAATTCCCAAAACATCGCTCGCTTTGTTCGGCAGATCACCGAGCTCGCTTTTGGTTCGCTTCTCTGTCTGTGATTGAATTATGCTCCGCAAAGTACCAGAGGCGAAGGAATTTTTTTATTTGTATCCTTACATGAGAGCACACAAAAGCAGCCATTGTCAGGGAGTCAAATGGGAATGTTAAGTAGGAGCCAGCAGAGCCGTCTTTTATCTTGGGTATTTACAACTCTGTCACAACCAGCAGGATTTTGGAAGCTGAAGGGGGGGAAAGAACCTATTTTATTTTTTTCTTTTCTTTTTATTTGATCCGTGCCCGGATGCACTTGCTTTCATCTCTCAGTGCTCTTAACTGAACGGCCTGCTGTTTGTGCGGGTAGAAACAAAATCAAAGCTAATTATTAGAGCAGAATATTTGCAGAGGTTTTAGGGGAGGGGGCAGGGGGAAAAAAACATAAGAAGGAGAAGAAATTGGAGGAGAAAGTTAAATTTACCAAGTTGTTGACTCTGTTCACTACAGGAGCTGTGGCCTCCAGCAGCTTCCTCCCATTAACATGCAAGAAAACCCCTCTTTGTTCAGGAAGAAAACAGAGTTGTAGCTAACAAAAACACTCCATCGTCTTACAGTATCTTCCTCCAGCAACTGTGAGCGGCCGTGAGCGGTCATGTCGTTATCTGTGTTTCTTCACAGCCGAGGCGGTGTTCCGATATCCAACCCTGCATCACCTGCAGCAGAAATTCATGTTTAGTTTGCCTCCTTTATTTTGGTTTGAGCTTTACACGTCATTACGCTGAGCTTTTTGGGGGTTTCAGTACAGCATTCAGAAGCCTGCTGCACTGGATCTGTGCTGCCTTTTTCCTCTGGATAAAAATTACATGGTTAAGTCATCCGGTCAGTGTGATGGGGAAGAAAGCTGATGGGAGTTTTAAGTGAAAGTCAATGGGGAAGCTTTATTGCAGCTACCGGGGGGGTCGACGGGAGAGGAAGAAGAGCAATAGGTCAGATTTTCATAGTTGTGAGGTTGTGTTACAGAAGCTGGAAACAAGAGGAAGAAGAAGGGAAGCAATGCCGCTTCCGCCAAGGAGCGCCTTTCGCCCCCCCTTGATGCTAATCCTCTGAAAGCTGTTTTCTAGCGAGGATTAGTGCCAGCGAGAATAAGGCTTAGAGCTCTCCGCCGAGTTCAGATGAGAAATCGAATACAGGTGTTTGAGCCCGGTGACTTTTCTCTGTGCAATATCATACAGCAGGGAGAGCTCCCTCTGCACCAGCTGGTATTACATCCTTCAGGGTGATATTGTTGGAATTCAGGCCAATGCTGACTCGTGCAGAACAAAGAAAAAAATATATTTCCTCTGAAGCTCAGCGGTTCCTATAACCCAGAAATTTCAACCTGCCCTAAAAGCACAAAGTCAGGTTGCTCTTTTCAAGCTCTGCATAACACAAATTAACATTACGCATCGATTCACAGAGGTTATTTTAATGAGCAAGTGCAAAAGCTGCAGTTTAATTCATTTAATTTTGTTGTATTTTGTGGTAATAAAAAGGACAGTAGTAAGTCAGCCTGAAATCTTCAGTTGGAAAAACCACAAATGAAATTTATTTATAGTAATATTTCTGTATCTCTACTATATTTAGGATTTTGCATTTCAGAATGTTTCTGCTAATGTTTTTGTCCTCTTTTCTAGAGCATCAGCACTAGAAAACTTTAAAGGAGTTTCAGAAAGCCTGAAGAACCACTTATAAAGCCACATTTAAAGCATCTAAAAAAGAAGTTTGCTTGGAAGAAAAATAAAAGTAGTGAGGGTTGAATTATTTAGTAAAAGTTCCCTATAATTAGGAATCTTGTATATGCAAAATGTATTTTCTCATTATATGTGTTATTGTCTGCTGTGGAGCTGGTAGTTTTTATGTTAGTTTAACTCAGTCTGTCCTGGTGGAAAACTTATTTTCCTGAATTCTAAGAGACGTAGAGGCGTTAATTATGTTCCACCACTGAGTTAGACTTTATTAGGTTACTTTTTGCTCATGGTATTTCTTTGTGATGTTTCTTTGAAGAAAAAACTTTAAAGTAAGAAACACCTCGCCTTATGAAATAAAAAACACAACATGAATTTGAAAAGAAGCCACACATTCATTATATATTTCTGACTAACAACAAAGCATTGTGATTATTAGCCTCACACAGAGGGATCTCACAGCCGGCTGGTTGACCCGGACAAATCTGAATAATGTCTTTCCAGTACATGGAGACACTGATGCCAGGATTTATGTACATAGTTCCTCAGTTCAGTATTATAAACTATATTCTGGATTTTATCTTCAATTACATTCTGACTCTGTTTAAGCACATTAGTTAGTGTTAGTCACTGTTTTATTAAAGGGGAAGTTATTCTGCAAAATCAACTTTTTTGAGCTTTATATAATGCTATATTGTTTCCTCATCAAAAACATCCCCACAGTGTTGCCTTGGTTCATTCATCAATACTTGAGGTGTCCTTGTATCTCCCATGGCAGTCATTCAGGGGAGCCTAAACACTTGCTCATACAAACACTATGTATTTCCACAAAGCTCCTCCTTGGAGCTGCAGTCTCCAGTTGAGATTCCACCTCACAGATTATTCCTCCTTCGCCTTTTCCCTCACACGGTTCCTCCAGACTAGGGACACATACTTAGTGGAACTCCATTTCTGCTGAAACCCTAAGAATCAGTATAATCATAAAAAAAGCACTGTTGTGATGATTTTCTGAGTGCTGGAAAAGGTAGCAGTTCCTTAAAGAGACAGGTCAATTTCAAGGCGTCATAAATGGCTATGATGCAAAGTCAAATTTCTTTTCAATGGATATGGGGGAAAGTCACCAAGGTTGCACTGTGAAAAGAGTAACTATAAAAATGACTAAAGGAAATAATTTTACAGGACTAAGTTAAAATATCAATACTGAACAAAGTACAGCTACAAAACCTGTCTTCATCTAATTACTGTGATATGTACTCTGTTCCTTTAACAAAAACTCTCTGCCAATTAGTAAATTTGACCAGGCCAGGGCACGCTGTCACGTTGTGAAGTAAGAAGAACAAATAAACAGAACAGTAAAAGAACATGTTTAATGGATAATAGGACTGCATAATATGATGAAAAATAAAATAATGAATAAAAAAACAACAGACAAAAAAAGAAATTGACTCGGAAAACAGCTCAGTGAATTAAAGTATCCCATTGTACCCCACAAGATGCAAATTACATCAGAGCTTCCATTCCAACTCAAAATTACCTTTCACAAAATAAATGTATGTTTCATACCTTCAATTGACTTTGAAAGACACAGCTGAATGTGAAACATCATCCACATGCAACTTATTCAAACCCGTATTATACTGTGAAAAAGTTTTGGGTTCTTCAGATGTGTAGATCATGCAGCAGCATCAAGGAGGAGTCTGATGTGGATCTGCAGCAGGACAACAAGTTCATAAAGGAATCCAACAGAGCACAGTATGGCCCCCACAGAGCCCTGATCTGAACATCAAGGAGGTAGACTGAGAACGTGTGAAGACACACAGGACAGAGAAATAGCCTGAATCCATATAGGAATAAACTCTCCAAGATGCTCTGGAAAATCCACCTGCAAAGTTCTTTGAAAATTCCTGAGCTTGTCACATGATGGAGAACTGTGTAACTAACCAGCAAGAAAAATGTGACAGAGAAAATTATTTTAGTGTAGAAATAGGTCTCAACTGCTAGGATTTAGTAAAAAAAAAACATTTTTTTTCTTTATATACCAAATGTGCTAACATATTTCTCAGAACAGAATGATCAAAATGGCAACTGACATGTAAAATGGAAAAACTCTTGAAAAAAGACGGTTGAGACAGTTCATTACAGTGCTGAGCTTTACTGCTTGCTGCAGAAAGGAGATCAGCAGAACTCCATGCACTCTGAGCATCGCTCAACATTTCAAAATGCACACAGCCTTTTAACAGTTTTCTAAACACAGCCACAAAGTCACAACATTCACAACAACGTAAAACACTCTGGAAATTCAAAACCCCTGTAATTAAAAATCAATTATGTCCCGTTCCATAACACAAATTAAGCAGCTTCTTTAGCAGCTTCCTCTTTGAATGCTCCAAGCGAACATATGTTGTCCCCTTGATCAAGTCACAATTCCCTCAAAGTTAAGTAACACCTGCTAAAAATTCATTGTCACACTATTGACTGTGGAAACATATTTTGCAAAGAGAAACATAAATATTCACTGCAACAGAATTTTGGTGTTAAAGAAGTAATAAGTAAACTCTGAGATCTAAGTAGTCTAATAATAAAAACTGGATTTCTGAGTACTGCCAGTACTGAAGTTGAATCCTGACTGATGGTGACCCATTGCTTTTATTTATTAGTGTTCATTGGTTGGTCTGAGTGTTTTTGCTTCTGTTTTCTCCCTTGATTTGGAAAGCAACAGGTTTCAATTGGGTTTAAGATTAGGAGAGACTCAGATGATGCAAAATGTGTTTTTATGACACTTATGAAAAACAGCCTCATCGCAACGCAAAAAGTTTCTATCCAAAAGCTTTTTTTAATCAATGTGTTTCCATTACGCAAATTCACTCCCACAATTTCCAGTTTGCATATTTTGTATTGCTAATGATGGAATACTTTTCCAAATTGTGAACCCTTTGAACATAGGTTGGAGGAACTACAAACCCTGGTTGAGGAAAACATTAGAAATATTAGTAGAAATCCTAACAACCAGAACAACCAAACTGATGTTTCTGCTGGAGTATTTGCTCAGGTTGCAGTTCTCCGTGTGGCAGGACCAGCAGCTAATGAGTCTTTTTCGGCAGACTCTGTGATGATGTTTAAATTTAGACCAGATGCAGGAGAACATACGTTCAAACAGCATGTACTACATCATACAGAAATAACCCTGCTCTCAGCTTCGCCCTTGTTCGTGATATTATTTTCTATCAGGAGCTCGAGTTGATCTTTTCTGTTTTTTTCTTTAAGCAGCCAGCTGGCGCAGTTGTGTTAGTGGTGCGTTCATGTGTGTGTTTTTTGGGTCCTCCAGAGACCGGCAGCGGCGAGGTTTTAATGCATGGCTCTACTCACCTGTTCGACACAGGAGACGCATCGCCTCCATCGATGAGGCTGCAAGACGGATGAGAAAGAGGAGAAACAGCAGAATCGGCGCTCCTAGAGGTGACCCGGTCCGGCTAGTTGCCGCAGGCCGACATGCAGCGGAGCGGCCGGGCAGGAGCGCAACTAACAGGAAGGTCGGTGGATCAAGGTGCCTTTAAGCAAGGCATTGAACCCACAACAGCTCCCATTGGACCTCAACCCGTATTTTATAAAAGGGTGTTCAGTTCTGATAACATGATGAAAATAGTAATCAAATATACCAGACATGCAGCAGATTTAGATTATCACTGATTACATACAATTTTTAATGACCTTTTTTTTTTTGTTCTTACCAGAATTGTGAAAAAAATTACAAAGAATGACTCCTTTCACCTGTTTTGCTCAAAATTGGTTAAGAACGTGTTTATTATTACTCATGTACATTTGCATAAAAATACTTTTAGAATCAGAATTGGCAGCTGAGATATTAATGGAATGTGTTTTTGACCTCTCATTGCACATTTAAAAATTATATATTCTGATTGCTGTCAGAAGTACTTATTGAAGTACTTATAGTCAAATATCTAATCTTTCTTTATTTCACTTATCCTAGAAAGGGTATCAGAAGCAACAGACTGAACAAAAACTCAGACTTCCTTCTCCAGAGCTTTATGTTTCAGATTTGTCTCTTTTTGAGAAACAACAGGTGCACCTTATTATTAAAAAGAAAGAGCATATAAAGAAAGAAGACAAGGGGAAGATTCAGGGACATTTCTGTGCTATCAGGGTTAGAGGAATGTTACACAAATATGGTTAGAGCTCTTGGAAAAGACAAGATTTGGCAAAGAACAGAAACTCATATTAGACATCAAATACACAAGCTAAGTGTGCAAATCACAGGGCTTTAACCTGGGTCCAACTCAGAGGGAAATTCAAAGAAACTTTGGGACAAGAGGTGTGAGAGAAAGGGTAGAACATATAATTCTAATTATGGTTTTCCCTCATCATCCAGTTTCTGTGAGCTGCAGTATGTTTTTTGCAAGCATTCAAAGTGGGGCTATTGTTTCTGTCCTGCCATTTAGACTGATGGGTCCCCTGGGTTTAAACAAAAAATAATTCATGTTTTGAAGAAAGTAATGAGTGTTACTGGAATCAAAAGTGTAGAGTTTAAATTGTTCCACTGCAGCAGGTACTGCATTTGGTATTTTTGCTGTATCAACATGACTTCACAATCTTTTTATATGTAAGGATCAAGTGACAAAAGATATATTAGTGATCTCTAGTGGTCAGGCAGTAAGTATGTAATGATGTGTACATTTGAGTAATAAAAGGACATTTTTGCTAGCAAAAAAGAATCTATTGGGAGACCTATAGAGACCTGTGTCCATTAGAAGAGTTGAACTTCACTGTGATTTTGTCAATAATTATATGCCCAATGGTTAAAAGAAAGTTATAAGCAATTGTAACCCGGGTATAGATTTTAAACTTCTATTTTCTGGAATTCTGGCTTTTAATCACCTTCTATTCAGAAAATCTCGCGATTGTTAAAACTGTTAATGCATTAGCATTAATTCTCGCGGGACCACTGAGCAGCCAATCGCTGTTCAGTGTTAGAGTCATGTGCGCCAATGGTAGAGTATATCAGCTGGAGCGGGAAGCTAGAAACCATCAGAACACGCCGGGAGGAACAGAGCTACCGGAGCCACTTGCCGAAAGAAGGAAAATTATATGCGGATCTGGTGAGGTTCTGTGTGTCATTTAGCATTAGCTTATTGCTGACATTGTTTGTTTGATGTAACGATGAAATGACGCGCTGCTAATTAGATATCGACAACCATACCGCCTATGAACGCGAGACTTATAAGGTGCCTTAAATATTTATTGAACACTTGTATTTTTTTTTTTATATTTTCATGTCAACTAATTTATATGATGTATTTTTATTGGATTTCTCATGAATTGCAATCTATATTGAAACTGGCATTTATTTATTTATTGGATGTATTTATTGTGCAAAGAGTGCTATTTATGGAATTGTGTGCACACTAGGATGTGATTATATGTTAAGAAATTGGTCTAAGCGTCCTTATGCTCTAGGCCTGGACCTCTAGCTCGCCATCCAGCTGGCCTGCATAATGAAACAGGAAGTGCCTGAAGATTACTGTTTCTCCTACCAGTTTGGTAGGAGGCTCCACGCAGCTAGCTGAACATTTCGTTCCAATAGGACATTCTTTTTAGCCCGGACCTGCACTAAACCAAGTAGTTCGGATAACCTGCTTGGAACCTGGATTACCCTCAGCTTGGGTGAAAGAACTGAGGGGTGTGGGTTTGTGGAATTGGTTCTTGTGTTTTGTTTTTTTAATTTATTACATGGCCATATGATTTCACTTGTATTGTAAATGTGTATATATTTCTCCACTTTAAATACACACAATTTGCAACTGCAAACTTTTGGTCTGTCTGCTCATTCATGAGTCTTGTACCTAAACTTCTGAGAACTAGCCCATTTGACATTTTTTGTTTTAACCATTTTCATTCTGATAGTACAGCATATTGTTTCTAAATATGCTACACAATGTTTGTTTTTTTGATACAATTTCTGATTCTAAAGGTAAACCAGAACCCAGACAGATTTGTGGGTTGGGGCATGTTCCTAACATATTAGGTACTGCTTTGTTCTGCCACGGTCAAGAAAAGACTTGAGCATGAGCAAAACTCTTGGTGTATTGACTTGTCAGCCAAAGGGTGCGTCTTGGGCACTTGACTTTGGAGGTTTTTGAGGTACGGATCACTGGAAAGACTCTTCAGGACAAACTCGGCTCAAAATGAACAAATACAATATTTACACCAATTAATAAATATCCAGAGCATTTTCCTGTTATCTCGAAGTCAAAACTTCCAGCATGAATACTTATCTCACCAAGTCACCTGACAGTATTGAAATAGATGAAATGAAAGTTCAGAAGTGACCTTTAGAAACATGGAGCTATTTCATTTCTAATTTCTACATAGCAGCTGTTGTCTTTGTTGAAAATGTTTCCTGTCAGAAGGCTACACAAACTACAAGGACATCAAGCTTGCCTGTTTGAGTGTTGATCCTCTCTGGAAACTTGAGTTTTAATTAAGAAAAGGAGTCCTAATATTTTCTGTTAGCTGTAACTAACTTTTCCATCTTGTTTCATTCAACACCACAGAGCAGAGTGAAACTAAAGGCCACAACCCATCAAGTCCCCATCAATACCTGATAACCTTTTTATGAGAAATACCCCCTCCCCCATCTGTACAAACAAACAGCCCACTCGATCAATAGCTTTGCTGTTCAATACAAGTAAAAGTGCAGCAACACGTTATTTAGACTCCTGCTGTTTTTAACTTTGCAATTAGTAGAGCCCTGTTAGCCACGCCCCCCTGCTGTGAGCTGCCAGTCACAGCTCAGCCTCCCCTCCCAGGTGCTCTCTGACCCCTGCCAACTCTGTGGCCTGTCCAGCCTCTGCTCCTTTGGAAAGGAGCTCACCACCTCGAACCCAGCAGTGGATGCCTGTCGTCTCATTAATGAACTACGGGGATTCCAATTAGAACAACCTGGGAGCAGATAAGTGGCTTGTCTTTATTTTCCTTGGCAGCACCTGAGCGAGGTCATTAGTTTGGATCCCTACAAACATTCCCATCAGTTACAATAATTCAAAAGGTTTCTTGACCTACATTTGTTATGAAACTCGGCAACAGCTGAGTGATTCAAAGTTACCAGTCAAGCATGAAGTTTCTCTTAGAGGGTATTATTACTTCAGGTTACAATTCAAAGGTCTTTTAAGTCTTGTTTCATCTTAAGGGGCTCATGAGAAACTTTAAGCTCAGTGGACCTATGAGGAGGAGAATACTAGAGGCAATCGTTAAGTTAGATTTTTTTTTTCCTAACTAATTAATGTCCAGGTCCATTGCGACTGACAACAAAGTCATACATTATGATTTGAGGTTTTATTTTACAAAATCAAGAACACTTTATATTTTGACAGAAAATGGTTCAAGTCAAAGTTCCTCCTGAACCAAACATGAATCTTGGCTGACAATAAACAAAAAGAATAAATGGAAACTGACTTAAAGTCCGTCAAGCTGCTTGTTTACCAGTGAAAGGTCCCAGCTTTCTGTCGGCTATTATTTCTCTGCCTAAGTGTACATTTGAAGGGCTAAAGATTCGTACCCCCATTTGGTTTTTAGATTTCTTCCATTTCTATGTGTGTTTCATACCATAAACAATTTTGCGTTGTAGGTATTGTGATTCAATTTATTCTTGTTGGGTGAACTATATCTTTGTTTAGTTTGGTTCTGATCTCGATTAGAGATGGTTGATGATCTCTGAGAAAAAGCTTGATTTATTAATTTTGTTAAACTGAATCGCAATCATTTTTCTTGTAAATGACTTCAAGATTGAAGTGTTTTTTTTTTGTTAAGTTTTAATGTTGACCAAAAGCATTGACTTTAGTCTCATCCTACCAAAGCACCACCCTCCTGAGCCCACTTAATGTCACCTTGAGCAGACATTTCATTTACTACAAACATCATTGGACGTTAACATTGTCTTTTAAAACATAATCTGCGGAAAGTTGGCTGTGTGGCACCACTCTACATAGACTCTACATCTGGCCAATGAATTTAATCTATGAACTGTGATATCAGTATTGTGAAAGAAAATGAATGAATGCTGTAGATGTATGTGCATGCTGTGCTGGAGTGAGGCTGAATACCTGCAGCAAACCAACAAATGCAAGCTCTACACCAAAAAACCTCAGCGGAGATCTGTGCAGGGCCCTTTGCTATAAGGTGATGGTGTTAAATTGTGCTGCCATAGATGGATTGGTATCTCTAGGATGCTTTCTTCATCCTGCAGCAGATGCACTTTTCCCTTAGTGAATCTACTCTTCTCTGGGTTTTCAAGGAAAAAGCCAAGTCACCCAAAAGACCATCTTGTGTTAAGAGTAGTTATTAGAAATATGAGGCCCGGTTATCTTTGCAATATGTCTGTTGGAGTTTTTATGACTCCTTCATGTGATGTTTGTATTCCCTTTTCATGAATGTGTTTAATAACTGACTGCTTGAGTGAGTCCCCACAGGAACAAAACAGCAGTCAAAATGCTGCAAGACAGGATTCCCCGATTGATGTTGTGCAGTGAATCAAAGGTCTGAATCCAAACTGATATCACTCGAAGGCCTCTGAGCATTACTCCAGTGTTCCTCTGATCCTTTTGTATCAACAACAAGATTGCATTTGTGCTTAGTTTTGAATTATTGCTTTTTCAATCCAATGACCCCGTTTCCTGGGAGGTTTTTTCAACTTTTCCAAATTTAATATGGTGTTCAGCATTCCAGTTAGTACAGTTCAAACCACCTTCTGGCTTTTAAGACCCTGATTAGAGTACACCTTGATTACAATGACTACTGGTTGGAAAATATTTTGATTACTTATATTCTCTAGGATAAATTTGAAACAATCATGGGCTGAACAGTTCAAGTCTGTGTAACAGCAGGTGTTGTGCCTCTTGGATTTTTAATCAAAACTTTACAAGAAGTTGGCCATTTTGGACTGAAGGTTTAGTTTTTTAAAAAGTCTGTGATATTGCATTTCTTAAAAACAGTTTGACTCTCCCTCTGAGTCAGGGGGGAAAACACTCGAGCACAAAGTCCAATTGTCTTATTATTTTATTTCAAATGAGAGAGGAGAAATGGTTCCAGTTGAACTGCCATGATCTGAGCTTATCTTGGTGGAGAACAAACTAATGGATAATGGAGAAAAATAGACAAGTGGGCACTGTCCATCTTATAAGGAATTTCAAGACCTTCAAGGTTTTCTTGTTCCCTGGAAACTCCCATTGGAAGCAATCTTGGCCACATATTTTTTCTCGATTTGTAAGACAAATTGATGAGTGTGAGATACCACATAATCTTGGTAAGGAAAACGTGCCTAGTTGTTTTTAATGTTTATTTTATATTTGAAGCAGATATCATGTTACTTGGCTTCAGCTGGTGTAAAGACTTTGATTGGTGTAGTGGCAGGTAGAAGGACATAAGCTAAGAGTCAAGATGCCCCTCTTCTGACGCCAGATGTTTGGAGCCCTGCACTCTAAAGTTCCCTAAGTCTTTGCTCGAGAGTAAAAGTTTTTTTTAAATTTCTTTTTAAAGGATGGTATTTGCTGAAAAGGTAAATGTTCTTTAAAACATTTTTTCTCGGTTATTTTTTCTTTACTACTGCGGAAAATGCTTTAGAAAACCGCATGTCTGAAACATTTAAGGAATAAAACGAGTGCATACACTTTGCTCCATCACAGCTCCTGTGGTGAATCTGCATCACTCTTCCCTTGCTCCATTTCAGGTGCCTAAAATCTCAAGGCCAGTTCAAAAAAGGAGGAGATAAAAGAAGAAAAGAAAAGCAGAGAAGAATGTCTGACAGGCAGCGCTGGTCGTTTATCCAGCGCACCAGCGGGCACGCAGCCATGAATAAGGGAGCCAGGAAAATAAAAAAAGAAAAGAAAGGGAAACCGATCCAATTTCATCTCTGCAGGAACATGACAGAGGAATAAAAGCAATACTAAAGTTCAATGGGCCCTGCAGATTTCCTTCCACATGCAATTTGTCACAAGCAGAGAGGTCCATCCGCTGGAAGAGCTGCTCCCAGAGTTTCACGAGGGCCGCTGTGTCTGTCACAATGCTGGATTGTTAGAAGTACTGCAGCCAGAGCACGGTAACTCGGCTTGTGTACTTCTTGCTACATTTTGAGCACTGAATCCTGGTAAACATCAAGCCAAGAGCTGCACAGGGCTGCGGGCTGAAAGGTGTTTGTGCTTTTTACTTTACTGTATGCAATCTGTTGGGCAACAGCAACCACTAGAGGGCGAAGTTTTACCCCAATCTGTTTTGACAAAACAAGAGATCTCATTAAACCAACTAGATAGAAATTACACTTTGGTTGCCTTCTGGAAAAGAATCTAAATCAGAATAACACAACATAAAATGACATCATGGATTTGGTAAAATGCAATGACAATATGTTTTTATTTCCTCGTTTGCTGTTAATTTTGCTTTAGAGCAACTGATTGCCAAATGTGCCAAGAGAAATATTCCTCAAGAGTCAATGCATACAAAGCAATAATTGAGCAAGGCTTTAAACAACAGTCTGGAATTTCCTAAAAGAAAAACTTGACCGTCTTGATTGCACAGATTATCATTTCAGAGCAAAGTCAAGGAGGATTAATACAAACACTTATAATTGCCCTTGAATGAAAATAGAAAGCAATGCGATGCATTACAGTTTTTGGCGGAAGCATCACAAAACATGAACATGTCCAAAGACCCACAAATTATTCAGCAGCTCAGTTTGAGGTTTGAATCCTTTTTACAAATATTTTAATTACTCTGATGTTAAAACCCTAATTTGCTCCTATTCCACAGGTTCCCACAATGTTCAAATCTTTAATAAATCAATTGCCAGCATTTTAAAGCAAACTTCTAGAGAAGAGAGGTCAATTAAAACTTACATTTTCCAAGAACATATTCTGACCATAACAAAACCTCACCAGCTTCTTTTCTATTCTGTTTTGAAGTGATGCTTCTTTGAGATAAGAATATGTTTAATGCTTATTTACTCCCTGTTGGGACATACATGCTCATTTAGGAGTTCTCTTCACCATATACAGCAGAACTGTTTGATCATATATTAGGTTTAATTATGCTTTTCAGTATGGTAATTCTTCAAGTTTAGTTAGTCGGAGTCCAAGTATATGTTTGTAAGAGGCTGCAAGTAATTTAGGTGCATGCTTTAAGTGAGTTAAAGTAATAACACTACATATTAACTTTCTGCCCCCTGTTCACATTAAATGCCACCAGAAGTTCCTCGTCCAAATTATTTACTTAAAATAGATGATAATACAGATCATACCAAAGTCAACACAGATCACTCTGTACTTTTTAAGAAGCAGTGTGATTCTTGTTATTGGTGCAGAGGATCTTGACAGATACTTTAGCATTTATCCTCAATTCTAGATGTTGCATTAGCGATGCAATTTGTGCAGCTCCTCTGAATCAAAGCAAGCCAGTTAAAGAGATGTGGGCAACTGGTCAGGTGACCATTAGGGAAGCTGTTTAGGAAGCCTGACAGAGGCCCACAGGCTGAACCACAAGTATTTCAATTTAAAATCAAGATTGTTCATAATTCTCTCACATATAATCATTTGTTTCAAATATAAAAAAAAGAGGAAAATATGAGTACTATTGTGATCTAAACAATAGTTCAAGCCTGAATATATCTGTAACAGGTGCATCTATGAATCAACCATGGATGAGAGCTAGTGGATGAATACAAAGCATTGGAGTCCTATAGAGCCTGGTGGTTAGTTAAAGCCAAGAGTGTGAATTGTCAAGTCAAAAACTGAACCTGGAGTTCCCAAACACCATCTTTTTAAAAAGTCTCAGGATTCAGTGACGAGCTTCTCTGTTACCACCATTTGTCAATTTCAGAAAATGTGTCATTCTTCCACTTCTTTTTTTCCTCTTCTAATTAGCACAAGCTAACACTTCTCAGCAAAGAATGTGACAACTGCCAAAGATTAACAGGAGTATCACGGCAGGAACATGTCATGTAGCGGGATGATAACTGGGGACGGTTTCTGATGATGAAAACAATTGTAATCTTTTCAGTCTGTCAGAAAAATTAAACCCTGAAGCTGCCGAGAGAGATCCAGAGAGCGGTCGAAAATAACAGAAATAGGAGTCACATAACAGGTTCTGTTAAACATCATGTAGGGAACACGGGCTGGTGGAGCCACATGTCAAGAGATCTATCTTTATCTGCAGTATCATTCCCTCCCTCTTCTTTCTCCTCACTTCAGACTCTGTGTGTCTCTGTCTTTCTATCTATAGCCAAAGTACTGATTAACTCCCCATGAGTCTGAAGGCCTGAACAGCACTGAGGCCTTCAAATTAAAGACCTCTGTTCCTGTGCAATCAGCAGCCCCTTCCTGCTCCTCACAAGTGATGCTGAGCCTCCTCTCAGTTCTGCAAGGAAATAAGCATGGCTTTCCCCCTGCCAGCTCCTCCTCCCAGTTTCATCTCAGAAGCGAGTGAGTGACTGAAGGAGTGGTGGAGCTGCGAGGAAAGAGGTGCCCCCTGCAGAGGGCACAGGAACAGAAATCTTCAGTGAGGTTATTCAACTTCCTGACTATATCCTGAGCAGTGATGATGTTGTAACCAAACTCTTCCAGTTTGTAATGTCTGGCAAACTCACAGTCACTACAACATTACCTTCCTTAACAATCAGTACACAAGGATTTTTAGTTTATATACCAGTGTTTGTTAAAACCTTTGCTACGTTTGCCAGTTTGGCAGATGAGCGATTGATTACCTCAGGCAGGACATTTTAGAAACAAGTAGGACAATGTACATTAGCATTTGCATAGTTTACTCTGTACTTTAAACATTGTAGATAGAAATGTCATACATACAACACATTTCATCTGCTGCTGCTATGGTTACAGTTTAAGAGTAAACTAATCCTTTCTATTAATTTCCTACAGTTTTAACTGTAATCTGATATATCACCCATTACTAATAACGGGTCACATGTATCTTTATCGTGAGTTTTGCTACAGTGATCTGTTTAATCGTTTGAAGAGGGAAAAAATAATGTGATTATGTTTCGAAATGCAAAACATTTTCTACCATGAGATTTGGGCTGTGATCCTGAGAAAAAAAATATTCTATACCACATCAGATTAGGTCATCCCACTTACCCCTCCTAATTATTATCCTATGTCTTTTTCTCATTTCTGTCAAATCTTGACAAAATTTAGCTTATGAAAACAAAGACAACTTTCTTCTGTCAAGATATAATCTTCCTTGAGGCCTCCTGCAGGTACCATTTGGATACAAAGAAAAATGTCGATCACTGGCCCAGAATTGCTCTTCTCAAGCTCCCGCTCACACTTATGACCAACAGGCCTTTCAGCCAACAAACTTCTGATCAGCGTTCTTTGACCTGAACAGATTGTTTGGCTCAGTTTCAGCTTTCATCCTGAAGTCCTCGGGCAGAGAAGTGTTTGTTCCTTCTCATGTCAGCTGGGACCTCTGAACTGTGACCTCATTACTGCTGCTGTTGGTGTTGTTCACCTCTGAGCATCAGAGAATCGGTCCTGATGCTGCACAAAGAACAAAGCAACAAAAATAGATTTTATTGAATCAAGTATATTCACCTGCTAGATTCGCACAAAATGAGAAGCCTGCAGAGTTTAATTAGAGCTTCTGTCAGAGCTGTTTGTTCCAGTAAATTATACATTAGCATTAATTACCATTAGATATGACTGTAATCTAAATAAAATCTGAACTCTGAGCTGTGAGGATGCAATTAAATGATTATTCTGTTCTTCAGCTACAGCAAATCACAGCTGTAGATCTGCACTTGTTCTCACTGGACCCCACATCTGTTGATTGATTAACAAAGTTTTTAGAAAAAATGACCAGTTCAACTTAAGCACAGCAATAATTCTTTTGGTCTGCTTTAAAATTTCCTTTTCAATTTAGAATATTCAGCTCAACATGTTTAAAACTTTACAAATTACCAAATATATTTTTTTTATTCAGATTCTAATATAATTGATTAGATTATATTCTAATCTATAACTAAACAAATCAATAAAATAATTTTCTATTAATTTACCCTCTTTCTTTGAATGTGTTGTGAGGGAGACCTTTTAACAAAAAGTGACTGCAAGCCTATTCAGCTTTAAAATGTCAGTTTACCGTATTTTCCGGACTATAAGCCGCAACTTTTCTCCCCACGCGTTGAACCAGGCGGTTATGACCCGGTGCGGCTTTTCTGTGGATTTTTCTTCAACCACCAGGGGGCTCTCTAGCAGGAAGTGAATGATCGGAAGTCAAAATTGGAACTCAAAGAAGAAAGAGCTAACTTTCATTTAGCACATGCTAACAGCAGGCGCGACGGAGAAATGTTTTCAAACTCAGACATCCTCATCATGGAAACCACACGAAGAAGTTTATATGATGCAGCTTTTAAGTTGAAGGCTATCGATCTGGCAGTACGGATTGATAGCCGCTGCACATAAGCTCTGCTTGAATGAATCCATGGTTCGGCGTTGGAGATGCAGGGCTGCGTCCTTGTGGAAAACCGAGAGCGGCTTATATATGTAAGTTTCCAGTTTATTTAAAAAGCTTTGTGGGTGCGGCTCATAGTGAAGTGCGCTCTATTGTCTGGAAAATACGGTATATTTTTGTATAATTCAAGCTTGTCGCTGCAGAAAACATGTGAAACACAACATATATGTTGTTGAATAGCCTTCATGTTAGTTTCTTCTTGTTTTTCTATTAAGGCGGGGTGTCCAAAGTCAGTCCTCAAAGGCTGGGATCCAGCTTGTTTTAGTTCTCTCTCTCAAATTAAAAAATGCAGAATACCAACCCATAAGAACTGACTTTGGACACCGCTGCATTAAGCTATTGATATGTGGGTGAAAATATATGTCTTTTGTCATCTGTTTGTGTTATGCAATGTTGTTTATGTTTTGTTATCTCTGTAGGTTTTATCACTCCCTTGACGGTGCATCTTTAACCCTGGAGTACTTTGGAGATAAAAATACAATATTTTAGATTTTTTTTAATAAGGTGCTATGAACATTTTATAATGTTAAATATAACCCACTACAAAAAATTACATTTGTCCAAATGTCCTGCATAGGTTATTTTTGTCATGGGACTTAGGTGTTAGTTTATTGTGCTTTCTGTTTCGGATCATTCCTTCATTGTTGCACCTTTGAGCTTGCCATTTTAGTTTCGTCCGTGTCAGTTATATATTTAGATTGAGGTTTCTTAGTTTAATGTTCCTTTGTCTAAGTTTCAGGTTTCTCCCTTTGAGGTCCATACTGTGTTTTTTCCCTCGGCTTGCCTCTCAGTATGGCTGTTCTCAATCACCTTGCTCTTCTGTGCCCTTCAGGTTGCATTGTCATTTCCAGCTTTGCCTTAATGTATATATCTCCCCATCTTCATTGTCCTTTCCTGATTCCTTTTGTTGCCTTCTGAGATTATCCTCTAAGGCGTAGTCTGTTATTTGGAAGTGTTCTTCTCTATTTCATTAAATACGGGTTTGACAACCCTACAGAATTCCTGCCTGTACTGCAACTGGTCCCCAAACCCATATGACAAATGTTGGTTAGGCATATAGGTCACAATATTATTGCTCGTTCATATGTTCAATATTGAGAAATATGCTTAAAAATAAAACTTGGCAAGAAAATAGTGAGCAAAAACAACTGCGAGTTGTTGCAGGAGATGAGGTAACATTTGGAGAATAACATAAGTACATATTAAAGTAAGAAGTGCATATTAAATTATAATAAAAATTGGAATAAACTGTCCCCCTACGGTGACAAAAACAGACAGGAAGAGTGTTGCCAGGGAAACAGATGCACTCTCAGTATGTGGTCATAGAACTGAACTGAATCAATGAAAATGGAAGAAATCAGGGAAGAAGCAATGACAAAAGAATCAATAAGGAATAGGATAGCAAAGGTAAAATTGCATACCTCATCTTTTTTTTCTTTCTCACATATCCACTTAACCTGCTCCTCTTAAAAATATACTTTCCTTAAAAAATAGCCATCCAAAAGACACTGTCATTCAAATATGGTTCTTACTTTCTGTTTTCAAGAGAGGTGCAGCGGCTACAGCTTTATACATGTTGTCAAAATGTACATTAAAAAGGAAGTTTTTAATGACACATCAGTACTTTTATAATGGAATTTATTTGTCTACACATTTTGTGTTTAGGTGTTGCACAGCTCTAAACAATCATTGTAAAAAGTTTCTAAGAAAGTAATTTGTCATTTGTCGATCTAATGAGAAATTACATGTTGTGATGTCAAAACCAAGTTAATGTTCTTAGCCTTTGTCAATATCAACTAAGATTGGGTGATTGAGGAAGACTCAGTCTGTAGGAGCGTCTAGAAGACCATGACGGAAATTTCTATGCTGAAAGATGCAACAAATTATCATTATGAGGATTTCAAACTAGAATTAACAAAAGAAGGGTATCTTTCCATCTGCACAAGCACATCCATCCATTCTTCTTCATGTGTGAAGCTGCGGCTGTTGACACCAGCATGTTTCTTGGCTTTTAACTCAGACGTAACATTTTGATGCCCCTGATGCCGGAGATGCAGCAGAAGGGTGGAAACACGCTTTAACCTCTCGGGCTGCACGTTAAGACGCCCACTGCCCAAAACTCTCCACCCTCAGTGGGATTAGTGTGCATGCAGAAAGGTGCTGCTGTTTCCTTGACCTCTGACCTGTGCTTAGAGCTCCCAAAGCTGTGTGTGGGTTTTAGCTCTGCTGCAGTAAACCGTCCGTTTGTATGGGTTTTTTTTAACCCCCAGCGTCCAGCTTGACTCACAGTTTGGCTTCCCGTGAAGGTTTGCAGAGCAGCTGCAGTATGCAGCAAGGAAGAGGGAGACCCTCAGGTCCTGCCAGTCTGAAGGTGGAATGCCTTTGATTATACCATCTAATCCTCACTGCAACATGCCTGCCGGCCAGGCGGACGTGGGCGGCAGGCAGTGGCGGCGGCGGTGGTGCAGCTGGTTGTTGTTGTTGCTGGATGTTCCTCTCACTTTCCTCTGACACAGGTAGGCGATTTATACCCAGCTGGAAGAGCTCCAGGCCTGTGTGTGATTCACATCAATCCAAATTCACCTCCTTTATTTCCCTCACAAACCTTTTTCTTTTCAAGCACCACTTCTGCTCTGGAATGTAGTTCTGCTTGGCACTGAACGCGGCGGCTTTAATCCCCTGCTACCCAAAGACCTTTTATTTATTTATTTTTTTCCAGCAAGTGGATTTCAGCAGAAAGAAGAGCTAAGCCTTTTTTGTGTTTTTTTTTTTTTTTTTTTACGGACGCCTACGACCACAGAGGATTCGGTCCAATCTTTGTTTACAACACAGACATTGCTGACTTTTTGCTCTCTTCCAATTTTTCAATTATGCGTCCCCTAGCGAACAGCAATTACAATTCACTTGACAGAATATGAGCGCCTTGTTCCCTCTCTGCCCCTGTGAGTGTTGGGCCTCTGTGACGCGACTACAGTGCTCCATCCTCTCGAAACAGAAACTTATCTATAAGTCTGACACCACTATCTATCTCTGACATGGACAGAACCGCTGCATTAGGCTGATGCAGAAGCCGCTGATCTCTGAGCGTCCATCACAAACTCAAATAGGAGTCTGTTTCAATTATTTCACATGTGAAGTCCAATTTGTCTTACTGTCACTTTGGATTGCAGAGGAAGCTGAATTGATTGGAGTATGTTGGATGGTGGAGCCAGTGACAGGCTGGCCATCGCTGAAGGTTGGAGGTTCCACAGGATATAATTCCTTCCATGTAATAAAACGAATCAAATCGTTAAAGCTGCTACATTTTAGATTCACAATAACGAAGAAAGAAAACAGTTTTTGGGAGACAAAGTGAGGTGATGTGGAAGAATTAGAGCGCCACTAAAATCCATTCTTTTCAGGTAATATTTCTGGTTTCTATAAAAACAAAGCAATCTGTCCATTTTCTCCCCCTTCATATTTGTGCAGGTTGTGTTGATTAAATTTCAATAAGTTACAGTGAGGTTTGCAGTTGCACAACATAGAAAAGCAAGCACTCTATTTACACTTTTGCAAGGAGTTGTGCTGCTTTGTCAGTTCACAAAAAAATAATATCACGGTATTTTAAAATACAATTGGGTGTCTTCTGGCTGCATAGATGGTAGGACTGTCACCTTGCAGAAGGTCCTGGCTTCAAAACTCCCCTTGAAGATGGATGGATGAATGGATGGATGGCTGGATGGGTGGATGGATGGATGGATGGAATGGAAGGAATTGGCTCTATTCCATACCTACCTCTGTACAATGGATGCACATTTCTAAAACAGCTTTGTGTTGCTTCCCTTACAAAAAAATCCCATGAAATTCACATGATCACATGTGATTCCCATTTTCCACATGTAGTTCACATAATCCATGAAAAAAATCACATTTTCACATATGATTCCCATTTCCCACATGTGGATCACATAATCACATCATTCACACATGTAAAAACTGGTGTGAAACACATGTGATCACATGTAATCACATGTGAAAGTCACATGTGATTTCATGGGATTTTTTTGTAAGGGTTTGTCCTGTGTCAGATCCTTTTCATCACCTTGGCTGCACATAAGTCCAGGGTTCGGAAACTCAGGACTCTAGCTTCATTTCTGGTGGCTCCTGCGGCTTCTTTAGGTTTCCTTTGGTTCCTCATTATTCCCTGTCATCTTCTTGCTTTTCAGTCGCCCACATCTCTGCATACCAAGGACCATGACAGATCTGCCCGATTATTTCAACATTTGCGGGAATTTTTGGCTCCCTGTCGAGGCAGAGATATTTTTGTCAGAGGGAGAAATAATTTGTTTATAAAATGTCTGAGCTGTTCAGTTGAATATTTATATGGAATTATTTTTCTTGATCAAAGCTGAATTTGTAAATATCTTCATAGTAACAAAAAAATCTAATCATTACCTCTAATTTCCTATAACGTTCTGGGTTGTAGTTTTTCATGCTCATCTTTTTTTTTTTATTACTTTTCTCTCCAGTCATGGTAATCATGTTACAGAAAACAAAAAGCTAGAAGAAGAGTTATTAGACTTTTTATAGTGAGAGTTTTTATTTGTTTGCTGTTAAAAAAAAATCTGGTAAAATCTGAGCCAAAGTGCTTGTTACACATTCTGTTCTGAGACAACAGATGGATGGTTTTGTGTTTAAAATCTGCATCTGTGCAAGTAAATAAAAAAACTTTATTATGTTGCAGAGCTTCTAAGCTCTTCATTACAGGAAATCACAGTGGTATGTTTGTATTTCTTATGGCTTTGAATGTTCGCTCTGACTCACTCTGTGCAACTGTTGGGATGGAAGTAGCTCAAACTTAGGAAGATGAATTCCTTTTATGCAAAGAAGCAAAGATAACAGCATATGTCTGGGTCAAACTGGACCAGGTGGATTCCCATTAAGATATTTCTAATGTGAGCATGTGGCTGCTGTACAAAATGAAAAAAAAAAACACAGTGTTGATCGTAATGGAGGATGTAGTAGGCGGCAGTTACCTGTTCGCAGGCCGATTGTTGAGTTTCAGCCCCGACTGTCAGCATCTGACAGAGAGCAGAAAGACACTTAAGATAATTGGCTCCCATCCCTCCCGCCGTCACCTGCGGAAAGGAATTAAAATAAGAAATGGGGGGAAATGATTCTAAGCTCTCGCAGCTCGGTGCTGAATCATAAATCAGCCGTCAGTCATCACTGGCCGTGAGCAGCACCAATGAATCATCTCCTGTCACCTTCCCTTTTCCTTTTCTAAAGCCCAGCCATCTCAGTCATTAGCTCCTCTGGCCCATGAGAGGTGTTAAAGTGTGTGTGTGAGCGGGGCCGGGGGACAGGGGCCGCAGGGGGGTTGGAGCAGAAAGAACACATGCCAAGATGATCCTTAACTGTAATAGATGTCAGAAGACGACTTAGACTGTGAGCACTGCCGAGCAGCCGGGGGACAAACGACATGTACACTGATGGTGGCTGCCTACCGGGGTCTCTGCTGATGGCTAATATGCTGATGGTGTAGCTGAAGGGGTGAAGGGTGGCACATCAACCCTGTGGTGCAGGAGGGGGTGATGACAATGTATGGTGTGTTTGCAGATTCATCTCAAGGAGAAACCCTCCAGTTAATACCACTGAAGTCAGGCTGAAAAATATCAAAGGCTCTAAACAGTGCAGAGAAAGACACAGGAGAGAAATGACTTTATTTACAAATACTATAATAATAATATAATCTTGTTGTGCAAGGAAACAGGGAACGCTAAAGGATGGCCAGTGTTACTAATGACCCCTAAGGCTACTCCACAAATGCAGTCTTTCAAAAAGCAATACAAGAACTCCCCACACTAGAGTTGCTTCAAGCTTTCTTTCAGTGGTTTTATTGCACCATATTTTTGTACAGACTGAGTTTGGCGCAAGATGTAAAGTGGAAACGCTGAAGAATCACTGAAAAGAAACCAAATCTCATCCTACCCAAAGTACATTATAAAAAATATGCATATAACTTTGGGATAAATATTGGTTGAAACTTTTAATCTTTGTTAAAAGTAACATTTTAATCTTACCAACAAGTTTCTGCTGAATGGAAGTTATAATATTGTTCTGGATTTGCAAAGTCAATGTCTCAACTGAAATCCTGCAGATAATCTGTCAAGAGAGCCAGAGATTAAGTCAATCCCAAAGAGATTTCCAACCTCAAAGAGCTGGAGTTAAACACAAAAAAGTCATCAAAGTGTCAGTGAAAACATGCTGAAAGTTTTCACTATCATATTTTGACATTGGGTTTGATTGGCTGAATAAAAATAATTCACTGGTTGTGGGAAATAAAATGCCTTGTTTAGCACCGAGGACAGAGTGGGACAGTCACATTGGTTCGTGAGACTTAACAGAATCTCAAAGCCACTTGTATAAAACCTAGTTATGATGAATAAAGTCCCAGAATGCACGTCTCAAACGATGAAGAAGATTAGCTACAGCAGCAGAAAACCACACCTATTGTGGTTCCTAAACAGCTAGAAAAGGGAAATGGATTATTTCAATGACTTCCACTGTCGCCAGATTTCAATCCATGAAATAAGTTTTGGGATGTGCTGGAAGAGGAGATGACACATGAATAACCATCTGCAACAACTGTCATTCTGTCAGGTAAATATTGCCCAAAATCTCTTGAAGATTGTTTTTGACAAAAAGCTGAAAGAATTAAAAGAACTCTGAAGGTAAAAAGCAATGTAACCCTTTGTTAGAAAAATTAAACAAAATATAAACTGTAAGTGTGTGTTACTAAGTTACAACTTTCTTAGAATATTTTCATGGTTTCATGTTTATTTTTCACTCCTTACCTCCTACCTGATCTCTTCGAACATTTTTCCCACCCACCTGCACACCTGTCTTGGTTTTTAATCTGACTCACACCCACCTCATCCAATCCCTAATCACCTCACACAATAAACAGACTGTTTTCCTCACTGCTAAACATATTGTCTTATAACTAAAATGAAATGACATTAGGAATTTTTAAAAATGGAATATGTGACTGAATCGTAGCATCTATATTTGTTTGAAGTTTTATGTTGCAAGACCCCTGAGACCCAGTTAAAGTTGCGAACTGGAGCACCAAGCTCAGTTTTTGAGCAAAACATCTTGTCAATAAAGATTAATTGAATTGGACTGAGGGGCAGAATGAGGGAGCGGACAGGGAGACGCTTGCGGACTGGGTGCTCTGTCTGTGTAATGCCTCTCGTTCAGCCTTTTTTGACCTCCCGCCTTTATTTAAGTGCCGAAAGAGGCAATTTGCCTGCAGTCCGCCTGCGTTACCGTCTTGCTGCTCCATCTGAAGTAATCTGCCATTTCAGTCCCATTTTTACCTGATTGCTTCGTCAGGGACAGAACGACACCGAGGTCACACGCTCAGATTGGAATGTAGATGCAACACAAACACCCACAGGTTGAAAATGAGGAACAGACTCAGGAAAAACGAACAAGAAAGAAAACATTTCTGACATTTTTAACCTACAGCAGAGCTGATAAAAAACATTTGAGAGGGCACAGAAAAACCACACGCAAAACAAAGTCTAAATTTGCACATTACTAGGACTATTTGGATAAATGTATAAGGCCTCATTTATTTGTTTTACTTCTTTGTCATGACATCGACAGCTACTGTAGGTTTTAAGTAAAGTGTGTCTAATAGGTTTTTCAAGAAAAGGAAAGTCACAATAGCATTTATTCAGTTTCCCACGAATTAATTCAGAATAAATAGTTAAATAAAACTATTATTTACAATGACTTTATAGAAATTCATTGCCAAATCCTCCAGCAATGTTAAAATTATTCACCTCCAGAAAGGAAATTATTTTTCAAAGACCACAAATTTGTAATTTGGTTGTGGTCTCAGACACATTAGGTGCAGTCTATCTCTGTTTGTTGTGTTAAGCAGTTGAACTGAGATCGAGATTTCATAGCATATTAGAAACATGAATAAATAAAAAAGAAAGAAAATAAAAGAGATCATTTTGTTACACAAACAAAAAAAATGATACACAAATAATACAAAGGACATGAATGTTTCTCAAGGTACATGGGAATATAGTTGGGAAATTGAAAAATGAAATATTTATTTATTTTGAGCATGAAAAGAAACAAATGTCAGAAAAAAATGAGAATCCAATAAAAATAATAATCAAAAATAAAATATTTCATAAGTTAAAAAAGAATAGGAAGAAGTTGATGCTTATTAAATCCTGCTCCCATTTGACTTGCCCAATTTATATACTGAACAATCAATCTAGAATGTAGAATCCAAATGTGCCCCATGTTATAGATATATGCACATCTAATTTGTTTTCCTTGTCACCTTTTCTACACTTTTTTAAAAAATGTATCTGTACAGAATTTTTTAAAGCAGTCTTCACCAGGTGCACTATACAATCTGTCTCCTGTACGACAACATTCATCTTTAAAACAACCAGAGGAAAACACTTTTTCTATTCTATATAATCAATTTAATATACACACAACACATGCCACACACACAATCATGTTCAGTGTACAGTACTGTTACCACTTCCCCCAACAGCACAAGATCCCCACTGTGTGCTAAAAACTCTGTGACATCCATGTACTTTTGCAATAGGGATTTTTCTATAGAATTTTTTTAAACTGATTTATATTCATACAGCGTTTCAAGTCCTCATCCATACTGTTCCACAAATTCATGCCCCAGACTGCGATACACATGCTGCTCATTGCTGTATATTCTTTATGTTTTCTAAAATTCAGGTTTCATATTAACTCGTTACCCCACTTCCTTCCACAACTTTTTAAAAATTATTTTCTGGTAAGTGATTCTTTCTTGCTCTGTACATTATTTGACCAATTTAAAATCTGACAAGATATAGGCTTAATTGAAAAAAATTTATGAATTTGTGTGCTGTAAATGTTAGGAATGTCCTGACTGCTCTTTTTTGTAATGTGCAAAGCAGCTGCATTGCATTTACATATGTTTCCCAGAATCTCTGCACAGTAACTGTAGAATGATGGTGCCATTGGACAGTATAGCATTGGAACAGTGGGTACATCACCTCAACATTGCAGAAGGAGAAAGTTATCACTGACTGTTCCCAGATTCCTGAAGAAGCAGGTGGTCAAAGACCCCAAACAGACTGACTGTCCTTGAAGCCATTTGACTTGGGTGTGCAGTGTTAAATTTGATTGAACCACATGACCTCTGGAACAATGCTCTGGACACTATTGAGAGGAAAATGATTAACACCTGTAGCTCGCTGTCTCCTCTCTAGTTCCCGGGTCGAGGGTTTCCCCAGTGCGTAAGGGTGTGTTCTCTTCTCTAATTTATGCCGTCTGGGAGGTCCCTGCTCTCTAATTAGAATAAGTTCCAAATTTCAAAGGGAAGTTACTCCAAATGTTTTATGACTGTCGTTGCTGGGCTGATGAATGTTGATTGTCCCGAGACGACCAACCTTCCACACTTTTGTGTGAGATCCTACAATCTCTCTTCAGGTGTCCACATAGCAAAAGGCCCCCATCCTTATATGGGTTCATGAAACAGTTATCTCTATGCAGACCCCCTCCTGCTGTCCCAGCACAGATGCTGGCTGCATTCCACGCACAGCAGGAGGCTGATGGCTCAGAGCCGTCCTCTCACCTAGAATATCAAAAACGGGCTGATTTGGATCTAAAAACCGGTACAATTATCTTCTACTGATCAGATTATGTGGATTAAGCCATGACTCTAAATCTAACTTAAAATTGAGTCCTACTCAAGGCAATGTTGATCTGTCAAATATTTAAACATGTGCTTAAAGTTAAAACTAGCATAATTGAATTATCATTTCTAACAACACATACGACATTTATTAAAACAGATATTTTGTCACAATGCATAACATTTGGTTTGGTTTGATTTTATTGCTATGGATCATGTGTACCTATTTGCCAGAGTGGACTCTGAAATTAAGAATAATTTCACAAAACTGGCAGGATAGTTTCATTGAATGAGCAAGTTAAATTCCTGCAACTTTGATTTGACTTTCCTACATTTTTTAGTTTATTTTCCCATATCCTGCAAGTTACATTAACTGCATTTCACTGCATGTCCTGGAAATGAAGGGTTTCACAAGTTTTTAATTATTCTCCTTTTTCTGTTGACATAGAATAAAATAAAACTTTTTACTTAACCACTTGGTGCAAAATATTGTAACAAGCTACTATAAATATGTCAATTGATTAAGGTTCATGTATTTTTTTCAGGAAAAGAAAATAGCAATAAACTAACTGCAAGAATTGTATTTTTAAAAATAGAAAAAAAAACTTGTCAAACATGAAATGCGAATATACTAAGTGTGTAAACATTGAAAATCCTTGAACAAAGTACAAATGCAGCTCACCACGCACACATTAAGAACCACACTTGAGTGAATTCTCTTAATTACATTGCACGTTATCATTCAACATTAGCAATGTTAAGTGTTGCCAGTGGGCGACCATTGGTGGGTCAGTGGGAGGGGATCTAGATTTATTGTTGTGCAGACTGATTAAAGCTGCTCTGTTAGAGCTGATTTACTGACAAAATCAATCATCAGACCCTCAGCAGTTATTATGAAAACTAGTGATTAAACATGTTAAGTGTGACACAAATACCCACAAGGAAGCCTTTGTTTTTTAATAGGCTGCAGATCTCCCTTGAAGAACTGAATGTATTTTTCTGAGTGTTTATCCTCCAATCCGTCACAGAAATCAGAATTTAAGTCAGTATGTTTTTTCTAACTTTCTGAATGAATAAAGTCAATAAATGCAGTGACAGTGTTGAATTATTTATGCTTAGTCATGTTCTGTGTACCTTACAAGAAGGATACCGGATGTTTACCTCTACTCTCCAATGCTGCACACTGATAAATTTAAACAGTCAAAAATGGCTTTAATGTTACCATGGAAATAGTGCAGGAAACAGACAAAGACCAGGCGCCTTCCACGTTTACATCAGCAGGTTAAAATAGGTCTGCCTCAATGAAGTAAGACTATTTACAGATCAGAACACAGAATATTGGACCAGGTATATATTGTAATGTTGAAAAATAATGCTGTAATAAAGCCACAAAGATGAATAATTCAAAAGTCAAAACAGTCTTCTGGCACATAAAGCGATTTCAGTACTCAAGAAATCCGTTATCCTTTTTGGTCTCATTGAAACTTATTGCAACTTAATTGTTTCTTTTCTGGAGTTCACAGCTTACTTTTCCAGAGCTTGTTGGCTGTATGGCGTGTTGGTGTAGCTATACTTTTAGGAAAAGGTAACAAAAAGTCCTGTTGTTAGCCAGAACTGTAGGATTAAGGGTTGGTTTTTAATAAATGTTGTGCCACTGCATGTTTGAAATCCCTGGGGACCAAACCTGTCAACAAACTGCAATTTAGCAGTTCAAGAACCAGAGGTCCACTTGTGGGTGAAACCTCTTAGAGTAGTTGACAAGAGACGGCATTATTTGGAGACCGTGTAGGTTTCAAATGACCAGCAGTCACTTGTGGTCACAGACTCAACCCTGTCAAAGGCAGCAGCATAGAAAACAGAGACTGAGGGATCATTAGCAAAACGAGACATTTGCATTCTGGCTGAGGAGAACCTCCAAATAAAAAAATACAGCAAGCCATCAAAGATAAGAAGGGAGAGTTCAATGCAGCCAGACTGTTTCATGTTCAGAATAGATTCAAGAGTCTTAAATACAACATGGCGGTTTGATAGTCTACTATCAGAAAGGTGCTTTTCTTTAGGATATTTTACAGTTTTTTGATACTGTCAAATATTAAATTGTTTCATAAACTTGATTTGTAGTTATAGACATATTTTAAGTGCTTTTAATCACTTTTTGTCTTACCAACATTGATATTCCTTTTTACTACTGTCTGGATTGCACATGCCCAAATATCCAAATTAGACAATGATGTCATCTTAGTGATTTCTGGGGCCATTTACAACAACTAAAAGTATATGAGAGTTGTACTTTTTATAAGCTCCACCAGGTGTTTGCTAATTGCTACTACCCTAGTCTGGTGAAGCTGAGTAGGAAGGCGAAGGGTAGAGCTGATTGTTGGGGGGCAGGAGCTCCAATGTTGTGACCAATCACATTCTGTCCTATTTTTGACAATGTGTGTTAATTATGATACACTCCCATTCTGAGTATTGCTGAAAATTGTCAATTTGATTGTGGATATGCAACTTCAAGTGTTAACTGTAGCTCAGTGCTACTTTTGCCTCTAGATCACCATCTCATTGCATTTCTTCCATATTTAAGGGTCAAATGACCATCTGAATTTACTATTTCAATGCTCTTTGAGTGTCCCTATCTGGTTAAATAGTTTTTGGATTTTTTTGTATGTACAAGCAGATCAAGCTGTTTATTTGACTTGCAATTTCAAGCATCCAACATCCTGAGGTGATTGTATTTTCATAAGTGTAAAGTGCATGACTTTACATTGGATTAAATACATAGTAGGTAATTATTCCAATGTATCTGTGGCTCATATAGTTTACATGGCATATGAGAGTTACGACTGTCATGCACTGGAATTATTGGAAATCTTCAAAAAAGATTTGAAGCAGCCTGATTAGTTAGGGATCAAATAGGTCATAAAACCGTTTTAAACCGAAAAAGGGGGGATTATGGAGCATATGTTATTATAGAAGCATATATGTTCATGTCAATCAAATGGTAGGCAGATCACCATCTTTTGAATAGGTTAGGAGACTCCTCAATTCCACCTCGTTGAGAATATATCCAAACCTTTTCTACTATTTATGTACTGGAACTGATAACTAACAATTGAAGAAGCCAGAATTGCGAATGGTTCTCTTTAGTTGTGACTGTGGCACAAGTATCATCCCAAGTAAAAGTTCACTCAAGTCCATATAAAATGTAAAGCCAGGATATTTTAAATCAGAGGTCATTAATTGGATCTAAAACTCTCATCAACTAATTTAGTCTTATTAGCACTAGCTAATTAGCTCGGCATCCTTGAATATCAAAGCTTTCATCTTGTGACTAGGATTTAGCAGTTATAATCTCAGACTGTAAAATGTTCTTTTTCTGAGGATGATGCTGAAGATTAATAGCTCATCTTCATCTCTTATCTTGAACATCAACTTGTTCTTTTGAAAGTAATCTCATTATTTTCAAGGTTAACAAACAGCACAAGAATTAAAGTGTATTTATTGAACGTCAAGATATCTTTAGCTCAGTTTGCTGTAAATGAATTGGCAGCAATGATGTTTGCTAACAGTCTTAGATTGGAACATTATTTAATGTTTTAAAATACTGCTGTAGTTTTGTTATAGACAGAGGTCGTAATTTATATTAGCTTTAATGAGCATGCAGTCATGCAAATATGTGAAGAGAATTAATGCTCAGCAAATAAAATCATTAAATGCTGCAAGGTGAGGATCTCTAGTATCTGGTTCCACTGATGGTAACCAGGAACTTGCTTAACAACTCAAACCTGAAGATGGGGGATTTTCTCGGTGGAAACTTTTCTCTGTAAACAAACCCTGACCTCAGTAAACTCTGAAATCAGAGACGCAGCTGCTAGCTAACGTCTACCCACTGTTACCTTCTGAACTCCAAACAAGTGTCCCTCTCTCACCCTGATGTCCCTCGGCGAAGCAGCCAGCCAATCTTGAGTCTCAGGGTTTTGGCCTTTCAGAGCCAAACCCTCTGCAGGTACGAAACCGGTCCCTGTGGTTGTCTGCATGCCCTCAAAAGAGCCAACGGTGACCACGGAGCAGTCCAGTCGGACTAATGAGGTCCCTGGATGCTAGCAGCCAGCAGGATGGCATTCAGCTCGCTGACTCAGTCCTGTCCCTCCTGTAATGTGCTGTAAGATCCTCTTCAACATGATGCAACTGTCCAGTTCTGCAGCTATGCTGCACCAAAGTGTATTTTACAGACTGAGATGCCTTTACTTAAAGCTATGTGAAACAATTAGATATAGGTTATAATTTAATTTCCATATTTTCTTGTTTATGTGTATTTTCCAATTAAGCTCATAAGCAGTAGCTCATACCTAAAAGATGCAGGCAAGAAAAAGGAAAAGTTTTAAACCCAAATGACACAACATTTGAGGATTTTATAATTTTATAACATCGTTCTGTCATGAAGTGAAGGCAAAGAGTTAGACAAAATGTAAGACTAAAGTTTAAACTAAAATTTTCTAATAATCCATATAACAAATTTAGCATAGTACTTCAGAAATTTTAATATTTGTATTTCTTCATGAATGTGAAGATGCAAACAGAAGACCTACATAATTTAAAAGAGCTGAGTAATCTTAACAAAATAATTTAAATCTATTATAGTTGACTGGTAAAATCTATAGAAAAATCTGTTCCACGAAAGCTAAAGCAGATAAGAAACAATAACATAAAAAAGAAATGTGGCAATACAATGTATTGGTAGATATGATGTGATATACTCATTGCCCACTTAGTACCTGCCTGTTTGGATCCACTTTTACATTCAGAACTGCCTTAATCCTTCATGGATTAACATACCATGAACATTTCCGAGCGACTTTGGTCCATATTGGCCATGACAAGATGGCGTCAAATAGTTACAGCAGTTTGGTTGTACTTCCATGATGGCTGAGAACTGGTGACTGTTGTTTTTATGTCATTTTCTAAAAAAAAAACATGTTAATGAAATCAAGAAAACCTGGAAAAGGTTGCCTCCAGATGGATGAGTGGAAGGACGACCTTCAGGACAGACCTACAGCATCTCTTTCGGATCAGCTCATCTCCTAATGTCAGCCTTTTCTTTCCAAAAAGCCTTCTTCAACATGGATTTCAAACCACATAAATGTCAGCCTGTGACACAAAATGATGACTTTGCCTGCTTACTCTCTGGATTTCAGCTCCTGGAGCTGTCTGTTTTGTCCCCTGATCCTCAGCATTTCTGATTTTCCAAATGGAGATAGACGGTGGCGAGGGAAGGTCAGCACGAACATGAAGGTCAGCGCCTCACCTTTGGCCCCACGGCAAACCGTGTCAAAAAAAAAAAAACAACATGTTGACACTGCTGTCATTAATTCCCATGAAAATCACAGGTTGGCAGGGAGGCTGCCACGGCTGCCTTCCCCACCCCCTCACCCTCAGACAATTACAGGTCATCCATGCTCGCTGCCATGCTGCTGTTGTCTGTGGAAATTGCAAGCTGTTGCTTAAGAGCCCAGGAGAGTGACTTTAATTAAAGGCTGTAGTGACCGACTGCTGCTGGTAATCAGCAGCCGCCTGCTCTACCTGCTGCTCTGTCTGTCTTACTGCTTCCCCATCTCTCCTCTCCCTCAGGCATCTCTCCACTTCTGATCTGCTCTTCTTTTCTGTCCACTGCCTCCGCTCAGCATCCACTGCTTTTACCGAAGCTATTTCTGGCTCCTGCCAGCAGTTAGCAGCAGCTAAAGCTGCCAAGTACACTTTGTCAGTTGGTTTGTTTAAGATTAGAAGATATCTCAACAGTGTGGTGGATATCCTCGGCTTATTTTAGCCCTCACCATTTTATGCAGACAATACCAAGATCTAATAGACATCCTGGAGACATCCATGCTGCCAAGAGTCTACAAAGTGCTATTTTTATTTACAACCGCACCCAGAAACTACTGGCACGGTTTTGGATTTCCCCATTTAACTCCTATTATCACAGCTTCCTTTGTGAAATTTAAGTTATTCTGTCCTCTGGCAACAAGATTTAAGCCCTGAACGGAAAATATATTTTCAGAAAATAAACAGTAATGTATCGGAAATGTTGTGTTCTGTAACTCTGCTTAAATTTAAATAAGATGGATACACTGCGGTCATAAAAGAATGGTGTTTAGCAGCAATACTCAGTAAGCTGTGTCATTTAAACAATGAAAGGTTGGTGCTATGAGAACCAAAGTGTGTCAATATATTCTCCAAATCATTACACGTCCTCCAGCTTAAGGTGTTGAAACAGGGCAGTAGTGTTACATTGTTTATTCCAAACTCTAACACTAGGAATAATGTGTCTTCAGTCTGTTATTGTCCCGTTTGGTCAGCATTCATGGATTGTACCCTTAGTGTCCCGTTCATTATTTTGACAAGAGAGAAACCACTACTGTGGTCTTCTGCTACGATAGCCCATCTGTCTAAAGTTTTCACATCCTCATGAATTGTTATTATTGGTGCCTCAAGCCAAAGACAGAATTCAACGTCACCACCAGATGTCTTTCACCTAAATCCATAACACCAAGCAGTTTTTTGTGTTGTATTTGACTTCGACAGTGTTTGTTTGTGCTGTCTCTCCTTTATGTGCCTAAAGCTGTTAGCTTTTACAACAAGCTCAAATCTGCCATTTAAAACTATTTTATTGGTTCTCCATGTGCTTTCAATGTTAGTTTGGCAAAAAGAAACAGGTGTGAGAGCGGATAGTAGATGTGAGGCATCCATTAGAATTTCTTCAGAAATGTTACAGTTTGAGCTGCTGCTCATCATATCAAATCAGTGTCCCTGTTCTCCTTAGACTTTTGACATTAAGAGGACATTTTCATCCCCACAACTGCAAGTCACCTTATATTTCCTTTTTTTAGACCATTTCCCTGTAAACTCGAGCGATTGTTATGCAGGAAAATCTCAGTTGATCAGCAGTTTCAAAATGACTAGAGATCCATCCATCTATTTTCCTACACCCTTGCCCCTTACTGGGGTCGGGAGGGTTGCTGGTGCCTATCTCCAGCTATCTTTTCGGGCGAGAGGCGGGGTCACCCTGGACAGGTCGCCAGTCTGTCGCAGGGCACTAGAGAGCCAAGGATGGTCAAACCGAAGTCAACCGGTCATGTGGTTTTCAGACGTACGTTTTTGCACAGACCATACATGAGATGCTGAACCATCCCTTTTCAGGATGGTTGTTAAACACTTAAGATTGCCTAAATAAACAGACTGCTCACAGTTTATTCTGATTTGTAAACGTAAAACATAAAGCAGAAAAAAAATGGAATGTCATTGCACTGCTTTTGTTAAATGTCAGCTGACATTGTTGTTCTAGGAACCAAAGGACTTAATAAGTTAGTGAAAGTTTGAAAACCACTGGGATAAGAAATAATTAAACAGATTGTTGTTCAGATTACAAAACTGTCTTCAGAAAAGGAATAATGCTGGAAGAATATTTTGTGTAACTTTCACTCAAACTGCTGACAGGGTTTTGCATTGTTTTTAACACAGCTTGAACACTCAGAATCAAAAGAGTATCTGTAAATCAGCATGCCAGGTTTCCACGTAACTTTTCCTCTCCAAGTCATCTCTGGGTTTCCTCATTCTTATGGCTTTGCAGCGTATGAGAGTGTTGGGTGTCTTGGCTGGTTGTGATGAATCTTCAGTTTTATTTATCAGTAATAACTCCAGCCGGCACCTCTATTTCTCCCCAGCTGTGTCCTTTTTCTGTCATGTCTGTTCTTGCCGGCTCTGTCAGTGTTGTGTCCCTGAAACATTCACGTACAAACTCCATCTTCTTTTTGGCCACCTCGCTCATTTTCTTCCTCTCACTCCCCGTCTTCTGGATTGACTGTACCACGGGTTTCTGCCCACATTTCTGCTCTCTGCTACTCGCCTCTCCTTCACATTCGTCTCCGGAGTGCCGGCCGACCGTGGGCTATTACTGTCTCATTAAAGGGAGGCTGGGGAGATACAGCCCTGATAAATCAATCAAACTTCCTCTCGCTGTGCCAGAGGGGGAGATGGATCGAAATGGATTTTGTCCCAGCGAGAAAGTATCCCAGGGTGCACCTCTTGCAAATGGTGTCAGAGGATGTATATGCTGAGGCAGCACGCTGACTCCTACAATAGCTGAGCTTCTATTTTCATACATTTAGTGGGATTACAGTGGCAGTGGAGGGACAGTCTGTGCTTTCAGTCTGTCGTATCACACGCATGCAGTGTGCATCACAGTCAGCGAAATTCCTGGTAATTTGACAGAAATCAAGACTGTCGTGCAAAGGGAGGTGACTCTGGTTCCACCTCTAGGCGTTTACTCTTATTTGAACTTTTCCACTGTTGGCACTGTGGCTAACATCTCGCAGATGACAGAACAACAATGGAGGGAAGAAAGAGAACTAAGGATTTTTACTCAAAAATTAAAAACTGTGGAAACCTGGAATATTTTTCTTTGAAAAAAACCTATTGCTGATCAGGACATTGAATCATTTTTATTTTCAGCAAACCCATTAGTTAAAGGAGAAATATGCATTGTATTTTTTGTGTGTGTGTTTTCACTCTCAACTGGTTGTCTTGGACTTTTTTACCATACACTGAGACCATGTAGTAGGAAGGTTCAGATTCAAATCCCAACCTGGAGTTTCCATGTTCTCTGTACATGATGTATCCTACCTTTTACCTAATGAAAAACACCTCTGTCAACATGCAATACGAGGCATGAAGTATGAATTCTAAATAGCAAAGTTGGAGATTTTTCACCAGCCCATCCTCAAAACCCAACTGAGCAAACAGTGAATACAGTGAAAATGAGGAAGCCTAATGTTTTCTGTCAGATGTCTATGAAGAATTACATAAGCCTTATAAAAAATCTGAAATTTCCAAATTCTTGCAGAAAAAGATCTGTCTGTCAAAGCAGGAAAAAGATCAAAGCAGACTTTTTTTGTGTAAGCCATAGAGTGACAGATGGAATAGTACTATTAATAATTTAAAGTGAAAAATAAATAACTTAGTTATGAATCAAATTAGAAAAACCAGTTATCTAAAAAAAAAAACTGAGTGGGGAAATCATGTCAAATTTCTTTTCCATCCACCAGATGCAACATCTTTTAACTTCTTTAATTTATTTAGTGCACCACCAACATTAATTTATTTAGTGTACCACCAACAGGTGAGGGAGAGTTTCAGTTACGGGGTTCTTAATGAAGGTAGAGCATGTTTGTGTCCTTTGGGTGAGAGATTGTCTGATTAGATTAGAATCCATCCTCACTGTGCCCTGAGTGTGTTTGCACCAGGCCATTATGCTATTACAGTCTAATTATCAAAATGTGTTGATTTATTTTATGTTCACCTGAACACTGTCACCTTTCAGTTGCTCATTCAACCATTTTCTTGTCCAACTAATAATTTACCTGATAATAAACCAGCTTGAACGTTTCACAATCAGCACAAAGATAATGAGGAGCCTTTTCTGGACCCTCTGCTGTGTTTTAGCAGAGGAACCATTTTGCCTTCCATGTGAACTGAAAGTTTAGACTTTAGGTGTTCAAAGGAAAAGAGCTGTGAGAATATTTCATTTAAAGAGCTCTGCATTATTTCTAGAGCTCTGGTTTGCTACTGATAGCATTTTTGAATCCTTAGTGTGAGTGGATCCAATAAAATGATTCCTCTACTGCAATTTGGACTCAACAGTTTATCTGACAACATGTTGCAAAGTCAATCGGCTGCTGTCAAACTACACATGCAAACAGGTAAAACATGACAAAGAAATTGAACAATTGTCATTCAGTGAAGTTCTCTCTGCCAGAAGTAGAGGGAAGAAAATTCTCTATTTACTTTGAGAAGGAAAAATTTTCCTTTCAGATGAGTTAGTCGAGAAATTCAAATCAGGCATCATATAATAGCATGCAAAATAGGAACATATTAAACAACTTAGGCTTGTTTTTGGAACCAATTATTCTGATTTCTTCAGAGCCAGAAAGGACACAGTTAAAAAAAATGTTTTGAAATACATGCACTTTATGGTAATTTTCTGTTTTAGATGCACCTTTACAGAAAGATAAATGAAGTTAACTACAGTGTGAACACGCAGACAGTGTGCAAATATTGGTAATCATTCTTGCACACTTTGAAGTAGACAATATCTCCAATTATGTTTTTCAAACAAACTGGTGTTCAGTTGATACAACCATTTTACATCTTAAATATTTGCTTTTTGTTTTATGCCTCAATACATCTCAACATTTAACAGTGAAATTCAAAACTTGCATGGCATTAACATGCAAGGAGTTATGATGTGTGACAAATGTGAGCACAGGAAATACACTTATGTTGCAAAAAGTAGCAAATTTTGGGAAACAAAAAAAAGTGTTCCTCCTACACCTACATGAGTGGGCCTGAGAGGCCTTAATTAGCCAGCGTGGCTGCTAAAGCCAACCCTCACACTGCTATTGATCGGACCAGAAACATACGGCCCTCGCTTAATGACCTCCGACAGGAGGGACGCGGCTGCTGCGCGCCACTAAATGCTTCTGGATCACTACAGCTGGGACATTAATACACTGCATGTACTCTTTTTGTGTGTGCGCATGTTTACAGCTTAAAACAAAAGAAAGTTCAGCTCAAAGGCAGCGTTTCGTTTTCCGCCCAATTATTCTGCGAGGAAACAGAGAGCAGCCGCTGCTTTGTTGGACGCCTTTCTGCTGCAGGAACAGAGCTGTTAAGCTCCAAGCTTTACCTCGCCTGCTGCTAATTCAAGAGAAATTCTGATGTCTCCCATCCTTCTCAAACCCCAATTTGTCTTCTTTTTGTTCTTCACTGTTTGACTGTTAAAATATGCTGATGAAAGGAGGCCGAGCTTTTGCAGGAAAACAAGAGTAAACCCATGTTTTTATACCCAGAGGAAACCGGCCTTCTTGTTAGGCTGCTTTTCTGCCTGACTTGACACTTTTCGTTGGATCAAACGTCTCATCACAAAATGCAACCAAACAAAAGTGCTTACCCATAATCCATCAGTGCAGGTGTGTGATGCGCAACGCTCTGAAATGAACAGCAGAGCTTGTCGTTAATCCTGAAGACAAGCTTCCCTCTAATTAACGAAATCGACTTGAGCGGCACAACATAAAATGAATAGTGTTTTCCTAACAAAATGTATTTCTGCTCATCTCCTACAGCCTCTGTGTGTTTTTGGCAGATTGGAGGAAAAGCTGCATCCATCAAAGTCAGGAGGCTTTTGAAGCTGCTTCTGGCACATGAATGCAAAAGCAAAGGAAGTTTTTAGCCAACCAACTTATTAGGCTTGTTGTAATTGGGATATGTGTCCTTATTACTAACTTATTTGGAGGCCCAAACATGCAAGAAAAGTCTACAAAGATAAAAGGATTTTTATTTCCTTCCCTTTAGAAATGGACAAAAAGTCGTTCATTAGCTCAAGATGCTTGGTTCTTCAAACTAAGTCATATTAATTGTGGATATAATTGTATCAATTTATTTAAGACTTGCACAAAAGATGAAACAGTTTTTTCTATATTTGATTTAAAACATAAGGAAGTGGTTTATGTTTGCTACTCACCGTTACTTTGACTACAGCTTGTTTACTTATCTTTAATGTTTCTCACTGGTCAACAAGGATTTTGTCTCTATGGGTCAAAGATGTTATTTGCTTTGGGATAAACTCCTAATCAGCCCATTCTCAGTCAGACATCAGGTTTTATCTTTAACCTCACTTTAACTCATGCTGCTCTGCTTCCACCTGTGTCAAAGTGCACACAGCAGGCTTTCACTCTCTCGTTTGCTCCGACACACCCATGGATTCTCAGCCACTCTTAAAGGAGCGGTGCCCCCTGCTGTCGCCAACTGCTAGAGTCACTCAGTACAACCTTTTGGTGAATAAACCAGGCAGGCCAAAATCCCTGGACTGACTGGCTGTTCTGGATTTCTCCTCCTGGTTCCTTGCTGGTTTAACCTAAAATATCTGCAGGAAAATAGGCTTATGATGGAGAAAATTCAAACAATAACACAAGTTAGCAATAATAATGATTTTTTTTGTCCAGTGAAACTTAGTGTGCCTGCACTGGCACATCAATGTCACCATTTGTAAGGCCAGTTCAGAGTCATGTAGCACTCGTACCGTCAGCATGACTTTATGAACAGAAGGAGAGAGGGGTTAACGGGAGTCCGGTTGCTCATTTCTGCTTCAGAGCCTGCTGGCACGTTGATCCAGACCTGCTGATGCCAATGCAAAGTAAAACGTATGGCTGTAGTGCCTCATATAGGGAATTTAATATGGGCCCCATCTGCACAGCTGGCCCTTCTTGATTTATTATCTAAGAAAAAATCTTTCTAGTGTTCCCTGAAGATGGTGATGTGCTGATGCCATCTGAGTGCCAAAGAGGAACGCTGAAGCTTCTAAATAGGCTGCATAGGGTGGGGACACTCAGAACTGTACAGCAACAAAAGCAGGACATAAAACGCAGACAGCAAACGTTCACCTGATTGTTGGCACGTGGCTTCGAGCCCGAATTCTGCTGTGCAGAAACGAGAGGGCAGGCGGAGGCAGCGACAAGGTGCTCTCGCCCGTTAACACTCACAGAAACAGCCTGAGCTGTTCTAATGGCCTCGCCAAAACTCCTCATTTTATAATTGGCAGGCAGCCACAGCGAGATTGACAAATGAGTGTCAGCCATCAGCAATTGCTCGAGCCAGGGATGCTGGAGACGGAGAGCGGAAATCAAAATAATTAAAATAAATAGGGTGCCAAGTGATGGCAGTGCTCCCTCCAACATGGCAGATATGAGCTGCCAGCGAGAAATAGAAGCTAGGAAGGTTCGAGTGTCAGTCTTCACCTCCTCCCCGAGACCTCTCACCACAAACTGTTATTAGTGACAAAAACCTGCCAGGATCTCAGCCGTCTGTGTGTTCTCCTGCATGTGTTTGTTGTGCACTAATAGAGAAGAGATGCACTGATAATAAGGAGTTTACGCTTCAGGATCAGTTAATTTTCACTTCCTGTGTTTCCTTTCTACTCACCAAAAAGCCGAGACAGGATCAGCAAAATGGAAACGTAGCAAACACAAAACAGCTGCCAGTGTGAGGAAGCCATGTTACTCTGCACCCTGGAGTTAAGACCTGGTCTTACATCCGCTGCATACAGATCGTGTTTTCATTCTGATAGGATCAGAGAAATCTACTAAAATCATAAATCAAGTAAACACTTAATCACCCTACCTATAATTGAGGGAAAATTAGAGTTTCTTTTACAAATCAGTCCTAATTTTTTGTAAAATTCCAGTCTCTGACTAAAAGCCATAATTAATGGTTTTGAATTGGAAAGCCTTTTTATTCCTTTTGCATTTTATCCTATTTACAAAATATTTATTACTGCAATATTAGTTCATTCCTTTGTGTTTAGTTTTATAGTTTATTCTTGTGTCCTGCTCCTTGTACAGTTTGTGAGTTGGCTTTTGCATTTTTAAATATTTATTTTATTCCACCTCTGCCTCTCTTTGGCTGCATTTTGTTCCTCCAACTATCACTCTTCCCACCATCACACCGTTTGTGACATCAATTTTCTCCACAGTGCAGAGTGCAAACACCCATATTCTGATGCAATCCCATTGTTTAAGCTCTAATTTTTTCTTTAAAACCTGTAATAGAGGGTTCTTCTTTAACCTGTCATGTCTCCTATATATATTTATATATGTCCTTTATAAGAAAAATACAAATTGACATGTTATTTTTCCACAAAGTACAGCCACTTACTTTTTCTATATGAGCTATTGTTTTCTTGTTTGTGTGGTAAGGTAGGCTCTTGGTCATTGCTGCTCCTCAGAAAGGGTGAGAATCATATTGTCAACCATTGACTGAACACAGTTTCTAGTTCTCAAGCTAGTTCCTAGTTGGAGTTGACGTTGGAAAAATGTTGTTTGAAGTTTTCTGGTTCTGTTTTATATAATTTATATCGAGAAAATAAATGGTACAATCAACATTTTGTTCTTCAAATACTGTAAACATTAAGATTCACTAAAATGCAGAATAAAATCATACAATTTAAACTTAGATATCTGGCATGTAAAGCAGTAAATGTCTTTAAAATCTACTTTGTCAGGTATCTTAGATTTTTTCTTATTTATTTTTATTTTTAATCCCGGTTGTGCATATTCTCCCAGAGCATAGTGGATATTTAACTAAAAAAGGATTTTTAGTTTCCAGTTTTTTTGCAGTGAAGATAAAATGGGTTCTCTGTAACAGATTAAAATATGCAAAATACTGTAAACAGTTTGGTCGGGGTTTTTTGGGTGCACCTGTCTTGTACTTTGTTGGAGCCATTACTTTATTCTTTATGGCATACTGTAAACTAAACAAGGTGTCTGAAATGCCCCCCATATTGATATACTGGAACTGGAAATGGTAAATCTCCACTACTTGTAAAGCTTGTTCAGAGATTGAGAAAGTTGTTTGTACTACTTTCAGTCACTCACTCATTTACACAAACATTCACACACTAATGGTAGCAAACTACTACATTGTAGCCACGGCTACCCTGGGGCAGTTTGGATGTGAGGTGCCGTGCTCTGCACCTTTGGACCCTCTGACTATCATCACCAGGCAGACAGACAGAGCAGGAATTCGAAATAGCACAGAAAATAATATTGTAATCATGTTGTCATCTTCCATATTTACAAAAATGTGAGTATGTAACTTGAACATGTGCATCTTATTTCTGTGGTTTGAAGGACTGCTGATACATGCTGCTGTTGTCTATCTTGAGTTCCTGATTCATTTCTCTTTTTTTCTCAGCTCTCATATTTTGTGCTTCTATCTAATGGAGCTGTGCTGTGATGTGTGATGCTACGTGAGATGGCAGCAGAGCAGACAGGTGAAAGCCACTTTGTCATCGCTGGGAACCACCTGCGAGCTTCCAACATGCTCATTAGCACCTTTTTGCCTCTGCTCTGATCACTCGCCTCGCTGTATTTTTCTGTCACTAACCCCCCGGTGGTGCCAAGCTTTGTTCTGAAATGTCAAACCGGGCGCTGACGAACGTTGACGCTGATTACAGACTGAAGGCTTGGACAAATAGCTCAGGATGGGCAGATCAGGAGAGTGATGCAAAGACAGAAGAAAGACGAATCTTTTCAGCTTCTCAGCCTGTCACTCTCGGCTGTTATTACCAATCACAGTGTGCCAATGTGAACTCCAACATTTCAGGTCTTTATCCCAATAGAAAGAATCAAAGCGATGCGTATTTGCCTTAGTGTTAGACTTGTACTCACCACCCGCTGCAATATAGACCCCTAAAGCAGCAGGTGGAGATCTTTGCAAAGTTACGTGTCTCAATACTACCTGCTGCTCAAAGACCTGATGGCATGGCAGAGACGTTTTCAGTCATGGACTGTTTTTATCTGAGTTAATGGCAGTTTTAAATATAACGTGCAATGTAATCAATTCAATATCAATATCAAATCTGGGTTCTCCAGAGAACCCACGTTTTTGAACAGTAGCAATGATTGTTATCCACATAGCTTTGTGTGCAACTTGTTTGCAAAACAAAGAAAACAAAAAAACACACACACAATTTGAAAGAAAAGAAACAAATAAAAAAAATCTGTCTGGTTTTGGTCCAAGCAAGAAGACCAACGGACTTCCCTAGCAGAAATACACCCTAAGATTAAGCACACAGGTGTCTCTTAATTTGTAAGAGGTGCATCTTTGATTGCAGTCTGCCTTTCACTGAGATATTTCAACAACTCTTAGTCTGACCTTTCCTCTGAGACATATTCGCAATGGAAGATCCTAAAAGGGCTTGAGCAACATAATCCCCGAGATCATAAGAGTAAACGAACCCCTGATGGTGATTGTTTAGAGGATGATTATGGCCAATATGCATCTTAGACACATGTTTTGCAACTGTAATTATAATAAGCATAAAAGTATATTTCTGAATCAAACCTGATTACCAATATATTTATTTGCATCTGTCTTTGTTGTAAAGGAGATGTTAACACCTTCAAAGCCTTTGCATTGCAGCTTATTTATAACTATCTGGCAGATTTTATGTATCAATGTACTTTCTCATACATCTTTTCATCTCTGATAAAGGGGAGCTTTTTAAGTCTCAGCAAAGTTCATTATACCTTGACCTTTCGGGCATACATAACCTAACACAATAAGAGGATGCACAGACCTGCTGTCTCCGGTTTAATTGCATGAAGCTGCAGACACAGAAACTATCTCTAGATCAATCTCGGGCATCCTTCTTTTTTACAATAACACATCCAGTTTTGAGTTTTTAAATCCTTAGCTGTTTTTCTTTAGTTTGGCAGAAATAGATGGTAGCAGAAAGCAACAAACACGTCGTGTCTCTGCAAAGAGAGCATTCAGGAGGGAGCTCGGAGTTACCCTCTATTTTATTTCCTTAGATATGAGTCTGAATAAGGTCAGAGAATAACCTTTCAAGTAGCACACTATAAACCACACAAGAGCTGTCTAAGAGGGGGTGTGTGTGCGCGTGTGTAGAGAGAGTGCACAGTGACATTTCCTCCAATCCTCTAATTTGAAGGCAATCCACTTTAAAGATGTTGGAGGTGGAGGGACTCCAGTGTTTCAGTGTTTTAGAAGAGTTTATCATCTGTTGACCTTCTCAGCCACAAAAGCCACTAACAGAAGAGAAAGACAGGAACAGATAAAAAAAAGAAAGAAAGCACCCTCTGCTTTCATTTGTGTTCAATAAAGATGTTCGTCTGTGTCACACGGCAGCTTGTGATCAAAGCCAGCAAAGGAAACCGGCCTGCATACTGTGAAAGGTCTATATAAGCTTTCAGCTAATGAGATTAACCAGACACTGATAGGGTCCTGTTTTCTTTCAACCGAGGGAGTGAATGTCGGGCGTTGGAGTGCAACAGTTCTGCAGGTGCTGGATATGTTCAGGGAACTTCTAGGTAAATTAATATATTAGTATTTGGAATGGTTGTAAATAGATTTTACAGAAAAATACAATGTGATTAGTCCAAATTTTGTGTTTGTTAAAGTTGACCCTTTTTAACAAAAATGGGATGCTTTCATGTTTTAAAATAAAAAAATGTGTTGCAATAGATTAATAAAGTATCGATCTTATCTTGATCTATTTTGATCTATCTTGATCTATCTAGATCTATCACTGAATACACAAATTAACAACATGAATTCTTAAAAAATTGAATCTTTTTTTGAAAACACCATTTTTAAGTTTGGGTGTTGAGATGGCAGCTTTTCCTCATCTTCTCTCATTCAAAGAATCATCCAAATCACAGCTTTGGGAGCATAATTTGCACAATGATTGTGCAAAAGAAAAAAATTTTTTTTTTGTATATTTGAGTGTCTTTTCTGTCAAAATCGCACTACCTTTTGTTTGTGGTGTTGATCTCAAACAACCCGATTGAAACTATTTGTGCCATGCAAGTTTTCAGCCTCTTCCTTTTTCTCTCCTTTCATTATTACTTTTTTCTGCAACACCATGCCAAGGCTCCCATCTAAATAGCTGGCCAAACATATCAAATTATGACTCGTAACTCATTAACGTTGCGTGTGTGTTATTATTTTCAGAGTAGCATTTGTTTGCATCTGTTCGCTCCAGAGGGAGAGTTGGGAGAGGGACGACAGATGTCGCCATGTTGGCTTTGGTTGTTTCTGATCTGCCGTCGGCAACGTGACAACTTCAATCATTCGGAGTGGGTTGTCATGTCACATAACACACAAACAAACAGTGTACATACAACTATTCACACAATGCCGTATGTGTGTGCTGACAAAAACACAGCATATTTACTCAGACACAAATAGGCTGCAGTTTCTATGGAAACAGTTGAGTCCCACAACATCCAGTGAGCCTTCGGAGGGAAGAAGTGTTTGTCTCAACATAAAGAACGCACAGACACACACGTAGTGATAGTCGGTGTGTTTTTGTGAATCTGTGGTGGAGCCCCTCTGCGATCACAAAGAGCAGCTCTCATCCCTGAGAATCCCATTTCACGCCCAGGCTTAGCAATGCTGCCCTGGTAATGCATGTGTGTGCGGTGGAAGTTGGAAGGGATTACAGGACCGCTTCTCTTATTATTTCAAATGAGAAGGAACGTTCTGTTTAACACAGCAGCAGCTACCAGGTTTGAGGAAGCGAGTCTGGACCCTTATTATTGGAGAAGATGTGGAGGTCAAACAATGGTTATACACATGTGTATATACACAAGTTGCATATATCAGTAAAAAGAAGGCTTAAAATATGCTTTAAAAAGTAAAAAAATAAAGTATTTTTTAAGAAGAAATATGAGCTATAAGGAAGACCTTTGTCTTGACAGCCCTGTAGTCTACAGTCACAGAAACCCATATTGAACATAACCCACAACAATTCATTCCTAAAGATTGTTATTCCTAGAATGCTGTAGGCAAGTATACTATCATAATGTTACATGTACATCCTCTGACAAAAGACAGTGTCACAGACATGTGCAAGTTATGGACTTCAAGTCAATCCACCACTTAAAAGCAAAAAACAAAGTCAGCAGTACTTTACCTGAGCAAAGAAGAACAATTAATGGACGACTGCTTACTGGTCCAAAGCTCTCTTACAGCTGTAAATAAATGTAGTACTTGATTTCAAAATCAAGGTCCAAGAGATGTGGTCAAACTATGTCATGATGCCAAGAGGAACGCTGGTTTATCTGTCAACAGCTTTGGTAGGATTGATTATCGACTGCAAAATCCTCTCATTGTAATTATCCAATGAGAGGATAAAACGGAATGAAATCTTACACGAAGTGGTCCCTTTTTAAGATAAGCTCATCTGAGGTTCCTTTGCTAGGCCGGTTCAGTTCACAATATGAACTGGGAATTTGATGCAGAACAAATCTTTGCTGTCTTTATCTCTCAGTTCCCACTCCACAACACATTTTATTGAAGGGTACTCGGTCTTTACTGGTAATGAAGCCTGGTAGTTGTAGGTCACCTCCTTCTTGATGGGGCACTGGATTCCAGACTTGCAACCTGGAATTTCAGTGATAAAAAGCCAATTTTTATCACTGAAATTTAAACACTGGTGATGTTCCAGGGAGTCCCCTGCCTCTCCCTCATTAGCCCACTGACAGGTACGGTTATATTCGTAGGATAATTGTTCTGATTAGGCTCGGGTATCACATAAAAATCTTTCACAAATGATGCAGTCAAGCTTTATCGTTTACAATACTATTTATCTAAATTAAGAAGTTTGGTATTTCCAGCTTGGTGTCCTCAGTAATTATTACAGCTTGACTGTTTATGATGATATGACGCTTTATGAGGATCCCTCTCTTTATGTGTTCAGTTTAACTGTGAATAGATGTCTATTGCTTGTCTATTGCTTGTTTCTTAAGCCAATTTGAGTCACATTATGTTTGTCCTGAGAGATATCGGTTTAGTTAGTGTATGAACTCCGCTGGACACTAATGTGAAATTAATTAAGTTAATGACGGATGTGCAGGGTTCAAAGACTTAACAAATGCACATATCAGCTAAGCCATCTATATGATGTTAGCTTTATGTGCTGTGAATAGAACTCCATAATGAATGTACAATTTAAGATATACTTTTTTTCCTCCCGTGATATTCTTGTAAATGGCTGCCAATCAAACAGTAAACATAGCATTACTGACTCAGTAATGTAATAACCAGAAAATAATAGAATTATCACTTCAGTGAGCAGTTAGTTGCTTGGCGAACAACTTTTAGTATATCTACGGCAAGCGGACGCACAATATTGGCGTTTTCAGCTCTGTACCAGGCTGTCCAGCAATAGTAAAGTTGTGATTGTCAGCTCTCAAACAGTCATCAAGATTCAGTGAAGCTTCTCAGCTCTGGAGTGGAGCTGAATTGGCCACTTGGTCTCCTAACTGGCGGGACAAACAGTCAGTGGCGTGTTGTCAACACCAATCTTGGAAAACCTGTAATTACAAGGTTCTTCTGCAGAATTCTGACTAAAACCAAGAGTAAGGTTCATCCCTTCAGCCAAAAGTACAATATAGTCACTTGTACTTTTGGTTCCAAAGCTTCTAGACGAAGAGTGGCCTTCCCTCTGCTGACAGGAGGAAGGGGTTTTTGGGGTAGAGTGTTTGTCTACCTGAAACAAACCCTCCCAGATGGCAGGTCAGTAAAGAGCAAGTGTTGTCTTAGTCCTGGGTATTAGCCCCCCGTGATAATGGATTTTATGTCTGGAACTCCTTCTCTTCCTGTTAAGGCTGAAAGCAGGATAATTCAGTGCATTGTGGAGTCACAATACCAGCCTCCTGCAGATTTTTTTCCATTACAGCCCTCGGCATGTGACATAATAGATTATGATATATCTAGGCTAATATATAAATCCTTGATCAACCTTTTTCAACAATTCAACTGCAGCAGAGAGACACAATGTCTTTTTTTAATGCTTTGGAGACTTAAGAGAACCAGATAGAATATCATTTTTTGAGACCTTGAATGTTTCTTCTATCTAATGCTGACAATGGTTCTAATGCAATTTGCTCCTCTGAAAACAGATGATGCGTTATCATTTGCTGTGTGAGTGGCATCTCTTCAACTTGTTAGTTATTACAAAATAACAGTGTGTCAGAAAGTGTGGCAGGATCCTGTTCTTAATATGCTGATCAGTGAACACTCACATGAAAAAATATCTTAATGAACCTCATGTCTAGAGTGTGTGTGTGTATGAGTATGTGTGTGAGACCAGATAGACCAGATGGATGAAGACTGAAGATCTGTGAACCACAGCATATGAGGCTGATTTTACAAGCATCATTTCACTTCTTACTCAGTTGGAAAATGTAGTGCACTTTGTTTTGATCTGCATGTACAATACAACATGTTTTCTTTGCTTCATTTTCAAATATGTTCCTGTCTGCTCCTTACTTCAATAAAGAAGTAATTTATCTTGAGATTCCTGTCTCAAGCCTGAAGTCTGGGTTTCAACCCTCCAAGTTGCACATTCTTAGAACCTTGCAAATCGTTTCCAGTTAGTTTTTAGTGAGTAATGCCGCTAACGCACTACTACGGATAAATTGCAAAAGGCAGCTATAATGAAGGAAATTGAGAATTCAAATCATTAATGTAAATCATCCTAATATAATTCTAATGAGGATATTGACATGAAATGCATTCCAAACATTGGTAGCAGCCCAAAAAATCCATACAAATTAATCAAAACCTCTTGGACTTTATATTCTAAGCTCACGGTGCAATTTTATATTACAACCAAGGAATTATACGTTACCTGCAGTTGTTATGAAAATGCTGCATATATCAAAAACAACTTTAAAAAATGACTTATGATGCTGTGCTGCATTGAAAGTAATTGATTAGGATGCTTCCCTCTTTCCCATTTTCTCTCCATATGCCAATATTTTAACATGTCCACCGTGAATAAGAGGACAGACGGACAGAGTTTGAGAATTGGTCTCAAACTCCAGTTCTTGAGTGCCAGTGTCCTATGACTTTTAGATAGTTCCTAGTCCTACATGCTGGAGTTAAGTGGCTCTAAAGGGATCTGCAAATGAGCTAAAATTAGAATCAGGTGTGTTGAAGCAGAGACGCATCTGAAAGTTGCAGGACACGGGCCCTGAGGAGGGGAGTGTGAGACCATTGCTCTAGGTGATTCAAAGGTCATAGAACAGAGTCTTTTATTCTGAGAAACTGTGAATATTAAAAACCAATCCCATAACTGGGCAACCTTTCTTATCTTCTTGACATTTTGAAATTGTCCTCCTGATAGCTGAAAGAAAAGTGATTCCTCTTCCTCAGATAAATGATAATCTTTGGTAAAAAGTTACCCTTGATCTTTGAACCATTATGTTAGCAATAGAACAATTTTTTAAATTATTGAATATAAAACTGGGTGTGTCAAACAAAGATTCATTTATAGCACCTGCCAAACTAACAAAGCAAAGAGGCCCCCAAGAGGCAGGACCAAAGAAAAGAAACATCCATCATCACAAAGCATCTTCAAACCTACTCAGACTTGCATTAGCATGAATCATTATTGAAGAAATGCCTCAATGGAATATATAATCATCAACATCACCTTCTGGTCCTATAAAGCAAAGACCAATGAGCAAAGATTATAACGTGCTTGTGCTTTCACCTTAATCTTTCTTTTTTCACTAAGAGTCCTGTTGTCCTCACAGCCTCCACACTCACAGAGGATGTTATTTATACCCTGGTGTTAGACAGGAATGTGTGAGAGTATGGCTTCATGCTGAGATGCTACAGCAAGGTTCCTGACCACCAACTAAAAGGGAACTTTGATCCAGTGGAGATCAGTCCATTAGTGCGACTTTATTTCAATTACCTGCTAGTCATTCATCAATCGACCAGCCAGGCGTCTTGCCTGCTGGATACCTCACAGTTTGTTTTCATTATTTGTTTTTGGAGGTTGTGTTTTCTGGATAACTGACTGTGGAGACGGTCAATGTTTCTTAGGAGGCTACCACCTCATGTCTATGGATCATTTCTATTGGGTGCTGATGTGTCTCAGTACCCCCACATTATTATTTTATGCTTTCTTGATAAAACGGTATCTGAATCTTTTTCCCCAAAACAACAATAATTATTTTTTTCTCCATCACCAGGCATCCTTGTACAAAAAAGATCCCATGTCTTTAAAGCATTAATTAATTTTGCATCAAATCAACTTGCTTGAAAAATAAAAATCAGAAACTGAAATTCATAGATGTTTAGTTTTGGGGATATACTGGTTTATGGGTACATCAGTATTTTAACAAGCACAGAAACAACAAAGGTAACATACCAAGACAATTCATGATTAAACATTTTATTAAAGAGGGCAGGAGGAAATTTTGCTCTTCAAGCTACAATTAATCGTAAGGCAGCAGTCCTTGAAAGCTGTAGTCAGAGCATCTCTACTTCCAGGACTGAAAATGAATTGTGCATGCGCAGTCAGAGCAGGTTATAAATACAAAATCTTCTTAGTCTAAAATAAAGCCCAGCAATAAAATGAATGGCTGCATTTCTATTGTCCCTTTTTAATGAAGTGATTGTGTTAAGTCTGATGTGTTGGGGGCTTTTATTGAGGGACAAGAAAGCAAAAAAATTAACCACATTTTGAGAAATAACTAAATCTTAATGAAGAAAAAGCAATAATTGAGAAAGAAATAAAGGTAAAGGGCTTGTACTGCTTTATTGAGTCCAGAGGACCACAAAGTGCTTTACAAAGTGCCCAAGAACATGAGAGAGGCAGACAGAGCATGAATCAAACCTATTGATTGTGGGACAAATTCCTACCAACGTCACCACGTTTGTCCCTAAAAAGCAAAACTGCAGTGTGTTTGTTTATCCAAAATATGGGAGGAAGAGAAACGTTAGCCTGGAAACATCAAGGATTTATTCTTTTCTTTCAAAATATGTGGTGAATTATTTACTAACTTGTTGTTTCTGTCACAATGTTACTCTTCTCCTGCAATATTACAGTTATTCTCAATGTCAAATATGCAATTTAGAGGGCAAAATAGATCATTTAGTGACTTTTGGGACAGCTCAGAGCTACTCTTCTTTCTGAGGAGTTGACAAATGTGATTGACAAAAATAGGATGTAACTTTGACCTTGTCCTCCTTGGGGAAATGTAAACCATTAATTGCTAAATTAATAAATTTATCTACATGCTCAGCACTGAAGTTGTCAAACAAAAAAATATTAAAGAAAAAAAATTGTGCTCAAAAATGATCATCCCGCAGAGCAGAAGCAACATGATCTTCAGCTTGATTGCCTTATGTAAAATAAGCCTTAGTGCATCCTTGTAAGTTTCTGTGCTGTCTTGCGAATTTTACTACCACTCCATTATCGAAAAAAGCCTCATATTGACCAAAAGTATATAGTTAAACTTAGAAAGTATGGTGTAAAATTGGAGAAACACCAAATGGCCACAATCTAGTGACTGCTGTTCAGTCTCTGTCAGAGGCCAAGCGGCTTCACTCCCACACACATCTGTAGTGCGTCTGTTGCTTTGTGCCTTGTTTTGAAGGGTTCTTCATGTGAATGTAGAATCATCCTCTGCAAACTTTTTGAAACTTTCTTCCTTTTCAGAAAATAAATTGCATTTGAGATCAATGAAAATCACAGAAAAAAAAATAAACACAATGAACTCCACTCACAGCATGTTAATGCATTACAAACGGATGTTTATGTCTGAAATGCATTTAAATAAGAATGTTAAGACGTCTTTAAGTGGACAATAATGCTGCGATTAAAAATACATTATTTGGTTTTCCATAATAGATCATTTAGGAATCCTCTAAAAATATTTTCATCATCCAGCTAGCATCCAGTCATCCCCAAAGAGTGCAACACGGCAAAGAAAAAGGTGATCAGTAGTTTACAAAGTGACTTTTGCATGTCCAATCAATGTGCAGTCAGCACTATACACTGGAGGTTTTAGTTACAGCTTATGATTCAGCTCTAAAATGAAAGCAAAAGGAGTTTGTTTTCCAAACTTCTTTTGTAAGGAGTTTGGAAAGCACTTGTCTCTTATTCAAAACTGTGCACATTTTGGCTTCTCATACTTCTGCTCTTCTTTTCTACACTGAAAAATCTTTTTTTCAGTGTTGAATAAACCATATGAACAGATTAAATAATATCAGTATTTTTAATTCCAAATCTCTTTTATGAAATACATGGCAAAAAGGCAAAAAGTTGTTTTTTATTTTTGTATTTTTCCAGGTTTGAACAAATCTGATAAAAATATCTGAGGATACACACAGTGGTACTCTTCCTTTAGGATCTGATTACAAGGTCCAAGCAGAGACAGCACCTTGCTATGATTTTTTTTAAATAAAGTTTGAACTTTAATCAGTCTCAGCAGCAGGTCTGGTGTCAGCTTTAACCCCGAGCAGACTATAGGATCAGTTGCAGCTGCTTGGGGTTGATATGCCTAATGAGAATACACAGAGCATATAATTAAGTTATGCACTAAAATGCTGTTCATATCTGTCGCCCAGGGGTTGCAACATCATAATGGAAACATAAATGTGGTTATACTACTACTTCTATTATCCACTGCATCATTATTGTAATTGTTTCCACACATACATGAATTTTAAATTTGTGGAGTTTCTTTCACCTTCCATCGCTCAATGTGGCTTTTATCCTTCAGGGCAAACCACTTCCTTTCAAAAGCAAAAAAGTGCAGTTAGTGTATGTCAGAGACTATTTGACAAAATGAGAGAGAATCAAACTGTCTCCAAAATACTTCTGAAATTACACAGTCAGAAACATCTGCTTTATCTCCATAGGAGAGAAGCATGTATAAATAAACCTTAAAAGGTATCTGTAGGTGTTATTGTATAGACCCAGGATGAACCACAGACTTTCATATAAGTTAACAAGCAAGATGCAGAACTCTGTATATGATGAGCTCTGTTGTTGTCTTGGCTCCCACAGAGGTAGAAAGTACTGAACGCTCAGTTTAATGTGGCGTACCCAACCTTTGAACTTGTGAAGTTCTTCTGGGCTCCCCGCCGTTATTAGATTCCTCATTGTGGGCAACAAGTTCAAAACCCAATATATAATTTTTATGCTTATTCTAAGATCCTCTGCCAACTTTAGCTTTCAAGAAGGTCCATTACCTTGTTGCAGAACTTTTGCTGGTTTTGAGGAGTCAGTTGGGAACCTCCAGGAGGTCTTTTACTGAGTTCATTATGATCCCAACAGACGGTGAAACAGCAGCTGCTCCCAGGGAAGGATGGTTCTGAACAAGTTGGAAGGTTGTTGTTTTTTTTTCTCAGAAGCTGCTTCCTCCCCCTCTCTTACCCACCTCCTCTTTAAGTCCTCTGGGCCAATTTTCGCAGGCAGCAGGGGACGAAAGCAATGAGTCTCCTCACAGCAAGGTGTGACGCCGAGTGGGGAGAGGATGATGTCGGCTGGAGAGACAGAAAAGAGACGACGCTTCGCTGTTTGGCAAGCTGAAGTGCTGACAAGCTTCAGAAACCTCCTGCTCCTGTTTGTCAGACTTGAGAGCGCAGCTTCATACTGGTGTTACCTCACACAAACATTCACTTCATCTAAGAGTTCCTTTTGTCTCTGACATAATTTCTGTAGCTCTTCACAGAAAGTCTTGGACTCATTATGCCTGTACTTGCTATGCTTATTGAATATCTGTTACAAAGGTGGTTTAAAAGAACTAAAAAGGACAAGTTCATGTGTTTACTTTGTTCATCGGTCATTAATTTATTTAGTGTTAGATGCAATATTAGAGATACATCCAGCCATCCATTTTCGGCAATACACTTATCCATTATTGGAGCTGGCGAATACCCGCTCCTCCATGCTCTAGTCTGCCGCTTAGTTGTCCACCCTTCAACGTACTACCACCATCTACCTTCAGTGACCTCCTAACTCCTCAAATCATCTGAACCTGGACCAGACAACTCTAAACCCCACAAGAAACCCAAACTCCAGTGAACCAACCACTACTCCTAGACGGAACATCCTCATCACACTCAGTAAGCTGAACCAGTCGTCAGTCGTTCTCTCTGAAAACAGTCTTCTAACCTCTCCTCTCTCTCAGTCTCCACAAATAAGTCGATGCAGTTCCTGTGGTTCCACAGGAAAAAAACTCTCCACACACAATCATTGTTCAAAATAAACTTTTATTTAACTGATTCACATTCCCCTGTAAGTTTTGCATATGGGTCACGCGAATTGCTCCCAACATGACACCCCATGTTAATCATGTTGCGATGCATCATGGGAAATGATGAATGCTAAGTGATACGGAGTCAATTAGGTCAATTAGCCTATCACATGATGGCAATGTACTGTGTCTAGGCATCTATATATGGTGAAGATGGCTGAAGTTAAAGTATCAGGATAGGGACGAAAGAAGATGTAAGAAACTTTGAACTTGGCATGATTGTTGGTGCAGAACAGCTGGTCTGAGTATTTCAGAAACCGCTGATCTAGTTGGGTTTTTGCACACAAACCCATTGCTCAGACAAAAATGTCTTGTCGATGCCAGAGGTCAGAGAAGAATGAGTAGCTTGAGATGAAAAAATAACCACTGCAACCAAAGTATGCAGAATGCTTTCTCTGAACAAACAGCACAAGACGCCTTGAATCAGATGTGCAGTAGAAACCACAGTGAAAATCATCGCTGTCAGCAGTAATGCACATGCATTAGTTAAGCTCACATTTTTAAAAACTTGAGCTTGAAATGTGAACTAAACATTTACAATTTTTTCTGCACATAGAACATACTTTTGATAAAGAGAAGGAGGCGCTGCAACATTATGGTGACTTAACCAAAATTATAATGCAAGCGCTCTAATTTTATGTTGACATTCTTGTTACAAAATTATCAAAAATGTATGAGATGTGATTGGTTTTGTCCAAGATAACTACAGTTTTCTGTATTTGACAGTTATTCACTATTCTTGTGGGGTTTATTTTACTGTGTTGTAACAGTCTGAAAGAGAAAAAATCTTGGCAAATCCTGGTTTATTTAAAATATGTGAATGAGAGCAGCTGTTTTGGGAATTCAGTCATCACAAAATACAGCTAATGTGAACAAAGACAACTGGAGATAATGAAATGGATGATGAGTGATGGCATAATCCATATAATATATGCATTTCACTTCATTTCAGATACATTTTTATGATGAATAAATTTACTTTAACTAGGCTGAACTGAATTTACATACATATGCCAGAATTGGGCAATAACAACAACAATTCTGCTTAGTCTGCTTCCATTTCAACATTTAGAAATTCTGGTAACCACCAGTAAACCTGAAGTCTCAGGACAAAGAGCTCTGTTAGGAGGATATGAAACAATCAGATCTCTGATGTATAATTGAACTTGACTACCAAGGGCTAAATATGTGGGAAGAATAATTTTAAATTTGATTCTGTATTTAACAGAGAAACGATGAAGAGAAGCAAAAAGAATATGATCTCACTGCTTAAGCCATAGCCTCTTTGCAGATTTTTGGACTTCCTGATTGTATAATAATAGTAGTGATAGTAATAGTAATAGTCCAAGCTTGAGGCACCAAATGCATGGATTAGTTTGGAATCCAGCAAATCTCTTTATTGTGGTATTTAAATTACATAATGGTCAAAGATGTTGGCAATGGTCTTTCCTTCTTGGATTCATCCAGATCGATGAATAATCTGAGAATCATCAGCATAACATTCAAAACATCGCTCCTATACATATATATATATATATGGGGGGGTGGGTGTGTGTGTGTGTGTGTGTGTGTAAGTAGGACATTCCTCCAGTAAACCTGGAGGAGGGAGAATATTCATTATGAGTATTAATAAGCTGGAAACTCAACAAGTCTGATTTAAACCAGTACAGTCCTGTATCCTTGATCCCTACAGGGATTGTGAGAGGATATGAGAGGATGTTAATGTCAGCCACTTGTCTTGGATCTCATTCATATATTTATGATTCTTATCCACTGACTCTTGGTGAAGGTTAAACTGCAGACAGATGGGGTAAACCTAGATTTTTGCCATTTGTTGAGCTTCTCTTATCACACCAGATTAAAGCAAAATCATTATCCTCAGAGACGGTGTTAATACCCAAACTTCTGTGTTTTAGACCTACCACAACCTGATGGGAACATTTAAATTTTTCTGGTTAAAAATTTTGGACTTGGACTTAAAGAAACAGGCTTTTATCCCTGCTGCTTCATACTGCTGACATTTGCTCCAGTTTATGCTCAACCTCAAGAGTTGAAGGCACCAACGAAAACTGCATAATTAAAAGAAAAATAAATTAAAAACATAACTTGACACCCCATCTCCTCAACCTCAGTCAAGGTTGAGGAGATGGACAGTACATTTCTGTCCTCCAGAGTTAATTTAAAAAAAAAATAAATCTGCATATTCATCTTCTCAAGCAACAAAAGCGGTTTGTTTTCAAAGTGACCATATATTTTGGTTGAAGAGGCATTTGTTTATGCCTCAGATTTTACAAAACTGTAGAATAATGTGAGATGAGACATATTTAAATACTTTCCTTTTGATGTTTCAATGTATTTTTTTCCTTGAGAACAGTTTGGTTTGTTTGCTGCTTAGAGACAAAAAAAGCTTTTCAGCTGAGCTTCTATTCAGAAAACAGAAAAGAGTTAACGCACACTTACACACACACCTGCAATCACACGCAGCAGGTCGTATCTCTGCTTGTTTTCAGCATCGATTTCAGAGATCGACCTGCTGAGCTTCACAACATCCAGTCAGTAACCAGTCAGTAACTGAGTGACCGCTGCATTGATCCTCTGCCTCGGTGACTGATTAAAAGCCCGACACGACTGTTTCCTGCCTGCTTGTCTACAGACTGATTTGTTTCCTGCTCAAACAGCTCTTTTTCTACCATTCATTTCTGGTGTTTTTTTTATTTATTTATTTATTTATTTTTTTTGGTTCCTGTGATGTTCTTTGACGGCGAGGATCAGAAAGAAGGAGCGCTCTGAACGCAGCAGGCCATGGGTTTGATCCCCGCAGTGGGCTGTCTTTCAGCAAAGAGCTCGGACGTTAAAAGGACTGTCGGTCGATAGCTCGCTGTGTGGCTGCACTCGATCGACAGGCTGATAAAAGCAGCTGATTGGCTCAGAGATCTGACCATGGATTTATGAGGAGAGGATTGTTTGGGCTGTGTTTGGAAAGCTTGGACCTTTATTGGATGTTTCCTGACTGTGCTGTCGGAAGATGACGACACAAAACGATGTGTGTGAGCAAAAAAAAACAAAAAAAAAACTGGCACTTGTTCAATTACACAAAAGCACAGCGTTCTTTGTTTGAAGGGGAAAAGAAACTCTTCAGTTTTCTCATCAAGTGGGGCAGCCTCAGGCGGTGAAAGCACATCAGATGAAGTGTTTTCTTCACCATAGTGGTAAAATGCGCGCAGGCTTTAACATGACTGATGTGGCTGTGCACTTATAATGATAAACTCTGGTGAGAATAAATGAACAGAAATGGAGGTGGTGGAGTACTGCCTCTTGTTTATTTCTCTTTATTTTTATCAGTGCAGGATTTCAGAGCGGCATGTTTTCTCGCTGAAGTGGTAATTTCTTCTGGTGGAAGCAGATTTCTTTGTACCACCTTTGCTCACTCGTCCTCCCACTCGGTGCTTGTCTGTAGCTCAGCTCTGCCATATTTTTAAATAAGTTGTTTTTCTCTCTCTTTTTGTGGCTTGGTGAGGGTGAAAGTATAGACACCCTGGAAAATCCCAGGGTGTCCTTCATTTGATATCCTTTAACCAGTGCGTACTCTATTAACACACACATCAGAGGGTGGCAGTTATGTTGACACACTGTGTGATCAGGCAAAGAGAAACAGGTGGTTTTAAGTTTTACTTAAGTAACTTTGTCACACAAACTGGCAACCCTGCTGTCAATATTTTTGTAATATTGACAGCACAGCCTTCATACTCTTCTCCTCTTTCATTTGGATGGAGCTCTGAGAGATGGATTGCAAAAATGCTGGGTACGATGATTTTCACCATATTCAACCTTTGTGCTCTGGCAGATCTACCGTGCATGTGCACAGTAGCTCAATCTTAGACTAATCACACAGTTCCAGTTAAACATTCCCTTTTGTTCCATTTACAAATCAATCATGATCAACAAAATTTGACTTTTTGACAAAAAAATAAAATAAACCCACTTAGGACTGTTAGTAGGAAGAAGTTCTGGGAGAGAAAAGAGTAACAACCCAACGTTTTTGGTCAATGTAGCTTAACAAAGATGTAGGTAGAGTTACAGAAGCTGTTTTTAGCATTACTATGCACTCGGTTTTAGTCTTCTTGTTAACACTGTGGAATCAGTGCACCCTGCCATACAAAAAGAGCAAGTAAGAGATATGAAATTTTATCTAAGGGTGTGATTACAGACTGATTACAAAATATACAAAGCCTGAAAAGAAGCATGTGTACAATATCCCCTGTCATCCAGTAGAGACATAAAAGGAGCTTCTCTTTTGAAGCCGAGTAGGGTCCGGGCTTCGAAAGAGAAGCATGAGCAACTTCAAAGACAAAGGCCAGTTTTAATTTAAGTTTCTTCACTAGTTTCTAAACTAAATGTGAAACCCCAACAAATAATGCCATGATATTTGTCCTGAGACAGAAGCTCAGGGTCTGAATCTTGCAGTTGCTAATAGGTCTGCAGTTCATTAAGTTTGATTCTGAATTTGAACATAAAATTATCTGCATCCAAAACTTAAATCTTATAGTCTTAAATCACAGAAATTTGAATAGTATTGAAAGTGTTAAAGTTTAGTAAGTGTCTCTTCTGGAGCATGACTGTGTCATCAGCATATAAATCAAAATTAGAACTGGAGAAAATACTAATGAGCAAGATCATTAATGTCTGAGTAACATCATCAGTGTCGATGAAACAGATCCAGTGACTCAACCTTTTGGAAGATCCTTCAAAATATTAAATAACCCTTAAAACTAACTGTGTGTGCATAAAGAGACAGTAGAGGGAACCAGTGAGGCCCTGACATTATAATATTATCAACATTTCATTGTGAGAGATTATGCTACTGATTTATTTTAGAGTTTTACATGTCTTCATCAGGTGCCAGTAAGTGTAAATGATGTCGTATTTTACTGGATCTCAGCTCTAATTTGAACTTAGATCTTCAAAGCAAATTTGAATGTTTAATGGTACTTTTATGCAACAGATAAGGCAGATATAAATATTTCCCTATCTTGAAGAAATCCCTTATAACCCAACTTTTGTCCCTAATAATCTCACTGTTTTATGTTTTGTTTTGTTTTGTTTTACAGCAACAGATGCTTGTAAGTAGAGCACTACAGTGTCTGAATCTGTAAATGAAGTGCTCAAAATGTTTGCACTCAAAAAACTGTACCCATTCTCACACTAAGGGACCTGGGGTTAAATGCCTTGCCTTAGGGCACAACGACAAGTGGCAGGAGAAAGCTGTAATCAAACCCACAGCTATCAGATGCTATGACAACTCCTTTTCCCACAGTCACCCAGCTGTCCTCGAATCAGAAACAGACATCATAACTTTACTGTTATGATGTAAAGTTATAACAATAACTTTACATCCTAAAGTTATGATGTTTTCTTCTTAGAAAGAAGAAAACTTTCTAAACCTAATGAAGGAGGGAAAGTGATTTTTATGCACTAAGTCATTCATTTTATTCACCTCATCTACCTGTAAGCTCATGCTGAGAGAGGAGAGATTATAGTGAGTCTGGGAGTTATGATCCATGTTCGCAGATTGATTTCCTGTGTCCACAGCATTATGTTGAAGGGATGTGAACAGGTGTCTGAGGAAGTTATACCTCACAGAGCGGGACTGCAAACGACGGAGGTCTCGTGTAGAACCGAGAAAGCATAGAATAAAAAATTACTGTTTGCATTTAGTCTGATCAGAGCAAAGCCTCATTAATGTTTGACACAACACTGTACAACCCACACGCTCGTTGTATACAGCGTGAGTCAACAGTTGCAGACGTGGTGCATCTGTAGGATATGTATGACACAGAGATGACTGAATCCATAAGTTCTTTATGAAAGAATAAAGTGATTTTAAAAAAGAGCTATACAAAACTTACGTGAGAAAATACACAAATATTTGCTGTTTTTCTGTCCTGTTGCCTCCATTTGCTTTCATCTTCTGAATGCTGACAGAAGATTTTAATGAGCAGTGTGTTGTTCTTGTCATTAGCGCTAATGCTTATTATTCATTTCTACATCTCTGAACATAAACGGGAGCGGTCATTCTGGATGGGTTGTGTAATCCACAATGCAGATTAGAGTCTCTGTAATCATGCATTTCTGTGTAATAAGCAAACCTCTGTTTAAATCAAACTGAAAAAAACCTTCAGATGTTTCTCTGGGTTTATTTTGGATTCTGGTTGCTTTTTTCTTATTCTGTTTCACATAAACATGTAGAGTATCTCTGAAACATATTTTTTAGGCAAAATCAAGCGCGTTCAGATGAAATCAGGATATTTTCAAATGTAATCTCCTGGAGCGAGGCCAGAAGCTGTGCGCACCGCGAGGTGAACATTAATCTGTGGCCTCCGACTGGCTCCGATTCTGACTGTTCAACATAGGGAGGCCAATCTGTAAGTGATGATGCTACGAAGCAGCAGACAAGCCAGAGGTGATTCATATTTCTGAGAGAATTATGCTTCAAGGCCTGCAGTTAAAAAATAAAATGTAGGAACAAATCAGCAGCAAGACACGTGAATTAAAATTCCTTTTTTTTTACTCATGTATATCATGCGGGAAAGATTCTTGAGCCTTAGAATCGGTTTGCTCCAGACATGGAGCCCTTCAAATCAGATGTTTGGGGGTATTTTTTTCTCCTTCTAGCATACAAGAAAAATAAAGGAGCCTCATTAAAAAGAGAAAAAAAGGCAGTAGATTAAGCAAACACTAGATCAACAACATTTTCTGCAAATGATACTATCTCTGACTGTTTTATTCTAATTTTTTCAATTACAACATCCATCTATCCATCATCCACACCTGCTTGTCTGTGCAGGGACATGTGGGAACATCCAGAACAGATGTCCAGTTCATCATAAGATGATACAGAGACACACAGCCCAAACAATGCTACTAACTCACACACATTATTCAAGGCCAGTCAACTAGACATGATTCTTGGACTCTGGGAGGAAGCCGGAGTACCTGGAGAGCATGGTTACTAGAACCAGGGTCAATATAAGAGACCATCTGCTGTTGGTTAGGAAATGACATCACTATATTTGTCAATGAGTTCAGCCAGAACAAAGACACAGTTAAACACAGAAGCACTAAACACAGACTTTCTAGAGAATGAAAAATCAGAAAGAAAACACAAAAACGAATTTATCAGAATGTGAAGTTTTATGTCAAGTCCTCGGAATAGTTAGCATGTCTGCTTCATGGGAGGAACATAGGAGCTGGCTCCATGGAAGAAGAGCTCAATAACTCAAAGTTAATTCTGCTTTTAGAAACTGCATGGCCCACACGTAAAGCTGCAGTCTCAGAAAGACATGTTCTGTGAAAAACACATGGCACAGTCAGATCTCTAATCTAAGCTTGATTATTTGCACCTTTATAAGTAAAGAGAGGAATTTTAGATTCTATTCTGATTTAACAAGGAGCCAAAAATGAGATCCTAAAATGATAGAAACATGAACCTTTGAATTATCATCACAACTCTCATTACAGTACTTCAACTACAGAATTGTTAGAAACGCCTTTGTCTGGTTCACCATCTGAAAGAGTGTTTGAAGTAACTGCTGATGGAGGTATGTTTCTTTTCTTCTTTCTTCTTTTAATTCCCTGAATCATAAAGCTGCAGCACTGATCTGTATGCTGGTTGGCACATGAATGTGGGAATTTTCCCTGCCTGCATTGAGGTCACTGGGATGCACCAGCTCACTGAAGTAAAAGAAGCTTTATTTCCTTCCTGGTTATTGTTCTCTCTAGATTTATGTGATGTATGAGGTGGAGCAACAGTATCTCTGACTCCTGAACCTGTCACCATAATACTTTCTTACACTGACTCAAGCTCAGGTGAAACTTATTCAAAATTTGTCTGCAACAGACCTGTATTTTAGATTTTTATTTTTTTTTTATGCTGGTCAATGTCAGTGTATTCTACCAGTGTTCTGACAATCTGTTCTACCCCATCAGGTTTTTCTACCATAGCTTCTGTAGACAGCTATTATATATCCTGTCTTGAGAAGTCCTATCAAGTTGCAGTTTCAGACCAAGATGTTTTTTTATTAACTTTAGATGTGAAGGTGACCGAAGTAAATTTGACACCGATATATGCTTCAGAGCTCTTGTATGTAACAGGAAGTGGTTTCAGAGTTTGTGGCCAGATTGTTGTTGGAAGATATAGAGGTAAAGGAGAAGTGGCAGCAAGACCTAAAACTATATTTTATGACGGTACAAGGCTTTTTCAGTGCCTTTGGCAAGGCTTGTTTCCACTTCTGTGATTGCAGAATTAAAACAGAAAAGTCCAGCAGAGATTTTAGAGCAGCCTATGCTGCCTCCAAGAACAAGTTACCAGAGGCGTCTGTGCATTTTTCACTAAAACAAGCACAGACTCCAAAGGTATGGCTGAGGAAGATGAGGGTACAACCACTGGATTTGCCTGGCTACAGTCCTCACTGTAGTTGAAGATTTTGAAAAATAATGAGAAAATATTTTCCAATGGATTTTAGTTGTCTGTACAGGTAAGTCTGAGAATTCTCAAGGATAAATAAAAATACAGTAATGTTTGTTTTTGAAAATGATTATGGTGGAGTTTTTTGCCAGCATTAAGACGAGAAAAAAGTACAACAGCAATTATTCTGCACTTGACTTGTTTACAGTGAGAAGATGCATGGCAATGTGTAAAATTAGTTTGTGCAAAGAAGGATGACCTGTTTTTTATTGTTATTATTCAGCATATGTGATCCTCTAAGAACAGAGACCAACATAGTTTCACTCCTCTCTCGCTGCAGAGCGAGAGGTTCATTTTGTTCAGCATCGGGTTACCCTAAAAACTACAATACCAGGAGACATGTTTAATATTCCTCTCCATACATCAGATATTTTCTTTTGCATGAAATCAGATATTTGCTCCGTTAATATTCTCCAGCCTCCATTATGCAAGAAAATAAAAAAAGGAAAGAAAAGAAAAACATTTTACACTCAGACCAAGAAAATGATGCCTGGAAGGCGTTTCACTACAGGGGCTGCAATAACACTGAGGGGCCCTGGGAGCTGAAAAAGAGCAACAGTGACCCCTACAGGTGAAAACTGTTGGAGTGAGGGGGAGAGAAGAGGGGTGAGAGAAAAATTCAAGGAGAAAAGGAGAGATCTGGAGTCATATTACAAGATTATTTTTGTTGTTTTTTTTATAATTTTGCTCAAGGAGTTAGAAAACATTTTCAAAAAGGATTACTTAATGTTGATGTAAATAAATTTATACACTCAGTTAAATAGCAACGAGCTTTCAGACAACATTGAAGTGAGTCACATTGTTCTGGTGCTCTCAGTATTTAATGATTGCCACCGGTTTTATGTTTTTATTTTTAAGATGTCGATGCGCAGTCACATGGTTATGGGACGTTCATAACTCTCCGTCAGAATTCCCACAACCTCCCTGCATCCTCTATTTTGCTTTCATGAAATGGTTACAGAGAGAGTGCCACGCTTTTCTGCACATAGCCTCTTCTGTAGACAACAACTTTGCAATTTCCATCCAGAAATTTTTAGCCATTTGATAGTCTTTGTAGTTAATTAGTGAAGAATTGTACAAAAGTACAATTCTTGTGGTATGTTGCAAAATACCAATATTGCACAAAGAGCTCTGTCAAAGTAGTTCAAGTTGTGGAATGGGAGCTGTGAACAAATGATAAATGTTCTGTAGTTGTATAGCGCTTTATCAAGTCAATGCACTACATTCAGTCATTCACACACACATTCACATTTTCATGGTAACAAGCTACTAGATAGTAGACTCAGCTGTCTGAGGCAGTCTGACAGAGGCTCCTATGCACCAGAGCCACCTTGTCCTCTGACCACCACTAGCAGGCAAGGCAGGTACCCAAGGACACAACAGAGGCTGACGGGGCGAGGACCAACCTGGCAACCCACCAACTGCAAGACAAACTCCTACCTGCCTCCAAAAACTGTTTCTGTTATCTATTAGGAGCTTTTCTAGTGCAACCTGGCCTTGTCATGTTGTGTTGTGTGCTACAGCAGAAAGCAAGTAATTGGTGGTAAACATGAAAAGTTGAGATTGGAGAGTTTATTAAAATAAAAAAGCCCAAAAGCTTATACAGCCACAAGGGAATCCAAAACAAATAGATGTGAGACCCATCAAGCATAAAGAGGCTGTTCAGGGAGAAAACCAGGAGAGCATAAAGATCTTACTAGGATTGGAAAAAAGCAAATGAAATATATACAAGTATGGTGTCCAATGAGAATGATTTAACTGAATGTGAACCAGCTGTGGGAATGCTTGAACTGACTGAGCCACATGGGGGAATGCACAATAACTAGCTTGACCATCACTTGACATCACTAGGCAAAAGTGACAAGATTCCCATCCCCAAATGTAGCTGCTGTTAAATGAAGTAAATAAAACACAATACAAAATTACTAGAATAAAATGGTAACTATCTCTCACAGCAGAATACAAACTAACAAATGAAAAGCAAAGAAGAGAAGAACAAATCGACTAAATGAAAATGAAGTCCTTAATTCATGAAACAAATCTGTTCTTCCAAACCACCTTAGGTGTTTTGAACTTATAAGTCTATGCTTTAACTGTTCATAATCTCCTGATTAGCCTAAAAGCCTCACAAAGCCAATTACTGTGCTTTTGTCCAGAATTTCTAAGGAAACATCAGAAACATTATGTTTTTATTTTTTTACCCTTTTTTAGTTGTTGTGTTTGTTTTCTATAACTTTGTAACATAATTGTCTCCTGTTTTTATTATCCTTTGTTTTGTTTGGGTTTGCAACATTTTTTTATAAAAACTCAAAGTTTTCAATTGCTTGGTCACATTTCTATCCAAACCTCCCTATAGTATTGTTGGGCTTTGTGGCCATTCAGAACTGACTCTGATTCTATTAAAAGTTAGGTGCTTGGTTTGGAGTTGACAATGTAGGGTAATTTATCATTACGTCACTTATTACGTAGGATTTGATTGTCTTCAGCCACACTGGACTTGTTAATTCAGCTTCATGGCAACATCTTTGTGTGAACCGGTTTACTGTTGCTCATTGGAAGGCTCTTGAAGCTCAATTGGTTCATCAAGCTCTAATTGGTAGTTTGAACAGTGAAAAATTACAATAAGGCTTCCCATGCACATAATCCTGAGTGCTTAGCAGGTGAAGTGTAATTAGGACTGATTTAAAGATAATGTATACACTTTCGTGAACATAAGCATAATGATTTGTTGTGTGTGTGTTCAGGCTCGTACTCACTTCATTGGGTTTTGGGTCGCAGTTGACATATCGAATTATTAGACTTTCATGCTTTTCAAAAGATAAAGTGAGGTTTAATAAATATTTGTGAAGAAGATGATCAACAAAGCCACCAAAAATAACATATTTCACTTACAGATGCAAAATGTGTTGTACTGATTTTTTCCAGTAAGGTAAAAAAAAAAATGAAGTTGTGTCCTAAACCAAACAGGAAGATTTCTATTTTTCACCATTAATCGATTTTACACACTGAATGATTTGAACCTTTCCTAGATATTTTTCAGATATTGGCTACAAACCTGAATATCAGTGCAAGGCAGAAATAAATAAAAGTGGTCACCACCTACCCTTAAAAAAACTGTCATGGTGAACATACAAAACATCCTGTTAGGAACAACCTTGACATGTTTTGCTGATAGTCTGGTTTTGAACACATCTTAAAATCACTGCTTAGACGAAACCAAATCCCCGTTTTCTGAAGTGGGCAGGAAGTTTGTAAAATTCCCCAGTTTTGAGATTTGTCCTCTAAGTACATGTCAAGAGTCACACAAAAGTCTCTTCTAGTAAGTCTTGGGTCCATCTACAAAGTAATCTGACTTTTGAGTTGAGAATACTTTGGTTACACAAAGAACTTTATGATCCACTCGGAGACTGCAGGATGGCCAGACTGTGATAAGCCTAAGTAATGAGCTACCCACAACAGCAGGACTTTATACATTATTTTTTTTCTTTTGCTTATCTGCTGTGTTTGGTTTTCTACAAACTTGTTGCTGTATGAACAAACATCTCTACCTTGGACTAATCTGTTCAAAGGACCACAAAACTTCTGAATGAAGTTTTGCAAATTTTTTGCTAACATATTCTTTTAAAAGAAATCAGGTTTTACCCTTCAACCTTTCCAAATAAGTCTTCCTTTTCCACTGTTTTTCTAGTTGCACCATCATAATTTTTAACATTTAACAGGCCATCCGAGGTCTGTAGAGTCTGAAATGGAGCTCTTGGGTCTTTTCTAATTTCTCTGAGTATTACACAGTCTGACCAGGGGGTTACTTTGCTGGAACAACCATTACAGGGAAGATTGTCAGTTCTCCTAAATGTTTTCCTGTTGAATATAGTACTTCTCTCTGTAAAATTGGACTTGTAACCCCTTTCAGATTGCAGCAACAGTTGCTTTTCTAAGGTCATTGCTGGTGTTTTGCTACCTATTTTCCAGAGCCCTAAACTGACATAATTCTTACTTTACTCATAATACTGGCTTCACAGAGATCTCTGTAATTCTACTTATGAACTCAGCATGCTTGTGGCTTTAATAGTTTGTTGAAATGTGTATTGCACTACTTAGTCTTTCTGACATACAACATACTTAAATTTAAATTGTGTCCAAATGAGCATGATTTTCTATCTATAGTTGTTTTTTTATAATGGTGTTAGAAGCAGAAAAAAGATTCTTGAAACAATACAAAACATTTTACAGGAAAAATATTGCTAATCCTTCTGTTGCTTTGGTAGCGCTGAGAGAAGAGACTGTAGTTAAGCAGTCCATTTCTGTCTTGCAAAAAAAGCTGATTATATAACAACAATTATGTAATCAACAGCTCAAACGCAGAACAAAGGATAATGTGACAAAGGGTGAAGCATGTGGGCAGAAAAGAAATGTACAGCTGTGTGTTTATTTTACCCTCCACTAATGATTTTCTTCTTTTCAACAGAAAGAAATAACTTATATAAATATAATTTGTTTGCTGGAGACATGACCCTGATAAGCAGGTAATGGTGGATAGATGGATGGATAGCTTGATAGACGGATGTTTGAAAGCAAGATATTTACCAATATAAAGAACAAAAATATGTCTTACTGCCCTTACTTGACCAAGTTCTTGACCTTATTTCATTCCAATTATTCACAGACAGTGTGGGCAAAAAGGACAGAGAGGAAATTTAAAACCTATGAATGGGAGAACTTATTTTTGATTGGTATTTATTTTTTTTATTTGAAGGTCAAATGCCAGACACCTCATAGCAACCTCCACAAAAAATGTTCAAATTTAATTTTAAATTAAATCTTAACAAGTAAGAAAATAATTGCATACAATATATACAAAATAGAGAACTCTGAAGAGAAATTCTTTGTCTGATAGTGAAATGGAAAATAATTAAAGGAATGCTTGCAATACATTTAGTGAAAAGTGTTTTTTTCAAGGTTTCTTCAGTGGTGCTTAGCTTGAATGAGATGAGGCATACCTGTGCAGAAAAGGTTTAGTTGCTAAATTTTAATCAGATTGAAGTGTTATATAAACATGAAGTCCTGAATTCACTTAGTTTTACTTTGATTTCAGTCTTTATTTTTCAATTTAGCAATCAGTGGATTTCCAAAGCTTTTTGTCAGTTGAAATGTAAAGAGAGGATCAGGGTTGCGTGATATACACCCTTTTTAACTTCCCCTCCTTTCTACAACACAATCATATTTTGGAGTCAAAATCTAAATTTGGCAGATGTTGTTTTACAAAGTTGATAATTAATTATAAAACCCCCGTTTTGATTAAAATAAAACATTTAGAATCTACTAGTACCAGGTATAAATGATGATATCAGATAAAGGGGAAACTGTGGTTGTGTCACATCATCTCCTGTTTGAACTTTGGTAGAATGTTTTCTCTTGCTGGTTTTCTCAACTTTATGTTCTATCATTTCATGACAAAGTCACATTAGAATAATATTTTCTACTTCTGCACTTCCCAGTTTCAAACCCTTTGTTTTTCACATGTTCTTTTCTTGGCTTGCATCAGGATCACTAACTTGGTGTTAGCTCAAGCACTATCAAGGTTTGCCTGGCCTGTCCATGCTGTTATATTTCAATCTCTGTCTCAATCTCCTTTTCTGTTCTGCAGCACCAATTCAAAGCTTGCTTTGTGTTTTAGATGTTTAGCTTGTCCTGGTCCTCTTAGTAATAGGTGTAGTAAACATGTAAATCAAGCTACTTATTGCTATAAACTACTGTGAAGATGCAGTTTTGCTCCTCATATTGTCAATGTGTCTATCCAATGGAATGTAGTGTAGAAACCATTATTTGACCAAAGCTCTCTGTGGAAAAGTTTTCTTTCTGCTCTTTTGGTTGAACGAAGTCTTCAATAACCTTTGCCTGCCTAATTTTCAAAGCAAATGTTTTTCTGTCTGGTTTTAGCAAACTGAAAGTCTCCTGTGTTTTAGCCAGAGATTCTGCAGTACACCTGCTTCACCTAACATTCTCCACCTGTTTGCTTTTCCAACTCAACCATCCTCTGTAAATTAAACAGCCGCCACCCTCCTGGTGTTTATTGAGAGGTCAAAGGGGTCGCCAGCCCAAATGACCGGTGGGGCCTACCAGAGCAGGTGTTCAACCATGTTGGCGCAGTGGTTAATTACCCGACCTCCCTCTCAACAACGTGGGGGCCCCCGGCAAGCTCCATATTGCTGCCATATCGTCATGACAACACATCAGATGGACTCGGTGGGGCTAGACGTGTAGTTTGGAGATGGTGGTGTTGAATTTTTATGGAGATGATTATGAATAAAGGGAAAAATAATTACAGTTCTACCTTCGCCAAAACCCACTTCATCTGTGTGTGTGTGAGACGGTGTGTGTGTGTGGATGTGGGATCCCCGGAGCTCTGCGGCGAGGGCCACCTGATTCCATTCCAGATGAAATGGGATAGCAACACAATTATCTCAAGTCCAATTCTTAGAGACCTATTGTGTCTGTAAACCGAGCCTGAGCGAAGGATTAATGTGTCTGAGGGGTTTAGAAGGGAGGCAGTGGAAAGCTGTTGCTTCATCTCTCCAGTGAATAGACTCTAAGCTCTAACCATCAGCGAGGTGGAGGAGGGAATGCAGAGAATCAGATGTGGAGGAGCGGCAGAAGAAAAAGGAGGAGGGACTGGCCTTCACCAACAACAGCAAGAAAAGAGGAAGAAACACAGAGACAACAGAACAAAGAAACCTCATTTACACTGTCAGCTGTAATGTGCGTAACCACCACAAGTATTAGCGCCAACCCGGAGAGAAGTGTGGAGGCAGAGGGTGAGGAAGGAGAAGAATCAAAGGCTGTCCCTGCCATCACCACAGCAACAGATGGGCAAAACGCTGGCCCGCTCTCCCAGGACGCTCGGCTTCCCTCATCTGCTATAATTTACCATCCAATGATGAAATGACAAGTAAGAGTCTAAATCTCAGGCTGAGCGGAGTTCAGGTTTCACTGAGCCAGCGCGTCGGCCGCTTCGGGAGTAGAACTAACAATCACAGGAGTCACGCTGCTGGGAGCAGCACTTCCATCTGCAGTAATGGTGATAGCGGCTCGGGTAATTTTTAGGTGTAGCATTAGCAGAAAATCTCTATTTCAAACAGCAACTGGAGATCAGCTGAAGTCTGGTGATGGCTCTACGCTGCTTATCATTGTGTGTAAAAGTAGAGGCGGCTTGGGAGGAAAGGTTACCAGCATTAATGGAAAATTAAGCTTGATGCATAAATCTGTACTGTAGCTATTTTCCATTTCAACGGCTTATAAATAAAGGATCTTTTTGTTAATGTTGTTCAGGTACAGAAACAGGTACATCAAATTAGCAAGTGAAGCAAAGTAAAATACTCATATTTAATGTGATGACGTGGCTGGAAGCCTTTTCCAGATCCTTAAAATACACTGGACTGTAAACTCAAATCCTCACACACTGTAAATATCTGGTCAACTGTTCCATGGGCCACAGTGGTTGAAACATACTTTCTAATTTTCTAGGGTACAAATTTGGGCCATTGCCTCAGTCTTCAAATGCTTTTGCACTGTTCAGACGCTCAATGACACGAGGAAGAGCTGTGTCCTCTACAACTACCATAATGTCATCTTGATCTGCCAGACAGGCGCTGCCATCAGTGCAAGTCTTAAAAGCTGACAGACAATTTACTAGTGATGTAAATGATAAATTGTAAGGACTAGTGCACCCTGTTAGGACTGGATTCACTTGAACTCTTCATGTGCAACATACATCAAGGTGTCTAAAAATTCCCTCTAGGATCGTTGTGCATGTTAACATAACATCCTGCTTCCCCACATTCTCACACGGGACTGGAACCAAAGCATTTCTTCTAGGTCTCCTTACTGCATTGAGTCACCACATGTGATTGACACATTCACTTTCTATTAACAAGACTTTCACAGGTGTCCCAAATTCAGAGGGCCTTTTCTTACAAACTTCCATTTAGTCTTGAGAGGAAAGACTATCTTAAAATCAAAATAAAATTTATTCATAAAGCATATTTTAAAAATCAGAGTTAAACCAGAGAAGCAAACAAAATTAGATGGGGAAAAGATAAAATGCAAATTCTAGTTAAAAAACAAAACGAGGCAAAAGTATGAAAATTACTGTGACATGGATTTGCATGTCAAGAATATGTATGATCTTGATCTGGAGTAAATATGTTTTTTTCCCTTTTTGCTTTATGTAGTGATGGATTCAGCTGTGACTTCTGAACACACAAGCCTCGGGTGAAGAAAGTAAACCTCCTGTCACATGATCAATTACAGATGTTAGAAATTGATGACTACCACCTGCATGCAGTTAGAAAAAAAAACTGCCCTGCCTGCGGTCGACATTCTGACAAATTCTAAACCCGAATACATATTTTACTTGTAACAGGAGTGCAGTTTTCTTTCAGTGTTTGCGGGGGGGAAAAAATCGGATTTTTCTGAAAATCAATCACACCATTGCCACTCCTCCCAGGCTAAAAACAAAACAGAAAACTTTTCTATCCACACTTTTCCATTGGGTGTGACGCCCTTAGGCTGTTGTAACTCTGCTGGTTTGATGTTTTTTAGACTGCACAACAACGATAACAACCTGCCTCTCTGTTGAATCGAGCCCACAGTGCACCTGCTGAAAGTCAGCACATTCAGAGCATCGAGCCTGGAGGGAGGCGACATTTTGTTCCCGTACTCTCAGCGAGAAAAAAAATTTTAAACACATTAAGTCAAACATGATGATGACGAGGAGAATCACTGTACTAAGAATCCTCTAATTATGAAACATCACAGTGACCTGCTGGCTCATAAATTAGACATAATAACCAAACACACAGAGACAGATAAGCTCCTGTAATACAGTTCTCAGCGGGATGCAAACATGATGTTGATGTGGTCTTAATAGGAATACATGCAGAATCTTTATGCACACTGCAAAAAATAACAGAACAAACTTGAAATTGCATTAATTAAAAAAGATGTTTGCAAAAGACTCCAAGCAACATTTGTTTTATGCAATTAAGTAACAAGAGTCAACTTATATGCTCTTATATAAGTTTATGTTTAAACTTTAAACTAACAAAAAAAGCTTCTAAATGTTTGCAAATGATGGTACAAAGGACTGAGAACAAAATCACATGATTTCCATGATCAGTTCATATTTTATTGTAATTTATGTATAATGTTTTTATTCTGTGTTACTATAGACTTGAAGCTGCATGTCACATTTTTTATTTAAAAAAATTGTTTTACATATTTGTTAAAACTGCTATTATTTCACAATAGCATGGTATGAGATAAATAAACAGTGAAAGAAAATACACATATATTTCTCTCTTCATCCCAGGTTTTTTTTTTTTTTTTTCCACAGTCTCACTTTTTTAAGGGTCATTAACAGTACAAAAAGTTCAGGAGACATTCCTGCAACTGTTCAACCATTATTCTAGGCAGGTGTTGACAGCTAGAGCTCACTCTTTACATTGATCTCTGAACCTCTGTCGATTCCCTTTTTACCAGAAGACCGTTTTGGGGTTTTTTTGAATGAGAAAGAGTTAAAATTCTGACACAAAGGACATCTTAGCAATGATCCATGAGTGAGTTTGAATTTTCACAATTGTAAATTGGGTGTTTCTTGCAGCACTGTCCTGCATGTACTTCAAGCTCCGCCATCATTAAAGATTTCCTACTAGTCACCAGAGAGCAGGAATAAGAAAATATCTGTCTCAACTGAACTTCTAATGAGCAAAAATCCACAATCAGAGGAGCCTCTACTGAAGCATGAAAAATATGGATTGGTTCTGGAAGACCATGACTAATGACAGTGAGGTTGTCAGACTTTAAATCTCTCTTTCTCGCCAGGCGCTGACTTGTTCAGGGTTCTTTGAGTCTACAATATTTCTCTAGTCAGGGGTCCTTGTGCAGTGCCTGCCTTTGAAAACTTGTTTTGAATAGTTCCATAACTGAGACAGAAAATGCCTGAGTGCTGTTTCAATGTCAGTGTCACCTAACCACTCTGCATTGTAAATGCTTCTATTCAAACACGGCTGTAAAACTTTTAAGTAAGGCTGGAGCTGCAGAGTATGAATAGGAGACAAAATCAAGGAAGTCGGAACATAAAACCTGAGGATTAAAAGGCTGACAGCTGATGTCTGTAAGTGCTTTGAAAATTAACAACTTCTCTTTTATACAAGTGCTACATAATTACTTATTTTTCAGACATGTGAACTACTTTTAATCTTTTAATTAAATCTCATCCTTTTAATTGACACATTTGAGACCATTATTGTAATGTGGAAATTGTGAATATGAAAACTATGAACTTTATTTCCCATTGTTTTAGCACCACACTATAGCCAAACAATCATCTTAAAGGATATGTTTAAAAAAAAACAGTAACTCCCATTGTTTTAGCACCACACTATAGCCAAACATTCATCTTAAAGGATATGTTTAAAAAAAATAACTTTTTTATATTAATCTTTTATGGAAGTAACATAACCTCACATCCAAAAAGAAAAGAGAAAAAATCCAGTCTCTAAAGTACATTTATTCAAACTCCAACGAGTGTTTTTAATGAATGGCCCAAACCATGTGATCAGTACCACCGGTAGTAAAACACACTTAGTGTTGCCAATTCAAACCCACATTGGTTAAAATAAAAGTTTAGTACTGCAGCTTTGGAAGTCACAGAGTAAGATGCCGTAACTAACTAGACTCTGGATAATGGCTAACTGGTTTTCTAAATTCAAAAACCCAGGTTATACCCATATTTAACTTTAAACTTAATGTGCATTTTCACTAAACCTACTTTCTGAAACAGGGCCCTGGTGTCTGCCTCAGGGAAACCCACTCCTCTAAATACTGCTCCCCCGATTGCTGCTGACGAACTCCAGCTGGAAGCTGCACCTGCTGGTCACACCCTGAGGAGGAGGAAGGTAGGAAAACAAACACAAACCCACAACCCACTACACATCACTGTGCATACAAGAAGTAACTCATACAAGCAGAATTTTGCCAAAGAATAATGCAGAAATATAATTACTACATCAGATAAAAACACAATGTCTCTCCCAGATGTTTTACCTGACTTTTAAATCACAAGTGGAACATCAATGGGGCAGGCAGGTTGAAGTAAAAAACTATCTTTACATCACACTAAAAAAAAAGCACACTCAGCACATGTGGCATGTACATGTTGGGTTGGGCTCTGCTCAGCCCTTTTCTGATTTTTTTTTTGTGTGTTAATTTTTATGCTGCTAAAAAAATGCAAAGGCAATCAGACTTCTGTGTGAAAAGTTTCCGACCACAAAGTGACTTCACATGCGAAGAAGGACAGATGTCACAGCAGCGCATTGTTTACGGAAGTAATAATGGATACTGCCGCATATGCATTGATTTTGAAGGAGAAAAAAAAAAAGGCACTACTTCCTTTGGCCATTTTTTACACTCGCATTTGCAGCATGTCAACAATGTAAATGTCGAATAAAATGCAACAAAGCTTCATCTGAATGCAGAGGCTTCAGATTCGTATCAGCATACAAGGAAGTAGCACAAATCAGATTTTTTTTTGTAGGTTCGGAGAGCCTGAAATGGTCTGACTTGGGCTGTTCAGATTGCCATTAAAAGTTGGATATAGATCACAGATCAGCCAAAAGAGTCAGATTTGAATAGCATTTGCCTGTTGTGTGAACATAGCCATGGATTCTCCACTGCACCATAGTGCACCTGGATGTGCATTATTTTTTTCTACTCTGCATGCATATTTACATTTGTAGGGTTTGGACAATAGAAGATATTTTCTGGCATTCTTCCTAAATAACTTCAAACCACTAAAATTCACAAATGCATATCATTTAGAAAAGTCTAGTGATTCCAGAATCAGCATCCCTATCTGAATTTGGATGTTTTACTAAATCAATATATCTTGTTTAAAGTTTTGCCTTTATGTTCAGTTAACTGAATTGTAGATGTCATTGCTTAACACTGAAACATACAAACTGAGAAAGTAGAAAAGTCCACACAGTTTAAGGGTTAAAAGAAACAAAACAGCCCTGACATGCCAACATGTGGGAGATAATGTGAATAAATGAGATATGCAATGATCAAAATAAACTTCCCATTTACAGCATCTGCAGCAAATGCTGAACATCTAATCTTTATTGCAAATGAGCCATAGATTAACAAATCGACACAAGGAAACAGTTTTCGCTAACCGCTCTGCTAACAGTTTAATTTATTATCAGTGTTTCCTAATGCACGAGGCTCCTCATCATGTTGTTTTAATCTGCATGAATGCGGTTCGACTTCACTGCTTCTGTTTTAATTGCTGGTTTGCTTTGGGCTGCAGATGAAGTGGAGAACATCAGCCTGAATGTTTGTTTACATCATTAAAGATAAGATAAAACAGAATAAGCTGGAGAGGAGGCCAAAGATCGTTCATACCTGTCCCTTGGAAAGAAAAGATGAAAAAGGATCTCTTAATCCAGAGATTCAAAAACATCTCAAATAACACAGTTTACCTTAGGAAGAGAAATCCTACAAAATAGTAATATATATATATATATATCTATGTATATATATATACAAAATCCAATCAGTGTGTGCACAAAAGTCACAGGAAACTGTTTTCACATCATTTTTAATACTTTATATTCATCCATTAATTTGTTTTCACCAGTCAACATATTTTTCTGTATGTGTAACCCTGTCTCTTACTTGCAGACATTTTTTTTATGATTCTTCACATTCAATTGATTAGTCTTTTTGTGGATGGTCCTAACCTTGTAGGAGGGTCATAGATTTTCTATTTCTGTATTTTTTTTTCTTTGGGATAAATGTGGATTTTCAACTAGGTTGGACAGGGGGAGCATCTATTTGGTTCAAACCTCCAGGCTTTTTGGGTCATTGAGCAAGTTTGATCTAGTTCTTCTCTGTGATCTGTAGTTGATCTCCTGTAAGTCATTTCAAAATTATTTATATGACATATATACTGCACATTGAGATCAAACAGCACATAAATCTGGTTGCAGAAGTGCGGAGACCCTAACATTAAAAAATTTATAAAATAAAAAAACTTACCTCAAGTGTAAGATGAACATGGCTGTTTCCTGACTAAACCAACGGTTCAATAGTCGGTCTTCCCCATCTCTGTGTGAAACAGTTTTTTTTTTTTATTGTTCCGTCAAATAATGATGCATTCGCTTTCACCTGGATTGTCTGACTTTGCAGTTTTAATAAGCTAAAGCTAAAGGCTACATAATGCTCAGAGCAGTGGGAAAAAAAGAACATTCACTAAAACCACTATAATAGGACTTACGCATTATTTCTGCAGATGTTACTGTATTTAGAAGGTAACTGACAATTTAGGGTAGCCTATTGGTATTTTTCCTGCTTGTTTTTTATAACATCAACTCATTTTCTGTTGGGCATCATAAAAAATGTTTGGATGTGTTGTTTTTATTTGTTCACCACATTCTCATTTATAAACTAATAGTAAAGTCAATCATGTATGAAGAAATAGCTGAAATTGTCTGTAAATGGTCCATGCTCAACATGGCTTTCATTTTAGATATAAAGCTAATTTAAACAAAAATGAGTCAATGGAATGATGTTGAATTACTTATTACTTAAAATGGCCCAAAACTTGTGCTGCACTCAAAAACCTAAGTGATTACTTTAAAAATTCATTTCAGTTTAATTAATTGATAGGAAGGAGTGGCAACATTTTTATATATTTAAGTTATTTCAACTTATTTCTGTTACTAAGATTGGCTGTTATGTTTTACAGTTAATACTTTACTTTGGAAAACATGTTTTATAGCACTTTTTGACAAAATGTCCCATTTGGAACTAAATAATCTCAAGTAAGATGGGTAACAATGTGATGCAAATCCTGCAAATCGTTGTACACTGCTGAAACACAATCCAGGTGTGCAATGGTGAGCCATTACTTTCACTAGCATATCATTAAGATAGGAGTGGAAAAGTAAGTCTGAGGCATAACTTTTGCTGTATGTCTTTCTTTTTTCAGTGTTCTCATGAAAGACCTATTTATCACCAAGCTAATTTAACAGAAAACAAAATCTTGCAGAAGAGGGCACCTGTTTTACACCCTACATTCATTGCACAGTAGAGCCCCTCAAGTGAATATATGTCTAAAAGCCAGAAAATGTACCTCTATTTGTGTGCTTTGTAAAATACAATTTGAATGTCCTTCAGGATTGCGCTTTTCTGTCGTAAACAACACAAAGTAGCAAGCCACAATTTTATCTTGCCAGTTATTTCTGTTTCCGCTTGCTCTGGAAAACTACTCCACATGTTTTTGGAGTGAGCCGCAACAAAGTGTGACGTCTTTTGAATAGAAAAAGAAAGAAAAGGCATCCAGGAGAGAAGAGAAACAGCAGCAAGGAGATGAGTGATAGAGCAGCTAATTGTGTCCTGGGAGATAAAGACGTCGGCTAAGGAGAGAAGTAGAAACTGCTTCTTGCTTATCAGCCTTCCTCTGAGATGGCTGGTTTGCAGAGTCTTCTCTGGGGAAAAGAAAGCTTGTTAAAAAGAAATATAAAAGGTGCGAGGAGGCACAAAAGACGCTTATCCACCTTTGAGTGAGCCAACAAAAGGAAAAAATCTCAGCTCTGGCTAATTACAGCCCAGTTGATGAAAGAGACGGAAGGAGAAAGTGAAGAAAGAAAATCCCTCACCTGATAGAGGATGGAAAGGGCAACATTGTGCTGGTTGTCCTTGTTTCCTTATAGCAGAAGTAAAACTAAAACTGTTGTGCAATCAAATTAAAGCAGAACTCTGTCCTCATATTTTCAACTTTACCTGCACAGAAACTCAATTAGAGTAATTTATCCATGCAAGGATTTTAATTTATTCCTCCTGAATGAGATTTGAGACAAAAACGCAGGACGGGGGGAGGATGCAGGTGGGAACAGATCCAGAGGGCTTTTACTTCCTAACCACAGCCACTGGGGCTCTGTCCAAATATCTGATGTCTTTATGTCTTGGCATGATGGCTGTGCTCTGTGAATAATAGGTGTGTGAGTGTGTGAGAAAGAGAATGGTCCATCACAAGCTGAAGCCCCATTTTTCCTAAAGGGCTGGTACCATAATATAAAATACATTCCAATACAGTCTATTATCATTCCAGTTCATTACAATGATATTAATGGGCTAGTCTGATAAAAGTCACATTGCACACATTGATGATCATTTGTTTTCCACACTAATTGGTTTTAAGAGCTCTCCCATTAAGGCAATGCATACACATTACTGTTCAGTGGATTTATATTTCTTCTTCTAAAGGCATGGGCTTTGGTTCACTTTTCCTCCAACAATGTTGGAAAATCCCACAGAAAAGTGAATCAAACATTACGGCTTGGCAAAGGATGGTGAATTATGATTTTGAGAAGCTGCAAATCATCCAATATTTGCAGAATTTGCTAAAAATGTTGAAAAACATCCATCATGACTTCAGTTGGATTTTGGCAAAAGTGAGGAAATTAAATTAACTTTGGAGCGCCACAGCTCCTCTATACTTCACAGAGAAATATTGATTTAAGATGGGAGTGGCACAGATTTCACTTCATCAATCAACCAATCAAGTAAGTTAAATGTGTTTAGCACATTTCAGCTACCAGGCAGTCCAAAGTGATTTCCATCATAAAAACATCATACACTCACCAATTTGAGAACAAAGTTTTATCAAGTGCCGTCATCAGAAACATCGATTCACATCATATGTGTTGGTCAATGTTCCACTAATAATGGTTCCAAGGCAAATCTGAACTGGTGGGTTTAGTCTTTACAATTTTAGAGAAACTCTGTTTCAGCTGTTTTGCAGATTTCTGGACCAATTTGATTTCAATGCTGCTATACTGAATTAGATTTTTGATTATTTTTACAATAATTATTGTTTTTTTTTGTGATGTTTTACCCTTAAATCTTAATTTCAGACTCATTTTGATATTTTGATCCTATTCATAAACTTTTGGTTAAACCTGATTTCATTCCCAAAGGATAAATTCCAACATGCAGAGTTTATGCATCAAATTGTTAAAACTTTTCTCTTCTTTCACCCAGTTCATCAAGACTTGCTCATTTGTCTTGCAGCATCAGCTGGAGGTTGGTTCCTACCTCCAGAGGTCATTGGAAGAGACATGAAAATACCATGACCAGGCCACTAGTCCATCACAGGATAACATACAGGACAACGAACCACTTAGGTTGGGGAAGTAAAAGAAAGAGGCCATCTTTTAGGCTGGTATTACTAATTTTAGTTTTTATTCTTTTTTCTTTCCTTCATTTCTATTTTCTTTTTTTACACTTTTCTCCCTTGTTTTCTTTATATTCCTGTTTCCTTGTCTATTCTTTGAAGCTTTCATAAAGTTTCCCATTGCTTAATAACATTACAGTCAGATTTATAAAGGTGATCAAGAAGCAAGGTTAGTGTTTGAGAGAAGAAACTCTTCATATTTAAATCTTTATCTATCTTACATCCAGGCAGGGAAAACACAGAAGGCAAATTAAGAGCTGTGATTGTCCTCAGTAGTTCATACACAAAACCTACGCAAGTTACTGTAGAGAAAACAAGAACTTGGAATTGTTCCTTGACAACTTTTCCTCCAGTTTAAGAGACAGCCCAGAGTTCAGGCTGAATTATACATGTTGACTCTGTCAGAGTCTGCAGTGACTCTGCGGTCTAAGATCAGCAGCTCTTCGATACAACCTTTTGGTCAGCCATCTGCAGTTCACACACACTTTTACTTCTCTTTGCTGACTGGGAGACATCAGTTCTCCTCTCTTTATCCTCAATTCTGATTATTTGATTTTCAGTTAAATAAAAAACCTCAATTTACAACGACTAATGGTCTCCAGCTTTGGAGTGTTTCTCATTACTCAGTTTCTTCTAATGTAACAATTCAAGGACTTGTTGTGTGTTTTAATTCAGATAAGGTAATAAACTTGTAATTCAATATTAAACACTATAATGTCAGCTATGAATTAGTTTCACATCATTTCCAATTTCCTGGAATTTTAGAAAACAGAGTAAAAACCTTGCTCCAAACTTTCACCGTTTTATGTCAGATAGTTTTGCACTACTGATACTTTTTCACTCAGATTCTTGGGATAATGCCATTGAAAGAACTTCTTGAAGAAGCTCACAAATTACATTTTTGCTTTTCTCCACACTTGTTGAATGCTTTTCTTTCATGCAGTGATCCAGCTCATCCCAAACCATCTGAACTGCAAACAGGATGGGAGGTTGCCACAGATTTGCTGTGATAGTGATGGGTGAGACTGATGTGGAAATTTCCAAAGTGTCAGTTCTCATGACTGCTTGTTATAGTGTGTTTTTTATCTGCTATCCAAGCTGTTCATGACTCACACAGCAAAAAGGCAGTTGCTTTCAAAAACAACAAGAAGGACTTAACTGAGCGCATATCCAGTGAGGTTTAAATACATGAGGGACTGAGGTACTGGTTTGGTCCAGTTTCAGGTCCAGTATGAAAAAGTTTCAGTTTTTCATACTAAAAATTTCAGCACAGAGCAACATATTTCCTTTAATAACATGCTAAATCTACTACCATGTCTTCTAAAATGTCATTTTGTCAGACAGATAAGGGTGGTGCTTCTTTAGACCTCAAAATGAATATATGTAGTGTAAACTGCCGGAAAATCTTCTCTAAATTATTTTGAGGAATGTTAAAAACTGAGATTTGTGTCTTTTGACCTCTACACACTGATGACGGACAGATTTCAGAAGCTGGATGAGTGGGATTAGCACGGCTCCGTAGTACGTATAAACTGATGGAGCGTCAGTGGTGAAGTCAACTGGTTTATTTCTAGCTTAGTAGTCCTTTGTGTGCTTGGAAATGTCTTATTTCACAGCTTAAGGAAAGAGCAGGAAGCAAGGATTCTAGATAAAGAAACTTCTGTGAGTTTCAATAATAACTGAAATAATTTGCAATAGTAAAAATACTGTTTACATTTTAACATCAAAGATATAAGCTACTCAAAGACAGAGTGTCTGCAGCGATATCATTTGGGTGAGGGTGAAACACGGTGAGCTGGGTGAATGAAACAAAGCAACAATCTCCAATACTCTGGAATTGTGAGAGCCAATGACAGTAAAGCAGTGAGTTATTACCTGGTGTCGAGCGGAGGCTTGACCCTGGCTTGTATGGATATGAGTGAGGTGCTGCAGAGCTGACCTATCCTTGCACATCAGGAACCACTGCTGTAATCAAGCCGAGGGCAGGAGGAGCAGAAAGACAATCTGGACAGTCTCAATAACAAGATCTGGCTGATTCTTGTGACTATGTAGAGTCCCAGAGTCTCTGGAATGAACCATTCAAAATAGTTATTATATTTATTGTTGTACTTAAAATGTATTCATCTTGTTGCCTTGCAGCAAAAAGGGTAGTTCAGTTTTGTTTAACCTTTCTCGACTGCTCTTCAATTGAAGAGTCTGGCATGATTTAGCTTGTTTTCATTGCTTTTTCATACTGACATGTATAAATTAATATTTCTTTTTTGTCTCAGTAACTAAATCATCACTGGACGTAATTTTAAGGCTACCTTTATCTGATATTCAAACTTAATCATCTGACACATTTAAGTAAAAGCAGCAGAAAACTAAAGAAATTGCTAACTTGTTTTTCCCAGCATTGCATTAAGCTTCTCCTGCCAGTTCTTGCTCTGTCGTCTCAGAGTGAATTGTCCAGAAACCCTCCAACTAGAAGGACCCATTTGAAAACCTTATCAGATGGGAAACCACCTCAACTGGCTCCTTTCGATGTGGCACAGTGACTTTGCTCTGATCTCCCGCCTGACATCACTATGGTTTGTAAAGTTTTTAGGATTTCTTTCGGTTTTCATTCTGGTTGGAAGTTAAGACTGACTTGAGATTCTGTTACTTGTGTAATATTCTTGATTATCTTTACCAGTCTTGTGTGCTTAAAATCGCAACAACCTTTTGGTTTTTTAATGTCTAATTTGAATGTACTGAGACTGTTATGTTCAACATTGATACCAGAATTGATATGTATCTTTCAGTTTTACATTTTTAGCCTGACTGGTACCTGGTCGAATGAGTTAGATCATGTTTATTATTTTTTTGGCACCAAAGTTCTGTAAAGTTGTACTATTTTGAGGTTGTCACATTTTCCTGTGTGAACCGACAGACGGACACATCGTCACTTTTATCCGTGCAACCGCGCTCCTACCAAGGCTAACGTTGCTTTATGCGCTCCGAGTGTCACATCTCCTGCCAAGAAACCTGAATTAAGCAGCACCACATAATGCAGCCTTCCATCTCACTCTCCAGCCTGCAGCCACACATTCAAAGGTCAGACTCAACAACATGCACTTCAATGCTCTTCTGAAGCTCATGGGCTGTTTTCCTCTCTCTCTCTCGCTCTGTTCCGCTGTTGAAAGGAGCTGCTGCAGGTGATGTCACATGACTTGGTAACAAAGTCTCCCAGCACACACAATCACACACACCTATTGATGTTCCATTTTGTCACATTCATTGATGTGCCAGATGAAGTGTGATGTCCGCTGAGAGTTAAATCCTGAGACAGCCAATCAGCTCGTCGGCTGCTAATTTAATTAATAACTCTTCAGTCTAATTAGCAGGCGACAGGCTGGGAGGGAAAACAGCTGTAGTCACCTGGGCCTCTCAAAACCGCTTCGATCCCTGCAAAGATGAAAACGACAAGACGAGTCTCCGGGGGTGACGACGAGGGATGTGCTCGTAAAGCTTGTTGTGTATGTGGAATTAGGATGTGGAATTCCCGATCATCTGAAAATCTACAGGGGAGAGCATGTGTTTGCTAACAGTAGGAAAGCTACTGCTGTATTATCGGCCAGAGGTTTTAAAAAAGGAAGAGCTGCTTGTACTACCCCTGGGATTTTATTGACAAGTTACGGAGCGACAGCGGCAATGATGGTGAGGCTTGTCGGCGCTTGCCGTCTGCTTGTTCAAGTAATTAAAAGTGATTGAGTCGGCCCTCTCACATCTAGAAGTGATAATGCAATCAGGGTGTGGTGATGCACACATCGGCACAGGAAGGAAAACGTTCCCACAGCTGGGTGCAGGGTCAAGAGTTGGATTGGAAGAATTTTCTGTCATTACTGGAGAAAGAAAATTTAGCACATTAGTATTCCTGCAGATGTTGATACTTCTTCATAGTTTCGTATAGTTCTGACCACTTGGTCATTTCAAAGTAAATAAATTGCAAAACAGAGTAGAGAAAACAAGAGTTCTTGTAACCAAGGAATATAATTGTGAGGAAATGTGACAGCAGAGCTGAAAAAGACTTTTCATTGATTGAGAAAGAAAAGCATCAATCGGACGCCTGTTGGCATCTTCTTCCATCCCTGCTGGAAAATAGTAGCTATGGAAGTAAAGAAGTTTGAAATAAAATTCAGCTTGTTTTGACCTGTGATGTGAAATCAACATACTGAACAAGAACAATTCACAAAAACTTGTGAAGCGTGCCAAAGCAGCTACTACCTGAAAATCCAACATAAAAGTGTTGCCCTCAGGTTGAGCCATACTAGTAATTTAAAATAACTTTTTAAAGATAGACATGCAGATTTCCAAAAATATTTTTTCTTTAATCCACACAAGATCAAAATTACTCTTTTATAATTCCAAAACAATTAATAAAAATTAAAGTAACATCTTAATTTGACCAACATGTTTCTTCCTACAGGAAATAATTTTAATGTTTGACTCTGCAGTAGATGTGGGTGGAGGTGCCTGACTTTGGAAGGCAAGGAGGCCTTCCAAACTCAACGACTTGGAGCTTTTCACCAAAGATATTTTTCAAAACACCAATGGAAACATTTAAAAAGCTGGTCAGCAATTATAGTAAGTGTTTGATTGCTATAATTCTCAAAGGTACTTTTCTATTGATATCCATTTTGCACCATTAGATCAATCTTTTTTTAGTTATTTTTTTATTATCCGTAAGTCCAGTGCACACTATTAAACTCAGCAGAACAATGTAGAACAATACAACCAATAACTTTCAATGTTCTTGGACCATATTCTGATGGTATTACGCAATCTTTATTTGTTGTCTAAATAGCATTCTTGTTCCCCAGATTGCTGTCTTTTAAATCTAAATATGTCAAGTGTGTATAAGTAAATTTGGGCTTAACTCTATATATAAATCTACCTTTTTTTTTTTTTTTTTAATCACAGAGAAAATGCGCACTACATGAAACAGCTCCACATGCTGGAACCATGCATACCAGCTGTGTTTACAGGATTCACACTCGTTGACTTTGTCAAAACTACTTTTTCTCATTGTCATTAAGTAGTTCTCTTTTTGTCTTGTCTGACCATAAAACCGTTATATTAAAGATGTGCTTATCTTCTTAGTGCGGACGTCTGCAATTTTCTTTTGGGCTTGATGTTGAGCCATGGTTAAATTGTTCTCCAACAATGGAACCCATTTCTTTTTTTCTGAAAAAGACTGGGATACATTTTGTCTTCTTCCACACTTTGGTAAAAATCTTTGAGAATGAATGTGGCATTCAAGGTAATGAATAAAGTTCAGCATCTTTTAAATGTCATGACTAAGAACTCTGACTTTGCTGAATTCTGTGATAACCGAAAAAGCTCAACTTACTAAGTGACCACATTTTTAAAATCCAGACAGGTCACTGCTCTGAGATTGGAAAGGTGCACTTAAAAATTGTCTTCAGGATGATGTAGAGAGAGGAAAACATTTGTTTTTCAAACACGACAGTGTGTGAGTTTCTTTTAGGAGAAAAACACATGGCATGGTGAGCTCAATGAGGCACTTAGAAAAAGTTCTGGTATGAGAGTACTTTTCAAAAATGTAGTCCCCTGGAAAACACTATAATAAATAAGGATTTATTCCTGCAGGAGCAGCTGTGTTTGCTTCTCAGTGTGAAAAGAAAACAAAAAAAACACTATGATTTATAACAGATTGTTGATAAATGCTAGAATGTGTAAATGTCTCCTAATGTGTAGTCAGCATAACTGGCTTTGAATTATTCTTTCTTTCATTTCACTAATGGCTCAGCAGAAGGCGGCAGAGTTGATGCAGAGACTGAAAGGGAGAGAAAATGATTATTTTCAGCCGGCTCTCGGATACAGGTGGGAAAAGGGCAAACTCTCAGCTGGTGACGTTCATCAACGGCCGCTGGAAAGGTCACACCATGTCTCTTGACGTGCACCCACACCCGTAGGCGTGTTTATCCCAGCTGGATGCTCTCCCCTCCCCTCCGCTTCTCCTGCACAACTAAACACCCCCCACCTTAGCTTTTATTAACCCCCATGGGAGAGGCGGCTGCAAACCGTGTAAACACGCAGCGCTCCTTTAATGTCCTCGTTCTGAGACTCTACTGGTGTTGAGTCTGTGCTGTTTCAGGTCTGATAGTGGATTTTTTTCATTTGGCTCTTTCTTTTGTTCAAACTCTGGTTCCCTCTGTGCAGAACTGAGAAAAGAATAATCTGTACGGATTATCTGTGCAATGATGAATATAAGTCACAGGTTCAGTTTGTACATGCTTCAGTTTGACGCTTCATTGTGATGCATCATCACCAGCCTGTTCAACTGAAAGGTGGAGGAAAAATAGGAAAAGCATCAGAAGAGTTCACACCCTTAAATTGGCTTCCATTCAGAGCCAATTGACTGAATTTCAATAAGTAGTGTTTTCCAGATCACACCTCTAATCAACTCATCAAAACACAGATGCAGGACAAAGGAGTTTTCCTTCAAAGAAAAAATCCAGGTCTGGCTCAATCTTATAAAACATTGTGGGAAAAATATGTTATGGTCTGAAAAAAATACCATCCTGTGCACCACTTAAAGCTACCCAGAGATAAACATGGCATCATACTAAAGGGTTTTTTTTCTTTATCAGATGGAATTGAAGAAAAATTACTCTTGGAACTTTTAACAGATCCAAATGCCAGTTATTTTTCTTCAAAATCTCCAGATGTCAACTAGAAACCAATAAATGAAGAGGGATTTTATTTTTCAACATCACTGTGAATCCAATCATACGTCAGAAAAACCATTGTCATGATCTGGTGGGCCAAAAAAAACCTTTTGGTCCTCAATTCCATAACAGTTTGGCACTGAAAAGAGATTTCTGAGATTTCACTGATTTCTGCTTCCTCTGTCCACTGATAACATAAGGAAGGGGCAACAAAGACAAGCACTGATGCTCACACCTGGTCCTCTGCACCTGTCAAAGTGTTTGAATAGATTTGTTAAAAATAAATATATACTTTTTGGTGTGGAATTTTGTTTTGCCCAATGACTGCTGGATGTAGTCTCCAGCCCGCCTTGCGACCCTACAATGATAAGTGTGTTGGTTTTAAAGGTGTTGTCAGAGACACTGCAGTTGTAGGTTTTTGCTTGAGGATATGGACCTGGTCTCTTTGCGACCTTAGCAACCAGGTGTTTCAGGGGCAACCTTGGCCCCACTGCTGCTCTCTTTGTATTTTTAACTTCTAGGCTGCACCCCTTCCGTCCGATGATCCCTGTGGTGATTTAGCAAACAAGTCTTGTTGGGACCCGAGGGGGTGGACGCTCAGCCTACTTTATCAACGTTAATTTCAAAGCCTCCAGCTGCTCAGTCAGCAGATTCAGACGATGGCAGCTGAGTCGTGTTCTCCACAGTTGGCCTCCTTTTTTTTTGCCACCTCAGCAGTAAAGCCTGGCCTCGCCGAATGTCTCCATGAAACTCTGGAGACATTCAGAGCTCCAGAAAGCTCTGCAGGAGTCGGTAGGCCAACAACAAATTTTCCACTTCCTGTGTTTGTGATTGGCAGGTGATGTGGCCGGAAGCGGCCGGCACATCCGACGCAGCAGAGCATTAAATGTTTTGCTTTTATTCCTGCTCCTGTCTACGTCTGCACTTTGTTCCAGTCGCTGTTGTCAGGCGGCGGAGCAGAACTGATTACTGCGGCCGGCCAGGAACATCCATTGCTGTCTCTCCCCAGGAGGTGATTTGTTTGTCATGCTGCAGAGATTATTGACGGGAGCGGCAACTCAGACTCTAACTGAGCACGCTCTTAGAGGGGAAACATGACGCGAATCATTTCATATTATAAATGAAAAATCTTCCCCACTGAGGGAAACACTGGGAACTTATGGATATCTGAACTGAAAAACACATTAGGGAGCTGAAGCAGAGTTCTTTATCAGCCTCAATACACAAGAATATCCCAGAAATGCCTTGGAATAGATCACATGTATAACATGTTTCACCAAATATCTGTTTGTACTTACAACATACCAGTGTGTGAAAAGAAAATGGTTCAGCAATCAAATGTGCAGAGTCTATAAGATCACAAGAACATGTTTAACTGCATATATATTTACTTCTAACTATAAGACTTGAGGATAATACTCATACATTTGTGCTAAGATGTACAGTTATTTCTCTGCAAAGAAGTAACTGAGTGTATCTTATTTCTAATTCAAGAAGAAAAAAATACTCTATACCAGATCTGATTCAAAATTTAGTTGTAAGAGCTCAATCATTTTTTGTATGGCTTTACCTATGCTTCTATTACAAAGAAATCATAAAAAATTATGCCAGCATATATCATGTAAACCGTTACATGATATATTTTCATAATTCAGCCTTGGCGCTAGTGCTCATGATGTAACAGAGGAAATGTTGGCATCTAATTCGGGCGTTGGAGCGACAACACCCTTGGGAGCAGCTACTTATGCAGCGTTTTGGGAAAATTGTTGTCAGCAAATTTACAGCGAAGAGCTATGGATTCACGTTCGAACGACGCAACTTTTTCTCAACTGTGCGATGCTGAGAGGGCTCTGGAGGATTCAGCTGCGCATTGTCTGAAAAAACAAAAACAAGCCATCATCACCCCACTACTTCCTATCGTCTTCTTTGGCATTTTCGTGGGTGATCATGTGAATGGTGTGAAGTAAAAAAAGTGTTTCGATGTGGCTGAAAAACTACTTCATAATAGTGCCAAAACATTTATCAAAAATCTTTTTTTTTTCTAAGATAGTCTTTCTATTAAACATATTTGTTTTTGTCATTTCAATGTGCACAATTTTAAGGTTAATGTGTTCCTCTCCATGCTGTGACGTATCTTTTAAACCTTTTTTTACAGTTAGTGGAGTCTTGAAGACATTTGCAAAGGTCCCATAACATCATTTAAACCAGATGACTATCTGGTCTTTGACTGAACCTCTAACAGCTAGTAAAGCTGGCTGCAAAACCTGAGCACAACTTTGATGTCTTTGTCGTTCTGAGCTCCCAGAACATTGAACAATTTAAATGCTGTTTGTGTTTAGTTTGGGCTTAGTATGAAGGTAAGGGGTGAGAAACAATCTCAGTGAGTGGGTGAAGTCGGAAATACCGTAAAGTTTGGCGGAGGCTTGGTCAGACCAGGTTCATTCTCTCTGTTGTTTCTCTACAAATTCAAGGCTCTTTTGCCTCCGTGTTTGCATTCTGTCAGGCAAGCTGCAAAGAAATAACTGAGTTCATTACCCTTTATAAGACCCGTAATGAAAATCACCCTTCCCAGCAGCCATTTTACACCACACATTTGTCTTCCGCCTCACTGTTCCAGCCAAGATCGTGGTTAAAATTCAGTTTCCACTCAGTCGCTTCTCACTTCCCCTGTAAACTCAGCTGGGATACATTTTGGAAAAACAAAGAGCAACTGGGAAGTAGAACGGCAGAGAAAACGGAAAGATTTCTGCCAAAGAAAAAGTTTGTCATTTCCCAATTCATGAAAATGAGTCACTCAGGTATGTTTTACACTTCAGGCTGTATCAAACGACTTAACGTAGGAGGCAAGTGGTGTGCACTTTGCTGTTTCTTGCTCACTCAGATTTAACAATTTGTTCTGTGGGAAGTCAAATGGAGGCATCCTGACATAAGTGGTTTTTATCATATCACAGGCTGTCCAAAAGCTCACTAAAAGCTGTGTTGTTTCAACATCTTTTGTTTCAAATGTTGTTATTGTGTCTGTAACCCCAATCTCAGAAAAATGTGGCAGTTACGTACCCTGCCACATTTGGGTTATAAGTGCGAATAATTTGCCATCCTGGTGGGGCATCGTGTAGCAGATGTTCACAGGAGAGCAGGAAACTGCTGAAACACTGACCTTTTTTCTGGTTCAGTTGTTACATTTAAATCCCACATGTACTGTACGCAGTAATAGGAATAAAAAAATGGCTTTCAAAGCATAACACTCCCACTTCTCAGACCATGAAGCTTTTCTTTCAGCTAAAGGCTGACTGCACAATGTTTATGAACCACTTCTCAACTCTACTTATTCTAATTTGATTCTCACAAAATTATTTTGGCCTTGGAACAAGATGTTCATACAATTTAAGAAATGAACTGACAAGAGAAAAGGCTAGAAGTCATCCAAAGTATATATATAAAAAACAAGAGTACTTAAAAAAACAACTTGATGATGAAAAAACATGATTGTTGAAAAGCATGTTTAGTTCTTTCAAATCCTTAAATGAAGGCCATAGAAAAGTTATAATGGGAGAATATTGATGTTAAGTCTCAGCTAACAAAATGAACCATGTGGTCATATATGTATATATTTCTGGTGGCATAGGCTTTGTTAAGCTGTGTAGCTGTTCACATTTACTTTTTGTTGTTTTATTTTTTCTCATGCTGCATTTCTGTGTTGTTCTAAAGGGGTGTGAATACTTTGGCAAAGCACAGTAAGTGAAGCAGCTACACATCTTGATGTGTTGATAACTTATTCATAATAAAATCCTGTAAAGATTTGTGGGTCATATCTTGCTATAAATTAAGTTAATTTCTAAATGTATCAATTGTCCTATGTTGTTGGTTTCATTATTAAACTGTAGACCAGTCTGATGACTGGTAACCAAGTTCAACCCCAGAAAAAAAGACAAATCAAGTGTTAAAATAGATTTGTTCATCCAACCTACCATGATCTGTTTGTTGTTGCACCATTACACAAATCCCCGCCGGCATCTTCACATTTCGCTATCAAACAGGAGGTTCAATCTGACTGCCTGTGAACTTGCACAAATACACACACACGTAAACCTCCTCCACTCAGTTGAAACCCCGCTGCCACACATCGGTGATGGGCAGGTCAGCCACAGCAGCCGCAATGAAGGACAACATCATTAAGCTCGATATCAGCGGCAGCTAAAGCAAACAGCCTGTCCACTGTCATCAGGGTGATGCATTGGCAGTCACCGCCAAGAGGACGTTTTAATTGTGTCCAAACACACCGCCGTCATGCAAACGCACACACCTTTTATGATGTCTGTGTACAATGTGAGTAGGATGCAGATGAGTAGTTTCCAGAGTAAACTCTTGTATGCTGTTTGTTTTTCTAGCTGTTGAGCGCACAAACACACAGTGTGTTGGCGCAGATCAATGCTTCGGTAACCTTGAACGGCTGAGTATTCCCATGGTTCATTGGGAGGGACAGTGGAGCTGACTGATGGGGTATATTAAAATGTCCCAGGGTGAAAATTTGTTAATCCTTTAGACTGTGACTTATAAAAACAATGTGAAAAGATCTTTCAGTGTTTTATTATTCAACACAGCAAATTCGTTCAGATAGTTCAAACCAAGAAACAAAAAGTTAACACCTTCGCTGCCAACAAAGACAGAACCAACTGGGTGGTGGTGGTAACATGTCTGCGTTATGTTCCTGTCGTCTGAGTTACTTCTTTATACTTTATGCTCAGGCAAGACAAAGTTTGAGCTTTTTGGTCACAGATTGTTTGGATGGCTTTCACGGTGGAAAACACCAACTACTAAGCATTATTGTGTCAGCATCATGGTTCTATTTCGGTGTCAGTGGTACTTTTTACATCTCACAACTGGATGGAATAATGAAGAAGAACTACCTCCAAATTCTTCAACTTTATCTATTTGTCTATCCACAAACATTTACATCCATGACCTTAAGACAGCACTACATGGAGTTTTAGAGGTAAGTTTGGTTTTTCTCTGTCCCCTTTACATGAGAACACCAAAATATGTTAATAGGTTAATTAAAAAAAATAAATTATTTGGCTGTTAAGCTTCAGGTCTGAGACCATGACTATATCTAATATATCTCTGCTGAATGTTATAAAAGCAAATTAAAATAATGAACTGACCTACAAAATTGAAGCTAATGTTACCCTCTGCAACAGAACAAATTACATTTATAATGTGTCATATTCTACTTTGACATCAAACATTACAGAAGGCCCATGATAAAATGTCAAAGAGAACAAATTTACCTAAAACCAAGCTCCCCGTGTCGCATCTGATGAGTAAAATACTTCAGCATCGTGTTTGTTGAAACAGATAATTCCAGTTGTTGTCTCATCTGCATACGGGAACAACAGACTGCCGCTCAGATCACCGACAATGATCCTTTTTTACCCGAGTCGGCTGCAAAAATAGGCATAACATCGGTAGTGTTTGTGAAGATTGCATGGCTTTACGTAAAAGGAAAAAAATTGCACCATTATTTCCCGGGCCTTCAAAAACAAAGGCATAAATATGTTCATTTTCCCAACTTTAGTCCCATTTCATGCTGTTCTCCTGCTTTTCATTTCACGCTCTGCTTCAACCTATTTATAGACGAGACGGAGGAGGGAGGCAGAAGGCCATTACTGACGACTAACCTGTGTTTGTGTGTGTGTGTCGACGTACGTGCGTGTGTCCTGTTATACATTCAGGGGGCATTCTGTACGACTGTCGGCATTTTCCAATGAAAATTTAATGTTACATGAATATGGCACAGCGAACCTGCGGAAGATTCAAATCATTTTGGGGAAAGTTTATGTTGAGAAAATGAAATCCAAGCATGTGGCAATAAAAGGTGACAGGCAGGCTTCGAAGAATATGTTTTTTTGTGTGCATTTTGTTTGGATTGGTTTTAACGCTTTGTAATACATTCAGTTGGTTTTATTTACTGCCTGTTTTTATTTGCTGATCTAGAAGTCTGGCTTTTATCTACATCCTGGAGTTTTGACAAGCTAAATTTCCCAAATTGCCATGTCTTCGGCACTGGTCACAAGCATTTTTCAATAAATCAGAATATCATTGGAAAATGCCAAAACCCTAATTTGTCCAAGCAAGAAAAAGTGAAATATAATATATTCATTGACCATACACATATATAGAGCAAGATGACACACACTCTTCAAGAAGGGTAGGCTATAAATGGTCACTCAAGCTTGTCAGAGTGCATTTGCCAAACCATATTAACAGAAATTTAAGTGGGCATAAGAACTGGAATTCTGAGATTTTTGTGGAACCATATCTCCTACTTCAATTTTAGTCAGAAACAAAACTTTATATTGAGGGACTAATGTTTTATTGGTTTTTCACTTTCACTCCATTAAATCGCTTTGGAGAACTGGTTTCTAATCTAACAATTATTGCAGTGGTTGATAATTTTGTAATTTGGAATACCAACAAAGCAGTTTGAATGCATACAAAGAATCCAATATTTGTTGTTTATAGAAAATCTCTTTTCAATTAAATAAATAACAGTATTAAATGTTTATGATCATCAGCTTTGTCTTCACAAACGACAGATCAAGAGAGAACAGCCACTGTGTAAGTAGACACTGAGTTTTCTTTCTCAAACTTCTACTCTTCCCAGACCAAAGTGGGTCAAATCAGTTCATTGTTGAATCAAATAGTAATATCAGCCTCCAGCAGTTTCAGTCCTTCATGGCTGGAGGCAAAACATGGAGGGAGGGAATAGAGGCACACATTGAAATTGTATCGATAAACGTAAGCATTTTCCTAATAGTGCTGATTCAATTTATTACATTTGGTATCATTGGTAATAAACCTGAAACAACATATATAACTCAAATGATATGTTTGGATTGAATGTTATACTGTGTTTTCTTTGCTTTCGGGTAATCACATTAATGAATATCTGTAACTTTGACAAGAACTTTAATCTCACTGAAGACTTTTTCTTCCGTCTTATAAAACTTTAGACTTTATTTGCAAACATCTGGTACTTTATGCAGGAAGGAGTCAAGTAGGATTTTTCTTTGCTTAATTTTATTGTGAAATGCATGTGCTAATTTCTGAAGAGAGGAATGCTGAGGGCTTTTCTATGGAAAAATGAAGAACTGCAAGCATAAAGTGTCATTTCTTTAAGCCTCTGGGCTCACCTAGAAACCAGATTTGGACCTTTAAACAAGAAATTTGGACATAATTAAAATATTTACTTGCAAAGCCTGATTATATGCTGTGTAACATTAGTTCTCTTTTTACATAGGAAAATAGCACTTTTTTAACAAATGGCAGAACCCTTCAAAATGAACCTGCGTTAGGTGATGTAGATACATGCTTAGAAATACTGACAATACTGGAACAAATACTGACAAATTAAAGTTTTTCCATGTTATATTTCTGACTGTATGACTCTCACTTAAAATGTGCCCAAAAATATGTCTGTTTGTGTGAGTAGAAAGCCCTCACTCTATCATCATAAAGGAACTTTAGACACTCCTGCCGCCTTGGTGTGAATTCCCAAAATGTAAGACATGGGCCAAAGAGTACAGGAGGTATTAAAATGGGATTCAGCTTTCATTTCAGCCCCACTTGGACAGATGGAGATCACACCATCCGATCTAATAAAATCCTCGCTGCGCCTCAGAAACTTCTGTGCAAAGGAATATTATTATAACCCTCTAATTCTGCCACATTAACTTTGATATTTGACTGGGGCTGTTTTTCCCTTTTAAATTAAATCTGGCTAAAAGCTGTGGGTGGTGGATATTTTTTCCTCACAGTTTAAGAACCGCCGCTCTTACTTCCTATTACACTTACAAATATTGAGCACATGCATAATTTAACCTCCCGCCCACATCCAAAATGCTGCAATCAGCTTCATTATTTATTTTAACGGCACTTGAATAATTTATGTGTGTGAGAGAGAGCCATCAGAACAGACTCCTGCTCACTTCATTAGCAGAGCTGCCAGCTCGCTGAAGTTCTTCGGTATTAAATGGAGTATTGGCTGGGATTAGACCTCTCACACACACATACATGCCTGCACATGCACACTCTCTCACACGTGTTGCTTTTTAATGAGCATGGAGTCAGCCACACCAGGTCTGCCCTGTGATTTTTTTTTAAAGAGAGAGCAGATGCAAACCTCGTCAGTTAGCATCCTGGGTATCAAGGCCGGATTGGATGGGATGACCAACGCACACGCATGGATCAATACTGGATTAAGCTGTTATGTCCACTTAGAGCTGATATAATAGGAATAATGGATTCCAGTGAGAGTGCGTGCTCTGATTCACTCTGATTCAGGTTGATTTATTGCCACTGCTACTTTAAACAGGCCGCTTAAAAAATGAGACTTTTTATAATAAATGTTTTCCAGAGTGCTGCGGATCAATTGTACCCAGAGAATGATAAAGATAGATGTTTTTTCTGTTTGAGACTGACTCGATGCTGCAGAGTTATGTACTTTACCATCATTGCTGCCTGGAAAAGGGGGCCTTATGCAGGAGAAGATGGATTAAGTGGCTTTTATTTTGAGTGTTACTTAGAGACAAAAAAAAAAGAAAATAGAGAAAAAGCGAGCAGCTTTGACTCTGGCTGTTTGGCAGGTCTGAAGCAGAATAAGATTAATATAACCCCAAGAGAAAGAGAAGCAGACGAGAAATTAAATAAATGGTTCTTTCCCAGGCTTCCATTGGAACTGAAGGTGCCAGTTTTGCTAACTGCTGGCATTAGCAACACACCTGCAGACTTTGAAAAGATACTTTCACAGGTATCTACAGTAAAGATAAAGAATAAAAAAATAAAAAACTGCCAAAAAAGTATGTCAAAACATCAGATGATTTAATTTTTGGATGGTTAAAAATAGTCTGTAGTCTGTTAGACATTTGTTTTATGACTAAAATAATGCCATAAAATAATATTGCAAATTGAACATTGTTTTCAAGATTTCATTATAAATACCAGTGGGTATCCATGTAATTTATGTGTTTTCTTGGTGTCTTGTTACCAGTAATATCTGAAGCTGAAGACCAGAGATGAAATGCAGATCTGCTACTTTTTACCTCCTTTGCATCATGGGTTGTCTAAAATGACTCATCTTATTAAGATGCCTCCTAAATGCCTCCCTTTGCCTAGATGCAGCCGATTGCATTGAGAAACACATTTAAAAGTAAAGGAGTGAAATTTAGCAGAGATAAATTGGATGAATGCACAATATTGTTTTAGTAGATTAACCTAATGGAAAGGGCTTTTAACACATATCTTTAAAACAATAAAATACAGATAACTTTATGAAAATATTGCTCAGGCAAAAGAAATTCAGTCCACCATAACCACCTGCTTTTGCAATCATAGTCAAATGAATAATTCTAATAATCTAATCATTTAGGGATGGAAAAATATTAGAGCAGCCAGCAATCGTGGGAAGCCAAAATCTTGTTTCCTAACTTCAACCAGCCATCACTCCTTAAAGCAGCAGATTTAATTTATTAGGCATTATCAAGCCGAAGATCCTGGTGCTGAATGGGAAATAACAGCTGTCCCTTTTTCTGAGTGCAGAGCCAGAATGGACCAGACTTGTCTGATAAGAACAGCTGTGATTCTCTCTCCCCCGCTACAAAGCAACAGCATTTTCATTTAGGAACAATGTATTTTTCATATTTATTTTCTTTGTCAGTGAGGGAGTGGATGACATGTTCAGGTTTGAAAGATCTTGATGTTACAGCATGTTGGGGCGGTTCAGATTGAGAAAGGCATCACTCTCCCTGCAAAAGCTTTTTTTTTTTTTTATAATTTCCACAAAATTCGCTGTAACAAAAGACTCCCTGCTGCCAAAATGAGACGGCAAGCGACAGGGACTGAATTATATTGATAACTTGGAGAAAAAAGCAATTCCTTTTTTATCATAGTTTCAGACTGCACCCTGTGCAATGGCCCATGAGGTAAATTTACTCTGCAGCACTTCTCTGCAATCCACAGTCCTCCACTCCCTTCTCCCTCTCTGAGGCTGCCATATTTGCTCTCTAAAACCAGTCCTAATGTATCAATTGTTCTGATCTGGCTCTACTGGAGTGTGAACAAACAAATTGGATTGTGCCCCCGCCTCACAAATAGCCCTCCCCTCCACCCCCACACCAAGCCTGATCTGCCTCCACCTGGCCCACAGAGGCTGTTCACTACACATTTCCATGGAACATCTCAATCCGGGTGATTTCTCAGATGCACCCTCTGCTAGACCTTTAAAACCATTTCCCAAGGTCAGAATAAATGGCCAGACTGTAGTGGCATATAATGATAAAAGCACTCAAAGCGGCAGCTGCTAAAGTGCCTTTCCAAAAAGGCAAAATGGCCTCTCCATCCCTGCTGCGTGTCACTCCTTGAGTCTGCAGGGAGGCAGCACAGACGCAGAGATGCTGCAGACCAGCCGAGCTGCTTCGTAAGATTCCCTGGCTTTTATCTCAACACAATGAGCCACCGTCATACAGGATAAAAGCATTCAGTCAGTGGGGTCTTCTTTTTTTACCTCTTTCTTTCCATGAAGTGTGTGAAAGCAGAGGTGTATTCATTTAATTCCATCAGGAAGAAAGTGCAGCACATGAGCTCTTCAGGATCCTGTATGATGCAAATCTGTGCCATAAACAGCTGCTCCCGAAAAACACAAATGGATAAAAACCAGCTGCTGTGTTAGAGCTGATGTCAGGTCAGTTACTTAAAGCAGACCGAAATGGTTTTAGATGCTACTTATGACACTTGAGACACAGTAAATGTCCCAATATGAACATTTGGGAACAAATGACCAAGAAGGAGAACAGGATTTCCTCCACAAGCCACGGAGTAGGACATGACAAGATCTTTGCACAGAGTCCATCTCTAGCTAGAAACAGGATTTCCAAGTATGGAGATTCCCATAAGCTCTATTTCCTGTGAAAATGCCTTATTTGTTCAGATGATAAATATTTTGTAAACATTTACTTGAATATGGCTAGTGTCAAATGGACAAAAAGAGAAAAAAAGGTACTGTCATGAAAAATAGGTCCTCACTTATGTGCAACTAAGTAAGGTTATTCAAAAATGTCCAGCTGTGCTGTAGAAATTATTTATATGTTTTTATATAACACAAGACACTATTTACAAGTAAAACTGTGCAAATGACAACAACCTATGATGGACAATCTAGACAAGGACATAGCGGTCCCAAGTGATAGCAACTTTAAGAAGGAGCAACAGGAGAGGATCTAGAAATACCAAGACTTCAATGTTTTTGCAAAAAGTTATGAAAAGACAAGATAGAAACTGATCAAGAGGCCGAGCAATGACAAAGCTGCCAACAAGTAACCACATGGTTCTACTAATGACAAACTCCTGCATGAGAGCTGGAAGCTAGAAGCATTTTCTCCTAAAGAAGACACCTGAGACTATTTTTTTACATTTTGGCACCTCATTTTATATTTTATATGTCACAATGTCCACATCTTACAGGTACGGAGCCCCTAAGGGGACATGGAGAAAAAAAAAAAAGGAACGAAATCCCGACTTATTATCTCGAGATCCCGACTTTTTATCTCGAAATCCCGACTTTTTTATTATTTTTTTTTCGCGGGATCTCGAGATAAAAAGTCGGGATCTCGAGATAAAAACTCGGGATCTCGAGATCTCGACTTAGTTTCTCGGGATCTCGAGAAAGTAAGTCGGGATTTCGTTCCTTTTTTTTTTTTCTCCATGTCCCCTTAGGGGCTCCGTATACAGGATTAGAATTTATCCTCAAATGTTTTTCAGTTGTGAACGATCTGCTTATCTGCATAATGATTATAAAAGTTTTTAAATGGCCTAAAAAGGAGGCAACAACTGCTTTTCTAAGTTGTTGAAATACACCTGTATGCTCCAAATCAGCAAACTGCAAAAAAAAAAAAAGTCTGTTTGGAGGTGGTTAAACTTGATGATAATGAATTATTCAAGAGGTTGTGCTTTCTTTTCATTGAGTTGCAGAGCCTCTGCACGAGCTGGTGTGAAAATAGTTGAGAGTTTCAGAAGTAGTCTCACCTAATTGCAAATATTTTTGACTTCTTTTGAGAGATTAGATGTCCTTTCAGCTCCAGTATGCTCACTGGGTAATATTAAAATAACAACACCAGAACTGTGAAAAGAAAATCATGTTTTCAAAGCAATCACGTTGCATGCATTGAGAATTTTTAATTAAACTGCAGAAAGAACACATTTGAATTTCAGTCTGTCTCAGGGCCGCTGTGGTATTACTCAGTTATGTTGACTGAAAACTCTCATTTTTGGAGGATTAGGTGAACATGCTCCATGACTGGCTCCTGAACCAGATGAAGTCACAACTGGTTGTTGACAAGTGAAAACATCTGAGTTCATCATCTCTGTTTGCTCAAGCAGAAGCAGCAGAGGACCATTACCTGCCACCTCACATCCATCACCAGGTGACCTGGTCCAACGGTAAGCACCAAATAATAACTTCCATTGATCCGTTCAGTGACTCCTGTCCCTTCACTGCACACACACACACCACTCCTCCATTTTGCTCTCCATTGCCTCCATCAATTCTTCTTCTTCTCTTTCTTCTGAAGAAGCCATCACAGCGGCTGATCTTCCACTGGCTGGGCCAGCTGCCGTGTCACAGCCCTAATCTAATTGTGGACATTTAAAGATCCACATTAAGAAGCTCAATGAGGCTTGGCGTAACAATTCTCTTCACAAGCTTCCTGAATCATAACTTACAGGAAAAGCCTGCTTCTCTGATTAAAGCAATTCATCATGTGGACCATTATTAAACGGCATCCTGTGACACGGCGAGTTATCTTGCATCGCTGCACCAACACACAAAGCTCAGAGGCTGCTGGGAGTTCTGAGATGTTTTGCTTAAGCTGCGTCCTTTACTTGGACTGTTTCTGGAAGAAATCACATTTATTCTAAAAAGGACTCATTCATATAAATGTATATGGGTGTTGTATCAGCATCTACTTATGATAAAAAGAAAAAGCCCCCATTTTAATTCTTGTTTTTAACGTTCAGAGGATAATAAAAACATTTAGATCTTTATCAGAACCTAATATAAATGATTTGATCTTTACAAATTATTAAACTTATTCAAATTCAATCCCAAGTAAACAAAAGTGTAACAATTCCACACAACAGGAAAGGCGGCATCTTTAAACTAATTGCACCCTTGCTCCTTCGTTAACCACAGGTGGTGCAAAGCAAATGAATTGTTTGACTGATCACCTTTATTGTTATCCCCTCTATAAAATCAAGAGTTTTGCAAGTTTATTTTAGTACACTACAGGTCTGCAGTAATACAATGAAAACACAGGGCATCTGCAATAATGAACACTCAGATTTCACTCCTTCATTATGACAATCTGCAAAACAGCTTTTTAGGACAAGTAACTTAATATAATTTTAATTAAGTTTGTAATAAAAATACTGTAGTAGGACATTAAAGCAGCTAAAAACAAATACCTGGAAAACTTGAATGACTAACTAAACATTTTATAGTATAAAAACTCAACTGGTTTCAAACATATTTCCTGACACTGAAAGAGTTCATTGAAAGCAAATGATTCCCAGAGTTTCAGAAACTACTCTGAGTAAAGTATGTGCACCCAGTAAACATTTAGTTCTGAACGCAGAGAGTTTTTTAAGCTGTTGTTGAAGGAGCCACTGAGGCCAGAGCCAACAGTTGGCGTGACTTTGAAAGGTTTCATCATATTTGTCAGACGAGGAAGAGGCAGCGGACTTGCAGCTTGTTTACCAAGCTGCTCAAAATATTTTCACATAAATCAACACATTACTGTTCTGCAAACAGCTCGGCTGGGTCGGGAAGAAATCTATGACCCGCCTGTTAACTCCGGCTGAAATCAACACTTGAATCTTACATCAGTGTTGCATTCATTCCAATGTGAAATGCTCAATTTCATCCGCTGTCATCTTCACTGTGTGTCTCTACAAATAAGAGCAATTACTGTGAACTGCACATACTGAGATATGGAGAGAAGCACGAGTGGCGTCAGCATTAAGTCGCTTTCTTGGCACATCCAAATTCAACATGCGGGCGCTTTGCAATCCAAGACCGAATCGGAGATTGGACGATGAACGAGAAGTCGTTTGCCAGTCGACAGACAGACGGACACAGTTGGGATCTGGACAAGCTGTCAAGTCGTTGGGGCTTCTTCATACAAGGAGACAGTTAATTTGACCCAGGAGAGAGAAAAGAAATTGATTTTAACTCTGTTAAATTAAGTCTACAGAGGGACTCGGGGGCACTGGTCTCATGGGTTCATTTTATCCCGATGTGAAGATGATGAGCAGCTGTGCTGCCAAAGGCAACTTTGTCAGGAGGCTACTGACAAGCTTTCCTTTCTCACTTTTTTGCTCTCTAATTGCACACATAGAAGCGTACACACACTCAAAAAGTCAAACATTCACTCAATAAACTGAGGGCTCAGACTTAAGGTAGAAACATTCCACGTTAAAAAGAAACCACCACCACATCTGACAGCAGAAATAAGTTATGAATCAGTAATCGGAGCATGTTTACTCGGGGAAATTCAACAGAAACCAGAAAAAAATATATAAAAAGTCTAGACATACAAAATATGCTGCATTTAGATTAAGTAACAACAACGAGACTCAGCTAGAAAAGCTGAAATAAGGGCATACAGGCTGGGTTGAAAAAGAATAGAGAAGGAAGAACTGAAATCTGTTTTTTTATTGATTTTTTAAACAAAGAAAAAAATTTAAATGGTGGAGGAATTACTAAAAAAACAAAACAAGAAGAATGGATTGAAGAGAACTGTAAAAACTGTGGGGACAAAGAAATAGGAAATTAAAACCATCCATCCTTTATGTCCTGCACATCCAGACACAGCATGTTGTCACAGGGGCAACATGCTAAGCAGAGACGCACAAATTTCTGTCTCAAAACAGAGACAGAAATGTGTTAAATGATGGCCCAAAGTTAAGGGCTGTCACTTAAGTTTGGCATTCCCAGGCTGAGAAACATAATCCCTCCAACACGTCCCATCCAGATGCCCGAGCCACCTCAGCTGGATCCTTTCGAAGAGGAGGAGCAGAGGCTCTACTCTGAATTCCTCACAGACGATCGAGCTTCTCGCGTTATCGCTAAGGGAGAGCCCAGACACCCTGTGGAGGAAACTCACTTCTGCTGCTTGTATCCATAATGATGAGTGTTGGAACATAGAGCAGCCAAAAAAATTAAGAACTGAGCCTTTTTTACCATGTCAGACCAGTACAGAACCAGCAGCACAGCAGAGGCTGCACCAACGTGGCTGTGAAACAAGACCTTGGCATAGTTAACTTCCCCCTCTTCAGGGAGAACCTCTTCCCTGACCCGGAGAAGGCATTCTACCCTTTTCTAACTCAAGTCCATGACCCGCATCCCGGCTCCTTCACGCTACTAAAGAAAGTTAAAGTATAAAAGAAATCACTTACAATGATGGGTATTTCACAAAGCTACACATTTTGTCCTACTTTTTTGACTTTTTGTGTCTTTATGCTTTATTTATGGACTGGATACATAAAATAGCTTTTCACAGAAATATTCAATCCAGTCATGTTTGGGACCAACTAATGATCTGTCTTGTGTTCCTCAGTCTTCATGATGCTGTTTGTTCGCTAATGGCCTCCAACAAATCTCTGAGGCCCTCACAGAACAGCAGGATTGATACTAAATTACCTCTAAATAATAATGTAGAAAATTACAAACATGGAATGAGGAAATAAAAGGAAAAAATTCTTACATAGAGATTAGAGTGAAGTACTAAATAGTGTAAAATGGACATAGTGACTTTATTACTGTTTTGAGACAAAGAAGAGGAGGACAATGGGGAGGAAGCGGTTCCCTAAGGAGAAGCGGCCCAGCTCCAAATCAACTGATTGGGATCGACAGCACAATCCGCGCATATGCTTGACTAATGGGGCCAATCAGTGCTGAGCGGGGAGGCAAAAACAACCACATGTGACGGACAGACTGCAGGCCTTGATCACCAGGGTGAGATGAAAACAATGTCCAAGAAGGAGTCGGCTCGCTGCCGTCACTTAACTTTGTGCTCATCTGTGTTTTTAAACGCCTGGATTAAGAGAAGCAGCCTTCCTTCCTTTAAACGTGTTGAATTTTCTGTGTGGCGACCTCTAGCTTGTATAACTGGCCTGAGTCAGGAGTTGTTTGTCTCTCAGAGGAACAGAGGCTGCGTCAAAATTAGACTTATCACATGTTAAACATGCCGAGGACACAACAGCATCAACACCTGTCTGCTATCATTTATTTTCACTTTAATTTGGCCTTTTACAGTGTCAGAACGGTCTCTTGAGATTAGAGTCTTGTTTGAGAAATTACAGCAGCAGCAAAATTCTGCCTCAGATCAAACACTGGATGATAACATGAACACCGAAGAGACAAATAATTTAAATGCATGGCTCCATGTGAGATGATTGGTAAACAAACATGCTTAAAAGACTGAACCTTGATGCCTTTCTTTCTGTGTTTCTTTCAAACATAACTATTCAGGTTTTTGTCTCTTATTTAAGTCTACTTCAAAGCCTTGGATTCTGCATTTTCTCTGTCATTATTCAGTGGGTTTAAAGCAGATGTAGCAATAAAAGATTTGATTGAGAACTGTGGAAATTCTGAACACCCTTTGTGTTGCAGCTGCAGCTTTCAAAACAGGAGGAATACATATTGCATACTCAGAAATTTCAGAGAATAGCAGAACATCCTTTAGTTTGTTGTTTTCTTTCCTTGCAACACAAATCTATAGAGTGCTAGCTATCATCATGCAACCATACATAAATCATAAGTAACTTAGTTTGAAATATCTTGAAGAAGGTCTGACCAGAAAGTCAAACTAATGACTATCCACAGCAAGATCAAATCAAAGGAGAATTTATACCTTTTAAAACCACTCAGCGTTTTCATAGCTGCTAAAGCAATGCTGTGTTAACATGCTCAAAGTGTCTAACTTTAGATCAGCTAAGCCCATCAGAACCAAGTATGTTTCTGGAAGGCAGTAACTTCATATATATGTGCCATAACATGAGCAGATTGTGTTGTGGTTTGTCTCTGGTTCAAGCAGGCAGGTTCCCAAACCCTCTTGTGTTTGTGCCAAGAACTAATAGTTTTTATGTGCCCCAACACAAATAATTACATATCTCAAGATGTTTTTTTTACCATTTTAATTTTCTCGATGACTTAGCAAATGATAAATCAGAGAATTATAAATGAAGTTGTTGAACAGAAGATGGTCCACAAATGGTTATAACAACAATTTACTCACCACAACTGGTATAGTGAAAAAGCAAAATGCTAAATTTATAGCTGGAAAACTGGGTCCAGTGTTCATTTCTGCCAGATGTTTTCCCTAAATCTCTCTTCAAGTTGCTTGTCAACAGTGTAAACAATCAACTAGAACTGAGATGGTTCACAGAAATGTTTTCCCCAATGCATGTCAAAGCATGATAGTCTGAGGAAGATGCCAAATCCTTTGTTATAGGGTTGTGGTTACAGAGAATTTAACCACAATCCTGATTCAAGTAGGGTTGTGGTTAGGAGTGTTGATGAGGTCTTGGGTGGAGTGAAGTTACAGCATATCCACTGCAGGCTTTTCAGTGTCTTCAATAATTGTAATGTGGAAATAGATCTTCCTCATTGATTTGACTACCTCTGAATGCACAAAGTTTTGAAATTCAGAGTAAATAGTATAAGGTAATATTGGTTGTGACTCCTGTTGGCTGAAAACTCAAAACTGAGGCTACAGTTTGTACAGTCTCAATAAAATTGGACAAAAACCGATTTGGAAAAACATTGCCTGGTCTAATGAGTCTCATTGAAAGTCAGAAACCATCAAAGCAGTTTGTCATCAGCTGTTAAGAGACCAAGGTAGTGTGAGCATATGGTCCACCAGGTGCTTCAATAAACCCCACAAGGAAGCTGTGATTGAGAACAAACAATGTGCGCCCAAATAAGCTGCCCACTGACCCTTACATGAATCATTAAATGATCCCAGTAAACTGTAAAGTGCTAACAAAAAATGTTGAAGACAATGAATAAATGGATTGATTGATGAGCTTCTTTGAAAATAAAATTGTTGCCTATTTCAGAATGCAATATCAGCAGTCAGCGCAACATGAAAAGGGAAAATGTACCACCCTTCCTACCGAGGTGCATTTAGAGTGCACAATGTGTTATCTTCTCAAAAAAAAGAAGATGATGATGCCGTTTATGTTTACCACACTGAGGAAAGGGCACAACTCTCTGCAGAGGCTACAGATGATTTTAAAATGTCATTTTCTAGTTCACTGCCCTAAGACTCTGCTGTGGCTGCTTTAAAGAAAAACAAACGGCAGCATTTAAATCACAGCCGCCTGCCTCAAACACTCAGAAATGTTCACAACTGCAAAATGTCAGTGAAACACAGAGGACGCTTCAGATATTTACAGGATAATCTTCTTGCAGATGAGAAGGCATATATATGTACTGTATGTATATATAAACATAAGGAAAGTCCATGTGTACTGCATCCATTAGCCATGTATTTCTCATATCCAAGCAAAATTGAGGCCATTTTTGGGGGGGAATGCTGCTTTTGCTTTTTATTTGGATCTTTTTTTTGCTCTCTGCCAGAATAACACTTGAGTGTCTGAAACAAACCTCCCACCACAGGAAGAATAAGAAATGCATCACAATACATTTCCATTTCATAGCAGAGCATTCAGCACACTATTGTTTGTGCCTTCCACATCTATGTCTCCAATACCTGAGCTTTTCTTTCACACGGCAGCAATAGCAGTGAGGCTTTTGCATTCAAGACCATTTTATAGCCTCACAGAAGATGTGCACCCTGTTGGGGGGGGCTACAGGGCTTCAGTGCTCCCAGGACTTCAGGTCTGCAGTCCGTGACGACCGAGCGCGACCTATTACTAACTTTCAAACGTCGCCTGTGAGGCTGAAAACTTCATCCTGCTGTGACTGATGGAAAGTTCACAGGGCTGTTAATATCCTGCGGAAAATGTCTCACTGGTCAAGCAGAACATGTTGAACTGAAGGATGGAACAGGTATTTCTGTTTGCCTGGACATCCTCCCTCTCTTTGTAAGTAAATTCAACTTAACTTGCTTCGTGTGTCAGAGTGAAACCAACCAGAGAGACATGGACAAAGCTGTCATAGGGATGCGTGAAACAATGTCTACCATGATTGTTGTGTTCAAACTGATTCAGTTATTGCTTTGTTTAAAAACATTAATATGGTCAAAGTTACTTATAATCCTGGGAGATTCAGGTTTAAAGAAATAACAACTATGAGAATAATGATAAAAATATTAACTTTAGGCAAAGTATGCTGCACGTATTTACAAAGAAACCTGCAAGTAATTTGTTTCTGCGGAGCAACAACCGTAGTGCATCCATCATTATGATCAGGTCTAGTGTTTTAACAAGCAGCAAGTGGAAAAATATTTTAAAATGCATTCAGCAATCAATCAGTGATGGTGTGATTCTTCTTTCTTTTTTCTCTGCCTCCTAAAAAGTGTCATCTCCTACAACTCCCAAACTGTTTTCATCCAGTATTTCTCTATTTTTGCATAAATTGTCAATTATGAATGATTTGTAGTTCCATAGAAAGACTTGTTGACTGGCAAACAGTTTGGTGTTTGATTTTATCCTTTCATGTTTGTATGCCTCAAACATAAAATGCCCTCAAACAACATTTCTGCCTTTCCTTTTCAGTAAGAGGGTTGCTATAGCTGTGCATGTGAGCTGCCGCAGGAGAGGGGAGGAGCTATCTGTGTGTCTGCAGCTTAGCTGTATGAAGGTCTGAGCCAACTGGCCAATATCTTCACAAACAAATTTTTTGTACTGTACATATTGAAATATTTTCATATTAAACCATATTGGAGTTGAAAATGTCCTACATGCAAATATGCGGCAATTGTTTCATCCATAGAAGCAAAAACATTTTCTGTCTAGATTTGCTCCGACATCAGCAACACAAAAAGTTAACGCTTCTTTACTGGACTGTTGCAGGAGATGTACAGATGATCAGTCCACATCAATGCCAAACCCTTTTAATGCTCTGTACATTGGTGAATTGAAAGCAGCTGTGTTACTGTCTGCTGTTTTTTTTATGGACATATGGAGTGTACAGAAAGATGTTTGGCCTTGATGCATTCAGCCACACACTTTATTTTAGTGTTGATGTTCCAGTTTGATGCATTGCACATTAGATAAAAATGGCAAAAAAAATAAATGTTTTACCTCCTTTTAACTCAAAGGAAAAAAAGGAAAAATCTAGATTTTTTTTTATTTGAAGTGGGGCTTTTTGAAGTTCTTATCAGTAGTCTGTAACATACCTTCAGTAGACAGAGGTCAAAAAGAGTGAGTTTGGCAGAAAAGAATATCTGCAAATTCTCAGGCTTGAGCCCCTTATAAAGAGAATATCAGCCATAATGTCTGTGATTGGCTGCCAATTGTATCAATCTGCCTTTTCAGCTGGGATTTATCATTTAGCTGGGACAAAAACAACGAGACAATAAATGGAATGACAATAGTGAAGATAAGTTCAGTTTTTGTACCTGCATTAGCCAGAATGCACAGAGGAATAACTAGAGGCTTGGTAGAAAGACCAGAGAGAAAACCCCCTAACACAATCTGGAGGCGTATATTAAATAAATGTATACTGCTACCATCACTTCCCAGCTTCTACTGCTGATATAACTGGAAGGGAAGAACTTCTTGGTCTAACCAACAGAGATGCCAGTATTTCACAGTCAGTGTCTATCGCTCAACATGCCATGTTGCCTGCACTGTGAATGTTTTTCAGACATGGACTTAAGAAGGATCAGCTAAAGCAAATGAGGTGGATTAGCAGTGCTTGCCAACAGCTAACAATGTCATCCAGGATACGCTACTGTGAAATGTCGTCCCTGCTGCCCATATATGGAGCCGTCAGCATATTATGATGGTCATGTGTGACAGCTCTGAGTCATACAACAACAATGTCTTTAGTCAGAGGCTTCTTCAGATTCCTAGCAAGGCTGACTGCTAGTGGAGATTGTTCCTGCTCACAGCATCAACATCCACAACAACTACAGATTCCTAGATAGTATAAGTAACGACAAATGTTATTTTCCTTTTTGGACAAAGTTAAATTGAGCAGAATTTAATCAGTAGTCTTTAGCAAAACTTGATGTTTTTTTCTGCAGCAGCTGGTGCCACACTGACATCTGACCCCATACAACGAGCCACAACACTGGCTAAAAGTAAATCAAACAACTACTGAGAAATCTATACAACATCCAGAATGACGTCGCTTTATTTGAGCTGCATCACAACGTGTAATGTTTCTGTTTATTATTTTCCAACAGGGCTGTAGCTTTAAGACTTGAAAGGTTTTAATTTGAATTTACTTTAAAATTTGTAGTAATATAAAATAATCTCAAGTCAGATTCTTCCTGTCTTCAGCTCCTGCTAACTTTAAAACAAGAATGTTATTTACCAGATCATGAGCAACGTAACCAAGAAGCGTCACTAGATTAGAGAACTGTTGGGTATTTATGAGTCTCATAATCATTTTTAAATAGCTTACACTTTCTATCATTGATGTGCTACTCCTGCTTCATTCCTTTTAGCTTTGCTCTCATAATTAGTCATTACTGTGATTTGTTGCTAAATTGTATGTCATTATCTTTGTAGTTGATTACTTTGACAAATCAGAGCTGCACAGTTTGCAATTAAGCTTTTTTTAGTTTGTTGAAATTACATGAATCCTAACCTGAAAACGGGTTCAACAAGTCTGAACTTTAAATATATCAATCACTGTTAGTTAGGAACATTTTGTAAACACTGCTGAAGTTGCATTGCAAAATATAGCAACTCCTTGAATTTTTTTTATTCATTCAACCGTGAACTACATGGCATTGTATTTAAAGTTTACATTGATGTAAAAAAAAATGCACTGATTCATTTTGTTTTTCAGTTTTTGGTTAAATTTGCATGATTAGGATAATCTTACAAATTTCAGTGAAACATTAACCAGAGTAAACAGCAATTTTCAAGTAATAATTTAGACTATTATTTAAATAGTTTCCAAGGCCTCTTTACTTTTTTCAGGCTTTGAACTAGAGGAAGTAAAACTTAGTTTTGATGTGCAAGTCTCAATGGCAATAAATACCTTCAAGTGTTTGCTTTAATACTGACGAGTAAACATTTATAGGAAACAAAAAGTAGTAATTTGAAAACTGAGATTTTAATCCACTCTTGTAAACTTTCCCTATACAACCTGAAAACTAAACAAAAATGTTACAAACCCTCACAAAATAGCACATAGCTGTGAGATAGAGGAAAAATTATTCATTGTTTTCTACGTTATTGACAAATAAAATGGACGACAAAAAATCCCAGCAACATTTTTGTTCATATTTGGTAAAATAGAGTTAAAATTCTATTGTATTCTGTTATAGAAACATTCCCCAGATAAATGACTGATGTTCCTTGGTATTTTTGTTCACCTATGAGAATGAGAAATACTTTTTAAAGTGCTGAGAGGAAGCAGATGTGGCTCAGTGAAAACACAGTCTGTGTGGAGTCAGGAGGTGTGATTCCAGGTCACATCCCAGAGTTCTCCCTCTTACTCAATTTACTTTAAAGAGTCTGCAGTGCTTACAGAAGACTCTTTTTTCCCCTTTCTTTTCCACAAAGAGTATGGATAGGTGGAACTGAGCGAAGGTGAATTCGTGACCTTTATCGGGCTGAAGCTGATCGATGAAAAGCTCCAGAGTGAGTCAACAGTCACTGAAGCTGAGCCGCCTGCAGGGCCAGCTGATGGCTTATGGGATCTAAGAAAACATGCATCACACGTGCCTGTCGTGTTTTTATCTTTGCCTTTTGGATGAGCGCACACAGGAAAACAAAAGGATAATGAGCAACACATTAAAAATTAAAGATGGATGGAGGATGTGTTGTAAAAGTTTGCAGCTCTACTGTGCAAAACTGCTTTAGAGGGACTTCAAATCGAAAGTCATGAAACAGATTCCATGTGTTAAAATGATGCAAATGTTTTTGGATGTTATTTTTCTGAAAAACTATTTCAGAGGGGTCCCAATTCTGCTTCAGACTTTCCTCATAACTCAGTGGATCTCTGGGCCACTTTCCGTATCTTGGTAGAACCATTTATGGGGAAGTTTTTAGAATTTCTTTACGGTTCCCCTGTAGCCTGGTAAAAACCTGCCTCTTGTTTTATGTTTGTTTTGCTTCATACAGACGGTCTGGACCCCCTGCTAATGAGGAACGATCACTTTCTGTTGAAGTTTTAAATTTTTCCCAATTAAATGATGGACTCTGTCTTCTTCAAAGGAGTTTCATGTTCTCAATGTTCCAGAAAACTGTTTTTCAGCTACAATATTCTTGCATGGGAAGCATTTTTGGAGCACAAGAAGACAAGGATTTCAAGCACATCTGTCCCTTCTTTGTGGTGATCTCTTTTGATCTGACCGTTAACTGGCAGGTCAAATATTGCAACCACAAAATCTTCAAAACATCTATATACTAAATATACACATATGTTGAATCTCAGAAAACAACTTTTTTAAACATGTTTGTTTTGTAGGACTGAATTAAAAGTTTGTGTAAAATATAATGTGTGTGCTTTACAGCTGAATTAAATTAAGAAAGAAAGCCCACTTGGTGTGCTACATGTGGGAAATGGTCTGCATTTTCATATCACTTCACTTACAATGATCTTTGATACATAACTAAATTATGGAAGCGCAAAGTGCTGGTTCAGACTGGTTCATCTTTAAGAAACAATTGGCTCTAAAAATGAACAGAGATGTCCCTTAATGCTCCCACAGGAATCTCCAGGGATATTTCTGCTACTATAACGGTAGTTTTACTCTTTAGTTTAACCTTTACGTTGGAACTCCACTTTCCAGCCTCCTTGGTCCGTCTGGTCGCTCTCATTTCTGAGAGTTGACCCAACTTGTCGTTTCATTTCCCGAGGACACGCAGCATATTAATATCCCCACTCTGCATTTGCCTGAGGATGATTACAAAGCTTGCCTCTCAATCACAACACACTAATGATGGCAGCCAGGAGTGATCAGGTGATTGATAGGTGGCATTTATCTGTGATGGAGCCCAATACACCCATTCCTCTCACCGGAGGCCTGCAGGGACGAGAGTGAGCCACAACCTTTCAATAATCGAAAGCCTCTCGCCCGCTGAAAGGCTGATCTTTTTGTTCTAATTAACCTGTGAAATGAGTTCAGTGGCTCCTTCTCTGCTAGCAGCATAAACGCTCTAATAGTCTTTGAACAGTGGAGCGAAGAGAAGAATGCCAAAAGGTGGAAGGTCTGCTGGGCGATTTTTTTTTCTCCAACATATGGCTGGTGGGATAAGTATCAGAAGCAGGGACGATCAGCCATAGCTTGATCTGAGCAAATTAACTCTAAAACAAGAGTCAGAAGAAAAACATGACTGGCAGAACAAAACCACATCTGTGTACTTGCACCCAAAAGTAAGAGATGATTGAAAAGTGACTATCTAACTCTTTATTTAGGCTGCTCCCATAGTGTAACAGAACCTCGTGAATTGCCCTTAAAACTAGTAGCCCTACTTTAAAAGTGTAGACAGAATTACGAAGAGCGTTACGAGATTTCTCAGGAACGTATCTGAAGAGCAAAGTTCTGGGACAGTCAAGGAGTAACTGCATATTCACAGGTAGAGGTAAGACCTTAATTATTTTTGATGTGCAAGAGAGGTATGGTGGCTTAGCTGAGCCATGTTTACACCAACATCCTGATGCCTTTACCCCCGAAGCTGTCCTGCAAACTCCACTGACTCCACTCGGACCTTTAAGGACAACAGAACCAGTTATTTTCATGAATATCAAGACTGCATCCATTCATCAATAAGAATTACTCACTGCCACTTCTGATGCTCATGTAAGCATCTAAAAACATAATATATAGGAAAAATGTACCTTTGTGATGATTTGAGAGAAAAATTACAAGTTACCATGTACACTAAGCAAAGTGTTTATTTTCCCTGCTCAGCTCTACTGCAAACTGACCTGAACTTAAAGCAGAGCAACAGCTCTGGGGAGCAAAAACAATCCAGCCTAATAAATCACTTTTAATGCTTGGTCGTCAGCACTCGGTTTATATTTTTAAGTCTAGAATTAGGACAAATGTGTTTTAGTCACTTTTAAAAGGAGGAGAGAAGGATGAATTGTCAGTAAAGGGTCCCCACAAAGACAGAAGTGCATGTGAGTAACAGCCTGGACTAAACTCACACAGCAGTTTTTGCCTTCAAGGTGAAAGGAAACTCTTTTTTTTAGACAATATTGTCAAATTTTGGCAAAGAAAACAAATGGATGACCCTATGGTAATGGCAGGGAGAGATGCAGTGAGTTTGGGTTTGTCATGTTTCCAGGGCATTTTTAGGGTAGAAGAGATATAGTTCCTGAAACAAGTTCTAGATGAGCATTTTCGTCTATCCCCACTGCTCTCAGAATCTCTAAAGCCAGGGATTATGGAGGTATCCTGATCAAATATCCAAACTACCCCTGCTGACAACCTCAATTTAAGCTTTTGCAGGATGATTGAGCTCCTCAGTTTATCTCTAAGGCAGACTCCAAGCACACTACAGAAGGAGCTAATTGCAGCTGATGGTATCAAGGATCTTGTTCTATAGGTCATCATTGATATCTGATTGTCATTTGTGGGTTTTGGAATGTAGAGACACAGTAAAACCACGGCAAACCTGATTGAATCTTATTTTGAAAACTGCTTAACTGCTGAATTTATTGGCTTAAGAATGCAAATAGAAGATTATCTGCAAAAAGCTTATTTTACAGAATACATTGACGTTCCCAAACCACATGACCTCATTTCTAAGACTAAAACTTTGAGATCCCGTCCAAAAATATGAAAAACACCATAAAGGAAAATGTTGTGGTGGACTCTGACCTGAGTTCAGTCATGTCATTGCAGCAGTCGAATTTTCTTAAACCTTTTTTATTAACCTTGTATGAACATGCCAAAAAAAGTTAAAGAAAGATGAAAAGTGCATTAAGTCGTACCGTTTTCTTTCAAAAAGCAAGGCCCTTGGATTTAATGCTGAAAGAGAAAAAGGTAGTTTGATGCTCTTTTAACCCAGTACTCTGTGACACCTGCATTTTACCTTTGTGGGACAATAAAGGCTGTTTCTATTCTATTTACTGGCTATGGAACATTTTTAGGTGAGTGAATGAAAGTGATTTCAAAAGTTTCACTTTGTTGATTGCCATGATTTCTTGAATTAATTTTACACAGAGACAAAATGCTGGGCTTGACAGAGAAATTTTCTGCATCTCTGGTGGAAGCAAAAGCAGAAATCTGCTTTAATAACAGCTCTCATAGGCTGATGATCAAGGGGCTGTCAGCTGCTTTTGATAAATGCAGCTTTAATGGGGCACTAAAACTGTCTGACTCATTTGCACTGGTGAAATTATGAAGTCAGATGTTAATTGTATGTTAATTAGCTTTATGTAGAGCCTTGTATCAGTTAGGACCTCTTTAGTTAAATCCTTTGATGAATTGATTTTATCGTCCCTTTATGCAGATAACTTTAGTCTGTCTAATTTTAAGCTTTCCACTTTATTATCAGAGCACACAAACACATATTTTGCATTTTACTGAGTAAAAAAAGACATTCAGTATGTTTTCCTGCCATCACACAACATTGATTGGAGGTTGGATCTATTTCTGCAGATGGAGAAGCAGCAAAGGACTCTTAAACAAAAAAGGGGGGAAGAGTTGCAATGAGGGTTAAAACAAACAAACAAAAACTTGCCTGAGGCAACTAGCTCTGCAGGAAGAACGGCTCAGCTTCATCTTCCTGCAGAACTGAGAAACGGATTTTCAAATACCGTCAGAAGCAGTGGACATTCTGACTGAGGGGAATGAGGAAAGATGGCACTACTGTCAGTCAGCATGTGATGTAAAGAGGCTCATCAGTCTGAAAATACGGCTGTTGTATGTTTACGATTGTGAAAGTGAAAAGTTCCAGGTAAGCCTCTTTATGTTACAGTTTTTTAACATGAATGCAAAGAAAGGAAATCAGCCGACGAATCTGACTAAGCTTTTCACAGGACCCAAAAACAGAGATGGGCTCAATTTCAGGGTCTGTTTCTCACTTTTGTTTTGTTTTGACATTAACAAGGCTTTGTGGTCCTTTTGACACCCCTCTTCACACAGTTGTCACAGCAACCCTGTGCAGCCTCCCTTACTCCACAGCTGTGTGCACACGGACTTGGCATATGTTTCTATGCACTTCCTCATTATCCCTGGAGAGGAATCCAGGACTTCCAGGGCTCTTAACATTAACACAGATTAAATTAATTAATTTAATCTAAATTAATGCTCCTTTCTACTTTTAGAAACTCTGAGAAAACAAGCAAGCCTACAACCTTGACCATAAAAAATACAGAGGTACTTAGCAAAAGCAATAAAATATCACAATAAAAAAAAAATAAGTCTTTAAACGTGTGTTAAAAATGTGTGCTGACTGGCCTGTGAAGATGTGCACCAGTAATTTAAACCGTAAAACTGCAGCAGCACACAAAGAAACATTTGACAAGTACAAGCGTGCCTGTCCATATAAAACCTTGAAAGTGATCAAAAAATGTTTAAACAAATTTGATAAACAGGAATCCAGTGGAGAAATGACAGGCAGGACGTATATGATCAGTTTTTCAAAACAAGTTAAAAGACGGGTTGAGGACAAATTGCAGACTGAATGAGTTTAACTTGGCATCATCACAATAACAATCGATTTTATTTTGGATGTTTTTCGATAACCAAGTGGAAGCACATCCACTGTAGTGTTCCATAAGTAAAAGCTTGGAAAAAAAATCCTTTGAGTTCACTCAGTTATCATTATGTCAGCGGATGTTAAAGATTTACATGACCAAGTACAACTTCTGTCCCATTTAAGTGAAATGAATATTAGTCAGAGAAACAGAAAGATAAATAGTGTTGAGAAAAGCCTGTCAACCTGCAGACACACACATTCACACCTTCTGTTTACAGCAGTACTTTTGAATCATTAACATCAATCATGTTTACGTGTGAGACCTCCATTCTGAGTTTCTCAAGCCGTTGAAGATCCGATCATTACTGGCTTTAGTGTGCTGCTGCCGCTCTGGCCAAACAGTAATATAGATTTTACTCCAGCCATAGAAAAATACACACTCTCCAATAGTTAGCATTGCAATGCAGATCACCTTTTGGCTGTTATTATCACATTGCACCTACTCAGTTATTCAATGTATTTGCTGAGTAGCCAGAGGCTTCAACTACCAGGTCTTTTTACTGCGGTCTGAGGCCACTGGAATAGCAATCACATCAATGTAAACTTGAGAAACAGCTGGGAGGAGACACAGTCTTTAAAATGTCATCTGTGGTTGCTGGGCAGATTAAATGAACTTGTGTACATTTGGCTGAAACAGAATTGGTCTGATTGAAGAAGCAATTTGCTCCTGGCTGTTTGGCAGCAGTTAGTAAAGCAGCCTCTGTCTGGGCTTTTAAAATAAACAAGCATCTTTTTTTTTGTCTTTACCGGCACATAAATATATATATGTGCAGTTATATAAAACAAAGAATATTTTTATAATATTTTTGTACATGAAATGTGTTTTAGCAACCCTAATTCAATATAGGGCTAGCTAATGAAAGCTAATGAAAGCTAGTACTACATAAATGTGCTGATTACAGCCAAGGGTGCAATGAATAAGTTGATGTATTTTTGAAGGGTGTTAATATCTATATATTCAATTGTTTAATGTCACAAAATTTTATTTGTCTTTATTTCTATAAATCTATTTTCACTTTGACAGTTTTTTTCTTTTTAAAAGTGTTTGTTGAAAAAGAATACCGTATTTTCTGGTCTATAGAGCGCACCTCACTATAAGCCGCACCCACAAAGTTTTTTTTTAAAAACTGGATTCTTAGCTGCACCAGGTTACAAGCTGCTGGTATCTCCACCGCTTTCCCATGGATTTGTTCACGCAGAGTTTACATGCAGCGGCTATCAATCCGTACTGCCAGATCGACAGACTTCAACTTAAAAACGGCATCATATAAACTTCTTAGTGTGGTTACCATGATGAGGGAGTATGAGTTTGAAAACATTTCTCTGTCGTGCCTGCTGCTAGTTTGTGCTTAAAGAAAGTTAACGCTTTCTTCTTTGATTTCCAATTTTGACTGCTAATCATTTACTTCCTGCTAGAGAGTGGTTGAAGAAAAATTAACAGAAAAGCCGCACCCACCAAGCCATAAGCCGCATGATTCAAAGCATGGGCAAAAATACGGTAATTTTTTCTGATTCTAATTGATTTGTCCATCCATCCATCCATTTTCTATACTCCCTTGTCCCTTTGTGGAGTTGGGAGGTGCTGGTGCCTATCCCCAGCTAACGTTCCAGGCAAGAGGCAGGGTCATCCTGGACAGGTCGCCAGTCTGTCGCAGGGCAACACAGAGACAGACAGGACAAACAACCATGCACACACACACTCAGGGACAATTTAGAGAGACCAATTAACCTGACAGTCATGTTTTTGGACTGTGGGAGGAAGCCGGAGTACCCGGAGAGAACCCACGCCTGCACAGGGAGAACATACAAACTCCATGCAGAAGGACAGGGGCCGGGAATCGAACCCAGAACCTTCTTGCTGCAAGGCAACAGCTCTACCAGCTGCGCCACTGTGCAGCCCATTTAATTGATTTGTAAAAACAATAAATAGTGTAAAACATCCAAGGGGAAGGTGAATATCTTTTCTAGGCACTGAGCATTTTTATGAACTGCTTCAAATGTCCTTCACCGACTGTTAAAGTCTGGTATCAATGAGAGATGGATGTTTATTGTTTTGCAGCATTGAGCAGGCAATGCCAGTAGAAGTCTGGAAATAAAAACATAAAAACACAACTAAATCTTGAAAGATAGGAGCTATGGAAATTGAGGAGGAATCACAAAATCACCTAACAGAAACAGCATCAGTTAATGTCAGTAGAAAATCCAGGTACAGTCAGAGCAGTGTGAAATAAGGGAGGAAGAAAAGAGGCATGGTGGAGGGTTAAGTGAACCAGTTAAGCTCCTAATGTTTGCATCAGCGAGCTGCAGGCCTGAAAGGCAAAGTCCCTATTAAACCAAGATGGAGTCTCCTGCCTGCGGCAAAAATAAGAACCCAGCGCTAAACTCGCTCAGGTGGATCCATTACAAAGGCGTAATTAGAAACAGAACATGGTGATCTGCAGAGCCACTGCTGCAGTTTACCAAAGAACTGCTGGAAATCTTCACAGGAAGTCAACTAATGTATCCACGGGAACAGAAAGGTGCTTTGAATCACTAAAGCACACCTTTTAATCCAGGGCTTAATCATCACAAGTGTTAAATTTTATATATTTTATTCAAATGGTAGTCATTTAATTGGGCATCTTCAAGAATCTATTGTCTTGGGTCAACTAAACCTGACTGCTTCTGGGAAAGGTTTGGGAGAAAATGAGCGGGTGGGTCTTTGAAATCTCACTGACTGTTTCTTAATTATTTTTTTGAGGCATCTTTCAAATCCTTGTCTTTCTTTCTGTTAAGAACTAAAAAAATAATTGTTAAGTTCATACTGTTTTATAATCCTGCTATAGCAATATTCACTTGGAACTTCAATCTTAAGGTCTGTGAGATGGGACTAATTAGGTGACGAATACTGAACAACTGCATTCATGCGGTTTGCATTAATGTGCAACTGATACAGCTACATACGGCTTTTAGCTGGCTTTCAGGAAGCCAGACCTTCCTGTGACTCTTTCAGGCTTGCTGATCAATTGCTCTACAAGTTTTCTTTCAGTTAAAGAACTCCTTTGAAATCCGTTTGCTTTTTTACTCATTTTTAGGCCCGGTTAAACAACTGAAGAAGTATGAACAAAATTATCTCTCTATGACAGACTGTAAAAAAGATCTAAAGATCTCATTTGAAATCAGCCCTTTCCTATATGATCTATGTGTTGATACAATACTGGCGGAGCCCTTCAGTTTAGGGTCTCTTTTTATGCCTGTATGGTTAACAGTTCAGAGTTAGTAGCTTCAGAAAGAAAACAAAATTAATCCAATGAAAATGGTTGGGAAGTTTGGTAATCTACGTGCAAAATTAGCGGAATAAGTTTTACATGATGCAGAATTCCCTGCACTCAAAACATAAATCAAACAAAGTAAAATAGATGGAAATCAAGAAATGAATCTGAATAGAAGGAGAAAAACAAGCTAAAGCCAATGAATAATTGAAAAAATAAAGATCAATTACATCCCCAGGCCTCACTTTGCTACCTTTCATCCTAGTTTTAGATTATTGAGAATCTCTCCATCTATCTGTCTCTGTCAGACACTTTAATTTTCCCTCCATCTTTGCCACCATCTTTCATTATTTCCTCCCTATCTCGCCCTCGGCTTCAACCGAAGAAATAACAGCAGCAGAGCGAGTCAGCTGACACCTAATTAGGAGGTTAAAGTGATGGTGCAGCCTGATGACAAACCAAGCTGTTAATAAAAACAGGGAGGCGACCATATCAGCATCCTCCACTCATTTTTGATTATCAATACAAGGATAGAAAAACTCTAAAGTGAATCTTTAAATGCAGAAAAATCTTTCAGGTGTCTGGTCTCACATAGTGAAAATTTCTTTTAACTGATTGCCAAGCTTTTACATAGACTCGTTTCAGACACGCACAGTGAAAAAAATAGTTCCCTTTCAATCAAAGTTTCCTACTTCTGCCTACTCCTTTTTGAGCATGTTAAGATTACTGTGGTACAAAAATATCTGTTTTGCATTCCGTTTTCTTGTGCATGCTTTTATACTACTGTCATGTTCAAAATAAATAAAAAAATAAATGAGTACTTTCTTTATTTTTCTTCCATTGTTGAATGGGCCCATTTAAATTCAGAGGAGTTGAAGCTGCTGGACTTGATTCCTTGCTGGAAACATGTTTTTGGATATAAATGTGGCTTTATCGCATATGAGTGGGATGTTTGTGTGTTAACAGTCCTTTGGCTACATATTTTGGACCAATTCAGACCGACTGTTTGCTCCATCCAAATGACGAGTCGAATCCAAATATTTTTCCTAAAGAAGCCTTTCAGGCTATTTCCTCCAAATGTTTCTTGCCTTGTGGGACCAACAAACAAGTTCTATTTCTCACCGTTGTCACTAATTCCTGATATCTTGATAAAGTAAAATGTGGTATGGTAAGAATCTCAAAGAATTGCTTTCCTTTGATGGTAGTGGGTGGAGGAAGTGACGCCACCGCTTCCTTTTGGTTTTCTTCTACTAAAGTTGAAGGGACAACTTTGAGCTGTTGTGAAAGCCTTAAGTTACAGGGGGTCTCAAAAGTGTACACACCAGAGAAATAACAGATTGAGCTGCCTGCTACCTGGTGAATTTCAGAAATCTGTAAAAAATTGAGGGTTGGATATACCTGAACTCTAAATGAAGACTGTACTCCAATCACTTCAAAGTGAAGCCAAGTTTAAAATCAAATTCCACAGACAATTTTCATCCAATCTGAATGAGCTTAAATTATTTTGCAAGGAATGTACAAATATTTTAATCCCTAATTGTGGAAAGTTGATGGAGACATACCACAAATAACTTGTAGCCAATTATAGAAAATCTTGATTGCACCAAGTATTTACTCCTGTGGAATAAATGCAAATGGCAAGCCTTTTCTGATTTTTAATTGTGAGATTTGTTGAAAGTCATGAATAATTTTTCTCCTGCTTGTGTTAATAGAGCATAACTGACACCACAGTTATGCTCTACTTGGTGTCAGTCTATAAAATACATGGGGGAGGTTGTAATGTGGCATAAGTTGGGTCTGGGACAGGAGTTTTACTTTAGATGTGAATAATAACTTTTGCATATTTCATACATGCCTTTGAGAATTTGTTAAAAACAAGTTTTAATTTAACTAAATATTATCTTCCGTAATAACAGAAGGGAAGCATGAGAAGTGATGTAAGGGTATACCAGCAGTGGCAGCAGTCTGATAAATGTTTAGTGAGGAGTAAACTGTCTGCTGGGTGCTGGTGTTTGACCACAGTCTGCTCTGTCACTGAGCTTTACAGCCTTGAACACACATCTGAAAAAAGCAATCTGGACCTCTCGTGCTCTCTTCACTTCTGAGGCCTGGAGAACAAATAAACATTAATTTGCTCCATGGACGTGGGAGTTTGGAGGCAGAAAAACGAAGCATGTTAATTCAGCAACTGTGACATTCTTCTCCGGTCCCCGATTTTATTCTTTGAGTTTCTTTTTCTTATTATTTCTGTGCATCCATCTGGGTTTTCTGCAGCTGTGTCTATTTGCGTCCCACCTCTAAAAGCAGTGTCTATTCTGGACCAAATGTGTCCATCAGAAATGTTCAGAATGCATCATTCACAGAGAATGAAGGACTGAGAATTTGGCCCCAGTGAAAACTGTTTATTTTAGGTTGTGAATGGCGCACAGAGCAGGAGCACCGAGTAAAAGCCATATTTACACTTTGGCTGTTGAGAGTGAAAATCATGTTTTGGTTATTTTTGAGGGCAAACATGTTTTTATTGGGAACTTTCAACACCCAAATGTGATAGTTGTCGCTGCATTTTGTGAGAAGAGGAAAAAAATCCCCCAAACCTAACAGAAAATCTCAAATAAACTAATAAACTCTGAGGACATAAAATCTTAACTAAATTATTCAAAATTGATCATTTTATGTCTTCAGCCACAAAGAGTGGAGCAGCATTCCCCTTACAACAAGATATGCTTCGTCCACTGAGTCTTTAAACATCAGCAATAAATAAACTTTTACTCAATTGCATTTGAGACTGTTTGGTTTTATGTCTTCATATGCCCCCATTCTTTGTTGCTATGACTTTAATTGCATAATCCTCATCTATGTATTTATTGACCTACAGGTAATTTACCTATAGATTCAATTTTTTTTATTCCTGTCAGCATTTGGTCAAAACTACTTGCTTTTAAATATGCAGCATAAACAAATATTAGTGAAGTGCAGTAGCCAACATGCTCTTATTGAAGGGTTGTTTTCACCCTTTTTCTTTACTTTTAGCATAAGGTGTTTTTCTGTTTGGTCCTTCAAAGTTTAATTTTAAGTAAATAAGCCCTCGATGACTTTGATTGTGAAATAACAGAGTCATGAGCATGGATAGCACAGCTGGATAAGCGAGCCTTGGGGTTTATGACAGCCTCTGTGGGGAAAAAATTCAGCAGAATAAATTGGGTGTTTTTGAATCAAGAGTAGGATAAGTGTTTGAGAAGATGGATGGAAGGGAACGTGAAGCTCATCTCCTTGCAGCTGTTCAGACAAACTAAGCTAACAGAAGGATCCATGGAGCATAGCAGCATTTTGCAGCTACACTGTTCCAGGCAGCCAGGCGTTTACATCTGCTTCTACAGTTGAGGTTTGTCCTCTTCTGTGCATAAATGGGTGTGTGTGTGTGTGTGTGTGTGCTCGTATGTTTGGATGTTTGTTGGTTCGTCTGCCAGCCACCAGCAGAGTTTGCCTGGTCGTGTCTACCTACTCCTTGTTGGTTTTATCAATGCAGAAGGTCTCTTGCTTTGAGCATTCAAACAACCACATTAAAGTCTTCTCACAAATATATAAAGATATCAAGTAACAGAATAATAAAGTAGAATTTTGCTTAAAAGTGAGAAACCAAAAATCTCTGTTAGAACATGCCTTAAAAATCAATACGACAAGTTTGACTGTTAGTTTTTTTTGTCTCTCTTGCTGCCATTTGCAGAATTTCAAGAAAAAAAACCATCAGTGAGCCAGTGCAGGTGGATCCATTTAGGTCTTTATGTGCTTTTGTACCATTTGGACCTTTTCACATTTAATTTTGTTGCAACTGCAATTCTGAATGCATTCCACTGGAATATAATGTAAGAGGTCAACACAAAGATTTACATAATTTATAAGTGGAATTTCAGCACTGTTTTGCAAAATATTTCACACCCCGTGAGACAATATTTGCCTCCTGTGAAAACCATCTTTTTAATACAAATGCAGCTTTGTGTTCTGGGGTCATCTTCTACCAGTTTTGCACATGTAGAGCCTGAAGTTTATTTTCACATTCTTCTTAACTGAAGGCCAGCATAATTGGATGGAGGGCATCTGTGAACTTGAATTTTTAACCCACAGAGTGTCAAGTGGATCGAGGTCTGGACTTTGACTGAGGCATTCTAGCAAATAAATAAATGTTGAATTAATTCCATTGTCTGGCTGAAGGCTTAGGTTTGTTGTACAGCTGGAAGGTGAACCTCCATCCCGGACTCAAAACCTTTGGAGCCCTTTTCAGTTTTTCTGCCGGGTTTGACTTGTGTTTAGTTTCATCCATCTTACATTCAACTCTAGCCTGGCCATTCCCTTCCTGTGCAATTCCACTTAGATATACTGCATTTGTTTTCTCCCATTGACTGGGATTGGCTGTAGTGAATTTTTGACCAGGTCAATCAGTAAACAAAAGGAGAAGTTGTGAATGATGACATTGATTTTCTATGCTTATTTAAAATTGTAATCTGCTCATAGTTGTAGAAATGGGAGCGGAGGAAGTGAACGAAGCCAGTTCGTACTGGCCACTCTTCCAAATATTCAACTAACCTTAATAGATGCCTTGTTCAGCTCGATACTTCTCTCTTCGCAGCGGAGGATGGTGGTTCTCTCCTGTAGTGAGACTGGTGAACACAGTCCACCCCTCTGGAAACCAATGGCTTCTCAGCTGACAGCTGTTGATCTTGATGTATCCAGTTTGAAAAAAAATCAGCTCTGACTAGCTGTTTTGTCTGAAGAAAAGATAACCTTCTCTATTGTATTATTATTGAAGTTATGAGGGTGTTGTGAAGTAATGGTTTACCTCCACAAAAAGAAATGCAGAGCTTACAAAAAGGGGAGGTTTAACCTAACGTTCAAATGTTTTTTTGGCTGTTTCTCTGATTAATGCTGTTCTTTTCCAGATTGTAAGTTTAAGTGGATGGCCATACCTGGGTTTGTAGCTGCGATATACACTTTCCATTTATCAATGCTGGGCTGAGCATGTGCAAGATATTCAAAGTGTCATAACCTAACCTAACATTTTGTATAGCTTTCTCCCTGACCTGTTTCTTGGTCTTGATGCCTTTTGTTCATTAATATTCTCTCACAAACTTCAGATGTCTTCAGAGAATAGTTGTACTGAAGTATTGTTAATTATTATGTAACTTCTAAAGGAAACTGCTTCCACTTTCATTTAGTGGTACCACAATGCAGGGCACTGAATAGATTTTTATTAGATTCTTCTTTCATTTCACAGTTTTACTAAATTTGGTTTTGTCTCTAATAAAACCCAATTTGAAGTACTGTAATTGACTCCAGAAGAGTCAAACTGCTCAGAAACCCAACAACTTAAGTCCACAAACATTTTGAGCTTGATGTGTTCAAATCGGATTTGTTTCCTCTCACTGATGCACAGACATCCAAGACAACTGTCAGTCGAAAAAGCTCAGCTTCAGTGCGCCGTGTCATGTGCATACTGTCTCCGCAGTAACAGCTGTAAACTGCTCTGTGCGTCTGCAGAGCTCAGCAGGGAGCTGACAGGAATATCTGAGCGGATTGTCTTCTTACAGTCGTTTATTTGAAAAGCAGCTCAATAAAACGAGAAGCACAAATATTCTTCCCTGTCCTGTCTTACCAATGAGATGTTTCTCAAGCATATTTTTTTCTATATGATTGATTATCAATCATTTCCTGTTGTTCAGCTGTACTAGAATCATCTGGATCAGACTTTTGATGCTGCAGCTGTTCATTTGTGTGATGCTGCTGCCCTCCAGTGTTTCGTGCAGCTGTGGCATAAATTAACTAACATACAGTACATAAGAGCATGAATTTTTTGCAGTTTAAATACACAACAGTTTCATCTAACCTTTATCTCCCTATACAGGTGTTTCATTTCCTGAATATTACAAAATTTTCAACTTAAATGTTGAAAAAATGCAAAATCTAACAGCAAAAAGAACATTTTAAAAGCAGTTTTCCTGTTGTTTGTGCCTCGTGTGGTGGATGTTAGTATCTATTAATAAATTTTTCTTAATTTAAATTAATATTAGTTACAGTTCCCTTTAAGATTAAGTTAATAATTTAATTTAGTCATATATATTATAATGGGTGTACAGTTCAGTTACTATTTATCTGAATGGTTTATTTACACTTGTTCTGCAAGCGCAGATCAAAAACGTTGGCCTTGTGTGATGCATTGTGAGTGGAGTCAAATAAAAACATTGCGTGGCGTGGCAGGTGTGACAATAACTAAAAATCATCCGATATGCTACAGTATAACTCGATGTAAAGCTCTAATAAAATGAAGGAAATCAATCAAAAAATACTTTGTGTGGAAATTAAGCACAATTGGTTTATTTTTATCCCAAACAATTCTTGTCTGCGTCACTCTATTTCTTAGCAAAGGTTAAAAAAAATTAAACACCTGTTGTTTCATCGTTTATTAGATGTTTGCATGGACCTAGGGATGCCTTGGCTGTGGTTTGTTCCACAGCAGGTGAATCTTCTTTAACCTCCTGGGGTTCACTCAAAGCGCAAACAAACCCACATTTCTGTCCGATTTTCTTTCTTTTTTTCCTGCATTATTGCTCTTTATAAAGATAATAACGATGTTGTCTTTAATAAAGCTTTTATTGGACTTTTTTTTGTCTCTCAGTAGCTCACAGGAGGGACATTTAAAAGTGAAGAATGCATTAGCAGTTTTCAGATTTATCTTGTCTCTTCCTTCCTGCTTGTTCTTCGATTGAAATATGAAAGAAGCCAGGTTAGCGACGCTCAGGCTAGGCCAGCATATCTTTTAAATTAATGTTTTCTCTGAAGACTGAAATTCCTTTCAATGCACAGAGTCTAGTCGATGTTTCCAGAAGCATATCTAAAGCCAAATGGAAAGACGTCAACTCCTTCCAATTATACACTTGGTCATAGAAACAAACAACCAGGGATATTCAGGAGAGAGCATTTTGGCTTTGTTCTCTGCAGTTTATGCATCCGAAACAAAAGGTTATGGGAGGACGAGGAGCTGTTCAGATTTCCCTGCACAGAGATAATCTGCAGATCATTTGATTGCAAAGACCCTCACATTTTTTCTAATTTGAGCTAAATGTTTTGGCTGTATTTTGCCAGAAATGATCAGCTAAGTATAGTCATTGGACAGGTGATGATTTGGAAGTGAGCTGCTGAAATATGTCAACCTAACTAGCAGATGTACTGCTATAAAAAAGAGACATCCATCCAGCCATCCATTATCTAACATATTTATCCCTGCAGGGTCGCAACGGGTGCTGATGCCTGTCTCCAGTGGTCAAAGAGTGAGAGATAGAAAACTATGGGATCTTTCATGATTCTCTCATCTTCAGTGGTTCCAGTCTCTTCTGATGGGTCTGAATTTGGTTTCCTGCGTATCAAGGAGCAGTTTTTATGTTAAATCTGTTTATGTTTATATAATGTTTAGAAACACATTAGCTCAGCTTAAAATTGTTCTTGTTCTTGTATTTTTTAAATATTTAATGTAATTAAACTGCCTCATTCATTTGCTTGTTTGATTAGTCTGGTTAAAACAAACTTTTTTTTTATTGCAAAGGAAATTCTATTATTTCCTTTAAAACATTCAGATCCTTCAATAATCTCCAAAATTAGGGCTCAATCACATCGTTTGTGTCACAAAATGCACGTTAGTTGGCTTGTTAGAGAGTTTTGCAAATGTCTGGGTGCAAATGAAATGAATAGTGGTGCTTAATAAATGCTAGATGACTTTTTCATTAATCCGACCACTTACCAGTGAAAATTAGAGGCCTACTCATTCAATGTTCAACATGTCTGCCCATTCTCTTAATGGTGTTCAGAGGCTGCAAAGTAATGCTTGATGCCATTTAATTAATGAACAAATGGCTTTCCATAGGTTCCATTGTTTTTAGTTTTGTAATTCTGACTTCTTTTGCCTTTACAGTTAGAAAATAGTGTAAATATACTGGAATAAATGCAGTCCTTCTCCCTGCCAATAAGAAAGTTATGATCGATTTAAATACTTTTGAAAATATAATCCTGGCTTTGGACTCATGCTAATCAGAAATGTTAAATTTTTTTGATTTGTTAGGTTTTTTGTTGCCCTGCGACAGACTGGCGACCTGTCCAGGGTGACCCTGCCTCTCGCCCGAAACGATAGTTGGAGATAGGCACCAGCAACCCTCCCGTAAAGGACCAGGGTGTAGGAAAATGGATGGATGGATGGATGTTAGATTTTTCTTTCCTATTTTATTTTAAACTAGTCTTAAATAGCTGATCAATAGTGTAGTTTTCTTTTTTGTGTGGATGAACATTTTTGCGATTTCATGGAGTGTAACAGCATTTTCTGAACTCCAGAGGGCGCACTGCTCCAACAAAATGACTGGACTCGATCTCTAAATCCCTGGAGAGTTTTTCATTAAGGTCCACTTGGGTTTTGACCATGTGTCAGCTGAAACGAGACCAAGATATCCTGTTTGACCTAAAATGACCCATGGAGGAAGCCAAAAGGAAAGCGGCTGTCTCTGTAATAGAAATAGATCTTCATGTTTATGGAGACTGACTCTTCTCAGATGGACAGAGTTTAAATGAGATTCACATTTTATTGTAAATGTTACAAAAGTTAGTTTCCATTTAAAATACATTTTCATACTAAAGAAAAGTTTAACAAAAAATATGTACAAAGTGCTGTTTGATAAACAGAAACAACTACATGTAAGACACTTTTAGGGAATTTAAACAATCGCAATCTTTGACCTGTTCTTCTTTTTGGATTTCAGCTCAATTTTAGTTCAGAAGAAAAATAAAATGAAACCAGGTCCCTCAGCTCCTCTTTGGACTTTATCAGGTTTTGACAGATGGAGATCACCTGCCTCTTTTCCTGCTTTGTAAGCAACTCTTTGTAGGTTTTCACTCTTTTTAAAATGTTTCCACCCTTTACATGCAAATTTAAGCAGATTTACTTCTGTTCAAACAGCCAGCATGATGAAAAAAGTGTTTAATGTAACAGGAAAATGAGCAGTCACAATGAGTAAACTTCACAGTTTGTAATTATAAAATATATCTATGATTTGATATGGTAGATCTTTCATTTTATATCCTCTTTAGAGTAAGAAACATCTTTCTTTTCTCATTTGTCCTGCCATTGACAAACTGCCTCCTTTTTCCATGAGAATGTTTTGAAAGCTAAAAACTATATAAGACAAAACAGCTGCGCAATCTGGCACCAAATATTTAAAGATTAAAGTAAAAATAGCTAATATTGTCTGATTTCTAGTGTCTGATTACTAGAATCAGACACATTGCTGTGCATAACTGATTTAATGTCAATGGATTTCATATTATTTTCCAATTATTTGTTCTATCTAGTATTTAAAATACCCCAATGAATTGTAAAAATGATCTTGATTTTTTATTTATTTTTTTGCTTTTTTGGTTGTCCTGTTACACTCTTGAAAACGATGCTAAACAAATGTATGTAATTATTCTGTATATTTTTACCCTTCTTATTTAAAAGTAAAGTAAAAGGTGGTTAAAAATGTAAAATAACTGCACGCTGTTGCTGCTCTCATTTTCAGTTACTTTTGTTTTGCATTGTGAGCTCCAGTGTGTGATACAGTGACATCTATCAACATATGAGACAGTCTGCAACCAACTGAACACCTCGTACCTCATTCTCCATGAGTCTAAAGACAAAAAAGTTTTTAAAGTAAAGCAGTACACATGTTAAGATTTACTTCAGCGCCACATTAGTGATAATAGTGAAGAAAGTTGGATTTTTATCTCAGTTAAGTAATCAGTCAAAAGCTGGAAAATTGACCGCTGGAGACATTCTTGGGTCTTCCCTGATATTTGCACAGAACTGGTGAAAATGAGCTTTTAAAGTTAATTAATTTTAAAACCATGGCTTTTAACTCCAACACTTCTCTCACTCTGGTCCCTGCTCCCTTTAGTCTTCTGCGATGTTTGAATATAACAGTCATTGGCATTGATGTTTTGAGGCCACAGCCAACGGCCGGCCTCTTTTCAGAGCAGTTCTTTGGAGCGCTGCCTCCAGCTGCTGTTGTCGCGTCCAAACCCAGAGAGCGTCGATACGCTGCTGACAGCCTGTACAGGACATCAGGCCGAGGGCCTGGGTGGGCGTCGGCCTTCTGAGTCATCAACATCTCAAACAGTGTGCTGACCTCTGACAGCAAAGCTCCGCCCAGCTGGCCATCTTTCTCTGGGGTTTTACCTGAAAAAAGCAAGAGGTTGGAAAGTTTCTCCCTGCCAGCACTGAATGGCAGGCATGTTTACAATAAGATACATACAAGACATGCAAAATTTAGATCTAAGCAGTCTGGAATTATATATGCCACAGAGTGAATTCACATTGGAAACACAATGTTGCTGTTTAGGATCTTATGTGATGCAGCAACAATGTAGCACATAAGTGTTAAGTGGAAATTATATATTTTTTCTTACATTTTTTTCCAAGTGAGAAAAACTAATTCTGCACTAATTCTGAAGCATGGTAGTGGCAGCATCAGGCAGGGGGATATATTTTTCATTAGCATGAAAAGAGAAGCTGATCAGAGTTGATGAAACGATGGATGGCATAGAGGGCAAACCTGTTGTTAAAGGCTTAATACTGAGACTGAGGTGCAACTACCAGCAGCACTCGAACCTGAAACAACCAGTCAGATAACCAACAGGATAAATTTGAATAAGATCAGAATCTAAATCTAACTTAGAATCTCTAGCGTATTTGATAATTATTGTTTACATACATTGTCCAAACTCTCCTTTTTATGTGCAAAGATGGTGAAAAGACTTTCAGCTGTATTGCATTAAAACATGGTTGTAAAATGTATCCAAAATGCAAGCCACACTCTTTAGATATTTATTTGCTAAGGATTTTGTTTTCATCTCTTTCCCTCCGCTTGACCATTTTGCACTGGTTTGTGAGGGTCTATCACATAAAATCCCAATAAAATACTTTAAAGGTTGTTGCAGTTGAAAAAAAAAATATATATATATATATATAAATGTTCAGGGGGACGGATACTGTATCTTGAAATAACTCTACTTTGTAGCTTTTGAAACATTTACCAAAGGTGGAGAATGATGAGGTGGAGTTCAAGCCATCCCGCGGCGGAAGCTCGCTTTCAGGAGACGGAGGACCATTGGGGACAAAGACGTTGTCGTGGTAATTGGCTGAGAGTGGCAGGGAGAACCTGGCCATCCAGGCGGGATCACTAATCTCTGAGAAAACATCATCTGAAAACAAAAAGAAAAACGCTTTGTGCAACTACTGGGATTCTGAACACTTTGTTGACAAAAAACAGTTTGAAGTGTTTAGATTATTTAAGTCAAAGATTTGTTTCAGCAAGGTGAATATTTGCAAAGTATCAGATTGTGATTAGGATATTCACAGTCAAGCTTTCATGCATGTCTAGTTACTGGAAGGCAATGTGTGATTTAATGCTAATGACTGTTTCAGCATGCTAAAGAGCCCTGGACTGCATGAGAAAAGTGTTCATTAAAATTTAATTATGACAAGTTTTCAGATACAGGGAACCTGTATGCTATTAATTAAAGCAGGCAAATAGCAACTTTTCATATTTTTTGTAGACATAAGGAACAAATCAGATCAACACAAGAATGAACAGCATGCTTTAAATCTTATTTCCTAGATAAAGTGATATCACATTAGTATTTTAATGTTTTCTTCTATGCCACCTTTGTTTTTAGGATTGGCTTTGTTTTAGGAGAGCGTTTATTGACACTGTGGCACAATGGTAGCCTCACTCTATGCACTATTTATGCAAGAACCGGCACTAGTCAGAGGTTTTTTGTTTTTTTTTTAAAGAAATCTGATCATCTCATTCCATGCAGCTACAAACACCACTTACATCAACCTAACTATAATGAATAAAAAAAACAGAGCTGATCAATGGGACTTTAAACGTAGAGCCTGAAAACAAGACAGAGCTGGGATAAGGTTTATGATATAACATTCAGACATTCAGGTCTAAAATTTATTATCACCGTCTCCACCTACTTGTATTTGTGTAACTAAAACTAAAATCTGAGTTTGTTGCACATCCAACTCTGCAAGAGCTGGTCAAATTGAAATAAAGAATTAATGTATGTGTCCTGCTGGTTTCTATGTTCCTCCTCACTGAGAACAAGGCAGGAAAATCAGGAAACAACACAGGGGTTTTATCTGGCTGATGTTAACAGGAGCTTCCTGCCATCTCTGACATCCTTTGCTCTTCTGAGCATGCATTAAACATCACGTCCTCACTGAAGCAACTAACCTCCTGCAGCCGGAGAGCTCAGTCCCTGTAAGAGGCGTAAACACCGGGTGTGTCCGCGTGAAAAACACAGCAAGCCCAGCTTCTGACTCACAAACAAGCGGGCCACAGATGATTATATGGCTCATTTCATGCATTCACTAATGTCGGAGTTTAAATCTCCTAATCTTTTTCCTTGTTCCCCATTACTCCATCCTGTTTATGTGCTGTTCTTCCTGCTGTGACAGCTTGAGTTCCTCCTTCAGCTATTTAGGTTTCATCTGATCTAATTTAGTTGAAAAACGTGAAAGATCTTCTCAACATGTTGCTGGAATCTGTTCAAGTATGAGAAGGACTGAGTCAGATTTAGCTCTATGCATCCATGTCTTTTTTTTTTTAAAGAATCTTCTAGGTTTTACTGTCTGAAAATATTCTCAGAGATTCATTTAAAATACTGCTACTGGATACTCAAAGTTAACTACATAAAAATCACAGATCAAATAATTTTTTGGATTAATTTTTGTTATAGAAATGCTGTAAATTCGACCAACCTTTGAGACTTTTGTGAAGATTAATTTTTTTAATATTAATTTTACCTCTGAAAAACATAAATGATATGTTAAATAAATGTAATGCCAAGAGTTTTATTCTAAAAAAAGATGGGTCTTTTTTTTCACAATGTTGTTATCCCTTTTTCTGCGACACATTTTCCCTCAAATCAGGTTTCTGGTTTAATCTGTGTGTTGGGTGGCAATGATTGGGTGCTGGACAATGATGTTGCATTAGCTGCAATGTAATTTATAGAAATACATATAAAATATATCAGTATGTGTGTAATAAATCTATAAAATAGAGGACTTTCATATTTGAGTAGAATTACCGGAATAAAATAACATTTTTACTATATTCTGTTTTAATGTATTATAGAAATATAAACATATTTAAGACATAGAATTACTGAAAATTAAATTTATTAGTGAATCAGTATTTTTTTGTTGTTGAGAATTTCTTAAAATTAGGTTTTCAGTTTTACTTCAACTTTACATATTTATGCTGCACTCTGAAGTATGGTGATATTTTTATTTGTGAAAAAGGGTTTTCTAAATAAAATTTGCTTTACTTACACTGTGGAAAAAATTTATTTCACTTGAATGATTGATACTATTTGTGTGGAGATTAATCATTTATAATAGGGGAGGGTTTTGGCTCTCTGCACAACGACGGACTTTGAGATTGGTGTTTAATAAATGAGACATTTAAAAGTGAAGAATAGTTGAAAGCTAGACAGATGTTTTCCTCAAAAAAAGGAGACATATTTTATTGCTCTATGGCATCTGTATGAAAATCCAGAAATAGGCTGTCCCATCAGCCACCAAATGAATGTAATTGATTAAAATCTTTCTCAGCTTTGACTGATCAAAAACTGCTGGTCTCCTTCATCTAACCACAACCAGATGTGGGGACTTTAATGTACCATCACACACAGAAACACACACTGATGTTTCCACCCAGAGTGGTTTAAACCGCCCCTGAGTTAACCCCTTCCCCTCCAAACTCCCCCTTTCCTCTCATTAGCAGCATTAACACAACAATCCTTCATCATACTAATTATCCTTAAAGGACTAGAAATTCAATGTGTCGGGCTGTTCTTCAGATATAAAATATTTATTATTCATTCAGTGTTTGTTGGTTGTAAAATAAATTCAACATTTAATTGTGGTAATCATCTCTGTGTGGAGTTCTGACCTGACTAAACTACACATTATTTTACCCTAAAATGTTTGTGAATCATTCAAGTAAGGAAAAAATAAATAATGCTCAAGAATAATGAAGCTTTTAACACAACCTGCCAGGTCTCAGGTGTGCATTACACTCATCTCAGGCCCTTCAGGCCAAAAGATGAGTCAACCATCACACACACAAGAAAAACACACTCCCACTCACCCCTTTGTTTCTCTCTCTTCTGACGAGTCATAAAGTGAAGCTTGGCCCTCCATCATCAGGCAGTAAACCCCCCTGCTCGCCTGGAGGCTCCTGCAGCCTCCAAACCACAATACCAGGAAGAAACTGTTTGACACACGAACTGTGTGCACTCAGACGCCTGTGTTCTTCATGCTACTGAGAAAGTCCCGGCTAAACAATGAGTTATAAGTGTGTTTGAGGTTCAGCAGCTGAAACATGTTGATTAGTCTCACCAATACATCCAAACCTAGATCTAATGAACTCCTTTCAGATTGAAGACACAAAAACTTTATAGTTTGCATATACAGGAGAAACACTTACCTCCCAATTGGCTCTACAATATTCTTTCTTTGAGATTTTTTTCACATAAATCCATATATGCTGTATTCATTGTCCAGTTGCAATACTCACCATCACATTCACGTGGCAATGAATTTGAGAATAATTTGTAAAGTAAATGACAATTTGATAATGGGAAACAAATTATGGAGGAACTTGCACACTTGTAGTTTGATCAAAGTGTTTTGGAAATAGTAAAAACTTACATATTATATTAATCTTCAATTTTTCTGTATATAAACTGATGGTTATTTTTTAATTTGCTTCTTAATTCTTTGTACATTTGTCAGTGTCACACAGTATCTAATGTTGTTGATGTGCTTAGTAAAACAATCATCAGTCTGAATGTGAAAAATGTTATGAATGGGTGCACAGATTCCAGAGGAACTCTGTTTTCCTGTTATTTCCTGCTGCCTTCCTGTTTTCTCCTGTTTGACATGTTGATTGTAAGACGGCAGTCTGAATGTTGTCTGCACAAGCAAAAGTATGTCACAGCTCGTGCAGACAAGTGCATTTTTAATCTGGGGATTTTGCATTGAAACCCTAGAAAGATTCAACCAAAACAATTAAACATCAAGTAACATCAAAAATAAGCAGAAGCACTGATAACATTCACAACTGGTAGAATTCATGTTGTTAAAATTACAAACAAAATCCACTTTTGCTGTGTTTAAAGACATCAGCTTTGACATCAGCTTTATTTTACTTGAATGACTCTTCAGTTGAAATAATAAATTTTATTGAAGACCTACAATTAGAACAGTGACTGTTCTAGTTCTAGTAGTTAGTTCTGGAAAAAGCCATATTTTAAGTTGTGGTAATTCTTGGTATTAAAATACCTTTAATATCTTCAGATTATATTCAGAGCCAAGAAATTATTGTTATACCAGATAGTGTTCATTGTTTTGGGTGTGGGAGCTTCCATTGACCATATTTAGTTTGCGCTAACATCTTCTGTAAGTGTGACTTCTTCTTTAAGTGTATCTTATAACATGTTACCTGGGCTGATGAGCAGGTTATTGAGGCCTTCTTCCAGCTGTGGGTCTATGGGTGAGTCTCTTCCTGCTTCCCAGTCCACATCACCAGCCTCACTCTCTCCATGTCCACTGTCTTTGGTGCTCTGCCAATCTGAGCAGTCGTGACCTCCGTATCTGTAGACAAATATAAGAAAATGTTGATTAATTTCATCTGATTTCCCATTTTTTAATATCAAATATCCAGATCCTGTAATAATTGAAAAGCAAAAGTTTGAAAGGTTCTTATCTGCAGTGAACAGAAATGGATAAAGATCCTTGGAAATTGCACTACAGTTTGATGACATTAATTACGCCAAATTTCACTGAAACCTGTTTTAGATGAATACTCAGATTCACAGGTATCTTTGTTAAATTATTGAACTTTTGTTTATGCTGCAAAAAGTGGGAATCAACTGAATGCATCAAATTTGTTTTTTATTTGAGACAACCCCGATAATGTAAGTGTGTTTACTGTGATATTTACATAATGTGTTTCTTTACAGTAGGCAGTATTTCTTTTCAGTTCAAGTTGTATCACCTTTTACGGTAAAGGTCAATCAAGCTGTCTTTCAGCAACCTATTAGCATGCAATCATGTGTCAGAGATTTGTTTACCCAGCAACTGCAGCCAAAAACAAGCCCATTGTTCTTGCTTTGATGATGCAGTTAGATACAAATCATTTATAACCACACAAAATCAAAACAAGCAGGAAAAAAGATCTCTTAGAATAGTTGGTGATATTTAGTTTTTTTTACTCTCGTTGAAGACTGAAAAGATTGAGCTCATATAAAGATAAAATAATTATTTTAATCTGATAAAGAACAAGTTTGTTCATGAGTATAGGAAGGCCTTTGTGTGCGAACTGAAGCACTGCGTGCATCAAGGTGATGTCAGCTCACATCTCCTCTCTAATCAACACTGAGGTAGGGGTGACTGTCAGCGAATCTGAATCACTCCAGCAGAGCCGTTTTAACCTGCCTTCATGCACAAAAGCACTTCAACTCTCTGAGGTTAGGAGACACTCTCTGTGACTTTGACTGTTTGCCTTTTTGTCCTGTTTGTCTGTTGCTGTTATTTCAGTCTCAGCAGGTCAGTCGGTCAGAAATACAGCGGAAGGCATTTATCTATTTCAGCTTTGACCACTTAAAGTATAAACAAAAGTTAAAGGGAAGGACAGATAAAGCAACGGTATGGATATGCATTCTTTGGCTTTGAAAATTTTATTTTAAGGTTTACCTCAATCTGCTCTCCTCTACAGTACTACACCGTCAATTTCCTTCACAAAAGCTCATGAAAAAACATCTGTAAGTTCTTTAAATTGGTGGCATTCCCCTTTAATGTCAGTGTGTCCTAAATGAGGAATCCTCGTTTGATCTGAAAGCGCACCGATGATCACAACCTGAGACCTGCAGCCAGCTGGCTCTACCACAAACCTCAGCTGATGAAAAGAAAAGAGAAAAAAAAACAATCCTGAATCTTTCCTGCTGGATTTCTGAGGGTTTCAAGGTTGAGTGGACTCAGAGGTCAGCAGGAGGACACAGCGGGCCTGCAAGGTGCTGCTAGGATTTTATCTCCTTATAGAGCTACATTTCAATAGATTACAATATATTAATGAAAGTAAATTACTTTGAGTAATTTAATTTACATGGTGAAACTCGTACAAATTATTTACATACATAGTTATACATTCAAAGCATTTAATTCAGGTATTTTTTTCTTTTACCTAAGAAGTTTGTAGGTGAACCAGAAAAAAATATATAATTTCTGAAGAAGATAACTGTTCAAAGAGTGCTGTACCTAAGCATATAAATGAATATGTGAGTAGCATTTCTAATGGTAAGCCACTCCTAAGCCAGAGAGAACATCTTGAGCTCCTTACATGTGCCAAGGAATAAAAAGACTGGATCCCTGTTTGGTGGCCCAGAGCCCTCTTTTCAGATGAAAGTAAATTTATATTTTATTTAAAAATCAATTTCTCAAGAGTCTGAATAAAAAGTGAAGAGTAGAGACATTACAACTACTTCAGATTACAAGTAGATGTCTTGCAATCTGAAGGTTGTTTCTTCAACATGAAATCCAGCTTCCTCCTGTCACATGTTCAGGGGCTCCTGGGTGAGGCACTTAATCCCATGTTGGCTATTTATCTGCTTATCAGAATATATATATATATATATATATATATATATATATATATATAGCTTCTAACCCCTAAAGCATATTTGATGAATTACAACCAGGAAGATGATGTGCCTACACAATAACTTTGATAGTAATCAAAGACAGAACTCCTGCAGGTTACTCAGGCAAGGGGTATGCTTTAGAAAAATCTGGACCTCGTCTTTAAAAAGAAAAATAATAATAACAATCAACTTCAGAGGGTAAAAGGGGAAATTTCTTACATACCTGCCGTTCCGATGGGAATACTTGTTTCCGCGGAAGTTTGTCCTTGGTTGCAGCTGACCCTGACGGAGCAGGGAGAGGAGCTGAGAGATCTGCTGCAGGAGAGAAGAGCGACAGAAGGAAATAATAAATATTAATCACTTTCATTTCAGCAGTACTTATTTTTTCTCAAGTTCTCAGGTTACCTAGCCCAAAAATTACAATATCACATTCTAAGCATATGAAAAGTATCTTTATATTTGTATTTTAATACTTTTATAGTTTAACTCAGATGTGGTTTAGTTTTCATATTTGTACTTTTTGAAATGATCAGTCAAACCTCCTAGAACTGATTGCATGCAAATTTTTTAAAGTAAAATTATGTGAAACATTTAAAGCACTTTAAAGGATAATAGGGCTGCACTATGGTACAGTTGTTCCCAGTGCTGCCTCGCAGTTGGAAGGAGGACGGTTTAAAACTGAGAGGAATGGAGAGATTCTACTAAATCTGATTTCATAGGGGGTTTTTTCAGTTTAGAGCATCTTCATGACAGCATCGAAGGTCACATTTAAAAAGAAATAAATATAATTTTACATGAGAAGAAAGTCAAACTCTAGAAGCTTGGACTAAGTAGGTGATGATGGGGACAGTCAGGTTTGTTGATAGGTTTTGTCCTGTTTTAATCAGACAGTGTGTGTGAGGTTTTGACCAGTTTAACAATGAGTTCGGCTTTTATTTAGATGAACTTTCTTTTGCTTTGTTTCAGAGTCTCAGTGTGAGAACCGAGCTCATTTGTCCGTCTCACTGCTCACAGTTTTCTGCTGACAGCTCTGTTATGCAGCGGATACACACTGCTCTCCAGAGAGGAAACATACACACACTACCAAAGGTGAGTGTGTGTACTCATATTTGACTTTTGTAGCCATGATTGTTGTGTGTTTTTGCACGTGCATGCCACTGTGGTGACAGGAAATGGCCTCTACGTAAAAGCCCATTCTTCTCTTGCTCGGCTTCCTTCCAGGATGGACAGAGAAATATTGATGTGTGTGTTGTGTGGAGGTGAACAGTGAGTCTCAGACTTTCCGGCCGTCCAGTAGGCCTCTTCCTTTGTGACCTCGAGGGAGGAGAGAAAGATCTGAGGTGTGATGAGTGCCAACTGGGACGACTGGGAGGGTTCTGGAAGAAAGAAAGCTTGGCACAAACTAAGAATGCCTCTTCCTGTCTGATGAAAATCACGTGAGGGTTTTGGGGCTCGTTGCAGTCTTTGTCCTCTGTCTGCTGGGCGTTGGTGGTGACTTTAGACCTCAGTGAGGTCTAAATTTGCTGAAACTTATACTTCCTATAAAATTCAGCTAAAGTTTCAGTAATTAAGTTTTATTAATTAAGGAACAAACTACAGTCTTTCTTTAGATGCCAGTGTTCTTTCTACTCTGGTCAAATAGTTCCAAATACCTTTTTATTGCACCCAATAAAACATGGCTTTTTGAAAACCTTTGACTGAAATGTTTAATTTGTTTTCAGAGTTTTGCACATTGAAATGTCATCTGATCAAGGCAGCACTTCAAACACCGCTTGCTTGTGTTGACAACACAGAAAAGGGGAAATAAATTAGCCAAGATATCAACAAGAGAATTGTGAACCTCAACAAGTCTGTTCCATCCTTGGGTACAATTTCCAGTTCCCTCGAGAAACCATGTTCATCTGCTCAAAGTATTATTTTGCAAATACTCAAAACATGAATATTTGCAGCCATCACACCATTCAGGATGGAGACAGGTTCTGTGTCCCAGAGACTGACGTGTTTAGGGAAAATGTGGGCATCAACTCCAGAGCAAAAGCAAAGTGCCTTTTAAAAATGGTTGAATTTGTGTCATTAATCACAGTGAAAAAACTAATATACAAAATGGCCTAAAAAGCCTCACAAACAGCCATTCCACAAAAACCACATTGAAAGTCAGTTTTCAGTTTGCAAATGGACAAAGAGCTTCATTTTGGTCTGATGAAAATAAAGTGTCTGAACTTGAACTTGAAAATGTTATCTGCAGCATATAATATAGCAAGTAGAAATAGAGAAACTAACTGTGACAAAATAGCAAAAGTTTAGTGAGAATTGGTGTCAGGCACTTGTGAATTGCCAAGAACACACATTAATTGAACACAATAATTTAGAAACCCATCACTGCTTTTTCAGAAGTTACAGGAAAATTACTGAAGGTCTGTGCAAACCACAAAAACATTCTTCTACTTTTATTTTAAGTAATTTCTATTTATGTTTGGACCAATAAAACATACTATAGGTTTTGCACATTATTGTTGCATATAGATTTTGATTTAAAATAAATTAAATCATTGTCTAAAACATCTGAAACCCCTTTATGCCTCAATGATTTCTGAGGTAGTGGACTAAAACTTGGTAAAAACTGTAATGTAAGGTTTTCAGGCACTAGTCACATTAGTGTGCAAAATCTGCTAATCTCTGAAAGACCTTCAGAAATTCAGAAGAACTACTGATAAAGACCACTTAAAACAGTCAGGCATTTGTATGGAGTCTTAAATCAGCTGCTAACTGAAATAAAATGAATAAATGGTTTTCATATAACACTTAATGCCTCAGACATTATTTATAGTGTGTTACGTTATTGTTAATTCCTTGCAGACTTAGCGTCTGCAGCTGAGCGTCTCCTCTGGTTGTGGATCTGAGCTGTTTTCAGGCAGATCTGTTTTTCTTCCCTCCTTCTGCAGCGCTCTTCAGTAAAAGTGATTTTGGGGTCATTTATCAGCAACAGAGTGGCGTGTCAGGGCGGTTTTAGCTTACACTACAAACACATGACAGCTTACTCTGGCTGGCTCGAACCCCAATCGTCCTCCTCCTTCGCTAGGCTTCAGAATGAGTCAGATACATGATATTCAGTAAGAAAACGAATGTCACAGTTAGTCAGGGGGCATTTTTTTCTGTGACACATGAGTACCTGAATATGCTGGCTGCTTTAGGCTTCATAGTGATCCATCAGCTAGTTACATTCCCCCGCCCCCTCCTTCCCTTTACTCCAGCCTTTAGGGCGTCTGAATAAGCCATCATACAGGAGGTAGAAAAAGGATGGAGCCTACTGGAAGGGAAGCTGCTCTGTCTGTGCAAGAGACGAAGGGTGGGGGTGACGGGGTGTCGGGCCTACATCTTTGCTCTCTAATGGACTTCACTTCAGATTAATCTCAAAGCCTGCAGGGGGGACACTTAATTACTTGAACACTAACTGTAAGCACATGTTAAAATAAATGTGATCACACAGATTTTAGATCTAAGTAAATGGCATTTAAACGAGAGCGAGCAGCAGCAGCCGTGCATTAGCCTTAATGTTTGAGCTACAGCAGAGAATGTAAATAAGAAGACATTAAAGAATCATCCGGTGGATTAGCGAAGTCTTTAATGTCAAACAGATGGGCATATTTATCAATTCAACTTGATGTGCTCTGCCATGAATGTTACTTCTGAATCTATAATAGATCATTAAAGCTTAAAAGTATGATTCAAAGAGTTTAGAGAAGACACTACAGGCTAGTTTTACTCCAAATCATCATAAAAATGAACAATTTGTCACTACACAGACAGACAGAAAGACAGATAGATAGGAACATGAATTTCTGAGTAGTAAATGTTTTGTGATGAAGTTGCAACTCACCTGCACCTCTGGGGAAGCTGAGGAAAGCTCGATGGTGTCTCCGAATGCAGCCATGGAGAGACGAACCAGGTTTCGAAGCATTTGCTGGTGGTCTGCATCTTGCTGACCATCTGATATCTTCGGCCTCCTTAGAGTCGCCTGGGACGTTGAACGGTGAGGACGTGACTCTTCGCTTTCTGGGTGCAGCTTATTACGCTTCAAGGTGCTAAAATGTGATAGCGAAGAAGAGGTCGAGGAAGAGTTTCTGGTTTTACAGAGGGTCTGGTATGATGTAGCTGGTGTCAGGGTCAAAGTCCCATCAAGTTCAATATTTCCAGGTTTCCTAAGTGTTTTGCAGTGATGACCAACATGCTGAGGGGAATCCGCTTCAGGGTAGCTTTGGGAATGGAAGCTGGCGTTCATAACCGATGGTATGAAGTTATACTCTCTCTCAGTTTGTTGATCTTCTGGTAGTGGAGCAGGAGTCAGAGGCTGGACCTCACTGTCTTCCTCAGACGGTTCTTCTTTGCGCCCTCGGATCACTGGAATTAGCTGAATGTCAGATTTCCTGATGTTCTTTTGAGGCCTTCGAGGATGCCGAGTGTAGTTGGATTCAGCCTGTCTGCAATTGTAAGCATGGTTGTCCCGTTTATCGGGTCGGCAAAATGTTGTCACCAACGCGATGGTCAACAGAAGAAGCAGGCATGTGGCACCCAGGCAGATGGCCATCATCATAGTAAAGCTAAATTGCCCTCGGTTTCCAGGTGAAGAGTTCTTCAAGTGGTCCTGGAGATTGATGAACGTTACCTCCAGAGTCGTCTCAGTCTTATAGCTGGGAGTGCCCATGTCTGCTACAGAGAGCTCCATCTTAAAAGTTCTCCCAATCAGCTCAGTGGCATTGGTGGCATTTACAAATAGCTGCCCTGTATCTTCATCCATCCAGAACAAGCCATTTGTGTTTCCATTTGAAATGATGTACTTTAGCTGTCCATTGAGTCCCGAATCTGGATCTTCGGCTTTTATTTTTGATGCAGGAAAGCCATTGAATCCATCCAAAACTGAGTGACTGATCGGCAGAGAAGTGGGTTTTTCTTCTGTGTCGTTTCCAAGCTCTGTCACAATCTCCCCTTTGTGTGCATTCACAGGGATGCTCACAGAAACCACCCCGTTTCTCGGTTTTGGTTCCTTGATGACTGGAGTGTTGTCGTTTAAATCCTCAACATTAATCTGGACTGTGGTCGAACCAGTTAGTGGTGGGTGCCCATAGTCCACAGCTTCCACAATGAAAGAGTAGTTCTGAGATTCCTCGTGGTCTAAGCTTCGGAGCACCCTTATGATTCCAGTTGTTGGGTGTATGGAGAAACTTTTCTGGTCAGTAAGTTTCTTTATTTTGTAAGAAACTTTTCCATTGAGTCCTTGGTCGTCATCACTGGCTTTGACTTCAAGAACTGCATCTTCTTCAAAATTGTTTTCCTTAACTGAGGTCTTATAAATAGATTTGAGAAATACTGGTGCATTGTCATTCTCATCTAGAACAGAAACTGGCAAGTTTTCAATAGTTACTAAAGATGGATTTCCATGGTCCTGAGCAATGAGTTTAATGTTATAATTATTAGTCTTCTCTCGATCTAAGGGGCCATTTGTTACAATCAAGTAATTAAAATGATTGTTGGATTTAAGACGGAAAGGGCCTGATCCTTCTTGAATAGTTAGGCTCACTTCTCCATTTTTTCCTGAATCTGCATCATAAACTGTCACCAGTACAAGAAATGTATCAACTGGAGCTCCTTCCCTGATAGTGGGGACAGCTGAGGTGGGTGAAAGCCATTTTGTGCTAATCCTTGGTGCATGATCATTTACATCTACAAGCTTGATATGTAGCTTACAGTGAGTTGGGATGCTATTGGGACCTAGATCAATGGCTTGTATGTAGAGCACATAGGATGGCTCCATCTCATAGTCTAGAGGAGCCTTTACGATCACCTCTCCAGTCTGTGAATCCACATGGAAAAGTTTTTGAAACTCTGGGGGGGTGTGTTTACTGAACCAGTACTTCACCTCACCGTTGGCACCGAGGTCTGGGTCGGTTGCTGTAAGCTTGAAGATGGTTGTCCCAATGGGTGTATTCTCACTTAGAGTCACAGTTGGGCTGCTCTCTTCAAAAGCCGGGCTGTTATCATTTGAGTCCTGAATCATAACATGGATAGACAAGCTCCCGGATTTTGGTGGGTTCCCTTTATCGTATGCTACCAGGATCAAGTCAGAAGAGTCCTGAACCTCCCTGTCTAATTCTTTGATGACCACCAGCTCTGCTTGTTTTGACCCACCTGCAGCATCTGTCACGTCCAAAGCAAAGTGTTGATTGCCTGATAGGGAATAGGTCTGGAGGCCGTTGGGCCCTGCATCAAGATCAACAGCTCGATCTAAAGGGATTCGCATACCAAGGGGAGCAGCTTCAGAGATCTCCACCTCCTGTGTGGTGTTGGGGAAGCTGGGACTATGGTCGTTTAGGTCCATCACCTCAACACGAATCCGGAGGCAGTTCACAGAGCCGCTTTTTCTGTAGAGGACGCTGAAGGCCACCTCACAAAGGTCTGATCCCCGGCACAGCGCCTCCCTGTCCAGCTGACCTTGGGTGGAGATGACCCCGTCTCGAGCCGTGACAGAGAAAGGAAGGGCCTTTACCTGCTCCACCACCTGGAAATCCTCCAGAGGCCCGACTTCATCCCTCTGACGGAGGTCGTCCAACAGACGGCCGACCCGAGTTCCCGACGGCTGCTCCTCCCAAACCCGGTAATGGATAATTATTGAAGATGACTCAGAACACAGAGTCCCAGAGGAAAGGCTCAGAACCAGAAGCAGAGCCAGCAGCATCGTGACATAGAGTAATAATTACCTTTTATACACTGGCTAAGCTGATTTTTTTTAATTATTTTGACAATAAATAAGATGGTAAATTATATTTTTCTATCAAAAAACAATTAAGCAAATTTAATAGTAAATATTATTTTGAACAAATTCTAGTTTCTGTCATAAAAAAACAAAAGCTGATTACAGCCACAAAACTATAGGAAATATGTGGTATTGTAAAAAAGAAAAACACATACAAAGCTAAAAAAGAAAACTTTCAGTTGCTTTAGAAAAAAACATATCAGAAACGCAGAATTAAGATATCATCATTTCATTCCCCATAACCTCTAGCCTCTGTCTGCCTACTGTTACTCACAGCTGCTGGCGTTCCTGCCTCTTAGTTCATCCTCAGCTCAGGGACGTTTTCCTTCAACTGAGAAAGTTTGGATATGTGTTTCCACATGCCAGTGGGGGCGCCGACCAATCAAAAGTAAGGAGGAGGGTCAGATGCAAATAAGCCACAACTTGACACAAAGAAAAGCCCTCCTGCCCCGAGGAAACTCAGTGCTTTCACAGAAACATGACACTGCTTCTCCATCATTTAAACCACCCTTTGCCCTTCCAAAGATCTGTGTAAACTCATCACAAGCTGCAGGCTGGACCCTTAAATCACTCAGAAAATGTGTTAAATCCCAGTGGGACAAGAGCCTGGAGCACTTGGATCTACCTGAACTCGATCACGATGACGTATGGTCTGGCCTTTTGACAGCAGAAACAAAAACACAGATAAGACAATAAACTGTCACAGTAACAGGCATGCCTTGTTATGATTGCATTGAATAACCTTTAGGATGCATTTTGTGTCCTGGGGAGTATTCATAGATGTCTAACGTGGAAGAAAAACCAGCTTCTGTGAGTACACTAGTTATGAAGTGAACACAATCCAGAAGTCTGTTTTTAATGTGACAAAACGTCGCATTCCAGCTGTTGTTTAAATATAATTACAGAGAGATTCATCTTTCACCGCACGGTCAGAGGTTGACAAATCTCCCATAGATTCTCATTTCTGCCATTCCTCAGTGGCTCAGTCAAAATAAGCTAAAACTTTTGAATAAAATGGGAAGGAATCAAGGAAATTTGGAATGTCAAAATGTCTTCTTAAGAGACAATTTAAAACTTTAATAAAAAGTTTCACGAAGTTTTTATAAAATAAAAAGATTTATTTCCATAGATCAGAGTTGTACTGTTTCTCTCCCTGAAGATAACGGTTTTGACAGGACTGAGTCACATAAGCCTTTCTGCCATCCCTGATTTAATATAAATACAATTATAAATGCATCAATTGGCTCTGGGTTATCAGTACACAGAACTTTAATCAGTGACATTAACGTCAGAGAGATAGTGCATATCTATCCAAAATGTGGGGTTTGTAGCTTAGGTGGACCAGGAAATAGATCATTCTGCCTTTTGGCATAACTTAATGCCCTTATCATTGATGAGCAAGTTCCAACTTATCTATATACGTATCTTCTGCCTGCCAGCACTTGGGAACTACAAATAACATAACTTAACTGTGAACGATCGCAATACACAGATCATTGTTTGAAAATGCCAGTAGAACCACATCATCTGCAATAAAGAAAGATGAGACTCTGATACTCCCAGACCTGAAACCATCATTTCTATGATTCACAACATTAATTTGAATTCTAAATTTAGATCAAAGCCATAACTGATTCATGTTAAATCATTATTTGAATCTGAGAAACTCAGATGTCTCCTTTGTCCATCCGTTTCTGCAACCTGTTCAAGGAATCCAAACTTGAGATGAACAGAGGTCAACCAGTCGCATTAGGTTATCTCCAAAACAAACAGCCTCAGCCTCTTGTCTGCAACAAATCAGTTAACACTGTTAGTGTGTGGCTCAGTTTGTGGCTCAGTTCTCTGCTGAAAAGCTTTTAAGGAGGGAAAAATGTTTCTCCAGACACACACATGCATTCGTCTGCTTCCAATTAACCCACTACCTGCATAAAAGTGTATGGTAGGAAGTTACACACTGTCAGTCTTCCTACGTCCACTCACAACTGCAGATGTTTAACGTGACTGTATCTTTTCAAGAGTCCCAACTGTTGCTTCTTTGGACTAGTTGCACTAACTGCATATTTTACAGCTGATATTTATCTAAAATGCAAGGTAAATACATTTCTTAGGCTGAACTTCTGCTTTCACTTCAGGACCATGTTAAAAATAACTACAAATAAGATCAGAAGTGCTGAAAAAGTCAATTAAAACTTAACAGCAGGCAAAGCAGTTTCAACAGGCCATGAGATTAAGAGAAAACTACAATAGATTGAAATAAGCTAAAAGTTTAGAATGATAATAATAACATTTTATTATTATCCTTCCATTTTCTTACACTCTTATCCCTTTGGGGTTGAGGGTAGTGCTGGTGCCTATCTCCAGCTGTCAGGACGAGAGGCGGGGTGCACCCTGGACGGATCGCCAGTTCATTGCAGGGCAACACAGAGTCAAACAGGCAAACAACTATGCGCACACACACACTCACACTTAAGGAGAATTTGCACCAACCAATTAACCTAAAAGTCATGTTTCTGGACTGTGGGAGGAAGCACACAGTCCAAATGCGCAGAGACAACATGCAAACTCCACGCAGAAAGACTGTGCAGCCCTATTATTGTTGTTATTATTATTATTATTATTATTATTATTATTGTTGTTGTTGTTGTTGTTGTTATTATTATTGTTATTATTATTATTATTATTATTATTATTATTATTATTATTATTATTATTATTATATCAGTTGGCCTGTGATGAAGGAACCAGCAATAATCTAAATAGAAAATAAATGTAGTAATAATAATAATATAAAACAAATATGTATAACAATCACACTTCAGTCAGATAAGAAATCAATCTCTGCAAAGGTGGGCAGCAACTATTTACACTTCTACTCAGTTACATGTGCTTATGTAGCTGTTTTAATAATGACTTATAGGAGAAATTTTCCTGTGATGAGTTTTTACTTTGACTTGAGAAATATTATTATGAAGTAACTCTACTCTAACTGGACTAAGATTTCTGGGACTCTTCGATGTATTATCGGAGGGTTCAGTAAATGAAGAACAATGATAACTGAAAATGAACCAGACACCGACAAAGACCTGCAGTTTATGTTAAAATGAGACTTTTTGTTTCCACTCAACCTTCGATATTTTTGTTATTTTCTATCTGCTGAGCCTGTTGTACAATTTAGAAGTCAAGTAAAAGAGCTGTTAACAGTATACTGGCACTGGAAGTACTTAACATATCAGAAATTGCCCATAACTCTATAATTGTGTTAGTCTGACTTCATTTTTAAATATTAAATCAGATGTTGTGATAAGATCAGTACTTGAGTATTGCAATAATAAATCTGCTTCCACTTCAACTTTTATATTTTGTCATTTGAAACTAAACTAAAAGGAAAGTGGACGAATCCACAAATTCATCGACCGTGTGTGTTTGTGTGTGTATGTCATTGCAGCCATTAGCAGAGGAATTGGTGGTTAATTTACCTTTTGTTTGGCCTAAAGCCTTGTTGAAAGCACCTGAAAACCCCTTCAATGGCATCGCGCGCGTGCACGCGTGTGTGCGTGGTGAGGGGGTGTGTGTGTGTGGGGGGGGGGGTGTCTGTATGGCTGATCTGCTGACCCACGTGTCGCCAGATAACGATCAGAGTCACACAAAGCAAATACCATAGACTAGGGTGAGGTCAAGCTGAATGTCTGGATGAATATTTTAGTCTAATCTAATTTTCAGATGAAGACAGAAGCTATTTCTCTCCTCTGAAATCAATTAAGTAAAAAAAAAGAGTGGTTTTAAATATTTTCTGCATTTTTTTCTATGTTGAGACAGATCCAAATGCAGTCAAATGTAATTATTCTATGAAAGGACAAAACAGTTTTAGGAAAAAGGTTATTTTTGTCTTCCTTCTTACCATTCTGTTTTTGGAGTTATCCTGCAACTTTTCTGAATTTCACAACTCACCTTGAAAAACTGAAACCTGCTTTAAAAATAGGAAAATTGAGCATCTGTTCCATTGTACTTCACAAGATTATTCAGATTTTTTAAAATTATGTGTGCTTGAAGCAGGAAAAAATCCAAAACATGCAGGATACTGTGGCTTGAGGACCAGCACTGGGAAATGCTGCTCTACAGTATCCTGCACTTAAATTTAAAACTTTTAATTCAGCTATTGTGTTTGTTTTATAGTTTTTGTTTCATTATCTTTTGTAAGTTTTTTATGAAGGACTCTGTTTTCATCCTTTGAAAAGCACTTTGTTCCCTTACTTGTAAGAAAAGTGGTCTGACAATAAAGTTTATTGTTTATTGCTTTCTTCAGATTTTGTCTTTCACTATGATTCGCATTACTGATTACATATTGCTGGACTTCTCATCAGAGTAACTTTTATGTAAGAAATGGCTCTGTGCAGGCGCTGAGAGGCTCTGGTGGTTTAGTTTGCATGCTGCCTGCAGAGGTTAGTCCTTGAAGAGTTTGTTCTCGGTTGGATTCTGAGTCTTGGACTGTTTGCCCAGACTGGGCAAATGGCTCAGTCCCTATTTTATGTCTGTTTATTGTTCAATAAAGGCCGCCTAACAAAAGCTTTTAAATTTTAAAGGAAATCTGACCAGTGTAAATTTGACAATGGTGAAGCTGTTTATAAAATTATTCTTACATATTTCAGACTGGAGTCAGTGGGACACCAGAAAGTCACCAACCAGAAACCATGTTCCTCTGGTGTGTAGAATGTTGTCTAGAGCGCTTAGGACACTGACTGCTGATAACTACTCTTAAAACCCAGCAGCAATAACAGAAACAATCCCTATAGGCCCAAAATGTTGATGGCCTCCAAACATGTTTCATTGAAATTGACCAATTTTCTCACTCCTTCATTTGGTTTTCATAACCAGTGCTACATTTTAGCTGAACTCCAGTAGGCCTCCTCCACTAAGCTTCCTTTTTCTTTTCCAAACAGTAAAAATGTAAGTTTAACACACTGCAAACAAAACGAGCTAAATTAGTGTTACTTGTATCTAAGATAGATTATCATGCTTAAATAATTATCATTGGAAAACTAATACCATTACAAATGCAGCATGCCTTATCATCATTACTCAGTGACATCAGGATGTCTGCAACCTTTTCATATATCATCTTCTGATTGGTTATTTCATTTGTCAACAAATAATGCAACACGCCTGTTAACACTCAGAGACCAAGCCAAACCCATTCACCTCCACTTCTATTGTTCTGCTAATTCGTTTGTTGGCATCTTGACCTTTAAACTCCTTCCTCTCTTCTTTTTCTAATCCTCTACTTGTCCTTTTTAATTTTTATGGAGACTTTACTCCACCTCTTCTTTACATTCACCCAGCGCAAGCTTCCTTTCTCAGGAAAAGGTTGATGATGGAGGTCAGAGTCAGGAAGTCCAGCAAAGGAGATTAGACATCAGCAGGATAAGTTGTATACTTCATTGCTGCAACTCAGACATCGATATTTAGGACCAGAAACAGGAAGTTCTTTGGTTGTTTTGTACATTTTTAATGGAGTTTTTTGCCAAAACTTCTGGGCTGGACCGTCTATGTTATATATCTGTTTATATGTGTCCACTCAGGACATACGGTCTTGCCAAATACATTTTTAAATGTATTTTTTTAATTTTAAATGATTGGAAAAAAGCAACAAAATCCCAGTTCAGTGTAGAATATAAGATCTATAGACACAACAATACAGCCAATTTGAAGGCTGTTATTAAAGCAACCTGGGCTTCTTATACCTTAGGATCGCTACAGCATGTTGTATTGATTCAGTAAATCATGCAAAAGGTGACCCAACCAAGTAATGAATGGATATATTTTTCAGTAGGACACTTCAGGGAGAATCTATTTTCAGTTGTTCTAATGTTGCAGTTTTCAGAAAAACTAAATTTGCATTTTTCATGAGCTTTAACCCACAATTACAATTAACAGAAATCAATCCTTGAAATACATCAGTGAAGCTACATTTTACATTTTGAATTAAAGTTCTGACATAAAAACATTTTAATGATATGATAATTTACTGAGATGGAAAAAAGTTCACCACTGATTATTATTAAGCAGAAATAATAATTATTATTTCTGCTTAATAATAATTATTGAAATAATTATTATTATTTCAAATTTGGCCATTCTCTAATGATGTCTTCAGCAACACATTCCTCTCATTTTTGGAACATCTAGCCAGCTAGAAAAAGGCAACAGAATGTAGACTAATTTAATTTGCATACAAGCTACTTGAATGTGTTAATTAAATGGGGAACTTCTCAGTTCAGAACTTTTTTATTCTTTAGTGAATGTGTTCTTTTGAGCTTTTTCTTACTAGATGATGCTTTAAAAAGGAATGGAAACAAAATTATATCAGGAATTAAATTAAATTTGATCAAAGCTGATATACTTTTGTGTTAAATGCTTTGTGAATATTATCTCTTCATTATCTATAATTTGTGACATTTTCCATCAAAGATCAAGGAAAACAGCTTGCAAACAGTTTAAAGGAGGTATTTTTTTAAACGTCCCAACTGGCTGTGTGTCGGAGGCATCTGCAGGCCACTTGTTTCTGAGACAGGAAGCAGGAAGCACACTGAATCTACTGCAGCCGCAGCATTTTAACCAGGGAGATTGTGATAATGTGGCCTCACTTAGAGCCCAACCACAGCATGTGTACAGCAGATATACCGCCAACATATTAACAGTAACTGCATAGTGTCTTAATAAAGTAAGAAAACTGCACCAACATAAATGTCGAGACTGAAAAGTGCAACAAATGTTACTAAATATTCTTTGGTTTTGCCAGTCCTTACAACATGCGACTGCAATCCTCAGCTGCCACAAGTGGACTTAAGGTAAATCAAATCATTTAAGCAGCAATTCTATTCATCTACGAGCCAGAATAACATCCTGTTAGTCCAACAGATCTCATCTGCGACTATTGTGCACTTTGTCACTTTCCTCCTTTTGTTTTCTCCAATTCTTGCCGATTCCCAATAACATCCAATCTTACTGTAGCCTTAAATCTGATTTTCATGCTAAAATGTTATCAAAATAACACACCCCCAGAAAACTGAAGCTGTGATGATCGAGTTGTGTTGTTTGGTCAGTTGTGTTGTTTTATTCTGAGGACATAAAAACACAAACAAATCTGAAGAAAAAAATATTTATTTTGTTGAATTCTTTGTTGGGAGGCTGTGAAATACTCCCACCGTGTGGTGAAACAGGTAACTGCATCTTGCAAGACTCAAACGCCACAAGACCTTTAGAGTGTTTACTTTATATAAAAAAATCTTATTAAAAACGATAGACAGCGCGCATATGCAAAGGTAACAGTATGATCAATTATATAATGGAAAACAATCTTTATATTTTCTTAAATTATAAAAAGGCAGAATTGTCTTGGAGTTTGTTCTAAAAAAAAAAGTCAGAGCAGGCACTTGACTCAAACTACCAGCTACAATTAAAATCAATTTACTATATGTTGGCCACTTATAGATTTGTTAAAATTATTTGCTCAACAAAATAAAAGAAATAAGATATTCTCACTTAGGCAGAAGAAACATAAAATCACTTTAATATTGCCTTCTTGATACTACAGAAATGGGAGTAAGACAATTATACTGTGCAAAACACCATATTTATCAAAACATAGTATTTTAAGGAATATGGCCATTTTTTCAAGCTTTTGTTTAGTGTTGGAATGATTTTGCTTTAACATTATAAGGAGAATATTTAAAACATTGTAAAACGTTCGTAAGACCACAAAACAGAAGTGTTTTGTTTTTTAAATTGAGTCCTGATGAAGAAAAAATGACATCATCTTTTTCCTGAGATGATGCAAACTAAACAAGAAATGTAATGTTTCCTCCTCCTCAAACACTGGGATTTTTGCATGTAACAATATGACCGGGTTTAAGTTTATTATTATACTATTATGTTTACAGATTTAGTCAAATAGTCCACATACTCCCACTGAAGTTTTCATTATTGTTCTATTACTATAATCTAAAAGACTGTTGAAAAAAAGAAATCTTAACATTTTAGCAAACTGGCCAAAAGTTGTACAGAATGAATTAAACTGCACAACTTGGTTTTTGTTAACTGTTAAAAATATAATCAAAGTTTTTTAAGCTGAAAAAAGCTTGTGCCACTGAATAGAAAAAAAACAGTTTTCAAATAAAATGTACGTTGTGACAAAAAACAACATTAAAATTAGAATAAATGGCTCATGTGCAGAATGTAATTTTTCTTCTCTGGTTAATATAACTTATATATAAAAGCACAGAATGAAACAAAAACGAGAAAATGCAGCAAAACCTTGATCCTGTTTAAATTAATAACCATCAGTAGTACCTAATCTGCTTATATGTGTTTGTTTTCTGATGTGGAGAAACAACAGCTGCTGAAATACGAATCAAACATAAAATTAAAGGTTGACGCAACTTTCTAAAGCCTGTTGTTTTCCCCTTTACATCATTTTTCCATGCAGATAAACAGAAACATGAAGCTGCTGTGAATCATCTCCTCAGTTGGAGTGGATGGACAGAGACAGCTTGAGGCAGCCCAGCTCTTTGCCCCCACCACCCAGGACTCCCTGAACCCTGTAGTTCCCATTGGTGAGCCAGTACGGCAGGTCCATGTAGGGCAGGTAGAACTGAGACTGAGGCAGCGAGTAAGAGCCCTGAAGAGACACACAGAATATCAAAATCAGAGCAAACTTGGTAACACTTCAGTGTTACCTGACTTTTAACAGGTGGATAAGATTTCACTATGAAGTGAGCATTTCCAGTGCTGATTCCTCTTTTTCTTTCTAACGTCTATAAATCTCTCCATTACCCTGGATATCAACTTTGAGACAAAGTCCAAATGGTGATCCATTCTCGTTTTACTAGCGTTTGCAGTTTCTCACAGCGTTTATTGTTCCTCAACCTGCTCTTTCAGAACTGATCACATGCTGTCAATGCAGTTAAGACCAGAGCAGTTTCCTCTTTTCACAGTTTGAAAAGAGTTTCAAACTAATGTTCTCATTTTTGACTGATTACGTGACAATCATGGTGCAAAACAAGCAGACCCTTCATCAGGTTGTTCCTGTATTGCTGGGAGGAATTGTTGGTATGCTTCCTTGTTACCGCTTAGTAGAACAAGGGAACCGTTTTCAACCCTTTGTGAGATGCACTAATATTGTTTGCTGTCCGGAGCAATATTTTTTTAAACCTCCTGATCACTGAAACCTTTTTTAATTTGTGACACTAAAGAATGATGCCAAAACTTAGCCCAGGTTCAGTTTCTGTCAGTGAAAAGAAAACTCACCGCTTTGAAGGGACAATGACAGGGTAGGCCGTAGGTGTGCAGCGGTTCGGGACAGTCCTGTCCCGGTGGGATCAGCTGGTTCAGAATGTCGCAGGCGTCCTTATAATGACAACTGCCAAGCTGCTCCAGGCAGGGGATCTTCACCCAAAAACCCGCTACCTCCTTCTCCAGGGTCACATTCACCTGCAAGAAAAAAGGAGGTCAGAATAAGATGCAAAAAGTTGACTTTAGTTTCAAACCTGCACAAATACAAGAATAGCACCACAAACATCACGATAACTGACCGGAACGAGTAATGAATGTGTGAAGCTGAGCTGTAAAAGGAACAGTATTTTATTTTTAGCACAATCAAGTAACTATATAAACTTCAGTTGTTATAAATGTGCTGTACATATCAGACGTAGATTAAAAGAAATTTGACTTCACAATGTAATGCCTTGCAACTGGGGCTCCGTCTTTTTTAAAAGCTCCCACTTTTTCTGACACTACACTATCAGTATGTCATCACAACGATGCTCCTCTATTTTCCCATTTTTAGGAGCGTTGGACTAAGAAGTATCTCATATGATCAGCTCAGCAGACATGCAGTTCCACCAGGTGCTTGCTAAGTGCTGCAGCCACTAGTCTGGAGGAACTGAGGGGGGAAAGCGTGGAGGAAAGGTGCTCAATGAGGCAGAAGGTCAGCTGAAGGCTGCAGCAATTAATGTAAAATCTTAATAAATAGACTAAAAGCCATTTAAAACAAGGAACAACAAAATACAATATCAGTTTTCTTATATGTTACATTCACAACATGGAGAATAGATTTGTTTAATCTGTAAATAAGAGGATTGTCTTTTCTTCAATTTGTGACATGTCTTTAATACTGTGGCTTGTTTCATGTTTTTGTGTGTAACCCTACAAAATTAAGAGATTAACAGAAAAATTAATCCACAAATTAATAGAAGGAAAAAGAAGTTGCAAGTAGAATGTTTAAAATTTTAAAAGTGTTTGAGTTGCTGTTTGCAGGTCTCTAAAAAAAAGCCAAACCTCTGATAAGTAAGCACACATGATGATTGGGCAGAAAATCCAGAGGAATCTGCTGAGACAAACATAAATCTGCAAGATGCAGGTAAACAGCTCTGCTGCTGTTGAGTAACTCAGCGTCTAACATGTAGTTAATGCTAAAACTGATAAACGCTGTCTTGTGGTTTATAACCAGCGAAATGGTGAAGTGCTACTGGTGCAGGCGCTGACTGCTTCTCCCTTTAGTTTATTGCTGTTGCAAAACTGATAAAGTTTTCTATTGTTTTATTACCAACAGTCTAGCAGTCAGTGTCTAATCTGATCAGTGTGTAATCAGAACAAATTGAGAAGCAAATACCTTCAGTGTTAGGAGTGACTGTTTTCATTGTCAGTGTATTTTGCTGAGTCTCAGCTGGGTTTTTATGATGTAACCAAACCAAACTGTGCTGAATGTCCCAATAACAAACATCTTGAAACTTATGAAAGATTTTCAGCTGATTGTCTCAGGCTTGTTGCAGGATGTCAACTCACAGACAGCGGGGCGGTGAGCTCGACCAACGTGGATCCAGACGCAGTGGCTGTCAGTGATCCCGGAATGCTGATGGGATCTGGAGACACTGTCAGGCTCTTTAGCACAGCCGGAGCGTCGGGCTGTCCGCAGTTTTTCCAGTCGAAACCCAAAACCTGCAGAGTGATCAAACATTCAATTCTCTGTTTGACTCTCTGCCAGAAAGCTCTAGCTTTTTCTTTAAACTAAAGTAGCAAAACTGAAATGTGAGAGAAATTAAACGTATCTTCTTCTGAAGTTGCTTATAACAATTTATTAATTTAGCCATCTTTAATTTTATTTTCCACCAAGATCCTTAAGCATCATTAAAAATGATCTGAGCATCTCATTTCAGATGCCAAACACAACAATAAACTTTAATTCCGATATCTTAGTATGGGACAGACACAAAAGATTTGTAAAGAAAATATTGGTGATTTACATTAACTTCCGTGCTATACCAAAAAAAAATAGCCAAACCGGAATTGTATTTAGGGATCCTACACATAATTTAAGGTTTAAAACTTGTTATTTTACAGAGAAAATATTTCCAGAGTTTTCAGCCATTTTTTTCCAGATTTAAACAAATTTTATTTAATAAATAAAAACTTTAACAATATATTGCACGTATTTCTACAAATACCGGGGTTTGGCTACGGTACCTGGAAATAAAAAAAGAAAAAGAAAATCCAATGTTAAATAATTACTTTTAATCCTTCAATGAACGATTTGATTATTTCAATCTCATTGGTGCATTTCTCAGAACAGAACTGAAATTCTCAAAACTACTTGTTCAATTTCAAATCAATTTGTTATTTGTGCACATCAAAAATCACCTTTGAGCAAGGTGCAAATGTTTTTGAACATCATGCAAGTAGTTATGTACAATTCTCTGTTTATTCTCACATTTTCAATTGCTTTTGTCACATTGACCAAATGTATTAAACAGGTTCCTGTTCAACTCGCTTAACTTCCCCAAAGTGTAAGCACAATTTCATTGTATACGTCTTAACATGGGAAATGTTTGAACGAGTTCTCATAATGTAGCAATCATTACTCACCATGCAAATAGAAAGTAAAGAAAGACTGCACTGCACTTTGAAGGTAATACATGCTGTTTCTACTAATTGTTTTGGGAAATGCACCGATTGCTTTTGCAAATGTCGAAAATGATTCGAGAAATGCACAAAAGCGACAGAGAAAAACTGTAAGAACGCGGGTGTAACCGAACAGAGATTATTTTTGACATAACTTACCTTTGCGCTTCTGACTCTCTTCATTCCAAAGGACTCGCAGTTTGCCTGAAATACCGCCACAGCTAAAGCCACCGTTACGGCTACCGTCACCTTCAGATAGCCGGCCATCCTGTTCATCATCACGGCGGTAAATCTCGCTACTCTGCGCCGTCAGAGCGAGCTTCTCCGCGGGCAGAGAAAGTCAGAATGCTTCTTGAGACCAGCACTTCCGTGTTTACAACCGCCGCCTGAACAGACGTCACGTGAGCCACATCAGTCACGTGACCGACGACACAGTCTTTCATTGAAATGATGACGCATTAAGTTGGGTATTTATTTGCACAACATAACATTCCAAAGCATAACATTTCATTTCTGTGCTAAAATACAACTTTTTGTGTATTAAAATTTCTTTCTTTGGCTGTTATTTAAATAATCAAAATTAAACATCATTGACCTCTTGGAAATACCGTATATATTCAGCTTGCACAATACATAATTTTGACTTTTTTACATTAATTAATGGATTAGAGAAATTAATTGAATACCGGCTATATTCAAAGTTATTGAGTTGAATTCTAATGTCTTAGAATTAAAAAAGCTGTTGTAATTCTATTTCATAGCCTGTAGATGTCACTGCAGTGCAACTGTATACACACACATATATATATATATGTTTTCTATCTTTCCTTCTTCAGCGATTAGACGCAGCCCGACAAAATTTTTTAAATAACAAACAGTGGATCTCCTATCTCCTACCACGTAGCATAAATAACTAGATATTATTAGGAATGATCTCCTTGCACATGCGCACATTTGACTTGACTCCACCGCTGGGTGGAAGGGGAGAGGCAGATGATGCTGTCAGTGAAAGGAGGAGGGAGAGGAGAGGGACCATCAGGACTAAAGAGCTGCGCTCCATCCCATGTGTCTGGAAGAAAGAAAATCAGCCATACACAACAGGATTATGAGCTCTTTCTAGAGTAATTCCTTTATTAAGGTCATCCTGAAGTTAAGCGTGCGCCAGTTGGATTATTTTCAGTCTTTTTCCAGGAAATAATGCTTCCCTGTTCATCATCCGCGCAGGCGGAGGGATGCGAGGAGGAAAGCGAAGCACACATGGAAACAGAGGTAACCCGATAAAACATACTAACAACCCCACCTTCTTCTCATATAAATCGTTTCTACTGCAGGTGAAGCGTGCCAGAGTGTTGAAAAACAACACTTATTTTACTCTCCGTCTGCAATGGGACATTTTGCCGGCTGGTTGCATGCGCCGGCCGGCATCTCATGGAGGCAGGAGACATGAAAGAGCCAGACCCCTCCCTGGATCAGTCGCCCCGCACTCGCCATTTTCACGCAAATGAGGAATTACAAGTTAAATTTAATCCACGATTCATTTTTTGATCCTCTCTCTAAAAAACAGGTGTTGAGTATAGAGAAACTGTCAGGCATTTTTCCGCGCTGTAATATCTGATTAGTAATTTTTAGGTGAGAAAATAAATTACCTCTGGTTCGAATTGTTATTTAATATTTTAATACAGGATATGTGGACAAACTTGGGAGTTATGGATATAAACCCTTTTTCTCGTTGCTATTATTATATTAATGAGACATTTAAGAACCAAAATTACATACTGATCCATCAAAAAAGATACAGTTCTGCATGCACAAAAGGTTCCTTACACTGAGCTGTAAAAAAGATGTAGCAATGGTGTTTATACATCTCTTACAACTCCCTTACATTTAATATTATAAATGTAAGGGGCGTGTAGTAGGTATTTCTTGCTAATGTAAACTACCACCGGTGTGGACTTTGTTACTTTTAGGAACATTTCATGTTTTTTCTGTCTGACAGATGAGCACATATGAGGGTTGGCCACTTCATGATGGATGTTCCCCTCTGTGATTTATTTAGGTCATATGATCACCCACCTGAGCCACCCTGTGGACGCTGAGGAGTCCCAATAAAATGAGTCTGAAGGGTCTAAAATGGCTTTGTTTTGGTTTGTAACATCATTTATGTAGCATTTTATTGATTGTTTTCTTCCTGTACTTAACACCAGTATTGTATCTTGATTAATAAGTGATCATTTCAATCAAAAACTGATAATATTCCCTTTTACCCAGTTATCAGATCGCAACCTTATCTAAACTGTTGTTAAATGTCTTTTTGGGTTGAGAGAAGGTGAAAGCTTGATTACTGTGAGCAGCTGACGAGCCACCCTGATTTGGTCCATTTTATTAATCAAGAACAGTTTCTGTTGGGGTGATGATATTTTATTGGTTACCTTGACATGATCAGTGTCTTTCTGTGTGTCAGTGAACCTGCTACTCTTGTTGGGCTCTTTAGAAAAATCTAAGATGACAGTTAGTGATAAAGCAGGTAGAACTGGGACAAATCTGGGCCAAGTGCTTCCTGCAGCTGGAGCAGTGAAAAGGAGCAGGATGAAAATTTTATCCAGGGAGATCAGTCTGGTTTTCTTGCAGTTTTGTGCTTCCACAGACTGAAATTTTAACAGATTGTAAGCTACGTTTTTGCCCAAATTAGCTTAAGAGCATTTTATTTGACAAATAACATCAGTGGGGTTGTGTGGGCTTCTGTATCTCTGGTCCATTGGTTCTATTAAACCTCCCATGCAAACAGTGATATTATTTATTAACATACTAAACTATTTGCTACATAATCTTTGGTACATGTTAATCATGGTTGTAGTTAGGACTGAACAGTATATTTCAATATTACTGAGGCAAAATGCATGCTGCATGGCATGCTGTAAATGTAGTTTTTTAAGTGCCATGGATTCAGACTCTATTCCAATTCTATATTGAGTGTCATGTGTTGCTTAAGTATGTTTTAGAGGTAATGAGAAACTACAACAGTGTAATTTCCAAAACATCATATGTTGGCCAGAAATAACAGTTTTTTCAGTTTTTTGTAAAATAATTTAATTATTGGAAAAGTTTGAATACAACAAAAGTCTTTCATTTTCTAGATCCTGACTCCTTTTGACCGTTTTGTCCTGTATAAAGTTCATTTTACTCATTTGTTTCCAACAGTGGATGCCTAAAGTAGTTTAGTTTAGTTCACAGTGGTTTTAAGCTCATGATCTAAACTTTAACACTGGTAAGGATTTTAGATGGTGAGGTTGACCCCTGTGTAATCTGGTTTTTGGAAACCATCTTGCTTTTTTCTCTTCTCCTCTTTGGTTCCTTTTAAAAGCTTGTAAGATATTCAGTGATCTCTGGAGGTCTTTTGAATCCATAGGGACAGTTTTCTTTGTCTGCATTATTGTTGTTTTTGCTGCACGAGAGGTCACTGAATTCTTTACGAGTTCCAATTACCATTTCAAATGAAGCGTGTGGATGTCAGAGCAGCACTGCAGAAACTCCTGCTCCGAATGTGGTCAGTAAAAGTTCTGCTGCGTCTGTCCTACAGAGAAAAAGAAACACTTATATGAATTCTGTGGAACCACAAGAAGACGACACTCAGTTCTGTAGATGAGATTGGTGTGAGCAATGGCAGCCATTCATTTTAGGACAGATGGCTGCCTTACTTATAACATGTAGGAAATGAAAACTCATTTATTTAGAAGAATTTAAAACTGATTTTTTTACAGACTGGATTGATCCAACTCCATCCATGAATGAATAACAACACCACTTCCACTAGCTGACCTGAGGGTGAATATGTAAATATGAGCTGAACTTAAGCTCATATTGAGCTTGAGCTGTTGTTCTATTCTAGGCTCCTGAAAAGTTTTGTTCACTTAACATTGATATTTCCGACCTCCAGACATCTTCCACTCTAAATATGGAACAGGAAACAATGCAAACCTCAGATACCCGAGGATGTGAGAACAAGCAGCGAATGCCTCTTTGTTGTGTCTTTGTAGGGCAGCTGTTCACATTATTATCAGTCGCTTTCTTGCTGCTTGTTCAGTATCACTAGACATACTTTGCACTGAAACAATGTACTGTTTACCATATAATTACTTGACCTCCAAGTGGCACTGCAGGCTCAGCAGCTAGAGAACAACATCAGAACAATTGAGCTTGTGTACAAAAACAGGAAGTCTCACTTTAATACAATCTGTGCACACTTGAGTGAAGTTGCACAGAACAGCACAAATGTAGCACAGTTGCACTTCCACTGAATATTCAAATTTTTTAGATGTAGTAGCACAGAGGGGTTTATGATAGATTTAATTACTGAAAAGCTGCAAATCAAGCACCTATCATTAGCCCGCCACTGCCGTGCTTTACAGTTGATATGGAATGAGTTTATAGAACCGTCTCTCACCTTGTTGTGGAAGGAGTTTGTCCCACTATTGTTTACAATGCTGCTTCAGATCATTGAAGCTTGCTGACATTTGCTGACATTTGACATTTGTCTACTCATCTCTTTCAAGGTCTCAACATAGTTTCTCCTACAACCCTTCTAATCGATCTATACTTGTTGAGTCTCCTGCTGACCATATTGTCATTAGCTTTAACATTAATCATGCTAGTTATCCTGAACAAGGTGAAATGCAGCTCTTTTTTGTGAGGTTTTCAAATCTGACTTTGGGTTGAATAAGTTTAGATGTCCATTCTTTGAAAGATTAGTGTGTGTGTGGCACATTTTTCACAATTAAAGTGGTTTATGTTTGACTCACTGCTTGTAAGGGGCTAAAGTTCTGTGGCTGGAAAAAGCCCAATTTGTGGCCTTTCTGCTCCCAGGCTTTACATTTGATAGGGGGTGTTTGTGCTGATATGCTGTGTTTCCTCCAAACCTAGTGCTGCAAATTATGCTCAAGCATCTCTCCTTTGTTTTTTCTGCCTAAAAGGCATTACGAGAAGTGTTCATTGATCTGCAACCTTAGTTGTGCTTCAGGTATTTATTTTTAGAGATGAAAAATGAATACCTGAAGCACTCTTTCAAACTATTTGTTGAAATCTGATCTCAGTTTTTTTCAGAAAAAAAAGTGCTATTGTTGATCTGCGTTATGTTTTAACAACCCGGCGATTGCTAGAGAATATTTACAATATTGCACGTTGAGTTTTTTCCATGATAACCACTACGTGTGAAGATCTTAAATTGCTGAGTGTTTCTGTGTAACTCTATCTGGCAGTAGTGGTGACCTGTGCGCTCTGTGCTTTTGTGAAACACAATCTAACAGTCTGACCTGCTGTCTGCTCCCGCAGTGCAACAGACTGACTGAGGAGAGGGATGAGGCACAGAGGCAGCTCAAACACATCAAACGAGGTGAGTCCTACTTCTTTCCACCTCATCCGACAGCTCCGTCATCACAGAGACACAACCAAAGCAAGCTGAGGTTTGACGTAATTAGTTACTGGTAGATTTGATTTATTTCACCACATTCTGTAACCCCTCAATATTTCTCTGTGAAATTAAAGGTTGCCTGCTAGGAGAAGAAACAAGCTGGATTCATCACAAGGGTTCTGAATTTAATCGCTTTTTGGATGTGTTGATACAGACTTATAATTAGAGCTAAAATGGGAAACTATGTTGAGTCTTTTTGTTAATGTGAATGTTTCTGTATGATGCCACTGGATACAAACACCAAAAAATACTCTTTATATTCCAGGAGTATAAATTGTAATTTCTAGGATATTAAACTGGTGGTTCTTTTAAGGATCCAAAAACAGCATGAGGTTCTACAAAGAACCCAGAAAATTCCCTTTAAGATCTGAAAGCTTTTCTAATAGTACATTGAAAGATCTGTGAATGTACTATGGCAGGTCCAGAAACATCCTGGATGTTTCAGTACAGTAGCCTGCAGTTTCAGGGAAAACAACTTTCAATTTCCAGGAACATAGCAGGCACGTTCTTGGAAAGCCACTCTCAAGCTACAGGAAAATAACTTGGAACTGCTGGACCCCCACTTTTCAGATGTTAAAGAGACAATTCCTACAATTCTTTTAAATGTTGAAGGCTGATAACCTTTTAAAAAACCCTGCAGATACTCTATCCTGCTCATTTTTCTCCTCTCCATCGTATCCTTCATTTCCGCTTCTTTTGGCATGACATCACTGACACCTTGTTCTCTTAATGGGTGTGTTTAAGGGGAGGAAAGGGCAGGACTTCTCCGTTTCTATGGTAACTAAGAGGTAACTTAGCCAACAGCAGCTGAGCATTTAAGTTCACAGGAGTTTAACCTTTAAATCCAGGCAGTCAAGAGCTGAAACACCGTGCTGCACTCCATCAGATATGACTATTTACAGAGGTAAGAGATATTTTGATATTATCTCCTCTTAGCAAACTAGGGGAAAAAATCTTAATTGAGCTGCATACATGCAGAAGATAAAATAAGCTGATAGCCAGTAATAAAGATGTGAACAGAGCATTAAATTATGCAAAATTGGCATGCTACAAAAAAAACAAAAATGCAAAGAGAAATCTTAAATTTTTTGATAATTTGCATTTTGATGGCTTAATTCCCTCATATTAAAAAGATAGAGGTCAGTAGTTCGGATGAGTCCATTCACCCGGCTGTGGTTGAGTCAGACATTACCTTTGGAAAGGTAACCGGAGAACCCAGCGGTCTCCATCTGGAGGTGCAGCTCCGTATTTTGTTTCATCTGCTTTTATGAAACATCTCCTCTTAAATTGATCAGAATATAGGGTTACTCACTAAACCTGCCATATTTTTCTTCTATTGTGAGAGCATTTTTGTTCTATAATGACTTTAATGCAATTAGGAGAAGCTGCTTGATAATCAGACTGAGAAAATCATGATCTAAAGAAATGCCTTGTCTGTCTTGAAATCAATTATTAGATCTCACTTTAGTGAATTTATATTTCTTAATTAAAGCAAATCTAAACCAAAAATAAACACTGCCAATGTTATGTTTCACCACTGTTGAAGTGCTGTTAAATAATTTTAAATATGAAATGAACTAATAATATTAAATGTTTTTTGTATATTAACAAGGCAAAGGTCCTTTAAGGTTGAGGTAATTTCTGCAGCTGACCAAATAGCAAGATACTTTGAGCAGAAACAATATCAGGTGCAGGCGGCATGAATTTAGTGAAAATGTCTGGTTAATTTTGACCGTGCTGGTAGGAGGTTGACTCTGCTTATTTTCTGTTTTGTTGGAAGCCTTATTTTGTAGGATACCAAATAAATGTATGAATTTAAAAGAAATATAAGCAGCGCATGCAAATATGTCCAGATTAAACTATTCTTCAGGAAGGTATTTGATGAAACAACTCTGTGAAATTTAGTTTTTTAACTTCTTGCTGTGAGAGTAGAATGATTATTGAGCATCTTCTCCAATGTTGATGAAAGTCACTATAGGACAGAGGAGCTTTGTTCACTGGAGATGGTGTAGACATACAAAGATACTAAGGATGCACCACTTATTGCTATTTTTGACTGAATGCATGTGAAAATCTGGAGAACTGGGAAAAGTATTGAAGTGTGACTGAAACTCTAATTCCTCAATGTCAAAACTTTGTCAGCAGCTGCAGAACTGGGTCTAATATTCTCAGTGTAGTCAGCAGAACTGCTGATCCCCCTCTTCATTGCGAGTCTCGTCACTATGCGCTCAGTCTCTCATTCATTCACTCATTTATTCATTCACTGCCCTGCCCCCAGAGGGAACAGCACTTGCTCTTGTCATGTTATTCTCATGAATTATTAAAACCTTCTGACATGAATTATTGAGCAGCAGGAGATGTGGAAGGATTAGTGTTAGTTTGGGAGGGTGTTGTCACTCCTCCCCATCCTCTCTACCTGATACTTTAACTCTGATGGCCTGTTTAAATAGTTTTAATGAGAATTGACCACCAGGCAGCTTCTTCAGCTCAGTCTTGTTTGAAACTTAAATGAGAGACTGGATGAGTTTAACACTGATTACGTAGGTAATAAACTAAAAAAAAAACATGTCATGCTGGACAGGGAGCTTCTTGTCAGCTGCAGGTGAAAAGCATCCCACAGCATGATTCTGCCTCAAACATGGTTCACCTTGGATCATTCCATTATTATATATGGACCTGGAATATTCAAGTGTGTAAATTATATGTATTTTAAAAGGAAATCATCTCTTTTGTTTATCGAAGTTTTAAGCACACAAGAAAATATTTGTTAATGAAGCCTAATATCAGAATCAGCTTTATTAGCCAAATGTGTGTGCATAAACAAAGAAATTGACTTCAGTTTATTTATAGTGTGAAGACAAAAAGCCTGAACAGATAAACTTCATGGGAAATAAAATAAAAGGATGAAAGGAATAACAGGTATGCGTATGGACAGACAGTTCTATACAGAAAAGGAAAAAAGACAGGCAGTTCAGTTTGTGGTAGTGCAGCTTGCTTATCTAGTTTCACAGCAGAGTAACTGTTTACTCATGTGGTAATGTGCTCATTGTGTTCATTAGAGAGACATCCTGGGGGAAGAAACATGTCTCTGTGGTGGCTGGTTCTTGTGAACAGTGCTCTGTAGAGGTAAAAGGTTAAATAGTCTGTGTCCAGGATGTGTGGGGTCAACAGAGATGTTAGCTGCCCTTTTCTTGACATTATACCTCTGCAAGTCCTGGATAGAGGAAAGGTCCACTTTAATAATAATATTTTCCTGTTGTTAAGTGAAAATAAAATACTCAACTTAAGTTGAGGAGAATTTCTTGTTTGTTTTTCTGGGCTGACTTCTTAAGATAACTACCATCCTCATACAATATGCTTTGGCCTAATATGGATCAAAACATGCCATACTCTGAGCAGAAAAACTTCAGCAGAAGATGAACAAGGAAACAAAAGTTTCTTCACACTTGTAGGAACTTGTCTATCATTAAAAACAAATATCTTATTTTTTTATTCTAAAAAGAAATGTGAAAAGTTAATTTCATTGAGTTGCATTGTTGTTTTAACCTTCACATTGTTTCCTATTAAGCAGAGGTGAGTACAAAAACTGTACTCAAATAAGAGTAGCACGACTTCAAAACATTTTATCAAAATTAAAAAGTAGCTATCCAAGAAATAAATTAGTAGTAAAAAATATAATTGTTTAACAGCCTATTGTAGAACTAGTAGTAGAGTCATAACTCCTAATGTAGTATTTAGAAATGATTTAATCAGACTGTCAAAAATATAAAGTTATTCTGGTTCTAAATCAATACAAATAAATAACATGATGACCAAAACTGACTCAAGCAGGAGAAACACATTTTTTTATTTTTTTTCAATAAAACAAATTATGAAATTCTTGTGCATAATTACAGCAGGCAATGTTTATACGTTAAAACAAGGTAAAGTAAAGTAAATGTTACCAACCACTTCTACTTACAGCCTACTGTATGTTTTGTGGAAATTGACTTTTGTCCTAAATGGAAGATCTTCTCTTCATCTCTGCCTTACTGTGATATGTTCAACCCACACGCCTAAAGCAGAGTGGAATTACAGTGCGTCTGAACAAATATAAACAAATATGCTGAGGGTTTGAATAAGTTCAGCCCCAGCTAGACTCACCCTGAAGCATTAAACTTTGAATGAGACATTAAAACATGACCCACTAGCCTTGCCTGATCTCATTCCCTCCCTCTCTGTCCTTAGAAGAACGCTGGCTCAGACATTTCCTCTAATATTATTAAAACTTAATGTGTGTGTTTTATAATTTCTTCCCTTCTTTTTTTTTGTTTTGTTACTTTTTCTTGTGAATTCTACAAATAGAGAAGTTCAACTTTAATCCATCGTCTAAAACAACATTATGTCTCTAAGATCTGAGAAATCACTGTTTTAAAACAACAGGGGCTGATTTGAGCCCTACCTAATTTCTGTGCAGCTTGAAATGAAAGCATCTGTCTGTGCTTTAGATATCGGATCAACATAAAGCAGGCTGCAGCTGTGCCCCTGCAGCTGCAGAGTGTTAACCTACAGGGAGTAGGTTAAAACACTAAAATCATCTCACTGCTTGCTGCAATCACATTAAAACCAGCGGTCCCTGCTCCTGTATGTTCATTTTGCTCCCAGGTTACATCATCTGGCAGAAAAGCATTAGTCATGTTCACCTGAGTAACATGTGAGATCCAGTCAGAGGGAAGCATAATGGGCACGGGCCTCGGGACTTCACTGACACAGATCCAGGTTTATTGTGGCTTTAGTCCCATTGGCTTTTTTTATTACAGCTACCTCTTTATTGTCTGAAACGAAATAAATCCTGTTTAAATATAACAGATTCATGTTACTCTTCAAGCTCTGAATTTTTCCAATCGCCTTACAGAAGGACTTTATTTCAGAATAGACATTTCTGAACTGACATTTCTTCACATTTTTGCGTTGTATACTCTCAAACATATTTTTGCTGACTAGACACTGAAAAGACAACATCACTTTTCATGTAAGCAAAGTGAATTTGTGGTTGAAAAGTTAAAGGTTGAAAGGAGTTCACAAAATAACATCTATTGTGCTGTACATGTGATTAAAAGTGCTGGGTTTTCTTTTTCTTTGTTCAGGCTGAACCTTTGGTCAAAAACGTCACATTTTTCTTGGGTGAATAAAGACAAAGACTGGCCTTGTCTTTCACCCTGTGAGTTTTCTAAAATCCTCCAAATTGAGACATTCAGCTGAAATCTTGATCAAATACCTGAATAATTACAAATGACTTGATGTGGCAAAGCAAAAGCTAAGAACTCAGCTCTTGTTCTTTCAGCCGGTATTTACATCTCATGACCTGAAATGTAGATGGATGAGTAAATCTACTGCTTTACCACAACAGACAAGAGCAACACCCTCATTACTGAAACGTGTTAAATATATCCACCTCCAGCTCTATCCTGACGTCACACTGGAACAAGACACCAAAATACTTTATCTCCTTTGTCTGAGGCAGAGATTTATCCCCAACCTGTAGGAAACATGCAACCTTTTTACAGAGCCATCATCCCTGAACAAAAGGAGCTGACTCAACCATAGCCTCTATATACTCCCATTTCATAAGACTCCACTGCTGAAGAAAAAGCTTATTTAAAGTTGCTTGCAGAATATTTGGGCAAGTCATGGGAATACTAAGAGAATATTTCATGCTGTTTTTCGGCATCTGGTGTTGAATTGAGAAATTAATGAGGGTATTTTGGATTGGAAATTGGTGCCATACTAATCTACTGATAATGAAAGGAAGATTGAGTTTTCAGCATGACAATAAGACAACAAACATTTAGCTGAATGCTTAGATTCTACAACAAAATAATTTCCAAATAAAATTCAACTCTGTATCAATGGAATGAACTAAAGCTAACATGCATTGAGAAAACCCCCATAGCCTTGAAGATATGAAAAATGAATCAAAAACACACCTGAGCAGGTGACTCTAAGTTGTTATTACACAGACTTTTCAACTAAATATAAAATAAAATTCAATAAGCGTGATCAATACTTATTTCTTATTTGAATCCTCTGTGTAAAATATACTTTAATTTATGGACTAATTTTGATACTGTGTTTTTTTCAGTTACATATTTGTGCACACTGTGAACTTTAGTTCCTCTGGAGCCCAGTGTACATAACTGGGCTTTTATGTACACTGATCTGTGCATAAAAGACCAGTTTCTACAATAACATGACAGTGTATAATAACAGACTCCTTGAGGGTGGACTGATCATAGTTTTTCAGGCGGAAGATCATTTTGTTGTCTGAAACCTGACGGTGCGTTCAGTAGGCAGGAGGGCTTCACTTACAGCCTGCTAACAACCAGTCAGGACGACGAAGGACCAGCAGCCGGTCATTACTAGCTGAGCTGATGTCAGTGACGCTCAGAGCCGATGGCCACAAGTGTTACTCATGGCTTAATCATGGTGAATGTTGAAATTTGGTTCAGAGGTTAAAAACAGGTCTGTTTTTCTAAACTAATGGTGACGAGCCTTGAGCTATCATGTGACATTTTGGGTCAATTATTAGAAGACTAAACTTAGAGAAATTATGCAATTCCTGTCTTGGTGTTACATGGAAACAACAGATAAATGTGACAATCCAAATAAAACATGGTATGTCATCACATCAGATTAATTTGTTCTTCATTTTGTTTTCCAATTTTATCTATTTTATCTCCATAAAGCCAATTTATGTACTTTTTAACAGCTTCTTTTATTCTTATTAACATCTCTTAAAGTACACTGTTTGTTTTCTTATCTTCACAGTTTTTAGTTTGTTACCAACACATACATAATCACAACATAAAGTTTAGCACATATGGCCATTTTGCAGCTGACTTTAGGATCCATTTGTCATGTTCATTTAGACAATTTTTAAGTGATTTTCTATGCTCTGTTCATAGTTTACAGAAAGAAAATATTGTTTTGCAAATCCGTGCATGATATTTGCCAGTAGGAGGAGGTTACTCAGTTCTTTTCCTCAGATCGGGCGTTACATTACAATACGTTGCAGAAATAGACACAAACCAAACAGGAATAAGTAACACTTTCAATCAAATCATAGAGAACTGGGAGCTTCATAACTCAGTTGAAGTTTACAGTAGAGACATTCTCAAAGTTTTAAAGGACTGAATTGGCATTTTGAGACCTTTTACATCACCTGTATATAAGTTTTACTACCATAGACTGTTTATCTTTTGACCTTGGGAAATAATCAGATTCTACAACTTTAGCTTTATTTGTAGAATTTAGATTTTTTGTCTATTTTACTTAACGGTCCACATTTTATGCCAACTCTACCCAAGCTACACCAAAACACAAATTCACTCACATAATATTCAAATCAAGAGTGTCTTTAACCTGTAATACCTCCTGAGCAAAACACTGTGGAAAAAACGTGCTGATTGTGCTCACTTGGTGTTTCTGCTATTCCTCCAGCTGATCCTTTTAAAAGATCTTCATCCCATCAAATGAAACTGGTTTCATTTCCTCAAAGTCGTGTCCTTCTTTTCTGCTGCTCCCATTTCCTGCTTCTAGTTGATTTATACAGCATTGGACTCTCGACTAAAAGATTTTCACGCAATTAGAATTACGCAATTTATCTTGAGTACATTAAGATATATAATTGGATTATAAACACATTTGATCACCAGTCTCTGCCTGTTTGAATCAACATAAAGCTAAAGGCAAACTGGCTTTGCAAGTGGGAAAACCACAACTTATCAGAAGTGATGGCCTTTCCTGTTATCTAATCAAACACTTTTGCTCTTTGGGTGCTTTCACAATCATTCTCACCATGAATCATGTGACTGAAACATTTTGGGGGAGGCAGATAAAAAGTCATGGATGACAAAGATCTAGATGATCCTCAGATTTCAGTGGGTGGGTCACAGGACTTCATTGACTCTGAAGGTGTGCCCCCAACAAAGGTTTCTAATCCAGAAGCTCTCCATCAGTCAGTCAGAAGTGGAGAACTTTCTCAAACACACTGGAGAGCTAGAAAAGAGAAATCCACATGCTTTCTGTTTGAAGAGTCACAACTTAGTGATGGATTCCAACACCGTGGTCATAAAGGAAGATAAAGGTAAAGCTCAAGATTTTAGATTTAAATGGAAACAGCCTCTTTACTAACTGGAATCGTTATTCAGTGACTGCTTTTGTTTTAACCTGGATTTCCTCCACATTTAGGTCATTCTAAAATAACTGAGTAGCAAATCTCTGAAGATGATCTAGTTTTCATACCAAGTTGAAAACCATTTTTCTATTCACATTAGATTTTTCTGTCCATAAGGATTCTTACTTTTTGTTTCAGACCAATTTTCTACTCCTCAAATGTAGCCTGCAGAACTTTGTGCAGTAATTACTTCTTTTCTAACCCGGACACTCATTATTCATTAGACCTACTTGTTTTTTGCCTCTATATTTGCAATGAGGTTTTCATTAATTGTTTTAGAAACATTTTTTTGATGCTTCACAACCTTTGCTTTTCATGTTGTCTGACTTTCTCAAACTGTAACGGCTTAGAAAAATTTAAAAAGTTGATTTGTTCATGAGTATGAAAACTTAAGTAATAACAGACAAAATGGCAACTTGTGACTGTCATATTGTGTCGGTCTAAAGATGTTTCATTAGAAAGTTATCTTCAGGACCCTGTTTAGGACATTTATTCTCATAGATCTCTGATGAGCTGATGTTAAAGCCTATTTGGAGCCCAAGAGAGGCATATTGACACAGATCTGTGAAACCAGAACCATCAAATTAAATCTGCAGATTTTTATCAGCAGCATTTAAGTCTCCTAAAGATCAGAATGGGAATTCTGGGATTCACCATTTTCACAATCAAACTCTACTTTTAGCTAAACTAAAGAGCTGGGAACAAATGTTTTATGACAGTTTGCAGGTAAAGTTTCTAATGTCCAATTCAAAACAAGTTCATTAAGTTTTCTGTTATGTTTAGACACAAAACTTTTTTATGCCGGAACGAACATAGGTCAGAGTAAGGAGGCTTAACAAATCATAAACATCCTGTGAAAATTGTCAGAACTAGACTGAAAAGCTCCAAACCTCCCAATAATTCTTTGAATGATATTGCATGATGCTTTGTGCTGCGGCAGTGGACACCTACATCACAGTGTGTCTGTCTCTGTGTGTTGTTCACTAGTTTCTCAGATGGTGATTGAGGAGGTGGGCGTTCTGCAGACTCAGCTCGAGATTGAGAAGTCTTGTCGAGAGAATGCAGAGGCACTAGCCACTAAGGTTTGTCTCACACCTTCACACTCAGTATTCAATGCAAGATAATCAGCATTGTCAGGTGGCGTAGGCCAGAGAATGGGGCAAACAAATGAGTCAGGATGACTCTGCAGTGACTCTTTATATTATCTCTGTGTTAATGTGAAAGCAACTGGATTATTAAAGTGAAATAAAAAGGAAATGGTTGAACCATGTTGCACCTGAATTTATGTTCAGAACAGGCCTCTTACTGTTAATCCCTGTTATCCTTGATTTGCAGCTGAATTGTGAGAACAGAAAATGGAAGTACCTGAGCCTATCGTCTCGGCCATGTTTGGATGAACTGCTGCCAAGCATCTCTGACTGCATTGCGCTCGAAGCTGACGGAGACTCTGCAGATTCAGTGGGAAACAGTCCTGACACCTTCTCTCAGTGCCAGCAACAGGTCAAAGGTACAACACCAAACTGCATATTTTTAGCCAAAATGGCCTGACATTGTCACCAAGCCTCTTGTCCTGGATATATTAATTTTCATAATGTCACATTCTCAAAAATCCTTTATCTTTCTGTTTCTCTTTAATTTAATTCACCTTATGAAGTAATGATTTTACTTATTATAAGGAAAACTTATCTAAAGGAACTTGGGTCTATTTGAAAAAGTAATCACTCCATCATTGACTCATCCAGAAAGTCATAAAGTAACCCAGAAAAACATCTAGGCCACTGTAGAGTTTAAGAGTCTCCAATGGCTGAATTTAAACTATCCTGCAAAGATACTGGATCAAAATATATCCATAGTGATATAAAACATATTGTCACTAATTGCCAGTTTAGAGGGGGTTATTTCATTTACTAAATACAAACTGCAAAATGTTGTTCCACCAGAGCTGAGAGAGACAGTAAACGGTTTACTGGAGGAGAAGAAAGGTTTTGTCTGTCAGATTCACGAACATCAGAGGCAGATAGAAGAGTTGACCACACAGGTGAGAACAGATCTATACACACGGCCTCCTCTTATGAAATGTTTTGACTTCTCTCTTTTTCTTTAAGTGATGCTGAGTTTGTGGAGTTTTGTTTTTTCTCTCACCAGTCTGAGAAAAATCAAGAGGAGATGAAACAGCTTCGTGAAACAGTCGAGCAACAAAGCAAAACAATCAAGAGATTTAACCGAGGTAAGTCACAGCTGGAGGAATTTGAGTTTACAAGCAACTGAAATAGATAATAGATCATCGGTAACCTAAATATACCATAAACAGACAAGTTTTTAGCCAGCAATACACTTTTCAGCTCATGTCTTGAGACAGATCACAAATTTACAACAAAAAACTTCAACTCAATAAAAACCATTTCCCATATTTTGAGAACATTCATGGGAAGAGTGGAGACAGTATGAGCAGTAATGTTTCATAAGCTAGTAAAATGTTAAATTTGCTATGTTAATGCTCTGTTTGTGGCTTAACCCCATGTTCTACAGTCTCTATGATGGCAGCTCAGGAGTATGAAGGAATGAAGGAGCAGCTTGATTTGGAGCAGGACCTCAGAGTCAAAGCTGAGACTTACGCACACGAGGTAAAGAAGTAGGTTATAGAAACACTGGATTAAATCTGTAGAAAATAATATTCAAACTGTTTTAGACATTTAACAGAAGTGGTAGAAGCACAATAGTTATTAGACTAACCTAATAACTTCCTTGTATAATCCAAGTGATGGGTTGCCAAATGTTGCAGCTGTGATCCATATTACCATGTCGGAGTTTGATGAGTGATAATAACTTGATCCTGTATCTGGTGTTTCATACAAACTTTGAACATAATTGACAAATAAAGATGATGTGTTGAAAGCAAAAGGGCTAATGCATGTTTCCTCTTTTCTTTCTAGTAATTGCCCTCTGTCTCTGCCTGCTCCTGTTTTTTTTTCTTTTTTTCAGATGCTTGTTAAGCAGAAGGAGGCCAATAGGCAGAGCATGCTGCTGCTGCAGAGTGCTGAGCCCAGCGTTCAGTTGCTGAAAGCTCTGGAAGATGTTGCCTCTATCACTAAAACCCTGGAGGAGGAGCGTCTGCAGCATCAGCAGAAGGTAAATCCAGAAGCCTCTTTATTTCCTGCAGCCTTACTCTTAATGTAGAACAGGGCAGGATTTGTCAATCTTTATGAGCGCAAACCTAAAAGTCTCAATGAATCAGGTAGATATTCACATTTCAAGACTGAAAAGGAAATAAAAATGACAAAAGTCTGTAAAATTTTCCTGCAGCAAAGGAGTTGAAGAAGAGCAGTAATAAGCCTTTTTCTTAAATCAAAAACACTACATGCAATAGGTCACACAATGCAAGGTTGCTACTGAAACAACGTCAGTAGAGCCACAGACTGATCACCCCATGCAATACTATATGTAGGTATAATAATTCATGCAAAGCAGCACTTTCCAAGTATTGAGGTCAAATATTGTAAAACACTCTGAGTTAAGATACTGAAGTAAATCAAAATTTAAATGACATTTTAAGTTGTGGAGATGCACCTGAATCCATTTGACCTTTTATTTGTGCTCCGTTGAGCATTTGATTGACTCACTAAGCACAAGATGAAAAGAAAATAGATTGCTACATACAGTTTGTTTGATTTATGCAATGAAATTAGCCTTCGCTTTAGGACTAGCACCAATCTAAATAGCCAGTGTTGCATGATGCTGAAAGCCTACAGGCCAATAGCAGACCTCTTTTAATCCTGCTCTGCATCTGTTGGGCTTATCTACTTGTGGGGGTGTAGGTGCAGAGTCTGGAGGCCCAGCTTGAGGAAAGCTGTGTGAAGAAACAGCTGCAAGATCTTCAGAGACAGCTGGAGCTGCTGGAGGTGGAGAAGAAGGAGATGGAGGGACGTCTGGAGCAGACAGAGAAGAAGAATGAGGAGCTGGAGAAAAGAGGTGGGTGCAAGGGAGATAAGGCTGTTTGTGGGCTAAAAAGAGAGCAGACAGAATCCATCCATCCATCCTCCCAACCCTTGTCCCTAGTGGCTGGTGCCTTTCTCCAGCGAACGTTTTGGGCGAAAGGTGGGGTCACTCTGGACAGGTCGCCAGTCTGTCGCAAAGCAGACAGAATAGTATTGTAATTAAAATTTGCATAGCAACATAAAATACTGTTTCCTGATTAACTAGAAAATAGTTAATCAGGAAATCCTTTTTCTAAAAAGGAAAGTAACAAGAATTTACATGAAGTCACGTTAATAGGACCTAAACCACCAACTGATTTTAGCTAATATTAAATAAGAAATCAAAAGTACAACCTTCTTTTTATGGGTTGCATGGTTTCCAGTGTTAATGTGTTCGTTAATAGTCTGCAGATAATAGCTCTAACCATCTCCTTGACGTATCTGTGGTACTTATTAGCCGCCTGGTAGTGATAGTGACTGAGGTTGTGGTTTGTCATCTCTTCACAGTCCGTGAGCTCCAGGAGGCCCAAAGAAAGACTACAGACAGCACCAGCCTCCCTCCCCCAGAACCAGGGGTAGCGCCGCCTCCCGCACCTCCTCCACAGCCGCCTCCACCACCCCCGCCCCCGCCACCTCCTCCACCACCTCCACCTCCCTCCAGATGCAACCCCCTCAGGTGAGACTTTTCTACAAACAGTAGATACTTAGAAGTATCACGGTGGGGGTTTTGTGATGCAGCAGCACATTTTATTTCCTGCATTTAAACTTTGAACATAAAAAAAACTGATAGAAAATATTCATAAGCAGGTCAGATAACGAGTGAACAGTTCTTATTTCTAATGAGACTTTCTGTTTCTTAGTTCTCTGATCGCCATCATGAGGAAATCATCCAAAGGCTCCAAAGCAAAAGTGGAGCCAACTCCAGGTGAGAATGTATTTATAGTTTCCATTCGCTAGCCAGTCAGCCAGCATTGGCTGACTGGCTGGTGTCACTAGACTGGATTGTTTCATAATCCAGTCTAGTGACTGATCATTTAATTAATCAGTTGTTTTTTTGGAATTGATACTATTTCTGTAGTGATATGTAATCGGTCTTATGGATTTTCAATTTGTACATCTGGGTATTCCCTCTGTGTTTCTTAATTACTCCTGTCTGGTCTTATAAATAAGTCATAATCTTCCCTCTTGGTGTCAGCAGCTGCTGAAGGTATGGACGATGTCAAGGTGAAGGCGGTGAATGAGATGATGGAGCGAATCAAACACGGGGTCGTCCTGCGACCTGTCAAAAGTCAGGACAGTAAGGTGAGAAAAGCATCTCTTTTCAAAAAACTGGACTTACATTTCATATAAGACAACTACACAGTTGGATAAAAGAAAGTTAATTTTCTATTTGGCTCTATTCTGACCTGTTATTGACATGATTCAGATAAATGGCAAGACCAGATCTGTTATTCACATCTGTTTTAGGTGCCCAGATCTCAGTTGCCTGCTTTAGATGCAAACACAGAAACATTCAATCACTGAATTTCAATTATTATTTTCTATGGCACTGAGGTCAGGACTCTGTGATGGCCAATCCAGACACTGACTTTATTGTCATTAAGCCAGTAAAAATAAAATCACATGATGACTTGATGCAGCTCCTCTCCACTCTTTCACTGCACACATTGTGCTACTAAATCAGTAACATGTGGAGCTCTGCTGTAGAGCTTGTATTGTAATGTAACTGACAGAGGACATTTTACAGCACAGCTACAGCAGCAGGAGGCCTCAGAAATAATCACACTGCAGAGAAAACTCAACCATACTGCATCCTTTAATCTACTGTAATAATTCATCTCAAGTCATGATTTCTGTTTTAGATGAAGATAATTTGAACAACTTTCTAAAAATGTTTGACAAAATAATCTTTAGAAGAATCCATGAAATTGCCCGGCTGCTGTCTCTGCTGTCTCTGCTGTCTCTGCTGTCTGCAGACCGCATTGTGACACCCAGATAACGCTGCTGGTTGGGGAGGGTCACACCAGGTCAGTGGGTGGTCCTTCAAAATGGATTACATCACTAAACTAATGCAGATACTGCCTCCCAGGGTGGTCTGGGATAAAAAGCGTCTCTTACGCTGCCAGGACACGATCAGACTGCTGGGGATGAATGTTAGCACCAGGTGTGAATGGGCTCTTTGTCTTCTCTCAATATGCCACTGTTGTCCCTTGTGATTTTTTGGGGTTTTTTTCGGGTCTCGCTTGTATTTTCCTGCTGTCGAACTTTTTATTACCCTAATAAAGTCACAAATCTCAAGCAGGGAAACCATGATTGCTGTTTCTTTCCTCTTCTATCCTGGTTCTCATCTTGTTATAAAGACCAGGATGTCTCTTAGGACTCTGATTGTTCTCTGTCTCTTCTCTTTCCTTTCTGCTTTAATTTTTTTGTGCTGCAAAAGAGAATAGCAGTGAAAGTGAGTATATTGATGTTTGCATCAATCAGGACAGTCAGGTCATTCCTCCCTGCAGTCGCTCTAACCCAGCAATCTAACAGGCTCTGCTAACTCTGCTTAAATTACATTAAAATGGAACAGTTTGTGGCATGCCATAGCTTTTTAATCATTAAAACACACAAAAAGTATTTTTCTCAGACATTATTTTCTTAAGGTTATATTCTAAAAATGTGAAAAGCAGGAAATCAATATGTCTTGTTTTTTTCCCCTCAGCCTCCTCCCTGTGAGGAGAAGCAGCAGGAAAGCGCCATGGACGAACTAAAATGCATCCTGGTAAAACACATATTTTATCAAGTGTTTAAGTTTTGGTTTCGGATTTGAATATAATTTTTTTTTTAAGTTTCTGTAGAGTTTACGTTCACTTTAGTCTGAACGAGTTATAGACATAAATGATAGATGTGCTTTCATCTGAGTGAATACGCTGTCTGTTAATGCTGGGACATTTCCGTTCTGCTCAAGGAGACGGTGAAGAGGAGTCCCAGCCGAGGCTCTCAAGAGTCTGGACCGTCGGGACCATCACCACTGACGAAGAAGGACACTGAGCTGGAGGTCATCCTGAGGCGCCGGCGCAACAAGGCTGGAGAGGCCGGATCAGGAGGTAAACCCTTCATCCAGCCTTACGCTTCATTCACACAGCAGGACGTTTTGGGACTTTTTAGTAGCGGAATGACCAATTCCACTACGAAATCCACTACTACTTAAATCCAACATCAATCACCAAAACAACTCGTGTACAAAAAAAGAACAGACATCACACAGCAATGCGTTGTTTACAGAAATAATAATGTAGATTATTACTTCCGCTGTTTTTGGATCAATTTAAAGTTCTTCTTAAGCAGGAGCCGACAATATTTTAACAAGACCAAAACATGATGAAGAAAACTAATAAAAAGCAAACACAACTACTAGCGGTGGCTTTATATTGAGCATTGACTGTAACGTCTTTAGAGAAGTGTGTTTGGATGTGTAGTCAGAGCCATGAGTGGCGGGATTGTGATGTGATGCACTTCAGCAACACAAACTTCTTTCATAAGTTCATAATTTTTGTAATTATAATTTTCAGCCATTGTATCTGGCTTTTTCTGGTGCAGAATTATGCCGTGTGTTACATCAAAGTTGGATAAAATGTGACATGACCATTCAGCAACGATCCATTAGTTTCTATCCTTTAGGCAGAGATCCATCTGTGTTCGTTTCTGCATGGATCCAAGAACTAGACTATTCTCCTTTACACCTCCAGATGAACGTGAGGGCCAGATGAGCCACGTCTCTTCCTCTGACAGCTTGAATGGAAGACGCACCAGCAGCGATTCGGGCAAAGATTCAGAGGGAGTGAGCGGCCTGAGCGCTCCCTCTGAGGCAGCAGGAATTATCCGGGTCAGTCCAGACAGAAGAGGCTCCGGCCCAGGGCCCGTGGTGGCCCCAAGGAAGCGCTCTGACCTGGAGAGGAGATCCTGCAACTCTCTGTCTGAAAAGGAAATGTCAGAGTCTCTGGTCAGCAATGGCTGCATCAGCAGGTGAAGCATCTCAGCAGATGATCAGTTAGTTTTAAATATGCAGTCTTGAGTTGTCACATGCAAACCAGTCAGTTTTATTCAGCTACCAGCATCAGTACTGGAACCAGTGAACTGTTGTTGGAGTTTGTCTTTAGCAATGATACACATTTATGCTGGGAGGTTTTTCTATTATTCTTGACACAGTCATTTAAAATCAGTCAAATTGGAGGATTAGCATATTTGAACATCAGTTTCTCTTCTTTCCACCAATTCTTAATCTGATTTAGGTGTTGATTTGACTCGACAGTTCAAAATAATAAGCTTTAAGATTTAAATTAAAGCTCACTTAAGCCTTAGATGTATGTTTTTGACTCAGTTTCCTCGCCTTCCAGATTTGCATTTAGCTTGTTCCATCCTCCCTTCATTTCTCAGCAGCTTTCCTGTCCCTGCTAGAGATCAGCAGAACTCACAAGCATCTACCATGTTTAAAACTGCAAATTGGACTTCCTGTGTCTTTCTTTTTACCAATGGCTTTTTTCTCATCATAAAGACAAGGACGCTAGACTGTTGTCTCATCAATAGCTTGTAGATTGCTGCAGTTCTCCTATTGTTATCTCCTCCTTGACCTATTTACTAATTAAGTGACTTCTTAATTAGAGAATTAATTAAGAAGTAAATTAAGTAATTACATCACTTAATTTCTAATTAAGTGATGTAATTAGTCACTTTTGTTTTAGGGGTGCAAGAGTAAGGTGGACTGCATCTTTATGTCAAGGGATGTTAATACTTTTGAACATCTCTTCTGTCTGCTCCACAGCACTGATGAGGAAAATCAGATAAAGTCGAACGGAGTTGACCATGAGGAGCCCGGCGACGGCGACCACAACGAACACGTAAACATTAGTGCTGATGCCGACTGCTGAGATGAACTCTAGCAGGTTTCGTTCTACTTTGTGAACAGAGAGAAATCAGAGCGATGAAACACATTTGCCTTTTTACAATTATGGTATCAAATGAGCATTGAAAATGTTGTTAGTTGGGTTTTTTTATATTTACACTAACCACATACAAAAAATAGGCAACTAATCACAGTAACAAAAACAAGCCACAGCTGGTTCATTTAGATGTTTTAGCTCCAAGATATTTCCAAAGTTTTCATAAATTGTTCTAAAATAGACATTCATAACAAAGTCCAGGTTAAAATGCTTAAGAAAGCCACCTAGCTAACTAAGATTATTTCTTGATTTACCTGGAGTCAGTAAAAAGCAGAGGAATACTTGTCCAGCTGCTCATGTGAAGGGTTCTCTGCAGATCCTAACAATCCCTGCAGGTATTTTCTGAACCTGATTGACTTGAGCCAGAGGAAGCTGCAGCCTTATGAACCAAAGTCATCTCCTATTATCTGCAAAAATCTCAAATGTAGCTTCTATTTTATTTCATTTTGATGCGCAAAAGATGCACTCAGTTAAACTTTATGTTATCAGAAGGAATACACCCCGCCATGCCATTAGATTTTTCCTCACTGTGTCTTCAGCACGGTGCAGTTCACACCAAGTTGTGGTAGAAGTGATACTTGTAGCGCTGGATTTCAGTGGATTAAAGTGTCAATTAATCCAATTAATAATTTCATTTTTGTTTTTCCTGCCGCTACATATTTGTTTAGGATTTAGCTGCTTTTATACAATACAATGTTTCATTCTTACTGTAGTTTAGGAACTTACTGGAGTTAAATTTTTAGGATGCTTATTATCAGCTGTATCCGCATATCCAACATACAGATAGATAAATTCCTACAGAAGTTGGCTGATATAGATACTGATACACATATACCTCCCTTCACAACTATTGGCATCCCTGACAAAAATATGTAAAAAGCCTTAAAATATATTCAGTTTTTATTTTAGGAGCATTACCTCATACAGAAAAGTAAAGAAATTAAAATCCACTAGATAATTTCAGTAAAATTATTCAGTGAGCGGGAAAAATATCAAGCATATAAAAGAAACCTTTTTGGTTAAATCAGCAGATCCACATTTACTGGTACCTATGTAAAATGAGTATAACTCAAGATTTTGTTTTTATAGTTTACTTTTTTATATGATCTGGTTTTCTTGATAATGTTCATAAGCAATCCGTACACTTCCGTTTCCTGAGATTTAAATATTTCCCTTGGCTGCCCTTCAAGATAGAAAAGACAAAAAAACATGGCGTTAAGTTTTCGTTGAAAAATTCTTAGAATAAAATACTGTCGCTCCTCATCTAAGCAGCCTTTATCATCTCTAAGAGCAATAGTTAAGAAGGATAGTCAGGGTTAGAGAACTGCAGCAAAAAGCAAGAATAACCATTAAGTGCTACCTGCAAGCCAAGTAGCTGTTTTTGAGTGGTGCCTTGGTAAAAAATAACTTTTCAGAATGATTTTTTGGGCAACAACACACCAGATGAGATTGGTGTGGAACAAGGAATGGACACGGGAAAAATCACCTCATGCTCTCTGTTAAGTAAGCATGACAATCATAAGCTCTGTGATTCTGTGAGCCTGTTTCTCTTCCAACATTCCTACAAGCATTGCAAGGCATCATTAGGTCTGTCCACATAACCTAAGGTTTATGGCCAAGTCAGCAGATAAATGGTTTGGCTGACAGATGACCAAACTTTTTCCCCAGAGCTAAATCCTACGAATCTGGGAGAGATCAAAGAAAGGGAAATCTTAGAGAGGACTCAAGACAATCTGGAGAACTTGTCTCTAGACCATTGAATGGTCAAAGATCCCTCTCTCTTTATGCTCCAAACCACAGAAGACTTTTTGTTTTGCAAATATCAGAAGGGAATTGTACAACATATTAACAGGAGTGCCAATAATTGTGCTACTGGTGGTTAAAATATATATATTTCTTAATGGGTTTTTTTCCTGTACTGGCTAAAAGGTTCGCAGAACTATGTTTTATTTTAAGCAAATGTCAGCTTCTGACAGAAGCTTTGTAACACAGAAGTCGAGATATTTGAGTAAATGTACAGTTTTAGTCAAGCTGCCTTCAGTTGTGTGACCCTTTAAGTGTGCACCCCTGACTGTTGTATCAATCTTGAAGTTCTTTTGTTAATCTGAACCTGTTCCTGGGCATAAACACCCAGAAATATGTTTTTGCAACCAGGGTTCCTCTCTTCCACTTTTCCTGCTTCAGTTTCAGCTCCAGCGTGTCGACTATCAGCCTGACAGGTTAGAGAAGTTTTTAAAGTGGAAACATAAAATTCAACTTGATTGACATACATCAGTAGGAGTAGATGTAGCACATTGAACAGGAACGTTCTCAGGATCCAAAGGACAGATCTTCACCAATGGAAAGCCATGTTTTCTGGTTAAATGTGGAGTTGAAGTGCTTTGGAGGAATGAGGTGCTTTTGTATTTTTCTCTACCTCTCCATTGACACCTGCTTCTACATTGAAACATTCTAAAAACATCAATTTGTAGCATGAAGACTCGTGAGATGCTGTCGTAGTTCCTCCACTCGAGATCAGACGTCTTCCTGCACTAAGTCAGCACTGAGCCCTGTAATGCACATGTTGTTATGCTTATTGTGCATTCCTTGACTTTTCTTTTCTACTGTACATTTACAGCTTTTCTGAACACCTTTATGCAAACTATGTGAGGCACCTTTGTATGACGCTTTCACACACCTTGTCATTCTTTCTTAACTCAAACTCACATTTTAAAGTGCATCTTGTTCTGTTTGTTTGGTGTATTTTACTCATACAGAGGACAAGAACTATATGGTTCTGCTGGATATACAGAGTTGGATTTTCTGCACAGGGAGGCCTTGCACAAAACCTCCACATAGCAGAAAAATATAACCGGCAGCTGGGTAACATTTTGCATCCTCTAAACGACTGCATTTAATAACAATCTGGCTACCTAAAGGGATTTCCTGTATGCCGTTGAGTAGATATTGTGTGCTATTGGGAATATAAACAGAGTGTTAAAGGTTTTTTAACTTCATGGATTTTCATTTTAGAATCACTTGAAATAAAATTCAATTTAAAGAAATTAGTTGTTTGTCTTTTTTTTAAAGAAATTGGCACCAGTCACGGACAATTTGGGGCTTCCATCTTTTGGTCACTAGAGGGCACTGTAGTGACCGTGTGTAGATTCAGAGTGATTTCATCAGAAAGAATGTTTTACAGCAGCTAATTAACAATCAGATGATTAAAAGTCAACTAATTGAACACTTTCTTCAACATACGAAATTGGAAGCAATAAAATGTTCACATTGTAACCTAAATTTTCCATGTACAACTCTGGAAAAAATGAAGAGACCACTGCACTGAACCCCATTGAAAACCTGGTTATTCCACCAAATATTGATTTCTGAACTCTTCATGAGTTAAAATATTAGTATTGTTGTTTCTAAATGAACATAAACTTGTTTTCTTTGCATTATTTGACGTCTGAAAGTACTGCATCTTTTTTGTCATTTCGACCATTCTTCATTTTCAGTAAATAAATACAAAAGTTTTGCTTGGAGCTTTGGGGACATGTTGTCAGTAGTTCATAGAATAAAAAAAACAATGTTCATTTTACTCAAACATAGACCTATAAAAAGTTAAATCAGAGAAACTGATCATTTTAACTGGCCTTTTTCAGAGCTGCATCTGCTGTTTTGTCTTTCAGATTAACATGAAAGATTGATAAGGGGATTGTAAAGTTTCCCGTTACCTGATCTAAGCTGACCGGTTGAGGAAGGAAAGCAGAGGAAGCACCCAGGAGTGATCATGGTAGCTCTGGAGGAGCTGCAGACATCCAAAGCTCAAGTGGATAACTTGTTTAAAGGGCCAGTCTCATTTATGTTCATCTTGTTTGCAGTTTACCATAAGTCACAGAGAGATGCAGCAAACATGTGCAAGGAGGTGTTCAGGTAAAATTAAAGCAAAACTGAAGTTTCACCTATTTGTTCTATGAATAAAAAAGAAAAAACACACTGCAAATCACCCATGACTATATAATCTCTTTTTTGATATTTATGTGTCGTTAAAATCTTATTCAAAATATTTTACATGGTCATAGTCTTGAACAATAAACCATTTAAATTGTACACAAAATGATAAAGACGTTCCTTTCCTCATATCAACTGATCTCTTAAGAAAGGCCATTGTTTTTCTTTTTTCTTAATTAATTAATTTATTTCATTTAACCTTTATTTAACCTTAATTTAACTGGATAAATTAATTGAGAACAACACTATGCTTGATGGAGTTTTCCTAGCGCCTCTGTCGTCTATTTGATGGAGAACCATAGAATTTGGTTTCTAACCCACCAGAGAGATCAATGCATTTTTTTCCCTCATTTAATTTAATTTTACTTGCTGATAAATATAATTTCAAATGTAACTGAGTAAAATACTTGAGTCAAAACAAACTCAAGTAATAATAAAACTTAATGTTTTGTAAACAACTTAAGCAGTACAACATACAGACCAATTGTACTTACTAACAAAAAACCCAGTAAATATAATTAGTTACTTTCCACCCCTTCTGGCTGGAGGTTCACTTTCCAGCAGGACGGTGACACCATACAGCCAGTTCAGACCACAATATTAAAGTGTTGCAAAGACCGACCAAGTCCAGTCCTAAATTTAACTGATAATCTGTAGCTAAGCTTGAAAACGGATGTTGAAATCTGTGGTTATAAAATGACAAAATGTGGAAAGGTAAAGAAATATGACAGCAAAATCTAGCCAAGCCGCAAGAGGGCGACACCTTCTTTCAAGTCATCCTACGAAGAAGAAAAAGGGTGGCAAGATGGCGTCGCAGTATTACCAAGAAATGCAGGAGAGCTTCAAAAATAACAACAAAAGTCGGGAATTCCCGGCTCATACAGCCAAGGTACACTCGGTGGCGTGGAGCTGCGATGGGAGGAGGCTCGCCTCCGGTTCGTTTGATAAAACAGCCAGCGTTTTTATCCTGGAAAAGGACCGCTTGGTAAGTGAAGCCGCGCAGTGCTATGTATGCTGAACCTGTCGGTTTTCTTCTTCATTATTTCATGTTAATTATAGCCGAATTGTCAACAAAGCTGCCCCTAACTATACATATTTCTTCTGCTGCTGTCAGAAAAAGTTTGACAGAAACGCGATCTGTTAAGATTAGATTTAAGGTGGATTTGGAATTTTTAAAATATCTGGATTTTATTTTCACACGAACTAATATGTGAGCTGCGGTTCGGCTTTACTTACATAGCAGATGATTGCATAAGTAACAGACTGAAGGTGATCGTTCACACAGGTGTGCAACACGACCGCGCTGCGCGTACCCAGATAGGAGTTAATGTATTGATACATCACCGATTACCAAAACTCATCTCAAGGCACTTCATAATTATTGTTAAAATATATATAATTGTAGTACAAATTCAGTTGATTTTAATTCCAACTTAGTAGTTTCAGATTGTCATAAACTGCCAATGAATACAATATTTTGTATCTTTCATCCTTAACAAGAATGTGTTGACAGTTGAGAGAAACCACTCCTATCTAATTGGAAGAAACTCCAGCAGAGTCAGAACCGGTCTAAGTTTTGGGAGCTATCTGCTTTGAGTGATGGGGATCCGTGAGGACAGGAAAAAGACACAGACAAAGAGTTCAATTTATTTTTCTTTGAGGGAAGCAACATTTTATTGTTCAAAGAGTTGCTGTGGATGATGATGCTGTGAGCAGAAAGGACCTCCAGTAGCTGACTGATGAAGTCTTTCATCAATCAGTAATGATGAGAGACTTTGGAGTTACGGATTTTGTCTCTCCTCGTTGGTCCTGCTTTGCTTCCATGAAACATCCTTTTCAACTCTTGTAGGATTTGTGATTGCAGGTCAGGTTTTATTTGAACTAATTTGTACCTTCTCTAGGTGAAGGAGAACAACTACAGAGGACATAGTGACAGTGTGGATCAGTTGTGCTGGCATCCAACCAACCCGGATCTATTTGTCACTGCGTCTGGAGACAAAACCATTCGCATATGGGACGTGCGCACCACCAAATGTGTTGCCACAGTCAACACAAAGGGTACAATCATACTGGTGACTGCTTGAATCTGGCCTTAGTAAAACTTTAAAGTGCTCAAGTCATTTTCTTTCTTTTTTTTAATGAAGGTGAGAACATTAATATCTGCTGGAGTCCAGATGGTCAAACAATCGCAGTCGGGAACAAAGACGACGTGGTGACCTTTATTGATGCCAAGACGCACCGCTCCAGGGCTGAAGAGCAGTTCAAGTTCGAAGTGAACGAGATCTCCTGGAACAACGATAACGACATGTTCTTCCTCACCAACGGGAATGGCTGCATCAATATTCTCAGGTAGAAACCGAATCGGTCTGTGAGCCTGGAGTTCCTGCAGGGTGTTGATGAATGTGTTTTGTTGGCTCATTGAAAACAGTCATTATTATTATCTTGCTTTCTAAAAATTAACTGTTAATTGTTCTGATTAAGAAAAAAACAAACACATATATTCTTGACAATAATTTTATTTGTGTCTATTAGAGGCAAATTCCAGAAATCATGCATGACTTTCATACTGTATCATTTCAAATTTATTCAACAACTGTCCTGAGTTTAAAGACACAATATGCATTTTTGCAAATGAGAACAAGAAAACACATATGGTTGAATTTATGTTAGATCCTCCAAAGTCTTCAGAGCATATCTGTGTTTCTCTTGTAGATGAGTAAATAATTAATACTCTGTCTTGCACTTCTTGTCCAGATGTCCATATTATTACATTTAAATGCACTTTTAATTATTAAATGTAGATGCACTTTTATGTATCAGCAGTATTTTACTTTTCAAAAACTTCTCACATTTGTCTGTCCTCATCCTTCTACATCTGTATTTATGATTTGATAATTGTGTAGCAGGATTTTCTTTGCTTCAGTCAAGATGTCTCCTTTAAATTTGGAAAAAGTAAAAGTATTTGGACACTTTTTGACTCATGCACCTTGGCTTTGTGGTTTTCTGTGGCATAAAAGCATCAATCAGATGCACTTTTTGCATTTAATGGATGAGCTATTGAGATCTTGTATGTGAAACTTTTTCTGTGCTTCAGATCTGAAATGATCAGAGTGTTTTGTGTTGTCAGTTATCCGGATCTGAAGCCCATCCAGTCCATAAACGCTCACCCGTCCAACTGCATATGCATCAAGTTTGACCCCACGGGGAAATACTTCGCCACAGGAAGCGCTGACGCTCTCGTTAGTCTGTGGGACGTGGAGGAGCTGGTGTGTGTCCGCTGCTTCTCCAGGTCAGTCCGTGTTTCTCTTTCTCTAAACCATTTGCCCTCAGAGAAACGTCTGGATGAATGTAGGATCTTCATGTTCTTGCTGCAGACTGGACTGGCCAGTGAGGACACTGAGCTTCAGCAATGATGGGAAGATGTTGGCCTCTGCGTCTGAGGATCATTTCATTGACATCGCAGAGGTGGAAACAGGTCAGTAACCATGACAGCAGACATTTAGCAGCAGGATTTGACATGTGGAAATATGTTTAGGTAGATTCAGTCAGCTACTTGGTCCTTTTTGCTAAAATTCCACTTCATCTTTGAAAATGTCTTATTTGAATCCTTCCTTTTTGCAAATTCTGTGTGCTAAATTATTTTGCTGATGTCACACAAGTCTGCCATAGTTTTGTTGGTCTTGGAGCAGAGCCTTCAGGTGACAGATTGGAGATCAATCATTTAGGTTTTAAATCTCTTCCCTTGGTACAGCTTTCCTTAGCAGGTCTCTGTATTTCGGCAAACCTTGTGCCACATTAAGCTAATCAGATTGAGGGACAGAGCTGAAAGCAAAGCAGAATTAACAAGTTTGAATTGATAAAATTTCTTCATGTGCATCAGACCTGCTGCGTTCAACCCTTAAGTGATTTTTAATTTAGTGTGTCATATTTGAAATATTCAAAGGTACCAATGCTTGGATGTTAATGTCCATATTAAATGACTCAAGTCTGTTGAATAGCCTCTGCGAAATCTGCAGCACGAGTTCATTGTCCTACATGTTCCTGAGACACTCCTTCAAATGTTCTAATACACTCAAGCATGCCCAAATGTTTTTGCAAACAGTGATACAATATTACATTTTAGGTATTTCTTTTAACGTTTCTTGTTTAGACGTTCTGTTGTAGAAAATGAATGAAATTAGGTTTAGTTTTTGAGCTGAGAATGCTTAGAAGTAAACCAGTAGGCTTTCTTTACATGTTGCAGGTGAGAAGCTGTGGGAGGTTCAGTGTGATTCCCCAACGTTCACAGTCGCCTGGCACCCAAAGAGGCCCCTGCTGGCCTACGCCTGCGACGACAAAGAGGGCAAATATGACAACAACCGAGAGGCAGGGACAGTTAAACTGTTTGGCCTTCCCAACGACTCCTGAGGAGCATCAGCTCGTCTGGTGGCCGGAGTATTTACACCTCGATGAGGGAGAAAGTGAAATTTTAAAAAGAGGAACTGCAGTAACCTTCTGATGCCACCAGGTGGTGCAACTTTCCTTAGTTTGCTCTGAATTGGCTGACGTGATTCCCTGGTTGTTTTTATACAGTAAAAATTCATTGCTGTAAAATATTTTCATGTAAGATAAAGTGTGTTGTTTTTGTTTTGTTTTTTATAATAAAAATGGTTGCTTATTATAACAAATACCAAATTCAAGGTTTTTTCTTTTAGGTTTTAAACATACTTATAAAAACATATTAACAATGATCCACAATGATTTCACAGGTTGTGACTTGGGAACTTTTTTTACAACCTGAAGGGAACAAATAATTTTCAATCTTCTGAAGATTCTGATCACAGAGATATGGCTGTGTGGAAACAGATCTGACAACTGATTTTCCAGTGGCAGAAGTCATATAGTTTTTTATTGCTCCAAATTTAAGATCATACAAAAGGTAAGACATCCCACTGTTTCCTGGGTTAACCAGTCTGTAAATAAAATTTACACAGGAGTTTTTATTGTATTTTGTTAACCAAGAGAAGTTATCAGACATGACAGTAGTCTACAGTAGTAGGCTGATGTCTTTAGAGTAGCTTATCCAAAGACATCAGAGAAACTACTGTGGCTGTGCAGCAATCTAGTGGTCAGGAGTTGATTTTTAAACTTATTGAAGTCCTCCATTCTACAGAGATTGTTTACACGTTTACATTTAAGATGGCCATCAACCTTCCCAGGAGTGAGCATCCTACCAAATTCACCCCCAAAGTTGGAGGGCTCAAAGCTGGGATAATTGCTTTCCACTTGGGATTTATGTTTATTTAATAAATGGGGATTGAACTCTGTTTTCTTTTTTTTTCTTTACTTGAGGTCAGATTTAAAAGATTTTATGATCACTAAAGACCAAACCATTTTTCTTCTATTCTAATGTATACAATACTTGTTTCTTTTTACCATGATCATCACTAAGGGTTATTCTTGTAGAGCAACTTTCAATTGCCTGAAGCCTGGACTTGAAAACTGCTTCTGAATAGGGCAACAAACTGGGTATATATCTTTGTTCTACTGCTTCTGGTTCAAAGGCAGCTCTTAGTTTGCCGGAATGCATTGATGTGGTTAAAAATGATGCACTGAGTTTGGATTGTATTTGTCTTTCTGTAGCAGATAACTAGCACCCTGGTAGTCATCTTTTTGTCAGATATGATACTCTAATGCAAAAGTCCAAGAGCTTGTTTCTGCAAAACTGGTCAGGACTTAGATACCAACACTAATGTTTAATGACCTGGTCTAAAACTGTCTCTTATGCGTGAGATTAAGTTTATTTTTTAGAATCAGAAAAAATATTTTTTTCCACTTTGATAAGGGAGATTAAAACAGTGATTTTATAGACTGAAAGTAAAAAGAAGCATGAGGTGTAAATGTAAATCAGACTATTAAAAGTCAAATCGGTCAGACAGCCAGAGACCTTGCAGGCTGCTACATTTGATTCATCATCCCATGATGGGTGCTGGCAATCACACCCATGAATATTGACCGACCTCCTTTCTCTGTCTCAGCTGCAATGAATAACAGCTGGGATCAAGGGAGACTGATGTGATGACACACTCAAGGGCCGTCCACCAGCTCTGGGCCACAAAGCTAAATTCAGTTCCAGGTGCTTGATGCGTCTCATTTACACATCGGCTTTGAAATGAAAATACTCTGCAGTGTTTAATTTTTCATGGCTTTTCAGACCAGTACTCTTCAGTGCTTAAAGATGAATGTTATTTCTGCCTGTACACACTATGTTTCCCATGTATTTTAACTGATAGCCAATAACTAATAAAAAAACACAGCAAGACACTTTTGCTGTGAAGTTGAAATATTCCTTCTAACTTAATTGCACTGGTCAAAAGTTAAAGCACCCTGCTTATCTATTGACATCCGTGCTTTAAATATATATTAGTCTGTCTGAGCTGTTTAGCACCACAGTATGTGCCATATCAGCTCCTTCCAGCTTTCTTTTACTTTGAAGTCAATAAATAACTCTGATATTTCGTCCTCACAGGCCTGAATACCCTCAGTGAGCCTAAAACAGACGTCTAGTGTTTGACAGTCTTCTGTCGTGACCACTTTATCTTCCTCCACCCTGACATACGCGCACAGCGTGGGCCCAGATTTAAGGCCTCCGGTCCAGGCCTGTGGCAGCTGGTTGCTTCTTTTTCTCTGAGTCGGACACCAGCAAGCCTGCAGGATATTTATCGCCTCGCAGCTTCCTGTCATCTTCGCACGGATGTTGCTGAGCTCCCCCACTGTTCTCCTTTCATTTATTTTGATTTTGTTCGGCCAGGGGAGCTGTGGCGTCCAAAAACACGAAAAGGCCCAAAGTCTTCTTATTATCCATGTCTGACATCTAATACACCAGAGCTTTTGGACATTGTTTTAGAATTGCTTTAACACCAGATGTTGTGCTAAGATTTTGAAAGAAGAAACTCAAAAGTGTTTACGAAAGAGAGCTTCTTAATTTATATTTTCGCCTGGAAACGAGCTCCAAGAAGGCACTTTAGGATTTATTTCTTGTTCACAGTTATGTATAAAACAGATGCAACAATGTTAGAAGACCTCAGAGCATCTATCAGGTTTCACTCTGATCAATATTCCCTTTCATTGATCGGCATCTCTCCCAAAGGTGACGCTGCTCTGTTTAATTAGAGGCTCAGATGGGCTCCACTATCAATCCTATCACATCCTAATGCTTGCAGACAGGGCGTGCTCAAATGTGTTTGTACATTTGCATGTGTGTAAGCGTGTTAGTGATCGGTTACACCCGCGTGTGTGTGTGGGTTGAGGAAGGGCAGCTGCGTGCAGACAGATAATCAGACCCACCCGTTCATTTGTTTCAGTCAAAGCTAATTAGACTCCAGATCGGTTATCCGCTGTTGTGGATAATTGCTGACCGGAGGCTTCCTGATTGATCTTAAAGTTTGTTGTAACATCCATCCATCCATTCTCTAACACCTTAATGGTGTCAGGAGGGTTGCTAGTGCCTATCTCCAGCCAACGTTTCAGGCGAGAGCCAGCTTACACCGTGGACAGGTCACCAGTCTGTCGCAGCGCAACACAAAGACATACACACTCACACCTAGGGAGAATTTGGGGAGACCAATTAACCTGACAGCCATGTTTTTGGACTGTGGAAGGAAGCCGGAGTACCTGGAGAGAACCCACGCATGCACAGGGAGAACATGCAAACTCCATGCAGAAAGACTGGGGCTGGGAATCGGACCCGGAACCTTCTTGCTGCAAGGCAACAGCTCTACCAGCTGCGCCACTGGGCAGCCCTGGTGTAACATGAATCTGTGATATCAGTTATTCTTCCAAACATCTGTTTAATATCAAGTGTTTAAGGGATGTACTTTATTTTTTATGATAAGTCAATCGACATGTAAACTGTGATTTAATTCCTGCCTGTTTTAAACTTTGGGTCATTTATTTAAGCTGCTCTCAAGGAAGATAAAAGAGCCGCTTCTGCAGTTTTTCAGCCTCAATGCAGCTGAAGTAGAGTCTAATTGCATATTGGAGGAGTTGCAGCATTAAAATAAATGAACTAGTTTCACAATTTCTTTGTGGTTACGGTTCATTGTGTTCCCAATCTAATCTAGCGGCTGCCTTGATAATTGTTGATCTCATCCACAAATGATGAAATCTAATTTTGCTTCACAAAACTTCAGAGTTTCTCAGTGCTTAAAAAATTATTTTTGAGATAAGATAAAGTGAGGAAAAAGGCCCAACTGGTGTTTGAAGTTAATATTTTAGGTTATTTACTAGAAACATTTTTGTCTTTTAGTTATTTTTACAGTAAGTCAAAAAGTGCTTGTAAAAGGGTTAGGTTTTTTTTAATACAGATTTTTTTAAGTGTAATTGTCCACCACGGGCCCCCCTCCACACATACTGGTAAAGATGTATGAAAAGTCTTTGAATACATTTATTCAGTAGGAGGGAATTTTAACTTTAAGAAGTTTTATATTATTTTTACAAAAGTATTAGTTCTGTGGGTGTCGGTACTGCAGCCCCGTTTTTCAAGCACGTTGTAACATCTCATAAGGCTGAAGCACATAGGTAAAGAACATAAGGGTCATCTTCTGTATTATCTTATCTTCAGTTCACCTCACAAGTTTTCTGTTGGATCTGCGTTTGGGGCCTCAGATGACCCTGAACTAAGTTTCTTTGTCATTTTAGATTTGCTCCTCAAATCTCCTTGTAAAGCATATTTGAATCAGTTCTTCATGCCATAGCTTTCAAAAAGATTCCTTGAGCCTTTTGAAAAGGAACAAGCCCACATCATCACATAGCCTCCACCATGCTTAACATTAGGTTAAGCTTCAGGAGCTTCTGACAGAATCCATTCTTTGTTTCACAAAAGACTCCCATGATGTGCTTGTTTCTGAACAGCTTAGTTGGCCTTAAATTTAAACCTCTTGGCCCTCCCCATGTTTACGTTTGTGATGTCGTCTCATGGTTGTTATGGAGACTTCGCAACCCAATAATATCCCTCATTGTTGCAGTTCTGACACTGACGTTTGGAGATATTTTCCATCCATGTTCATCCTCATCACTGTGTGTGTTGCTAAGATAAGTTTGAGTCCCTCTTCATCTTTGTTTATCACACTTCCAGTTGAATAAAATTTTTAACCACTCCTTTTTTCTGATTTATGAAGACAACGATTCAGTCTAAAATAGTGGTTGTTAATACTTTTTAATTGAGGCCAGTGCCCTGCATGTTTAAATGGTTGTCATTGGTTGCATTCCCGCCTCCCTACATCAGTGCTTTTCTGTCATCCCTTTCTTTTAAGAAGCTGTCTTTAATAAGCTGTGTTGAACCAATGAAATTTATAAACTATGCTGGACTCTGACCTCTTGGGGAAAGGCATTGTACCCTACTAACAAAAAACTTTCCAAGCATTTTAAGTGAACACTGGCATTGTATTCACTTAGACTTCATCCCATTTGTATAGCATGTTATCAAGGATGTCACAATCTTCTCAGTCTCATGTTGCAGACTCTACTCTAGCTGTTCCCTAATTTGAGTTTGTCATTTCTCAATGTTTGCCTGCTTTCAGGGAACACATCTGACATGTCAATGAAATACATGCAGGTAAAGTATCCACATTAGGCTGTGGATAAATGGTAAAACAAAAAAAAAAAACTGTGGGTCTCCTCAACAAACTCTGCATGGATGATTAAAGCTGTAGGCCCAGAGTTTATCTCAGACAACAACAAGGTCTATTCTGGTTTCCAATTTGTGGTCTTGATCTTGAGGGAATAAGCAACAGGATGCAGATTACTGCTTTAACTAGAAGTGCAGAAGTCAGGCTTTTCTCTGAGGAGACGCAGCGAACTGCTGACAGCAGCTACACTCAGCTTGCTCCACCAAATGCTCCGGATAAAGACAAGAAGCTCCGAGCTGCACAAGCGTTAACTCCCAGGAGGAGACGAGTGGCGGCAGAGTGGGCACAAAGTTACAGACCAACATATTACAGACTGAAATTTTGACTTTTACTCTCTCTCTTTCTGAATCTCCTTGTTTTGAGGCTGTGTTGTGCATTAAGAAGGCGTTCAAAAAACATGGCTCGGCTACACAAGTTTCCAACAAACAAAATTTTGAGAAAATGTACGTAAGCTTGTTAAATTTGAAAAAATCTGAAGCAAAAAATGGCCTAATTCTTGGTCATTTTTTGCCAGTTTTTAGAAAAAAATATCTAAATCAAAGTTTCTGATAAAAACAGTGGTGAATGTTTTTTGCCAACTAATATCAGGCCAAAATAAATCTTTATCAAAAAATGTTAGATAAAGGTGTATTTGAAGATGATGTTAAAGTACCTCAAGCAGCATATATGCAAATGCAAAATGAAATTTGCTAAATAGGAACTAAGAAACCAAGCCTCAAGGTTTAAAGCAGCTAAAAGTCCTTATCAAAAACGGAGGCTTCTCCCATCTTCTGAACGTTGAATTGAGGCATGTTCAAGAATTTCTTGGGTCCATGAGAAACCTGTCTTATTAATAACCTGATACCAAGGTTGTTTGCTGCAGCCGCTGGCCTTCCACTTTCTCCCTTTGGGCTGCTGTAATGAGAGTCATGTTGTTGCTATTAATCTCATGTTTTTTCCTCCAATCTGTTTCTAACTAGTAAGGTGACTAACAACAGTGATGGATCGTTTTCAGGGGCAGGAGCGATGGCTCATTCACCGATGATAAACTATACTCCTTTCTGTGACTAATGGACTAATCAGGGCTGTACGCCTCGACGGTAAAAAAAAAAAGGAAGAGGAAACCGATCTAACAGAATGGAAGCAAATATAGAAACTGTCCGTGAGGGATAGTTAAGTTGATAACAGGTTTTCAGTTCATATACAGCCATTACTTTCTTCTGAAACTCTCTAATAATTTGCTTAAGTGTTTATTTTTGCCTCCCGGCTTTATTATCAGAAGACAAGCGAGAAAAGCTGGGAGTGATTTTGAGAGATCTACACTCAAGAAATGCAAATTGACCAAAAGTGAAATCAATCAAGTGGACTAAGATCTCATCTGAGTCTGGTTCAGATTTTTTAAACAGCTAATTTATGCTTTTGCAGATAGGAGGGTGTGAAAAAGATGAGAGAAACGAGATTTAAAAAAAAGAGTTATAAGAAACTTACGCCGAGAAGGGAGAAGGGAAACGAGAAATTAGAAGTGAGCACATAGGCATGCTGTTAGAAGGGAGCCAAGAGGCAACTATTAAGGAAGATAAGGGAGAAATAGAAGAGTAAACTGCAACTTTGCAAAGATGGAAAAGAAAAGGAAGCGTTATTGGGCTGCTCAGCTAGAATAAGCCATAAAGTTTGGTAAGGAGATGAGTTTTCACAGCTTCTAATTAATAAAATAGATTGAACTGACTTATAAAAATAGACAGCATACTGTAACGATGAGTAGCAATTAGTAAACACCTGGTGGAACTGTGCGTCTGCTGAGCTTATTATACAAACTACTTATCAGTCCAACCCTCGTAAGAATGCTGTAAAGGGCTTAATGGAGAAACATTGTTGTGATGACCTGAAGGCAGAGTGTCAGAAAGACCAAGAGCTTCTTAAAGAGACGGAGACCCAATTTCAAGGAGTTAAATTTAAAAATCAAATTTCTTTTAATTGTATGTAACATGTTTGATACATACAGCAGTTGACATAGTTACATAGTTACTTGACTGTGCTGTAAAATGGCACTATGTGGCTGGAAGATACATAATACTTCCCCGTTAACTGTTTCACAAAAGGAGCTTCATACTGGGTATTCATTGGATACATTCCTCTGCTTTTGCTCAAAGGTGACTCTGTTCCATAATTATTTTTTTGTAAAACTCACAAATGTTGAAGTCTTAGAAGTAGCTGCCTTTTAATTTTAAACCCCTGATGATTTTAAAGCGTAAAATGTCATTTTTGCTGTCAACAGCAGAACAGACAAAGCAGAGAGAATACACACAGGATTTTATTTCCCCCGCCCCCATGAATGAATTATTCACCAAGATTGAACTTCACAAGTTTCTTAAGTGACATCTGCCCAACGAGAAAACAGCTTGTGCTCTGAGAGTAATTTTATTCATAGAAAACAGTGGCAGCAATTAAATTTGTGGGCTTTTTTCCTCTCTAAGGTTTTCAATCCAGCAGGCAGCTGAAAGACTGTGTTTACAGCAATGCAAATTACAGTCCCTTGTAAAGACATTCACACCCCTTCAACTTTTTCCAAATTTTTTCATGTTACAACCATAAACTTCTGTGCATTTTTTGGGAGAGTTTAATTAACACTTTTCCGTGAAGGTGTTAGAAGTTTTTTAAGAGAACATCAGTGAATAAACAGCTTCATGAAGACCAATAACACATCAGACAGTCATGCATGCTGTCTGGACACCGACAGACCCAAAGCACATTCATTTGTACTTTTTCTCTGGCAGGACATTTCTATTTAAAGCTGGATAATGCAGTTACACCCTCACATCTGTTTATTCTTGTGTTGACTGGTGGCTCATGATTCAAACTTACATTGGTAGGTTCACTGCTGATGTCTTTTTTCCCCAAAGAAAAACTAGTTCCTCAAATCCAGGCGAGGACCGGTGTCCTGCAACTTTTAGATATGTCCCTGGTTCAACACACCTGAATCAAATGTCAATATGCAGTGACATTCTCTAAAGTCCAGCTAAATGTTTTGTTTCAGCAGAGACACATCTAAAAGTTGCAGGACCTCAAAGACTGAATTTGAAAATCTCTGATCTAGTGTGATGCCTTGCAAAATTACTCCTTGAACTATTGTGCATTTGATCACATTAAAGCCATAAAATATAATTTATCAACACAAAATATATATCACTGAGAAGTGGAAAGAAAATTATGCATTGAATTTCAAAGTTTACTGAGTAAACTTTGAAATATTTTGTGAATTTTTGTGTTTCACTCTGAGTCAAATCTTTGAACAATAACAACCTTCTGCTCCAATCGCAGCTGCAAGCCTTCTGGATACATCACAACCAGCTTTGCACATCTACAGAGTAAAATGTGTTCCAGTTCTTAATTACAAAATAACTGGGATGGATATGGAGCATCTGAACAGTTTTTCAGCAGGCTCTCAATAAGATTCAGATGTTGAATTTGACTAGGCTATTCTAATGGATGAATATGCTCTAAATTAAACAAGCCAATTCTAGCTCTGTCTGTGTGTTTAGAGATTCTGGGTGTTTGGAAAGCCTTGTATTCAGCTCCATCCATCCTCCCATCATCGTGGCCACAGCATGATGCTGACACCACCATTTTTAATTATATGAACTTTGCCTCACACAACATTTTTATGTTGGTCAGAAGTTACATTTTGGTCATATGTGGCCAAAATATCTTCTTCAACATGGTTGATATGTCACCTATGTGGCTTATGGCAAACAGCAATCGACAAACACGACTTCTAATGGCTTTCATCCACCGACAGATCCTCCCGCATCGACTGAACGTTTCCTTCAGAGCTGACTAGAGAGCGGTCGGCTGCTTCTCTGAATAATACACTCATTTTCTTGTCTGTCAGTTTAGGTAAACAGTCATGTCCTGATTTGCAGATGTGGCATATTCTTTCCATCTTGAGATCCTGGGTTGAACAGGACATATTTACAGCTTGCGATATCATTTTATAACCAAACTCTGCTGTTAACTCGTCCACATCTTTCTTCCTGATGTGTCTGCCATGTTGCTTGGGCTATAAAACAGAAAGCTGGAATTAAAGAAGTCCAATAAACCCAAGTTAAGCCTTTGGTGTTTGTGTTTATAATGCAACAAAATATGCAGAAAGTTCAAGCAGATGACTTTTGCATATAGAGCCTGTTTTTTCAGGAAACATTGTCACCTTGACTGTGGAGAATGGTATTTGTCACAGCATCATGTCACCTCTAGTGGCCATATCTGATGGATTCCATGCAGTCTGTGATCATCTTTAAAACCTTAAAATGAATCTGGAGACTGACTGTAAGACAGTGAATTTATATCTCAACCTTCACACCTGACAAACAATGAACTCAATGTTTTTTCCGTGTCTGAACTCTCAGATCATGCAGTTACCTGCAAACTGGGGTTGTTTTTCATTCAGCCTTGTTGGTAGAGTGATGTGCAGCACACAGCACCTGTCCTGCCTGTTTGTTTAGCGTTTGTGCACGGCCCGTGTGTGTTTGTCCGATGATAAATGAGGCTGATAATGACACTTTAACAATGAGTGCATTAGTGTTCCAGCAGGCTTTACGTCAGCAGCCTCCAGCCACGCTCTGAAAGCTGTTGACACCTGAATGTAGCGGCGGCACAACTTTTTATTTATGAAGCACTAAAGCGCCATCTGCTCCCCGAGCATCTGCTCTCCCTCAACTTCTGGCTCATGTTCTGCTGCTTTTATTGAATTATAAACTCAGTAGAGCTGTAGATGTACATCTTCTTCTTCTATAGCTGCTTTCACTTCCAATAACTTTAGTGGCCATCAGGCTTTGACACTCCAGTAATGACTCAGGAGATGTTTTATGGCCACCAAACGACTTTCTAACAGAGAAGTTAGTGAAGCGGGTTCCTCCAAACAACAGCACAGCTTGTAAAACTCGTAATAAACCAGTAGTAAACTCCAATGTGTTTTATAGGTAACATCTGTGGGCATTTCAGCTGCTTCTCATAGGCACTTTGAAGCATAGTTTAGCAAACCCATAGCAAATATATCTTTTGTTACACAGTCATGACTTTTATACAAAAAAATACTTTTTATAAAAGTTTTAAACTAAGGTCACATAAAAATGAAAGACTATTCAAATTATTGAGGTGGACATTATTAAGATCCCACCTCACAATACTTTAATCAGATCTGTTCTGGACATGACCCAGTCCAGGTCCAACCTCAGCTGTCAGAGAGATAGTCTTACATTTCTTTACATTCAGACAAAATTATGGCCAACTCAGCATCCTGCCCAGGTCCTCTGCCTGCAAAATAAACCCAAACCATCAACCCTCCATCCTCATACGTACAGTTCTTATGAGGTGGTTGTGCCATGTATTCAGCTTTTTTTTGTAACCCAAATTTTTCTAGTTTGACCTTTGGCAAAGTTTGCTAAAATGTAAACTATTGGTATGACTGGCAGCTATCTTAATTGTTTTTGACTGACGACTCTTTCTCAGTAGAAAATAGTGAAGTTAAAAAAGTAAATGGCATTATGACATTTTCAAGATTGATAAGGAACAGCATCTATTCTCTAGGTCAGACCAAACCACACTTATGTTATTTATAAAGCACTTTAAAAACAGCAGGCACAGAACAAAATGCTGAACATCAAGAATGACTAAAATTAAAGGATAAAATATTGGAATTAAAAATTAACTGATTACAGAAGAAATAAAATACATAATCAGTGGCGTAGTATACAAGTAAATGCTAAAATAAAAGAAAGGAAATAAAAATCAAATTAAATTTAAATTAACATACAGTTAATTGAATAGTTAATAGAAAATGCCACTGCAAATGTTTTAGTTTCTTACTGAACAAATAATCCTAACTAACTGTGTTTTGTTAGGATTATTTAGACCACAGGTAAAATAGGCATTCTAGTTGTCAGTGGTTTTCTTAGTAAATAAATTCCTAATATTTCTATTGAAATAAAATTAGCATCAGTTGTCAACAACAATCCAAGTAATGTACAAAAATGACCCTCGGAATCATTAAATAGACATGCATATGTCCATTGTTTATATCTATCTCCAGATGTTACAGAATATATTTACTGAGAAAAACTTTGATGTACTCAACATATTATATGTTTAGTGCATCATATGTTTTTAAGTTTCACTACTCTGAGTATTTTAGATTTAGAACTAAAGAAGATCAATTATGAAGATTCTGTAAAAACTGTGACTTTTAATTTTGTGCTGAGTCTAAATCAGCTTTAATAAATTATCCCAGCATCATTCATTTACAACATGGCACCTAATACCTGTAGAAGAAACTTGCAAATAAGAGCTATTAGATGACCGATGCTTTCTTTATAGTCATTGTTGTGACGCCCCTTTAACACATGCTGCCCTGGGTGGTGAGTAACATCCTAATTATAACCACCACTATAACGTTTTTAAATTGAATTACTGAAAAACATGAACTTTTTGATTATATTATTGTGCTTTGAGATGCACCGGCATGTATACAACAAAAATGTTGTATACATGAACTGCTATATGCCCTCTCTCCCGTCTTGGAGGAGCTGAGAGGAGGCTGTGAGGTAATAGTGCGCAGGAGGGGGTGTTGGTGGTGGCGGTGGTAGAGAGAGAGACGGGATATAGGACTGGCATCACACGGAGGTTTGGCTGCAGACTCGCCGGGATCCCTGTCGCCGCCTCTCCCTCTCCAGACGCATCAGGTCAGTAAAACCAAACGCACCGAGCGCAGAGAAAATATCCTGGGAGGGGCTGCGTGGAGGGTCGCTTGGTGTTTCTTCTTTCTCTGATGAGCTGCTCCTCTGTTGCAGCTCGTATGGTTTTAGGGAGGTGAGGTTTTTATCTAAATTATTATTGTTATTGTCGGTGTGTGACGGTGCAGATAAGCATATTCAGGCGGCTTGGTGAGCTGCAGGTATCCGCCTGCCGCTGCTGCAAAATCCAGGAAGCAGCGCGCTCCCCGAAACCGCGGGATTTGTGTTAGTTCTGCACAAACTGCGGATGATTATACTCCCTCCTCCGTTACCCACCTGCGTTTTCTCCCTCCGTCCAGGTGAAGGCGGATCCTGCCGCCATACCGCCTGGATGAGAGTGCGTGATGAGACAGGGAGCAGGTAGAGGAGGTGGCGGTCTTTCCACTAAAAATCATTGATGGGGAGGAGGCAGGAGGCCGGCTCGGGTCCTCTGCAATGCCTCCACCAGCAGCCAGCAGCAGCATCTCGGCTGCTGATGGATGATGGAGAGTCTGAATTATTTATAGCAGCCACAGCATTGATTAGCTTTATGTAATTCGCCCCGGAGCTGAGAGGGGGCTGCCACACTGGTCGGTGTTGTTTGGGCTTCAAGGAAATACGATTTGCAATCAATGGGTTCGTGTGCGTGCCTGTGTGCACGCGCATCTGCAACAAATCCTGTTTGATGGGAGGTGTGTGGAAATGGGTGAGAAACAGCCAATCACATGCAGAGACTTGAGCCATAGTAACTCACTCTGCAGCACTGAAAAGATACAAATAACACCAAAATCAGACATTTATTTACTTTAATTACTTACATCTGTCTCATCTTTGTTTTTTACTGAGCTAAATCAGTTTTTGTTTGGCTTTTTTATTTCTCTGTCTAGACAGCAATACATTAAATTTCACCACACAAACAGCCGTCATGAATTTCAAAGAATAGAGCACTGTTTATTTTAAGATCTTGATTTAATCAAAATATTATATTTTTCTTTCAACCCGGTTTATCGTTTTGTTTCTATTCTTGTCATCTTTGTCTCTGTACAATTGTCTTCGAACTGCTGCTTGAACCAGATGTGACCATATGAGATTATAATATAAAGTACAAAATGAATCAAGGTAAGACTGAATGTTTTCCCCTCTTTGCAGTCACTGACACTGCAAAGGAGCCAGGCTGACCCCACCGTTTGCGTATACATGGAAATAACTGAAAGGAATTGAAAAGAGCTCAAATTAACAGGAATAGTTGAATCCTCCATTGAGTTTCTCCCATACTTGAATTAAAGAAATGGATTTTGTTTCGCTCTTCATTTTTCAGGCTTGGTTATCAAGAACGTTTCCTCAAGTCATTAGAACCCCTTCTTATAGTTATAAAACAAATTATCACCACAGAAGCATAACTTTTATGAATCCATAAACAAGCCACTCCGACGGTTGTAAGAAAACACAAATGTATTGATCTGAACTGTATGTTTCTGCATACATTTCAATAAAACATCCTCTGCAGCTGGATTAAATACCTTGGCTCTTGATTTATTTTGACTCTTTGGAGCACTGATTGCGCTCAAGGGTTGTTAAGCAGATGCTTCCCTTGCCTGCTGTTATGTTTTGGTAACACCTTCGATAAACTGTTGAAACCCTCAAGAGGCTTCACAGAACAGGAAAGAATGTGACTGAAAAACACGCCAACGTGTTTTTACAGTCAGCTGAAATCTGCTTTTCTGTCCGGCACATACAGGACAGCAAGTAGAGCTTTTTATTTGTTTTCATTTACGAGGAAATAAAAGCACCAAATAGAGCATCAAACATTTTCTTTATGTGGATTTAGTCCCAGCTGGGCTGGAAACTGTGTTTATTATTATTTTTAAAAAGCCAGACTAAAGATTTTCTAACAAATCTTAACCTCAATATTTAATAATACATTTCTATTGTCTATATTTGTTCTCAATGATTGCTTATATGTTATGTGATTGTTTGTACAGATCTGGTTTAGTGTGTTCCTTCAGATAAACTGCTCACTGCAGATTTGCTGGGTGAAAGTAGGGAGTTTCCAATGGCCAAATTATTTATCTTTGGCCATTCTGCATCAGGAAATATAAAACATTTTGGCTCAGATAAGCAATATAACATGATATTTTGCCAGCAGTTGCCTTGTTTTTCTGTCTGCAAACCTTGGCAAGAACTAAGATGAATGTTTCTCCAAAGGATTGTTTTTATTTCAGTTAAATAATTCATGTTTTACTGATCCATTCTTGTTGACTTGACTTGATCTGGCAATTCAGTGAAGCTAAACCTGACACCTTCTGTAGAGGTGCATTGAGTCTCTGTATTCTTCTAAAGAAAACACAAACTTTTCTTACTTTTCTTATTTTTTGTGTCTTTTTTAACAATTATTAGACTCTGTTTTAAATGACAAATAAGCAGTGAAGCATGCATCTTTTTAATCTAGTCCCTGAAATAACGTGTATTGGCAACCAAACAGCTGTCTGCTGTGTTTTGAGGAGAATACGCTTCCATTATCGGCATCGCTGTTCTCACAACAAAACAAAAAAAGCTGTCAGAGCTGAGCAAATGAATAAAGCTGTGGCACCGAAGGCCTTGTTCTTCAGTGAGACTTTTGAGTGACACAAAGGTTTGCCCGGTGTGTTGGCTTCCGTGCTCCGATCTAATGCAAACATGAACCTCCGCATGTGTGAGCCGTCTCGGTTCTGATCCGCCAACAGCCTGCATTTAACATCCTGCTCTTTCACTGCTTCTGAGAGGAAACTCCACAACTCACAGACTGAGTCAGCATGATGACATACAAACAGCTTAATAAATTAGAATATCATCAAAAAGCAAAACTCCTGTAGGCATAGGGAGCCCCATTACAATTTACTGTAATAATAGATTTAATCAATATGGAAAACACCTGACTCTTTACACAACATACAGTATTCTTTAACTCCAGCTGTGAGGTTGAAGAAAATCTGCGCACTTCACAAGGAACCATTTGATAAAAAGACATTTCTAAGAAAGGAGTGGGCGATTCATTTTCCCAAAAGCTCACTGGAGTAGCTGCATTTTTTATTTCGGGCCAAATTAGTAGCTGAACTCAATCTTTCCAGTAATATATTTTATAATAAACTCTGAATATATTTTGAATCAATTTCTGACAATAGCAGTCATTGAAACTGAACAATAGAAATTAAAACAAAATTTAAAAATGATCAATTTTACGACATGATTAGGTAAGCCTTAGGTAAGGCTTGCCAAATATTATAAGTTTTATGAAGAGATATCCAATGTTTAGGGAAATAACTTTTAAATTCTGTTGAGGTTATACTATGCAAAACTCTGCGAAACTTTATACTGGCTGAATTATTGGAAATAAAAAATAAAAGTTTCAGTTTATTATGATATTAGTATTGTGGAAAGGTTGAAATGGTGTTTGTCCAGCCTTTACTGAGAGGACAATGATTTTATCATCCCAGACTGGTTTAAATGCATAGATTCTTCACTCTCATGTTGGAGTGTTCTAAAATATAAAAAATATTGAGGCCTAACTCTTACCTTACACACAAGCTACACTCAGAAGATGCTAAATTACATATTGCTGATCATCCTGTGTGCAATTGTGACCCAGAAGAGAACTTATGGAGCTTTATGTATGATCTTTTAAAACAAAAGTAGAGCGAAATGGAGTCTGCGCCTCTGAGTTATCAAAGTTGACATTTCTGAATTTTTAACAGTTGTGTGCTCTGACACAAAGTTGTGTAGCCAATAGATGGAGGAAATCCCTAACTGTGGAGAAGAGAGTATCTGGTGTCTGAGAAAATGTCTCCTTCTCCACAATGCTGACAAGATCAGAATGTCATCACAATTTTCCCTCCTTTGTTGTTGCTCTTTTTCTCGGTGTCAATAGCAGGTGTAGTTTGTCTCACTTTTACCACGAGACAAATACACATCATGGCTCACAGCATGACAGCTTTGCACATATTGTTTTGAAAATTCTGCCTCTTTTGCTGTGAATGGATGTGTTTCAGAGGGAGCTGTTTTCAGTGTGAAAGCCTCAATACAAGCTGCTCTGGTGTGGTCGCTTGTGGGTCAACGCATGTCGCGGTGATACCGCCCTTCTAGAGTGGCCTTCAGAGTCTGCATTTATAGATTATTGGGCATTAGTGCATGGTCCTGACATGTGTGAACAGACAAAGACATTTCTTTTTTATTAAAAACACTAAGATTAAAAACTTATTTTTCAGAGGAGTTTTGGCCAAGAGGCAGCAACAAATACATCAACAGTAATCTTAAAAATAAGAGCATTTTTGAAATAAAAACTCTGAAATTACAGTCCAAAATGAATATTTGATGAATTTTTTATTTTGTATTTCTACTGATCACCACAAGCCAGTTCAGGTTGGACCAGAGTGCACGTCAATTATGAGACGACTTTTTTCTTTTTCTGAACAATTGGTTTACCTTCCGGCCATTTTATTTGTCTTCCCTTGTGATGAAGGGAAAAGGATTCGAAACATACACTTTTTTTTTTATGTTCCAAATCAGTCTATTTTACCCACCCAGCCTTTGTTTATTGACATTTCTGAGCGTGAAAACCATAACTCTTTAGCGCGTTTGATCTCATTCTCGTAGATATCTCAGGCTTTCTGTTAGGTGTGACTGTCTCTCTGCACATCTTTGTTCCTCGGTTTGTCTCAATGTCCACCTGTCAGTCTCCTCCCACCTGCTCAGGTTCCCTCAGCAGCTCATAAAACGTCTCGACTCCGAATCGATGAGTCATTCTGAAAAACTGAGTCACTGACGCTCCTCTGGCTGATTATGAGTCTCGCACCTGTGTTAGATTTCATTTTTGTTTCGCCATTAGATGACTCACTGTAAAATATTTGACATTTATTGCTTCTTAATGACCACTCAGACAGTTAATGGGCTTTTGGTGAGCCGCGGATCAGAATTATGCGAAATGATTTTGACCTCTTCAATTTTCTGCTGGAATGACTGAACTCCCTCATAATTTTGCTCATATACTAGTCTGCATGTCCAGTGAGGAACTGGGGAGTCTGGCATCTCTGTTGCTTCAAATAACATGTTTCAACAAAACATTTGCACTTTTTTTTAGACTTATGTTCAAACTGTAATAATAAAGAAATATTTTTATACTTTTTGGGGATTTACAGGCTTAGATGCAGCCCTGGTGTAAACATCACATGTTCTCTCAATAACTCTTTGTTGTGTGATTGCATCATTTCATTTTCTCCTGCTCAACTCAGCAGTGTGCAAGTTCTTCTTCTTTCCACCTGTCTCTTTGTCGCTGATGCTAAGAGCCTCTGTTGTCTCGGTAATGACCCTTTGGCACCTGTTGCTGTGGATCTCCGAGTTGGCGTCAGTCAGACAGCAAAGGTGTAGTTGACTTAGGAGGAGACAGAGCAGCCTGTGAGGCAGAGACATATAAAAGAGCTTTGAGACTGTTTTACTGCTCTGCTGATTTTATTTCCTGTCTGAAAGTACTGCTTCAAGGAGAAAAATCTTCCCCTTTTTGTTTGATTGCACAAACACAAACAAAAAGGGAAGCCAGGTTCTGCTGAGAAGATTGCTCTTAGAAGAAAGAGTCTGAAAGATATGTTGTAGCAATTATAGAATTTTTGTTAATGGATAAAAGTGATTTTCAGGCAGTATTCTTACAAGAATAAGAATAAGTCATTGTCAGGCAAATATTTTTTTGCTGCTTGCTGCATTTGCTATCTTGATAAAACTAATTAAAAGTAAAGCTTGGGCAATTTGTAAATTTGATTTTGATCTGCGTCTTTGATCTGTTTCTCTGCTTTTATTTCACACAGGTTTATTTTATTCTTGAACTTTTGTCTATTATCTACCATTTCTCCCTTTCTTGTTATTGTAATTTCTGTAGTTATAATATGCTTGTGAGGGACATAAAAGAGCTTTTTATGTTATGAGTTATTTTTTTCCCCAACAGTAATTTTCCCTGAGTCCACAGGTGTCCTCTGACAAAGCTCCACCCCCACAACCCCCTCAGAAAACACAGATTATTGTTCAATCAGGTGTATGATGAGTCTCTTCATCCTGAATCCCCTGCTCTTCAAAGCCTAGTTAAAGAAGTTGAGGTCGGTTCACCTGGAAACCGCCTTGAAGAAGAGCCTTTTTATGTTCTGTGTGAAGTGGTGTGGTTAGGGATTTCCTTTGAGTCGCCCGTACAACACGATGCTGTCACTGCATTTATCACAGAGCTCCTCACACTGACGGCCAGTGACAGCAAAGGGACAGTTCATTTTGCCATCTGCAGTGTTTGACTTCATGTTTAGCAGTGTGGGAACAGCATCTTGTTGGCCTGGAACGAAAACTGGGGTCAAAGACAAAGAAACAGGCCGAAGCCATATTAAGAATTGACATTCTTCTCCTCTAGCTTTGTGTTTCTCAACCCTCGTTTGGCTTCTTTAACAGAAATCACTCCTTATGTCATGTTCTGTAAGCATATATAAGGAAACATATATCCCAATTTGGGGAGGTTTTAAAATAATCTTTTAAATACCTTGATCTGATGGTTCCAGAATCTTGTCTATATTCAGCTAAATACAGGCCCATGTGGAATATCAAGTAAGTTTTTTTAGGGATGCACTGAAACATCTGTTGGTGGTTGGAATAATATGATTTTCTAGTTTGAATGAACCTTAATCTAAATTAGTTGAAAACTCAAAACTTCAGTCTCTTTTTTTCTTCAGTCACTCATCACACCTCACATAATCGCCACCAGGTTGCGGTAGCGCTCTTAGATATGGATGCAGCAAGTACAGGAAGAAGAATCAAAGTAAATTCTTTTACATTTGAAGGGTCTAGAATAATGTCAAAGTAGGCACATAGAAGCTTAAAATATATATACATATGTATATTTTTACAACGCATCAACACAGGGTGCAGCAATGGTCAAAAGAACAATGCTTTTAGCAAGCCAATCAAGCAAGTGGAGAGCTGGGTTTGGCTCTTTGGTACAGCACTTATCTTGCTCCACATTACGATGTCAATAGATGATAATGAACCCTTTCAAGCATTGAGCAAATGTATAGAGTAAAACTTCCTTCAGACTTTCTGTCATTGAAATAGCTGCATTTATCAGTCCAGTCTTTTTCAAATCACAGAATACAAGTACTGCTATTTTGTAATGCTAGCCACAAAACCGCACTAATAATTGGTGTAAAATCCTGAAACCAGTTTATAATCTTCACTCCAAATGATTGCCTCTTCTTTTTTTTATTTAATGAAACTTTGTTTTGCAGCAATTGCTTTTTCATATTCACATTGCCTCCATTCCATAAATAACAAATGACTGGTAAATGCAGTGAAACTAAGTTTTGAAACAAAATTGCAATTGGCTATCGTCAGCACAAGAAGTCAAATATTAACAAAAATGAAGAACTACCTATAAAACACTTATTTTGCTCTCAGAAAAATAAGTGCGCTGTGCTGTCATGATAAATACTATAAAATGTACAAATATGCAAAGGCTTTAATGTGTTACCCAAAGTTGTGTTTGAACAGCTTCATATGTTGTTCAAAGATATAAAAAAGAAATTCAGTGGGTTCCTCAAATTGACACCACCTGTGTTGGTCACCATTTAAGAACCAAGCTCTTTAACTTTCAGTTACTGTCCTGGAAATTGTGTATGCTGCTAGATCATGCATGCTAGAGTTTTCTGTTATGCTTGAGATTCATGCCTGAATCTCAGTCAATAATAGTCTGGTAAGAAGTTCCTTTTGCGATTAAGTTGGCTCAGCTGTGGTCACAGTTTTTCCTGTCCTATCTGGATGTGCATTGGGATCAGTGGTGTGAAATTCATTGTTCTGCTGCATTTGGGGTTAACTTTGCCATGAAGTCAACTTCTAATATTCTTTTTTTCATTTTTAAGAATTAACTGACCATCTGGTAATGGCATCTTGATCATCTGACCAAACATTATTAGCTCAATTAATCAGAAATTAGAGGAAGCTGTGAGTTTCACTTTCAACTCCAGACATCCAGAATGTGAATGCATATTATTAGGTTAATGGTGCTGTATGATTTGAGATTTGACGTGTAAAATCTGTGCCAACATGGCTGATCGAATTGTGTTTGCTGCTCTGGGAAATGTATTATGGTGATTTCATTGGTGATTTCGGCCCGTTTCATATTTGAAGGGAGTTTTCTGGCCCACATGCAGAATCAATCTTGGACTTAAAATTGTGAAAATGAAGACGTAACAAAGTAACTAATGGGTGCAGGAGGATCCAAACAGGAACAATGGCAGCGTCTGAAACGGAAGATAGAATAAGGGAAGACGGATCACAGAATAGAAACGGTAGATTGATATTGAATGTTCTTGCAGTTTCGACAGGCTTGTGTTATTGTGGGAAAGATTATTGTTGACCTAGTGATCAGAAAGTGGAAGTAGAGTGAAGGAGAGTCCTGATTCCTAGCCAGGCTGAGGCTGAACGGTGGCAAGACCAGAGTGAGCTGGAGGAGTGAGAGCTTTGTTTTCAGATTGGAAAGTGAATTCTGGATTGATACAAATCTGAAAAAATCTGATCCCAATCCAGACTGTTTATACATGCAGAACAAAAAATTAAAACAAAACAAAAAAGTCAACAATTCAAGCTACCTCCTGAGAAAGTCATATTACAGCCAAACTATAAGTAAGAACTTGTCTAAATTAAACCCCAAATATCATATCTCTGGGGCTAAGAGATTAGTATTTGGATTGTGTTACCAAATTAAATAATAATGAAATAATTGGAATAATCCCATATGACATAAATGCAGGATCCAGTGTTTCCCGCTTTGTTCGTCTGTTTAGTTCTGCATCTCCCAGCAGCATTCATCACTGTACTTGAGCAGTTGGCAGGCGTAACAAACCTCGCCGCCCACACAACCTCGCCACCCACCCTCCCAGCATGCCGCTGGCCACTTACCACAGTCCTCTTAACCCTGATGGAGTGAAGAGGAGGGGCAGCGAAGTGAGCACTTATCGACAGAAACGGAGGCGAGAAACAAACCGTGCTAATATTCTTCTGCAATACATCACAATGTCACCACTGAATGCTTCCCATCATGTCTTATATTTTGATTCAGGATGTTTTTGCAAAATTAAACTTTATTTCCAACCTCAATCCAGTTTTTATTTTGTATGTTGCATTTTGTGCTGTTAGATCACAAAAGAGCTTGATATTATTCTTCTAGTTGACTTAATTCTTCTAGTTGACTTAAATCACAAATTTGTAGTAACTCAAAGGGACTTCTTGAAATCTAAATGCTATAATTAGATTGATTTCATGTTTTACTTTTCTTCACAGGATATTTTTCTTTAATTAAATCTCAGTTTGTGTAACTTTACCTGTTGTGTTTGACCCAAATCTGTCCTGCACATGAGAGCAGACTGTCCAACTGCATGTAAAATGCTGAGTGTCCATGTATTATGAAGGATTGTTTCTCTTAGGACATCTGTCCCACAAAGACACTACAAGAAAATGTCTGTTTAACATTTATTTATTAATTTCCTTTTCCTGTCAGTGGTAAACATAGCTTCCTTCTAAGGTCTTTCTTATGAAGTCACACTTTATATTCTATTGTACTTTACTCTATGCAGTAGTTGCATTTAAACAAGCATGAAGTGCAAATGCTATTTGTGATAAAACTAAGCACATCAAATTATCAAACAGCTTGAATTAACCTTTTGCAGCATTAGCTCCATTAGCTCCCACTAAGACTTTTCTGAATGACTTCATCAGTCTCCTATATTCTTCTGGAGGAATTTATGTCCATTTTTCTCAATGAGATTCTTCTCTTTTATGTTTCTACTAGAGCATTCAGCTACAGTAGGTTAATATTTAATTATGACTGGGCTATTGGTACACCTTAATTATGTTCTCTTTTTAGCCATTCTGCTCTAGTTTTGCTGAAGTTTTGGTCATCATTGTTCTGTTCGATCTGAGCTTTAGTTGTTAAACACATGGGCTCTCGTTTAAGACTAGAATATGTTGGTGTGCAGAAGAGCTCATGGCTGACAGTGACAGTGAGGTGCAATGGCCCTATGGCTGCAAAATAGCCCAAATCATCAACTGTGATATTAGGCGTTTCTGGTGATATGCTGTGTTTTGTTTCCTCCAAAGTTGTTGTTATGCATTATAGTCAAACATCTTTGTTTTGGTAGCAGCTATTTAAATTACATTGCTTAAGGTTTTGCAAACCTAAATTGTGCTGATCTTTACTTTCTTCCTTTTCCTTTTCAACCAGATTACACGGCAGCAACATTTCCAAGGTCATTGCAGATGTCTTTCCATCTTGGTGTTGTTTTAACAAGCAACTATGTAATTCAGAGCTACAAACTCTGAATTATGTTTTGCTTTCAAAGAGGCAATCATTGTGATAGCAATCACTTAAACAAGCAAGAGTATATTTACTTTTTCACACAGCTTTTCCAAATGGTTTTTGAAAATATTGGGTATTTTTGTGCACTTGAGGCCTGATTTAAGTAATAGAATGTGCTTAAGATCAGATAATTTTCAACAAGAATGGAGTGCACTTTTTTAATGATTATACTTTACAGCTAAAGTATAAAAATAAAAGCAAGCAGCCTTTTATGACTGAGCATTTTTCACACTTGCTGGCAATAAAGGGGCTTTCCAATATGTTTTTGACTATTTTCTCTTTGCTCTAATTCAGATAATTTTGGGAGATGGCTTGAGGGAGCTTTATGCTTTAATCTGATTAATTTAGCACTGGAGTGCTTCGCTGCTTTGGCTTATACTTTTCCTCTCTTACCCCGATTTTTATCCTTTAGTCTTCCTGACATTTTCATCCACTCCATGCTTTTTTCTTTCCCATTATCTCGCTTGCATCCTTTGCCCTAATTTCTCTTTTTATTTATCCCTTCCATCTATCTTTCTCTCTCTCTTTTGGTCTTTCTCCTTCTTTAGTCACATGACTGCAAGACAAATGAGTGAATGCCTCACTGGTAATATATAGCCTCCTTTCTGCCCCTCCTTCTTCCATCCCCTGAAGAGAGGAGACAGAGAGGTCTGCAGATACACGGACTTTATCCGAAGTAGACAAAGAAATGCCTCCATTTCCAAAACATCATCATCAAGCCCCAAACTTTGCGCTATTGTTTTAAACCTTTTTCCCATGAGTCATGAGGATTGTTAGTAGAGCTTTATGAAATCTTATGTGTATGTTATTATTTTTAATCATGTGAACTTTACTCAGATTTACTGAATATTGGTCCATTTTATACCACAGACATATCTGGCAGCATTTTAGTTTTACAAACATTTTTTTCCCCCGCTTTTCTAAAGTGAGATGCTTGAATTTATGAAAGATATTTAGAAAAAAAAAAATTTTCTAAAATAAGATAACTTCAAAAAAATAATTTTAAATTGAAGTACTTTAGATATTAACTTTTAAATAAAAATTTACACAAGTCACTCATCAAAGATATCCAGAAGGCTATTGAATATGAGCAATGAAGATGGAATTTGAATTACACAGTGGCTTTTTATAGACTAAAAATAAACCCTATCTTTCTTCTGGCCCACTAGCTTACCAGACGTTAATGAAATGGAGTAGGGTGATGAATTTAATTAATTGCTAAGATAAGAAACAGTGGAAGCAGCAAGCTAAAGATGCAAGAACTTTTATCACTGGCTTTGTGTCCATTATATCTGAAACTCTTACAAGAGAAATATCCCATCATTACTTTTAAATTTGAGAGTTTTGCAGATTAGGAGTTTAAAAAAACTAAAAGGGTGATAGAGTAGAAAATGAGTGACATTTTTGATGAGAGCTGGTGGGGAAATATCAGCAGATTATTAAATGTCAACAAACGAACAGCTTCTCCTTCTGTCAAAGGCGAACGTGTCGGCAGTGTTACATGATCTTTTGTCTCTTCAGGTTCTTTTGTCTTCATGCTGAATGGATTCACTCAGAAAATGTCATCAGCTGTTTAGTTCCACTCCATCACCAGTTGGCTTTTCGGTGACTGGTGTTGTTTTGGTTTTTTGTTAGCCTTTTTCGATTCTATGAGTTTCATGCAAATTACAGTTCCAGTTGTACACCCCTCTGTTTGTGCCACATCACTTTATTCATTTCTATTCATAAGTAAATTAGTATTTTGTCTGTTATCCACTTGAACATGTTTATATGTCTCTGCCCAATTGTTTGGTCATTTTTTATTTTCTGTGTTTTGCTCTGTATTTTATCGGCTTTATATTGTGTTCACCATTCATGCAGTAGAACATTAATAAATAAATTAAATAAACTGACCTAGGCTGGGTGCCAAATTTCCTCTGGTACAAAATCACATGCTGAGAAGCCATTTTAATCTACTGCTTACACACTTGTTCATGCAGATATTTTACTTTGACTGAACTCATTATCTCTTAATTGTTTAAAGAAATTCTCATACATTTGGGACAGAATGAATATAAATTATGTTCAATTCGGTTTAGATCACATCATTTATGTGAAAATTAAAGACAAACATATTGCAATGACATTATGTCAAAATCTGGCATATAGCCAGGGACACACCAAAACATCATCAGCAAAAATATCAGACATGCTGTTTGTTATCTATCACTTTTTTTTATGATGATTAGGTCAAAAGGGTTCTCAGCATGTGACTACATATTCTCAGAATAAAGAATGCTTTCATTTCAAGAGGGAAATAAGAGTTGGGGAAAATTTGTAAGATTTTTTTGGGACTTAAGCATAATACAGTTGAATAGTGGATTTTAGTCACTTTCTTTGCCTTCACAGTCGAGGTATCTTTTTACCAGTAGGTGAACATCCATCGGCCTTTGGTAAATCTTGCCTACATTTTCATCCAATCCTGCTGCAAAATGTGGTTACAGTGTGAGTGCAGAAAAATGAATGGATAAAAATGGTAGTTAGGGAGAATAAAAAGATTCTAAATTTAAGTTGGTTTCCATCCATTACTGAAATGTTCAGGCGACATCACATTCCAGGCAGATCAAATAGGCTGCCAGCATTAAAAATTCAATCAGATCCTGCACGGAAATAGATTGTGAAGGATCATAGTTCATTAATGATGCTGTTGTGTAAATGCAGAGCCACACGAACATCTTGTTAGGTTTTATTAAAGTCTGAAATATGTAAGCTAAAATTAGCTTTCTAACTCTGAAAATCTGTCAACATTAACCCAGGCAAAAAAAAAATGAAGTCAAAGTCAGTGGAACAGTCTCTCTTTTTTTTCTGCCAGCCTGTGCTGAGGGGATAATTTGTCGGCAGGAAGTAGTATGAATAAATAATGTTTTTGAGTGCTGAGATCGCTCATTGGCAGATCTGAGAGCGGGGGACATCGTTAGCAGGTCATCATTAATTTATCCACCAGTGTCTGCAACATTTGTCTGCAGCCTTTGGTGACTTTTGCATTGTAAATTAATTATTTTGTAAAATGAACAGAAGTGTTTCATTTCAGAGATACAAATATTTATTGTGTAGTCACAGCCTGCAGTTTGTATAAATGAGATGATTTTAACCAAGAAGGAATGTTAAAATGCATTCTGCAGAATGTACAAAAAGATCAGGTTGTCACCAGCAGGGAGCTTACTCATCTTTTTCATCCATAGGAGAATCCTTCAAATTTATTCCAAAACCCCTGCCATGAAAAAAAGATGGAATCAAAATATCCTCCGAGAACAATTTCTTCCAACAATCCAAGATAATTTTTTCATCATGATGAGGTGCTGATAAAACCTTTGAGCATTTGGTTGGCAAACTCCCCAGAAGAGTGTTAGCTCCCCAGATTCATATCCACCATGATATGGAGGACTATAGAAGTTATGAGGAAGAAGGATCAATGCTGTAGCTTTATGTATTTACTAACAGTTAATGCAACAAATATAATCTTTTTACAGTATAAAATTAAACAAAAACAAAACATGCTTTTGCAACAGCCAAGTTTCTTTCACCATGACTCAATTCACAAAGTTGGCAAAAAAAAATTGGAAGCCTCACTTTGTTGATGTTTAAGAAGTGTTTTTTATTATAGAGGAAAGTTAACTTTGTCTACTCCTACTCTCCTCTTCCCTTCTAGGTCTGGTTGTCAGTTTTGTGTCGACACAGGATGACAGGCTACCTGCCAGGCATCTCTCCAATTGTTTCATGCTTTTCATGCCTCTTAAACTGAAAGATAGCAGATATTTATCGGTAATTGATCTGTGCAGATGAGTTCTGTTTTGATGTCTGGTGGTTGAAGCTTAATTTTTACCTTCATAAAGACCAAAAACCAAGACTGACATTGTTTTAACTACAATAACGGTAACATTAAGTATAATACATTACTGAAATTTATGCTATTAGCACTTCAGTAGACTTTGGAAATTTACTGAAAAGCTTTTACTTATTCCTTAGCATCTATATCTGATTCTAAAACCAGTAGAGAAACCATCACTATGGTTTTTATATATATAAATATATATATTTTTGTTTTGTTTTGTTTTCCGTCTTTTCTTTTCTTCTCTCATCTCCTCTTGTTCAGCTGCCATATACATGCGCTGCTAACGTATTCATGGTGCCATTCCCACCCCAGTCTTCAGCCAGTAAACTAGGAAACAACTTCCAATTATATGGGTCGGATCAGTGAGACACCCTGCCTGGCCCTGATAACATTATCCCACGTCATGCACCGCTGCCAGCGCCCGGATTATAAAATAATGATAAAGAAAATTAAGAAGAAGACCAAAGAGTGATGGAGGGAAATGGTTTTGGAAGATGAGGCGAGGGAGGCTTACCCTCAGGCACTGTCATCACTAATTGTATACTATATATTTGGTTCTCTGTGAATACGCAGGGTTATGTAATATTTCAAAGCTCTTCTACTATCACCAGAACCAAAAACTTCAATATGCTGTTGAGCTTCTCCAGCTTCCGGTCCAAAGCTATCCGCCTACTGATAAGGCTCTTACATAACGAACTCAGTTCTCCTGAGTATGAGGAGTCTTCCTGGAGGCAGGTGGAAAGGTTTCCTGTGATAACTTGCCGATGAATTGTTATAGCAAATATTATATTGTTTTTTATATTGTTGTTTTTTTTCTGCTATTGTGTTTTTCTACAACTGAAATGTTGCAGATTTACTAAACCAGATATTAGATTTTCTAAGGGAAATCTAATATTTCACTTAGATTTTTTTGAGATCCAAGACAATAAAAAAAAATTATGGTATGCCAAGCATAAGAACTGTGAGTCCTTTGCTGATACTGTTGTCCAAGAGCTGCGTCTTTTCTTTATTCTATTACTGAGTCCTGGAGTCTGTCTCTGCAAAGATAAGAGAACTGCTCTTTTGCCAGACCACAATCACCACACTGACTATGCCATTAAGGCAGAAGATAAAAGGCAGTTTGTGGCTGGTGGGAAGGGACAGAAAAAAAATCCAGATATCTCTAAATGTAACAAGGGGGAATTATATATTTTTATTATTTTATTTGTTTATTTTTGCTGTAATTTCCAACAGGAACTCCTGATAATCAGATTATACACGGGACGTTCTGTAACACACAGCTCTAGCCAGATTAAAAGACACATTTCTCTCTTATTTCATTATTAAATCAAACGAAAGTTTTCCCTTTGATGCCTAACTATCTAAGTTATGTGTAAGTCAATCCAAGAACAAAACCAACAGACTCTGAGAAGGTGAGAATGACATTAAATAGAGTGAAACGAGTCCTGAAGTGACATGAGCTGACCAAGGGTCGCTCACTGAGGAAGAAACTAGACTCCAATGCTAACATCATGTTGTTATGATGTTTTGCTGCAGGAGGGACTGGTGCACCTTAACATGAAGTGGAAATATTGAAGCAGCATCTCAGGAGGCAAATATGTCATCCAGCTGATTAATAGCCTTAATCATACAGCCAAATTGGTTACAAAGTAGTTTAAGGACGACAGAATCAGTGTTTTGTGTTGACTATATCAAAGCACTGACATAAGTCCCACAGAAAATTTATTGGAAAAAAGCAATACAAAGGTAGACTCATGATCTGCATACATATGCAAGCCTAACATTTTCTGTTCCAGACAGAAGACGCGTGTTCATGCCAATTGAAATCAGGCGCTTCTAGCCCTGGAGCATTAGACACAGTTAAAAATGGATGGTTGTCCCGCTCTGCCACATCTCCCCTGTTACCTCCCAGAATAAGCGGCCCAATCTGCTGTCCCATATCATTTCAGCCCTGTTCCATTCAGTCCTGGCAAATATTGGTGCAGCATAATGACAATGGACAGTCGCCGAAGGGAAAATCAATTTAAAATAGAATGCTGTTCTGGTTCACTAAGTGTTATAAAGTTGGAGGATTTCATCCTGGTTGACATTGGTGGAGGTGAGCCAATATTTAACAGGGCAACATTAAGTGCATATACAAGAACATATTTCTGCTGTAATTGCTCAAACGACATAGTCAAAGGGATTAGAAACCATATGAAAAATACTACTAACTGTGCTCAAAAGCAAGCCAATGTCACGTCATGGTTTTAATTTGGGATATTATAAAAAAAAAAAAACCTGACCTGTGTACTCTCTAGTCTACTTAAATCTGTGTCTATGTTAATTTTTTCTAAGAAACTTCTTTACTAGACAGCTGTTTAGAGACAGAGAAAAATTTTTTTTTGAGTATAGGAGTTAAAGGGACTGAATATAAATGCATGCCACATTTTTGTGAGTTTAATTGTGCAAATGTTGAAAAATATTTTATTTATTTGTTCCACCTCACAATTATGTGGTACTTCGTGTTAACATGTTCTAAACTGTAACTAAACTTTAAGGGGTTTTCATAATTATTCACAGCACAAAATAAGCTATCTACTACATAGTCATATGTTGGATACAAATCATTTATCTTTTCTAGTCAAGTAGTAATATTTCTACCTCTTCATTTTGTTCCTGTGTTTTGTTTTTCTTTTGAGGCTGCGAGTTTAATTAAGTCATGATTTTTAACCAACTCAAAAATGTGGCCATTGATTAGCAGGTGTAGAACTTTGTTATCCATATTTCATTTTTATTTTTTTATATGGGTTTATATGTGGCATAACTGGATTTGCAATGGTTTTTTCTTACAAATTGGGTGGTTCATATGAATGAAGTAATCATAGCATTAATTTTCCATGAAATATTTATTCTGGTTTGGCAGAATGTGATGACTGATGTGTTTGGATTCAAGAGCAGAAAGAGGCCTCAGTATTGATCCACGCTCTTCCCAGAATGGGATTCCTGCCACAAAGGGAATGAGTGTAATAAAAATCTCATTATCTGTCCAATACTTGTACATTTCCTTCACAGAGGCAAAGATGTCAGTGTTTAAAGCAGATGTAATGTGTGTAAATTGAAGCTATATGACTTCATTATGTTCTTTGATTTTTGTCTTGCCTTATAGAGAGTTGTTTGACAACAGAAGAAGAGAAAAGTAAAGACCACTGGACCAACGAGATTTCTTCAGGTTTGGTGGTTACATGCTTGGTGTTCTCTGACTTTGAGGAAAAACTACTTTACCAAGCAGCAGGAACCATGGATTTTGTAATGAAGCAAGCATTGGGTGGTGAGTATGTGACTACAATCTCAATGCTCCCCTGCTCTAAACATTTTTATTTAGGAAATAATTGCCAAAGATCCAGAAAATCTCCTGCAGATTCCATTGAAAACTATACTTTACAGTAAAGATATTCAGGGTTTATTTAATCAAAATCATGTGATCATTGTTTTTGTTTCTGTGTTTATCAGTACTGAGCATGCCAAAATGCTAATAATTTTGCTATTCATCTAATTATCCAAATTAAAACCATTGCACCTTCAAAGAGAAAGTTACAACAGAAAAAATTTAACAAAGACGCTGTTTCCAACGATGTCCTGAATCCTTGTTATATTGGACAAGACAGGCAGAATCCTAAAGGTTTAGAGAGAACAACAACAGAGACAATGGGGGAATCCAGGTGAGAGAAAGAAAAAGCCCATTTACTGGAACAAGTGACAATGGAGTGACAAGGGTGAGGATGTAGGGCGCCTGCCAGGGAGTAACCCTAACCTGGAAAACCTAAAAGTGCACAAGAACAGATTGACAAACTTTTGAAAAAGTTACACATTGGAACAGAATACAAACCAACACATGAAAAGCCTGAAGTACCGAACAATTAGTGACAGACTGTACAAAAGTAATTCAGATTGGTTCAACCTTGAAACAAAGGCGAGATCTTCTCTGTGTTTTGATCCTTTCAGAAGATCAAAATATCATAATGGTCTGCTGACAAGAACCAGCATTGAAATATGGACTGTTTGACTCAATAACCTTTATGAAACATGATCAACAACATAAAAGTCTTTCCTGGCCGTGGTTTTCTTTTATAGTCCCACAATCGTAATCTTGTTCTGCTTCAAACCCATTGGTCTCCACGTCTCTTCTCATTCACTGAAAACAACATAAAGATGTCAGTGTGAATCTTCTTGTAAGTCAAGAGCCCCAGGCCCAGAGGTCATGCCTCTTTAAATCATTCCCCTCATCTACTTTCATCAGTTCAATGACCATCAAGCCACAATGAAATGAGATTTATTCCTTTACAGCTCAGCTTGCCCTTCAAGCACAGCCCCCATTAATTTATCCTCACTGCTCATGCCCTGTCGTCCCTCAGTTTTTCCCTTTCTCCTCCTTCTTCAATCCAATCTATTAATCTGAATGCTATTTTGTGTCTCTCTTTACTCAACATTTGTTCTCTTAATTCTTCCTCTTTTGACTTTTACTCATTTGTTTTCCACTTTTCAGCTGTGCAACCACTGATGGAGCTAATGTAGCTGATGTTAAGATTCAGGAAATATCACATGTTCAGAGGAGTCATTATGAAGCAGCCTGCTATCATGGCAGATTTTTTTACTTTTAATATTTTCTCCACCTTTAATGTGACATTTATGAATACAAATGAAACAAATCTATTTGATGGGAAATATACAGAAATCAAAGCTGCAATAACTGGTTGCACAAACTCATTCACTCAGTATTTAGCTTTTTTTGGTGAATATGTCAACATACAACAGTTTCATTTGTTGAAATTTCCCAAGTCTTATTTGCCAAACTTCCAAATGTCTCTTGGAAAAAGAAAATCTCGACTCTGGATCATTCCAAAACTTTTATTTGTGTGCTATAAAGTCATAACTATGTGTTTTTGGAGGTGCTGAAAAAATAACCTGCATCTTCAGTTTTCTAGGTGATTCCTAAAGGCTTAAGATAAAAATACTGTATGAAACTGATCATTATTTCTTCCACTTTGACAAAACAAAACAATTTTAATATGTAAAGCGGAATCCCCAATTATGTTGCTGCCACTACCATGTTTTACATGGATCTGGATTTTAGACATTACATTTCCGGACAAAGGAAAAAATTTCTTCTAACCCAACTCCTTAAGCCACATGCATTGAAAATATTTTCATGTTTTGTTTATAAGCACTCTAAAATGTTCTAGTTTCCTTAACATTCTAAATAAAAGTTTTCATACTATATAAATTTACATTTGTTTCTGATTATGACACTAAAATTAAAAAAAGAATAGAAACCTCAACAAGTCATACTGTTTTAAGGAAAGGTAAAGAAGAAATTAATAGATTTTAAGCAGAAAACTGGACACATTGTTGTTGTGGTATAACATTTCTCTTACATATCATTTCTCATCTCTACAATTTTTTCACCCTCAACACTTAAAGATGTGTAACAACAAAACTGCAGCTTGAGAGAAAATCTGTTGTATTTAGGCTGAAATAGAAAAGAAGTCTCCCAATATGCAATGAAGCAGCAAAGTTTTTTATTAATTAATCTTCCCCCTGTTTAGCTGAAGCCTAAACTTTAACAATTTAATCATAGACAGCAAGTCCATAATACTTGTCAAACCTCCCGTCATTTAATTCTTACTTGTTAGCTGTGTCACTGTTGCTTTTCTGCAGTTCACTTTAAACTGTGTTGGCCTCTGGTTTAGTCAAAGAAGGTTCATATCGACACCTCTGACTGACTTTTTATACCTCCAGCTGAGGTATAAAAATCACCTCCGGGCCCTTTTCTGAGTTTATTACGTTTTATATTTGTGCTAAGTTTATCTAAAGAAAGAGCTTTTCGCTTTGTTCAAGATGAAGAGATATTGATGTATTGGCTTCTGATAATAATTCACATGAAGGGTTGAAAGCAACATCTCCGGTGTTCATTCTGCTGTCCGTTCAGTTTCAGACTCTAACATCCTGCTTTTCCTTCCTTTATCAGGAAATCAAACCTGTGACGTCCTTGTCTTTTCTCATAAAGAAGCTGAACTGGAAGATAAGGAGGAGATAATAACTGTAGGACCAGCGTTAGGCAGTTCGGACCAGGCAGCGTCCAACCTTCTGTTTCATTTCCTGTGCAGGTGTGAGAAAGATGAACAGGCGAGGATTCTGTGATAACCTGCAGCTGAAAGGCAGTTTAATCAAAGCCTCTCAGACCTGGACAGTTTGTGCTGCTCAGTAGCACTTTGGTATGCATGTGTTACATTTCTATGTGAGGATCAAGCAGGTGGTAGTGCTACAAAACAAACAGGATCATGCCAGCTGATGTATGGTGCAGGATTTTAGCCTCTCTTGTGACTTATGAGGGTGTAATTTGGAGGTAGAGGTGATCCATTATTTAAATTAGCTCAATTTTTCAAACCCTTCCATCCCCGCAGCCCTGCAATCCATCTGACTGGCTGGAGGAGGAGTCAGCGGTGCACGCCTCATCTATCTGACTTTAGCTTTCTTCTTTCACCCCTCATACTTTCCAGCTTTGTTTGCACCTCTTTATCGTAGCTACATGGTGTTAAAATGTAGAGTGGAAGGAAAATTATTCTTTTTTTAACATCTCCATAAATGTACATATACAAGGTGCAGCATTCTCACCCGCAATTACCTCCGCTACCAATTCTGTTTGTTTTTTTCTCTGTCTGCAGAAGAAATGCACCTCCACAGGATGATGCTGCCACCTCAATGTTTCCCCATTGGGATGACACGTTTGGAGTGATGTGCAGTTAGTTTTCCATGTTTGTGGCTTTGTTTTGTAGCTAGGCCATTGTCTGCAAACATTATCTGCCAAACAGACTTTACTTTTCCAACCAAGAGCTTTCATGGTAGAACAGCACGAAAGAATTAGAAGGCTAAATACACAAAACAGTGACATGTATCAAAACAAAACATAAGCTTTGTCTACAACATAGAAACATGTGAGTTTATTTAGACAAACTAAAAATGGTCAAACATTGGCCTGGGCCAAGAAAATGCAAGGAAAGAAAAAATTACAAAGGGACAAAAAGGAAAAAGACTTTGGGTTCCTACATGAAGGCTATATGGTAAAGATAGGGCTGAAATATCTTATTAAAGTGAGATTCAAGAAAAAAAACAGAATAGGGTGACATGTAGAGCAGAAAAAGAGAAATAGGACAGAAGAAAATAACAGATATAGATGAAAATGGTCAAAGGACAACTCTTGAGAGATAACACTGACATTACGAAGCCCAATAAATCTAACATATCCAGTGTTTTGTCCTCCAGTAATGTGTCAAGATCATTTTGAGCCTCAAGGGTTGTTTCTAACATTTCTGCTTTCTATTTATTTCTTAGTACTTCAGTCATATTAAGTATAGCTGTTTGTGAATCAAATGGAAATCTTTGTGCAAGGGTCTACTCACTCATCTAAACACTAACACAAGGACACGTATCTGTATAATTTATTCTGTGCTCTATTTACTCTAAGATTTTGGCTTTAATGTTTCTCTCTTTTTGAATTCTAAGGTAGCTTCATTTAAATTAAAAATTGTGTTTTTTATTTAAAGAAAATGGTGAGGTATAATGAAGGAAATCAAATAGATTACATCCTTGACACATAGCTGTTTGCAAACATGCCTCCACTTATTTGAGTGTTTTAACACATTGAAGCACCCACATCAGGCAGCCTGACCTTAACCCGACTCCCCAGTGAGTCCACTGGAACATTTCACTGCCCGTTCCTCCCACCAGCTGAGTGCTAATTTGTCAACCTCAAGTTTGCTGCAAACACACTGCGCTCCAGGGCCATTAGGGCCTCTGCATGGGTCTGCTGCTGAGCGACAGGACCTGCCTCCCTTCAGCTCGCTCACCCCAGAGAGTGTGTTTCTAGTCATGTATGACGGCTTCAAGGAACAGTTTGCTCCAGACTGTTCTGCTTCTTCTCCTGTGCCTTATTATGCTCCTGTTTTAGGATATCACTATTTCATAGACATAAATAACCTCAAGTTCATTATTTTTTTAAAGAAGACTTTTTTTGACACAAGTGGTGTTTATTGACAGCTCCCACACAGAAAATGAGCAGGGTGGTAGATCTGCAGCAAAACTCTGAGATTGAACGGATGCATCGAAGATTATACTTCTGGTGTAGTGTATTTCTTCCACTACACCATACATCATCCCAAAACCTCCAGTTCTCATCAAAAGCACTACGACGGGTTTCAGAAAGAGCAAAAATACAGACTAATTCCAGGACTTAAGACCATGTTCATTCGTCATCTCACACCCCAACAGATTGGAAATGTAGGGATCTGGCTGGACCATTGCAACACTGTGGTTAATTTATTCTTTAGTCATTTTAGAAGCCTTGTGGTTGATGTAGATCAAACTTTCCAAACTGCCATATTATTTTTACGAAGAATTGGTTTTCCTTTTCTGCTTATAAGCACCTCATGGCCAGACTAATGCGTGAACTATTAATTATTTTCAGCACCTGTTAATGTCTGTTCTTTTAGTGAGTATTAAAAGCATAGCGGGCTCCTGGTTGCCTTCACACAAATAGGTTTTCCAAATTTCCTGCTACTTGAGAATGTAATGATGTCATTGTCCTGTGTGGTTCAGTTCCTGCTTTAAGTATAATCTCCAGCATCACAAGATCATGATAAACAAGAGCAAAACAATATAAGAAGTGGAAAACATACGTCAGCGTACATAACATGACCTAAAATCATTCAGTTTCCAGTCGCCACGCAGCATTACCTGAAGATTCATTGCAGAAAACAGATTTCCCTCTGGTGTTTCTGGAGTCTGTTCTTGCTTTTCTTCAAATGAACAATCTCAGCTGTCAAACACACAGAATCTGTTTTCAGGTTCTGGTTTAACAAAGGGGTTTCTCGGAAAAGCAGGCCACCAGCCAGGCCTTCCTTACACCAGCGCCCGAGAGGCAGATCAATACTCAGATGAGGTTTTCTCTCTACTGGACAATCCATAATTCATACACTCTCAGGTGGTCCTGTATTTACTATTGATCTGACGGAGGTAACAACAGCCTCATTGATATGTTGCTTTGATGTCTGGGGAGCGTCTTTTCTAAAAAAATGAAGAAATTATCTGGTTTCAAGAATAAATGCAGAGAAATGAAATAATCCTGAAGCGTCTCTCTCAGAGAAATTGAACCCAATGTGTGGTCAGCCTGTACCACTGATATAAACTGGCAAAAATCATAAACCTTTGGAGGAGCTTTTCAGTATCTAATAATTTCAAGCTTTAATTGTCAACATTTCCAAGCTTTATATTATGGTGAATTTATTTTTTTGAAGGAAAATCTTTGAGAATCAAACCTTTTTTGCTTCACTATTTACCTTTCACTCCATTACAATCCGCCTACTGTTTGTGTGAATAATCAGCCACTCCATGTAAAAAATGCTGACATTTTAATACGTTGGCTACATAACATGAAGCAGAAGTTGAAACTTGTAATTCATGATCAGTGTGGTGCCAGAATGTTTACACACAGGTAGGTGGGACAGATGGCCGACACCGGACGGAAGAATGTGACGTCCCTGTTCTCATTTGTTCTCTGAAAATCGTCCAGCTGGCTCTTCTTCTGTCTTGTTTATGAGACATCTTAAGGATCTACAGTTCATCCAGTCACAACATAATCCTCAAGAAATGCTGAGTTTGAAATATAAAATGTGGCAAGTTTCTGTTTTAAATGCTGAGTAATCTCAGAAAAACTGTCATTTACACAATCTGAGTAAATGACAGATTCTGTTTGTTTGATTGTTGGGATCCTCGTTAACCATATATGTTTGCCTGACTTCGGTCCAGGGGCTACTAAGGACATGGGTAAGATGCTCGGTGGGGAGGAAGAGAAGGATCCGGATGCAGCTAAGAAAGAAGAGGAGCGACAGGAGGCGCTGAGGCAACAGGAGGAGGAGAGAAAGGCCAAACATGCCCGAATGGAGGCAGAAAGGGAAAAAGTACGGCAGACCATCAGAGACAAGGTAAAGATGCTACATTTGATCATCTCTATCAAGAAAGATGAATTTAAAAGGTGTTAATATTCTCCCTTCTAAGCAGACTTTCTTGCAGTATTTTACTGTGGTCAATATTTAGCTACTCCAGTCCTGACAACAAAACACACAGTGATGATGAACAGAAAAGAGAACATTTTCCTCTGATCTAGGACAGCTTATTTCCTGAAAGGCTTTGTTTTAGTCTCATTTTCTTCATCTTTGTTGCAGCGTCCCACTTTTATGACCAAGTGGAAGAGCTTCAGGCTTTAGCTCATTTCATCAAAAATACCTCACTCTGATCAGCGCTGCTTATAGCCAAAAATACTTCCAACAGTCCAAGCTACTGACTGCTTATTTATATTACTAGAGGTGCTACGAGAGCTACAATAAAGATGTTTTTGATGCTTTGTAGTGGTGAAATCCTTTTATACGCTACAGCAATCAAATTGGGACATTTTTGAAGTCATCCTTTTCCTCTGCTCAACTGATTAATGATGCAAAAGGTGTATTTTAGGTATTGTGGGATGTTTGTGTTTCTGTCTGAAAAGCCTATGATAAAGACCTTATTAAGCGTTGTCAGAGCATGCTTGAGATGGGCTGTTATTTCTGATGTTGATCAAATGGGTTCAAAACATTACCATTTTAACCTGAAGTTGTGTTGCATCTGACAAAAATTCAGCTCCCTACTTTCTCCAGGTATCGTTATAGAATCCACTTCTTTGACAGACTCTTTCTATCTTCAAAGTTTTCAGTTTCAGAAATTGAATTTAGATACATTTTTGGGGGGAAATTAGTTGGACTCTTAGAACTTGTTTAAGGTTAAATAAGTCAAAAATGTCATAAATTCAGTCATGTTTGATGCCAGCCAATTGAGAGAATGTAAAAACTCAATCCCAAGCATTTTTACTTAAGTTTTTGCTTGAAACAGCTTTTTTTTTTAGATAAGAAAATGTGTATGCATTGCGTTTTTGTCCATTAGAAATGGTCCTTTTTATTAAACTTTCTTGTCACCTTCATGTCAAGCAACTGTGTCACCCTATAAAAATATATTCATGGTCTTTCTTAAGGATTAATTAACAATTAAATGTTTGCTTGTTTAAATTAAACAAAATCATGAGATTATTCTCCATAATCTATAAGTGTCATTAATGCTTTTCTTGAATTAAGTTCCTTTTTTAATTTCCAACCAATCTTTTGAAAATTATTGTAATCCCAAAAGAGATTTTGGGATTTGTTCACCTCACAAACTACAAGGTGAACAAAAAGACTTAAATAGAGTTAGAATTAATTTCCTCTGTCTTCCTCTTCCCACCACCTGTCTGCCAGTACGGCTTGAAAAAGAAAGAGGAGAAAGAGGCGGAGGAGAAAGCAGCTATGGAGCAGGCATGTGAGGGATCACTGACACGCCCAAAGAAGGCAATCCCGAGAGGCTGCGGAGACGACGAAGAGGATGAGGAGAGTATTCTCGACACTGTCCTCAAGTACCTTCCCGGACCTCTACAGGATATGTTCAAGAAGTAAAACAGAAAAACAAAGCAAATCAAGCGAGCCCTAAATGTAGGGTCCGTTCTGGCCTGTGGCCAGGCTGCAGGGCAATGGGGAAGCAGGGATCTTTGTGTCAGGGACTTTGGGTCAAGATTATATGTCAAATGGCTTTGATTGTAGATGTTTGAGTTTCAAAATTTGTCAGGAGCAAAAAGGATCTGGGAGGGGGCGGGGGTTTCTCAAACTTTTAGAGGCTGGACACTGCCTTTGTAGAGACCTTTTACTTCTTTCTTTTCTACTCTTCAAAGATTTCATTATTTGAATTTTCAGTTTTTCCTGCATTATCCTTTTAACTGCCAGGTAGTGCATGTTTTTTCCTTTTCTTACTTTTATTGTGTATTGGTTTAGATTGAAGCATTTGTCACATTCCTTTAAAGGAGAACAACATTCCACAGTGCACACATTTTCAAAGAGCACTGCCACCATGTTTTCCAGCAAGCTTCAGTCACCATAGTGGGCGTTTTCTACTTTTACAAGCCTAAAGAAGGTCTTTCAATGACATTTGCTACATTAGAAACGTTTTTAGGACATGTGCCTTCATATCACCTCTTGCAGAAGAAGTCGTAAGTGAGGGATTAATTTGTGAGTCAATGTAGTCGTTCAAAGACAAGTTTTTGGAATGATCTATTTTGTGTTAAAATAGCACTATTTTTTGCACAAAGTTGTTCAGGAAATCCGTCAAGAGGCCGTTTTGTTTTACAAATTAATTGCCAACAGCTTATTAGATTGCCATCAAGTAAAAAAAATGTTAAGCAGGCAGAAAACTAGAAAATGTTATTTTGTTTGTTATACTTTTTGTTTGTGTAACAGATGGAAAAAATATAAACAACGTTAGCAGTCTGATTCACTTAGACAATCAAATAACTCAACCCTGAAACACTTGGGAGTATCTCCTTACCCCTATCATTGATGGTTGATAAATATTTGCTCATTTAGATCACAAACTCATATTTTATTCTATCTTTTCATTATTATGTTTTAATGGATATTACTTATCAGGCAATGATTGAGAGTACTGTTTCTTTTATTTAGTTAATGTGCTGCAAAAATTTATTTCAGTGCAACCGAGATTGTTATTTTTCGATGTGAAGCTCATCGACATCAAGACCAAAGAAATCCTGGTGAGATCTCTCTGTTTCTTTCGTCGCCACCAGTTTGCTTGCTGGTGGAAAACTCTGCCGTACTGCGTAGAAAACAAAAGTTTAGGCCAAGCCGGAGAGGAACGGGTGTGTGAGCTGTTGCATCTCACTGCCTGAAGAGCTGATAGTATTTCACTTTCCTGCATCTTTTAGTCCAACAAAAAACAAAAAAAAACTATAGCGATTCGTCACGTCGTATTTGAGTAGATGTACTGTGATTCAGCAACAATCTCTAGTGAAAGTGCTTGAATATGTGGACGTTCATGGGTAAAACAAAGCATGTCGGTCATTCCTAAACAACCTGATGGCGAGTCAGTGGTTAGTTATGCAGCGTGTGTGATTATTAAATTGTTCCAATGTAAATAAATTTAGAGATTAATAGGACTGATGATGAAGCTGCACACTGTAAAACTTGTTCCTTTATTTTACTCATTTTCTAGCTCAGATAGGACTTTTCACTAGACAAAGCCATATTGTTTAGACTGCAATAATTACTTAAAATTATTTTAAAAAACAGTGTATTTGAACATTGAAGTTGTCTGATGTTTGTTTTCTGTTATAAAATTAGACAAAATGTATCTGTTCGTAAATCTTCCCCACTACAGTATCTTGTGTACTTTATGTATACACAAGAAGAATATATAGAAAGAAGAATCCACTGTTAAAAGTGTCTCTGTGTATTGTATGCGAACTGTAAGTGTGTGCGTGTTTATATGTGTGTCTTTCTACATGTCTGTGATGTGAGACCATGTTGTTGATTCACATAGTCTTTGTTTTAAACTGTAAATGTGTCTTTGAGCAGAGGAAGAAGCTGATTTTGTCTCCTACTTGTGCCATGCCTGATGAAAAAAAAAAGATACTCAACACATTCCTTTTAGATATTGAGCATGTAGGTGTTTCGTAGAGACGAGAATAAACCGAATGTCACACACAAAGAAATATACAGTATGTGTTTAATCTTGAGCTGCTGTTTCTGTAGGAGTCTCCAGGCAACAGAATCTGTGCATTGGATCCAGAAAATCAGCTCTATCTGGGGCTTGAGGCGTCTTTGATGTTTTTTGCTTTTAAATAAGTGGAGGCTTCATAGTTTGTATTTTTTGAATGTGAAGCAAATATAAAGGCAATGAGAGCAGAAAATAATTCACATGATTTCCAAAACACTGCCTCTTTTTGCTCCCTAACTTGAAAAAAATAAAAATAAAAAAACACAAAGAGGGTTTTCCCACCAAACTGTTTCCACTGCGAAACTGGTGCCAGTCCTTCTTTAAGCACCAGTTCTACGTGGCCCTAATGAACTGGTGCTTTCTTGTCTTAAATTTGGAAATGGAGAATGTGGAAAGGGATGAGACCAACAAAAAAGCACAATCCAATGAGTGCTATTTTCCAAACTTGTCTAATTTAGGACCAAAGCACAAATTTATAATTAACAATGTGGGTTAGTATTGGAATCGCTAACGGTCTCTTATCTTCCAGCCTTTTAAATTTAAGTCCAAAATTATTCATAATCCTGGCAGATTTAAAATTCGAATAATATTCGTCCAACTAAGAAGTCTTTCTGATAAGAAATGAGATAGGCATCTTCTTAAAAATAACAAAAAAATTAAAAAGGGTATAAGTTAACAAAATAATTTATCAACAATAAATTATAATTTTAACCCTAATCTTTAGTTCCCTTCACAGATCCTCAGTCGGACTCCAGTCTGGAGTCTGGCTGGACTGACCAGAATAGTGTCCCAGGATTTTCCAAATGTTCTCTAGTGAACTTTAAACTTGATTCGTCACACTTTTTTCTTCAGCAGTGGAGTCTTGTGCAGTCAAAGTGCAAAAAGCCCATTGTAACTGAGTGCTATGTTATTGGATGATGGAAAATTACACCTAATGTTTTTTTCTAAAGCTCTCATCAAATGTTAATGGGTAGTTTTGACATTCTTTTGACTCCTCTGTCAAAAATCTATCCTTTTTGCCTTTCATGACATGGCTCTTGTGTAACATGTTAGAAGATTTTTACAAACCAACAGTTTGAACAAGTAGCTAATATATGATGCATTTCTTCAAATGCCTGGATTATTTGGGTTATTGCCAACATCTTATGAAAAATTTAAGCTAACAGGCTGGTTGGAAATATATTCACTGAAAACAAACAATGAAGATGTGTTTAGCACTTTTGTTTTATTTAATCCATCCCACTTTCACTGGCTGTTCTGAGGATAACCCCCTGCTTTAATTACTTCCAAATAAAGATTCCCAAAATATCCTGTTCTTCAAAGGACAGGCCCCTCTCACCTGCTTTACTTATATACACCTACACATGGGAGCCAGGAAAGAGAGATTTGACTACCATTTATCATTGGCCCTTTGTGGAAACAACAGCCATACATTGTCTGTATGTAACATAGTCTCTCAGCAGGACTCATCTCAAGGCGTCACGGCATGTGAACTGTCTTTGAAAAGGGCTATTTCCATGTTGTTAATGTGAGGTTAGTGTGGCATTTCTGTTGCATCTGTGCTTGTCCTCAACTCATCCTACTATATAAGATACATAAAAACCAATGAGTAGTTTAATGCAATTTTATTTTAATGGTTAGAAAAAAAATACAATATAAGAAACATTTGTGTTTCAGTAGGACAGAAGCATAATTAGGAGTGTGAGATATAAAAGGTTCTGACATGACAGGAAATGAAGCCCAGATACATCAGCTCCCTCCTGATGTTCCTCTTTAACATCCTAAACGTTGATGTGACGATTAGCAAGAAAAGCATAAACAAAATGACTGGATTGTCAAAGCATGTTCTGTTGTCAGGAGCCCCAGATACCAATATTTAAAAACATCAGTTCATCTTCAGCTAGTCAACAAGAGCTAAATTAATGAACATTTTTTTGTAGAGTGAAGAAAAATCTTCAAATAAGGTCTAGCTTTTATGGAAGATGTCACAAAATTTGTCTTATTTTTAACATTTTGATATGAACTTACTGCCCTGCTGAATCCTGCCGGTAAATGATGAAAGTGCTCAGTCGTCGTCATGTTTACTCTCTGTAAGGACAGGAGACATTCTGATAAACACTTGAGCAACTTTGAACACATTCCAGTCTTTGTTGGCATTTGCACTAGAATATGTTAATACTGTTACACTGACTGATTTATTGGCATCTGCAAACCACTCCGGCTTTTAGCATCTGCAAATGAAGAGGGTGAAAGTGAGCAGCTTTTTAAAACTTTACACTGGTGATGTGTGTCCAATTCAAAATACTTAAACATAAATCCCTGAATGTTGTTGCTTTGGACTTTCTTTTCAGTTCTTTATTTGTAATTCAGGGTGAAAATTATTCCAGGGTGAAGAATGTAAAATAAGAGTATGCTGTGTTTTTTATTTTATTTTATTTTTTCTTAAATGCATGTCATGTACTCAGTGTGGAGCCCAATCACTGTAAACTGCATCATCAATGTAACTGAATCATTCTTTTTGGAAACTAAATGCATTAAACAAATAAAAGACAAGAAGGTTTATAAAAATCTAATGATCTTCATATGACTCTGGGTACTTCCTTGCATTTGTTCTTTATTTATTCAAAAATAATCTGAAATGTGAAGGACTTGTTTTATACCTTTTGCAAAAATTAGTACATACATTTATGTGTGAAAAATCACTCCAGATGCTGTCAAATGCTGCCACTTTAATGTTGCATAGAGAAATTTTAGTACATGTGGTGGACTGATGGTGGCCCTAATTAAAAATAGGAACCTAAAATGCATTTCCAGCTAACAAGAGATGACACTTTCCTGTCTGTCTGAAAAAGTTTGCTCTGACAGGCAGGAGGCTGTCAGAGCAAACCATCAGATCTTTACTTCAGCGATTGGGTCTGCAAGCTTATGACCATGTCCCTGATGCATTTTTTTCCCTGCTGTGGGAATTGGGGATTCTAGAGATACTCTTTCCAATACCTAACCATCATTTACCGAAAGAAAGAGCTGCATTTGAATATCTTTGACCCTAATATATAGTTAGACTTTAATTTGTTTTTTTATGTTTAATTGCCTAAATTGTACTGTCATAAAGAAGTTCAATTACAAAGTTGTAAATTATAAAAGTTTATATGTTTAGTCTGTGAATTTTGGTCTTACAATATTGAATATGGACAGTATTACTAGCGAGAGATTGTTCAGCCAATTAGAAGTAAGGTACTGCAGATTTATTGGGCAACAGTTAAGAAATTATTGCCCTATAAGAATATAAACAGATTGTAATATATTATTTTAGTCTTTTCTTTGTTTTGATTTTAAGTAAATTATACTGTGAAATTATGTTTACTGTTAATCACACACTTTCTAATTATTTTCATCAAAAAGGACATTCAGTAAGTAGTCCAATTTTGTTCTCACACAGTTTCTTTGTTTCCTTATACTTTTTCTGTATGGCACCAACAGTGACCTGCTGCTGTCCGGTAATTCCTTCCTTCCCCCTCCTGGCGCTGCTGCCGCCTCCATAAGTGTTTTGTAACGGATGAGTTACCAGCAGTGATTTGCTCTTTTACAGTCTTGTTAATCCTATATGAAAGACTTGCTGACAGATTAGCGCGTGTGGGCTGTTCCCCTCTAAAAGACTTTTCTTTTTTAAGAGCTTTGAATGACAGAAAACCCAGAAGTGGTGGGGAGAAAAAGAAAGAGTGTAGGAGATTAGCTGCTTTATTTCTGCCATTGCTCATATTGAACTGAAAAACTTTAACTGCCAACATTAAAGGTTGCATAATCATGTCTGTGCTGTTCATGTGGGCTCTCTCAACCTATTTTCTGTTTGCATGTGTCTGTATCGCCACAGTATGCTAAAAGCTTGAAAACAACATTTTCAAAGGCAAAAAATGGGTTGAGTTTAAATAATGCCAGATTTTGGGGGGAAATGGCAGAAAAAAATTTAACCCATGGGGAAACATCATGCAATTTTAACAGATAAATGGGAAAATTAGACAAAGTCAAACAGTAAGATGTACAAACAATAGGAATACTAACAAAACAAGGGGAAACAGTAAGTGGGTTGCAGCTTCATATATCAGAATATTAGTTTGCTTATCCTTGCAAGCAGAGGTGGGTAAAGTACCCACAAATTTTGCTCAAGTAAGAGTAGAACTACTTCAACATATTTTGAAGTATGTTGAAGTTTCAAAAATTATTTCAAAAATTATTATTTTTGAAATAAAAATAAAAGTAGCTGCCCCAAAAATTATTCTAGTAAGAGTAAAAAGGTATTTGGTAAAAAGTTTACCAAAAAGTTTACCATTTAATTGATTGACAATTAAATGATTGTCAATCATTTAATATTAAAAAATTACTTAATCAAATTAACCAAAACATAAAGCTCTGTGGAAATTTTGGAATTTTATGAACCAAAGTGAAAATAATTGATATAAATAATTACAAAAATAACAAAAGCAGGCAAATGTATATATATATCAAAATCAGTTTCTTTCAATAAAAAAAAATATGAAACTTTAATAAAAACTGCAGGTGTCTGTTCATTCAGTGAAGAAATTCTTGACTACGAGAAATAGTCCGTGGTGAAATACTGCCACCTGGTGAACACTTGAAGTCACTACAGGTACATTTCTATATTAACTCTAAGCTTTTGATATGCAAGTCATAAATAATCCGGCCTTCATTGGATTCTAAAAAACATAATTCAACATGCTCTGAACCTTGTAATTTTGGCAGTGTGTGTGTAAGTGCCAAGTCCTGTCTGAAAATATAATCAGCATATAAAGAAAAAAATCAGGAAAGCATGAATCACTCAAATGTTCCTGGTAAACGGCTGAGCTGATTGAACTTGATAAAACAAAGAGGACTGAAGGACACAACTCCCAAAATCATGTCTGACTGACCAAGCTTCTGTGTCATTCAATCTTTCTCCAATCTTGGACCTTGATGATTACCAAGTGAAATGCAAAATGTACTTTCATCTGAAAAGAAGACTTTCAACTGTTAAACAGCATTTAGTTTTATTGATGGTAGTGTTAACTTTTTTAGTTTTGCTATGAATGTTCTGTAAAATCTGTGTGCTTCTGTCAGTCTTGACCAAGATTCTCCTGTAAGAGATTTTTAATCAAACTTGTAAAACTGAAAACATCATATTAATTGAATTTCACACCCAAATAAAAGGTTACAACATTGTGCGGAAAGAGTAAAACAACCGATCAAGACATCAGGTTGGAGGCTAAAGCTTGGACACACTTGTGTCTTTCAAATGGATGACGTTATGCACTTTACCAAATTAGCTCAAATTTTTAAGCCAGATCTCTTTAATCTGGCTTAAAGAAATCAAAAGCAACATTCCAATATTGCAATCATAAGCTCTGACCTCACTCCTAAGGAAATTTCAGCACCTTTTTAGTGGTTTGGTAAAAAAATTAATGGGGTTAAATTCCAACAATTTATTTTGAGCAGGTTGTATAAGTATGCCAGTTTAAACTAGAAATGTCAGTTTGTCTTGCAAAGAAAAAACACAGTCAAAAATAATCCAGATAAATGTAGATAGGTAGAAACAAACTTTTAATAACTTTCAGAAACAACTAAAATACACATACAGTAACTCAAAGAGAACAAAAATCTAAATAAAAAATTAAAGACAAGTTCCTGAGAGGCATGAACATACTTAAAACAATCTGCAAGTAAAATGAGTGTGATGTGCGTGAATAAAACTTGGGACGATATATATTCAAGAAGAAAAATTGTGTGCAAAACTATTGACAATATACAAAAGTAAATTAAACTGGAAAATGAACAAAAGTTTATTACCAGTAGAAAAGATAATGCTGTACAATCATGTCATCTCATGAAAAAAAAAGGAGAAAACTCATTTTTAAAAAAGTAACTGAGGAATCATTTAAAGTGATATTGCCAATTTTGGTAAAGATGACCCTTTTCAAAAAATTGTTTGATGGCAGTAAAATAGAAATATTTGCAGCTTGAGTATTTACACTCAATACAGTGTCTATATTAAAAACTCTGAAATATGTAGCTGTTGATGTTAATTATGTAATTAGACAAATAACAATTTCTGTGTTTTTGCTAGTTCCTGGCATTTTCTTAATGGTTTCTGTTTAGCAAAACGTTTTGCTTCGCAGCCCTACAGAACTGCAAGTATTTTTTCAACCTACCAGCACCACAGTTCAATGAAAGGTAGGCAACATCAAATCCCTAAAATCCTGAGAAAAACATTGATAAACACTTACATAATTACTTATATAATTAGTTATCCATAGTCGTCTTTGTCCAAAGTACGTGTTTTATAAAATTGTGACACATTTTTTTCTTAAATCTGCATCTTGTTTTTGCTTTGGCATTTCTCCAAGTCATTCATGTAACGTTTCCCCTGGTACTGTAACAGGTTAATGTTATTCATGTTAAATATGCCCAGATAAAAATTGCATTGCTGCATCAGAAAATAAGCTGGGACACTCCTTCTCCCCACCATGAATGTGCAACATACTGAATGTAAAATACAATGCAACAAAATACAATTCCTAAATTCAGTAATACTTAAATGACAGTTAAATCAAAGTTTTTCAAGGCAGATTTTAACGTACACAAACACACTACAGTACAGCTCAGTTACAATAAAACAAGTACTATTATTTTTCCCTGACCTCAGTAACATTGTGTCTCCACATAAATAATGAGTTCTTTCTTCTTTGATTCATTTCTTTGATATAAACGGATTCAATCTAGTACTAAAAGTGCTGGTTGGAAATATTTAAGCAGAATTCATTCCTTTGAGTTACACTCAAATCTGTTCAATATTCAAAATCACCTATCGATATTATTGTATCCTAATAAAATATCTTTTGTACTCAAAAGACAATTTATATATAAAATACAAAGACCATTTATAACAATGTCAAAAAATATTTCTGGATAAGCTTCTTAACCATCATTTACTGGCTCATTGAGTTTTACTATTCCATGCATTTAAAAAGCATTTAATTTAAAAATACATAAATTAATAACTTTGACAAAACAGTTTATATTGTAACAAAATAAGAGTTACATCATATTGCAAGTAAATTGTAACATCAATATAGCAAAGAAGCTGATTAAGCTGATAGGTGTTAGCTTGGTACTTCGCAGTCTTATTGTGCTAAAAGACCTGATCACTCCAAGAAAGAGATCAGATGCACTGATGAACCTTTTGGAACATCTACCCAAGACCACAATCCAAATCCTGGATAAAGAGCTTCAGTGAATTTGGTGTGGAAAGTGTGGATGTGGATCAATGTGTCCCAGGAGACTCTGTAGAAGGACAGCGTTCCTGCTGGCCAGTCCAAGTACACTGCTACTCTGTGAGATGAAGAGACCACTGTTGTGTAAGGGATGGATATTCCTTTTTTATTGTGCCAAACAGAGTAAGATTTGCCATCATAGAACAAAGTCCAGGATTGGTCATTTCCACCAAACCAACCATCATTTCCCTCTCCTCTCCTGGTAATTCCTTTGTAACTCACTGAAGTGTGAACCCCTCCCATTAGCTCAACCTCCCAGTAACAGCGACCTGTCAGACCATTTGAACACATCACCTGGTGTTTCTTCTCAAACCTGTCTGGATGATCAGGATATGGCTGAGCCTCCTCCACATATGATGCCTTTGTGTTGTTGTCTGACAGTTTCACATTTCGGTTCACCGAGTTTGTGTCGACTGTGAGTTTACAGAAATCTAAAGAGCAAAACAGAAAATAATGCCTTGTGAGTAAATCCTGTGATTCGCAATAATAATAGTTACAATGCAACACATTAACCTATATACCCTCTCCACTTTATCCCACCTTGAGATTTCAATAAACACATTTATCCTTCTAGTATTTATATATTATAAAATTATTGTTTCAGTTTTTAAGCAGTGTAGCCAAAAGAAAAAGAGTAGCTCCAGAAGTTCAACTCCAGATAAACTTCTGGTTTTAGCAAAAAGTTTCAGACAACAGCAAACCAAGTCACAGAGGAGGTATTCAGTAATAAAACGCATTCTAAGAAATGTGTTCTAAATGTAATCCATCCATTATTATGAATGGATTATAGTCCATCCATAAACAGATGGACTGTTTATTACATTGCAGCATGTTGATAGAGATGTTTTCCCCTTTGTTCTGTCAGGTTTCGTTTTTTTCATTCCTTTAGATGTTCACCCATAAGTTATTCTGCATCCCAATTCCTCCATAATAAACCAAACATAATCTATGACATCATCTACACTGAGACGAACTTGGTGATAAGATTGAATGACCCAGAAATAAAAAAGAGCAATCCAAAAATGTTAGTCAGCCTCTCACTCAAAGAACACTGAGAAACACTTTGTTTGAGCTACCTTTATACCTGTCACAACCCCGATTCAGATGCAACTGGAGCTTTAATGAGCTAACCCATTCACCATATGTAAAGAAGAATAAACATGCCAAACTTGGGGCTTTCAAGCCATCACAACACTGAAACATGAAACTGGCATTTTGAAATTCTTCCATTCTGGAAGCTTCAAAAATGATTGTTTTTGGTCTCCCAAAACACTGGATCAGTGTGAACCTACAGCCTAAACATCACAATATTTTCTGTGGTTGTTGGAGTTTGCAATAGGCAGAATCCGGCTTTAGTTCCCATTTGTTAATTTAGGTCCCAGTTTCTGATCTCATACCAGAAAATAAGCAATTAGTAAAATAGCCTAGATTTTTGTGAACTAGTGATAAGTTCAAAAACAAAATTGTACTTACATTTCCTCAATCCTGGTGTTAACCACTCAACTCCAGCTGGATGTGTTCTGAAGAAATTTAGCAGGGAAGAAAAATGTTAATACTTTTTTACGGTACAAAATGACTGTAACATATTTTCTTCGTCTCAACACAGTGAAATTGTCTGACTGAATCAGTCCTTTACATACCTGAGAATTTCAAACTTGGACTGTGGATCCTTCAAATTAGCAGATAGAAGCTTTACTCCAGCGTCATCTGAATGGTTATAGGTCAGATCTAGTTCTGTCAGATGGGAAGAGTTGGAATTCAAAGCTGATGCCAGACAAGCAAATCCTTCTCCTGTGACCAGACAGCCAGACAGTCTACACACACAGAACAATGTAGTGTGAGCACAATGCAGGACTTTAGGAATTATTTCAGTCTTACAAACTGCAAACTTTGGTCAACAAAAGCGATGGCATTTCTTTTATAGATGTTGGGAAAAGACAAACTTTATTTTCAGAATAAAAATGAGGATTATATTAGATATCTTGCCAAGTCCCATCTATTTTAGACCTACATGCTTTCTGAAGGTAAGCTGGTTGTACTTCAGGATGTTAGAGTAAAAGGGGCCAAATACAAATGTACATCAAACTTTCTAGAAACTTATTAGCTAAAAAAAATTAGCAAGTAATTAGCAAAAATTTATTTGTTAAAAATGATAAATTTTTTTTAGCCAATCTTCTTCTTTGCATGTCATGATCATGGGCAACTGTTTTTTTGCCCTATCAAGTGACAGCCCAACAAAAGATATAGAAGTATGTTTTTCTGTGTCAAGTTCAAGAAAAAAATTAAATGGTTTGACCACTTTCACAAAACAAAGTAACATTTTAAAATCAAACTAATACAGTAAAAATAACACAAAGCAAAAAGGCTTCAAAATGCCAAAAATAAACACATCAGAAATGGAAAAATGTTATTGGGTTCTCAGAACTTGTTTTCTGGGTTCACATGTAATTTACTAGTGTAATGTTATTTGGGGTTTATTTTTCTGATGAAATACCTGACTGACTTCACTAAGAATATAGTCCCTGTTTTAAATAGCAACTTTTTACTTAGCACTAATGCTTTGAGTCAGAATATTACTGGACTGAGTTCAACAATCATCCAATGAGCTTAGGGATTACCTTAGAGTTTCTAGCCTACAGTATGAACTCTCCAGTCCAATCGATAGCAGCTTCACTCCTGAATCGCCCAGGTTGTTGTTACTTAGGTCCAGCTCTTTAAGGCTAGCAGACTCAGAGCTGAGAACTGCAGACAGAGCTTCACAGCTAGCTTCTGAGAGGCAACAAAGATTCAGTCTATGGGGAAAAAGAAGTGCAAAAGAACAGACAAAAAAGTGTGTTAAGCATGTCCAAAAAATGTAATGGTTAAATTTTAAATATTGCTTTACTCCATTCTGACCTGAGAATTTCAAGGTGACAAAATGAACATCTCAGTCCCTCAGACAACTTATTCACTGCTGAACCTTGCAGGATGTTGTTGCTCATGTCAAGCTCTCTGAGTCGAGATAAGCTGCTCAGATGTGGATGTAAGATGTCAATACTTCTCTCTGAGATGGAACAACCACTCATTCTGAAGAAAAATGAAAAACAAGACCTTTTCTGATCAGATAAAATTAACAGAAATGTGTTACCCTGTGCTTGTAACCTTCTGGAAGACTGAAAAATAGAATTTTACCCAAAATGGTTTTGTCCAAAACCGATAATGTCCAGCAAGTAAAACAGTCTGGGGAAATTTGTCCATTAAAGTAAAGGTCAGAAACCACAAAAGATTCTCTAACCCTGAAATAAGTATGACTTCAGACACAGGACCTCCAGCTATTGAAAATCTTTCGCGAATCAGAAAGAAAAGTATTAAATTAAAAAGGTTGAACTTCTGTTAAGCAAATAATATCTTGAATGCAATAGTTGGATGTGCTTCAAAAACATGCTCCAAAACTAGAGGTGTATAGCTATATAAATTAAAAGATTATTGTCAAAATACAATTTTAATAATTATTCATAATATATTTTTATAATATATGCATAAATTATTTTATGCAATAGAAATAATTTTATTTATAGACAACAAGATCATCTCTACAGGCAAAAAAACAAAGTACTGCCTGAACTAATTCCAACAAAAATAATAATATAGTACTTTAAAATTAAACAAAACAGGGAGTAATTATAATACTCAGTATATTAAACATGTGAAAGAGTACTGTTAGCATCTTGAATGGCATCTTGAGTTTGGTTCTAAATATCTCACCTAAGAGTTCTGAGTGTGCAGTTTGGACTCTCCAATCCCTCAACAATCGGTTTCATTCCTGAATCTTGCATGTTGTTGTTACTAAGGTCCAGCTCCCTCAAAGAAGACTTGGTGCTGAGAACCGAAGATAACGTTTCAAGACTTTTTTGTGAAAGGACACAGAAAGTCAATCTGAAAAAGAACATGTAAAAAAACATTAACTGAGGGTTAATTTTTTGTTAAGCTTTTACCAACAAAGCAAATGACATTGAAATAAAATGTGTACTTACACAACTTTCTTTGAGACTTTGATCAATGGCAGCAGCCTGAGAAGAACGTTTTCAGAGACAGAAAACCTGGTAAAGTCAAATTCATCAAGATTTTCTTCTGAAGACAATAAGAAGAAGACCAGGGCCGACCACTGAGCAGGAGACAACTTATCGGTGCGCAGTGCTCCTGCAGATAAGAACTGCTGGATCTCTTGCATAAGAGAACCATCTTTCAGTTCATTCAGACAGTGGAACAGATTGATGCTTTTCTCTGTAGACAGATTCTCATTTATCTTTTCTTTAATGTATTGGGCAGTTTTCTGATTGATCTCAGAGCGTCTTTCCGTTTGTTTCAACAAGCCATGCAGGAGTTTTTGATTTGTTTCCAGTGAAAGTCCCAACAGAAAGCGAAGGAACAAATCTAGGTGCCCATTTGGACTCTCTAAGATCTTGTTCACAGCACTGTGGTAAAAACTGAGGATTGTTGGTTTCTTCAACCATGTGGACAATCTTGACATTGGGGTGTTTTCTTTCAGATGATTGACACCAGACTCCATGAAGCTCAAATGGACATAAAGCGCAGCAAGAAACTCCTGAATACTCAAATGTACAAAGCTGAACAGTTTGTCATCAGACAGCACTTTCTCTACTTTAAAAATCTGTGTGAACATTCCAGAGTACTCTGAAGCACCTTGGACACTGATTTCACATTCTCTCAAATCTGATTCATAAAAGATCAAGTTTCCTTTCTGCAACTGCTCAAAAGCTAGTTTTCCCAGAGACTTCATCACTTCCTTCCTCTTTGAATTCCAGTGTTCATCTGTCTTATTGTCCCCATCGTATTTCACCATCTTAACTTTGGTTTGGACCAGCAGGTAAAGGATGTACATCTCAGTCATTGTCTTTGGCAGCTCTTTGCTCTGACTTGTCTTAAAGACATCTTCCACAACTGTAGCAGTAATCCAGCAGAAGACTGGGATGTGGCACATGTTGTGGAGAGTTTTTGATGTCTTAATGTGGGAGATAATCTTGCTGGCTAGTTCCTCATCTTGGAATCTTTTTCTGAAGTACTCCTCTTTCTGAGGGTCTTCAAACCCACTGACTTCTGTCACTATGTCAACATAGTCAGCTGGGATCCGACTGGCTGCTGCAGGTCGTGTTGTTATCCACAGATGAGCAGTGGGAAGCAATTTCCCTCTGATGAGGTTTGTCAGAAGTGCATCCACTGAGACAGGCTTGGTAATGTCAGTCAGGATCTCATTGTTTTTGAAGTCCAGAGGAAGTCGACACTCATCCAGACCATCAAAGATGAATATTACCTGGAACTCAATAAAACCACAGGTTTCCTTGGTTTCAGGAAAGAAATGATTAACAAGTTCCACCAAGCTGAACTCTTTCCCTTTCAGAGCATTCAATTCCCTGAATGTGAAAGGGAATATGAACTGGGTGTCCTGGTTGGCTTTGTTTTCAGCCCAGTCCAGTGTGAATTTCTGTGTTAGGACAGTTTTCCCAATGCCAGCCACTCCCCTTGTTATCACTGTTCTGACTGGATTATTTTGTCCAGGTGAACCTCTGAAGAGCTGTTCCAGTCTGACTGTCACTTCTTCTCCATTTTGCTTTCTGGAAACTGTTTCGATGTGTCTAAACTCATGTTCCTCATTCAGCTCTCTGGTTCCATTCTCTGTGATGTAGAGATCTGTGTAGATCTTATTCAGAGGAGTTGGGTTTTCTGTCTTATCAAGCCCTTCCAATACACACTGAAACTTATTTGTCAGAGCAGATTTAAGTTTACGTTGACAAACTGCATCTGAATAAACAAAAAATCTATTAGGGTATTGCAGTAAGTACATTTCACACACTTAATTTACATGTAAAATAAAAACTTGAATAAAAATGAAATAAAAAGATTTCTATCTTAGGGAATATTTTCTTACTTTTGAGAATATAATCAATTAGTTGCTTCAGATGAACTTGGTCAAGGTCTTGCTTTATGAACTCTGGGAATTCCCCCTCTACCAACACTTTTCCATCCTCCCACAAATTTACAAAATCTTCAGTATATTGTAGGCAAAAACACTTCCGTGAGCTTTTCTCTTCATGTCTATGGAGAAAAAGAAAGAGCAAGTTTACCCTCTTTTATAAGACATATCATGAAAAAAATGTGTAATGCTGACTCTGTGAATTTTTTAAGATCAAAAATCGAACTTGAAGGAATAAATAATATCAAAACTTAAGTTGTGGTTATTGTGAATAGTAGAGATGTACTAATCAATCAGTTAGAGATCATACTGACTGGCAAGTCAAACACCAAAAAATATATTTTTCTATTCATTACATGCATGAAATTCTATTTTTGCTGCATAAATATGTACAGATTTAATATCATAAATATATACAGATTTGGTATTCATGCTTTGGTCTATAAAGGGGGACAATTCAGAAATTTCTTCATTTCATGTTGAAATAAAAATATAACATCTCTCTCAAATAACCTGTGGCATTTTTTAATGTCCTGTGTTATCACCCTTAGAAAAAATGCAATTGGTCAGAATCAGAGTTGGAAGGTCAAAACCGCTGTTCAGCAAACACAAGATGACAACTATTAGTGCATCTCTAATAAATACCAATTGGCAGGAGTACTTTACTTTTGCTTAAAAAATTGTCATGATGTAGCACAGAAAGCATTTTTTGAGATGTTGCATTGTTTCAAATTGATCCATTTACTCCTAATAACTGATACTGAAAATAAATGTTTGGGTCACAACATTATATCAAAAGCTTGATTCTACTTGGGTATTACTACATCCAAAATGCATCACATGAGATAATGGTGCATAAAACAAGTAAAAATGCAAAGCGACTAAGGGGGTTTTAAATACCCACCCTTAAATATTCATACATTGAAAGACCCATGATGATGGGATTTAATTTATATAGCTTTTACTTGTCTAATACTAAAGTATTTTAATCTGTAAATATTAATACATTTGAGGTTCAATATTTATAATTGCAGTAAAATAAGTGCTATAAAACACTGCGATCAACAAATTAGCACATTCTCAAAATGCCTCAACAAATCTGTGTTGTTTCAATAACAGCTTACATTTGTTTAGGAGATGATGAATGTATTTTAAAGAAGATGACAACATCCTTTGATGTATCACTCTTGCATGATGAACAGCTAGAATCGGATGAGTCTGGGCTCTGCAGCTGGATTCTGAAATAAGGTCAAGCAAAAAATAAATAAAAAATGTATGTATATGCTAAAAATGTCTAATCTAAACATGGCAGAGTGAAAAGATAGTGTCATCAGTTGTTATGCTGCAGATGGTCTCAAAACACTTTTCCAACAATCATAACTATTTAAGAAACTGAGGGTTTATCATTTTTGCTTAGACTGTGAAACATTTCAGCGAAGCTGTTGGTTTTCAAATCGGCCAAATGAGAAGTCTGGTTCCATTTATCCATCCATCTGTTCATCCATCCATATAATCTCTTCAAATGTCAGATCTCTTTGATATACATCTCAGATACACTTGAATAATATCAATTCTGTCTTTTTTTTAAGTTCTGTTGTTGTCAGCTTACATATCTTCAGTAGATAAGGACTCTGCTTTAAAGTCAAAGTGAAGGTCCTTTGATGCATCACTCCTGCAGGACACACAGATAGGGGTAGGAAAGTCTCCTCTGTGCAGCAGTCTCCTGAATCAAAGTAAAATCACACAACCTTAGCACAAAAAGTTATTTATTCTGTAGATCTTCCCATATTCACACCTGTAGTAAATTATTATTCTGTCCTCATTTTTAAGAATGTGAACAGTCATACAGACACAACTAGATGGTAATAAAAAAAACAAGAAGCTGGCTTATTCATTACAGCTCAATGAAACAGGTCTGGTTAAATTAACGAAGAATCAAGATATCAGTAAGCACAATCATAACTTTGGTCATCAACCCAATAAATCATCAATAAAACAGTTTTTCCATGCCTGAGAAAGTCAAAAGCAAAAGTATGTCTGCATGATTGCTCAGCTAAGACCGGCAATGCTACCATTTCAGTCAGTCTGAGTGAAAACTTATATTACAAGGAGGAGACAGAATAGAAAAAATGTATTTGTGTCCACTTCCAATAGTTTACTAAACGAGGATTGCTCGTTTAGTAAACTGCAAGCTAGCAAGTTATTTTGATTCATTGCTGCAACATGAATCACAGCAAGAGTCAGCTGAGTCCAGCCTGGCCATATACTAAAGCAACTTTAAAATAAGTGAAAACTTTGTGCAACTGATTATGAAGCTTTGTTATTCATTAGGTGGTTGTGAGACGTTGTGCAACAGTTCACTACAGGAGTGTTTTTCAACCCGCTGTCCTGCATGGTTTAGGTTTCCCTGCTTCACCACATCTGCTTTCCCTTGATGACCGATTAACAGATGTTTGCTGAGCCAAAATCATTTGAACCTGTTGTATAAAAGTAGAAAAGCATCTAAAACCTAAAGGATGAACATTAATACAGCACTTAAGAGTTTATTTAAAATTGTCTTGATATAAACCATCTAGTTTCTAAACAACTGTTGCAAAATTTTCAATCATTTTGCCAAACCCTAGTTTATGTATCTTGCCAAAATGTCAAAACATTTCAGCAGTATCATGGTCATTACTGACAGCTTACATCAGTTCAGCAGATGAGAGCTGTCCTTTAAGGTCATTGGGAAGGTCCTTTATCACATCATTCTTGCTTGGCCTCCATGTAGAACAGAACTGCAGCCCACTTCTACAACAAATCACACAAAAAATGACAAACTTGTATGACAAACTGAAAATATCACAAAGCAATGTCCAAACTACCCTTGAGCTCAAATATTTCAATGTTTTTGTTTAAAAAAATTAAAAAGTCTCACGCTTTCATCTTGTTTGGAATCAAGATAATTCATTGAAACATTGTCCAGGTTCACCCTCTGACCTGTAACACAACACACAGTATCAAGTGAATAATGATGATTGTATGAATGATGAAGCAGAAGTTTACAGAGGAAACATCTAATCTGACAGGAAAATGCAAAAATGCTATCTAGTTTGTTCAAAACTAGATTGTTCAAAACTAGATAGATCTAAGTGTTCATTTATACCAAGTGTTTACAACTTGGTATAAATGAATTGAAAGGATTTGTTATAAATGAAATAAGCTGATTATCTCCAATTACCAATTAGCATTCCAACAGAAGCTTTAGCTAAGGACGAGACACGTTACATGAACATTTTTAAACAAATCTATTTAGATTAGTTTAGACATCAGGATTTAATCTATTAACACTGAACTATATAAATTACTCTCCATCCAATTATACAAACACTTGATTTGTAATGGGTGAAAATAAGAAATATCTTTGACCTTAAACACCCAAAGGAAGAAGTCACATAATCTCATGATGTGAAGTCATATGACCTACTACATACACTGTTGGAGTGTGGGGCAGAGAAAAATGTGATTCAGGCACAGAAGAAAACATATATGTGAAATGCAAAAACTATCACTTTAAAACTGCATCTAATGCTGTTTTAAAGACAATTCCTCATTGTTTTAAAAGATAAACCACCTTGCACCACCTCACTGATATGGAGGGGGGAGTGTCTACACCTGCTCCCTTTTCTTTCTCATCTGGAAAACAGTAGACCTAGGCTCTTATTGCTTCTATTCTATTGCTGGTGGTTTCTAATGTTTGATTATACAAAGACACTATGATGCCAACCACAATTCATTACGTAATATTTTATATTGCATTGTTCAATGCAGCAACCTTAAGTCAGAAACTGAATCTGTTTGTTACTACTTCCTCTCCTCCTACTCCAGAACTGGTCAAATGATGTAGTGTTTCACATGAGAGGTCTGAATCAGCTTTTCCTCTTATTGGGGACCTTCACTTCACACGAAATGTGAAGCTTTAGCTTTTTAAATTTCCACCTCATCATGCAAGGATGGATATCATTTAATTACTCTGAAAATAATTTTGTTGGTGAGATATGTTTTATTTTAGTTTTTAAGGTTCTTACAAAATTTAGTAAAATTCTCACAGAAAAAGACAGAATCTGTCATTGTTTCAGATCAAAAATAAGGACAAGTATATCAAATATCAAAAGAGTTTCCACGTCTATGGTTTCTTAACTTTGGTCAGAATCACTAGTTGAATTTGTGAAATTGTAACCTTTTCTGGAGGTTGGGTATCTTCTAACACTGAAATTCTAACCAAACCAAAACCTTGCACTACAAATTATGTGAAAATGTACTGGTTGGATGTGTTTGGGTCAGGAGTACCAAGAGCAAAATAGGAGGAAGATGCTGTGCCCCAAGCTAGTTGAAATAATGAAAAATGTGATCCTATTAGTTGCATTTTTCTGGGTTTTCAGAAAAACTTATCCAAGAAGTATACCAATAGGATTTTGCACAGTGTCTTTTCCTTAATGAAAACGGCATGCAGCTTTTGTTAGTTATGTTATTAATGTTGTCACACCCCACAATTAAAGGGAAAATGAGTCAGTTTGTTTTAAATAGTCTAAACCAGGGCACATAAACAGGTGGCTTAAAGAATCAGGAATAAAGCCAACAACCTTCCAATTGCAAGTCAACTCTATCCACTTAACCAAAGATCCCAACAAAATTAAATAACAAAACAAAAATACACCAGGAGTGAAAATGTCCCAAATTATTGATTATTTCTTGCATTTCCAAAACTGTTTGTTGAGATTCAGATTTTAGGAAATCTGACACAGAGTAGAACCATTTTTAAAGTATTTTAAATATCAAGAAGGCTGTCATAAAAGAATAGTTTAGTAATCGAGGTACTCGAATCATTCGAGGAATCATTACAACCCTAATCTTAAACCAAACTTTTTCTCTTACCTTTAGTTTACACATTGATTTAGGGAACATGTTGGGAAATGCAGAACTGTCTTTGCTTCTTCTGTAATCGAAGAAAACTACTTCCATTTTTTTCACGAGAAACAAGTCACAAACGTAACTTCATGTGGCGTTGTATCACCATTTTTCTGGCTGGTGAGTAAAAGTCATGGCATTTATATTACACTGTAATGTTTCTATTTTACCTAGTCAATGACACCAGTAGTGGTTCACCAGTTGATGGTGACATCAACTAGTTCGATATATCAGATAAACTTTGTAGATTTTGAGTCAGTCATGATGACAGGCAGAAAAGGCTTTGACCCTCCTTGGCCATGATAAAGAAACAAATAAATAAGATGTTTTTTTTACAATTAGTTTTCCCAACAACCCAAAAGAAAATGAAGGAATAAACAAGAATGAGAATGAATAAAGAAAAAAATATTCCAGGATTTAAATTAGTTATTAGCCATAATTAACCTGATTAAGGTTTTTCTGATTGGTTAGAGATAAACTGAGAAAAATTGGTCTGCTGTTCATGACTGAAAACACTCTTGTCGTTTCAAATTCCAGACAGATCTGTAACCATAAAAGGATTTATTTTCAGAATGGGCTCATGCTAGGTTTCTGCTCTTGTAAAACCTGTTCCTCAGTCTTTATCTTTAAGCAGCTGTCACTCTGTAACTGCTTAAACTTCCTGAAGTGGAAATATGAGCCACATTATAGAAAGCTTTAGCAGCCAGAGAGCTATAGTATTTCTTGTTTCATTTAAAGCTTTTGAACATCAACCAAGTCTTTTTATGTCCCATTTACTTTCACCACAAAAGAAAATCATCTTTTGTGCTAAATAGATTTGTAAGTTTCTGATGTAGCTGCTGCAGTTATAATAGTTTCAGTCTTTCAGCTACTGAATTTAATAATTTAAACCCAATTCTCACTATAGATACAATATTTTCTTCCTAAAAGAGTTGAGTTGTAAATTCATGTTAGGTCTGCCTTTTAAGAATTTATCAAGTACCCAGTAAAGTGCATGTAAAGTCTGTTGACTATAGTGAATTAACTTTTGCGAGGTAGACAATATAAACAAATGAATAAACCTTACTATAATTATTGATAATGAACAGATAAAATACTACGTTATTAATTATCGGTTAATATCTACAGTTACATTCTCACATTTACTCTGCATTAATCCATTCAGATTTCAGCAAGTGCAAGGATGACCCACAAGCGCAGCTAAATTTCAGGACATGTCATAAAGGGGTTGGGGATGCAGCTTCCAGTCATGCTGGTTAAATCATTGTTTGGGTTGAATACTCCCTATTTATGGATTCTGTCCATTGTCATCCAGGCAAACATTTCAGCCCACCAGTTAAACTTCCTTGTAATTTTTAATGCTTTCTCATGACGAACAATACCAATGACACACCTAAATTGTTTTTTTATTAACATAAGAAGAAGTGTTTCAAGAACATACTGCTCCAACATCGTCTTCTACTGTATGTTCTTTTTCAATAACCTTTAAATACGAGAGATGGTTGAGGTAGAAAATCCCAGCAGATCAGCTGTTTTTAAAAAATTCAGGTTTCTGAGTCGGGCATCAGAAACCAGTGCAACTTCATAGGCACTGTAATCCAATTTCTTCCCATTACTTCTGTTTAGCTAAAACTTCAGAATGTAGCTGTCGTCTAAAAGCCGTGATACTGAGTTTCGAATTTCAGGTAAACGAGCAGAGGTTCGCCTGGGGGAATGAAAGAAATGCTAAAACAACCAAACCAAAACTACAAAGTCAACATGTCTGTTTTTATAAGTCTGCTTTCACATTTTGGAGAGATCGATCCCAAAACATTATTTCTTTCATCTCGTATTCATCTGTGTTATGCAAAGCCGTGTTATGTCGTCAGAACACGAGTAATGTATTTACGTAAACCTTTCAATAGGTTAAATGCAACATCACTGTTGTTATGCACAATGTTAAAATAAAATGAAACTAATGATAAATAATAATAATAATAATAATAATAATAATAATAATAATAATAATAATAATAAAACATTTTAATCTAACTGTATGTTTTGTATATATGCAATTTGGTGCGACGTACCCAAATAGTTCTTTCGGTGTGCAATGCATTTTTTTGTATAAAAATGCCAGGATAACAATAAACGTTTCATAATTTTAGCCTCAACAACATATAAGCCGATTAAAGTTGTCTGATGGAGCAGAAAGTTCTATAAACGGATAAAGTGAATGAAGCTACTTACTGTGTCACAGCGAAAACTTAGAAATAACCTTCTTCTTCTCCTTAAGCTTCTTCTTCTTCTCCTTAAGCTTCTTCTTCTTCTTCTTCTTCTATAGCAGTGTTTCTCAACCTTTTTTGGGCCAGCGCCCCCTATCCATTATCCAGGTCCCTCACCGCCCCCCATCAAAGACGATGCAGAAAACCTGCACTGAAAATTAGTTTATTATTAATATTACTATCTTTATTGTAGATGTTTTAATTTTTATGGTTATGTCTGTATTTATCATGAAACATAATTTCCCAGAGAACAAAAAAGTCATGTGAATAGACAGGCGTCTACAAAAAATGAAATGAGTATTCAAGTTAAAATCTTTAGGCCTAACAGCAGCCAATCAGAGTGGATAAAAATATTCTTGTTCTGTGTAATTTTATGATGTTGTTAAATCTTGTACAAAATGACCAGATAAAAGATGTTCAACAATACCAGTTTAAACTTTGAACTATTTGCAAAAGACTGAGCTCTGCAACATTAAAACATGGATGCAACTGGATGCAATATTAATAGTTGCAGTTCTATTAATAGAACTCCAACAAGAGTTCTCACCAGTGTTTCTGTGGTGCAGCTCTGTGCTGCCTTCAGGAGAATGGGACATCAGAGTATCATCTATAAAATTTCACCCTCATGGAATTTATTGTGCAAACCTATGGAAGCCCATTTCCGCCATGAAAAAAAAAGACCAACAGTAAGTCATAATTTCGACTTTCAAAGTCATAATTGTGACTTTCAAAGTCATAATTATGAGATACAAAGTCATAATTATGACTTTCAAAGTCATAATTACACACAAGAACTCACTCACATTACCCCCAGTGGACAACAGCAGTACAACATGCACATAAACATAATGTGACAGGATACAGAACACGCACATGTAAAGTAAATTAGGAACACATAACACAAAATAGAATTTCATCATTGGTTAAACCGCATCTGAAATACTCCTCAATTTGTTTCTAATCCATTAAAAGGAGAAAAGGCTGTGTTTTACTGGTTGGACCGATCAGATGGAATCCTCTTTAAATCTCCTACAAGACAGCATATCTACTGAAAAATGACAAAATTGGCTGTTTTGGAAAGTCGAAATTATGATTTTGTGTTAGAATATGTTCTCATCTTAACTTGTCTTTGAGTTATTTTGTGTTATGTGTTCCTAATTTACTTTGAAAGGTACATATGCGTGTTCTGTATCCTGTCACATTACGTTTATGTGCATGTTGTACTGCTGTGGTCCACTGGGGGCAATGTGAATGAGTTCTTGTGTGTAATCAGCACACTTGTATGAGAAGAGAATAAGTTGAGAAGCTGACCGTTAGCAATAAAGAAATCACAGCTATCTGACGAAAAGAAGTTGGTTTATTAACGAAAACGCAACATTTTGAATCTCATAATAAAGTCGAAATTATGACTTTGTATCTCATAATTCTGACTTTGAAAGTCGAAATTATGACTTACTGTTGGTCTTTTTTTTTCATGGCGGAAATGGGCTTCCCTACAAACCAGAGCTTTCAGTGAAAAAACAAAACTTCCAAATCCTTTAATGCCATATAAATATGGGACTAAAACATGGATTACATCTTTATATAGACCTGTCTATTGAATTATAGATTAATAGTTTTACTGAATATAAATTACAAGCAACAAAGCTGGTTCTTAATCAAATCCTAATGAATCAAATTAAAAGTGTCATGGAGTCACTGAACAGCCTCATGACTTTAATACTGTCATGAAAAATAATATTGAGGAAATAAATATATTAAATCTAATCAAAAACATAAATACTTTCAACAGTTATTGTTGTGGTTCATCAGTAAGGCAACATTTCAATCAACAGTATGCTTTCTTGTTCACTGAAACCTTTCCTGCAGTTGTTAAGTATCTCAAGCAATCTCCCGAAGGTGTCTTTCTTCCCACGGAACTTGGTTGTGGTGCATCATTTCAATCAACAGTATGCTTTCTTGTTCACTGAAACCTTTCCTGCTAACAGACAACAATTGTGGAGAGTTTTCAACAGTCTCAACTTATACGTGCCCTGTCGGCAAGCCCCACGAGCAATCGCTGTGTGGTATTTTCACATGACACATGGCCGAAATAGCTCAGCTGGGAGAGCGTCAGACTGAAGATCTGAAGGTCCCTGGTTCAAACCCGGGTTTCGGCAGTTGTTAAGTATCTCAAGCAATCTCCCGAAGGTGTCTTTCTTCCCACGGAACTTGGTTGGGTTGCATGATTTCAATCAACCGTATGCTTTCTTGTTCACTGAAACCTTTCCTGTTAACAGACAACAATTGTGGCGAGCTTTCATCACTCGATTTTCAACAGTCTCAACTTATACGTGCCCTGTCGGCAAGCCCCACGAGCAATCGCTGTGTGGTATTTTCACATGACACATGGCCGAAATAGCTCAGCTGGGAGAGCGTCAGACTGAAGATCTGAAGGTCCCTGGTTCAAACCCGGGTTTCGGCAGTTGTTAAAAATCTCAAGCAATCTCCCGAAGGTGTCTTTCTTCCCACGGAACTTGGTTGTGGTGCATCATTTCAATCAACCGTATGCTTTCTTGTTCACTGAAACCTTTCCTGTTAACAGACAACAATTGTGGCGAGCTTTCATCACTCGATTTTCAACAGTCTCAACTTATACGTGCCCTGTCGGCAAGCCCCACGAGCAATCGCTGTGTGGTATTTTCACATGACACATGGCCGAAATAGCTCAGCTGGGAGAGCGTCAGACTGAAGATCTGAAGGTCCCTGGTTCAAACCCGGGTTTCGGCAGTTGTTAAAAATCTCAAGCAATCTCCCGAAGGTGTCTTCCTTCCCACGGAACTTGGTTGGGTTGCATGATTTCAATCAACCGTATGCTTTCTTGTTCACTGAAACCTTTCCTGTTAACAGACAACAATTGTGGCGAGCTTTCATCACTCGATTTTCAACAGTCTCAACTTATACGTGCCCTGTCGGCAAGCCCCACGAGCAATCGCTGTGTGGTATTTTCACACGAGACATGGCCGAAGTAGCTCAGCTGGGAGAGCGTCAGACTGAAGATCTGAAGGTCCCTGGTTCAAACCCGGGTTTCGGCAGTTGTTAAAAATCTCAAGCAATCTCCCATGATTTCAATCAACCGTATGCTTTCTTGTTCACTGAAACCTTTCCTGCTAACAGACAACAATTGTGGAGAGTTTTCAACAGTCTCAACTTATACGTGCCCTGTCGGCAAGCCCCACGAGCAATCGCTGTGTGGTATTTTCACACGAGACATGGCCGAAATAGCTCAGCTGGGAGAGCGTCAGACTGAAGATCTGAAGGTCCCTGGTTCAAACCCGGGTTTCGGCAGTCATACCCGGGTTTCGGAAATTGTTCACATCTAGAGATTTGCTAAAGCTGTCTTTGGTAGAACAGAACTTGGTAGAGTTTTTTTAGTACCGTGTGTTTTATCCAATAGGAAGTTTTCTCGTTTCACCGAAACCTTTTCTGTCTACAGGCAGCTATGGTGGGCAAGCTTTCATCACTCCATTAACAACAGTCTCAACGTATGCTGTCCCTGTGGGCAAGCAATCACTCTGAGGTTTTCTCACAGGAGACATCTTCGAAATAGCTCATCTCGGGTTTCGGAACATTTGCCGAAATCCAGATTTGAACCGGGGTCCTTCAGATCTTCAAGGGCCGTTGATCTGACACTCTCCCAGCTGATCTATTTAGGCAACGTTGCCTGTGAGGGAGTTTTAAAGGCTAACCACAATAGTTGTCTGTTGACAGGAAAGGTTTCGGTAAAACAAGAAAGCGATCTATTGAATAAAACAACACCTTACTGATGAAATTTGACCTAAACCGAGTCGCCATTGGGAAATTTCTTCACATTTAAACCCGGGTTTTCCGCTTGTCACAACACCAAATCTTGGTGTGGGTGGCTTATGGGGCTACCGTTCTCCCTATCCTCTTCCTTACCATTTTCTCTACCCTTACCCTGACTTGGACTACTGGCTCCTGTTTGATCTATTCCAGGGTTGGGCAACTCCAGGCCTCGAGAGCTGGTGTCCTGCAACCTTTAGATGTGTCTCTTCTTCAACACACCTGAATCAAATAATGAAGTCTTTAGCAGGACTCTGGAGAACCTGACTGCACTTAGGAGGTGATTCTGCGGTTTGATTGAAGTGTGTTGGACCAGGGAGACATCTAAGAGTTACAGGACACCGGCTCTCGAGTTGCCCATCCCTGGTCTATACCCTCCTGGCACCTACACCACCTTCAGCAGAAACCATTTGAAAGGTACTGACTACTTTCAGAACATTCATTATCTGAAGGGTCATGATTCTGATGCTCCAGACACCTGAGACCCCTGGATCTGGGCAGCAGAAGGTCTACCAAGGAACATCCTAGAGACATGAAGGCACACTTGGAGCTGTTTAAGATTAATTCTCTTTAACTTCTGACTTAACCTAATTTTTCTTTCTAGCTGAGATGTGTCCATCTTTGGACTGCTTCAGTCGAAATATAACCCTTAAGCCTTGCTGTAATTTTCTTATTTAATGGAACTGGTTCATGGGTCAGCCCTCACGAAAAGCAAAGGGTAGAAAATGACTATGTAAGACATATTCCTGTCTAAGCTGTACAGAGTTTCACAAACATGATGTTGAGGATTACACTTTGGATTTCTGCTCAAGTTGTTGTATACAGCCCTTTGGGAAATGTGTAATTTAGGGCTTTAGTTTAAAATTATTTCGAACTGTCAAATTTGCCCTCATTCAGAGGAGGTCTTCTGCCTATTCCAGGTGCATGATGCCATTTTATAGCACAAACGGTTCCCTTCTATTATAAAAGTGAAGTAAAATTTAAGAAGCACCATATGTTTAGAGAATTGCTGAACAGCAAACATTCTACCCAAAAAATTACTGTACATTTCCTGATCTGGCCAAAAGTTAAATGCAGTGAGCATTAAATAGAAAACCTAAGTCTGGGAAAGCCAAGAATTGTGGGGCTGTCTAATTTTGCTGTTTGAGTAAACAGTCTTCTGCTTTTTCTCTGAAATCATTTAAAACCGTTTCTGAAAATCATTTGGATATAAATGTAAACCTGGACAACATATTGCTCAAGATAATTCATGCTTCCTATATTGTAGCTGCATTTATTAGCTATTTCTGTTTAGTCAAATTTGGTTTGGGCAGATTATAGCTGTGTTGCCTTGCAACTAGAAGGTCCTGGATTGAATTCCAGCCTGGGGCTCTAATGAGGTCTTCAGGTGCATGTATGGGTTCTCTTTTGGTACTCCGACTTCCCATACTGTAAGATAATGACTGGTAAATGTTCTCTGATTTTTTTTCTCCCCTTAAGTTTAAGTATGTGTCCACATAATTGGTGACTCTGTAATGGGTTGGTGGTCCATCCTGGCTGTGTCCTTCTTCTTACCTAATGATGCTATTTCATTATAGCTTTTGCTAACTGTATAATGAGTTGCAGAGAGATATTTCAACCAGCTGCATTCCACATTTACTCTTGGCTCTGGAAGTCCACCTGATCCTGCCAGCTACTTTTCAAAAACAAGCTTTAAATGCATCTAAGTACTTGCAGATATGTTGGGCTGCTCTCTTTAACATCGTTTTTTATTGGCTTTCTAAGGATTCACAGAAAAGCAAATTTCTTAATTTTAGCCTTTTTTTTCCGACACAAAACATGTTATACCTGCCTGCAGAGATTTGACACACATTTCTCCCCTGAAGTAGGTCATCTGCAGACATGACGTAGGAAGCTTAGTCATAGAAGACGTTGTACGTCTGAAGATTGTTTGTGTATGAAGATGTACCACTTCGCTAACACGTTTGATTATAAATGAAAACGAAACAATTTTCTCAAATATTTCTGCAAATACACATATTTGAAATAACTGACTATTGGGGCTACACAGTGACTCGGTTGATAGCACTGTTGCTTTGCAGCAAGAAGGCCTTGGGTTTGAATCCTGAAACATGCAAACTCTGCATGGAGTTTGCATGTCCTCCTGGTGCATAAATACTCCGGCTTCCTCCAATAAATCCAAAAATACGACTCAGGTTGATTGGTTTCTTGAAATCCTGCTTAGGTGTGGGTGTGTGCATGCATAATTGTTTGTCCAGCGATGGACTGGTATCCATCCCCACTTCTCACTCGTTGACTGCAGGCACCAGCACCTTTCGTGACCCCACTAGAGATAAGCCTGTAAGATAATGGATGAATGATACATCAACATTCAGTTTTTTTTTCTTTAAAAAATTACAATGAATGCTTTAAAAACTAAAAAAAAACACATTTAATTTTTAGATATAATTTTTTTGTACGTGTATTTCTTTATTGACTAATAATTGCGACATCAACTGAAGTAATGTTATACAAAGTTAAAGAAAAGGTCAACTATTGCTGTGTCACCATTGTTGTCAGTGTAGATGTATATGACAGATCCCATATAAAAATCTCACTCGATATTTTTAATTGTTGAAGAAATTGTCAGTTGATAATATTTGTTCCCAGTAGAATACACAGAATACTTCTTCATAATTTATTATTATTCCCTGTTGTAATCTATATAATCGAATGGCCTGTTACTGTTTTTTAATCAGGACTCTAGAATATGCGTCAAAGTGATCCCTCTGTAGGTCCTCCTCCTCTTTGACGGTACGTACAGGCCGTGTGTAGCGTCTGCCCCGCCCACTTTTATAAATATCCACCCTCTTTCTAGAAAGCGCTTTACTTGCGGGATGTGCTGACAGAAGGCTTTTTTTCACTTTATCCCTCTAAAAACGCCCATTTTCTTTTGACTTGTTTTTTCGACCTCCGGCATGGAGCTCGACCGCCGGCTGCTGCTAATCCACTGCGCCGCTCACGCCCTCTCGGTCGCGGCGGGACTGCTGGTGGTCGTCCCGATGGCTCTTAATGGCTCGGCTTTCAAAGGCCGCTGCGCCCTCTTCTCCACCGGCTACTGGAGGAAAGAAGACCGGGCCGAGTTTACGGAACAGCCCTGGGAGATGTCTCACCTGGTGGTGCAGCGGTGGGGCCCACTGGAAGCCTGCCAGCTCGCCACATTTGTGGGTATTTTTACGACGCTTTACGGGGCTGCGCAGGGCTGGAGGTGCCTCTTCTATCTGCACGGACGGCATGACGAGTGAGTCCACGGACACGCACAAACATGGGGTTTGTTATTATTATGGGCAGTGATGGCATAGTTACGTTGAAAATGTAACGTTAATCGGATTACTGATTACTCCTTGAAAAACTAGCTTAGTCAGATTACTGACTACTTAATTTGGAAAGTAGCTAAGTTACATTAAAAATAATGTAGCTAATTACATTACATTATAGTTACTTTCAGCAGCTGATAACAACACTCCACCACCTGTAAAAAATACATTGATCTTTCCCAATACTTAATTGTAAGATATTTTATAATTGTTCATCTTTTTCAATGCAGCTTTAAGCTTGTTCTGTTGTTTTTAGCTTGGTACAAAGTTGTACAAAAATGTCTTCTGCTTATTTACATTACTTATTAATTAAATGGAGATTATAAAGCTACAATCCACCAAATACATGCCATTACATAAATAGAGATGCACGTGTGATTAAAAAGAAGTGGAAATAAATGTGTCCATAATTATTCAAATGTGTCAATCGGTTCTCCAGTTTGCCTGGAAATCATAGGATACGCTAATTAGTATTTATTCTAAAGTTGTTGTGCTAGAGTCCTGTGTTAAATAATTTTATGTCATTTTGCTCACAGATGCCTTTCTTTTTAAAGAGGCAAGTATGTTGGTTCATGAAGTAGTGAATTAATTCATCACAAACAGATTTCTAGGTTATTTAAATTTACCGTGAAATAATTAAAATAACAATACATTTATTTGTAACATATTTGTGGTCAATTATAAATGCATTACCAAATATATATATATATATATATATTTCTCTGTTTATGTAATTATTTCACAGTGGTTTGTTGCACAGGAACCATGAAGTAGACGCACGTGATTATGTGAGATTTTAATATATAAATGTACATTTTAAATAACTATTTACACTTTAAATTATGTATTAATAAAATATTTACAAGTTTAAATAATTGCAGATTTTTTTTACTGCTTAAACAATAAAATTTTTTTGCACTCTTTATAAATTTAATTTCCAACATAAAAACTGGCCTAAACATGGGAAATAGAGCATTGCAAAGGTAAATACAGACTCAAACTAACCTAATACTGGTCTGTCTCATAAATAATAAATTTTATCTTTGTATGTTATAAATACTGTTTAAGTTGACATTTTCCCATCTGTGTGTCTCTCTCTCAGCACCCTGTTTTCATCCTTCCTCACGGTCTTGCTGAGCGTCTGTGTGCTCTTCCTGTCCGCGGGGGCCAGCGTCATTTTGTCCCTGGGATTCAGCTCTTGGTGCGACACGGTCACCGATGACAACACAGGTCCCTACAGGTAACATCAAATCATTGTCTCAGGAATAAATGTTACAACAGATGGGTAAAACAACCTTTCATGGTCTGTGTTCACAATTATGAGCATTGTTCATAACTTCTCTCGTCTTTCATGCTTGTTTGTGTTCAGTTGTGCAGAGTCCCAGTCTGTCCCTCTTTACCTGGATGTTGACACGTCTACTTTCTACACAGATCTCAGTCTGGCTCAGGTAGGAGTTCAAACTGAAACATGCCTAACATGATAGAATCTTTCATTACTCTATTGACACGGGACAGGTATCTGTAATGTCATCACTGAAGCCAAAAATCTAGATGTTTCATTTATTAAGTGGAAAAGGAGACATTGATCCTGGGCATAGACTCATATGATCTCAAATATAAATAGATTAAAATCTGTTTGGTCGGGAGAATCAAGGTTTTGACCTACTTTTTCCAAGTTTTGCCGGATTAAACAGCTGGACGTCTCTGAAACAAACTTATAGTTCATGGATTCAAAACTGAAATATTCACACAGTCCCTTACAAAACTATTTACACCCAACAGACTATTTTTTTTTAGCTTTTGTGAGGTTGTACCACACTTTAATGTATTTTATTGCATTTTTATGCGATAAACCAACAAGAGGTGGTGATTTTGAAGAAAAATAATACATCGTTAACATTGTTCATAAATTTCAGCTTTCTGTCCAACATACTCTACATTAAGTAGAAACTAGACAACATACTTTTTGTGAAAATAAGTGGTGGCAGTATCATGCTTTGTGGATGTTTTTCTTCAATCCTGGAAAAAAGCCCTTAAGAGGCTGCAAAAGACTTGAGTTTGGGCAGATATTCACCTTGAAGTATTATATTTATAATAAAAAAAGGGAAATCTGTATAGCATTTTTCTCCCAACTCAGTTATTCACTGCTCTGTGTTGGTGTATCACAAAGGTCTACAACCTTAAAGAGTCATTTTCACCTTCAGGGCAGCCAAATAAAACAAACTTCGAGCTTCAACTGTCCCACAACCTTTTGAAAAAAGACAACTTAAACTTTCAGATAAATAGCTACTATTTGTTGTCATTTTTGAAGAACTATCATTTTTTCTATTTTTAGAATTTCAAATTAAGATGAAGATAAAAAGAGGATGGATATTTTCTTCTGTGGGATAGAAACGTATGTGGAAAAATAGAAATACACCTAGATTTCAAACTAATAGAAATAAAATGAAATCTAAAAACATGTTACTAAGTACTTTTAGTGTCTTTCTTCGTGGAAATTCAATCAAATACTTCAGGAATAAATTGAAAAACTATTTTAAAAAATCAGTATGTGTTTGTTATCTTCTCTACATTTAAAAATGTTAGCTGGTTCTTTATAATTTTTAGCCCAAATTATTAAGAGCCATTGTGAAATGTTCAAAAAGCCGCAGGTTGCAGACCCCTGGTTTATCACTTAGATTCCTATGGTTGCAAAACCAAAACTCCACTTAATACACACAATATAATATTTTAAGCTGAGTACGTGAATCCAAACTTTCAGAGATGTTTTTGGACTGTAGTCATGACTGCAATTCTTTGTTTGCATCTTCAGGCGTCTCTGTGGTTTGTGACGGCCCTGTGGCTGGTCCAGTCCATCCTGGCCTTCCTGCGGCTCTACCACTCCCATAGGCAGAACATCACGGGGCCTTGGCTGCACCGAGACAAGGAGCTGCTGCTGGGACACAATCCTCTCGACAGCGCATCCCCGACTCCTCCTCTTCCCCCTGCAACTCCAACTGTCTGCGTCTGACAGGGAGGGAGTGAGGTAGTGACGCAGCTCCTCACATTTAACGCCACCGTTTTAAACCTCATCTTGTTCATTATGACCACTCATAATGTCCATTTTGCACGTCTTACTGTTCATATGCCTCATATTATTCAGCAGAGAATGACCTTGAAATTATATTATCTGCAAAGAAGCATCAAGAAAGTGCAGTCGGGAAATGCCAAAGATATAGTTTATTGTCAATGTTACCTTTATATTTCTGAGAGATGCATTTAAACAACATTATGAAATATACAATAAAACATGAGAATTGTCAAATTTAAAGGGAACTGTGACTTAACAGGAGAATGCTTAAAATTGAGAATTTGATTGAAAAAGTATTTGGGTCATTTTACTCATTAAAACTTCAGGTGATTTTCTGCCAGCTTTACTTAAGATTTGCATTTTAATACATTTTTGAGTTGTGTGACATTCGTACAAAGATGGAGTTGTTTTAGAGAAAAACACAGTTTATTTCAGAAAATCTAGGTTCAACTTTGTTTTTTTCTAACCTGGTAACCCAAATGGCTATAAAACCAATGATTTGCAATTTTTTTGATAAGTTAGGTAAATTACCTAATTAGAACAGCTTTTATATTTTTGATTGAAATACTTTTTGATTTTAGTACATGTGACCACTTAATGCTGCACATTCAAAGAATGACCATTTGCAGTTCTTTATAATCCATAAAATGTTTAGAAAATCCGTTGTGCATAATAATTTGGAACAGTGCATTTTGAGTTTTTTATTTTTGAAAAAACATACTGCTCTCATTGGGAGGCTTGTTCAGTAAAATTTGATTTATACTGTAATAGTTCATGATATAAAAATTAGACTGACCATCATTTGCACTGACCATTTAGAAAAACCTGAGAAAATATCACTTGCATAATAATTTGGAACACGGTATAAAAAGACTACAATAAATAATTTAGAAACAATCATCATTAGTAAAAATTTTACAGAAAAAGGGTCACCTCACTGGACATTATCTACCCACTCAACCTGGCAAAACATCTCCAAATATATTAGAATATGAGGAGACGTTTTGCTCACAGACCCCTTTGGGTCTCACAGATTTTTTTTAGCAGATCTTTACTTTGGCTAGGCCAGTCCAAACCATTAGTCGTCCTCTTATAAAGTTCTTTTATTTATTTGACTTGAAAAATTTTAAACCTTGTTCCCATTCAGCTTTCTAGCAGATTCTGGAAGTTTTGGTAAAAAGTGAATTGATGTTTGGAGCAGTTCATGATTGGTGGACAAAAAGTCTAGTTCCATCTGAAGGAAAGTAACCTCCACAATTATGTTTTCATGTAACAATTGACTCATTTCCTCACAAGATTTAGGAATATTTTTGTAATTTGTTGTATGTTTCATTTGAAATATGAGGCTTCTGTCTTGCAGCCGTGCTCCTTAGCGCAAAACATAGAACATTGTTGTCACATATAGAGCACAACAAATGCTTGATAGAGATTCCCGCAGCTCCTTCGATGTTGCTGTCATTCTCTTGGCACCAATTTTTGTAAAGTTATTTTCTTCAACAGTTTCTATCTGTTTTTACTGTGAAAAGACATATATATTTATATAGTGCTGTGGATAATTTTTCATGTTTCACCTGACTAATGAGGCCTTTGCATGATATTTTTGATCTTCTATTATATTTGTGCAAAGACAAATAGTCACCTGGCATTTTAAATGGGGTGTGTACAGTTTTGAGTCACTCTGTGTAGAGGAGATGAGCTCAAATTCTAGTCTAACATTAAAATACTCTGACATAAATTTGAGGCAAACAACAACTAAAGTAAATAAATTGTCAGAGGTTTAAGTTCTAACAAAGACTTCACTTTTATCTCAAACTGAAAAGATTTGACTTCTGTAATCGGAAATGCTATAATAGTCCAGTGATCTAATAACCAGTATTATTCAGAATATTTACTGTGCTTTATGTTTTATTTATTTATGTTACTTACAATGCATCATGATGTGTGGTTTTGTTTTTGTATATTTAAAAAACATGGTTGTTTACATTTCTCCTGGAGTCCAACATTTTGCACAGTTGTATCCTCATCAGGGATGGGAAAAACGCTTGTTCTGTTTTATTCGGATGAAGCACTGTGAAGCTTTTATGGTGAGAAAGAGCTACATGTTCATGGAAAAGGGCTCACTGTGTGAGCCGGCCTGAATGTTCTGTTGTGTGCGCACCGCTGAGCTTCTCTGCTCCTGTGATGACTTTAATGATGGTGCTGTTTGTGTGGACGGAGCTGCTCTCTGGATCTCCTCCGATGATCTGCTTGGTTTTTTAACTACTTTGTTGATCAGTGGTAGCTTTGATACAGAGAATGACGATGAAAAGAAAAAATGTTGCAGACTTTTCTGAGGTTTTCTGTTTAAATTGTTGCTTTTTTGGACGATCAGAGAGGCTGTAATGAAACACAAACAGTGGAGCTAGAAGTCTGAAGTAAAGAGAGATCAGCTGGTGTTGCCATATGAAGCTATGTATAAAATGGTTTTGTATTGGAATTGACTGTAGTTTTGCTGTTTGTTCTCTCATTCATCTTCATGTTTTTGCATTTGTCTTGTATTTAAATAAAATATTTGCTCTAATGTTGTAGTTTCCTTTTGTATGTTGATAACACTAAAGGACATCCAGCAACAAAATGGCAGTCTGTGTTTAGTGAATTGATGGCTACACTAAAATTAATCTGCATAAATAAAGTAATGGAATCATTCTATGGATAAGTGAAGGATCCTTCAAATTTGAGATAGATTAAGATTCTAAAACATTTAAACTCTTCCAGGTCTCTGTTTTGTGCTCCACATGTTGCCCATAACCCTTTTTTTGCCCATGGGCAAGTTTTAATGACAAACAATGAGGCATTTGTTAAATACAACAAAATAAAACGATATGACCAGCATGAAAATGGAGGGTTTTTTTTGTTTGTTTGTTTTGTGTTAAATATAAGAATAAATGTCAATCCTTGTGTTTCAGCTATGATTAAAATAAGAAGCATGCCTGAAGAAGAACCACTGAATGAAGAGGTGCATAAATATTTAAGTGTCAATGTTGGTCATTTACCTCTTGCCAACACTGACAGACGTTAGTTTTTGTTCTTCTTAAGACAAGTGAATTTGTTCAAAAACTATGAATGACATATATGAAACTTGTATCGTCTTACCCCCAGGGGGCGGTAATGCAACTTGTAGGAGGGCAACCGCCCGCCAATTGACTCCAAAAAGAAGACGAAGAAGAAAAAGGCAATGTTTTGAATCAGACTCCCTTAGTTATCGTTCTGTTGAGTCTTTTTCTTCTGAAAATCCCACATTCTGGTTTATCCTGATGTCGTTAGAATGAAGCTGGTAGATATTAAGAAGTTAAAAGTGGCCGAACTGCGGTCCAAATTAACCGAACTGGGTTTGGACAGCAGAGGTCTGAAGGCTGACCTGGTGGACAGACTGTGGTCAGCCTCGCAGTCAGTACAGAGTCCAGAACATGTAGAACTGCTGGAGGGCAGCTCACCAACACCGTCTGGACCGACGGAACCAGATGAGGCTCAGGTAAGGACCGAGTCCTCATCGCCACCGGTGGTCGACTGTGTCGCTGCGCCGAGTGAAATAGACCGGGGTAGAGAATACACAGACACTGCCACACAGACTGAGCCAGAACCTGGTCCACCAGCGGTACCGCCGGGTTCAGAGTGGCTTTCAGGGGCCGAGACTGTCTGCCAGGCGGAGGAGAGCCAGCTGGGACATTCAGATGGTCCTTTCTCTGAGGAAATGTGCAGAGGAAGAGCTTTCTACGAGTTCAAGGAGGAGATACGATACAAAAGGTAAATCCTTAATACAGTGAAAATTAAAATCTACAAAGCTATGGGAGGTTAAACGGGACAAATTTAATGAGTTACTTAGGATCCAATGTTTTTGTGATTTAAATAAATAAATACAGAACTTTTTCTATTTTCAAAGCGATCAATGGGAGTTCAACTCAATTAGAAAACAGTAATATGTGACGTTGCTTTTCGTTCCATTCAGCTTTGGCACAAAACCTTGAGGCTTCAGCTAGATAGCAAAAGTTGAAGAGGAAGATCATCAATCAGCTCATCATGCATCCATATCAGCAAAAGACAGAAGAGAGTTTAACTTTTGGAACGTCACAATTGTTTGTTTGATTTCATTTTTTTTCACCGTCCTTCGTCTGATTTTACTATTTATAAGGCTTAGAAAAATAAACCTGAGTAATTTTCTTAAACCAATAGAGTCTGTATGAAGGACAAGTGAGGTTTTATCCACTCCTGAACATTTGACAGGAAGGTTTACTTATCAGATTTTACTCAGCTTCTCTTCACAGAAAGTTTTTTTTAATTGAGTGGCTGTGTCTTTCCAGATCCAAATCACCACAGCTCCCACAGGACGAAGGCGAGGAGGAGTGGGATGAAGATAAAGTTAGATTAGATCCATGTGAGTCCAGAGGGAAGTCAGTTTCCTATTCTGGAATGCTTTTAGAAACGTCACTGATGCTTTGTTTCCACAGACGGCTGTCACCTCCACTTTGAAGTGAGCTCTGATGGATCCTGTGGGCAGCCACGGTTCTGGGATCGGTTCCCCTTGCTGTGGTCCGGCTGCAGGCTCACCCATGGGGTGCGGCAGGGACGGGTGGGCTTTGAGGTTCGGCTGGAGAGGAAGTTGCTGACTGCGGACCAAGAGGTCAAGGATCCATACGGACTGAGAGTGGGCTGGTCTGTGGGCGACTCCTCTCTGCTGCTCGGTGAGGATTAAGTCGCTCTTATCTGAACATGTTTTTTCTTTGTTGTCAGAGCTTTAACTGAAACTTCATGTGTTTTGTATCAGGGGAGGACAAGCTTTCTTTTGCTTATGATGGACGCGGTAAAAAGGTTTCTGATGGAACCCAAGAGGAGTACGGTGAGCCTCTCTCTGAGGGGGACATCATTGGCTGTTATGCTGTGAGTTGTCTTTCTTTATATTCTTTAGTTTGAGTGGTGCTGGGATTGTTGTTTTCAAATTTTTTGTTTGTGCTTCCACAACCACAGGCGTTTTCTGCAGATGGCACTGTTGAGTTATTTTTCCATAAAAACGGTCGTTTCCTGGGTGCAGCTTTCTCCCTGAGTGCTTCTCTGCTGCAGGGTCGAGTCTTGGTTCCTCTTGTTCTCTGTAAGAACTGTTCAGTCCGATTCCTTCTGGACCATATAACCCCGGAGTGGTACCCTGGACCCATGGGATTTATGCCGCTGACAGCGCTCCCTGCTGGTCAGAGAGTGCGCATCACATCGGCTCCTACCTCCAGAATACAATCTGAGGTTAGATTTTGGACCTTGCTATTCAGGTTTAAAGAACCTCATATTTGTGCTGCAATGGGCATAAAAATGCACTCAATATGAACTCAATCTTTCAGGCTGCAGGTTTCATCTCTCTGTCCTTGCAGGTGGTGATGATGGTGGGTCTTCCCGGCTCTGGAAAGAGTTTCTGGGCTCAGATGCTGATGAAGCAGCATCCTGAGAAGAAGTACAGACTGCTGGGGACAGAAAACCTGCTCGCTTGTATGCTTGTCAGTGAAAACCTCATTTTGTGTTAATTTTAGCAGCTCTTTTAGAGCTCGATCTAAAAGAATAGAGCTCTAAGGTCATGAGGACTTCTGAGCAGCTGGTCCTCATGACCTGTGTGTGTTTGTGCAGAGTGGTGGTCAGAGAGACGGCAGGCTGCAGCAGGCCTCCCAGTGTCTAACTCATCTGATTAAAGTCGCTGCCAAGACACCTGGAAACTACATCCTCGACCAGGTAACTGAGGGCTTCACCTGAAAAAAAATAACCAATTAAAATAAAAGCTTGCTGTTTGTGTGAATAGATAATTTAATGAAACTTTTTGTCATGTTTTCCCAGTGCAACGTCCTCTTCTCTGCACGTAGACACAAGCTGCAGTTGTTTGCAGGCTTCAGGCGGCAGGTGGTGGTAATCTTCCCATCTGCCGACGAGTGGAAAAGGCGACTGTTGCAGCGTCAAATGAGCGACAGCGAGCACATCCCTGAGACCGCCCTGCTCAAACTCCAAGGTTTGAATTCTTTACTCCTTTTTGGAAAAAAGGGTTTCAACTTCAGTTACACACAGGGATGGGTATTTATTGTCTTTATGTGATCTTTTTGTTCCTGTTCAGAAACAGCATTGATGTTGTGTTTGTTTTCTTGGCTCCAGCGAGCTGCAGTCTTCCAGAACCACAGCCTGACTTGATGGAGGAATTACACTACGCAGAGCTGCCACAGGAACCGGCACAAATCCTCCTGATGCAGTACAAAGAGGAGGCTCACAGACTGCTGCCTCCTGTCATCAAACCAGACAAGAAACCCAGATGGAACAAGAGAAGACGTCACTTCCTCAGACCTCCACCATCAAACAGGATGCAGTGGGGAGCAGTTCATGGTTGGCACGATACACGATTAATATTTTCTTTTATTTAGAAATACTGGTGCAAACTGCTGGTTAATATTGATTTTGTCTTTGCAGGTTGGTACAGCACAAGAGGTGACCTGCAGCCTTGGAGTCAGCAACTAGAGGCCAGACATGTGAGGGATTTTTATCAGTTATTTGTTCATCTCAATATAGTCTGAATTGCTTTCTGTTGCAACACATAATCTCATTTAATGTAATGTTTTTAATTGTATGTTTATAAACCCAACCAATACAAAATTAGAATCTTTCCATGAAGATTTTTATTAATTATATAAGAATAGATTTAATGTTGTATTCAATAGATCAAATCAATCAATCAAACAGGTGGGTTTTTAGTCGGGATTTAAAGGAAGTCAGTGTTTCAGCTGTTTTACAGTTTTCTGGAAGTTTGTTCCAAATTTGTGTATGTTGTTGCACCGGGTTGATTAATAACCACTCTTCTTTCTTTTTCTTGTCATTATCAGCAGCAGAACTACAACTACAGCAGAAGTCTTGGTTTCAGCAGCTACCCGAGTTACTCCTGAGGAAACAAGAAGAACGAGGCCATTGTCACAGTGGACTGGGATATTTTTTATAACAATCACTGCGAAGAACAAATGCCGACTACAATGCCGTGCAGAAGTCAAGAGGCGTCCCTCATTTGAAATTAGATCGAAACACACTCTTTTGTAACCTCTTGAGCATTTGTTTTGTTTTCCACATCCTCCTTTTTCAATCCACAATCTGTAATTGTTTTTGACACTTCAGGCTCATCTGAAAGGTGTTGACCTAGAATGAAGGCCAATATTGGTCTTCTGATGCTCAGTTGGAGGTAGCTGCAGAGCCATATTGACCGCAAGAGGAAAGGGAATCAAGTAATAAATGTGATGCAAGGATGTGGCAGACAGCAGACAGTAGCAAGTAAATCTGTGCTTATGAGGAGATCAATGCAACCTTAATGATTCTCCAGATTCTGACGGTGGAAATGTCTTTATAAGCAGAGTCGTATGCAGATAAAATACATAACATTGCTCTTATGCGCAGCACTAAATGCATTTGTATAACAAGCAGCTATTGTGAATTTATGCAGGGGCTTACATTTTCAACACTAGTTCTGTAAATATATTTATTTTTCTCTCCATTTGATAGTTTTGCAGTTATTAGTTCTGAGGAATTTCTGTGGTATCATGAAGCCCCAAACTTCATGATGCAGGGGGGCGAGAGGAGTTTATATACAAACCTGATGAAAAATGTGTTTTCTAAAAATCTATACCAGCCAGTCTCCTTTTTCATCACGGGAGAGATTTGGCTTAAAAGCAAGTCTTCTATAGTTACATTTCTATCATCTTGAACAGCTGAATAGGTCTATTATGTGGTACATTTTAAGTGGCCTGTACTTGTGTATCACTTTTTCAAGTCCACAGGACCTTAAAGTGCTTTGTAATACATTTACATGTTGATGGTGGTAAGCTGATGGTCACAGTGGGAGAAAACAAGCCTAACTTAACGGTTTGTAGAACTTGATTATACATTTTAGTGGTATGAAACTTGACTTCCTGAAACATGTGCAGGAGAATTGCCCAACAAACATTTGCTGCATGTTAGAGGTGAATGCTGTTAAGTTATAGGCCGCAAGTTCTGCAAGTGCAGTGATCTCACCAGTTCAGCTTGTATGGAATGAAAGATAAAGGTGTTTTGTTTATTTTTAATGTCAGAAAGTATTCAAATATATTCACAAAAATACCAAGTGCTATTCTTAGATATGTATTCCTTTTATTATTTTATGTGAAACAAGAAAACCTTAAATTTAACGAATGAACCATAACCCTAACAGATTGCTAAGGGAAACAATAATTTTTGTCTACATCTTGTAGCATTGCTTGTTCCCTTTTTCAGTTGAATAAGAAAAATCTGACGACATTGGAGAACAATGAAAATATCATGAGTCTTAGATATGTGTGAGGTGATCTCCTGGATGTCTTTGCTAGCTTTCTTTCCATCCTTTGTAAGACCATCTGTTTTTCTTTTGTAGCTTTTTTTTAGCTTGACACTTCTTTTGTTCTTAATTTTTCCAGTTCAATTTCTAACTTATCATGGTCAGTTATAGGGACTGTGTCAAAAAGCAGCCAGTCAGACAACCTTCAAAGGTTAGAAGAAACGTGGCTCATTGGAGGCAAAGTCGAAAGAAATGAGGGATGGTTTAAAACTTTTGCACGGTGCATTGTGATAAATGTTGCACGCTGTTTAGTACAATCATGGATAGCTGGGGTTGTTTTTCAAAGACAAGAACTTTGTAAAAGGTTTTTATTGAAAATATTTTAACCGTTTTATTTTACACAGTACAGAGTTTTGACACCACTGCTGGTCTCTGAGTGCTTGAGGTGAATAAATTTAACTGGTAAACTTTATGCTCATCTTTCCTCTTGGTTTTGTTTGGCTTGGCTCTCCTGGTTTCACCACCTGGTAAAGCAGCATGGCTCCTTTAGCAGAGGGACACATCTCCGACCACAGAGGGCTGCTTCTGTTCAGCTGCGTCACCTCCTGCAACACAAAACACGACAGAAACAACGTCTGCAATCTGCCCCTGATGCTGAGCAGGAAATCTCCGACGTCAGAGCTGAACTGACCTTTGTGCTGAGGAAAACGACGTCTGTGGACTCGTTGGCCTCTGCTCCTCCTTTCCAGTACAATGTTCTGACTTCATCAGATGACAGAGAGCAGCTGAGGATGCAGAGACAGAAGTGACTTAAAGTTACCAACTGTTTCAGATATCAGGTGATATCTGACGTCACAGAAAATACCTCCTCTTAAACTTGTTATAAAAAAAATCTTACCTGGATTTGTTTAGATTTTTATAGCTCTAAAGTTGTGAAAAATTAGTAACTTTTCCAGCTCTATACAGTACAGCTTGTTCAATTATGTAACAGGCTCAATAATGGAATAAGAGAAAAGTTTCCCTTTGTCAGTTCATGTTCATTCTGTTGCTCTGTTTTGATAATGATTTGATTGCAACTTTAAGATGTTTATCTGGATAATAATACCTGATATAAAACTCTGAGCTCGGGCGTCCAGCGCTGGTGTGGTTGAGAGCGATGCCCATCAGCACAGGAGCGCCGAGGCTGCTCAAAGGAACATTTACCTGCAGACAGAACAGGTCAGGTTCAATTAAGAAATATTGTCTCAATCTGATCTCCCTTCTGGATTAATAAACTACATTTGAACTGAACTGAGAACAGCACAATCATCAGCCCCTGTCATGTTAAGAACTGATTTAAAATTGAAGTGTTCTTATTTTAAAAATGAAGCAACAGTGACCTCGTCCCTGATCTCAGCGCAGATGGAGGAGAACAGCTCCGAGACGACGGCTTCTGGCCTCTGCTGCATCATGACCAGACTGATCTGCTCTTCACCCGCTGCCTCGCCCAGGCGCTCACACACCGCCTGAAGACAGCAGCAAACACATGAAGACCAGTGACAGAAGGTTTAAATTAAGCATCGTTATTCTTTAAACATCACCTTTGGCTCTGGGTGACCGCCGGGAATGTCCAGCAGCCCCCCCGCCTCGGCCACCTTCTGGCTCCTCCTGATGAACACCACCTGACCATCACATGTGCACAACACGGCGCCAACGCCCAGGGGCTGCGCGAGCAGGGCCAAAGGGTCGCCAAACTCCTCCTGCCCACGGCGGCGGAGCTCTGCCACTTCACCAGACCAGTTTGTTCCCAGGTAGTCCCTGTAGCAGGTGAGGCCCAGCCTCAGCGTGAGGACGGAACCAGGGTGATGTTTTGGCTGTGATATCTTCTGACTGACTTCTCTGTCATCTTCTGTCTGACGTATACATCCATTAATAATGTCCCCACTGTGCTGAGCTGCTTCACCGCCCTGCTGCTCTCCACAGTCAGACGGAAAGCAGCTGAGGTTCTCTGGAGAGGCCAAGCAGAAGGAATGTAGCCTGAATTTGGCTCCGTTAAAAAGCCACGGCTCCTTGGAAAGCCGTTGGGTCCAAACCTGGTTTATGTGCTGCTCAAGAAGAGGATCTGTCTGCCTGTTGAATCTGAGGGAAGCATAATCCAGAGTTTACTTTCATCTCTCAAAGAGTTTTTCAACAGTTCTTTAAGAGTTATCAGAGGCTTTTGGTTTTCATAGGTTCATTTATAAAATATGAAACATACGTTGTCTTAGCAACAGGCTCCTGAGAAGAAAATCCCTAAAGATCCAAGTTAAAGTTTTCTTTTATGTCTCAACACTGGTCCATGTGCTGTTGTTGTTTTTTTAAAAGCTAAACTAACAAAATTTAGTTTAGTTTTGTAATAGAGGGTCTTAATTTCAATGGTGATTTCTTGCTTAAACAAAGGTTGAACAAAAAATAGATACAAATAAACAATCATAGGAAGTTCTTTAACAAAATAGCAAATAGCTTTTATAGCTAAAACCTTGATACATAAATCATATAAAAAATATTCTCATAATAGGTGTTACAACATTTAATTTCCTTTTGGGACCAATAAAGTGTTTTTGAATTTAATTCAAGTTGAATTTTTTTTGAAGTAGTGAAAAACAACACTACTTCTATATGCAAAATAAGAATTTAAATAATAAAATAATAAAAAAATATTATTGCTCTAAGAACATTTGACCAGGACCCATTAAAAAATAATATAAGAGGAGCTTGCTGCTCAGAAGGACAATATGAGGAAATAAAACATTACATTTACAAATCAGTAAAGATCTCAGTACCTGTCTGAAAGCTCCACCTGTACTTGGTGCTCCTGTAGCCCCTTCCAGTGTGCAAAGTCCAGCAGAAGAGACACTTCAGGGTCCATCATGTTTACAGTGGATGATTACTGGAGTCCACTACTCTCTCTGAGCCCAACCGGGCCCTTCAACTGGTCGTGATCATCATATGAAGACTATGACGTTTTGTATCCTGGTAACTGGTGAGGTCAGGGAGAATAACATCTGAGTTGGTCCACTCATCGTAAGCAAACAGAAACACCAAGGACAAACAAATCAGAGACTAAAGCTGGATGAACATAATATCTATATATAGTTCAATATTGTATCTTCAAGACATAAAACGAGTTAGAGTTAGAAAGAGAAACTAATTAGTGGCTTTTTCCACAGAACATAGTCCAAATGTGCATGATGTGGTTTTGTTTTGGTCATCATAGAGAATGGGAGGTTGTGTGGATTTTTGTCGGAGCAACAAATCCCATCAAAGAGTCATATTATTTTTTCCCATTATAATTATAATTCTTAAAACATTTATTAATTCTGGATGAGTGCCATTTATTTGCAGTTCATATACCTTAAGAATCTTAACTTTTGTCCATGTATCTGGTTTTGCTGACTCAGTCCTATTCATGTGAAATCAATAGATATGTCACTGTATCTTGAATCATTGCACTCTCGCATTAGCAATTATTACCCGCATATCGCTGTGCTTCAGAGTATTTTTAGATGAAAGACATTCTTTCTGAGAATATAGCAAAAAATATTAACATCGCGAACGTTTACAGTTTGAACTAAAAGCATTTAAAACTGCATGTCTTGATTAGCGTATACAACAAATAGCCTGAAACTGTTATGATAATGTAGTTTATCACCTTTGGTAATGACTTTATAGTCAGTGAGCCCTTTCACAGATACACTTCATGTTACTCTTTAACCAGCAGAGGTGCAAGGTGTGGTTTAATGTTAGATTCGTCTTCTTTTATATTTTAAACAAATAAGACTTCACGAAACAACGATCTGACGGTGACGGTGACCGGATATAGAAGGTTTAAACATGTATTTTAGAGTTTTAGATCACTTTCACTGGATTTAAGCAAATAGTTAGATGAATAATCATCCCAAGCAGCACGAAAAACACAGTAACAATCAAAATAGTGGCAAATAATGTTATTTAACAAATTTAGCATGCAAAACAATAACTAGTGTATCTTAAGAGTTATTTTTAATAACATGTTTCACCTGCTTGGGCTATTTTGTTCCTGCTTCCTTTCTCCAGACTTAACTACCTTTCAAAACACTAGTCGGTTCTTCCTCTTTCCCCTATATCTACGTCAGATGTCAAAAATATACTCAATACCACCACCACGTGGTCAAACTGTAAAATTACAGATGATTGTTGAATGGAATGATTAAAATGTATGTTTTTGCTCAGACAGATCGCTTATTTATGATAACTGAAATGCATGTCACTATTATGTTATGAACAATTTTATGTATCCACTTAAGGTAATCACAGGGTTGCCCATCGTGGAAAAGTTAGGGGCGTGTTTTTGCTCTTTTTTCCGTCAGGTTGCCCAGACACATTGCTTTTTAATTTTCAAAGTAAACATGCAAAATAAATAAAAAAAAATAGTACAAGCATTAACCATTGATTCTTTGATGTTTCAAAAACATTTATTTTCTCCTTTAAAAAGAGAGCAACTATGTTCTCATACATCTCAGAATCATAGAGAAACATTTCAAGGCATTTAATACAAATGCTACAATTTATTATTTTAGACCAACAAATAACATTGACTATGAAAAAATATAGGTTATTACATTGTTAATAAATTGCTTTTTGTGACAAAAAATTGTAGTAGTGACGACAAATATTTTTGTTCTAGTTTTTGTTCTATTTACAGTGCAAACTTTGGTCGCTGGTAAACTGTCTGCTTTATTTTGAAATTAAGCTGATTTTTTGGTTCCTGTTATGCTAGTAGCTTGATGTATCGGAAAACTGGAGCGTTACGAAACTGATCTCATCTGGTGTGTCACCTTTTCTCCTTTTAACTTCTGCTTATATGTTGATTAATAATTATGTTTTAGGTCTAACAGAGTAATATAAATAACGATTGATGTTGTTAGCATCTAATAGCAGAGTTGGTAGACACTTAATGCTAAACCAGAGGTTAGCATTAGCAGCAGAACTAAGTGTTCTTCCTGTCAACTCAGTTTGTATTTTAATTGACAGCTGGAATCATTTCTTATAATTCATAGGGGGAAACACCAGTTCCGTAACTGTCTTTGTTGCTCCTGAAATCGCTTGCTGATACAGTGGCGAGGCTGACAAGTTGTGGATTCCAGTGATTGTGATTGTTCTCAACCTTTTGTGTGTGTTGTTTGCAGCCATCTGCTGACAGATGTGTTACAGCAGCTCACCTCAACAGCTTCAATGGAAACAGAGTGAAAGGTAAACTCCGGACATTAGTCAGATAAATTGCTGGTTGGGAGCATGCAGGTGTATGTTTTCACAACATCTAAGTGTAAAGGCATCAGCAATGTTTTCACCCTGGAGAGGATAATAAGAATGTTTCAAAACTATCTAACATCCATCATTCTGCAGTGATGACAGTTTTTGTGAAGTGGGAAGCATTTATGACCAATTCCTGTCTTTCCAGGAATGGACATCCAACCAAATTGATTCTAAAGCCAAACTGTGCAAGAATCTAAATTATAATGTTTTATTTGACATGTAAATGTCTCGTCTCACTGAAAACAACATTATTTTGCAAGAGCAAGATTTTCATTTTGCTCTCAAAATATTAAGAATTAGATATAACTTAAATTTAAGTCTTTGTCTCCATTTTTGTTGACCAGGTCATAACAGGTGCATTTAATGATTTATCTCTTCATTAAACAAGAACTCAGCAAATTTTAAATCGCATGTGTCTTTCATTTCTGGCCTTGTTACAGGTCAAAGTTGAATACTTTTCGCCATGCAGCTGGAAGTTCAGCTGCGACTATGTCAGAGTTGTATTTGGTATTACAAGAGCGGACTGCGGATGCTCTCTCTCAGCTCTGCACAAAGGCAAGTGTATCTACTGTGTGTGTGTTCTGTGTAAGTTGTTCAGGTTTAATTGCCAGCTTGTTTTTGAGTTATTATCTTTATCCCCACAGAAAAGCTGCAAGCTATTATGACCTACTGGGAGTCAAATCGGATGCCTCTGCGGATGAAATAAAAAAAGCTTTTTTTGACAAATCAAAGAAGGTACTTCACTAATAAAACTCTGCATTAACCAGCCACAAGAGGGCGGCATTTTTTAAGATAAGCTAAACATGCCAACTCTTTTCACATGTAGCTTCCTGCCTGTTTTCATGCAGAAGTTTCCTGAGTGATCAAGATAAAGACTGTCATGATTCTGTGATAATTTAGGATTGAGGCATCTCACTCCAGAAGTAAAATGAATCTCAGTTGGAATTAAAAACTGCGCATCTGAATATATAAGCGTGCCATTGGAAGCAAAACCTCACTCAAGCAGAGTACCTCACTACATTGACTCTGGCTCGCTCGTCCCACAGCTGCACCCAGACAGCAACCCGTCAAACCCGGAGCTGCACAGCCAGTTTGTGGAGCTGAACGAAGCCTACAGAGTGCTGAGCAAAGAGCTGAGCAGGAAGGAATATGACCTTAAGCACCAGCATCCATACCAGAGGGGGCAGGCCTTCAGATCAACATCTAGTCACACAGTGTACAGAAGGTAAGGCCTCAGACAGGACTGGTCAGTGCTCTGCTGCAGCATTTGATTTGTGAAAATAGTTAAAACCCAAAAAAATATCCAATCTTTTGTTGCAGTAGTCATATCTCACCCAGAAAACCTTTAGAAAAATCAAACCTTTTATTCTGAGTACATTTATAAAGTTTCAGGCAAAGTCCCTTTAAAATGAATATCCATCCATCTTCCTACACCCTTGTCCCTTTATCGTTTCGGGCGAGAGGCAGGATCACCCTGGACAGGTCGCCAGTCTGTCGCAGGGCACTAGAGACACACAGGACAAACAAACATGCACACACACACTCACACCTAGGGAGAATTTAGAGAAGCCAATTAACCTGACAGTCATGTTTTTGGACTGTGGGAGGAAGCCGGAGTACCCGGAGAGAACCCATGCATGCACAGGGAGAACATGCAAACTCCATGCAGAAAGACTCGGGCCGGGAATCGAACCCAGAACCTTCTTGCTGCAAGGCAACAGCTCTACCAGCTGCGCCACTGGGCAGCCCTTAAAATGAATATAACAATCATTTTAACAAATAAAACACACCACTGAGGCCCATTCTTTATATTTACTACTCAAACCAGGAAAGACAAGAGTAACATCTCCAAAACACATGCGTTTTTAAAAAAACATCTTTAAAAGCGCAAACTGACTGAATGTGAGTTTGCGCTTTTAAAGATGTTTTTTTGTGTCATGGGGTCAAAGAGGAGACTGTTGGACTTTAGCTGTATCAGAAATATTGAAGCCCCTATTTAACAGATTAATTTGTTGCTTCTTAGAAAAATACAGCGAAGAGTGGAATCTTCTGGTCTCCAACTGTGCATGGTGACTTTTAGATCCTATTTGCAGTATGTTCCAACAATAAAACCTCTACTCTTTCCTACCCTCACAAACATAAAGGTGGAGTTCACAAAATGCTACTGAGACTTTAACTGGAATTGTATGATTTGTTTAGGTGAGACTAAGATTTGGGGATGTGAAGAGTTGGCAACAAACTCTCCAGGTGGGTTTAATGTTCAACAAAATCAGCTCATATTCACTGTTACAGTCAAGGATCTGTGATGCTGAAGGGCTGTTTTGCTGCCAAATGCTCTGAGTTTTGCCAAATTGCACAGTGAACTCTCTGAACTTTAAAAACAAAATGCCATTTTTTGAATAAAAAATCTGGTGGCCTGTACCAGAAAGCTGAAAATGGGATGTCTCTTTCGATTGGCTATATGTCATTATCAGAAAGGCTTCTGCTGAACCACTCACAACATTGCTGGTCATCTCCATTGTGAAATGTTAGAGTAGAAGACTGAGTCCTGTCCTATTTGAATGAAGAGACTGCCTAACATATTAACAGCAGGACTTCTGATAATTCTGCCACCAGTGTGATATTATTCTACTGCATCATAAGTTGACTTTATCATAAGCCTCTTGACGCATATTTACCAGCGGACCCAATAAATGAAGTTATTACTGTTTGTCATCCATTGAGGTCATGGCTTCAGATTAAGCAGCTTGTTATGACCTGATTGACTGGTAGGTGAGAGATACGTGGCTAAACAAAGTTCCTCTGAAAATTTAAATTCAAACTGGATGAACTAAGACTTGATGTAGTTTGTTCTTGAAGGCTCCCTCGAGTTCTGTGAGCAAATATAGAAAGTGCTCCTGACCTAATCAGCCATGACAGTGATTTTAGGACAAATGTAGTGCTTTAAAGCAGGCAGGAAATGCATTTTTTTCACACTCTCACATTAAAAAAAAGAGAAAAAAATAAACATCGACCTCTCAGGTGATTAAAACATCTGATGTTCTTTTTGTCGGGAAAGAAAACAGAAAGTTGTTGAGATTTATGTGTATTTCAGCTCAGTTACTCCCAGCTGATGGCCTCTATTCGGTCTATTAGTGTCACTTCTGATCATCACAATGTATTTCTCTTCACTCTTTCTCCCAGCACCACTACTAACGACAACGTTCGTTATTGGGAGCAGTTTCATCATGCCCAGTCTCCAGAGGAGACTGCAGAGGAGAGGAAGCAGAAGAGGAAGAGGAACTTCAGGCTGGTGATTTACTGCGTCATCACGATGGTACTCAGCCTCGGAGCGCATGCGGTCTTCTTCAGGTAACTATCTCCATACCTCATGCTGAAATATTCATGCCTCTCTATACAAAAAACATCAGAAAACCTTTTTTTATTGCACAGTCAAGTAGGGAGTTTTCCTGCATGCCTCTGGGCCATGTGCTGTGGCACAACCTCGCCACTCATTTCCTCGTATTTGTTTCCTCACAATGACTCTGTGCCTCTTGTGTTTGCTGAGATTCACTTCTTTGTGAATCTGAGCAGCTGTTATAACAGCTGAACAAACTCATAAACTCGGGAGGGGGTCTGAGGTCAAGTAAACAGCGAGCAGTTGTTTCTCCAACTTTTTCAGGAAGCTGGAAGAAGTTCACAATAGCTTCATGGACGAGAAAGATAGCGCCATCTCAGAAATCTACAATGACGCCAAAGAGAAAGCCAGGTGAGTACACCGCCTTCTGAGCATTGAGTGTCTGGGGTTGGAGGCTGACTGTCCGGTCTGCGCTCTTCCAGGGTCAACGGTTTCAAGAAGCAGACAGAAATCCTGCGGCAGAAACATGATGACTTTCAGGAGAAAGTGAAAATGAATAAAGGTGGACCGGAGAACTAGGAGCATCTCCTCCTGCAGATTGAAGACGTGGAGGAACTCGCTTTAGTTTTGTGACTGGTAGAGGTTATTTTTCCGGCTTTCTGCATGAACTGAGATGAGATCCTGATTTAGCGGGTCAGGATGGGGATTTGGGATTCTTTCCTTTGGCCACATATGTGTTGCTGCTACAACACGCTCAGGTATACAGTGCCTTGCAAATCTACTCAAACCCCTTCAACTTTTACCTATTTTGTCACGTTACAAACACAAAATTCAGTGTGTTTTGCTGAGATTTCAGGTTATGACCGATTAACACGTGAAGGGGAAGGAAAACTGAACTTTATTAAAGCTTTTAACTTTATCACAGACATTTAGCGATTTACGGTGTCTGTGGCAGCTTTGCACATGAAGAGACTTAAAATCAATGTTCATCCTTCTGTTGCATTGCATTGGAATTAGATCTGGACTTTGACTAGGCCATTCTGATACTCATACATATGAATTTAATCTAAACCTTTTCAGTGTAGCTCTGGCTGCACTTTGGTGAACCTCCACCACAGCCTGCAGTGTTTTGCAACCTCTAACAGGCTTTTCTTCAGTGTTGACGAGCATCCCAGTCCCTGCTGGAGAAAAGCATCTCCACAGCATGATGCTGCCAAAACCATGTTTCTCTGTGAAGATGGTTTGTACCAGGTGAGACACAGTCTTGGCTTTCGTCTTTTCGTTGTGTTCTGTATAAAACCCAGAAGTTTAGCTTTGGCCTAATTTTGTTAGACAACCTTCTTCTATAGGCTTGCTGTTACGACCTTCAAATAGGACTGCTTGTGGCTTTCTCTTAATGACTTTCATCTTGTCGGTCTTCTATTAATCCCAGATTTGTGGAGTGTGTGATAGTTGTCCTGTTGACAGATTCTCCCACCTGAGCTGTGGATCTCTGCAGCCCCTCCAGAGATCTATGCTACTTATCTGATTAATGTTCTCCTTTCCTAGGCTGGATGGATGAAGGGGAAGAAAACAAATGCACTCCACACTTTTTAGCTTTTTATTTGAGGATTTTTTTTCCTCATACTGTAAAGTTGTTGGGCTATAAATGCATTGAAGGCTGGTTGTAATGTGACAAAATGTGAAGAAGTCAGTTTTTCAAGGCACTTGACATCACTGGGCTTCTCTGCTGAACTATTTATGGTTTATGAATTATTTGAGATGTGAGCCTGGACTTTTCTCACACACCTCTTCAGAGTTCGCACTATAAAATAGGAATGTTTTTTAAAATTATTGTTTTCAGCCTGAACTCTGATGGCTGATCAGATTTATGGAGGATCTCATGAACACCAGGATGTTTCTAAAAGAAGCTGATTGGTTTGGACAGAGCGCAGAGAGGGGGACGTGTTTCAGGTTCACCGCAACCTGAGTTCTCAACTGTTTTATATTTGACCCATCTGCAGGGATGTTCTGCATTTATACCCATAACTCATGCTTGTTTTTTTAAGCAGACATGATGAACGACCAATGCTATGTTTTTACTTATAGTCAGTTTTAATAATAACACTGCAAAAGTTTGGATTTTATGAAAATAAGCAACAAAAAACAGCAAATAAGTGATTGTAATGTGAAATCCAGAGCCAAAACAAAATTTACCATTCTGCCTCTCTGATTTTATTTTCGATTTAGAGAGGTAGTTTTGTGTTTATCTGTCTTTGGATGAAGGCCTTATGTATTTTCCCTACAAGGACGCCAGAGAGGAGTGATTAAAAAGATCAACTTATTTCTCATCAGTATTTTTTTCTTGTCTGCTTTTGTCGAAAAAGACGGCGCTTCGTTTAAAAAGAAAAAAAAGTAATATTTTTCACATTATCTTTTTACTGATATCCTCTACTGTGAAATTCATTTCCTCTGCTTGGCAGAGATAAGAAGAGGCTTTAAACATGTTCCTTTTAATGAACAACAGCACAGTAGCTATTGGACAATGATTAATGTGTTCTGCTTCAGAAATCCAAACTATTTTTCCATCGCGTCAGCAGAAAGCAAAAAATGTTTGGGAGTGAAAATAATCAGCTGAAACTTGTCGTTATGTGCAACTCCATGAAGCAGAAACAGGGTTTCCCTTTTTAAAGGGCTGATGCACCAGTTTTGAGCTCTGAGGGAACAAACAACCGTTTTCCCTGTCAGTCCTCTTCTCAGCAGCGCCCCCCGCCCTCAGACATCAGCGGGAGATAACACAGTGCGTCCCCGCATCGCTCGCAGACACCCTCACCCTCATGTGGCGTGTGAGTGCGCCGGCATAACCCAAACACACCATAATGACTGAGATTGTGGTGTCAGCTTGCCTACACACACACACAAACTCTGGTATAGGACTGAAAGACCAGGCTCATGGGAAAGGAGCTGCTGCAGCCATGAATAAAGTTTTAATTGACTTTCATGTTTAGTTTAATGAGATGCAGAGAAAGCTGCCAGTCAAACCCCAGAATAATACTCCAGCCAACAATACTTTCTATTGTTTGACAGACAATAGAAAGTAAAATGGCAATTAAAAAAGCATTTCTTTCTATTAATAAAATAATCATCAAAGTTAATAAGCGGCCTCATTTAATGTTTTCTAGTAACAAGGAAAACCAATTTAAAACTAGTTACATCATCTATCAAGCCAGAATCGCTTTAATGCTTATAAAAGTAAAGATGTTTTATTATTAAAATGAGTGATTGTGCAATCATAGTTACACCTTAGCAATATATTCATAGCGACTACATTAATGGGACACAAAAGAGACCAATTAGTAGTAGAGCCTTAAATGTCATGACACAGATACTTTATAACAAACTCAGATTAATCCTTAAGAAAAATACATAAATGAGAAACAAATAGCTAACAAAAATAAAAAAAAACAATGTCATGATTGTGTTGCATTTATCTCTATCTTGTGGAAAACCCGTCATGTTCAGTGGTAAACAAACTACAAACAGGGCTATTAATGGGTGTGTAATTACATTTGTTAAATGAGCCTGCTTATTAAACAGTAGTGCCCCAAATGCAGGGCGAAGGGGGGCCATGGCCCTCCTTTTAAAATCCCCCACACACATCATTAACCCTCATACAGTCTTACTTGCATATTTTGCAGTTAAAAATGGGTTAATTTCTCCTCAAGTTTCAAAAAAGCTAAATTATAACCCTAATCTACTACAATATTTAGAAAACTTATATTTTATCCTTGTATGCATCCAAGTAAAACCGGAAAACTTTTATTGCTCTTCTTGCGATGTGACTGTCCCATTGTGCTTTTAAATTTAGATATTTATGGAAACGGATGCACCAATGCAGAAATTTTGGGCAATATGAACATTATTATTAATACTACATCCGAAACCAGGCATTTACTAATATACATTTCCATTCCCTTCTGATACCATGAGAAAATAACCACACCACCAACATTGCTTCTCTCTTCAGGTAAACATCCCACAGTCCTGCGCTGCATCAGTGTCACATCCCCAGACAGACCAGACTTGGCCAACCCCCTCACACACAAACAGCAACAAGATAGAAATGACATATTTTACTTATTAGACCGATAACATGCATGTTAATGCTGTTATTTTGTGCATTCCTATGTGTAAATATTACATTTTAAAGAATATACAACTTTAAAAAAATATATGCACAACAACAAATGGAAGTGGAAATCAGAGAAACAAACCAATCTTATTTCCTACTTCACTAAAGTGAAGCAATGTTTATATTATGGTCAATTTAAAGTGACATGTTCTTGTGGGTTTAACTGAAAGTGTGTCACCCCTAAAAAATGTTTCTAGGTCCCTATATGATCTTGAACTTGTGCTGATTGGAAGAAATATATTTAAAAAGTCAGTATTTTAATTTATGATATTTTATTTAGTCAAAAAAGCTGATGATAAAGTACAATTATCAGAGTATATATATTTCAGTTCGTTTTTCAGCTTTCTTAATATACGATTCCCCTAAATCTGACCATATGAGGCTCAACATGTGCTGGTTTATAGCCCCTCAGGCTAACTGAATTTTAAAGGAATCCTCCAGAGGCATGACCCCCGTGTCCTCAGAGGCAAGCGCGGCCACGCTCCCCTCCTTGCATAGTGGGACCCCCGGAGGCCCCCTGATCCCTCACTCTGGGACCAATAGAGAAGCTGCACCTGTATCCAGTGCGCCTGTCCCGTTCGGAAGAAAGTTGGCGGCGCAATGGTTACGCTGCGTGCGTCTCAAGGGCAAAGGAAGCGAGGAAAGCGATCACAATAACAAATGTAGAGCGCTGCACCTTTCCGCGGCTCTTTCTGGCTCTGTGTGTGTCTGTGTGTGTGCGGACTGCCCTGCTGCTGCCTCAGCCGCAGATGCACTTCCATGTCAGAGGAGGTTCGGGATTATAGGGGTTATTTATAAGGAGGTAATTTTAAAGAAAAAAAAACAGCGGAGAGATGCGCCTGGAGAGGAGACGTCACATTTTAATTTGGAGCGACAGTGTAGTGAAAGCGTGACCGAGTCAGAGGAGAGGAATATGCAGCGCTGCTCCTCAGCACGGCGGATCTTCACCGGAGAAAACGTCCTATTCCTGGATGAAGCAGTTTTTTTTGTGTGTTCCTTATAGACACGCCAGGATTTTCTGATCGCTCCACGTTTCAGCGGGAATCTGTATAATCCTTCCGTCACGCCACGCCGGCTGGAACCCCCCACATCATCACTGGCTTCAAGGGATCCGAGCCAAAAGGGACTGATTAAAGAAACGGGCTTCAATTTAAAGTTCATTCATTTTTCAAGACAAAGGCCCGAATCTGCTGCTGTGCTCCCAAGGTTATACATTAAAAACACACAGAGAGAGGCACCCTCCGTCTGTGCTGAACTTACTTTAGTCTGGAAACTGATCCTGGGAATGTTTTTGCTCTAATTTAAGCCCAAATGCAAGAAAGCAAAATTGATATTCCAGCATTGATGATGCCACCCTGGGCGCGCTTTCAAGGAAGGGAGACTGGAGAATGAAAGCGGGACATCTGCGTCTGTAACCGGCGAAGAAAACCAACACAAGCCACCGACTCTACCTTTTTCTTTCTTTTTCTTTATTTTGGATTGGACCAAAAATACTTTTTAAGGTGCTTCTTTTGACTCCTGCACGATGGGGATTATGCTTCAAGTTATTTTAGGAATGTTTCAGTTCCTACTGCTCACCAGAGTACCGACCTTCCATGCAAAGGTATGTTTTATATGTTTCATCTTACCCCTGGGCTTAGTGCATGTGCGGAGTGATAATTATACACGGAGCCTCATTTTGCGGGCCTAAGGTTTTCTTTGTTGCTTTTGTGGAAGTTATCCCGTAGGTCAATGACACCTGTCACCTCAGGTCATGTGACTGACAAACAGACCTTCAGGATTTTGTAGGGCAGTTAATCAGCAGTCATTTATGCACAGAGAAGCTATGCGAGTCCCATTATACATCAGTCTTAACAAGGTGTCCAAAGCTCTTGAACTTGGCCGCAAACAGCAATGCATTTTATTAGGAAGCAGTGCATAAAATACATATACCTATATATAAAAATTAATTGTGTTTTTGATATCAGGCTTCAAATTAAGTGGGGTTATTAATTTGTATAAAACACACGCTATGGGGGTAAATTTAGTTGTTTAGCATACAAATGAGCCAAGTTAGGCATAATTTGGCATTACTCCGGCCACTAGATGGCGACAACATGCTCTTAAATATAATTAGTATGTGTTCAATATGCATCAACCGGCATTAGGGATGCAAATAAGACATCTGATGGTGTGTTGGTTTGAGGCATATCACTATAAAAGGGGTTAAAATATTTTAGAACTAAAAATCATTTTTTTTAATTACACCTGCAGGTCTTTTAGAGAGACTAAAATACCTTTCCTTTTATTCTTTGTAAAATAATTCCCAACTCAGCCAGACTAAATGACAAAGTGTTGGTATCAGGTCTGGACTTTAACTGGACCATTTGAACACATAAAAAAGCTCTGATTAAAACCACTTATTTGTACTTCTGATTTTTTTAAGACAGTTGTGTTCTCAACACCAGAGTCCTGCATGTTTTAGTTCTTTCCCTGGTTCAACACATCTGACTCAAATGACAATTGATTGACAGACCTCTGCAGAACTTAATGACACTCTGAGGATGTAGTTGGACCATTCGAATCAGCTGTGTTGGAGCAGAGACACATTAAAACTGGCAGGATGTCGGCTCACGAGGAATGGAGCAGCTATATCAGCTGACCAAAGAGCTTCACAGTTACATCCAATAAAATAAAAACAGTAATAAAAGTCAATAAAACACAGAGTTAATATTTTAAAACTAAGCAACTAACTATGAAGCACCTCATACATAATCCGTCACAGGCCGGAGAAAAGAGATGAGTTTTTAGCAGACATTTAATGATTAAACAGGTAGAGATGAGCAGTGAACACTCAATCCTCTTTACATTTTAGCTTTGATCCTGAAACACCAAAGTGAAACTGGCTGGTGGACCAGACTTCTCTCAAAAGTGTGAGGATGTTAAGAAGATCAGATGAGTCTCGCCCATTTAAAACTCTAAAAGTCAGCAGTAAAATTTTAAAATCAGTATGAAGACAAACAGAAAGCCAGTGAACAGACTTTAAGACTGGAGTTATAGACTCGTGCTCCTTTGTGCTACCTAAAAGCTGCAGCATTTAGGGATACATAAAGAATTTCAATAATCCAGACTAAGTAAAATTTTGGTTTCATCTCACCAGAGAATCATCTTCAACATGTTTGCTATGTTCGCTAGATGGCTTGTGGCAAACTTTAAGCAGAACATCACATGGTTCTCTTCTTGCCCGTCTTCCATAGAGAGCAGACTTGTGGAGTGCCTGACTAATAGATATCCTGTAGATAGATTGCTCTTCCTGAGCAACTGATCTCTGCAGCTTCTTCTTGGCTACTTCTCTGATTTATACTCCTTGTTCTGATCAACTAGGCTGACAGTCACATGTTACTAAGTCTGCCAATTCTCTAGGGAAGACCAAAATAAAGTCATGCGATTGTGAAATAGTAAACATACTGCCATTAAGTCACTTAAAAAAACATAATCTTTTCTTTTACATCAATGCTTCCAACACTTTGTCACCTTGAGGATCTTGGGCAGTGTGATATGTGTGATATGTGGATGTCATCAACAGTGAGGTACAGACTGAATTTCTTGGTGCCTTGCAATGTTTGAACTCTGCTGGATATATTATTTTAACAGTTTTGTAACCTCACATCAGCCTTTGTGATATTACATACCCTGATATTACGTATTCCTGATATGTTGCTTTCAAATTATGAATTGAGTTGTTTAAAGTTTGGGATTTTCCTCCATAACCTAACCCTGCTTTAAACTTCTCATCCGTCTCCCATCTATCTTCATAATGCTTTGTTTACCTACTATGTTTAATGATTTAGTGACATCTGACTGCGATTGGTGTGAGAACTTGTGCAAGACACTATATGTTGCTGAAAAGACTTCAACCTTCCAGTTCTCGCTGGATCAGGTTTGAACCATTTATAAGGACAGTTAATAAGTTTCCAGGTTATGGAAACTTTCCTCTCTGGCATTTGTTGATGTTGTTCTTCGATCCTTCTTCATAAAATGTGAAAAATGTGATGTTTTACCTTTTTAAACATTGCGGCACAAAAAAAAGCCTTTTACAACTATAAGTAATTGTTAAGCATTACAATGAAAAAACAAGGTTTGCATAAAATCTAAATATATGTTTTGTCTTCATGTTTTCATTTGGGCGTTAGATAGAAAGATTATCCAATCTGTTTAGTGTTTCATAGGAACACAGTGAACAGCTAAGTCTGTGTCTGGCTCTAGAAGTTGTAGATGAACTTTGCCAGAATGCTACCAAAACCGTCTTATAGTCTGAAAAACAGCAAGTAGAAGCTTCAGTGTGGTCTATAAAAGTTAAAAAAAAAAAGTCTGTCAACACTAAGATACCAATTTAAACAGTTCATTAAAAAAAACTTACAGAAAAAATAAAGGATTAAGTTATTTTATTTGGTAATCTGTTTTTAAATTTAGCACACGTTTCACATAAAAGTGCTATTGTCTTTTTTTACTTCTATGATTTAGACAGAAAGTTATAGCTTATAACAAAAACACATATTGACTGCATATTCTGCAGGACAAATTTGCACGTTCTGCTTTAATGTCAGGAGGGTGGAATCGGGGACAGACAGTGCAGCAGCACCTTGCCGCTATAATACTGGAGCTTGTAGTCATTCATCATCCCAGACATGGAACACCAGAAAGCCTCTTTACCTTCACACCCTGAGACGGTTTCATTTTGTGCCGTCTGCCTCCCCGACAGCTTATTTGTAAAAGGGGGTCATCCTTCTTCTGTCGTGGCAATGAGCCTCGCTGGTGCAGCGTCACCTCCTTTCAAGAAACACACAGCCCCATCTGTACAGTGGGCCCAGGGAGTGGCTGGGAGGTAGACTGGTTAGACTGTTGACAGATAGCGCTGCCAGTGCAGATGGCTCTGGGCTGGCACTCATATTTAATGGTTGTGTGTGTGTGTGTGTGTGTATAAGAAAGAAAGGCAGATATGGCTGCCAAAAGGAGTTAATCTGAGACTTTGTCTCATAGATAGAAAGGCAACATAGTTTAGCTCAGACCAGCCACAAAATGGCCTCAGTTGCAGCTTAACATACTGTTGTTGAATCAATAAGAGTCAAACATGTGTGTGAGAGAGCAGGGGGTGGAGCACTTTGAGGGAGGGGGCAACTGGACAAAGTCTACATTCCCTCATAAGTGGCCTTGGTCTTCCTGCACACAGAGACTAACTCTGAGCTGTAAAGTCTATTCTCACTCTTTCTGCTTTCACAGGAAGAAAATGTATTTAGGTTGTTTATAGTTGTAAAAATACTGCAGTGCTAAATTTAGGGCACCAATTATATTGTCATCCAGAATATTGCAGATCATTTATGCTCAGAATTTCAGGAAATCAGTTCAATGAAAACATGTGAAATGATGAAGTCTTATTTTTCTTTACACTTTTTCCAATAGTTCTCTCTTCCTTTTCCATCTTCCTGTCCATTGCATTTGAAATATACCCAAAGCCAAATTCTAATAAAGTTTAATGTGTGGAAGTTGTAATGCTCCACTAGTGAAAGTAAATATATTGGGTATCACTTTAACACTCAGTTAACATTGCTAGGCATGACACTTTTAAAAAAATAAGGAAGACATGTGAAATGTTGTAACATGCTGTGATAGCAGAATCTGATAGTGGAAATGGATCACTCACATTTTTCTCCAGGTCAAACATTTTATTTTTCTGTCTGGACTTTAGATTAGACTAAACTTTTCCTGTTATTAAGTACCAGAAAAATCAAAGAGAAATACACTAGGACTATTTTGTCTTTAAAGGGCTGTTATGATGTTATTTCCTAGTCAAACACATACATGGAGAGTTTGTTTCATTTAATCTCCAGTGGCAAAAATTCAGCTGTGAAAAATACGTGGGTGCTTTTCGCCCAGGTGTTGAGACACGGCTCCTTCTCGAACCTGAAGTTTCCAGGCAGCCGAGCTTCCACCTCACAGAGCAGCCCTCCCCCCAACTTTCCCGCTCAGCTCCTTCAGACTAGCTAACATCAATTAGCAAACACCTGGTGGAACCATGAATCTGTTGAGCTCTTTATAATGAGCTACTCCTCAGTGAAACGCTGGTAAAAACTTGGTTAAAGGTTCAATAGAGGAATGATGTTGTAATGACTTCCTGAAGACGGAGCTTCAGAAAGAGCAGGAGTTTTTAAAGTGGCATAGATCCAGTTTCAAGGCATTAAATTACAAAGTAAACTTTATTTTAATTTATATTTGATATATATTGCATTTTACAACAGCTTAAATTGATATAGTTACTTGACTGTGCTATAAAATGGCACTATGAGCCTGGAAAACAAATCACACTGCCCTTTTAAACAAAGCCATAATGATGATGTCACAGTTTTGTAAGCTTCTGATTGGTTAATTCACAGCACTTGAGTGAAACAGAGGCAAATCTATGGATGTATTTTCAGTCAGCACCTCAAACATGCTGCTTCCTTTTGTGACATAATGAAAAAGGAAAAGAAATCAGCCAAATCTTATAAGAGGAGAGTTATAAAACATCTTCTCCAGTCTAGTGAAGATGATATTATTCAGGTCATTAGATAAATATATCTGTGGAAATAAAACTCAGCTACACTATATCTCCTTTATAAGACAAACTACTACTTCCTAATATTTTAACCATTCCCCCCCAAACAAATACACAAACCTGCTTCATTTAAGACAAAATTATTTATTTTTATTCTATGCAAAATAGCTCTGTATTATATAAATATCAGTTGTGTCACCGGAAATATTTATGGAAAAAGATTTACTGTTAGACCTATGATTTTTCATAAATTATTCATTCATTTTCTGTACAAAGTAATTTAAGCAGCCACCCGGCTGTGAACCAACATTAATTATTCACACAAGGAGCTGAGGATTTGTACAAGGGAGTGTTTTAATAGTTGCTTTGATGCAGCTTAACAGCAGATTTTACTATTTTATGAAATAGTACAATTAAACAATGAAAATATTTTTGCATTATAAGTGTATTCCCTCTCTGTGTATTTACTAGGCTGCCCTCAGTTTGGCTGAAAGTTTTTCAGCAGATTTTAAAGAAAGTTAATAGCTCAACAAAATAACATAGATCTTTTTTTCTACAGGTTGCCAGCAGCAAATTGATTGTTTATGTCTGATGTGTTTACTAGTCTGGAGAAATTGTGGGATTTTTCACTGTCCAAATAATTGCTCACTGAACTGACCGAGATTAAAACAGGTCAGTTCTGTTCACTACTGAGAAGTGCAGCCCCATGCAATGCAATGATAGAAAATAAAATTATAATGGTCTTTGTTTATGTTGGAGCACAGAGAAAATGGCTAACATTTATAACCCAAAAGTACAGTTAAACATTTACAACAATAGAATAACAAAAGCATGTGCACTGTGAATAAAAACAACACGTGATCTTTATAAATGTGTTTTGGACTCAATGTTGCCTTCAAACTAAATCCGTAACAAGACACGGTGAATTCAAACTTAAACAACGGAAGCATTCTCTTAAATTTGACGTCAACAACATGTTTGAAAGTAAGCTGTGTTTTTTAAAGCAAAAGACAGGAACTGAGCCAGGATGTGTCCTGCCAACAAGGCTGGAGCTAAGAGAACATCTCACAACTAATTAGCTTAATTGGTAACAGGTCTGTCACATCATGTTATAAAAGGTCACCAATCAGCGAAGCCCTGAGTGGACAAACTGTTCATTCATCAAGCTCATGATTCATATGGCTGCGGACAAACAGAATATCATTAACAATGCAGAACATAATTAAAGGAAATTAACAGAAATCACTCTGCTGTGGGACTTAGGAAAAACATCTGAAAATATTTTTAATGCACCCATAATGCAAATTGTGAAAATGATTTTCTTCTTTTGTCTTTGGCTTCATATTTGCAACAAAGGATGTAAGGAGAAATTCAGGAAAACCTATTTTAAAAAAAAGGGAAAAACTGAATTGAAATTAAATGTATAAACAAATTTTAATGGCTTTGGTTATGGCTGCCACTTAAATATTTCTGGTTCATTTCACTCTGGTAGAAACTTCATTAAGTAACAATTTTTTAGCTGGGCTTAATATCTGAAGTTATTTTAATTTTTTTGGTAATACCAAAAAAGCACTGCTCAGCAGGTTATCAGCACAGTTTTAACAAAAACACTATCTCTGCCAGCACGATGCTGCTTCAGTAAGTTGTGAACTTCAACAACTTTCTGATTTTGGTTCTGATATTTTCAAATCATCTCCTTAAGTTAAGACTACATTTATTTCAATAAGAAATATATCAACCAACCAATTCCTTCATAATTTACAACATGCGTCTGCATCAGAAAGAATTGGGTCCTTTTTTGTTCAATAGTATTTTATTTTTACCCTTGACAATAAAAGTGTTGAGTAAGATCAACAATATGCAGAAAGGAAGTGTGCATCTTTAAGTTGTTTAAACATCTGTGGGAAATTAAAACACTATTTGACACAGCAAAATAACAGCATGCACAGCAGATCAGTCACAGTAAGGCAAATTGAATTTATCTTGCATAATTCACCTATTGACATTTCCCCTGGGTACCTTTGCAGAAGTTTTTTTAATCCATCTGTGGGCTTGAGGGCAAAGGTAGCAGGTGCAGCAGGTTCAAATATGGAGCAGCCTGCTCTTCTACACCATCACGGAGCAGAAATTTGATCATGTGCACAGCCATTTTCACTTCAAATAAACCAGCAGACTTCGTTTGTGCAGAAACTGTGTTGTATAATGTGCTGCCAAAAATGTACCTTGATGTTTAAATTAGCTGTTGCACCTGCTGTTACCCTCAGTTTCAAAGTTCAGAGGTTTCCAGGTCTTTTCTTTTTATTATTATTTGCTCCTCTTATCTATGAACCAGGCTTTATTGAGCCTGTCATGTTCTGAACCCAGGTGTGAAATATTGTGGTGTTCATTAACGAGAGACACTTTGATCTTTGGATCTGCTCCAGCCAGGTTTCGCAACAATGTCAAAACGGAGGTTGCAGACGATAAAACCAGGATGACTGCAGCAATTTAATGCTTTACTGCAGAAATAAATATGGATTAGTGATCGGTAACATCAAATGACATGCAGTGGTTTTAAATCTGATACAGAAAGAAAAACATCAAGGCTCCAAAATTATGGTTTTATTAACTGCCATATTACTTATTAATTTTTAAAAACCTTAATTTAATCGATAAAAAAGTAGCTCGTTTAACTTTGAATTTGATCTTTTATGCATTTCACACTAGACAGTGGGAACATTGGTGGCATTGTCACCTTGAAATGAGAAAATTCTGGGTTTGAATCCGGACCTGGGGTCTTTCTGCATGTAGTTTGCTTATTCTCCCTGTGCATCTGCGGGTTCTCTCCGGGTACTCCGGCTTCCTCCAACAGTCCAAAACCATGATTGTTGGGTTAACTGGTTTCTCTTAAATGTGTGTACCCATGACTGTATGTTCATAGTCATTTGTTCCTGTTATGGACTGGTAACCTGTGCAGGGTGAACCGCTCGCAACCGCCCTCCCCCACAATCCTGCCAGGATGAAGCAAATATAACAGCAGACAATGTATAGAGTCTCTATGCATATGTATTTTTAACCGTTTGTGTATGTTTAAATTTAACCCTTTATGTGATATTTATATTTAATATGCAACATTAACAAATTTTAAGTTGATTGTTTTTTGTATTTTTGTTATCTTTGTGTTTAATGTATTGTTTTATCTTTTTTCTTTAATCTAGTTTTGTGTTTGGTGTGTTTTAGGAGTGTAATGTGAGATGTTTAACACATTTAATTTTATTTACTCTTTTGTGTTTTGAAGACGGTAAGTATAGTGTACACATAAAAATACAAGAAATGTATATATTACGATATCTCTGGCATTTAGAATATATATTCCTATACATTATAAAAAACACAAATTTTTTTCTCCTGTCTGTTTTTAAGTCAGACTTTGTCTTGTTTTAGGTCAATTAGAATTACTAACTTACTATTTTTTAATTGCAAGAATAACCAGAGAGAATTTTTTGTTTTAGATTTGTTTCTCTTGTCTCAGGGGTCACATATATTGTGATTTCTGTGTTTCAGACAGTAAACAATGAGAGTTTTTTAAAATATTATCAGCACTTTCATAAGTAAGTAAATGCCTTGCATTCTACCCTAATACTCCTTCAAAATCCTGCTAAAACATTGCGTATCCTTTGCCACATGCAGAGGTTTGAAGAAGGATTTAATTTAATTTACCTCTAAAAAATTTTAATTTAATAGCAAACTATGGTTTCATAGAAGAGCACGACGTTTGAGCTCAACTTTAAATATAACTTAGCTAAAGCAAGCATTTGAGCTTCACGTTCACCATCTTTACTGTCTCTCCAGCTCGCTCACTGGCGGCCAGCAGACTCCCCCAGATCCAGGGAAGGTCGGGAAGGTATGCCCAAAAATATCCATCAGAGAATCTCCATGCTGGGAGCTGAAGGTCTGCAATCATAACTGGCAACATGTCTGTGTGTCTGTCTGTCAGTGCGACGGTGGTTAGAAGTGTATTCCCGCAGCGGCTGCGAGCCTCGCGACACTCTGGTGGAGGTTTGGCGGGAGTTGCCGGGGGAGATCCATCACCTCTTCGTCCCGTCCTGTGTGTCTGTGAAGCGGTGTGGTGGCTGCTGCGCTGATGAGGCCTTGGAGTGTGTGCCGTCGCTAACACACACCCTCACCATGGAGGTACACACACACACTCACCCCTCTGTGTTTTGGTTAGGTGATAAGTGTGAAATAATTTTTCTTCTCGGCTCTGTGTGCAGCTGATGAGAACGTCCTTCATGAAACATGAGCTCATCGAGCTGCCCTTCGTAGAGCACAGCCAGTGCGAGTGCAGGTAATAAAAACGTTCATCTGTCTGGAGATTCATGGAGTACCTGCTGTTCACTGCTCTCCTTTTTATATCTGCCCACAGGTTAAAGGAACAGTTCCAGCCAACACCCACTACCAGGTGACATCGCTCGCGTCTCATTTTATAATTAATGACATGTTACGATCTTATAAAGAGAAAACCTTATTAATAGACCAGATTTTAATGATGAAATCTGTGAAAGGATGTCTTTCTGTTGGCTATTTCACTTATCAAGTACAACAATTTGAGCTCAAAATAAATTCAACTTGTCAGCTGCTTGTTCCAATTTTTACAACACATGGCTAGTTTTTTCAAAAAAAATATTAACGTCTGTCTGAGAAAAATTGGTACATTTATTTAAAAAAAAGCACAAATTTACCTGTGATCAGTGCGGCTAGACTGATTCTGGAAAGAGACGTGAAGGTAAGGTTTGTTACTTTAAAGAATGCAAATTCACTTTGCAGATAACTTTAAGCAAATCAAGCTCAAATGCAAACTGTACTATAAACAAATTCAAAATCAAACCCCATTATGTGGAGTTCAGTTAAAGCCGATCTATTTCAGTTACTGAAATAAAATTCAATCCAAATGTAAATGAATCCAATCCAGTCAAAATCAGTAAAGCAACTTTTGAAAGGCAGAGGCTTAAAGCTTCAAGCCAACATGTTGGTTTGAATCATGAGACATTTAATTTCCACTTGCTGTAGAGTTTTAAAAGATCATTGGCTGCGTAAAATTAACTTTAATGTGATGTTCCCTTCTGTACCGATTGGATTCTACTCAACCTTTCTCACATTGATGAGCCTCAAAAGCGACTTCTTGAAGGTCCTTGCTGATGTTTTGTGCTCCAGAGCAGCAAACCAGCCCAAACATTTGGCCCCAACTGCTGATGATGAATTAATCATCTCCAGTTTTTTAGCTGCACTTGGCTGTAACTTTAACTCTTATATTGTGTTGGTGATGACATCACTCTTGTACGTTGTAAAAGTTTGTACCTAAATTTCAATATGCAGGCTTTATTTATTTTTTATTTGGTCATTTTTACTTCTGGTTTGGTAAAAGCTTAAAATACCAGTTTTTTGCTATAGTTTCCTGCTTGTACCTGCGGATTAGTAACGGCATGTATCGCATCATTTGTCTGTGCATCAACCTCTAATAAATTTGTAACATTACCAGAGGTGGAAATTATCCCCAGGGAGCCTTTCAGCAGCCAGCTGAACCCTTCGCTTGTTGCAAGGTGGAATCAGTGCAGAGATGCAATCGTCACATAAACGGACTCTAGCAGGACTGCTTCAACATTATGTTTTATTATCATGCAACTTCCTGTTATTGTTAACTCATCTGAGGTTTTGCGGTATTCAGGAGTTGATTTCAGATAATTTTAATACTCATTAAACTCTTTTTTCTGTAAATAAACTCCTAGATGGTAAACCTTGCTCTTCCTGTGAACGCTGCAAAAGGAAAATTTCTGCTGGATCTGTTTGTTTGTGCGCCTCACACTGCCAGGTCCAGTCACAAAGTCATATAATTGCATCCATAATGTTTATGTCCTCCTGCTTCCTGTTTGGGCGTGGACAAAGATAAGGGATTCCAACCTATGTGTGTGCATTCATCCTGGCCATATTTAATGTTTTAATTACAGATCAAGGGCATAACATAGTGTCTGAACTCTGAAATACTTTGTTTTTGGCTGTGTGCTTATTTTTTAAAATGTGTTTTTGAGTGATTGTGTGTGTTCATCAGGGAGTTAGCATCTGTCTGATTCTCTTTAAACGTCCCGTCTCCCTCTGGGACGGTCCGCATCCTGTTGTCACCATAGTGATGATTTTATCTCTCTTGCCATGTGCTCTGTCCCAGACACAGTCACGCATCCATAATAGTAAATTACAGCTCCAAAAACAACAACAACAGTGGCAGGAGGGGCTGTTTATAATGTCAGACGAAAGCTGGTTAACGCTGCCCTCATGTCTGGAAAAAGGTTAACAAGGAAAGACAAACACGAGTTAAGACCCAGAGGTTGTATTGACAAGCCAGAATTTAAGAAGACGGACAAAATGGGAAGGCGGTGTCTTGGTAGGTCACCAGTAAACGGCGCTTCGTAGGAGCGGTTTTACAACCAGCCTTACCGAGGCTTAACTTTAAATAGTGCAGCGTCGAGCAGCAGCACAGCTTGTAAAAATAGTCAACAAGTCGTTTGTGTTTGAGAGCATAAAATGAGGAGGATAATGATGCTACATCCCACATGTTCTTGCAGCATATCAGAGAGTTATGAAAGGCATCTGTTTAAAGAGTTTTATTTTGAGCACTTATCCTATAAAATCACTTTATAACTCCTGCTTCGTCATTTATCCTGAACTATAGGTTTTCACAAACTTATGTTTTTATTTGTGTGTCGAGTTACAACGTTCCTTTGGTTCAAGAGTTTAGATTTAAATATCCTGCAGAAAATGATGCCCACTTGTACTTTGCCACACTCACCTCTCAATACTGTTAATATTAAAACCTTTTCCCAATATTTGTCTAAAAATTAACCCGACAAAAACTAATGGGTTATTGGGACCCGAAAGAAAGGAATACCACAATTCTATCCTTTATCTTGTGGATTTTTCCAGTCACTTTTTTATGACATAATAAATTATGATGATGCAAGAAATAATTTTTACAACCAAATAAGTCTGGAGACTTTATTTTTGCCATTTTATGAATTTGGTGGGAATTTTCATCGTATTCTAACAAGAAAGATACTAAAAACCTCAAACCTATTGATTTAGCTGTTTTTTAAAATAACTAATGATCAGTTTTTATCATTAGATGTAAAGTCTTAACAAAGTGCATGTTGTCTGTTCTCAGGCTCCATTTGAAGGCAGCAGGAAAAGAGAGGAAAAAAGAGGGGAGGAAGTCCAGGCAGAGGAAAACCGGATCCATCAGATCTGTGTACGTTCAGCGTTCTTTGCACTCTTTACATATTTTAGCTCAGTGTGAAGCTTAACCCTGTTTTTTTTTCTTAAAGCAGTCTGGGTTTTCTGGATACTCTCAGGCTTATTGAGAGCTTTTTGATTAGAGAAAACTGGGTTATCTGGGCTACGCTTTTACTGAAGGACAATTAGTTTTACAGCCACAGCAACAGTCAAGGTCTCACTCACACACACACACACACACACATCGCCATAATCCACGGATAAACTCCTTAGTCACGGTTATCAACTCAGTATTTAGCCAGTAGTTGGCCAATATATGCTGTCTGGAGCTGCGAGGCATACTGTTATATAATCCCCAATACAGTTTGGGAATATAATCACTATTAACTCCTGAAGGATAAAAGATTTAGCGCTCCTTTCCTCTGTAGTGTTTTTCATCTGTTTCCCCTTCACTTTATTGTCAGTCATTTCCGGGCCCTTGGGGCCAGAGGTGGACGTGTTTGGGTGTGATGTCCCCCAGCACCCATCCATCACTCAAAAAAAGGCTTTATTCACACTTTGGCAGGAGTGAAATCTGTGTAATCTGCTCCCAAATGCCACTTCTTCTGTCCATGCCAGCGGCAGGCGTGGTCACCGGGATGCGAACAAAGATGGGTCCTCTCTGCCTCATTAAGTAAGTTCATTAAAGCCGCCGGCCTCCCGGGGATGACTGAGGCAGAACCAGCTCCAGTTAATGGACCGACTGACGCAGGCAACTTTCTCAGACTTAGACTTTGGGGAGCGAAAGATCAGGGCATCTAGAGGTGGAACCGTAAGAACTGAAAGGCAACAAGGCGATGATAGCCATGGTAACAGACAGAGAGACAGACGGACAGACAGAGGAGCTAGTTTGTCAGCCTCTAAAGAAACATTATCTCACATTAGTCACACATCTCCCACACACTACATTGTGGGGGTTTGTCTCGGACAGGCGGTGAGCATGTTCAAAAAAAGCCCTGCATTTCATTTTTAGAAAGTGCATCACTATTATCTAGACTAAAATACCCCAGTAATTACTTTACAGATTTGTCACACATTTAGGATTCTTAAATGGAGTCAATTTATTCTTGTCAAGGATGGAGCTGTGATAGCAAGAGTGAACGGACAAAATTGTGTAATCTACGTTTAATATTTTAAAAAGTTAGATACTCTCTTCTCCACTGTGGCAGCGAGTCCACAGTGGAGAAGAGTTGTCTTCTTGTCCTGTTATGAAGTAATATGTCATTATCTAATCTACTGTATTTCATCATATAATTCATTATAATGTAGCAAATGTTTCCATTTTATTATACAATATCCCACGTCATTGATCTTATTGTGTTATGTTGTTTCTTATATTGTTTGGTATCATAATATTTTGTTTTATATCACAGCTCATAATATATTCATAATTTACTACATCTCATTGATCACATTACATCTTCTCTTATTCTTATATTTTATCATAAAAACTGTATCGTAATGTGTAGCAGCATATCATATTGTGTATAAAATAATATAATAATCATACATATGTCATATCATGGCTGCACAGTGTCACAGTTGGTAGAGCAGTTGCCTTGCAGCCAGAAGGTTCTGGGTTCGATTCCCGGCCTCGGTCTTTCTGCATGGAGTTTGCATGTTCTCCCTGTGCATTTGTGGGTTCTCTCCGGGTCAGTCCAAAAACATGACTGTCAGGTTGATTGGCCTCTCTAAATTGTCCCTAGGTGTGAGTGTGTGTGTGCGTGTTTGTTTGTCCTGTGTGTCTCTGTGTTGCCCTGCGACAGACTGGCGACCTGTCCAGGGTGACCCCGCCTCTCGCCCAGAACATTAGCTGGGGATAGGCACCAGCAACCCTCCCAACCCCAGAAAATGGATGGATGGATATCATATCATATACTCCATCATATTTTATCACACTGTACCAAATTTTAACATAGCAAAATGTATCACATTATATTAAATTTCATGGATTGTATTGACTTGTACTGCATTGTATTTTATCAACTACATACTTTACACATGTTACATACATATTGTATCCAAATGTTGGTTATTACTTAAGATTCCTGTAACACTCTGGAATTCCTCTGTATTTGTATTAACTCTGAGTCTAACCACTGTGGTTTTGTGTCCTCATTTTCATCCAGAACCCATGCTCCTCTGATTCCTCCCTCCATGTCTTCGCCTCCTCCACCTCCTCCCACCACTCTGCCTCCTCCTTCCTCCTCTCTGAAGCCTCGGTGCCGCATGTACAGTTCTCAGATGAAGGAGCTCTCTGTGAGGTAGGCGTTCATTACTTTTGATTTAAAATACAATTATTCACACCACTAATGTGCTACTTTCGATTAATTAAAATGAATTTGAATTCTAAATCAATACAGCAATGGAAACAATACTCTTATAAGGCTGAAATTTAGACAGCTGCATAACAAAAACACAACTGTGTATTATTTCTGCTCTTTCCAGAACCCATGCTCCTGTGATTCTTCCTTCCATGCCCCCACCTCCTCCATCTCTTCGTCCTACCACCCTAAGCCCCTCTCTGTCTCCGTCCCCGACATCTCGGTGCCGCCCCTGCAGAGGCAGGAAGTGGGCCCTGGATGAAACGTCTTGTCAGTGCAGCTGCACCCTCAAAGCCAAGAGCTGCAGTCGAAAAGGCCAGACTCTCAACTCTCGTCGTTGCAAGTCAGTTCATATGAATGGCACAAACAAATCTGGACAGCAAAAATACACAGACAGATATACAGGATCAGAGATGCATTAATAGAGTGATTAATAGGAAAGTTGAAGGAAAATGATCCATGGTTTCCAAATGTTTTTACAATGAAGTCAGGAAGGTGTGACATCTACAGACTGAAATATTGTCCATTATTCCTTGCAAAAATACTCAAGTTTAGTCAGACTGGACAGCAGTTATCAAGTTGGACTTAGATCTGGACTTTGACTGGGCCATTGTAACACATGAATATGTTTTAAACTAAACTAGGAATGTGAAACTCCAGTCTTGCAATTTTTAGATGTGTCCCTGGTCCAACACACCTGAACCAAATGGATGAGATACCTCCTCAGCACAGATTTAGTTTCCTGCTGAAGATCCGGTTATTTGATTCAGGCTTTCTGGAGCAGAGACACATCTGAAAGCCCCTCGAGGAGTTTGGCACATGTGGTCTAAGCCCTCCTATAGTTTGTCTGGATATATATATATTCAAGGGGTGTTATCTTATTTATACAGTACACTTAAAACAACTGACGTGAGCAAAGTGCTTCACAAATCCACCAAAGAGCAGAAAACATTAAATATAAACATTAAAAGAAGTGAAAGACTGATTCTTATAGTTTTCGATTTACGTACCAGTTTACAGGTGGGACATAAGTTTTAAATTGGGTCTCGTCTAACCAGAGCTGTTCTTCATGTTTGTTAAATTCCCTTCCTGACTTGTGTTTAACTGGACACAGGACTTCCTGATGCTGCCTCTTAAACAATTGCTTTCTTCTTTCCATACTTCTAGAAAGACCAGATGTGTGGCGTTTATGACTAATAACTCGTCCAGCATTTCTATGGGCCTTTAACTGCTTTTCTGGCTATGCCCTCTTTCTTGTGCTTGTTGGTTTTTCTCAAATTCCATACTTGTCCTGGTTTTGGATTAATTGCTTAGACAATAAAATATTGTTTATTTCTAAGTGCAACAATGTATGAAAATCCTTCATCAGTTTCCTTTCATTGTACAAATATTCACTACTTTGTTTTAGTCTGTCACAGAAAATGTGAAGTTGCAACATGAAAAAATTCAAAGGGTTTGAATAGCTTTACAAGGCAATGTCAATGCAATAATTTAGAGCCTTCTTTTAATCTCAAAAGAAGATATTTGATAGATGTTTGGTAAGTTTGATAAGTGAATTTCCATTGTCCAGGATCAATCAAAACACCTTTAACGCTAACACCTTCCTTTCTGTTGTTTGTTGTTTCAGGTGTGAAGCGACAAGGACTTGATCCGTCCAGCCACTTGCTTCATATCCCACCAAATATCTTTAGCTCCATCACCTGCTCTGAGCATCTGTGCCATGGACAGTGCAGATGGTCAGGCGTCCAGTATCAACCCGAAGGATGTATTAGTAGAAGCACACACTAGAACCTGTACTCGTACATCATTACACCCTAAATGTGCTGTAGATCTGCATGTGTCGTCGCTTCTGTGGCAGAGCTTCGTGTATGCGCGCGCGTGTGTGTGTTTATGCACATTCTGTGTCAGCTCAGTGAAGGATGAAGGCACTAGGACTCTCTCTGCTAAGTTGTTTTTTGTTGGAGACTGGATTGCAATTTAACTGCACAAGAGACCAGACTGGCTGGGTCAAAGTGTCCTTCATGTTGATGTTTCGGTGGAAGGAAAACGGCACACTGAGACGGATCCAGGTTTAAATCCAGGCAAGAGGATTTGAGAAGCAGCAGCAGCGTGTTATCGGTGGACATATGTACTTTGAGACGCTCCAGAGGGATATGGGGCATGTTCATGAGCTGGCTCCCCGGAGAGGATGAATGCTGGGATGGGTGGTATCTGTGTGGTCTGCTCACTGAAAGACACAGATGGGTTAGCCCTGCAACGGTTCACTCTCACTCAAAGCATATGACCACGGGCTGGCTCTCCAAGCCTCTTTCCGGCATTTGTTTAATTTTGAGCCCTTTGTGTTCGTCTCTCTTCAGCTCCTCAATTGAAAGGAGCCGCTTTGCCTCTCTTTGCCTCTCTTTTCGGCAGTGAGGAGAATGACAATAATGAGGCCTGGCGGCTCTCCACTGCTTCACTCACACAGACATTCACACTTATAATACCAGGAACACAGACGTCAAGCTAAATGCAGACATTGACGCTGCTGCGGCACACATGCATTCATATCTACACATATACATGCAATGTGAAATGAATGCTAGTAGCCATAAGCCATTTGTGCAAATATATGTCAGTTGTTTCTCTGCAATTTTACTGCAAAGTAAGCATATATAGACTATTTTATAACAGCCCACTCTTTTATATTTTATTATAATTCTGCCAGGTTGATTGCAGAGGTAATGGAGAGTATATATTGCGGGAAGTGTCTTTGTTTTGCTTGTGTTCATCTTTAATCCGCCTGCATAACGACTCACGCTGGGTGGCCTGCTGATTCGATGCCCAAATGTATTGAATTTAAACAGAGAGGGCTCACACGAGTCACAAATGGGAGACTCTATAGATTTACAAAGTGTAATTCAAACAATCAGTGGGGTGGTGTTGTGTGCAGCACACAGAAACCAAGCAAATAGCCGTCCCCGGTGCAGTGAAAGGAAAACATAGCTATTGTTGTTGCATGTTAGAGCCCGGATGCAGGGAATGTTTCTCACCCAGAGCATAACTTGTTTATATTCAGGCTGAATCTCACGGTTTTACTCAGTGTTACTTTATGACTGCTCAGCTGCAGAGTCGGGAAACAAAGATTTACTTCCCGAGCAGCTTGTCAGTCATTCGGTGTGTGGAGCTGAAGAAGTGGCAGGTCAGAGAGTTTAAAGTCCGTTTTTTTCCCCCTTCAACTCCCATTCAGAGCTTGTCTGCTGTGCCAAATTTGACTGAGAACATTTTAGCCGTGACGTATTCGGGCTTGGGGTTAGAAAACTGCTCAACAATAGCTTGGAAACGCCGCGATTCACGGCTCAGTGTCCATACAGTCCCGCTGACTGAAGAATGGTCACCCAGAAACAAGCTACCATCCACAGTGTGAATTATTTATGTGTCGGCACTGAAGCAGCAGAACTTTGTTTCGGTGGCTGCTGTGATAAGCTTTGTATTTATACTCTCCTCAGATGAGATTATGTTTTTTTATTTCCATGCTCATTGTTCAGTGTTTATTGCTGTCAATCAATGCTTCAATCACTACCTCTCTATTAAATATATAATGTATATGTACCATAGCAATGACAGAGTATTAGAGCATTATTGTTACTTCCTCTGCGTTGAATGAGATAATGATGCATTTGGCAATAAGGAGAGTCTCTGGTGTAGAGACGGATTATTACTGTTTTAAAGGAAGAGGCTGAACAGGACCTCTGAGTACAGAGGGGAAGGTTTCCTAGTTCTTCGTTTATCCTCAATATTTTCACCGTCCAATTTTGGCTTTACAGGTGCATCCCAGTGAATTAGAATAGATTTAAAAGAGGATTTATTTCAGCAATTCAACTCAAGAATGGAAAAATATGTATTGTATAGATTTATTACATACAGAGTGATATAATTAAAATATTTTATCCTGTTAAGTGATAGTGCAGTATCCAAACACATTTCTCCCCTTCACTAAGCTTTCCATCATGGAATATAACTCTGTTAACTGGCAGCTTATCTTACAATTATCTTTTGTGATTTACCCTTCTTATGGAGGGTGTCAGTGTTTTTCTCTCAGCACATCAGAACTTTATGGACTGTACAGTATGTGGACTCAATACTTGATTGGTCTTAGAGCAAGAAGTTTTCTAAAACTTCCTGGTGATTGGCTGCACTGACTTAGACTTGATCAAATAGAGTGGACCAACACCAGCAGATAACTTCCCAAACCATCACTAACCGTACAAACTTCACTCTGGGCAACAAAGATTTTGTGCCACTCCACTCTTCCCACAAACTTTGGGACCTTCATTTCCAAATAAAATACAATACCCCTCTCGCTCGTCCACTTTTATCTATTTAACTTTGTCCTTCCACTCAACTTTCCATTATTTTGTCGTATCTGCAGTTCAGACCCTGTCGGAATGGGCCTGTTTTTCATTTCGGAAGCATCCTTGCAACTTTCCACATATAGCTTGAGCGCATTAGCAGTAAGCCATAATCATCAAAATGAACAAGAACAAGAAACTTGAAGTCACTCTAGTGAATTCATGTAATTTGTGAGTTTTGCTTTTTTTATTGAACTACAGAAATAAATGAAGTACTGAATTTTCTAATTTACTGAGCTGCATCTGTATTTAGGATCACTTTGGGGAAAGTTATACAGGATGGTTGATACAAGTCTTTTTTTCTCTTATAATAAAACTGATAAACGAGGGAATAATTACTATCAGAGATTCTTCACGTTTTAGATACAGGATCACATAAAATGAGCTTTAAACCCTCAAGTTCGTTAGTTTTAAATTTTCACCTGAAAATGCCCTAAATAATTGTCGATATGACCTATTAAGCCTTTGGGCATAGTGATTAACCTTGGGGTCTATGGCGAAGAGACACTTGAAACAGTTCAGAAAACCCTCCTTGTTCCCATCACCAGGCCAGAGTGGGTTTTTCTGCTTCTGCTTCATCAGCGTAAATAACGACCTCATAATGATGAGTCTGAGAAAGCTTAAAAGCTTAAATCTCCTTTTAAGCTCTTTCTGCTAAAGAAACTCTGCATATATTTTCCTCTTATTAGCTGCAGCCTCATCAACCTGACTTTTTTTTCCTCAATTTTAACAGATGGTCCTGGCGCCCAGACCTCCGAGGTGGAAGAGGTTAAAGGTCTCAGTTAGGCAGATTAGGTTACTTTTGGGTAGAGCCAGGCTAGTTTAGCCCTGTTTCTTTATCTTAATGCTAAATCCAACCACCCAGTTCATGAACCAAAACACATATACACAGAATATACATGGATTATGGTATCAATCCTCTCGCTTAGCTCTTGGGAATGGAGATTTTTGTGATATCACTTGCAGTCTTTCCTATTTGGACATTAATCATTTGCATTTAACACTTATGTGTTTCAAAATTAGGGAATATTTCAATAAGCAAACAAATGTTAGAGGGAAACCTGTGAGTATTTGGACCGCAGTACAGATTGCACTTCTGATGGAGATTGTAGAGCGCATATTGTAAGATCAATTCATGATAAAACAAGAAATAAATCTACTTTGAGGACAAACAAAAACAAAATAACACATCCACCTTTGATGTACAAAAGTATTTACAACCTTTAGGCCTTTTCACATTTGGCCACAATAACCACACAAGCTTCAATGTATTTTATTTGCTTCTTTTTTTTTTAATGACAGACACAAAACACTAACTAGTGCATGATTGCAAAGTGGAAAGGAAAGTATACAACAGCAGTCAGCTGCTTGTCTCCTTCGGTCTGAATTTTTTTATTTTCAAATGTTACCACGGAATCTCATTTGGATATGTTTTACTTTGACTGGGCCATCCTAACACAAATATATTTTTATCTAACCCGTCCCATTGTGTTTCCGGCTGTGCTTTCTGGGCAAAAGTTTTAATGCTCTCCTTGTTGCCCCTGTGTTTAGATAGGCTGCCATCTCTTAATAGGTGATGTGTATCATTTACCTTTCACTTTACAATTATGTTCGACTTTGTGTTTGACTGTCACATAAAATCTCAATGCAACACATTTTAGCTTGGAGCTGCAATGCGTTGCTTCACAAAATATCAAAGAGTTCAAGGTGTATTAATATTTTTCCACTCTGTATATTATGTGTTATGCACATTTTCACCAAGTGTTCTGTTTTAATGTATGAAATCTGATCAGTTTATCAGGAAACGTTTATTCTACAAACATCTGGATTTATCTGCCTCTTCATGCAGATATACAGTGTGGACATGTTTGTATCTCTTAGATGTCCTTCTCCTGTGTGAACGTCCAACATCAGTGTGCTATGTACTGTTAAGGTAACTCTCTCCAGCTTCCAGTGTCTGAATAAACTCTAGTTACCCCCTACTGAACTCTGTAACATCCTATAAACCTGTCGAATCCATTCTGTGTATGACATAGTGGATACTTTAGAGACATATCTGTAATTTTACCTGTCCAGTACAACAAATCTCTATTCTGCAAATACTTTGTACTGCTGTAGCCTATGTAGAGACAAGAAAGCAACACTCTTTTTTTGCTGCTACACCATTTGTGCCCTTTTATGATGTCTTTGTAGAAAACGATGCAGGTTTATGTTGTATTAACATGTAAGTTAATTGGTTCATTGTCTTCATTAAAAGTGTACTCTGCGTCCTCAAATATATCCAGAATTATACCAGAATACAACCATAATGTTACAGATGTTATTAAAGGAAATGTCTTATTTTTCATATGACCTCTGGTTCTCTTCCTGCTTCCACCTCCTCTGTTCCTTTGTTTCTTTAGTTTTTTAATCTCTCGTTGGACCGTAATGAAAGGAAAACAGATGCTTTTCATTATGCTGCCACCCTGGGAGTTGGACACTGAGAGAAAGTGCGTATACGCTGTGACGCAGTGTTGTGAGACATAATATTGTTGCTGCGCCTCCTCTCGTCTGTGCTGCTGAGTCAGAAGTACAAACGCGTGCAAGCCCTCAATATTTATTTACTCAAATTCATGTGAGGCCTCAGATTTGAGTTTTATTATACTTAATATGCATCTGAGTCAGTTTACTTGCGCCACTATGGAACAATGTCCATTATTGGCAAAACTCTAACAGAGCTTTTTTTTTCTCCTTTGTTCATATTGTGTCTGTGCATCAGAACTAGTCAACATTTGTTCTCCTGCTGCTTACTTAGACCTTGTAAGCATTTTACTATAAATTAATGATGTGGTGAAATAACATATGTTCAACATTGTGTAAAAAATTCAAACTGCCTCTAGTTTATTTTAGGTTAAGGCCAAAATTATTCATATTCTTGATAGATTTAGGTCTATTTATCCTTCCATCCATTGTCTCTTCTCCATGCAGGGTCGCCTGGAGCCTAATGCTGATCTGTCAGAGCCAGGTTAAACCCTGGACAGGTTGGCAATGCAACGCAGGGCAACAAAATAGCACACAACACAAGCAATCAGGCACACACACCTAGGAGGAATGTAGAGAGACCGATGAACTGCGGGAGGAAGCCGGATTACCTGCAGAGAACCAACAAGTGCAAACTCCATGTAGAAAAGCCTCAGGCTGGGATTTGCACCCATGTTTAAATTAGTCTTTTTATTTGATGTGAATGTTTCTTTCAGACTGATATTAAGGTTTTACTGAGGCCCATCCAGAGTCCTGAATTGAATCTGATGGAGAATGTTTGGAGGGAGCTAAAGATTAGGGTGATAGTATGAAAGTCTTTCAATCTCAAAGACCTGAAGCATCAGCAAAGATAAATCATTAAAGTACCAGCATCCAAAAAAATGGTAAGCAGTGATAAAATCCCCCTTTTTCCATTTCCTAATAGACATATGAAGGTTTTTATAAAAACTGACAGGCATTAGGAACTGTTCAGAATTTCATCCAATGTGATAAAACAACCATCCTGGCATCCTGCATGTTTTAGTTCTCTCCCTGGTTTAAAACACCTGCATCAAATGATGCCTCATTATAAGACCTAAGAAGAACATTGACTTGCTGAGGAAGTTGTTATTACCACCAGGGAGAGAACTAAAACATGCAGGATGCCGGCCCTCGAGGACCAACTTTGGACACCCCTGACATAAAGAAATGTGTGCCTCAAGACTTTTCCACAGTGCTGAAATTACAGGTTGCTAAATTATGGACATGTATTCAATTTTAATGATTTCCTGGAAAGGAAAGGAAAGGAAAGAAGAGGAAAGGGAAGGAAAGAAGAGGAAAGGGAAGGAAAGGAAAAGAAAGAAAGATGTAAGATGAGAAAAAGGGAATAAGAGAGGAGGATGAGAAGAGCTAAGTGCTGCTGCCAACCTCTCTGTTGAAAGGGCATAATGCCCGCTCTAAATATAGCAGCCAGATTGGGGAGACAGAGAGCAAGAAAAGGATAGAGTGAGTCATGTATAGACACAGAGAGGATGTCTTCTCTATAGGATCTGCTCAGTTCAGCTCTTTGCACTTTAATCCTTCTAATATTTGACTAAATATTCCCAAAACAGAAGAACGCTGTGTCTGTCTTTGACTCCTTATGTATTTTACACACATCCTCTTTTCCTTTTGGCCTCTCTTCCATTCCTCCCTCTACAACTCTCACTTTGTGGCTTTGACTGCTTGTATCAGGACTTCCTGTATTTTTCCACCTTGCTGTTCCCTCTCTGTTTTTTCTAATAACTACAACCATGGTTTCCTCCCTGCTTGTGTAGCAGCAGCTGTGTTGAAGCAGGTACTGGTCGCTATCAGGTCTGTGTATTGTCAGATGGTATCAGCTCCTCTGTGAGTCTGTGTGACAAAAAGGCAGATAACACAGACCAGGGGCAGAAAGAGGGAGATTTAGTTCAACGTTAGAAAGGCAGAGAACATTCAAGCGTGTTCGCAGGACAGTGAGTGTTTTTTTAGGCGAATACAAAGAGGCCTTTTTTCATTTTACACAGAAATGGTGTTATCTTTTACAGAAACATGGCCCACACCCTGCCTGTCTCACTCCACTGAAGGACATTGGTCTTGATATAAAAGATCTGTGCTTCTTTTGTCACTACATGGGAAAGTGTCCGCAAAGAGAACAGGCTGAGGATAAAGCATTAAGATGACAGAGACGATATGGAAATTCCTCTGAGTTACTGCAAAATAACTTGATGTTCGTCTCCATCATTACAGCAGAGAAATGGGAACTGAACTTTGTCTTTAAAAAATACATTTTTAATTTTTTTTTTACATGGAATTCAGATTAATTTCTGTAACAGCACAAGAAATCCACACATTAACAGAAATCAAATCCATAAATTAGATTTTGGATAATAAAGTGGATTTACCTTTACAGCCTCAAGAAGCCTCCTGTATAAAGAAACTTTTCCCATGTGTTGCTCAGGGATTTTTTCCACACAGGAGCATTCAGGAGTTTGGGAATATATTCATAGCCAATACTGTTGCTATTCTTTGCAACAATAAGATTACAACGATGTTGAGAGAGCTTTCTGCTTTCCCTCATCATGTGTAATGAGGGAAATGGTAATGAGAATTGTTTTTATAGGCCATCAATTAAGATTAATCAATCTTTGGGTATTTTGCACGTATACAGAGGATTGCTATTCAAACATCTTCAGTGCCATTTTCCATTCAGCACTTATTCCTGTCATTCCACTTTATTACACAAAACACAATTTGCAGATTTAATTGTTTTATTTCTTTGTTGGTCTGGATTATCGACCCCTGGACTTTCATTGCAACAGGCCTGTTAGAAATACACTAAGAGAGAAAAACAATGACAAGCCCAATAATTACTTTGCACATCCACATTATTCACTAAAAATAACTGAAGCAGTTTATTTCTGTTGAAGTATCAAAGTCAAGTATCTTCATCTGCTGGGCACCATGAATATATTTACGCAATGTTGTATTTTTTCAATGGTTGAAAACATATTCATTCAGAACTTAAGAGATCAACATATTTTTCTACTATGGTTTTGAATAAGAAAAGAGATCCAGTGACAAAGAAAAGAAGAAAGCCACTATTTTTTTATGTCCTGACAAGGGTATATGTCAAAAAAGTTTGAAAGGCTATGAAAATGCCCTGACACATTAAAGTGAGATACAAAAACTGACATGTTGGTTGAACTGAATGAGTGGGTCGGGTCATGCTCAGACAGGATGGTCGAGAGCTACGCGTGGTTTTGTGGTTGGGGGTCCAGCAGTGAAATGTTCGAGGACATAGCTGTGGTTTAGGCAGGCTTGATCCTGTCAGCAAGAGGATGCAGGTACCAGCAGGAGTGATTGGACATCAGAGAGCTTTGCTGGATCTTATCTTTATTTTTCCATACCATATACCTGCAGGTCGACTCACCTGAGGCAGCAGCCAATTAGGTGTTTTTGTGTCTCCAGTCGTTGCTGCTTGCTGTAGCATGAAAGTTAAATTATTACTTAATGACAAAATGTCAGCAGTTGCAAAAATATGCACATATTTTGAACTTTTTCACGTTTTGTGATAAAGTTTGTGAAAATACAATGAAAAACTTCATTGTATTTTCTTTAGATTTCATATGGTAAACCAGCATTAAGTGGCATTTATTGTAAAGTGATAAGAAAAAGACAATTTTCTTTTTTTTAGTAGAAAAACTTTTTATAAATAAAAATTGGTAGTCAGCACAGATAAACTGGGTCAGTATGCAATGGGACAACAACCATAGCTACCGTAGAATGGATTAAGTTAAAACATATTCACGGTGTGTCAGAGTGACCCAGTCAAAGCCCAGGCCTAAAACCAAAAGAGAATCTGTTTAAAAACTTTAAAACTGATTGTGACAGACTGTAATATGACAGAGTTTAAGATTTTTTGTAAACAAAAATGAACATAAATGTTATATAATTTTAGGCTTTGAATTATATATTTTAACCCTTCCTTTTCAGTTTTGAATGATTACAAAAAAACTCCAGGGCATTTAAAAACAACAATTTGAGGCATACATTTTAATATATTGCAAATAATAATAGAACAAGCAAGTATTTTTTTTCTTTCCTAAATAATCTGTGGTTTTCTTGGGAAATTATGTAGTTAAGCATAATTACATTTATTCTTGATTATTTGGAACACCACGCTTGTTATTTATTTTTAAGAGTTAATAGTTTCAGTCTATGTGTTGCCTTTGGTACTCTGCTGTTGACATGTCAGGGAAAAAATGTTGCCCCCTGGTGGTCAAATGATGAATAGGCAGTTATATTACCCTCAAACTCGTCAGTGTTTTTGTATTTTTCATTTACTATATTCGTTATGTAAAATTAACTATGCTAAAATGAGCGAAATTTAGTTGTTATTTTCTTGTCCTATGTTGATTATAATTAAATTTTAACTACCTCTATGGAGGAGAAATGTTGCCCTCTGGTGACGAAAGCGGCACAACTCCGGGGACTTTCGGTCTCAGTAAAGGAGACGTGGCACTGACGTCAGTTCCGGAAATGACCCGGATCGGAACTTTAACTGTAGGGTTGGTTACTTCTCATCAGAAACATCGAGAAGCCAGGTTAAAATGGTGTGATATCGACTCAAGTAAGTTGAAACAAAGACAGATTTTGATGTTTCAAAACAGAAAAGACTTCACCTTGTCAGTTTAGACCTTATTAAGTCACGGGAATTATGAAGGAATCGCTCGAAAAACCTGTTAGCATCGCTTAGCTAACTTTAGGCCGTGATCAGCTGTGCGTCGTGGTGGGCGGCCTGTTCTTAGACTTAAGATTAATCATCCTTACCTAATGATATATAAATTTAGCTCTCAGTAGGTCTCTGTGAATTACGCTCTCTTATTTGCATCTAGTTTTTTCTAGTTGACCTCAACAGCTCTATAGTTGTTTAAGTCGACGGTGCCGGTTGAGTGTTTTTTTTGCATTTCCCATATGGTGTTTTGTGTATTTCTCATCGTCCCTTCAGAGAGGTTTACAGATGTTTTTATTTATTTATTTTCTTTCTTTCTTTTTTTCTTTCTTTCCTCCTTTCTGTCACAGACATGCGTGTGCTAATGAAGAACATCCCACCTTGGATGTAGATTTCTCGGCACATCTGGTAGTCTTCCTGCTCATTATTCCCAGACGCGCTTGAGGGGGAGAATCCGGTCGTTCAAGTGATCCACAGCGGGTTTCTGACCCTCTAATCGGCGGCACGATGACGTGCCGCGACCGAACCCTGGAGTTTCAGTCGGCCTGTAAATCTCTCCAGGGCAGACAGGTATGTTGGTGGAAACACCCTCGTCATCATAGCACAACAATAACACCAGCAACTACCCTAGCAAAAATGTCTCAAACGTCATATACATACACAAACACATAACCTACATTAGGTAATTTATTTTTAGAATCAAGTATAACCAACTATATAGACACTTATGTTTAGCTTTAAATTTTTTGTATTTATTTTTGTGGTTTGGTTCCACTTTTGGTTTCTAAACATTTAGACAGAGCACCAGATCTTGATTCGGCTCATTTCAATAGGTTGTTTATATTTTTTACCAATAACAAAAATACAACATACTTTTCACATTATCAGGTTATTTCTATATTTTCTGTTCAAACATTTTCTATTCAAATAAGTACAAAACCATTGTACAAATGTATTTTGTAGATAATAAATACTTAAAAGTGCCTGAAAAGGAGCCTTTTGGTGATTTTTGCTTTATCAAGATGACACAAAAAGCTTTTTATAGAGTAATTTTAGACCCTATGCTTCAATGTATTGAGTTGTGTACAACTCTGGGAATTAGTATTGTAATTAGTATCTTTATTATTTTGTTTAGTTTTAAAAATAAAAACATATTGTTGGAAATGAGGTGAATTTAAATGTTCAGATGTTCCCACAAACATGCTGCAGGCTGCTGCTTCTGAAAGTGATTAAACTGTATGTTTGGGAAATTAAAACTTAACCATTGTTGGTTTAGGTTTTATTTAATCATTATTTTGATGCTATCTACAGTAGACGTTGAAATGTGGTAGCTAAGGTGTGAAAGCACTACTGTACATTAACAAAGTTTTACTTAATTGTAGAAGTGACCAAGCCAGTTAAAGGTAAGCCGTTAACAAGATACGTTTAGTCAGTTTTAGTTTTTAATGCTTGTTCTTTACGTGAATCATAATGTCGTTAAAATTATTAAAACTCATAATGAAACTTGCTGAAACCCTTTGATATATTAGTTAATAAAGTCATGTGGTTCTTTCAAATAGACATCCTGCAGTAAATTAATCATAGTTCGGGATATCAGAATCTAATAATATTTAGTGAATTTTATATTAAGATTCTATTTTTAGATTGCTCATGATAAAATTCTAGGATTTTTCTGTCAATCGATAATACAAACCATGCACCTAAATGATGAAGATGCACAAAATGTATGTTTTGAATGGAAACATAGATGATGGAACCATAAAAAAAGAGGATGTGAAAAAGCTTTTCTTTAAACAGAAAACTAAACTTGTGGGTGATTGCATGCAGCAAAAAACTTTAAAAATAAGTCAAGTAAGTCAATAAGTAAATTTGTCATAAGTTTAAGCAGTGTCCACATTTATTTTTGGAATGAAAAATATTTATCTAGTGGAGTTTAGTGTTAAGATATTTTTGTTATTCTCAACTAAGAAATAAAAGGTCTGAAAAAACTCAGTTTAATTCAGTCACTGATGCAACCAGCAGCTGTTACTGTTCAGGGAAAACCACAGCCTTCAAGAAAAATGAACTTCTTTTTAGAAACTCAAATTTTCTTCAAGGAACCTTGTTTGCTACTTTGGCTTTCTGCAATTTAATTTTTAACTGGTTGCTAATGTTGCAAAGTTTTATTATTCTTTCACATGTTGATGTTCTGGTCAACATTTGTAATCTGGACATGTTGTTCACTGATTTTTTTGAAGTCCCTTCAGATGACTGATGTTGCCACAACATCAGTGGTTTATTCATGAATTTAAATTAAAACAAGAAGAATTTCAATGTTTTTACGGATATATATATATATATATATATATATATATATATATATATAATTTTTCTTGAAAACTCAATTGACAAAGCACTGATAGCTTTTTACAAAAACTGTCTGTTAGAATAAAGAGCTCAGCTAAATGCAAAGTAAAAGGTAATCGGGGATTTTTTTTACCAGGGAAACTGAAAGATGATAAACTCTCATTTCTTCCCCTTCAGGGATAAAGTGGAGTCATATAGAAGAACACTTTGTATGTTGCTCTTCATGTAGGTTTGATCAGTTTGTTCTTGTGTTCTTCCTGTAGCAGAATGGAGTGCAGCCCAGTAAACCAGCTCACAACGCCCTCAGGCAACACAGCGACTTCACACTTATGGCAAAGTAAGAGCCTCTTTCTCTGCCTCCATGTGTGTTTTTACAGCTCAGATATTTGCTCAATCTACATGTTTTTAAGTGTCAAAGTCACCTATATGTTTTACTTTAAGTTGTTGGAGAAAATTGATTCAAAATGAAATAAAAAGATTCAGAATACACAAAAGAAACGCTCTTTAGCTGTGTGGTTAGCTAATAAAGCTGCGTTTCTGTTTGATCTTGTAGGAGAATTGGAAAAGACTTGAGCAATACGTTTGCTAAATTGGAAAAACTCACTATCTGTAAGTATTTATTTATTCATGTTTTACATTGATTCTGCAGTAATAAAAGCTTTGTGCAGCTTTGATCAAAACGCTGATTCTGTTTGCTGTCGGTGTGACGTTTCAGTGGCGAAAAGAAAATCTCTATTTGACGACAAGGCGGTGGAGATAGAGGAACTCACCTACATCATTAAGCAAGTGAGTTGATTTAGCGGGGAGCTTAGTGTGAGTTTACACTCGGCGAAATGTTTTCACACCGACTCATCCTTCTGTCGCGTTTGTGTCTGCAGGATATCAACAGTCTGAACAAACAGATCGCACAGCTGCAGGACCTGGTGAGGTCCCGTGGCGCTCCGGGTGGCCGGCACATCCAGACCCACTCAAACACCATCGTGGTGTCATTACAGGTAGCCCACAGTCTCAGACTCCACAGGCAGATGGGGCCTAAATGATGATAAACTTTGAAAATCCTTGAACCCTCTCTAACTGACAAGGATTAATAAGCTGTGCAAAATAAAAACTAAAATGTATCAGTTTTTGTTGCATTTCTTTTAACTAAGAGAGTAGAAAAGAAGCAAGTGTTTTTTTATTTCTGTTTGCATATAACTATAAAACAATAGGTGTGGTCTGCAAATATTAAATGTTTCATTTTTGTCTTATTTACAGTCCAAACTGGCGTCCATGTCTAATGATTTTAAGTCAGTCCTAGAAGTGCGAACTGAGGTGAGAGATTTTTTTTTCTTCCTATAATATTGTACTTCAAAAACACTTTTTCATTTTTGGGGTGTAATAAGAGCTTGCTTTCCGTTTTAACATTTATCGCTTACATTTTCCACAGAACCTGAAGCAGCAGCGCAGCAGGAGAGAGCAGTTCTCTCAGCCTCCTGCGGCGTCTTCTCCTATGATGGCCAATAACTTCAGTAAGTCTGAACACTTCCTGGCCTCATGCATGATTAATCAGCTTTACATGGGTGGCATTAAAGTAACGCATGTAGCTCCAATGTGGCGCGTTTACTCTGCACTGATAAAACCACACGTTGTGCCAAAGCTGCGTTTCTGGCTGAATAGCCCATGTGGTTTGGGGAGATAAGCAGCTGCAGTTAATTCAAATCAAAGGCTAGAATGTTATCGGGACAGCTCAGAGGACATTTAGAGGAGGCTCTAAAGTTTCTTCTTTAGAAATGGAAGCTGACATTTATGGTCATCTGTGTGTGGAAGAAACACCCCCCTAACGTTCATCACTGCTTCTCTGTAGATGTGTTGAGTCGACCTTTTGTCTGTTCTTGTTAAAGATGGCTGGTGGTTTACAAAAACCAAAAATTCAGGGAGTTGAATTAAATCACCTAAAAATAAATAATTGCTGAGACGTTTGCCCAGTACATGCAGTCAGTACTGGGTTCACATAATTACATTTACCCCAATGACTGTATTTTGATCATGTGCTGTGGATTTTCATGAATTATTTATATTATAAGCTGATCCTATGAGCCAGTTGCTTTGCACATCGACACTGAGCATGCTCTTCAGGTTTACAGCCTAGGTGGTGGTGCCAGTGTACAGCTGTTGCAGTAGTGAACTGCTCCAAGTCTTTGTGAATGATTCTTACTGTATTTGGTCCTCTGTAATGCAAAGATTAAAAAATATTTTAGGGAGCCGCAAAAAAGGGGCCCAGGAGCCGCATGCAGCTCGCGAGCCGCGCAATGACTTCCAGGGCTATACAACCTCAAATTTAAAAGGTACTCCCCCCTGGAACGCTTGCCTCACACAGCGGGTATTAGCAGCAACTGTATGTGCCCGCTGTTCTCTCAGCTTTTGCGCTGTAACATTTAGGGTTCTTGCCAAATCCCGTTTATCGTGCTTGTGTTTTTCCCTTCAGAAAGCTCGGTCCTGATGCAGGACGAGTCCCGGAGCATGGGGGACGTGGCCATAGATATGGACTCCCAGAGCAACCCTCTCCAGCTCCAGCTCATCGATGAGCAGGTACGCCGGCTGCTGCCAGTCACTCGTACTGATGGACAAAATAGAAACAGCCAATTAAGAACAGACATTAAACATCATCCTATTTTGACAGTTCTTTAAAATCACTGAGATTATTTGGGGAACCCCCAGATGGACTAAGAGACTTTTCTTTAGATCAAAACTGGACATCCCTAATTTGCTGCTATTTTACTGCAGACATATTGCACACGTTGTTTATGAAATTCTTGATGATGTTTCCAGGACTCGTACATCCAGAGCCGTGCAGACACTATGCAGAACATTGAGAGCACCATCGTGGAGCTGGGCTCCATATTCCAGCAACTGGCTCACATGGTGAAGGAGCAAGAAGAAACCATCCAGAGGTGAGAGATCATATTATCCTCATATACAACAACTAGAGAGTAAAACCTCTCAAATATGTCTTCTGGAAATATTCTGCCATGTTTGAAACCCAGTGACAAGAGGATTATGTTTAGCAAAATATTTGTACTATCAGCGTTGTACATGCACTGAATCTGTCAGATACTTAGCAGTTAATGTTTTAAAGATGGCTGATTTAATAGAAACACAGATATGACTGTCCCCTCTAACTCTCCGTCTCCCTGCAGGATTGACGCCAACGTGGAGGACACACAGCTGAACATCGAGGCCGCTCACACAGAAATCCTGAAATACTTCCAGTCAGTCTCCTCTAACCGTTGGCTGATGATCAAGATCTTTCTTGTCCTCATAGTTTTCTTCATCATCTTCGTTGTCTTCTTCGCATAAAGAAAAGGGTTGGGCGTCTGAAAGAGAGGAAAAGCGTATCCACTGAAGCTAATGTTGGACTGGGAGACGTCCACACCACACACTGAGAAGACGGACTTCTTTAGAACGGTTTCATGCCAGCTTGGGGTGAATTCAAGCAAACATGGACTCAGTATGTTATTTCCAAGCTATAGACTCATGGTTCAACACTTTGAAAGATGAAGTGATTGAGCTCTGTCCAAACAAAACAAATAAATGGTGTAAAATCTCCAGTTTGTAGAGAGGAAAGGCTGCTCTGCGTTGTACTTTGACCAAAATTCTTTGTAAACATTTAATCAAAATGGCTGTAATTTAATAGTTTGATTCTGCAAACTGTCTTATAAAAATGTTTTGTTTCTTCTTCTTTACCCCCTTCATTATCTTTTTTTTTTTACTTTCATTTCAACAGCAAGCAATAGAACTGGAATCTCTTCTCATATTAGTTTTCTTCATACTTAGTGGGAGAGATAATACCTTGTCTAATCATTACTTCTAAATTCACCATTCATTTATGCTGTGAACTATTTTATCGAGTTACATTTTGTTCTGCTTTATTTGCCAAATGGGAACGCTCTTTAACCTGTGACATGACGCTGAAGAAGTCACGTACAGTCAGCTGAACTCAAGTCTGCAGAATAATTTGATGTAGAAATATATTAAAAGAATTGTCAGTGGGAATGTCCGGGAGTCATCAAGCGTTTCAAGTATTGAAGGGATTAAAGGGACTGATTCATGCTGCGCCCCACAGAGGATCAGAGCTAATGAAGGGGTTTCTCTGCTAATGAGGTGACTCAAGCTGCCAGATTCCCTGGAAGTATCTGGTTGGCTGTCTGCCCTCTTTACCTAATGTACAGGATGTTATTTAAATGACTGTCTCCTTTTGAGAAGACATGGTTCCTATTCTCCCACCAGTTTCTTTTAGCCAAATGCCTTGACTTTATTGTACAATGATGTATTGATGAGCGAGTGCACAATAATAAAAATCGGATCCTGATGCTGGTGTTTGGAGTTTGTCTTTGGTGGTGAGATAATCAGGAGAATCAGATTTTTAGTTTCTATATGCCACAATGACTTGGTCTTTGTTTTAGTCTTTTATCTCTTAATTTATGTGCTGGTTTGGTGAAGTGATTGCATAATATGAATAGTTTTCAAATTGCATGCTAAGAGGCACAAAGTGCAGAACCAGAATGTGTAGCTTCAAACCTTCAAGCTTTGTGTGCTCTTTCAGATAACTTTATGGACTGATTGCTATTGCATCCAACTCTAGCATCACCAGAATTATACCTTTTGACAAAATTTTGTGAAGTGTGAAGTTTCTAAAGACAGAATTTTGTTTCTGGTTTGCTCCAGTGGCCTCTTGAATTATTTAACGTCAGGTTAGTAGGATGTTTGTTTACTTTTGGGAATCATTTCTTGGTGTCACTGACTTTGACTGAACTTAAAGTTAAACTAATATTTCTGATATATTTTTCTTTTAGTTATTTGTAAAGCAGAGTTGGCTTTTTCCTAAATGCTTTTTTGGAAAAAAGTCTCATATTTATAATACATATATACATATGTATTTGTTAGTACACATGATTTAATCCCCTTCATTTACATAGTCTGAGGTTAAACTTAAATATTTACACTATCATTCACTATAACCCTGATATAACCTTGATGTCTTATTTATACATATGCATAGATATTTCTTAATGTTTTATTTTTAATTTGTAGATCCCTGAGCCCAAGAATCTCATTGCACGACTAATGTTTTAATTATTCCTTTTTAGTCTGCAGGCTGAAACTCCCTCAAAACTTAGTCCTAAATGTTAAGAACTGCATTTAAATCAAAAACAGGGACAATGTAGAGAAAACAGCATTTTAATCACATTGTTTATATGAGAACATTTTATATTTCTCCAAATACATGTGTGCACATTCAAAATAAAAAATAAATGAAAACATCAGACATAATTCAGGTTGAGTTCCTCTTGCAGCAGCTTTGTTGAGAGGAGTGCTTTCACAAAGTGTCAGCAGAAAAGCAGCCTGAGCTGAGCAGGCTCATCCCGACCCTCCCGATGCATGACATGCTTTAAAGGGACAGGTCAGTAGATGTCTTTTACCCTACATCTAAGGCGTGCAAGGGTCATGTCACGAGTTTTTGCATTTGTCAGCAGGTGATGTTGTGTCACCTGGTTGTAAAATGAAGAGTTTGTTTAGGATAGATGCCTGTTTTAGCTCTGTTGATCTTTTACAATGTCATCATTGGTCAGTGTGCCAAATTGTGGCTTTGTAGTTACTTAAAACTAAGTTTGGAATGGTCAGTAAACCATTTTTGAAGAGTAAATATTTCCTGCTCACTCTTGAGTCAAAGATCAGCTGCGAGGTCAAAGACTGGTTGGTACTCAACCATCAGTACAGAGTAAAGCCTTCAACCAGAACAATAATGCTTCTGAGTTTCTAAAGTTTACTGGAATGAAACAGTTATAAAATTGTCAAATGCTCATTGTCGTCGTCTGGTTTGAGAAAAGTGAGTCTTGTTGTCTTCATCTTATAATTTACTGTCACTTTTCCTTCCTCAGTCCTCGAAGTGACTTCTTCCCTTTGCCACCACAAACCTTCCTCGCCTCCTCTCAGCCCTGGGCGCTCTGCTCCAGTGGGGTGATCTCCGGCATGCTCTTGCTCCTCCCCTTCCTCGCTCTGGCCCTTATTGCCTCTTCCTCGCCCTCTCCATCCTCCTCATCGTCGGACCAATCCACTTGCTGCTGCAGGTTCCCCCTGGAGCCCCTCAAGCCGCTCCCCTTGAACATCTGCCCGGTGCGAAACTTTGTGCGGAACGTAACGAAGGAGAGGCTCTTGCTGCGCTGCTGCTTCTCGTAAAACGCGCTCGGCGGCTGGACCTCATCGTTGCCGTTGACCTCGTCCACGCAGTCGCGTAGCACTGTGCGAAACAGCCGGGGAACCTCATTAACCTCAGGCTCCATCTGGGACACCAGCCTCCTAAACCTGCAGTGAGGAGAAAACGTGATCTGATTAGGGATACCGCTTAGTAACCGATTATTGTGACGATTAATCAGTTAACTTGATTTAAGAAATTGGGCATATTCTGCAGATTTTTTGTTTAACCTCTTAAGCTTATTTTGTACAATATTAGAAATACATAAAAAGACAAATACATAGTTCAACTCCCTTTTTAAATAAGAAAATAATCATTTTTGGCTAAATTGCTATAACAGCATTCTTTATACTCTTGATCAATTGTAGCAAATGCAAAATGTCTATTTTTTGTACATTTTAGGCTAAATTACTGCTCTGATTGTGTTGTTCTATTATCAAATTACCCTTTGAGTGTCACTATACTCCAATTCACAATTCAATAATTATTAAATTAGTTGACAAATATTTCAATAATTGATTTATCATGATTAATCATTTCAAACATCTAAGTTGATGCAGCCATTGGGGTGGAAATGACATCTTTTAAAATGGACCTCTTTCTTCTCATGTGTTGAGGTTTTTTGCAGCCTCTCACAGTTTTTTTTAGGGTTGTACGTTATGTAGCATCCTGCAAAAGAAGAGCTTTCTCCACAGCATGACATTGGCATCATGTTTCTCATGTTAGTTTCTTCTAGCATTATGTATTTAGTCCAAAGAAGAATTTTATCAGAGCACGTTTGATAAAATTCTAGTGATAAGACAAACAAACTGCATTTAAAATTGGTTCATGTTGCACTTTTTAAGTAGATTTGGTTTCTAAATTCAAACAAATAAAAATAAAAAAATACATAGAAATCAGAAGGTGTATGTTTCATCTCATTGTATTTCACAGAGGATCTGAGAGCATCAGCATGTTGTTGCTCAGAGTTTTAAAGGGATTACCAGACTGCAACTCTGCAACTCTCTCATCCTTAGTTCACTCTTCATAGTTTATATGCTGTCTCTATTTCACAATGATTTTAGAGGCCATCAGTTGTGAAAAACACACTTCAGTGAGTCTGAATTGCTGATGAAAAGCACTTAACTTGAAAATTAAATAGGGTAAAAGTACTAAATTAACAATAATAAAATTAATAATAAAGTGCAAATTGAGAAGTTGCTTGTTCATTAAGTTTATCTTTGCTTTAGGGGGTGAAACTACAATCCTAGTTATGGTTCCCAGTCAACTTTACACCTTTTAAAATTTAATTCTCTGCTTGTTTTCCTGCCTGATAGACTCTTCCACCTGCTTCAGTGTTTCTCACCTAACAATGACGGGGCCGCACTGTGCAGGGGGGATCTTGGCACAGAGGTCCTGCAGCTCCAGCAGGTCGTTGGGGGTGAGTTGGTAGGGTTGAGGGGTCGGGGTGTGTGCCAGCCAGCTGTAGTCAGCCGTGGAAGAGGAGCTGCGGCGCCGGCGCCGGCCCTCGGTGGCCCTCTCCAAGCGGATGCGCTCGGTCCGCTTCACCATGGCGCCCAGCTCCAGCATCAGAGTGTTGGTCACCAGCTCCTCTGTGCTGCGCTGACCCGGCACTTTTGGTTCAAGGGAGAAGACAGCCGACCAAGGAAACATCTGGAAAAAAGAAATCACATTTCACAATGTGACAAAGTAAACAACTTTTACGTGGAAAAAGTGGATTAAAATCACAGCAAACATCTAAATAATAACACACATGTATTGTGCCTTTTTTATTCATTCACATACCTTTATGACAGTGAATGTACAAAGCGGTGCTGTGTTTCTATCTGGCAGAAATCCCTCAGTTGTCTGTCTGGTCAAGACTCTGTCAGCAGCCAGAGGAAGAGCAGACCTCCATGGGCAGAGTAGATGAATGAGACTCCGGCTGGTGGCGAACAGCTGCCTGACTGCCTGGCTACCTGTGGAGGTCCCCGGCAGACAGTGCAGGTAATACTTTGAGGTGTACGTGGAGCGAGTGTGTGAGTTTGGGATTGAGAATAAATGTCGTCCCGTATTAATAAGGATAGAGTGACGAGATGAGCTTATTGGGACATGAGTGCAGGGAGAGGCGGTCCGGTTGCGTCAGTATGACTGATGGAAATCATTTTACATAACCGCACAGACAGGGGTGATATCAGTCTGATCTGTTTTCATGCAGCTAGATTTCTTTATTCACTTTTCAACATCAATTAATTCCTTCTTTTTACTCGTCAGATGCAGCTTTATGTGCCTTTATAGAGGAAACAGTTCACAATTTCTGGCAAGTTTAACTTTGGATAAACTCTGAAGAAAATGTTCAGGTTTCAAAGTTTTATTTGTTCCACAAAACATTAAAAACTGAATATCTAATATTTTATTACACATCATCACAGTAACATGACACCGCGATCACCTGTAAATACTCAGCAGTCTGTCTCATTGTATGTTAGGAACATCAGGCCAGTTTGTGGGTTTCCACACCAGTCAGCACTGAGCCACCAAATCCCAGATTACATTCAAATCCAGAGCCTACCTGGAAGAATGTCTGCTTGTTGTCACTGTTATAATCTAATTATTACTCTACTCTCAGTCCTGGTACAGCTGTATAGCAGGAAGAGATGATTTTGTAAATACTACTGAGAGCAGGTCTATTGAATTTAAGAGAATATTTACGTGTGTGTGGAGTGATATATGCTGAACTGCTTAGGCCTGTTGCAAGAGCATTTCATTCAGACAGAGGCAAGAACATAATTATACACGCAAGGTATTATTACAAAAGCCTCAACATCAGTGCTCTAGAGGGTTAATGTTACCTGAGAGAAAAAGACATTAAGGGCTAATATTAGTGTGCACTACCCTGAGAGGAATATTTAGGCTTTTATTTTGAAATTTTCAGTGAGCTTTATTTTAAAGGACTAGCATTTCATCTTTTATATGTTTTTAATGTTGCTCTTGTGTAAGGGAAACTCTATGTATGTACCTGGATTGAGCCGCATGTTTTGATACCTTTTTTGATGGGTTTCTCGCACCTGTATGTTTGACAGTAGAACAATTGGTGCCTTCCATGCATTGCATGGGAGGCAGTGACTGCGCTCCCTATGCATTACTATGGCAGCCCCCAATAGCAATCATTTGCCTCACAAAGTTAAGATAAGATAAAATAATCCTTTATTAGCCCTACAATGAACAAAACAGAAAATGGACATAATGAAATAACAGTAGTAGAAGTGAAAAAAAGTCAAAACAGTGTAGAAGAAATACCAAGTTAAACTAATATAAATACAAACATTTTAATTTATAAAAAATACAGATATTGATGAACAACAAAGGGAATATAATGAAGGAGTAGTAGACAGTAATTAACATGCGACATTGTTTTAATAAAAACAAAATAATCATTTATAAGTCCCACAAGTGGGAAATTTAAGCTGTCACGGCATAAGCTGACATAATAAAATGAGAGTAGCAGAAATGAAAACAACCGAATAAAAAACAAAACAGAATAGAAAAACACCATCCAAGGTAAAATAAAAATATAAATACAAAAATATCAATACATATATGCAAAAAAACAAATACAGTAAGTTTTGGACAACAGAGTGAAAATACTGAATGAGTACTAGACAGTAATTACTATGCAACTTTGTTTTAATAAAAAAAACACAAATTAACAGCAAAATACACAATTAGTAATTACAGAGTTTAATATAAAAAATTACACACATCATATAGTACTGTTGCGTAGAGAATGTCTGAAGTTCTTACGGATTTGAGTAAGTGACATCTTTTGATCGCTAGAGGTCCTCAGAGAGTCACCCCGCCACGAGGACTTTTCCCAAAATATTCCCCTGCTACGTCATCAGCCCCCTCCTGCCTCGTGCCGCCCCGGGTTCTGTTGGGTTATCAGTGGGTCAGATCCCGCGGTATTTTGCAGCTCATATAAAAGCTGTCAACATTCGGGTTGAGTTCTGTCCTGTTTCAGGTTGCTGTTTGACTCCGTGGACGCCGGTGTTTGGTTCCGTGACCGCTGTCACGGCCGTGCCTGAGTGTCCCCGGCTGATCGCGCTCTTTGTGACGCTCTGAAGTGGATGGTGAGTAGCTTTATTGCGGGTTAGCTTGTAGCATCACTGCTGGGTTCATGCCAGCCGCTGGTCACTGATGGACGGAGCTGACACCTGATGGAAAAGTCTCTTGACCCGCGTTAGCAAAGCTTGCGAGTCGAAAAATTACGTTTTTTTTCTGTTTGTTTTTGTTAGTTGTCTATATTTATATTGAGACACCGTAATTGGGGTTTCCGGATGTTTGCCTCTTGTATCCACGTCTTGTTAAAGATGTGCTATAACAACTTTTAACAATAGCCACGAAAACAATATACATTTCATTCATTTGTTACGTCATTGATCACGTGGTAAAGCTAACCTGTAGAGGAAACCTTCAGATTATTTATTTTTCTGTTTTCTCATGGTGTGAAATTAATTATATGGGACTCCAATTGTGTAAAAAATAAGCAAACATTTGAGCATACATGTGAAGACATTTGCGTATGCTTATCCAACTCCCAACAGTGGTGAAACATATTTTAGCTGTAGGTTGGCTTTAAGTGTCTAATTTATTTATACACTCAGACACTATTGTCTTCAGTGCGAGAAAAGGTGTTCCTCAATGTTGCAATATTTGACTATTACCATGGCTATTATTTAACTTTTTTACAATTTGTTACACAATTATTCAGCATCTATACAAGTTTTTCCATCAGTTTTTAAATATGTGGATTTGTTTTCATTGTCAAATTCACATTTACACTTGGAAGACATTTCTCTTAAAGTGCAGCTCATTAAGTATACAGTTGATGCTGATTGTTTTTTTTCTCATTTCGTATTGTGGTATGATTATTTTACACCAAACGTTTTCAGGTTTACATCTAGTACCAATCGGGCATCAATTAAGTAAATACATTTTCTTTAATCAACTCCTAGTTTACAATAAGAATAATGTGCTTATGCGATTTGAATAAAGATCGATTCCCGGAAAAATATATTGCCATTAATTGGTGTTGTTTAAAAATGGTAATTTTTCAACATATCAGTATCATTTAGTCACAGCGATAAGTAGTATGACAACATTGTTTAATAGCAGTTATTGGCCACAACAGCAATATTTATGTCAGACATTTATATTGGCAGACATTTTCCTAGTTATTTTGGTTTGATCAGAGGTTCTTATGTGTTTTTTTGTTTTTCATAAAAGGGGCCCAAACGTAGATCAGAACTACAAACTCTGGAGAACCGATGTAACACATAGTTATCAGAATATTTAGGGATTTTTGTATTTATTCTCAATTTATAGTCACACTTTCCTACGTCATGCATGTAATCACATCACGTTTTTAATATTTAAGTATTTCTATTATTAGTTAGTTTCTCAGGCTACATTTGTATTTCAATTTAATAATGTATTTTGGAGACTATATATTTTGTGTTATTATTTATAACACATTATTTATTATTTTTGTTTATTTTAATTCCATATTGGGCAAATGAGTCTTATGAAATATGACTGATTAGTTTCCCTTATTAAACCAACATAAATCTAAGCTTTCTCCTGATGGTGGATCTTATGTTTTATGGTCATATAATCACATTTCATGAGAAAGTGACTTTAAAATTGATGCTTATACTACAATTTGCTAAGATCTCCATCTTTCATCTGTTTTCCAGCTGTGTGGAATCATGGTCACAACATTTAGCAGACATATCCACTGACAGAGATGTTACTGTGTTTAATAAAAATCTCTCGCCTAATCCACATCTGCGACTGAGATTGTGAATCACCAGGTGCAACAATGGACTTAAGTTCATGATTAAATCTGTTTCTGAGCTGGAGCAATTAGTTGATGAAAGAAAAGTAATTGCTAACAGCGAACAAAGCAGAATAGTTAAAGCCTCAAACTCAACTACTCTTTCTGAGCTTCTACTTTATTTATTACCACAACCATGATTGGCATACAATTGTTCATATGCAGTAGATTTATTTGTCATAAAATAAAAAAATACTTGAAATGATTAAAAAACAAGTTTTAACACAACGTGTTGTTGAATCATCTGGAAGCATGATTATAAATCCCGGTTCTGTGCGCTCTTTGACAGCTTCTTGCTTGCCCTCTGTCTGTTTACAGGGAAACGGGTAAACAATGACAGCAGCACTGAGCTATGACTGTGTGCAGCTCAGGTCCTGAAGATAAGCCTCCAGGCTGCAACACATGTCAAAACTGAGCTTAACTTTATCTGTCATTTTCAGTCCGGCTTTTCTTCATTCCAGTCCTCTCACTTTCAACTGTCCTTATGTACAGCAGCGTTTATCTGCATGCACTAACTTCCAGTCAAAGCCTTTGAAACTCGCTGAACTTGAAACCTTCTGCGCTTGAAGCAAATATTTTATGAGAAATTATCTGTGTTCATACCGAAGCTTGGGAAAGTTGGGATTTATTTTCATCTGGCAGGCATTGCTGTTGGAGCGGTTTGTGTTTGTGTAGGAAAATATTGAGTCACAGCTGCCCAGCTGTGACAACCAGTGTCCCTCTGAGGCAGCAAAGCCTTAGCAACAAAAGCAAGAGTCGTAGAGAAAAGCAGATTCAGAGAGGATTAAAACATGTATTATGCACCTTATTTATTTTTTACACCCTGGACTTCCTGGGTGCTCTAATATTATGATCTGTTTTCGCAGTCAAAATAATTAGTCAGAAAGCATCATTTTAATTTTATGATGCAGATTTATTTAGTCTGCGACCGACTGGTGACCTGTCCAGGGTGACAGATCACTGCCTCTCACCCGGAACGTTAGCTGGGGATAGGCACCAGCAATCCTCCCGACCCCAATAGGGACAAGGGAGTATAGAAAATAGATGGATGGATGGATTTATTAAATTTTTTACTTGTTCAGCAATAAATTAAATCTTTAGTATTTTTAATTAAACAAACAACAAAGTGAGATCTTTGCAGACAATGGATCCATTTACTTTAAATTTGAAACATAAAGTGTGTCGCAGGTCTGCTTTATTTCAAAATAAAAGCATGTATTTCCCTAATATTTGAACATTGTCTATTATAATCAACTAGAATGAGTTAAGAGTCACAAATTTTGCTACCTTTAATGAATGGATGTGCCCAAATCTTTATTTTAAACATTTAAATAAAAGCAAAATAAGGAAGAAATATTGCTAATGAAATAATTTTGTTTTATATCAAACATTCTTTGAAAATTTTATTTAAAAATATTCTTAAAAATGATAAATTGTGCCCATCTGCATCAAATAGCAGTGCTGAGGGGCCAAATTTGTACTGTTTTTGAATTAATGTTGGCGGCCATGGAAAATTATTTCAAGGGCTGCAAAAGGCCCCAGTGCCACACCTTTCACCCCCCTTAAGTTTTGAGTCTAACAAATGCTAGTAAATAAAATAAAGTTTATTTGGGCATTTGCTGCATTGTTCTGTTGTTTTTATGAAAATGTTCTTGTGCTGATTTATTGACCTGATCCGGTCAGGCCCAGACAGACAGAGATGAGCTGGGCTGAGGAGGACTGGACCGTGGGCCTCTCTGGGAGGGTCCTGCAGAAGGTGAAGGAGCTGCAGGTGTTTAAGGAGCGACTGTCCAGAGAGAACAAGCAGAAGCAGCTGCAGCTGGACAACATTCATGCCAGCCTTGAAAAACAAACAGCGAAGGTAAACACAGACGTGTTTTATGAATAGCTCTCTGCTACAGGCTACAAGAGAATCAATATTACCAGTGACCTATTAGTAAAGGCATAAGTGCTACTGTTAGCATTAGCAGTGTGCTTTTAAACAGGAATATTTGAACCTTTAATTCTTATGTTGTGTTTTACCAAAGTACAATGTGTCATATTCTCTTTACACTTCTCGCTTCATAACCTTTAAACTCCATGAAAACGCTCCTGCTCTTCTTTTCCTCCTCCTTTCCTCCCAGTATGAGGCGGTCCGTGGGGAGCTGCAGTTTGTTCAGAGAGATCTGCAAAGTGTCCGGGAGGAGGCCGAGGCGGCCGTGGCCGGCAGAGAGCGCCTGGCCCAGGAACTTCACACCAAGCAGGCCCAGGTCTGCTCTCTGGAGGGGCAGATCGACGCTGCTCGTAACCAAAACAACCAACTCAGCCAAGAAATCAAGAGGTTAGCAGGAGGGAACTAGGAGAACACGGTTACAGTGCTATCACTGATATCTAGCTTTTCTGCCGCCATGTTGTTTTATGTAATCATTAAGCATGGTTAACATATACATGTTATTAAGTATGTTTTAATTTCTAAATATGAGTGTTGAAGCACTTCATTGGCCAGGATGTCTCCAAAATGCATGCAGTTTCTTGTTAAATGTTGTCAAATGATAAATTGTCCCAGAAAAAAATTATTGTTTTGAGACTATTTCGAAGTAATATATTAATATATTCAAAAATGAACAAACTTTAATTTCAATTGAGCACTGAATGCTGGAACTCGACGATATTTTAAGATAAAACATAACAACCAACCAAAAACAATAAATGAACACGAATTATAAAGATTCTGCAAACAAAATTGCCCTCTAAAATCTATTATTAATCAGAATGAATTTTTAACTCATTTTAATTTAATTAATTGCTTATTGTGACAGTTTGTTGAGAAGGCAATATATACCCTCTGGACAATTTACAATCTGGGAAGTGTGGCCTTCAGTTGCATTGAACCCTCACTCTCTCGGTTGATGCCTTTTGCTACTTTACCTTATGCAGTGTTTTATCTCACCGGATCATTTTTCCATTTATTTTTCTGTAACTGGACTGGATGATTTGTTCCAACAGTGACATTCTTCTTTTCATCCTTTATGTTTTCCCGTTGACAGATTTTTCCTTATTGGCGCTTATTAGTAATTTTTTTCTTCCACTTCGTTGTTTCACTAATTACCTTTAAAACACTCTGTCATTTGTGGTTGTAATATGACGCATTATAATGGCTTAAAGCCTTTTGCAAAGGCCTGGACGTTGGTTTAAAATTTAGCTGCTGAGTCAACACTGGTTTTATTCTAACAGAAACTCCATTAGTTTCCTGCACCAGGAATACATTTGTTATCAGAGGGTTTTCTGTTTTCCTGTCCTCTGTTTCACCATCGTTTCTCTCTGTGGCAGGTTGGAAGCTGAGCTGGAAAAGCTGCAGAACAGCAGCCAGTGCGCAGACACCACACTGTTTTCCACACCCTGCTGGAGTGCATCCTCTCCCTGGGAACACAATGGTACAGTGTTTGAAATTTATCACTCCTTTGTTTGTTCTCTTTAGCAGATCCTGTCTTATCCTTTCTTTAAATTAATTCTCCTGTATAATTTAGCAAATTAAACCCACAGAGATGAGCAGCGATTATAAGTAAAGTCCTTCAGCTCTGAAGCTTTCCCAGCTTATCAGTCCCTGGGGGAATGATAGGCTGTGTTTATCTTTCCACTGTTTGGATATTTGCAGCTGTTCATGTTCAACTTTGTCGATACGTTTGAGGCTCTGACTTCAGTCGCTATGTTGTGTTTCTGCCCTGCAGGGAGCAGACAGGAAGACAGATCCGGGCAGCGGGAAGAAGGACAGAGCCGGGGACATCACATCAGAGTAAGTACCAGCTTATTCTTCCACTGAGCTTTCTTCAAATATTAAACTCCTGTGGAGTTTGAGAGGATTTAGGAAAACAGAACTAACATCCGTCTTTGTTCTTCCACTCTATCCTCAAGTTACAGACTTAGTTTTATTGCACCTAAATGGACCACATGGCTTTGTCTGGAATTAAAGTTTGACCTGCTTTTGCCATTTCAACACATTAGTAAACATTTAACTCCCTCTAAAGAGCAGGGAGGAAATCCTAATAAATGATTTCCTCCTAGAGAGGAGGAAATCATTTATTCTCTTTGGCATTTATAAAATACCATTTGGGCCTTTTATATTGAAATGGAGAAGTTTATTTAGAAAAAAAATAATATGTGAACTTTATTATTTTTAGACAAAAATCTTAACAAAATATTCCCCTTTTTATCAGTTAAGTTTGGATTGTTTGGATATATTGACAAGACCTTTTTTTCGCAGGATGAGACAAATATAGAATATCAAATATCTTGATTGTTTTTTCTGCCATTGTCTAATAACTGTGACCTTTGTGTGCAAAATAAATCAGCCTAACAAGACATTTTAAAAGACGTATGTTAAACTTTAATTCTACGTCTTTCCCTGCAGCAGCGGCTTCAGTTTTCAGAAGCCTCTGCACCTTCGCTGCCTCGACAGCAGCACAAGAGCACACCGCTTCGCCACCCATCTGACCAGTCAGATGCCTTTTCAACACCCTCGGCGGTGTTTCCATGGGAACGAGATGACTCTGGACCTGCGTCCAGAAGACGACCTGCGCCTTCTCCTCAGGCGCCGAGTCCTCAGGTCCTGAACCAAGGCCGATTGGACCATCGTTCTGAAGAAAAGATCCACAAGATGGAAACAGACTGTAAGTAAGATTGTTTGCTGCTCAGATTGCAGCATTTATCCCAAAGAAAGATTAAAAGTAACCTGGATTACTGCAAAGATTATGCTCAGCATGATCATGCCTTTGTGATCCATTTACATTTCTAATCCTGAACTTCCAGACAGATCAGATTTGGATTAGATGTTGAGTTTTATCTTAACACATCATTGCTTAAATTAGCCAATATGTCTTATAACTGCTCTGCATAACCCCACCAAAAGTTGTTACGTAAGAGTTTGTGTAGCAATCTCTGCTTCAGCCAGACATTCTGGCTGAGGCAGCTCTAAATGCAGCTTCATCGAAGTCTTGCAAAACTTCATGATGTGAGACTTTCCTTTGTCTCAGCTGCAAAGTGTTTGTGTTTGTTCAGAGGAGGAAGAGACAGATAAACGTAAACTAAAAATAGATTGCAACAAATTACACCAATATGTTTTTAGTTAAAAAAGAAAACTGTCTTTTGTCGTGTGGACTGACTTGGTTAATTCTTCTTCTCACAGTAACTCCAGCTCTGTGTTGTCATTGAACCAGTCTGTATGGATTGACCCTGTTAATGAGGAGCCTGCAGTGTTGTGCTGCTTTGTTTTTCAGTTTCTGGTTCCATAAATCCAGGTGTCCCAAAAAAAAAAAAAAAAAAAATACAAATATATATATATATTTATTTATTTCATGATTTTTCCAATCATCTTAGGTTAGGTTTTGTTGTCCTTCACCCATCCATTTCAGACCCATCCATTAATATTTGGGAGCAGATCCATCTTCCCTGACATGTTGCAAGACTTTCTCCAACTGGCTAAATATTACATTAGCATGGAAAATGCAACACTGGGAATACGTTAGCCAACAATTATTGCTTTGCAATATGAATATTGTGACAATTATATTTTTGTCTCTGTCTGGTCCATCTGCCCATTTATTCATCTTGCAGTTTGCCTTTGAGTTTTTGATATTTATAATTTGAAAACTGGTCAAAATGCCCTGAAAACTTTCCTAAAGTGAGTCTAAAGATGACTCTTAGTTTGTTGGCATTATTTCTACTAGATCAAACTGTTGTTGCACTTCACTGGTTGTCACAGGTAAAATGTTATTGTTATCAGACCTTAACTGTGGCATATTGTGTCTTGTTGATCCACCAGTGTCTTCATCAGAGCTGCAGAGTCGGCTCTCGGCTCTGGAGGACCAGCTGTCCGAGAAGGTCGGGAATCTGAAGACAGTCCAGAATGAAATGGGGCTGATGAAGAAGGAGCTCGCTGCTAAAGAGCTGGACCTGCAGAAAACCCAGAAGGATCTCAACATGGCGCACACACGGATGGCTCAGGACAAAGAACGGGTAAAAGCACAAAACTCACCGCCACTCGGGGCTGCCACAACAACAAATCCTGCTGGACTATCAATTGTCCCAGAAGTTATTAAGATAAATGGAAATATTATCACTTTGAGACCATTTTCAAGCAATAAATAGGTAATTGCATAATAGTGAAGGCCAGTTTTGTTTTTCTTAACTGGGATTTTTGTATTATTTACCTTCAGATAAGGCACGTACATCCATGGCAGTAAATCAAGATTTTATTTTTTATATATCCATTTAGTTTCCTTTTTTGTTGTACTAACATAGTGTTATTGTTACTTTTTTTGTCTCCTTAAGAAAATTAGTTTTGTTTGAAGTAATTATTAGATTTATTTATTTAAATTAATGCAGAAACCTTTCCTGCATAAAGAAACATGTCTCCTAAAACTATGCTTTAAATCTGAAAGCTTGTTCTTATTTGTAAAGTAAATATAATTGTCTTGGCTACAATACATTCGCTTACTTACAAAATAAGTGATAAAAATTAGAAGAAAAACATCTATAAGGTCTAATTTTTCTTATCTCAGGCATCAGAAGCCGAGCAAAAGCTGAAGCAGCTTCAAGAGGAGCTCAAGTGCCAGAGGCAGAACGCAGAGAGCAGTCGGCTTCAGCACCAGCAGCGCATCAAGGAGCTGGAGAAAGTGCATCAGAAGGTCAGTCCAACAGAAAGCAGTGGGCTCTCTCTGCTCCACAGTGCATTTTCAGACTGTGGCGTTTGTGTTCTGGCTGCAGGATTTGGCAGAGCTGCAGAAGGAGAGGCAGTGTGTGGAGAAGCAGCACCAGCAGGATGTGAATAAACTGAACCAGGAGCTGCAGCAGGCCAGGTCGCTCCACAACGCTCTGCAGGCCCAGGCTGACAAGGTGAAGGCAAACATGCAGCTCAGAATGATGCACATCAACAACATGCAGCCGTCCTCTGAAATAACACGGCCACGTTTGATAACATAAAGTCTGCAACTATAGTGGAAACTACAGAGCAGCATGAAGCTCTGCTTCATCAAGCTGACTTGTTTTATCAGCCACTTCCACCCTTTTCCCTTTCTTTAGCCAACCTTCTCTTCCTCCCCCTTTAACTCGTGCAATTGTTTGTATTTATTTGTTCTGAAAATCAATAAATGTAACTTTTTCTTCTCCCAAACTTCTTTCTTTTCTTTGTTTCCTGCCTTTCTCTCTTTCACTGTCTTGCTTTTTGTATTTCTATCCCCCACATCCTGCTCCCTCTCTGCTCCGTCCTCCTCTTCTCTCCTCTCGGTTTGTCCCGGTGGAAAACGTTAAGCAGCAAAGGTAACAACTATGACTGTGACCTATGACCTTTAAAATCTTGCGTAATAGGGACAGGACACAATTTGAGGAGTATATTCATAGTATTGCAGCAAGCTCAGTTTAGACAGATGATTTGCTAACACAAGATTTGTTAGTCAAGTTCATTCTAAAAAGTAGAATAAATTCAGTCTTTTTTTAAAGTTGGTGACGACTGTTTTCACACAAAATGAGCAACAGTTCAAGTGTGATGAACGGTATTATAGTGAGTAGATTACACTTGTTCCATTTGACAGTTTGTTTGCACATGCTTGGAGTTTGACCCATAACAAAACTCATCAGTCTGCCTCATTTTACAGTATCTGAATTCATTAAAGATTAAAATGAGACTTCATGCTGGTTGGTTTGCTTCAGCCTGCAGAGCTTTGCAAACATTTGCATCAATAATACAACAGTCAAATGTCCGTGATTCCTCTGATATCTGATTCATCTCAAGGATTCATTTAAATGTTGTAGAAAAAGTCCCACTGCAGTCAGTGGAAATGTCCAAACTTACAAGAAGAGCAGTTTCACTCCCTGTTAGAACAACACTGAATAATAGCCGCTTTAAAGCCATGAAATTATTTTCTCCAGCAGTAACACTCAGTCTCTGTCACGCTCTAAGGCTTTTCCTAATTTAATTAGCTACCTTCTAGAAGTTGAAATGTTCTGCATGACAACAAAGCATGAAACAAGAATAACAAACATAATTTAGTGCAAAACTAACAATATTGATATTGAAGGAAGTGTGTTTGCTGACAGTGGATTTGTGGATCAGATTATTGTATTATTCCTTTATACAACTTGCCAACTTGTTTTGTCCATTTGCTATATATTTATTTGCAGTTGAATGTTTTTTAACATCTCGACAAATATCTTTGGATGATCTAAAATGTCTCCATTTTAAAAAAAAATTGATGAAACTGAATAAGTGAAGGACTAAAAAGGAAGTAATAAATCATAAATGTATTTAAAGCAGAGCAAGATTCCTATTGCTTCCTATTGTAGCTTTGGCTGCTTCTCTGCAGTGGTTATGCATTCTCTCTGCAGTTTCTTGCTTTCATCTGTCACATAAAATTAAAATAAAATACATTAAAGTTTCTATCTACTCAAGAGGAATGAATGCTTTCACTGTAAGTCTTAGTTTCTTCAACGCTGACTTATGTTTATCTTCACTGCTTTCTGTTTCCTTCTGTCAACTTGATGAATGCACCAAACACAAGAGTCTTTTGTTTTGTTTTGTTTTTTAGTCAATTTCAATCTTTATTTTCTTTCATAAAAAAAATCACCAAGTCTTTAAACTGCGGCTCATATTTCTACCAGCTAACTCTGCAGAAGCAGACGTTGGACAAAGAGCTGGACTCTCTGAAGGAGAAGCTGAAGTGGACGGAGGAGCAGCTGAAGGAGAGCCAGAAGAGAGAGACTCAGACGCAGGCCAAGCTAACGGTAACACACAGACACACACAGAAGTGGTCCAAAGTCTTGTTTTCCTGCGTCTGCATGGGTCAGTTATTCATTAGCTCGGTGTTACATTTTTAAACAGCATGCCGTTTGTCAGCCGGATGACTGGGCTGAAGATGAAGCATGAATAAATGATAAGAGAACTCTGTTGTCTTCTGCTTCTAGGACAAGGTTCATTAGATTCATATCAATTATTTATTATCTAATATATAAGTAAGCAAAAAATAAAAGTTTTTTTTTCCACCTGTAAAATTACTTAACTTGGCTGTTAATTTGCTCCATTCGATAAAAGTTTGTTGGTTAAAAACTGCACACTGTGACACATTACTGCTTGTGTTACTTTTTGTAACTTGCTTGTTCAGGTTTTTCTATCCCTGTGAAACTGTGATGATTTACAGTCCTTAGTGTTTTTCTCCTACACAGCATCCTCTGATCTGAAAAATGCCTTCAAACACATGCAACTGTGTAGTTATTGTTGTCTTTTTTTTAATGTTTCTGAGAATCAAATGCGTTGATTTAAGAAATCAATACACTTAATTTCTTTACTTCTATTTGAATATTAAAACAAATTGAACCCTCTCAGCAGATTTGACAGGTTAGTTTATGTGACTGAATTTAATCCTCCTCCTCCTTTGTGTTTTCTTGTTTCCAAACCGCGGTTTAGGAAGCCATACGTGAGGCGGAGGGTGTGGCGGTAACCCTGGAGCAAAGCAGGAAGAGAGAGCGAGCTCTGGAGGAGGAGGGGAGGAGACTGCAGGAGGAGCAAGCTGACACCCTGCGTCTCCTCAAAGAACTGCAGGGTGAGGAGAGAGAGCTATGAATGAATCCCTCTCATGGATTCATCACATAGTGACCGACTGTGTGTTCAGGACTTCTTGAATGATTTGCACAGTGACGTGCAAAAGGCTCCCCAGCTGCAGACCTCAGTATTTTTTATTTGGTTTTATATGATAAAGCAACACAGAATGATGGGAACTTGAGCTGTGCAAAGAAATAATACATGTTTTAGTTTGTTTTGGGGATTTTTACATTGAAAATAAGCAAAGGCCTGGTCTGTATTCACCCCTTTTTATTTCATACCCATAAATAAAGTCAGGTGCAAATTTCAGTGCAGCTAAAATTAGTATTTTTATTCTTAGGTTTTAAAATAAAATAAAAACCTCTATAAAATGTAATTTGTGGAAAATTATGTAAAGAAAAAAAAGCATAGCTTCCAATCAATAGCCAGAAAAATAGCATGTTTTGGCAAATCCAAAAATCTTGATCTTGTTGTTATTGTATACAAATTTTAAAATGTTAGTTATTTTTTATATTTTTTTTCAGTATGTAAAATCAAACATATAACAACACACAGGAGTCAAAGAAAACCTTTAACCACCAGACAAACTTCTGAGTTCTGAACTTCATTCTTACAGGAAATGCAACCAGAAGGGTTGGACTAAACCTACCGAGTCCATTTAGTCCAGATTTAGTCAAATGTTTCCTTTTGCATCCTGAGGGAAACTTTTCCATGATGTATATTGTGTATATTACATTTGTCCAGTCATTGTTAGTTAATTTTTTATCATATTAGCGAGAGTTATAAAGATTAAAGAGTCACCTGCGGGCTGGGAGCCCGTCTCATAAAATCCCAGTAATTTATAAAATCAAGGTTGAAAGGTGAGAGATGGAGAAAACATTCATACTTCTGAAACGCTCTGGATTTTAAATAGTTTAGTTGAATACATTTAAATTCTTATAGAATAATAGGGAAGGTTATGATATCAATCAGCTGACACGGATTAAAGTTGAAATAATTCATGTTCTTAGTTCACCACCAGTGATTTTTGCACCATCGCTGCATTCCCAGCATAAACTACTGAACTACTTGTTAGTTTAAGAGGAAAATGTAAAGAATAACCTTGTTATAAAGTTCATATCTCTTTTATTACCTCAGAACAAAAAGCTCCCGCAGCGTCGACTCAGCCTGCGCAGTTTGGACCCGTTGGACAGAGTTCTTCCTCTCCGTCTCGAGCCGCAGCCCACAGCAGGAGGAGCGCAGCTTCCCAGTCAGAGCAGAACAGCGATGGGAGCAGGGCGGCGGTCACAGCAGCGTGTCCTTCTGCCAGAGAGCCAGGGGAGGGAATCGATGCCGAGCAGATCAGCATCACAAACTCTGAGCGTCAGCAGAAAGTGGGACAAAGAGACGAAGCTGATAAAGACGGAGAGAGCCGGAGAAACACTGCAGATGTCGATAGAGCAACAACTGCTGAACACCCAGCTGCGGCAAGAGGTCTGAAGATCGAACACACACAACTTCCTAAACCCGATGAACCCGCTTCGTCTCTGGACCTCAAGAGAGAGAACGATGGCCTCCGCTTGGAGCTCCGCGAGGTCCGCGAAGAACTCCAGAGACGGCTGGAGGACCTGGAGGCCCAGCGGCAGGCCGAGACAGAGGCAAGGACCCGGCTCAAACAGTTCAGCCGCAAGCACTCCACCCAGGCGGCGGAGAGGGAGGAGAGAGAGAAGGACCTGAAGGTGAAGCTGGAGAACGAGAAGGCTGAGACGGAAAGGCTGAAGAGGAGCATTGCTGCTTTGGAGGCAGAGAAGAAGAGAAGCAGAGAGGAGGAAGAGAAGAAGGAAGACAAGGAGGGAAAGCAGGAAGAGGAGACGAGTGCCACTCAAAACGACAGAGAGAGTGAGCTGATCGAGCTGAACATCCAGCTGAAAAATCAGCTGGCGATGGTGAAAGCTCAACTGGCTTTGGAACGAGAAGAGCGAAAGATTGAGGAAGAGGAGAGAAAACGAAGGATGAACACAGATTCTGATGTGAACACAGAGCTGAGCTTGAAGCTCGCAGAGATCATGGCCGACGTCGAGGAGCTGAAGCACAGAAGAGATGAAGACTCAGTGGAAGATGAGAAGCTTTCCACCTCCAGCAGCCTCCCTGACGACGAACTCACCTCCAACACCGGTTGCTCTGACAACAGTCTCCTCTCCTCCCCAGACGAGCACCTCCTCTCCTGCGAGTCCACCAACCAACGCAACGCTCTCCTGTCCACAGAAACCCAAGACATTCTCCGTCTCAGAGGTCAAACAATCAAAGAGACCTCGGATCAGATCAAGCTTTCTTCATCAGACCTCCAGTGGGATCAGCCCCCGACCTCTGACCTCACTAAGGTGGTGGAGGTCCTGCAGAAAAAGTGTGCAAAGGAGTCAGAGCGGGCCAAGAAGTACAGAGATAAATTTGAAGCCCTGCAGATCCAGGTAAACCTTAATGATCTTGAATAAAATACAGAAAGACAATTATATGCTCCAACTAGTCTTTTTAGGGTTTTTTTTTCTAAAAAAAAGAAAGCAAACTTTAATTCAGATTCATAGATATGTTTCAGATTATGATTTTATTCGCAGCCTTTTTTACATTGTTGGGTTCAAAACGGAGTGGGATCACAGTCACTACTAATAGAGGCATTATTATATAAGTCTGGCTTCCGACTCTATCTGGAAAAGCAGAACATTTGGCTTTGAAGGATTTTTTTCATGTAAATTTAGGTAAAAGTATGAAAAAAATAAATCTGGACTCATTCAACCATCCATTGTGTTTCTTGTTTGTCTCTCCAGCAAAAATATGGGAAAAACAATTCATGTGAAAAAGGGAGAAAAAATCATAACATTTATATGATAATTTCTAGAAAGTTTATCTTTATAGAAAACTCTAAAATAAAATGAAACCTGGTCAGACTGCTTTGTTTTAAACCTCTGTAGTCGATGGGGATTCCTCATTATCTTTTATTTTTTACTTGTTTTTTGTCTAATATTGAGATGTAATAAATAAATTTGATGGACATTAGTTAAACTCTGTTTGATTAAATGATAAATTATTCACATTTACTCCAGTTAACATCTGAAACTACCTAAATGTCGTGTAGCCAAATGAACAGATGTTTGCAGCTGACAGATTTTGTGTTGTTTAATCTTTTCTCTTCTGTTTTTCTCAGGTAACGCGTCAGACCAAAGAGCTGACCACTGCCTTCGAGAAGCAGAGTCAGCACATACTGGGCCTTCTTGCTGAGCTGCAGGAGAAAGAGAGCGCCCTCTTGAGCCAGGGAGAGGAATTGAAGCAATGCAAGCAAGAGTTGAAAGAACTAAGGCAGGAAGAAAACATGGTGGCAACACTGACAGCTGACAGGGAGACTGAAGGGAGAAAGAGAGATGAAGAGTTTACAGAGAAATCAGAACTTGAACAAGAAGAGGTTGTTGCTCCTCTTCCCTCTTCAGACTTAAATATTCAAAAAGAAACAATTCAGCCCAACGTTGAGGAATGTGAAGCTGAAATTCCTCCCCCTGTTGGTGATGAAGGTGAAAGTGCAGCAGTAACTTCTGGAGAGAAGTCTGCAGTCGCTCCATGTGCCTCTGTTGGTGAGGTGGAAGAGATTCGGCTCATTCAACATGGAGAGAGAGTCGACACACTAGCAGAGCTCCATGTTCTCAGGCAGGAAAAGCAGCTGCTGCAGCAGAGGATCAGAGATTTGACTAACATGGACACCAGAGACCAAACTTCACAGACTGACAGCGAGAATCAGGACAACACAGAAAACGAGGCCTGCTTGTCACGGGAAGATCTGCTCAAGAATGAGGCAGTGACAGACCAGCAGCTGCTAATGAATCTGAAGAGGAGTGGTGATGAAGGTCAAGATGTGGAAGGAGAAGACATGAGCAGCATGAGTGGTGAAAGAAATGCACAGGACAAGCCTGAGATTCAGATAAACCGCCTGCAGGAACAGGTACTGAGTACGAACTCAACACTTTTTTACTGATTTCCACTGCATGGCTCTTTGTTCCATGAAACTTAAGCTGCATTCACACCTTATGGTGCGCTAGACTCATTTGTTATCTTTTCGCTTTCACACGGCACTTTGTCAAATGAACCAAATGTCTGAAAAACCTGTTATTTCCTCACTTGTGGTGGCACCAAAGACCACTGAATGAAGCACCATGGAAACCTTAGAAGAAGACATGAGTGTAACTTCCTTCTTTGTGAAATGTAAACAAACATTTAGATTTTAGCGGTTGTGCAATTTCTCTTTTGTCTTTGATAAAAAACCACAAACCATTTCTCATTTAGACTCCCATTTTTATTTATGCTATTTACCCAGAATGCCCTGCGCAACAGTTCATTTCCCGCTGTTGGGACGGTCTCCGGTCCACTTTGCATTCATTCGAACTGCGCCGGAGTTCAACACTTTAATTCCACTGAGACCTCTGAACAAGTACTCCTCTGAAAAACTGCAAAACCTGAAAGCTTCAGCTGTCCTCAAAAATCTATGCACATATACCGGTTTGATAGATATTTGGTGATATTTAAATCCTAAGCACGGGACAATACATTTTATTCACATCTCCATAACACCTACTCCAGATTGGATTAGTTTCTTATCCCTAAGTCGCTTTTACATTCTATTCGAAGCTGTAACATAGACCCCATATTTTTGTCGGACTATGCACCAGTATTTTTAGGTGTTGATCCATTTCTTCATGACCCCAGAACGCTCACTTGGAAATTCAACATATCCTTATCTGAGCAGTATATCTCTACCTCCCATCATGGAAGAGGATCGCACCTTCTTAGATGCCATCACTCCAGAAGAAGTTTAGGCTGCAATTAAATATATGCCAAACAGAAAATGTCCTAGGCCCAATGGGTTTCCATTCGCATTTTTTAAGCCTTTTGACCAGAGATTCAAATAATAGTCATGCCCGCTCTTAATGACATTCTAAATTCTCATTTATCTCACTTTGTCTGGAACAACAAACACCCAAGAATCACGTTTTCTATATTAACTAAGCCAAAGCATCTTGTGGTTTGTCTTTACCTTCGCTACAGCTTTATTACTGGTCAGCACAACTTGAAACTGAAAACTTACAAAAACTACGTTAAAATGAGAGAAACAGAAAAATCTTTTGAAAGTCATTTTACTTATCCTGAAAGTGAAATGAAAAGTCAAAGTGAAAAAGATGTTAAAATTGTTCTTAGTAACCTTATGAAAAGTTCCCATGTTGTCCAGGTGGAGGCGCTGCAGAGACGAGTCAGGACTCTCACAGAGGAGGCCGAAGTCCAGGCCCAGGAGCTCTCAGTATGGAGACTAGCGTCCCTGCCCGCCTCTGCAGTCCAACACTTACTCACAAACGCAGACGATGAGAGCGAAGCGCTGCAACGGATTCCTGCTGCCGGTCGGCCTGAACCCACAGACGAGCTGACCAAACGCCTCGCTCAGGCTGGCCACAGCCAGGTCCAGAAGAACCCGGACAGCCTCACGGTGATCAGGGAGGATGAAGTCTCGCTCTGCTGCTCCTCGAGAAAGCTGCAGGGTCGCCTGCTGTTCTCCAGGTAAACCAAACTCCCCCCACCTACTTTCAGCCGTATTCTGACGTGCTTATTGTCTATAAAATTAAAGTTTTTATGTTTTTTATTAACCATAAGACTTCAGAACAGCAGCCTTCCTGGACCAAAGAGCCTCCGTTCGCCTAAGAAGTCTCTTCAGGAGCAGAACCAGAGCAGTGCAGCGTTTGACCCGGTGATTGTTTCAGCCTCTCACTCACAGCGACAGGCTGTGGAAAGTTTTTCAGACCTCTTGAACCTTTTCATATTTTGCAAAGTTGTGACCAAAAACCTCGATGTATGACAGAGCAACACATAGCAGCAAAAAGGATACACAGCTCTCATTTTTTCCAAATAAAAATCTGAAAAGTGCGGCCTTCATTTGTATTCAGCCTCTGAAGTCAATGCTTTGTAGCGCCACATGCCGATCACAGCTGGAGTCATTTTGTTACATGTTTCTACCTGCCTTGCGTATCTAGAGGTGGACATTTCACTACAAAAACACAGAAAAGTTTTTTTTTTCTCTGATTTAGTTTCTAGTAGTAGCTAGTTTTATCAATATTAAGAACTTGACTTAAAACAAGTAAGTTAGTTTTGTCTTATTTCAAGTGTACTGAGGTATTTGCACTAGGAACCAAAGCAAAATTCTTGGTAAAGTTTTTGCAGTTTTCAATCAATTCTGCTTTTACAAAGTAGTTTAAACTCAGATTTAACAGAGCTCATCACTTCTATTAGTACTGCCACAGCTTCTCTGTGACAACACAACTTGTGTTTTGCACATGAACTAAAATATTAAATTTTGATCTTTTATGACAAAGAGATGGATGGATTTTTGCTTTTACTTGGTTTTATTTGGGGGTATCAAAGTAAAGAGAGCTGAATACATCTGAAGTTGCACAGATAAGCTGAAAAACATTGTGTTACTTTTCTCTCACTTCACAATTACCTTCTTCTTGTTGAATTGTGACAAAATGTGAAAAGGTTAATGGCATACCTTTGCATGGTTCTTTACATTCTAGACTCATAAGTATGCACCGCAGACGTTTTTTCTCTTTAATGAACCATTATGTAGTTAAATAAATATAGTCCATTTAGGAGGAATGAGAACAGTTTGTTTTTCTTGTTAATTTGAAGCAGCTGTGCAATTTTGCTCAAATTCTAGAAAAATAAAGTGTTTTTCAAATTGTTAAACTAACACATTAAACATTTGCAGATTAATATAAGTGGAGCCTAATTTAGTTCTCTGTAACTTATTAAAAATACAAATAGTTTCCAGTAGGAGAGCAATTTTCAGTGAGTTGCTTTTATCTTTCTCCAGGATCCATTAAACACGTTTACATTAATACATCGATATTTCATCGCTTTCAATTACAAAAGAAATGCAGATATTAGCTCATATCAGTAAAATGTTCCCTGGTTTGTTTTTAATTACTGCTTTGTTGTTTTTTTAATCAGGAATCTGAAAAGGAAAACCAGGAGATAAACTTGCATTGGTCGGAAAGTTACCCAGAACAAAACAAATTAAAGAAAGATGCTAAACTCATTGAAATGTCACTGCAGAATATTGCTCAGCACCAAGGAGCCAAAGATCTTAGCATCCCAGGATCAAGTCGAAGCAAAGTGCAACATTTCTACACAGAAACCCAGCAGGCCAAACTGGACTCCTTCAGAGGAGCCGGTGACTTTGAAACACCGATGAACCCCAGAGACAGTAACATGAAGGTAGAGGGTGTGAGTGTCTGCAGTCAAACGGAGGACAGTTTGCTTCCTTGTGGAGTGTCCACGGCGTCTGCAGCCACTCAGACCGAGCAGGACTTCAATGATGAGGACGAATCAGTCGGCTCTCCTCCTGTTTCTTCAGCGAAGATGGAAGCAGGGGACAAAATGTTGCTCTCAGGTTCTTTTCCCATCCCGGCCGATCCGGCTCGTCTCGCTGAAAGGATCCGCCGCAACAGGACGCAGCTGTCGGCCGCCTTTGATGACACGGAGTATGAGCCGTACGGCCTGCCAGAGGTCGTCATGAAAGGTAGGGCTCTTTTAAAAAAATCACGTTTTAAGTAAATTCTTAATGTCCTGCTATTAGCCCTGTGGCATACAGTCATACTGTAATAATCATACATGCTTTTAACATATAATTCACTTAAATACATGATTTTTTATAAATTACTGAAGCAAATAACTTTAGACGAAGCTGTTCATTTAATATTTGATGTTTATTTTTCATTTTATTTAAATTTCCCCATTTATAAATATATTCTGAAGGACTTCTTTGTTTATTGAATTGTGTTCGCTATTGGCTCTCCAACTCAAATTTACATTGTGCTCTTTACTGCCCCCAAGTGGCCAATGTCTGTAGAAGAAAATAAAAGCTCTTGATCCTCAAACTTTGGTTAAAAAACTCCAAAATATCAGAAACTTTTTCTGAAAAAGACAAAGTTCAACTTCCACTCTGGTTGCGGAGTTTCTTGTTTTTCTTTTGACATATTTTATTGTAAACCCAGCTTATAAGTTTTACTTTTACAGTTGCCATTTTTATTTTTGCTTTACCAGCTTTTTATTAATGACTTTGCTCATCCTTCCCACTTTGTTTGTTCCCTCAAATCCATCAGGTTTTGCTGACATCCCCACCGGCTCGGCGTGCCCATACATTGTGAGAAGAGGTTTGTTGGGAACAGTTCAACCTTTGTCTAGGAAAGAACCACGAGAAGACGAGGAGACAGACTGAAACAAAGCATCATGTAAGGACATTTCTGACATTTTCTGTATTTTTGGCTCAACACCAAAGATGAGCAGTTAATGCATGTTAATGAAGTGAATCTGAGGATACTGGGGCATTCTGATGAGGTTTTTGGACTTTGGCTGGTCATTTGAATGAAGCAGGGATGACTCACTCTGAGAGATACTGGAAATCTTTATCGGCCTAAACAGTGTCAGTGTGTTTTTGCTCAGACTCTTAACATTTGTTGTCACTCTCATGTATAACGATTTTTAAAAGTTGCATCTTTTTATTTCATAAATAGACACATTAAACCTTTTAATATAAATACATTTATTCTGGGGGTAAAAATGATTTTATTTTAAGATCAGTTTAACTTGTTTTTAGCTCATGTTTTACCAGCTAATTTAAAAAAAATGTTTGTTTTAAGGCCTAAAAAGTCTAACATTAAAATGTATCACAAAGCAAGCAAATGTTATATTCTAGTCTTTGTTTATTTAATTATTATTGTGTATGTATCAAATAAATGCAGATTGATTAATTAATTAATTAATGTATTGTTTATATTTTTAATTAACCAACCACTACGCTTGGTTTTTGGAGGACTGTGTAGGTTTTATGGTTTATGGTAAATTGTATATTTTGAAGGCTGAGGGTAGAAATGGGGAGAGAAACTAATATCTGCTCTCAACCCAAATCCTTTAGAAAACATGCGGAGTGAATCGAAAGCGGCGTGAGGGAGAATCTAGAGAGTGTATAAAGGAGAATATTCAAGGATTATCTGTGTTCCCCATCCTTGTGAAATGTTCTGGCAGAACAGAAAGTGCTGTCCTGTTGGCTAAAGAGCGCTGCACAAAGTGTTAGCAGCAATAAATGTGGTGCTGACGGTTTCCTTGAAGCAGTTATTTCCACAAACTCACTAAAAGTCCTCATTTTAAAGGCTGCGGTTTACAAATCTTTGTAGGATGAAACTTAAGCAGCTGCAACGAATATCAAAACAAGATTTTCTGTGCATATTGAGCAAATAAATGTAGTGTTTATGTTTCCTCATAACTTGTTGATTTTGGATGAACTGATAATATTTTCTGTTTTATGCAGATCTGGCAGGAGGAGCTGGTCACTTTGGGAGGATTCTCTCCTCTGTTCGTTAATCTGGGCCTGACGAGCTGCACTCCTCCACCTCGGTTCTGAACGGCTTTAATTGTCGGATGTTCACCCTGAAGTCGCTGTGCAGAGACTCTGCCGTTAATCCACACCCTGTCTGTGTAATCAGACAGCAGGTTTAGGATTTGTTTCTGTTCTTGAACCTCTCTTCCAAAGGGATTGTTTTGTTTTCTTCTTGCGTCGGGGGGCCTCAGCTCACCTTCAATTAAACAGTGCCTCATCGACATTTTTCTAAACCTTTCCAGATAAGTTTGACTTGTTTTCCAAGAGGGTTGATCCAGTCGTGAGAACACGTTTTAAATGTTCCCGTTTCAACTTTTTTTATTTATGGACACTTGAATGTGTTTTATTAGTGGGTTGGAGGGATGAACGTTTACAGAAGTGTGTGTGAAAAACATTAGCTGTGAAAATGAACATGTGTGTCTTCATCTTGATGTCACTGTTTGTATATAAGTGTGTGTGTGTGTGTGTTGGGTGAGCACACGTCTATGAGTCAGTGTAACCTGCGCTGGTTTCCGCTCCATGTATGGAGATGCACACTGAGCTCCTTCTCTCCTCTCTGTCCTGCTATGCTTCCCCGTCCTACACTAACAAACACTCTAACACTAGATGGATTTAGAGCCACTTTAAAAACATAAAACAGAAAACAACTGAGGTTTAATTTTGTGGGATCTTGTAGAGTCTGGAAAGGTATTGGAAAACATCTGGTCTTCCTGACTGTGGAATGTGAAACTAGAAAGATCCTTTTGGTTTCCTAAAGCATAAAAACTCAGAATATTTGTGCCTGTTTCTCTATTACCTAGAAATGGCATCACAGTTTTACAGAGTGAACATAAACATCACATTTTAACGAGGGAAACCTGAGTGATGTCATTAGAAATAATAAACTGATTGATCCGCACAGATACAGCAATCATCTCCCTTTTCCCAATTTTTCTCGTTACAAGCACAAACATCTTTGAGAAGCGTTAGCTGATCAAATTTCATTCTTCCACTTGATTTTCTTTGTCTGTTGTGTTGCTTATGGGAAACTTTAAACCAGGGGTCATTTGTGGCACCTGAACTGATTTTGTACAGTTTTCTCTCTTTTTTTTTTCCAATTAGGAAAGAAAATTGCCTAGATTTTGTTTTTATAGCTGAGAGTAGACTCAGTCCTTTTTTGGTTTTATTCAGTTGAGCCCAAAATAAATGACTGAAGTACCTTTATTTTACTTTAAGGTTTCAGAATAAAGAGATTAAATATGAATGCAAACACAATTGTAAAAAAAGAAATAAGAAAACCATGTCAAATGTTGTTTTCTGAGTTTTAGTTGTTTGCACTGTTGTCTTGCAGCAAAAATGTTCAAATTCCAGACTTCCAGACATTTTTGTTTTGCACTTACATGTTCTTCACTTGAATGGGTTTTTGCATTTTCTCCGGCTTCCTCCCACGTGATGGACAGGCGACCAATGGCTCCTGGAGGCCCTGCAGGAAGAAGTGCATACAGACAATGGATGGATTGTTTTTGTTCCACTAACTGATTACATTCTTCTTGCATCTAAGTCATAAAATCCCAGTAAATTTCTCAGATGTTTGTGGTTGTAACAGGAAAATGAGAAGAATACTATAATGCAGGGTTACCTTGTCACCACAAGTTAGTCTTTGAAGGACATGTAAAAAAAAAACAGCTTATACAAGCATTTACTGTGCCAATCTGTAATTGGACATTACTAAGTTTTCAAGATACTTTAATAAAAATGTTTTGAAACAGAAAATATGATGAAATAAGTGAGGTCCCATTATAAGTTATTTCAGTCTGACACCTCCATGCAGACTCAGACGTTCGGATACAAGCAATGTTGACACCTCAGTAGCTTTTTGTGCAGGAAGAAAAAGCAAAGCCTTTCTGCAAATGTTTTTTTTTTAATTGTTTTCTATCTGGACAAATGTTTCAGAGTAAACTCAATGTTTTCACGTTTGTGTTGGTGTTGAATGTAAGAGGCTAGAAATCAGCAACCGTGATGCTAAGCTATTCAATTGAGTTCATTTATACACTCTGCCAGTTTGTTACAGATAATCTCAAAGCGAAAACTGGTATAATTCATGTCCAAATGCACAGAATCCAGTAGGCTTTAAGTCAGATTTATTCCAGTTATTAATCAAGTTCAGATCAAACATGCTGATTTAATTTTGACAACACAATCGGATTCAGCTGATCACATCATGCCGATTGGTGGCCTTAATTTTTCAGCAATCTCTCGTCGTCTCCAATAAGCATGTGGCAACAGTGGAGAGAAACACTCGGAAATTTCTGCAATCAAAACTTGGACTTCTGTAATATTTTTTGTTATAAAACATTTTAACTAGATGTATCTTTTTGAGGTTATTAACCTTTATGAGTCAGGTAGGAAATATAACTTTTAATCAACTTGAGCTCTGGTTTATCTTGAGTCGAGCTCATCTGATTTCAGTCCCTTTAACACAATTATGATGTGGGAGTAACTTGTTACGTTTTCTTTACAAATCCAGTTACATTTTGAATCACAATTTTTTTAGTTTTTAGTTGCATGAATGCAGATAAAAACTGTTTGATTTGCTTTTATTAGGCCACTCCTCCCCAACTTCGGACTGTTTTTTTTAGATCTTGTAGTCTAGACTATCTTTAATGAACTTGAATTGTTTGAATGTGCATAGGAGTGCTTTATTTGTGTTTTGAGGTGGAATTAGTGAAGCTACATTTTAGGACTGTTTTTTAATTTCATGTTTTCTGCCTTTTATTTTTTTAATTTAAATGCGCCCATTCTCTCCTGGCATTACCCGTTGACTCCATCTGAGCTGTTCAGCTGATTGTGAGCAGGGAAACAGAGTCTGTTACCTTCCTTCAATGTGGATGTATCTCTGTTTATTCAGTTGCAATAAAACTTTTGCTCCTGTTTTAATTGTTGTTTTTCTTCAAGTGCCTTCCTCTCATTGTCTGTTTTGTTCATCATACATGAAGAGATGTTTGTTTGTTTCCAGTTAGGATTTAACTGGTGTTGTGGTCAAATGAAGAGAGCCTCAAAGTGTTTTTAGGTGGAATATCTTGGTTAAATCACATAAGTGTTTCCGCAATTATCAACGTCGCTCTGCCTTTGCCCCTTGGTCACAAACATATTATTAGAAGTTGGTGAAGAGCTTCACAGCGTTTTCAGCCTGCTTTGTTTCACAAAGCACATTTTCCTCAAGTGATTCAAAAACTGTGGACCATAATTTTGGTTTTGAAGAAGCAAATGTCTCTTCTTACTTCCCGAAGTGACAGAACCCAGACAAGCGATGGATTTAGAGAGAGCCAAGCCACACACACTGATGTCCAGCTCAGGAAACTCCAGGCCCTCTGCTCTTCCTTTTGCTGTGACGCCACTCCATCAAACATTCACACACACACACACCCACACAGAGCGCTGTAATAGCCTTCTCATGCACTCCGCCTCATCTTTTCCTTCATCTCCTCCTACCCTCATATGATCCGCTCCCCTCTGCCCGAGTGATGCGGGGTCACGAGAACGGGGGAAACACCTTCCAAGGAGAAAACACACACATGCACTCATGCATCCACACAACACACGCTGAGCTCATCGCTCACTCCTGAATGGTGGGAGAAGAAGAGTTTGTGCATAAAGTAAAGTTGGATACCAACATTTGCCAAAACTCAAGGTAAGAATTGTCTTTTAGTGTTTTTGTTTTTTTCTGTCTTTTTTCTGTCACGTCTGCTGCTCTGAGGCCTCTTCTGCAAATTTTGTCAGGATGTATAAAAACACAGTTTATTAATGTGCTGATCTAGCATGGGTTCTCACAGCAAAGTAACCTCACTGCAAAAATACCCTTCTCAAAACAAGTAAAAAAAATATAGAAAATTAGACATTTCCCCATGTCTACATGAAAAAACCAGTAGTTTTTATTAATTGTCAATAATTATTGGCTTAGAGCAATGTCCTACATCTTGCTGAAAAGTTACTTGTATGTTTTGTCTTATTTGAGCAAAAAACATAGTAGAAACTAGTAGTCTAGTTTCTACTAGAATCTATAGACAAAAACACTTGGTAAGAATTTGTGTTTTTGCAGCGTTAACATCACCAACAGACCCAGACTTGTTTTTTTGCAGATGTATCCACGTGTTTATTTGTCAGCTGGAGAATTGTCTCCGTTTTTACTGCACCCCAAAAATGTTCTGTCATTATTTTGTTCCCAGAGCATGAAACCAGAACTGCAACCTGTGATCTCCTCCTGACGTCAGGGTTGACTCTTTGTTAAATACTTTCAGGCCAGAATATGACTGAAGGCCCTTTATTTTTGACCTCTGTGGTAAATTCTTGCATAAGAGACTACATTTTCTCCCACAGTCAGGCATCTCAGTCTTTGATGGTTTGTCTGAAGTTTCTACAACAGCCATGCCACTAAAAGCCTTTCAAGGCTGCACATTTTAGTTTGGATTTCTCCTTTGTTTTTGGCTTTAGCAGTTTATTCTTTTTTTTTTTTTTTTGCTTTTATGTAATAGTGTAAATGCCATATGTTTCCGTTTTGTATTATCATTCAAAATGTTTTTCCTGCAGAGGTCTTAACTCCCCCTGAGGCCTGAAATCTCACGAGATATTATTAAACTGCATGAAACTCCCTAATATGGTTACTTCGGGATTTGTAGTGCTTTGTCTAAATATTTATTTTAATGGCTTCAAGTCATTTTAAATGACTATAGTAAACCGAAAATCTTCTAAGACAAAATTGATCTTTTCTTAGAAAAATTATGTTTATTGAAGTGTTCTTAGATTCTTGAAAACCTTTGAGAATAAAGTTTATTTATAGTGATTCTATGGCTAATAAAATAGGATCATCTTCCCACAATCATCCTTATGCAGAGCCTTGCAAAAGTATTCATAGCCACTAACATTTCCACCTATTGTCCCATTTCATCCACAAACGTCAACGTACCTTATCGGGATTTCATGTGATAGACAAACAAAACGTCACATCCCTGTGAAGTGGAAGGAAATTTTGTTTTTACAGATAAAAATCTTAAACTTGAGGTGCTTGTATGTGTCAGCCCCCTTTACTCTGTTTAATATCCTGTTGTGTATATCTTCTGAAAATGTAGCATTAATGAGTCATGGAAGCAGCCAGATTGATAACTCTGGAGGAGCTGTAGAGATCCACAGCTCGGGTGGGAGAATCTATTGTCAACGATTAGTCATGCAACCTTCAAATCTATTTCTTTATAGCAACTGTTGAAAGAATGGTCTTGCTTAAAGTTATGTATATTCTGGTCAGATTAAGATCAAACTAAACGTTTTAGTCTATGTCTGGAGGGAAACCAGCACTGCAGCATCAGGCTGTGGGGATGCTTTTGTTCAGCTGTAACAGGGAATCTGGTCAGAGATGACGGGAGCTAAAAGCAATCATCCTGGAAGAAAACCTGTTGAAGAATAGAAGGGAGGCTCACCTTCAGCCATGGCATAGTCAAAGGCCAGACATAAATCCAATTGGGAATCTGTTGCAAGACCTGACAGTTGATGTTCAGAGACAGAGACACACATGCACTTTAGTTCACTTTCTGTTTACATGTTTGCACATGGCATTTCTGCTCTAGCTCATAAAATCCTCACAGTGGCAAAATGTGGAAATGTTGTAGAAGTATCAATGCACTATGGATACACTATGCACTGCAAAAACACAACATTTTACTAAGTATTTTTGGTCTAGTTTTTAGTGCAAATATCTTTGTGCACTTGAAATACGACAAAACTAACTTACAAGTAACTTTTCAAGAACACATAGGAGCTTGTTTCAAGCCAATAATTCCTAAATAGTGATGAAAAATCCTAGTCAGATTATTTTATTTACAACATGGGAAAAAATTATTGTTTAAGTGGAATAATCTGCCAGTGAAAGAAGTACTTTTTAATCAATACTAAGGAATAATCTACTTAAACCAAGCTCTGATATATAGCTGAAAACTTATTTGTGAGTTAGTTTTGTCTTATTTCAAGATTTTGAGTTTCAGCAGTGTAGTGACTGAGGGACTTTAGATGTGCAGTGGCACAAACTGAGCTTATCTTCCTGCAGTCCACCACAGTTTGGTAAGATTTGTCCCGTCGTAAAGGTAAACCTAAGAATACCTCATTTATAACTGGTTCTGCCTTCATGCTTCTTTCCAAACAGCTAAGCTCCTAATTTATTACCCCACCTGCGCTGATGTTTACCTCAAGATTAGATCTCACTTTGTCGACCTCCTTTCTCCAACCTAATACCTCAGCACAATATCAAAATGTGCCAGCGAAGGTTTAGACAGTGATATAATCAAAAACATCTGTCAGGCCTGGTTAACAGGACTCCCCACGCAAAACAAAGCCAGCAGTCCATTAGAGCAGAATGCTAACAGTTGGCCTGGCTCTGGGAAATCTCAGAACATTGTCAGAGTCCACGTGGCGGCGAGCAGGTCTGCTCGACCCGGGCCGAGCAGCTCCTAAATCCCAGCCCTGTTTGTCTGAGGGCCTGTCTGAGGTAAACACAGCTCAAAGAAAAGCATGAGAAGCCAAGTGAAGATAAGAGATAAGCCTGATTTTTGATTAATGCTGTGTGATTTTTCTCTGGAAGCTTGGCAGAGTCTAATCATCTTAGAGGCCACTGGCAGGGTGGCCTGCATTTTGTCACTTTTGCACCAGTTTTTTGTGATAAACTCCCTCCAATAATGTTTAATGGAAGAGTTTTAAGAGAAGCTGGAAAGTGTTTGTGGATTAACGCGTACCTTTGTGTGTCCACAAGTGTTTAAATGGCTTGAATGGAGCAGAGATGGAGCCACACTTCTCCTCTTCTGAGCGCTGAAGATACAGCCAGGAAAGAGGAAAAGATTGTTTTTCTCCAAATAATCTCTGGAAGTTTAACATGGGATGAGCCTTCCATCAGTACATTAAGGTACAGCCTCACTTTCCTGTTTTGTTATCAAGTTTTCTTATTATGTAGAGCCAGTTTGGTAGTAACTATGCTGTTCTTTTTTTTTCTTGAGTAATTTAAGAATGACAAATCAGTACTCTTATTAGAGTAAACTTTCTGGATATTCTACCCATTGTGAGTAACTTCCATAAATGAAAAACAAGCTTGTTTCAACCAAAATTTCACCAGACACACCTGCAGTTTTCGTTCAGGTTTTATTAGTTTTATATTGGGGAAAAAAAATTTTGGAAAAAAATTGAATTAATGTTGTTATATTGAAATTATTCTAACTTTTGTTCCACATAACTTTATAATTTGGTCTGTCTGAAGATTTTTTTTTATTAAATGATTGATGTTACTGAGTATCTGAATTGCCTTTTTTAATCAAATACTGTTTTATTTTTTAGTACAATTTGTTGGTACTCTATCCACTTCTGGTAAACAGGAAATGTTTGAACATTGGAAAACAGAATGTTTCTTTTTCTGATTTTTTCCTTTTTTGGTAGTTTATTGTTTCAGACAGTCAGAGAAATTTTTATTTTTAAGTTAACCTGAATGAATACAACATAGAGGATAGAACAGTCCTTCCACTTTTAAATTTTAAGAACTCTTTCCAACTTGCCGTCATGGTCAGGTAAAAGATAGGTCATAAAATTAAGAAAAATGTAAGGAGTCACTGATTGAGATTATTTCACAAAGATTACCAAGAAAATCTGACTTATTGGAGGAAAAATTAAGAGAAATTGGAATCTGTTTAAAACTTTAGCACAGTGCTGTACTTGAACTATGAAAGAAGCAATAAAAGGATCATTAAGATATTCGTTTTACACCACTGTACTTTATCTCTCTTCTAAATTGAACCTATGAGGATTAAGCTGAAAACAGCCCAACATGTTCTACAATCTCACATGTTTTTGGCAGTAAACACTGGAGCCTTGGTGTCTAACACCATTTATGTAGTAATTACTTTTATGGAAACCTATTGTCTTTTTTAAAGCATTGCTTTTTTCCCCAAAACAGGAAGACATTGTTCTCCATCATCAATGTCTTTCTGTCTTTAATCGCATAAAACTTCAGTTGGCGGAAAAGTAGACAGAAAAGTCATAATCTTCCGTTCATATTAAATTGAAAAAAGCTTGAAAAAGAGCTTCAAAAATGTAATTTATTATTAAATAAAATTATAAATTTCAAATAAACTTAGGGGGAAAAAATTGGGAGCTATTTAATGCAGTAGCTACTAACACAATAGCTACCCATGTGACCTTGTCTGATTATAGTTTGACCCACAGATATAAGAAGGGTCTTTGTTTCTTCCCAGAACACTTGTCCACCTTGTTTGTATATATCTGCAGTCATGCATGCAGCGCTTGTGTAAAGGAACTTCCTGTTTATGGCCAGCTGCATCCTGGTGCATCCTGACTGAGACCCAGGACCAGCCCCCAGACCCTGGAGGGGTAGGGGTGACGAGCAGGAGAAAAATGCGATGCACCACCCTCACCACCTTGCTGACGGGGGTAATGCTGTACCTGGGCATGGGAGCGCTCGTTTTTGTCACCCTGGAGCAGCCAAAAGAGAGCAAGGCACATGTGAATCTGCTCAAGGCCAAGCAGGACTTCCTCAGTAACCACTCCTGCGTCACTGAGGTGGATTTCCAAGAGCTTGTGAAGGTATCGTCAGACACATGAGGAAAATATTTCTCCTGAGTTTCCTGTTCTTCACTTCACTAATTTATGGCACAAATAAATAAATAAATATATATATGTTTTAAAATTATGAATAACTTTTGATGTTTTTCCACATTTTTTTCATGTTACAACCACAAACTAAAATGTATATATATTTAGTGTATATATACATATATTTTTTTGGAAGGAAGACATTAACAAATTTGATGCGCCTTTGGACCCGGGTCCTTTGGGTAAAGATTCTGTAAAAGCACCTTTAAATGTGTAACCCTCCTACATTTGTCTAAGCTCCAGTAGGCTGTGTCTCAGGTCCACTGAATTTATTCTAACAAAAAAGAAAAGTTGGTGGTTAACGTCAGTCCAGCAGCTTCTGCCCCACAGTTACAGACAGCAACAGAAAAAGGGGCAGGTTGTTACCATATAGTGGTATTTAACATAAAATTACATCATTTATCCAAATAATCAATCTCCTCTTTAACATAAATAATTCATTTATGTTTTTAGTACAGGTAATGAAATCACACGTGTAACATACAGAGAGTATCACTTATTACTTTAAATCAAAAATTAAAACATACATTAAAAGAGAAAATCAAGTTGGTGGTTAACATCGGTCCAGCAGCTTCTGCTCCTACACAACAAATAAAATACAACAAATAACCGTAAGAGCAATAGCTCCCAATGAGCAGTTAGCAATTGTAAACGTAAACACAGCTAAAATGCACAACATTAATAATGATAGTGAAACACTTACACAAAGCATAGCAAAATTACTAATGAAACTATGCATATGATTAGATTTGTCTGAAATATATGCCAATATGCATTACTTGTAAAGAAAACACAGAGCCGTACCACCGTTACAGACCGCAACAGAAAAAAAGCGAGAGGAGCTGTCAGTTACTGGTTACTATAGTAACAACCAACCGTCCAAAGCGGCGTAACGGAACGTAAAACATCAATAAATGTCGGGAGAAGCAACCCTTTGTATCACTGTGGCTATATTTAATGACCTTTAGATAACATAATACAACAATGACCAGCTCATCACATGACTGCGCCCACATGCTATGAAGCATTCTCACATGTTTCTCTCTTTGAATGTTATCAAAATTAAAGCAGACAGTGTTTGCCTGCAGGCTAAGGGTTTTTCATCACATTCTTTCAAAACAGGACAGCATAAGTTTCACAAAATGAATCTCACTTATGTAGTATGTCTGTACTACTTAAAGGTCACTGTTGTCCTTAACTCATTTTATTTTGGTCATTGACATATTTCCATGAATATTTAGATCTACACAGGAGCTCTTGGTTGTTCTGCAAAACAAGCCCTACCACAATGATCTATCAGTGCAATAATTAGAATTTTCTAAGTCTTGGTTTTTATGGACTTAAGATATTTAATCCTGGGAAGATTGAAAAGTGTCTTGCATTGTTTTCATCAAAGAATAAGAGACTTTAAAAATATTTGGAAATACTATTAAAAACAACTCTGGTATTTTCAGCTCTCTGCTGCCATTCTATGTTAATTACATGGCATCTCATAAGAACTGAAGAAAAAGATTTCAATGGAGAAAGCTAGAAATTCAAGATTCACAGAGAAGGAAGGCAACAGTGATATGAACATTCATTGTGCAGAAACTATTTGGGCTCGCTTGCAAGGGGAAAAACACGGTTTTGTTTATGACGCCTGTCAAAAAATACGACTCTATTAATTTGATTTATAACAACCGCCTGCAATCTTTTCTCTGAGCGGCGCCCTGTGAAGTACTCTGGCATTTTTTTGAAAAACGGGAAGAGAGATGAGGACACTGCAAACAGAAAAGCAGACAGGAACAGTTTACAGTTACTATCAAAAAATAAAAATGCACCTGCTAAAAATCCCAGGGCAAATCTTTGAAAAGACATCATCGAAAATATTTTTCAACCTTTTATTATGTAACATGAATCCTGTTCAGTACAGCTGAAATATTTTATTTTGTGCACCTTTACATTGAGTTTAAATTTCTATGTAATTACATTGAACATAATTAACCTTTAATACAGTTCAACTATTCCTGTAAGATTGTCTCCACCTCTGCCTCTTTTAAAGCCATGGTTTTTAGAGAAGTTGCAAAGAGCATCCAGAAATATTTCCTTGTCAATATGTTGCATGTTGATTGCCTCCGACTCCAGAGAAATTATTAAATAATTAATTATCTGGTGAAATACATCACAATAATATAAATTAAATAGATTACATTTCTGCTGATCATACCAGATACATTTAGTCTATCTGTAGTAAAACAAAATTGCAAAAATATGAATGTTTTTGTGCAGGCTATCATATTACATATAACATACTTTTAATTTCACTTTTTTTTACAAGCAAAAAAACATAGATTTTCCCATCTGCTGTTAAATAATTCACATTTTAATTTATTGCTTTTATTTGAGTTCATTTCACTGTAGTTCAGTAAATTTGCATGTGGAATGGGGAAAATTACAAATAAAGCTACAATGAGTATATTTTGCAAGAACTGGTCATTTACATGTGAACAACATGTTGCTTTGCAGGAACTGGTGTCTGCTGTTGAGGCAGGCCTGGACATAAGCAGCCTATCTGCCAACCTGACCAGCCGCTGGGACATGGGCTCCGCTTTCTTCTTCTGTGGTACCATCATCACCACCATAGGTAAAGAGCAATAAAATAAATCTATCTGATTGTCTTAGACAATGATCCCTCTCAAATATTTGCAATATCGGTTCACAGTGCGGTGTTTTTGCCTGTTGTTGTGTGTCTACCAGGCTTTGGGAATCTGTCCCCTCGGACGTGGCTTGGACAGCTGTTCTGTGTGTGTTACGCCCTGGTCGGTATCCCCATGTTTGGCATCCTGCTTGCTGGAGTGGGTGATCACATGGGCACGGTGCTGCGGAGAGCTGTGGGAAAGATTGAGAAGCTGTTTTTGGTGAGAATGGTCTGTCCTGTAAGCAAGCTGAACCTCAGTCTAAACCTGGGAAAGGAAAGACATCTAATGACTTTCTAACCCAAAATGGCAACCCAGAGCTATGATTCTGGTTGAACCTTTGCTATGAGAGTATCAATAACACGTAGAGGCCAGCTGTGAACATTTACTTTCTCTTTGACACTAAAGATTTACTTGAAACGATATTGCAGTCCTGACTCAGGCACCTTTTTCATTAAATTAACACTATCACACTGTCACCTGGACACTGGGATTAGTTATTCAGAGCTGGAAAACCTAATTCCAAATTAAAGCAATTAGCCTGTTGTGCTCTAAGAACTCTAAATAGGTTTTTTCTTGCATCTTTCCTACTCATCCTCCAACAGTAACACCATCACATCTGCACAAAGAAGGTTTTTTTTTATAATCTAAGGTTTTATCTTTTGCCCTGGGAGGTTTCTGCACCTCTACCTTTCAGTTTTAGCCTTACTTTTAAGGAGAAAACAACATCTGGACAGTCGTCAGCTGCATATAAGAAGCATTGAAGAGTTATTAAAAGCACTATACAGTGACAGGGTCGCCATGATTTGGAACAGTTTAATCTGGAGCAGCACATCTTGGTGAGAATTATGCAAACTCAAAAATCAGTTTTTTAATTATTGATTTGAGATTATTTTTGAGAGTGCTTTGCAACTATTGTAAATTTGTATTATAAGCTCTGCAAACCTCTATTGTGCTGTAGATTATTTTGTACCATCTTTTAATAGCAGATGAGACACATGTGAATCTAAATTCAAACCTTATAAGGTTGGTTCCATGTCAGTTTTCTGTTGCGTGAGTTTTCCAGTGAGCTATTTTATGCATTCTCACATTTGAATGCAATGCTTCAAGGGTTATTGTTAGAACTGGGTGTCCATGGTGGTTTACAAACTCATTTTAAACACAACTCACCCATGAAAAGAAGAGGCATGTGGGAGGGCTGAGTGACTTACTCCACCTCCTGAATACCATCTGCTAGGAAAAGGGTGCAAAGATTTAATAGAGGAAGATATATTTCTATATTTCAACATTTTAGCTGAAGCCTAAAAACATCACAAGTCTCCTGAGACCTTTCAACTATGTATATGTATTTAAATCTGCTGTTACTGTCTCTTTTGCAGAAACGTAAAATCAGGCCCACAACCGTGCGCGTGATGTCAGCAGTTCTCTCCATCCTTATTGGCTGCTTGATCTTCCTCGCTGTCCCGACTGTCGTGTTTCAGAAAGTGGAGAGGTGGTCGTTTCTGGAGTCGCTGTATTTCGTGGTCATCACCCTGACCACTGTTGGATTTGGAGACTTCGTACCAGGTGCTGACATGCATCCCAGTGTTTTATAACATTTATACAACTTTAGGACCAGCGGGTTTGTGTTGCTTTCTGGCCACTGTTGTCAAGACTCACTCAACAAAAATGGAAAAAGCAGAGCTTTTTTATATTTCTACAGTAAATATTTCTCTATTTTCCCAAAGGTCACAGATAATCTGTGGCATTAAATTAGTTTTATTTCATTAGACTGTTGAAAATGGTCCTTTGGATGGCAAAGCCTGCAGATCTGCCTGCCATGGTTATAATATGTGTCAAAAATAAGACACACCATTACTCACACCACCAAAGCCTCGTCACAACACCAGGTTGCTATAGTGATGCCCGCTTTTTTCGTTGTAAAAATTACGTTCAAAGGTGAACTGAACCAGAATCTGGAAATGTTAAGCCTGCCACAAACATTTGCTGTGTGTGAAAATTAAAGAACATACTGTTAACATTTCTTGAACCCTAAATGGCCACATTTATGATGCATGACAATAAATACTTTCCTAATTGCAGTTGCACCATGCAAGTCCTCTCAGCGTTTTTCTCTTTTCAGGGTTATGTAAGAACTACCAACCAGCTGAAGTCATATGTGCTTCAGAACAGAAAGAAATGGTGGATATTTCTTGTGGTTGCCACATAATGTTTTATGTTTCAGATCTTGAGTGGAAAGCAGAGCATGAAATGTTCTTGTTAACTCAAAATAACATGTCAGAGCTTTGTTGCTGGCGGTAAACATTGCTATCAGAGCGCCAATCACAGAAGAGGCGAGAAGGAGCTTCTAACACGAATACACTCTTTGTTGGTAAAGATTTGTGCTTAAGTGCTTAACAACAAGCACAGAAACATTGTGCTGAGTAGAGAGTAGAAGGCTTTGGGAAGAGAGGTGAAATGTCTTTAAGAAACAAGAAAAGTTCAGGGGTCTCTTGCTTAAGCACTTGGGGTTCTCATATCCTGGAGGAGTGAGAATCTACTCCTCCAGGATCTTTACTGCTCTTTCCAGGCTAATAAAGATTTATTTCAAACATACGGCACAATGCTGATTTGGGCCCCTTCTCATCAGATTAACACCACCTCACAGGCTCCTAAACCTGCTTAGACTTTGAAACATGACTTTAATACACCAAATCTGGAAAACCTCAGCAAGTGTGAAGTCACTTCTAACCATATGGCGCTCTTAGTAATCTCCAACATAGGTTTTCACTACTGCTTTCTATCCTATCTCAACGATAAAGCTGTAGATTTGACATCTGTCAGAAAATCTATGTTCTATGTTATGTTCTCACATTCAATGGAAAGTTTTGAGTTGGAGATCTTGCAAGTTTGCTCATTTGGAAGTGCCAGAAACTGTATTTGCTCCTAAAAGACTACTCCTAGTCATTATGTGCATTTTGATATATATTCTAAGTGCTGCTGAAGTAGTAGTGGGATAAAAATTCAGACAAATTTGGAAAATGACAAGAACCCATGACATGATGGGTAATCTTTGTTGTTAGACTTTTTTTGTCTTTTTTATTGACTGCAATTAACCATGGAAATATAAGGCCTTTCTAAGTCCAGTATTTTTCTTCAGGTGGAGGTTATGAAGGTGGGACGATCTTCAAGCCTCTTGTGCTGTTGTGGATCGTGTTTGGCCTGGCCTACTTTGCCTCCATCCTCACCATGATAGGCAACTGGCTGAGGGTTCTGTCCAAGAGGACGCGTGCTGAGGTAAGAGATTTTAAGGTCAGGAAAGTAAATCAAGAGAGACATGAATAATTGTTTCCCCCTTGCCATTGTTTCCCTCTGTTGCTTTCAGATGGAGGAGTTAAGGGCCCACGCCACAGACTGGACCCAGAACATGGACTTCCGCATCCCAAACCCTCTGGAATTCAACGACCCTTTCCTTCTTCAACGCCGGCGCTGGAAACGCAGTGAGCGACGCCGCATGCGCCGGGGAGCCCATGGCACCCTGGGACACTGGGTTCGAGGCGGCTCTGAGAACGGGCACTTGCCGAACCGCTGGGCCGGCCTCTCCAGCTCCATGTGCCAGCTGGAAGGTCAGTCCTCTCTAGAGCGGGCTGGGGTGGCCAAGCCTCGGCCACGGGGCAGCGCAGCTGGAGAACCAGCAGTCCCAAAAGCAGCGCCAGGGAGCAGACCGGATGCCGCTGTTGGTGTTCAAGGACAAGGAAGGCCCTTTCACCAGGTTCTGGCCCGCTCGTTCTCCCTCCCTGTGGCCCAATCCACCTCAGAGCTGGACTCCACAGGTACAGTCATGCAGGAGGGCTCCCTCTATGAGTCTGTATATGACTCCCTGTCAGATGGCTCATCGGAGTCTTTGACATTCTCAGTACTCCACAGTTTCCTAGGCTCTCATCCCATCAGCACCCTGGAGGAGGGGGACCTGCAAGGCTTACAAATAGCCACAGAACATGAAAAAGACCAAAGCATTTCACAAAAATCAGAATCTGAACTTAACAGTGCCTGCGGTCAAACCACACCTCAAAGTTTTCCCTCTTGCTCCCCTCTTCCCATACTTGAACTGCCTCCTCCATGTCCTCAAGGCACTCCTGCCTCCTCATCAGACTGCCAGCTGCTGAATTTCTTTGGAGAGAACTTGGCCTACATCGACGAGTCTTCAGACACGCTCAGCGACCTCACTGAGAACACAGCAAACAAAGAGAAAAGGAAACATCCACGCAAGCCCAAGCGAAAGAGCATGAAGAAACGACCGGTACACAGGTGTAGCCCCCTGCAGGTGAGGAGGCCCAGCATGCAGCCACCATCTAATCCCCCAACACCTCCTCCAGAATGCTCTCCTTCAGACATTTCTCTAGCAGAGACCCAGACAGATTCAGCTCCTGGCCTTTGATGGCCCCCATAAATACAGCATACTGCCAAAGTTTGTGTGACAAACCTTCAGGCCTTGCCACACTGCATCCTGAATCATGAACTTCTTGGAGATCATCAGTGAAGTCAACTCCCAAACCTCAACTTTGTTATATTTTTGCTAAACAGCATCTGGACTGACTCTTCTGTTCCCTACTGGCACTGACAGTTTAAGGGTTCATTCATGTTTACATTTTATGCCGACTGTCATATTTATGTTGTTAAAAATAGACCACACTCCATGTAAGCCAAGGTTCATATTTCATTATTTGCATTTTTTCCATTTAACATCACACATTTTCTGATACAGTGATTCTGTAAGCAACAAGATTTCCAAGAACCAGCTTACTAAAAAAACTGTTTCTAAAAACATGCTGGAATAGTGATACAGTTCTACTTGTGCTTTTCCAGTTTGTTGAGTTTGTTGAGTTTTTCATTCAGACAAACACATTCTTATCCATTGCCACTGCATGTTTGGACAAAGACTGAGACTTAATTTTGTATTCACTCTGATGTTGGACTTTCCAAGTTGGTTGGAAAATACACAAGAAGTTTCCCTGAAATCTAAATCCAACCCAAATGAGAAAATCCAAAATGGATGCCTCCTGTTTAAATGATACATACATAAATAAAGGATTTATTTGCACCTTTTTGGGCAGTTTGTTTCTCATACAATCTTTAACACCCACCTACTAGATGTCTAGTTTTTTGAAGCCTCTAACACGGTTTCTTCCAGGACTTTTCTGCATGTGACTTGGTCAATCTTCCCATCATCTATGTCCTGCTTCTCTGTTCCTGCTGGGACAGGAAAAGCATCCCACAGCATGATGCTGCCACCAATGTGATTGACAGCACGTTCACAGTAAAAGTGAGTCTCAAAGTCATGTATTCGTTTTCTTCTATATCATACATTGTTACATTTTACGGTTTACTACTTGAAATCCCAATAAAATAGATTAAAGCTGTGGTTGCAACATGACAAAAGTTTAAGTATTTATTCATGTTTAAGAGTTGAATAGGGCTATAGAGTTGGTAGAACTGTTGCCTTGCAACAAGAAGGTTCTAGGTTCGATTCCCGGCCCCAGTCTTTCTGCATGGAGTTTGCATGTTCTCCCTTGTAGAGTTTGAGTGTTCTCCCTCCACTCTTGCAAAATAAATTGTACAAGAGTGGAGCTAAGGGGAGAAGTGAGCAGCGCACAGACATTGGCGTGGCAGTTGCTTCGGTAAACTCTGGCTTCGCCGAAGAGAGTTTCTCTCCAGAGAAACTCTGGCTTCTCTGGAGAGAAGCCAGAGTTGTCTCTGGGTACTCCGGCTTCCTCCCACAGTCCAAAAAAATGTCTGTCAGGTTAATTGGCCTCTTTAAATTGTCCCTAGGTGTGAGTGCGTGTGTACATGGTTGTTTGTCCTGTATGTCTCTGTGTTGCCCTGCGACAGACTGGCGACCTGTCCCGCCTCTCGCCCGGAACTTTAGCTGGGGATAGGAACCAAGACTTCCTGACCCCACAAAGGGAAAAGGAAGTATAGAAAATGGATGGATGGATGAATGGAGTTGAATATCTGGGGTTCTCTTGTTGCTTAGGTTTTAGCGTATTAACTAAACTGATGACACACACTGTGTCAAAGCTTGTACTGGATGCCGCCCAGTTAAAACAGGATAACGCTGCAAGGGCCAGAACCACAACATCAAACTCAAAATCCAGGATACTTAAAACCTGGTAAGATGATCACATGTGTTCAGAATCACTGCCAGTGATTTATGAGTTGTGAACAAAAAAAACCTTTCAAGTCTGAGGTTTTAAAGTCATCTAAGGGATAAAGGAACCAGGGGGTTTCATTTTCTTGAATCGTGAAACCACTCAAGAATATTTTAAAGAATCAAAATAGTAAAAGCCATAAAAACCACCCAGTGTTGTAAAAGCTCCCCAAAATAATCACTGAATTACCACCTCACAGTGGTGTACTGTTTCATATTTTGGCCAAAAAGTTTTTCAACTGGAGGAAAACAGCAAAAAAAGGGATAAAGTATGAATGGACGTCTTTCTAAAAAAAAAAACAGGAAACCTCAAGATTTTTGTAGATTTGATGTGTACCAACTTCTTTGAGATGTTACAAAGTCATCTTTCTTTTGAACATCTTTTACGGGTTTTTTTCTGCATATAAACTAGTTATTTATGTTTGTCATGACTTTTAGCAGCGTTCTCTAAAATATCAAGGCTCCTAAGGCTCACAATGGAGCATATATTTACAATATTAAATTTTGGTGCTGTCTAGTTTTTCAGTCAGTCATAAAGCTCCTCAACCAAAAGTCTATGGCTCTCTAAGAGTGGCTTTTGTCAGATCTGATTTGTTTTTATTTAGTTTCTTTTTCTTCGCCTAAACGTCGTCAGAGAAGATGCTTGAGTTCTGGTCTCAAAATCCTGAGCTAAAATCCACCAGTGGGAAGAAAAATGCAACACGTACATTTTGAACCCTCAAAAATGTTAAATATGTGCAGCAAAGCATATAAAACCAGTAGAGAATTGCGGATTCTCTGTGAAGCAAAAGATGCGTAATGATCTGCACCCTGAGACCTGAATGAGCTCATTTCTTGGTAAATGAGGGGTAAACAGTCAGTTCCTGCATACTCAGAATCAAGATCAAGTTCACAAAGATATCGTGGCATTAAGCCATCGTCTGGGGCCAAAATAAGTAACAGACTGAACCCGTGCTCAGATCCAGGCTCCCACAGATTTTGTACTTTGTTGTCAGAAGGCGAGAAAGAGAGGAAGGTGGTGCGCCAAGTGCGACGCATCAGCAGTTCAGACGTTATTGCTCCTGAGGTTGTTTTTACTGCGTCTGGGTTTGTGATCTCAAACCGGTTTCATTTTTAGACTTTCTTTGTAGACGATGCAATAAATAACACTATTTGTAAATTGTAAAGCGTTGAGATTTAATGCTCAACAAACAGAACTTTTTAAAGACATAATTTTACTAAATTTAACCAAGTCAAGGGCCAGGGTTCAAGCTGAACTCCTCCCACTGGGCTGAGGATGAGAGTCCACATCAGGAGGAGGAATGTCATCCTAAGGCATCTTTGTTTGGGATTGATGGTGGAACTGATTGGCGCTTCTTCCGCAGCAGCAATATTGGCTCTATGCAGACTTCATGCAGTGCTTGTGTCTTGAAACTGTTGTAAATTATGCAGTTTCTAATATTCATGAGTCAGTATTTTGATCACTTTGACGTGTGATTTAAATCAATTATTATAAAATAATTTTTGAATTATTCAGACAAATATTTTACAAAAACCTGAGTATGTAAAGTATACAACTCTAAAAAATTAAGAGACAACTTAAAATGATCAATTTTTCTGATTTTACTCCTTATAGGTCTATGTTTGAGTAAAATGAACATTGTTCTTTTATTTTATGAACTACTGACAACATGTCTCTGAAATTCCAAGCAACAATTTTGTATTTGCAGAAAATGAAAAATGGTCAAAATAAAGACCATTTTCCAGACCTCAAATAATGCCAAAAAAAAAAACAAGTTCATATTCCTGTAGAAACAACAATACTAATGTTTTAACTCAGGAAAAGTTCAGAAATCAGTATTTGGTGGAATAACCATGAGGTTTTCAGTGCAGTGGTTATTTTTTCCATAGCTCTAATATGAAATTAAAACTTGATTAAGAACTTGAAACTGTACTAAAGGTTTATTTTAAATATTTTAAATACATCAAATTAATCACTAGGAATGGTTGTTGAATTAGTACATTATCTACTTCATTGTAGTTTTAATCAATTCAGAGTGTGGATAATTATAGAGAAGGTGTCTACTTAAGGAAACCAGTAGCTTGTTCTGAATCATATGTCAGTTCTGACCTTGGTCCCAAAGTTTCTTCTAAAGCAGGAAGGAAAACAAAGCTCAGGAAGGAGTGTTTGACCAGCTGGAAGGTGAGAGGACAGGAAAAATTGACAAGGATAAACAAAAGCAGCAAAGAGAGAATATACGGAGAAAAAAAACTTATTACAGCGATAACAGGATAGGGATCCTGTCTAGTGGAAAGTATTCACATCCTGAGTTTGTACTGGCATTAATTCCCGATGCAATCACAAACCTTAATGTAGTTTAATGGGATTTTACTAATGAGTCAATACTTTGTGGAACCACTTTTTGCTGATTTTTCAATCAAATCTTGGTCTGGACTTTGACTAGGCCACATCAACATGCTGTCGTCCAAACTGTCCCCTTGTGTTTCGCCAGCCTCCAACAGGTTTGCTTCCAGGATTTAGAGCCATCCATGCTTGCATTAACTCATATCTTGCCTCTCCGTGCAAGAGAAAAGCAACCCACAGCATGATGCTGCCTCCATCAGTGGGGCTGGCATGTTCAGGATGATGTGAAGTGATAATTCTGTAGTTGATCCTGTGTGTTTAGTTGATCCTGTATGTTTGCTTAACTCTGAATACTGTTTTATTCAGAGATTTGAGAATAAAGCAAGTTGAATACGAATGACACCACACTTTTCTGAATTTTATCCTGTAAAAAACATAATAAAATTCAGATAATTTTCTTTTTATTTCACAGCTATGCACAATAATTAATAAATAGAAAAGATAAAATGGATAAGAGTGCTCGGTTCTAATCAGACAAAATGTGAAAAATGTCATGAAATGCTTTTTGAAGAAGATAAATTGAAAAGGTTTAGAGAGAAGCATAAGTTTGTATCAACCTAATGGACATGTTGCTGAATAATCTGAGTATTTCCCAAATTTTCCATCAGATTATCTGTGAGTAAATTAATCTACATCTCTCCTTAAACTGAATCAGCCTTTTATGCATAGATGGGGTTAAATTACTGGAACTACGCCCTCCTCTGTGCGAAGAGGGAACAGAAAGGCTCTAACAGGCCATGCTCTCCACCTCTAAGGTTTTAATAACCCTGAGGCTGCAGATTGGTATCTGAACCTCGATCCTCCTCTGCAACTTGTATAACCTCATTTGGCTTTTATGGCGTGCACCGTTGCCCTGAGAAGCCATATATTGAATTTTGCTGCCCGAAGAAGTAGAAATGACTTCAGCTGGGACTCTGATCCAAAAGCTGCACTGTGAGCTCATGAGGTGCATGTAAGGAAGAATTGCCTTCTGTTCATCTTTCTGAATGCTTTACAGCTTCTGTCAAAGGCTTTCTGTACATTTTCAGTCAGCATGAGTAAATGTGTGACAAACCAGGCCCATGAATCATGGAATCTGTATGTTTTGCATGTATGAGTGCGCTCTCTATGCCCCGGGGGTCTATGCACACATTCAAATATAACTTTTTTTTTTTTTTGAAGAAAGAAGGGTGTGCGTGAGAAAGCAAGGGTCAACAACCAGAGTGTGTGTGCGCCTCTGAAAGACAAGGTTCCAGTGTGAGAGCAAACAGCAAGGAGCTCTATCGTGGGATAAGTACAGGTTGGACATAACAAGGGGTAGTTAAGTGGAAAGGACTAACAGATGCTGGGGGGAAGAAGGAGCCTCACCACAGCTGAAGTCCTGACACCCCAACACATGAGACGCATTTATATACAGTGAAAACGTAGCTTTGCTGCGGCTCAGACAAACAAGTTTACTGCGATGGCTGCAAAAACAGTTTGTACCTCTTTAAACTATTTTAGCTTCAGAGGCATCTTGAATGTGTCCTTCGATGTTAAAACAGACAAACTGCTGCATTCACAATGTTAAGGAGCAGAATGAGTAAATTTAAATGAAAAAACATTACTGGTGCAACAAGTGTTTTTAAAATTGCATTGAACTGAAATGAAAGTGTGGTGAAAAAATGAGTCAACACCTTTAAAAGGCATTTCTGAATAAGATCAGTGGGACCAAGTCAGTGTTTTGCGAGTCTCAAGTAAGTCTCAAGTCTTTATCCTCAAGTCCCGAGTCAAGTCTCAAATAAAGACAGGCAAAAGTCGAGTCAAGCCCCAAGTCTGAAACTTGGAATTTCAAGTCCCTTCAAGTTTGTTTTTGTTTTGTTTTTTGACAATGTTTCAGTAGATATAAATAATAGATAATATGTTCTTTTTTTAATCTGCATATATCTAAAATCTAACATGTGCAGCTGAACACAAAGCATAAAAAAACGCCACTTTAACTCTGCACCTCTATCTTGCACAGTTCACTTACAGAACATGGGACCCCGCTCACTATCGGCAGTCCAAAACACGCTGCACATTGTTTATGGATGTTTGAAGGACTGGATTTATGACAAAACACAGCATACAAGTGAAAGCTAAGCAGTGTCATCAACGTAGCCCAGAGTAAACTTGCAAATAATACGAAACTCGCTGAAGTCTAAGCAAAAGAAAAGAAGCTAGCACCTACCGTTCTTTGTGCAACTTCAAATATCAAACAAAGTTGGAAATTGTTGCATCTCCATCTGAGATCCTCTTCTAGCAGTTCTATTTCGTATAGGCTTCGCCCTTTAAGGCTTTCGCTAGTGGATACTTCATAGTCCATGTAACCAAAAGTCATTGTTTGTTTCATCTCTGGTTTTTCCCCCGATTTTTAAATATTGTTAGTTTGATTGGTTGTGCTGCAGCTTACATTAACGTAGATATGGAGTGTGGACAAACTCTGTTAGGAATGAGTGAAATTAATTAATGGGGCCCACTTAATAATATGTGTTTTAAACTTTAGGTTTTGGGTACAACATCACTTTTTTCAAGGATGAGTGTATGTAAACTTCTGACTGGAACTCCACCACCACCTAAAAGCTCGGCCGGATTCCTATTTGTGTGGATCAGTCCTTCAATCTTGCATTTAGGAAAGCTGTTGCACAAAGTAATGATGGACATATCCACTTACACAATTTCACAGCCATCCAGCTGAAAACCAGCACTTCCTGTGGCCGTGGTCAGACTCAACGCAAACCGCCTAATTCATCTATAACTGGCTGCTGTTGTGGCAGCCTGGTGTTTTGCCATGATTGGACTGCTTCCTGTCCCTTTATCTTCAGCCGGGACAGAAACTAATCTTGCTCTATGCACAATCACAATAAAACTGTAAGAATCACTTTCACACATGATTTCCACACACACGCACACACACACTGTCTCCTCACACACAAACCACTGGCATACCAGAGAGCCTATATTTAAAATCAGACCCGGAGATGTTTTTTTTTTTATTTCCAGCATTTAGATATTTTATCAACAGTGGTCAGTGTGGATGCTTGGGTGCACAGAGACTCTGACTCAGGGAGGAGTTTGGAAAACAAATGGTGTCACAGATTACGATCAGGAGAACAGGAAGGCTGCCCTCTTATAATAAGATAATGATCGCATGATGAAAAAGAGGGAGTGTGATTATGAGACTCATGCGCCAGGCCTGAATAGTTACAAATTTGCCACGGCTGCAAAATACCACCTTCCAAACGTGTAGCCGTTCCAAATGCGGCCCTATCATCCCACGTCTCATTTTCAAAGCCTCTTTTTCCTCCCTCTCTTCTCCCACCACAAATCCCAGAACCTCGAGCGACGCACAGAGAAAGAGGGAGAGAAGGAGAGGAGACGAGGGGAGCGTTTAAATCTGGCGTTCCGTGAGTGGTCGGGTCGGTGTCTGGAAACCTTTCACATCCTGTTTACGGCGGGCAGATTTCAGCCTGGGGACCGCAGAGAGCTGGCAGGGCCCCCGCCTGGACGCGGCTTCTCTTTCCTATCTGCTCCCTGCCCTCCTTCTCTTTTTCATCTCTGCAGAGTCTGCGAGGCCTCACCTCGCCACCGCCACTGCCCGCCGGCTTCAAATTAACACCTTTAAGCCTAGAACAAACACGGCTGGGTGCGGCTACCACTAAGGCTCGGTCCTGATGGAAAAACAAAGGCTTTTCTGAGTTTTAATATACAGAAACACACGTTTAATAAACCTATGTAGTCATATTTACAGAGTCCAACGTCAAACGGAAAGTTCCAGAGAGTGAAGCATGTGAGGAACAAAAAAGATCCTGACATCTGATTCAGTCTGCCAGGAAGGCTCCATCTCAGTTTGCAGAGTTCTCCTCTGCTTTCATCAGCGACACTTGCAGGATTTGACCACCATGTTGGAAAGCTGCTCAACTCGAGGCGTGCGGCCGATGAAGTACATGATGGTGAGGGGCTCCAGGTCCTGAGGGACGCAGCAGGGGGAGGCGGAGGCCTCTGGGTTCAGCTTGTTGTACAGCGGCAGGATCTGACCAGAGGGGAGACAGGAGAAGATTTTTTATTAAATACCACGAAAATCATTTTTTCTTCTGAGAACGATGAGATCCTGCCTCAGCAAGGGTTTTGGCTGAAGGCTTTGGTTGTTATACAAGAGTTGTGGGGTTGTTTTTCTTACATCGCCAGGCAACTAAAGCATGGTTTGACTTTGTGGGAAATAAGAGTTATATAAGAAAACTTGATGCCATTCTCACAGTTTTATGGTAAAAACAAAACAGCAGCCAGAAGACAGTCGACAATACAGTCCTGGTGGAAAGTTTCTGGACTTATTCTAATAAATCCACGTGCAACTCCCTGCAGTCTCAAAATAAGAACAGAGTTAAACCAATGGATCACTATTCAGACTCTTTATTTCATTAAAGCCTTTCTGGCAGCTCCAGATATTTCAGGGAGTTATCCTACAAGTGGCACATTTTTCTTCTGAAACGTTTCACCATTCTTCTTGGCAAAAATGTAAAGGTTTAATCGGTCTGAATGAGGAATGTGGATGTGAAGCCAGTTGGGAGTCTCTGGAGATCCTCTGCTGGCTCACAGACTCACTCCCAGTTTTCCTGAACCGACTACTGTGTCCTGTTGGTGGGTTCAGGTCAACGGCTCTCACACGTTTTACAAGTGATCAGCCATTTAATACCAGCTTTATTATTTAGCACCATAAAACCTGTCATTAAATGTCTTTATCTGAGGATCTCATGATGTCATAGTGATGCTGGCTTCTCCAATGGATATTCCCCATGTTTACTGATGTCCTGATATCAGTTTGTGAGAAGAAATATAAAGACTAACAATGAATGCTAGAAATTTAAAATGTAGCTGGGATTGAAAAATCTGACTGGATGGATGGATGGACAGATGAATAGATAGAAGGAGGGATGGATGGATAAGCAGGTGGATGGCTGGATGAATAGACAGATAAAGGGATTGATGTATGGGTGGGCGAATGGATGGATGGATGGATGAATAAATAGATGGATGTATAAATCGATGGATCTATAAATATATGCATGCATAAATGGATGGATGGATAAATGGATGGATGAATAAATGGATGGATGAATAAATGGATGGATGGATTAATAGAAGGACAAAAGGATGGATGGATAAGCAGATGGATGGTTGGATGAATGGACAGATGAAGGGATTGAATGGATGGAAGGATGGATAGGTGGATGAGTGGATGAATGAAAGGATTGATGGTTGGATGGATGGACGGATGGAACTAATGTTCAGAATTTCTGATATTTTTCAGGGACCGGGAAATAAAATAAACAAATTGTAATTATTTTATGACTTTCTTGTATCGTTCATTAATGTGCAGATACTTCAAGGACAGTCTGTATTTTCCAGATCTGACGGTTCTGCAGCAGCAGCCTTCGTGCTTGTGGAGCTGGACGTGTTTAATCAGCCTGTACGCTGTGTGAGGTGGCAGCCATTCATGCCTCTGGGTTGAACCAGCCTCAGCTAACTGAGCTGCTGGCCACCGCAATCAAAGGTCTTCAAACTCATTTAGGGGAGAAACATTTCCCACACTTCAAACTACCCATGTATTAAAGTCAGGCAGAGAGCTGATTTGAGCTTGGATCAGGCAGCGGTCCGTTTCACCAGAGAGGCTGCTCAGATTTTTCTTGACAATCGCAGATGTTTCTGTTTATATAATTTGGCTGAGCGTCCACGCTCACATGTCTGTCAGTGTTTCCAGTGAAAATTATTTAGCACGAGAGGCCATGAATCTTCACATTGGAGGGAAATATAATTTGGAAAAAAAGAACTCATTTGTCTTCACTTGGCCTTACTGGAAAAGGTTGTCGACAATCTTCATTCCATAATAATTGGCACCAAAAAAAAAACCAAAACGAAATAAGAATGCAGCGAGTTGGAGGTCTGAGGCTATTAGTCAATAGAAAACAGCAGAAAAACCACAGGTTGTATGTAGAAACAGCAGGAAAGTTAGCAAAGGAGCATTTTTTCCTCCTTGTTGCATCAGATCTTTTTATAACACTATTGGTGTTTGGACTGAAACCAAATGTAGTTTTCAGAGTTAAATGTTTTCCCATCGTTTCTTGATATATGATTTCAGCTGCTGATCGGATCAATTTGTGAGCCAAATGTGTTCGGTGGTTGACATGTCAGAACCGCAGACAGATTACAGAACCAGCTGGAGTCCTTTACTACAGGGACACCCGGTTTTAATACGTGCACAAAGGGATTTAGGTTTTTGAGAGAATCTTGCTGAAATAAGCAAAACGAAACACCTAAGAAACGTCAGTCTGACGTTGAGATGGATTTCTGGGAGGGTCTTATATGCACTTACTGGTATGTTTTTATCTTGTTATTGCCAAAAGTGAGCAGGTAAGGCTGTGCAAAACTTTCAAACCATCGAATTTCTTCTTATTTTGCTTCAAAGGTGACAGTTTTCTTAAAATCTTAAACGAATGAAGATTTAGCAAAAGAAAAAAAATAGGTGTTTGGAGAGCAATTAAGAGCAGAAGTGTCTATTGGTAGATGTTTGGCTGAAAAACGTGTCATGATATAAGAGTTTCACATCAGTTGATATCAATAATTAGATAATTTTTTTGTTTTGTTTTTTAAATTCTTAGAATACTGCCAAACTGGAAGTGTGACTGTTTCTTTTTTATCCATTGTTTTTTATTTTTAAGCAGATATAAGGCACGATGACGGAACCTTAAACTGCTGCTGCAGCAGTTACTCAACAGGTTGTTGCTAGGTAACCACAGAGTGAGTGAGTTGCTAGGTAACCACAGAGTGAGTGCGTTGGATTCCACCAACTTTGCTGAGCTGGCCGTGAGAAGTGGAGCAGCTAAGATCTTTCCTCTGCCTACGTCTCCCAGAATGCTGTGCGTTTCTGGATCAGAGTTCAGTGAGTATTCAATACTGAATATTGAATATTTTATCAGACGTATTATCTGCTGATTTTGATCATGTGTATATAGCGGTATATATTGTTATTGATTTATTGTCCAGCCCTACTTGGTAAACGATCCCATTGGCCACCTGCTTTTTACAGTAGGAATATATTAGCTTTAGTTTATTTCCATAGTTATGTTACATTTTTAGTGAAGCATCTCCCTGATCAGAGTGTTTGGAGTTTGAAGGGAGAATACCTTGTGTTGCTGACTGAATAATAAATCAGATGGTTTTGAACGTTGTCAGATGCCCTGCATTATTAGTCCTGTTCTGATCATTCATCAGCGATCTAATTGGTCCAGATGTTCCTAGCAGAACCTTTATTTCTCAGCCTACAGGTTTGCTTCTGGTTGCTAGAGTTTTTATAAGTACAGGCAGATCCTTTAATTATCAGGTTCCTCTTCTGTGGAACCAGCTCCCAGTTTCACACTACTTTTAAAATTAGTCTTACATTCAACAAGGAAATATAGACATATAGTGCGCTTATAGGAATGCTATTCAAGCAAAAAGGAGTAGTAATTTGTTGACACATTTAAAGAGAAATCAGATGAAAGTGATCACAAAATAGTCACAAAACCCTGGATCGGTGCATCTCCACTGATCATAAGAGTCTATTCTTCACAAACCAACCAGTTTGTTCAGCTCCAGTCACACATTACTTTAGCGTTTGATCCCTGAAACCCACCATGTTGTAGTGGTTGTTGGCGCTCCAGAGGTACGGACAGTTACCAGCACAGAAATTGGCTTTGTAACCTTTTGGCTCGTGGATCCACTTCCAGTTGAGGTCCCGCCTGAAGTCGATGTAGAGCGAGCGCAAGCAGCAGCCCTGATCCGATCCTCTGGGAAACACAAAGGCAGACACACAAAGTGACTTCTCAGCTTTCCATCCAGCTCTGCAGCGTCTGAGGCAGCAAGGAGCTGGGTCATGGGAAAATTACAGCAGGTTACCGCCATCACAAAGTAATGAGCATGCAGGGCTGCCAGAGTTTTCTTCTGTAGCACGAGGTAGTCTAAATAAAACACTGCGCACCCGTCGGCCTGCTCTCTAACAGGGTCAGGGCTGTTAGGGTTGCCACACAATACTCTGCAAAGTGGGTCAGGAGGGGAAAAAAATGAAATATGGTATCCACCGCAGCTATTCTTCAAAATGACCAAACTAAAGACAGTGGAGGAGTGTCAGAGCTGTCAGAGTGGGAGAAACCCGCACACGAGCGGCTGGAAGGCGGCCTACCGGGAGCAGGTTGTGGTTTCCGTGGCCGCCGCCCGCCGCTTACGGTTCTTCTTGGCCGGGTTGTCCACTCGGTCGCTGGGCAGCAGGGTGAGGATGAGGTGTGGCGTCTTGGTGCTGAAATCCGGCTGGCCTTTAATCTGACCGGGCTTCCTCATCTGACGAAGCCGCTCGTCATCGACACCTACAGAGAGCGACGAGACGGTCAGATAAACAACCACCAGCTCTGCTAAAATTCACTCCAATTCAGATAAAAAATACTTTTATCTGTATTTTACAATAGGAAAATTAAATGTAACTTAAATAGTTACTATAGATGGTGATGGCTGTGGGCAGGAAAGAGTGACTTACAGCAAATTTTAAGAAGCCTTTGACTCAACATACTCTGTTTCTTATGAGGATGCTCAGGGTTGTCCATAATTTTCTAGAATTCTCATTGCCCCATCATTTCCAGTTGTTATTTTTAATTTTATGTGATAAATCAAAGTAACAAATTGCAAAAGTTTTTACACATAAAATCTGAAAAGTGTGACATACGCATATAACTCCCCCTTCTGAGTCGCTTCTCGATCCACATGCAGCTTTACGTGTTTTAATTGAGATAGCTAAAGCATAACATCACACTTTTCAAGTTGAACCACAAATTATCATTTAAGGTTTAGGTGTAATCTTTAACTAGGCCATTCTCAATGTACAGTTTGGATTATTCCTCGTGCTGAAAAGTGGACCTTCGCTTCAGTCTCAGGTTCTTACTGCCTCTGACAGGTTTCTTATGCAATTGCTCAAGCAAAAGCATTCCCACAGCATGGTGCTGCCTCCACCATGTTTTACAGTTGGGAATTTGTTATCAGGCCAGGAAATATGCTGTGTTCATTTCAACAAAGGTTTGGTTGTGTTCATTGTTCACTAATCTTCTCTGACAAACCTCAGAGGCTTCTACTGAATATAAACTCTCGCCACACTAAAACTAAATCCTTTTAGAATACAGATTTTTTTTCCCTCTTTACACTTTAAACATGAAAACAAAATATAGGAATTGAGTGAAGTAAGATGCTTGCAACTAAGCGTGTTCAGTTTGTCACTGGGTTCACTTTTAGAGAACTAAAATACACTTATCATTTGCACTAAAATACGTACAAATGATAACATCTAAATGCAAAGTGTTCGTTTCTCTATAATTATGAATGCAGACAAATGCTGCAGCTGTGCTTTTCTTTTGCCAGTGACTTTGTACTTCTGAGGAAGGCAAAAGAAACAACTTATTTTCCAGGTTTTGACATTTTTGAAGGAGTAAATGAAGCATAAAGGAATGCGATACAGATGTTCTAAAAAAATAAAATAAAATCCAGCACTGATGACCTGACAGTTTGTCTGACTTTATGATTTTACTGTCTCTTTTTGAACCACAGGAGCACAAACACAAGCCCCTGCTTGTCTTCCGAGTATCACAAATTGCATATTTTTTTTCCGAGTGTGAGAAAAAAAAAATTTCAGACTTGGCAGAGCTGAGTGCAAATCCTCTGAGCGCCATAATTTGAGGGCCTACATGAGGCAACACAGACAGTCTGGAATTAAACAGTATCTCAGTGTGCGGAGGAACAGTTTCGCCTTTATTCCTGCACGATAGTGAGCAAGTGATTCATGGATCCTTTTTAAAGGTTCTTACATAATATTCTCCTCTTTGAGTTCACAGCTCATGATCTGGAGGATGGATGGTATCATAATAAATCTGCAAAGTTGTATTTGTCATTTTCAAAGCGATCCAGCAGAGGTTTAAGTTTGCTTCTTTTGTGTTCTGCGGTTCTCCAATCTGTTTATTTTCACATGCAAATAATGTGCAGTCATGTATAAACAGTCAACATTTAAACAAACATTGTGCAGCCCACAAAAAAGGCTGCAGTCCTGCTCACCAGGCTGGACCTCAAACGCATAATTAATCTAAAGCCAAGACATGAGAACGAACCAGCGAACAATGCCTCCAGCTCCTCGCTCTTGTTAGGGACGATGTTGTTGGTGGATGGGACAAAGGTGCAACAGGGACAGTGGACGCCCAGCTTCATGCCAAGATTGTTTTCTGACAACAGAATAGAATAAAACATGAAGATGAACCATATAAACAGATGTTTGCATCATAAGCAGCATGAAGCTAACCTGGATCTGACACCCAGTCTTTGATTGTTTCTGTGACGTCCAAGGAGAGCCAGGCTCCTTTAGCTCTCAGCTGGACGGTCCGGGAATCGATGTAGCGCTGAGTGGACGTGCTGTCTTCCTCTGGCTTCAGTAACTGGAAGAACCAACACACAAGAATAAAAGGACAGAGTTCATGTACTCTGGCAGACAGGACTGGCAGACCAGTTGGAAACACAGAAATCACATTTTGTATGGTCAGTGAATAACGCGACTTTGCTAACTGGCTAGATTTTGCACATGCAACATGTTTGTGTAAAACTAAAATCTTCACACAGGCTGACTCTTAGAGAGAGAACTTTATGAAGAGTCCAGATAACTTTGGGTTTAAGGCGGACTTCGGCAGACAGCAGCATGACTGACCAGATTTTAACCCATAACATGCTGGGTTTAAAAAAAGCTCAGCCAAAGATGAGATTATATTTAAAATCTAGGACACATAACTAGACTTGATGCTGTTCAGCAAAGAGAAAAAGTTAGTTTTTTTATTTTGCACATTCTGTTTTTGCTCTGTTCTTATATTTTTCTAAATTTGGATTATGTAGCTACTTTTTCTACCTAAAATATGCAATAAATTGTTGAAATATATAAAAAGCATTAGATTCAGCTGCACATTGTGCCATGTTTATGAATTCCTACCTAAAGTTAAATGAAAACTGTAAAAAAAAGTCAAACCACACAGAGTCGGGAAGCTGCAGCAACCAATACAGTCTTTCTTTTACTACTGTTGAAAAACTTCAAATACACATAAATTTAAAAATCTACATTAATAGAGTTTTATAATAAATTCCTCCATTTCTACTCTTTCTTCATAACTCAAAGGACCAAATAATCAATTTATTTGTTTTCTGGGTGATTGTATAGTTTTATTATTATTGGAAGCAAAACAACAAATCTTAAATTCCAATTTAATTAAGAAACATCTAGAGTTTATTTAAAAATAAGTGATTGAGAAAATGTCAAGGCCATTGTTTGTCTTCCTTTGTAACAGGGAACTGGTCGTCTGATGCTATACCAGACAACACAAACAGTAAATCACTTCACAGCCAGGTCCTTCAGGAATGAGTGCAGGAATTGGTCTGCTTTCAAAATAAAATAAATAAAAACAAAGTTTTTTTTCTGAGTCAGTATTTCCTAGCGGATATGGCACAGCACATACAGCGGTTAAACCAGCAGACCAAATGTGGTGGAGCTCAGTTTGGGTTGCTAGGTAACGGGTTTGGTCATTTGTCACGCTTTTAAAAAATGTAAAAGATTTTAATTTAAAATAATTCAGCCATAAATGTCTGTCGTAGGCTTCTTTATCTGTTAAAGATAAAGAATAAAATTTTCAAAATGCTCACAGCAGGATACGCTGCACAGTAGTTGCACCCACAGAGGAAAAATGTAACATTTTCTTCATCTCTAAAACCTATGAACATAGATTTTAACTTTTAGCATGAAACATGTGAACCATGGCCAAGATGTACCTGGTAGAGCTCCACTCTTTGCTCCGAGGCCCGAGCCTGTGGGTTGGGAGCTCTGAAGATCCTGAACTCAGCCTTGACCAGGGTGCTGTTGATCAGATCCACATCCTTGACGTCAAAGTGGACCACTCGGTAGTAGAGGTTCGGTGCCGCCGGCTGCACGGCATCTGAACAGGAAAGAAATCCAGAGCTATGACTAACGGTCAAGTCTTCAGACTGTGGGACTGATGCATTGTCTCGGACATAATTACCGCTAATGAGAGTCTTCAGGCTAAATTATAGGCTTAAAGTGTTGGGTTTTATGTATAACGTATGGATGATTGATGGGTAGAGTGCATGAAAAATCACCCAGTTATGTAATTACATAATACCCAGCTCAATTACCCTTCAATCTGCAACAGGTCTGTTAAACCAAAACCCACTGCCACCACCAAAGACTTGCTAAATGGTTCCTCTGCAGCAGCGCAGCACATTGGACACACCATCTTAAAGAACCACACTTTTAATGCGCCAAAACCTTTATGAAATGAAGTAATCCCACTCTTAGGAAAGCTTTTTTTTTGTTATGGTGGTTGATTCTCTATCAACCTCTACATTTAAAAATACAATACTCCAGGAGTGAACAGAGATAAGTAATTAATTCAGAATGTGTCCCAGTTATTATTTATTCAATTATATGGCTTGCTAGAAGAGGGTGTTCTCTTCTTTGCACTGAATTTCTACAAAATACTTCAGCTTACAAATTATCCAATTAAGAACCTTTTCCTATCCAATTATTAATCAATTAATCCAACAAATAAACAGATCATCCCTACACGGTATTCATGTAAAGTCCATCAGAAAGCACTCATGTTAGTTTTTGAAGTATTTTTCTAGCTGCAGATGCCTCCTTTGCTACAAATGATCAAGTGTGCACCAAAGGAATGCTATGCTATTGCATTTTAGGCAATAAAATGTTTATTTCCTTATTTTAAAAAAAGAAATTTAACTATTTGTTTATTTGCATTTTTAATGTACTTCTAATATTGTACAAAATTAGCTTTTGTGGTTAAATCCACAGAATGTTGCCATTTTTTTCCCGATTTATCAATTAATCGTAAGACTAATTGATAGAGTAATCAATTACTATGGTTGCAGCTCTAAGTATTTCCACTAGAGGCAGATCCATGCACATCTACTATTCACTTGTAAAAATCATGCACAGTATTTTATAACTCCAACTTAAAGTCTAAGATGACAATTATTTAAAAAAAAAACATAGTTTGAGATTTTTAGAATCTTCAAACAATTTGCAAAAATTCTAAAATTAGGCATAAGTTTTTCAAAACTTGATATTTATTTACTTTTGGGTGGAAAGGAAAGGACTCACCTATGTCACCATTTGTGCAAGAAACAAACCTATTACAACACAATCTCTTTTTATTATTGATTAAACTAATTTATAATTTTAGAACAATTCTAGAAATACTTAAAATAACTATTTTAATCAATGATCAATATCCTACTGAAAGCAGATAGATCGACTGAAGGATGGATGTTGGTTCTCTCAGGTCTTTAGTGCTTTTTTTTCAGCTTCATAAAAACAACATGACGTTCAGATACTGTTGATCAGTTGGATTTTTTTCTAAACCTGAGAAGTCCTTTATTTGTCTACACCACTGATTTTTTTAGGCAAGCGATTAGCAACACGAAGAACATGAGGGAATCTCCAAGGCATTTCACTGGTAATGACTCAGAGCTCATCAGCATAGAAAAATCATCAACTTGCCTGTAGAGGCATGCAAAAAGATGCATCAAAAGCATAATTTGATTTCTGCAATTTTAAGAAAGATTATTGAGTGATTCTGTCATTTCTGACAATAAAAATGAGTTTTTCAAAGTTGTTACTTCTTTTATGTTGTCTTCTTGTGTTGTGAGAGATGTCTTTCTCAGTTTCTGAATCAGAAAATGGCTTCTTAATTGAATGAAAATAGATTAAAGTATAAAGATGTTTTTTTGAAATCACAAACAACTTCCTGTTTGGTGTTGAAGCAAAGAAGAACCATATTGTTCCTCTGATGGTAACTTCATGTCAACACTAGTACAAATGCAAGCCTTGCATGTAAACTTCTAGCTGCTTTTGATTGGTCAAAAGCAGAGATGGATTGCAGTCTGATAGGGATTGTAGACGTTTATCACTATGGAAACCAGGGATCCTGCATGTGATGAGGAGGTTTAAACTTGGCAGAATTAAGTTTAAATGTTGATTTTTAAAGTCATTTCAAGGCGCGGACCAAACAAGTAAAGTCAAACTTTATGCACCAAACAGTGATGCAACATCAACATTTCTCCAGGGATTTTTGGAGAAATTAAAGTAAAGAATGGGGCGATTACAGATGGTTTAACAGTTTTAAACAGTAAGCCCCTTCAGGTTTAACCCTTCAATAGTCAATACGTTTCCTTGCCTATTTGCCTCTTCACTGAAATTCACTCCATCTACTGACACCTAGTGGGAATCCAGTGTAAATGATCTCAACCCATAAACCTGGCAGCTAGAAATAACTGCAGAGAAGCACCTGGGAATCTATCAGACGTGTCTTGGTGATATGAACGTTACAGGGAAATAAAGTGTAAATCACATTAATGAACAGCAAATAAGCAATATACGGTGTTTGCATTCTGACAGGTTGATTTAATGTTGAGAAAATGTAATTTATCAGCTGATAAAATGTTGATAAAACAAATACCATAAAAATACGATGTGATTTGCGTTTCGGTCTTTTTTATTTCATAAAGCTGAAGTACAAAGGATGACAGGTTGGGGCTAATGCTCAAGTCAAATGAAGATGCTAATAAAAAGTGGCTATAAGACATTTCATTTCTATAATTGTGTTTGAACTCATAATCTTCTGTTTCTTTAAATGCTATGAATTAAGTTGTCCTTGTGGTTTTCTCTCAGAAAATGAGTTACTGATACATATTAATTATTAGTTATTCATTTGTCTTTTTTTTCCTCCACATCTAAACCTATATGTTCACCTTAGAGGGCAAGTCAAATAGAAAAATATTATTTTTAATTATTAAAACAGTGACAAGCGCACATTAAAACATCCTGGCACTAAACCAGCTGACCCTGTTGACCTCTGGACACTTACTAGAGTCGGTGCGGGGGGGCTGCATGTCGATCCTCTGCACCTCTTTGGCATAATAATCCTCCTCGCTGCTCTCGCGCTCGCACGCGGACTCCGCCAGCCGCGTGCGCTCCTTCAGCAGCTCCCGCGTGCTGTTGTAAAGCAGCATGACCTCGGGTGGCACGGAGCCCGACGGCGGATCGTCGTCGTCCTCCGGCGGGCTGCGGATGCGCAGCTTGCTGAGGATCTGGCCGCGCACCGCCTCGATGCGCCGCGACTTTTGCGCGTCCAGGTCGATGGACTGACACGTGTTGATCCCCTCGGAGAGCCGCAGAAGGAGCAGGAGGGCGAGGAAGGGGAGCCACATGGTTGCCCGGTGGATGGGGATGAGAGAAGAAATGATCTCCCTGAACGGCGAGGCTGCGTCTCCGAACCAAACGCGCAGGAAATGTGATCCAAAAGTGCAAAGAGTCTCAACTTTTTCCACCACTGATCTATTAGAATACAAATATTAAACAGATAACCAACTTTTCTTCTCTGTTCTCATTAAGTTGTACATGCGTCCATCAAATATTAGAAATAAAAGAGGCATTGGCATTACTTAAAAAAAGAAGATTAAAATAAACTGAATCACAGACGTATTCGTCTTTCTAAAATTAGAATTAACGTCCAGTTGTTCCGGTGCCGGTGCGTGAGAAGTAAAGCTTCATCAGTCTCCGCTTCCCGCCGTCCATCCTCGCATATTTGAGCAGCTTTCAGGAGACCAACGCAGAGTCGTTGCAGGAGCTCAGCCCATGTCGCAAATCCTCCAAACAGAAAGACCTGCAGTTTATCTGAGGCAGCACGGCTCCGGCGCTCTCACCTCTGAAAGACGCATCTGTCGAGCAGAAAACTGGCCCATATCCGCTTCCACAAAATACAGCTACAGTCCCAAAAAAACCAAATAAGGTCCTCCCATCCCCCGATTTAGGTGAGAAGGCTGAATGCACTTGGAATATACATATATGAAAAACACGTAGGATTTATGTTGGAATAAACACGGCAAGTCCTTTACTGTCTCTCACAAGAGCAAAAAACATGGGGAATAAAACAAAAATACACGAATCAGAGAAACATAAAGCAAGTCCCTTTGCAGCAAACTTTCAGAAATATAAATTAATCTTGCAGTGAATTTGGAAATCTTCCTCTTAATGAGCGAGGTATGTCTGGTAAAAACACAGAGACCTAGTGGATGATGTGAGTGCATTATCCTGCAGATCCTCAGTGAGAAACAGAGCCCCAAACAGAGAGAGCCTCTCAGGGAAAAAAGGAGGAGGAAAAGGAGGAGGAAGAGGTGCTAGTGGGGCGGATGCCACCAGGGTGAAGGGAGTGTGTGTCATTATGTAGGCAGAAGTAATCCTCTCACCAGAGGCTCACAGAGTTGCACATTTTGCAATATTTACCCATCAGAAATGCAGCTCAGCAAGTAAACATCCTGTGTGCCAGGACTGCGCCATAATCCCTGACCAACATTAAGGCTGACCGCAGGTTTATTACCGGGGTCCAGGCTATTAACTCTATAGGGCTTAGCAAAACACAAGAAGGAAACTACATTTAGAAACTGGCCCATGATAAATATTTCGGCTCACTTTACTTACTGGAAGCCCATCCAGAGTAGAATAGGTTGGAAATATCCTGTATTGTCTCACATTGGGGTTATTGAGGTGTTACAGTGACTATTCTACTAGAACGCTGCTGTTTTATATGCAAGGCCACCTTATTGGATTTTAAGGTTGGGACTGTTTTCAATTTCTAATTCTTTAGTGGAGTTTCTGACAGTGGACTTTATTCATGGACAACAGAGTAAAGGGGTTGGAATACAAATGCAAAGTTAATTTTTTTCAACAGTTTTAAAAAGGAATATTATGCTCTATTTCTCTGCACTTCATAATTAAGCTCTACTTTGAGTTGGTCTGTCACATTAAATGGTGAAAGTCACTAAGGCATGACTGCAGCTACTGATTATCGTTGTCTTGATCATTCCAACAATGAATCAGATGAAAATAGGCACCCTGCAGATTTTGCATTTAACACTTAAGCTCATTTTGTTCCATGTTACAAATACGTGGAAAAAATGCAAATATACAAACTAAATTCTTTTTTAAAATCAAGAAAATAAACATTTCATTGCATAAAATGCAATAACAACGTTTAATTAGACTCTATCATTTGAAGCAAAGGATGCATCTGCAGCTAAAACAAAAACTTCTAACATCAACATGAGAAAAGCTCAGACCTTTCTGCTCAACTCAGTATCAATATACTGATACACTTAACACTTACAGGTTAAGAGTAGGGTTCACCTGTTGACTATATAATTTTTAATAATAGCTTAAGTAAAAATGCTTATTAGGAGATTTTCTATACAGAATTTGAACCAAGAACCAGGTCAAACTAAAACTGTGGCGCTTCAGGGGAGTCATAGTTTCAGGGAATAAAATAATAACACAATAATAGCAGTTATTATTATTCTATTAATAATTATTACTGATAATTAATCATGTTGGTCCCAAACTGAGACATGTAATTAAATGCAGGTGGACACTAACAGTAAACAGGAATCTAAAGTGCCTCTGCTCTGCAGCTTTTTGCTGCAGGTTCCCTGAAAGAAGTAGACTTCAAAAGTCCATTAGCTCAATATTTGCAGACTTTTTGTTCTCATTAATGAAATATGACCCCTGAGATGATTTGTGCAACCTCTGGAGCAATTAAAGGCATTTCCTGTTTTCCCAAGATGAAAACAATATTTGCCCAGACCTCAACCCCCTGCACCACAAAAACAGCCTTAAATTATTCATGGATCGGATTCTGGGTGTGATTTGCAGTTTCAGCTTGTTCGCGCTGCCAGCTGAGGAGCTTCATCCTGATTTTATTAGACCGCTCAGAAAGCAGCCTATCCATTTTTATCTTCAGCTTTACACGCTCAGAGTCGAGCTCCTTTCTTTTCTGTCTGTTCCTCTTCAGTCTCATTGTTAATTACAGCTCAGCACTTCTGGAGGACTATTAATCTGCCACGGGTGGCTTTTATTGCTGCTCTGCTGCCATCACATTATACCGTTATTATAGTTGCGGGCGCAGGCCTGTAATTGCAGTAAGTAGAAGGGAAAGGTAGGAGAGACTCAGGCAGCCTCAAGCCTTCTGGTCAGGCCAACCCTTCCTTCCTTTCATCGTCTGTCCTGGCAGAGTTTCTAAAAATGATAACGAACAAACACGCTCCTGTTCTTACTTGACTCCCGCTCTAATCCGAAGATGGCCAGAAACGAACGGAAAACCTCTTCATTCATCAATGCGGCCTCGCCTCCGTCTGACAGGAGGATCTGACAAACTGTGGGGCATCTCAGATCCGCAGATCCCGCCCAGGTGGGGTGTCGTGTGTGTGGGTTACAGAGCTGTAATGTGTGGTTTTAAGGAGAGGGGAAAAAACAGACTTCCTTGAAAACAACTTCCAGCCTGCCTGCTTTTTTCTCCTTCTTTTTCCTAAAAGCCAAATATAGACAAGCCACTGCCACGTCATCCAACCCTGAGAGAGGGCGAGATGGGGTTCAGAGCCGTTCCTCTCAGCGGTTCGACGTCTGTAATATAAGTGAATCCATATTGTCCGCAAAAACCTAATGATTTTGGCTGTCAGGAAACAGTTTTATTGAGAAAGAAAAAGCTGAAATAGTTACAAAAATAAATACAGCTCAAACCACTGGGGTTGGGGGGTTACTTTCAGGGAACATTTCCATCCATTATTCTTCTAATCTTTTCCATCTGCTGGCAGCAGGAACCGCTTAAAATGTCATAACTACAACCAACCGAAGGATGCGGCCTTTTCTCCCCTGGAGCCGACTCAAACCAGAGTCCAGATCCTCTCTGAAAAACAAAACAGTCCCATCTGGGTGGAAGTTTGAGCCGTTTAGGCCTCGTCTTCGTTCAGCAGCATGTTGGGGATTCCCCTGGAGATCGGGAACTCTCGACCCGATTCAGGACACTGCAGACATCCCTCAATCACCTCCACCTGCAGCAGGACAGACAGGAGCTGTGTGAGGTCATCAACAGACGTCACTTTAGGTTTTTTTTAACCACTAAAGATTTTGTAAGAACATAAAAATTGTATTTTCTGTGGTTTGAATGTTAAGAGTCCAAACAGCTTTTAAATGTTTTTTTCTACAAAATTGACCCATTTATTTTTTTCACATCATTTTTAACTAATCTGGAACATTCTATTTCAGAAAATGCATTTAGTCTCTTTTTTTGTGAAACGATGTTTCTCCTTATTTGAAAACCTGAAAATGAAAATAAAATGGTCATTCTTTAAAAATCATAACAAATGCCTGCTGGTATGTATTTCTGAAAGTTGCTAGGTTATCTTTTTTCCAAGGGTCATGCAGCTTTTGCAGCTCTAAAGAAAGTGTATTTATCTGGACTGAGGGAGAAAAAATGGCTCTCCAGGTTGTAATGTTGTGAGTCCTGGTTTAAGATTTTCCACCAACTCGTTGACTAGTTGTAATAAGCAATAAATTGGATGACAAAAGTCTTCAGTAAAGTGCTTTGGTCCCAATTAGTCCACTTTTTTTGAAGTGTCCACTTTTTTTAGTGTCCACGTTATTTGTCATTTCCTGTGTTTTATTTATTTTCAATATCTAAAATGTCTTCCAGTTCCAGTGTTAAATATTTATTAGAAATAAAACTTTATTGAACTTTCAAGGACAATTTATCATCCAGCAAAATTGGTTATCATGACAGGCCTAACAAAGTGATTCCAGGTGATAACCTGGGCTAATGCTAGCTAGCTTGGAGCTACATCATGACATCAATAAATAATTCATCCAGTAAATGTTTGATCCTCTGAAATGGCTAAGATAGAAAGTTTAAAAGCACAAATAAGGGTTTATCTGAGAATCTTGCACCCATTTAGTCTTTAAAACCCACAGACTGAATCATCGCCCAGCAGCGCTGCAATAAACAGAGGAAAAGTCAGAGAGCTATTATTATTCCAAAGTAAACATAATTTTTTCTTAGTTTTTTATTAGCTAAAGTAACTCCAGAGATCTGAAAATGGCGTTCTTAATATTCTAATTGGTAGTTGCCATCTATGACTTCGACAAAAGTTATTCTTCTCCTCTGGTCCAACCGGGATAGAACCAGTTTACATAGGAACAGAGCCTTAGCTCTGGCTAGTCATAACGCAAAGCGTACCAATAAAATAAAACTACAAAGCTCTAATCCAGAGCAATAAAACATATTATCACTGTTATTTCAAGCAAGACTCTGCAGTAACTATTGCAGCAGCTGTGGACGGTAAAGTCTGAGCGATCTTCACCTCCAGTAGAACTCGGTGCACTTTCTTCAGGAAGTCTTCGTTTTTCTCATAGTCAGGCACCATCTCACCTGGCAGGTCCTCTCGATGACCCAGCTGAGGAGGGAAAATAAACACTGTGCCATAAATGCTTGTCTGGACAAATGTTAAGCACCTGCATACTTTAAGCTGTGATTTCATAGCTTAAAGTAAGCTTAAAGTATGCAGGATGCTGATCTCTGCATACCCTGTGCCCTGCAGGATGGAAGGAAAACTGCGGAACTCTGTCTGACCTGGTCTGCAGCCTGGACCAGAGCACTCCACTCCAGTTTAGGGATCATCCGGCAGATAAACTTAGGGTTGAAATCCACCTCGTTCACCTTCACCTCAGTGGCCTGCACAAAGATCACATCATTCATAAACACCACATTGTCAGATTGGACTATCAGGGTCTCTGAGCAACAGCAAATCAAATAAAAAAGTTTTCACATCTATCAGCATGGAGTGAGTTATGAAGCTCCAAAGGCTTTAAGGTAACCACAGGAAGAGCCATTATGTAGAAATGGAGAAAACATGGATCAGGTGTACCCCAAGTGGCCGTTACTCCAAGAACACATTGATGACTCAATAAGGAGGCGACAAAGAATCAAGAACAACATCTAGTGCTCTGCAAGAAGCACTAACCTCAGTTAGAGTCAGGGTTTATGATTCAGTAATACATTTACCAAAAATCATCCTGATTCTGAGAACGGAAGAGGCAACTAAGCTGAACTATAAATTCCCTTATATCTTATATCTCTTCATCTTAACAAATAAAATCCCCATTTAAAATCTCCATTTTGTATTTATTTATTTATTTTTGTCTCATACTAATATCTACTTTATTGATCTAAAATGTTTCAATCTGACAAAACAGCAAAGTACCAGGAACGCAAAAAAGGGATGCTTCTATAAATAAAAACAGTGAGTACACAGATTTACTTAAAAAGTAACATATATAGAAGTGCTTTGAATGTTACGTTTCCTTATTTATTATTTTTTTATCTTATTATTCTTCTGCAATTTTTGTCGTTATTCTTTCTATAGCAGCCTCGGTGAGTACTCGGTGTATTCTGTGAAACGTTACAGACTTGCATTCAGAAAATTAAATAAGAAAGCGCTTTAAATCCGAAGAGCTCGCTGTTAGCATTAGCCTAGATGCTAGCCGACTTTAGCGGTTTACCTTGATGAGCAGCGGGTATCCCTTGGTTACTCCCTTCACGTGCGACGTCAACATGTTGTGCGTAAGTAGCTTCATCGTAAAACAAAAAGGTCTGTTTTAATCTGTGATTAAAAGGACACAAACAATAAGAGCTGAATGAGCCACAGAGAGACAGCTTGTTATTTATAGCTGAAGCGCTAACATGTGTACGAGAAGTATTGTTGTTGCACCACCGAAATGAGTCCTGACGACCTCTGGCTCGATGACAGTTAGTTCCGAGTTGGTATCTAAACCCAGTACTCGTTTTCGATTCTAGTTTCGTATTTATTTTTACGAAACTTTTGCTGAGTTAATGTAAATTAACATGTATCCAGGTCCTGTGTTTTGGGGTTAATTTAACTTTTTCTCGCTTTTTCTTTGTTTTTCTTTAAACTAAATAGAGCAACCAGTATCATTTTAGCATGTTTTTGTGACAGTGACGCAACTTTAAATGCATTTTTACTTCCTGTAGAATATCAGCCAACTTTATCACCATTTAAGTACAAAAAAACCTTAAATGCAACAGTTGTGATCACAACCATGAAAGGTGCAGTTAGGCGTGACATAACAAACCAGACACATATATTTACACTCCCTGTAATTACAATGGCAGCTTGTTTTCTCCAGGTACGGCAGTATGTTGCTTCCAAAAAGACCACCTTCTGAAGATCAGGACAAAATAAGTTGAGTTGTTTAAGGATTACAAAATAATTATCTTCGAATATTCATCTAACAGCAAAAAATAAAATAGAAGTTTTTCTAGTTCGGACAATAAGTGGAAAAATGTAATCATAAGGAGAAAAAAAAGTAAAGTAGCTATTAAAAAAATATATCTTCTGGTCCATTTATTAAATATCAAACTATGAAGAAACTGGATTAAAGGAGTCAGTGTCTCGATTACAAACAGTACACAGAACGAAGTCTGTGACAACCTACTCCCCCACATTCACGAATGCATCATGCGTGAAAACATCTGGACTCTTCTACAATTAATTGATGAAACATGGTGGTGGCAGTATCATGGTGGTTGATGCTTTTCTTCAGCAGAGAGATCAGAGATGACGAATAAAAATCCTGATAGAGGCTACAAAAGATCAGAGAACAGAGCAGAGATTCACCTTTCAACAGAGCTACATGGAATGATTCAAATGATTCAGGGAAAAAAGAACATCACTCCCTGCTGGTAAATAGACACATTTATTCACTAACTGGAGGAGAGGTCAAAGGTCAGTACAATCAGAGCAAAGGGCTACAGTAAAACTTGCAGGACTTCTCAGCAGGCAACCAATTCTTAAAGAACAACCAGATGATCTGGCAAACCAATCATTGCAGCTGCATTCAGAGATGCAAAGGTCAAAGGCCACAGGAAATAACAGAAAAGGTTCTGTTTGGTTTGCGCCACGACCTTTACAGCTGCTTCTGCTTTTCTCCAAGCTGCTTTTATATTCGCTTGAAGAAAGGTTTGCTGGAAAGTTACCAAATGGAACCATTAGACAGTTTGAAAAACGCGCATCAATCTCATTTTGCTTTAGTGTCGAAAAATAAAGCTCTTGAGCCCAACACCCACGCAGCTGTAAAAAGGCACTTAGACACTTTTTATTATTAATATTACATAAATAATGTTTTTATTACTTTGGTTTTAGACTTTTTTGTCACAGGTGTTTGTAATTATGAGAAAAAAAAACTGCAGGAAGTACAAAACTTAAAATCAAAAGCAAAGGTTTTAACAGAACACATCAATCATGATCAGTTTTTATATAATTTTTTATTTTTGTATTAATTTGTATACTTGTTTTTGTAATATACAGGTCATTCATACACTTTTATAGTAAATAGTAATTACACACAAGTAGTGTAACAAGCATAAACCTGCCACCTTCACAGACATGCATCCTCCACTCACTCATCCTCTCACATTCACACAAATAATCCCTCACTCACAAACAGGAAAACAAAGATAAAAATGTAAAACTCCTCATTTCCTTCCTCCATTATCACCAGATTCAAATCCCCCCAACACTCATTATGAAATGAGTATAACAATACTTATGCTTCAACATAAACACAAAACAAACAGATAAGCATATAAAAAAAAACAGCACTTAGGAAGGCATCTAAAGATGTGGAAAGAGTCAGTCTGGGTCCGTTCAGACCCCAGAACCGCTTTATGCAAAACAGAAGCAGGAAGGAGAGCCACCGACTAAAATTAGTCCGTAAAAACAAATTCATGAAGTCCAGGATGCTACAGGATTTTTAAAGGGCTTCATGGGTTTCTATTCAGTCACGTTTGGAGAGTACAGGTCAGAGAAAGGCAACACAGATGGGTTCAAAGGTCACTCTGGAAGGTTTATGGCACAACTCATCGGCGCTGAGGAGCAGGTGCATAGCGGGCTCAAAACTAAACTAACGGTTCAAGATGAGAACCATTCACAAACATGAATAAAACATACATAATCTTCCTTCTTATTGAGCTTCAGGATCACTGATTTCCTCCTGCAAACTCTCTGTACCGAAGGCTTTTCTTTGTGTTTTCCTGCTCACAGTCGTTGGGTTAAAACTAAATTAAAAACCAGCTTTAGCAGGACATAAAGAGTCGACAATCTACATCTCATTCTGATCCTTCCTGCTCCTGGTTGGTTTGAAGCCAAAGCAGCGATATGTTGAGACATGAAGAACGATCTGCGGACCGAGGGATGATGAGCAGCAGAAGAGTTAGGTGTGGTTACATGTGTGTAAAACTCTTTGTGTCAGTGGCTGCAGTAGCAGTTAGTCTTTGTGTTGTTTTTGCATTGCAGAACGATATTCCACACACACATACCAACATGCAGATCCCCAAGCAGACATCAGGGTTCCCACTCGCATTCATTCACACACACACGCGCCGTCCTCATTCTTGTGCATCCTCTGTGCGCCACTTGAGGAAGTCCTCTTTGCGGGCATCTGGTTTGATCTGGTTCCGCATGCCTCCCAGCAGGTTGGAGGTCGCCTCGGAGGCCACTATCAGGGGGCGGACTACTGTGGGCGGGATCTGACGCAGGACACCGCCCACTGCGCCAGGGAGACCTTTCTGCTCGTGGCCGCGGGACGCCACGTCGCACAAGGTCTGAGCCGTGTCGATCACTCCCTGCAGAGGAAAGAGTCAACACTGAAAGTTAAGCAGGCTTGGTCAAAACTTTACCTGAAAAATGCTCTGAATATCCAAAATGTAAAGTTTGTCACATTTTATCACATTATAACGTGATTCTGTAATCACATCTATGCCTTCTTCTCTGCGTATTGTGTTGGGTTTCAAAATATTACATATCTGAATTATGTTTTGATCATGTATGTCATACTGTGTATGAATATTTGCACCACATGCCTGAAAACGTACAGCTTCACAGAGAAACTGTATCCATTTGTAGGCACAGCTCACATTTATTGCTGTGGACTAAGAGAGAAATTAAACTCCACACCTCTCTGACAGTGTCGTAAGCTTTGGCTACTCCTTCTCTGAGATCCGCCGGCTGCGGGGCTCTGCGGGGCCGGCTGGCGGGGGCCCGACCCTCTGTGATGGCAAACCGATTCAGTGGAGGCGTTGGAGACAAGATGTCATACACCGTCTCCGCTGTAGCCTATAGGGAGGTAACAAGCACTACATGAATTAAAATATCTTTACATTTGGACAAAACACTTCATTTTATTGCATCTTCGTACCTGGATGGCCTGCACCAGCCTGTTGCTAAGCTCCAGAGCAGCTGATGCTGTAGAGGTACCGAACGATGCTGCCCCCCGCTGGAGACCTCGAATAATGCGCCCGTCTTTCCTGTACTGCTCGATGGGCAACCAGAAGAGATCTCTCACTCCGTGGACTGGGCAGACACACAGAGAGGAAGGAAAGAAAATTAAAACAATATAGTTTTAAAGCAGGTTTAAAACTATAAATATTTCTGTAGCGAAGGCTTCAGCTTACACAGCTGAACAACTGAGTGAATGGGGCCGACGCCTCCCAGAATGCCCGGCAGTTGATTCTTCCTGATGTCCGTCAGCCACTCTGTGACGGCGTACTGGATCACCTTGTCCACACCGAGGAGACTGGAAACATTTCAAACATGCAAACAATCTGAAGTCTGTCAGGATTTGATCAGATTTTAAATTATTTTACGATGTCTGAATGTTTATACCCGTGTCTGCAGCAGAGCCTCTTCAGCTTCAGCTCTGAGCAGTTCAGCTGAGCCAGACCGATCAGAATCCCGGCAAACGTCCCCTGAGAAACAAAACACCATGCTGTAAAGACCCCTGTCGTTACCGTGGCGATGGACGGATTGGGTCTCTATTTCTGAGCTGTTCCCGTGACCTCTCACCTGCTCAATGACCACATGCTTCCCATGATAGTCGAGCCAGATAGGCACTTCAGAGGTGAAACGAAATTCCCTGAAATCACAGAAAGAAGGAATATTCAGTCAGCTCTGATGCTGTCGACTTCTTCAGCCATCAGTCTGTCTGACGAGAATCACCGACTACACACCGGAAGTAGATTGGCTGCTCAGATGAGGAAGAGGAGGAGCCTGCAGAGGAGGAGCTCTGCTCGCTGTAGGTGGTTTCCACGGAGGCTGTGAGATCAGGACCGAGAGCAGCATCTGCTCCAGCCTCCTCAGAGCCTTTCTGGGAAGGATCCATCTTCACTGTGACTGAAACAAGAACAATTCAGTCTCTAAATGTGCTTCACAATAAAGCACTACTCCAGCTTAGTTTATCCCCTAAAACACCAACCCAATACATTTATGTTTGTGGCTGTAATGTGACCCGATTTGAAAAGTTTAAGCAATATCAATACTTTGCAAGACAAACAAACAAAAGCCATTACAGGCATGTTCCCACAGGCTGCCCTCCGGCAGCAATCATATGCTGTATTTACATTAAATACAGCTAATCTTCTAAATGATATGAAAAAGAAAAACCTGAAGCAACCGAAGGGAAAAAGTGTCTGATTTAACTGACCTTCAGCAGCAGGATCCACAGGCATGTAGGGGTTAACAGAGGATGCTAGATTACTAAAAAAGTCCTTCAGGAAAAACAGTGCATCCTGGAAAAGAGAAAAACAAAGTCTAATAAGAGAACAGAACTACAGAGGGAAACTGACTTATTGTGATGCAAAGAAACCTGGAACAAGTAAAAGGTTTACGAGAAACTGAGAGTCTAGATTGGTCTTATAATAATATTTAAATAAGCATATTAATGTTTATGTCTTTTAAAATTTCAAATACCAAATCATCAAGTTTATTTATTTCTTGAGATTTGTAATTTTTTCAGTTAGGCTGAAGAAAAAATAAAGATGTTGAAACAAAATGTAGGTTTTTGTAGCTGGGATGAAAGTAATTACAGATTAAAACCTGTAGGTTTTAATCCCCCTCTTGGTGTCATTTCTCCATGACTGTGGAAGAGGAGACTTTTCCATATTTGGTCAAAGACGCAGGACTTACCTGGTCGATGTTGAGTCGCAGCGGCAGCAGGCTGACCCGTAGGCAACACTCAGGTCCTCCGAGTCCCGACTCTGGTAAAACCTGCAGGGCCTTCACAGTCAGCTGCAACAAGAACAGAGCAAAGATCTCATCCTGCTTGACTCCATCTCTGCTTGCAGTTTAACACACACACCCCCACACACACCATGTTGGAGTGGGCTCGGCGAGGCATGCTCTCGCTGGTGTAGAGGTAGAGGAACTTGTTGAGTTGTGAAGAGGCCAGGCGGTCCCGAACCTCCAGCTCTTGAACGATGAAGACCTGCCGGGACAGAGGCTGCTCCACGCTGGGGCCGACCCCAGAGGTCAGCGACCCGTCCCCGTCCTGGCCTGCTACTGCCACTGGGTAGGACTCATGCTGGAAGGACACCTGGAGGACATGATGATAAACAAAAACATAAAAATGAACACCTGTCATAATACAACTAATACACCAATCCAGATCCAACTTTATGAGTTTTGATAGATACAGAAGTCGACCCAACATGATATCAGCACAATTCAGTCTCACTACTTATTATGTAGTGAGAAAAGTGCTTTATCGAGTGACATTACTCAAACAGAAAACAATCGTCAAGAACTATAGATATGAGAAGCGACTCAATTATCAATAACTGCAGGATGCGAGCACTGCTGGATAGAAATGCTGCGATTATAACACAGATTTAATCCATCACTTGGTTTTAGCTGATATAAATAAAGATTACATTATTTAATACCAATAAATAATTTATTTTTATTTAAAAAATATGCTGAAACACAAACAAAATATCCTGAAGTATTCATACGTTTCAATGATGTTGGGATTTTATGAGAATGAAGATGAAAATTAAGTTTTCTGTTTGGTGGAAAACTATAACTGCACTAAAATCATGAACACAACATCCTCACAGTGAAAGATGGTGGTGGCAGCATCATGCTATGGGGACACATTTTGCCATCAGGATTATTGAAGTGAACAAAATGAATAGGTAGATAAAAACGACTTAAATGCTGGGCTATCCTTGATGAAAACTGGATAAACGTAAAAAAACCCAAACAATTTTTAATTATATAAAGCTTTATAAATACAGTTTTAAGGTTGTCCTGTAAAGCATCGACTTAGGCAGGCTGGATAAAAACACATCCAACATTTTTCAGATTAAATTGCATTACATTACAGTAACATAATAATATTGGGATTGTTTTTCTTAGCAACTAATACCAATAAAATACACTGAACTCTGTTGTAACCTGACAAAATGTGGAAAAATTCAAGGATTGAGACTTTGAGTGCAAGCCACTGCATCTACTCAATGCTTCACCTTGGTGAGTTGGATCTCCATCAGCAGTGAGTGCTGACGGCCGCTGCCTCCAGCCCAGCGCCAGGAGTTCTGAGGACGGGCGGAGGCGACGGAGCGAGATGGAGAACCACGAACTCCCACAGAGACAGAGCGACCCCTAAAAGGGAGACGGTTTGAGAAATGGCACAAAAACGCAAGCAGCAATAAACAACACAGATGTAAATTTAAAAAACCTGTTAGAGTTCTGAGCGTGTACGGACATCGGCTTGCCACCGAAGTCCTTGCCGCCGTAGAGATGCCACACGACAGAGATTTCCTTCAGCACCACCCTGGTGTGCGGCACCGGGAATCCGCTCGGAGCTCGCAGCAGGTCGGAGCTTCCTCGAGGCCTGGAGAAGTGGCTGTCCTTCACCTTGATGGGCCCCTCACACAGCACGGTCACCACGGGCTCCCCGTCTCTGGGCTGCAACAGTTTCACAAGCAGCAAGAGCTTCAGAAAGAAATGTCGACAAAAAAACAAGATGGAGAAGAAGAAGGAGGAGCTAAGCACTCACAGGTATGCCCATGCCAGGCGCCTCCAGGATGCAGAAGTCATCGTTGTCGGTGGAGCCCTCGGAGCCATCATCTAGTATCATATCAGGCTGTGCCTCCATCGCCGTGGCAACTAGCCCATCGAGCTCAGACTCCTCCCTCTGCAGAACGGACGAACTCTGCTTCGAGCCTTCGCCAGGAAACAAATAGACGGAGACGGGAGAGCCCCTCGGCACGGAAGGAGACTCTGGAAAAGCAGAACCTGTCAGGGGCTTAAACTAAACACTGCAAAAACTCAAAGTATTACCAAGTACTTCTGTCTCGTTTCTAAAGCAAATATTCCAAAAAAAAAAAAAAAGTTTTGCCTGTATTTCAATCGTACAAAGATATTTGTATTAGAAACTAAACAAAAATATTTGGTAAGACTTTTTGTTTTATGCAGTGCAAAAGGACAATAATACTTTCAATCATACAATCATACGTTCAATCAGTAATATTTGGATAACCGCGTTCAGTAACAGTACCTGGTTCTAAACTGTCTCTGTAGCTCCTCTCGGTGTCGATTAAGGCATCAGCCAGGTCGTACTGGTTGATCTCTGCGGTTTCAGCTGGAGGACAAGGCGGCAGAGACGCAGGACTTTCTGACAGCTAACACAATGTTACACAGACATTAAAGCCAAAACTACTTATGGAAACCTTGTTGTTTTATTAGCCGCAGCACCCTGTAATACATGTTCTATGTTAGCACAGTTTAAGTTTGTTTAATTGCTCTAACTAGGGTTTATAATTCCAGCCTCAAAGTTCCTAGTTTTGCATATTTGTTATTGGTGATTCCAGGTAATGAAGTGCAAATGAATAAAATGTCTTACTGGTAATTTCTGACCAGCTATTTCAGTAGGCGAGGTGTGTCGTGGCGGGGGGTGCAAGTCCCCCTGGGCGACCAGATACTGCAGCAGATTGACCAGGGCGGCGCAGGAATCTGCGCAGGTGTAGAGGTGCACCACGTTGTTGGAGCAGCGTAGCTCAAAGAGAGGCTGCGACTGAAACAGAAACGAGTCCATCAGATGCACCTTCATGACAAAAACCCCACCAGGCTCACTGTGACGGGATGAGGGAGTCGTTCTCGACTGTTTGATACCAGAAGTGGACATCAACCTTTGATTGCTGTTGATTTTTCAGGAGACATCTTTGCTCATTTTCCACAGATGACATCAAACTGATATTTTAACAAATTTAAGACAGCTAGTCAAATATGATCACTCATTCCTAAGCTGTCGGGCTCACAGAAGTCCTGTGAGACCAGAAAACGAGGCATGAGCTCTGACTGCAGCACTGCAGCTCATTTCCCAAAAATCTCTCTGTGCATTTTTCCTCCCAGCTACAAACTATTTAGCAAGATTTAAGTGTCAATGGCCATGTCTTGTGACAGCTTCAAACTAAACAACCCAACTCCTTCAAATAAGATATATGAATAAACTAAAACATGTTTATATACCAAAATGAAATACACAAGCTCTGATTAGCCCTGATTGTTTGGCAGTGCTGTGGGAAGACTTGTTTAGCATTTTCTTGCTGATTTTGGTTTCAGGTCCAACTGAGAGTAAAACATGAGCCAAATTACTGTCCGAAGCCATTATTGTAGAGAAATCTAATTATGGTGAAATAAATATTTATAAACATGCGGCCAACTGCTTGTTAGTGGCTTTTCGTGGACCCTAAACATAATTATAATGTCTCTTTACCTTTAGACTGGTTTGTTTTTCTCTGGGGTGCAGCTAACTATGATAAAAAGAAAACCCAGAATGGTCAGGACACGGAGCAGGACTTACCAGCTTCCCAGCATCGCTGCCTTTCCATGTGGTGATGGCGAGCTCCAGCAGGTCAATGTCCAAAACACACACGTAATCTGTGAGGCACAAACATACAGAAGGTGATCTTCTATCACTGCCCTCATGCTAAGATTTACATAAACTCTTTCAGCTTTTGCTTTATTTAATTTAAACACAGGTTTATGTGCTGCTTCACTTTAATAAAAACAAGTACACCGCTCTGCAGCTTGTCTAAGATTGGATCATCAGGAGGTCAATAATCCCAAACACACCAGGAACGATTCAAGACAAAGAGAAAAGAAAAATCACTTCAGCTTGTTGCTGCTGCAGGTGCTTCGGGGAAGAGGCTGGACCTTGGGGTGTACTTACATTTGCAACATGCAGCTTTCCTCTTTAGCTCCACCTTTGTTTAAGTAACTACGTGGATGAAATGTATTATTTTTTATGCATGCAGTCGGATTTAAATAATTTCAAGTTCAACAAGAGCCAGGTGATTTTTATGAGATATAAGACATAAAAATTGAAGGACAGAGTACTCTCTTTTTACATGACTGAATAAACATGGATGATCTGATAAAAACATTAGTAAGATTTCTTACTAATGTAAGATTAGTAAGATCTTACATTAGATCTTATTAGTAAGTAAGAAATCTTACTAATCTTACATTAGTAAGATTTTTTGAATCCTTTGGTAAGGATTTAAAAAATGTATCAACTTATGCTTAATTGTTGATCAATGGTTTATTAGACTGAAATTAGCTCAGATCGATTAACTAACTATTTTTATTGCTGTAGTTTGGCTACCATCCAGCAGAAGGCGCCGCTGGTCATTCTTAAGCAGAGACAGTTGATACAGAATTAAAGATGGCGGGACCATACCAGAACAGGAAAGTGAAACGGTCCAAACAAAGTCCAGTGTGGAATGCAAAACGCAATTCATGCGGCTCCATTTTGAAATATTAACATTCAGTAACCTCCATGACAGAATTGTTTTCATTCAGCAACCTAATGGGTTCCTGTTCTGTTCTATTTTATAAATAAGTCTAAATTTAATAATGTGAGAAAAGCATAATCAGTCAGTATTTAATACACAAATACAGCTAAAACCATAGTGGGGTGCTTCTGAATAAATTTGCCGTTTGTTATGGAAAGATTACAAGAGAAAACTTTTAAAGAAAATAGCAGATTATCAATTAACTGTTAGCCAATCGGTAGGATAAATCCACTTTAACTTATTAATCGATAACTTACATCCCTAATTAGTACACCATCCTATCTTGACATAATCAATGGCCATTTGTGTAAAAGCTGTCCTGCACTGTGACATGGAGATAATGTGAACTGCATGTTTTACCTTTCCTCAAGTCCACTGTGTCAGTCTCACATTTGTCAGAGAGGTAGAGAGCAGAATCATCCAGGATGAATCTGATGACCACAAAACAGACTTTTAAAAAGATCTTATAGTCAAAACTACCACTGGATTGATCTCAACTTCAAGGATACATTTCAATTAGTCCTCTTAAAACATTGCTATAGTGACTGCGGTGTTAGGTCAGAGGTCACCAGTACCTGAGGTGGAAGGTGGCGGTGTCTACAATGATGTTACTGGACAGAGAAAATGACTCTGCTGTGAACAGGACTCTCAGAGGCAGATACAGAGGCCTTGGAAGTAAAATGACCAAAAGAGATGAGTAAACATATAATTTTGCTGTAAGTTCAATAAACAGTCTTCATGTCCATACCTGTAGTCCACAGCGCAGGAAGCGAGGTGTGTGTGGAGGATGGTGATGACTGCCGGTGCCGTGTAGCCCAAGATGGGGTCGTCGATAACGTCCAGGAAGTCAATCAGCTGGAAGTAAAGGAAACAAACAGGTGGAAGACAAACATTTTAAATGATTTTACTGGGCAGAGAAACAAAAACACCAGCAGTTACGGCGCAGGCTAAAGAACATTGAAGTGAAGAAAACCGTCACGTTTAATCACATTTTACGTGTCAGGGTGTAACTTTATGTGCTTGTTATCTCTGGCAAGAAGGCTCTTATTTTTGGAAGGGACGGCCATTTTGTTCTAAAGCGCCTCCAGATGGAAAGCAGACTAATTACAGCGACAAGTATAATTACACTTGGATCACGTGGGTCCAAACTGTCTGGCTTTTTCCATTGTTCCTTTCTGCCTCCAAGAAAATAAAACATCTCAAATTAACATTTTTTTTAATTCAGCCGTGTCCAGCTGTGATGAAGGGAATCAGCTTTTTCCTAAAGCTGACAAGCCTAAATAAGGAATGCACAGTCAATCACAAACAAGAATATGAGCGACGTAACCTCAGGAAATGACAAAATTAGTTACCAGAAAGAAATATGCACAAGGAAGGGCACAAGGAGGAAGGAAAGAAAAGAAAGACAGAGGGATGGCAGGAAGGACACAATGAAGGAACAAAGGAAGGAAAGGAGTTAGGACACCAGAAAGGGAGGATACAAGGAAGAAAAAGAAAGGAAGGAAAAACGAAGGGAAAGTGGAAGGACAATGGGAGGCAAGGGTGGAAGAAAAGAACAAGGAGAGGGAGAAAGTATAAAGAATGGAAGGAATCAAGGAAGCACAGAAGAAGGCAAAAAAGGAAGGACGGGAGAAGGAACGACACATAAAAGAATATGTGAGAGTAAGAAAAAAAGAGAAAGAAACAGAAAGAAAGAAGGGATGGCATAAGGAAGGAAGAGACATAGGATGCAAGGGAGGCCAGGAGAAAGAGATAAAGTTCACAAGAACAGAAAGGATGGATGTGCAAAGGGACAAGAAAAGAAAGAGGTGTGAAAGGGAGTAAAGAAGAACACAAAGGAGGGCATGAAGAAGGAAGGAACTCAACTACCAGATGGTGTAGGAACCACGACATGTATTCAGATTTCAAAAATTGTTGTTCAGTTTGCCAAAGTTTCATTGGATCAACAAAATATGAGAAGAAACATCTTGACTGAAAGGAAACAGGCCTCGATTAACTTCCTCACCTGCTCATGCCAGCTCTGGTTGCTCTGCGTCATGTAATGCCTCATGGTGGCACCTTGCAGCTGAAGAGCGACCAGGAACTCCTGTAAGAAGACAAACATTTCTTCTTTAAGGTGAAACTACGGAAGCCTGAAGCTGCTGCAGAAGAGAGACGAACCTTGACGTTCCTCTGGAGGTCCAGCGTGATTTTGATGGCTGTAGACAACATCTGTGGCTCCCCTTCCCGTCCTCGTACGCTGCTCACTCCCAGCTCTGTAGGGTAGATAGTGGGGTCCAAGTGTGTGGGTGGTGTGAAGCTGGGCATCTCCAACCTCTCTGGGACTGAGGCGTCTTTAACCACAGCTAGAAAGGTAAAAAATATATATTTCCAATGAGACACAAAGGCAAATAAATAATAAGTCTAGATGACTGGTTTCAAACAAATGGCCAGAAAAATGGTTGGATGAATGGATCTTTAAGATAACTAGACAGAGAACATAGTCTTGGAAACAAACAGGCTTTTTGGACTTCATTTTCCCTTTTCACAGCAGAGTTTTTTGGTCCCAATAGAAACCCTTTGAATTATCAGCATTATCTAACAATGAAAGTGTTTGCAGATGAGACCACAATGTGCACCTCGATGGTAGAGCTCCACTCGTTTGCTCTCCAACGTCAGGTAGTTGAGGTTGGGATCATTTTGATGCTGTGCCACGCTGAAAATCTTCCCCCCTTCCAGGTCAAGCACAAGCTCTCCCTGAGTTTCATCCTCCTAATGTGAAAAAAACAACAACAAAAACAGAAAAACTACATGAACAAAGTGATGCTGCAACGTGAATTTCAAACTGAACTTAACCTTAACTTCCACAGAGTTTTAATACTGTAAAGCAGCTGCACATAGATATTATTATAGTATTTAATATTACAGGGAAAAGACCTAAGTTTTGTCTCGTTACCAATCAATGTACATTATACGTCAATATAAAGTACAAACATTGAAGAGGAAGACTAAAACGTGACTGCTGAATCACTTAAGCATACTTAAATAGGGGAAAATGTTTCTTTTTGTATCATCCGATGCAGCGAAACTCATCAGTGCCTCCTCTGAATTCATCTTCCTCCTGGCTCACCTTCCTGTCAGTTCTTGCTTGCAGGCGACCTTTCCCAATAATCACAGTGAGGGAGAGGAGGCTGAGGTTGTGGCTGGGAAGAGGAACTGACTGCTGCATCCTTCCAGAGGAATCGCTGGCCAAGTAAAACTGAGGCTCATCCTCTTCTGAGTCAGAGTCTGTGGCAGAGTGTGAAGCAAACGGTTTAATCCAAAAACAATACAAAAGTAGATGTTTTGGCACAGCGGCTGTTATTGTTTGTCATAAATCTATGTCAGGATTAAATTTTTTCCATCAGAGCAGAGCAACTTGCCCAGTCTGAAGGCTGACTTGCACAGCTGGAACTCGTCGTAGGGACGGCGGCTCTGGTCAGGGCCCGGGGCCGAGGGGAGAGGAGGGGGAGGCGGCTCCCACATCAACAGGTCATTATTGATCCTTTTGGAATAAAAGGGGAAGATGATGGAGAACTCAGATTATTCCTCAAAATGACATAAAGCCAGCACACAAAACAAACGAGTGCCAGGCTTAATGTGAGGCAGATTTTATTGAGGTGTATCAAAGTAAAGGGTTCTTAATTCATCTGAAGGTCACACTTTTAAAATTCTTTTAAGCTATGCATAATTTTTCCCTTTCATAATTACATGCTTCTTTGCTTTGGTCTAAAACATAATTTCAATAAAATCCAATGATGTTTGTGGTTATGATGTCACCAAATGTTGTGAGAGAAATCATCTTGTTGGTGGCAAAACTTTGTCAAACTGTTTTTACCTTTGGTATTTACTTTAGAACCAACTAACTAAATCATTACTATTGCCTTTTTGTAATTTTTTACTAGGATCACTTTTGTTACTACAAAGACATTCTGTTTTTTGCTAAATGGTTTTTCATATGAAAATAATAGAGCGCTAACTATCCTGAAACTTTTGAATGCATCCCTCATCCAATAATCCTGAACCTAGAGGCTGAATTCACTGATCGACATGTCAATCAGCTCTGCACAGGAGACGTTTATGTGAATCAGGTGTGTTGGCTAAAAGAAGAGTTATTTGAAAAATTTCCCAAAACAAACAAAATTTCAGTACTTTTAGAAAACCGGAACATTCTTACTTGAAAGTTTGGCTGCTTGGAAATAAAACATGAAGAAATGAGGTTTGGTGTAAGACTTTTGAGCAATACTCTAGAAAAAATTAAATTGAAGATGAAGGCGTTTGAATGAAACCTGTTATAGATGCTCTGGAAAGCCTGTTTGCTGGGCAGGAGGATGTACGCCAGCGGGAAGCTGATGTCCACTGCGCACTGACACTGAGCCACACACTGCTCCTGAAACTGGAGCATTTCCTCCGGGTCGGCCGGGATCACCATCTAATTCAAGTGAAGCGCATCGCGTTAGCAACAAGAAGGCTGATGTGTTGGTGTTTCTCAGTTTGGAGCTTTAGCACACCTCCTCCGTCTCAAACATGGTGCGGTTAGAAGAAAACGGCGAGCTGGATTTCTCGTTGAATTCACAGTGGCTTTCAAAGAAGGTGGCCCCAAGATCCTTCATGAGGCCCAGGTTAATCCCACTCAGGCCCGCTGCTGGGCCCTGAGCCTCACCGCCACGCACACGCACTGATATCCTGTTGACGGAAACTTTCTCAGCACAGGTTTGATCAAAAATAAATTTAAATTCTTGAAAAATATTATCCACTTGTCTACCAATAAAAATGCTTAAACAAAACGGCTCTTGAAGAGTTCAGAGTGTTTTTCTACCAGACACTAACTTTGGCAAAGAGTCGTGGTTTTTCTTCACACTGATGCAGGGGAAGGAGCCTCCCTCCCAGCCTTCATACGATCCTGGTGAAACAGATCAAGGTAAATATGTAATGAAGTATTTACAAAACAAAACGACAAACATCTAATTTAGAGGACACTCTGTAAAGTAAAGGATGTGCAAGAAACAAGGAAGTCAGGGTTTAGAAATCAAAAAAACAATATAACTACATGAAGCTTTACAACATGGTCTATTATCTGTTTTAAACACAGATATTGTACTTTATTTACATACTCAGACAGAAGCAAATGTTCTGTGTAAATCACGTCTCGCTGGACTCCTTTTAAATTGAACCTACAAATCACAACCAGTGATACCAGCTCCTCCTAGTGGGTTAACCTGCTGCAGCAAAGCACCGGCGTCATCATCACCCAGTCCATTAGTGTGTGTTTAATTAGAATCAACGATGTGACAGGAAATCCTGTTGTAGGGTCTAAAATCTGTCAAAAATGCATATTAAGAAACAATTGAATAATTTGCATGGAACATTTATCACTTTCAAATATTAAATAAAGGTGATAAATGTATTTATTTACACCAAACTGTTGCTTTATAAAGCAGATTTCACCAGAACACAGAGAATCATTTCTCAAATTGCGCATTTGAGAAATAACTACAGAAGAGGATATTCTATGAACATAATTGTCCACAATCAATACATATAAATGTACGTTTGACTTATTAATGTATGAGAAAAAAATGCAATCAAGAGGAATGATGGGAAATTTTGTCAAATATAATTCCTTTTCATATATAGGTCATTTCTAAAGCACCAGTCCATTGCTTTTTACTTCATTTTCATCAGTTTGAGTAGATCTAAGCGCTTGGCATGCTGAGGTGAGTGCATCTTGAGTGCAGGCAGAGGGTCTGCATGGTGCAGCATAAAATCAGTCATATGATTGGGTCTGTGCTGCAACATTAAAGTAAGCTACCAGTCATGCTTTTGTCCCGTAACACAAATAATTTTACTTTAAGTATTTGTTTTAATAAGGAAATATATTAAATATATGCAAACCTGCACAAAGGCCTTTCTGAGGGGTAGCAGAAACAAAATACTGGTAAAGACTAGAGGAATGCTGGTATAATAATGCCAAAAAACCCAACCTGACCCTTTTTTGTGGCTCTGTGCGCCCTCACCATGCAAGTCTGTGAAAGTGGCCTCCAACAGCTGGGTGAGACAGGGGCCCCATTGTTGCCCAGGGGCCGGCTGCTGGCTCTGCAGGTCTGGGGCCTCCTGGTGCTTCAGCTCTAGCTCCGTCAGCTCCAGGACCAATGTTTCCTTCCTCACTGCCCTCTGGGATGGCGGCCGACGCAGCGGCGGAGGCCGCAGGTCTGGGATGGGGAAACGAAGTCTGATCACGGCATTGGGGGACAGGAGGGTGAAGGACGAGCAAAGTTCAACGCTCTGGGTCTGAGAAGAAAGAAAAGAGATCCTTCTTGGAATCATTTCCAGAATAAAGTTGAACTTGGATTTATAGAGCACATTCGGTCATGATCAACCCTGTAATCACAGCTGACCACCGCTTTATTACGGAGCCGGGAGGCTGAAAGGTTGATATTAGGATGATCGGAGAACTACTGATTCCCTCTGAACCCAGACAGCTTTTAAATGTTTGCGTCAGCACAAGTTTGATCAGTCAGACGTGGCAGAATGATGTTTTCATACAAAGATTGTAATAGTTCTGGTTTCTCTGTGTGGCGATGACATAAAAGTTCATGACTCTGGACAACCACACTGACTCACGTTAAACTAAATTACGAGAGGTGAGCTTTAAACATGCCTTTCTGCCCAGTCAGCAGTCTAACGATGATACTTTGTGGTCCTGATTGCCGACAGTTAACAGAAGGAAATAAGCACATGCAGTAATGCTGATTTATATTTCGAGTTCTCCAAGTTCCTTTAGTGTTTTCTGGCTTGGGTCTTAATTTTTTAGGGTTTCTGGTCTGCATTGCATTAAAAGGCAGTGCAGTGTTGGCGGTTCCACCTGTATGCGTCCTGGTCCATAGTTCTGGCTGGGACAGTGGCTGAAGGCTTTGCTGAGGCTCCCCAGGCGGCTGAGGATGTCCAGGTCCAGCTCGGCGCTCAGCTCTGCCAGCTCTACCCGTACCACGCTGTCCCGCCGCAGCACACGCTGCTTACCCTACAAGCACACAGAATAATACACTTAATTATATACAGCAACATTCTGACAGCAGCCATTATGTTTTATCCTCCAGCACAAACAAAAGTCAAAGTTTGTGTCTTATATTATGATTATATTGTGGAAACTTTTTAACACATTTGGATCTGCAACTTCATAAAATCTCCAAATACTTTCATATTGGTGCTAGTCTGGCCACATAAAGAGCAAATATAGACTTTACTTCAACAGAAAAAAAGCAACAGACTACCGACGAAAACTGCACTCTGATCAATAAAGCCTTTTATTTAATTTATATAAAACGATAACATAAGGTGAGCAGCGTAACTTCTGTAAATCACTGCTTGCTGAAATAAGGTGTAGAGTAACAACCTCACGTTCTGATGCCAAAGAGGCTTAGATGACAAATAAAGCAAAGCTTGTTAATATGAAAACCAGCAGTACGAGTCACATTTACAGGAATATTTGAGTTGAGAACATATTTAACTTATAGGAGGCATAAGATAGAAATTGAAGGATAAAGTCAACAGAAAGCCAGGCAGTGGACTCAAAGAGAGTTGCTTATGGAGGCTCTAGTGTGACATCTAGTGCACCTACTGTACTGCAGAAAAAAAGTTTCAAACAAATATTTTCAGTTTGTTGAGTTGAGCGATTCTCAAACTCATTTTCTAATGAAATAGAAAAACGTGAGCGGGTTTTCTGCTTCTATCGGTGTCAAAAAAAAGTCTGAGTGTATTTAAGGAAAGGATTACATTAACCTGTTTGACCTTGAAGATAAAAATAAAAAATGTTTTAAACAGTTTAATGTGTTGAAATATAGTTCGTACTTTTCGCAGGTGTTTTTCAGTGAGGCTGTAGTGTAGCTGGGCGCACGGTCTGGTTGCAGCTCCGACTGTAAACAGTCCAGCTTTCTGGAACTGAAGTAACTGCAAAGTGGGAAAAAAAGAAAACCACAAAAAAAAGTTTTGAGATGCTAAATTCATATAATTTTACAGATAATCTTACGTGACAAACATACGAGTCTCATGTTTAATTGCATAATAGCCTTACATTAGAAGTAATGTAAAAAGAAAGAGAATTATTTTAATTTTACATGAAGTCAGGATTCGAGGTTTTCCAAACTTTGAGTTCACAGTTAACTAACAGGATGGATTTCCATCAGTAGCAGAACCTTCTAGGAAGGGTCAATTTTTCAGTGGGTGAAACAGCTGGATAATATTTAGACAACCACACAAGTAACAAGGTCTGGAGATACAAGCAGTTATCCAAACTTAATTTCCCTTTCTCTTCAACATCAATACTTGAAAAACGCTTTAAACCAACTCCAGATTTTTCTAGACTGAAGAAAAACCATTATTTGCAAAGTAGCTTGTCGCTGATAATGAAATTGCTTACCAAAGCCAGCATGACCGATAATGACGAACTTTTCACATTCGCAAACAGGAATAATATATTTTTTAAAAACACGGGTTGTCATGTACCTCACAGTACTGAGGTTTTCCATCCTGCCAGAGGCACTCCAACAGTTCCAGTCTGCTGAAAGAAAGGTCTGAAGTCACGGCCTGACAGCGGCGTCTCCCGCTGCGCCTCTCACATGTCACCTGCACTGCTGCCCCCGTCAACCTGCGAGAGAAAACCTCACAGTGAATCTGTTTAATGAAGAGACACACAGAAGGCTTTAACTCCAGTGAGTGGAACTTGTAACATATTACTCCATAAGCATATCTACTCCTTAATGTTTTTTCACTCCAAGTTACTAAGAAAATAACCATCTACCTAAAGAACCCTTATTGAAAGAGCATCTATTCCTACCAGAGTCTGTTTTATAAAGTTCAACCTCATAGAAACAGTCTTTTCTACCTGAGATTGGAGAGTGGACAGGCTGCAGTGAAGCGTTCTCTCAGATGGCTGAAGTTTTTATTGGCCAACATGTTCTCCTTGAATGACAGCAGCTCTTGGAAGAACACCTGAGACACCTGAGCTAATGACGAGGCTCCATCAGAGGGCGGGTCCTCCTGCAGCATGGTCAGAGTGAGCCCACCCAGGGTCAGGCGCAGCAAGGCTTCGGGTTTCAGCTGCTCCGCCTGGCCACTGTGAGAGCGCCCTGCAGTAAAAAACAGAAATAATAAGCAGTGTTTCGTAGTTAATACTGAAAACAAAGGCGCAGCAAGTGTTTTATTTAATCTAGACTCTGTTTGCTACTCAAATAGCTGACTTTACCTCTGATCCGGCTGGGTTGTGGCAGGTTGGATAAGCATCCTGCTACAGGATATCTTCTAGGACAGCTTGCCAAGCCCTGGCAAAAATATGTGTTCAATAAGTATTTATCCTGGATACAAATGGGCTCATCCTGGACCTCTGCTACATGTTTAAGCAGTGAAAACACACACATACACAGACGGAGGTTGTACCTGTGCAGTCAGAGCTGCCGGGTGCGTCAGGCTGCTCAGACTGAGAGTGGAGGACTCCATGTCGCTGTCCGACAGCTCGCTGCCGGAGCGAGTGGACGTAACACTGCTGCTCATCCCTGCAGGGCCCATGGAGTAAAACATTTCTGGACAAACACAAGGTCAAAGGTTAAACGCTGCAGTGTTCAACTTTATTGCAGTGTACTGTTTCAACATGTTCATCTTTTGACAATCTTATTCCCTGCTTCATGTTGTCAGACAGGATCTATTTAGTTGATCTATTGATTCTACTAGTCTGGCACTAATCGAGCCTGGGTGATGCTAAGAAAATTAATATGTGCTTTCCAAAAATGTTGTTCGTCAGTTAGATCATGATTTAATAAGATTGCAGATTACTTTTTTTAACATTGGGGTAGCAGCGTTTCCCCTAATAATTGAAATCACAATTTAAAAACTGATTTTTATTTTCTCATATTTTTACTTGTTTGATGCTCTGAAATGTCAGAGAACTGGATAAATGATTGCATTAATACCTACAAATACAATATTTTACATTCTTCAAATAGATTATTTGGAAAGTGCAATTTTTATTTTTATTTGACCAAAAAACAACACAGGAAATAATGACAAAAACTAGCAATAAAGGGACTTATTTACGCTTTTCCTCAATCTTTTGTTTTCAAGATGAGAAATAATCTATCTCTGTAACAATCAACAAGTAGAATGAATACTGCCATAATTTAATTACACATAAGATATCTAAATGTGAGCTGGATTTAGACCTTTATGAGTATTTATTTAATAAAATTTCATCAAAATGTTGTAAATTGTCAGTTATGGTGTTGACAAAATATGGTTGTGTTGAACAACTTAGGAATAAAATAGAAGAAAAAACTAAAGAATAACATAAGCTAGCTAAAGCTGCTTAGCCCTATTAACAAAGGCAGAGAAAGGAAGAGGTCACAGGGTCCTCAGACGTTCTGGTGCCCCCAATATGCCTGATTTTTTTACATTATTTTTATGTCTGACGGTGTTGACAAAAACTTGGGACAAATTTCAATTGAGTTGGAAAATGTATTAAAAAATATATTTTAAATTAAATTTATTGATACGTTTATAATTATTTATTTGAATACTAATACTTAATTGTCATAATATATTATTTTAGTATTTCTTTAATTGTTTTAAACTACTAGGACAAGGGATTTTACAGACTCCATCCACCTACTACAAAGTTTAAAATAGAAAAATATTCAGCAAACACCAGGAAAACATACATTGTTGTGCTCACATAGCCCAGGTTAGTTTAGTCAGTTATTTGAAAAAATATATTTTGTGTATATTTTATTCAAATTTTGTGCTTTATCCATAGGACTTGTTTTGTCCCTCTTCTCAAGAATCACTGACCTCCGTTCTCCAGACTGGTGACGTAGGGCTCCAGGTGGGGCTCGTTTTCCCACTCCCAGCTGGGATCTTTAGGACTGGATCCCAGCTGCTTGCTGAGATCCTCCTCGATCAGTCGCAGGTCCTCTGAGTCTAAAGGGCGACTGTTCACTCCACCACACTTCTGCTCTGGCTCTGAGAGCAAAATAAAATCAATTGCAGTAGTAGAACAGGCAGACAAAACATAGAAACTGCATAAAAATACCATCTTTGAGCCAATTAATAAATCTTATTGATGACATCTTGATTCAAAACAAATGTCAGCTCAAAGCATTTTACAGGATAAACGGATCCAGTTTACAGGCCCAAATGTTCACATAGGAGCATCCCTGATTTTAATAATGAACTATTTACATTTTCAGAGAAAATCTCAGTGCTATAAAAGCACAGAAACAGAAACACAAATAAATATATGTTTTCAACTGAAGAGCATCAGAAGAATGTTCTTCAGCAGGTACAATGAACACAGAAATAGAGCTACAAATGAATGGTCCAGTCAAAGTATGGACCAAAATCTAAACTTGAAAATGAGTGCAAGCAGATGCTCTCCACCCAGTCTAACTGAGCTTGAGCTATTTTACAAAGAATGGGTTAAAAATCTATTATCTAGCTGTGCAAAGGTGCTAGAAATGTAGCCCAAAACATTCTAAAAGTGCTTACTTACAAACGCAACCTGACACTTCCTAGATTTGTAAATCTTTAAATCATAAACCTCAACAACGTGCATGACTTTGGCCTATCACACAACGAGATCTGTGGTTGCAAAGTTCAAGGGGCACGAATATGTTTGCAAGTCACTGTATCTCAACCATTTACAAGAACAACACACTCATAAGCAAACAAATACAATCATGGTAATCAGAAACAGAGATCTAAACTCTTCTTTGTGATATCAGAAAAGCAGATATTAAACTGTACCGATGTCAATGCACAGGGCTGCCAGAAGGTCTGCTAGATGAGTAATTTGATCCGGAGACAGCAGCAGGTGGACACATCCCCCTCTCCCGTCCAACTCCAACTGGTGAGCAGAGAGGAAGACAGAGGCATCGATATGAGAGGACATCCATTTTCTGCAACGCAGCAGATTTATGAGACAGAAACACACCTTTGGTCCAGGCAGCATGTCGTTCTGCTTGATCTTCACTGTGGTTTCAATAGAGCCAGAGCAGCGCCCTATGAGCAGCGGCTGAGACGGGGGGCAGGCGGTGCTTTTCAAGGGTTTGGCTTCTTCCTCTCTCTCTTCATCCTCCTCCTCTCCTTCACTGGCTGTGGCTGAGTTTAGATGAACCTCCCCAAGAGGACCCTGGGAGATAAAGCAAGCATTTTTGTCCCGATTCAGAATTGTTTGCCTCTCATAAAACACAGCTTTACAATGCAGGAAATAGACACAACCCCCTTGAGGCTCTGCAAAAATAAACAGGTGTAGGAAATGGATGGACGGACGCATCCAAAACCTGCAGGACTTTAGTTGCATCCTTTACCTGTGCAGCACCGATGATGTCGTACAACAGCTGAACCTCCGTCAGCTGGAGGATCTTGTGCAGAAAGGCGGGCGGCTGGTGGATGTCGACAGGCACGGCAGTCTGGCTGGATGGATCTTTCACGGCTTCATCAAAGTATTCCAGGCTGGAAACACACAGACAGATGTCTCTTATAACTCACACATTCAATTATAAACTGAAGTAACAACTGCAGTGTGACGGCAATCAGACTGACTCAAACTGAGCAAATTACCATTTGATGAATTAATCCTGTTTTTATTGGTCATAGAAAGGAAAGTTACAGTAAAGATGCAGCGATCAGGTTTTTCCCGACAGACTGTTGTACATTCACAGACTGAAAACAGAAGGAGATCTTGGTTTAATGTATTTACAAGAATGAATAGAAAAAAGAAAACTATTTTTTAGAGTAGATCTAAATTAGACAGTTTTCATCTGTGATAGAGTAAGTGAAACATATTTAGTTCTGATTAGGCTGCATGATATCTGAAAATCATGTAATACTGATGCTATTTATAAAAACTGTGAAGACCCAAAATACAATTATAACTCATGTTTTTCTGCCTCGTTTCATTCTTTACCTTAACACATTTATCTAAAACTCTCCATGGGTTTTAGCATCTTCAACACTAAAACCAAACCTGGTCAGAGCAGGCAGAGTCCATCTGACAGGCAAAATGCATAATTTATATGCAGAGGTTGAATAAATCACATTTCAGATGAAGCATCCAAGAACACCAACGAATGAAATTAGATACATTGTGCAGCTCTAGTTATATTATACTCGGTGTATCCATTACATAGATTTGGGCTTTTGTAGCTTTTCAAAGCACCTCTAAATAAACATAAGAAAATTTTCCCTTTTTTAAATTGCAATTGCAAATAAAACATTTAGATCATCAAAATATAACTCTAAAAAAGTTGTTTTTAAAAAAAATACTAAACCAATTTCATAATGTCAGCCTTAATAACCATAATAAATAATAAGTAAGTGGAACAAGGAGCCATGTATGTCTTATCCAACTGAAATCTAACAATCGATCCGAGTGCAGAGGAAACTTTATGTCTGGATCTGGAGCGCAGTGTTCTGCTGCTGCAGATCAATCTACTGCAGTCCAGCTTTCCTGCATCACAGGACTTCTGTTTCACACGTTAATGAACTCCAGCATGTTGCATTGCTGCAAACGTGACAGGAGAGTCAATGACCGCACATGGACACAACTCACCTGAGCAGCTCTGTCAACATACCAGCACAACAGGAAGGGTTCATCTGAGGCAGGGAACACAGGTCGTAAAGGCAAAAGCTTGGCTGCTTCAGGCTGAGCGTATTTATAATAAACATGTTGTAACACATAATGCTGGGATTATGATGTTACACTTATGAAAACTAGATTTTCTCTCCTCTGACTTTGCAGAACCAAACATCAAAACTAAAGGAAAACTGATGGAAACTATGAAACCCGTTCTTGTTATCTCTATAAAACGCCAGTAGCATGAAAAATAAAATAAAGCATGCAGAAAGCATTAACTTTTATGTTTTTCTTGGAATGCAGGTTACTGTGATCGCTTTTCAAATTAACGCAAAAAGGCTGACCGCTGCACTTAACATGATTACATACACTGCAGTAAAATACAGCCATCACCTCCATTCTGCTGACTGTGAGCACATCACACTCATTTATTAAATGTCCAGGACACCTTTAGTGCAGCGGAGGGGAATAAAGTTATCAATCCTGACCTCGTTTGAAATGAGCTTCACCCTAAAAGCTCTCTTTTGAAAAACATTTAAGATCATATCAGAGGAAGGGCCTCTTCTGTATATCTGCTGAGGAGCAGAGAAGTTGAAATCTAATTTCAGGTCTCCATTTTGCTTCCTTTCATCACTGGCAGCAGCACAAGCGCTGATGTAAGAGTTTCTTAACAACACTGGTAACAAAAGCAGAGATTTTAGTTTTAATTTGAACTGTGAGAAATCCGATTTCTGATTATGGAGCTTTCCATCTAAAAAGGACTGCAGATTGCATTTGTCTTGCAGTAATACAGATCAATTTGTTCTCAAAGATATGTGTAGAAATATAATGTTATTATAATGTTGGGGTAAACTTATATTGGGCTCTGGTCAGAAAAAATGGAGGTTTAAAGAAAAATATCTAGTGTTTAAATAAACTTGCAACAATAAAACCAAAATATCACCTTTATGTGACAAATATTTTGATCTATGATGAAAGGCAACAATGAGTGTTTGCATTTATTAAAGGGAAGTTGCATCTGTGCACAATCCTGATCAGACTCTTTTAGTATATATAAATTCATACCTCTTATGGCATTTTCACAACATTGTCAAATAGCATCTAACTTAACAAAATAAGTAAAAAAATATGATTTTGTCTTTATATTTTATGTTATTGCACAAAAATCTTAAATCAGCAGCTTACCGTTGTATGTGCACTTCTAAGGCAACACCTGTTTTCAGGTCCAGAGGCTGGTGCTCAATGCGGACAATGGTGTCTATAAATGTGACTCTGATGCGGCGGAGAACTGTGAATACAATTCATTTAAGAGATTAAAAAACTGAAGAACATCAGCTTGCAGTTTTTTACTTTAAGATGTGACAAATTTGTATTAGTGCATCATATGTGACGGTGAGGATAATCATTTATACAATCAAACTTCTCATAATTTATGAATGATGGTTCTGTAAAGGCCCAGAAGATCTGCTCACCTGTTTCAATAGTTTGTGCAAACATCTCAAGTCCCTCCAGTGGGGCAGGCGGCTCTTCGGACGCCTCTGGAGGGTCCTTTAGGCACTCCTGAGCCAGCTGCATGCTGGAGGTCATGCTGGACGACCATCCCTGTGACTCCCAGTTTCCGCCTTTAGATGAACAACAAGACAGGATGCTGTGATTACAGTAATCCTGACGTTACAGAGCGTTAACTACAGATCAGCTTTGCTGGTTGCGGAGCTGTGCTCTGAGACGTTTTATAGGAAATGCTGCTGGTTCCCTAAGAGGAACAAACATAACTAAAAGTGAAATTGTCTAAATGTCTGGATATTTCAACAGTCCAGTGAGAAAATAACTGGTCTACCTGGATTTCTTGTTCGATGCAAAATACAAGTATGATGAATTATGAAGATAAAAAATATAAAAAAAAATAAATCTGACATATCATTCAATTCCATTTACTTAAAAAAAAAATCATAGTTCACTCTATTCCCATTAGTTCCCCTTGAGCCAGCTAACTGGTGGAAATATGACAGATTATGACATATCCTGTTTGAATTATGAGCGATCTTCAGCAACTACATCTCATTTATTACAATCAGATAGCCACATTTTATTAAATGGCTATAGCTTTTGAAAGCTAAAAAGTTACTTTAGCTTTCAAAAGTGCTATACGTCCACTACAGATGGCTGCTTTTCAGATAACCAAAACTACAAAATGGAAAAGAGGGGAAAGGAGCATTGATTGCTTCTGAGTTTGATCTTTATAACTTGAATAAAAATATTAATTCTGTTAAAATCAAGTCACTGACTGATTCAGTCTTTACCTTTTAAATTCCTGGTGAGCTTTATGATTCACTAAGTCACTCTTCTGGGCAGACAGTAACTCAGTTCACACACCCCATTTAAATGAACCATCAGCTGATGATAAATCAGACACAGCACCAGTGACAGTGCATGCAGCCTCCTTAATCATATAGTTGATGCAATTGCAACAAGAATGCCAGGCACAGCTACAGTCTGCATATTAAAGTCAGTCACTCTATGAAACAGGATGCATTCTATGAAACAGTACGCATTCTGGACTGTAAATTTACTCATGGATATATAATGAGACACTAAATCTGGGCTGCTCTGACTAACTCTTGCTCCTGCGGCCAACAACCAGCAAACACTGACTTCATTTCAAAGGCATTCTCTCTTTCTCCGGTTCATATGTGAGGCTTTTCTGACACAAACAGTGATAGAAAGGTTTTACAGTTCAACTGAATTCAACCTGGAAGATTAATGATTACATTTCCAATAAATAAAGGTATTCAGAAAAGACAAAAAAATGAGAATACAATTGACTTGAAAACTATTGGTTACTGGTAAAAAACCCAAAACTTTTCAGTTTCAAAACTGCAAGTATTTTCCATCAAACAGTTACTACAGCTTATAGCACCAACCCCAATTGTTGCTGCACTCTGATGATCAGCTGGCTGAAGAAAGGCTACTACACTTTTCCCATCTCTTAAAAAGAAAGACACATTCAGGTGGCTTGAAATATTTCCATTATATATATAAAAGAAAACAGAAATATATGGTAGGGAAACTGAAAAACTGCCACACATAATTCATTTTACAAATTAAGTTGGCCAATTACAAGCCTCGTGTCTGATTTTGCATCAATCCATGTGTAAAACCCAAGTACAGATGGCATTAGTATTTCTGTAATGACCAGTATATTATTTTAGCTGCAGTTGTTATTCTCCTGCATTGCATACAAGCAGTTGGATCATGTGTAGACCTGAAAGGAAACCTGAAGGTTAAACTTACTGGTTCGGTATTTGGGTCGACATGTTATCTGAAGACCAGAAACTTCTAAGGTGCAATGATCAGTCAGGAGAGCCTGCCAGGGGATGGTCACCTGTATGCTTCCCACAAACCCGTCCACTATCTCCAGTGGAGCCCCGAGAGACTCCAGGAGCTCATTGACCGCCTGTAAGAAGGTCAAATAAAGAGGAACAACAAACAAGGATGTGTTAAGGGCAAACAAAGAGAAAAGAAATGCCTCAGATTAGCTATTGACATTTTGTTTGCTGAGCATGAGGTAAATACATCCATCCATCCATTTTCCTGCACCCTTTTTCCCTTACTGGGGTCGGGAGGGTTGCTGGTGCCTATCTCCAGCTGTCATTTCGGGCGAGAGGGTACACCCTGGACAGGTCGCCAGTCTGTCGCAGGGCAACACAGAGACATACAGGACAAACAAACACGCACACACACACTCACACCTAGGGAGAATTTAGAGAAGCCAATTAACCTGACAGTCATGTTTTTGGACTGTGGGAGGAAGCCGGAGTACCCGGAGAGAACCCACGCATGCCCAGGGAGAACATGCAAACTCCATGCAGAAAGACCAGGGCCGGGAATCGAACCCAGAGCCTTCTTGCTGCAAGGCAACAGCTCTACCAGCTACGCCACTGGGCAGCCGTAAATACATCCATGGAAAGTAAAAGATAACACTACTCCGAAGGGGACGTGATGCGTTTCTCCTGAATGCATTTCCTCGAAGAAACAGGAGCTAGGCTAAAAACATGACGTTGGAGATTGTTGTTCAACTCGGGAGTGCAGTTGCGACACAGTCAAGAGTGCAGGCGTCCCACAATAACACAGGACGTCTGCTGCTTCCTTCACGTGAACTCACCCACACATCGAGGTTGATATTCGTGATGTCACCGCTGCCGTTGTACAGGTCCAAACTGAGCTGGTCCAGGCTTAGCCGCTCCTGCAGAAAGTGACCGAGGTAGTGCTGCAAAAGGTACCGACAGGCCCGCTTCTTGATTGAGCCCGACCAGGGGAAAAGCCAGCGAGACATAGGGCCAGAGAGTGCGGGGAGAGGGAGCAGAGAGGTGGCGGAGGAGAACGAGTGCGGCTACAGTCCTCTAGAAACTGCATAACAGACTGAAACAAAGTGTTCGGGAACCAGGAATGAGCCGCAGCTAGCTACAGGGAGCTAAGGAAGGGGACAAACCGTAACTCCACTTCTCTTCCGAGCTTCACGCAAAAACTACAAAATTCCTGTGTGTCAGGACCAGCGAGGCTCCTCCGCTTCAAGAAGAGGACTCACTCCAAGCGAGCGTGGCTCCCTCGGCTCATCTTTTCGTTTCGTTTCTGTCGAATTACAGAGACAAGTCTGGCAGATGCGTCTCTTCTTGTTTCGGGGTTGTTTATTGTTATCACACGCCAACTGGAAGTACGTTGAGCGTCAGTGCGTAATACGTCACCGAGACGAACACAAAACCCGGAAGCAGGAGGAAGCTATCCAAGCGCCATTTTACTCAGGGAATGTTGATTTACCATTACTATATGAAAATAATGTGGTCACCAGTTCTTTAAAATTAAATATTACGTTTAAGTATGAGGTTATCATTTTTCTATCAATATCAAATTAAAAATGTCCATATTTTACCAGACCAGAATTAGATTTTTTGGTTAATGTTTGGTCCAATTTGAATACAAATATTGCAATCCAGTGTTTAAAAAAACAAAAGGAAATTATATCTTATATCCTCAATACAAGTATGTTAGTTTGACTAAGATTGGGGTTTATACCTCCAAACCTTCCCTCTCAAAGACATTTTTACCATTCAATCAATCTCTCGTAACTCTCTTAAATGTGACAAATCTAGGGCTGCAGCTAACAAATCTGACAAAGAAAATAAAAACTGTGCAGATTTTTATGTATTGACTTAGAAATGCATGTGAAAATGCAAACATTTAATTTTTAAGTAAAACATTTTATTGCCTAAAATGCAATAACTTAGCATTTCTTTCAAGTACATCTGCAGCTAAAATACGATTACTATTTACTAATGCTAATTACAAACAAAGGTGCTTATTTTTTTTATCTCAAATGCAAATATGCATAGATTTTTGTAGTTTTGGCTTAATTACAACAATGCAAGAAAAGGAGATGTAAAATGGTTGTCAAAATATATTTTATTGTTTAACGTACAACAATAAGGAATTCAGATTAACAAATTTTAATCCTGACTGCATGTCTTTATCCTATGAACATTTCCACTAGTGTCTATACATATGACTATGAAGTAACATTGCATTGACAACAAAAACTGCATCATTAGCCCTCAGGTCAAAGTTGCCTTTTAGCAGGTAAAATAGTTAACATACCTAATCTTGATAAGAAGTGAACAATAAAAGAAAAAAGTATTAAATAAAATTACAGCTGATTTTATTTCACAGAGGTTTTACTGGAAGGATTTACTTTATGAAGGCTACATCTGGGATCTTTCCCTCTGCCTGTAGGGAAAAGAAGAATATTAGGGTTTCAGCTTACCAAATTATTTAAAAAAAAAAAAAGGACATTGGTGTGAAATGTTACCTTCAACTGAGTGAAAATCTGTGCTGCCCTGTTGAAATCCCACTCATTGTCCTGCAGACACCTGCAAAAGTTTAGAAACTTTTAGTACATTTTCCTCATACACCGACATATTTTTAAGAAGTATTTCTGAAGACAAGACTCACTTTTGTGACCATTCCAGATTCATGCCAGACTTTAGTGAGAAAGCAGTGAGCATCTCCTGTTGTGGTGCAGTGAGGGTTGGGACGGGACTGGAAGACGGGGTCGGGGCTGGAGCCACGAACGCTCGGCGGATCTCCTCTGTTGTGGCCATTCGGATGAAAAGCTGATCGTTGACGATGCACAGACTGAAAACAGACACGCAGAGGGATGTTGTTGAGATTATATTTTTCTCAACTACTTCTGACTAGCTGGTTTGCTAAAAATATCTGCAAGGTTTATTATTTTCACAAAAATGTGACGCCTACTGATGGCCATTTAATAAACCAACCCTGAATTTCCTGCTGGGACGGTGATGAAGACCCGGGAGAAGGCCATTGTAGATTCTCTGGACTTCCCATCAACAACAACTGAAAACAAAACAAAAACCAATTCAGCTAAAAAGTTTATTATGGATAAAAACTAAAACTTAAATCAAGAACTGCCCAAAATTACCTTCTTTAAAGACTCCACTGACTGTGAATGATAATAGTGTATTCTGTAAAAATAAAATATTTTTGCACCATTTGAACAGAGGAACCAAACAGGGAGAGAAGATCACATGAAGGGTTCTGGAATAAGCTTCAACTCACGGTGTATGTGTTCACATCTACGGTAAATGAGGCAATGTCGTGTTGCGTTTTTGGCAGCTCATTCAGGAACGCCACAACGTTCAGTCGAGTGTGCTTCAGAAGTCGAAATCTCATCGCTAAAGGCAGAGAGATTTAGAGAAAAAAACATCAGGCATCTAAAAGAAACTGACAAAACATGGGATGAAGAGCTCTAACTCACTGGAGTCTTTGATCCTCTTCAGGTTCCTGGTGTCCTTGTAGTATTCCCCCAGACTGCTCCTAAACACAAAAATACACATAAGCTCAGATTTTAGAAGCATTCTCTAGACAAAAGACTTCCCTAAACGAAATCAACTGAACAATTTCTGTAGCAGTTTTGTACGGCTGTCCTACCTGGAGGGTGTTTGGGAGGTGTAGGGTGTAGTGATGGACAACGAGGCTCCATCATGGTAGGCATCCAGCAGAGGCTGTCTGTTTCCAGAGTCGTATATGCTGTAGTACCTGCAGCACAGTCAAACATTCAGGCTTTCTTATGTTGCTCCAGGATGCATCAGAGTTACAGCTGCCCCATCACACAACCGAAGGATTTTATTTTTTTAATATGCAACATAATAAAATTTAAAACTCACTGTTGCAAGAACCGAAGGATGAGGGACTTGATTTCATCTGATCCGAAGCAGCTTCCCTAAATGAACAAATAAAAGACGTTCTTAAGACACATTAAAGAGAACATTCAACAATAAAGCATTAATATAAATAGACAAGGTAGTGTAATGAATGGCATCTACTATAGAAGGAAAATAATAGTCTGAGTGCAACACTAATGAACGAACCTTGCAGGGTGGGATTGCAGTCGGCGTCTCAACGTCAAATCCAATGGGAGGTGGGAGGTCGTGACCATCCTGACAGGAAACCAGAGAGAAAACAGATTCATCATTTCTGTTGCGAAGTGAAAACAAGCTCCTGTATCTTTCCAAAAGGCTACTTGTAAGTTAGATTTATCTTATTTTACATGTAGTAAAGGTAATTTTATTTATATAGCGCTTTTTCAGCAGCAAGGCAATACAAAGTCCAAGATATTTGCACTAGAAAGTAGATCAAAAATAAGATTGTGTTTTCGCAGTGTAGGACAGATTTGTTCAGTAGGGAGAGCAGCAAAAAATGATAGACAAAAATCATCCATCAAATATAAAACATGTTTCTACATGGGAAGCTGAGTGGCACAGGGAGCCTGAATAAAAATGCACTTTACACCTCTAAGATTTGGATTGGGTTAAGGTAAAAACCGAAACCATGCTTCACTTCCCTTCTCCGCCTAGAGGTCTATCTTAACTTGTGGTTGTACTGTGACACAATATGGCCAAGAACCAGATGCATAAAATAGTTTTAATGCCAGGAAGTCCACAGGAACAAGTTTTTCAAGATGCATTAGTTTTATATGACCAGAGACGAGTTGATGGTGATGATAGTGATGATAATTGACAAGCAGCAACATTGACAGATAAATATGTGGACCTACCAGCTTGAGGAGCCGGGGGAACCTCTGCCGCACGGCACTGGTGCAGAAAAAAACGACAAAAAAAAAACCAAGATTATCATCCCAAACCACTCAAAACACAAACAGGAAAAATTAAACAGATCCCCAGCTGACCCCATTTAATTTCAGAATGCTACTTTTTCCTTCAAATATCGTCATGTAGATTCAATAATGAGTACACTACTGCAACTTTGTCTTCCAAATGTACACAAACACCCTGATCCTTTCCTCGGTTTTATACTGTGCACCCTTCTCCCAGCCCAGAGAGTACTTACCAGCAGTATACTCACGCTCTCCCCCCCATTTTGGTGATATACAAAGATCTGACATGGAGGAGCAACACAAGCACACTTTTCTAGGAATACACACATACAAACACACCAGCAGCTACTAGACTGAGCTGAAAACCAGGATGGCATATCCATGTGGAGTTAGTAAAACAAAGAGGTTATGCATGGCTGGGAGAGAGGTGGTTACCGCCAGTCTTGTGTTAACTCTCCCCACAAAACTCTTGCCAAGATGATGAGGAAGAGACGAGTCTACGACTGGGTAAAAAATATAAGGTCAGTTTCACAAAGAAAGGGTCACAACGGGCCCCAATATGCGGAGTGAATCACAAAACTAATTGTGAAGTGTGTGGAAACAGCAGAGATAGACAACCTGAGGACAGAGCTGAAAAACAAAGAGGACAGCAGGTCTCAGAAGGAGCTGGACCCAGCAGTCCCACCACTCATTTTACAGTTTTCCTCTTCTGAACAAGTTTAGCAGCTACCACTTTGGTAGCATAGTTTAGGGAGTTAGCACAACTTTTTTTTGATGTGCGTTTTTTGTTTCTTAGCTCCATTTGTTACAGAGCAGCTACGTGAACAGTTGAGACAACTGGAGTGATTAGATGCAGCACCATTTGCACCAAAGTGATTTTTTTGTGTGCTGGTTGCAGTCTTTGGAAACTTGAAGAGTTTTCTGGCTGTTTTTTGTGCCATGTTTCAACTTCAGAATCCATTTCCTCTAAGATGAAGGCTACCTGCCAACTTTTCCGTTTATTGCACAGTAGCCCGTAAGATCAGACATATTGGAAGAGACTAAATTTCTCTCATTGGCTCTCTTCACATGGATCAGTGATCCGTGGTAAATCCCGCTCCACCTCTGCCCAAACGGCTTCGCCTGTGAAGTCCCAACTCTTCGGTTTCGTCTCGCCATGCTTTCGCTGAGCCTGAGCTCACGGGGACTGAGGCTGAGTAATCGTGACTGTGCCTGCCTTAGGTCGTCCCGAGGTTTCGAGGTGGGATCTTACCCGTCATTGGCTATCCAGCCTTCCATACTCGCCTGAGACAGGCGCCGACAGGGCACTGATGTTGTGAGGGGAGGGGAGAAAATGGCTGCACATTTTCTTTGCTTCATCCAAACATCTTTCAAGATGGCAATGAGTTTCCTTTTTCCAATACAGCACATGCAAACAGCAGTGCTGTAACTTCCAAGTTTGGAAATGCACAAAACATTTTTTTTTCCTGCGTCACTCTGAATTTATTTTGATAGAATTTGATATGAGGATTGTGTGTTTTGCAACAGATGAGAGGAAAACTATGTAGAATGACAGCAGGGGAGTGATGGGTAGAGCATCAACAGAGAACCATAACCAGAGGACCAAAGCTGAACAAGATTCCCCAAAGTCGACACTGAAAACTGCCAGGAAGAGGCTGAACGCTCAGAGTGAAATGGGTTTAAGCAAACTGAAAGAAAGACCAGATTATTCTGCAGTCTGGAGTCCTCACAGCAACATTCGGAAGGGAGGAATGTTTAGCTAGCAGTGTGAAAGTAAAAAGAAGTTGGGCAGTAAACAATTTTATTGCCATATAAGAAGAAAACTTCTGTATGTATTGAACTACTTTCTGTGCTCTGGTGCAAGTACAAACATTACGCAATCAGAGCTTTGGAAATAATCTTGTTAATGGCTTTGTTTATCAGTCCTCTGGGGCACCATCTGTCCTGGTGTAGTTAAGATGGTTTCTGAGACGCGTGTTTGCTTTTACAGACACAAGCAAAGTATTTAGTTGATATCAGCTGCTTGGTCCAAACGTTCACCCTGCTCTGTAAAATAATTTGTTATGGTTGAAAATCAAACAAACACCTGAAACAAATCCAGCAGAGGATCATCTCGTTTGGTCGGTGACACTTCCTGATCACATACAGCCATGTTGGTATTCCCCTGCAAAAACATCTGCCATCACCGCACAGCATCGTTGACTGACCTGATGTACGCAGCTTGATCCTTAAAGAGGTCACACAGAGGGTTCCTGCTCAGCCACAGCTCCACCAGCTTCAGGCCTTTTAACTTATCCAGCTCACGATCCGTCTTTAACTAGAATATCCACACCAAAAACAGCCAAAAGGACAGATGGTGTGAGAAAAAACAATGTTTTTAGCATATTACAAAGCAATACAGTATTTATATGCTTTTAAATGTTTCACTTTGAACCACAAGTTTTAATGTATTTAATGGGATCTTATGTGACGGATAAATACCAGACATTAACTTATATGTTTTGATACATGAAAGTAAAATGCAGCAAAACCAAATACTTTCAGAAAAAGTTTGAAGATCTGACTCTAGATCAGAGGTCTGCAACCTTTACAATACAAACAGCCACTTTTTCCCCTCAGCTCAGCTAAATAAATCTTTAGTCATAAATGTTACACAACCTTTTCTACAGAAAAAAAAGATCATTTCTGATAAATATCGACAGGAGGAAATTTGTCATTTAGGAAAAAAACAACACTATTTTAAGAACTTTTGCAAAAAAGATGGGTGCTTGTGCTTAGTTGTGATGTTGACATTGGTGGGGAATTAAAGAAACATAGGTTTAACCAAACAGAAAGAAAATTTGATCTAAAAAGATATTACTAGTCCTTCACTCTGATGTGAAAATCTAAAGCTATTATCCCATAAAAAATCTGAAATACTGATATAAAATCTGGATTTGTTATGCAATCATTCAAAGCATTAATTGGTTCTTTATCATTTATATCCCAGTGATTTAAAGAGTCAATCGTAACCCTGGGTCTAGAGGTCAGTTTAGCAGCTCGTCTCACCTCATTTTGAGAAAGGTTGAGCGCCTTCAGATTCGGCACTTTGGTTGTCAAGTCCGTGAGATCGTCCAGTTTGTGAATTCGGTTGTTACTCAGATTCAAACACGCCAGCTGGAAAGATGAAAAGGACCGTTAGTGACTCGACTGGATACTTTTTCTTCACATCTCTACGCTTCTTTAAGGATCACCATGAACCTTACCTCAGGAATGTTTTCTTCAATTATCTTAATGACTGCCTCCATGTTCGTTTTTCTGTTCAAGATGACTTCAATGTTCTGAGACACCAAGTCTGCCAAATAAACAGGAATCCATTTGTAGTGTTAGCTAACTGAGGTGATGTAGATGTTAAAACATCGTTATGCTTTGGACTACGAAGAACTCAGAAACACAAAGAACCAGTTTACTGTTGCTACTGAGAACATGTTAATTCATTACAACACAAACTTTATAAGACAGCCAAGAAATAAAAGATCTCACTACTTCTTCATGAAGGAAATATTTATATACCTGGGTCAGTTCGAATGTTGTTCAAGTCAAGTGCTTGCTGGGAGCCATCAAAGCGTTTCGCCATGCATTGCTGTCAAAGATAAAACATTGATATTCATGAATGAGCTGCTCCTCCTCCTCAGAGAGGAAGGTTTACACATGTTGCTTTGGCCTATGTATCTCTTCCATTACTAGTCAATGCAATTTGATTTTTTTTTTAACTATTCATTTCTTTCCCAGAGCTGCGGTGAACTTCTTACTAGAGCTTTTACATCCTCATTTACATTCAGTAAATTAAAATGACTTGTGAGAAGGGAATTAAAAAACACTTCTGCTCCACTTTGGACTCCATCTAATTCAGAACATGAAAACAAATGAATCATGAACTGGCCTCTTCTTCTTCTATCAGGTTCTTTATAACCTTTGCCATTTGTTGAACCTTTTTCTACTTGTGAAAATAAACAAAGGAGGCAACTTCTGTTTTTATTTGCCATGGCTTAAGAAAAAAAAAAAAGCTAAACTGTACTATTCAACAGTGGAAAGACATTTTTTAACGGAAAAAAACTCAGGGTTTCAAATGTCTGGCGCTCACCTTCAGGTGCTCCAAGTCTTCAGGCTTCAGGTCCGACTGCAGGAAGGATGGTGGGTTACTCGGGTTGACGTGTATTTCCACCTGCAGGGACCAATGGAAACAGAGGGAAATAAATGGATAAAATGCAGTTGAGTTTTTGTAGTAAACTACAATAACTGTTCAATTCAAGTGAGAGACAAATTGTGCTTTTTGACAACAGACTGATAATCAGAAGGCACTCCATCATACCTTATAGCCGTCTGAATCTGTGATCTTGTGAGAACATCTGCGCAGAGCGTTGGCTGCAGCTGAATCCTCCACATAGAAATGGGCCCTATGATGATCGACGTGGTACTAGATGGAGTAACGAGGAGTTAACAGTTCAGTCAATTGTTCTATAGTATTCATAAAGAAAAGCTAACGAGGCAACGCTATTACTCACCTGTACAGGTGTGTATTGAACCGTACAGATGTTCTGGAGAGCTGTAATCAACCATTTCTTTTCATATTTTCTTCCATGTGGTATCTGATGATCAAAAAATGCTCAATATAATCTCAGTTGATAAGTTAAAATGCAGGGATATCAACGTGATCAATATAGAAATCGCCTCACCGTTACTTTGTACCAGCCTAACCGGTTTCTCAAACCTCCACCTCGCTCTCCTCTGAAACCACTGCTGCCACCTCCTGGAAGTCCTCTTCCTCCTCCCGCTCCCCCTCCCCCTCGCCGCCTGTCTCTGTCAAACCGTCCATCTCCTTTCCGAGATGGTCTTCCATAAGGATTGCTGAAGAACAACCAAGATGAGATTTTTTTTAATTAAACGTCCCTCATATATTGTAAACAATTGTTAAACCATGTGACTGAGGAGTTAGTGCCCAGAACTAATGAAATTTAAAATAAACGTTTGTGCTCAACAGACGTCCTAAATTAAATCTGAATTTATTTCTCCCAAACAAGTGGAGCAGAAAACCTGACAAATCAGAGGTGAGATTAACATTTGAAACAAAGTTTGCATCTTTGTGCAAAAAAAATTATTTTGTGTTTAAAAAAGAAAGCTCAATTCCTCCAGGATTGTTGCTCTAAAAAGTTTCCTATGATCTCTTACAATGTTAAAAGCTGCTATATCATGCTCTCTTTTGGCACAAAATCATTGTTTAAGAGATTTTAGTCTGCTCAGTTCTGCCTATTTTGAGCTTCTTTCATAATGAGCCGTTTTAGGGCCTCTTGATGCTTCAAATCCAAATAATCTGCTGCAACCAACAAGAATGCAACAAGTAGTTTCTGAGTTTTAAATCAACAACAAAACAATTGTCTTTGCCAGTAGGCATTGTACAGCGCATATAGTGGTAAAACCAGCTGACCAAACATGCTGGAGCTCAGCTTGGGTTGCCGGGTAACAACAGATCTGGCTTCAATCTTCACTGGGGTTGCTAGGTGACGAGCTGATTCCTGCTGATTTGTGACATTACATTCCAAAGGTTTTTGAAACTGATCATCTTTCAGACAACAAAAAAACATTAACTTGTTCCAAAAACAGCTGGGTTTTTTTTTTTAAGGTTTTGTTGTGTTTAGAAGCAGTTGAGACCCAAATGGCAATACAAAAAAATGCTAACTGGTAATTTTGCAGAATCGGTTCCCTTTAATGTATATTAACTGGTCATGGAAGACTGCAGAGTTCCAACACAGTTCACGTTTTAAGTCTCCACACCGTTCCAGACTCAAACCTAATGTTTTGTTCTTTCTTTCATTCACATTTACAAAAAACTGAGAAATTGTTTCTTGGACAGTGGCCCAGAAACAGTTAAAAGAAAGAGGAGGTTATTCAAACACATAGCAAGGAATGGCACGTCTGCAAAACCAAAAAATAATAAATAAATAAAAGAATCAGGGCTCTCTGGATTCTGTCTGTTTACTGTCCAGATCTTTAACTGTATGTTTTGTCTGGTTTAAAAGTATTTTGTCATTTAGATAAGATGCTGCTGATCGGAGTTGATGCTAATTCTACAGCTAGATGAGCATTGCTGATCTGAACTGGATTTACTGAAACCACAGCAACACTTGTTACCAAGGCAACAACAAGGTAGCAACAGCAGGTCATATAGCTCTGCAGAAGCCTTCTGACAAACTGTTCCAGTGCATGAATGGTGGGTGGGACGGGCCTTCTAAAATAGGAAGGCATTTGAGGACTGACCAAACTTAGAACCACCTCTCATGCGGTTAGCAGAGAAGCATCCAAAGACTGGACTTAGTTTAAAACTATATTTTTGAAACTAAATTCACATTGTGCTCAGAAAATTGTCCTGCTGAGAAACAAATCTACTCACAAAGAATAGAGCAACCTGCCTATTATGTAATAAGTTCACAAGAATCAGTCCAGAAACACTTACAATCTGTTCTGCGAGCTGCTGTCCTGAGAGCTGTCGCTCATGGTAACATCTCCATCTGTATCCTCCAGCAGCCTGGACCGGGGGCCGGGGCCTCCAAACCCTCCTGAGTGACTGCCTCGCTGGCGGTCCCTCCGAGATCTGTCAAACGACCGACCCTTGGCTCCTCTGCCTTTACGGTTGCGAAACGGTGCAGTTCTGTCATCATGCTCTGCCAGAGTAAACAATAAATAAGAGTTGAGCATCATAAAACTTACAAAGCAAAGCAAGTCCTTTCAAAAAGGTTGGTTGTCTGGATTTCTCTTAGGAGAGCAAATATTTATCAAAGATTAGAAATCTCTTTGTTGGAAAACAAACCCTGAACTGGCAAAATCTGAATCATAAGACAGTGTTGCGTGTCAGCTGAAGAATCATATAACTTATTACTTGGTTTGTATGCATTTTTAACATGCAATCATAACAATACATAGAACTTTTAGCGGATAGATATACATTTTGTAACAAAAGTCATAAAAACAAAGACTCACTGTTAATGTTTTACATATAGCAAAACATTAAACCTAGCTCGCCTTTAAATCATATTTTCATCGAGACAAAAACTAAATTAACCCAATGAAACTCCTTGCTTGTATTTGAATTACCTAAAAATCACACCTTTGTATACAATGTAAAAAATAAATGATAAAGAAAATATCACCAAATCTTAATCAATCTGCTTGATCAAAACTTATACTGGCAGTCAGTTCATTTTTAAAAGGTCCTTTACGTCAAAATACAAGACTTTAAGTTTTTGACTTATAGGTTTTATTAAAAGTCTAGAACTATATGCATTAATCCCTGGGAATTAAATAACATAAGAAAAAGACACTACACTTTAAACATTTGTAGTCTACATGTCCACATGTTACCTCCGTGGACCGTGAAATCTGCTTGTGTGACCTCTCTCTTCACCATAAAGTCTTCATGGCCTGAAGGGAAGTGGTGAAAGCAGGAGAGCAGGTGTGAGGTTAATGCGACAGTAAACGTGGTACTCACCGTTGTAGTAATGCCCGCCGTCCGCCATATTCTTTCTATAGTGTTCGTTCTGAGGCGAAAAAAGAAAAGAGTAGCCCTTGTTGGGGAAGACAATCCGTGGGCTCCGACTTTTCTCTTTTATAAAATACAAGCCAGCGACGGTGAGAACAAATCAAACATCCCGCATGGCTCCGGATGAAAACAAAAGACACTAGGACGTCATTAGGGGTTCGTCCTAGCTTTTAGCATAGCATAGCGTCCCGTGCTATCAAGAAGACGACGGAAGCAACACAATTTCCTTTCCGGGTCAAAAATAGAGGGCGGGGCATTTTATTTTTGAAGTCCGTTTTAATACGAAGAGCACGGCAACAAGAAACATGCAAAAAATAATAGCTGTTACCTTTTCATGATATCGGCAGTAAGATTTATCAAATGTGCAAGGCGGGTTTTGCGCTGAGAGCAACTTTACAACAACGACGAAATGTGGGACGCCCGTTGGTCTTCTTCTTGTTTACTGGTGGTTAGCAAGCAAAGCTTTTGTGAATTACCGCCACCAACAGGGAAAAAGTGTTAGTCAGTACGAACAAACCCCGTAAAAATAACATTTATTTAAGATTTATTTAAGCTAACCAAGTGCCGGAAATATTACTCAAAGAAGAGTAAAATTGGGGTGGTGCTTCATGATTTTCCTCAAATAAAAGTACAATGTATGGTGCAGTAAAACTATCCTTAAAAGTATGTTATATATTGTCATTATTAATTTTGTGTCATTGAGCTACCTCAACAAAAGAGTAACATTTCAATCAGCAAATGTCCTAAAGATCCTGTGTGTCCAGTTGAAATTTCGTGTCTTTTAAATTGCCTACCAGTTAATTTCTCTCATTGCTTGGTGTCTAACAATAAAACATGCTACACTGCTTTAAAAAAAGTCCTAATGATAATCTGTATAATTCCTCTAATTTAACTGACTAACCTTAGAAATGGTTGTGTCCTTCCTATTTCACCACCTTTCTTTGAATGTTAAAGCCACTGGCCACTTCTTTCTTTTTCCCACTGTTTCTGCTATCTTCTCTTGACTTTTGGTTAAATTATTCATTTCATTTCTCTTTTACAGAATGATCACTTCAGTATACCCCCCCTGTCACCATTTGCAGAGGTTAATTTCTCTCAGAGGTTGGAGTGACGTCCCACCCATAGTAAGGGGATTGGGTTAATGTTAAGCTAAATAACTACAATAACTACAATTTGCTACACACTGACACTCGTGCATTGTATGCATCCAAACAATGGATTTGGATGCATACAATGCATACAATTGTATGCATTGTATGCATCCAAACAATGTTGCAAGTTATTTAAAATAAAAGAGTGAGGGTAAAATCAGGCACTAACTGTATTAGAAGGAAAATTATTCCAATCACTTTTCTTCATCGCATTAGTTTTAGTTTAATTCGATTGTGCAAAAAAACAAACTTAGTAATTCACAACTATTTACAGTCATATTAAGTGTTTGCATTTTTTTCCTTTTCTGCTTTTTGTGCATTATGAGGAATCTGCATTTTTTTACTACTACATATGCAAAAATCTGCCTCAGATTACATAACAGATATTATTACACCATTCTTCAATTTCATCAATCCATTTCATATAAGCCCCTTATTCTACAGAGCATCAAAGAAATGCTGCCCTCCACCCCCTCCAGCTGGTCAGTCCATCATGAATGCTGGAGAGAATGGTTTTAGCACAAACAAATGAAGCACAAAGATCTTTTTTTTAAAAATTCATCACATTTGAAAAACTATTGAGTTTTAAGCTGTTGGTTTTAAGATATTATTATTATTACTATTTTAATTATTATTATTGACAGACCAGAATGTCTACAATTATAAGATATAGTTACACTCCTAACAGAGTAGCAGTGCAAGTGAGGTATTACTAACAGGATTCCCATGAACAAAAATGGAAAGGAATTGCTTACTTTTGGAAGTGATCCCTGATAAAGGAAAACACCCCGGCAGTGTAGCTATTTTTGCTAAGCTTAACAATTTGAAGGCTCTCTTTAGTACCAAATCATCTAGGTTCTTTAGCAGACATTAAGACCACAACCTTGTCCACGTGGAAATAAACTAGACGCAGCAGATGCTGAATTCAGGCGCCGAAAAAGCCAACTACGATTTATTTACCTTTAAATATTTCTGTCCCGTATTTAAATTGTAATTGAAAAATAAACAGGTAATTGGACAGTTATGGGGAAAGTATAAGAGACTAACCTGAGAAATTTGGTGTAATTTGGATTACTTACCGTCACTTATAACGCGGGTCACCACGGCTAGGTTAGGGTAGCTTCTCCGAAACATAACCAATCAGGGTCCTTACGTTTTTTAGCCTGTTAATAGTATAATACAACACAACAAACAGATCAATTAAAAATGTTAATGAAGTCCTGATGCACCAACTTTATTTGTTCTCCATTTTTACCTGAGCGGACAAGAGCGGTTGAATTTAGCTTTTAGCTAGCTGTTGGAATTAGCGCGACGGTTTTCATTTTCCTCCTCTCCAAGACGTAACTGAACAAATTTTACCCACTAATTTGCTTAAATGTCATCATTCACTCTATGAAAACATTTGAAACGCATTCACTCTTCGGGGTGAATGTGCACGTCCCGCTCAGTTTGTACCACGAACGGCTAAGATTCCTTTAGTGGACAAATTGAGTCATGGCGCCACCTATTGGAATGGGCCAAAACCTGCAGGTGTAATGTCGAATTTAGTGACCCTCAGATTCTGTGATCAAGCTCAGATTCAGTCATTTTGTTGTTAGGTGTAATGCCACCTATTTCACCTGTCTCTGCATTTAAAAAGTGAATATATCCAACTTTTAGGCAATAAAATTTTGTTTGTATAGCACATTTTCAGCAACAAGACAATTCCAAATGATTAGAAGGGAAAATAAAACAGAAGCAAAAGACAAAACATTCCAGTAAATCAAATGTAACTCTAAACAAATGTGTTTTTTATTTAAATGAACTCAGTGTTTCAGCAGTTTTGCAGTTTTCTGTTAGTTTGTTCCAGATTACTGGAGCATAACAATTGAATTGTTGCTTGTTTGGCTTTGATTATGGGGATCCGGAGTAGACTTGAACCAGAAGACCTACTGATTTTTTTTATTGTCTGCAAATATTTTGAAATCTAAGCAAAATAAAAAATAAAAAAAATAAAACTCGAAATAGTAATACATGTTTGAAATCCTTTTGTTAATTTCCAGAAATTAATGAACACTTAATGGATGAGCTCGGGAGTAGCAGTTGTGTCACACTGACCAATACAACCACACTGAGTGACTTGCAGCAAATTCTGGTATAAGAATTGTATTGTGTCCCCCATTAGTGTGTGACTAAACTGGTGATGAGCATGGGTACCATGCACTGTTTCTTCAAACCAACTCCAAAAAAATTTAAATAAAACGATAGAAAATTAACAGGTAATTTACGTGGGGTTGATCTATGCTCAACTCTCGTTGTCAGCCCAAAAACGCATTTTTATTACAAATGATCCACCATTTAAAAAGTTATAGACTTTACAAGTACTTAAGATTTATTGCTAAAAAGTCTTGTTGCTACACAGAATTGATTGCACACACATTCCCTTATGTTTTGTGCCAAGTATCAATGTAATAATGAGGAGGACAGAGTTTTGCAGTTGTATATTTAACTTAATCTGGGCTGCCATGACCAAAAGTAAAAAATAAGAAAACATTTAATTGGAATCAAATATATGTGTATATATATATATTTATATATATTTTTCATAAATCGTGAAAAGCAACACGTGCATTTTATCAGTTCCTTATTAAAAAGCACAGCTACCATTAAGCATACAAACATGTACTGACTTAAAACAGGCAGAACATGAGGTTGTGCGTGATGTCGTTCTTAAAGATACATAACAAGCAATACAAAAACACATACGAAATAACTTTATTCTTTATAACAAAAGCCTTTCCCACTGTTGGCGTATGTACATACCAGATGTACAATAAGCAAGACTAGCTTCCACTTCATATGTCTTTGAATTTCAGCTTCATTGAAGCAGCCATTGTTCCTGCTTCATCCCTGAATCCAGGTGCTGGTGTCACAGACACACTGAGAACTTCATGTTTCACACTTTCCATGTTTCCACTCAGCTGCCCTCCTGCTGCCCCTCGGCCAGGCTGATGGCCTGGCTCAAAGCCGTTAGGATGGAGGTGAGACCGATCAGGTAGCCGTCCTCCCTGGTCCCCTCAACCCAAGGGACGCCGTGCTGGACCTCCCTCGAGTCAGGAAGAGGCATCGTCTTCCCAAAGTCTATCATCCACACACTGGCCTTGCTGTGGTCGTGTACAAACAGGAGTGAGCTGCCAATAACCTGAGCAGGAAATAAGAGATTCAGTGAACGGTTATGAAGACAAAGCCAATAGGACCGGTATGTGGATTTCATTTCTCTCTGTTTACTAACCTCATGGGTTCGAAAGAACTCTGAACTCCTGAGTGCATCTTTCAGGTCCACAAGCCTGGAGTGGTACGCGTTCTGAGAACACAGATGAGCACAAATATCTGTGCTTCAGTGGCAACAAATTGCACAAATATCATAGAGCAATATATGATTAAACTCAAAGTGCAAAGAATGTACATGTGAGGTTAAAACCTTTCCTCCAAATAGCCAGAATTCATTGCCATGTTTCATCAACAATTCTCCAGGCTTCCCAAATTTTTGCTGGTTAAAAATTAGCTAAAAGCAGCCAAAATGATAAGAAAAAGCCAAGTATGTAACCTATTTTCATTTTTTTTGTTTGATAAGCCATTTATAGAGTCTCACAAAAGAATCTATATTCATTGAACTTTAACATTCTGTTACATTAGAACCACAAACTGTAATGGGTTTTCTTGTGATTCTTTGAAACACACCAACACAAAGTCATTTAAAATGTAGAACCAAAATGAAAAGGATAGGGTTTCTTCTGTGCTGAATAAGAACATCTGCAAATGTTCTGGGGTTTTGTATTCATTTGTCTTGTTTTAATCATTTGTATAACCACCTTTCATTCCAATTACAGCTGCGCATCTTTGGTATTGCAAAATAGATGAAGATTTGAACAACAATGTTCTTGTGTGATTACAGATTTCCGATTGGATTTAAGTCTAAACATCGACTGCGTTGTTCTAACACATATATTATTAATCCAAACCATTAGATTTTCATTCTGGTTGCTTATTACGGGTGAGAAGGTGATCATCTTTTGCATTTTGTGTTTGTTGTTTTGCTCTACCGCATAAAAAAAATGATAAATTACATTGAAGTCTGTAGTTGTAATCTGACAGAATGTGAAAAACATCTTCAGCTAACAGAAAAAATAGGTAATAATTGCAAACTTTTTAAACACTTTTCTCCTGCATGTTTTCCTCTAAATCTTTGTGACAATCTCTGCATGCAGTATGTTGTTATAGGTTCAAATGTGTCTTGCGACATCTTAACAATAGTTGTATTTGGTTTAAATACAATTTTCTTCAGCTGTAATCTGATTCAAGGTTATATTACACAGCACTTCCACAGTGCTGTGTAACTGTGACTGACCAGAGTGTCCAGATGACTCCTGGTGAAGTAGAGTAACGCCTCTGTGACCTGAGTCAAGGTGTGAATTTTTCTAAAATCCCGTTGGACAGTTCCATCCTCCATCTGCAAATCAGCAATGACAGCAAGCATTTTGCACGATTAGAAATCATTCTTTGTCATGAAATGCTGGAACTGAGCATTTCTCATACCATGATGCCCTCAATCCTGAAGCCCAGAGTGGATGAGGAGCTGGTTGTGTCCCTCCATTGTAGGTAGCGCCATTTTGTCACTCCTTTCTGTTCATGTTCTTCGGCTGTTGGTGCTGATGGGTCGACTTTCACCATCTTATGGTACATGTCGCTCCTCAAACTGGGCTTGGTCCGGGCTTTCACCAGTTCCTCCTCCTGGAATGTCCTGAAAAGGAAAATGCTCACATAGTACATCCTTGCAAAAGGTACTTAATTTGGCACCATTTTGGAAATTCAATCTACTTCCATCCTTCACAGATTTAAGGAACAGTTATTTAGAACTGCTGCATAACAAGAATTCAAATGATTGTTTTTTGTTTTTTACATTTCCATATAAAGTTTCATCTTCAGATGCAGGATTATAAGTTTGCATGTTTCATCTAAACTAAATAAGTTCAGAGGAACTTATTTAATTAATAAAAGTATTATATTTGTGAAAAGGACAAATATGATTTATTGGATTTATTTATCCAATAAATCAAAAGGTTTAAGAATTTTGAATTTGGGTTTTGTGGAGGCGTAATCTACAGTAATTATTTTGAGGTCATGTTGACATGACGTATATTAAAGAAGACCAAAGATAAATGAGAACTAGAGTTTCCATCATTACTTAGTCTTATCCAGCAGGCCTGCTGGACGAGTCCTGGCTAGACGTAAAAGAGACTCTATGAAACAACATAAAGAATTTGGACCTACTATTCATCAGCTGAAATATAAAATGACATGTATTCTATAAAAGGATTAATATCCGCTCCTCTTTGACTGTTTAGTGGGATTTTCTAAAAATGATAGTGTCCACTAATTTCATGAAAACACACATCCATCTGGAACAACCTCGACATCCTACAACAAATTAACATAAAACTTTGGATGTGTAAAGGAATCAAGTACCTAGAACATACATTTAAAAGAATAGACATCCAATTTAACAGATTATTTATACAATATGGGATTGACAGGTATATATTTTTTAGAATATCAACCTTTAGCCCTAAAATACTTACCTGGATTACAAGATTTCTCTCACAATTCCCCCTCGGATCCTCCTTCTTCTCGTTTTGTGCAGCTATAACTCACCTGACTGTCCACTCTTACCATACATCTTCAGGTAATCCAAGTCAAAAAGAAAAGCACTCCTGCCGAAACACCCGTCTTCCTTCAGCTTAAACCAATCCAGGATCGGCCTCGTTCCTTTGGTAACTTACCAGAAGATCAGATCCGATACTCACCAGGTATCACCCACTCTCCTCTTCCCCTACTCAGATCAGGATAAGCAGCTTCTTCTGAACATGCATCCATCCATTGTCAATACTTACATAACTGTTCATTCATGTGCTCATGTTTCAAATCAATTGATTTTAGCAGAAAGTCACTTGAAATCATAAACTGACTATTTGGTTGATATAAAAATAGAAATAAACTCATTTTTTAGTAAACACAACACGTTTCATTAACAAAAATTTCAACAAGAGCTCTACTGGAATGGGAAGAAAATAGATACTCCTTGAAAGTAACATACCTACAGCAAGCTTAATGTTTCAAATATTAGGTTAAACTCTACTTTCTTTTTTTTTTTAAGCAAGCCATCTCTTTACATTTAAATCCTCTTAAAAGTCATTGAATTTGTCAGCTAATCTCTTGCGGAGAAAAACCATACCTGACTCCCATCTTGCAGTCCATGATAACAGGCCTCTTCAGGCCGTTGAGTAAGTCCTCCAGGCGGATGTAGCAGTGCTCCCCTCTGGTGACCAAACCATAGTACTGCGGGACAAAAGGCCTCAGCGGATCTCTCATCAGGCTGTCCAGACACTTCGCCTCCAGTTCACTGTACAGCTTCAGCACCTCCCCTCCTTTGCTAACCTGAAAATTACCTGGTAACAGAAGAACATGGTAAGATACAATAAGCAGTAAAATATTTAGGAGACAACAAATCTTGATTTACTCAATTTAATTGTATGCAATTGTTTTAATAGGGCATTTTTATAATGGGAGTGAAGTTATCCACATCCAACAATTAGCAGTGTCTTTGTCATGTTACAGCCAGATTATTTCAGTGGTATTTTATGTGAAAAATCAATACAAATGATAAATGTGGAGTCCTCAAAGGTTTGGTAGAGAACATCAGTGAGCAAACAGCCTCATGAAGACCAATGGACACAAAAGAGAGGGACAAATTTGTTGGAAAATTAAAGCAGCAACTCTGAACCATCAAATAAGGTGTGGCACACCTGCTAACTCACACATGACCGTCTACCAGAACTGACAGGGTTGGCAAAGAGAGCATGATTTAGGAAAAACAGCCAAGAAGCCGGTGATAACTTTGCAGGAACTGCAGAGATCCTGTAATTGTTTAGTCCACAAAACTACCGTCTATGATGGTGGTATGATTATGCTATGGACAGATGAGGCTCCAAAACATCTGAGACTGGACAGAACAATGACCCTAAACATACAGCAATGGGCTGGTTTGGGTCGGGATGGTTTACGTCAAAATAAACGTGCTGAATGGGAAGGCTCAATCTAATCTGACTGAGCTGGAATTTAAAATGGGACATAATTTTAGTCTTTAGTTGTAAAGTTGATAGAGAAGTGGTTCAACAAAACTATTGACTAGTGCGGTTGAATACAAATACCCCATACTTTATGCTTTCTACAAATATGAGAATACTATATTTACTCTTCCTTTACAATTAGGAATTAAAATGAGTTGAAGTTTGTGTTTATAACACGTGAAAGAGTAACAGAGTTAAGTATGAAGTCATGTGAGCTGCGGTGTGAAGTACATGCCTTGATGTCCAGCTAGCTGAACCCAGGAGTTCTGTCGCTTGAGTGACCAATGCATCATGGTCAGGAAGGTTTTCCATGTGCGACTCTGAGGACAATCAAAGAAAAAATATGTGTTCATGTAGGAGATACATTGGAACCATGAGTCACTGACATTTTATCAAAAGGTTTTGTAAATTCTTATTTCTGTTTTTATTCCAGGATGGCAATTTGTTTAGCTTTATTTATTGAAAATATTGTGTGAAAGTCTGGGAGAACCAGAAGTGTTAAATGTATGCCTGTTTTTTGTCTCCAAACAGAGCATAGCTGTAAACTTAAGATCTACTTTGTATATACACAAAACAGCTGCTACCAGCCTGAGACGTGGCACAGAAGAACTGAAAAACAACAGTTCTGAGCATGCTCAGTAGAGACTCTGGGGCAAAATGAAAACAAGGTCTCAGTTTTTGTTGCTTATTTAGAAGTATCTCTATTCTACTGAACCTATTCTAACTTTTACTCTGAATGGCGAAGAATGCTTGTGTGAAGCAGTGTAAACCCCGAGTCCTAACGACTTTTCTTTAGTGCCTGACAGTTCAAACACAATGAAGCCAGGGAAACAGCTACTTTCTAGTCGTCCTCCCACTGTTTGCTCCTCCCTTTACTCATATCTGTTGCAGGAGCAGCAGGCTTCCATGCAAACACCATTCAAATCTGACCGTGTCAAAGTCCTCTTTCAAGCCCATGCAAATCAGCTGGACCACAGGTGCAAAGAACAGTTGAGCAACATGGTCTTATTTTTTTTTCCATGGAAAACCAGAGCAGACAGATGCACTGAGGGCATATCAGAGTGATGAACTGGGTAAATCCCTAAAAATATGCAGAAACATGTGAATTAGTGTTTGCTGAATGAGGTGTTCTGACCTTTTTGAAGGTTTTTCTTTTAGACACTGCATCATCTAGGTCACTGAAGACCTCGTCGCTCTCTGATGAGAGGTTGATAGAGGAACAGGACGAGGAAGTGGAGGAGTGCAACAGCTTGGAGAGGATTGGATGCCGATGACTTGAGGGCTCCATCACCTCATCATCCTCCGGGTTCTGCCCCTCGGGGTCCTCCACTCTGCTGCTGCTCTCATGAGCTGCGGAGGTGGGAGAAGGTTTCCCGTCTTCCTTCTCCGCATTGCTCCCACCTCTCTTCAAACTGAAGCTTTTGCCTCTCCGGTGTTTCCCCTCATCCTCCTCCCAATGTTCTCCTTGTATTCCACTGTTCTCCACCCTCCTCTTCCCACTCAGCCTCCCTCTATCGCAGCCGTCTGAGCCAACGTCGAAGCTGCCTCCTAACTTCTCTTTCCTCCTTGACTTCCATTTGGCTCTGAGAACATCCCTGGAATACTTTGCAGTGTCGTCCGCTTCATAAGCAACAGGTTTTGCCTCCTTTGCGTTTGATTGGCGAGCCATGGGCGAGTCCTCGTCAAGATAACTGTCCCAGTCCTCGTCTTCTCCCAGTCCACCAATGCACTGGCTGTAAGGGGGGAAACTTTTTGTAGCTAGGAGCCTTGGCCTAAACTTGGTTCTGGCTTTAGTGCAGCTGCTGGACGGCCCATCACTGATTGACAGATGTTGGTGTGTCTCATCTGAGAGTCCGGTGCATGAGTCAGCATCTTCCATCTTGATCTCCTCCATCTTTAAGCATGACAGATCCTCTCCTGTATCCATGTTTGTTTCCCCACTGGAGCAAAGTTGGTGATTCTGCTCCACGGGCACAACATGTGCTTGCACAATAGGGAAATGTTTACAAGAGAGCCACAGTTTTGAATATGATTCAGGAAATGCATTTACAAGTGTAAAAAAAAAGAAGAAGCAGAGAACCAGTTTTAAAACTCTCTTTAAAATGACACAAACTGCTGAATAAAGCCTCATGAAGCTGCAGGTCTCCCCTTACCTGTATCTAGCGTTGAGTTCACAGCGAAGCAAAGCCTTGTGCCTGATGCAGAGTTACGTTCCGCTCTCATTCTCTCCGCTGGAACCACAGTTTGCATGTGGTGACGTTATGATGTTTCCAAAGCTTGACTCTGGGCTGGATGATGGAGCTCAGCCAACAGCGCCTCAGGGCATGTTGACATCCAGGAATGACGGAGTCAGGCGGTGTGGAGTGCCATGTCCTCCCTCCACTTTTATCACACCAGCCACACTCCCCAACAGTCCTCATTAGGTAGAGGCTGTGCAATCCAAAGCTTACTTAAAACTGTATATTTTAAGTGGTGAAAATAATATTCTGATTAAATGTTTTTAATGTATAATTGGAAACAACTAAAAGAGAAATGTCATCTGATTTGCAAAGATTAAAAGCCATTCCTAAATATAAAACAACCATCAAGGTTTTATCACTTTTCTGTTGCTTCTGTGACAGGAAAACTTGTTAGACAAAGATAAATGAATTTGGAATACCAGTGAATCCTAACCTGACATTTGTACGTGATGGAGGTTTCAAACTGAAGTAAAATGATAATCCGTAGGGTACAAACTGTAGACAAATGAATGACCTAAAACTTATCCTGCTGTGCAGGAATTAAAAGTTACAGCAAATGCTTAGCTAAAGGTGTCTTGAGCTGTTTTGCTTATGTTGTAGGCTGTATGCAGAAAAGGGCAAAGATAAACTACAAGCACAAAGAACTCCCTGGAAAAACAAACAGGAAAAAACCAGAAAACTTTCTGCAGTAAAACCTTTTTATTGTAATAAGCAACAATATGGAAACTGAGGCAACAGCTTAGTTATAATTCAGGGTTTCTACACTGGTGAGGGATTTAAAGTTAGTGCAACCTGGATAGGTTTGGGACACACAGAACTAAAAATATTGGTATTTTTAAACTGTAATCTTGTTCCTTTCATGAATGTCTAGTTTTGCCAAAACATTTATCCACCCATCTGTCCATCTTAATTTGTTCCTCCAACCATAAATCCATTCATCCATCGGCTCATGCACCCATCCATCCATACTTTGTCTCCAGGTTTCCTAGTTGAAGCCTGAGCTGAAACACTGACAGAGATCTCCAAAACATTGAATCTGAAAACAATTTAACTTTAAAATGTTTAGGAACTGTGTTGTATTTGTGTCTAAAGGATTTTAGAAATTTTTATTCTAATTTCCAAATTCATTTCACAATCAGCAAAAACTTTTTAATTACAGGGAGTAATTTCAAAACATAAAAAGTGTTCTGAGGTTACAAGGCAATCTGTAAGCAGGATTCAGAGTACATGATGCAGAGTCTTCCAAAAACCATTTCAAAGTAAAGTTCAGTGTTTAATTCTGATACCTTTACTTAAATCTCCAGACTAGTTTTCAGGCTTTTCTTTCAATAAACTCATCAGGCTGCCTCAGATTGGTTCATATCACTCTGATTAAATGTGTGTCCGTTCTGCATGTCTGTGTTGGAACGCTCCAGGTGGCGCTCTTCTTCGCTCATGGCTGTGGGATCAGTTTGCAGAGGGCCCAGCTGCTCTGCAGCATCTGCAGAAGAATTTATGCCACCAGTAAAGATCAGCCTGAAAATTAAAGCTAGTTGTGTTTGTGCCACAATATTGAATTTCTTTGCACCTGCACTCAGATCCTTTTCATCCAACGGCTGGTGTTCATCTGTAGCGATCTGTGAAACAGACCTCAGAGATAGATCACAGAAAATACACAGCAACATATCTCAAAGCTGCAGCTCAATGACCAGTCATGGCATAGTCATTTTGAAGGAGTAACTTTAATCGGATTACTCCTTGAAAAAGTAACTTGGATTACTGGTTATTTGATTTGGGAAGTAATTAAGTTACATTAAAAGTAACTTTTTAGTTACTTTCAGCAGCTGCTAACAACAACGCTCTGTCGCCTGTGAAAATTACATTGAGCTTTGCCAATACTTAATTATAAGCTATTTTATAATGGCAACATCAACACTGTGTCTCCACTCATATGGTTGTTTAATGGATTATTACTATTGTTTAATGGTTACAACAGTACAAGAAAACGTTAGTAATTTATGCGTGTTTTTGTGTGGTCCAGTATTTTCCGGAAAACTATAAATAGGATTTTAAACCTCCCCCTCCCCGCTGTCCAGCCTCCAGGTTGTGGGTTACGGCCCTGCGTTTGGTGTCAGAGCGGACATTACTGCCTACGACCTTGACTTTAGTTTAAAGTCTTGTTTCCTCTCACCTGCTCTGGTTTCTGACCGAGTCTCAACAGCTGCCTCATGTAGCTCAGGATGAAGAGGAAGCTGAGGAAGGTGAAGTTAGTTGCAACACCTAAAAGGGCTGACAGGATGGGGTAGTAGAACAGCAAATATCTGAGAAAAGAGACACAAAAAGAAATACATAGAGGATTTAAAAAAAAAAAATCAATGTTTACAGTCTGCTGCATCAATCCCCAGAGGTGAAAAGCTAATCACTTTATGTTAATCATTATAGAAGGATTCACAGAGCAGTGATAAGGCTTTCTTCTTTTTACCTTTCTATTGCAAAGATTAGACAAGGATAACCTGAATAAATACAAAATTAAAAATTTCAAGCAATTATTTCATTTATTAAGGTAAAGAAAGCTACCAAAACAAACTTGGGTTTATAGGAAGAAGAAATTTTCCTCATTAAATTAGGATGTAAACCCAGTTATTTTGGAAAACCGAGTTAAATTTAGCAGCTTTTTTCCTTGTGTGATTTTTGGCACAAGTGAATCAAGAAATCACTTTAATAATTAACCTACTTCCTGTTAGATGACAGGAAGTAGGTTATAAGCAACACATCACTCTTTGAAGAAACTAATATTTGTAGATCTGGACATTTCATTTGTGTTTTACTCACCAACAAGTAAAACATGGAAAAAACATAAAACCATTGTAAACCTTCCCAGGAGTTACCGGTACAATAAAATTACTCCAGGAGTACATCAACAACTCATCCAAGAAATCACAAAATGAAAAACAACATCTAAAGTGATTCAACAGTGAAAAAGAGACAGCAGGAGTCAGTAGATCACATGAAAGTGGACATTTTACAAAGGTTTTAATCCCATTACAGCTGGTTTATGTTCAACCAGCTGCAAACCAAACTCTTTCATGTATAACATCAGTAATGCATGACTTTGTGCAGGAATGCGTTTGCTCTCAATCTCACCTCAAGCCAGTGAAATGGGCGTGCACAAACAGATGAGACGAGTAGATCTGACTTTGCAGACAGGATCTCAATGACAGCCATGACTGAGGGAGCGTACTGAGCACAAACAAAGGAAGCACGTTGCAGCATGTTCAATTGCAGTCACTGTAGAAATCATCTTCTCTCAAGCAAAAATACCTCCACTTAAAAAAAATTTAAAAATCAAAAAAAATCTGTGCTTTACTCACCGGGTCGTCTGTGAACTCTGAGAAGAGCTCCACCTCTACAACCTGCTTCTGCTCGGCTGCTCCGCTCAGAAAGGCAGGGAGGAAGAGGAGCGTTCCCAGAGTGTTCAGCAGGTCAGATCGGTACCGCAGCATTCCCTAAACGCAGCGAAACAACACACTTTATATTCAAACGCTGACAAATATATTGGAACCCCGGTGAAAATGTGTAAAAACCCCTAAAATGGAAAATCATTGTTGTGCAGAAGGACTCAGTCATGAGCCAAAAAAGAAAAACACAAGGGGTGAAATGAGATTCAGCTTCTGACCAGAGAAAACAGCTTCTCTTAAAACTCCTGTGGAATTGTTTTGAGGATAGAACAGAAAAATGTTTTTTCACTCTTAAGTAACAGTTCGAGATCCTCGTATGCTTTTTATAGCAGCTTGCTAATTTTTAGATGCAATTTGCTGCAACTCTCAGTGAGTTTACAGTCTGTTAGAAAGACTGTCTCCACACTAAATAGAAACATGAGCACAAATTAAGGATTACAGTAGATTGTCCAGTGTGAGATTAATTTTAAGAGTTTTTACACATTTCTACCACGGGTGTAAGTAAATGTGTCTGGCACATATAAAGGAGTATCAGTTTGTCCAGCAGTAAAAATCAAACAGAGCTGATTGGGTTGCAGGATCAGTTTAATGAACGCAGGGATGATCTCTCATGATGCCGTCCAGAATGAATGTGGAAAACTTTAAACCTCACCAATTACTCACAGTTTAAACGAGTGCTTAAAAAATTGCGAGAATTGAGAAATGAAGGCCAAAATAATTACATCCTGACAGATGCATCATAAATTGTATGCCTGGTTTTTAATCAAATCTGTGTTATGCAATTTAATTTTTTGCACTTTACTTGAATTCAACTAAAAAAAGGGATGAAGTTTTTAAAAACTTCGAGAAACCCTGTATTTATTGATCAGCACCTCTTTAAAAGTTAAGCGAATCTGGTTGGTTGGAACCAAAATACAGAGAAAGTTGTGGACGCCTTAAAACCTCAAACAAACCAGGATCCTTTGTATTATGCAGTTCTGCTTGTTTTTTAATTATCATCTCCAAGGTCAAAGTCCATAATGCAGGGAAATTACATAAAACTTCTGGAGATGAAAAGGACAAAGTCGTCAGCATCTGTAACTTTATAGGTACATCAGTTCAGAAATACAAGTTTCTAATCCGTGAAATAAAACATTTTACTGAAGAATTTATGCACAATGTTCAGTGACATTGGTTGGCATTAGAAAACTGTATTCAAGCAGTTTTCTACAAGCATGGGTTGTAGTGTCAGTGTTTATATATGCCATATCAGTGATAATCACTGTGCCGTCAGAGTGACCACAACACTGAGATCGCTGTCTGTCCCAGCAGAGCTCTGCACAAGCCGCCCTCCTCTAACTCGATTATTATTACGCCAGTTCTGTACTCACAAAGCGAGAGCTGGAGGCCTTCTGCAGCTGGCTTGCCTGAGAAACACAGCGCTTTGTGATTCACTGAAGAAAGTGATCATTTTAAAGCAGAAAGTGTGTTTGAAAATTGAAGTGAGAGCAGCTTACAGTGCGAGCAGAGGAAGCCACTTGGCCTCCATCCTGAGAGAAACATGTCGTTTTGATCATGAACATCCCCACCTCATGATTGGTTGGTGAGTCGGGCATCTCCAGCTGCAAATACATCCGATACACCTGGCCAAATGTCAGCACCTGCAGGAGATGATAGTCGTAGGATAAATTCCACAAATCTGTAATTATTTAAGTCCATATGCTATTTGGGTTAACCAGAGTTGAGCAGAACCAAAATAGGTAAACTCTATGCTGGATTCAAACCCAAGGACTTCTTAATGCAAAACAACTAACGCTGCCAACTGCACCACTGTTTGCTCCGTATTTATTCACTACTTTTTGTTGCATTTTCACAAAAAAAGAAAGAAAAAAAAATTTTAATACATTGAAGGTTGTCACATAAAATATGGAAAATTTCAAAAGGTATGAATAATTTTGGATGACACTGCAAGAAATGCTATAGATGGTCATTTTGTGTACCTACATGTATCCTATTTCTCATCAAAGAGACGTTGGCCACAGGGTAAGAGCACCGGAAAGATGATGGCGATTCACAGTCTGTCCTGTGATAAGAAAAGAAATTTGAACAAAACGCCTGTGTCTTTTCTGTGCCACACCAAACCCGCCGTACCCACCTGTAGTAGTAGTACACCGGTGCAGAAAAAGCCGCTTTGGGCATGTAGGAGTAGTAGAAGGTCCCGTATAAAAAAGCTGCGATCCAGAGGAGCAGAAGCACCGTGGAGAACACGGTGAACCCCTGCAGGAGTCTGCGCCTCGCCCGGGAGAATCCAAGGACGACTGCATGCTGGAGCCTTAGCAGAACCAGACCGATGACGACCGAAGGTTCTTTAACTTCTTCCTCTGAGGACAGATGGCTTTCCTGATCCATAAGACCTGAAACTATAGGACATTTCAACAAACTGATTTAACTGTAAAAAAACCAAATGACCCAGTAAACATGAAGTGACATTGAATATTCAAAATGTCTGAGCTTTTCCAGATTTTCTTGGAAATTAGGACAGAAAGCACTGCACATAAACCAGAAAAAAAAGTGTAGCAAATGATGTTAGAAATGAGGAGCACAAGCTTTAAAAATTCAAAGAAATGAGATCAGCAAAAACCACCGAGTCCAATCTGAGTCACAATGTGGGCCCTTTCAGATCAGATGACTTCACACTGTGTCAAACTATCACAAAACGCTGCACAGAAAACCAGCAAATATGCCAGCCAATAAAAAAGATAAAATAACACAGAATGAAAAATACTCAACATAAAGCTTGTTTAAACAATAAGAGTTAAATAACTATATGTAGAAGAAAAGCCTCAGTGCCTGAGACAGCGATGGCTGGTAATCATGAGCAGTTAAAACTGTTTTTGAAACTGATGTATTTTAAAGTTCACAGGTCAGTCCTAAGTTTTATTAACTTTAGTTGGATATAGTTTCTAAACAAAGTTAGAAATTATTATGAAGTCAACACTGTGGATTCTTGATGTTCCCTTTAAACTCAAAGCTGTAAAAACATTTCTCTGTTGGGTAAGCAGCAGCAGCAGCACTTCAGCTGACCTCTCCCTTCCTTTAGAAACTCACCTCTGGTTCCCGTTGGCCGACTGAGAGATGTTAGGAAATAGCTCCCTGAAGTTTCTCCGTCTGCAGTGATCTTGGTGAAATGAAAAAACAGCTTCCTGACATGTCTTAACATCAGGGCTTTAAAAATCTGTCACTGGATGAAGTTTAGCCCGGCCCACATGAAGACATGCTTCATCTAACTGAGATCAAGAGTGGAACAAAACATCATTTCATCAAAATTAATATGACTGCGTTGAATTTTTATCAATATTTCTTGATTTTACACCTTTCTTACACATACATACATATATATGTAATATTAAATGATTTTTTCTTTTGGTCCCTGATTGTTTTGCATAATTGTTGCTTCATTTCTTGTTCTTTTTGACTTTTATCTGATTTTGTTTTCTTTTCTGATTTTTTCCTCTCGTTCCCATCTGATCACCTGTTCTGTTCCTCGTTCTCTCACCTGCATTCAATCCAGTAATTATACACTCAGGTGTGCAGAAACTGAAATACATAAGAAAGTCATAGAAGCTCGTAGTAGTTGAATGTATTTGATTTAATACATTTGGTGTATTTTGGTTTTGTTTGATTTTTTTCAGTACAAATCAGATAAGTTCAGTTTAATGTTAAGAGCATTTTATTCAGACATAGATTGGCCGTCCTGACTGCAGTAGTTATAAGTTGCAGTCATGCATCATGGCCACACAGTATAATCAAGATCTCCTGTGAGGAGCCTTGTCTTGTGCTCCAGTTGATTAATTCAGTGGGGGAGTTTTAGAAAAAAAAAAGTTTTTAGTAGTATTACGACATAGAGACCCAAGGAAATGCTGGCACACTGCACGGTTAGTTTGTTACACTTCCTCTAGCAAGTAACACAATTTGAGTAGCAAGAAAAGAAGCTCTGTCCTTAACCTTTTGGGGGATTTTAGTTTTTTTCTTAGAAGAGGATTTTAGACCGTCTTGCAAAGTATGTTCTTTTAATGCTCATATAAATGTTCAGAGTCTTCCGAACTTACTGTGGCTGCTTTTTCAATTATCTATCCACTCCTTGCACCTGAACCTGACAGTGGAGTGGACAAGAGGACCAACTAATCCTTAAAACTGAACATTAAGCGTACAACTGTCTTTTTTTCTTCTATAGCTAAATAGCATAAACTGTCTTTATAAATTTCCGTGGATAAAAAAAAACCTGAATAATATACATCTTAATTGCAATGCATCACAAACTTTGATCTGGGCTTAATGTTGATGACATGCTACTATTTACAAATAATATTTCTGTTGCTAATTGTCTTTAAATAACAACAGCCACGAAGAAGATCCATAACAAAAGACATCGTTTTTGTCACATTTTTAATCACATCTTGGCTATTTGTTTTGTGCAAAGGATGCTCAACATCTAAACTTGCTTTGCCTAAAGATTTAGTTTAAAACTGGAATTTGGCATGTTGCTTTTAGCGTAAACGAACACATGGCCTGCTGAGGTATGAAGCTTTATAAATATTTGTCTGAGGGATGTTTGTGCAGTGCAGTAGTTTAGGAAAAATTTATCCTTTAGGTGATTAGTTTGCCTCACCTAATATTCACAGCAGTTATGATGCTACTCTGAACCTAAAATCTAAACGGGAACAAACAGGAAAAAGCTAAACTTTGCATGTGATCTCTCAAAACAAATTAAGCTGATTTACCTCGGATCACCATACGACCGCAGGGTCCAATAGAAGATGAGAATACTGCCTCCTCCGACCAGCAGGGGGCATTATCCCCTGCCTGAATCGAAACACCGCGCCAAAATATGTTTTAGTGAAGAGAAGAAGACAGCTGGCGGAAAAGGTCCATGTTTACATTTCATGTTACATTTGGGGAACAGAATAAAGGTAATATTTGCTTTCTTTTATACAAATCGTTTCCATTGCAGGCTAGCGATGTTTAAATGAAACAAATATTGCTTCATCTTTATTTAAAAAGCCAAGGCGGAGCATCAAATCCAGCTCAGCAGTCACGTCAAAACGAAGAACGTGCACTGTTTTATTTCAGGGGTTTTATGCAAAAGTTTACTATTTCTGGAATAAGTAAAGATATATTTCCAGTCAAGCCCAAATCATCGCCATGCTTTGCTGTTGGTTTGAGGCGTCTGTGCTGATATGCTCTGCATGGTTTTCACCTGAAATCTTCACGTTGGTTTCTTCTGTCTAAAAGTCAAATGTTTTGGTGCTGATTGTCCAGCGTTAAGCTGAATTTGCTGAGACAATTAGTACTGGGACAACCAGCACCTTTTTCCTCAGCAAGCTTTTCATTTTAACCCTGTTGTCCAACGAATTACAACATAAAATCTGTTGGATGATTTTTGTTCTTTTTTCTACATGTGATGTATGAGTTGCAACTTTCTTGCTGTCAAAGTAAAGCCTTCGCATAAAATACTGAAACTGTGCACATGTACAAAATATGGCAATTGGAGCGTGATATAAATGAAATAATATGTCTTAAAGTAGGGAATAAACAAATTTAAACGTGCATCTGATATAATGGAAAATAACATTTTAAACTGTTGGACTTGCAGAAACTGCCTGACACATTTTATTTTTGGTTTGGTTTTGCAGGCTGAGTCTGAAACTGTCCCTGATTTTTGCATTTATTTTCCACACAGCTTCACGTTGCAGATAGACAATTAGAAATAGTTCCTGCATCTTAGAAATTGATCAATAATCAAGCCTGAAATGACTTCCTGTTGAAAAAGAAATGATGATTGCTTTGATTTCATGGGTTAATTTCTCCTCTCCTGTCTGCTGGTTGCAGGATGTCCTGTAACGCCAGTGTTACTCGTCTCCATCTGTCCACACTGAACCGGGCAGAGAAAGCTCCGGTCCACCTCATGCCCTGTGAGATTGAGCACAATGGACTTGCCCAGGTCTCACAGTATTTCACCGCAACAACAAAAGAAAACAAAAAAGGTACACAGACAGATTATAGACCTGTATTTGCTGAGTTTTTCATATGCTGATTGTAACTAACATATCTGTCCATTTGCAGACAAGTCAGTGTCATTCAGAGGACGCGGGTTAAAGGGACAGGAGATCAGGTGTCCTCAGGGCTACACGGGTCTGGTTCTGAAGGAGGTGGACAGACACGGCTCTGATCAGGAGGTAAACTCATGCTCTCCACAGCAGTGGAAACCTCTCTGACTCTCCGGCTCATGAAAACATGAAAATCCACCGTCCATGAGTGGCAGAACATCAGATACAAGCCAATCACTCTCTGTCCACAGGACAGGACGGTGAAGGTGACCTCAGTGTTTGACCAGCTCACCTACTGGAACCTGGAAACGCCTCCGACTTCAGACGACACCGTGGTGATGGCAATGGACTGGCCTGAGCTGGCTGAGGCTGTGAGTCACTGATGGACTTTACTTTGAAACAATAATTCAAATATTAGTGAGGTTGTACATATATATTGGAGCTTGTGTGGGGACATGAAAATTCACACCAAATTCTCATTTTTTATAAAACACTGAAATTATATTTTGTATTATTCCACTCTGACAAAAAACATAAATCTTCACATAAATCACTAAACTCCCAAACTTTAAAAAAAATCCTTATTACACCCTTGAGTGTAATAAATACTCCTGACTGAACTCTGTGTTTTACTGCAATCCTTTATTTCTATTAATTTATTCTGGAATAAAATCTGATTTGTCAGAGATTGTGCATGTTGGCTGATGCTCATCTTTTATATTTTCATAGATCCATGGGACGGTTGAAGACTGAAGACACTTCAGGCTGATTACATGTGACACAAGAAAAGCCCACATATTGCTGCTTGATCTAAATAGTGTTCCAGAGCAATGAAATGTTTTTTGTAAATGTTTTTTTGTAAATAAAAGGAAACCCAAAACACTGGCTGAAGAGAATTGTGTGAATTAGTAAAACAGTCAAACATTTGTGCCACACAACACCATTTATTCACAAGGTGACATTTAGATATTGAACATTAGCACTCACAAAACCCTCTACATTATCACTGCTGTTGTCCATTAAATGTAACAATTTTAAACGCTTGCTTTAATTGTTTTTTTTAACAGTAATTCCATTTCTGTTTATATAGAAAGTGTCTTGAAACATTTAAAATAGTGCAGAACAAGAACTTTCACAGACTCAATCAGGCACATACAAGGACATTAAGATAAGGCAAACATTTAGTGGATTACCTCCTTTTTTACTCCACCCTTCATCTGGTTTTAGGCATAAAGTGGGTGTAGAGAAGAACGGTTTGAGGTGAGCCAATGTTGGTTCATTAAAAGTGCAGGTGTTTAGTGAATCTAAATGTTAACAGATTGTCCTGACTGCTCCAGTGTGAATCAGCTGAAACCTGGAATGGTTTGTTTAATTTGCTCAAAGAATGAAATGCAGGGCAAAATGGAGAGAATAAATACCGTCTTGAAATTTACCTTCTACAGGAAAGAGACGCATCAGAAATGTGACCGACTTTTAGCTTCATCCTGTCGATAGCAAAACACAACATTAAAATTATCTCCATCTAAATCTGCTGGCTCACAGTAACAGGACACCAATACATATTACAACTTATATAATATCAATTCTTTTTTAACTTACATGGTAAACAACTTGGTGTACAATTCTTTATAATGTTTTAATAAAGCTCATTAAAAACGAATTGTTACAACCTTATGAGACTATCAAACTGAATTCACAATCACAAAATTTGTTACAACCTAAACTGTAAAATGCCCTTCAGATATAAAAAAGGAGGTAAAAATGTTCATGGTTTTCTTACAGCGATATGTCAACGTTAGTCAAGCTGACATTCAAACCACTGAATCATGTTTTGCTTTTGTGCTTATGAGGAGATTCAACTGCTGCTGCTATTAGGAGAGGATTTTTGGTCTTCATCCATCATTTCTTACCTGTGTAATGTTTTGAAAAAGCTTTTTTAGCACAATAGCAGATATTAACCTCAGTGTGAATCCTCAGTTTGGTATTTATAACCTGAACAAACAAACAAAAGGGCAAAAACAAACCTGAATACCAGCGAGTGGAACAATAACAACAAAAAAGAAAACCGGGATAAGATAGAAAATACTAAAGTCCGTGCCTTCAAAATATCTGCTCTGTTTCTAAGATCAATTAAATCTAATCTTTAGATTATTCCTAAATTATTTATTTTACTACTCAACTTTTAAACCACATGTTTAAACATGGGGTTGTGCAGTGAATAATATGTAATGTTCATTTTTGTACTTTGCGTCTTACAACAGTTGCAGTCTTAACATCACTACATGTGAAACCGGTTAAAGGTTACGGCTGCTTTCGTAATGACCTCCATATTGCATCCACTGTCGGGTATAAATGTGATTCTAATCCAATTTTTTTCTGGGTTTTTTCAACAAATAAGCAAACAAGCACAAACTTTAACTTTGATGGGTAAAAACTGTGCACAAAACAAGATTGTTGCATGTTTTAAAACTTCACAAAAAACAAATAAAATCAGATAAATGATCATAAAAAAATGTTAGTTGTTTCTCTACTAAAATGCAAATTTTGATTTAGTGTTAATAGATTAGACTAAAGTTCACATATTTGGGAATAAGTGGCTAGCGTGTTAGCAGTGAGGAGGGGGCTGAGGCAGCAGGGGTCCCTCTGTGTCTGCCTTGCAGCGTTTAGCGGGCAGCGTCTGATCGTGAGCTTTGCGGATGTGTCGGTACAAATCCCCAGACTGCGTGTAGCTCCTGTAGCAGTAGCGGCACTCGTAAGGCCGTTCACGGGTGTGCACAATGGCGTGGCGTCTTAGAGTATATGTGCATGAAAATGTCTTCCTACAGACCCCACATGTTGGCACGTCTTCAACAAAATTGCCCATGGAGTCCTGGAGTTCTTGGAAGTAGCCAGGAGGGTCCGGATGTTGCTGAGAGGAGGACGGAGGAACAAGGGAGGAAGCGAAGGAGGAAGTGTCCTGGGAGGAAGGTCCGGCGCCGGAAGACGAGGAAGAGGGTGAGAGGGGGAAGGAGTAGTCATTTGAATGAGGGTTTATTTGTAGGAGTCCCTGTGAATGTGTGGAAACAAACTGAGGACTATTCAGCTCTTCTTCCTGGATATCCTCCTCGTATTCCTCTTCTACATCCATCACCGATTCTTTCTCCCCGATGTCTTCTTTCTCCTCCTCTAGCTCTTCGTCAGAAATAATAATAGCTTCTTCTTTGATTTTCAAAATCTTTTCATTGTTGCCGGTCCTCGCTCCACCTGGAAGATGTGATCGTTTTCCAGCGACAAGCGGTGCTTCGGTTTCATCCTCAGGACGTTGAAGCGTTTGCATTTGAGAAGCCCGTTGAAGGTCCGAGCTCTGATGCTGGAGCGTTACTGCGCTCTGGATTCTGATTTGTAATGGTGCTTGTTGAAGAGCCGACTGTCTGGAGTTGTTCTGGAGGTTTCTGGTCAGGGTGGGCGCTTGGATTGACTTGACCATCCTCTGTTCTCTGGTAAGAATGTTTCTGTGTTCAGTTTCAGAGAGATTCTCAGCGGGGTGGTCAGCAGACGGTCTGAGCTGTTCTGGATGTCCTCCAATGGAAAGTTGGGATTCTGAAACATTGAGAGAAACCACAGACCGAGCACCAGACTGGCTCTGAGGAAGCAGAGAGGAGGAAGAGGAGGAAGGCTGCTGGATCGCACTGTAGCTGGTTAAAAACAAATAAACAGGTTCAAAATCAGATATAAAAAACAGAGACCAGAATAGCTTACACACAGAGACTCATATTTACAGGTACTAATGCTAAATGCAATAATAGTGATAAGTACTAATAAGTGCTAAATGCTAATATAGGATGCTAAAGACAGTTTAAAATTTCTGTTATAGAGGCCTTTTGCATGTGATCCATTTAAGAGTGTTTTAAATCAAAACGACAAATGACAACGTGGGATTAGACAAAGCTAATCTGAACCATAATTTCTTGCACTAACATATGTAAGATTATTAGTGGGGTTTCTCAAACCAACTATGTTCACTGTATAGAGATGTTTCAGATTTAAAATGTTTGGATAATCTACACAGAAGCTAAAAACCTTTACACGGTATAACAACAGGAGGTAAATCTGGAGGACACGCATATTTTAATTTAGATCGATTAAAACTGGCAAGAAACAGGAGACCATTACCTGTATGACTCTGTGGTGCTGCATGGACTGCAGAGAGCAGATCCTTCGCCGTGACCCCCTGGGCTCATCTTGGTGAGACTTACAGGGACAAAGGCAGATATGTTTGTCTGGCTCTGCACCAGCTCCCCTGCTGGGGGCAAAGGAGGGCCGTCCATGCCTGGCTGGGTTGTATCAGCAAGGTCAGGGCTCAGAGGAGTTTGTATCTTTGATGAACTTCCGCCTGTCCTCTGCTCAGACTTCACACACTCCAACTGAGTCCCATCTGCCACTTCAGATACTGAGGACAAAGGCACTGCTGTGGTCACTGGATTTGAGTGGTCTGCAACCATGGCCACCAGGGGCTCAGCTGGGTGGTCACTCACTGCTTCTGGTGCCTTCCTCAACCCGCCGCTCTCTTCAGAGCGGGTGCTGTCGGCCTCAGCCAGGGGCCCTCGCCTCTGCAGCCGCCTCTTACACACTCTCACCACCTCATTCATATGCAGAAAGCTTGCGGCTGCCAAGATGTCCTCCACAGGAGGACACTCGTCCAGCTGCAGCACACCTTCATAGACAAAGTCCAACAGCAAGCCAAATGCAGCAGATGTGACAATGTCATTGTCAAGTGTGACGCAGCTGCTGGTGCTGCTTCCCACTGGAGAGTCTGAGTAAAACATGTGAAAGAACGGTGAGCATGAGGCCAAAACCGCCCGGTGAGCCAGGAAACGGGATGAGCCCACTTGTACGGTGCAATCACAAAGGAAGCCCCGCTGCCGTTGGGAACGCAGAGCTGATAGCAACTGCTGGGAATGCTGAGGAAACTCCATAACCTGAGACAAGAAGAGAATATGAATCAACCGTAGAAAGGTAAAAAAAAAAATAAATCCCCCCAAAAGTTTCAGAATAAAACACAACAATAATATTTCAAGTTAATTGATCCAAAATGTGGCATATGGATTAACAAAAAAAATTTTAATTTCTGTTTTTCTCCTCCCTGACAGCTCCACAATTAGAGCTGTCAGGAAGCTCTAATTGTCGATTACAACAAAGGATGACATAATTGACATCCTTTGTCGATTACGTCAACTACACCAACTCAGCATACATCTCATCCAACATTGCCTTTCTAGCAGAAACATGCTAAGTTCTGTAAGTTGCAAGTTGGGGTCTCCATGAATCACACTTCTTTGTCAGCACATGCTACAGATGCTTGATTGTGTTGAAATCTGGGAAATTTGGAGGCTAAGCCCCATTTGAAACTTGTTTTACTCCTTTAAGTCTTCTTGAAATATTTTTGCTTTGACACCAGTTGGGCACAAATGAAATGAAAGGGTGTAAATGGTTTGCATTGACCATACAAGTCAAGTAAAAGCAACATTCAAACAAAAGGTAGAATCAAATGTGTCAGCAAAAAGTTGCCGAAGGCATCCCACTACTTTAGCAAGATTGTTGTCTGCAGATGTCATGTGCTTCCCACAAAATTGATTAGATCAGGTCAAGGTTCACTTTCATCAATGAATCTCAATGAAAATTTCAGGACAAAATGCTCAGCTGATGCATATACATCCTGTTAAGCCCAAACAGACACTTTGATGGAGAGATAATCAGTGGTTTTCACTTAAATTAATATTTCTACGTCTGTTCAATATACTTAAATTGTATTCATCTGTATAAAGGTGAATAAGTATGTTGTATATGTTTTAGTTCTGATTATAAATGTCTAATTTGACATAATAAATATGCGTATATATATATATAAAGTAGAAAAACTCACGTTGAAGACAGAATGTTTCCGTCTCCAAACTCCTTTCTGGCTGCTGAATCTTCCAAGTGCTGCTCTGCTTTACCGTGTCCTACTCTCCATGGCAACCAGGCTGAATTTCTGCGTCCAAAGAAAAGGACTGAACCTTAAGGAAAAACGTTAAGGTTAATGTTGTTAATAACATATATTAACAAGGTATACAATGCAGATGAAAAACCGAAACGTCCCCCACAACACTGTACACATCAGGTAAAAACCACGAATATCTTCGAATATTATTCAAGCACAAAAACAAGCATTAGCACAACTATGCTAACACTAGTTAGCAAAATTAGCTCAACGCCTGAGTTAAAATTGTAGCACCGCAAGCTTTGAGGCTAAGTGAGGCTTGAACCAGAAACAACACGTTTAAACGCTTCTTCGTCGCCTTATATCAAATGTAAATGCTGTATTAATTTACCTGTATCAACTGTTATGTTTCCCAACACTGGCTGCGGCTTTTCCTCTGTGGTGCCACTTCAACGCATAAGGATGTGCTGCCACCTACAGGCGGAGGTGTGAAACAGACAGGAAGTGGAAACAAGCAGGACGATTGCTGAATCTACTGATCAAAATAATATGGGCGACAGCTTCTTAAATATAATTGTGGAGCAGGGCTGACAACTAAATATAACGTGAAGTTGTCACGGTAAAATGTAGATTAATTAAATTAATCGCCCTTTCACAAATTTCCCGCACAAGGTCTGATTCACTTGTATTTTAATGGACAGAGGAAGAGGAAGAGGAGGAAAAAGAGGAGGCAGAGGGAAGCGTAGTGAGGAGGTGAGATCCCTTTAAACTGGACCAGTTTGCCAACGTGTTGCCTCTCTAATTTTTTATTTTAAAAACGTGTACTTTTGGCTGACAGGCAGCATGACAGATCTGACACAGTGCAGGCTTGGTTCTAAATATAAAACAGAGCTATTATTAGGGTGGAAGAGAGTTGAGTGTGTATCAAATGAGACCTTCTTTACCACCAGGACAAAGATGTACATCTGTCTAAATCCATGTCTTATGTGCTTCGTCATGGAGCCACACACATGGGACTTCAAATGGCCACAGGTGAGATGACACTTTTACAGTTTCAGACACAAATGAATGACTTATGTTATGATTCATTCGTCCAGGAGAGTGACATGGCTAATCACAGAAGAACTGAGTATTATCTATGACCCTGAAAGAGTTTTTAAAGTTAATTACAGTTATACTTTCTTTTGATGGTAAACTTCTTAAAACAGACTTAGCAATGAACTGAACATGACTGCATTGTTTTATTATAGGATCAATTGGAACATACATGTGATTGAACCGAATCTTACTTTTTTGGGGGGAAGTGCTTTGAGATGATGTGTTGTGAATTGGTTCTATATTAATAAACTGAACTGAATTTGATTTATTTTTGGTTTTACTACTAAATTGACTGTGACAACAATAATGTTTCACTCAATAGATGTCTAGCCAATGCTTTGCATATATATATAAAGATGTTGCATCACGGAAACAATTAAAAAATATATAATGTAGATTTATTTAAACTAAACTGTAACATGTGATCATACCTGTAACAACTTGTATCTTCACAGATGGCTTCCTGTTTGTGGAGGACATCCTGGCTCACCCGCAGTTCCACTTGTACACATTAGAAGACGTAGAGAGAGTCGTATCCACAAATGACAAGCAGCGCTTCAAGCTCCGCTCCCACCCAGAGGATGGCCGGCTGCAGATTCGAGCCAATCAGGGACATTCACTACAGGCAGGCAGAGCAGAAGCGTTCCTAATTAAATCACATTCATTTAAGTTTTATATGTAATACTAATTTACAACAAAAGTATAACTACACTTCAGATATTGATAATCACTATTTATTATGAACAGATAAAAAGAAGGAAGCACAGTTATTTGCGTCGAGTGTTTGTCTTTGCAGCAATCCCACAACCTGAACAAGCATGTGGTGACAGTGGGAAAAAATAGATGTTCCTTCACACAGGAAAACCTCCAGCTGACCACATGCATTATGATAGTGACTGCATGGTGGCTTCAGTGTTTGTTTGTTTTTGCAGTCAGTTAATGGTGATGGTTAATGAACTGAGTTTGTGTTTTTCTATGCTATGGCTACTCAAAGTGTTTTTCATTAGCCACATTTGCACACTCACATTCAGTCGACTGGGGGTTTAATTCCTTGCCCAGGGACACATCAACATGATGAAAGCTGGAATTGAACACACAACTGACTGCTCTTCCCACATTGAGCCACAGTCATCCCAGTAGTAAAGAAGTTATCTTTGCTTACCTGAGTTTCACTTATGCTCTCCCTGGTGCTAGTCAGATATGTGGAAAACTGTAAACATTTTTTACTTAATTGAACAAATTGTTATGAACCTTAAATCTCATCAGGAATCTCATCACTTCTCAGCTTATGAATCTGGAGATAAAACCAGTTCTAGCTGGTTCTCCCGATTCCCCCGCCGAGGCCGTCCATGGCTCCTACCTCCGCAACTGGCCATCCATTCAACAGCAGGGTCTGAGCCGCATGAATAGGACTCATATTCATCTGTCAAAAGGACTTCCAGGGGAAGATGGCATCATCAGTGGTATCCTCTATGTTTGAATCCAAAAATAGAAGCTTGTACAAGCTGAACATCAGATAACAGCCTTATTTATTTTTCCCTCCAGGCATGAGGAAAAACTGTGACCTAGCTGTGTTTATTGATGTCCCCAGAGCTCTGGCTGGTAAGATTAGCTGGCAATGGCTGCAGTTTAATCCTCTCCATCCACCCTGCGTGAGTAAAGAAATCAATCCTTTTACAAGTCTTTTATGTCTCTGTATCCATCTTATACAGATGGTATTGAGTTCTTCTGGTCAGAGAATGGTGTGTTGCTGACTGCAGGTGATGCTGAGGGGAAACTCCTTCCTAAATACTTCACCCGAGCATTAAAGCTCAAGCCTACAAGTGAGGAAAGCTAAAACACATTTCTTCTTAAGAAGCCAACCGACATTCCAGTTGTGTAATTTCTTATGCTGTGTTTCAGGATGCATCCTTCCCCTGCAGTAAAAGCTGCTGCGCTTGATGTTCTCACCAAGCTTGAGTCCAACTTTGCCATGTTTTCTTGGTTTCCATGACTACACAAGTTTTACATTTCCTATAAATAACAGGATGACACACTTGCAGCCCAATTTTATCTTCATAATAAATATTTAACCAGCTGACATGGTACGTTTTTGTCTATACTGTGCCCTACTAACATACTTGTGTCACATTATAGGCACAAATTTTCAAATATTTTATTGGAATTTAATGTGACAAAGTAAAGATGTGAATAAGTATAAGGTGGAGTGAAAATGGTACATGGTTTTCTATTTACAAATAATCAAATAATTCAGTATGTATTTGTAATTAGCCACAGATTTAACCAGAGTTGTATCTTTTATGGGAAAGTAATAAGAAGAGAGCCTTTGTTTACACAGAAAACGCATGAAAGAATTGGGCTCATGAAACCAAAGCTTTTCATCAAAATACTAGCAGCATCTGCAGTAATGTTTTTTTTTAAACAGGGACCTGAAAGTTCGTTGCTGAGAGGATAGATGGAGTTAAATGTAGAGCTCAATTATAGAAGCAACTTTAGATAAAGGACTGTATGAAGATATTCTGTTCAGCCTGTAGATTGAGTCTGAGGAAACAGGATGCAGACGCTGTGGTTTAACGGGCAGCCTAAAGAGTTCCTTACAAGATTATGGAAACACACACACTCTGCATGATTGAGATAACTGGTTAGGAGCTTTCAGTAAGAAAACAAATGAGCGCTGTTGTGAGCATGGTGACAGACAATAAGACAAAACTTGAAACACTCTTTTGTTTATTATATTTTCAATTTAAACAGTTAACTCATGCATTTTTAATTTCTCTGCTGGGATAATACAGTCATGTTCAATATTCTGATGTTTTCAAGCTTTTCTTTATCTTAATTATGATTTTCTGCTTACAATTAAAGCATGACATTTATGATCAGAATATCACACTAATAAAAATAATTTTGTAACATTCTGACAAATGACCCTCTTCAGAAAGTATATTTTTTATTAATTGATTTTGGCTGTATTCAAGTATTATTATCAGTACAGCTCCTTACAGAGTAATGCTGACTACAGTTATTGTTAGTCAGGCAAAAAAAAGAGAAGTGGCCATCTGAGTCAGCTTTGTATTTCTGTAAGTTTGATCACCAGGCTTCTGGTTTTGGGCCCTCTGTTATTTCCACCAGCAGCGATCCATCACAAAAGGATTCAATGTTGGACTTTCGGAGTCCTAAACTCTCTTTATTAAACATCGTGTGCATTTGGAGCTGATGGTAAATTCAAATCTGTCTGTTTAAGGTATGAGCCATAACTTGAGTTTTTCCTGGTGGGATTCACAGAGAGAGGGAGTTTATAAATCAGTCTTTATGTATTTCTGTATTATAGCGCTTCATGGCCTCCGGTCAGCTTATGGAAGAGCTCTTCATTGAGCGTGTCGCTCTTCTCACGGCTGCGCGTCGACATGAAAATGTAGCCTCCAATGAACTCGTGAACAATTTTACAGTCAGCCGTCACGCAACCAAAGGCGATGTTCACGTTCCCTTCAAACTCTATGGCCATCTGGACAAAAAGGTTACAGGAGGAGACATTCGCTTGAGAACGTGATCAGATTCAGAGAAAACAATTAAAAACACAATTAAAATATTTTCAGTCAATCACTCTGCATAATTTAAAAACATTTCAACATGACATTCAATCTTGGGTATCTAAGACATAAAACACCTGCTTATAACTGGAAAATAAAAAAAAATGTTGATCTGCTGTAGCAGCATGTATTATGACCTGTTTTATGTCCCAGTTTACGTTCCACTGCTTCATGTTGTTGTAGCGCCAAGTCTTCACCACATCACCCACTCCCAAGTCAATACGGATCAGGCGGTTCGGGGCGATGCCCAGCACCTCGTCCTTTCTGCTGCCCTTAAACCTGTTGGCCAGAAAATATTTATATTAATAAACCTCCTACAAAACTCCTAGAACACTATTTCACACATTATTTTGTACCTTTAGACCTATCTTTGGTCAAGGTTTCATCATGCTTATTGTCATTCATCACTATTTTAGCTCAGTTATGTGTATAGGCCATGAAGCACTATAATGCAGAAATGCATAAACACTGAGAGCTTTGTTTGCATATAAATTAGAATTTCCTCCTAACTTGCTGCGTATCAGTCTTTCTAAGGGGAATTTTTATTAGGTGGCTATTTATTATAAATATAAAAATAACAGTCAGCAATGCCAGTGGAAAAACTGCCAAATAATTTACATTTTGTTGCACATACTGCCATAATTATCTCATAAAACTACCATGGCTTGACAAAAATCAGAAACCTTTTTACACACAACCCTACATAGTTTTAATCATGGCTCATTGCATAACTACTTTTCTAAATTCCTGTACCAACCAGTTGTACTGCAGGACTAACACTAGCCTATACATGAACAGAAACAAAAAGCAGAGATTCAGTTTGAGTTGTTATTTCAACTTCCTTGCTGTTTTCTATTATAGTGCTACTGCCACTTTCTAATTTTTCAGGGATTTTGGTGTTGGTATAGACACCCCAAAATCATCTCTGCTGTGTTCTACAGCATCAAATTTATTTAAACTTTACCTGACAACCACATATGAGAGTCCAAAATCAGGCAGAGCCTGCCAGATCTGCAGGAAGCGCATCAGTGCATCTGTCAGAGAGAGCTGAGCTATGTTCTGGTAGGCGTCCAGGATACGAGGGGTCAGCTGGAGGAGCAGGCACAGGCAAACCTCTTAGATATGATTACATTTTAAAATTAAAGACAAGTTGCTTAACTCTACAGCACTAACATCAGTTCTTTAATAAAAAATGCATCCGATAAAAGGCGACCCATGCTTCCTTTAACAGGTTAGGGTAAGTCTATGGGGTACATAAAACATGTTCATTATGTTTTTCCAGACACCAAAAAACATGAACTTATTGCCAAAAAATGTCTGGCTGGTTTTTTCTAAGTGCTTAGGCTACTTCTAGAAGTAGTAGAGACCCAAATGGAAGTACATAAATATGTAAAATTAAAATTTTGCATAATAGGTTCAATTTAAAACCAGATTAATAAATACTTTTGTGTATTTTGGCTTTGCAGAGGTGCAAATACTCTTTCTTCCTCTACCTGTTTGGGCTTGTATTTCTTATGGTAGCGTGGTGACACCAAACTGTGCGTATTTATGCTTTCATCGCTGGCAGCTGAATTATTGCTGGAGCCGGAGTTTGTCTTTTGCATGGCCAGGAACGAACGGATGCTCTGGATCTCACTCTGGAAGCTGCTGTCTGCCAGGCTCTTGCCTTTGGAGGCCAGCCGGCATCCGGCCATCCACTGAGCGTACTGCTGCTCCTGCAAAACATGAGCCACAGGCAGAGGAAGGGGGGTTAGACAGGTGTGCCTGTGGGCGAGGCAGAGATAAGAAGACAGAATGCTGCACACGACAGATGTTTGGCCTCACATTTTCACAGCGCAGATACACCTCGTTCATGCCTTCAGGTGCAGGGATCAGCAGCCTGATAAGAAACTTCTGCGCTGCAACGTTGACGTCAGGAGCCACCTCACAGCCTAACACCAGGAAAGCAAAGTAGGACAATGAGAGCTGATAATTAGTTGAAAAGCTGAATTATGAACAGCAGTTTCACTGACAATCTTTCAAAAGGGGGAAATATTGGTTTAAAGAAAAACCCCTCTTCATCTATCAAATTGTTTATGTTTAATTCTTCGATGAAATAAAACAACTTTTTCTTTCAAATTAAAATGAGTTTTTTGTACCTCTGAGGTTAATCTGTTGAATAGGCTCTCCAATGCTCTCTTCTTTGCTTTTGAAGTAAGAGATGGATGTATCCTGGAATTTGAACCAGTACTGCTTATATCCCTTCAGAGTGATCCTCTTGGGCCTGAAATGCACAGTCGCATTGTTTGGTTTCATCAAGAATATTTTCTAGAAGTCACATGAGAATCGGTGTTCAAATCTGACCTGAATATCTTCAAGTAGTCGTTGAGTTCTGGTGCTGTCATATTTTCCTGAATAGAAAAGTTCAGAAAAGATGATTTTCTGCTCCTCTTGTTAAATTATAATATGTTTTTTTCTATTATCATTGTTATTACAATCAATCAAAAATAAAACCTAAATTAATAAAACATTTCAGTTGCTCATCAGTGGAGCTTCATTTTTTAATCAGCGATTAAGAATTATTAGCTCATTAAAATCCAAGCTACCAGCAGTTCTGAGGCAGAGCTGCTCTCTCCCTCCATCTTGACCTCCAGGGACTGAAGGGCCGACTCCAGGTCGTCCAGGGCCGCATTGGAGCTCATCATCTGGGGTTCCGACAGGGCCACCTTATTGATGTGGTACTAGATGATTTTACATGTAACAGAACAGAAAGAGACATGAGTATCTCACTCATATAAAAGCTGTTAGCTGACAGTCAGGGCAAATATAGGTCATACAAACAGAACAATAACGAGGAGTTATTGTCCTATTTGGTCACACATCTTTTTAAAGTTCTTGCAACTTCTCTTAAGGTAATCATTTCAGGCCTGAACTTGGACTAGGCCATTGCAATCTCTTGAGTCTTTTGCTTTTTTCTACTGTGTTTGGATCTCTTGCATGATCCAGTTTTGATTCTGGACACATTTGTGCACAGAAACATTCACGGTAGACTCATTGAGTGAGTCCTTTGGCGTTCAAACAAGCCCAAATCACCATAACTCCACCGCTGTGCTTGACAGTTGGCACGAGATGTTTGGCATTTTGTACATGTTGAATTTATCATTTTGCTGCCTTTTAAGGAATTCTGAGTTAATTCTGTCATTTTTGAAATACTTGTGTGTTGTTTGGGCTACAGTGTTTGATACAGTTGTTGTGGGCTCAACTGGTCATTTTTCTCTCTGAAAAACCTTTAAAATATATGTTTATCCTCTTTGAATCAGATCTGACATCTATTGTCTAATAAATTTCTTTTAGATCTAAATGTGCACACAGAATGCTCTTAATGTGAGTTCATACAGCAGTTTTCTTCAACATCTTTTACAATATTTGCGCTTGAACACTAGAGTTTCTGCTAAATTTGACATTACTTTCATGACAAAATGATCCACTTCCCTCAGAGAGTTGCACATATCCCAGTTCTTCAGCAGGAGCAGCATTTTTTATCTTACCTGCAGCGCTCCAAAAAGCATCATCTCCTCCTCGGTGCAGTCGATGTCCTCCAGCAGGATGGCCCAGCGAGCTTGCTCATACAGCTGGGTGAGACGCACAACATCGTACTGCCGGGGTAAGGATTGAGGAGATGGATGAGTTAATAGACGTTGGACACATTACCAATCCCACACAGAATGATTGAACTAAAACAGCACACACAAACCTTGGGTTCTATGTCGTAAAAAGAGTAATACTTGAAACGAAGCCACAGTCTGTCGTTTTCTTGGATGTTTTGCTGCATGAGACAACGTGATGAATCCAACCACCTGAGGGGGAAAACACAGAGCCTGTATGGGTTTGTGTTTTTATGAGTTAACATGTACAATAATGTTTGTGTTAGCATTAAATGAATTTCAGAGTTAAATAAAGTTTGTTGTAAGAAAAAAGAAAAAGGGCCCAGAATACTATTTTCTTTAGAAAATTGACATTGTTCTCCTTGTAAACTCTTCAATAAGTTAGCTTAGAAATAAAGCGAAGGATAAAGAGGCAAAGACGTAAAAAGATACAAAATGATTTTCTTTTTCTTTGTTTTCAACTAAAATCACCATTGCCCCAGAAAGCTCTGCAAGTAATCCCAAAATCCTCTAAATACACAGGCACATCTCAATAAATTACAATATTGCTAAAAAATTATTTTTCTAATCTTCTTCAGTCAGCACTTACAGTCTCAATTTGGTGATTATTCTCACTTCAACAGTCAGGAGAAAATTAAACAAAATATCTGAGTTAAAGTGATGAATGTCATTTAAAATGATGAGTAATGATGTTGTAATCATGTCCTCTTGTTGTGGTAGACCAGTGTGTCATTTTGGCAACTTTAAGTGGGAATAGGCATTCGGAGTGTCCTAATATATTCCTCAAAGTACATTTTTTAAAATTAAATTATACAAGAACATTTTATTTTCTTCAGCTTTGATTGTTTAGATTGTGTAAATTTAGCAAAAAATAGAAGAAATATTTGCTGTGTCTACAAAGTGGAGATCCTTGGAAGATGTTAGACACTACCATATGAAGCAGATATACCTGCCGTGGATGTGAGATTTGTCCACCACACTTGCTGGGCGGTACTGCTTGGCGATGACCTCTGGAGCAGGAGGAGGCTGAGTGACCGACAGCATTTTGTAGACACCCTCCATCTGCTCTGAGTCAGCGAAATGAGCTGGCATGCCATTATACAGACAGGGCCGGGGAACTGAACAGGAAGTGGGAGTGCACAGACTGCTGTGAGATATTCAGACTCAGCACAATGGTTTACATTTACTTATTTTCAACACGCCTTCAGTGTGTATAAAAAAAAGATGTGGTGGGTGTACCCGAGGAAAGGGGCACCTCGGTCAGGTCGTAGATCTCCTCTGTCAAATCTTTGTCTTTCTTCTTCTTCT